>CM074723.1:223694467-226534010 GCA_037306005.1 Rhinophrynus dorsalis
GTCTCGCACTCTCACAGTCTCACACTCACAGTCTCACACTCACAGTCTCACACTCACAGTCTCACACTCACAGTCTCACAGTCTCTCTCTCACTCTCACAGTCTCTCTCTCACTCTCACATAGTCTCTCACTCTCACACAGTCTCACTCTCACACAGTCTCACTCTCACACAGTCTCACTTTCACACTCTCACACAATCTCACTCTCACAGTCTCACTCTCTCACAGTCTCACTCTCACACTCTCACACAGTCTCACACTCTCAGTCTCACACACTCACATACTCTCAGTCTCACACTCTCTGTCTCACACACAGTCTCTCACACAGTCTCTCACACAGTCTCTCACACAGTCTCTCTCACACACACTCTCTCACACACACTCTCTCTCACACAGCCTCTCACATTCACACTCTCAGTCTCACACAGTCACACTCTCTCAGTCTCGCACACTCTCAGTCTCTCTCTCTCACTTTCACACTGTCTCACTGTCTCACTCATTCACACTCTCAGTCTCCACACTCGCACACTCTCAGTCTCGCACGCTCTCAGTCTCACACGCTCTCAGTCTCACACTCACAGTCTCACAGTCTCTCTCTCTCACTCTCACACTGTCTCACTCATTCACACTCTCAGTCTCACACACTCGCACTCTCTCAGTCTCGTACTCTCTCAGTCTCGCACGCTCTCAGTCTCACACGCTCTCAGTCTCACATGCTCTCACAGTCTCACACTCTCACAGTCTCACACTTTCACAGTCTCACACTTTCACAGTCTCACACTCTCACTCTCTCACTCTCACAGTCTCTCACTCATTCACACTCTCAGTCTCACACATTCACACTCTCAGTCTCACACATTCGCACTCTTAGTCTCACACACTCGCACTCTCTGTCTCACACGCTCGCACTCTCTGTCTCACACGCTCTCACACTCTGTCACACTCTCACACGCTCTCACACTCTCACAGTCTCACACACACACAGTCTCACACACACAGTCTCTCTCACACTCTCTCTCACACTCTCACAGTCTCTCTCACAGTCTCACACTCTCTCTCACACTCTCACAGTCTCTCTCACAGTCTCACACTCTCTCACACTCTCACACTCTCTCACAGTCTCACACTCTCACAGTCTCACACTCTCTCACACTCTCACAGTCTCTCTCACAGTCTCTCTCACAGTCTCTCACACTCTCAGTCTCAGTCTCTCACACTCTCAGTCTCACAGTCTCTCACACTCTCTCTCACACTCTCAAAGTCTCTCTCACACTCTCACAGTCTCTCACAGTCTCACACACTCTCTCACACTCACATTCTCACACTCTCAGTCTCACACAGTCTCTCTCACTCTCTCAGTCTCACACCCAATCACTCACACACTCAATCACACTCACACAGTCTCACTCAATCACACTCTCACAGTCTCACTCAATCACACTCACACACTCTCACTCTCAATCACACTCTCACAGTCTCACTCAATCACACTCACACTCTCACACAGTCTCACTCTCACACTCAATCACTCAATCACACTCTCACAGTCTCACACTCTCACAGTCTCACACTCAATCGCACTCTCGCAGTCTCACACTCTCACAGTCTCACACTCAATCACACTCTCACACTTACAGTCTCGCAGTCACACTCAATCACAATCACACTCAATCACACTCAATCACACTCTCACCCTCAATCACTCACACCCTCTCACTATCATACACACTCTCACTCACACATTCTCACTCAATCACACACACTCACTAACACATTCACTCAATCACTCACACGCAATCACTCAAACTTGCACTCAAACTCAATCACTCACACGTAATCACACCCCGGGAGCCAGCACAATCCACCTTCCACCATAGTCTCACTGTCACTCACACCCCGGGAGCCAGCACGATCCACCTTCCACCATAGTATGTGCAATTACCACATGCATTTCAATTACATGAATGAATGCCAGTCACTCGCATCCCGGGAGCCAGCACAATCAACCTTCCACCACAGTATGTGCAATTACCACATGCATTTCAACTACATGAATGAATGCCACAGTGGAGGCATAAGTACAAACACAAACTCATTACAATGACACATCAGTCACCCCCTTATGACTCACTTCTGTGTGTGTGTGTCTCTGTGTGTGCCTGTGTGTTTCTCACTGTGTGTGTCGCATGTCTGTATCACACTCTATGTGTCTGCATGTATGTGTGTATGACTGTCGCTCTTTAAGCATCTCAGTGCATGCGTGTGCATTTGCGTGTATGTCTCTGTGTTTGTCTCCCATCCGTGTGTGTGCATTAATTCCCTATATATCCTGACGGGCAACGCCGTCCCACATTGCTAGTAATATATATTTTTTTATAAAAAAAGTTTACTGCTCCTTCACAATTGAGACCTGGGGCTTTAGTCTTCTCAGCCAGTCCCTGGCGTATGTGTAAGCTATTTGAGAACCGAGAGCAAAGTAAAAACATGGTAATATCATGGTTTATAGATAAACAGTCATGTGATCAGGGTGTAAAGCAATGTATGGCAACTGGAACGGTATGCACATATGTCCAGGCATTGCAATGATAGGGAAATGTTCACCTTAAATAGTCATGTGCATTTTCTTGGTACCGGAGTCACATCTGTCATCTAAGTTTGGTTTTTCGCATGAATGTGTTAGCAGCTATCTCTTGAGCCACATGTTTTCTTTTTGTTTCTACGTTTGCAGTGATGTACAAGTGATAAGGAAATCCCTTATCAGATATTAGGAGAGAGATGCACTAAGGTTAGATAAAGAGGTGACAAAGCGGAGATGACTTCTCCAGTGATATCACTTCTCCAAGTCCAGTGTTATTCTATAGAACCAATGCTATAAGAGTTCTCCAACTTTGTGCATAGGCTGTATAGAATAACATAGGAACTGGAGATGTGATATCACTGGAGAAATCATTTCCGCTATACCACCTCTTTATCACGCCTTAATGCATAAGCGCCTAGCTATTTGATTTGCCTTTTTTAAAGCTACACTGGGGCAAATGGAAAGTGACAATGATGTTGCCACATTACAATTGCTCATTCTATTTATTCAAGCTGCTGTGCATTCCTTGACCTTTAACATCACTGGGGGGTGTAACTGTTGCCAGCCCATGTCTACATCAGCTACTCGTGAATGGCTGATGCCCCTGTAGCTTGGCCATTGATTGGAGGTTTTGATGAGCATAGCAACCTTCAGTGTTTGTTCATAATATCTGTTTGATGGCCCCATAGGCCTCCATGCCTTTCACCTTTGCTGAAACTTTCATGTTTTCTGCATTGAACATATGGAAGTTGCCTCAGGCTGCTACAGGCTGTGTTGCCTGTGTGAACAGCCTGATAGGCAATTTGTGCTCTATGTTGGGACATAAAAGCAGAGACTGAAGAAGCCTTAACCCTTTTTACGGTCTCATTTTTACTGTTTTCTGCTTCTTCCCTGTAGTTCTTGCTGCCTGTCCATGTTTGCCCTGTATAAAGGGCGAAAGTGAGCTTTCCCTGATGAAATCAGAAATGTGTAGAAATGTGAAATACATGGTAGATATCTGGACAAACTACTGAGAGATACTACTGTCTTAACCCATTAAGAGCCAGATGGGTGTACAGTATGGTGTGGTACACATATTTCTGGTCCTTAAAGTGTTAAACCACATTGTTCTCCTAACATAAACATATATTTTGGGTATGGCTCCATGTTGGACATGTTGAGATGTGAGATGCTGCCTAACTCTGCTTCCACTGGGTGCCACTGCATTAAAGTAGAAGCTCCCTGTAGTCACGGGTTAACTCCAGCAGACCTTTTACAGTTTGATGAGTCAGCATTACATTACATCTCAGCAACATGATTAAATGCAACAACATGCATGAGTTCCTAAGTATCATTTAATTACCAAAGTCATTTAAATAAACATTAAAGTGTTGTAAAACCCATTCTTTTTAATTTTATTTATAACCAGCTGATATGAATGTATTGACATCTGCACAGGGAAAAAAAGTCTATCAATGGGAATGTTTTGTACTTGAGGCAGAGACTCCGTCCTATATCCACTATAACCTTGCTTGGACATGCTTGTTTTAAAAGTGACCTTCACTCCGCTGGATGCAGGACAAAGTCTCTCTCTTAGCTAGCCTTCTTTTTATTTTCTCCTTGTAGACATGAGGTTGTATAATCCCCCATTAGGTGAGATCCTGTCTCTGGCTGTCACTGCTGGTTTCAACCAGAGCACAGACTTCAAGGGCCTGCTCCTGGTGGAGGATGACTTGCTTAAGCTGCGTTATCCTTTTAGTACTTTAAAAGTACTTTTTTTCTACATTTTTTCTATTCTTCTACTAGCTGAAGAGCCCGTGTACATGGGCCACAGTGCCACCCAACAACGGTCACGGTGTAGTCATGCACAGTAGAGACTGCCGTGCCGTGGCTGAAACGGAGCAGGGCGCTCCGAATTCAGACTGTAGTCCTGTCTCTGAACGGTCTGAATTCGTAGCCCCACTCCGTTATCAGCCGCGGTGCGGGCAGTCTGTACTGCACATGACTGCAGCGCGCACAGCCATCTCTACTGCGCATGATGGCTTCTGACAAACATACACATAGAAAATTATTATATAGGATATACTATTTGGGGTTGTGGTACCTTTAAGAACAGGCAGGTGTGGTGGCCATATTGGATGGAACATGGAATGCTTATCTGGGACTTCTTTTGCCTCCATTAGTATTTCAAAGGCTGTACAGGTGGTTCAAGATGCTTCTTTTTCTTTAACAGTGGCTGGAGAACCACAGCACCATGTTTATTTCTGGTAAACCACAGTTCCCAGAAGCCTCTTCTTCAAATTTCTGAATTAAAATGTGGTCCTGTGCTGACTCTCTTCCTTTTTTAATTCACCTGTTATGCAGAGGCTGCTCTCTCCCTCCTTTCTTGCCACATTAGCCCCTTGTAGTCCGATTAGTACTTTTATGCATACTTAAGTACTTTTATTCTACCATGTCTTTTTTCTTTCATACTTCAAGGGGTCTCTTGGCTATGTTAGAGCCTAAGGGAGTCATGGGCAAAACTAAGGCTACTAAGTTTAACCCATTGATCATCATGCCACATTGGCCTACCTAGGAAATTTTATGGTACTTTATGTCTCTCTTGTACTGTGGTCCCCACTTAACCTCAAGGGCCCTCCTCTGTTGCACATGAGCCTGCATGGGATAAAACCTTAGTTTCCTCAGTGAGTTCCATCCCTATATCTTCTCAGGATTTCTTAGACTGTTGATCCCACAGTCATCCTGCACCCCCCCTCCCCAAAAAAAGGCACTTGAGCCATTTTACTAATTTTTTTGGGAATTCCTCAGCTGAGAAAGGGGAAACTGATGTGAACAAACTGGATCTGTCCTTCTCTGCTGGGGATTCTTATGAGGATGACTCTGGTTTTCCAGCTGAGGGTCTTACTCAAGCTGTCCTGGAGACATTTAATGTCTCAGAGGCCTCAGAGTCTAGCTGCTCTTACCCTGACATTTTTAAGAGATGCAAAAAAAAGGAGGTTGCCATTTTTCCTCCTCACCATTCTTTAGACTAGGTACTTCTAGAGAAATGGAGGATGCCCAACAGGAGACTGTACCTTCGTAGGCATATCTCTCTTGTACCCGTTTTCTGCTGAGGCTTCGGAGGATCCCCCGATTTCTCACCTTGCTAAGATTACAGCTTTACTTCTGGAGGATCCTGTGAGTCTTAAGGATCAGACAGAGAAATACCTACATTATTTGTTGAAGGTGAATTTTGTGACCTCTGGTGCCACTTACACTCTACCTTTGCCATTTCATGGGTAACTAGGGCTATGGCCATTTGGGGGATCAGCTTCTGGATACTGTCCACATGGACACATCTAAGGAAGATCTAGTGGTATTTATATCCATGATCCTTGAGGCGAATGCATATTTCACTGAAGCAGCCTTTGGTGTCACTAGGTTCAATGGAACAGCTTCATCTCTCTCTGTGGCCTAAGATATAGTGCGTTGACCAGTCTTCCAAGATGTCTTTGGTTTCGTTACCATTTGTCAGCAAGCAACTGTTTTGCCTGGACTACTGGATGCAAGAATACTTTGATGCCTCAGGTTACTTCTAAACATAAATTGTATCTATGGAAGAGAAGTGGTTTTCATTACCTCCGCCATTATTGGTTCACACCCAGTGCACCGATTCCTTCAGCAACCTTGGTCCGTTTCACCCAAAAGCCCCAACAGGCCTGGTCAGGATAGAACCCTGTGCAGAAACCCGAATCTGGCAAACTTACCTCTGCATGACTTGCAGGGGTTTGTTCCAACTCAGACAATAGGAAGTCTTCTACAATTTTTCCACTGAGCATGGACCACTTCCATGGCAGGCCAGTAGGTTTTGTGTATAGTTTCAGAAGGAAACCACCTATACATCAAGTCCTATCCTCAAGGTTATACAACATTATAAACACACACAAAAAATATAGGGCACCCAATAATGTAATTCAGTAATGCACATTGTGTAAACAGATGCAAGAATCCTACGCACAATTGTGGTAGACAGGTGGTGGAAAACCTGACTATAAAGTAGGTGGAGAGATTAGCCCGTCTCTGCTTGGGATGGGGCAGAACTCCTTGGTGTCAGTGGAAGTATCCTTTAGATATGTATAATCCAAATAGTAGCAAAACATATGTATCATAAAATAGTGGCTTCTTGAAAATATCCAGAAAGGTTTAATAGCATTATAAAATTGGTCTTTGATAAAGTGGTGGTGTACACAGTGAAACATGTAATATATATACACATATATATATATATATATATATATATATATATATATATATATATATATATATATATATAATTTTAAGCTCAATTGCGTTACGATCTTCTAGCTCTTTCAGTGGACGTGATGGACACTCCATGGCATTTTTATCTGGCATATATGTATTCTATGTTTGCTTTTATTCCCAGAAAATAAGAATGGAGCAAGTTTATATCATTCTGATCACCCAAATCTTACACCATCGTGCCTGGGTTTCAGATCTTCTCACTCTGTGTCAGAGCTGTTTCGGCTACATCTGTGTCAAGACCTCTTGTCTCTTGTCATCCACAGTTTAAGAGTTGACTTTGATGGCTTGGCTATTGAGTTCAGCATTCTGACGAAGAAGGGTTTATCTGATCCTGTCATTGCCATTGCTGCGATGGTGCAGGTTTGAAAGCCAGTTTCTTTTAAGGTATGCTGTAGAGAAAGGTACTTGTTCTATAAGTGGTGTGATGATAAGGGATCATTCCTGTGGCCTTTTCTGGCTTCCAGTTATTTAGATCTTTCTTCAGGATGGTTTTCTTGGTCTTAGCACTATTAAAGTTCAGCATTCAGTTATTTCTGTCTTTTTCCAGAGTCGAATTGCCTTGTTCCCTGACCTTTGTCCAATCGATGGCTCATGCCTATTCGGTTTTTGGGGATTTAAACCTAGTTCTGGGAGTGCTTCAGGAGGCTCCTTTTGAGCCATTGTCTTTGATTTCGCTTCAGGTCTAGTCATCTATCCTACTGGCTATTGTGTCTGTTCAGCTGGTGGTCGAACTTCAGGCTTTATATTGTAAGTAACGCTTTCTGGTTTTCCACCCTAATAGGATGGTTTTGTGGACTCCTATAGTTTTCCTTCCTAAGATTGTTTCTGAGTTTCTCATTAACCAGGAAATTGTACTTCCTTCTCTCTGTCCAGCTCCATCTATTAGACAGGAACAGGAGCTTCATCTTTTGGATGTGGTCTATGTTCATTGGTTTTGGCCTTTTAGAAAATCTGAAAAATATAATATACAGGTTCCTGGTGAGCTCATAATAGTATTTATTGATAGTGTTCAAATACTTACATATGTGTTTAGTCAGGAAATAACTATATCTTGGCTACATATAAAAGTAAAGAAAAACAAGCATGCCCACCCTATCAAGGCACCCCAAATTTAGGCAAGTCTCTATTTGCCTCAAATATGTGAACATGTATTTAGTATATTGTAATTAAAATACATTGATGCCACCTTACCTCTACTGTGAAGAAAACCCTTTTGAGGGAAATAAGGGAGGTAATCCAGCTATCACCTGATAGATGGAGCTAATAAACAAAAAAGGAGGAGCCCAAACTTCCCAAAATATATAAAAAATATAATATACAGGTTTCTGGTGAGCTCAAAATAGCAGCTATCAATAGTGTTCAAATAGTACATGTAGTAGGAAAGCAGCAAGAAATATATTTGCTATATATAGTGTAAACAAAAACAAAGCCTGCACATCAGATTCTGACCTTTACCAATAAATAACCTGTGACTTGCTATAGCTAATAAGCAGTGGGCTTTAGTTATATGTTTCTGGTCAAAACCACAATAAGCTTCCCTGCTCCATCAAGGTACACAAGATTTAGCAAGTCCTTATCTGCTCAAATCTGTGAACGTGTATTTTTTTTTCTTCTTCAAAAGCTTTATTGAGGTAAAACATTGTCACAGTCACAACAGAAAAGCATGGAATGCTATGCAAAATAACAGAGGTATGATTACAAAACTGTCTCAATCTTGTAGCTAACATGAAAGAAACAAGATGCAAAACATTGATGTAAGGACTTATGTGCAAACTAATAGAGCAATCAAATCAGGTACACAACATAGAAATTCTAATATAAATGTTGCTGTCTCATATGAGATATTGTACATAGCTATGTTGTAGCGGAATGATAGAGCAATCGAAGACAGGTGCATAGCATAACATTTCTAATATAAATTCTGCTCTAACATAAGAGATAGTAGACAGAACTATACTAGAACTAATGAGTAGAAACAATGAACAACTGTGATACAGAGATGCATACATGAGCAAGACACTTGAAATGCACAGTTAAAGAACAAATAAGATCTGGTGTCCGAACATGGGGCCTCTAGATATATAGTAGCCAAAACAATATGAGGAAAACATAACCATATATGACAAGGCTATGAGAGCAGTAAGTAAACTGGGGGCAGGACCTAATAAAACAGAAGAGTGAAACAAATCGCAGATATCTGCAATGTTGGGGGGGCATAGTAATGTTCTTGTATGAATCTGCGAACATGCAGAGCAAAGGTGGTAGAGATTGAAGCCGCCTGCCCTGGGGGTTAAGTAGGACATCAAGGTAGCAGACTCCAGGGGACAAGGGGAAGAGTATTGGAGTATATCGCAGCAACATATAGAGGCAGAGTAGAGGCATCGGGTGCGATGCAGTATCAAGCACAGGCCAATGTTGGTAATGAATACACACTGTGCAGACGTCATTCTAACAGGAAGGCAGAAAGTACTCAAAAATATGAATGAAACGGGGAATGAGTATAATAAAATAATAGGGCCACACAGCATATCAGGAACCCAGCATCTAAACCCATCAGAGAGTCCCCAGAGCCGGTCCCAACCCGTGCTCTAGGTTGGGAGCAGCACCGGGAAGTCCACCCACAGGACATGAGACACAAAGCTACAATCCATGATGAGTTGGAAAGCAGCTAGAGGAGTCCTGTATCTATAACAATAGAGAGTTTGGGACATTAGGCAGGGTACTACTGTTAAACAATAATGAAAGATAAACTTCAATACAGTAGGAATCGTCTCATAAGGTAATAGTATTGAGCTCAGGTCAAGTGGCGGACCTCTCGTCCCCATCATAGTTATCCACAATCCAGAAGAAGCCTGGACAATGCAGGCAATAGAAAGTGTAGCATAGACGAACCCCCTGGGCCCTAGGGGGTCATCTTCACCATAGGAGAGTCCGGTATCCCGAAGTGTAGCGAGTCCTCTCAAGACAGCCACAAGTTCCAATTTTCAGTATGTTGTGAAAGGCCGTGCATCGGTGCAAAGTACCGCCCGGACGGAGGAGGCATACGGCTCCTCCAAGCTAGCATCCGTTCAGTCTATTCTATTCCAGGGTCCCAGGGTAAGTAGTCCCATCCAGGTTCTGCAGTAGGCATTGCTGGAAGCAGGTAGGTAGACTCCAGCCTAAGAGCCAAGTTGCCCCACGGCAGTTGAAGAGTAAGTAACCGGAACAGATCGTATGAGCGAATGGCAGGTCTCACTATAGGCTTCCCCGGCACAATCAGCAACGAAGATTTCGGGTGGAAAGCTCAGGAGCAGGTCTGACACCACAACATGGAAGGGCGAAGCACCACAAGCATCCTGCAAAAAAGGGATTAAGATTCCCAGGTCCCACACAAGATCACATCCATGTAGCAGCATGAAACCTATGGTAGGTATAGGACAGAATCGCACCCTCATGGATCCTCCTGTAATCAACATAAACAGCATGTCAGGCTTCAGACGTCGTAGAGTGGATGCTAGAGTAATCCGGAGCCAAGGCAGAGGTAAGTCCAGGCCAGCTAATCTCGTTGTCTCAGACCAAAGGTAGGATAAGGCGGAAAGACATAGGGTGTTACTCAAAATCCAGCCTCCCTGTCCGCTGTTTGGGACACAACAACAATCGAGGGCCTTATCTTGAGAAACTACAGTAGAGGCAGATTGCACCACACCGGCAATCGGTACGACCTCACCACAATCAATGCTGCAGGTGTCCTGGTCCAAATCTACATTGTCAGACCCCAAGTCCATCAATGCCTCCTGAATTGTAGCTGGGACTTCGTCTAGAAAGATCTTAAGGTCGTCTTCCGTCGGCAAAAGTACAAAGTCCTCCTGCATCAAAGGCGGGTCAGGCGCCATATTAGATAAATGCTTTTATAGGCTGTTATGCGCACTAACAGATGCAGATACAATTATTGACTCCTTGGCCAGACTGGCAGGATTTTGATTTTATACGATTCATATGAGTACAGAGTTTCAGAAAGAGAAGGACGTCCCAGAAACAGCAAAATAATTATTTTTGCCTCCTTCTCCTCCAGTTCGCTCCGCCCCCCTGTGAACGTGTATTTAATATGATGCAATTAAAAAGTAGTGATACCACCTTACTGGTACTTTGACCAAACCCTTGTGTTTACTTTTAGAAAATATTATAACTTTTTGTTATTCCTGAAGTCCCTCATTCAGGTCAGGCTGTGTCTAAGGTAACAGCTGCTTCTTGGATTAAGGCGACCATTTGCTAGGCATATGTTCCTGTATGTTCGGATCACAGCATATTAGCCAGCTCAGTGTGTACCTCTTGGGCCTACAAGAACCAGACACATCTGCTGTGCAGATGTGTAAGGCAGTGATGAGGTCTTCCCTTTATACCTTTGTCAAACCCTACAGTGTTAATCTGCTGGCTTCGGCTGATGCCAGCTTTGGTCAGGAGATCCTACAGTCGTCATTGCCTGTATAGATGTCCTTGATGATTTTATTTGGACAGTAACCTGTTACTTCCTGTTCTTTGGTTTGGAGTGTCTTTGTTCGTTGACACCTGAAGTTCATGTTGAACCAGTTTGTTCTTGCTGGAATTGGTCTGTATGCAGGGGGTTTTCTATTTCCCTCCCTGGTATCTTGTTGGATGCTTTGATATAGCCCCATGGTTCCTGTGTTCCACATAGGATGTAACAGATATGGGGATTTTTGTACACTTCCAATAAATCCTTTTCTCTTAGTCCATGTGGAATGCAGGAACCATGGGAAAAAGTCCAATCTTCCAGGAGGGCAGGGTACTTGATCAAAAGAGCCCTCGGAGGAAGACACTCCCTTCTACATCCACTTTATTCTACCTGTGCATGCTTAATTTTAATGTATAGCAAAGTTGAAAGAAAAGAAACAGAAGTGGAACAAGAGAGGGAATCCCCTGAACCAGAGCATTCAAGAGTGAACCCCCCTAACCAGGACTCCAATGTTTGGATTTTCTATGGGAGGGACGTCCTGTGTTCCACATGGACTAAAATAAAAGGATCTATCTGTAATTACACCAAAATCTCCTTTTCTCAAATTCTCACGAGCTGTCTGCACAGACTAGTTTCCCTCATTCTCGGGAGCTATTCACACAGACTAGTGTCCCACATTCTTGGAAGATGTAGACACACAAACTAGTTTAACTAATTCTCAGTAACTGCTCACACAGATTGATTTTCATCATTGTCAGGTTT
Organism: Rhinophrynus dorsalis; assembly: GCA_037306005.1. NCBI lineage: Eukaryota > Metazoa > Chordata > Amphibia > Anura > Rhinophrynidae > Rhinophrynus > Rhinophrynus dorsalis. The sequence continues at coordinate 223,706,538 of CM074723.1, forward strand.
CCTTCATTTTCAGGATCTCTTCACAAAGACTGATTTCCCTCATCCTCAGATGCTATCCACACAGACTAGTTCCCTGCATTCTTGGAAGCTGTCTGTACAGACTAGTTGTTTCCCTCATGCGTTGGAGCTGTCTGTACAGACTAGTTTACTGCATTCTTTGGCTCTGTGCACACAGACTACTTAATTTTGTAATCAACTGTATTACATAATCCTGACTGACAGTACATTTAACATGCTGTTTGTTTTTGCTTGCAGGCTGATATTGCACCATTGATGGCATCTCTTATTGGAGTTTCTTACCCTCTGAATTCTGTGGTAAGTTATTTGTTATTGCTAATTATGTTTGTGTATAATCAGCATCATAAGTAATTTGTAGATTTAACTTGAAAGAATGGAACAACCATATTTTCTAAGCTGATATTAGACGATAAGAGCACCATTGCACTAATATATTTTTGCCTCACGGGTTGGATATTTGTAGGCCACAACAAATGTGATAACTATTTTATATTAGCTAATTTCTTCTAAATTGAGGAAGGAGTCCTTCTTTACCCGTTTGATACTAGAGGAATCTCTATTCCATTGCTTAGCAGTAAGCTGGAGTCTTCTCTAGCATCCAAGAGGTTAATAAATCATATACAATCTGATGAATATGTTAGGGTTTAAAATCAATTATTTACTGAGAGAATACATTTAAGTGGTCATAAGGGACACATTTAAATGACATTGGCAAATAAATGTTATGTGAGTTGTAACTGTGCATTTTAAAAGGACACTAACACCTGAAAAGGAACCAGAAACATATACACTATTTTATAAATCCTAACATCTGTTCTGAGGGAGCAGCCATTCCTGCCTAATTAAATAAATACATATGGTGGGGATAAGATGGAGGTAGAGGGTGGAATAAAAAAATAGTGAGGTAGGAGAGGGAAGGAAAAAGTAAGAACGAGGCAAGGGACAGATAGAGGGGAAAGGAAATAGGGTGTGAGGGAAAGGAAGGAGAGACAGCGGGAGTGATTGATAAAAGTGAGAGAGAAGGGGGCGAGTGGAAGGAGATGAACTGGGAAAAGCTGGAAGAAAGTAAAAATTTTGACTTTAAAAGTCAGAATTTTGAGTTTTAAAATCGAAATTTTGATTTTAAAAGAATTTTGACTTTAAACTCATAATTCTTTAAAAGTCAGAATTCTGACTTTTAAAGTCAAAATTTGAAAGTAAGAATTTTGTGTTTTAAAGTCAAAATTTTGACATTAAAAGTCAAAATGTAATTATTATTATTTTTTTGTTGTTGTTGTTGGCCCCAGGGCTCTACCGAAATATATATACACAAATATATATAATTTGTTTTTCTGTTGTTTCTCTTTTTTTAATCAGTTAAGTTTTACATACTTCATTGGTGTTCACCTAATTGGGTGATTTTGCATGATTAATTCTTTGTTTTTCACAACTATTTGAATTTATAGATTATGATATTCAATGTCCACCTGTCTTAAAGGGATAGTAATACTTTGTTTTAACTTTATTTTATTTTGTAGGCATTAAAAAAACACGAAGAATGATATAAGTCTTATCTCTGAAACCTTTATGGTTTAAGAGATATTCACAAACAAAGTATCCCCCCCTGTTCAACCAGATCAGAAGGGAGGTGCCCAGGTAGACTGCAGAGAGGGACAATCTTCAATTAAGATAAGGGAAAAAGCTGAAAAACTTGTCAAGGGGGGCAGGGATTTCATTGTTTTCATACAAAGAAAATTGTCCCCTTCTGTTATCTGTCTGGTCATACAACCAGGTTCACATCTGAGAAGAGATGGCTTACACTAGGTAAAAGGGGCGGGAGGGGAGACTTTGCTTGTGAATATCTCTTAAACCATAAAGGTTTGAGAGATAAGACTTATATCATTCTTCATGTTTTTTTAATGCCTACAAAATAAAATAAAGTTAAAATGAAGTATTACTATCCCTTTAAATATCAGTGAGTATAGGTGAACATGTAGGGCTTAGATAGGAAATATGGTACAGCATGTGTTACTTAGCATAACTAATGCATCTAAATTACTAAAAAAAACTCAATTCATATGTGATTTTGAACATTATTTCAAAACACCAAGCTTGTTATATGTGCTAGTATCCCTTAATATCCAAACCCTAAAATAATATAAACAATACTTTTGATATATCTAGAGTAATTTGCATAAAGGATGATAAACATAAATTTGTAAATCGTAGCATCAGTGGAATAACATATCCATAGTTTCAGTTATTCTAGTCCTCCCATCAAAGGTATATGTAGAAAAATGTTAGTAATGATGAACAGTAGATGAAGAATCTGTATTCCTTGTGTTGTCTGTGATGAATATAATCATACAGATAAAAGCAAGAGTCGACACTCTGCAAGTACACACAGCAGCTGAAGAATGGGTGCTGTTACAGTGCAGCTGAAAAAATTGACAGCTGTAGAGTCATTATGGTAGCCGAAAAGTTAAAAAGTGGGAAGAAAGATGCAACAACAGTTGTAATTACAGGAGCAGAAGAGTTACTAAGCAGGCAGAAGTATGCAGTGGTGGAGGTGGTATAGAGTTAGATTAATCCAATACATGTATAAAGTCGTAATTGGCTGTGTAATAAACACAACTGATGTTACTCACCATATAACACATCTCTTGCCGCAATCTCTGCCTGCTAAGTCCCAATGTTTTCCTCCATATTCATGGAATTGATTGCAGTTTGACAAGTACTGCCGTCTAATGCTCACATGCTTCTCTTCCACTGTTTGGAGTTTGGTAAATAGTTTAGTTGGCCATGGATTCAATATCAGTGACAGATGTAATTGCAATGCAATTCAAGATGAAAGTATACATCCAGTGTGGTGTAAGTTTATATATTTTTCAATCCTCGCATTTACTATTATATTCAGCAGAGGTGCCAGCTTTGTCCTCCATGGCTGGGACATGGAGATGGGAGAGGCTATTGATTATGGGGCAGTGTTTACTGTGCAGCACTGACCATTATGGACATTGATTGATTATCTAACCCATGTGCCAACACAGTTTCATCCCTCTGTACACTTGCAACCACAAATGTTGTTGAATCTTTTTTTCTGATTATTAACTGTTCAGCTGCCATTTCTTTATAATTGCTTTATAACTATACTAATTCTTCAGCTGTTGTATTTACTTGTGGATCAGTGACACAACTTAATTTGCCTGATTATATTTATCATAGGTACAACATGGATTACAGATTCTTCCAGTACATCTCTTTATTAGTAACTTATATCTAAATATGTCTGCAAATAATTGGAGGACTGGAATACCTGGGGTTATGTGTATGTTATTCCAGTGAAGATTTATGTTCACCAGTTTCATTTTTTGTCAATTATATGTTTGTTTCTCTTCTGTATATTAGACATATTAAAAGATATATGTGTGAGAGGGATATATAAGGTATATAGATGTTATTGCTAGAATTATTAGGAAAGTGGCCAGTTCCTTTTTTAAATAAATATTTTAATTCTGTTATCTTCCTTGCATTATTATGTTTCTGTCCTGACACCTTCACATTTTGGTTGTGTAGCTGTTTAGAATACATGGGGGTCCAGGGTATTTTGAGCAAGTTACTAGTTTTACTATTTTATTATTTACTAGTGTAAAAGCCGTGTACACGGGCCAAGGTCCGGGTGATGTTAAGAGGCCGGTCCTGCCACCGACGCAGTCATGCACTGTAGAGACTGCCAAAAGCACAGAATGCTCCCAGCACAGAACTCCCAGCATTCCTACACCTCCCAGCATTCCGTGTGTTCGGGCAGTCTCTACTGCGCATGACGGCTTCTGACAAGCATCCTAGCGAATTATTATATAGGCTGTGGTTAGAGACTTACAATAGATGTCTGTATTTTATAGAACAGACTCCCTGATAATGTTAAAGGTCACAATGCTAGCATTCAATTATAAATAGAAATCAATAATCACTGGAATTTTGATGTTATTCCCTATATTCTGTAGAATGTAGTGCAAGGTTTTATAAAGCTCCTAATTATTGGACTGCTTAGCAGGACATTTTTGTCATTCTTGACTAGGCTGCTGGAAAAAAACTGAGTCTGATAAGATGTCTGACTGTGCTGTGAGGAAAAATCAGACCTGGTTATTCAAGGGTCTATAAGGAGACTCTAAGAATGAGTGTACTACCACTAACACATTAACCCTTTGATTGCCAGATGAATATGCAGAGGGAAGAGGAGATAAGCCTAACAGTAGTATTAGCCAGCATAATCACTGCGTTACTGAGAAATCCAACTTGTGCTTAGACTGACGGCCAGGCAACAGCGCAGACATCTTTGTCTGCCTGCACTGTCAGTACCGGTCTCCTCTAGGAGGCGTTGCATGGTACCTTTAACTACCAGATGGGACTGATGGCGCTGGTTTGCAGATTCCTCTAAATCACTGTTGTCTGGCAGTCAGTCTCGGCAGAAGTAGGATTTCTCAGTAATCCGTTGATTATGCAGTTTAATACTGCTATTGTTAATCTTATCGCTAGATGGGTAATTGTTGGGGGGAGACTTTATTTGGAGTGATAGTTCCTCTTTAACTTACTATCACCAGGAATTCTGAATGGCCAGTATTAATTTTTCCTTTGCTCTTTGGTTGCAGAGAAAACATTAAGTCAGTCCGGAGTGCCATGTCCATTGAGGCTGGCATGACAGTGGCTATCAGGACCACAATACCTCAAATGCTACTTGCAGTGCCTGCTAATCTTAACTCTTTAAGTAGGTTCATACACTTTGCCTGCTTCAGTTAAACAAACAAAAAAAAAAAAAACATGGCAGCAACCGTTATGCCTGCCTCCATTTACATGACACAGGAGTGATTGAAGATGTTATCTTTTGATCAAAGACAAAATTCATTGGGTCAGGTGGTTTTCTTCCCAATATAAGTGAGGTGTTATTATTAGGGTGCATTAGTGTTCCTTTAACCCCTTAACAACCGGCCGGCAGTTAAGGACCACGGAGCATGTGTATTTTAGTGCATCTCACTCAGGGGTCCCCCGAGCGGTGTGCAGCCATGTGGGGACCCCTGAATTCTGTGACATGCCAGAACAATTACTGGTCCGTAAGGGAAGTTTACACATGACGGTGCTGGCACGTTATGGTTCCTTAAGGGGTTAACAAGGTAATGTTAGACACAGGACAGGTCAGAATTTCAACTTCTGAACATATGTTTAAGGACAAATGTGGTGCAGTTCTGAGGTAATTGCAACTATCCCCTTATGGACCAAATAAAAAGTCCTTTTGGTTTAAATATAACTTTTAATCCCCTTGATTTGCAGTGTATTGGTGACATTCAAGGGGTCAAAAGCCCCATGTACACCAATAGGAATTTGGACGGTTCTTCTGGTGGGCAGACTGTCTGTTAGCTGAGAAGTCCATTAATACAGCATTATCAGCTGTGGGATGCTTCACAATGACATCAGAAACATGGAGAACTGACAAAAATGAGATTGACAGGATCATTGACCTGAGGCAGCTCAAAGCAATGGATTGGAATCATTTCTAAAATTCAAGAGGTTAAAAGGAGCAGTAAACTATTTCTTATCAAAAACTTTGTATGTTAAAGTTGAAATCTTGAGCCATAGACTATGGCTTTCTATTGTAAGTGATAGGAGTAGCATCATCTAGTGACCAGAAATGATACAAATGCAGTTTAAAAGGCTAATAATGTTTCACAAAAAAGTAGCTCCAATTTATCGTCATAGTATTTGAGCCATAGAGAGTGTTATTTCAGTACTGTCAGAGTTGTAGTTCAAGAGTAATTAAATGATAAAGTATCCTCTTCCTCCCCTTTTACCTAGTGTAAGCTACCTCCCCTCAGATGTTGAATCTGGTCCTTGTACCGGACAGGTGACAGTAAGGCACAGTCTTCATACTGTGAGCAAAAGGAAAGCCCTGCCCCCCTTGAATGGTTTTTCAGGTTTTTCCTTATGCTTACTGAAGATTGTCCCTCTCTGCAATCCACCTGGACACCACCTTTCTGTTCTGAGGTGAGCAGTGTTACATCAGTAAAAGAGGCAGGAGGGGGGATATTTTATCATTCAATTATTCTTGAACTACAGTTTTGACAGTACTGAAATAACACTCTCCATAGCCAAAATACTATGAAGATTAATTGGAGCTGCTGTTTTTGTGAAACATTACTATTCCTTTAATAAAAAAGTTAGAATTGTAATCCATCGATCTACTAAACATTTTGTTTACCGCACCGTTAAACAGTGAGTTTTTTTTTCCATTTTCTTCTTTTATTTTTTCCAATAATCTTTTACCATAGCCTCTACAGTAGATTTCAGCCTTATGTACTATCATGGACTGCAGAATACTACACCATAAGTGTTATTCCTCCCAAATAATTATTTAAACATAATGTCTCCATTTTCTTCTTAATTTTGGTAAAAGGGCTATTTGACCCTAATTAGGAATACTATATGCTGTAGTGTTATTTTTTATAGTAAGTAAAAACAAGGGTAATCCCAAAACTGGGAGGTGCTTCTCTTTAAAGTTATTACAAAAGGAACTTGGCATTTTCCTGTTAGTTTGAATTCAAGATGTTTTTCTGCCAGTTGGTTCTGTTGATACATCCATATAATGAAAGCTTGTGTCTGGGATTCTTAGCTTTTCAGAAGAATATTAACATTTCTACCATCTCTCTACAAAAAAGATCTTATACCCAGACTATCAAAAGAATACAAGTTTGCTTTGTAATAACTTTTTCTGAAGGATGCCGTAACAGTCGACATACCCTTCTTTTACTCATCAGAAAAAACCCTGGAAGGGTGAGTTATACCTTTCTGGCATTCAGAGGGTTAAACAGAGAAAAGATCCACCTCAGAGCTCTAACATACGTATTAAATAAAAAAAAAATGTATATATATTGTTTTCATGCAAAGCTTATTTTTGCTTTTTTATTTTTTATATGATTTTCCTCTATACATATCTCTTTGGATCCTTTGGAAGATCGTACTAGTTGTTTCTATTTATAAACTCAGAGATTAATGATGTGACTGCTGCTCATATTGTGTTTTTATTGCATGCAGGGTATTTTGCCTGTGGAATATCTTAACAACAGTGATGTCTTTAAGGCAGAGAGCATGCTTACCAATGCACTTCAGATACTAGAGCAGTTTAAGGTAAGCAAGTTGACATATGGGGGGGGGGGGCACTGATAAGTATTCAAATCACAGGCTTCATTTCTTGTTCTGTAGTCTGGTAGCTCATTGTACAGCCAAGTAGACATATTGATTTTGAAAATATTGATTGGGTGATGCGCATAAAGAAATTCAGTAAGTTAAGTGGTTGGTATAATGAATTGGGATAGCCACTCTACAGTGCCACTCCCCATATTAATTAAACAGATTTTAATCTATCTATATATGGTTCATTGTTTTATCCAGTTGTGTCATGTTGGCAATGGCATGAAAAAAAAAATACAAGTGCATACACATACACTAACATTTGCTACATCTGTATGTCTTTGTACTCCCTCAATGATAAATGAGTGAATGCAAATTAAGTATTAAAAGTACAGATAGCAAAACAGCAAAGTGTTAGAGTATGTTTCCTATATGTTTTGCCTTCACATTCTGCTAAATTGATCCCTCAGTTTGCATTTTCTGCTAGAGACGATAGCTAGCTACTGGATAGCTTCAGTTATCTTTGTGTGTCTTTGTTTCTTGTGTGTATCATAATTGCTTGTCTGTTTGGAAGTTGGTGTGTGTCTCTCTATCAGTCCATTTCTTCAGTTCTTGCCTGTATGCTAGTTTGTGTCTTCAGCCCCTGCTTTTGTGTGTCAGTCCATGTTTTAGTACTTGTCTGTGTGTTTCTGTCAGTCCTTATCTCTTTGTGAGTGTACTTGTATCAGTCCGTGTCGTTAATCCTTGACTCTATGTCTGTATGTGTGGGTGTGTATCTATGAGTACATTTCTTCAGTCCTTGCCTGTGTACAAGTCTGCATCATCAGTCCTTGTCTCTGTGTGTTTATCAGTTCATGTCTTCAGTCTTTGTCTGTGTGTGTGTGTCTGTCAGTCCTTGTCTCTTTGTGTGTGTACCTGTGTTAGCCTGTGTCATTAGTCCTTGTCTGTTTGTCTCTGTGTGTGGTTGTGTTTCTGTCAGTCTATGTCTTCAGTCCTTGCCTAAGTGTGAGTACGTGTCTTCAGTCTATGTATGTTTGACAGTCCATGTCTATCTGTGTGTGTGTTTGTCAGTCCATGACTTCAGTCCTTGTATGAGTCTATGTGTTTGTTAGTTCATGTCTTCAGCCCTTGCATGTGTGTGTGTTTTTATCAGTCCTTATCTTTGACACTAGGTATATTTATTCATTGTCTCTGTATGTATGTCAATTCAGGTATTTATTTTGTATTCAAACCTTGTCTATGTGTGTATGTGTCTCTATGTCTGTCCATGTGTACATGTGTCTTCAGTCTTTGTTTGTGTTTCTGTCTTTTAGTCATGTGTTTGTGTGTATGTGTCTGTATGGTGATTTCTTGGTTTCTTGTGACTTCATACCTTGACTTTAGTCTGTATACCTATGTCAGTCCTTGGGTGCCTCTGTCATTACTTGTCTGTCTATTTGTGTCTGTCAGATAACTTCAGTCCTTTTCTGTGTTTCCATGTATAGGTCTGTCTGTCTGTCAGTCCTTATGTATATCTTCGTACTTTACTGTTTTTGTGCATTTGTGTGTAACAGTTCTTGTCCTTTGGTGTGACTTTGTTCCTTGACTTCTGTCCATAGGCCTCTGCCATTACTTGAGTTTATATGTTATTTCTTATCTGTGTGTCTCTGTCAGGGCTGTTTTAACAACAGGGCAAAGTAGGCAGCTGGCCAGGTCTCATTGAAGGGAAGGGGCCCCCACAGTGAGAAACTGTGGTTCTGATACATTGCAGTTTGGATCACTCTGTTCCTCCCTCTCCCCTGTGATCTGGGTCGGGACACACAATACTATCCATTCAATGTGTGAAGCCAGGAAAAAAAAACCTGAACATTATACGCAGAAAGGTGTGAAAATGTGTTGTATTGTTAAGCTTCATTTGACGTAAGAACTTAGCATTGTGTGAACACAGCTTTTATCTGAACATTCTATGAAGTTCATTTAATAAAAGCTCATAATTGTGGTATTAGTATGTGGTTCAGTTCTCATTTTTAGCAGAGTGGGAAAACTGTTGTAATTGTTACTGAACTGAGTGATTCTCAGTCCAAGCCCTTGGGGCACGCTGGCAGGGCAGGTTTAATGCGTATCCCTAACTAAGCACAGATGATTCTATCACTGGGACTGGTCAACTGATTGCCCTGATTGCCCGCCTGCATTTTAGGTGTACCCTCATGACAACATTTAGAAACACTGACTTAATCCATTGGTTGCTATAGACTTCTCAAAAACATTGTGAAGTGTCCAAGGGGTTATGATAGCCTGTTCTATTGTGCAGGGCCTACCTGCGGCTTTAATCATCTTTGGTCTCTGTCAGTCCTTGTCTGTCTGTATATCTTTCTCTCTAAGGATGTGTAATTATCTGAGTGTATCTCTACAGCCTTTACCTGTGTGTGTATTTGTGTGCCTGTGTGTGTTAGGCTGTATGTGTGTACATCAGTCCATGTCTGTGAGCGTCAGCCTTTACATGTGTGTATTATTCCTTGTCTGTGTGTGCGTGTCAGTCTTTGTCTGTGTGCGAGCGTTAGTCCTTGTCTTTGTGTGCATGTTAGTCCTTGTCTGTGTGTCTGTCAGCCATTTTCTTTATTAGTTAGTCCTTAGTGTGCATTTTTCTCAGTCATTGTCTGTATTTTGTCTCTCTCAGACCTTCTCTATATGTGTCTCTCTCTCTCAATCTTTCCTTGTCTGTGTGCACTCTTATTGCATATACATATGTGCAACATTGTATATATAGTTTTGAGAAACATTTTCTAAGAAAATAACATTCATGTGGAATGTAATTGATATAGAAGTAAAGCTGTATTTATATCGACCCAACTAAGTCTTAAGCAGTATATGTTGTTTAATGCTTTAGATAAGGAGTGGGGAATTATTTTGGTCTGAAGGCTCCATCCCTGTTCAATATGCATTTTGAGGGCCACTTGCACATACACACACATTTTAGGTATGTTTGTGTATATATATACACCTGAAATCAGCATGTGGCTCCCCAAATGAGGTGCAAGACAGGACTGCAACAAATCACAAAGCAATGCACAGAGATTTCTCTAGCCTTCATATATTTGTTCCAGATCTCTCACATCTCTCACACTCTACTCCAGGGTTGGGAAGCCTGACTCCCTCCATCTTTTCAGAACTAGAACTCTTGCCATCAGACCTTTAGTCCTGAACGACCTCAGGTTGCTCTGCTCTAGTTACATAAAATGTAAATAAATTGTTAATTTCCCCCCAGGTAAAGATGACACAGAAAAAAGAAACCACCTTTTCATTTTTGTTTTCACCATTTAGGTAAGTAAAATCCCCATTTAAAAAGCTTTTATTTCTACCAATGGCATATGTTTATCATTGGGTCATACTTGTCTTCCCTGAGCAAATCTTTAGAATGGGCTATCAAAGTCATTATTTTCCAAGGTGGCAAAGTATGGAAAGAATTGATGAACCATTTAATTTGATGCAATGTATTAATGAAAACCCTAACTTACTAACATGTGTTGATATGTTTTGATGTTATAGAAAGGAATTGGTGTAGGATGATATACAGAAATCTCACTGTAATGTTGGTGTTGTGGCCCAGATAAACCACACGAAAATGACTCCACTGAAATGTTCCATTTTATTTATTTTCTTTGTAACTTGATTGGATGATTTTGGAGATGCTGAAGAAGCAAATTTAACCGTGTGATTTAACCCATTGAATGCCAGAAGGGTGTGTGTGAGATGCAATGCAAGCAATGTGTTGCACACCGAACTCAAAAGGTTAAGCCTTAACCCCTTGAATGCTAGAGAGGTCTCCAATGCATTGCATTGCAATGCACTGGGGACCTTTCTGGCATTCAAGGGGTTAAAAGAGAATTTATATCACCTAATATTAAAACACACTTAACTTGCTGTGGCCAGAAAATCCAAATGGCCCCTATGATTTTTTTTTTGTCCTTGTGCGTTGTTTGAAGAGATAACTTCTCCAGTGAGTTCTGGATGTCATGTCCATGGAGGCAGACATGACAGTTCCTAGCAGGGTATTATTAGGAATGTTCTTTCTCCTTCAAAGGCTCAAATCATACAGCTATATTTATTCCATCAGCTGGCATTTCAGCAGCCTTCAGCCAGAAAAGAAATATTGTGGTGGGTTTATTTTTATTTTGGTGAACAGACATTTCTGAGAGAGGCCTGAACAGCTCTAAACAGTGTTTGTGCCTCACAGAACACCTTCTGCTTATAAATGTTTACCCTGTCATGATAAAGAAGCATTTTAACCCTTTAAGGTCCAGAGGGTTCTCTGTTGATATTTCACCACCATATTGCCAAAGTGGAACCTTATTAATGTTTAGAGCATCTCATTCTGATGTTCAAACAGGTATTCTATTGCATTTGCTGACAACAATTCTCCATAGAATGTGTTCAAACTGTCAAAGTGATGAATCTGTTACTCACTTCCTGACAGTTTGAACAGTTAGAACCTCTGCATACAACAGTTGCCAGTTTGAGGAGTACCCTTGTTTTACTCCAAAGGGAAAAGCCTTAAAATATACATTTTCATAAAAAATACTGCTGTTTTAAAAGAATACGAATCTAACTGTACTGTACATTGTACTATTTTTTATTTACATACTGTACAGTTCTCTAGAATCTGTTGGCTCTTTATCCATAAGAGGTGATGATGATGGTAATGTATTTCTAATGAAAACAATTGTAGGTAGGGTTACTCTTACTGCCGAGAGGTACATAATGCAACAGTTATCACCGCTCAAACTGTGGCTTTATATTGGTGCATACAGTCTGCTACATCTGAGTCAGGTTTGCTTCCCATCTAATATCCAGCATGGGATATAAAACTTTTAAAAAAGATTCATATCTGGTCCTAAATGGAATGTGTTAAAACTAGGGTTGGTGTGAGGGTACCCTTCAGGGTGGCATCCCCTGCCCTACTCCAAATTAATCCCTAGTCAAATCCATCTTAAAAGTAACCCTTTGAGTGTCACACACATTGCTCTGACACTCAAATAATGACATACTATGAATACAAATTAAAAAATAATGCTTTATATAAACAATAAGAATATGGATAAAAGAGAGTAGGATGTGCCCCTGCACCCCATTCAGCCACACTAGGCTGCTGCCTAATTTGATAAGTGCTTACAACGGCCCTGGGAAAGTCAAATACAGATACAAAAATCCATGTGTTTCTAGAGATGAGCAAACATTAGTTTTTTTGTCATTTAATCAAGTCCAAGCATTTGTTAGCATTGTTAGATCTATATGATTCTAGATGATTAATCCGCTTTGATTCACTTGCGAAAAGAAATCTAGCTGAAATGTTGCCTTTAAAGGGGCAGTATAGGGTCAATAAAATACTCTTTTTAACCTCTAGCTGAGTCCTATGGGAACAGAGTTCCCATGGCCCATAACTAACCAATTATTTCCCAGATTGCTGTGAAATCAAAGAGATCTGCACAGCTGGGTGACATCAGAGCCTTACCTGTTTACCTGGGATCTTACCTATGACTAAGGGACTTCCGGTCTGAAGCGCGTTTGGTGTTTAATGTGTGTGCTGTTTTTTCACTGTTATACTACCAGAGACAAGTTTTTATTACATGTTTCAATAAACTTGAAGATTTTATTCACCTTTCTGGATGAGCCGAGTTGCTGTTCTTGTACTCAACACTAGATCCTTACTTGGTGCTCATGGGAAATTCTCTCCTACTATGTGCAGGGGCCGTGTTCCAATGAGTGCAGAGTAATGAACTGACATCACTGAGATGGGACGGTCTCTGTCATCTGCAGAGCAAACTGGGAGAGAACCGGAGACGGCACAAGTGTTTTTGTTGACCCTATACTGCCCCTTTCAAGGCAACATTTCAACTAGACTTCTTTTCTCAGGTGATTCAAAGTGGATTAATAATCGAGAATAATGTAGACCCGGCAATGCTAACAAATGCTTGGACTTGTTTAAAGGATGTGTGTTGTGTAGGTGCTTCCATGCTTTAGCTCTTTATTGATCAGAGGGTTGTGCAACACATTGCAAAGCAATGTGTTGCAAGAGTTAACAAGTATGTATTCTTGTAGCAAAAGCCTATAGCAGGGATAAACCACATTTATTTTGGAGACTACAACTACCATCATTCTCAACCAGCCAATGGCTGTTCGGGGATACTGGGAGTGGTAGTTTACAACAAATGGAGAGCCAAAGATAGCCTGCCCCTAGCCTATAGCAGGTATGCTGGGAAACTAGAAGACTATTTGTTCTGGCATGTCAGATCCCAAAGTGAAGTGAAGAGATTCTGACACCATAAAATGATTCACTAACTGAAACCATGCAATACCTTTCCAACTTCATTAGTGCTTTATTAGTGGATATATTTCATCATCAACTGATAAACATCGTTATGGAATGCTGGACATTTGATCTGACTCTACCAGCCTTGTGAAAACAATAGAGTTGAAAGTTATTAAGGGGGGGAGTACAACTAAGGTTTTGAAAGGTATAGTAATGTTTCGCTAAAACAGCAGCTCCATTTAATCTTCATAGTATTTGAGCCATACAGAGTGTTATTTCAACGCTGTCAGAGTTGTAGTTCAAGAGTAACTGATTGACAAAGTATCCCCTCCCGCCCCTTTTACCTAGTGTAAGACACCTCCCCGCAGATGTGGAATTTGGTCCACTGACCAGAGAGCTCACAGCAAGGGACAATCTTCTTACTGTGAGAACAATGAAAGCTCTGCCCCCATTGACAGGTTTTTCATGTTTTTCCCTTATCTTAATTGAAGATTATCCCTCTCTGTGATCCACTTGGACACCACCTTGCTGCTCTCAGGTGAGTAGTGTTACATCAGTAAAAGGGGCTGGAGGGGGATACTTTATCATTCAATTACTCTTGAACTACAACTCTGACAGTATTGAAATAACACTCTCCATGACCCAAATACTATGAAGATTAATTGGAGGTGCTTTTATTATGAAACATTACTATCCCTTTAACCCAGACATAGGTAAACTACAGCCCTCGGCTGGGATTCAGCTTTATCACTGATTTCTTTTTGCCTTCAGCTCTGCTTGCTGCTCTTTGTGTTTCTGAGCACACCCTTCTACAGCAGTGCTGTAATACTGAGAAAGATCACTTCTGAATTAATTTGCAATTAACTGATACCTTTTATCCCAAAGCAAAACACTGGTAAAATGTATCACTTTTCCATTGCAGAAGCAAGTAGACATTAATACAACAGTTAATCCTCTGTCTTTACATCATACCTCTCTGTCATACAGCACAAATCTCTGTTAATTTTTATTACTAGTTAGTCAGAAGTATTAATAGTCAGGCAGGTAGGAGACTGGCAGCCAGAGCTGAATTTCAGCCAGGTCATGCCAACCTGATGACCTGGTAGCTTTTCTGGCTGGAATTACACAAAACCAGCAGAGCAATACAACATTATATGCCACCAGTAGAGCAATATGCCAGTACTGAATGAGGTGATGTGGTACCTTCCATTTTAGAAAATCATCCCTGTTGGCAGCAAGTACACGTTATAATAGATTTACAGAAGAAAACACACACACAAGCACAATACAATATTGTGTTTAGTTATGTACAGATATGTCTCACTGAAAAGAAATTGAACAGAGATTTGGTCCTCAGGCTAAAATAATTATCTGCCCTGGTTTTACCCCTTGGATGCTAGGAGAGTCTCCAGTGCATTGCATCTCTTGGCTTCAGATGCCGGCATTGATAACTTGCTTACAGCACATTTCTTTCTGATTCATGTTAAACATTTGAGGGCCTGAGAAGAATGACAACACTTCAGACTTGAGTAACATAAAGCGTATTTAGTGTTATTATAGATCATCAAGTGAAAGTGCAGCTTCTCCCAGGGCTCTGCAAGGTTTGTTATGTAAGCAATGAAGTCATTTCATCAGGAAAGGTGAAAGATGTGTCTGAGACGTACCTCTTCGTACCTAGTGCTGAAGGAGGAGTTACAGCAAAATATGAAAATGAGCATGTTTTAGTATTCAACACCTACTCAGTGTAAGTTGTAGTACTTTTACCAGTACCACATGAAATTAAATAAAAATATAAAATAGAAGTAATAATTGTAGAATTGAAAGCAAAGCTGGGTGGGTAGCTTTTTTGCCAATTGATGCCATGCAGTAACATTTAACCAGATGGCATCCATTCTTTTTCTTGGCCTGTAATGCATAAGAATCTTGGGTGTTCTTTATTATCAGTAATGTCTTCACCTGTCTCATATATAAATTATAATATACACATACGGAAATGTGCAATGCTGTTTTACCACTTAATGTGCCATGGTGACCAGAAATTGATGCAGTGGAGTAGATGACTTCTTACAATACACATTAGTTTCAGAATTCGCTTGCTGTGTTGACATTTATGTTCTTTGAAATTTAGTACTCTCGCAATGTTTGTATATATTCTACCATATAATAACCTTCAATAATGACTTCATTAGCTGCTAAATGGCCAGGAGCCAGACAATCTTTTTTTTGACCTGCTACTACATTCTTCTTGTAGAACATAGGTATTCTAATCTTTGGTCATAAATCTGAACATAGCGCAGCGCCCAACTTCACAAATGATTTTAAAAATGTTGTAAAAGAAAAACTTTGCAGGTTACTGTTATTTTTAAGAGCGTTTAATAGTAGATATTCTTGCTTAAATCACAGCTCTAAGGACTTGAATTTTTGTGCCTACTAATGGCAGGATTCTATTACATGCATACCTGGGAACTTTCAAAATGTACAAATCCAGAACTGGAAAAATTTGCACTATAGGCATGTCGTATACAATGATAAAACCATATTTGCCCTTCAAATATTACAGGGTGAGACATCAGTCATGGAGCGGCAGACAGTAGAAGCATTCTAGGGGCATCCCACCGATCAATGCATTTCGCGTCTAACGCTTAATCATGATCAGAGATGCCAACCATAAGAACCACTCAAGCTTTTAAATTCTCATCGTCCAATCTCTAAAGACTGTGACGTCACAATGCAAGACAAAATCACACTACCTACACCACAAGCCTCTGCTCCTGGAATGGTTAACCCTTTCATTGCACCTCAGAAACTAAATCAAGGGGCAAGCTCTATAAGAAAGAGCACCAACACTATCAATGAGTGAAGATAACTAGGAAGTAAAGATGGAAACAAAGGGATGAAAAATAAAAAATAAATAAAAAATAAGGATTAAAATAAAAAATAAAGAATAATGAAAATAAAAATAATAAATAAGTAATAAACAGAATAAATACAAATAATAACAAAAAAATAAACAAATTATAGTGTAATTGTTGTGACTTAAACTAAACTGAGACAAAAAAAAAAAAGAAAATAAGTAGAATGTCTCAGATAAAGTGTCAAACTTGCCCCAACTGATACCCGTGTTGTTGGTATATAGTCACAAATTGAAAATAACTACGCTATTACCAGCATTCAGTAACCTTAAGTTTGCAACATCAACACAAATTATGTGCGCATGTCTTGACAACCATCTCTTATCAAGTGTCTAAAGACGATAATAAGCACCTGTCTTGTAGTGAAACTTTTAAAAAGCAATCTAAATCAAGATTGGTGATGTGTTGATGCTGAAATCACAAAGTGATAACCAAAATTATGTGATATTGAGATTAATGAGAGTGAAATAATATATAAAAATAAATAAATTAAATAAAAAATAATAAAAAATATATTAATACTAAAAAATGAAAATAAAACAAATATAAAATATAATATGCTAATGACAAATTAAATATCCATTCCTTGTTTCAATTCTTTACAACAATTTCTATCACAAATGAACCACCCATTGTTAAAATTTGTGAGGTGCCTAACATAAAAATGTGAATAGATCACAGATTCAATATACCACCATCCACTCTCAAACAGCAAATGGACAAAGTATAAAATCAGAGGTATACTATGACTTAACCCCTTAAGGGCCCTTGGCGGTCCTGGCACATCATGGATCCAACATGCAATAAGGACCCATGACATGCCAGGACCGTCATGGATTTCAGGGCTCCCCGCACAGCTCAATGCTGTTTGGGGAGCCCTGATTTGGATTCTCAAAAAAAAAATTTAAATAGGTCCGTGGTCCTTAAGTGCCAGCCACGTGCGCGAGCGGCCGGTTCTTAAGGGGTTAATTAATGCACCAGTGTAATGCCATAGTATAGTTGAAAGTTCAAACATAAAAAATGGTGTACAATATAACGACACCAGATTGGACAAAGAGAAAACAAAAGTCTGATCTTACCAATGTCCAGTCAATATTATCTAAGCGAAAAATTATTTAATAATAGAAGTCACTGTGTAACTAACTTTAAAAAAGAGAGAATGTAGACCTATAAATTGAAACAGTCAACAATTATTATATATTGAATCAGTGAATAAAATATTCTCTTAAACATACCCACAGAGCTACAAACTTCTAACCAGGAGAGGTTAGATCAATCTAATGATGGAACCAAAGCTTACTAATAATTCCATTACCAATGTATCAATGCAAAAATCCATCCAACAGAAAGATCCAATACTGGTCTTGAGATGAGGACCATAGAAACCTGAAACACATAAAAGGAGTTACCAGAGGCTCAAGGTAAAAAATAAGGTCTTAAACTGTAGACATAATTTCAAACATCTAGAGCCTCAGGAACTTCATATTATGGTGTTTCATAACAGATAACATTATATTCTCTATGAAGCCCCTGTGTATATCTGGACCAAAACTCAAAAATCCAGAATAATTCCCTCCTGAAGAGCTTATCATATAGGCTGCCCCCACGTATACCTAGGGAGACTTGTTTTAAGCCCTAAACTCTAAATGAGTCCAGACCACATTTCTTGAAATAAGAGGATACACCAGATCGCAGTTCTAGACTACGTATGTCACATCCACTAAGATGTTCATTCATCCTTTCCCTCAAAGATAGTTACACCATGACTTCTATTATTAAATAATTTTTTGCTTAGATAAAATTGACCGGACATTGGTAAGCTCATACTTTTGTTTTCTCTTTGTCCAGTCTGGTGTTGTTATATTGTACACCATTTTTTATGTTTGAGGATTCAACTATACTGTGGCGTTACATTGGTGGATTCATTTAGTCATATTATACCTCTTATTATATTACTTTGTTTAAGTCCATCTGTTTGCTTTTTGAGAGTGGATGGTGTATTCTAATTTGGTGATCTATTCACATTATTATTTTAGGCACCTCACAAATTTTAACAATAGGTGGTTAATTTGTGTTAGAAATGGTTTTAAAGAATGGACACAAGGAATGGATATTTAATTTGTCATTAGTATATTAAATTGTTTGTTTTATTTTCATTTTTTAGTATTAATATATTTTTGTTTATTTTGTATTTACATTTCATTTTTTATATATTATTTCACTTCATTAATCTCAATATCACTTAACTTTGGTTATCACTTTTTCATTTATTATATATACTAACTTATATTCTTTTATCACCAGTCTTGGTTTAGATTGTTTTTTAAAAGTTTCACTACAAGACAGGTGTTTATTATTGTCCTTAAACACTTTGTAAGAGATAGTTGTCAAGACATGCACACGTAATTTGTTGATGTTGCAAACTTAAGGTTACTGAATATAGTTAACAGTGTAGTTATTTTAAATTTTTGACTCTATATACCAACAACATGGGTATCAGTTGGGGTATGTTTGACACTTTATCTAAGCCAGTCTATTTATTTTATTTTTTTTTTGGTCTCAGTTTAGTTTAAGTCACACTAATTACACTAACCTTTTTTTTATTTTTTTTATTTATTGTTTGTTTCTTATTATTTTTATTTTCATTATTCTTTATTTTTAATTTTTTCATTCTTTATTTTTTTTATTTTCCATCCCTTTGTTTCCATCTTTACTTCCTAGTTAGCTTCACTCATCGATAGTGTTGGTGCTCTTTATTATAGATCTTGTACTTTTTTCTACCCCCTGATTTAGTTTCTGAGGTGCGATGAAAGGGTTAACCATTCCAGGAGCAGAGGTATGGCTTGTGGTCTAGGTAGTGTGATTTTGTCTTAGAGATTGGACGATGAGAATTTAAAAGCTTGAGTGGTTCTTATGGTTGGTGTCTCTAATCATGAGTAAGCGTTACAGATGCAAAATGTGTTGATCGGTGGGATGCCACTAGAATGCTTCTACTGTCAGCCACTCCATGACTGATGTCTCTCCCTGTAGTATTTGAAGGCCAAATATGGAGGTACATTGTAACTTTTTAAATTTGATTACTGGAAAAAATCTTACTACATGCCTATGTTTGTGCGAGTTTTTCTGGTTCTGGATTTGTGCATTAAGGGAAGTTTGTGGAGGAGCTTATTTATTCACATCCTAAGCATTATTTTATCTTTGTGTCGGTGAAGATTGTGTGGAGATGTTATTGTGAGACTCAAACATGAAATTAGCAATACGTGAAAGGACTTTACTTGTTGAACCTGTTACAAGTGGAAGTGAAAGCTGCTGAGTCCAGTGTTGTATGTGATTAAACTTTCAAAATGTGCCAACCCTGAGATCTTTTAAATATTAACTCATAAAGTACCTCAGAACGTAGATTTCAGGCAATTCATATCTGCTTGCTCTAACTAGTTGTTAAAGAACCCTTACCATGCTGTAACTTAGTGTTTTCACTGCCTAAAGATACAGAAGAGAGACAGGATGTCTCCCTCTGTCTTTTTGGTAGAAATTGCAGCAAAGTGTTGACTAAATAAGCAGTTATTTGATGCAGATCAGATAGTAGTTAACACTTGACTCTCACCTTGCTAATGTTGCCCTTCACCCTGAGACTCTGAGATTTGGGTCAGACCCTGTGAGTTCCCAAGTATGATTACAAGTGACACATTTTATCATTGGCTTTAAAGGAAAATTAACACCTAAAATGAAAATGATTGAAATATCTTTTGATATCATGTACTTACAGCTAGTATCTATGCAGATTTGTTATTGTATTTTAGATCAATAAAACCCAATTTTAAATTTGTTTTTCATTGCATATGTACATTGGCCTCTTCAGACACCAGATGGTCAATTTTGTACTTCTATGTAGTGAGAGACAAGTGCTAAGCCAGTAAATATGTTGAGATTAGTACTCGCGTGTCTTCTGTTCAAAAAGGCTGGTACTTTATCTCAGTCTGTTCATAGACGTTACAGCACTATCACATATCAGACACCCATCAAGATTGTAAAGGAAATGGGAGTCAGGGAGCCCTGGAAAAGGCAGGAATGGCTGCTACCTGAGAGCATATTATAAGACTAAATTTTTGGCATCAGAAAACAAAGAGATAATTTTTACAGACACTAAAATGAAGTGCAGGATATTTAAAAATATATAACCCAGTTAATTTTTAGGTGTTAGTGTTCCTTTAACTTGCAGATTCTGATTGAAATCTATGGGAGAATGTGTAGCTGAAACAGTAGCAGATGTGCAGCCTGTAGCTGTCTAATCATTGTTGCACTACAGCTTCCATCAATCTAAGCTGACCAATGGCTAGGTTAGGATATTTTGAGTTGTAGTCCAGAAAAGGCTGGATTGCTGTGGTTGCCCTACTTAGCATTAAGGTGTGTTATGGTATGAGATGTATTTCAGGATTCCCCCAGCTGCTTGGAGGCTGTTGAAGTTTGAAGTTCTATGTCTCTTGCTTCCTTCCTTCTTTTGGAGGATTCTTCGCTTGTCTCTCAATTAAAAAGCTGTACAGCTTTACTGTGTTTTTGAAGTGCCCAAAATCATGTATATTATTGGTCAAAGAAGTCTTTTTTTATCCTTGTTTATATAGTCTCTTGATGGTTATTGTGTTATTGAAGTGTCCAAAATCATACATATTATTGGTCAAATAAGTATTTTTATTTTGTTCAAAGAAGTTTTTTTTTATTAAGTTGTTTATATAGTTTCTTGCTGGTTAGTTTTGCTTTGTTTGTCTCCATTATTCACTAACATTGGGAAAATACCTTTGGTGGAACTTTCCTCTTTAATGCCATTACTGACGTCTGGGTTACAGATACATTTTAGAATCTGAGAACAGTTTGACACGGCTGCATTAGATATGACTGCTGAACTCTTCAAATGGGATTTTGCCTTTGGCGATTTGTACTTTCTCGCTCATCTTGGACATTTTTTCTTTTTCTTTTCCTGGCTTTTATATAACCACTGTAACTGTGTGCATAAGAATGCAGCTAGCTGTATCACTGCGGCAATATACTAAATACAGTTGACATTTTTTCAACATTGATAACCCCCTTAAATGGATAGTAATGTTTCATAATAAAAGCAGCTCTAATTAATCATCATAGTATTTGGACTTTGGAGAGTGTTATTTCAATTCTGTCAGAGTTGTAGTTCAAGAGTAATTCAATGACAATGTGTCCCCCTCCTGACCCTTTTACTGATGTAACACTGTTCAGCCAGATCAGAAGGGAAGTGCCCAGGTAGACTGCAGAGAGGGACAATCTTCAATTAAGATAAGGGAAAAACCTGAAAAGCTTGTCAAGGGGGGCAGGCATTGTTCTCATAGGAAGAAGATTGTCCCTTGCTGTTACCTGTCTGGTCTATGGACTGCATTCCACATCTGAGAAGAGATGGCTTACACTAGGTAAAAGAGGCGGGTCGGGAAACTTTGTTTGTGAATATCTCATAAACCATAAAGGTTTGAGAGATAAGACTTATATCGTTCTTCATGTTTTTTTAATGCCTACAAAATAAAATAAAGATAAAACAAAGTGTTACTATCCCTTTAAGGGCCACAAGGCCGTCAGTTAAGGACCATGGGTCATTTTTAAATATTATTTGCCCAATGGATTCAGGGGTCCCAGCGCGGCTGCACACCATTTGTATTCCATGACGTGCCAGAACCATCATGGATACTTAATGGAAGTTTTCCCATGATGTTCCTGGCACGTTATGGGTCCTTAAGGGGGTTAAAGAGAGTTAAGAGATGAAGTAATGCGTTGCGTACCCCTCTGGCACTCAAAGGGTTAAATGAATATTAACATCTTCTAACAATAACCCCCACTTATCTTACTATGAACAGAAAATCCTAATGACCTTTTTGAGTTTTGCTCTTTATGCTTTTTGTTCAAGAGATAACACCTTCATTCAGGCCTGGATATTATGTCTGTGGAGGTGGACATGACAGTTGCTGTCAATTTTTTTTAAGTGCCTGAGCCTACTTAACCCTTTAAGGACCAGAGGGATGTGCAATGAATTGCAAGTACTCTGTGCAATAAGCAGAATTTGAGGTCCTGTAACATCTGCCTCCATTGGCATGATATTCAGAACTGATTGAAGATATTATCTTGAATAAAAGGACCAAGCCGGCAGCTTCTCAGCTGAGCCAAAATAGTGTTATTTAAAAAGAGTTACTTCATTGGAACAGTCTACAAATTGTGCCTGTTTTGCAAACACGCTTTGTAGACCGTTCCAGTGAAGTAGTTCTTTTTAAATAACTCTATTTCGGCTATCCTGAGGAGTCGTCGGCTGGTCCCAGGACCGGGATCTCCAGCTGTCAGCTAGAGCGCTGACTTCAGGAGAAGGGGAAGGAGGGGGAACTTTAGATGCAAGTATCTCTCAAACCATTAAAGGTTTGATAGAAGGGATTTGCTGCACATAATTAATTTTTTTTTAATCTACAATACCATATAATATGATTATTGGACATTAGTATCCCTTTAAAAATTGTAAAGAAGCCTTGGAGCTAAACTTGATTAGACATATTGCTATCCCTTTAACTCTTTTAGGAACACAGTTGTGTGGCGCATATTAAGAAACAGTGCGTTACCACTCCGCCCCGGTCCTTAATCCTTTGAGTGCAGAATGGTAGCTGAGGCATTGCTTCACCCCTCTGGCACACAAAGGGTTGAAAAGTGCAATCTCAGGACTTGTATTATTAGCATGTGTTGAAAGCCAGGATCATAAATAGCTCTTTCTTTAGAGCTGATTGTGTTTAAAACTGGAAAGACTTTTAGACCTGAAACTAATTAGCATGCTGATAATCAGATTCTCTTTGTTCATTATGTTCTATAAATATTCACCTTTCCCTTCTACTCTCAACTTCTTTTGTAACATAACGGGCAAACTTCGGTACTCAAAGATTGCCAAACTCCTTGCCAATGAAAAATGTGAACTGCTTATATTTAAAAGCTTTCACCCACTACATAAATAACTAGATGGAATGCTAGGAGATGAAAAGGAACAAGTGATTTATTCCTGGCCAGTGATTACTTTAAAGGAGAACTCATATTAAACCTGGCATACCTGCATACTTTGTGATGTAGGGGTTCCCTTGCAGACTGGAACTATTTTTCTTGTTTCTTGGGAATACTTTGCTTTACTTGGAGTCTGGAGAAAACATTATACTGTCTTTTGGTTGAAGCATCTGCCATTTCAGAAGCACAATACCATTGTTAAGGGCTTACAGTGTAAAGTCCCAGAAGGGCTTTGAGCTTTTAACATCTGAACCCTATTAATGTGTTTAAAAAAAATATTGGCTTCTCTCTGCAGAGACCGTACAACCAATAGTAGTGTTATTACCAGATATTATTTATTCCCAGTAGATAAAGGACTCTGCTAGTTTTGTGCCTTTCATGTCACAGTTAGGTATATCTGTCTAATTGCTGTGTATAGTTTTTTGTTTAAATTTAGTTTTCACCTCCACACAAAAAATAGACTTTCTCTTATGTCCAATATGGAACACAGGTACCATCAGGTTGAGTCACTTCTCCTGGAAGGCAGGGCACTTCACAAAATATTGGATATTTGGGGTGCAGACTCCCTCCTCCAGCTCAAACCCCCCCCCCACTTACAATCTCCCAGAATTCATGTGTCCTGCTAATTCAGTTGGAGGTGCAGTGCCCATCCTGTTAGCTTTTCTTAGGTTTTTAGTACTTCTTCTTTAGGTAAGGGACTGGATAGTTCCCCTTTAGGTAGGCTCCCATCACTGGGCTTCCCTGGAGTTGGATTGCCGAGTTCACAGGTGCTTTGTGGACCTTTTTTTCCCTGTGGATGTTGACGTTATGGCAAATCTGTTCTTAATGGCTGAGTCTGTTTCAGATTCTGCCTTTAACTTATGATGGGAATTTCAAGACAGAAGATTGGTGAGAAAACTTTGGTTCCTTGGTTCACTATATGTCCCATTCTGAGCTATCCTACACACTTTGCATGTCTGTTATATATTTATCCACTCATTTATGGCTCACTTGTATCTTCACTGGAATCTGGAAATACATATAGCTGCTATCCTTGCTGGTAGTTAAAACGTCCCTTGCTGTCTCTGCACTGTTAGTTTTTTGCGTGTGCTTCTTGAATTAGGGTGCTTTGGGGGGCTTATTTTTACTCCCCTACTATTATCACATTAGTTTTTTCTTCTCCTCCACCAGGTATTTCCTGAGGTTTTGGGCTTTTTCCTTTATGTTAAATTTAGATCAATTTTTTTATGCAGAGGCTCTTCAAGAACCAGAGCCTTCCTGCGGCCATATTTGCTCCATTGACTTCTATGGGAGGAACTTCTTTGGGACAAATCTCTGTAACTGTTTTGGCTACAATGGTCAGAGAGGGCTCTATCGTCGTGTCTTTTCATGCTCTATTATTCAGTATGCTTTTCAAGTATCTATAGAGCACACCTGCTGCCAGAGTACATGATGCTGCCAGGCAACAAGCAAATGAGAAGAGACTACAGTTCCCATTAGGCCCCATTTCCTAGACTTTCCTCCAATTTGCTGTCTCAGTTTCTGATGGCCATCCTACTTTTACCTCTTACCCTACACAGAAGCTGACTCTCCTTGCTCTCTTCTCCAGTACAACCCTTTGCATACCAGATAAGTACTTTTTTTGGTCTTTATGGTGACTTTGCTTTAAACTGGGGATATCTTATCTAGTTCATCTAGATTTAGACAGTCTCTCTTGGACGTGTCTGACTACAAGAGGCATATTGGGAAATACAAGGCTAAGAATTCAGGGCTTCCTTTACCCATGTTCTACATGCCACACTGGACTACCAAGATAATACTTTGGGTCTCTCTACCCCTCTTGTGCTGTGGCTCCTCCAGCACTGAACAAGAACCTGCATGGGTTAAAACAATGCTTTCCTCTGTTGCAGAAACCCCTGCTTTAGTTTAGAGGGTTCACTATTCTTAGAAACCTTTGCCCACCTTTAAACAGATTGAAACTGTATTCTGTATTCAAGGTGCACACTGAGATTTCTGGGGTATCCCCTGAGGAAGAACTGGACTCAAAGGATGATGATGAGGACATGGACTCTTCCTTCTCTTATGGAGATTCCTATTAGGCTGAACTGGTTCCGCTGTTGAGGGGCTCATCAAGGTGGTGTTGGAGTACCTTCAGGTCTCTGACACCAAAGGTGTGGGGGGTCTACTTCTTTGGACATTTTGCAGAGGAGCAAGAAGAATTTCCCTGTTTTTCCCCCAATAACACTCTTAATCAGATTGTAACGGACCATAGGCCTTTACTATGGGCTCTTGTAAGAGCCACGAAAGAGATCATAAGAGATTGGTTGGCACTGGGTGAAGGCCCAGCTCCTGGTGGCTGGGCAGCCACAAAAAATACGTCCTGGCAGGTCAGATTCCCAACTGTTCATGTTAGAACGTAGGCAGCATTCTGACTGGCTGCCTGCCATTCTATGTTAAATGTTATGTGCATGTTTTAATGTGTTGTCATGGACTGTAATAAATGTAACAGATGATGGACCCTTGTGTTAATTGTTGGCCTACAATCTGCAATGCCATCCAAATTGTATCTTTTTGACTGTCTGGTCCAGGTTTTGATTAGGTTTTCACTTTCCTAATCCCTTCACCTCTGTTGAGTATACACTATCGTCTTCTGTGTGATAGGTTTAGTCTGGTGTCATGACTGTCTGTAACACCTGTTTCTATTGTACTGTTTTTTTTTTATTCTATCAGTCCCACTGTATTGTCCCTTTGTGTCCCATGTTTACAACAACATTGTGTATTGTACCTAGTTTTACTATAAAATATTCCATGTTCCTTCACTAAAGGTAGTAGTCGTTTTGGACTAGATGTGTATCCTGTTGTTTTATTCCTGGATGATCTAAAGGGTTCCCTTTGACCCCCATTCAAGGATCCTGTGTTCAAGTCTTCCATGCAGAAATCTGAGTTCACCAGCTTGGCTACCTATCTGTTACCACCTTCAGGAGGGTAAAACCTGGAACAACAGCCCAAGACAACCCGGCGTCATGGGTACCCGTTACACAGATCCTAATAGATGAGTGGGAAAACTCCTGCTAAGAGGGATTTCCTTAATAAATGCTTCTCTAAGCTATACCCTTTTATGGCTGAGGGTCTGGCATAATGGCTCCCTGTGCCAATGACCCACCTATCTAGTGCTTGGCGAAGAAGCCCTTCACTTGCTGGATGCGACAGGGCTCAAGGATCAGGCCAATAAGATGCTTAACTCCTTACTCTAGGCCAATTTTGAGGCAGCATTGAGGCCTGTTTTTGCCTCTGCCTGGGTCAGTAGAGCCATTGCTCTTTGGGAAGAGCAACTGTCAGAAACTATGCATTCGGGTGTCCCATTGAAGGACATGCTAGTTTTGACGGCCAACATCATGGAAGACAATGCTTACATTAGTGAGGGTCTGTTTGATGTGGCCTGATTGTCAGAAAAAATCCTCAGCATTTCTTTTTCTGCTTCCGTACACTGTGGCTCAAGATTTGGTCCGGAGCAGTCCTCCAAGAAATCACTGGTATGCTTGCCTTTTCACGGAAAGGCCCTCTTTTGGCCTGACCTGCAACATATCATTAATGATGCTACTGGTGGAAAGAGCACCCTATTACCCGAGGTTCCCCCCAAGCAGTACTTTCTTGCAAGGAAAACATGTGGATTTAGTTCCAACTGCCAATCCATGGTGCAGAGGGTGCAAACCCCTGTAGATCTCCCAACATAGCCCCTTTGTAAAGCCCAGACAGACTTGGTCCTTGAAAGGATGGAAATGACAGCTAGACCATGCATTCTGCTGTACCATGAAGTGATTGTGACAATTACATATTGTTGATTTTCTAAGTGAAAAGAAGTTAAAACAATCTCTGCAGTGAACAAACTTGACATATTTCTGCAAAGTATAGTGCATATTTAGTCAGGGCCACATTTACATCTCAGGAGCCTGTAGGAACAGAAATCTGAAGCTCCCCCCCCCCCACTGGCCATCTCCACTGAACACCTCCACAATGCTCCAAATCTCCACATTACCCCCCATATCCATATTGCCCTCACATTGCCCCCCATCAGCTCCAACTTGCCCCATCAGCTCCAACTTGCCCTCACATTACCCCATCATCTCCACATTGCCCCCATCAACTCCAACTTGCCCTCACATTACCCCCATCAACTCCAACTTGCCCTCACATTACCCCCATCATCTCCAACTTGCACCATCAGCTCCACATTGCCCCGTTTCCTACCTCCCTGGTGGTCCAGTCTGTGCCTGCTTCTGCACAGAAATGTAGCTCCTGTTGTTCCCACGCGGTCTTCTCTTTAGGAATGCAGAGCACTGGGAGATGATGTCATCTCCCAGCGCTCTGCATTACTAAAGAGCCACCAAGGGAGCAACAGCAGGGTCTCACCGGGCGGCAGGCAGGCAGCGGGTAGGGTGAATGAAAATATTTAAAAAAATAAAATAAAAAAAATAATTGATTCCAATGACAGGCGCCCCTCTGTGGGATGCGCCTGTAGGCAGATGCCTACTCTGCCTTATGGCAAATCCGGCCCTGTATTTACTATTAATTTGATAAATTTAACAAATTGAAACAAATGTCAACAGAAAAGGTGGCATGTGCAAATGTTTGAGCACCCTTTCAGTTAGTAGTTAGTAACACCCCCTTTGGCAGAAATCAGAGCCTTCTAATGTTTTTTTGTAGCCAGTTATTCTTCATGTAGGATCCTTAACCACTCTTCCTTGCATAATGCTTCTATGTCAGAACTCTTCTTAGACCGCCTTGCATGCGTTGCATGTTTGAGATCTATTCATAGATTTTCAATAATGGGGCTGGGCAGAGCCATAGGAAGATAACTCCATCCAGGATTCTAAAAAGTCTTGTATACATTCTCAGGGTAGCAAAGTGTCCCCAGTGAAACAAACAAACAAAAAAAACCCCAGTAAATAAATATAACTGACTGCTGGATGACGGACACCTGCCTAGTTAAGTCATTCTGTTGCAAAACTTAAAAGCCAATTAATCCAACTGTGTAGTTCTCCTTTAATAAATATATTTTTCCTAACCAAGGCTGCATTATTGTCAATAAATAACACTCACATCATGACTTTCCCTGCCATTTTATCCTTAACTGGTAATATGCAATTTATTACAATTTGTATTTTTGAAACGGTAGCACCAAATAGTAGGCTGACCAAATGGTTGGTGGACCATGTTCCCCTGTAGTTCTTTTAAATTACTTTAAATTGTTTAGACCTTGAAAGTAATCCTTCAGCATGCAGGCAGCAAGTTCAATTTTATTAGTGCATGCCTGACTGACTCTATTACTTTTAAGCTGTTGGTTGGCCACATTGTGCATCATTTGCTAAGATAAGTTATAACCAAGACTTCCCCAGAGTTCATTCTAGGAGCTGAGTCTGGAAAACTTACTTCTGTCACTCCACTGTAAAGAAACTTTGCTCATGGCTTGGGAGATTTAGAGAAACAGCTGGCAAAAGCTTTGTTTTTAAGGCTCCATGTACCGTACAAATTTGTATCTAACCCTTTAAGGACCAGATGGCTGTGAAAACCATTGCTTTTCAAAGTGTTCCACAGCCCCCTGGTTCTTAAAGGGATAGTAATGCTTCACAATAAAAGTAGCACCAGTTAAATTTCATAGTATTTGGGCCATAGAGAGTGTTATTTCAATACTGTCAGAGTTGTAGTTCAAGAGTAATTGAGTGATAAAGTATCCCCCTCCCTCCCCTTTTACCTAGTGTAAGCTACCTCCCCTCAGATCTGGAGTGTGGTCACTTGACCAGACAGCTCACAGCAAGGAACAATCTTCTTACTGTGACCATCAGGAAAACCCTGCCCCCATTGACAGGTTTTTCAGGTTTTTCCTCATGCTCACTGAATATTGTCCTTCTCGGCGATCCACCCGGACAGTCTCTAAGCTGAGCAGTGTGACATCAGTAAAAGAGGCGGAAGGGGGATACGTTATCATTCAATTACTCTTGAACTACAACTCAGACAGTATTGAAATATCACTCTCCATGTCCCAAATACTATGAAGATTAATTGGAGCGGCTGTTTTTGTGAAACATTACTATAACGTTAAAAGATTAATTAGGGAGTTTTTTTTTCTTGCAGCCTGAAGAATACTAGGGGCAGCATGAAAGAAAGTGGAGCATTAGCCTTTTTTGAAAGCTGTATATAAGCTATGTGCAATTGTTCATTTTGAAGGAAAAAACATACAAACACCTTGATGTTCTATTACACATTCTGCTAAATTAATGGCACCGTTAGACAGATGCATGAAAATATTTGCTTGTACTTATTTGGGTGCAACCGCTACCCACTTTTTTAAAGACATTTGCTAAAAACAAAGAGCAAGCCTTTGGTAATTTATAAAAATATACACAATTCAGTAACATTTTTGATCTAATATGTTTTCTAGCTACATTGCAAAGAACAAATGGGTCACTTTCCAACATGCCCTCTTAAGTTCCTAAACCAGATCTTTGTGGGTTATGTTTAATTAAACTGTACTTTAAATCTCTTGGATGCGAGCAATGTCTCCTCTGCTTTGTGAAGCTGTGGCTTGGTGACATTTCTCACAAGCGTAATAGAATCAGCTCTGGTGCAGTTGGTTTGCTCCCAAATTGTTCCACTTTCTTTTTACATATGGCCAATATGGATTTACATTAGTTGAGGTTAGTATTTGCCAAAACAACAATTTATATTCTTTACACAATTCACTGTTTTTCAGACTATATAGTAGCTGCACATGCGGCTTCCATAAGTAACAACTGGGGCTATCAAGAGTCATGGGAATGGCTATGTAGTCATAGACTTCACTTGTTTTGCTCTGCCATCTGAGGGGCTAATTTCCTGACTTCTAACACTGACTATGGAGGTCATTTTGGGAGTTCACAGTACACATCTGGCTATTACTAAATCTGCTCACACAGGAGCGACATAGTAACTGATGACAGTCTCCCTTTGTAGCGGTAGTAATATTAAAATTATTATTTTATTTTAAACTTCAGGGCAAGGTTGTAGAGAGTTACTAATGTTAGCCATTCCCTCTAAAGCCTTACCCTTTTGGAGCTATGCACATTATATTTCTCCCTCTCCCATCCTTTTCTGTGATGTCATCTCCTTTTGCTGAGAAGTATCTGACAAGGATGGTTGACTGCACTACCCATGCTGAAGGTTTGGAGTTGTTACTAACTGTTGGGTTAGAATCAGTATCTGTTAAGTTTGAGGTTGTATCTTTTATTTTAGGGTCAGTCTCTAGAACGTTTCCAGGTTAATATCTGTTAGGTTAGTATATGTTAGGTTTGAAGTTACAGTCAGTGTCTGTTAGGTTTGAGGGAGTAGTTTTGGTGGGTCAGGTTAGGGTACTTAATTTGCAACATTTTATATGCTTCCTAAACATGGCAGCCACATCTTGAAGTCGCCGATTTGACTTGCATTGTTATGAGCACAATATTTCAGTAGTAAGTAGTATTCTACCACTACCATATTTTTAATGCATAGGCTCTTCCTACTTGAAAACCCTCCAGTGATGTTTCTCTACTCGGTGGTGGGTCATATTTTCTTTACCTCATCTCTGCAAGTCATGTGAACTCTCTGCTTTTTCTTTAATAAGTTCAGTATCATTAGATGAAAATAAATCAGGCTATTAAAAGTGGTTACTTAAAAAATGTATTTAGAATAATACATTTTGGTTATAAAAGAGAAAATGACATCAGTGTTATTGGCAGGCAGTGTAATTCTGGGGACATTGGATATGTTTCAGCACAGTCCTATTCCATTGTCCAGTCTGTGTGGGCTTGTTTGCGTACAGACTTTTTTCCTTCATTGTAATTAAAGTGCCATATTAGCCAAACACCTCTGCATTTTTAATTAACCCCTCCTTTCACAGTAAAGCAATAATATCCTTACTGCAGTGGTTAGAAACATGCTGACTTTCAGCTGTTGCTGTTGTACTACAAATCCCATTATCCTCAGTTGGCCAGCTGAGTATGATATGACTTGAAGTGCACCAACTGCTGTCTGCATTTCACCCAACCGTTCCTTATTAGATTTGTGAAAGAACATGATGCCTTTTATTACCTAAAGGGATAGGAACATGTAATATTGAAAAAAATATATTGCAAGGTTTAACCTGCTGGGTAAAACAAAGGTATTCTCACTGCTGAGAGATGTTTTACTCAAAAGTTATTACAGCTCAAACTCTACCATAACATTTCAGGTTATGGAAATACTGTACCCAAAAACATACAAATTTGAGTTGCAATAGCTTTTGAATGAAACACCTCTCAGTAGCGGGAGTACCCATGTTTTACTGAGCAGGATAAACCTTGAAATATATACATATTTTTTTTTTATTCAATTGGCTAAGGCTTCAAACCTCACCACGACAAATCAAAAACAGGTCATCAATGTAACACTTATAGGAACAAATATTTGGGTGTTTTAAGAAATGACATTCATATTTCCACATAAAAAGATCTGAATAGGAGGGGGCGACATTTGAACCCACTGAGGTGCCAAAAAATATTTTAAAGCGGAACTACCACGTTAGGTAAAGTCACCCTGCAATACTTAGGCAGGTGGCGACTAGCTTAATAATAGTTGTTTTACCTCTCAAAAGTAGCCGCTTTTAAAGTAATCCTTAAGCTTCCAAGACTGGAAACCAGGCATCAGCGCAGACATCTTGTCTGTGTTCCTGTGCTGTCTGTCCCTGTCTTCCTTCAGAAGCATAGCACTGGCCCGAATGTCACCGGAAGGGACTGGCGGTGCAGGCGCGCAGACTGCACTAACCTGGCTGTCAGTCTCGGAAGATCATTGATTACTTTACAAGCAGCTACTTTTTAGAGGTAAAATAGCTATTATTAAGCTAGTCGCCACCTGCCTAAGTATTGCAGGGTGACTTTACCTAACGTGGTAGTTCCACTTAAAAGCTGAAGACATTTTTAGTAAGAGTGAGTCTCAGAAGATCACAGTGAAATTCAACAGGTATTGTGATGGATTGCTGTGACAAGAATATAGATAGTTGTATAGCCTCAATGCCCTCCTCATGAAGGATAACAGTATAGAGGCTGTTACCAGAATATCAGAATCATTCATGTCATCAATATACTTGGATGGATTACAGGAAATGTCTGTTGTCTTTGAGATATGAGGGCATACTTTGAACTATATATTGTAGTAATGATTGCAAAAAAGTAGAAACAGGTTGTAAAAGAGAACCTCTTGCAGAAATGATTGGTCTGCCTGGTAAGATAGTCAATGTTTATGTGAATTTTAAATAAAGTATAATGCACAACCTGGGTGAGAAGTTGTAAGCTGCATTAAGTAAAGTGTTGAATTTGTTTCTTATATGACAGTGAGGGGACAAAGTTGCTGATATGTGGTCACAACTTTTTCACCCCTTTGTCACTAGGTTTAAAGGCAAGATTCTATCCTTAGCTAATGGGTACAGCTATAATGGCTGAGGATAGAAACTAATTAGCATAAAGTCCAAAATGTAATGGTTGATTGAGAATAAATGTAGTTGTAGTTTGCAACAGCTGGGAATACATAGGCCTGCACATTTCCAGTAGTTAGGGACTAGTAATAAAATGTAGGAAACATGCAGACATAATGTTTAACATACTGTGAACTATTAACTTTCTATATATCTATATAATCAGTCTGTTGTGTTCATGGAGCCCAAGTATGAGACAGCACACACTTATTGAAAGCTCATACAAAATTACATTTCTCAATTCATGAACCAAAGGTTTTCAGCTGTCTAGTGCACCTTCATCAGGGCAGGGAAATTTGAAAATGCTATATATATACACTAATACATTCCCAGGGTAATGCAATTTGCATACTGCCTGTGGCAGCCATGCCCCCCTGCTGCACTTGAACTAGTGACCTGTGATTTCTATAGTAAGTCCCTGGAGGAGTTTTGATAGTGTGCCTCCAGTGGTAGTCTTGTTCCTAGTTGTAGCAGTATATATCAACTGTCTAGAACCTTCTATGTCACCAGTTTGGAGGATTAGGCCAGCTACCACTTGCTGGGAGGATATTTCATCGAACCTACCTGAGCACTCAGTGCTCAGTTGTTTTGGCTAATACCTGACTTTCAGCTTTCCTGCTTCTGTGTGTTTACCCCTTTTGACCGTTGGCTTGTTCCTGAACCCTGCCTGATCTCGGCTTGTCACACACCTTGGATTAGGGCCTCACTTTTGTACCTTTTGCTGCCTGCCTTGACCTTGATTGTTGACTCTGCTTTCTTTTAATGATTTTGTTCCCTATCTGGACTTCCTACAAACAAGTCAACCTCCAAGAGTGAGCTGTTGCTTCTGCAGTTCTTTCCCTTTGCTACCTAGACCTCAAATAGTGTGACATTGCTGTGCCTACTTTATTACCCTTGCCTTGGATTTTTCACTCTCCTGACAGTGGCTACTTAAACCCTAGGACTCAACCTTGAGGAGAAAATCAGCTGCTTACTTTGATTCTTCCTCCAACACCTGCCCATCCATCCTCTGGCCTTCAGCATCAGGCCTTCCAGTGTCTGGCTTCAAACACCTGGCTTCTAGCCTCTGCCTCACAGCTTCTGTCTGACAAGTCCAGTCATCCAGCTTCTACTAGCATCTGGCCTTCAGCATCACTCCTTCATCACCTGGTCATCCAGCACCTGACATCCAGTCTCTGACTCCCAGATCCCGTCCACCAAGTCCAGTACACTAGGTCAGGCCTTCCACTCTCTGGCCTTCATGTATCGGGTCTCCAGCTCCTGGCATCAAGCCTCTGCCTCTGCCTTCTAGTTCATCTTCTGGCATATTTAGTTCAATTCTGGCTCTCAGGTACACCATTAAATTATGAATAAGCCATACCACAGAGTCTGCGGAGATGACTCAGGTGCTCACACTCCTGTCACAGAGTGTATGGGAGCTGCAGCGGGATTTTTACAGATCAAGAGGGAGCAGTGTGTGCTACATTCCATGTTGATGTTATCTGCCAAGGACTGCACCCCATCCAGTTGCCAGGGTTCTCAGAAGATGTCTCCTGCAAAATCTTCTGCTAAACCTTCATCTCCTGGTGATGTCAAGACAAAAAGAAAAATATAAGAATTAAATAAGAAGAAATTTTGCATCACAAGCCTAAATGTAAATTATTATAATTATTATTTAATTATATTATTAGAAAGAGATGATAGAAAAGAGAATCTCATAGAAATACTGATAAAAGACTATCTCTAAGTCAACATAGGATTCAAACCATTGAGGACATACTCTTCTTTCATCAAGGGATAAATACTGGGCCAAACTAACTATATTATAGGGATCAAATAACCATTCTCCTTGACTTAACAGAACTTTTAACCCCTTAACTTAAGAGGTAAAATATATAATGAGGATTTACCCTCTGAGTAAAACAAGGGTACTCCCACTGCCGCAAAGTGTTTTATTCAAAAGCTACTGCAGCTCTAACATTAATTTTTTTTATTTTGCTGTATCGTTGCGTAAAAAGTATTTTTGGAGCTCTTTTGCTTAGTTTTCTAATCACTAAGGAGCTACATAATTGTCTAGTATTTCGGCCTAATTTTAGGGGGACTGGAGAACCGTCTCATTCCTTGATGCTATCTATATATTTTCTCTATTTTCAAATTAAAAACTTTTTACTACATGGATATGTTATGGCGAGTTAGCGCTGTGAACTTTGCTTTCTTCTTCTCTTATTTGTCCAGTGAGGACACCTTGAATGAGAGACTTCTGACATGCACACTCATCAAATAGTAAACTATTTGTTGCTGTTTGTTGTTAAGACCTCAGTGTCACAGGAGGAAAGGAACCGAAGGAGATTCCAGTCTCTCTGCTTTTACTGTGCCAGGCATGGACATGTCATATACTCCTGCCTAGTAAGACCTCCTTAGCCCATTGTTTGATCCATTGGAGTTGATCACAATTACCAGATCTGGAACTTTCTTCAGCCCCTAGACCACTGCCTTGGTGCCTGCAGCAGCTTTCCATTTCCTGTCTCACTCTGTGCTTTTGGCTTTCCTGCTGCTGCTGTAATCTAGAAATCAGAGTCTTCAGCTCCCAATTTGTCTGTTGCCTCCCTGCCACCCAGGAACCAGCATCCTCTGCTCCCAGGCTTAATGTGGTGCCTGCAAATGTTGCTCCTGCTGCTGCAATTCAGAATTTAGCTACCCAGCATGCAGACTTTCTGCTACTGTTTTTGCACAGGTGCTAGTAAACCCTAGCTGCCAGTAATCTTGCTCCTGCTGTATTCCAGTTGTCAGCTTTCCCCTTCCCCTGGTCCTCACATACCTGCTTCTCTGGTGACTATGTACCACCTAAGCCAGAGATAAGGACTGAGGACTTAATGTCTCTGGGATCTCAAGGTCTTCTATGGGGAAGGACATCTTAAGGTTAATTTATTATAATGAATCGGTTGATTTCATGGACTATGCAGATTTAGCACTGACTCTCACTAAACATTTCTGTAAAGAATATTTCTGCTGTGTGAATACTCATGGTGGAGGTGGTAGGGGCTCTAGCTCCCTTATCAGGTTCTCTTATAGCTAGGTTTTGTATGGGTTTGCACCTCTCTGCACCTGGGCTCCATTTCCAGTTTCATCCCGGCTCTCAAGTACACCATTATACACCACACACATATATATTCTTCCATCTTTCTCCTATGGCATGGAACCCAGAGGTTGAGTTCAGCTGGTATATTTATTAACATGATCTCTAATTCATAGAAGTATGTTTAAGTGGTTGTGATCTAGCTCCTTGGTTGTGCATGTATCTCTGGACTACTTACTACATGGATGGTGATTTACATTTTATTAACTCTCAGTCTTTTTGCTTCCATTTTCTCCATTCATTTTATCTATGAAGATCAGTGCACTGGACTCATTATTTATGGGACTTGATGGATTATATGAGTATGTGGGACTTTTTTTTCACTTTTTCATTTAATTCATTCATTTATGCTTGTTGGGTACAATTTTATTTGGTGTGTAAGTGGAAGCCAATCAATACATCCTCATACTGTATAATCAAAATGATGCCTTTGCATTGTGTGATGATGCTGTTGCATTGTTGTAGGAGGTTACTTGGCAACTAGGTGATGCTCATTGAATGTAGTGCCTATGTTCTTAGCCATGGTTGTGGAGGGTGACAGCTGTTAGTGTGTGTGGATGTGTGTATCATAAGAACACTTAAACTATTGGTACATATCCAAATTATTAAGTTCTCAAAGGCCGAATCTGTGGGTTTCGGACCAGCATCACGCACTCCACCCCCAAGCCCAGGCAGCGGTGGAGGTCAAAACACTCCTCCACCAAACCCAAATTCACCAAACCTTCTTCGGCATGACTCTCTGAACCCTGGTCCGCACCTACCTGTGGATGGTTGCCTGCAGCATTTTTAAAGCGTTTGGGCAGGCTCTGTTGCGGATCAGTGGGTATTACAGCTGATTTCAGGAGGCTACAAGATTGCTGGAGTGCGGCCATCTCATCATTCTCTCCAGCCATTGTCAATTTACTGCAGGATGAAGGACTCCTCAGCAAGATTCCAACAATTTCGGTCTTATGTTTTTTGATGCCACTGTGCACAACAAATTTGGTAATTTCATTAACCCATCTTTTCTTTGATCTTCTTCTTAGGCATTTAGTATCAAGTTGAATCCATTCCAAAATAAATTGCTGCTGTCAAGTTTTCTTGCTATGTCCTGTGCCCTGCCCATTTCCATTCTATGCTCTTTACTCCTTCATTGATATCATAATCCTTTTGTTATGTTCAACATTTAAAGGGATAGTAATACTTCGTTTTACCTTTATTTTATTTTGTAGGCATTAAAAAAACATGAAGAACGAAGTCTTATCTCTCAAATCTTTATGGTTTGAGAGATATTCACAAGCAAAGTTTCCCCTCCCTCCCCTTTTACCTAGTGTAAGCCATCTCTTCTCAGATGTGGAATCCAGTCCATAGACCAGACAGATAACAGAAGGGAACAATCTTCTTTGTATGAAAAGAGTGAAATCCCTTCCCCCCTTGACAAGTTTTTCAGGTTTTTCCCCTTATCTTAATTGAAGATTGTCCCTCTCTGCAATCTACCTGGGCACCTCCCTTCTGCTCTGGCTGAGCAGTGTTACATCAGTAAAAGGGGCAGGAGGGGGATACTTTGTCATTGAATTACTCTTGAACTACAACTCTGACAGAATTGAAATAACACTCTCCAAAGTCCAAATACTATGATGATTAATTAGAGCTGCTTTTATTATGAAACATTACTATCCCTTTAAGTTTTCATATCTTAAGTTTTCGTATGGCTTTGGTGTTCAGCGTCTATGTTTCACAGCCATGCATAAGAACTGGGAGGGCACATTGATCAAAACCCTTTCTCTTGAAGCAGAGTGGCAAATTTGTCTTAAAGACAATACTACTAAGTTTTGCAAATGTTTACCACCCTGATTTTGTCACTCAATTTCCATGATGGTGTTACCATCTGTTCACTTTTCCTGTAATGATTAACATAGTTGTCCACTTATCCTAGTTCTTGTCCATCTTTGACTAACATTTTTGCTTTCCTGTTGTAGTTCTTCAACTGGTATGTTGCCTGCATATCACCACTATAATAAAATGAGGTTTTAGTCACATAATATAGCCATACTTTGTGATTAAAACCTCATCTTAAGAAAATAGTGATATACAGGCGATACGTTCTAGAGTAAAGGGTTAATAATGATAAAATATGGATGTGCACCAATATTTTGCGTATATAATATGACCTGCAAATACTGAATTTGATTCTTCTACAAGTCCTGTGTGTGCTGATTTACGGACTATTCTATAATTCGTTTTTCTGGCACAGTCTAGACAGAATATACCTAAGCAACGAAGGCCTGGAACTCATGTATCCAAAGGATGAGATTTGGTTGCTATCATAGTAGGGTGCATGGCTTGGAACCCCCACAATGCTTAAAATAAGCAATAGGGATTTATTGCAAAATAGTTCAGTAAACTGACGTTTTGGTGCTCTTGGGGACCTTTCTCAAGACTTGTCCTTAGAAAGGTCTCTTAGGGGCACCAGTCTGTTCACTGTGCTGTTTTTTAGTAAATTCATGTTGCATATTTAAGCACTGTGACTGCTTCAATTCTTTATTTATATTTGTGTGTATGTGTATATGTAGGCATGTATATGAATGTATATATGTATGTATATATTATATAAAAGAGAGCGAGAGAGTAATACAGTGATTGTTTTATGTCAGATGCAATACAGTAGCTAGCCCCATCAGTGCTATCTTGTATCATTCTGATTCCTATCCAGCTATATTCCTTTTACTACAGTATGAATTCTAACACATTTAATTTTCTCTGTTGCAGTAGGCAGCTGCCTCTGATTGTTTAGCATCATTACCTCTCTTTGTCATTAGCTTAAGCAGAATGTCCAGGGATTTATTTGTAACATAAGAGCTATGTAGTACAACTAGACATTTGTTTTTTGTGTTGCTTTTAGCTGTTTTCAGCGTTTGGACATGAAAAATGCTGCATAAACAGAATATGCTAGGGTACTGATTGCCTATTCTACATACCATTGACAGGTAGGAATCACAAGTTGATCAGGCAGAGAGGCCTCTGGAGACAGTTATACTAGCTGTAGTTCATCACAGGCTCATTGTTATGTCTTTCAGACATGCTGCTTTATGTTGGTCTTCAATGAAGTGGTATACAATAATGTTCATTATCAAGGCAGAACAACTGTAACTAGATATTGATATTCAAATAGCTTCTGCGGACTTCCATTTAGGCAATTAGCTCAACTTTATAACTGTTGCAGGCTGAATATTTATATTAATTATGCTACCCTGAAACGTAAAAATTAGGCTGTATTTTCTTTGTCACTTACCTTGAACGATAAGTAAGGTATGGTACCATGGCTGTTGTTTACTAGCTGGTTTTATTCTCAGAAATGCACCGAGCTTAAGTAGTTCATAACAGGTGCACCATAGGGAACAGATAACATTTCCCCAAATTCTCATTGATTTAAATGGACTTTTAATCTCTACACAGAGCATATACTTAGATAATAACAATAATAATAATAATAATAATATATTATACAATCAATTTGTCCCAGAATTGTTTAACTTTGAGAATATGTTTTAAGGTTGATATAAGAACATACCTGAGAACCTCCACATCTCCGTCGGAGTTAATTACCGGGTCTTCAGGGCAGCAGGATGCTCCTATGGTTACGTGAGCTCCAATCCTGCTCACTCTTGTTAAGCCCCACTCGCATTATGATGCAAACTACTTCATTTAGATTGGGGTTTCCAAGTTTTTTCAGACATGGGCCACATAATCAGAAAGCTATGATTGTGAGGGTCACACTATGATTTTTTTTTATTGATAACAATTGTGAATTAGACCCTGTAAGCGATTCAAAAATATGGATTTATTTATTTATTGATCAAGTCACTGACAATACTGATATTTAACAGACATCTACTTTTGAACTCTACAGTACTGGCAAATAGGGGGTTAGGTCTTACTGGCCTTCTGGTTCATGTGTGCTAGATAACTAGGAATAAAAATATATATTTTTTAAATCTCAGGTTGGCCTCATTCAGCTCATGGGTCACACGTTGGGCACCCATGATTTAGTTTAGTTTAGTTATTACTCCATGGGATATCAAGCTTCCCTTGTATGTATGTGAAGAACAGTTTGGTCCATAGATGGTTTTTAATATTACCCCCTTGTCTCTTATTCAGAAAAATAGTAAAAGAACAGTAAATTCTCCTAACAACAGAACCTCTTTTTCCATAATTGGAACAGAAAATCCTAATGGCCATTATGAACCAATTCTGTGTGGACTGGTGCTCAAATTAATATTTAATTAATATTTGATTTAATCTCATGATTCTTTGTTGCACGACTCCTTGATGACAAACGTCTCCTATGAAGACTTCAGTGGGAGGGGCTGAGCAAAAAGTTACAAATCGGCCTCCATTCACATGATATGTGTTACCAATTTTACAAAGTAGATATTAGGTTTTTATGCTCAAATTAAGGTTAGGGTTTATAATTAGGAGGTGTTGGTGTTCCTTTAACCCTTTGAATGCCAGGGAGGTATCTAACACTTTGTGCTGCAAGGTGTTGGATACCTATCTGGCACTCAAAGAGTTAACAGGTGTTTAGCTTGTTTCTTGTGTTGCTCTGTTTGTGTCCCTCCCCAGTCGTTGCTTCCTCCTAATCTGGTGGTGATGTCCACTGCTGAAATATAAGCCAGTCATTACAAAGCATAGTGCTGCTTTATATTTCCTACAGTCCACTGCCTTGACTTTGATGCCATTAGTCAGATATTTAATATAAAAACAAAATGGCAGGAAAAGACCAGATTTCCTGCATCCAACGGATTGTGTTGGATATCTCTCTAACATTCAATTGGGGAGATTCACTAAGAGGTGATAAAGAGATGATAAAGTGGTGACGATGTTTCCAGTTTATCACTTCTCCAGTTTCTGTGTTATTCTATAGAGCCTATGCACTAAAATTTCCAGAGTTGAAGAAATAACGCATAGGATCCATAGAATAATATAGGAATTGGAGAAGTGATAAACTGGAGAAATCATCTCCACTTTATCACCGCTTAGTGAATATCCCCCAAGAGTTACAAACGGTCTGAATCAATGGCCAATTTTAATGCTCTGCTATATACATATGGTTTGCCCCAGATATACACCACATTATTTTAATACATACTTTTATGTTATATTTAGTGATTTCTAGAAATGCACGACCTGTGAGTGAATTAACTACACAAACAACTAAATGGGTCTATTTTTTAAACTAAAACCCGAACGACAGCAGCTTCAGCTAATGATATTTGCAAAATGTGCACTTAGTACTATAAAAAGCATTTGCCTTGCATCATTTCCTGTGCTACCTAAACAATCTGAATAATTTCAATGCATATTTATCAAGGCTCGATTAGTGCTTAGCAGATTTAATGTCATTTCATGTAGCCACATATGGAAAACTAGTGTAAAAGCCTATGTACACAGGCCAAGGTCAGGGTGATGTTAACCCTTTGAGTGCCAGAGGGGTACGCAACGCATTGCAAAGCAATGCGTTGCGTACCTCTCTGGCACTCAGAGGGTTAAGAGGCCGGTCCTGCTCTGCATCCTGCTGCTGACGCAGTCATGCACTATAGAGACTACCCAAAAGCACAGAATACTCCCAGCACAGAACTCCCAGCATTCCGTGCTCCCAGCATTCCTACACCTCCCAACATTCTGTGCGTTCGGGCAGTCTCTACTGCACATGATGGCTTCTGACAAACATCCTTAGCGAATTATTATATAGAATGGAAGTACAACTGGTAAAATTAAAATTATACATTATCTCAAACTTTTGTAATGCACTTTTAATGTTTTGTGTGCCAGAAGGGTCTCCAACACATGCACAACATGGCATGAGATGGTTTTAACCCTTTGTATGCCAGAGGGGTACATTGCAGAGCAATGTGTTGTGTGCCCCTCTGCCACTCAAAGGGTTAATGCATTTTTTAGCCTTACTAACATTTAGCGGAGAGATTTGTTGTCATATAAAAGGCATAACCAGGTCACCTGCAGTTGGCTTTAACCCTTTTGATGCCAGAGATGTTCCCAATCCATTGGAGAAGTGGTTAATAGAACTTACAGCTAGATTCATGACTAGTTAAAGTAACCACCTATGTTGGTATTAAGGTAACTTTTACACTTAACCCTTAAGGACCAGAGAGGCACACACAACGCATTGCTTCTTAATATGTTGCTCGCCCCTCTGGTCCTTAAAGGGTTAAACATAAGGGACTGTTATATGATAGAGCATTGTATAACATTGTAGAACTTTTAATATGTATGTAAATGCTTTTGAATATGCCTGTTTTATTGGTCCCAAGCTGTCTATATTTTAGTAGGCAAATGCTGTCAGTTTATTCATCCACTTTGTTTTTTTTGGATGCCAATCTGAATTCACAGCTGTATTGTTTGAGCCAATCAAAATGCTGCTGTGAATTGAAATCAGTACCAGATACCACTTAAGTTTACCCTCTTGGGGATCAGAGGGTATAAAACACATTGCAAAGCAATATGCTGGACACCCCTGTGGTTCTCAAGTTCAGTGATAGTGCAAGGGAGTTGCTAGGTTCCCAAAAGACCTGGCACTTTGGCTATTCTGCAATATTGGTGCAGCCTATTACTAGTAGGGAGATTAGTACCATTGTGTGCTCCAAGCTAATAGCACTCCCCGGGTCTTTACGTATGAGAGATCACAACTTTGCTGAGGATAGATTTCCCAACTATTACAGGAAATTTCTTTATAATGATTAACCTGATTGAAAAACAATAAACACGGGGGGGTGGGGGGGATTCACTAAGGCATATTAAAGAGGTGATAAAGATGAGGTAACTTCTCCAGCGATATCACTTCTCCAATTCCTATGTTATTCTATGGAGCCAATTCACTAACATTTCTAGAACTCTAGTGCAGAGGCTCTATAGCATAATATAGGAATTGGAGAACTGATATCACTGGAGAAGTCATCTCCATTTTATCACCTCTTTTTCATGCTTTAGTGAATAACCCCAAAGGTATAGGCCAGGTTTGGAAACTAGGTGAAACTGAATGTGGAGATGATTTTCTTGACATGTGAATAATTTATTATGAATAATTAATTATGCAGCCTTTTTCAGACTGGCCAGAGAATAAAGTTCTGGAGATTAGATTCCATACCTACTAAACCAGATTTCTCTACATCTATTAAAATGATTGAAAAACAGAAGCACATGGTAAAGGCCAGTGCTAGACAGCCTGAGGCCCTCAAGCTTTTGAGGATTTCTATTCCCATCATCCCCAGCTAGATAAACTGGAATAATTCTGGAGCCAAACCAAGTGTACCATAAGAGAAATGGAATGTCTGACCATTTGAATGTGATTCAATTTCTTCAGGTGATAGAAGATGACCCACAGGACTGAGGAGGGATGATGAGAACTAACCTAGACCTTGGGATAGAGTTCACTTAGAATGCAGAATCTTCAGTGAACAAACCTGGTCTTGGGTCTGGTGCTTGCAAGCATCGGTGGATCATAGTTCTGAATTGTGTCATGCTGGAAACAGAATGATCATGGTCATAGGCAGGCTGGAGACAATGGAAGTTTTCATAAAACAGATGGGAGTCAGGACTGGAAAACAGCACAGGCAAATGCTAAGAATATAAATAATAAGGTGGAGCTATGTAGCCAGAAAAACCCATGCAAAACAGTTTATTAATGCTGGTAATACTCAGACAGAAGGAAAGTTCATACTGGATGTAATGAGCAACATATAAGCATCATGAGATATCCATCTCCTTTCCTCATTCAGGTAACTCCAGTTTTAAGGAATCCACAGCTTGTTTGTTATAAAAACAATTAATGTATTATGTAATATAAAATAAATATAAAATGCTAAACATAACAACTCTCTACTGTAACAGTAGAGTTCAGCAAAGTGGGATATAGGAATGGGTGAAAGCAAAACAGGTGAAAATTAGCACTTCCCAACGAGTGGGACATCTTTCATTCAAAGTGACGATTTTCCTCTTTTTTTTCTTAGCTCATCAGATTGAAATCAATGGTGAGATCGAATTTTGTCCCCATGTGGCAACATTCCCTTCTTTTTCCACAGGTTTTCCTGTCAGGTTCCTGCAGTATGTCATTCTGTGATTGTGAGAGGTAGAAGAAGCACCACAAATTTGGGCCTAGTTAGGATAGGCAAATACAGTGAACTTGGAGTGTAGATTATGGATTCTTGTGGGCATGCAATTTGTTCTCTGTTAGGGGAGAGTGGAGGACTCTAGTGGAGTGTGAAAGGAGAAGGCGATTTACCCAAAATACCCCAAAATCGTGTTTGACTGTGACACAGGTGATCCAAGTGCCTTCCCGACTGGTTGTTCTCAGTGTTAAGGAAATGTGGGCTGTGTAAGGGATCTAAGTTCCTTTCTGCTGGCTGTCCTCTGTGCAGTGACATTGGAAGTGTAAGAATTTGTTCCAGAAAGTCCTGCTGTGCTCTTATCTGCAGCTCTCTCTGTTTTCCTGGACACACAAACTCCATTCACACAAGGCCTGCTATTGCCAGTCGTCCAGTCTGTTTCCAGGATACACCCCATAAGGCCTATATCCAGCAGTCTTACAGACACTTCAGTGCACATGTATAGTGTCTTACTTATTATTGTTCCAGTGCTGAGATTCCTGTTTCTTGTGTATGACTCTTCTTTTCTGCCTGCTGTAACCTCTGCTTTGCTCCAGAACGGATTCTGTTTGCTGATTTGGATCTCACAACCTTGTATGTGTGTGAACTTTTTAGCCTGTATTCACCTGTGTGAGCTTCTTGCAGTTAAACCACTTACTAGCTTCATACCCTTGCTTCGCTCTCAAGCAGCTGTCAGCAGTA
The DNA here is from genome assembly GCA_037306005.1 of Rhinophrynus dorsalis. NCBI lineage: Eukaryota > Metazoa > Chordata > Amphibia > Anura > Rhinophrynidae > Rhinophrynus > Rhinophrynus dorsalis. The sequence continues at coordinate 223,751,410 of CM074723.1, forward strand.
ACAGCCTTAAAGGGATAGTAATACTTCATTGTAACTTTATTTTATTTTGTAGGCATTAAAAAAACATGAAGAATGATATAAGTCTTATCTCTGAAACCTTTATGGTTTAAGAGATATTCACAAACAAAGTATCCCCCCCCGTTCAACCATATCAGAAGGGAGATGCCCAGGTAGACTGCAGAGAGGGACAATCTTCAATTAAGATAATGGAAAAAGCTGATAAACTTGTCAAGGGGGGAAGGGCTTTCATTGTTTTCATACAAAGAAAATTGTCCCCTTCTGTTATCTGTACTGTCATACAACCAGACTCACATCTGAGAAGAGATGGCTTACACTAGGTAAAAGGGGCGGGGAGGGGAACTTTGCTTGTGAATATCTCATAAACCATAAAGGTTTGAGAGATAAGACTTATATCATTCTTCATGTTTTTTTAATGCCTACAAAATAAAATAAAGTTAAAACGAAGTGTTACTATCCCTTTAAGTGCAAGTTTCATCTGCCAACCGTTGGCCACCGATCACTCAGCTTTCATCTGCAAATGAGTTGTATTCTATATTTCCTACTACCAAGTAGTTTGTGTCTGTTATTCGTTGTTGATTCTGCATCTGTCCAGCCTAGTAACCCCCTCTGCCCTGTTGGTCGTCTCCTTTCCTGTTAGCCAGCATGACAGGAAGAAAAAGAAAGCTGCAGATGAAATTGTATTGACACTAGATACAGACAAAGTAGGGGAGAGGCAGCTGCACAGTGAGTTTTTTTGACATCATAAGAATAGTTAATAAAAAAATATATAAAATAAGTAAAATGAAAAAATGAAAACTAGTTTGATTGGTAGGTGACAGAGACAGGGACCCTTATGTGAGCTGTGATTGAAGCAGACACATACCAGAAGAGATGGATAGATTATTTTGTAAACGGAAAGACATTATACACATCAGTTATGTTGTGTATTTCACTGTTAAAATACAAGCACGCTAGCTTAATGATGCCTACAAAGATACTTGGGGGGGGGTGTTGAAATGAGTAGGATTAGTGCAGGGACGTGTTAGTAAAGTGGTAGTCCAAAATCTCACTGCAGCCATGGTTGATGCAGTGTGTGCAATAAATTATGTTCCTTCTTCTCCTGAATAGGTTGTTTCTCAGTGTCCCATAAGAAGTTTCACCACCACCAGTAATATCAATAAGCCATCAAAGAACACTGAAGATGACAACAAGCTGCATTATAGTGTTGATGGCATAATGGAAGAAGGTGTAGCAGTTAAGTTCAGTTATGTTTGAGACTTCAAAAAAACTTAGAGAAATATAAAAGTAGTGGGGAAATGTGTTGGGTGATGCTGAGGTTGACCACTGATAATAAAGATACTTATCTAGAGATGTTTTCTTTTCACTTTCTTTCCCCCTTCCAGTTCTAGGAATAAAATCAACAGTCACCAAATACTGTCCCTTCCAGTAATTTATATCTATAATAATTTCCTCCTCTCTTTTAAGCATCTTTCCTTAACCTCTTAGAAGCTATCACGGTGCCCGTGATCTTTTCTGTCACTCTCTGTGTGGTGCGCTCCCATTGGCTGAGCTTTGTTTGGCCCGCCCAGTATGGCCTTCTTATACCCGGGCCTCTGGCACCTGTCAGGTGCCCTTTCGTGGTGTTCCTGTACCAGTGCTACTGTGTTGCTGTGTTCCTGCGTTCTTGTGTACCGACTTGGCCCGTTTGACTACTCCTACTGGTTCCTGCTCCGTGACCCGACCCGGCTTGTCTGACGTTCGTGCTCCGTGATTCGACCCGGCCTGGCTGACGTTCCTGCTCCGTGACCTGACCGGCTAGTCTGACGTTCATGCATTGAGATCCAGCAGCGATCCTGATCCTGACCTCCGTGTCGCTTGGGCAACATTCTTACTTCTGCTGGTGCTGGTATTAGCAGACTGAGTACTGTGGCCTCCGGCAAACTGAGCCTTCCGTTAACTCTTGCAGAGCACTGTTGCCTCCGTTATACTGAGACTTCCGTTTACTCTTGCAGAGCACTGTTGCCTCCGATACACTGAGCCTTCCGTTAACACTTGCAGAGCACTGTTGCCTCCGTTAACTCTGAGCCTTCCGTGAAACACTTGCAGAGCACTGTTGTCTCCTTTAACTCTGAGCTTCCCGTTAACACTTGCAGAGCACTGTTGCCTCAGTTAACTCTGAGCCTTCCGTTAACACTTGCAGAGCATTGTAGCCTCCGTTACACTGAGCCTTCCGTTACACTTGCAGAGCACTGTGGCCTCCGTTAACACTGTGCCTTCCGTTAACCCTTGCAGTGCACAGTGTCTCCGTTACCGCACCGGTCGGGTGCTATTGGCTGTAATTCCATCAGCTCTTGCAGTGTACAGTTTCTCCGTTACCGCACCGGTCGGGTGCTATTGGCTCTAATTCCATCAGCTTTTGCAGTGTCAATGTCTCCGTTACTGCACCGGTCGGGTGCTATTGGCTCTAGTCCCTCAGCTCTTGCAGTGTACTGTGTCTCTGTTATTGCACCGGTCAGGTGCTCACGGCTCAAGGCTAGCTCTAGCAGAGTATTGTGGCCTCCGTTTCTGCTCAGCACAGGGTGGTGTCTCAGTCCTGCTTAACAGACTAGGTGCTTCCACATCTCGCACCACAGTCTATTGCTACCTTTACCATCTTACTGGGCGTTGTCATACACACCACCTTCCATGAACTTTAACCCACGTTGTGCTGGAATTGCCTGATTATGCCTGTCCTGTGACAGTATCTATTCTCTACCTTTGTATACTGGGCCTGAGAGGGCATACGTACATTATTGCTATTTTCCAGTGATGTTCTATAGCCCGTGTGGGCATTCTAATTGTGTCATTTAATAAAACTGTGTTTTATTCTAACCTACTGGGTCTGAGTGTCGTGCAAAACCGTTACAGAAGCTAAATACATAGATGTTTTTAGCATCCAAGTTAAGACTCATTTTATTCATCAGATCTGGCTGCTATGTGAAACATATCAAATGTTGACATTTATAATTCTTAGAGATTGGGTATACTTTAGAAGAGGCAGTTATTAAAAATGTTGGCAGTTATTAAAAATGTCAAACAAGCATATTAAAATTAACAAAATAATCGTTATATTTACAAATACGAGCTGTAGCTGTTTTATACTATAATGCATAATGTAGATATGGTCTGTTAACCTCTTCAGATCCAACATAGATGTAATGCAATGAAGTGTCATTTTCCTTCAACACTGCTTATTTTTAGGTTAGTTCATTTCTGTGCTGCTTCAATTTAAATAGTTACCATTTGTGTAATTATTTAAAATACCCATACTGCCAAAAACTTAATAGAAGATTAGAAGTGTGAAAATGTTGCTGCTTCATTAAAAATAATTATTATTCAAATGCTGTTTGATTGACTTCCTGATTTGAACTGGCTAGATGAAGGGGGTGAGGAGGAGAAAATTGGGTTCAAAGTTATATCTTTAGGAAAGCTCAGAAAGAATGAGAGTTCAGTTAAAATGTTGTGCTTATTTCATTTTTACTGTCTATGGAATTGCTTTTGTTCCAGTAACTGTGTTCTAGAGAGGATGATAATATCAATTGCACCAGGTTAGAAGCCCAATTTTTTTCTAGACATTAATAAAACTGTTTCATAGATAGCAATGTTAACCCCTTAACGGCAAAGTTAAGAACTGCGGACCTTTAAAATTTTTCACGGTATCGATTCAGGGGTCCCCAAGCAGCGTGCAGCCGTGCGGGGACTCCTGAATTCCATGATGTGCCAGGACCATCATTGGTCATTAACTCAAGTTTACCCATGAAGGCCCTGACACGTCACGGGTCCTTAAGGAGTTATTGGAAGATAAAAAGGGAACAAAACTGGGGGGCGCCCCTTGTGTGGTATCTTCAGAATATTATCAACCTCCACCAAAACACCAGATGGTAATATACGCACAAGATGCAAGCACTTAAACAAATTACACAGAGAAGGGCTCCCAGTGGTATAGTATGTTAAATGGTACTTTCAAAAACTATAATTTAATAGGTGTATACTCACACTTTTGATTGGTTAGAGTTTCACCCCCAACCTCCTTCGCATATGGGGATCATAAACCTGTCCCCACTCATGTATCTGTGATGAAATTTGCTGCTCTGGTTGTATTCAAAAAGTATAAACTTTTAATAGTGTATTAAAAAATACATCTAACATTAAAATGACATATTTGTTTTGAGTGGGCCATATACATATGTCATTTTAATTTTAGATGTATTTTTTAATACACTATTACAAGTTTATACTTTTTGAATACAACCAGAGCAGCAAATTTCATCACAGATACCTGAGTGGGGACAGGTTCATTCCTAAACTAACAACATGCTGACTATTTAGGATAAAGATACACATCATATTGGGAGAATGGGGAACTAAACTCCTACAGGTATTCTGTCAATGCATTCTAGATCAAATAGAAAAAGGGAAAAAAGAAAAGAAAACTACTTCCAAGGCATACTTACAAACCCTTAATTAGTATATGTATTGATTCATGGCATGAACACAAAGGAGGAGATATGTGATTAAAATAATAAAAACAAATAACTGTATTTGTGATTATGAAATAAAAAGATGAAAACATAAGAAAACCATTTATCCTTGGGTCTAAGGCTGAACAACACTGTAGTATCCGCACTCAGTAGAATCAACACAAATGTAAAACACAGATCTTTAGTGAAGGTTACAAACTATAGGAACATGGAACCAACAGGGGTGCAAGACCCCAAACAAAACACCTTCAATAAAGATCTGTGTTTTACATTTGTGTTGATTTTACTGAGTGCAGATACTACGGTGTTGTTCGTGTGAATAGAAGCGGAGTCTCTCTAATCCAGCATCGGTTACTTTGTATCACTGATGGAGACAATATATTTACACAAAGATCTGTTTAATGGACCCCGTGGGTGAGTGAAGCTCCCATTATTTTGCATGTCCCATTAAAGAGTTCATCACTTCATTGTTTAGCAAGTATTGAACATTTTGTATAAGATACCTGGAGTGGTCTAATGTGTTTGTCTAAGGCTAAACCAATTGTGTGAAACTCAAGTTAAATATATTGACTAAGGTATTAGCTTATTTATACATGGTACGGGTGAGCTGCCAACAAGGGATTGGTTATATATTTCAACCCTAAATGTCAAGCAGCAATCCACTATATTTAACCATATATTATCTATTTGGTCACACCGCTCCAATTTACATATAAGGTCAAGCCATATCGAATAATAGGCAGGTTATCAATGACTGATGTGATTTGGGGCTAAATAATCTGACGATTAGTCCTAATGGGCAACTTCTAAATATCAATTACATGGTTAAAAATAGAGGTTTGCTGGTCAATTTTTAGGGTTGGGGATAACTACCAACTCCTGTTTGTTGGCTTACCCAGACCATGTGGATATTTCAAAATTCTTTTTAAGCGTCAACTACATGGTTAATGATAGAGGTTTGCTGGTCAATATTTAGGGTTGGGGTCAATTACCAATTGCTTTTTGTTGGCTTACCCATACCATGTATGAATTAATAAGTTTATGCATTAGACAAAAATAATAAAATGACTTGGTTCCTTGTTTCTGATGTGTTACTTGTTTGAGTCATAACTATCAGCTTGACCGCATATTTAAATTGGAGCAGTGTGACCAAATACATGGTTAAATATAATGGATTGCTGGTTGTCATTTAGGGTTAGAATTTTTAACCAATTCCTTGTTGGCAGTTCACCCATACCATGCATAAATAAGCAAATACGCTAGCTGATATATTTAACCCTTGAGTTCCGCACAGTTGGTTTAACTTTAGACCCATTAACCAAGTCCTGGCGTTATATCTCTTTGGAGTGGTAAGGATAAGTGGTTTTCTTATGTGCCATTCATGAACTAGTTTTAAATGTTATAATCATATCCTCATATTCTTCTTATTTCATAATCACAAATAAAGTTATTTGTTTTCATTATTTTAATCACATATCTCCTCCTTTATATCCATGCCATTAATCAATACATATACTAATTATGGGTATGTAAGTGTGACTCGTAAGTAGTTTTCTTTTCTCTATTTTTTTCTTTTGAGACTATTCCTTAAAACTACATGGCACTTTCAGTGGCTATAATAGTGCTTATTACCCTAAATATTTAAGGTGGTGCCTAGACTTCCTTGCCCCATTTTGCTCTTTCTATAAAGTGTATTCTAGATCCAGTTAACCTAAAAACTAAATTGAAGCCAAGTTCCAGTTTTTTAACTATATCTTTCAAAGGCTAATGTGTAAGTTTCTTCTAATCATGGGTCTAAAACAGGAGCTCCTGGGAATTAATGGCAAAAATTGGTTATTTTTGTAGCACTCACTCAAAGTCCAACAAAGATCTGAGGCCTTCCTGATGATTACCGTAAAATCTCAGGTATAATACACACCTGTTTATAATATGCAGGTGCAAATTATACCCAAGATTTTTGGTAAAAAAGTGATTTCCTATGTATAATATGCACCCCCTACTTGGCTGCCCCCCTTTCCGCAATCAGACCCCCTGAAGTTCAGCACCCCTCATCTGTAGGCAGCAGGCGGCATTCCTGCGCTCACCGCCTGCTTCCTCTGTGCTGCAATACTTCAAAAACTTTAATTCCCACCTTGATAACCAGGATCCCCCCTTTGGAGTCCAGGCAGCCATGAAATAGGAGCAGCGGACGGCATTCTTGCATTCTCCGCTTCTTCTGCTCCTGGAACGCTTCTGCCTATCTGGGTTGCCATGTCTGGACCTACTATAGACTCAATATGCTTTCTCTGTCGTCCAGTACAGGTTACTGGTAACTCTGGGAGGCGATCCATCCCTTTAAGTAGGCAGGGCTGCACCTTAGCCAACTAGCTGCAGAATGATTTGTTCCTCGGTGCGACAACACCAGGTGGAGAACATTCTTTTTTAGTTTTGGTTTCTTTTTTATTTTCTGTCAGATATGGAATACCACCATTAGGCGGATTACCGTGACTGACAAATGCCCTCCAATGTGGCTAGTTCAGTATCCAGGTGCTTTTTGGAGGACCTTAAGCCCTGAGGGGGAAAATCTTGGGTACAAGTGCTTCCCCAGGGATTACTCTCTGACGTAATTCTTGCTGCATGGTAATCTGAAGACAGGAGATCTGCAGGAAAGGTGAGCTACCCTATGAGTGCTGCAAGTCCACTTGTCCCACAGTGCCTCTTTGCTTGGCTTGTGTTTGGGAGTTCTCATTGTGCACTCCTGCACTCATTGGGTATATTTGTATGTCTGTTGGGTATTTGGAGCAGGTTTATGTGGTAACTTAACAGCAGGTTTATGTGGTAACTTAACCCTTTGTCTGCTGGTTTGGCATGTTTTTGGGGGGGTTTCTGGCACTTTCCCTACTGGGTTAGTGTTTTCTAAGTATGTACACATGTTTCATGTATGTTTTACATGTTTTTAACTTTTACTTTAACTTTTCTTAAAATTGAGTAGTGCGCTTTTAAGGCGCACTTTACCGCATAGACGCCATTGCTCAATTTACTTTCTTAGGGACAACACTGTTTGGGACGTATCTCTGCAACCGCTTCACATAGCAACATCAGAGTGGACTCATTTTAATTGTCTACCCTTGCTCTATCATCCGGTTTATAGTTCAAGTGTATTGGGGGGCGTCGAACACTGTTTTGGGGTACTTTTTGGGAAAAAACTACATTTCCCATGAGCGCTTGGTTCGCACCTATTTTATGATTGGCTCCCATCCCGGCAACCATTTTATGAGCTTCTCTCAGCGAGTATCCTACGCAGGGCTTGAACTCTCCTTCTCTCCTCTGCAGATTAACCCTTCGTCTGCCAGATAAGTCTATATTTAGCGTTTCTGGGGTGAAATATTAATCTTTCACACTGTAATTGGGTGAATTACTGTACAGTTGGTTATTTTGACATTGTGAGAATGTCTGTACCGCTGGAGCTTGGGGCTAGACCTAAGATTAAGGAGGCTGGGGTCTCAGTATCCCCCATTGCGCATTGCTCTTCCTATCACGCAGGGCTACCTAGAGAGTTCTCTGGTCATTTATGCCCAGCATGTTCTGAGGTTCCTGACAGCAACCCAGGGATTTCCAGCCATGCTATTGAGCCAGCTTGGGTGCAAGAGTTTAAGGCTGCGACTAGGGACCTTAGGTCCACATTACAACTCTTTCCATCCCAGATACAGGGGGCACTTCAAATGTGGCAGACCCCCTCTACTATCAGGTCTTCCCTGCCTAAACCACAGGGGGCACCTCATGTGTCAGATTCTTCTGAGGAAGAATTGTTGCTAGATTCAGATGTTGAGGATGGTACTGTTTTGGAGTCTTCTAGGTCCCTTGGGGATCCCTTTGAAGCTAATCCTGAACCCTCCGCTGAGGGCCTGATCAGGGATGTATTAACTACACTCAACGTTCCCTTGGTCCAGAAGGTTCCTTCTGATCCTTCTGATGTTTTTCAGTCTGCTAAGCCCCTTACTTATTTTCCTCCTAACCCCACTCTTGACTGTTAGGTTTCTGAGGAGTGGAAATCTCCAGACAAGTCTGCTTCTGTCTCCAGAAAATTTGCTAAGCTTTATCCCTTTTCTGAAGCTGAGCTGGCTAAATGGGTTCATCCCCCTAAAGTGGACACTCCCATATCTAGACTATCTAAATCTACCGCTTTACCTGTCTCTGACGCTTCTGCGCTGCATGACTGGACTGACAAGAAACTTGAGGTTTCCCTCAAGTCCATTTTTGCTTCTATTGGTACTGCTGTGCGTCCAGAGTTTGCTGTTGCATGGGTTAACCGGGCTATTGCAGTCTGGACTGAACAACTCACTACGGCTGTCCGTCAGGGTGCGCCTACTTCGAAGAATTTGCGTCTTCTTGCAATATCTCTAAAGTGTAACACTATGTATCTGCTGCTGCTTTTGATGCCGTCTGCATGACTGCGAGGGCCTCTACTACTTCTGTGGTAGCCAGGTGTGCTCAGGTCTTCCAATGAGTTCTGGGGGCCTTGATATCCGTTCTCCATTGAGACAGCATCAGAGTGACTCCTTACATGGACGACTTGCTATTGAAAGCCACATCGGCGGACCTTCTTCATCAGCAAGTTCAGACCTGCATCCAAGTCCTCACCCATGACGGATGGATTGTCAGCTTGGATAAGTCGGATCTTGTCCCATTCCAGCAACTGATTTTCCTGGGTCTTCTATTCGATACTTAGAGGAGCATGGTGTTTCTACCGGATGCAGTAGCCCATCAAATTGCCCACAGGGTATCAGCAATTCTGTCTCAGGATCTGGTCCCAGTTCAGAGGTTGTCTTCTCTGGTGGGGAAGTTCATCTTCATGATAGAAGTGGTTCCATTCGCCATGGCGCACACCAGGGAACTTCAGAGGTTTATGATACAGGGGTGCAGGGATCGACCAGATCATCAGAGGTTATCGGTGTCCCTTCCCCCTCATGTGGAATTGAGCTTGGAGTGGTGGCTGGACCTTTCCAATCTGCTGAAAGGGAGATCCTTTCTGATTCCTTACTGGACCACGGTCACGACGGATGCCAGCCTCTCGGGCTGGGGAGCTGTTCTGGGTCGCTTCAGTGCTCAGGGGAAGTGGTCCATGGAGGAGTCCCTTCTCCCAATCAACATCCTGGAACTTTGAGCGATATTTCATTCTCTCCGTTATTGGGTGTCTCAACTGAAGGACTGTCCAGTCCAAGTGGAGTCCAACAACGCCACGGCAGTGGCCTACATCAACAGACAAGGCGGAACAAGAAGTCTCGCCGCTTGGTTAGAGGTCAAGGCCATTCTGTCCTGGGCAGAGGTTCATATTCCTGTCATTTCTGCAGTGCACATTCCAGTCATAGACAACATCATGGCAGACTTCCTCAGTCATCACACAGTGGACAGCGGAGAGTGGGAGTTACACCTCGAGGTGTTTCAACTCCTTGTTCAGAGATGAGGGATGTCCCATGTGGATCTGATGGCGATGCGACACAACAGGAAGGTTCCAGCATTCTGCTCTCAGTGGAGAGACTCTCTGGCTCTAGCTGTCGATGCCATGTCCATTCCTTGGACATTCCCTCTGGCCTACATCTTTCCTCCCCTTCCAGTGTTGATATGGGTGTTACGGAAACTAAAGATGGACCGTTGCCCGGTCATCCTGATTCTCCAGATTGGCCTTGTCAGTCTTGGTATCCGGAGCTTCTGACTCTATCTGTGACAGAGCCCTTTCCGCTCCCATCCCATCCAGATCTTCTTCTGCAGGGTTACCTGTGGAAGGAAGATGTTCATTGGCTCAATTTGACGGCCTGGAGGTTGAATCCTTGATTTTAAGGAAGAAAGGTTTTTCTTCTGCTGTGGTGACTCCTATACTTAGTGCCCGTAAGCCTGTTTCTTCCAAGATCTATCACCGTGTCTGGTCGACCTTTGTGTCTTGGTGTGCTGACAGGGATCTGTCCCTTGATTTTGATCTACCTACTATCCTGGCCTTTCTGCAGGACAGTGTGGATAAGGGACTCAATTTGAGTTCTCTTAAGGTTAGGACTTCTGCGCTTTCTGTCTTCTTTCAAAAGCGCATTGCTATCCTTCCTGATGTCAAGGTTTTCTTCCAGGGAGTTGCTCATGTTCGTCCTGCCTTCCGGAGTCCCGCTCTTCAGTGGAATCTTAATTTAGTTTTGGGCGTTCTTCAACGTCCTCCCTTTGAGTCTTTGGCTACTATTCCTCTACGTCTCGTGACGGGAAAATGGCATTTCTCCTGGCGATCGTGTCTGTTTCGCCAGGTTGTGGAGTTGCAAGCTCTTTCCTGTAAACCACCATATCTGGTCTCCGAGATTCACATCAATCAGGAGATTGTGGTACCCTCTTTTGCACTAACTCTTCTTCTGACAAGGAGAGAGATCTCCACTTGTTGGATGTGGTGCGTTGTCTCAAGTTTTATGTCCATCGCACTGAATCTGTCAGGAAATCAGATGCTCTGTTCGTCATTCCTGAAGGTCCTAGGGCAGGAAGACCGGTGTCCAAAGTGACTATTGTGTCATGGATCAAGACCACTATTCGTAGGGTTTATGAGTTGAGGAATAAGCATGTTCCCTTTTGGGTCACGGCTCAATCCACCAGGTCTTTTGTGGCCTCTTGGGCCTATAAGAATCAGGCTTCTGCTGATCAGCTGTGCAGGGCGGCCACTTGGTCCTCTGTGCACACCTTTTTGAAGCACTGCCATGTGGATGTGCTGGCTTCGGCTGATGCCAGCTTTGGAAGGAAGGTCCTGGAGGCAGTCTTGCCTGTCTAGGATCTTCTTCCCAGGTTCTTAGTGCTTCCTTTGCTGTTGAGCCCTGTTGGCTCTAGTTCAGTGTGCTGTGTAACAGTTCCTGGGGTGTTTTTCCCCTGTTCAGTGTCTGTTGACACTTTAGTTTTGTTGGGCTTCTATGACCAATTGGTTCTTAGAGGTTCTGGTGACTTTGGGGGCCTTTTGCCTGGTCCTTGCCTTCTTCCCACCTCTGGGGACATACCAGAGTTACAAGTAACCTGTATTGGACGACAGAGAAAAGAGAATTTTAGTCTTACCTGTTAAATCCTTTTCTCTTAGTCCATACAGGTTACTGGTCTCCCACCCTGTCAAGGGATCATGCTTGGCTCTCCCGTGGCAGTATGTGGGAGTCCTTCGGGGCATCACAGGAGTCTTCTTCTTTTCTACTATCTAGTCAACATTTAGTGTCTCAAATCATTCTGGAGCTGGTTGGCTAAGCTGCAGCCTAGGAGAGAAGGAAGGCTCCACCCCCTGCATACATTTAGAGAAATGTTCCTGCCTACTTAAAGGGGCTGACGCCTCCCAGAGTTGCCAGTAACCTGTATGGACTAAGAGAAAAGGATTTAACAGGTAAGACTCTTTTTTTATTTTTTTGAATCTGGTTTTCTATAAACTTCATTTTTCATTTTGATATTAAAATTTTAATAATTGTCATTTTTGTATTTTGATATCTTCTTTGTAGCTGGTTAAGTACTGAGTAACTTATTATTAGGCTAAAGAGGTGCAGTTCTGGGGATGGGGGTATGAAAATTCCCTCAATTCCGATTGATATAAATGGGGCTTTTGACCAGTTGATTGCTAGAGAGGTCTCCAGTGTATTTCTTTGATATTCTTTAGATACCGCTCTTGTATTTAAGAAGTTAAAAGTGTGCCTCGGAAGTAGTTTTCTTTTCTTTTTTCCCTTTTTCTATTTGATCTAGAATGCATTGACAGAATACCTGTAGGAGTTTAGTTCTCCAGCCTCCCAATATGATGTGTATCTTTATCCTACATAGTCAGCATGTTGTTAGTTTAGGAATGAAAATGTATTGGACTAGCTCCAGGCAAGAAAATGCATATCATGGATTTCTTGGGGTATAGGACTCATGGAAGTTTTGTGGGCAGAATTTTCACTTACCTTCCCATGGCATATTCTGGGAGTGTTGTATTGCTGCTTTTTTAATTATTTTTATTGCGGCAGGCATCATTTTTAACTTGTTCATAAATATTGATTTAAAGTAGAACTGTAACCTGTCCAGATTCTCAACTCAGTGAGTGCATCCATCTTGACAGGAGTTGCATTACAGTCAGTTGATTTTGCTTATGCAAATGAGGTAGTACTGGCCAGAAGCAGTGTTCCTTCTAAGGTGAGCAAAACTGAGCAACTCATCACCGAAGGAGTGTTTATTAAGGGCTGCATTGAAATAACAGATGCACTATGCATCCCAGTGCAGTTTTAATTACTCATCTCTTTCAGTGCTGATTGCTCACCTTGGAGGGAAAATACAAATAAGTGAGTGAAAGCAGCGTTGAACATTAACATCTGGTTGATATGCAAGCTACTACTGTATAATATAGAAAACATGCTAAATATCTCATAATCTATTGTTTTAAATAAAAATAGCTAAAAAATAACTGATGCTGAAAACTCTTTTAAATTTAAATATTTGTTACAAAGTGACTCACTGACTTTTCTATAATGGTGGCCCTTGCGATACCTATAATTGCTGTCTCACTGCTGTTAGTTGGTTGAAGGTTGTGAGGTCATTTTTAAAAGAAAGATTGTAAAAGACATTAACTCCTTAAATAAAGAACACACAGAGGGTGCCCAGTGTTATAGTACATTAAATGGTACTTTAATAGGTGTATACTCACACTTTTGATTGGTTAGAGTTTCACCCCAACCTCATGCGCATATGGGAATCATAAACCTGTCCCCACTCAGGTATGTTTGATGAAATACAAACAAATTAGGTGATCCCTTATAAGCTGTCTTGAATCTCGAAATAAAATAAACTGCAGTCAGTTGGAAGATGCTAAACTTGAATCTCTCGCCTGGAAACTTCCTTGAGGTTGTTGAACAGGTTGAGGATTTGTCAATAACATGTAGAACACTCAAACTGCGGAGACAAAATACAGAAGGAATATGACAGGGTGGGTACGTTAAGGGGTGGGGATAATATTCGCCTCTATGTCTTTAATAAAATTCTGACTTTCCTTCACAAAGTTAGAAAAATCTATTACTGTATTTGCTTGAATATAAGGCGACCCCAAATGCAAGACGACACCCCAACTTTTGCTCTGAGGCTTTTGAAAAAAAATAAAAATGCTGAATATAGGACAGCTCTGTGTGTTTCTGTACTCACTTGATTACTGTCACCCTTCTTTAATCTCCCTCTTGTTTATCTTTAATCTTCTCATCATCTATATCCTCACATCTCTCCCTTCATCTCCATGCTTATCTCCTTCCTTCCCTTCATTAATCTTTTACTCATCTCCCTCCTTCCCTTCATAAATCCAGCTCACTATCATCTCATCTTCATCTCAGTCTTAAACTCACTATACCTAATATCATAATGGTCCATATAATATCAGGTAGCAGGAAGGAGGGAGACAGAAGAACTGGTTGCTTGGGCAATGATGTGATGCTATCTTATTATTGGGTGGTAGTTCCTCTTTCAGGCAACTTTGCAGGGGTATAACTAATATAATCCTTTGAGTGCCAGAGGGTTATTCAACGCATTGCTTTTCAATGTGCTGGATACCCCTCTGGCACTCAGAAGGTTAAAACACCAGGTTTAAAAGCAAAGTGGTGTATTTCTGAAGTAAAAGAACTTTACCATATGGAATAGCCAAACATTCTCCAAATCCCCATTGATTTAAATGGAAATTTTAAACAATTATATGCTAGAGAGGTCTTCAACACTTTGTTAAGCACAGTGTTGCAGATCTCTAGCTGTCATTGGGTTAAACACACCATTTAAATCAGTGGAGGTTTTTATTCTTCCCTATTTTATGGTTAGTGTGCCCAAGATAATACTTCTCTTTGTTTTCATACATAAGGTCCTATATTTGCAGTGAATAGCATTTCCGACGTTTTTGCCAATTTATCACACCGTAGTGCTCTAGCAGGTTAATAACATTTACAATTTTGTATAACCCATAACAATACAATGTGACCTTGTTTAATTTAAAGGGATAGTAATGTTTCATAATAAAAGCAGCTCCAATTAATCATCATAGTATTTGGACTTTAGAGAGTGTTATTTCAATTCTGTCAGAGTTGTAGTTCAAGAGTAATTCAATGACAAAGTATCCCCCTCCCTCCCCTTTTACTGATGTAACACTGTTCAGCCAGATCAGAAGGGAGGTGCCCAGGTAAATTGCAGAGAGGGACAATCTTCAATTAAGATAAGGGAAAAACCTGAAAAATTTGTCAAGGGGGGCAGGGCTTTCATTGTTCTCATAGGAAGAAGATTGTCCCCTGCTGTTGTCTGTCTGGTCTATGGACTGCATTCCACATCTGAGAAGAGATGGCTTACACTAGGTAAAAGGGGTGGGAGGGGAAACTTTGCTTGTGAATATCTCTCAAGCCATGAAGGTTTGAGAGATAAGACTTATACCGTTTTTCATGTTTTTTTAATGCCTACAAAATAAAATAAAGATAAAACTAAGTATTACTATCCCTTTAAGGCTAACATGACTCACTTGCGGCATGTTGTGACCTCATCTTCCTCCTATTTGATGTAGATTTCACTGTGCCGATAAATGTATCTACTTTGTTTTTTTATCCGCTTTACTTTTTTGTTTTACACTGTGATGACCTATACCATTGTTAAAAATACAATAAAAATATTTACGTGAATTGCTCATAGCAGAAAACTTTCCCGGGCTTCAACCAGTTTCATCATGTGAAACTGTTTGTTCCTCCTCAAAATCTATAAGGATTATTATTTTGCAGAAACAGGCTTTTTGAAGTATTTAAAAGAAAGTGCTGCACATAGTTGATCTTCCTGCAGAGACTTTCTCTGATAACCCATCTATCATTGTGATTGTTGTTTGTTGTAGTCCTTAAAATGATTTTGCACACCTTTGTGGAATATATATAAGCTGCTTAACCACACTGTATCAATTCTCACACCTTTCTTATCTGCTTATATTTACAGTTTGCTTTCAGATTCTAAACAAGCTGACATTCTGAGAAAAACAAGATCTTACATCCACGAAGGAAATTACAAAGAAGCGGTAAGTATATAATCAAAAGGCAGTAACTGGTTCTTATTTGAGTAATGTCTTTTATGTGTCCTTGTGTTTCTTTTGTTGTACAGATTGGCATTTCAATCATATGGAAACTCCTAGTGCAAATCACTTTAGCACCAAATTACCAGAGCATTCAGAGCTAGCCGTAGCAATTTGTATCGCACTGGGAAAGTGACATGTGATTTTTCTTCTTTTCTTCATTAACTGTTTGATTCTGCTTCAGCATTTTTATGGGCATGTTTTCCTGCTGACTAAGAAATAAAATATGTCTTATCAGTTGATGTTTCACCTTCCTCATACATTGAGAGCTCAGTGATTCTTATATACCCTTGGATATCATTTTTGTATTAATGTGGGGAGACCTTACTGAAACCCAGGGATTAAAATTTGTGGGTGTTAACAACAGAATAAGCAACTGACTAGACCCAGAATAGGCAGCTACTTACACTCCAGCTGTCTGGGACTACATCACCCGTCATCCTCAACCAGCCATTGGATGGTTTGGAATGATGGAACCTGTAATCTCCAACAGCCGGAGAGCCAGTGGTTGCCTACCTCTCAGCTAAAGCTCCACAGTTTGTGGGAAGAGCATGTGGCCAGTCATACCAATGTCCCTGCAACAGACACTTCTGGTTTATGTTGGTGGTTGGTTTATTTGTCAGTTTGCATATTCCTTTACTGGCTATTATTTAACCCCTTGGTTGCTAGAGAGGTCCCCAGCACTTTTTAAGCAATACATTGAAGACCTATCTAGCATTCAGTGGGTTAGGAACATTTTTGTGTTTATGTCTTTCATGCAAAACCTATTTCCTGTGGCAGGTTGTAGTGAATGGGCCTTCAAACAGTGTCATGCGAGGAGTGGGGTGGAGCTATAGGCAGGGCTAAGAGAAGTACATCTGCCACTGGGTAGTTGAAGGTGAACGTTTGGATTGAATGCCACTTATCAATGCCCAAACCCTCTTAGCTTGCTTGTAAAGAGCTGGCTGGTTGGGGATGGTGAGAAATGTAGTCCCCAACAACTTGAGTTCTAACAACTGAATACACCTGCTGTAAAATATATAAATATTGTCTATAGTGTTTAAAGGGATAGTAATACTTCGTTTTAACTTTATTTTATTTTGTAGGCATTAAAAAACATGAAGAATGTTATAAGTCTTATCTCTCAAACCTTTATGGTTTATGGTATATTCACAAGCAAAGTTTCCCCCTCTCACCCCTTTTACCTAGTGTAAACAATCTCTTCTCAGATGTGGAATGCAGTCCATAGACCAGACAGATAACAGAAGGGGACACTCTTATTCCTATGAAAACAATGAAATCCCTGCCCCCCTTGACAAGCTTTTCAGGTTTTTCCCTTATCTTAATTGAAGATTGTCCCTCTCTGCAGTCTACCTGGGCACCTCCCTTCTGCTCTGGCTGAAGAGTGTGACATCAGTAAAAGGGGCGGGAGGGGGACACTTTGTCATTGAATTACTCTGGAACTACAAATCTGAGAGAATTGAAATAACACTCTCCAAAGTCCAAATACTATGATGATTAATTAGAGCTGTTTTTATTATGAAACATTACTATGCCTTTAAGGCCTCGATTCAATTGAGTCTGGTAAAACAGTCGGTAGGTCAATATTGGCTAAAGGCCATTAGTAAATAGTGCTAGCAGATCAATTAAATTGCCTTACCAAATGAAACCACAACAGACGTTGGGCCACAGGAATGGACTTGTGGCCAAATGTCCGTCATGTGTTAAATTCCCAAAATGCATGCTAAATAGCTTGAATAATTGGAACATCAAAAGAAAAGAGCTAATGATCGGTTCCTGACACACTGGCATGCACCGACCGTTAGCTCAAACACACAGTCACCCTCCAAACACTAATCCTACACTACCCTTAACAGTGAAGTGCAATAATACGCATAACAGTAGCCTAACACCAGCCTAATACCCAGATCTGTGTAACACCTATCATCCACTGTCCATCACCTTCTTCAGTCTTATGCCTTCTTTTGTCTGTAATCTTTTGTGTTCTTTCATCTTTCCATTCTGTAGTGTAAAATGTAAAATCTTTTAATGCAAGATTGAAAAAAAAAAAAAAAATGCCCCAAAGACATACCTGACTTTACCCTTTTAGTGCGCTCTGCCATATCTGTTAAAAAAAAAGAGTAATGTATTTGTTATGTTAAGATATCAAAGGCCTTTCAAGATTTAATCTGGCTCAACTGGAGGCGGCAGGAATGCATAGTGAAACCCTTCCATACCTTTCGAGCCGTTTCCCGAGGCAGAATGAGGGAATTTTGAACAGCAACTAGCTTTTTATATGGCTAGTCTCTGTTCAATATAGATTCCAGCCTACAATTGCTTACGCCCCTCTCAGCCAATCAGCTTCTAGTGGGTTTGGTCATCCCCCCCTAGAAGCTGATTGACTGGGAGGTGCATAAGCAGACATCCCAGCCAATTATAGACTAGAATCCATTTTGAACAAAGACTGTCCATATGAAAAAGCCAGTCTCTGTTCAAAATTCCCTCATTCTGACAACATCCCGAAATGTATGGAGAGTAGGGGTCTGTTTCACTATGCAATCCTTCTTCCGCCACCAGAGGTGGCGGCAACAGCAGCAACAGAGACCGATTAAATCTTAGAAGGCCTTTGATATCTTAACACAAAGAATACATTGGTCTTTTTTTTATTAACAGGATTGGCAGCATATTATTTGTAACAGATATGCCATACTGCATTTAACCCTTACCGTGCAGGAGGGGTAGCCCTCCGGCACTCAAAAGGATTACGTCACACATATCTTTGGGACTATTTTTTTTTTTTAAATCTTGCATCTACATACTTTACATTTTACACTACAGATTGGAAAGAAGATGGAAGATTACAGACAAAAGAAGACAGAAGATTGAAGAAGATGGACAGTAGCTGACCAGGGTGCGGAAGACTCTGCTGGACACCAGGACTGATGATAAGTCTTTCTTGTCTGGGGCTGTTTTTTTAATTGAGTTGGATTAACCCTGTGAATGCCAGTGGTGTAATCATACCCCACTGCCACTCATAGGGTTAATTCTACTAACATTTCCCACATTTTGTTATTGCTTTGGATGTATGGAAATGGGGCTTAGGGCCCCATATCAATACATCCACTGGTGACTTAGTTTGGTGCTTTTTTCAAGTTCAAGTCCTGCACTTCTCAGATGTGTTTAGGGACTCTGTGCCCAGAAAAACTGGGTGCAGGTTTTCACATGTTAAAGTGGGATACTTAACGTATCTTAGTGCTAATGCATGGAATTAACTGCATATTTCATAATTTTGTTGGTTTTCAGTGGGTATAAAACTAGCATCTGAGGTGGAGTTCTTTTTTTAGCTGGTATTTCTTAATAGCACAGGTAATTGAATTGCTTACCATTTTTTTTTTTTTTGCTGATGGGGGAATTGAATTGAGGCCTAGGCTGGCATGAGTAGTGGCAATTATTCAAATAATTTTATCCCGTGTTATAGGTAACAAGTCCCTTGAACACCAATTAGGCACTGTTAGAACAGATGGATCATAACACTCAACTCAATAAATATGAAACCCTTGAAAATGTATAATCTTCACAAAACTTGTTATGTGTTCTATTCAACAGAGTGGAATGACACAGCTCTCAGTGAGAATTTTACGTGGCATTTAACAATGTCCATAAACAAAGAGAGACCATAAAAAAACAATGATTACAATGAACTTTGAAGATGGATATGGTGAGGGCTGGGACAAACAGTCCAATAGATGAAAGATAGGGGCACCTAATTATATTGCTGCCTCCTTATTTTGTGTGCCCACAAACTAATCCTTGATGCAGCTGTCAGATAAACGCATCTCTTCTTGGACAGCTCAGAGAACTAAGAGTGTTTCCAACAGACCTTTAGTACTGAACATATGAACGGCAGCCTCATAAATACTGACACGTTACAAAATCCCTGTATGCCAGAGACTGCTGAAGCATTTTGCTGAATAAATTTAGGACTAAAACCATCATAATAAGACAAATGGACAAAGAAAAAAGGGATTCAATACTGTAGCAAAAACAATTGCATTGTAACAAATGCGTGCAAGTTTCATGTTATTTAAATGTGGCTTTTAACTGCTGTAATGCTTGGGAGGGGCATTTGTTAAGAAAATGGGCATAATTCACCTGTAAGTAAAATTGAAGCCATAGGAAACAAAATCCAATTGATGTTAACCCCTTTTATGCTAGAGGTCTCCCATGCCTAAATCTGTGAAAATGTGAGGATTTTTTTTTCTCAGGCACAGTTGGTTTGCACCAGAATTTCTTCATATTTCTCTTTAGCCTATTGTCCTCTCACCAGGATTTCTTCATATTTCTCTTTAGCCTATTGTCCTCTCACCAGGATTTCTTCATATTTCTCTTTAGCCTATTGTCCTCTCACAAGGATTTCTTCATATTTCTCTTTAGCCTATTGTCCTCTCACAAGGATTTCTTCATATTTCTCTTTAGCCTGTTGTCCTCTCACAAGGATTTCTTCATATTTCTCTTTAGCCTGTTGTCCTCTCACCAGAATTTCTTCATATTTCTCTTTAGCCTATTGTCCTCTCACCAGAATTTCTTCATATTTCTCTTTAGCCTATTGTCCTCTCACAAGGATTTCTTCATATTTCTCTTTAGCCTATTGTCCTCTCACCAGGATTTCTTCATATTTCTCTTTAGCCTATTGTCCTCTCACCAGGATTTCTTCATATTTCTCTTTAGCCTATTGTCCTCTCACAAGGATTTCTTCATATTTCTCTTTAGCCTATTGTCCTCTCACAAGGATTTCTTCATATTTCTCTTTAGCCTGTTGTCCTCTCACAAGGATTTCTTCATATTTCTCTTTAGCCTGTTGTCCTCTCACCAGAATTTCTTCATATTTCTCTTTAGCCTATTGTCCTCTCACCAGGATTTCTTCATATTTCTCTTTAGCCTATTGTCCTCTCACAAGGATTTCTTCATATTTCTCTTTAGCCTATTGTCCTCTCACCAGAATTTCTTCATATTTCTCTTTAGCCTGTTGTCCTCTCACAAGGATTTCTTCATATTTCTCTTTAGCCTGTTGTCCTCTCACCAGAATTTCTTCATATTTCTCTTTAGCCTATTGTCCTCTCACCAGAATTTCTTCATATTTCTCTTTAGCCTATTGTCCTCTCACAAGGATTTCTTCATATTTCTCTTTAGCCTATTGTCCTCTCACCAGAATTTCTTCATATTTCTCTTTAGCCTATTGTCCTCTCACAAGGATTTCTTCATATTTCTCTTTAGCCTATTGTCCTCTCACCAGGATTTCTTCATATTTCTTTTTAGCCTATTGTCCTCTCACCAGGATTTCTTCATATTTCTCTTTAGCCTATTGTCCTCTCACCAGAATTTCTTCATATTTCTCTTTAGCCTATTGTCCTCTCACAAGGATTTCTTCATATTTCTCTTTAGCCTATTGTCCTCTCACCAGGATTTCTTCATATTTCTCTTTAGCCTATTGTCCTCTCACCAGGATTTCTTCATATTTCTCTTTAGCCTATTGTCCTCTCACCAGAATTTCTTCATATTTCTCTTTAGCCTATTGTCCTCTCACCAGGATTTCTCTCTTCTGTCTGTCTCCACAGTCAATTTCTCTCCTTCTTTCAAACTTCTCTCTGGTGTCTCACTCCCATCTTTTTCTTTCCATCCCCCTCTCTTGCTTTTCTCTCTGTTCTTGATCTCTCATTTTTCTCTCTCCCCTCTTTACCTCTCTCTTTCTAGCTCTCTGTTTTTCCTCACATTCTCTCTCTTTCTCACTCAGAGCTCTATGTCTCAATATGTCTCTACAAAATTTCTCTATCCCTTATTCTCTCTGTTGTTTTTGTCTCCTTCCCTGTCCCTTTCTTTCTCTCTCTCTCTCTCTCTCTCTCTCTCTGTTTCTCAGACCCTTCTCTCTTATTTCCCTTTCCTCTCTCTTTCTCACTAAGAACCCTATGTCTCACTATTTCTCTATCTCTTATTCTGTTTATTCTATTTGTCTCCTTCCCTCTCCCTTTCTTCTCTCTTTCTCTCTCAGACCCTTCTCTCTCTTCTTCCTCTCTCATCTTTCTCCTTCCTCATTTTTCCTTTCTCCCTAACTCTCTCTCTACTTCTTCCGTTCTCACTCTCCCTCTATGCCCCTCTCTCCGTCCCCCATCTCTCTACCCCTCTCCGTTCTCCTCTCTCCTTTCTCTTTCATTCTCTCTCTCGTTCCTCCTTTCTCCCCTCTCTATGTCTCTTCACACTATGATGAAGCAATTTAGAAACTGTACAATTCGAATTTGAACTAGCTGTCCAACTGCGTGTCCACTTTTTATTTACTTGACTTAAAAAAACCTTATTATTATTTTAAAAAAATCAAAACAAACAAGCAAACACCCCCCCAACATACACACAACTCTAGCTAATAATTAGAGGTTAACATGTTCAAGGATATTCCATCTTACGATATGAGACAACATAGGAGCTTGTGACTCATCATTAATTTAGTAAGTGATAAGAGACGTTTTTGCCAGGCTTTTCTATAGCTTTAGGACTTTATGCAGAAAGCAAAAGATTAACAATTCTGCAGCATACCAACCACAGAAGATAAATGAAAAAGTCCCATTTATTTAAATGTGTTCTTCAACCCAATGAATGCATTCAGTAGGCTAAAAGTCCCATGCAAATCAAAGGGGATTTGGGGATTTTGTATTTTCACCCTCTGGTTCATGTTCTGCTTTCTACATAAAGTCCTAAATACAGTGAAAGCTAAATACAGATCTGTTTAAACCTTGAAGGTTTGTATGTGGAGTACATATTCTGATTACTAGTTGCCAAGAATGTATTTATGTGAGCAGTTCTTAGATTGGGCTTATGCGGCGTAGAGCTTATCTTTTCTTTCACAGAACTGTAAATAAACTGCTCTACGTGGGAAATGAAAAGAGGCTGACTTAATGGGATAATATGGTACAGACATTCCACCATGCACATAAATAGTTATTTATTATATGCTCTGGGGAAAATAGAAACAGCCCAATACACTTGATGAAGTAAATTTAAAATGGGGTTTATAGCACACAATCCAATTTACATATAAAAGATAATGGAAGACTACAGGTATGTAATTAAGAAGGCACACAGCTCTGGAATTTGGGGTACATTTTTAATCTGTCCTGATGAACACAGTGTACATCCCATCAGCCCTACATGTGTCCTGTAGCCCACTCTATTCCTTGTTAGCCCAGTTTATGTAATTCTTGGATATAAACTATCTTGGTTTGTATACGTTTGGTAACTTACTGGTCTGACAGTTACTGGAGCTGGCTGAAGATTGGTAGATTTTGCCTACAGGGCTGATTGAATATATGCTATGATTAGTAGGATAGATTAGTTCTCCACAACCACGAGTTTTGTACTACGCCACATCTCTGTTTTATTCTATCTTCTTGCTACACATTTCTATATCATCCACCACTCGTGAATTGCTGATTGAATTTTTGATTCATACAGCTCATGCACCTGAAATGTCATAGTCCATTGGAAAATGTAGCTAAATGCCAACCCTGGCTCTAACTATATTAGCCCAGCCACTTGCTCCAGTTCCTCTCATAAGAAATATTTTCTGTTAACTCTTCTTGTGCTTACCTTATCCTTACAAGTGTTCAGTGTATGACTTTGAATCATGAATCTGCCTTATACTTGCCTCTGACCCCTTATTAGTCATCTGGATTTCTGTTTGTTGCCTGCTCTTACTAAACCCTGTGAACCACGGCTATGGTATGAGCTTCCTCCCTTGACACCTGCCTGTGACCTTGACTGCTTTGTGATACATGCTTTGGTTTCTCTTCCCAAGGCTTGGGATTTTATATCTGTGTCTCATTTCAGCCAAAATACTCTGTCCGTGTTGGCTACACCCCGCATCAGTAAGGAGCAGATATGCTAATCTACTGTCAAAATCTCTGCAAAGACTTTCTCCTCCCTTCCATTTACCTCCATCTCCCCTGTCCTTCCTCCCACAAATATATATTTTTTATACAGTGCCACCTTCTTGTTGTGTACTTTCAACAGTGGTATGACTAGTCGACCTTTTAATCATTTGAAGCTTGAATTTACTGGAATCCACAGTTTCAGTAACGTTGTTTTAACCGTAACATTACTATCTCGTTAATTCCTTTCATGTATATTAGCTAGTTCTTTTTGAGGCCAAACTTACTGTATACTGTGCTATTATAAATGCCCAAAGAGTGTGGGCTTTGTCTAGATTAATTTGTGGCACAATATGTGGTAATAGTGGCCCATTACAGAACCTAATTAACGTACCAGATTTACCATCAGAAATAAAGGTTCAGTTCTCAAAATTATTTATATTATGAACAAAGACTAGCACAACATATTGGCAGTTTTTTATTCTCTTTAACTAAACTTTTATATTGCATATTGTATTTATATTGTACTGTATTATTTATAAAATCTAATTTGTACTAACATATACAGTGGATATAAAAAGTCTACACACCCCTGTTAAAATGCCAGGTTCTTGTGATGTTAAAGAATGAGACAAAGATAAATCATGTCAGAACTTTTTCCACCTTTAATGTGACCTATAACGTGAACAATTCAATTGCAAAACAAACTGAAATTGTTGAGGAGGACTTTTTATATCCAGTGTACTATGACTTGACTTAAGAATATAATTTATCTTTCCTCCACAGTGGAACACAGGAACCATGGGGTAAAGTTACTACCGTAAGGAGTTAGGGCACTTTCACCCAGCAGTAGCGGCCTCGGTTTAAAAAGTGCTTTGCTCAGGAGAGCAACAGGGCTGAAGATTCTTAGTTTTTATTATTTTACATAGTTATATGGGGTGTTTCCTTGTGCCCCATTAAGCTAACTCATCATTTCCATTCCTCTTGTACCCGGTGTAGAACGTTGGGCAGACTTTTACTTGGACTTGGGGTCTACATAAAGGATGGCTAATGTTTTTCACAGACACTCTCCAGTTTCTTCTAGTTACTTGTAGGAGCCTGAAGACAGATGAACAAGTGTTGAAGTGGTTACAGGTCCTGTGAATATTCCTGTTCTTGTCAGTCTGTCTGTTTGTCAGCCACAATCTGAGGTATGGCATTTTTTTTGGTTTATAGCTACTTTCTTGTCATGTAGCTGCATTATTTTCTTTATTCTCTTTACTTTTCTTTTAGTTTTTTTTATTTGCTTTCTTGTCCCAATTGAAGTACAGTATTTTTGAAGGGATGGTCATTTTTATGGAAATGGAGCCACGGTACCTTTAAATATCGGCACATGCAACTGTGATCTTTGTGGAATGGAATTCACCGGAAACGAGGCTCTTTATAGCTAGGACCTTTTCTCTTCTTTATCCTTTTTCTCCTGCTGTGTTGCAGCTGTGGGCCAGATTGCCTGACTGCAATCAGAAGGTGGCTGCACCATTTTTTCAATGCTTAGGCTCTCTCCATGGTAGATCCGTGAATCCTGAGGGTTATTATGCCATAGACTTCAAGGACCCTCCTAGTAGCTGGCGAGCTTTGGCAGGAGTGCGTGGCAACGTTGCTAATGTTGCGTGTAGCCTTGCTGTGGTAAAGCCGGAATTAAAGGTGCAGACCGTGAAGCCTGATAGCAGAATGAGTACACCCAAACACCACTGGAGGCAAACCAGTCAAATGATTGTGATATAAATAACCAGCTGAGGCCCTGTAGATATAGAATATGCAGGATCAGCGAGTCGGGGAAGCAAAGTCTGTAATAGGCTATAAGCCAATCTCTGGAGCTGGAATTGTGAGATGGTCGATTACTGACAGTAGTCAGATGCTGCAGTTGGATATGGAGAGTCATAGTCTTAGACAGGCCAAGGTTGGTAAATGGAATGTCGTAGAAGCAGGGTTAGTCATAGACAAGCTGATGTTGGTAACCAGAGAGTCGAAGAGGCAGGGTTAGTCGAGGACAGGCCAAAGTTGCTTACCGGAGTTAAATAGAAGCAGGGTTTGTCGTATACCGGTCAAGGTCAAGTACCAGAGAGTCAGAGATGCAGGGTTGATCGTGCATAGTTTTTTGTGGAGGTGTCAATTAATACATCAGGCTTGTATCTATTTTTTTCTGGTTGGCTGTTTTTCTCTGTCATCCTATATAGGTTACTGGTAACTTTGAGGTAGGCGATCAGCCCCTTTAAGTAGGCAGGAACAATTCTGAGAAGTGAATGCAGGGGTGGAGCCTACCCTCCCTCTTTGGCTGCAGCTAGCCAATCAGATCCAGTAAGATTTGTTCCTTGATGAAGACAAAAGGCAAAAGAACAGTTCTGCTATAGTTTTAGCTTGTTTATTATTTTTCTGTTAGATATGGGATACCACCATTATGCGGATTACCATCACTGACAATTCCCATCATCCAAATATGGATAGCTCAGTTTACCAGATGCTTTTGTGGACCTAAGTCCTGGGGGGAAAATCTTGGCTGCAAGTTCTTTACCCAGAAGTTGCCCACTGAGGCTTCTTTTTGATACATGGTAGTCTGAAGACAGAAGATCTGCAGGAAAGGTGAGCAACCCTTTGAGTGCTGAGGTCCACATGTCCCACATTGCCCCTCTACACAGGGGTCTCCTTTGGAGTTCCTATTGCATACTCCTGCCCGCATTGGGTTTATTTGTCTGTAGGGTGTTTGGAGCAAGTTTCTGTTGTAACTTAACCCTTTGGTTGCTGGTTTAGCAACTTTTGGGGTATTATGAGCACTTTCCCTACTGTGTTCAGTGTTTATTGGGTCTAGTGACATGTTTTACTGATATTTGGTGCAAATTTACTTCACAGTTACAACTTTGCAAAAATTGTGTTCCAATGCACGCTTTTAACGCATAGACACCATTGCTCCATTCAATTCTATGGGACTTTACAGATTGGGACATATCTCTGCAACTGCTCAACGTATCGACTTCAGAGACAGCTCATTTGAATTTTCTTCCCTTGCTCTACTTTCCGGTTAACATTTAGTGTGTTTTGGGAGGCTCAGGTGGCTTTGGGCACTTTTGGAGTACTTTTTCTGGGAAAACTACATTTCCCATGAGCACTTGCATTGCGAACTCGTTCCTGATTGGCTCCCGTCGCGGCAGCAATTTTGTGTTTTCCCTGAACGAGTATTCTACGCTGGGCCTGGACTCTCCTACTCTCCTCAGCAGATTAACCCTTCGCCTGCCAGATGAGTGTATTTTAGCGATTTCTGGGGTGAAATTTTAATCATACACACTGTATTTGGGTATTTCCTTATACCTTGAACATTTTGAAACTGTGAGAATGTCTATTCCTTGGAGCTTGGGGCTAGGACTAAGACTGAGGACGCTGGAGTCTCTGCTTCCCCCTTTGCGCATTGAACCTCATGTCAATCAGGGTTACATAGAAAATTCTCTTATTTATGCCCAGCTTGTTCTGTTGTCCCTGACTTTTCCCCAGAGACCTCCAGCCATGCATTAGAGCCAGTTTGGGTGTGAGAGTTTAAGGCTGCTACTAGAGACCTCCAGTATACATCTCAACTCTTTCCATCCTAGTTACAGGGGGTCGTCTGTTCCTGGCAGACCCCTACTTCTGTCAGATCTTCCCTACTGAAACCGCAGGGAGTACCTGACGTATCAGATTCCTCTGAGGAGGAACTGTTATTGGATTCTGATGCTCAGGAATGTTCTGCAGTGGTCTCCTCTCCGTTTTTTGGAGACCCCCCCTTGAGGCTGACCCTGATCCCTCTACTGAGGGCCTGATCAGAGCCGTATTAAATACCCTAAACATTCCCTTGGTTCAAGAAGTTTCTTCGAACCCCTCTGATGTATTTCAGGAGCCCAAACGGCCCCATACTTGTTTTCCACCTCTCCCCACTCTTGACCAGTTAGTGTCTGATGAGTGGTAGTCTCCCGACAGAAAGCCTTCTGTCTCTGAGAAGTTTGCTAAGCTTTACCCCCTTTTCTGATGTGGCACTAGCTCAGTGGGTTCATCCCACCAAGGTCGATGCCCCTGATTCTAGGACTTCTAAGTCCACTGCTTTGCCAGCTGCTGATGCCTCTGTTCTTAAAGACTGGACTGACAAGAGACTTGAGGCCTCCTTCGAGTCCATTTTTGCCACTACTGGTACTACCCTATGTCCAGCATTTACTGCGGCCTGGGTAAATAGGGCCATTGGGGTTTGGACTGAACAGCTCACACTTTCTGTTCGTCAGGGAGCTCCTACTTCTGATATGTTGCGGCTACTTGCCAACATTTCTGAAGCCCAGCATTAGGTCTCTTCTGCTTTGCTTGATGCCATCAGTTGGTGGCAAGTGTTTTCACCATGTCTGTGGTTGTCAGACGAGCTCTTTGGCTCAAGATCTGGTCTGCTAACATTGCTTCTAAGAAAGTATTGCTCTCCTTGCCCCTTCCGGGCACTTCTCTGTTTCAGACAGATCTTAAGGATCTGATTAGTGAGGCCACAGGGGGTAAGAGTACCCTCCTGCCTATGGTTTCCAGGAAGCAGACGCTTAGGAAACGTAATCAGCCTTTTCTTGCTTCCAGACTGAGACACATCTGGCGAACCAGGCGGTTCCCCCCAGCTCCGCGTTCCTCCTCCAAGCCCAAACCTCAAGGGAAGCCTAAGTCCTCCTCCAAGCCCAAGGCTTCCAAACCTCCTTCGGCATGACTCGCTGAACCCAGGTCCCCATGTTGCTGTGGTTGGCCCTCTGAGCCACTTCCACAGATTTTGAGAGGACTCCGTGGCGGGCCTCTGGGCTTTTTGCAGGTGGTGGCAAAGGGGTACAGGATCCCTTTCACCTCTCTTCCTCTCTTCAGGTTTTTTCCTGTCGCACGCTCCTCAGGGTACAGAGAAACGCTGTCTGTTCAACTGCACAATCCAGGCCCTTCTGGACAAGGAGTTTCTGAAACCGGCTCCCGTTCGGGACAGGGTTTTTTTTTTTTTATTCAAACCTGTTTGTTGTTTACAAAAAGGACGGTGAACCTAAAGGACCTCTATTCCTTCACTGCCATGTCCCCTGGGGAATTCCTTGCTTCTCTGGATCTTTAGGACGAGTATCTGCACATCGCCATTCATCCAGAGAGCCGACAGTATCTCAGATTTGCCTGCGACCAAGGGCATTCTCAGTTTTCTGCTCATCCCTTTTGGTCTGACTACAGTTCCTCGGGTCTTCAATCGTATCCTGGGAGCCTTCGTGTCCGTCCACCATGGGAACGGCATCAGCGTCACACCATACATGGATGACCTGCTTCTGGAGGGTCCTTCCCTGGAACTCCTTCATCTACAGGTTCAAGACTGCATTCAAGCACTCACCCATCATGGATGGATCCTCAACATGGACTAATCGGACCTTGTGCCATCCCAGTGGCTGGTCTTCTGGGCCTGCTCTTCGATACTCAGCAGTGCATGGTGTTTCTCACAGATGAGATGGCTTATCTGATCATCCTCAGGGTTTCCTCTGTTCTGGGTCACGATACAGTTCCAGCCTAGACGTTATCCTCTGTAGTGGGGAAGTTCTTTTCCACCATAGAAGCAGTTCTGTTTGCCATGGCTCACACCAGAGACCTCCAGAGGTTTGAGATCCAGGTGTGGAGGGGTTGGCCAGACCTCCTGAAGATGTTGGTGTCCCTTCTCTTCATGTGGAACTGAGTCTGTCGTGGTGGCTCGACGAATCCTATCTGCTGAAGGACAACACCTTCCTGGTGTCCTTCTGTACCACGGTGACAACGGATGCCAGCCTATCCAGTTGGGGAGCAGTGTTGGCTCATCTGACTGCTTAGGGATGGCGGTGTCCGGAGGATTCTCTCCTTCCCATCTACGTGTTGGAGCTTCGGGCACTATTTCATGCCCTTTACCACTGGATGCACCAGCAGGAGGGCTGTCCGGTCCGGGTTCAATCCAACAACGCCCGGTTCAAGGTCAAGGCTATTTTGTCTTGTGAAGAGGAACATGTTCCTGCCATATTCGTAGTTCATGTTCCCAGCATAGACAACGTCCTAGAAGACTTCCTCAGTCGACTTTTGGTGGACAGCGGAGAGTGGGAATTGCATCCAGAGGTGTTCAATTTCATTTTTCGGAGGTGGGCTCTTTCTTGCATCGACCTGATGGCGACAAGAAACAACTGGAAGATTCCGACATTATGCTCTTGCCGGAAGGGTCCTCTGGCTCTAGCAGTGGATGCCAAATCCTTTCCTTTGATGTTTCCTCTGGTTTACATCGTTTCTCCCATTTCCATGTTGCACAGAGTGATATGGAAACTGAGTCTGGAGCGATGTCCAGTCTTTCTGATTGCTCCGTTCTGGCCTCGCCGGGCTTGGTTTCCGGAGCTTCTGGATCTATCAATGGCGGAGCCTTCCGGCTCCCTTGCCGTTGTCTATCCTTGATGGCTTGGAAATTGAATCCTACCTTCTTTGGGAGAAAGGGTTTCCTTCTGGTGTCCTGGCGACTATGCTTAGTGCACGCAGGCCTGTTTCCTCTAGGACTTCCATTGAGTCTGGTCTTCCTTTTTCTATTGGTGTGCTGATAAGGACCTATCTCCGGATTTTGATTTTCCTACGGTCATGTCCTTCCTACAGGAAGGTGTAGACAAGGGCCTCAGTAAAATTTCCCTTAAGGTTCCAACATCTGTTTTTGTTCAGAGGCGCTTAGCTATTTTTCCTGATGTTTAGGTTTTCTTCCATGGAGTTGCTCATACTTGTCCTGTATTTCAGTCTCCCGCTCCTTAGTGGGATCTTAACTTGGTTTAGGGCATCCTTCAGCACCCTCCCTTTGAGTCTCTGGCTACTACTCCTCTACGTCTGCTCATGTGGTACATGGCTTTTCTCCTGGTGATCGTGTCTGTTCGCCGTGTCGTGGAGTTGCATGCTCAGTCTTGTAAACCACCCCTTTTTAGTGTTTCACTAGGACAAGGCGGCACTTCCAGCTTCGCAGGAGTTTCTCCCAAAGGTGGTTTCTGAGTTCCTCCTTAATCAGGAGCTTGTGGTTCCTTCCTTCTGCCCTGGCCCTTCCTCTGACAAGGGGAAGAATCTCCACTTGTTGGCTGTGATGCGTTGTCTCAGGTTTTATGTGCATCACACTGAGTCCATTAGATAGTGTGAAGTGTTATTCATCATTCCTGAGGGTCCCAGGGCAGGGAGACCTAGATCCAAGTGACCTTTGTGTCTTGGATTAAGTCCACTATTTGTATGGTTCATGAACTGAGGAAGAAGCCTGTTTCCTTTCAGGTCAAGGCTCCTTCCACTAGCTCTATTGGGGCATCTTGGGCTTCCAAGAATCAGGCCTTAGCTGATCGGTTGTGCAAGGCTGCCACTTGGTCGTCTGTGCACTCCTTCTCGAAGTACTACTGTGTTGCTGTGCTGACGTTGGCTGATGCCAGTTTTGGGAGACAGATCCCAGAGGCAGTCTTGCCTGTCTGGGATCTTCTTTGGTTCTTTAGTGCTCCCTCACTTTTGAGCCCTAGTGGCTTTAGTTTAGTGTACTGTGTAACAGTTCCTGGGGTGTTGTTACCCCTGTTTAGTGTCCGTTGACACTTCATTGTTATTGTTGGGCTATCTCTGATCTGATGGGTCATATATGCTCTGGTGACTGTGGGGGCCCTGCGCCTGGTCCTTGCCTTACTTCCCGCCTCTGGGAAACTCAATGGTTGGACATCCCAAAGTTACCAGTAACCTATTTTGGATGACAGAGAAAAGAGGATTTTAGCCTTACCTGTTAAATTCTTTTCTCTTAGTCCATATAGGTTACTGGTCTCCCACTCTGTCAAGGGACCATGCTTGGCTCTCCTGTGACAGAACGTGGGGATCCTTTTGCTCCCAGGAGTCGTCTTTTCCTTCTCACTACCTAGTCAATAGTTAGTGTCTCAAATCTTACTGGAGCTGACTGGCTAGTTGCAGCCAAGGAGGAAAGGTAGGCTCCACCCCTACATTCATGTGTCAGAATCGTTCCTGCCTACTTAAAGGGGCTGATCGCCTACACCAAAGTTACCAGTAACCTATATGGACTAAAATCCTCTTTTCTCCACCTGCCTGGAATCCTGGTGGGATATCTTTTATATCTCTGCATGGTCATTGTGTTCCCCATTGAAAGAGGAAAGAGGATTTTCATGTACTTACCAATAAATCATTTTCTCTGAGTCCTTGTGGTATACAGGATATCACTCCTGGAGAAAAACCTGTTGATTGAATTCTGAACAGGGGTGTACTTTGTGTTCTCTGGTGGGGTGGCCACCTTCCTGCTCGACGTATATTTTTTTGCTTGCATCTTTACTATGTGTTGAAACTGAGACTGCTACTGTTGGGTGAAGATAAAGTGGAGCAAATAGGGAAGCTCTGCCTCCTTGATGTAGCAATTTCACTCCATGGTTCCTGTGTTCCATAAGGAAAAAAGAGAAACGGCTCATTGGTAAGTATGAAAAAATTATTTTAAGAACATATAGGAATAATATCTGCTCACCAGACTCTTTTAAATGTTATCATGTTTTTATTTTTCTTATAGATGGAGCTTTGTAAAACCCTAATTGACCTTGCATTAAAAGGCCTTTTATATTATCACACCTATGACAGATTCTTCCTCGGAATAAGTGTTGTCATGGGTTTTGCCGGATGGATTTCATATATCATTCTAATCATCTTAAAGACAAATACAAGTATTATGCCGGCATCATTACATTCACATCAGGTAAAAAAAAACTAAACATATATTTTGTTAAATGTTTAAAGTATAATTAACAGCTTTGAACAAATTAGGTAATTTTGAAAAAAACTTTCAGAACCACCTGCATGTTAGCGTAAGCATTATTTTTAATACTTTTGAGTGTCAGAAAGGTATCCAAAGCATCTGGCACTCAATAGATTAAGCAATACTTTGTTATTCATATTATGTATTTTTCCATTTATTCATATTAGCTTGCATGTGGCTGTTTAAGTACCTGTTCATTAATCAGTGGCTCAGTCATTTAAAGGGATAGTAATGTTTCAAAATAAAAGCAGCTCCAATTAATCTTCTTAGTATCTGGGCCATGGAGGGTATTATTTCAATATTGTCAAAGTTGTAGTTCAAGAGTAAATGAATGATAAAGTATCCCCCTCCTGCTCCTTTTACTGATGTAACACTGCTTACCTCAGAGCAGCAAGACTGTCCAGATGGATCACAGAGAGGGACAATCTTCAATTAGCATAAGGGAAAAACCTGAAAAATCTGTCAAGGGGCATGGTTTTCCTTATGCTTACAGTAAGAAGATTGTCCCTTCCTGTGAGCTGTCTGGTCTTAAGACCAGATTCTACATCTGAGGGGAGGCGGCTTACACTAGGTAAAAGGGGCAGGAGGGGGATACTTTATCATTCAATTTCTCTTGAACTACAGCCTGGCAGTATTGAAATAACACTCTCCATGGCCCAAATACTATGAAGTTTAATTGGAGCTGCTTTTATTTTGAAACATTACTATCCCTTTAACTAACTCACCTCTGGCCAAGCAGGGAAATCATAAAGACCTGTCCTGCTTTTCCAAAATCACCTCACATATTATAAGGTCAAGTGATGTGATTACATTATGACACACTGCACATGGATAAAAAGACATGACCAATGTGTGTAAAAAAACAAGTGAGGTAGAATTAAACATCTGCGTGCAAGTATGAACTATGTAGGACTTCATTTCCATGTGTGATCCCGCTGTACATGACTGTAAGGTTTAAACAAGGGATAGGCAGACTGCTGCCCCCAGTTGTTGGTGGACTATATTTTCCATCAACCTCGCTCAGTCTGGATGATGGGAGTCATAGTCTGGCAACCCATGTGCAGTTCCTATGTTATTCTATGGAGTCTATGCACTAAGATCTCCAAAGCTGAAGAAATCTTAGTGAATAGGCTCCATAGAATAACATAGGAATTGGAGAAGTGATAAACTGGAGAAGTCATCTCCACTTTATCACCGTTTATTGAATCTCCTCCCTGGAGTAATTGTGGGACAAACCAACTACACCATAGGGAGCAAATTAACATTATGCAAATTCTGTTGATTTAAATAGGACTTCTAAAGTTTTGAATGCTAGGGAGGTCTCCAGTGCATGTCACACCAATATTTTGAAGACCTCTCTTGTATTCAAGGGGTAAAAACCCCACTCAAATGGGAATGCTTATTTGTGCTTTGTGGTGTGATGCACTTGATGTACTCCATAGTTGTACTTGTTTCCTTTCATGTGTAAGGTCCTGTGTGTTACTCATATACACTAAAAATGTAGGAAAGCCAAAAAAAAAAACACAGTAAAAAGAAAAGTATGCAAAAGTAGTCATCTACTGAGTTATTCCAGAAAATAAAGGAAAAAATAAAAAGAAAATGGGGGTAAGTCTCACAAATGCTGTTCAATTGACAACATACAACACAGTTCTCAATACAGCTTTGTGTACCTAAAAATAATGTGCAAAGTGAATCAGCTGATGCAGATGCAGTTGAGTCAAATGTCTATATGATAAAAGGAATAGTCATCAGACTGACTATATGTATACTATGCTTCATAAGATTACACAGAATTGCCAGTTGCAGTATTCTTGGAATCCATTTCTCCATCTTTTGTTTTCTAGTTTTCCTATTTCCCCTTATAGTACCAAAGTGGGACAGTGTTTTATATATATATACTAGTATTGAAGGCCCATGTACACGGGCCAAAGTGCCACCCAGCAGCCTCGGCTGCTGCCACAGAGCCGGGAGTGGAGACAGGCGGTGGGCCGTTCAGAGCGCCCCGCACCAGATCATCCTTGCCTCGGACTGGAGACCCAGCGCGTTTGTCTCTACTGCACATGACTGCATTGTTCGGGCAGTCTCTACTGTGCATGTGCGGTTACGCACACAGGGAGTGTCTCATTCTAGTGAATTATTTATATATACATATATATATATATATATATATATATATATATATATATATATATATATATATGATTTTGGCAATATATTGTTACACGTAAAATAAAAAGGATATTTCAAAGTAGATTTAGTTTTCGTTAGCCTTTATACTGTCACACACAACTTACAGAGCACAATCAGTGTTTTCATGGAAATGGCTTTTCATTTTTTTTCTTTATAAAAGTAGCATATTTTATACCATGTAAGAGGCTAATAATGCAGAGGTTCTTCTTTGAAGGTTTTCCTGGAACACCAATTATCCTCGTTACCACATGCATTTTGTACTATGATACTCCTACGCAGATTTTTATGTTTACTTTTTTCCCCTTTCATACAACAAAACAGAACACAAGCTTTGAGTTCTTGCCCTTGAAAACTATAGCTTAAGTTTGTGTTTCTGGAAGATAATTCCATTTATTGATCTGGCTTTCAACTTGAAAGAACTACAAATCTTTCGATAATATTTTTTTCCTCTTAAGAAAGCTGTAGCTTCAGATAGATGTCATTTATTTTGTTGTTATCAAGATTAAAGGCATATTTATGAGAATCTGACCGACACAATGTTGCTGTAAATAGTAATGAAGAGGTGACTGCAGAAGTGACAGTTGGTATTCAGCTTTGTTGATATTATGGACCATGTGTGCAAAACTAAAGTGGAACAATTCTGCAGCCAACCATCTACACTGGAGGCACAAATTGGATTTCACACATTTATTCATGAAGGGATTATTACTACATTTGCAACATCTATAGACTATAAATCAAGACATGCTCCTTTATGAACAGTCAGACTCACATCCCTGCTCTTGACATTGTTATTTACTGCCACATTCTCCTTGACTTTTGCCAATGTGTTTTAAGGGGCAGAAAATAACTTTAAAAATGGTATCTGCAGAGGTATTGCTAGGCACTGGATTAAAGGGTTAAAGCACCAAGTCTCGTGCAAAAGGAGCAGTAAACATTTTTATGAAAACCTATAAGCTTTAGTACTGAGTAAAACAAAGGTACTTCCCCTGGCAGTTGTTATATTCAAAAGTTATAACAATTAAAAACTGTTAATATGTTTAAAACAGAGATCCAAGGAGCTTACTTCCTGAAAGTTCAAAGTGACAGGACGTTACTGTAACATTCAATGGAGAACTGTTGTCAGTGACTCCGCTTTCCCATAGAATTCACCATAATGCTTGAATTATAGCTGGCCACTAGAGAGCAATGTTAATGTGAAAAACAAGACAGTTTATTTGCCAGTTCCCTCAACTACTCAAGTTTCTTCACTACATGATGTGTTTCTCAGCACCCAAAAATATTTTCTTTTTCATCTGACCATCTAAGTATCTTCACAGTCACCACCCATGTTCTTATTTTCACAGAAGAGATAGCCAATAGGACTTGAATAGTCATGCCTATGAGATCCCTGTAGGTATGTCTGCAGCTCTTTTTGATGATGTCTTGTGAAAGTCAGAGTTACTGAATATACTCCACTGGTAACAGGCCCGCAAATCTTCCTACTCTTCTCTGTATGCTACCGATGGACTTTATCTTACCTGCTTACAGTACATAAAGGAACAAATCTAGGCAGGGAATCAATAAAAAGATGGGTCACAGGGAGTTTTGTTTAGGTTAGGTGGCTTGAAATGTTATGCAAGGTTTTTATAGGGGTGTCATGTTGATGGTGATGTACTCAGGAAAAGCAAAGCAGTTCTGGTTCAATCCAGCTCCACCATAGGTGACAATAAAAAGTCCCATTGATTTTTAGTGGACTTTTAACCCCTTGAATGCTAGAGAGATATCTCCAAATCCTATACCTAAAGGCTACCCTGCATTGTTGGACCTGCAGTAAATTCGTTTTAGTTGTTCATACCTTTCTATAGACCAACTAAAAGTTATCCATAATGTGCAAACCTTTTGGAACCACAGGGCTTCTTACTCCAAACATTTTATGACCTTTCACTGCCAACTTGCAACAAACACAGTTAAAGGGGCAGTAAAGTTTAATTATGAAAAACAAATATTGCTATTTTTCTACTTATTAAAACTGGTGCTCCCACTACTAGGAGGCACTTAATTCAAAGGTTATAACAGCTCAATTTTTTTGTGTCTGACTGCTATCAACAGTATCAAGGAATGTCTAGAATGCATTTTATCCCTATGGATGGACTACAGCGTTCAATAATAAGTGATAGAAAAATGTCTAATTGAAAAAAAATCTTTATGAATGAAGCATCCCCAGCAATGAAAGTATCCTTGTTTTACTCAGCATTATGGAACGTTAGTGCTCATGCAATTAAACATTCTCATGGGTGTATAGGTCCTCTGCCTAAAGACACTCCTGTTTAATCGACTACTCCCTTTCTTTTTTTTAACTTTTTGTGTCCTCTCATCTGAATGAAAGGCCAGTGATTCTATGCTTAGTAAAGGAAATGTGGGCAGGCAGAAAGGATGTAATTATTCTAAAGAGTGTTTTGGATATATATTACATTGCTTATATATTTCTTGCATCAGTCACAGTTTCCTACAATTTTATGCAATGTTTAAAATGAATTACCGCCTAAAATAGAGTAATTGAAACAAATATTTCATTGACACAAAGGAGTGTGCATCCCAGGATGATTTGCTCCAGCTTTACCCTTTGAGTGCCACAGGGGTATGCAATGCGTTGCATACCCCTCTGGCACTCAAATGGTTAACCCATCCAGTCCTCAGGGGGTTACAATGAAAATTGGCATGACAAAAACAAATCACATTCATCCTTCAGACTATAGGAAGGACTAGTCCTGGATGTTTAGCGGTAACAAGTGATTTTTCACTTCAGTGTGTTCTGTGCAGATTCCAATACATGTAAATAATGACTTTGCTCTTCAAGTAGTGGAATTATGCAATAAATTATGCTGTCATAATGCTCATCTCTTTCGTCTTAGCATTTCTTCTGTGTAAGTAAGAAACATGCAGCCGGTTCTGCATGTTTTTTAAATGCCAAGCTGGAAGAACGCTTTAAAAAAATAATTACATTGAACGTTCATGTTAAGTAGTGATTTGAAATTCAAAGAGCATTTG
Organism: Rhinophrynus dorsalis; assembly: GCA_037306005.1. NCBI lineage: Eukaryota > Metazoa > Chordata > Amphibia > Anura > Rhinophrynidae > Rhinophrynus > Rhinophrynus dorsalis. The sequence continues at coordinate 223,788,913 of CM074723.1, forward strand.
CTAATGAAGTACTTTCATTTGCTTTTATTTATAACTCATGAGCACAGTTTGTGGCGCATCCGATCAGCATGCCAGAAAATGCAGATTTGATTGGTTTTGCTCTTTAGCCAATAGAAATTGAGCAGCATTTCAACTCTGCTTTGCCAGAACTAAAAAAAAATATAGAGTAGGCAAGTGCTGCGTCATATTTTAGCTCTTGGCCATATTCAAGAAACTATAGAGGTCACAGACATTTTGCATCATAGTGTACGAATAAAGATTCCTTAATAGTGCCTTTATTTAATTGGGGCTTTTAGCCTCTGGAACAGGATTGGGCAACATGAGGCCCTCAAGCTGCTGCCAGACTACAACTGGGAGTTATAATCTTGCAACAGCTGGGTGGCCTCACATTGCTCACCACTGCTGTAGAATGTTAAGGGTATCTCTAATGCATTGATTTGAATTTAAAGGAGAAGTAAACTTTTTTTATGAAAAAAAAAATGTATTGTAGGGATTTTCCTGTTGAGTAAAATAAGGGTACTCCCACTTCCAAGAGATACATATTTACAGAGTTATTACAGTTTAAACCCATGTTTTTTTTTTTACATTAGCAGGTCCCTCTACTGGTCAAATTCCAATTAGTTTTTCTGTTATATTCTAATGGAGAGGAAAGTCAGTGACTTACAGTTCTCCATGGAATGTGATAGAAACTTCTGAGCCACGTCCTGTCAATTAGAACTTTCAGGAAGTAAACGCACAGTAAATTAACTTCCTGATTATTTGAACTGTTATAAATTTTGAATAAAACAGCTGACAGGAGTGGCTGTACCCTTGTTTTACTCCGTAGGAAAAGCTGTATATAACATATGTGTTTTCATTAAAAAAAAGTTTACTGCTCCTTTAACAATTAAAATCCCAATTTAAATTAATGGGAGTTTGTATTTGTCCCCTGTGGAGCCATTGGTTTGTATGTATGTATGTTTTTATTTATGTAACACCAACAGGTGTACTGTTACAGTTTACATTTAGTATAGAATGGGTACAAAAAGTGCAGTGATTACTTAAGTGCTTATATAGACCATCATAAGGGGGACTCCGGGAGAGCATACAATAGGATAGGAGGTTCCTGCCCCATAGAGTTTACAATCCAAGTATGGGATGGGTGACACACAGCTACAAGCAGGTAGAGGAAGATGTGTAATTTTTGACATGGGGGTAATGTTTCCGTATTACACTAGTGCTACATTTAAAAGGTGCCCTTTTAGATTAGATCTGAAGATGTTGAGGGTCAAGGCTTGGTGAATGCTGGGTGGTAGGGAATTCCAGATGTAGGGTGCAGCAAGGGAAAAAAGCTTTCAGTCATGAAACAACAATAGTGGTTAAAGGGGCAGAGAGTTGTCCACCATGTGTGGTGCATAGAGGACGTGCAGATATGTGACAGGATATCAAAGATGAAATATAAGGTGGGGATAAGTGTTTGAGAGCCTTGAAGGTAATGATGGTTTGCACAAGAATTGCTCCAGTTTTCCTCTGAACATAAAGAAAGCTAAAGACGAGTAATTCTGGGGCAGACCATCTACACCATAGGGTACAAATAATAATACTAATAATTCCCATATATTTAAATGGGGCTTATTTGTACGTTGAATGCTAGAGAGGTCTCCAGTGCATTGATTCATGTCCCATTTAAATTAATAGGAATTTTCATTTGTTCTGTATGGTGTAGCTGGTTATTTTCAGAAATTATCTGCTATAGATTTGTGAATACAGCACATTGTGATTTATAATTATGCAATATATTGCACCATGCACCCCGGTCCTTGCAGGGTTAAAAAGGTGTTGGATGTATATAGTAAATACTGTGTTAAACAGATAGATAAAGTACATGTAGCTTATGTGTAAAGTAATTCCATGCATTTATGTTTCAGGTACAATCCCCCATTATGAAGTATGGATTCTGTGCGTTGTGGCTGTTTACAACTCTGTTCCTGATGATCCAGTCTTGCCCTTGGACCTATTACATTTATTGCCTGTTACCCATTCCAGTTTGGTATGGTGTTTCAAAAGAGTAGGTTTACTTTGAAATACAGTTTGTCTACGTTGTTTTGTTTTTACCACCCTTCTGTATTCTGATGCATAAGCCCAAAGAATAGTTTCTTCTGTGCCCTGCTCTATGACAGTAAGTATGGGATGTCTACATCATGTTGCTGTGTAGAATCAATCAACATTCCAAAAATAGGAAACTGCTGCTCTCTTTGCCAGTTATTCTTGGTCCTGCTAGTTGAGTGGACCGAGGTTCTCCTTCTCTTTGTATTTTACCTAGCTGGGGGCTGTGAGCTTGATTCGGATGCTGGATTTTGGCCTGCTTCCTTCCTTGGAGCATAACTTGGCCAGTGTACAGAAGTGGGACACTGCTGCCCAGTGCTGCCCATGCCTATGTGCCAGACGTTGCCCTTTTATTAATTCCAGTCTGAAAATGGAACAAGACGTGTCTACATCTAGCGTGTGTTCCAGGGTGGAACACACTCGTTATTTCAACTATAGAATGTGACCTCTTTGGCTGGGATCCCCTTGATGTGTTACATGGAAATATTTTCTTATGCATCCATTTATGCCATTTACATTGCTTAATTTATTGTTCTGGCTATTTCTGTGGGGTAGTAGGTTGTGCTTAACTACATACCATGTCCTCTAGCTCCAAATCAGCACCCAAGGATAAAAGTATACAAGAATCTACTAAGGAAGACAAAACTGCAAATGTTAAGCAATTTGCAGCTTGTGATGTTACCCTTTCCCAATCAGATACTGCCAAGTTACATCAGGAAAGTTGCAGGGCAGGAAATCCCCTCACAGTTTCAAGGCTTCCTAGCATGGATGAAGTCTTCCATTCAGGAGACTTTTTCATCAAAGCAGGAAGAAACCATGCCTAGGAAAAAGCTGAGAATGAGGGTCCTGGAGAGGGTCCCTCGTCCAGGGTTAAGCACGAAGAATTGGCCAGTTTACAGGACTTAAAATGATTATATTGCTCTGAGTGAAGTTGTGGAAGATTCCAGAACATTTAATAAAATAAAATTGGTCCATTTATCAAGAGCATGAGGAAGAGTTAAATATTATGGATGCCGCATTTATAGGTAATAAAAAATTGGTACCTGTTTTTCCTTTTCACCAGTCTGTTCAGGAAATTATTCATATTGAATGGGATAAAGGGGACAGAAGATACAATGTTCCTAAAAGATTAAAATATTCCATTTTGAAGAAGTATAAATTGCCCAGTGAGTCAAACCCCGCCCAAGGTTGACACTGTAGGAGCACACCTGCCAAAACATACAACTATTCCTATGGAGGATAGCTCGGCACTTATTGATCCAATGGAAAGGAAGTTAGAGGTAGCACTATAAAAGCAATTTGACTTTTGGGGCAAGACTTAAAAGCTGCCACATCCATGGCTTATATAGCCAGAACTCTTCGCATGTGGCTATCTGATTTGGAAGACTGAATTGAGTCATCTGTGTCCCAATCTAAATTTTTAAAGACAATAGCAATTATAAAAGAGGCCATATGTTTCTCATGCAGGACGTAACCGGTCCTGGACCAGTGTCTACCTGTATGGTATTCGGATGTAATAGGCTTGTCCAGTAAGCAACGGATCTAGCAGCACAACCAGGTCGGCACACACGGACTTCACAGCCAGTCAGGAGGACCACCAACATTAGCCCAGCCAGATCAGTGTAAACGGATAGTCAGACAGTCCTAGTCAGTCAGGGAATCAGATACTCAGCCATGCAGGTTCGGTACACAAGGAGTTAGTCAGCCAGTCCTAGTTTGTATATCTGAATCAGATACTCAGCCAAGCCAGTTCGGTAAACAAGGAGTTAGTCAGCCAGTCCAAGGTCAGCAACGGGATCGGATCACAAGAGCGTCAGGCACAAAGCGTAGTCAGGCGAGCCGGGTCATACACGGAAACAGGAAACAAGAACAACTAGTTGCTAGATACGGGTACACCATGAAAGGGCACCGGTATAGTGACAGGAGGGCATAGTTAAAGGCAGGCCCTGGGAGGAGCAATAACCCAGAGCCAATAAGAACACAGCCAGTGTAAACCCGGAAGTAACAATGTTGCTCAGGGATCACGGGCACCGTGATAATTACATAACTAAAGCCTTATGCATTATGTTCGACCAGTAATATTCTAGAGTCCTGTGGAGTGACTCTATGCAGCATGTCAATATGTATCCTGTATAAAAGGCCTTTTATCATGGGTCCGTGAAGTGGAAGAGAGATGTTTTACGACCTCGTATATATGTGGAGGAAATAGGTGCACCAATTTAATATCATTTTACAAAAATCCATTAATCTTTCTCTGTGCCTCCAGGTCACCCCATCATTTCAATGATTTACAGGTTCATAAAAAATGTAAAAAAACACACAGGGCACCCTTTGTTCTTTGATGAAACAGTGGGTCAACACTGCGAAACGCGTTAGGCTATTACTTGTTTAATCACTATATATATATATATATATATATACATATATATATATATATATATATATATATATATATATGGTTTACCAAACATGTTTCATTTTATATTATATCTAATAAAATTGCCTTTTTATACATAGAACCATTTCCAAATTTCTTTTTAATTTCATCCCCTATTTTTTATTTTACATAATTATACACACTCTGATACATTTGGAGCCAACTAGGTTTCAGTCTAATGACAAAAATTTGTTCTAGATACAACAGAACATGCCGTGTTACCCGAGTGGAAACGGGTATTGATCAGCACCTGCTGGTTATGTCAGATGTATCTCACGTTTGTGATTACCACATAATTGTCTTTTTATGGGATTTTCTCATTCTCTACTTACACTACTGGGTGCCTGTGTGTTTTTTTTTTTTTTTTTAATTTTTATGATCCTGTATGTTCTGGCCGTTTTGATAGAGCGAGTCTTCGAGGAGCAGCCCATTTGGAGTGCATCATCAACTGTGTTTTGGAAAGTCAGATATCCCAATAAGTACTACATAAATAGAATCACAGCCATCTGCTTTGTGAGTATCCACCTATCGGGTGTATATAAACAAACTACACAAGGAGGGACCTCTTCTTCCTTTCTTTTGTTTTTTTTCTACATTTCAGGGATTGGCTCATTGACTTCAAATCTTTCACAGTTAGTGGATTTACACTTACAACAATTAGTTGTAGGGTTAGATTCCTATTAAAAAGACATTACACATTTGTTGCAACTACTGGGAGACTTTGAATGGAGCAGGGATTGTTGTTGGGTGACTTTATATATTTCAGGCCTTTATTTTACTATAACTCATAAGGCAAGTTTAAAGGAGTTGGCTTATTTTCTGAAAGATTATTTTTTTTTAATGCCAGAAAAACAATAAAGTCTCTTATTGAATCCATAAGTTATATCTTAACCCACAATTATTTTAGATTCCAGGATAAATTCTATCTTGTAGTCTATGGAGTGGCTGTGGGAACCAGATTTGTGCAAAGCTGCACCCATTTATTTATGAGTTACTTTGAAGAACATAATTCTTGGTGAGGACAGCACTTTGGTGCGAGTTTGGTATTCTGTTGTTGCTTCATAGATGATCTCTTACTCTATCGATCAGAAACCAGAGTTTGTGAAGCATTACATATCAACATCTGGAGGCTACAGTCTACTTGCCAATATGATAGGAAAAAAATAACATTTAGATTGATAGCTGAATGATTCAAGTACCATCACACAGGAGTAGATGCAAACAGTTTTATACTCTATGATAGTTGCTAATATTTTGATTTTGAGGTTGCAGATAAACTGTGACTCATTAAAAAAGTATGATATGCAGGCAAAATATATTCAGATATATTCAGATTTGAGGCAAAAAAATCCTGGAAAATTGATCCAGTCAGCTTTTAATAAAGCTCATAAATGTGGTAAACCTAATTTGTAGTGAGAGGAATTATTTTCCAGCATTTGCATTGCCCGCAAGGAGATTAAGTCAGTTTTCTCAAAACATTGGTCTGTTTTGCTACAAGATAGCATCCTTAAAGAAAATCATCCTAAAGAAACATAAAATTGTTTTCAAGAGGGCAAAGAAAAATATTATATTATTACTCACCAGATAAAATGAGATTGACAAGTAGCAGTGATAAAGGAAGAGGGTTGGGTAATAGCAATACAGGGTTATTTAAATGTGGATCGACTAAATGTAAAACTTGCCCTTTCATAAAACATAGAATGAATATATTTAAATCTAATCAAATAAGGGAATTTACTTTAGTATTTTAATGAATTGTGCGACAACATTCATAGTCTATTGGAATGTGAGTGCGTAGAACTTATATTGACAGAACCACTCAAGTGATTAGACAGCATAGATGTAATATTGAAAATGGAGTCACATTACACAGGGTCTTCAAACACTGTTTGGAATCAAATAGAAAAGATCCAAAGGTGATAAGGATTACCCCCACTGAATGTATAAAAGCATCCCCATGCTACATTAGACAGCAAAGACTAAATAACAGGGAATCTTGGTTGATAATTAAATTGTGTACTATATAATCAAAGGGATTGAATGAGTTAGTGGAGAGTACTTTCTATAAAGTGTTAGTCATAAGGAATATAGAGTTTTGTTGGGTACTAATACTAATGTAAACTAATGTAAAGGTCTTAGTATTTGTGAGGTTTAGTAAATGCTTATGATATGCACAAGAGCTGAATTATAAGTTGGACATTGTTTTATTTCACAAAGTGGAACATTTAAGAAAGAAAAAGAAATGTTAAAGGATAACACCTATTTAAAGGGATAGTAATACTTCGTTTTATCTTTATTTTATTTTGTAGGCATTAAAAAAACATGAAGAACGACATAAGTCTTATCTCTCAAACCTTTATGGTTTGAGAGATATTCACAAGCAAAGTTTCCCCTCCCGCCCCTTTTACCTATTGTAAGCCATCTCTTCTCAGATGTGGAATCTGGTCCATACATCAGACAGATAACAGGAGGGGACAATCTTCTTCCTATGAGAACAATGAAAGCCCTGCCCCCCTTTACAAGTTTTTCAGGCTTTTCCCTTATCTTAATTGAAGATTGTCCCTCTCTGCAGTCTACCTGGGCACCTCCCTTCTGATCTGGCTGAACAGTGTTACATCAGTAAAAGGGGCGGGAGGGGGGTACTTTGTCATTGAATTACTCTTGAACTACAACTCTGACAGAACTGAAATAACACTCTCCAAAGTCCAAATACTATGATGATTAAGTAGAGCTGCTTTTATTATGAAACATTACTATCCCTTTAAAATGCATTTCCATTAAATTAGAAATTAAGATAAATGTTACTAATCGGTTTTAACTATTGTGTCAGTACAGTCAGTTATTCACGCAGCAGGTCTTTTTCAATTCTAATGAACCAAAGATTATTTTCAGTGATGAGGGTTGCTGTAGAAAAATAAGCCCCCACCACGCCGTCTACTGTTTCATAGTCAACATACAGTCTGGAGATCAAGGTCTTAAAACTTAACTTTCATTGAGTATTTATTTAAAAGGATAAATATTTTCCAACTCCAAGTAATGTGGGTTATGTTAACAACAAGGTTTCAGGTGAAAACTAACACCTTCTAATATTAAAAAAAAACAATATATCTTTAGGGGTTTAATTTGTGAAACCAATAGCTACTGCAAGCTCATATTAGTGAGAGTTTACAAGTACTGTGTACAACCCATGTGCTAAGTTTATTCTGAAACTGAACAGGATAGTTATCAAACTCTAGAGCAGTGGTTCTAAACCCGTGCCCTCAGTGACTACTAACAGGCCAGGATTTGAGGATTCTCTTGTTAGAGCACAGGTGAGTTAATGAATATGAATGAGCCTCTGATCAACACACCTGTGTTTTAGCAGGGAAATTCCTAAGTCCTGGCCTGTTAGTGGCCGCTGAGGGCATGGGTTGAGAACCACTGCTCTAGAGCTTCGTTCAGTGAACAAACTTACACTTGAGATATTTCTGCAAATTGTAATGCACAGTTACTGTTTATTTGTATGTTGAAAAAAACGAAACAGAAAATGTGGTATGGCCAAAGCTTGAGCACCCTGCCAAATGATCCACTAGTGTTATATTTTTTAAGGTCACAGAACTTAATTGACTCGTAGGCCTTACTCTTCTTTAAGTTAAGCAGCAACAGATCCTGAGCTTTATAAATTTACTGACTATTTGAAACTCTTAGGATGTTGTATTTACACTCAACAACCATGGGCTACTCAAAGCAACTGACTGAAGATTAGAAAATAAATATAACTGACTCTTAGAAAGCAGGTGAAGGCTATAAAACTATCTATATTCTTTGTGCTTGCAGTTTTCAAAAATCATTAAGAAATGGAAGATAAGGGAAACTACTGGTCAAGAGAATATCTAGAAGACCAAGAAAAAGCTGTCATAGAACTTCTCATAGACTGTCAGGAATGCAAAGCAAAACTCCCATATCACTGCAAAAGACCTGTGGGAAAGTTTAGCTGCATTAGAGTAGTGGAGCATCATTCCACTGTGCAGTGTTGCTTGCATAAACATGATCTGCACTGAAGAGTAATCAGAAGGAAACTATAACGTACACCAGAATCAGATTCAGGAATGAATGTGTCACGGTCACTAGAGCAAATAATCACACGAAACAGTATAAGTGAATTTAAACCAGTTTATTGAGTAAAACAACAATAATAATAATAGCGAACACTTCCTCAGTCAAAGGGGAGACAGACGTGAGGACAGTGTCTAGTCCACTACCCAGGAGCTGACACTGAACCACCGCAGGTATGATAGTACTGAGTCTGAGAACAAACTCGCCTGACCACGGATAGGAATCAGAATGCTAAGAGTAGCACATGAGCGTACTCGGACAGTCCTACGGGAAGGAATGTCAGCTAGAGGACTTGGGTAGCCCAAATATGAGTAATACCCAGCAGAGGCACACAGCATAGGATAACCAGCAGATACCAGTACAGTATACTGATAGCACTACTCAAGGCAGCAGAGTGAGTGCTTGAATAGAGGCAGCCAGATAGGAGCGCACAGAACTGAGACAAAGGAGCGAGTTAAGCTGCAATCTACCAACCTGAAGGCAACTGGGAAACACAGAGCGTAGGTAGTACCGCAAGTGCTTAAGTAAGGCAGCTAGTAGGTAGCGCACTGAGCGAGAGCAACGGAGAGAGACTGAGCTGCACTACTGCCCCGAGAGTAATTGGGACGCACTGAGTGAAGGCAACCTACAAAGCTACCAGCTTGGTGGCTGAGTAGCAGGGTAATGGAGAGTGCCCTTAGATCGGCCCAGTGGTAGTCAGACAGGAGCGAGGGACAACACAGAGCATCAGTCAGACAAGCCACAGTCAGGAGCTGGATGAGGTAGTCAGCGACAGCTACGGTCAGCACGGAGCGGATAGTCGGCCAAGCCAGAGTCATACACGGATCGTGAAGTCAGCCATAGCCAAGGTCAGCACGGAGCAGGTAGTCGGACAAGCCAGAGTCATACATGGATCAGGAAGTCTGCCACAGCCAAGGTCACAACCGGAGCGAGTAGTCAGACAAGCCAAGGATCGAACACCAGGAGACAATGTAAGCCAAGCAAGGGTCAGAGAAACAAATGGAAAATTACCCTAATCAGAATCTCCTCTGATTGGATAAAGATCCATTTCCTTAAAACACTGGTAATAACGCTATGTAACTTAGAGATGGCACTCATTAAACATCATATAAATATGTTATCCTACTAGACTTTCCCACATGGGAGAATCCCTTATCCCAGGCCGGTTGTCTCCAGGAGAGCCATATTTAATCTTAAACTTCACTCAACTATTTTCACTCCCGTCTAAGTAAAGAGAGGCCACTTTTTTCTCTAAAATGGAGTCATTGTTATAACATGAGATCATTACACACATCTTAAAAACAGACTTTCAGAGAATTTGGTTTAAAAGAAAAATTAACCATTTCCTCCCCATCATGGCAATGTCTCTGACAGTCATCAGTATAACAACTGTACATCTGAATAAGATGGTGGTACTTGTTCTTAACTACAAATACATAGATCTCCTCAAACCAACCCGTATAAAGATTGACAAACGAACCCCATTGAGGTGCCACATATTTGTAGATAATTGTCCCTGTTACTTTTAAAATAGTTATGTTTAAGCAGGTAAATGATCGACAAAAGTTTTTTAGGTCACCTGAATAAAACCTATATGTATTCAGATGGTATTCTGTAGCTTCAAGACCCTTCTCATGGGGTATCATGGAGTACAGAGAGGTAAAAATCCATTGAACCCAAAGAAACTTTACCCTCAATTTTGAAATTGGTCAGGGAAACCTGCTCAGTGGATATTTAACTGAGCAATTTGCAGCTTAATTTTTTTCTGTCACAGTGAGGAGGGGATAGCTGTTTTGATATGTTCTTGTACTTCATTATTTGGAAAATGTGTAAATGTTACAGTGATGTAATGTAGAAGTAAATGTGAGTCTGAGTTGTTTTGTGGTATTACTTCCCCATTAACCATTCTATGAAGAAGCAATTCTAGAGCAAACCAGCTGCATGATAGGTGAAAATTCTAAATCATTATAGATATAAATTGATATTTAAAGTTGTAAATGCTTCCTTCGCAGAGTGCTGGAGACCTCACTAGCATTCAAAGGGTTTAAAGACTACGTTAAATCAGTGGAAGTCATGGAAGTTTTTATTTGTCCCCAGTGGTGTTGTTGATTTACCCCATATTTGCTTCAGTTATTCTTAGTACCTCAGCCTCTGCATTTTGCAAATAATACAATACAATGACTACTCACAAATCTTTACATTTATATTTCATGAATCTGATTACTTGGCAGCACTGAAAAGTGCATGCTTAGCATCTAGCAGATGGATTGTCTTTGTTTATTAAGTGGATTACAACCCAGGGAATCAAAGGCCAATAAATGTAACATCTGTCAGGATGGGATAATATAGAATTTGTGTAGGGATCTTCCACTCCTAAGGACTGAAATATGAACACATGGTTATCCATAGAGATTACATAAATGATAACAGATGGACACGGGTCAAGTGTGATAAACATTCACACTTTCTATGGAAACAATACAGTAGGTAGTGCGAACAAGTCATGATAATAACATTAGAAAGGAAGTGTTATGTGTAAAAGTTGCTATTAAAGGAACCCTTACACTTAAATAAAATTGGATGATATATTTATTGATATATATATAGTACTTATTTGTGGTGACTGGTGCTAATGTTCTTGTAATGCTAAGCTTCTGTCAGCTAAGCAGTTTCTGAGCTCCCACTCACAATACTGGGGAATAGATGGGCCTAACACCCTGACAATGCCTCCACCTAGGATGGGTGATGTTATGGCCTATTATTCCTCCCAGGGCACAATAATAACATGTAGCACCAATACACAAAAGTTATTCCAGTAAAAACTACGTAACAGCATATCAACAGCACAATAAAAATAGTAAGTGCAACAATAACCAATGTTTCAGTATGCGAGATGGAATCCCATTCTTGTGGGCAGCCCACTGCCCCACCTAAGAGTTCAGTTTCCTTAGCCCTTTAAGGACAAGAGGGGTGTGCAGCAGGACCCCTCTGGTCCTTAAAGGGTTAATGTATGTGTGCCCTAATACAGCTGGAGCTCATGTATATTTGCTGACCTGTAAGGCGGTTCAGTGGATGACAGGACCAGAGGTTCCAGAAGTCCTCTTTATGGTCCCTGACAACCATCTACTTTAGCCCTTCAGTTTTTTTGGTCCCACACTGGATAACCCTTACTCCTTAATGAACATGGTAACCTACTTAACCTAATCTCAGAGAGAAAGGGAGCCACCCTTCTTCTGAAGCTTGCCCCAACTATTGCCTGCTAGTACAATCAGTCCTGTATTAGGAATATGGACTCTGACACTACCCTGGCATTAGGACCCTCCACAACTGGCCCTATATAAATACAATAATCTGGATTGACCAGGTAACTGAAGAGAACTACAGATGCCCAATACCCAACTACTACCTAGCTTGGTTAAAGCACTGATCTCACTATACAAACATCTGCATGGCTCTGCAGGCAGCCAACTCTCTCTCTCTCTCTCTTTCTCGCTCTCTGTCTTGCACTCACTCATCTGGCCACTTTATTCAGCCTCCTCCATAAGAATAAGCTCCTAACACCAGGAATTGGGAGCTAAAATCCTTGCTTCCAATAAGAGACCACCGCTTGGAAATATAAACACATTTTCTAGATACCCTCAGGACCTGATTTGCATTAGGGAAAAGAAGTCACCTGCCTAGGGTGCCTGATTGCAAGGCATACATGGACAACTACCCCAGAGTCTCCAATTTAAGTGTTTATTACCTGGTCTCTGGGAACAGAGACTTTTTGTCTCCAGCTTTTTGAGTTCAAACGTAACCCATCTTATTTCCCACCATCTCCATCTACTTTAGGGGCAAACCTACTGCTAGCCCTACTTTGTACTCTTGGGTATACAGGCAAAGCTGCTCCCAGATATACTGTGAGGAGAACCTATCACGGTGCCCGTGCTCCTGGTTGTGGGCGGCAACATTCTCACTTCCTTGTTTTGATTGCCGCATTTCTTATTGGCCCTTGTAATTGACTCCACCCAGGACCAACCCTTTTTATACCCTGTCATGTCAGTAGACAATCACCCTTTCGTGGTGTACCTGTACTTAGTGCTAGTTCCTGCTGCTAGCATACAAAACAGACACCAAAAAAGTGCTCCTAAGTAGTCTCTGTCAAATCAAATAAATGAAAAGATTAAATAAAATAAATATCCCAAGAAAGGGCTTACTCGAGGGCTGCTCAGATCAAGGTGTTCTTGGTGCCACCTATCATGTATAATATACAACAAAAGGAAAAAGAAAAGAAGATCGAGCGCCAACTAGCCTATGTCCAAGGGATAGATAGTCAATCAGTATTCCCAGTGATGTTAATAAGGTCTCAGATAGATAAAGGCGTCAAAGAGGTCTTGTATTAACTTGATAGTGGTGTGGGTCTTGATGTAAAAATACTGGTCGGCTTTCAATGTAATTCTTTACTGTAGAAACACACAAAGAAGATCGATTCTAAGAGTAGATCTGTATACAGGTGAGTGTCATATCACAAGCCCCCATACAGGTAGAACTCACCAAATGTATAGCTTGAGTGTGTATCTAAGAAGCCCGGCCCGGCTTGTGCCAATATTTTCCAGTATGTCAAACAGTAGTAATACAAAGTGGGCTCAAGTAGTAGATACCTTGGGTCTCTTCAAAACAAAAACGCACAAAGCAGCATATCTGAGAGCGAATCTGTATAGAATAGTAATCTAAAAAGTGTCCCCTACAGGACCAGACTCACTGGATATATGCAGTGTGTGTACATAGTCTAGTTCCTGCTGCTGCTTTGTTTGTGTATGACCTGGCCTGCCTGACAACGTTCCTGCGTATCCTGATCTGTTCCGATTCCGTTGCTGACTGATCTGGCTGAGAACCCTCTACGTTGCTGACTGATCTGGCTGAGAACCCTCTACATTGCCTTCTGAAATGGCTGAGAACCCGCTACGTTACCAACTGGACTGGCTGAGAACCCGCTACGTTGCTGACCGATCTGGCTGAGAACCCGTTACATTGCTGACTGATCTGGCTGAGATCCCGATACGTTGCCGACCACTCTGGCTGAGTATCATCATCCGTTGCTGACCATACTGGCTGAGACACAGCTGATGTGACTGGCTGTGCTAGCTCTAACCCGTATATGTTGCTGACCGTTGGGCTGCTGCTTCAGCCGTTCATACTGGTATCTACCACCTCTGGCGGTGTGCATGAACGGAGTACCAGATCTCTGGCTATCTGTAGTTCAGCCGTGTTACTCATTACTCTCTACGTGTCCATCACTACCACTTCCTTAAGCTGGGCTCACTCCCTGTGGGGAGTTACAGACTGTTATCTGGGCGCATTTCCATCCGTGAACCTTGCTGTACTTAGGTATCCTAGGTCCGGTTCACTGCGTGTTCTGCCTAACGTTTGCTGTAACCTTTGAGCTAAAGAACCAGCTGTAGTGTGGTATACCTGCCTCTGTACCCTTGTATCTGGACACCAGTTGCCTTCTGTGGTCTGTTGCCTCAGTTTCACCCCTAGCGTTCTAGGGTCTCTGCTACCAGTAGCTGTTGTCTTGGGCCTTCCTATATCCTAGTGCTCTAGGGTCCTTGCTGCCAGCATCCGTATTGGGCCTCCGATCAACCCTAGCGTTCTAGGGTCTGTGTTCGCCAGTTGAGAGCCTTGGGACTTCTAGCGTTCTAGGGTCCTTGTGCCAGTACTCGTGGTCCATGTGTCATTGGTAACCCTAGTATTCTAGGGGCTAAGTTGCCAGTATCCATTGGTCTTGGGCTTCCAGTCATCCCTAGAGTTCTAGGGTTCTAAGGTCCAGTGTCTACATCAGCAGGTTGCTGCCTATTCCTCAACCTGCTTCTTGTCTGTTTACTGTTGATATACTGTACCTACCTACCATTGTGTATTGTAGACAGTACTTGTACTGTTTTATTCTGAGCTTGTGTGGGTATGAACATTTATGCTGTTCATACTTTATTTTCAAAAACCAAAAATCTTTTATTTTTCAAAAACCTTACAAGTCTTGTCTGAGTGTTCATCAAAAACCGTGACAGAACCTCAGCTGTTGTTGTTGAGATACATATGGACAACACAATCCTAATGCCCCTGCTCAAAATGCCAGCTCTTTTACCCCTTGGATGCTTGAGAGGTCTCCAACTGTTGAGGACCAATGTAATGGAGACCTCTCTAGCATCCAAGAGATTGAAAATGCCACGGTTCTACAAGAAAAACTCAGGACAAGTACTAAAAGGTAACACCAACTTTATTAGGCAGCAACAGTGAAACAGAAATATCACAATATATATATGGTAATAAAGAGAAGCACACAACGGAGCAAGTGACAACTACCAGAAACAGAAGACTGCTTCCGTGTGATACTCTTGATATAGGTCCCAGCGATGGGACAAGGAGTAGTCTGCAATGCCACAGGTCCGCACCTGGGAGAATCCAGACAAATAGGAAGGTAACCAGGAGTAAGTCTGCCAGAGCCCCAAGCCCACACCAGATCGGATATCTAACCGCACAGAAGGTCACACTAGAGGATAGTTAGATAGAGCCACAGGTCAGCGGTAGATTGGGTGGTCAGACAAGCCAGCGGTCATGCACTGAGCGGATAGTCAGCCAGAGCCACAGGTTTGCACCAGATAGGATGTCCACTGAAGCGTTGGTATGCTGGATACACAGTGGACAGAGCCCCAGGTCAACACCAGAACGGATAGTCACACAAACAAGAAGTCAAACGCGGAACGGGTAGTCAGCCAGAGCCGCAGGTCTGCACCAGAATGGATATCCGACAAAGCCAAGGGCCATACACGGAGTGGGTAGTCAGACAGAGCCACAGGTCAGCACCAGATCATTTACTCAGACAAGCCAGATCATGCACAGAGAACCAACAAAATAGAACTGCACTGGACACCAAAGAAAGGGCAACTGAGCCCTCTGTCCAGGCAGTTAAAGTAGTGTGCAAGCAGGAAGAGGAGGAGCACCCAACAGGTGGCTGTCCCTTTAAATGGAACGCACGTCCATGCCTTTGGACATGTGCCCAACAATGATGTCACCCGCCTGCCGGAACGCCGGCAGCAGAAGTGGCCAGAGCTGCATAAGGCACCAACAGGTGGTTGAGCCGCCAGGAAGCAGAATGCGGCCAAGCCTCAATGGAGGCAAGGGACCAGTGTCAGCAACGGATGCGGCTGGAGCCACTGGGGCATGATGCGGTCAGCTCGAATAGCCACCACACAGGTAGCCTGACAGAAAACTTCTGTGTGCTTCTAGGTTATAACAGGGCTGTGTAACCTAAAGCCCACCAGCTGTTGTGGACTACATTTTCCATCTGAAAGGAAACATTCAATCAGAATAGATTATGGGAATTGTAGTTGTAGCTAAGAAACTGTGAATGTGGCTGGGAATGGAATCTAGTAAGGGGTCTTTGTACAATATCTTGCCTAAGGATGCCTAAGTTGTACAGGGCAGTCAATAAGTATTTAGACAGTGACACAAGTTTTGTTGTTTTGGCTTTCTACTTCATTACATTGGATTTGAAATGAAACAATGATTTAGAGGATAAAGTACACACTGTCAGCTTTAATTTGAAGGTATTTATGTCCATAAACCGTGAACGTGTAGGAATTGCAGCCATTTGTATACATAGTCTTTCCATATTGGAGGACCAAAAGTAATTGGACAATTGGCTCAGCTAATTTGCATACATTTGTGTGTCATTTGTTTGTTAGTTCACATGCTAGAGAGCTAACAAAAGGTCTAGAAGTGATTGTACATGTGACATTTTCATTTGGAGTCTGCTGTTTTCTTTCAACACAAGGGCCAAAGAAGTGTCATTGCCAGTAGGTCATCATGAGGCTGAAAAATTAGAATAAATCAATCAGTGACAAAGAGAAACAAGAGCTGTGTCAAAATCAACTGTGTGGTACATTGTTGTTGTTGAAGAAAGAATGTGCAGGTATGCTCAGCAATAGCAAATCACCTAGCAGACCACGGATGACCACTGTAACGGATAACCGAAGAATGCTTGCAATTGTGAAGAAAAACCCCTTTCCAACTGTATAACAGATCAAGAACACTCTCTAGGATGTAGACATAGAAGTGTTAAAGAGTACGTAATGAGAAAACTACACCAACATAACTACAGAGAGTTTTCCAAAATCCAGTGGTACACCTCAAAAACAGAAAGCCCATGTTACAGTTTACTAGACATGACGTAAAAAAAGATTGTCTGGAACAACATGTTATGGACAGATGAGATGAATATTGACCTGTCCCAGAGTGATGGAAAGAAGAACATGTGAAGAAAGAAAGGTAGTGCACATGATCCAAAGCACACCACCTTATCTGTGAAACATGGTGAAGGTAGTGTTATGGCTTGGGCATGTATGCCTGCAGCGGGAAGTGGCTCATTTGTCTTACATTGTTTATGTAATTGCTAATGGCAGCAGCAGAATGATTTCTGAAGTGTACAGAAACATGTTATCTGCTCAGATCCAACTAAATGCTTCAAAACCCATTGGAAGGCAGCTTGCCATTCTACAGGAGAGCATGTAGTTTTGTGCTTCTGGTACTCCCTAAAGCAAGTCAATTCATACCAATGCAGTACCATTTTTCTTGTAAGAGCACTAGCTAATAAATGGGAAATTTCATATTTTTTCAAAGATTTCATTGTATTTGAAGGGGTAGAAATGTAAAAAAAAATCCAATTTTTTTCCCTTTAGTGCCACCTTCTGGAAAAATGTGTGAACACCAGGCTATGGGGAAATAAAGCAAGTGACCCCCTCTATGGTGAAATAAAGCAAGTGACCCCCTCATTTGATGCAGTGGGATGACTACTTTCTGGAAATATATAGTTTTATATAGTTATTCAGCTGTTTAGGGTAGTTTTAAGATGTAACCACTGGAATGTGCAATTTAGTTCATAAGGTTGAAAATACCATTTTGAGTGCCAGGTAATTAGGGGTCTGTGCAGGCCATGCTTGTAGGTAAAATTATACAAGGCTTTTAAAGCGGAGTGACCATGTCACAAAATGTTTAGCTTAACCAAGTCCCCTTCTGGCGACTAGCTGCTTAGTAGAGCTAGTCGCCAGAATTATTACCTGATTTAATAGATATATGCTTTATTCCCCAGCGTTCAGTAGCATGGAGCGCGGACATCTTGCCAGAATGATATCCGCACGCCTGCACTGTCAGTCCCAGCCGGTCTAGGAGGCGTTGCTAGGAACCATTTGGCTCCGGCTGGGACTGACAGCGCAGGTGTGCGGACATCATTCTGGCAAGATGTCCGTGCTCCGTGCTACTGACCACTGGGGAATAAAGCATATATCTATTAAATCAGGTAATAATTCTGGCGACTAGCGCTACTAAGCAGCTAGTCGCCAGAAGGGGACTTAGTTAAGCTAAACATTTTGTGACATGGTCACTCCGCTTTAAAAATAATTGAAATGTTCACTGCCAGCATAAATGGTTTTGATATATAATTTATGACATTGGCAAATAAGTATTTTTTTAAATATTTTTGTGTATTTTTGACATCATAGCTTGTTATATGGTTCAAAACGTAGTTTTTGTGAGGTGATATGAAAACCCCCCCAGGATATATAGTTTTCCGTATATAACTACAAAGTTACCAATGGAAATCTTAAATAAATGGATGGATAGTAAAAATTACTGAATATGTGTCTGGCCAGCAGGGTACATAAAATTCCCCTAGCCCCTGGCATTAAAAGGGTTAATGGTATACAGATACGCTTTGAGTATAGTCTTGGCATTCATTTATTGTTCTTGTAAAACAATCAGCAATTGTGTCATTCCAGTTATTACAGTGAATGTTAGTCTCCTGTGAATCAATGTAAACATAAGCATTTCAGGCAGTATTTACAGCACAAATGGCTGAACTCCGTGACCTGAGATGTTTTGTAGAAACCACAACAGCTCTATATCACATTATGATTAATTAGCTCTTATGTTTGTGCCACTCTTATAAGGGGTAAATGCAGTCACAAATGCAGAGGATAAGTGCTATAAGTGATTGTGACATGAACCATGTTTTTAATGAACACTTCTGAGCAATTATGCATTGCGTTTTGGGGGTTGTTGAGGGTTGTGCAAAGCATTGTACAAAGAGAGATGGGCAATACATTTCTTTGCAATGCGTTGTACAATCCTTTAGCAGTGAGAGGATTAAAAAAACTTATTAAAACTAGGAAGGGCCTATTTAAAGGGGAACTTTCACCTCTACAACACTTTTTGCCATGTGCTTAAGCTATTCAAATTGTTTTAGAATTTGTGTTTTGTTTTTAATTTACACATTCTGTGGCACGCTGTGTCTTTGGCAAGCAGAGCAGGATTTCCCAGTCCTGTAATTCTCCTCCCACGCTTCCCTTCATCTGGTCTATCGTTACAGGAAGCTCCGTTTATCATGATACTGAGCTTGCAAGCGTGAACATGCTCCCTGGGACAGCTGGGAGGGAGATGGGAGGAGAATTACAGGACTCCCCTTAAGCCTCCAAGATTTGGTCCACTGAGGCTGCAGTGGTAATTGTGTGGCTGAATATTGCTGACATCTCCTGTAGAAAAGAAACCCGCACTGGTGGTAATCCAATGACGGCTATACATCCAGAGGAGTCTGGTTTTAGCCTCCACAGTGTGACAAAGAATTCTCATACTGAAAATTTAGAAGATGTGCTTACATCTGCACTTAGATGGATGTTGCTGGGCTCTTTTTTTCCTTTTCTGGATTTGTACAAGGCAACATAAGATAACATCTTCAATCAGTCCTCAGGGGTGTGGAAATTAAAAAAAAAAAAACTACTTGTCTAAGGGACTAAAACAGGAGCCCAATCCACTTATCCCTCGTGACAATCTACTTGTCCTAAACAGGCACGTGCTAGCAGACAGATATGCACTCGAAGAAATACCCCAACGTGCCTTCACATACATGTTAAAAACGGTGCCCAAAGACCGGCGTCTGCAAGTTAATTGCTTCTGCTCAAGTGGGAACAATCAAGCAGGTGAAATCAATCACCTACCGATGTGACATAAAAAACATCCTATCCCACATACTAATGTCAAAAGTTGTTAACCTAAGACAAAGTTAAAAAATCAAAAACATATGTACAAAAAGGAAACATAGCCTACCACCTCATATCAATATAGACTTCACCTGCAGTCCCTGCCCACCCTGTGTCCACCTCCACACCCTGCCCACCGTGTCCACCTCCACACCCTGCCCACAGTATCCACCTCCACACCATGTCCACACTGTGTCCACCTTTACATCGTGTCTACACCCTGTGTCCACCTTCACACCCTGCCCACACCATGTATCCACCTCCACATCCTGCTCACACTGTGTCCACCTCCGCATTGTGTCCACCTCCACACCCTGTGTCCAACTTCACACCCTGTGTCCAACTCCACACCCTGTGTCCACCTCCACACCCTAAATACATACACTGAAACAGAATGTTTCAAAAGGAGACCCACTAATGAGGCACACCAAGACCACAAAAGTCACAAAATATACAACAATCTTTATTGCTGCACAAATTTCACAAAAGTATATCAAAACAGTGGCTTAACAAAAACATTTAAAAGAACAAACAAGCAGTCTATGAGAAATCCACATGCACCCAATATAATATATCATAATAAAGTGAATAAAATGATGAATGTGGTCAATACATACATATATGCACCTGAAATAATATGGTACAGAAGTACAAAGTAATGGTCCAAAAAAATCTAAAAATACCCAGTCACTATTGGTGCAAAAACAAAGTCTAAAGCTAGCAGAGATAATAATAAGATGGGACCCCTGACGAAGCCCCGATGGGCGATACGCGTTGGGATACACGCAGTCTTTTGAAGTCCATGTAACTTTACCAGTTGAGGTCATCTCTTGACATTTTGCCTGATAAGTATTGGTCCTGTTTTCTATATTGCGATTACTTTGTCTTGTGCGTCTATTTGATGGGACCCCATCTTATTATTATCTCTGCTATATATTATCTCTGGGTTTGAAGGAATGGAAATTGAATCCTTAATACTGAAGAAGAAGGGTTTCACTTCGGGTGTGGTGGCCTCCATGCTTAGTTTCCTCTAAGGTACACTTTTCTCTCCTGGTGCGCTGATAGGGATCTTTCCCAGGAATTTAATCTTCCAACGGTCCTGTCCTTTCTACATGATTGAGTGGATAAGGGCCTCAGCTTGAGTCCCCTTAAGGTTCAGACTTCTGCACTCTCTGTTTTTTTTCAGAGGTGCATCCCTATCCTTCCAGATGTCAAGGTTTTCTTTCAGGGAGTTGCTCATGCTCGTCCTGCCTTCAAGAACCCTGCTCCTCAGTGGGATCTTAACTTGGTTTGGGCATCCTTCAGCACTCTCCATTTGAGTCCTTGGCTACTATTCCTCTGCGTTTGCTGACTTGGAAGATGGCTTTTCTCCTGGTGATAGTGTTCACTGAGTCGCTGAATTGCATGCCCTGTCATGAAAACCACCCTTTTTGGTGTTTCACAAAGACAAGGCAGTTCTTCTTACTTCACAGGGGTTTCTTCTGAAGGTGGTCTCTGAGTTCCACATTAATCAGGAAATCATGGTGCATTCTTTCTGTCTTGACCCTACATCATACAAGAAAAGGGATCTTCACTTGGTGGATGTGGTGCGATGCCTTAAGTTCTATGTCCATTCGTCAGTCTGATGCACTATTTGTCATTCCTGAGGGTCCCATGGCAGGTAGACCGGCATCTAAGGTGACCATAGCATCCTGGATTACGTCTACTATTTGTAAGGCTTATGAATTGAGGAAGAAGCCGGTTCCATTTTACGTTACGGCTCATTCCACCAGATCTCTTGGGGCATCTTGAGAATACAAGAATCAGGCCTCAGCTGATCCGATGTGCGAAGCGGCTACTTGGTCGTCTGTGCGTACCTTCTGTAAACACTACTGTGTTGATGTGCTGACATCGGCTGATGCCAGCTTTGGGAGGAACATCCTGGAGGCAGTCTTGCCTGTCTAGGATCTTTTTTGTCTAGTTCAGTGTGCTGTGTTACAGTTCCTGGGGTGATTGTACCCCTTTGTGTCCGTTGACACTTTGTTGTTATTGTAGGGCTACTTTATGATTTCATGGTTCATATATGCTCTGGTGACTTTGGGGACCTGCGCCTGGTCCTTGTCTTACTTCCCGCCTCTGGGAAACTCAATGTTTGGACATCCCAAAGTTACCAGTAACCTATATTGGACGACAGAGAAAAGCGGATTTTAGTCTTACCTGTTAAATCCTTTTCTCTTAGTCCATATAAGTTACTGGTCTCCCACCTTCTCAAGGGACCATGCTTGGTTTTCCTGTGACCGAACGTGAGAGTCTTTTTGGTTTCATGCTCACAGGAGTCTTCTTTTACCTTCTTACTACCTAGTCAATAGTGAGTTTTCAAATCTTACTGGATGGGGATTGGCTGGGGACCAAGGAGAGGAGTTAAGCTTCACCCAGCATTCTCCTCAAGAATTGTTCCTGCCTACTTACAGTAACCTATGTGGACTAAGAGAAAAGGATTTTACAGGTAAGGCTTAAATCCTCTTATAGAAGAACCACAGGACCACAGCCTTTGCTCACTGAACATGGTAATCCTATCCTTTTAAATATTAGTAATGTTTCACAAAAAAGCAGCTCCGATTAGTCTTCATAATATTTGGGCCGTGGAGAGCGTAATTTCGATACTGTCAGAGTTGTAGTTCAAGAGTAATTGAATGATAAAGTATCCCGCTCCCGCCCCTTTTACCTACTTCTTACACTCCTCCCTCGGATGTGGAATCTGGTCTCTTGACCGGACAGGTCACTGCAAGGGACAATCTTTTTACTGTGAGCATAAGTGTCACCGAGTGACTAAGAAAAACGACACTGACAAGTACAGATACAGTAAAATCAATATCTTTATTAAAAATAAGAACAGGAAAGATATGGTCAGTACTTCCCCAACCCTCACAGGACCAGGTGTGGAGACAGTGCACAAGCACTTCCCCAACCCTCATTAGCCAGGTATGGAGACAGCACAGGGTCCAATGACAGAAGAGAGGCTGATCCAAATCTGACTACAGACGGTACTGGTAGCAAGTATAGTAGTAGCTACTAGTGCGTGTGAAGCAGAAACGCCCAAGCGAAATGAGAGAAACTTCCCTAGAAAGCTAGGGTAAACCTTCAGGCAATGGCCACTCACGGGTATGCCCGAACACTAGGGTAGCGATAGGCACTGGTGACTGGAATCCCTAGAATGCTAGGGTAGCAATAGGCAATGGTGACAGAAATCCCTAGAACACTAGGGTGTACCCAAGGCACTAACCGGTAGTAACAAGCAGGGTGGAATAGCCAGAAACAAGGTCCAGCACAGCGGGAGGAGAACAGCTTGTACCAGAGGGAACAGTTAGAGCACAGTCTAGCGAGAGAAAGGAGTCAGTCAGGCCAAGGGTCGAGAACACAGAGCAGTAAGTCAGCCACGCCAAGATCAGTACCGTATCAGATAGTCAGCCAAGCCGGAGTCAGCACAGAGCGGGTAGTCAGACGGAGCCAAAGGGTCAGACCAGAGCAGGTAGTCAGACGGAGCCAAAGGGTCAGATCGGAGCGGATGACAACAAGTCAGGGATCAAACGTAAACGGAGTCAGACGTAGCCAGAGGTCATACACTGAACAGAGCATAGGAATATCACAAGAGCAAATGCACAGGTACACCACGAAAGGGCAAAGGAGTACTGGTAGACTGAGGCCAAAAAGGCCTAGCAAGTAGACGGAGACTCACTTTGGCAATTAACCATAGGCCTATAAGAGTAGCGAATGAGCATAAGCGTGACATTCATGAAGTGAAAGATAATGTCACCCACACCTTGCAGCAGTGCTCTCGTAGGGCAATCATGGTCACTGTGATAATAAGGAAAACCGTGACCCCTTGACAGGTTTTCCCTTATGCTCACTAAAGATAGTCTGTTGCTGTGATCCATCCGGACAGTCTTGCTACTCTGAGGCGAGAAGTGTTACATCAATAAAAGGGGCGGGAGGAGGATAATTTATCATTCAATTACTCTTGAACTACAACTCTGACAGTATTGCAATAACACTCACCATGGCCCAAATAATTTGAAGATTAATCAGAGCTGCTTTTTTGTGAAACATTACTATCACTTTAAGGATCAGAGTCGTGCGAAACACATCACTTCTCAATGGATTGTGCAGCCATCTGCTCATTAAATTGTTAAATAGGCTAATGTGCCCTGCCTATTTCAGTTTGAAAAAACTGCCTTAATAACAAAAAGCAAATGGGAAAAATCTAAATGACCCTAAGGTAAGACTATGGGCCTAAGTTATCGAGCTAAAGAGGAGTAGTTCTAGGGCAAACCAATTGCACCATAGGGCACAAATGAAAATTCCAAAAATGACCATTGATTCAAGTGGAGCTTGATAACCCCTTCAATTCTTCACAGGTTTTGAATGCATTCAAGGATGTAAAAATCCCATGTAAACAAAGCAGACTATTTAGTTGTCCACAACTGTACAATTGGTATGCTCCAGAATTACTCTTTAGATAGCTGAATTAGGCCCCTATAAGCTGAGTTGTAAAACTTGAATTGCTGATCTCTGTCAGCTGAGTTGTGTCTCTGACCTTATGAACAAGTCGTAAAGAACAACAGTGTTCCGTATGAGTTATTAACTAATTGTGTCTCTGTGGCATGAGCCCAACCACTCACAGTTCTGCTTAGCTCAGCTCTGCCTGCTGATATTGTTTCAGAAGATTGCTAGAAGACTCTTCAAGCCCTGTGACACTGCTGCTTTTTCCCTATTAAGCAGCTTTATAATGTATGGCAATGCTTAAGGGTCGATTCAAAGCATTAACATTTGTTTTACAACTTGCTGTAATACATCACAGGTAAAATAGTCTATATGATGCATTTGTTTGTCAATTCTCTTGCCAGTTAAAACTTGGTCACATCAATTTTGTTGTACAATTAAATTTTGGAGCAGCATGCTCAAACCTAACAAATATATAATGTGACTGATGTACTAAGAAGGAAAGTAATGGAAAGTTGGAAATTTTCATTTGGTTTGTGCCAGAACTTCTAATGGGCAATCAATAGATTGTAGGTCACTCAATGGTTAAAGGCATAAATGCTCTTCACTTGCAGAATATGTTATATTTTTCCCCCTCATTAGCAAGGACATATTCACAACACTAACACTTATCTTATGTTCTACAAGCATTCAAGGGCATGAAGACTCTAATAGCTTTAATATCTTATATTTACAGAACATCCCTTGAGTTGCTCTACATTTGTATGTGGGAGCCTTTTTTATGCTGAATGCTAAAAAAAGAGTTGTACCCTGTTTGTGCCAAACAACTCTAGCACAAGATACTTTATTATACAAGTGATTTTCTGTTATAGCCTTAGGTATCCGTAGACTGGAAGTGGTGACCTAGAACAGAGGAAGGGTGTGTTGAAGTATACTGAAAATTAGCCTTTCTCAGTTGTCCAATATAGGTTACTGGTAACTTTGGGTAGGCAGTTAGCTCCTTTAAGTAGGCAGGAACAATTCTGAGAAGTGAATTCAGGGGTGGAGCCTACCTTCTCTCCTTGGCTGCAGTTAGCCAACCAGCTCTAGTAAGATTTGTTCCTTGGTGAAGACACACGGCAAGAGAACAATTCTGTTTTAGTTTGTTCAAGTTTTAGCTTGTTTATTATTTATCTGTTAGATATGGGATACCACCATTATGCGGATTACCATCACTGACAATTCCCATCAGCCAAATGTGGATAGCTCAGTTTACCAGGTGCTTTTGTGGACCTACACCCTGGGGAGAAAATCTTGGCTGCAAGTTCTTTCCCCAGCAGTTGCCCACTGAGACTTCTTCTTGATACATGGTAATCTGAAGACAGAAGATCTGCAGGAAAGGTGAGCAACCCTTTGAGTGCTGAGGTCCACATTTCCCACGTTGCCCCTCCACACAGGGGTCTCCTTTGGAGTTCCTATTGCATACTTCTGCACTCTTTGGGTTTATCTGTATGTCTGTTGGGTGTTTGGAGTACATTTCTGTGGTAACAACCCTTTGGTTGCTGGTTAGCATCTTTTGGGGGGTTTTGGGTACTTTCCCTACTGGGTTCAGTGTTTATTGGGTCTAGTGACATGTTTTAGTGATGTTTGGTGCAAATTTACTTCACAGTTACAACTTTGCGGCACGCTTTTACCGCATAGATGCCATTGCACCATTCACTTCTATGGGACTTTACAGTTTGGAACATATCTTTGCAACCGCTCAACGTATCGACTTCAGAAACAGCTCATTTTAATTGTCTGCCCTTGCTCTACTATCCGGTCAATGTTTAGTGTGTGTTGGGGGGCTCAGGTGGCTTTGGGCACTGTTGGAGTACTTTTTTTGAGAAAACTACATTTCCCATGAGCACTTGCATTGCGCTCTTGTTCCTGATTGGCTCCTGGCGCAGCAGCCATTTTGTGCTTTCCCTGAACGAGTATCCTATGCTGGGCCTGAACGCTCCTTCTCTCTTCAGCATATTAACCCTTCACCTGCCAGATGAGTGTATTTTAGCGATTTCTGGGGTGAAATTTTAATCATACACACTGTATTTGGGTATTTCCTTATACCTTGAACATTTTGACACTGTGAGAATGTATATTCCTTGGAGCTTGGGGCTAGGACTAAGACTGAGGACGCTGGGGTCTCTGCGCCCCCCTTTGTGCATTGAACCTCATGTCAATCAGGTTTACATAGAGAATTCTCAAATTATTTATGCCCAGCATGCTATGTTGTCCCTGAGTCTTCCCCAGGGACCTCCAGCCATGCATTAGAGCCAGTTTGGGTGTAAGAGTTTAAGGCTGCTACTAGAGACCTCCAGTATACATCTCAGCTCTTCCATCCCAGTTATAGGGGGGTCGTCTGTTCCTGGCAGACCCCTACTTCTGTCAGATCTTCCCTACTGAAACCGTAGGGAGTACCTGACGTATCAGATTCCTCTGATGAGGAACTGTTGGTGGATTCTGACGCTGATGAATGTTCTGCAGTGGTCTCCTCTCAGTTCTTTGGAGACCCTGCCTTTGAGGCTGAACCTGATCCCTCTGCTGTGGGCCTGATCAGAGCCGTATTAAACACTCTAAACATTCCCTTGGTTCAAGAGGTTTCTTTGGACCCCTCTGATGTATTTCAGGAGCCCTAATGGCCCCATACTTGTTTTCCACCTCTCCCCACTTTTGAGTGGTAGTCTCCCCACAGAAAGCCTTCTGTCTCCAAGAAGTTTGCTAAGCTTTACCCCGTTTTCTGATGTGGTGCTAGCTCAGTGGGTTCATCCCCCCAAGGTGGATGCCCCTGTTTCTGGGACTTCTAAAACCACTGCCTTGCCAGCCGCTGATGCCTCTGCTGTTACAGACTGGACTGATGAGAAACTTGAGGCCTCCCTCAAGTCCATTTTTGCCACCGCTGGTACTTCCCTGCATCCAGCATTTGCTGCGGCCTGGGTAGATAGGGCCATTGCAGTTTGGACTGAACAGCTCACACTTTCTGTTCGTCAGGGAGCTCATACTCCTGATAAGTCGCGGCTACTTGCCAGTATTTCTGAATCCCAGCATTAGGAATTTGTTGCATTGTTTGATGCCATCAGTTGGTGGCAAAGGTTTTCCACCAGGTCTGTGGTTGCCAGATGAGCTCTTTGGCTCAAGATCTGGTCTGCTGACTCTGCTTCTCAGAAGGCATTGCTCTCATTGCCCCTTCTGGGCACTTCTATGTTTAGGCCAGATCTTAAGGATCTGATTAGTGAGGCCACAGGGGGTAAGAGTACCCTCCTGCCTATGGTTTCCAGGAAGCAGACACTTTTCAATCGTAATCGGCTTTTTCGTGCCTCCAGTCTGAGACACTTCTGGCGAACCAAGCGGTTCCCCCAGCTCCACTTTCTTCCTCCAAGTCCAAACCACAAAGGAAGCCTAAGTCCTTCTCCAAGCCCAAGGCTTCCAAACCTTCTTCGGCATGACTTGCCAAACCCAGGTCCCCACTCAGCTGTGGGTGACCGTCCGCAACACCACCACAGCATCTGGGAGGACTCAGTGTTGGACCTGTGAGTTTTGCAAGTGGTGGTGGAAGGCTACAGGATCTTTTTTGCCTCTCTTCTTCCCTTCAGGTTTTTCCCTTCTCACACGCCTCAGGACGTAGATAGTGTTTCTCGGATGAGGTGGCTCACCAGATCGCCCACAGGGTTTTCGCTGTTCTGACTCATGAGCCAGTTCCAGCCAAGACGTTGTCCTCTCTAGTGGGGAAGTTCATTTCCACCATAGAAGCAGTCCCGTTTGCTGTGGCTCACACCAGGGAACTCCAGAGGTTTGTGATCCAGGTGTTCAGGGATCACCGGACCTCCTGAAGCTGTCAGTATCCCTCCCTCTTCATATGGAACTGAGTCTGTCGTGGCGGCTCAACCTCTCCAATCTGCTGAAGGGAAAGCCCTTCCTGGTGTCTTTCTGGACTATGGTGAGGACGGATGCCAGCCTGTCCTGCTGGGGAGCGGTCCTGGTTCACCTGAATGCTCAGGGTCAGTGGTCTCCTGAGGAATCTCTCCTTCCCATCAGCTTGTGGGAGCTTCTGGTGATATTTTATGCCCTTCACCACTGGACACGCCATCTGGAGGATTGCCCGGTCTGGGTCCAGTCCGACAATGCCACGGCGGTGGCTTACATCAACAAGCAATGCGGAACAAGAAGTCTTGCAGCTTGGTTAGCGGTCAAGGTCCTGGGCAGAAGAACATGTTCCTGCCATATCCGCAGTTCACGTTCCCAGCGTAGACAACGTCATGGCAGACTTCCTCAGTCACACACTGTGGACAGCGGAGACTGGTGACTGCACCCAGAGGTGTTGAACTTCATTTTTCAGAGGTGGGTTCTTCCATGCATCGACCTGATGGTGACAAGACACAACTGGAAGATTTCGACTTTCTGTTCTCACTGGAGGGATCCTCTAGCTCTAGCAGTAGATGCCATGTCCGTTCCTTGGTTATTTCCCCTGGCGTCCATCTTTCCTCCCATCCCCATGTTGCACAGGATGATAAGGAAACTGAGACTGGAGCGATGTCCAGTCATTCTGATTGCTCCGTACTTGCCTTGGCAGACTTGGTTTCTGGAGCTTCTGGACCTATCAGTGGTGGAGTCTTCCGGCTCCCTTGCTGTCCGGATCTTCTTCTACAGGGCTACCTGCGGAAGGAGGATGTCCATTGTCTAGCGTTGATGGCTTGGAAATTGAATCTTCACTGTGGAAGAAAGGATTTTCTTCTGGTGTGGTGTTGACTAGGCTTAGTGTATGCAGGGCTTTCCTCTAGGGCTTACCATCGAGTCTGGTCTACCTTTCTCTGTTGGTGTGCTGATAAGGACCTATCTCCGGATTTTGATTTTCCTATGGTCCTGGCCTTCCCACAGGAAGGTGTGGATAAGAGTCTCAGTTTGATTTCCCTTAAGGTTCAGACATCTGCTCTCTCTGTGTTTCAGTCAGGGCACATTGCTATTTTTCCTGATATCTAGGTTTTCGTCCAGGGCGTTGCTCGTACTCGTCCTGTATTTCAGTCTCCCGCTCCTTAGTGGGATCTTAACTTGGTTTAGGGTGTCCTTCAGCACCCTCCCTTTGAGTCTTTGGATACTATTTCTCTACTTCTGCTGACGTGGTACATGGCTTTTCTTCTGGCGATCGTGTCTGTTCACCGTGTCGCGGAGTTGCATGCTTTGTCTGGTAAACCACCCCTTTTTGGTGTTTCACTAAGACAAGGTGATGCTATACCAGCAAAAAACGGGGCTTAGCCATTCTTATTCACAAATCCCTTGCTTTCGTACATTTACAGACTATCCACAATCCAGAGTGAAGCTTTTTATTGGTGCATTGTGAGATTGATCAAAAACCTTTTTTTAATCTGTAACATGTATGTCCCCAATGATCCAACTTACCCTTTCTTTGCCACCCTTCTTCCTCACTTACTGCCACACACTCCCGGTAATGTTCTGCTAGGTGGGGATTTTAACATTACTCTTAATCAGAGGGTGGATAGGAGCAGGTGCTCTGTCATCTCTGGTGCCTCTTCCTTAAATCCCTTGCAACGCTTTATGGATCAGATCCCTCTCACTGACATTTGGCGACTCCTTCATCCTACAGATCGACAATATAGCTTTTACTCTCATCCCCACAGTACCTTTACTAGAATTGATTATTTCTTAGGTTCGGTGGCTATTCTTCCTTTGGTTACTGATTGTCAAGTTCATGATATTCTTATTTTCGGACCATGCCCCTGTTACCCTGCATCTGTCTTTTCGTCCTGTACTCTCATCCTTTTATTGGCTTATGCCCTCCTTTCTTGCCCAATCCCCTGATTTTTGTGCTAGTCTGCAAACTGCGTGGCTTACGTTTCACTCTGACAATACTCTGCATTCGTTTGACCCTGTCTTGTATTGGCCGACGGCGAAATCTGTTTTGACTGGTCATATTATCTCTTATTTTGAGAAACTACATAAAGAAACAGCAACCAAACTTACGCAGCTGCAGCGAATGTTCACCGCTCGTTACTCTGCATATGTTGCCGTGGACTCTGCTCTGAACCGCTCCAAATATCTTGATGTGGAAAAAGTCCTTTTCTATCAGAAAGCTAATTTGCAGGGCAGGTTATTGGCTCATCTGACCAAGCTTACGCAAGGCCCCAATGTTATTAATTCCATACAGCCACGCAACTCGGTGGTCAGAACAGACCCTGCAGACATTAATGCTGCTTTTGTCACATACTTCTCCAAATTTTATAGCCCTGAGCCAGATGACTCGCCAGAGCGGTCGGATTTTTTGTCGCGCCTGTCTCTACCTGTGCTAACAAATGTTCAATGATCACTCTTGGAGAAGCCTATTCTGCTGAGGAGCTACAGCAAGTGCTTACGTCTTTGCGCAATGCCAAATCTCCTGGGCCAGATGGCCTTTCCGGCTGAGTTTTGCAAAATTCTGCGGGAGAATATCTCTCCCATGTTGTTATCTCTTTACAATACTATATTTACTTCACCTGTCATGCCCTCTTTTTTCACCCTTGGTAGGATTATTCTACTTCCTAAGCCTGGGAAGGATCCTAACCAGGTTGAATCGCATCGGCCAATATCTCTTTTGAACACGGATTATAAGGTCCTTAGTAAGGTTATGGCAAATAGACTTAATAACCTACTGCCTCAGCTCATCACACCGGAACAAACGGGTTTTATTCCAGGTAGATATTCGGTGACTAGCATTCGTACTGCAGTAGCAACTCTTATCAAATCCTATGACTTTCC
Source organism: Rhinophrynus dorsalis (assembly GCA_037306005.1). NCBI lineage: Eukaryota > Metazoa > Chordata > Amphibia > Anura > Rhinophrynidae > Rhinophrynus > Rhinophrynus dorsalis. The sequence continues at coordinate 223,819,843 of CM074723.1, forward strand.
CTGTAATAATAACCTACTTATAAATCTTGACGCCAAAAAGGCTTTTGACAAAATCCTTTGGCCTTATCTGTTCTAGGTTTTAGACATACAAGGCTTCGGGCTGTTATTTAGCACTTTAATTAAGCAACTCTATACCAAACCTCACGCCACAATTTCTACTAACTCTTCTCTCTTTCAACTCTTTAGAGGTACTAGACAGGGTTGCCCTCTTTCTCCTCTTCTTTTTAATCTGGTGCTTGATCCCCTTCTTCGCACCTTACTGTCGTTGCAGGATTATCAGGGTATAAAGGTGGGGTCTGTAGAGAATAAACTTGCCGCGTTTGCGGATGACCTGCTGCTATTTATCCACAGTCCACTCTTCCTTACATTATAGAGGTTTTTGAGAGGTTTCGGAAAGAGTTGGGCTTTACGATTAATTTTAGCAAGTCTGAGGCAATGTGGCTTTCTCCGAGACCCCCGCCTTCACTTCCATTTTCTTGTCCATTAAGATGGTCTACTCCTCATCTCAAGTTCTTGAGTATTCTTTTGCCTAGAGATGTTACTACACTCCATCAGGCCAATTTTGGTCCCTTTCTGACCAAACTGACTGCTGATTTTCTTGCTTGGAAAACTTTGCCTCTTACATTTATTGGCCTCATTAATTTAATTAAAATGATTGTCTTTCCACGTATTCTATATTTAATGAACATGCTACCATTATACTTCTCTGCCACAGACATTCAGCTTCTTAACCGTCGCTTCCAAGGGTTTATATGGGGTGGTAAATGCCCCAAGATGAGTTTAGCCAAATTGTTTCAACCTAGACGATCCGTTGGGTTTAATTTTCCGAATCTACGGTTTTATAATGTGGCTTGCCTTCTTAGGTATGTGAAAGATTGGTTGGATGGCACCACTGTTTACACCAATCCTGTCAGAGACCAGTGTTTTTACCCGACACTCAATCTTTTCTATATTCTACATGCTCCCTTGGCCACTCTTCCCCCTCCTTGTGTTGCTAATCCATTGTTGTCATCTACTGTAAAGGGCTGGCAATATGTAAGATATCATCTTTTCAAGTCTTGTTCTGTTTCGGTTTTTCTGCCCTTTACTTGTAACTCTTCTTTTCAAAGTGGAGAAACTGATGCTCGGTTCTTTCATTGGGCTACTAGGGGTGTACTAGATCCCTTGACTCAAAAGGTATACTCTTTCCCAGATTTGAAGTCTAAACATGATCTGCCGTCTAGCCATCTTTTTGCCTTTTTATAGGCTAAACACTATGTCCAGTCTCTTCTACCAGTGCTGTCTAAACAATTTACTGATAATTCACTGGATTGTCTCCTTAAAAAACTCTCGGCAGTGTCTTTTAAAACCTCTCGCATTTATAGAATGATTTTTTCAATGGCCCCTGAGAACTTGAATCCATTGAGCTCTTCTGGTTGGCTGGTGGATATACCCACGCTGACGGTGGATTTACTGGAATCCAGTTTTCTGTGTAGGGTACGGTGTTCTCCGTCTACTTACTTCCATGATCTCTTATAACGGCTCTTGCATAGACTGTATGTAACTCCTTTTGTCGCCCACCGTATTGGTCTTGCATCGGTTTCTTCCTGCCCTAAATGTCAAGACCCTAGTGCGACTTTACTTCATATGTTATATTCTTGCCCACATATTTTCTCTTTTTGGACTAAGGTCTTCTTTTATATCACAACGAGAATGGGGATACCTATTGATTTTGTTTCTCCTGCTTTTCTACTTGGGATCTATGATTCCTCCTCCCAGCTAACAGCTAGCCAAACTAAATTAATTGATTTTAGTGTTATGGTAGCATTAAAATGTATTCTGGCATTTTGGTTATCTCCCCAACCTCCCCTGCTTCATCAGTGGACTCTTAAACTGTTTCATTTCACCAGACTACATTGGATACTTGCTCTCTCCGATAAGGAGATGTTAGGTGCTCACTTTATCACTCTATGGGAACTTTTTATACTATCTTTACTTCTGCCTCATTGGGCAGTCTTTTATCGCTGCTTTAGGTATACTTCATGCATGGAGGAGAGGCTGATGACGGATAATGCCCTGGAAACATTGGTAGATCTGGAGGGAGGGGAGGGCGAATCTTTATTTCCCCATTTAGATAATGAGATGGAGAGTCGTTGGCTTTACTCTTCTTTTCTCACTTACTTTGGGTTTGGGGGGATTGGGCCCCTCAGGGAGTATGCACCTGTTGTGTGTTTGTTCTTGTTTTGTGCTGTGATGTTTTTTTTGTCTACATGTTATTGGTCTGGTTCAGGTTTAAACACAGGGCATTGTGTGTTTTTAGGTGACTTTGCTGAGCACCCTGGTAGTCGTGATGCCACACAACATGTATTATTGTATCCCATTCTATATACTCTTCCTGTTTTCCTTGTATACTTTATCAGATCATAAAGTTAGACATATTTTTCAATCATGGGAAGTTTTTACCCTACTACATACTTGGTCACAGGCGTTAAGTTTTTTCTTTCTAATACTTGTTTTGTGAACGGTATCGTGCCCTTGAAGTTCATAAATGGCTGTTTTATAATTTGGAAAAATTCAATAAAAAGTTTCATAAAAAAAAATAAATTCATGTCAATGAGAATGTTATGAATTTTTAGGTCTTTCCTATTGTGAAAATGATTTTCCCCAGAACACCTGCACTTTTCTTTTGAACATACGGCCCTTAGTATTGATGGGGCTCTCCATTTCACAGTTATTGGGAAGAAACTTTTTTTTTTTTTTTTTTTTTTACATAAATTATAATCTCTCACATTGTCTTGCAGATTCTGGATTTTCCACTACCTCTTGAAGTACATGGTATCTGTTTCGCCATTTGGAACTGTGGGATTCCTTCTTGTGACTATCACAGGAGTGGAATTATTGGTGAGTATAATAGAGAAGCAGGCTTTAGTTTCTAATGCGAAATCCAATTCACTTATATATTTTTTACCTGTTTTTATATAGGTCCTCAGCTTTTTCTACCGTTCAGTGCTTACAATTGGTTTGATTGCCTTTGCTTGTTGGCCAATGGTGACCCAGTTGTGGGCTCAAGCTAAGGTATGGTATACAGTACTCTCTGTTGAAGTTGCTTATTGGTCACTTTTAAATGTAGAACACATTATTCTGCTCAGCATAATTACAGGAGCGTAGTTGGGTTGCACACTGGGCTATGACATATATATAAAGTATATATATATATATATATATATATATGTGTGTGTGTGTTTTTTATTCTTCTTCCCTTCTTCTTCATTCCCCTCACAACTTTATTACCCTTTTTAATGGCATCAGACGTCAATGAGCTTTTCACTGTCGTCCAATACAGGTCACTGGTACTTCTGGGAGGCGATTCGCCCCTTTAATAGGCAGGAACAATTATGCAAATGATTGCAGGGGGCAGAGCCTCCCCTCCTACTTAAGCCACCTTCAGGCCAGAGCCACTAGATTGATTTGTTCCTGGGTGCTGTGCACACCAGGTAGAGAACATCTATGCATCAACTTAGTCTTTTGTTATTTTTTTATTCAAATATGGAATACCACCATTAGGAGGGTGACCATGGCTGTGAATTGCCCTCTTTAAAGTGGCTGGTGCAGCTTCCAGGGATTTTCTGTGGACCTTATTCACTGAAGAGGGAACAGCTTGAGTCAAGCAGCTTCCCTACTGGGGAATTTTCCTCTGGTCTATTCCCACTTCATCATGGTCACCTGAAGACAGAAGTCCTTGCAGGAAAGGTGAGCCACCCTTTGAGTGCTGAAGGTCCACTTGTCCCCACAGTGTCCCTTTGCTGGGCTTGTATTTGGGAGTTTGCTTTGCACTCCAGCACTCATAGGGTGTTTTTATTTGCATTTAATGTATTTAATGCAGTTTCTATGGTATTCTCTGAGTTTGGAGCCTTGTATACTATTTCTTTATGTGTTTTATGTATGTTTGGGCACTTTTTAATGTTTTCTTAAACTTTATTGAAAATGGTGTTCCGCGCCTTTAAGCGCGGCTTTTCCCGCTTAGACGCTATGGCTCCTTTACTCTCTATGAGATTTCACAGTCTGGGACGTATCTCTGGAACCGCTTGTCACAGCAACTCCAGAGAGGGCTCATTTTAATGCTAAGCTCCTGCTCTATCATCCGGTGTATGTTTTATTAGTGTGGGGTGTTCAGGGGGGCTTCGGGCACTGTTTGGGGTACTTGTATGGGGAAAACTACATTTCCCATGAGCGCCCGGTTCGCGCTCGTTTCTGATTGGCTATCCTGACGGCCGCCATTTTGTGGAGCTCTTCGTCAGCGAGTACACTACATAGGGACCGAGCCTTCTCTCCCCTCATCAGATTAACCCTTCGCTGGCCAGATAAGTCCAATATTAGGCATTTCTGGGGTGAAACTTTAATCTTCCACACTCTTACTGGGTGATAGAGTTTAAAGTGGGGTATATTGACGCTGTGAGCATGTCTACTTCACTGGAGCTAGGGGCTAGACCCAAGTCTAAGGAGGATGGGGGGTCTGCTCCCCCCATGGCGTTTTGCTCCTCTTGTCACACTGGGTTATCTAGTGATAATGTGGGTGATCTATGCCCTAACTGCACTGGTCAAGATAGCAACCCTGGGCTTCCCAGCCACGCTATTGAGCCATCTTGGGTGAGGGAGTTTAAAGCTTCCACTAGGGATCTCAGATCCACTCTTCAACTTTTTCCCTCTCAGGTACAGGGGGCTCTCCAGGTCTGGCAGACCCCCACTACAATCAGGACCTCCCTGCCTAAGCCACAGGGTGCTCCTGATGTGTCTGATTCTTCTGAGGAAGAACTCTTGCAGGATTCTGATGCTGAGGAACGTACTGTTATTGAGTCTAACAGGTCCATTGGGGACCCTTATGAATGTGACCCTGAAGTTTCGGCTGAGGGTCTGATTAGAGCTGTGCTGAATACGCTTAACCTTCCTCTGACTCAGGAATCCACTTATGATCCTACTGATGTTTTTCAAAAGAAACCATCTAAGCCTGTTGTTTGTTTTCCAACTAACCCTACTCTTGCCCGTCTAGTCTCTGAGGCATGGAAGAATCCTGATAGATCCTCCTCTGTCTCTAAAAAGTTGCTAAACTGTACCCTTTTCCTGAGACTGAGCTGGCAAAATGGGTTCATCCCCCCAAGGTGGATGCTCCTGTTTCCAGACTATCCAAGTCTACCGCTTTGGCTGTCTCTGATGCCTCTGCCCTGCAGGATTGGACGGATAAAAAGCTAGAGCTTTCTCTTAAATCTATATTTGCCTCCATTGGCACTGCCATGCGTCCAACCTTTGCAGTTGCTTGGGTTAATAGAGCCATTGCGGCCTGGACTGAACGACTGACTGAAGCGGTTCGCCAGGATGCACCAGTATCTGAACAGTTGCAGCTTCTTGCTAATATCACTGAAGCTCAGAACTATGTTGCTGACGCTGCTTTTGATGCTGTGCGCATGATGGCGAGGGCCTCCACTGCCTCTGTGGTGGCTAGACGTGCCCTTTGGCTGAAAATTTGGTCTGCTGATACAGCCTCTAAGAAGGCCTTGCTGTCCTTGACCTTTCAGGGGACTTTGCTATTTGGATCTGAGCTCAAAGAAATGATCAGTGAGGCTACTGGTGGTAAAAGTACTCTTTTACCCTCAGTCTTTAAGAAAAAGTTTCCAGCCAAACGCGATCGGTCCTTTCGTTCCTTTCAGACTGAGACACGCTCCTCGGCCCAGACGGGTCCTCCCGCTACGCGCTCCTCCTCCAAGCCCAAACAGTCCTGGAAGCCCAAAGTGGCCCCCAAGGCCAAGACCTCCAAGACTGCTTCGGCATGACTCGCCGAACCCGGGTCCGCATCCGGCTGTAGGTGGACGTCTCCGCATCTTTCGCCGGACTTGGGAGGAGTCAGTGGCGGACCCATGGGTTCTTCAGGTGGTGTCAGAGGGATACAGGATCCCTTTCTCCTCCCTTCCTCCTTTTCGGTTCCATTTTACTCGTCCTTCTCAGGAACCCACAAAAAGACGTCTGTTCGACGACGCTACTCAGGTTCTCTTGGACAAAGAGGTTCTGGAAGTGGTTCCTCAGGGGGACACAGGTTCAGGATTTTATTCCAACCTGTTTGTGGTGGCCAAAAAGGACGGAGGGGCTCGTCCTATTTTGGATCTCAAAGATCTCAATGCCTATGTGGTGACTTCCCACTTTCGCCAGGAGTCCCTGCGCTCTGTGATTGCAGCAATGTCTCCAGGGGAGTTCCTTGCCTCCCTGGACCTTCAGGATGCTTATCTTCACATCCCTATTCATCCAGAGAGCAGGCGGTACCTCAGGATTGCCTGCCACAGGGGACACTTTCAGTTTTCTGCTCTTCCCTTTGGGCTGACATCAGCTCCTCAGGTCTTCCAGAGAGTGTTGGGCTCCCTGATAGCGGTGCTTCATCAGGACGGGGTCAGGGTGACTCCCTACATGGACGATCTCCTCATCAAAGCTTCTTCGGCGGAGCTTCTTCACCAGCAATTGCAGAAGTGTATCCACACTCTGAACCGCCTTGGCTGGATCCTGAATCTGGACAAGTCAGACTTGGTCCCATCTCAGAGGCTTCTGTTCCTGGGTCTCATGTTCGACACTCGCCAACGCATGGTGTTCCTGCCGGAGGATGTGGCTCATCAGATAGCTATCAGAGTGGCGGGGATTCTGGAACTGGACTTAGTGCCGGTAACGAAGTTGTCATCCCTGGTGGGGAAGTTCATTTCCACGATCGAAGCGGTTCCTTTTGCCATGGCCCACTCCAGGGAACTTCAGAGATTTGTGATCCAGACGTGCAAGAATCATCCAGATCATCAGCATCTGTCAGTCTCTCTACCTCCTCATGTGGAATCGAGTCTGCACTGGTGGTTGGATCTCTCCCATCTCCTGAAAGGGAGATCCTTTCTAGTTCCTTGTTGGACCACGATCACAACGGATGCCAGCCTTCGGGGCTGGGGTGCTGTGTTGGGTCGCTTCAGTGCTCTGGGGAAATGGGGTCTGGAGGAATCTCTTCTCTCCATCAATGTTCTGGAACTACGTGCCATCCGGCTTGCCCTGAGACACTGGGAATCTCAACTGACCGGTCTTCCGATCAGAGTGGAATCCGACAACGCCACTGCGGTGGCTTACATCAACAGGCACGGCGGCACAAGAAGCGGCACCGCCTGGTTGGAGGTCAAGGATATTTTGTCTTGGGCAGAAGATCACGTGCCTGTCATCTCTGCAGTTCATATTCCAGGCGTGGACAACGTCATGGCAGACTTCCTCAGTCGTCATACCGTCGACAACGGAGAATGGGCTCTTCATCCAGAGGTGTTTCAATTGCTCACCCAGAGATGGGGGATGCCGGAGGTGGACCTGATGGCCTCCAGACACAACAGGAAGGTTCCGGTGTTTTGCTCCCGGCGGTGGGACTCCCTTGCTCTAGCAGTGGATGCCTTGTCGATCCCTTGGGATTTTTCCCTGGCTTACATCTTTCCTCCTTTTCCTCTATTGATCAGAGTCATCCAGAAACTGAAGCGGGAGCGTTGTCCTGTGATCCTGATCGCTCCAAACTGGCCTCGCCAGTCCTGGTATCCGGAGTTGATGGCCATGTCAGTGGCGGATCCGTTCCCACTTCCTGCCCGTCCGGACCTACTTCTTCAGGGATATCTGTGGAAGGAGGATGTTCACTCTCTCCATTTGATGGCATGGCGGTTGAATCCTCGATTCTAGCAAAGAAAGGTTTTTCTCCTTCTGTGGTGTCGACTATGCTCAGTGCTCGTAAGCCTGTGTCTTCCAAGATCTATCATCGCATATGGTCAACTTTTGTGGCATGGTGCTCTGATAAGAAGTTATCCCTTGAGTTTCATCTTCCCACTGTCCTGGCTTTCTTGCAGGACGGTGTGGATAAGGGGCTCAGTCTGAGTTCCCTCAAAGTTCAGACTTCTGCCTTGTCTGTGTTTTTCCAGGAAAGGATTGCTATCCTTCCTGATGTGAAAGTTTTCTTCCAGGGTGTGACTCATGTTCGACCTGCCTTCAAGAGTCCTGCTCCCCAGTGGGACCTCAATTTGGTGCTGGGAGTTCTCCAGCGACCACCGTTTGAATCCTTGGCTTCCATTCCATTACGTCTCTTGACTTGTAAGATGGCCTTCCTTTTGGCTATTGTTTCAGTTCGCCGGGTAGCAGAGTTACAAGCTCTGTCTTGTAAACCTCCTTACCTGGTGTTCCACAAGGATAAGGCTGTGCTTCGCACTACCAAGGAATTCTTACCCAAGGTTGTGTCCGAGTTTCACATCAATCATGAGATTGTGGTTCCCACTTTCTGCCCTAATCCTTCATCTGACAAGGAAAGAGATCTCCATTTGTTGGATGTGGTGCGTTGTCTCAAGTTTTATGTTCATCGCACCGAGTCTATCAGGAAGTCTGACGCTCTATTCGTCATTCCTGAGGGGCCTAGGGCAGGGAGACCGGCTTCCAAAGTTACCATTGCCTCTTGGATTAAGGCTACTATCCGTGAAGCCTATAAGTTGCGGAATAAGCATGTTCCCTTCCGGGTGACTGCCCATTCCACCAGATCTATTGGGGCCTCTTGGGCCTACAAGAATCAGGCTTCCGCTGATCAACTGTGCAGAGCGGCCACTTGGTCCTCTGTGCACACTTTTTCTAAGCACTATCGAGTTGATGTACTGGCTTCGGCTGATGCCAGTTTTGGAAGGAAGGTCCTGGAGGCTGTTTTGCCTGTGTAGGTCTTCCGCTCTGTGATCCTTAGTGCTTCCTTACTGTTGAGCCCTGTTGGCTCTACTTCCGTGTGCTGTGTTAGTTCAGGGATTGTTCCCTTGATTGGTGTCCGTTGACACTTACAGTTTGGGCTATGTTCTTAACTAGTTCATAGCAGTTTTTATGACTTGGGCCTTGTTCTGGTCCTTGCCTTCTTCCCACCTCTGGATCAGCTCAATGTTTGTACATCCCAGAAGTACCAGTGACCTGTATTGGACGACAGTGAAAATAGGATTTTAGTCTTACCTGTTAAATCCTTTTCACTTAGTCCATACAGGTCACTGGTCTCCCACCCTGTCAAGGGACCAGACCTGGCTCTCCTGTGGCATTCAGTGGGAGACCTTTGGGGCATGCTCACAGGAGTCTTTCTTCTTGCTTACCTGGGGTCAGTTTTAGGGTCTCAAATCAATCTAGTGGCTCTGGCCTGAAGGTGGCTTAAGTAGGAGGGGAGGCTCCGCCCCCTGCAATCATTTGCATAATTGTTCCTGCCTATTAAAGGGGCGAATCGCCTCCCAGAAGTACCAGTGACCTGTATGGACTAAGTGAAAAGGATTTAACAGGTAAGACTAAAATCCTATTTTTTTGCTTATATACTTCTGTTAGTTCATCTAGGAACTGTTTTGTTTTGCAACTTCTCTGTGGTGGACTGCCCAAAAGTTCAGTTCATAGCAACTGAATTAAGTGCTGATATATTCAAACCAAATGAAATGTAGCTAGATAAACAAACAGGGATTTAATCACTAGCAAAAACCTGTTAAACTGTATAAAATTAAATATGGGACAGCTCTCCTGTATACACAATTGTATGCTCGGGTGCGTTGAAATCATAAACATATAAAAAACAAAAATGAAGGATCAGACAATTACTGGGACTTACAAAAAGCGAAGTAATTTATTGGTGGTCAGTTGTCAGTGTTTCAGATAAAGGCTCAGATAGATAAGTGACCACAACATTAACTAATAAACCATTTCACTCTTTCTGTTCTCCAGTGAGTATCTGTTCTTTTTGAAGATTTTTTTAAAGTTAGTGTTAAATTCCCATTCAAATGCACAGAGGCCAGGGAAAATAGGTTAAGTTCTTCAAACGTAACCCTTTGGGCAAAGTGTTCAGAAAGTGGCGGTAACTGAAATTGTCTGTATCAGAATAAAAAAATGTTCTTACACCATTATCCGTCAATTCTCAGACATTTCCATCATTTTTTGCATCCAATTCCGCCATCTCTGTCAAAGGGAAAAAGCTGTCTTAAAAGTGGGTGTGGTTTAATGTACCCTCATATTGTAAGGTATTTTCAGAAAAAAAAATTCGTTTGAACGTAATTTTTTTGTCTGATTAATGTCATTTTTCCCGACATAATAAAAATGGTCTAATCTTGGAGAAGAAAAATTAGTTACAAAGGCAAAAAAATTTCTTTGAAAATTTTCGTTTCAAAGACAAAGACAATTTTTAAGATCAGAATTTTAAATGACAATGTTCAATGAGATCTTCTTACCGTCATTTTTAATTCTTTAGATGAATTTTCAAAAGTGACGGATTTACTTCTGAAAATATTGTCCTTCTTTTACCACCAACTCGTTATCCGACAAGTTTTTCATTATCACGACTTTTTGAACATCTCACCCTTTGAGTGCCAGAGGGGTATGCAATGCATTGCAATGCGTTGTGTACCCCTCTGGCACTCAGAGGGTTAACTCCACACCCCCTATGTGCTGATGACATCACAAATGTCAAAATCAATGACATACCAATTACATCATATATTACATCACACCTCTTACACTTGTCTTTTGGTTCCATTGTAAGAGGGGATCTGTCTGCTTCCAAGCACGTACACACACACGTGGCTTAGCACATACATACATGAATAAAGTTGGAGTGCCATTGTTAAAAGAATATTTGTTTAATCCTTTGACTGCAGAGAGGTGTGTAATGCATTGCAGAGTACAACCCACTGACACTCAAATGGTTAATGCGCAATGCAAAATTTCCCCATCAGTTGCACTGTCACTAATCCATTCCTGCTCCAGTCAGAGCCCACAGCCACCATCTCCACCCAGCTCGATCATATAGTAAGGACAGTAATAGATTTTCTTATTTTCTCTCACACCTGATGTTGAAACAGTTCTAGATAATTTAACTGCTTCTTAATCCAGAGAATCACACTTATTGTGTGTGTAAAAAGATGGTGCTTCTGTTTTGTACGGGTACAGTAGTTTGTTTTCATGAAATTATCATCGCCTATTTTAGATTAGCAAAACAATTCACTCATTTCTGATTGCATATTTTGGGCTATATATATAGAAATTGATTGAATATTTCCTGAAAATCTTAGTGAAAAGACTAACCCTTTGTATGTCAGTGGTGTTTGCAGTGCTTTGCTTTGCAATGTGTTGGACCCAGGGGCGGACTGACCATTCGAGCATTTGGTCACAGACCGAGGGCCCAGGACTGAGGAGGGCCTGCAGCTGCCACCAGCAATGATAATGTGCCACCTGTTTGTCTGCCTTATGTGCCTCCGGCCACCGCACTGTGCTACATGAGGCACTGAGGCCTCAGTGTATACTGTCTGATCCCTGGGTGCTTCCCTCTGGCACTCAAAGGGTTAATGTCATTATTCTTAGGTCCCGCAGTCATAATAGCAAAACAACTAAATCAAACATATAGGACATAGCATTTACAATTTTGCAAAAGTCTTCATAAAGACATATGGTTACCCCAAGTGAATGTCTGTGGTGCACCAAAGTGCTACAGCACCCTGGTTGCACTGCAAACCCATCTGGTCCTTGCAAGGTTAAGCACATCTCCCTTTGATTTTGAATACATGTAATTATATGATTCATCATTTACAAAATATTTTCTTTCTTGTTTAATTTTTTTATTTTTATCTGTTACAGAATAGCCCAAGGCTTTGAGCTATCCATAGATATTAACATCTCCAGTCAGCGCATTCAATAAAATCTTTTTAATCATCTCTGGCATTTTTGTCAGATGCACTTGTGTGGAATCTGTAGTAATACAAACTAATACCCTTTGATATTGTTTGTTATTTTGTCAGGAAACGCTGCAGCATGCTGGGCTTCTGCAAGATTCAGCTAATCCCTGACAATGTGTTAAGGACATAACCAGTAAAAGATGGATTTTAGTGTAATCTCTGTGTAATATTTCCAACCATTGGGAAGCCAAAGAAATGGAAGAAATAGACTGCTCATTTTCATCAATCATATACAGCACTGCTACTGTACTGATAGCCCCTTCAGAAGTTCAGGTCTGGGAAAAAGAGTTCATGGGAATTTATTTAAAGTGAACTTGTCACCTGACTAATTCTTCAGGTTTATTTGTTCTATCTATCTATCTATCTATCTATCTATCTATCTATCTATCTATCTATCTATCTATCGGTTTACAGTGGATATAAAAAGTCTACACACCCCTGTGAAAATGCCAGGTTCTTGTGATGTTAAAGAATGAGACAAAGATAAATCATGTCAGAACTTTTTCCACCTTTAATGTGACCTATAACGTGAACAATTCATTTTCAAAACAAACTGAAATTACTGAGGGGGAAAAATAAAAAAAACTCACAATAACCTTGTTGCATAGGTAACACCCATCTACTGTTTGGAGAAGTCTGGTCAGAAGTGATCTTCATGGAAGACTTGTAGCAAAAAAACCATACCTCCAACTTGGAAACAAGGTGAAGTGACTCAACTATGCAGGAGACAGAGTAACTGGGGTGCAGAAAAATGGAAGCAGGTGCTCTGGCCTGATGAGTCAAAATTTGAAATATTTGGCTGTAGCAGAAGGCAGTTTGTTCGCTGAAGGGGTGGAGAGAGGTACAAAAATTAGTGACTGCAGGCAACAGTGAAGCATTGTAGAGGTTCCTTGCAAAGTTGGGGCTGTATTTCTGCAAATGGAGTTGGGGGTTTGGTCAGAATTAATGGTCTCCTCAATGCTGAGAAGTACAGGCAGATACTTATCCATCATACAGTACCATCAGGGAGGCATCTGATTGGCCCCAGATGTATTCTGCAGCATGACAATGACCCCAAACATACATCCAAAGTCATTAAGAACTATCTTCAGGGTACAGAAGATCAAGGAGTCCTGGAAATGATAGTATGGTCCCCATAGAGCCCTGATCTCAACATCATATACTCTGTCTGGGATTAAATGAAGAGAAAGAAGCAACTGAGTCTGCCTAAATCCACAGAAGAACTGTGGTTAGTTCTCCAAGATGTTTGGAACAACCTACCTGCCAAGATCCTTAACAAACTGTGTGCAAATGTACCTAGAAGAATTTATGTTGTTTTGAAGGGAAAGGGTGATCACACCAAATATTGATTTGATGTAGATTTTTCTATCTGTCATATGTATAATATCCCAACTACATATACATGAGTGTAACAGGTCCCAACATCCAAGAAGATCCATCAGCTCTACTTTTATCCGGTAAACCCTTTCAATCGGATCACACCAGCTAGATAAAAATAGCGTCAGGGAGCCTTTTTTCTTCATTAACTTTTTGAGTAACTGAGAGGTGTCCAATGCACTGAAAAGGTTTTGTGTCAATGAGTGTTCATACTTGCTTCAGACTGTGCATGCATGCTTGTGCACGTGTGTGTATTTATGTATGTATGTATTTATGTGTGTGCGCGTGGGACTTTAACCCTTATTCAAGGACCTAAGAGCCCCATTTAAATTATATAGAATTTTGGTAATTATTATTGTAATTGTTTTAGTTTCCTGAATACAATTCCAAAACTATAATTCAGGGGTGGGTAGTCTGCTAGACTTCAACTCCCATCATATTCTACCAGCCAGCTGGTGGAGGATGATGGGGTTTTTAGTCAGGCAGCAGCGTGAGAGCCTCACATTGTCCTTCCCTGCTATAATTATTCTTTGCGCCAAATGAACAAAGAAAGTTGGAGAAACTCTGGGGTAAACCAGCTACATCATAAGGGACAAATACAAATTCCCAGTGATTACTAGGGAGGTCTCTAGGGTATAATTTTGCATTCAAGGTTATAAAACCCCATTGCATTACATCATAATATTTTTTACCATAGGTTTTGTTAATAAAGTAGTAATAGGACAGCTGTTTTTTTTTTTCTGAATGTAAATACTTTTAAACATATTGTATCTTCAGGCTGTGCCAGTCAGCATATTGCAGCATGCTGATTCACCAACAAAGCTCTTGTTCACTTCCTAATTCTCCTCCCACCTCCGTCCCAGCTTCCCTAGGGAGCGCATTCACTCTTCCCTTCGGTATGGTGTGAATGGCTTATATCGTTACATCGAGCTCCGGTTAGCATTATACTGAGGTTGCAGCTGGGAGGGAGGTGGGAGGAGAAGAAGAGCTGTGCTGTGCCCATTATGCAGAAGTGCACAGCACAGAAGATCCAATATCTTTAAAAGTACTTACATTTAGAAAAAAAAACATTGTTCCTAATACTACTTATTAACAAAACGTATGGTAAAAATATTTTATAAGTTACTACATCCCCTTTAAACATCTGAAAACAGAAGTAAGGAGCACTCTAACTTCAGTCCATGCAGTCCAAATAAGTATAAACTTTGAACTAACATATAGTAGGTTGGGGAGTACCTAGGTACTAACCTTCTTGAAGCAGCAGAGGATTCCCCGCCCCTTTTCAGGTACCACAGATTAAAAGCCCAATTTAAAGTAACAGTACTTTTTGCATTGTGCTGCAGTTGGCTTGTTCTAGAATTGAACTACCTGACTATAGAAACCCTATAAACAAAATTATCCTCAAATAGTAGTACTGGAAAACAAAAACAGTCATTTTCTCCAGTTAACACCCACACTGTTAAGAAGGACACACACCTTAACATAATGTGTATTTAGCAACACATGCAGCTTGATACCATTTAGCAAAACTTCATTAAAATAACAGCATTAAATGTTTGAAGATCGTAACTCACTAAGAGTACAACACAGGATCCCCCAGCACTGACATGACAAAAAAAATATATTTGATTTGTAGTGTAACTGATAATGTCACTGATGAGATTTGTGATGTTACAGACATTTCATATGTCACCAGTGATGCCATTAGTGAGGTAATTTGTGTTTTAATGATTATGTAATTTGTGATGTCATATCTAATGTCATCACAAAGCAACATGAGGCATGGGGTTAAGTTAGAAGGAAGTAATGTATTTCCTAGCTTTTTTGCATTTCAGTGTGAACTTATTTGTGGCTATAACAAAAGTTTTTTATATGGAGACTGCACATACAGCCTGTGTGTTTGTGGCTGAGAGCTACATACTGCCAGGTTACATTCCAGCCCAGTGCCTGTGAGCTGTTAATAGGAGCCATTTTGGAGCTGCAAAGTGCAGCCCTGGGCTTTTTACTAAGTCTGCTCACACAGGAGAGTAAAACCTGCTAAGGAAACCTAACATCCAAAAATTAAATATATCGATATGACTGTCAGTATCACATACTTACAGCTAGTGTATGAAAAGATTAATTATGCATGTTACACCCCTAAAATGTAATACTAATTTTACTTTTTAACCCTTCGAGTGCCAGAGGGGGTATGGAACGCATTTCTTTGCAATGTGTTCTGTACCTCTCTGACACTCAAAGGTTTAATGCAGTTGTAAATTGTCCTGTTTGTATTGATGGGTAAGAGCTAAAGTCAGTTAATTGTTTCATTGCCCTCCGATCTTCCATTCAGAAAGGTTGTTATCTTATGCCAGTTTAATTACAGATAATCCTGGATAAATCATTAGGAGCCCTGGACACAACAGGAGTGGATGAGTATATGTAAATCTAGACTTTATGCCTCAGAAAACGAACTGAGAATTTTTACAGATGTTACCATGAAGTGCTGTGTATTTATGTGGTTATTACCTCAGTTCATTTCAAGGTGTTAGCATTTCTTTAAGACCCAGAGAGGTATGCAGTGCATCTGAAGCCACTTCTTTGCTCACCCCTCTAGTCCACAAAGAGTTAAAGAAATTAAAAGCAGCTTATTCCTGTAGGTAAAGTTCTTTTTCAACAGCTTACCGAATGTGCATAAAATGTACTTGTCTCTGCAGTAGAGCTGCCCCCTGAAGTGTGTGAAGAAAACAATAGGATTGATTTGGCTGCGCTTTCACTTCTGTTTGTGTACATGGCCTCCCACTGTGCTTTTCCTGATATTTACTTTCTGTCTTCTTTTTTTTTTGTTTGCAGATAACAACTCTGAGTTGGGTTCTCTTATGTCTGCTGCTGGCAGTATTCCCCTTGATGCCTGTTGTTGGAAGGGAGCCTAACATCACTCTGGTGTAAGATCAACATTGTCTTCCTAAAAGCTTTATAGCGCATTTAGTATGTATTGATTCAGTGAGCCTTGTCATACATATGAGCTATCGTATAGTCAGAAGGAGAAAAACCAGTGACAAGCACTGCTATTTCAGTAATGAAACAAACTGCTTGCTGTGATGGCTTCTTGATGGGTATGGTAATGTGCATAAACTAGTCCTGAGAGGTAGGAACATGAATTAATTTGTGGGTTTACATTTACAGCACACCGCTTGTTTCTCAAGTACTTAACCCTTAGGTCAGGGGTAGAAGTCCTCTGGCTGTAGATGGACTACAGTTCTTCTCCTTGGCTAAGGATGATGGGAATTATAGGCCAACTGGCTGCCCACCCTTGTCTTAGTTTATATCTTAGAGTTACATCTATTCACAGACCTGCAAACCTGTTCTTTATTGCCTCCAAGGAACAAATGTGGGTTGGGATATGTCCACATGATGTTGATATAAATGGGTGTGATTAAAGTGGAATAGTTTAAAAAAAAAAAAAAAAAAAAAAAAAGGAGCAAAGGAGGTGGTTTTGGTGGGAAAGTGGGCAGACTGGGAAAGAAGTGGGAGGAATGGGCAGGAAGTACCTGGATCTACATAGTAACTGTTCTAGCTGGAGAAACATACTGAGTCCTTGGAGACCTGGTAGTCAACAATAAAACAGGAGTCTCTGGAGCTCCCAGGCATGTATAATCTGAATTGGTCTTCTATGCATGTTTTTTTTCCCTAATACCTAGCATTTACAGAGGCCATGCTGAAATTTTACAAAGTCTACATCTTCAAACTTATCACGATAGACTGAAAGAGCTTTATATTCATTGAGCTAAAGAAGTTCAATTCTGGAGCAAACCAACTTGACCAAACAGGAGAAATGTTTATTCCCATCTATTTTAATGGTCTTTTACCTCCTTCAATGCATGTGAGTTCTTCAATTACTCATGAAGTAAGACCTTTCTAGCATTCAAGGGGGTTAAACCCCCATAAGGATGTTGGGGACACATCCTCTGTATGCTACTAAAACTGATAAGGATGGGCATCTTCAGAGAGGGATGCAGAATAAAATAATAAAATAAAATAGAGAATATAGGCCTTACCTGAGGATGAGTCTTGCATAAAAATAAGCAGTCCTCTGTTGCAGTACTCTGTGCATCCTAGTGATGTCACCATTCTCACGTGTTCTGATGTTATGGGTTAGGAAATTCGAGTAGACCAATAGGGAGTTTTTGAAGGTGGGGCACATTCTAATACAGCTCATTTCTCAGCCTCCCTGTATCTGGTCTAAATAAAATAGGTATCATTGGGAATGGCATAATCTCTCCTTTACAATTGTATCCAGGTTTGTGGATATTCATACCCGAGATCATTCAACCACTAGCTTGAATGCCTACATGTTACGTATCACTGAATAAGCTGAAAGTAAATTTTGTGATTAGGAGCAGGAGTGGTGAGCTGTATTGGAGCCCATATCTTAGCCCCCTCTATCAGATCATGGTGAGTACTGTCACTGGAAAGGGGAGAGCCCATGTGGGTTTATGAAATATGTTAGCATTTTTGGAGTCCCACTTGACTAGAATTTCAGTAAAACACCTATTGTGATTTGTTAAAAAAACATTGTCTGCCAAACAGCCTTCCCCATAAAGGCATAAAATGTATGATACGTATTTTATTCACAGAAAAAATACTGGAACAGTTATTTTATTGTGAACAACAACAGACATGCACCTGTTGAAGAAATGTCTTAGCAGATAATTGGTTACATACTTGGGAATTTATAGAATTTTCTTTTCAACCTTGTGGTTTCACTCCAGAATTGTACCTCTTTAGCTTAATGAATAAGACCCAAAGCTTGGAGAAGAGATGGGGAAGAGATAGCATGATAGAAGTCTTCAGTTATATCAAAGAATTTAAAGAAGCTAAAAATGTTAGAGATCTTGATCTAAAGTTAGAATGTGGAAGACTTAGACTTATTGTTATATGTGTAAGCACTAATTTACAAAATGGGTGCTAGAGTCATCTAGCAACCTCCCAGCATGAATGGTAAGGGATAATATGGTGGTTATTGAAGGATACCTTGAAGATTGTTATTCTGAGAGTTTTTTTAATAAACTGGAAAAAAGGGGCAAATATGATGGGACATTGATTCTTATCAGCAGTCAAAATCTATTTGTAGGTATTTCACTTTGTTGTCAGTTAAGCTTAACTGCCAGTGTCTTGGAAATGCAGCTTTAAATATTGTAAATAATGTGGGCAGAAGGTGAGTGCATTCAGTGCCAGATGCCCTGCATTGCTTTGCATTAAAGTAGGTCAGACACATTTCAAATTCCATCTGATATGTAGCATTTCAGAGGAACTTTTTGTGGTCTGCAAAAGAAAAGTATTAATCCTTTGAGTGTCAGAGGGTTGTTGCTGTGTAATGCATTGGATACCACTTGGGCACGCAAACGTTAAATAACTATTTTCTCACATACATGGTAGCAGCCCATTCCCAGATCTGCCCGTCAACCCAGCACTGATTTTATTTCCAACCTCATCTATATAACATATCTTTCCTCTGAAAGATCATTCTTCAAAAAAACTATCATAAATTCATGCTGTACTAGACTGTAAATCAGTTAAACTAGCGGCTACTAGAGCCTGGCGTACCTCTACAGACAGCAGCTCAATGACTGCACTTTCCTTTAAACTGAACATGTCATACTTTATACAAAGTGCTAGGTAGAGGGTGGGCAGTATAGTAAGTAAACATGAACTGCGTCATTTTTCTGTAATAAATAAAACCAGTGGATGTAAATTTCACCTTTGCTTCTCCCCCTTTCTCTTGTATGTGCAATCTGACATTTTGACCTGGGCGTCCTCCCTTGCCACTTCTTATGAATATACCCAGGGATTTTTTTCTCTCTCAGTCAGTCCTGGTTTAGGAAGCTCAAAATGTAATACATCTCACAGCTTCAATGCCAGGAGTGAATTTTTCACTGACCTTAAAGAGATAGTAATGTTTCAAAATAAATTGACCTCTAATTATTCTTTATAGTTTTTCGGCCATGTAGAGTGGTATTATCATTCTCTACAATGTGTAGTTCCAGAGTAACTGCATTATAAAATGTTCCCCTCCCACCCATTTTACCTGTTGTAAGCCACCTTCCCTCAGATGTGGACAGCTCGAAGTGAGGGACAATCTTCTAGCTGTGAGCATAAGGAAAACCCTGCACCCCTTGAAGAAGGAGGACAGGTTATTCCTTATAATCACAGAAGATTGTCCCTTGCTGTGATCCATCTAGACAGTCTCGTTGTGCAGCTTTACTCATAGAGAAGGGTAATAAATCTTTACATGGTCCAAAAAACAGAAAGAATAATCTGAGCTGCATTTATTTTGAAGCATTACTAACATTTTAAGTTATTTATTTTTCCAGGCCTAGAGAGTTTTTTTATACACCATTTATCTGTCTCTTCCCACAGAAATACATATTTCTCTTATGTCCACTGTGAAACATAGGTACCTTGTGGGGGGGTTGAGTACCTCCAGTAGAGGGCAGGACACATCTCAAAAGACAGAGTCTTGTAGGCAGAGACTCCGTGCCACTCTTCCAGCTCAACCCTTGCCCTCACCCTACACTAGCCAGTATGAATGTGTCCTCTGAAGACTATGGGGCTGTCAAAATTTCCCCATTTGGCAGGTTACATTACTGAGCTTCCCCTGCAGTGGAATGACCAGTTTACAGGTGCTGTGTGGACCCTTGCTGCCTTGTGGAGGGAATCTTGCAGGCCAAGTTTTCCCTCCCAACAGAGTCTCTCTGAGGCTCTGTTTCCCTTCACAATGGTAACCTGAAAACAGAAGTATGGTGAGTAACCCTTGGACTGCCTTGGTTCACATTGTCCCTACATTGTGCCTCTACATACAGAGGCTTTCTCTGAGCCCTTGGGCTCCTGCATTCATGTCGGATATTCTGTTATTTATTTACTGTGCTAGCGTGTGCTTAGAGCAAAGATAGCTGCAGCTCCCTGGGTTTAACCTCTTCTCTGCTGGTTTTCACTTAATTGGGGTTAGACAGCAGTGGAGCCCAAGCGAGCAGCTCCAAGGGCTATGTCTGTAATGCAATCTTCCGCATGATTTGTGGAATCCTGGTCAGCATTTACCAGTATGGGGTGTTTTTGCCTGTTTCAAGATGCCTAGGAGACCTTGGTGGCGGACCAGTGGGTTTTGAGGGTAATCTCGGAAGGGTAACGCATAGATTTCACATCCCTTTCACCATTTTGGTTATTTTCGTCCATGATGCCAAAAGAGCCAGAAAAGTTACGACTGTTTCGGGAAGCAGTGGACTCTCTGCTAGCCAAATAGGTTCTGACCCAGTTCCTCTCCCAGAATGGTTCAGGTTTCTATTCAACCTGTTTGTAGTCCCAAAGAAGGATGGCGGCTGTCATCCCATCTTGGACCTGAAATGTCTCAACAAATATGTGTTGATTACATGCTTCAAGATGGAATCTTTGTGTTCTGTCATCGCATAGGAGTATCTGGCATCTTTAGGCCTTCAGGATGTGTATCTACACATCCCCATCCACCCAGACAGCCAATGCTATCTGCATTTTGCCTATGGCTTGGATCACTATCAGTTCACAGCTCAGTCATTTGGCCTGGCTTCTGCACCCCGATTGTTCACCATGGTCATGGGGCCTTAGCGGCCTTCATTCACACCAGCGGCATTTCCATGACACCATATCTGGATGATCTTTTGATCAAAGCTCCCTCAGAGGAGCTCCTGTCTCAGCACTTCCAAGACTGTGCCCATCTTCTGGTCCACCAGATGTAGATCCTGAACATGCTGAAGTCATCTCTGGTACTTTCCCAGGAACTGGTGTTCCTGAGTATGAGGTTTGACACCTGTCAAGAGAAAGTTTTCCGACCAGAGGAGAAGATTTCTCTGGTGATGCAGGAGGTGTGTCAGGCCTTGGAGTGGCCCTCGGCCACAATCATGCAGTACAGTGCTGTGCAAAAGTATTAGGCAGGTGTGAAATAATGCTGTAAAGTAAGAATGCTTTTGAAAATAGACCTGTCAATGGTTTATTTTTATCAACTAACAAAATGATAGTGAGTGAACAGAAAAAAATCTAAATCAAATTAATATTTGGTGTGACCATCTTTTGCCTTCTAAACAGCATCAATTCTTCTAGGTACACTTGCACACTGTGTTAAGGAACTCAGCAGGTAGGTTGTTCCAAACATCTTGGATAACTAGCCAAAGATTTTCTGTGGATTTAGGCAGCCTCAGTTGCTTCTCCCTCTTCATGTAATTCCAGACAGACTCAATGATGTTGAGATCAGGGCTCTGTGGGGGCCATACCATCACTTTCAGGTCTCCTTGTTTTTCTTTACGCTAAAGATAGTTCTTAATGACTTTGGCTGTATGTTTGGGGTCATTGTCATGCTGCAGAATAAATTTGGGGCCAATCAGGTGCCTCCCTGATGGTACTGCATGATGGATAGGTATCTGCCTGTACCTCTACCCATTGAGGAGACCATTAATTCTGATGAAATCCCTAACTCCATTGCCTGGGAGAGACCTTGCTGATGCAGTATACTACCTTATGTCTTGTTGTTGTGGTGCTCAGTTTTGCCATGGTGTATGACTTTTGACATTCAACAACCTCACCTTGTTTGCTGAGTTTGGCTGTTCCTCACCCAGTTTTATACCTCCTATACAGCTGTTTCTGTTTCAGTTAATGATTGTGTTTCAACCTACATATTAAATTGATAATCATTAGCATCTGTTTGGTATAATTGTTAAATCAAACACCTGACTATATGCCTACAAAATCCCTGACTTTGTGCAAGTATACTTAGAAGAACTGATGATGTTTTGAAGGCAAAGGGTGGTCACACCAAATATTGATTTGATTTAGATTTTTCTTCTGTACAATCACTATCATTGTGTTTATTGATAAATATAAACTATTAACATGTCAGTTTTTAAAGCATTCTTACTTTACAGCATTTTTTTCACACCTGCCTAAGACTTTTGCATAGTACTGTATATGAGAGTTCTGGGCAAGCTAAAGTCATCTCTAGAGGTGGTGCCTTACTCTCAGGTAAACATGAGGGAACTTCAAAGGCATGTCCTTCAGATTTGGTCGGGGAATCCAGATTACCTTGATTGTCAGATCTCTCTTTCCCTGGAGGCCTGCTGGGATCTTCAGTGGTGGTTGTGTCAGCATAACCTGGAGCAGGGGGAAACCCTTTGTGATAACCGAATGGACTCTGGTCACGCAGGATGCCAGTCTGAGCTGCTGGAGTGCGATTCTGGGTTACCTGGAAGTCCTCTCATTCCCTGCTGCTATCTGTATCTTTCATTTATATACTTATATTTAATTTATATATATTATATGGATATTTTATGATGAGTTAGCGCGCAAGCTTTCTTCTTTTTTTCCATTTTTCTTTTTTTCTCTTCAGCCCATCAATATCATGGAACTCAGGGCGATTTGTCTGGCCCTTGTGTACTGGACCTCACATTTGAGGGGAAAACTAGTGAGGGTTTAGTCAGACAATGCCATGGCCATGGCATACATAAACCGTCAAGCTGGCACTCAAAGTGCCACAACCTGATTCGAGGTAAGGTACATTCTAGGCTGGGCAGAAGCCCACTTTCTGGCCACCTCTGCCGTGGACTTCCTAAGTCGCAAAAACATAGATGCCGAAGAGTGGGAACTAAATCCAGAGGCATTTTACCTTATTGTGCTGCAGTGGAGTGTGCTAGCCATAGACCTCAAGGCCACCAGAGAGAACAGGATGGTTTCAACCTTCTGCTCCTGGAGGAGAGAGCCTCTTGCCTTTGCCAAGGATGCCATGTCAATTCCATGGAACTTCCATCTAGCTTATATCTTTCCTCCAATTCCTGTCATTCCTGGGGTACTCCGTGTGGTTCTGGCCACTCCTTATTGAACCAGGAGGGCGAAGTTTGCAGACCTAGTTAGCCATTCCAGGATCCACTTCACTTCCCTTCCAGGCTGGACCTCCTTCTCCAGTGTTACATGCGGAAAGAGGATGTGGAATAGATGGCTTTGATGACATGGCTGTAGAAGCCCACATCTTGCAGAGAAAATGGTTCTACACTGAGGTCATTTTCACTATGATTCAGACCCGCAAGCCTGTGTCTTACAAAGCCTATCTTAGGGTTTGGTCTCTAGTTCATTGTTGGTGCATGGACAGGTCTGTGTCCTTGCAGGAGTTTGACTTTCATTTGGTGTTACCCTTTCTCCAGGATAGACTGAACAAGGAACTCAGCTTGAGCTCCTTGAAGGTCTGGATTTCGACACTTCCTGTGTTCTTTCATAGACTTATTGCCACCATTCCGGATGTCAAGGTGTTCCTTCGGGGAGTGGCTCATGTCTGTCCTACCTTTAAGGCTCATACTCCTCTGTGGGACCTTAATTTGGTTTGGGGGTTTTTACAGAGACCTCTCTTTGAACTCCTTGTTACTATCCCTCTGCTTCAGCTGAGGCTTAAGATGGCCTCTCTTTTGGCAGTAGTCTCCATTGTAGGGTTGCTGAACTGCAAGCTTTGTCTTGCAAACCACCTTTTCTGTTTTTTTCACATGGACAAGAATATCCTTCGAACCTCTCAGGAGTTTCTTCCTATGATTGTTTCTGAGTTTCACATCAATCAAGAGATTGTAGTGCCTTTGTTCTGCTCTGACCCAAAATCTGACAAGGAGAGGAGTCTCCATTTGTTAGCTGTGGTACATTGCATTACATTTTATGCACCATACTGAGCCTTTCTGCAAGGCTGTCTCTCTTTTTGTCGTACCTGAGGGTCCTAGGGCTGGACGGCCTGCATCCAATGCACTGGAGACACTCTCACATTCAAGTGGTTAAAAGCACAGTTTAAATCAGTGGGAATTTTGTAAACTTCCATTTCTCATCTTTGGTGCAGTTGTTTGCTCCAGAGTGTGTCCTCTTTATTGAATACAGCCCATAGTTGGCTTCATGTATTTCTAGGGCCTGTCTTTTTTCTTTCTAGCTTTCCCATTGATGTGTTTGTTTCAAGCCTGTCTTTTTCTTGTCTTCTGTATATCCTAGGACTTATATTTCTCTTATGCTGTTTTTGGGGCATACCTAGTATGCTTCAGTAGGAATCAGCCATAACCTTTATCACCTACACTGGAATCCCTAAGTAATTTCCTATACTCAGATACTGATACTTACATGACTTAGACCCCCTACAGTGCTCCAAGCCACTGTTTATAATTTCTTCTTTCTTCCCCCTGTGAAAGGGGAAATGGTTTATAAACTCACCTCATCCATCAGCCTCACAGCCTCTCAATCTCATTCCTCTATAATTCACCCATTCCTCTTTGCTATAATATATGTCACCCTTACTTATCTCTTCAAACTTTCTCTAAACTGTTGCTATACTAACCATTTAAGGACCAGTGAAGTGTACATCACATTGAAAAACAATGCATTGCACAGGTCCCTAATCCTTAAATTATGAAATAATAGTTGTAGACTCTAGTCATATCTCTTGTGACATATCTGTTGGGTATGAATAGCACAGGCCCTAATAGTCTAATATGTTTTTATGAAATCTATATGAATGAATAGGTGCAGGCCCTAATTGTTTTATACTCTTTTCAAAATTAATCCGTCACCAATATTGAGAAATGTTTGCTCGTGTGTGTGTTGGGGCTTCAAGTCCAACAACAGCTAGAGAGAAGCAGATTGCTCACTCTAGGCCAATGTAAAAACAACTATAATTGGTTTCTGGGTACTGAATAGCACAAAATCAATTCTATGTATAATTTCATTTTGAATAGTTTTTTTTAATTCTATCTTTGAAAATCCTGTGTTTGCATTGTTTTTTATTGCATGTCCTCTGAGCCATTTAGATACAATATATTACATTCAATGTTGTACTTCTGGAAACAAAAGACTCAAATTATCAGTCAGTGCTGTGTCGCGCTTTGTAGATCTGCCAGCTTAATAATCAGAAGGAAAATCAAATCAATATCTGTGTGCCTAACTGAAGAACAGGATGCAGAAACACGCTTGGATCTGTGAAGTCAACAGCTGAGAAAATTAACTGCACATAGCAAGTAGATTAAAAGAATGACTATAAAATTGCACTTGAGTGGAAAACAGTAGCTTTCCTCTTTGTTTTCGATCTCAATATTTGGCTTAGTTTACTTCCTATCCTACTTCTGATGCCTCATTTATCAAGAATTTATTATCTTCATCTCTCTTAAATTTTCCAATGAAAATCAGAGCTTCGATTTTCTTTCTTTCACTAAGGCTGATGTATTAACCCTTTATGTGCCACGGGGTGTCCAACGCATTGCGACAGCCCTCTGGCACACAAATAGTTAGGAAGAACTTGAATGCATCTATTGCAAGCCAATTGCACCACAGAAGACAAATACAAGTTCCCAAAATTCCTTTTAATATTAACCCTTTCAGTCCCAGAGGGGTACGCATCACATTGCTCTTTAAATGGGGCTTTTAATCCCTTGAATGTTACAAAGGTCTCAAACGCATTGTGAAACAATGTATTAGAGACCACTGTAGGAATTAAAACGGATTTAAATGAATGGTAATCTTTATTTGTCCTCTGCTGTGTAGTTGGTTTGTCCTAAAGCAGCTCCAATTCATCTTAGTTCACCAGTACTCCAGCTTCTTTCTACTTTCTACCTCTCTAACAGGCATATACTAGAACAGAAAATGAATACATGCAGATTTAAGTTACATTCCATTCTAAATGCCATTGTTGTGACTGTAGCCTATCCTATATAATAATTCTCTAATGTATGTTTGTCAGAAGCTGTCACGCACAGTACAGACAGCTGCGCGCGCTGCAGTCATGTGCAGTATAGACTGGCCGCGCCTCATCTGATAACGGAGAGGGGCGCTCCAAATTCAGACCGTAGTCCTCTCTGCACACCGAAAGACTATGATCTGAATTCGGAGCGGCGCACTCTGTTATCAGCCACGGCACAGGCAGTCTCTACTGTGCATGACGGCACCGCGGCCGTTGCTGCCTGGCACTGTGACCCGTGTACATGGGCTGTTCAACTAGTTTTTAAATAAAAGACAAGCTACATATTTAGAGGAAATATTTAAAGGAGCTGTATATTTTTCATGAAAAAAAAGTATGGTTATTTTCCTGCTTGGTAAAATCTACTACTCAAAAGTTATTATAAACAATATTTTACAATTGTAAATTGTGGTCACCATATGGTGCTGTTTCCACTTTTCATGGAGTGCCATAGTCTGTGACTGAAGACTCCCATATAATGGATTATAAAATTGCATTTTGGATGCTAGTTAGCATTGTTGCTAGTAGTTTATTTTTTGTTTTTTAAGTTTGGGCATAATAACTTTTTATGAAAAAGTATGCAGCAGCATACCCTTGTTTTATTCAGCAGAAAAAAAAAATTAAAAAAAAAAAAGAAATGATGTGCCCCTTTAAGTCCACATAGTGCCTATATCCAAATCCTTTGGAGTGCCATAGACTCTAACGTAGGACGCCATAAATTTTTCTGTGAAGTTACAGAAAATAGTGCGACTGTGTAGTTTCAGGTGGAAATTGTCATGCACATTAACAAAGTGCTCTGCTTGTTTTTGTTATTTTGCTTGTGGTACATACATTTAACTATACATGTTTAGAGAGAAAGATATAAAAAGCGCTACTACTTTTAGGAAATGAAAATCAGAG
Organism: Rhinophrynus dorsalis; assembly: GCA_037306005.1. NCBI lineage: Eukaryota > Metazoa > Chordata > Amphibia > Anura > Rhinophrynidae > Rhinophrynus > Rhinophrynus dorsalis. Next base: position 223,846,603 of record CM074723.1, read on the forward strand.
ATATCAGAATGTAAGAACTTATTTTATTAAAAATATTCAAAATATTTCAAACAATCTGTGCTCAAAAAGTATTGGACTGTAGGGCAATAAATTGTAACTACTTAATGACCCTTACTATCTTGTGGAAAAATACAGGGTGTTCAATGATCCCATACGTGCGACAAGTTTACAGTGTATCCAATATTCGTTATATACCATCACCCCAAAAACATGTGACCCAATCCACAGAACATGCGTGTACCTATGCATGTATCTGCTACTCCGGCCTGCGTTTCAGTTTGGACAGTACGGAAACAATCAGATACTATTGTTCTATTATCTTCAATTCGGACATCAAAAAACAGCCTCAGTTAATCACAGACACAGCCAATTGAACAAACACAACAATTCTTTTAAAATATAATTGCAATGATATATACACAAACACATCTGTGTAGGGTGTGACATGTATATTTAATAACACTCCGTGATTGTTTTAACACGTCCCAACCAGAAAAAAATCAATATGCATCACAAACATTTCGCTGAGAGGTGCAATACTTTCAGTTGGTGTTTCTCTTATTTTGAATATATAAGAAGTGTTTGTTTTAATTAAGAACTTACTATATATGCATCACATACACATCAGTGTAGGGTGCAATATATATATAATTAATACCACTTAACACTTATTCTAACCACAAAGGATCTATATGTATCACAAACACATCTGTGCAAGATGCAATATAAACAACAGATATTATTTCTATACTGATCGAAAGAGAATATATTTCCAAAACAATCTATATCGTTGTATTATACCGATATACATACACCCTAAAATATTCCAAAAGCAATTAAAAACCAAAAATATAGAAGATGGAGGAGATTAAAAAGACCAGGGCCTATATGCACTAAAGGTCGAAGAGGGCTATGAATATCGATGTTCTGTCGGAGCAGTCATAGGCACATCCACAGTATTCACCAAACTGTCTACGACATTACATCACCAGCACTCCGACAAGAAGATGCCCACATCGACATCAATCCGACAGGTTTACGAATTTTCCTTCTTCACATTGACAATAGCTTATTTCCATATGGTAATGAAGCATAATGGCTCATTTCAATAAGGAAATGCTGAATAATGAGACACATTCATATGAAAGGGGGTGTGTTGATATGATAATTCAGTAACTCATTCAGTAAACTCCGATTGCAGCCTCTGCTGTCGAAGTTCACAGTCTCTACTTCACCTAACTCAGGCTGTCGTAGTTGGGATCTCCCCTGTACTTTCCTATGGAGTAACAGCAGGAAGAGCTACGACAATTCTGAACAGCATTCTCTGTGCTTCCCTACCCAGCCAGTAGGTGAATACAGAGAAGACTTTCAGTACCATGGACAGCATTGAATGCTTTCAGTACCAGAAAGGTAGGAAACACATTGCTAAGCAATGCCTTCCTACCTCTCTGGTACGCAAAGGGTTAAGTTTTGAATGAAGAACAGGTTCTGTCAAAGAAATGGCAGTTCCTGTCCAATGAAAAGGTGAAGTCGAATGGAGTTAATATGTTGAATATATGCAATACATGTCGACATACTAAGGGGGGGTGTCGAAGGGGGGGGACATTGTGTAGTGCTTGACGTACTAGTTCTGTTAATTTTAACCCTTTGAATGCCACAGGGGTGAGCAGTGCACATCCCTGTGGCATTCAATTCTGTCCATGATGCTGGAAGCCTTCTCTGTATTCCCCTACTGGCTGTGTAGGGAAGCACAAAGAATTCTGTCCAGAATTGTCGTAGTGTTGGTGATGTGTGAGGGGAGGAAATCCCTTCCACACCGACAGCACTTCAAAAATCCTGTATGCTGATAGGGATCTTCTCCAACCTTCCCCTTCTATCCGACAATTTTGGTGAATATGTCGATTTGTGTGTACATCGAATTGTCGGAGTGATTCGAAAACATTGACAATATCATATCGACACCGCATTGACCTTTAAGTGCATCTAGGCCCAGATATTTTCACTGCAGACTGTCAAAAACACAGACTGATTGATTTACAAATGGACTATTATGTATCAGTTTATTTTCTTTTGGATACGACTTTGCCTTTAACTGATCACTGTTAATGGATCCTTGAATATATGATGTTCCAAATGTAACTGTTCAGATGTATTCCATAGTTCTCGGGTAGTATCCCGTATAATCTTAATCTTTATTCCTTTAGACTTATACTTGGTGCTTATCCTTTGATATTTACCCAGGCTGGCATCCAATATTCTTATAATGTTTATGTGACCTTTATCTTATAAATTATATAATTGTCCTTGATTTTCACAGTGTTTTCCACTATTATATATGAAGGTGTAACTTGTATTTTGATTTCCGATCACCCAGACATGCTTTAAACGATTGGATATAACGTTTGGTATTACCTTAAATCGTGGAGCCGGTCAAAGCATTGGCCACTTCTTATTTCAGCAGCACACAGATGTTTGTAGAGTTGGCGTCTAAAAAGCTTGCATCACCATTACACTTGTTACCTTCACTGGGAAATACTCACTCCTTTCTTGGTCACCATTTGTTATCTTGTATTATTGTCCTTTTTCTTTGTCTGTGTAGATACTTTCTTGATTATCCAACGCATTTCAAAGTTGAAACTAACTTCTTCATTAGGGAACCATTTATCTTCATATACCTCCATCTTCTCATTATATATACCTATAATAAGCTCCTCCTATCTGCAATCATCTAAACCTGAAAATTAACCCTCCTGTTTCTAAACACAATCCAAATGCATTTCAAACAATAGATCCTATTGATGTATGTGTTATATATAAAATTAATCATAACCTGATTCTTATAGCTTGTAACAATAATTATCTCCTCTACACCCAAACTTAACCCCTGCATTACCAGACGTGACTATATATATATATATATATATATATATATATATATATAATTTTTTTTTTTTCACATATTTCACCTATTTTTATTAATCACATGTTGAAAAACAATAGCTTTTTGGATGTTATCATCTCTACCATGTTCCAAGCCAAGAAGCCTGTTTTGGCTTATCATAGATTAGGATCCCTATACTACCAGTGGTGAGGTGATCATGACCCTTTCCCACTGTCTTCCTATGTTTCTTCAACAAGGGTATCAGCCTCAGTTCTATCAAGGTTCAGATCACAGCTTTTGCTTTACTTTTTCAGAAGCATATTGCCTTTAACTTTGTTTAGGGGCGAACCATGCCTACCCTTCCTTCTGGGATCCCACTCCACCGTGGGATTTGAATTTTGTACTAGGAATTCTGTAGAAGCCTCCTTTTAAACCTTTTCACCTTCTTCTTTTATTCTTCTTCTGATGCTTAATACGGCCCTCCTTCTGGATATTGTTTCTGTTCACCAAGTTGCCGAACTTCAGGCTTTGTCTTGTAAACACCCTTTCCTGGCCTTTCACTAGGACAAGGTGGTCCTTTGTACTTTCTGTGCTTTCTGACCAATGTTTTCTCAGATTTTCACGTCAACCAGGAAATTGTTCTTCCTCCTTTCTGCCCTGATCCTTCTAACAAGCAGGAGCATGAACTTTATCTTTCAGATTTGGTACTCTTTCTAAAATACTACGTTCATTGCATGCAGCCTTTCAGGAAATCTGACTCCCAATTTGTCATCATTTAGGGCCCCCATGTGGGCCAGGCTGCACCCAAAGTTACCATAGCTTACTGGATCAAGACAGCCATCCCATGCGCATATGTGCTTAGGAAGAAACCCGTCCCACCACATCAGTGGGCATCTCTTGGGCCTACAAGAATCAGGTCATTGCTGAGCAGCAGTGTAAAGTGGTGACGTGGTCATCTCTGCACACCTTCACCAAACACTACTGTGTAAATGTCCTGGCCTCCGCCCGAAGACAGTTTGGCCAGAAGGTCCTCCAGGCAGTGGTGTCTGTTTAAGGACCCTGTTTGTTCTTGTTTTTTGTTCAGGAGTTTGGTGTGCAAGTTTGGTATCTGTTGGCACCTGAGATTTATTCAGTACCAGTTAATCATGTGGAATACTGTTCTACAGTGGACTGGTCATTTCTTTTTTTTTCCCTTCCATGAATCGTGGAAGATGCCATGGTTCCTGTGTTCTGTATTGGATATAAGAGAGAAGAGGATTTTAGTGAACTTACCATTAAATCCTTTTCTCTTAGTCCGTATAGAACACAGGACCCCCACCCATAGAAAAAACATGTGGTTTAAGTCCAAAGCAGAAGGGTCCTCTGTTTAGGGGATTTCCTACTTTTCTCCTTCTTCTTCTTAAATTTGCTATATTTTGAAACTGTAAACCTGAAGGGAAGGTCCTATCTTTTTTGAAGTGCACTGCCCTCAGGAGAAGGGAAGCTTTACTCATCCACATGGCCTAAGAGATAAGCATTTAACAGTAAGCTCACTAAAATCCTCTTGTTCTTCTCTGCTTTTCTCTCTTTGGCGGTCTTCTTTCTATGGCTTAGCACAAGGAAGATAAGACTAGCAAGACTTCTGGGATTTCTTCTGTAACCCTTTGTTCCTCCTGTAAGGCTAGTCTCCTCAGAAATTGCTATGTCCCTCTTGTTCTGTAGCCCAATGCAACCAATGTCAGGCCCTTCTTCCTCTGCACAGGAACATGCATGGGTTAAAACACTTATTTCCGCCATAACTACTATTCCTACTCCTATTAAGGGGGGTCCTTGAAAACTACCCAGTTCCCTTGAAAGAAAAGTTTATCCATTTGAGGGATGGTATTTTCTTCCAATGGAAGGGGAGAATGGCTAGGAAGATGTTGATTTTTCCCTTACATCTGCAGATTAATTTGAGGAGAACCCCAAGACCTCTGTAGAGGATCTAATTCAGGTGGTTTTGCAGACCCTTAAGGTTTCTGAGTCCTCATATTCATTCAGGTTCTTCATCTCTGTATATTTTTAAAAGGCACCAAAAAAGATGCAGTACTTTTCTCTTCCTATCATTCCCTTGACCAAGTGGTACTTGAGGAATGGCAGTCACCTGATTGGAAATTATTTATCTCCAGATGTTTTTCTCTTTTATTCCCTTTTTTACCTGCTGCACTGCACACATGGGCTTCCCCTCAGACAGTTGACCCTCCTGTGCCTTGCCTTTCTAAGCATTCTGCAAGTTTCAGATGCAGCTGCTTTAAATGATTATGGCGTATGGTTAGATGAAACATTAAAAATATAATATCGATGGGGGTGTATGGATACCAATACAAGATATATCTTTCTGTTCACAGCAATTGAACAGGTTTTCACAGATAGAAGAGGTGGGGATAGGTTGTTGAAGCTGCAGCAGAGGGAGACCTTCTGGATCCAAAAATTACATACTTTAACCCCCAGTGGACTGAATATTGACAAAGACATTGCGGCATTCACTTTGTGACTTGGGGCATCCTCACCCATTATCTTTGTGTTACAGATGCTCATGGTCAAACTGCATGAGTTATAGATCTTTGGGTCCAGTGTATACCTAGATTTTCAGGTGTATGGATATGGTCTAGTGTACACATGGAGGAGATATGATTCCAAGGGTTGCAGGTTAAGTGTCGCGAGTGTGGATGGTTAACTTGTTATGTTCTGTGACTGTCCCTGGTGGGTGTGGGGGTTCTTAGAGATGTTGACATCTGCTACACTTTACCTACACTATCAACATTATATAGATTTCCCTTTTGCTGTGCATATGATTTCCCGATACATATTTATCTATTGCTGTCTATGTGGCTCTCTGGATTTGTGGATTATTGGGATTCTTCAGCTTTAGGATTTTTTTAATTATTTTTTTTTTTTAGCTTATAGCTAGGAATGAGAGAATTGGTTACCGCGAGCTCAATGTAAGAGTTGAAGTTTTATTGTCTGTGAAAAGGTTTCATTTTATTTTTACGTTTGTGACCAGTGTTTTATATGGGACACTTATGTTTTAAATGCTTCACTTATGCTGTGGTTGTAATAGATTGTTGCTTTTGAGAGGCATTGTGGTCCTTTTATAAAATAGTGTTTTACAAAATATAAAATCATTTTTTGATTATAGAGTATTTACTGTTATGTTTTTATTATGCTTCTGATTGTACGTATAGGATGTGATTTCTTTTAAGCCCTGTCAATATTGACAGGAAGGATTTTAATAAGAGGGAAACAGCTAGAATACCCTGAGGAAGTGGACAGACAGAGTCCACAATACGCGTTGGGAAAGAAACTGAAACATTGTTACAGGATAGTACCAGACTCTAGGTCCCTCCTGGTTACGCCACCTGTGAGAAAAGCCCGCACCATCTGAAACAGTGTTTACCATGAATAGAGAAAATACCTGCCCTGATCCTCATCGGTTTTTGAGGAAGATTATAAAATCTGGAGACTGCTGAGGTACAGTGATTTCTGTACTGTTACTTCCAGTTGGGAGATACTGTTGTGGATGCAATCAAAATAAGAACTGGCAGTTTAACTCTATTAACATTGGACAGAGGTTTACAGCTGTTAGAAGGAGACACTAGGGCTACACAGCTCCTAGGCTATTCTAACTGGGAGGGAGATATGCCTTTTATTGCCAATTATCCTGTAAGTGTGCATTTGTCTTACATTTAGTTTTAGGCTTATCATTAAACACTACTTTTAGATCCCTGTTTGTGCTTTTTATTTCCTTATTTCTTCAGGATGGGCTTCAGAAAGGGCTTAGTCTTAGTTCTATCAAGGACCACATTTCATATTTATCTGTTCTTTTTCAGAGATGCAATTTCTTGTTGTCAGATGTGCTAGCTTTGTACAAGGAGTGGCTCATGTCTATCTTGTCTTTCAGGAACCCACTCCTCCATGGAACAAGCCTAGTTCTCAAAGTGCTTCAAAAAGGTTCTTTTGAGCCTTCTGTATCTCTTCATTATGTGACTTTCAAGACATCATTCTTGCTTGTAATTGTATTAGTCCAGCAAGTGACTTTGCCTTGTAGACCAACTTTTCTGATTTTTCGTACAAATAGGGTGGTTCTGCAGACTACCTTTGGGTTTTATCCCAAAATGGATTCTGACTTTCTTATTAATCAGGAAATTGTTATTCCTTTTCTTTGCCCATCTCCTTCTAAGGGATGGGAGTAGGAGCTTTCACTGCTTGGACACAGTTAGGTGTCTGAAAAAATATGTTCCTTGCATGGAACCTTTATGCAAATTGGATTCACTTTTTTTTTTTTTTTTTTTTGCGGCAAACGACGTCTAAGGTAACAGTGGCTTCTTGGATCAAGGCAACAATTTGCCAGGCCTATATCTTTAGGAAAAGTGATAATAAAAGAGAGATGACCCTTTAAGCTCATTGCTCTTTCCACCGGGGGGGGTGCTTTCTGGGCCTACACAGGCTGGATATCTGAGGAGCAGTTGTGCAAAGTTGCAAAGCAGTCATCACTTCACAGATTTGCTAAACATTACAAGGTAAATGTTCTGGTTTCCTTTGAAGCTAGTTTTGGGCAGTAAGTCCTACAGGACATAGTGACTATGTATCACGGTGCCCGTGATTGCTGCATTTCTATGTCTATTACCGGTAGGGGGCTCCCATTGGCTGTTTGCCTTTAGCCCGCCTCGCATTGCCTATTTAAACTGTGTCTGGGCACCCTTTGGTTGCCCTTTCGTGGTGTCTCTGATTGCATCCACTTCCACTATGCTACAGTAGCTTATTGGGCCTTGTTGCTGTGTTCCTGAGTTCCTGAGTTCCTGACTTCATCCTGTTCCTGAGCCTCCTGTCTGCAGTGCTGGTTCGAGTGCCTTTTCCGGTTGAGTCTTCAGAGGTTGCTGTTCCTGCTGCCAGTCTTCGTTGCCGTTCCTGATCCGGTTGATCGTCCTTGCTGGTTCCTGTTCGTCTCCTGGACCCGGTTCCTGCGTCTGTGGCGACTTTCTGTTTTGGTCGCTTTGGCGGCATTCTCTGCTGGTTCCAGCGTGCGGTTTGCTCCACAAGCCTTGCGGCTACACTATACTGTCTGTTGGCCCAGCGTGCGGACGCTGGTTCGCTCCACAAGCCTTGCGGCTATACTATACTGTCTGTTGGTCCCGGCGTGCGGACGCTGGTTCGCTCCACAAGCCTTGCGGCTACACTATACTGTCTGTTGGTCCCAGCATGCGGACGCTGGTTCGCTCCACAAGCCTTGCGGCTATACTTTACTGTTTGTTGGTCTCAGCGTGCGGACGCTGATTCGCTCCACAAGCCTTGCAGCTATACTATAATGTCTGTTGGCCCAGTGTGCGGACGCTGGTTCGCTCCACAAGCTTTGCGGCTATACTATACAGTCTGTTGTCTCCCAGCGTACGGACGCTGGTTCTCTCCACCTCTCAAAGCTACCACTATAGCTTGCAGGATACCAATGCGCGGGCGTTGGTTCGTTCCATGACCTGTGGGTTATCTATGTCCTGCTTGTTGGTTCCCAACGTGAGGGAGCTGGTTTACTTTCTTGTCTCTTTACGCAGGTAGTCTGATTATTCACTGTGCTCTGTCCAGTCCTAGACAGCTATTACTCCTGCTGTACACGGGTGCTGCAGTATACAAACTACAAGGTGATACCACTTGATCATGCAGGTTATCAATTACTACTAGACTGTCATTGCCATCTGACAGTTATTAAGATCACTGTGGTTGACACCTGCGCTTTTGGGCTGCCTTGCCCGGTATATTGGTAAGGTCGGTAGAACCTTACATATTCCATCCTGAGGTTGCCTTACCAGGTATTGGCAAGGCCGGTAGAGCCTATATTGGTATTCTTTTGGCTGCCTTGCTAGGTATATTGGTAAGGCCGGTAGAACCTTTTACATTATTCCATCCTGAGGTTGCCTTACCCAGTATTGGCAAGGCCGGTAGAGCCTAAATCTTTGGGTTTCCGTTAGGCTGCCTTGCCCAGTATATTGGCAGGGCCGGTAGAGCCTACTACTTGGGTTTCCATTAGGCTGCCTTGCCCAGTATATTGGCAAGGCCGGTAGAGCCTACTACTTGGGTTTCCGTTAGGCTGCCTTGCCCGGTATATTGGCAGGGCCGGTAGAGCCTACTACTTGGGTTTCCATTAGGCTGCCTTGCCCAGTATATTGGCAAGGCCGGTAGAGCCTACTACTTGGGTTTCCGTTAGGCTGCCTTGCCCGGTATATTGGCAAAGCCGGTAGAGCCTTTTATTCCTTATTCGCTCAGGCTGTCTTGCCCGGTATATTGGCAAGACCGGTATAGTCTGTATTACTATAGTCCGTATGTCTGTTATTCTATGTATTGTACGTATGTGTTTAAAATCCTATGGGATTATCTTAATCTTTTCAATAAAGTTGTGTTTTTACCTAACCTTGCGTCTGAAAGTCTTAACAAACCGTGACACTATGTAGGATGTTTATTGTTACTTGGTTGGCTGTGTTAGAATCTGTTGATACCTAATGTTCAGATGTTTCCTGTGTTGTTTCTATTGAGACTAATTTGCATTCTGATTTTCTTTTTCTTTCCCTCCCTGGTATCCTGGCAGGATAGCTTTGGTATATCCCCTTGTAGTATACCACAATAGACAAAAGAGAAAAAAAGGATTTTTGTGTACTTACTGATATACTCTTTTCTGTTAGTCCATGTTTAACATGGACATCTCTCCCAAAGAATAACAGGTTGCTTGAGGTGCAGGTAGGGTTGAAGTTTGGGTTCTCTGGCATGGTGGCAACCTTCCTGCTCTACTTCTCAATTTGTTCTATTTTGGTTATATGTTGAAACTCAGCCTTCTACTCGGGGGAACGTGGAGCTGGGAGGGGGATTATTCAGTCACAAAAACTCTGTATGCAAATTACCCTGCCTCTTAGAGGTAGATACTTTACCCCCATGGTTCCTGTGTCCTGCAAGGACTAAGAGAAAAGGATTTAAGTACAAAAAATCCCTTTTTATAACACATTGGCATATATCAGCTACTTGGTCATCTGTTTCCTTTTTCCTTCATTGTGAGTTACTGAAAGTTCAACAATGCTCCCCATTCATAATTATATTTGCTAATTACGTAGTGGGATTGGAAAAAGACATAAATCCAATAGATTCAGCCTTTATGATTTTAAAACACTGTATATCTTGATTTTCTAAAAAGAAGTCAAAGTATTTCTTCAATATTTCTACTGTATCTGCCTATACCACCTCTCTCAGAAGTACAGTCCATATTTTTATTGCTGATAGTAAACAGACTTTTCCTTTGCACAAGGAGAAGTTTTCTCTTCTTTTGTATATGTTCACTGAGGCAAGATAATTCACTATGACAATAGTTTTGAACAAGACCCCATCCTGGACTGATGGAGGGAACAATACTTTTCAGGAACTTGACAGTGTCCATTATATACTTTCATTTATAGAAACTATTTATATCCATGTAGAAAGTGTCTGACTGACATGTTGTTATACAATTCAAAAGACTTATAGTATACTGTAATTACATCTCTCACTCTAAAAGGTAACACATGGAGAAAAAGATAGATATTTCACTTTATCTGACTGTCCATATTGGATTAGTTTTAACATCTGATTATGTGAGTCTTCTGTGTAAAGGCAAGCTGGAGGAATACTGGGGAAAACTAAAGACATGAGGAAAAAAAATTCACATTGATTTAAATGTGGTCTTTAAAGGTATAGTAATGTTTCACAATAAAAACAGCTCCAATTAATCTTCATAGTATTTGGGCCATGGAGAGTGTTATTTCAATACTGCCAGAGTTGTAGTTAAAGAGTAATTGAATGATAAAGTATTCCACTCCTACCACTTTTAGTGATGTAACACTGCTCACCTCAGTGCAGCAAGACTGTCCAGATGGATCTCAGAGGGGGAAAATTTTCATTTAGCATAAGGGAAGAAACCTGAAAAATCTGTCAAGGGGGGACACGGTTTTCCTTATGCTCACAGAAGATTGTCCCTTGCAGTGAGCTGTCTGGTCTCAAGACCAGATTCCACATCTCAGGGGAGGTGGCTTACACTAGGTAAAAAGGGCAGCAGGGGGATACTTTATCATTCAATTACTGGAGTGCCATAAACACCTCCCCCCCAAAAAAAAATACAAAAAAGTAAACCTTTTTAGGATTCTCTGGGATAAAAGCCACTTTCAAATCAATAGTAATTATGGTAATATTTATTTTTCCTCTACAGTAAATTTGGTATTCTACATTTTGACTTTATACCTAAGGCCCTATGGCCATTATTATGTATTTTTTAACTTTAGTTGGCACCCACAACGAATCAAAATTATATATCATTGCATTTCTAGTAGATATTAATATACAGGACTTAAGGATACTTCAGTGTCGGGTTTTACTCCTGCTGCAGCCGATTCACATGATAAGGACTAGATAAAAATGAACACAGCTCATGTAGGAGAAGCACTAAAGTGTGATAATGAGGTGATAAAGTGGTGATGACTTCTCAAATGACATCACTTCTCCAGTTCCTATGTTATTTTATGGAGCCTATGCATTAAGATTTCTCCAGCATTAGCGATCTTAGTGCATAGACTCTATAGAATAACACAGGAAGTGAAGAAGTGATATCACTGGAGAAGTCACCTCTGCTTTATCACCTCTTTATCATGCCTTAGTGCATAATGTCCCACATGTGTCCTCCTTCTCAAAATATATCAAAGGAATTGCAATTGTAAAATCAAAGTCTTTATTTCAAGTACATGAAAATTACATGAACATGGTAACAGACAGCCTTTCACATTTTGTGACTTTAGGGGCACTTATTCAAAGGCTCATTTCAAGTTCAAATACAGTCACTTAAATGGCCCTGTATGGGATATGCATATTTAGAATCTGCAAATTGACAGATCTCATGGTCGAAGACTCACCTCCTCACTCTCCATTAGAGAAATCTTCAGAAGTTAACCCATAAGTAACCCATAAGTACCGTTCACTGCAAATATATGAACATTATATGTATACCTGGCACAGTTTTATCTCATGGATAACATTCATTACATGTAATAACTTGAACAAACACATATAAATATATGGATACAACTGTGGTGGCGCACAAATGAACTTCCTGTTGGAATATGTGGGAAATGATAGGTAGAATAGGTCTTTAGGGGTTAATGTTTGATATTCATGTGTGTTATTACACATGAATTTATGGTTCATTTATTTGTCTCCTCTTATGTTTCTCCATTTGATCCTATGTATATAATTAAGTGATGATCACTGTTATATATGGTGATGGAATAATGTTAAAGGGTTAATATATGGTCACAACAATTGGGTGTATGTGTGTGAGTGAATAGTAAATTATATGTGAATAGATATTTGTATTTGTATCATTATTAATGATACAGTTAAGATGGGGTTAATTATAATCATATAATATTTGGTGTTGAGCATTATGTTTTATTAGATTAGTAACAGAGTTTTGTTTAGTTTAGTTAGGTCTTTTATTTTTATTTACTAATTCGTTAGAGGATGCACACCCTAATTAATTAGGGAGGGAGTTAGGTAATGTCTGTTTGTAACATGGGATGGGAGGAGCATAGGGGTATATAGGGACAATAAGGATGATGTTTTATATATACATTAATTCCCTGAAGAAGAAACCCGGGTGGTTTTGAAACGCGTTGGAATGAGCATGGAGTGAGAGCCCGATTTGTAATACAAGTCGGTGGTGGAAGAGTGATTCTACCGCAAGACTGGACGGAAGCGGAAGAAAGGAGGTTTGAATCATGACCGTTGTTAACATGCCGATTGATGGTTGAGCTAATCGGCAGAAACGCTGTGAAGCTGAGGAATGAGGATCGAGTACTCAGCAAAGAGAGGCGGTTCAGCTGTATATGGAAACAAGTCTCTAAGGATATCAGATAAGTGTAACCTACTGTAAGAGCATATATTTAAGCAACAAATGTCAACAAAGTGGTGTATTGGAACATTTCAATCTTTTAATATCCACTGCTGTGCATTGTGCACGTGAACCGTGTGTCAAGTAACGATACTGGTCTGAAAGACGGAGTGGATTGGCTATACACCAGAAAATTGTGTGAGGAAGGAATATGGATTGCCGTTTATACCATATGCAGTTACACTTTGATTAGAGCATTATACACAGCGATAAGGATCTTATTGCTACTTTGTAGCGTGACGACTCTTCCTGGGACTATACTTTGTATCTCAACTCTGCTCATATACATTTTTTGGACTTTTTATATACCGGTATATAGATAGGGCTAGTTAGTGGAGGCATTTTATATACATTTTTATTGGGGGTTATTCGAGGATGTTGTAATTTATATTGCATTTGGGATTGCCATATGGTGTATATGTTTACCGTGGTGGCTTTCTATATGCTGTATGCAAACTATTAGGGAAGGATCTGTGGCATCGTGACTTTTTTGGTGTTTGGGGTGCCCCAGAGTTGTATTCCTTCAGTATTTCATATGTTTATCTGCGGCATTATAACAGAGGGAGTGTTTGAAGTGCCTCAGATTATTATATTGTAGTGTATTTTTATGTGCCATGGAATATTGAAATTGTATTTCTTTGGTTTTTACTTCATCTCTGTTTGGAAGATTGGATTAAAAGGATTTTGATTTTTATTATTTCCTTGTATTGTTCTGTGTATATATGCACAATGTAATTCCCACAAATACTCGAAGCGCCAGATCATGTTTTGGAACATATAAATATATGAACATACATATATATTTATATGTAATTTATATTTATCTGTATTAATAACAGAAGAAGGTTGGCATGTATCCACATTTTTATGTCCGTTTCAAACGCACTTCAGGGCGGCAGCAAGGAGGAGATATTCTAATCTCTATACTGTCTTTCCAGAAGACACAGAGTGGCTTGATTTTCACAGGAATGGCCAGGGGCCAAATCAAGAGCTTTACTTGCCCTCGATTTCTCCTTGTAAAAATCCCCAAATATATACTTGGCCAACTTACGCTGCTCTCCACCTCACACATCACCTCAGGATCAATTTTTAGTCTTATGCCTCATCTACCTTACACAAACAATTTGCGCTCTTTCACTTCACTCTCCTCTGATGTCCCACCCCACATTCACCTTGCTCAACTGAAGCCTTATGTCTCTGTAACAAGGGGTAGTACTGATGGCTGTCCATGGTGTCATCACACACCTCTCTCCTGTTGCCACCCTGCTCCCTAAACAGTGCCAGAGTGTGTATGCAGCCTGAGACCATCAAGTGGAGTTTTGTGCCCCCACCCCGTTAAGGACTGTCCCTTCTTTCTCTCACATAAATATTTTCAACAATCTATGCAGACAGCCTGTTGCTGTTCCAGACATTGGATATGTGTCTGAGTGAGTCCTTTACAGCTGAATCACTGCACAGATATTGAATTGGACTATATCTCAGTCTGCACAGCTCAAATAACCACACATTCACACCACACATGCGTTACACTTGCAGTACATAACCTAACACAGAGCATGTCATTTCCAAAATACATAGCTCAAAATGCATAGCACAAACACAAACAATATATACCACTGCACCTAAATACCTGTCTCATCTGCATCTGTTCTCTGCTTGCTCCTCAAGTAGGCCTGGCTCCACCAGATGGTTAAACGAAGGATAAATGCCCTCATCACAGAGCATTAATAACCATAAGTCACACCAACAAGTACAGTACAGGCGGCAGCTACAAACAATACTTGCTCTAAAAAAGTGACAGGTGGAAAATACATAAAGCATCCCACTGTTTCTTAAACACAAAGAAAACTATACAAGATAAAGGCTACAGTGTTCTACGCCTCTTGCTAAAATCATGTCCCGCCTTCTAACGAACAAATGCCATGTACTAGTTTAGCCTTTACCTTCTATTCTTTTTATTGATTTATTAAAATATATATTATATATACTTAATATGTAAAAACATATATATTGTAGTGTTTATTCCCCTGAGTAAAAGCAAGGGTTCTCCCGCTGCTGAAAGATTTTTTATTATTTTATTATTTATTATAGCGCACACTTGAATTTTTTAGGTGCAGTATCACAGTAGCCTGAAATTGTACACTGGAGCTGTTGCTATTTTTTCCTATGGACAGCTCTGGTCAGTTGACCATAAATCTCCATAGGATGGTGTAGCAACAGCACCACTGTACTATTTCAGGACACTGTGATACTGCACCTACAACATATTTTTTTTTTACATTTTAAGTATTACTATCCCTTTAAATATATTTCAATCCCTTATTTAATTTTAGGGCCAACTATGTTTCTCCCTGCTGTAGCTGTGAGAGTGAGCTATGTGCTGTGTAAATTATCTGGAGCCCTATATGCATTAAATAAACTGGTGTGGAGGTCTCTGTCCATCCGCACTTCCTACATAGGACATTGTGTTGGCAGCAGCTTGCCTCAAGGGTGGCTTCCTGTACAAACACATCACCGGTGACAGGATACCATACAACACTGATCAATAGGAATACACACCATTCCCTTTTCTGTAGGAGTCGTGTATAAGTAATGGGGACATGGTAATCAGCAGTGACAGCTCCCCACAACAAAATCTAATTAAAAAAAAATGTTTCAGGGACAGATAGGTAAGCACCTTATTGCAAATGCCTCTGCCACTGAAAAAGTAACAACTATGGCCACGAGGGTCTCATCCATGAGCATGGAATGTGGACACAAATGCCCCCTACCACATTTAAGGGGCTGCATTGTTGCTGCTAGAATACTACTGTTGTAGTTGATTTATACATCAGCAACAACAACACACACACACACACAGTACAGTCATCCTCATGTGTTGTGTTTTTGTATATCCCAATGCCTTTTTATGCATCTTGCTACAATCTGTACCTAAGACAGATAGAGTCTGATTAACTTATTTTGACAGACAACAAAATCAGCCAATGAGACATAGACAAAGTAGAAATCTCATCTGGATCACTATAATCAACACCACCGCAAACTAACAACCCTCTCTCCCTACAACTCTTCCTCACAGTGTCTTTCTTACACAAGCTTAGGGTGTCACTGTATGTGATTCTGCCCCTGCCAGGTCTCAGTGGAACAAGGCTACCTGTTAGGTTAGATGTGCTCCTGTTGCTACCAATGGGACACAGCTGGGATGTCACTGTATCTACCTGTTTTACTGACTACCAGTACACAGCGACATAAGACTGAAGTGTAAAGGATTTGTGCTTCTGTGACTACCAGTGGGACAGTGGAACAAGGCTTTGTGTCAGACAGTTTATGTGTAACTTTTTTTTCACTACCAATGTATAGTACAATTAGCATATTATGACATTGTGTATGTGGTTCTGTGACTAACAGTGGGACAGTGAATTTCTGGTTCTTTAACTATGAGTCTCTCTTCTGGCATGGACAACATTTTACTTCTTTTGCTAGTATAATAAATTATGCTTAATTGCTCATGTCAAACTCTTATTGAGGTTCATTAATTCAGTGAAATGCTTATTGAAGCAAGGCATAAAACAAAGGATTATGTCATTATTATTTAGGTACCTTATAAACAGATTGAATTACTTCTGTGTGTTATTCCAAATAAATACCAGGTCATCAATATAGTGACCATATTGAATTATTGATGACCTAACTGGGTAAGATCTCCAAAGATGTGGGTTTCCACCTACCACCTCATAACGTTGTTAGCATATCATGGTGCAGAGCTTGCACCCATTGAGGTCATGGGTGCCTTCAGAGATAAAACAAAAAATCAAACATAAGTAAATGAGATATTAACCCATTAAGGACCAGCTGTCCTGGGCTGTGTGGTCCTTTAAGGACCACATAGAGAAGTTTAATGTGCCTGATCACGCGTGCTGGCATGCCGAACGAAGAACTGACAGTGATCACTCTGGTCTTGGAGCAGTCAATTTCAGTCCCCGCTACTACTCACAGCACTCCCACAGGAGCGCTGTAAGGACCGTCACTGGTCCATTAGGCTGAAACAGCAGTGATGGTTCTAACACGTCACTGGACGTTAAAGGGGTAAAAAATATATATTGTAAGGCTTATCCGCTTAAGAAAATTAAGGGTACTCCCACTGTTGGGAAGTCTTTTATTCAAATGTTATTGCAGTTCAAACTCAAATTTTTTTAAGTACAGTATCTAAATGGCATGAAATTGTATAGTGCTGTTGCTACACCATGCTATGAAGATTTATGGTCAATTGACCAGAGCTGTCCATAGGATGGTGTAGCAACAGAGCCACTGAAAGGCCACTGTGATATTGCACCTAAAGAAATCAAGTTTAAGCTGCAATAACTTTTGAATAAAACACCTCTCAGCAGTGGGAGTATGCTGGTTGTACTCAGAAGGATAAACTCTACTATATATATATATATATATATTTTTTTTTTTTTTATAGCTATTGAGTAAAAATAAATATTCATAGCATTAAGGAGAAGAGTTTTCAGATCAGATGAGTAAGTGGTATGACCTTTGAGGTGATAATTCAATGCCTGAAACATGACACAATGATTTTCATAGCATTTCATCCAAGTAATACATAATACAAAATATGACAATATGACATAATACAGAACATTGCATTTCATCCTAGCAATATATAACACTGAATATGGCAACAGTACATGTTTCTTTCGTGGTAGAACTGAATACCATTGTATTGTAGTGTTGTATAATGTTGCACAGCAATGATCTAAATCAGCTGATGGAGACTATAAATCACATGTAGAAGGAGGCCCTCCCCATCACAGTTTGCGTCATGATTCTCTGCTTCTTTGGCAGATGTCAAACTCACAAGAGTAGAAGATAAAGAGGTTCTTCACATGTTTTCTGTGTGTGTCTTTTAACCCCTTGGGTGCTAGAGAGGTCTTCAACACATTGCTTCGCAATTCATTGAAGATTTCTCTTGGATGCAAGGGGTTAAATAATCAATACACCACATATAACTCTTATTCAGACTTCACACATCATCTTCCACCAGCAGTGCCTGGGCAGCTGCACACTTTACCCTATTGTTAAAATGGTCCTGTTATTGTCATATGTCACTGTACAACAGAAGGAATTTTTTGCCAACTGGAGTATTCCCAGAACAGTGTAGGAATTAAAATGGCAGCAATTGGCTATTCAGAGCTGGGGGTTTTTTGCCAACCCTTTGAGTGCCACAGGTGTAGTCAGAGCATTGCTTTGCAATGCATTGCACACTCCTCTGGCACTCAGAGGATTAATATCTGCTTGTAGGGAGAATTTACATTGAATAAACTTCCATGGCTGAGTATGATAGTTGTAGTACAATAGCTAGAGACCCATGTTTTGATGACACTGTAAAAGTGGATTAATATTCAAGTCTATTAGATTTAGTGTATTTCACTGCACTTCTGACTTATGTGAAAATATTAGTTTTTTTTATTGTGACAATCACTTTATACGTGTTCAGTTATTAACTTTAGACTTCTCTTATTTATTATTTTTATGTTTATTTTACTTCACTTTTGAGTTCTTTGGAGGAGTAGCTTAACGCTTCATTGTTCACAAAAATCGTTATCTATATATTTCTTCTCCCCCTGGTTGTAGTATATTCTATATTGCAACATAGCGAGCTGGAGACACCTTTTGTATACACTTGTTAAAAGTAATTAACCTTTTGATTTTCACAAGGGTGAGCAACAAATTTAAAGAGCTCAGTTTATTAATTTAGCATATTTTCCATTTAAAACCACCATTTCATTTGCTGTAACATCAGCCTGACATGCTAGTAAAATTGAGGCATTGTCCTGTGAGATCACTATCTTGTTTTTCATCAGAATAAACTTGTTCTCACACAGGATGCACAATTCTTTCCTACAGAGAAACCCTTCTTTACATGAACCAGGAGCTGCTGTTATGTCCCCAGTCTAATACTGACAAGAAATAAAAGCTGTGATGCATTTTGATGTTTAAAGTAGTATGTGATTTATACACAAACAGAGGAATGGCAATTATTGGGCACCATAAGGAAGAAATAAAAATTCCCCAAATGCTAAGCAGTATATTGGAGACTACTATAGTATTCAATGTTGTAAAGGGGCAATATTTGACCCTTTTAAATTAAAGGCATCATTCTCACAGCTATGGAAACTAAAAAACTTCTCCCAGTCCCTTTACTGTTAACATAGCAGATCAAATAGATCTGCAGTGCTGGGTGATGTTCGCACCACACCTGAAGCTTATGTGACATTTCTGCCTTCTACAGAGAATAGGATTCTCTTTCTTCTATAGAAAGGAGAGCAATGTTGCTTCCTGTTCCCTAAACCCAGAGATAGGCAATGACATCCCCTGCCCTGCAGATCTCATTGATCTGCAGGGGTAATGCAGAGGGAACTGCTGAGTTTTTGGCTAAGAGGGTGCACTTCTCCCTCAGCTGTGAGCACGCACTTCCTATAGTCTAAAATGATCTTATAATGACCCTTTACTGCCCCTTTAAAAACATCCTTTTAAATCAATTGGGATTTTTTTTCTTCCCTATGATGTAGTTGATTTGCTCCAGAGTTGTTTCTCTATTCTTTTGTGTATAAGGCTCTATGTGGCAGGAACAAAGAACCTGAAGTCATACAGAATGTTTGTGAATCACCATTTCAGCAGGATAGGTCAAGATGGGTTGTTCAACCTGGTCTACATACCGTTGTGCTGTGAAAATATCTGATATGTACTAGCGTGTGCACTTCTGCTATGCTCCCCACTGCACTGGAGGTCTCTTTCATTCAGTACATTAAAAGCCCTATTTAGATCAATGTGAATTGTACTTGTCTTCATGGTGCAGTCAACTTGCTTTAACACTGCACCACTTCTTAGTACAACAGCCTCATTGTCTCAGGCCCTTTCACACAAGAAACACCAATGCAGTGATATTGTGCTGGTTATCTCACCCGTGGTGAAAGGTAAGCTGTTCCTCTATGGTGACTTTCACATGGCTGACTGTTACCTTGCATGAATGCTCCAACAACATGCATCTTTACTGAACTCACACAAGAATACTGTAAAGAAGAAGTAAGGCAAATCTGCCTGGCGACCTACTGGCCTATGTAAATTGGGGGGTTTGAGGTGTTTGTAACAACCTCCAATTAATAGCTGGCTCACGTGTCAGCCAATAATATTAGCCTGATTCCTACTCAGGCCAATTGTCTTCAATGTCTCCTGCAATAGAACTGCAGGAGTAGCAAATAGATTATGAGTAACACAGGAGATGAAACATAACAAGGGGCCACTATATTCTGTCAGCTGTGTGAAAGAACCCTTAAGCAACATGGAAAAGCCCCTCAGTTCACATGATGAACATTTTTTTTACCAGTTCTGTCAGTTGCCCCTTCTTTGTGTTTCTGTCTTTATGATTTGAATATAAATGTGTTTAATTGCTTTCATGTACATTTATTTTTCTTGATTTGTAGTACATGTGCTGGACTTCTGGCCCTTTTGATCTCAGTAGTCTCCCTTTGGCCTTTGTGGAAAAGCAAAAGCAAGTCTACTGACGGTAGAGATTTTACAGTGCATATCTGCCAGGTTAGTATCACTTTGATATTTTGGAATTAATCATTATTTAGTCCAGCAGCAAGCTGTGTCTATTCAGCTATTGTTTTGTCTACAACTCCCATCATCTTTAACTAGCCATTGGCTGACTGAAGTTGATAGGAATTGTAGTCCAAAATAGAATCAAAATGTAATCCACACTCAATATAAGATGAACAGAACCATGTAGCTAAAAGCAATCTTCATATTTTTTTAAACAAACATTAGGGCACACAGTTCTAGATAGGTTGAGAAACTCACTACTTCATCAGCAGCAGAAGACATACCTGGTGGTCTGGTGCATTTTTCTTGCCTTGCAGGATTCCAGAAGTAGAGTTTCTCAGAGTATCTGTCTCTGTGTGCCCATGCTTTTAATGATTCTTTAACTGTTTAAGGACTAGAGATGTTAAAAGGGGTTAGGACCGGAGTGCTGTGCAGTTCATTGCTTTGCAACGCATTTCACACTCCACTGGACCTTATTCATTTGAGTATCTGAGGAGGTGTCCTTCGCATTCCACATCAATGCATTGCTTACCACTCTGGCCCTCAAATAGTTAATAAAATATGAAGATTGCTTTTATCCAGGTAGTTCTGCTTCTGTGGTGGATTGAGGCATGGGATCCCTCTCTCATAATTCAGCACCAAAAACAGAGAATTGGGCAAGGGGATGGTAAGTCACCATCATACTTAAAGGAACAGTAACCTCACTTTCTTTAATCTGGGCAGAAAATCCTAATGGCTACTGTGAATGATTTCTGTGTGGACTGGTTCTCCAAAACTAATCTTTAATTAACACTGTATTTAATTTCCACAAGGAAAAGATATCTTTCTTTCTTGCAGGACTCTTAGAAGGCAACTTCCTCCCACTAAGAAGATTTCCTAAGAAGACTTCAGAGAGAGAGGTTGCCCAGGTGGTTTATGGGCTAAGATGTGATAGGAAAGTGATAAAGAGGGGTAACGTCTACAGCGTCATAAACTCTCCGTTCCTGTGATATTCTATGGAGCCTATTCACTAAGGTCACTCAAGCTGCAGGTGACATTTTAGTGCATAGGCTCCATAGAATAACATGGAGACTGGAAAGTTAATGACACCGGTTATCTCTATTATATCACCTCTTTAAATTACATCTCCCCCAAGAGTACTGCAAACACAAAAATGTCTGCCTCCATGGACATGATATCCCATACCAATTTAAGGTTCATTTTGGAGACCTACACAGAAATTATTCATAGTGGTCATTAGGATTTTCTGCCCAGATTAAGGTGAGGATTTGTTATTAGGATGTGTTATTTTTCCTTTAACAGTTCATTTACTGCTAATAATATGTTGAATATGGGGGTCTCATGAAATTTGTGCTTCAACCTTACCTGACCATTCCCGATTTAACCCTTTGAGTGGCAATGGGGTATGCAACGCATTGCAAAGCAATGCGTTGCATACCTCTCCGGCACGCAAAGGGTACAGTTTTCTGTCTAGTTTTCGGGCTATTTTCTCTTGTGCTATTTTTACTTGCAGTACAGTGCAGAATTCATTGTATAAGTGACAGAGCTTATGTTCTCTTTTATCACAACGGAGTGGTACATGTTTTGGAGAAAACGGAATTCTTAATCTAAAGGTCATGTTTTGTAACTGGAGAACGGAAGGGCAAAATTCATTAGAAATTGATACTTTATACAAAGCATTGTTGATGCATGGAATAACCTCCTGTCAGAAGCGGTAGGCGCTATTGAGATACAATACTATCCTAACTAGATAAATTAAAGGGAAAGTAATGTTTCACAAAAAAAAACAGCTCCATTTAATCTTCATAGTATTTGAGCCACAAAGAGTGCTATTTCATTACTATCAGAGTTGTAGTTCGAGTAATTGAATTATAAAGTATCCACCTCTAACCCCTTTTACCTAATGTAAGCCATCTCCCCTCAGATGTGGAATCTGGTCCCTTGACCAGACGGTTTACTTTTACTTTTTTGCGTGCGACCAAATGAAACAGCATGACAACGCGAGATTCTCATGTCGCCTCTTGAAATGTCACATCCCAGTTTACAAGTACCACATTGCATTTGGTGCTTTCTTTTGTTGACTGCAGCTCCCATATTGCTGCCCCGGCTGTAGGCCATCATAAATATATCTAAGGAACCACTCTATTGTCATCTGCTTCCGGCAAGGCACACACTGCAGGCATTGATATTTTCTCGTGGTAGGTGCAAGGATATCCAGCAACGTAAGAAGCTCAGAAATGCCAGGAGCAGATGACCATAAAGTGCTAGTGGTTCCTTTAATGTATTTATGATTAGCTAGAGCCGGGGCAGCATGATGGGAGCTGCAGTGCAACAACAGAGAGCATCAAATACACTGTGGTACTTGTAAACCGGGATGCGACCTTTCAAGAGGCGCATGAGAATCTTGCACTGTCATGCACTGCGAGATTCTCATGTCACCATTTTTACTATGGCAACATAATAACTGCTGTTGTGTGTGACCTTTTAAAAGGATACCGACCAGACAGCTCACAGCAAGGGACAATCTTCTTACAGTGAGCATAAGGAAAACCCTGCCCCTCCCCTGGACAGTCTTGCTGTTCTGAGGTGAGTAGTGTTACATCGTCAAAAGGGGCAGGAGGAGGATACCTTATCATTCAATTACTCTTGAACTACAATTTGGACAGTATTGAAATTACACTTTCCATGGCACAAATGCTATGAAGTTTAATTGGAGCTGCTTTTATTGTGAAATATTACTATCCCTTTAAGGGCATTATTCAGAGAAAAGATGAGTTATTCTGGAGATTACCAACTGAACAACAGGTGACAAATAATTCTCCAAATTCCATTAATTTAAATGGGGCTTTTAAGCCATTGAATGCTAGAGAGGTCTCCACCCCATTGTGAAGCAATGGGATGAAGACCTCTCTAGCATTTGAGGGGTTAAAATTCCCATTTCACTGTCGTCCAGTACAGGTTACTGGTACACTGGGAGGTGATCCGCCCCTTTAAGTAGGCAGGAACATTCATCTAAATGTATGCAGGGGGCGGAGCCTCCCCTCCCTCTTAGGCTGCACCTCAGTCAGAACAAGCCAGAATGATTTGTTCCTCGGTGTGTTCACACCAGGCAAAGAACAGCTCTCTTCAAGTTTTAGTTTCTTTGTTATTTTTACAAATATGGAATACCACCATTAGGCGGGTTACCAAGGCTGTCAAATGCCCTATTTAAAGTGGAAAGCACAGCTTCCAGGGTACTTCTGGTGGATCTTTTGCCCTGAAGAGGGAATAACTTGATTTCAAGTATTTTCCTGGGGAATTATCCTCTGTGGTGATTCCTTTCTGATCTTGGTAACCTGAAGACAGAAGTCCTGCAGGAAAGGTGAGCCACCCTTTGAGTGCCGAAGGTCCACTTGTCCCTCAGTGTCCCTTCATTGGGATTGAATTTGGGAGTTCTCATTGTGCACTCCAGCGCTCATTGGGTGTTTTTGTATATTTTGCTATGCAATGTATATGTGTATGTCTGAGTTTTGGAGTAGTTTATGTGGGATTTAACCCTCTCTCTGCTGGGTTTGTCTATTTCATGGGCATTTGCATTGTTTACCTTGGTTGGGTAATGTTTACTGTTATAGTATATATGTTTGCTATGTGTTATGCAACTTTTACTTTAAGGGTAAAATTTATTGAAAATATGTTCCGCGCCTTTAAGCGCGCTTTTCCCGCATAGACGCCATTGCTCCTTTACTCTCTATAGACTTACACTCTGTGGACGTATCTCTGGAACCGTATCACGGTGCCGTGATTGCTGCAGTTCCCTGTCTGTCACCAGTAGGGGGCTTCTATTGGCTGTCTGCAGTTAGCCCGCCTCTTGTTGCCTATTTAAACCTGGATTGGGCACCCTTTGAGTGCCCTTTCGTGTTGTTTCTGACCTTCTTGCTATCACTATGCTAGTGATAGCTGGGCCTCTGTTCCAGTGTTCCTGAGTTCCTGATCTCCTGTGTTCCTGGGTTCCTGATCTCTACTGTTCCAGTGTTTCCTGGATGCTGAGTTACTCCAGTCCTGGTTCCGGCCTAGTCTCTGGTGTTGCAGTTACTGCTGAACTTCTTCTATGCTGTTTCCTGACCTGACTGATGGTTGCTGGTTCCTGTCATCTCATCACCTGTCTTCAGTATCCTGGCGACCTTCTGCCTGGTCGCGTTGGTGACATTGCTACAATTCTGTGTCGGTTACGAAAGGGCCATGACCTCAGACAGCAAGGGTGAAGGTAATGCACAGAATATCCATTGGAGGATGGATGTGCTCGAGCAACGTTTGGATCAGTTGGCAGTTGCAATCCAAACGATCCTTGACCGCACAGTTCCTGGCGAACTCTGCCCAAGGCAACAAGTCGGACCAATTATCATGATGGTCAGTCACGAAACAACGGAGAAATTGTTCCAATCCCTGATTAGCTCGTTCAGCGGCTCCATTGGTCTGGGGATGGTAGGCAGAAGAGAAGGACAGCTGTATGCCCATCTGTTGGCAAAATGCCCTCCAAAATCTAGACACAAACTGGCTCCCCCTGTCAGACACCAGTACCCTAGGCACTCCATGCAACCGGAATACTTCTCTGGCGAATACCATTGCCAATTCCTTAGCTGAAGGAAGGCCACGGAGGGGCACGAAATGAGCCATTTTAGAAAATCTGTCCACCACCATGAATATAAAAGAGTACCCCTTAGACATAGGCAATTCTCCCATAAAATCAATGGAAACATGAGACCAGGGGCGTTCGCCATTAGGCACCGGTTGAAGCAAGCCCACTGGGAGATGTCTCGGGGTCTTAGCGCGGGCGCAGGTGGCACAGGCATTCGTAAATTCGGCACAATCGTTTCTCATGGAAGGCCACCAAAATAACTGAGAAAGGGACCATAACAATTGGTCTCTACCAATATGTCCCGCAGCCTTAGAGGAATGGTAGGTTTCGAGCAGCCTAGTACGAAATGGTTCAGCGACAAAACATTTGCCCACTGGGGTTTCATGGGGAGCGGACCCCTGAGAGGCCAGGATCTCCTCCCCTAAGGGAGAAGTGATACTCGTGCGTATAGTAGCCAGTATTCTATCAGGTTGGATGATAGGTGCTGGTGTTTCCACTCTGTCACTGTCGGCCTCAAATTGTCTTGACAGTGCATCAGCCCTGATATTCTTTGACCCCGGTAAATATGATACAATGAAATTAAATCGAGACAGGAACAGTGCCCACCTGGCCTGACGGGAGGACAATCTCTTGGCCTCGGAGAGATACGTCAGATTTTTATGATCCGTTAGGATTAAGACAGGATTCTTAGTACCTTCAAGCAAATGACGCCATTCCTTAAGAGCGAGGATAATGGCCAATAATTCTCTGTCACCTATCTCATAGTGGCTTTGAGTGACAGTCAACTTTTTAGAGAAAAATCCACAAGGTCTGAGAGTTCCACCTTTATCGTGTCGTTGCGAAAGTACTGCCCCAACCCCAATATCTGAGGCATCAACCTCTAACGTAAATGGAAGTAGAGGATTGGGGTGGGATAACACAGGAGCCGCAGCAAATGCCAGCTTCAAATTTTCAAAGGCTTTCTCAGCAGATACCGGCCAACAAGAAGGATTAGCACCCTTGTGCGTAAGATCGGACAGAGGTTTGACAATGGAAGAAAAGTTCTTAATAAACCTCCTATAATAGTTAGCGAAACCCAGGAAACGCTGTATGGCTTTAAGGCCCTTGGGTTTTGGCCATTGTAGGACAGCTGACAACTTATCTTTGTCCATGGCAATGCCATCATTGCCAATTATGAACCCCAAGAATGGCACACTGGTTCTATGAAACTCACATTTTTCCAATTTACAAAATAATTTGTTCTCACGGAGTCGTAGCAATACTGCAGATACATCCTTGATGTGCTGTGCCATGTCTTGGGAGTAAATCAGTATATCATCAAGGTAAACCACAACACATGTCTGTAACATATCTCTCAGAACATCGTTTATCAGTTCCTGGAAAACTGCGGGTGCATTACACCAAATGGCATTACTAGATACTCGTAGTGCCCAGCTCGAGTATTAAAGGCAGTTTTCCACTCATCACCTGCTCGAATGCGAACCAGATTGTAAGCGGCCCGTAGGTCCAATTTGGTAAAAATCGAAGCGCCCTTAAGCCTGTCAAAAAGCTCGGTGATGAGTGGTATTGGGTATGCGTTTTTTGCCATTAGTTTATTCAGGCCCCGGTAGTCAATGCATGGTCTTAATTCGCCATTTTTCTTTTTTACGAAAAAGAACCCAGCCCCAGCTGGAGAGGTAGATTTTCGTATGATCCCTCTAGCAAGGGCATCAGAAATGTAGTCCTCCATAGCCTTATTTTCTTCACAAGATAATGGATAAGTGCGTCCTTTAGGAGGTACTACTCCAGGCTGCAATTCAATGCAACAATCATAAGGTCTATGCTGGGGTAGCATACTAGCCTCTCCTTTGCTAAAAACATCGCCAAACTGTTGGTACACATCCGGTATAGCAGAGGAGGTGCATAGGACCTTAATAGGCTGGATGACGCACTTGTCCATACAAAACTGGGACCAAGCAGCAATTTCACACTTTTTCCAATCAAATTGTGGGTTATGTAACTGTAACCACGGAAATCCCAATATTACCGCGTGGTGCGGAGAATTAATCAGTTGAAACTGCTGCTCTTCTCTGTGAAGTGCCCCAATAGTCATAGACAGTGGCATAGTTTCAAATAAAACCTGAGGCGGTTCTAAAGGTCTACCATCAATCGCTTCGATAGTCAAGGGGTTTTCTCTTTCAATGCGTGGAACTCCGTGCAAGTCAGCAAAGGTATTATCCATAAAATACCCTGCTGCACCAGAGTCAACCAAGGCCAAAACCTCCACAGATCGTTGTGCCCAAGACAATACCACCTGAATGGTGGGTTTCGTTATGCCCGACACTGGGGACGATTGTACACCACCTAGGGCCTGTCCCCCAAGGTACCCTAGGTGTGTGCGTTTCCCAGACGTACCGGACAGGAATTTAGCAAGTGCCCTTTTTTACCGCAGTATAAACACAACCCTTGCTTCTTGCGATAAAGTCTCTCTGCCTTGGTTAGTCTAGTGAAGCCTATTTGCATAGGTTCGCTTGTTTCCCGTACAGGTTCACTAGACTTCAATGCCAAGGGAGGGATGGGTGGGCAAAATATGCTACTAGGCTCATTATCTTTTGATCGTATTTTACGATCTCTGGCAATTGATCTCTCACGTATTCTGGAGTCAATTATCATAACATACTCAATGTAATCATCTAGATCAATAGGTAGATCTTTAGCAGCAATTTCATCTTTAATGTGGTCACTCAGGCCTTGAGAAAAAGCTGCCAATAATGCCTCGTTATTCCAACCTACCTCTGCTGCCAATGTGCGGAATTCGATGGCATAGTCGCCCACTGTACGCCTGCCCTGTTGTATCTCCATAAGGCGTTTGGCAGCAGAGTTGGTTCTACCAGGAGGCTCAAACACTCTTCGAAAGGATTGCACAAATTCTCTGAAGTTCTTAGTACAAGGTTTAGCATTCTCCCACAAGGGGTTAGCCCAGGCCAATGCTCTGCCAGTGAGCAGTGATATCGTGAACCCCACTTTACTACGATCATTGGGAAATGCGTGTGCCGTCAATTCCATAAAGATTTCAAGTTGGTTGATGAACCCTCTGCAGAGACTAGGGTCACCATCATATCTTAGCGGCAAGGGTGCAGAAGCCGTTAAACCTTTAACAGTACCCTCTAGGGGCCTGGTATCACTTTCCGGTGTCTGACTTGGCGAGACCACCGGGCTAGAACTCGATTTGTCAGCGAGTACCGTGCGTTCATCAAGGATCGTTTGGATTGCAACTGCCAACTGATCCAAACGTTGCTCGAGCACATCCATCCTCCAATGGATATTCTGTGCATTACCTTCACCCTTGCTGTCTGAGGTCATGGCCCTTTCGTAACCGACACAGAATTGTAGCAATGTCACCAACGCGACCAGGCAGAAGGTCGCCAGGATACTGAAGACAGGTGATGAGATGACAGGAACCAGCAACCATCAGTCAGGTCAGGAAACAGCATAGAAGAAGTTCAGCAGTAACTGCAACACCAGAGACTAGGCCGGAACCAGGACTGGAGTAACTCAGCATCCAGGAAACACTGGAACAGTAGAGATCAGGAACCCAGGAACACAGGAGATCAGGAACTCAGGAACACTGGAACAGAGGCCCAGCTATCACTAGCATAGTGATAGCAAGAAGGTCAGAAACAACACGAAAGGGCACTCAAAGGGTGCCCAATCCAGGTTTAAATAGGCAACAAGAGGCGGGCTAACTGCAGACAGCCAATAGAAGCCCCCTACTGGTGACAGACAGGGAACTGCAGCAATCACGGCACCGTGATAAACCGCTTCACACAGCGACTTCAGAGAGGGCTCATTTTATTTGTCTTCCCTTGCTCTATCATCCAGTTGTATGTTTGAGTGTGTTGGGGGACTGGGGGGACTTCAGTCACTGTTATGGGGTACTTTGTGAGGAAAACTACGCTTCCCATGAGAGCTTGGTTCGCGCTCTTTTTCTGATTGGCTCCCGTCGCGGCAGCCATTTTGTGAGTTCTTCTCATCGAGTATACTACGCAGGGACCGGACCTTCTCTCTTTCCTCTGCTGATTAACCCTTCGCTTGCCAGATAAGTTTAGTTTTAAACGTATATTTAATATTTAATCTTTCACACTTTAATCGGGTGATTCCTATCAGTGGGGTATATCTGACGCTGTGATCATGTCTACGCCACTTGAACCTGGGACTAGACCTAAGACGAAGGAGGCTGGGGTATCTGTCTCCCCTATTGCGTTTTGCTCCTCCTGTCACGCAGGGCTACCTAGAGAATTTTCTGGTCATCTGTGCCCAACTTGTGTGGAAGGTCATGGCAGCAAGCCAGGGCCTTCCAGTCACACTGTTGAGCCAACATGGGTGAAAGAGTTCAAGGCTGCAACTAGGGATCTCAGATCCACTCTTCAGCTCTTTCCCTGTCAGGTTCAGGGGGCTCTTCAAGTATGGCAGACCCCCTCCACTGTCAGGACCTCCCTGCCCAAGCCACAGGGAGCTCCTGACATCTCTGATTCTTCTGAGGAAGAATTGTTGCAGGATTCTGATGTTGAGGATGGTACTGTTATTGAGTCTACCAGATCCATTGGGGACCCTTATGAATGTGACCCTGAATTCTCTGCGGAGGGTTTGATCAGGGCTGTTTTGACCACCCTCAATCTTCCCTTGCGTCAGGAATCTACTCTTGACCCAACGGACGTGTTTCAGAAACCTTCTAAGGCTGTTACATGTTTTCCTACTAATCCTACTCTTGAACGCTTAGTCTCTGATGCGTGGAAAAATCCTGATAAGTCCTCTTCAGTCTCAAAAAAGTTTGCTAAACTTTATCCTTTTCCTGAGGCTGAACTGGCTAAATGGGTTAATCCTCCTAAGGTGGATGCTCCAGTTTCTAGATTGTCTAAATCTACTGCTTTGGCTGTATCTGATGCTTCTGCTTTACAGGATTGGACGGACAAAAAGTTAGAAACTTGCCTTAAGTCTATTTTTGCCTCTATTGGTACTGCCATGCGTCCAGCCTTTGCTGTGGCGTGGGTTAACCGGGCCATTGCGGTCTGGACTGAACAGCTTACTGTGGCGGTTTGCCAAGATGCGCCAGTGTCAGAGCAGTTGCAACTCCTTGCTAACATTTCTGAAGCTCAGAATTATGTTTCTGACGCTGCTTTTGACGCAGTTCGCATGATGGCGAGGGCCTCCACTTCTTCTGTGGTGGCTAGACGCGCTCTTTGGCTGAAAATTTGGTCTGCTGACACCGCTTCCAAGAAAGTTTTGCTTTCTTTGCCTTTTCAAGGGACTTCCCTATTTGGATCTGAATTAAAGGAGTTGATTAGCGAGGCTACTGGAGGTAAAAGTACTCTTCTACCCTCAGTCTTTAAAAAGAAGTTTCCAACCAAACGCAATCGGTCTTTTCGTTCCTTCCAAACTGAGACACGCTCTGTGGCCCAGGCGGTTCCGCCTGCTTCGCGCTCCTCCTCCAAGCCCAAACAGTCCTGGAAGCCCAAAGTTGCCCCCAAGGCCAAGACCTCCAAGACTGCTTCGGCATGACTCGCCGAACCCGGGTCTGCATCCGGCTGTAGGTGGGCGCCTTCACATCTTTCGCCGGACTTGGGAGGAGTCAGTAGCGGACCCTTGGGTTCTTCAAGTGGTGTCAGAGGGATACAGGATCCCTTTCTCCTCTCTTCCTCCTTTTCGGTTCCATTTTACTCATCCTTCTCAGGAACCTACAAAAAGGCGTCTGTTCGACGACGCTATTCAGGATCTTTTGGACAAAGAAGTCCTGGAACCAGTTTCTACAGAGGACACAGGTTCAGGATTCTATTCCAACCTGTTCGTGGTGGCCAAAAAGGACGGTGGCTCTCGTCCTATTTTGGACCTCAAAGATCTCCATTCCTTTGTTGTGAGTACCCACTATCGTCAGGAATCCCTGTGCTCTGTGATAGCTGCTATGTCTCCGGGGGAGTTTCTTGCCTCCCTGGCAGGTTTGCCTGCCACAAAGGTCACTTTCAATTTTCGGCTCTTCCCTTTGGACTGACTACAGCCCCGCAGGTTTTTCAGAGAGTCCTGGGTGCTTTGATAGCGGTGATCCATTGAGATGGCATCAGGGTGACTCCCTACATGGACGATTTACCCTTGAAAGCTTCATCTTCACCAGCAGGTTCAGGCTTGCATTCAGACACTCACTCGACACGGGTGGATTGTGAATCTGAACAAGTCAGACTTGATCCCATCTCAGCAGATACTCTTCCTGGGTCTCCTGTTCGACACTCAGAGGTGCATGGTGTTTCTCCCAGAAGAGGTGGCTCATCAGATTGCTCTCCGAGTATCAAAGATTTTGGCTCTCGAGCGGATTCCAGTTCCGAAGTTAACTTCTCTGGTGGGGAAGTTCATTTCCACCATAGAGGCGGTGCCATTTGCCATGGCACACACCAGGGAACTTCAGTGGCCTACATCAACAGACAAGGCGGAACAAGAAGTCTCGCTGCTTGGTTAGAGGTCAAGGCCATTTTATCTTGGGCAGAGGCGCATGTTCCCGTCATTTCAGCGGTACACATTCCAGACGTAGACAACGTCATGAGAGACTTCCTCAGTCATCACACAGTCGACAGCGGAGAGTGGGCTCTTCATCCAGAGGTATTTCACCTTCTAACCCAGATGTGGGGGGTTCCTGTAGTGGATCTGATGGCAACCAGGCACAACAGGAAGGTGTCAGTGTTCTGCTCCCGGTGGAGGGATTCACTAGCCCTGGCAGTGGACGCCTTGTCCATACCTTGGGACTTCTCCCTAGCCTACATCTTCCCTCCTCTTCCTCTGTTGAACAGAGTCATCCAGAAGCTGAAGGCGGAGCATTGTCCGGTCATCCTAATCGCTCTGAACTGGCCTCGTCAGTCCTGGTATCCGGATCTGATGGAAATGTCTGTAGCGGAACCCTTTCCGCTTCCTGCTCATCCAGATCTGCTGTTACAAGGGTACCTGTGGAAGGAGGATGTTCATTGTCTTCATTTGATGGCCTGGAGGTTGAATCCTCAATTCTGAAGAAAAAGGGTTTTTCCTCTTCTGTGGTGTCTACGATGCTTAAAGCTCACAAGCCTGTGTCTTCCAAGATTTCTCATCGAATCTGGTCAACCTTTGTTGCATGGTATGCTGATAGGGATCTATCGCTTGATTTCCATCTTCCTACTGTCCTGGCCTTTTTACAGGACGGGGTTGAGAAAGGGCTCAGCCTAAGTTCTCTCAAGGTTCAGACGTCTGCTCTGTCTGTCTTTTTCCAGGAGTGCATTGCCATCCTCCCTGATGTCAAAGTTTTCTTCCAGGGTGTGGCTCATGTTCGGCCCGCCTTTAGGAGTCCGGCTCCTCAGTGGGACCTCAATCTAGTTTTGGGGGTTCTCCAACATCCCCTATTTGAGTCTTTGGCTTCCATTCCTTTACGCCTTTTGAGCTGGAAGATGGCCTTCCTCTTGGCTATCGTATCAGTTCGCCGGGTGGCAGAGTTACAAGCCTTGTCTTATAAACCTCCTTATCTGGTGTTCCACAAGGATAAGGCTGTGCTTCGCACTTCCAAGGAATTTTTACCTAAGGTTGTCTCCGAATTCCACATCAATCAGGAGATTGTGGTGCCCTCTTTCTGCCCTAACCCTTCCTCTGACAAGGAGAGGGATCTTCATTTGTTGGATGTTGTGCGTTGTCTCAATTTTTATGTTAATCGCACTGACTCTATCAGGAAGTCTGACGCTCTGTTTGTCATTCCTGAGGGGCCTAGGGCAGGGAGACCGGCATCCAAGGTGACCATTGCATCTTGGATAAAATCTACTATTCGTAAGGCTTACGAATTGCAGAATAAACATGTGCCCTTTCGGGTCACTGCTCATTCCACCAGATCAATTGGGGCCTCTTGGGCCTATAAAAATCAAGCGTCTGCTGATCACCTGTGCCGGGCGGCCACTTGGTCCTCTGTGCACACGTTCTCAAAGCACTACCATGTGGATGTGCTGGCCTCGGCTGATGCCAGCTTTGGGAGGAAGGTCCTGGAGGCAGTTTTGCCCGTCTAGGATCTTCTTCTGAGATTCTCAGTGTTTCCTTGCTGTTGAGCCCTGTTGGCTCGGTTCAGTGTGCTGTGTTTTGTTCTTGGGGTTTGTTCTTACCCCTAGTTGGTGTCCGTTGACACTTCTGCTAGTTGGGATCTTTGACTGGTCGGTTCATGGAGGTTCTGGTGACTCTGGGGGCCTTGTGCCTGGTCCTTGCCTCCTTCCCGCCTCTGGGAAAACTCAATGTTTGGACATCCCAGTGTACCAGTAACCTGTATTGGACGACAGTGAAAATA
Source organism: Rhinophrynus dorsalis (assembly GCA_037306005.1). NCBI lineage: Eukaryota > Metazoa > Chordata > Amphibia > Anura > Rhinophrynidae > Rhinophrynus > Rhinophrynus dorsalis. The sequence goes on from CM074723.1 coordinate 223,879,985, forward strand.
GGATTTTAGTTTTACCTGTTAAATCCTTTTCATTTAGTCCATACAGGTTACTGGTCTCCCACCCTGTCAAGGGACCATGCTTGGCTCTCCTGTGGCACGCTGTGGGAGTCCTTGGGGCATGCTCACAGGGGTCTTCTTCTTCTCTCCTATCTCTGGTCAGTGTTAGTGTCTCAAATCATTCTGGCTTGTTCTGACTGAGGTGCAGCCTAAGAGGGAGGGGAGGCTCCGACCCCCTGCATACATTTAGATGAATGTTCCTGCCTTCTTAAAGGGGCGGATCGCCTCCCAGTGTACCAGTAACCTGTATGGACTAAGTGAAAAGGATTTAACAGGTAAGACTAAAATCCTATTATATGTCAATGGGAATGTTTTCCCCCTCATACATTGCTTGTTAGTTTACTCTAAAATTGATGGTCTTTTCTTCATGGTGATTCTGGAGCAAACCAACTGCACCAAAGGGGAGATATAAAAACAAATCCCTGTTGATAATTAGGTTTTTTAACCACTTGAATGCTTAGCACCTTAAGGACGTCAGGGGTCCAACATGCGATAAGGACCCATGACGTGACAAACTATGTTGGTAGTGAGAATTTAAATGATTTTAAAAGCCTTGACCTCCCCATGTACATAAATTCCAAATATATATAGTTTACCTACAAGCATGGCCTGCACAGATCCCTAATTAACAGGAGAGTAAAATGGTATTTTCGAACTTATGAACTAAAATGCACTTACTATTAGTTATATGTTAAAAATACCTGAAAACAGCTGAAAAACTATATAGAACCTTATACTTCCTGTAAGTATATATTCCACTGCACCAAATCAGGGGTCACTTGTCTTTTTACCCATAGCCTGCTGTACACAAATGTTTCCAGAAAGTGTCACTAAAGGAAAAAATAGTTCTTTTTTCATATGTACTGAAAGATTTGAAAACTATGTTATTTCTTACGGTACTCAGTAGCTACTGCTTTTACAAGAAGAATGGCACCCCAGTGGTATGAGTTGACATACTGTAGGGGTACCAGAAACACAAAACTACACTAAGTTCAAACTTTCATTTTTCTTACATTTATTTTCAAACATGACTTTCCTGTACTTAAATGCTTGTCTCAACAACAAAAATAAAGAATAGATAGACAGAACACCCCATTTTGGAAAGAAGACACCCCACCACATCAAATGAGGGGTCACTTGCCTTTTTACCTATAAACTGGTGTGCACAAATGCTTTGAGAAAATGGTGCTGCAGGAAAGAACTGTCATTTTTTTTAAATGTTCACCTCTTCAAATGTACCAAAATCTTTGAAAACCATGGACTTTCTTAATGAATTCATTAGTTACTACTACTATTCATGGGAAAATGGTACCCCATTGCTATGGATTTACATACCATAGGGATATCCCGAGCACAAAATGACACCTACCTGTTTTTAATTTTTAATAGGCTGCCTACACTAATATGGTCCTAACTATTAGAGATATGAAGGAAAACATTTTGGAAAGTAGATACTCACCTGCATCACATGAGGAGTTCTTTGTATTTCTACCCCTAGATTGATGTGCACAAATTTCCATAAAGTGTCGCTGTAGGGAATTTTTTTTTTTTTTTATATTTCCCCCACTTCAAAAATACTAACATTCCTCCTCCCCTTTTCTCTCTCTCTCTCTCTCTCTCTCTCTCTCTCTCTCTCTCTCTCTCTCTCTCTCTCTCTCTCTCTCTCTGTCCCCGGCTAATTCTTCCTTCCCCTTACTTTGTATGCTTAGATATTTATTGACAGTTATGGAGCATTGCCAAAGTTTCCCCAGTTAGCTTAATTACCTTCTGATCCACCATCTAATATGATTTCCCTTCAAAAATAGCTATACTTTCACCTCTCCCTTTTTATACATGATGGACCTTATTGATGTTCCATGACAACTACCCCGTTTTTTTATACCACCTACCCTAAAATGGTTTGTCTCTTACACTCACAATTTTGTATGCTGATGACCTGATTTTCTCGTCTGGGACCAGCCGGGGAGGCAATATCCCTACTCCTATTTCAAGCAGACCCATGGGGATCTTAGTGATACCTTCTATAACCTGCTCATTCCCATATCATACCAATAACTAAGCTAAATCTGATTGAGATAGAGGGCACTGTGCACTATTAACATCAGAACTGCGGTGGGACTTACCTCTTCTCCTAAACCTTTCAGTCCTTCTATACTTTTCCTGCACCTGAGCTACTTGCAGAGAGATCCCTTGGCTAGCTATTGACCCAACATATGATTGCGTTTGGTGTGTTTCGTCCCTGGACGGTCCTGTGAGCTCATTGGTGGGGGAGATGTTGGATGGAAGGGGAAAAAATAGGGGAAGATACTAGAACACAGTTGTTTTCCAAATATTTTACTCCCCCATTGCATTATCGGTACCATACTAGACAATTATCTATGTACGGTGGGGTTTCCCTTTTTTCCCCTCTCTATCTTTCTCCCTTGCTGGTTCTTCCTCCCCCTTAAACTGTATGCGTATATATTCTCTGACAGATATGAAGCATCAACAGGGTCTCCATGATTCTTTTATCCCTTTGAGTGCCGGATGGGCATGCAGTGCATTGCAGAGCAATTTGTTGCATACCCATCTGGCACTCAAAGGGTTAATTACCCGCTGATCTGCCTCATAATATGATCACCCCTCTCCTTGGCCAAATCAATATATATTATTACTCCTCCTTTTCTACACAATGATGGACCTTGTTGATGTTCCATGACAATTGCCCCCTTTTTTACCTTTCCTAAACTGGTTTGTCTTTTACACTCATAATTTCATATAATGATGACCTGGCTTTCTCATCTGGGACCTTTTGGGCCCCCTACTCCTATCTGCAACATACTCTTGGGGGATCTTTATGATACTTCCCATACCATGCTCATTCCCATTACCGTAACAAAGAATGATAACTAAATTTGCTATTACCACCAGAAATGAGAAGGGACCTACTCTAGTTCCCTAAACTTCTCAGTCCTTCTATACTCCTCTTGCACCTGAGTTTAATCGCAGTGAGGTTCCCTGGCTGGCTATTGACCCAATATATGTTGGAGGTGTGGTTTTTGCTTTCCTTGGCACTCCCTTGAGCTTATTGGAGGGGGGGAGAGATGTTGGAGGGAAGGGGAGAAAAAGGGGGGAAAATAATAGAGCACAATTGTTTTATAAATTGTTTTACTCCCCCCCTCTTGAAGTACCTATATTATCTTAGATAATATTCTATATACTATACGTTCCTTTTTTCCCCCTTCATACCAGCTCTCATTGAGGTCGGACCCCCAGACCTCTATGAATATTGCCTCCTACTTGTGCTGTTCATTCCTGTTTGATAATTGTTTTTATCTTCTAAACACTTTGGTTACTTCTGTGAGGTGGTATATCCCTCCTTCAGCCCACCACTTCTGGGACTGGGGATGGACCCTCCCCCTGGGACCTCCGGACATGATGCATAACCATCCTGACAATTTCTATGCATGCTAGACCCCTCGTCTCTGGACTGTGACCAGTGGTGGTCAAACTTGGTTACTGTTCTCTAATTTGTTGCTCGGTGCACCCTAAATTGGGTGAAAACATCTTGTAAATTTGTGTTGTTGTTGGCTGTGGGTTTTTTTTCTCCTTCCCCTCTTCACTGTCTTTCCCCTCCCATCTCAGTCCATTTCCTTTCTAATACAGCCCATGACAGACATGACAGGCTTCTCATTTTTCTCACTCAATATCAAAGGTCTTAACTCTGACCACAGACCTAGACTAGATTTGCAGGATTGTAGACTTCAAAAAGCCCATGTAGCCTTTTTCAAAGAGACACATTTTTCCAAGCTCTGGTCTCTACATTTCTCTAATAGACATTATGATCTTGTCTTAGCCACCAAAAAAGAAGGCTCTGGAATGTCTTCCCCTTACCTACCAATATGCAGACTGGTAGTTTCCTAGTATTGAAAGGCCAAATATTTGGTACTCTGACACTTGCCACAAGTGACAAACAAATTCCCTTTTTGGCTACATGAAAAAGCTCTTTTGATCCCCACCAAGTGATACTGGGTGGAGACTTCAATCTAGTTCTTGATCTCATCATGGACAAATCATCCTCCACGTTCCTAACTAATCTGAACACTTTAACCTCATTGGTGACACAATTTAATAGATTACTTACACAATCTGGCTTGAAAGATATTCAGAGGCTGCAAAATTGGACGGTACGTGACTACACGTTCATTTCACAAGTTCATCATAGCTATTCCAGTATAGATTATGTTTTTGCCTCATTTGCACTTCTCGGCTCTTTTCTAGATATCCGCATCACACCTATTACATGATCGGACCATGCCCCTATCCATTTTACGGTCAATCTCGCAAACATGCCTTCAAAATATAACTCATGGAAGCTTAATGAATCCCTCCTACAAAACCCAAACTTTCATTCTCATGTAATATTCCATATCAAACAACTTCTCATAACTAACAAAAACTCAGTTTCTGATCCCTCCCTAGTATAGGTATGGAATGCTTACAATGCTTATTTGAGAGGGGTTATGATCACTTTCACCTCATGAGCAAAAAAGATAAACAGAATGCTTTAAATAGACTAACCTCCAACCTAGATATAGCACCTCATAAAAAGAACCCTACCCTTCTTAAAGGGATAGTAATACTTAAAATGTAAAAAAAAATATGGTGTAGGGTTTATCTCCCTGAGTAAAACAAGAGTACTCCCACTGCTGAAAGGTGTTTCATTCAAAAGTTATTAATTTTCAAAGTTGAATTTTTTAGGTGCAATATCACAGTGGCCTGAAATTGTACAGTGGCGCTGTTGCTACACCACCCTATGGAGATTTATGGTCAACTGACCAGAGCTGTCCATAGGATCATGTAGCAACAGCGCCACTGTACAATTTCAGGCCACTGTGATATTGCACCTAAAAAATTCAACTTTGAAAATTAATAACTTTTGAATGAAACACCTTTCAGCAGTGGGAGTACTCGTGTTTTACTCAGGGGGATAAACCCTACAACATATTTTTTTTTACATTTTAAGTATTACTATCCCTTTAACTATCATAAATTAATCCAGGCCAAGTAGGCTCTTAACATTTATACCTCGGAAGTAATAGTGAGACTAACTGTACTGGTTGTAACAGATGTTTTACGAAAGGGCCAACAAACCACATCAAATCCTAGCTACAAAGCTGAGAGTAATCTGACAAAATACCCAAATCCTTACTATCAAAAATCGCTCTGGGCGAATTCTCCATGAGTCTCAGGAAATTCATGATTAATTTTAATCTTATTTCTCTGACCTTTATAACCTTAAAAGTCATTCCATAGATTCCACCATGCCAAATAGAGACTTTATCTCTCATTCCTACAGTCCACCACACTGCCCCACATTACTGAAGTTGTCCTAGACTAAGACATTGCTTTTTAGTCTTGGCGCCAAAAAGGCTTTTGACAGAATCAGCTGGACTTACCTAGATGAAACTCTTCAGCAGTTCACCTTTAATGGACTATTCCTCATGTGTTACAGTTACCTAGTTCCAGTGCCGCTGTCGACGATGATGCAGGAGGCGTCGATATGTTGCGGTGGCTTCCTCCCAGATGTTTCTGATGGTGCCAGGTTTGGGCACACTTGGCGGCGTTATCAGGCATCCATGTCCTCTTGCCAGCTGGGTTTGGTGCTCGATTTGATGCAGGTTCAGGCCGCTGGTTTGACGCATCGTGGCGAGATGCGTCATTCATGGACGCGAATTGGCAGAATGACGCAGGCTCTTGTTTTATGCTGTATCAGCTGATATCTCCTCCCATCTACTTTCTGGGCTGGGCTTTAAAGGGGAACTGAGCCAATTCTCAGTTGCCGTTGCATTGTTGTTCAACACAGTTCTTTTCCCTTGGGCTCTGTGTATGACCTGGCTTGTCTGACCATCCATCCTGGTGCTGACCTGTGCCTCTGTCTGACTATTCTCCTGCCTACTCCTTGTGTATAGTGGACACCCAATCTGGTGCAGACCTGTGGCTCTGGCTGACTACCTGTACTGTGTATGACCTGGCTTGTCTGACCCTCCATCCTGGTGTTGACCCGTGTCTCTGTCTGACTATTCTCCTGCCTTCTCACTGTTTATAGTAGACACCCAATCTGATGCGGACCTGTGGCTCAGGTTAAGACCTACATTTCATATTCACAGACTGAGACTGGGTCCTCTCCCTGTTGCGTTCCCTAGGGGAGTTTTCCTTAGTCGGACTGACGGCAGGCTTGCGTCAGTATTATCTCAGCTACCACCTTCAGGAGATTCCTCAGCCTACCCACTGACTGCAGGCGTGAGTCAGGTTGTCTCTTGCTGTGTTCCGGATTGCCTTCCCATATACAGAGACTACAGGGGAGTGTCCCTGTCTCTGGTAGAGGCTCCCTCATTTAGGCAGACTCCTATTCCTGATAGAGTTGCTGACCTATAGTGAGATCTCTACTGTCTCTCAGTGATTATTGCCTGTTGTTATTCCTTGTTACTGTGATTACTCTTATTGTATTATTTAATAAATTTTTACTTTTACTATACTGTGCTAACTCCTGAATTATTCTTGGGAAACCGTGACATCATGGCAGTACGATCCCTATATGCTTATCCCACAGCTATGCTTTGACTACCCGCTGCCAACCAGAAATCCTTTCCTATCCATAGTGGTCCAGCTTCTACTGCTAGATACCTCAACCCATGCCCTGCCACCTACCTTCTCCTCCACTTCCCCTTCCCTCCTTCCCATTCCAACCCACCCTTTTTTTGTTATAATATTTCGTTTTAGACTGGAGATGTTGCTTCTTTTATTATTCTTGTATCTTTTTACTTAAAATGCAGAAAAAAACTAATAAACATCAAATTGTTAAGAAAGATACTAAAATCTTTGAAAACTATGGAATTTCCTGATGTATTCAGTACTTTCTCCAAGACCAAGAAAAATGGTGCCTCATTGGTATAGGCTGACATACCCCATGGGGTACCAGAAGCACAAAACTGCACCTGCTACTTTTCTTTTGTGAAATGACCTTCCTGCACTAAAATGGTCATAACTATTATAAATATGAAGAAGAGGTCAGTAAAGCATACCATTTTCAAAGTAGACATTCTCCTGCATCAAATTAGGGACCACTTGCCTTTTCATTGCTAGGCTAGTGTGCACAACACTTAAAAGAATGTTCTGCTATAGGAAAAAAATACACATACTTTTTATACTTGACTTCAACAATACTAAAATCTTTCAACATCATTAGATTTCCTGGTCTATCAAGTACCTTGTGTTAGCCCAAGAAAAATGGTATCCCATTTTTGTGGGTTGACATACTATTATGGCAGTATATGTACAATTCCTTTATCACCAGTGGAACAAGGCTGTGTGTATGCAGGGGTCTGTGACTAATAGCAGGCAGTGGAACCAGGCGGGGGGGGGGGTTCAAACAGTGTATGTGGGGATCTGTGACTTCCAGTGGGCAGTAGACCCAGCTTTTGGGATTCTGACTGTGTATGTGGGATTTGTACTGAGACCAGGCAGGGGCCAGATAGGGCCATATGTTCAAAGAGGTAGCAAAATAGCTTTTGCCATTTGTAACAACTTTTCAAAGTACAGTGTCGTTGGGATCATTAATATTTTCAGAGAGTGTCGGTTGTGTATGTCGTTTTTCCTGACTGAAATTGTCATATGTAAAGTCAAAAATGTTGCATGTAACAACAAAAAATGTCTTAACTAACAACAAAAAATGTTTTAACTAACGACAAAAATGTCTTAACTAAAGACAAAAATTCTCACATTCAGAACTTCACATTCCCTCCACTTGTATCTTAATGTACAAATTTTGTCTTTTGTAATGTAATAGAATGTACCTTTATTTATATAGCACCATAAATGTACACAGCACTTAACAAAAGTTGAAATAATATAATACAGAAATAGAGAAGTGGGTTAGGAGCATTAAGCTTAAGTTTGATCATTTCATTTTTTGTGGGGGAAAGTCCAGCAAGGGAATCATAGACTGGGAAAGGGACCCTTCCCCAAGGAGCTTACAATCTAATTAGAATTAATGTCGACAAACAGAGACAGTACAAGGTGTGGTGAAAGAAGTGCAGAAGGATTCTGGTGTGACTGTGTGCATGAGGAGGATATTGCTATTGAGATACCTCCCTGTTGTGTAGGGAGAGGTCAGGAAGAATCTTTGAGAAGACTGTAGGGGAAGATAAGAGCAGAAATGTAAGACTTTTTTTGCAAGCCATTTTCTGTCGCTAGTTACGACAAATTTTCTTTTCCTCTATACGACACTGGAGAATAGTTTAGCCATGCCATTTCCCTGCCCCTTTGTGCGGCAATTTTGGGGTTGTGTCGTACACAACGGACATTACTAGTTTTTTGTCTTATATGCTATAGAACATATGTCGTTCATGCACACAGTTACTTAGTTTTGTTGTTCATACAACATTATTTTGTTGTTATTCCTTTGAACATACGGCCCATAGTGTATGTGGGTGGGGGGGGGAATGGACAGTGGATCAGATGGGGTTGGTGGTGTGTGTGTGCACATTCCAAAGGGGTGTCCAGCGCATTACAAAATACCTAGTGGGGGGGGCATCAGGACACTGTCCTGATTTCTCCACCGATTTGGCTGGCAGATCAATAGAGGAGCGTGCTTCCCCTGCTTTCATCCTACCCTACGTTCTGGGTAGGAGTGGACAGAATCGGGAAAAGCCTTCCTCACCAAGCCCCCTACGAGGTCTAGATTTTTTTTTAATACGGACACTTCATACCGGTCAAACAATTATACCGGCTTATGCAGTGGCCACATTTTGGCCATAAAACATACAGGCTTGGCACAGCAGGAACAAATGGCCAAGCCCATATGTTGTACCGCCATGGTACTCTGGTTGTTAGAGCATCTGTCTGTGTGAATCTGAAAAATCTTGCAAAGACTTTTTTAGTTGATATCCTGTCCCCTTGACTCTAACTTATATGTGTTACAGTTGCTCCAGCATTTGATGGAGGCGTGGCAAATACCTTTGTTACATATTTGGTGGGAGTGCCCTTGAGTGGTCCCTTACTGGAAAAAGTGTTTCCATTTAATACGCACATTCATTCATATTACCGTCCTTTTCAAACTTGAAATTACCTTGCTGAATTTAGGCTTAGTATAACTTCTCTGCACCACTTCTTGATTAATTGTTCACATGGCTCACATGCATATGCAATGAGGGGTAGGTTGCTTCTTGATACAGAAGCAAAACATTGTGCCTTCACATCACACAGGTTGATATTTATAGTGTTAGTAATGTCCCAACATAATTTGTAATAGATTTGTAGAGTCTAAAAAAAAATCCCATCTTTGAAACCGCTATGGTTTGAGAGATATTGGCAATCAAAGTTCCCCCTTCTCTTGATGTCAGCTGTAAAGCTGACAGAAGGAAATCCTTGTCGGCCGACACAATGAGGCTCTGCAGCAAAGCCGAAATCCCGTTATTGCAAACAAATTACTTTATTGGAAAGGTCTACAAAATGTGCTTGCAAACCAAGTACACTTTGTAGACTTTTCCAATGAAATTATTCTTTTGCAGTAATGGGATTTCAGCTCTGCTGCAGAGCCACAGGCTAAACCCCTGGACTAGGATCTCCTGCTGTCAGCTAGACGCTGATATCAAGAGAAGGGGAGAGAAGGGGGAACTTTCATTGCCAATATCTCTCAAACCATAGCGGTTTGAAAAATGGGGTTTGTGGCAATGTGATTTTTTTTTTTAGACTCTACAAATCTATTACAATTTATGTTGGGGCATTACTAACCCTTTAAAGTTACAATGGAACAGTTGTATAATTCTTTACACACTGGATAATTAATGGTTATTAATTTAAGGGCCACATGTTCAAAAGAGTAGTGGAGGAATTCTGGGGCAAACCATTTGCACTGTAAGGGAGAATCAAACATTCAGATTGATTTACATAGATATTTTAACCCATTGAATGCTAGAGAGATCTCCACATATTGCTTTGCAATGCACTGGAGATCTCTCTAACATTCAAGGTGTTAAATTGCCCATTTAAGTCTATGGGAATTTTTTTTTCTCCTGTATAGGGCAAATTGTTTGCCCCAGAATTCTTCCACCTTTCTGAGCTAGGCTTGGCACAGCACAACGTTTTGTACATGCAATTAGCTGGAAACAATAAAGCTTTAGACAAAGAAATGTACATATATGAAATATTGCATACACGTGGTTATACAGCTCACATCCTTCACTATAAGCCCACTTTCTCCAACATCCGAGAACTTACTACCTGATAACTACTCCCCCCCCAATTAACTTTCTGAGCACATTCCTAACTTGTCTTGAACTAGACTGCTGTTTTCTTCCATTTTCTGTTTCTAATAGCTAGCTTTTAACCCCTTACATCTCTATTGTACTATCTGTCTTATGAATTGATGTACCTCCTTCATGGTCCATCCTTGCTCTAATCTAAAAGTCTGTTTTTATATTGTAAACCCGTGATTAGACTTATATGCTCTTCTTTCATGCCTCGAAAACTGACTTTATATATGGTGGTACTCCCACCTTCTCTCTTCACCTTATTCCTTTCCCCCTTCTCTTTCACATTTTTCTCCTTATTGGTCCTACTGTTATAAAAGGGACTTTGTAACTTTTTGAAAAATTCAATAAAAATGTAAATAATAATAATCCTATATACACAGTAATATTAACGATTTAAGTACCAGAGGGGTGTGCAACACATTGCTTTGCATTGCTTTGTATATCCCACTGGTACTTTGTTGGTTAAAAGACAGACTTTGTTAATTGGATGGTCCTTAAATGGATTAGATCTGTTATCACCTCAGACCATCTTACACATTTACTAGGTGACCTTAATCTCTAGGTGTTATGCGTATTACACATGGGATCGAAGCTAATCCTTTTAAGAACCATCATATCAATGACTACCTCACTATAACTGATACTGTCTTTGTATGCACAAATCTATTTTAACCAACTTTTATTGATTAAGTATGAATATTAGCTAGCCATGTGTATAAGCAATTTCTGTACTAACAGAAAATCCTAAATTGCTTTCTCATAATAATGAAGCCAATGCACTACAAAGAACTGGAGTAATTCCGAGAAAACCCAGCTGCACCAAAGGGAAGAAATCAAAATTCCCCTTGATCTGAATAGGTCTTTTAATCCCTTGAATGCTTTGCAATTATTGGAGACCTCTCTAGCATTCAGTGGGTTAAAAGGCATATTTAAATCAGTGGGGATTTTGATAATTGTTATTTGTCTCCTATTATGCAGTTGGTGTGCTTCTGAATGGCTATTGCCATACTGGGAACAGCATCCTGTTTCCAGCACTGAAGCCGCACTGCCCAACTTCAGTATATGTTACAGTGCTGACCTGCATGGAGTGTCAGCCAATTGGCTGGTTGAGGATGGCAGACATGATAGTCTTCAACAGCTGGAAGTCCAGACAATGACTACTCTTGGTTTAATGCAAAAATGGGCAAAATAGACCCATGGGTTTATTTGTCCCTGGTTCATAGGTATTGTACTTATTAAATGCAGAAAAAAAAACCTAATAAACATCGAATTGTTAAGAAAGATACTAAAATCTTTGAAAACTATGGAATTTCCTGATGTATTCAGTACTTTCTCCAAGACCAAGAAAAATGGTTCCTCATTGGTATAGGCTGACATACCCCATGGGGTACCAGAAGCACAAAACTGCACCTGCTACTTTTCTTTTGTGAAATGACCTACCTGCACTAAAATGGGCATAACTATTATAGATATGAAGAAGAGGTCAGTAAAGCATACCATTTTGTAAAGTAGACATTCTCCTGCATCAAATTAGGGGCCACTTGCCTTTTTATTGCTAGGCTCGTGTGCACAACGCTTAACAGAATGTTCTGCTATAGAAAAAAAAACACATACTTTTTACACTTCACTTCAACAATACTAAAATCTTTCAACATCATTAGATTTCCTGGTCTATCAAGTACCTTGTGTTAGCCCAAGAAAAATGGTATCCCATTTTTAGGTAAAATAGACCCATGGGTTTATTTGTCCCTGGTTCATAGGTCTGACTGACACATACTTCAATACTAATGCCTGGAAAAGTATCAAATATGGTTCTTCCCTACAATGGAAAAGTTATATGTATTATCACAATGCATAATACTAATACAATGTTTTACTCTACCAGTTTAGAGAGACCCAGAACTGATACTTTTGCTGTAGGCACAGCTGTTACAATAGTGAGGCTGCGTACTAAGAATAAATGGAGCGATAATGGAACATGCCAATAGCATTATTTGGAACAAACTAAAAGAATCACCTTGATTAAAAAGTTGCTTTATAATCCCTTGAATACTTGAGAGTTCTCCAGCTCAATGTGTTGTACAATTCTTAATTTACAATGGATTATAAGCCTAATTTAAGGAGTCAACCTTCTTTTGTTTTTTGCACATTCTTTATATGTAATGTCAAATTGTTGATACTTTTAAAATACATTTTTTTCAACTTCAGTTTTTTTGTACACTTTTATGTCACTGTCAAGGAGCTTATTGATGGGTAACTGTAAGAAAGGCTAGGTATGTCTGGGAAAAATGTTTATGTAAAATAAACCTTTAAAGGGGTAGTAATGTTTCATAATAAAAGCGGCTCTAATTAATCATCATAGTATTTGGACTTTGGAGAGTGTTATTTCAATACTGTCAGACTTGTAGTTCAAGAATAATTCAATGACAAAGTATCCCCCTCCCGCCCCTTTTACTGATGTAACACTGCTCAGCCAGATCAGAAGGGAGGTGCCCAGGTAGACTGCAGAGAGAACAAGGCAAAAATAACACTGCGCACCTTACACAAATAATTTTCTATTCAAATCACTCAAAACTAGTAATAGTGTTATAGCAAAGGCTTGATATAGAGTCCAATTCTGTACTCCTCGGTCTGCAGCTCTTACTTGGAGTGTCCTCAGTGGCACTCAATATGTATCTACATAGAGAAAAAAAGAGAAGAAGAAGAGCGCAATGCTCCCTGAGAGTAGCATCTGTGAAAGTCAATGTGCAACAATATACCCAAATCTACTTACAAGATATCCTCTTGTAAGTATGACATTCAAATGGAAACTGTAATGTGGGATGGAAAAGAATCTCCAAGAGTTCTCCCTCTGGATCTTCTCCCGAATGGTTCCCCGTCTCCTTGACAGCTATAACAGACACTCTGTGGACCACAGCATTTCTCGTGACGAGGCTACAAAGTATAGAGGTACTCTAAGAGCAAACCAGTATGCTTGTGTATAAAGATAATTAGCCCCCACAATAAGGGTCACTCACCGGATGTTGCTAGCTCTCTTTGCTGAAATAAGCCCGACCCGGGTTTATGTTAAAAAGTAGCTTCACTCGAGAGGTAATGGGATATCACCATAAAAATAATTTATTTATCAGATAAGATAAAGGTGTATATAAAAGAAATATATAAAAATAAATGGTATAACGCGTTTCGTGAGCGCGGCCGTGCTCACGAAACGCATTGAGTAATATTAGTTATACCATTTATTTTTATATATTTATTAGTATAAATAGATTTGGGTATATTGTTGCACATTGACTTTCACAGATGCTACTCTCAGGGAGCATTGCGCTCTTCTTCTTCTCTTTTTTCGCTATGTAGACTCCAGAGAGGGACAATCTTCAATTAAGATAAGGGAAAAACCAGAAAAACTTGTCAAGGGGGGCAGGGATTTCATTGTTCTCATAAGATTGTCCCCTTCTGTTATCTGTCTGGTCTATGGACTGCATTCCACATCTGAGAAGAGATGGCTTACACTAGGTAAAAGGGGCGGGAGGGGAAACTTTGCTTGTGAATATCTCTCAAACCATAAAGGTTTGAGAGATAAGACTTATATCATTCTTCATGTTTTTTTAATGCCTACAAAATAAAATAAAGATAAAACAAAGTATTACTATCCCTTTAAACTCTTGATTCTAAGCCCTGTGAGTGCTGCTGCATTTCTGCATTTTACTCATGAGCCTAGCATCAACACCCAGGCACCCATCGTCCCTGCAAATGGGATATAGATATAAAAAAATCACTTCTTGTCAACATCTCTAAAACATTTCTCTTTGATTTCTGAGTCCAAACATCTAGCCTACCATATGCTTTCAGGGAGCAGAAATTCCTGCTTTTTCAAGGGCTCCAAATACCACAGTAATATTTTGATGATTGTCCAGGATTGCCAGTAAGTGGGCTGAGATAAGATAACAGTATTTCTGAGTACAAGATTAGTGGGCACTAATCACAATACATGAGATAACTGTAGCTCCTATCTTGCACCTAAAGGCACATATAGGATTATATTTTAGCGATGTAACATATAAAATTATTTTATATATATATATATATATATATATATATATATATATATATATATATATATATATATAAATATATATATATATATATATATATATATATATATATATATATATATATATATATTTAGAATGTATTTTACCAGGAAGATTACATTGAGATTTCTCTTGTTTTCAAGTATGTCCTGGAGAGCTTTTACAGTTCAAAGTTACACAAAAAGAGAGACAAAATATAGACATATTACATTGAGATTTCTCTTGTTTTCAAGTATGTCCTGGAGAGATTTTACAGTCCAAAGTTACACAAAAAGAGAAACAAAATATAGACATATAAAAATATTTTTATATACAGTTACATGTTTTTAAATAAAAAATACATTTATTTTTTAGGGATTTTAGACTGAGTGAAGATCTGTTTTTTGCAGGTAGTTTATTCCAGGCTTTCAGAGCTCTGAAGGAGAAGGCAGATCAACTGTCGTCTTCCTTGTAGTACAGAATATTCAGTGAGTTGTTAGCAGTGGAGCAGAGGTTATATTTGTATGTTAAAGTATAAGTACATGATGTTTAAGTTATAGCCAGCATTCTTAATTATAGCTGTATAGATGTAAGATATAGAAGACTGAGAAAGGAGAACGTTTTAATGAGGAAACAGGAAAAAGGAGAAAGCAGCAAAAGGAGCAGGCTTAGAAAAACAAAAAGGAGAGTTTAATTGTGAAAAGTCATAAAAAGGACAGCGTTTTAAGTGGGAAAAATAGGAAATAGAATGGGAACAGTTTCCCAACGTTTTTATTTGACTAAGTAGCCCACAAACTCTAGGACAGAGGTGAGGAACATGAAGCATTCCAGCTGTTGTTGGACAACTATTTCCATCATCCATTGGCCAGCTGAGCTGGAGATTATAGTGCAACCACAGATGGAGCGTGCTCACCTCTTCTATTTAGGGATGCATGTACCTACCATTTTTTTCTATGGAACAGAGAGGTATATGTATAAAGACAAAAGAGAAGCAATTCTGGGGCAAATCAACTTCATAATAGGGGACAAATAAAGAAAAATCCCCAACATTCCATTGATTTAAAAGGGGCTTTTAACCCCTTAAATGCTAGATAGGTCTCTTTTGTATTGCTTATCAATGTGTTAGAAACCTCTCTAGCAGTCAAGAGGTTAATAGACCCTTTTATATCAATGGGATATTAATTGGTACTGTATGGTGCAGTTGGTTTGTCACAGAGTTGCTCCACTAATGACTTTTTCTGAAGGTCTTTGTAATAGATGAATCCATATGAGGCCCACAGTTGCACCAAAGCAGCAGTCAGTCATAGAGGCCAGCTCGAGTGGACTTTGCGTGAGATGAACGGTGGGTTATGCACATGCTACAAAGACAGATAAATCTGTATAACTATAAGCATAGATGGCAATAATCAATCACTATAAAGATTTGGGAGAGATGGTAACACATCCGCTATCAGCATTGTATTGTAAGTTGAGTGGGAAGAACATTACATGAAAATGCAGATACACTGACAGGAAAATTTCAGTGGGGAAAAAAATTACATTTTGGAATTAAAAAATACAGAAAGTTATAGACTGAGAAAACTATGGGCCTATGCATAGAGAAAATGAGGGGCAATCCTGGGGCAAATCATCTGCACCATAGAGATTAAATATAAAGACAACAAATGTCATTTGATTGAAGTGGAGCTTCTAGCAAACCCTTAAATAAATAAATAAACCCTTAAATAAATAAATAAATAAATGCATTTGGTAAAACATTTTCTAAATAAATAAAATTCTAAATAAATAAATAAATTTGGAGTCCATTAACTTTCAATGGATTAAAGCACCATTTAAATGACTGGGGAAATCCGTTTGTGTCCTATGGTGCAGTTGGCTTTGGTGAAACATTGCACCTCTACTTCTTTCTACATATGGCTTTATTCCCTGCATACTGTAGTTTGAGAATATTGCATCATGGGGAGACTTGGCCTACTCAAAAGTTAGACCCATAACAGCGATCCTGCATATGATATATTCCCAAAGCCCCCTATCTGAAAAATGAAAGCATACCTGGGAAATTTCAACATGAGCTGACCCTGAAATCTTTGAAATATTAACCCTTAACATTCCCCATAACTTAGACTGTAGGATATATGTCTCTCCTTCATCTATCCCTCTGGTGCCACAGTCTGCAGGAAGCTTTAACATGCTACAACTTAGATATCACTGCTTGAACATGGGGAAAACAAGCAAGACTTCCCTCTGCCTTTCTGGTAGAAATGTCATCAATTTAAAGACTAAACAAACATTTGATTGTTTCATATCATAGAGTAGGTAACACAAGACCTTTTTACCCTGAGACCACAGGACTTGGGTGAAAATCCTTGGTCTCAGGGTCAGACCCAGAGAGGTAACATGCATGCATAAACGTCACCCTACTCTAGTCCTTTAGTCCTCAGGACACACCAGCA
This sequence comes from Rhinophrynus dorsalis, assembly GCA_037306005.1. Taxonomy (NCBI): domain Eukaryota; kingdom Metazoa; phylum Chordata; class Amphibia; order Anura; family Rhinophrynidae; genus Rhinophrynus; species Rhinophrynus dorsalis. The sequence continues at coordinate 223,896,860 of CM074723.1, forward strand.
GGGCAGGTTTCCAGGATAGTTCAGTTACTGTAGTTTATCTACCTCCACTTAATTTGGGTATCCCGGAAACATGACCCATTAGTGTGTACAAATGGCTGGAGCTGAGAATCACTGTCCCATTCTTATGATGAGCAACTCATCACTAATATGCACATGTCTTTTTCATTGCCTCTCACACTCTCTTTTTCACCATCTCTCTCACTTTCTCACACCCTCTCACTCTCAGCCTCTGTATTTGTCTTTCTCTCACCCTTTCTCTGTTACTCTCTTTTAATCTCTGTCTCTCTCTGTCTTTGTCTCTCCTTTTCACTCTTGCTTTCTTTCCTTTATATAGCCAACATGGATGATATCTCTTTTTCTCTTTGTTTTTCACTGTAGCTAAGTATCTGTCTCATTCTCTGTCTCTCTTGCATGCTCACTGTCTTGTACTTCTTATTGTGCTATCTTTCTCTCACATTGCTCCAGAGGGCTTTTTGTTACCTTCCTCTGGATCAACAGGGGTGTCATTGGCATGGGCTGGACTTGATGGACGCATGTCTTTTTTCAGCCTTATCTACTATGTTACTATGTTACTTGACTTGTGTCATTCTTTCTTTGCTTTCTTGCTCTAGCTCTGTCAGTTTCATACAAAAACACCACACTGTCAGTATGTTTATTCTTCTCACCCCATCTCACTGTCTTTATCTTTCTGCCTTCCTCTATTTTATGCTCTTTATTGCTCTCTCCTTTTTGTGTTCTCTTGTGTACTCGCCTTCAGTCTCACTCTTGTAGTTCCCGTAGTGCTCGTACTCTCTTTTGTGTTTTCTCTTGCGCTCTGTCAGTTTTGCGCTTTGTCCCTCTTGTCCTCTATCATTCTGTCTTTCTTTCTGTCAGGATGATTATAGTCAAAGCCAGACAACAGCTGGAGAGCCAAAGGTTCCCATCCCTGTTTTACTCTGTGCTTGTTACAGCAGCAGCATTCTACTGACAGTCTAGGAAATCTGCAAAGTCTAAAGTATGTTACATTGTAATTGTAAGAATATTTCAATTGTACTGTCAGCTTGTATCAGATTATCTATGTATCTATCTATCTATCTATCTATCTATCTATCTATCTATCTATCTATGTATCTATCTATCTATCTATCTATCTATCTGTCTGTCTGTCTGTCTGTCTGTCTGTCTGCCTGCCTGTCTGTCTGTCTGTCTGTCTGTAAGAAAATCAGCAGGAAAACTTGTGTATGCTAAGCAGGGAATATCAACTGACCCATAATGTATCATAACTGACCTTCTTATCTGTTGACAAAGACATTTTATTGCCTGTTTAATTTTGAGATTTAATATTTTAAATACATCTGCACCAAAGGTGCATTGAAATCTGTTACTTATTTGTTTCCATGGTACAATTTAGGTTAATATTTTCTAAAATGGATTAGTAAAATAATGCATCACTTAGAAATGGTGTCATATATTTTCCTCTGAGAAATAGCTGGGCTAAGTATATTAATTGCTTTTAAACTCCTCCAGCTGCTATGAAGGTCCCTATGAGGAAATAGATTTGCTTCTGTAGAAACCTCTGCGGACATGACCTGAAAATTCCATTTTTAGCATGCAGTGTTCGATTTACTGCCAGAGGCAATGGACCCTATGTTCAAAACAAAAGTGGATTAATTCTGAGGCAGACCAACTGACCAAATGCAGCTGGTTTGCCCCAGAATGCAAGTTCCCATTGATTTAAAAGTGTATGTGTGTTGAGGTGATGTTGACTCACTCCTTTTTCCAGATAATGCTACTTTCTTGCCTTGTTGCGCACTGTAACTCCAGTCAATCTTGCTATTGCCAAGGACCATCTGCTACTGGATCTTTACATTGGATCTATATTCTAGCACCACAGTCAATTTATAAGTCAATGATTCAGCCTAGTTGGTCCAGATGCTGTGTTAAGATGAGCATTGTTATAAAATACAAAATGCAGGTGAGAGAGTGAACTACGGAGGACTGTGTAGGGTATTGCATGTCTTAAATTTAAATTCCACTGATATGGGGAGTTAATATAATGATTTGCGAAGTGGAACAGCAGATGAATATCTGCAAATGAGGTTACTGCTCAAATCAGTAGAAGTAAATGTGGTAGGAAACGCTAGACATGTTTTGCTGATGATTATAGTTCTTGGAGTATTTACTATATTGATATTTATATAAACATAGTGAGGCTGATGTTTCTAGAAGAACTGCAGCCATTCTGGTGCATATAAACTGCACCATATAGGGCAACTGAAGATCACCATTGGTTTAAATGGGGCTCTCCACACCTTGAATGCTAGAGAGGTCTTAGATGCAGGCATTATGAGCAAAGCAATTTCCTTTTCTGATGGACTTTACAGTGTTTTGAACAGCACTCAAACATTCAAAAGGTTAACATATTGCTGCACTGCATACCTCTCTGGTGCTCAAATGGTTAAAGGCCCCTTTTAAATCAATGGAGATTTCCCTTTGTCCCCTATTGCGGCTGATATTCAGCACAATTGCTTTAGCTTTTTGCAGTAGGCCTGTTATGTTTTAACCCTTTGAGTGCCAGAGGGGTACGGAGCTCATTGCAAAGCAATGCGTTCCGTACCCCTCTGGCACTCAAAGGGTTAACAACTGTTTAAAGGGGCAGTATACCTTAATTATGAAAAAAATATATTAAGGGATTTCTGCATAAAGCAAAGGTACTTCCAATGCCTGGAAATGTTTATTTTAAAAAACTATTAACCCTTGGAGTGCCAGAGGGTTGTGTTGCGCACCCCTCTGGCACAAAAAGGGTTAAAGTTATAACTTTGCATTTTTCTGATAAATTGAGTTGGAGATGTTTTGCAGATGGGGGCATTGTTGCTGTTACTGTCTGTGAAAAGCTGAGCATTTCTGATAACAAAAATACCAAGTCACCTGGCAGCATTGAAAAATACATGTCCAAGCATTGGGAGTAATTTGGTTTACTCTACAGACTGTATACTGCCCCTTTTAGCACTGAAGTGAGTTTGAAAAGGTCAGTCTGTTGCAGTATTACTTTGTGATTGTCATTACATCACCTATAGTACAGCACCTTTTCAGTATATACTCAACTCTTTTTTTGTACTGTTTGTATCATGGTTTGGCTTCTTTTTTAAAGTATATATACATTTTAGACCTGAAATATTTCTGAATGAAAAATAAAAAGCAGATCCCTGTACAAATCATAGTTTTTCTAACTGACACATTCACAATATACTGTGTGTCTCACAGATACTGAGCTTGGCAGTTTCCATCTTCGTAGTGAAGACCACCCATGCCAGCCTAGCCAGCAAGCAAGGGGTACTGCTGACTAATCAAATTATGAGCTGGACAACACTAGGTATGTAAACATTCCCGTGGTACTGTTTAACTGTATTTCTGCATTGGCATACATCCCGTTCTCATATTTTAAAGTGGGAGTACCACCTCGAAAACACTTTATCTTCAATAACGCCCCATCTGGCTACTAGCTGCTTAGAAGTGCTAGTCACCAAAAGAAATATGCATTATTACCAGGCTGACAGCAGCACGGAGCGCGGACTTCTTGCCATAGTGACGTCCGCGCACCTGCGCTGTCAGTCCCAAACGGGTCTAGGAGGCATTGCTAGGAGCCAGCTGGCTCCAAAAGGGACTGACAGCGCAGGCGCGTGGACGTCACTGTAGCAAGATATCTGTTCTCCATGCTGCTGTCAGCCCGGTAAGAATGCATATTTCTTTTGAATAAGTTCATAATTCTGGCGACTAGCTCCACTAAGCAGCTAGTAGCCAGATGGGGAGTTATTGAAGATAAAGTGTTTTCAAGGTGGTAGTTCCGCTTTAAAGGCTATTTCTCACAAAATATAAAAAATGCAAGAAATTTCTACATGTCATAGATCATAAGTAAATAACAAAAAAGTGGCTTTCAAAATAACCTGGGCTGTATGTTGTATTAGTAATTTATTATATCAGAATCTGTTTTTTAAATTTTTATAGATTATGCTAAGACATGCAGTGCAGGTACTTCTGTCATAGGCCTACATTACCTATCTACTCACTGACACTTCTCAACACCTCCCTTGGTTTAAGTGTCAGTCAGTGGGAGGAAGTAGTGTAAAGCTTTGACTGAAAGTGCCCTCATAGCATGTTTTAATTAAAATAATGTATCTTTCTAGTTAATTCAAAGTGAGTCACTTAAAAAATGCCTATTTCAGCTTGTAGCTGATTTTGAAAGCTGTTTCAAAAGCACCAGAATGTTTTTTTAGGTGATAGTCCTTTTAAAATGAACAAGTCTATCTTCAATGCAAATGGAAAACATGTTATGCCACAATTATATTTATGTTAAAGGGAACTAGCTTCATAAAATAAAAATGTATACATGTTAATGTTCAGTCTTTTAGTAGGTAACTAGTGTAAAAGCCTGTGTACCTGGGCCAAGGTCCCAGTGATGTTAACCCTTTGAGTGCCAGAGGGGTAAGTAATGCATTGCTTTGCAATACTTTGCGTACCCCACTTGAACTCAAAGGGTTAAGAGGCCAGTCCTGTTCTGCGTACTGCCGCCTCCTCACTGGTGGTGCACGCAATGCAGTCATGCATTGTAGAGACTTCCTGAACGCACAGAATGCTACCAGCATTCCAACACCTCACAGAATTCTGTGCGTTCGGGCAGTTTCTACCATGCATGACTGCACTGGACAAACATTCTAGCGTTTTATTATATAGGATTGGTTCTACTTCCATCTTGAGAAGTAGCAGCATAAAAACTTACAGTTTTCATGCACAGGCCTGAATCGAATTTCTGCTGTGGGTTCTGGAGTATTCCGATTTTTTGATGTTTGTACTAAATCATGCATTTGGCTCTGGAGTGGAAACGTTTGGTGACAGTTTTGACATCACAGTCACATGATAAATGAGTCCCCCACACACCAATACAGAAAGCAGCATTTTACAGAACTGACTGCCACATAGCTGGCACAGCACACTTAAATGATGTTGAAGTAGTGTAATCTACAGAATATTTTACTGTGTACATGAGGAAGGATTTTATCCCTGATAGTTTCTGTGCAGTGAGGCACAAATTAACATGATATACACTTGTTCAGCATGATTTACATGTGCTGCTCCATCATCTTCTGTTTTGAGAATAACAGCCAGCTGCAATGCTAGTAGGAATGAGGCTTCCACTGATCACTCCAGCTCTTGCTGGAAGTGAAACAAGAAGCCTAAGGGGAGTAGTAAATTGAGGTCTATGAATGTATACATGCTACTTCAAGATATTAGATTAGACTGAGCATTAACATATTTGTCTTTATTACTGCATATGATTTGTCCTTTATGTTGATCAATTCTATATCTGCTTAAATAGAAATTAAAGTGCACCTGTCACCTTGATTCAAGTTTTCATACTTTAAATAGTCATTAAAAACTGCATTATGTTTAATTTTAGCTAAAAGATCGGCAAATGTACAGTTAAGGAGATATTCATATTTGGTACTGTGTACTAATTGTGGTACCTGTGTGGTACCAGGGACTTCTCTTATGTTAATTAAGCTCTTCAATGACATTTTGTATGCAAATAAAGCATTTTCAGTAATTATTCCTGTGCTAATGAAAGGATTCAGTGATGTATCATATGCTTCACCAGGAGACTTTCACTTTTCCCACAGATAAAATTGTGAATATTTCCTAAACTGCGCAACTGCTGGACATTTGGTTAACATGACAGTGTTCAATGAAGTTTTCAAATATTTAACAAATACAAGATAGCAAGTCCTCTTTAAAAAATGCTTTGATTTGCACCTTTAAATATTGTCTTACAATGAGTAAAATGCTATAGTATTATGTGGCTCCTAATTGTTCCCCCCTGACCAAAAAAGCTGTGTCTGGTTATGTTTACAGGAAGCAAATATAGTTGTTGATACCTTTATTGGCTAACTAAGCAGACTTAGGATACAAGCTTTCAAGAGTCTTAAGTCTCTTCCTTAGGCATGTTATACAGATAAATATGAACATCACTCTTACATACAAGTAAACATTGCATTGTGTAGAATGGAAATCAGATAAGAAAACTCAGTCCAGACCCAGATACTTTGATTAGTCAACGGTAATTGCAGTCTTCCTCTGAGGAGTTAGAGGTATTTACGATCCCAGTGGGACTGTTGAAAAGATTAATCCACAATGTGATAATATGACAGGAAATCTGTCTTTATTCAAACCATGATTTATAGAATTAAACATCAACATTAATTTAACCTCCCATATATTTCTGTCCTTCTCACATAAATAGTTATGTTTATACAGATATTTCCCCTTTTAGCACTGTTGACAATCACTGTCAATGGATCTTTATAGAGAGATCTAAGTACTATGATTAGGTCTTTAGATATTTATTTGGGAAAGATAAAAATACTATACACATACAAAATATGCAAAGATACAGTCTTTAAACACATAATTTTATATAAAAATGTACTACAGTATTAAAGGCTTTGTTTAAAGGTAAATTGGATTAAAACATTTAATAGTACTTCTCTTCAAGAGTACAAGATTTGTTTTTTTTTCCTCTTCTTTCTCTATGGGAGGTTGAGAAGGGGTAGGAATTATAGAGACTGTCTTAGTTTTATATAAAATGGGCTAATGGCACTGGGGTTTAGTAAAAAGACAGATAAAATATATTCAAAACATAAATAGTCAATGTTTGGCACATGGATTAGGTTTAAACCACTAGTTTATATAAAAATTTTACATAATGCATGATAGTATATACATATATATATATATATAGGTTTCAAAAAACACTTTCAAATTAGAGGGTACAAATATACACAGTTTTATATGATGTTTGTCAAAAGATAATTAGATTATATATTTTAGTGGGTATTTGATCACTAAGTTTAAAAGGAAAAGAGAAAGGGAGGAAGGCAGAGGAGGAAGAGGGTAGGAAAGGGGAAGAGTGAGGAAGGGAAAGAAAAGAGGGTAAAAAAAGAAAGGAAAGGAAAATAGAAAGATAAGGATAAGGGAGAGCTAAATGGGAAAAAAGGGAAATAAAAGAAAACATAAAAATATGTTTAGTCATTTATTAATAGGTGATAGTTTAAGAAGAAAAGGGAAGTGGGAAGGAAGGAAAAGGGAGAGAAAGGGAAAAAGAAAAGGAGAAAGGAAGGAACAGAAAGAAAAGGGAGAAAAAGATATATTTATTTTAATCTAGAGTTAGCAATTTATTAATTATAAAGAGGAGGGAAAGATTTTTTTTTCTCTCTCTCTATCTCTTGTAAGACTACCTGTCCCTGGTCTTGGTATAACATTTAATCCGACTGAACTTCAGTACCAGCTGTGAGTTTATATAAACTAAGGATCCTACCGTAAATGAGGCGGCAGGTAGAGCCAGATACTGACAGTAATGTTAGGAGATGGCTAGTGTATGTTTTGTGTCATTTGTTATTTTTGTTTATTAGGTTGGTTTTGTTATGTTTTTGTCATGTAAGTTATCAGTTATAATCTGATGGTTGTATACGGTCTGGAAGTATGGAGGAGGATCAATGTCAAGTTGATATGGTTAGATTGGTGACACTTAATGTGCAGGGGTTAAATACAATGTATAAAAGACATAAAATTCTTGAAAAAGTTAGAAAATTTTAAATGGTGGAATGACAAAGTGGGACAATTGTGCACTCGTCTATGGACCAAAGTAAAGAAAGAGGAGCCGTCATAATTTTTACCAAGGAAATCCAGTTTGAAATAGATTATCAGTTGGTGGATGACGAGATACATTATATTGGTCTGTAAAATTGAGGGCCAGAGCTATACGGTAGTTAATGTGTATCTGCCTAACCAATCACCAATGAGAACCTTATCATTGATTCAAGATAAGTTGGAGAGTGTTAAAAAAGGCAGGCTTTTATTAGCTGGGGATTTTAACTGTATTTTAGATAGTGAGTTAGATAAGAAATTAAGTGGAAAAGCTCAGATAAATAGAAATGTGATAAAACAAGCTAAGATATTCAATAAAGGAGTAAAAGAAATGGATGTATTCAATATATGGCGGGTTTATCATGGTAGTGAGAGCAATTTTACCCATTATTCAAGGGTCAACTTACCTTTTTCCCGAATAGACTTTTTTTGGCGATGTCACAATTCTTAAAAATACAGATAAAATAGTAATGAAAGATAACATCTGGTCAGACCATAGCATGGTTATTCTACAAATTAAAGATGGAATAGAGAGTGAGGCATATACAACGTGGTGCCTGGATGACACAATCTTGAGGGAAGATCAAAATCAAAAATTTATAGCCGATATGATTAAATATTTCTTTCAGGAGAATGATCATGAATATTTGACTAAAAGCACAATCTGGTGTGCTTTTTTTTTTTTTTTTTTTTTAAGCTTTATTGAAATATAAAAATAATACATAAAAGTCTCAGCAAACATGCACCATTATACAAACACAATGATCATTAAAATGCTAGCTAATAACAGAATGTCTCCTCAAACAAGCATTTAGTGATGAAAGAATAACAAACCTTGACATATATGCGGCTTTTAACCCCCTGAATGCTAGACAACTATGTCTTTAAACTGGGCTTTTAACGCTCTGAGTGCCAGAGGTATATGAAACAAATTGCAGGAGCAATGAGTTGTACACCCCTCTGGCACTTAATGGGTTAACTCCCCTGCATGTTAGCAACATCAGTGGCAAATGGATTAAAGATTTCATTTAACTGTCTGAGTGCCAGAGTGATATCCAACACATTGCACAGAACACAAAGGGTTATATCAGTGGGAAATCTGGGACATTTTTATATCCCCCCATGGTGCAGTTGGTTTGCCCCATCATTGCTATTCTTTTGCTTTCTCCTTAAGCCAATTGGGTCCTCATACAAAAAAAGAAGATGGGGACAATTCTTGAGCAAACCAAATGCATCACAGGGGAGGAAATATACCCCATATAGAGCAGTCGGTTTGTTCCATAATCACTCCCATTTCCCTTTATTCATTAACCCTTTGAGTGCCCAGGGGGTATGCAACGCATTGCAAAGCAATGTGTTGCATACCCGTCTGGCACTCAAAGGGTTAAGACTTGAGGGTCTTACTTAGAATCTAAAAAAGGTGCAATTCTAGGGCAAACCAACTGCACCAAGGGAGGACAGTTAAAAATGCCCACTGAATTAAATGGGGTTTTCATCACATTCAGTGCTAGGGAGGTCTCAAATGCAGTGCTTCACAAGACCCAATGAAATCAATGGGAATTGTGGGAACTTGCATTTGTCCTGTACGGTTTAGTTCTCTTGCTTCTGAATTGCACTTGATGGCCCTTTCTTTTTTTTTTTTTTTTTTAATTTTTATTGAGTAGTAAACAAAAACATACAAAGCAAATATTACAGGTCCGCATGCAAGCGGCGTAATTCACAAAGTAAACAAAACATAAATTAGTACGTCAATACAAAATATAGAAACACAATTGTATTGGAATGACTGCATACTAACAGCTATAACAGACAATCATAAGTGGTGACATAAACTCAAGCATTGTGGAGAAAAGCACTCCACCTCTACACATATGTGAGTTGTATACATAAAGAAGAAAGAAAAGGATGGAAAGGAGGTATGTAAAGATAGAAGGAGGGGGGGGGAACAGACCGCAAGAGGAGGGGAAAAAGGGGGCACAATGGACCGGCAATCACCCAGACTCCCCCAGTGAGGCACAAAAGGAAAGAGAAGGAAAAATATCCTATGTAATAAAAAGCCTCCCGAGGGCCGAAGAAGAAGGAGACGGCCAATGCAAAGGCAAATCAAAATTCCTCTGTCAAAGACAGCTCCAGATATAGTAGCCTAGTTAGAGCTGAAAGACCCTACCGTTGTTAACATTAGTGAGTGTGAACAAGGGTGCGTACCGAGAACCAGGGAGTCCATCTCTCCAGATAAGAGTCCAAAGAAGAGGTAGAAAGAGCATGACATTTTTCTAAATGAAGCCTTTGATCTATTAGGGCCAACCATGCTGAGAAAGACGGAGGGTCTGTAGATAACCAGGTTTGGGCAATAAGGAGTTTCATAACAGAAAGTAAAGAAAAAATAGCCAAAAGTTGTTGTCTAGGAATCCTGATAACTCCTATTGGGAGAAGAAAGAATAGACATGTCATTGGGGAAAGAGGCAGATTGGTCTTGTACACCTTATTAATGTGGCCCACACTCAGCGACCAGATCGAGTGAATCTTCGGGCAAGTCCAGAAGATGTGAAGAGGAGTGCCAACTCCTGCACCACATCTCCAACAGACGTTTGTTTGAGTGGAAGAAAAACGTGCAGATTTATCCGGCGTGAGGTACCATCTAGACAAAAATTTGTAGTTGGTTTCTTTCAATTTAGTGTCACGTACGCAGTTCCTTGATAACCTAAAAATCGTAGTCCATTGGGACATAGACAGTGTTGTATCTAGCTCCTTCTCCCATTCTAATAGATAGTACCATTTGCAGGTAAGAGTGCTAACGCCAAGCAATTTATAACATTCAGTTAGCGGGCGTAAACAAGGAGAGGTGGACGTAAGTAGCATTATAAATTTAGTCAGTTTCCTATGCGAAGCCCCCGCAGATTGGAATGTACTAACCCAATGTTTGACTTGAAGGTAAGACCACCACTGAATCGTTAACCCTGGAGGAGATAATTTCGAAATGTCATTAAACATAGGAAACCCTTCATTTGATAAAAGGGTTTGGAGTGTATCAAATCCGATAGATTTCCAAGTCAAGAAAGACTTATGCATCAGACCTGGTGGGAAGTCTAGATTACCCACCACTGATTTAAGAGGAGAGGGGAAGGGCGCTAAAACTCGGGATGTATTTAACGTATACCATGTGTCCAATAAGTGTCCCATAACAGGGTGCGACTTACACATTTCCGGAATAGTCGTCTGTGAGACCCACAACAGTTGTAGCGGATCACACTTCGACACACCTATGTCTACCGCTTCCGTCCAGAGTGCCGGGACCGGTGATAAGAAATCAAAAAACTTAGATAATGCCGAAGCCTGATAATAAATAACTATATCCGGCAATTGTAAGCCCCCAAACCGGAGAGGACAAGTAAGTATATCCTGCCGTAACCGGGGACGTTTGTTGTTCCAAACTAAGGAGGAAATTAATGATTGAATGTTTCTCAAATAAGAAGAGGGAATATGCATTGGTATAGCAGCTAAAAGAAAAATAATTTTCGGCAACAACATCATCTTCACCAAATTAATCCTCCCAAACCAAGAGACGGGTAAGTTATTACAACATTTAATGTCTTCCTGAAGAGTTCGAATGAGAGGTGGTAAATTAAAGTCAATGAGTTTCGAAGTCTGTGAGGATAGATGAACTCCTAGATATTTAATAGAGGAATCTTTCTCTTTAACCTTAAAACGCAGTCGAAAGGGTCGCAGAGAGGGAGCACTAGCCGTAAGGTTCAATACTTCTGACTTATCATAATTAATTTTGGCTTGCGAAACACTACAGTAGGTGTCTAAAGCACTAAGGAGCGGAGGAAGAGACTCGGAGGGGTAAGAAAGGAATAACAAGACGTCATCCGCGAAGGCCGCTACTTTATGGACTCTACGCCTTGAAGGAATGCCTCTGATCGTGTCATCAAGTCTAATTAGATTGAGCAGTGGTTCTAGAGATAAAATAAATAAGATTGGGGATAAAGGACATCCCTGGCGGGTCCCATTAGTGATATGGAATGGGGCAGATAAGTGCCCATTAACTCGAACCCGAGCAGTTGGAGATGTGTAAAGGCTGGCTATACTATGCAACATGTATGGGCCCAAGCCAACATGCGAGAGGACTGCAAACATATATGACCATCGGACTCTATCAAATGCTTTCTCGGCATCCGTCGAGATTAGCACCGAGGGAATTTTACATTTGTGGGCAATATGGATGAGGGAAATAGCTAGGGTAGTGTTATGTCTCGCCTCTCTCCTAGGGACAAAACCGCTTTGATCAATATGAACGATTGAGGGTAGCAAGGGTTTCAATCGGTCAGCAAGAAGTTTCGCGAGCAGTTTGATATCAACATTCAACAATGATATAGGACGGTAGTTTGCACAGATTCCTGGATCCTTACCTGATTTGTGGATAACCGAGATATGGGCCTCAAGCGCTTGAGGTGGAAAGGGGGTCCCAGATCGGATATAGTGAAACAAAGTAAGAAGATGTGGTAAGAGGTGCGATTGAAAGGTCTTATAATAAAGTAATGGAAGACCATCAGGGCCTGGGCATTTACCTAAGGCCATTTGTCTGAGGGCTCGCTCAAGTTCTTGCATAGTAAACGGCCGATCCAACTCGTCAGAGTCGGCTTTGGAGAGACCCGGGATTCCAGCTTTCTTTAGGAAGTCTAGAACTTGTGGTGACGGAATAGAAGTTGGACCATTGACTTCTGTTTCTAAATTATAGAGATTCTGATAATACTTCCGAAAAGCCTCCGCAATACTTGGAGAAGAAGTATGACGTACTCCCCTCGTATCAGTAATGGAAGTAATGGTACTCTGCCTTTTGCGTTTCTTGACCAGATTAGCCAGTGACTTACCACATTTATCTCCCTCTATATATCTTTGATATTTATACCATAGAGTAGATTTCGCCACATTCTGACGAAGAAGAGAATTGAGTTCCTCCTTTAATTTAGTAATATTTAAGTAATCAGAGGGATCAAGGGTGTTTCTATGCTTAGTTTCTAACGCACTAATATTTGCTAAGAGTTGCAACATTTTTTGATTACGCTCCCTCTTCCTAAAGGATCCTAATTTAATAAAATGACCGCGTAAGACCGCCTTGTGTGCTTCCCATACAACAGGAAAAGAGACATCTGGGGAAATGTTACTAATAAAATATTCCTTAATCCGATCTGAGAGGGCTGCTACATCCGATTTGCATCGGAGTAGGGATTCATTCAACCGCCACGAAAAATGGGTGATATCCGTATCGCGGAATCTTAAGGATATCGAAACCGGGGAATGATCCGTCCAAGATACTGTCTCTATAGAGGCACTACATATTCGATGAATCAGACAATGTGGTACAAACAAATAATCAATGCGACTATATGAATCATGAGGAGGAGAGTAAAAGGTATAGTTTTTAGTCGTGGGATTAAGAGTTCTCCAAGCGTCGAATAAAGTCAACTTTGCTAATTTGTTTTTGAGGCATCTCAGTTGTGAAGTCTTAAAACAAGACTTCCCAGTGGATGTATCAAGAAGGGGGTTTAACGCTACATTAAAATCTCCACCTAAGATCAACTGAGATTCCTCAAATTCGTCAACCCGTTGCAAAGTCTTAGAGAGAAATGAAATCTGATTCTTGTTTGGTGCATAAACGTTAATGAGAAGAAATGGAACATTGTATAATAAACCCCTGAGGATTAAAAGCTGACCCATCTCATCAGTGTGTGATTCTAAGAGTGTCCAGGGAACATGTGCCTTGATTAGAATCGCAACTCCTCGTTTCTTAGTAGGCGCATGCGAAAAGTATGCGATTGGGTATGTTTTATTGAAAAATTTCGGGGGAGCTAGTGCAGAAAAGTGAGTCTCTTGAACCATGACTATGTCAGCAGACAATCTTTGAAACTCTCTTAGGGCCAAGGCTCTCTTTTCTGGGGAGTTAAGGCCCTTCGCATTGACCGTGACCACCTTAAGGTCACCCATTATGAAACAGCATGTAGTCTAGGCGTGAGAGCCACTCCACTGCGCCCACCCCCCGCTCGCGGTCTGCATAGGGAGAAGAGGGAGGGGATCGTAGGGAGGAGAAAAAGAGGGAGGAAAATAGAAGAAAGGAGTATCTCATAAAAAACCATTTGGAAGAGGCAACATAAAAAGAGAAAGAAAAAATAATGCAGTCATTTGACAGTGTCAGTAAAGGGTCCCACAGGGACATGAATTCACTGATAGTGTTAGTGAGCATAGGAAGGAGCTCCTAGGTGAGCAGGGTGAGGAACATAGAAAAAAAGAACAGCAAAGGAGGCAGGGAACAGGTCAAGAATATCAAACAAAGGGGGGAACACCAATTAAGAAGAGTGCTGTTGATAAAACATTGGTGGATGAGAGATAACTCATACATTCCTATGTAGAGAAGTGGCGAACTAACAATTAACAATGAAGGGGGGGTAATAAGAGGGGTCAGAAGTATGCAGTGCAAACACCATTGCGATACCTAGTCCCCAAAAGAATCACACCCATGGGGTAGATGTAAATAATCAAATGGAAGATATGGGAGGTAGAGAGACAGTTCAGAGAGCCCATAAAACCTACGGGGAACATTAAACAATTTCAGTTTGGTCATCATAACATCCATTACATAACATGTGGAGAAGGTGCCCAAATTCGCCCATGTAGTGGGAAAATCCACATAAGATAAATAAAATAAAATTTTAATGAATCCCGCCTTTATATGCAGGGAGTACATCAACTTATAAGAAATGCGGGTTTGGGCATCTCCAGTACCATAAAAACAGAAACATTCATATATATGCATGTACATTCTTATACACATGTCTAGTTTTCCATACACATTTCCCCTGTTCCTTTTCCCCTTCCCTTCTTTTCCTCCTTCTTGTCCTATCCTTACCTTACCTCCTCTCGTCTCCCCTCTTATTCTTCCCTGTTTTCCCTTTTTTTTTTTTTTCCCCCTTTTCCCCCCCTTCCTTTCCCCTCCTTTCTACCTGTCCTTCTCTCTACCCTTCTCTGTCTCCCACCCCCACTCATACCCCACATAATATATTGAGATCCCACTCTCCTACTCCCACCTTAATACCTTAAGTAGCAAATTACTAAAGGTAATGCGTAACTAGGAGAAGTAATCTAAGGAGAACCGTCAAATTTATGACATTTAAGTTCGAAATAAGGCCACAAGAAACTTTCCCAGTCCTAAAAACAATCAGGAACAGTGAAAACAATACTAGCAAGAGCAGTCCAACCTGACATCCGAATGGATGTAGTCCATGTCATCCTAGAGGCACGTTGAAGACTCTACTATACTGTGGAAGGTAAACTCCAGGTAAAGTCTCTCACAAATCAGGCCCATTCAGTGGAGCTGGATCCAGCCCTCGACAGATGAAAATCAATGCGGCGTGGTTTCTTGGAGATTTTCTCTGGGGAATCAGACACCCATTCCGTGCGTTTTTGGGATTTCTGAGACACCGGTTGAGGATTGCCCTCTCCCGGGGTAGGGGCTGGGATACCCAGGCCACGACAGAAGTCCAGCATATCCTGAGGTTTGTACAATACAGCGTTCTTCCCTGAGTACGATGCGTGAAGAGAGAAAGGGTATCCCCAGCGATACTTTACTTGCAGGTTGCGCAGGTGATCAGTAAGCTGTTTCACTTCCCTTCTACGAGCCAGGGTTTGTGGGGATATATCATTGTATAAGTGCACCTCCACACCTTCGATTTTCACATGACCCTTTTCTCTCGCTTTCCTCATGATACGTTCCTTCAATTCAAAGCGATGTAGACAAACTATTACATCTCTTGCAACTTGACCAGATGCATCTTTTGGCTTGAGAGCCCTATGGGCTCTTTCAATGTGTATTACATCGGGTTCCGCATCTTCAAGAATGAAATGGAACAGCGAGGTTAGGGTAGAAACAAGATTCTGCGGAGCAATAGATTCAGGTAAATTTTTAACCCTCAAGTTATTTCGGTGACCTCTATTCTCAAGATCCTCTACTTTTAAGGTGAGGTTGTAGATCGTATTTCTGCATTCGTCAATTATGTGCTCCAGGCCCGCTATATGATCCGCTTCAATATTTCTCCCCTCTTCAATGTATGCTACTCTGCCAGTGAGCTGGGAGATATCTGCACGCATGGCCGAGATATCAGCTTTAAACGCAGCCTTCATGTCATCCATATATGTGCGAAAATCTTCCTTGGACATCAGTCCGTTCAACATGTCTTTTAGATCACTCTTAGTAAGTGGAGGTTCCATAGTAGGAGATGTACGGTCTTCCATCGTGGTGAAAGGTGTACTGCTGTCAGAGTCCTCCGCAAGTACTAGGTGTTGCTGGTCTTCCCGCTGGTGCAGACTCGTGACGTCTTCCAAACGTGCTTGTACAGCCGGGGTCGGCGTGGTAGGCCCCGAATTAAAAAAGTGTGTAATGGGGTAGACTTTCTTGCTCGGTCTATGTTTTCTGCCTCTCATCGAAGAAGAAATCTGTGGCTCGGTTCTCACTTAGATATATAGGTGAAAATCTTCGTATAAATAGCTTTGTGAGACCTCACCCTGCTCACTCCAAACGGAGCTCAGTAGAAACGCGTCCTACTCCATCGTTGGCTAGGCCACGCCCCCTTCAATCTGGTGTGCTTTTAACCCCTTAATGACAGGGGTTTTATTTTTTTCCATTATAGCGAATGACTTCCTGGACTTACCAGGTAAGTTGTCTGTCACTAAGGGGTTAAATATGTACTGAGGGGACTATTAATTAAATTAAAACATGACATTAATAAAGCAAAAGGTAAAACCTTGGTAGATCTATAGATCTTAGTTTCTAAACTAAAAAGTGATAATAAGCAGGAGCCCACAAAATCAAAACAAGAAGAAATCGGTAAGATCACAATAGAGATTAAAAAAAAAGAAATGGATAAAATAATTAAAAATATGGAAAAAATGCAGATAAAATGTTATCATAAAAAAACTAATACTTTCAAGTAAACAATACTTTAACTAATAAATTACGAAATAAAAAAGCTAAGGAAAGGACTTTTATGATTGTGGATAAAGGGGGAATTTACAGGTCACCTAGAGATATAGGAAGTGCCTTCTCTCGGTATTATGAAGGATTATATAATCTGTCCACTGATTTAACAAGGAAGCATTGGAAAGATACTTGAGAAAAGCCTCTCTGCCAAGGGTCTCCCCTGATCAACTGGATTGCCTGAATGCTCCAATTGCGACTGAGGAGGTACTAAATGCAATAAATAAATTACATCACTATAAAACCCCAGGCCCAGATGGTTTTACTAATCAGTTTTATAAACTATATAAACATCTTTTAAAAGACCATCTGACAGAATTGTTTCGTGAAATAGCACTGAAAGAATTTGCTCCAACAGAATTTCTAGAGGCCAATATTGTTCCAATTTTAAAAAAAGATAAAAACTCTGAGGATATAGTAAGTTATCGACCAATATCGCTGATTAATGTCGATACTAAGTTATATGCTGCGATTCTGGCTGAACGCATAGCTTTGATCCTTCCAAGGATCATACACAAAGACCAAATAGGTTTTATTAAAGATAGATCATCATGTAATAATGATAGTTACTGAATATATTAGATGAGGCCCGAAGGTCGTGTGTCCCCCTCCTGACCCTGTCTTTGGATGCTGAAAAAGCGTTTGAGAGGGTCGGGTGGGAGTACATGTTTTTGACTCTTCGGGCCTTTGGATTTAATGGCTGGATACTGGGTGCAACCCGGGCACTGTACAGTACTCCACAAGTGAGAGTTGTGGGTCATGGTCTGTGTACGGAGTTCTTTGATTTAAAAAATGGAACAAGACAGGGATGTCCTTTATCGCCTATATTATATGTAATTTCTTTTGAGCCGCTTGCGGCACATATTAGACAAAATGATACAGTCAATTTCAATTGAACATTGTTAGTTCAAAGGTTTGTTTGTATGCGGATGATGTATTGATTACCATAACAAATACTGAGGAATTGTTAGGTCATTTCATGAAAGAGATTAATAAATACAGCAATATATCCAACTATAAACTGAATATAAATAAAACTGTTGCTCAGTTTCAGAATACCGATCTACAAGTTAGATCGGTAGAAGTTAATTGTTTAAAGATATTACATATGACTAATAAAAATCTAAAATAATGTGGTAGAATAAATCTAATAAAATTGTATGTGTTACCAAAATGGATCTACCTTTTTAGAATGCTGCCTTTGAAGTTTCCTAAGAGTTGGCTTGATCTTTTTCAAGCAGATTTTAGAAACTTTGTTTGGCGGGGGAAAAATACCGAGGATCAGTTCTAGTAGATTGGCAAAAAACGTTAAGAATGGCAGAACCGGTTTCCCAATGATCCACAGATACCATTCTGCTAGGCAAATTACAGTTAGCTCTATGATTTAGAATCCAAGATGTGCGCAATTCCTGATTTAACTACCTTGTTGTGGGATATTAATTTTAAGAGATGCTTGGACAAAGTTAAAGATAGATGTTGGAGGATTATAGAACAGATTCTGCCAGAATGGATTAAAACCAAGAAAACATTAGGTCTTGATGTTAAGATCCCTGAATTTGTTAACATTATCCTTATTACCCATACTATTGAAGATTTATCATTGAAGAAATGGTCACTTAGTGGAATAACAAAAGTAGAACGGCTCATGATTGGTATGGCAATAAGACCTTTTACTGATTTGGTAAATAATTATGATTTGGCAAAATCTGAAATTTTCTCTTATTTTAGAGTAAAGGGATTTCTTTTTAAACATCTATGGTATGGAAAAAGTGAAGTAGCATAACGATTAAAAACAATTTTTATAAGACAGAATTATAAAAAGCTTTTTTCCTGTAGTTATCAATTGATTGACTTATTGGAAGACACTAAATTGGATTTAAACATCATACAAAAAATGGATAAAGAATTTAAATAAACATATATCTGTGGATGAATGGAATAAAGCTGGTATAGAATTAATGCTTTTGTCCACGATCTTTCACTGGTGAAAAATCAGTTTAAGTTGGTGAACAGATGGTACTGTGTGCCATAAAAGGAAGCTTAAATGAATCCTTATGCTCAGATATTTGTTGGGGATGTGGTAGAGCAAGAGGAACTTATTATTATGTATGGTGGAGTTGGCCGAGGGCTAGAGAATCTTGTGATCTAGCTTTCGACTTTTTATCAAACTATTTTAAGATTTTTTTTACAACAAAACCTAGAAATTGCTTTGTTGAATATATCCTGGCCCGTTTTAACCAGGAAACAAGAATATTTAGTGATGCACTGTTTTGCTGCCATCAAGATCCTCCTCGCAAGAGGTTGAAAAACTAATTTAGCTGTAACGCCGATACAGTTTATATCACAACTAAGATGGCAGCTAAAAATGGAACAAGGTGTTTTTTGGTTTTCGAATGTAACGTCAAAAATTATACAAATTAGTTCTTAGACTTATCAGGAAGTGATAGATCTATGATAAATGTATTACCCCTATATAATTGGGGTTGCCGCCAATTAGCTGAATTAGACCCTCCTTCTTTCAGACACAATTGTATAATGATTTTATATATGTATGTTTTGTAATTTGTCATATTTGTATTGTGTAAAAGATAAAATAAAGTTTAAAAAGAAAAAAAAGAGTACAAGATTAGTTCAGTGCAAATAATTCTTTTAATATTGAATATGATATATACACAGACATTCTCTGTTGTTATGATGAAAATAACATATTTTCCACTTGCTATAAGTATATAGGGAAGCCTGAATCAGCAGTTTTTGGATATGCATTAGCTAGAGGTTCATTGGCTGCTTGGAGGTATATCAAACTTGGCAAGTAATATTGTTATATGACAAAAGTCTAGCACCGACCCCCTCCACAACATAGGTCCACCTGCTTTAGCTGAAGTATTGCTAGAAAGGATTTAAGCTCAGTAAGTTCAGTACATTACATTTTTTTTCTTTTTTTGTTTTGAGCAGTGCTGTGCAAGATTACATTACAGTTCATTATGGGATGCAACCTTACAGTAAGCAACATGACAATCCCACACTGTCATGCAGGGCGAGATTGTCATGTCGCATTTTGAACATTGCAACATGGTTAATGCGGCTACTAGCCACGTGAAATTTCATTTGCGACTTTTTAAAAGAATACTCTCTTTTGGGGGCAGGATTAGTCTAATATGTAGGTGTAGATTTCTCCTCTGTAATGACATTAGATAGTTAAAATGTGACAAAGAAATGTACAGATAAATGGGTGCAGTCAAAATGCTTTATAATGATAAACTAAGAAGAAAAAAAAATGAGTCTATCCTCCATTATGTCATCCTTCCAGGGTGAGTGAGGATGTGTGGACAGTACAATAGGTAAGTATTCCCTTTAACTGCTGGATGTCTTAGAATAAGTCATTATGAGAACAGTTACGCTGTATTATACTGTAGATGTTATGGGACAGGGATTGTTTTCATTGCATTGCAAAGTGGTGAATGCACATCACTCTGGTAAATGGGAGAAATATAGTATAGCCTAACACAGTCGGTTGAATTTCAACAATGATTTATTAAGCAGAGTTCAATACAGGGTGTTTAAAAGGAACTGTAGTATAGCCTACCATTTAATTGGCTTCCAGCCCTGAGTTTATTTGATATTCACAATGTTCAAGGAGGAGAGTCTAAGAAACTAGGGGAGATAAATCATATTAAGTTGACTGTTGGTTACAAATGTTATTTACTGTTGAATAGTTGTTTAGATTCAGTTGCTTTGCTAGTGGTAACACAGTCATATCTCTCTCAGGCACTTTTTTAATTTAATCACATGATTTGGATATCAGATAAGTCTGTATCATGCTTATGGTTTTTGGAGACTGATACCATTATTTCATTTAACAGATAATTCACTGGAGAGAGGGAACTGTTAAATCATGCTATGTTTGTAAATCTAAGAGTCCAACTGGCCAACTAAGATTAACTGCATTTCTTGTACAAAGGAGTCCTCCCATAAGGAAGGAGCAAGTAATTTAAGGGAACTGTTGGCTTCAGTGCAGGAACCTAAGTAGTTAAAGGGATAGTAATACTTAAAGGGATAGTAATACTTAAAATGTAAAAAAATATATATTGTAGTGTTTATCCCACTGCTGAGAGTTTTTTTTATTCAAAAGTTATTGCAGTTTAAACGTGATTTTTTTAGGTGCAGTATCTCGGTGGCCTGAAATTGTGACGTGGCGCTGTTGCTACACCATTCTATGGAGATTTATGGTCAATTGACCAGAACTGTCCATAGGAAGGTGTAGCAACGGCGCCACTGTACAATTTCAGGCCACTGTGATACTGCATCTAAAAAAAAAAATCAAGTTTAAGCTGCAATAACTTTTGAATAAAAAAACATCTCAGCAGTGGGAGTACTCTTGTTTTACTCAGTGGGATAAACACTACAATATATTTTTTCTTACATTTTAAGTATTACTATCTTTTTAAAGCTCATAAACAGAGCAAGATCATCCAAAGGTAAGAATGAGACCTATACTTTACCAGTAGAAGGTTTATTGCTTGAGGATGGGGAGACAAACAGTGAAGAGTATGACGCATTTTCAGCACAGGCTATTATTTCTAAAGATTCGATTGAAGGGCTAATTAGAGCAGTACTTGGGGCACTACAGATATCTGAAGAGATAAAGTTAGAGGAACCATCAAAATATATATTTATATTTAAAAATAAATCTTCCACTTAAACAGATCGTATTGGTGAGTACAAACATCCATTCATGTTATTGACATGTGGAACTAGATGCACTAAAATTCGAAGAGGGCAAAAATGTCAATGTCCTGTCAGAGCAGTGTAGTAGGCACATCAACAGTATTCACCAAAGTGTCTACGACATTACATCGACATGACTCCGACAAAAAATACCCACATCAACATCAATCTGACATGCCTTCGACTGGTTTACAAATCTTTACTCATCAACAAGGTTGGGAGGCAAGTGGTAGCCACAAATCCCTATAGATGCTGCGTGACCCCCCCAGTTTTGTTCCCCTGTGACTGCACAACATGTGTAATATATGATACATAGGTTAGGGGATAATTATATAGTGCGTGGTGTACTATTTGTGTTTATTTTAACCCTGTGAATGCCACAGAGGTGAGCAATGCACATCTCTATGACACTCAGTGCTGTCCATGGTGTCGAAAGCCTTCTCTTTATTCCCCTACTGGCCAAGTAGGGAAACAGTGAATGAATGCTGTTCACCTTCAGCATTGTCGTAGTGTTGGAGGTGTGTGAAGTGAGGAAGACCCTTCCACATGGACAGCACTTCGACAATCCTGTATGCCAACCCTCCCCTTTCATCTGCCAATTTTAGTGATATGCATGTAGATCGAAATGTCGCAGTGTTTTGAACACTTCGACAAGATCATATCGATGCAGCAACGACCTTTAATGCATCTACGCCATTGTATCCTTTCAAACCAAAAAAACTCTAGATCTGTGATGGTCTGATCCAGTGGATCTGTTCATTTCAAGAATGCCTAGGAAAACAACATTGCCTGACACAGGAGCCTTTAAGAACCATGCTGACGAGAACATAGATTATTTGCTTAAATGGTATTTTAAATAGGTGGTTTGCTTAAATGGTATAATAAAAAATTCCCATTGCATGGGACTTTTAACCCTTGACTGCTAAAGAGGTCTCCAAGGTATTTAAATCAGTGGGAATATTTATTTTACTCTGGGTTGGTGTTAGTTTGCTTCAGAATTGCTTCACTTTTATTCTGAACATCAACCCCATAGGCAGTGTTAAAGGGATAGTAATGTCAGAAAAAAGTATTAACTATATGGTAGATACAAATAAGTGCAAGTACTCTCTTTTAATTGTATCTCTCAAACCGTTATGGCTTGAGAGATATGGGAAAATAAAATTCTCTGGTCCCTCCCCTTTCTGCTTGACCAGCTGTAAAGCTGTCAGAAGCAGATTCTGGTCGCTTGACCAGATGCGGCTCTTCAGCAGCGCTGAAATAACGATATCTAAAGACAAATACTTCATTTACAACGGTCTACAAAGTGTGCCTGGTTTGCAAGCACACTTTGTAGACTGTTCCAATGAAGTATTTATTTCTAAATAGCCTGATTTCAGCTCTGCTGAAGAGCCTCTGTCTGGTCAAATGACTGGAATCTGCAGCTGTCAGCTAGATGGCAGACTTGAGTAAAACAGCCAGGAAAAGGTAACTTTAGCAAGTTATATCTCTCAAACCATAAAGATTTGAGAGATAAGACTTGCATAGATGTTAACCTTTTTTAATGTCAGCATTAAAGTATTAAATCAGTATTAAATCAACTTAAAATTAACCATCACTATCCCTTTAACTCTGAGTGTCAGAAGGGTATGCAGCGCATTGCATTGGCCCTCTGGCACTCAAAGGGTTAATTACTTTGAAAATAATTGGAATCTGTTATAGGATTCCAGATCCACTTTAAGTTAGATAAGTGTATAAATGATCTTGGTTTAGCCCCAGCACTGATTTCTAAGATGTCTGGACGAAAAACTTAATTTTATTTATGTTCAGTTATTTTCCACAATTATCTTATGAGAGTTTGGTTCAGTGTGTACCATCACAAGCATTTCAGTAATAAAACTGGGGCAGAAATTGTTCTCCCTAAGAAAATGAACACACAGAAAAAATAGTGGCCTCAGACTTTTATAGTTGATTGATTACGGTGCTCTTCCACAATAAACCTGAAATCCAAACAAGATGGATGGCTGCTCATTAGTATTTTAACCTATAACTGAACACACAAGATGTTTCTACTCAAATGTAAGTATCTTCTTAGTGTCTTCCATTTTCTGTTAAAACTGTAAACCCTTTGAGTGCCAGAGAGATGCGTTGCGTACCCCTCTGGTACTCATAGGGTTAAAGTGTAGAATACTCTTCACAAATATGCTATGTTTTTATTATGCAAATTAGCACACACATCTTTATGGTTCAATGTCCTAAGGAAAAGGTGGTCAGTATAAATTATCTATATGTATAAATGGTAACGTTGAGCTTATTTTTAAATTGGAAATATATTTATAGAAATGAATGACTCTTAGGACCATATGCATAAAGTGAAATTGGAGTAATTCTAACTGCACGAAAGCAGACAAGTAAAATCCCAACTGAATTAAAGAACTAGTAATGCTTGTTTTATAATTCAATAAAATCTATTATTTGACTGATTTCTGTCACATTCCTAAAATGCTTTTAGAGAGGTACTGCTGTTTTTTTTGTTTTTTTAAGTTAAAGAAGTTTATTGACAATAAGGTTTTACAATAAAAAAGACAGAAATAAAGCAAAGCGATAATATGAGAGATACACGTTCTGTCAATAGTAAAACAGTTAGTAAGGTACATCGTATGAGGCAGATATAAATTGCACAGTGAGGCTGGGGAATATAGTTTCGGTGATGGAGAGGGAGAGAAGAAAGGCAATAAGGTTAAGGAGGGAAGGAGAAGAGGAAAAAAAGAAATTGAGGAGGCAAGGGTGGGGGTTGTAGGACAGAGGGTGAGGATAATATGGAGGAAGGGGGAGGGAATGGGAAGGGCAGGACCTGTGGGGAGGGGTGGAGGAATGGGAGTCCAGGGTATTGTGGAAGAGCAGTATCAAACTCATTGAGTTCAAGCAGGAGGAGGAGGGGCAGGGAGTCACTGTCAAGGGAATAAGCTGCGAACTAGAGGCCCAAGTCCAAGGAGACTGAGGAAAGTAGGGTTGGGTATTCATGGAGGAGGTAAAATCAGGTTCCTATGATAAGAATGCGAGGAAGATCAGGTAATTTCAAATTAGGACATAGTGTGTAAATATAGCAAAGCATTTTTTGAGGAGTAACCAAGAGTCAACTTTTGTGATGCTAGGGGGTGAGTTTGATTTCCATTTTAAGGGAATCATGGTTTTGGCCAGATTGAGGCAGGATTGGGCATCGATCTTGAATTATGTCGGTCATATAGTAGGAGGCAAAGAACAGGGTCGCGAGACAAGGAGGTACTTTATACCAAAACAAGAGGAATAAGGGGGCATGACCACTATACGTGAAACAAGAAGCCTATGGCGGAAGAGCATCTCCAGCAGGAGTTCAAGATATGGGGATAGGCCAACTGGGATTTTATAGTAATGGGATAGCAATTTGTAGTTAATTTCTCTTAAGGCAGAAACTCAAGGGCTGTGACAGTTAAGACTAAATATTAAGGACCATTGATGAGGGTCTAAGGAGAGTGACAAGTCTTTTACCCAAAAAGCAATGAAGTAAGGTTTACCAGGTGTTGCAGAGGACATGTCACCAAAAAGAATCGGGCAGTGCTCCAAATCACAGTGGATTTGAGATGGAAGAGGTGAAGTCGGGTCCGTCACAGCCTTTTCCTACGTGAGGGAAGGTTCCGTGCAGTTGTGTGACACAGCAGTAGGCTACATAAGTATGGTAGTCCTCGGATGTGTATATAGTGTTTAAAGGGGCCATCTTTTCCTTTTGCTTCTCATTCGAAGTTGTGAAAGGTTAGGAAGGAAAGAGAGAAGAGAGGTTCACCAATATTACGATTATAACAGCATTATAACATCTCGCTTGAGATATGAGCTTGCTCAAAGTGCGTCCACCATTTTAAGAATGCAAGCTACGCTCCCACTACTGTTTTATTATCCCCCTCCCCTTTCCAAGATGTTGGCCCCTTCTTCAGGGAAAGTACTTACGTAGAAGAGTAATTGATTGAGCTGGTGTTGCCATGGCAAACCTCCCAGCAGTCAAACCAACTCATTATGTGTGAACACTTTCAACCAGTTTTAAGCAATAATTGTGTTGTAGTTAGTACTCTGGACTAAATGAAAGCAATCACACATAAGGAAATGTCTCTGCATTAGGACTGAGCGATGTAGTTGCCATGGAAACCCCAGCACCATTGGTTATTGAACTGGGTTCAGCACTTTGTCAGGTAAAGGGGTAGGAAGCAGGTTAATAAAACTCTAATGTATGTTTGAGATCATTCATACTCTTAAATGCTAAATAATAGGTTTAAATTATATATAAAACTAATGTTACTATGTCTTTAAGAAAAAAAAAAATAATCAAGCACAGCCAGGGGAATCCTCTTTATAGAAAGATTTAGGAGTAGTGAGAGACAATAGACTTCATAGCAGTGTGCGGTGTGTCTCAGCTGCTGGTAAAGCTAGTAGGGTATTATTATTATATTATGTATAAAAAAGGGGTATAGATGAATGGGATGGGAATATAAATCCTTGGCAAGGCCTAATCTAGAATATGGAGTACAGTTTTGGGCACCAGTTCTTAAAAAAGACATTTCTGAACTTGAAAAAGTTCAGAGATGTGCAACAAAACATAAATGGATTTGAGGATCTGAGTAATAAAGCGACACAAGCCAAACTGCTTTTATTTACATTAGAGAAGAGACTTCTAAGGGGTGATATGATTGCAATTTACAAATATATTCAAGGTCAATACAAAGAACTCTGCATTTAACTATTTACTCGAAGAGCTGAGCTAAAAACAAGAGGTCATCCATGAAGACTAGCGGAAAGGCACTTTTGACTAAAATAAAGGCAGAGAATTTTCACAGTTAAGGTAGTAGTTATGGAATTTTTTTGCCTCCTGATTGTCACAGCTTACCTATATCCAGTGTCTCTGTTTCGCCTGGCGCTGAAGTTGTATCACTCTATATGATGTTTCTGCATCATCCCACACATCGCTGTTTAGACTGGGCCTGGGCGCACTTGGTAGCAGTAGCTGACGCCCGTGTCCTCGTGCTTGGTGACTCGGCTGCACCAAATGATGCAGTGGGGGTTCAGGCGTATGATGCATCTTGCGGCAAGATGCATCAATTGCAGGCGCGAAGAGGCATATCTGACGCATGCTACCTTCTTATCTTTAGGTTCTGGTCTGGCTCCTCCTATCTACTTCCTGGCACCTTGTTTTTTAAGGGAACTGGATTCTCATCCAGTTAACCTTACTTTGGTGTGCAGTAGAGTTCTCTACTTGCTCCTGATCTTTGTGTATGACCTGGCTTGTCTGAACATCCATCCTGGTGCTGACCTGTGGCTCTGTCTGACTACTCTCTCAAGTTGCCCTTGTAGTGGACACCCAATCTGGTACAGACCTGTGGCTCTGGCTGATTACCCATTTCGTGTATGACCTAGGCTTGTCTGACCACCCATCCTGGTGCTGACCTGTGGCTCTGTCCAGCTGACTTCTGTGTTACCTCCTATTGAGTGGATATCCTGTCTGGTGCAGACCTGTGGCTCTGGCAGACTCGGACCCTACTGACTGCAGGCGTGAGTCAGTGGGTTCTTGGGTTGCCGCTCCTTCTAGCGACGGTCTTCTCCTTGCTGACTGCGTGAGTCAGTCATCTTCCGATTACTATCATTGGGAGAACCGTCTGGTTGACTTAGGGACTGCCATTCGCTTCGGCTTAGTGTCTGCGGTTCTGGGATCTGGAGACATACTACTATTGCTTGTAGAATCCCTGTTATGGTTGGCAAGCAAAACCAGGAGTCAGACAGTATAGTTAATAGAACCTTTATTATGAAAATAATGACAGTAATGCAACATATAAATAAACACACAGTGGGTGATTGAAACTGCGAGTACTGTATCAGGAAACAGCAGTCTCCTAACCTCTGCACCACACTGTCCAAGACTAGGCCTCAGCCCACTGGAGTCTCGTGGTAAGGTAACGCCCAAGAGATACTGACTCAGCCTGCAGTCAGTAGCTAGTAGTCTTCTAGAGCACCAGGTCAGTACTAGGAAGAATGTCTGAATAACGGAACCAACAAACTGAGCAAATAGACAGAGCCTTCTAGTAAGCACCAGATAGGATAGTCAGACGAGCCAAAGTCATACACGGAGCGTGTAGTCAGCCAGAGCCACAGGTTTACACCAGAAAGGATATCCACTGAAGCGATGGAATGCTGGATGCGCATTGGGTAGAGCCCCAGGTCAACACCAGAGTGGGTAGTCAGACAAGCCTAGGTCATACACTGAGTGGGCAATCAGCCAGAGCCACAGGTTTGCATCAGATAGGATATGCAGTGAAGCATGTGTATGCTGGATGCGCAGCGGATAGATCCTCAGGTCAACACCAGAGTGGGTAGTCGGACAAGCCTAGGTCATACACGGAGTGGGTAGTCAGCCAGAGCCACAGGTTTGCACCAGAAAGGATATCTGAGCCAAATCAGAACACCAAGGAGAATAGTCAGACAAAGCCACAGGTCAACACCAGAATGGATGGATAGGCAAGCTGACTCAAACACAGGAATCATGAATACTAGAAAATGAACTGCTCAGAAAAACACGTAAGGGTGACTGAGGCAGCACTCAGTCTGCCCTTTAAACCCCTCCACAGGAAGTAGGTATGAGGAGCAGCTAGACGGAGGAAGTAGGTAGGATGAGACTACAGGAAACAAACACACATAAAACAGAGGCCTGCCGCATGCTTGAAGCCTCTTGTCTGCAGATGACGTGTGGAAAGACGCCGAGCGTCGCTGAAGCAGCGGCGCTGGAAACCAAGAGTCCCTGTCTCTTGGTTACTCACTGCTCTATCCTGAGTATTGTTATTACTACACTTATGGTAATAAAGGTGAATTTTACTTTACTGTCTGACTCTGATCATGTCTTGGGGTTCCCAGTGTGACAAGACTTGTCTGTCTATTCCAGCTAGACTGGCATGTGCAGAGCCTTCAGGCTTACCTGAGGCCTATTCTGAATTCGCTGACGTGATTAATAAAATCCAGGCTGGGGCGTTACCTCCTCATAGTCCTTATGATTGTTTGGTGGAGCTGCTACCTGGTACGACACCTCCTAGGGGCCGGGTATACCCCTTGTCTGTGGAGGAAAACAAGGTCATGGAGGAATACATCTCTGATGCCTTGGCTAGGGGAATTATTCGAATATCCGCTTCCCCTGCAGGCGCCGGATTCTTCTTTGTAAAAAAAAACAAAAAAAAACAAAACGAAGAGTTACGTTCATGCATTGAAGCTCGACTTGAGGCCGGCTTACAACCTGGTCAGAATGAAAGAGGG
This sequence comes from Rhinophrynus dorsalis, assembly GCA_037306005.1. NCBI lineage: Eukaryota > Metazoa > Chordata > Amphibia > Anura > Rhinophrynidae > Rhinophrynus > Rhinophrynus dorsalis. The sequence continues at coordinate 223,925,589 of CM074723.1, forward strand.
CCACGAATGGAAGACAGCATTAAACATCCGGAGCGGGCATTATGAGTACCTGGTCATGCCTTTTAGCCTTTGCAATGCTCCTGTTGTCTTCCAGGAATTTATCAATGAAGTGCTAAGAGATCTATTACAGAGCTGTGTGGTGGTCTATCTGGATGACATTCTCATTCATTCTCCTACGTTGGAGACTCATCGATCAGATGTATCCAAAGTCCTTCAATTACTGAGAGAGAACAACTTGTTTTGCAAGTTGGAGAAATGCGAATTCCACAAACCTCCAGTGACTTTTCTGGGGTACATTATTTCTTCATTTGGGTTGGCCATGGACCCCCAGAAATTATCCGCAGTGTTTCAATGGCCTCTCCCGGTGGGGCTTAAATCTGTTCAAAGCATTTTGGGCTTCGTGAATTACTATCGGAAGTTTATAAAAAACTTTTCTACTATTGTCAAGCCTATCACGGATATGAACCGTAAAGGGGCCAAGGTTACTGAGTGGTCTTCCATTGCACTGCCTGCCTTTGAGGAGCTTAAGACAGCATTTGCAACAGCTCCTATTTTGGTGCACTCGAATCCCACCCTGCCCTTTACCCTGGAGGTTGATGCATCTGAGATTAGAGTAGGCACCCTTCTTTCTCAGCGTTCGGCTCTGGGGGAGGCCTTGCACCCCTGTGGCTTCTTTTCTAGAAAATTATCTAAAGCTGAGATGGTATATCAGATTGGGGACAGAGAGTTACTGGCCATCATACTGGCACTGAAGGAATGGCGACACTTCTTGGAAGGCATCCGTTCCCCTATCTTGATTCTCACAGATCATAAGAACCTAACATACTTATCTGAGGCTAAATGCTTGTCGTCCCATCAAGCTAGATGGGCATTGTTCCTATCCAGGTTCAATTATGTGGTCTCCTATATTCCGGGCTCTAAGAATGTTGATGCACTATCATGCCAGTTTTGCAACTTATCCAAAGAGGAGGTTCTGCCCACACCGATTATTCCGTCTGATCGGATTCTGACCACTATCAGTGCATGCATTACGTCTCCTCTGGGAGAGGAGCTATTGGCCGCCCAAACATCCGCTCTGGAGGAAAAACCTTGCGGGAAGTGCTTTGTTCCTACTCAGCTGCACATTAAACTGCTTGAGACTTACCATACTTTCAAAATCGCTGGTCACTTTGGTCAAGACTAACTGATCTGATCCTTGTCTAGATTGTTCTGGTGGCCAAGTCTTCGATCAGATTGTGCTGCTTTCACTGCAGCTTGCACTACTTGTGCTCAAAATAAATCACACTTGCCTGTTGGCCTCCTTCAACCTGTGGACAATGGGGAACGTCTGTGGTCTCATCTGTCCATAGATTTTATGGTTGATCTGCCGGTATCTCCAGGCTTCACAGTCATCTTGGTAAGATGGCCCACTTTGTACCACTTAAAAGCCTACCATCCGTGCAGGAGTTGGCGGTGGTATTCACTAAGGAGGTCTTTCGGCTTCATGGCATACCCAGGGTTATTGTTTCGGACAGAAGTAGCCAGTTCGTGTCTTGGTTCTGGAGATGATTTTGTACCCAGATGGGGATCCAGCTAGCATTCTCCTCCGTATATCACCCTCAGTCTAACGGTGTGGCTGACCATCCATCCTGGTGCTGACTTGTGGCTCTGTCTGACTATCTCGTGTTGCCCTTGTAGTGGACACCCAATCTGGTGTAGACCTGTGGCTCTGGCTGACTACCTGTTTTGTGTATGACCTTGGCTTGTCTGACCATCCATCCTGGTGCTGACCTGTGGCTCTGGCTGACTACTCTCTCGTGTTGCCCTTGTAGAGGACACCCAATGTGGTACAGACCTGTGGCTCTGGCTGACTACCCGCTCCGTGTATGACCTAGGCTTGTTTGACCATCCATCCTGGTGTTGACCTGTGGCTCTGTTTGACTACTCTCTCGTGTTTCCCTTTGTAGTGGACACCCAATCTGGTGCAGACCTGTGGCTCTGGCTGACTACCCACTCTGTGTATGACCTAGGCTTGTCTGACCACCCATCCTGGTGCTGACCTGTGGCTTTTTCCAGCTGACTTCTGCGTTACCTCCTATTGAATGGATATCCTATCTGGTACAGACCTGTGGCTCTGGCAGACTCGGACCTTACTGACTGCAGCGTAAGTCAGTGGGTTCTTGGGTTGCAGCTCCTTCTAGCGATGGTCTTCTCCTGGCTGACTGCAGGCGTGAGTCAGTCATCTTCCGATTACCATCATTGGGAGAACCATCTGGCTTACTCTTCCTAGCTAGCTTAGGGACTACCATTGGCTTTAGCTTAGTCTCTGCAGTTCTGGGATCTGGAGACATACTATTATTGCAAATAGAGTTCCTGTCTCTTGGTTACCCTCTGCTGTATCCTGAGTATCGTTATTACTACACTTACATTAATAAAGGTGAATTTTACTTTACTATCTGACTCTTGTCTTGCTTGCAAACCGTGAAACTGATTCTGTGCTTACAGATACTGTAATTGCTTTTAATATATTGAGAATTATGACAGTTTGTTTCAAAGCAGCTAGCATGCTGGTCCAAGGAAATATCCAACTGCCATTTGGAGTTAGGAAGGATTTGTTTTAACCACTTGGGGCTTCATTGGAAATTACTTCAATTGATTGTTTTGCCTTCTCTGGATCAACAGCGGTGATATAGCATGACCTGAGCTTGATGGATGCATGTGTTTTTTTTTCATCCTTATCAACTATGTTACTATGTAGCCATAATGTAGTATATTAAAACCTTTAGTAAAAAAATGACAACTGCAAACTTACAAAATAAGAGTCTATAGGCATTTTTAAGCTAGCATGGATAAATCAATAGCCATAGGTAGCTGCTTCACTTTTTAATCTGCTTTTGCCCTCCTTATATCTCACTGGCATCTCCCCAGCTGTCTCTTAAGTCAGGCAGGCACAGACACCTCTGATACACACCACTTCCATCTATATATTTCTCTGTTGTATGACTAATTACTGTACATTTCCAGCAAATGGTTACTTAGTGTTGCAGTGACTGGCAATAAGTTTATGAGACTTAAAAGTCTGTAGGCATTTAAACTGTTGCTATACATGGGGTGCCAAGCCAGGGAGATCCTTGTCCATAGGTGCTCCCCATATCTCACTTGTTCATATATACCTAATGTGTCAGTCAAAGGTACAATACCCACCATTGTCTACTTCACTGGTTCCCAACCCATGCCCTCATGGCCAACTAACAGGCCAGGATTTAAAGATTTCCTTGCTAGAACACATGTGAGTTAATTAGAGGCTAAGTGACTTTGATTACCTTGCATGTGATCTCCAAAAGGAAATCTTTAAATTCTGACTTGTTAGTGGGAACCACTGGTCTACTTCTTCTAATATATTATATTTTTATCCTGTATAAACAGTTCTTTAATTTTTTTCCTTTCAATTTTTGAACTGCCTGGCCTTTTGACTATTTACTAGAAAGGGATATTTTCTTGTTAATAATGAGTCTTGTTGTTGCTCATCAAAACGTTTATGGTCAATGTGATCATCTGTCGACCAGCAATGTTTGCTATTAACTTGAAAGCTTGTATGCCAAATTTAGTTAAAGTTTTTTTTTTCCGTATTCTTATTTTATCCCTATTGAACTTTTTCTGAATTTGTGAATATGCAGTGAATATAGTTTGATAATGTGTAATTATGCAAACAGTTCCATCCTAGTGAAGCTTAAATCCAAGTTAGAAAAACAACTAAGAAGAAAAACAGACAAATGTAGTCATAGTGTAGTTTTAAACACTTTTAGTAAAGTGGTCTCTGTAAGATAACTGAGATATGTCAATAGGTATGGGTAGCTGCCTTCACTTTTTAATCGGCTCTCATCTATCATATGGCATCTCTTTAGCCCTGTTGGGTCAGGCGGGTACAGGCTGGAGAGATGTCAGTGAATGGATACACACCACTTCCTCCATATCATCCTCCACTGGATGACTAATCATGATAAATCTCCAGTAAATGGGTATTTATTGTTGCAATGACTATCAATAAGTTTAATCATTATCTCTTTAAATGGGGATTTTAACCATATGATTCTTGAGGGTCTATGAGATGAAGGTTTTGGAGACCTCTCTAGCATTCAGTGAATATCTCAATTTTTTTTTAATTTGTTCTCTGTGATGCAGTTGCTTGGCCACAGAATTAATCTATATATTTGTGCATGTGGCTCTTAACTTTGTTTAACAGAAGGGCTTATTTAAGTGAATTCTACATATAGCAGTCCAGTATACATATCTCTATTTTTTGCATTTTATCTGCAGTTGAATGTATTTGCTTTGCTGAACGTCATTTAATCTGCCTTTAGTTCACAATTTTTTGCAGACAATAGGTTTCAACAGTCTGAATGAGAAAGCCTATAGAGAAAAACCCCATCAGTAGTTATTAATTACAGTGAAAGTATTTTTAGACAGTGACAACAGAGTTGCAATACAAATAAAACTGTATAGCTATGCCAGACAGCCATGTGAAGGACACCTAAGCCTTTCTGTTAAATAAATTAGAGCCAATTATTTTTAGGTCTCACTCCTCTTTAAAACAATTAGCAAATAGAAACATGGTTTAAACACATTATACAGACTGTGGTTTGCCTCTCAGTCTAAAAATTACAATTGATCATGAAGCAGCTGAGCACTTGAGATATGAGGCGGATCTTTTTTTTTTAAAGATACATTTTTATTGAAGACTTTCTTCCATTACAAGGTAAAATCAACCAATGAGAAAGAACAAACAAGGTATATAAAATTATATCAAATACAGATATAATCAAGAATATGTATATAAGCGGTAAAGCTAACTAAATTAAACAATGTAAGCATTGTACTTTGATTGCAAGGTAGTAATTGAATAGAGAAAGGAAAGGAAAAAAAAGAAGGAAAAGTAAAAGAGAAATAGAGTAGTACAGAGGAAAGACAGAGTACAAGAGACAATAAGAAAGAAAGAAAAAAAATATACAGTACTTCTAGAAGTCTCAACATCCCAACCGGGTCCCCCCTGTCTAGAATGTTACAAGTGATTCTGGCATGTTGTCCTGTTATGTGAAGTGATCAATGCTTGGACAAATAATCTAGCCAAGGCTGCCAAACATCTAAGAGAGCTTGAGAATGCCCTATGTATTTATTTGTCAATTTTTCCATTACCATGATGTAACCAACTTTCCTTTCCCATTCATAAACATTAGGAACATTTCAAGATTTCCATAACAGGGGAATATATTTCGTAGCTGCATTCAGTAAATGGGAGAGCAATTCTCTTTTTTTAATATTGTAGATTATTTTGTTGTATACTAAATAAAATGAATAGAGGGTATCTGGGCGTAACAATCTGTAGAATTCGGTCTATCTTAAGAAGAACTTGGTTCCAAAAAGTTTGAATTTTTCAACAAGACCACCAGATATGTAATATATCACCTTGATCCACAGTGCACCTCCAACAGGAGGGATCTATAGAAGAATACATTGAATGTAAAACTACAGGAGTCCTATACCATCTTGTTACTAATTTATAGTTTGTTTCTACCATGTTTAAGTTTCTAGAACTATGAAGAGAATTGGACAAAATCTTATGCCATTCTTGAGGACCAAGTTGGACGGAAAGATCTCTCTCCCATGCTAATTTCTGAGAGGAATGAGGTGGAACTGTTTCCTGCATGATATTGTAAATTCGCGAAATGCCATGAGCTTTTGTGGTCTATAACAAAGAGACTCAAATTCAGTTAAAGGTCTAAGTAGAGTAATATACTCTGTACTAGTATTAATGAAAGATACAAGTTTGTCATAAACCAATTCGTCATTAGAATGGAGGCCAAGTGTCCTCTGTAAACTACTGAAGGGAAGAATCTGGTCCCCATCCAAGAGTTGACAGATAAAAACATCACCTCTCTGTTTCCATGACTCAAAATTAGCTCCTTCTAATCCTAATCGCATAAGTGGGAAATCTAAGATAGACTGAAGTGGGGAGTTCTGCTTTGAGATGGTGGGTGAGGAACATAAAAGCTTTCTCCATATTGAGATAAAGTTTCTAAATAAATATGGAAAATGAGAAAATGTTTTACAGGTGGGCCCTGTTTTCCACAGAGCCGAGGAAAGTCTTTTACATCCACTTAAATCTCTGATAACATATATCCATCTCTTATCAGAGTCAAATCTGAGAAGCAAAACAATGTTTACAAGTTGAGATGAGTGATTATATTTCATTAAGTCTGGAACACCTAGACCCCAACGTTTCTTACTTTGAGAGATATGGGAGCATTTAAGATGTGCTGGTTTGTTACGCCATCTGAATTTGTTAAATAAGATTTGAAGGGACTTCATAAAGGAATTGGATAAAGATACTGGGATTGTTTGGAATAGATATAGGATTTTCAGGAGAATAGTCATTTTAAGTAAGTTGATCCTACCTACCCAGGACAAAGGAAGATGGGACCATGAAAGGATCTTCTTATGGATTTTATCCTTTAGGGGTCTATAATTGGCAGAGAATAAATGTTTAATTTAAATGCCAAGGTTTTTAATAGTATCACTTACTCATTTGAAGGGGACCAAGATTTTCAGGGAGTCTAGTTTAAAAAGAGGGATATTAATATTTAAAATTTCAGATTTAGTAAGATTGGGTTTAAAATTGGACACTTTACTAAATGGGTTCAATTCTGATAAGATATGTGGGAGGGAAAGTTTCGGAGAGGTGACTATAAGTAATAAATCATCGACAAATAGCGCTAATTTATATTCACTCTGATTGTAAGACCATGCATTTTGCAATTCAGTCTAATTTTATTCGCCAATGTTTCCATGGTGAGGTTAAACAAAATCGGTGAAAGGGGACAACCTTGTCTTGTGCCGTTGCTCATTGTAAAAGATTGAGAAAGCTGATTATGAAATATAATTCTCGCTGACGGATTTTTATAGAGTGACATTATAAAACTGAGAAATTTGTGGCCTAATCCAATAAATTTAAGAGTAGATTCTAGGAAGTGCCAAGTCTATCAAATGCTTTTCCTGCATTGATCGTTAATAATAAAGATTCAGTTTTAGAAAAGTTTGCATAATCTATTAAGCTAGTTATTTTCAAAGTATTATCCTTGGCCTCTCTACCAGGCACATAACCTACCTGGTCAAAATGGATAAGTGATGATATCAAAGGTTTTAGCATATTTGCAAGAACTTTCGCATATAGTTTAATATCGGCATTGAACAGGGAAATGGGTCTATAGCTTGAACAGTTTTGGATCCTTACCCTCTTTAGGAATAACTGTAATGTGTGTCTCTGTCAAAAGAGGGTGGGATTCAATTAAAGAAGGAAAAGAATTAAATACCTTCTAGGGATGGGCGAAAATGTTTGCCTCAAACTGAAATCGGCAAATAATGGCACTTTCCTCTTGGCGAATAATTTTCCGAGAAAAGTGCAGTTTTTCCACTTTTTTCCACCTTTTCTGCCCATTGGAATCAATGGGATGAAAAATATTTCTTCACCACACAAAAGTTTTCTACAGCCATATAAAAGGCTGTCAGGCTGTCACAGCATCCATTCTGTGTTTGTGAGAGGAGAGAGCAGCATGTTTTTGGGCTAGAGGAGATAAAATAAAGGGGAATTGAAGCTTAGTTGGGGAGCCATTTAGGTAAGACATTTGTTCTCTGTCTGAGGACACTCTAGGGGATAGGAAGGGAGGAAGGAGGTTGACCCCCAAATACTCCAAAATTCCATGTGACTGACTGGCAAGACACAGGCAGCTAGGGACCTATTTGCTTGCTGATCTTGCTGATATTGTCTCTGTTCTGGGTGGGGAAGTCTGGGGAAAGAAGTTGTTGATTTTGTTTTCAGTTATAATTTTTCTTGGACAGACTGTGATAAGACCACAGGGTTATTTTTATAAATATAAATAAATAAAGAATAAATAACTAAATATCTTAGGTGACAGTGCCAGATACCTGACTGGGCTTAGGCAAGGCATCATACAGCTCCATCAGTTGTGTTGTGTACAGTACAGTAAAAAAACACTGTGTAGCTGCTTAATGTCCAGCATATACACAAGGGGAAGGGGGAGGGGTGGAGTAGTGCAGGGATGTGAGAGTAAAGTAGTAGTTCAAAAACTGACTGCAGAAATGGTTACTGCAGAGTGTGCAATCAATGATGATGATCCCTCTACTCCAAGGGAGGATGCAGTTTGTCAAGGTCCCAGCAAAACTAGTTCCAGCACCACCAGTGCCAGAAGAAAGAAAGAACCATATAAGAAGAACACTGAAGATGACAAGTCGCATTCAAGTGTTGATAATTCTGGCAGTAGCATAATAAAGGAAGATGTAGTAGCTGAACCGCCTGCTGCATCAGACGTTGATACAACCAAGCACCAAAACACCTATCCTCAAAGTAGTAACAAATTTTGTTACAGTAAAAGTAAAAAGAAATTGTTTGAGACCTCTAAAAGCTTAGAGGAATATAAGGGTAGTAGTGGGCAAGAACTGTCACGTTATGCTGATGCTGCTGAGGATGACCTAATGAGACAAAGTGAACTCTCCCTCAGAACAAGCACAGTTACTAATCCCACATATGGTGGTCAATGGGTAATCAAAGAGTCGTGATGCAATGCATCCCTCTATACTTCCTCAAAAGACAGGCCTGGTAACATTAAATATGATGCATCAAGTTGATAATGGTTGCCCTACATCTGGGACCTATATAAAATGGCCTCAGTTCAGAACCCCCTTTTTCCTTCTTCACTCCAATGTAAAGCTGCACAGTTCAGTTTTATGAAGTGTGAAATAAGGCTTAAGGTACTGGATCAACAAGAGGAATAACTGATACTCAATCCACACTATTATATCGTATTTTCCCTTTTGTGCCTCTCTGTACTCTTTATTATAAAGAACAGCAATATATGAAGATGAATAGAATCCAGGCCGCAGCCAAATTACAGCACACTTTCCTGCGTCTGCCCGCTCTGAAGTTCGATGTAAACAGCACTATGCACCTCAAGCTCCAGATAAAGTACGGTGCAATCCACATATATCGATGCTAAACCGCTCCTGATCACTGGATATCTCAGGACAAGAAAAGACTGCACGAGTCCTTAATATAGCGCTTGAAGTGGGCAGAGCTTCTGTAGGCCAGTCGGTAACGGAGCCCAAACGGGACAAAGGGGTATCTTTCGAATCCTCTGAATATCCAGTCTTGAATAGTAAGGGGAAATTCGGTTTGGTAGAGTCCCACTAGAACGCCTGAAAGGCTCCACGCAACATGGCACACAGAGAAACACGACCTGTCTCTATTGCAGCAGGACACACACCCCATGAGGCAGTTTTTAACTGAAAAATTTTATCTCCCATATGTTTTCAATCAATCCTGTACACCTGTCTCAGGCCACTAAGATGAATTTAGGATAACTGTCACAATAAATCTTTTTGTGTATTTGCAAAGGCTGCAAAGAAATAATGAGATGTGATAATGGGGGGGCTTGTTTTCTTTGCTGTGTGGCAATTAATAATGCAGTTATCTTTGTTTATTACACATTAACCCTTTAAGGAGCAGAGGATTATGGGAAACATTGTTTTTGAATGTGTTGCACACCCTTCTGGTCCTTATAGGATTAATATTTGTATTTTGTATGGCACTACTAATTTCCTCGTAGAACATAGTGTTTGAAAGATCCAGATGGCCCATTAAGTCTGCCTATTTTCCTATTTAATTAAACTACGCAGTGTTAGATATATCTCAGAACAAACTTATGTCTATCCCAGCCATTTTTAATTCCCTAACAGTTATACTTTATAACACAGGGATGGATTGTCCAATCGGAGTTTCCCCCTGTGGGCAGCAAGATCATGAGCCAGTTTGGGAGATCAGAGGATCCTACCTGTCCAGCCCACAATGTTTTGAAGTAGAGGTCATGTTGCCACTGACACACACACCCATATCAGAGCTCAGTGACAGTTCTTGTGCTGCTTGCTAATTCAGAGCTCCAGGATGTGACATCATATCCTGGCACTCTACATTCCCATTGGGCATGGAGACCACTAGGGACCAATGATATGGAGGTCTGTTCAGCAGGCTGCACAGATCTCTTGGTCCCCTCCCTGGACCACCAGGAAATGCAAAGAAGAGGTAAAGACACTTAAAATGAAGATATATGGAGCGGCGGGGGAAAGGAGGGGACAAAAAAAAGACTGGCAATTTTCCATTCATCTGGAACCACTCCTGTCAACCAGATAGTATTTAACCATACTAAGAAGAATGTGTGAAAAGGAAGTGTAGTCCTTGAGCAGAACATACATATACTTTTGTTAATTGAGCACTTGCACCTATGTACAAATTTTGGTGTGAACATTCTCTATATGTGAACAGTCTTATTGGTGGAGTCAGGAAAAGGAAGAATTTTGGGCCCAGTTTATACATAACGTGTGGAGGCACAAAGGAATAGCACACCCCTAAATACCTACATACTTCCACACTTGGCATACATGGTGCAAATTCACCATTTTTTCATGAAATAAAGGCATGTACATAGGTGTTCAGTTGGCAGAGTACTAAATACACTTCTCTGTAATTTGTTTAGCATGGAATTTTATTTGTACGTTCCTCTTCCTGAGTCTCTTTAGAGTGTATAGTCTAATTCTGCTGGTTGGGGTACAAGAGAAATTGATAAGTCACAGGATCTGTCAAAGGATCTGAACCTGGTTTCATTGCTTAAGAGTTCTATATACTAAGAGAAAGAGAAAGTATTGCATACTGTGCTTCTGTTCAGCTTGGTTGTTGATCTTATTCTTAAGGTAGTTATCACTACACCAGTTTCTTAGTGTATTTTTCACTATTCCAGGGAATACGCAATGAAAAGAGTAAGTAAGAAGTCCTACTATACATGATGGATAAAAACACGCACAATTGATGTATGTGTATGTTCCCTCCCTTTGGCTAACATGGAATCCTCTAGCCAGAACCTGGCACGTGTTCATATGGTATATTTCCATTACATATACTTGTGCTTGTTTTTTTGATAAATAAGAGATTGAAACTTTACAACAGCCTATTGATAAGTAAGTCAATTGCAAATCCATTTGCTATGCATCCTGCATCTCCACTAGCTGCTTTTGGACTACAGGTCACATCATCCTCAGCCAGCCAACTGAGAATGATAGCAGTTATAGACCTACAACAAATTGGAATTCACAGGCTTTCCTATTTGGTGTTTGCTTACCAAGCTACTTGTTTCTTTTATTGAAATAGCTACATGTAAGACCTCCAATCTACCTACAGTATGTATTAATTACACAATTCTTCTGTATCTCTTTGCAGCCTCTTCCTTGGTCGTGCCGTTACTTACTACCACAGTTCTGTTTCAGAGACTCCTGTCCATATTTCTTTCTTTCATGTCAACTTACCTTCTACTCAGCACTGGGTAATATTTTTTTCTTTACTCAAGAAACTTTATAGATAGATATTGAGGTGAACTTGTAAATTTGCAAGTGCAGCTCCACTGGTGTTAGCCGCTACGCTGGTGGCTGTACTTCATTACATGCACTAGAGCGTATGAGAACTGTAGACTGTAGAGCATATAGGTGAACACATCCTGCCAACATTAGGACTTTAGTGCCAGCAAGAACATATGCCTGCCCCATAGCATGTGCAGGGAAATTGTATAATCATAAAATTTCCTCTACTCCTTGTTTAATAAATTGCATTAAACAAGACATAGAGGAAAGGAACACTGCAAAACACTCATAGCCTACTCCATTGTCCTCCCATATTGCAAATGTTGTTAAGGGGGGTAATTTTGGCATACCCAGATTAGAAAGTTGGCTTTAGGCAAGTAATCGATTCCAAGGACTGATTTATCATGGACTTATTTTCATACATTTACCCCACAGTCTTTAGATTGCCATTATATCAGTACTCTGTGTGTTTTTTATAATTCATTACCACCTTGGTTTACAGCCCAATAAGTATTTATAGATTTTGTTTTTTAGTAATTCAAGCTTGGGGTCTGTAAATACTAAATAGTTTTTCACTGTGAACATAAGAAGGGTCTCACTTTTGTACTAATACCAATGTTGATATAACTTTAAAAAAATATTAGGCTGAAATGGGACTCCTTCAAAAACAAAAACAAAAAAAAAAAAAGTGACTGATCACATACTATCCAGGCTGTATGAAGCTGACACCTAGGTAAGAGGAAGGGGGAACATTAATGTAAGAGGGTTGTTGAGGAGGGACAGGCTAGTTGTATATTGTGCTGGGATTGGTGATTTTATATAGAGAGGGATGAGTCTTGTTGGGAGAAGTGGGAAAGAGTTTGGTCTCTCAACAATTTCTGGTGGACAATTGGCATGACACTGTCTTACCTGATGCAATTAGTTCAACTGTTCTAGTGTGATGTTTCTGTTAACCCTGTAAGTACCAGAGGGGTGTGCAATGCATTGTTTTTCAATGCTTTGCACACACTACCGTTCCGTAACCCCTTAAAGACCGGCCGTGCAGGTGCATTGCGGTCACTAAAGGACCGCGGACCATTTTTTTTTCAATGGTGATTTGGATTCCAGTCTCCCCGAATGGCATGCAGCTGCGGGGGGAGGCCGGAATTCCATGACGGTCATAGTACATCATGGGTCGTTAAGGGTATAAGAACCCATGACGTGCTGTGACCGTCAAGGATCGTTAAGGGGTTAAACGGTTAACAATTGGAAACTGTTACTTTAAATATATCCTACTCAGTAGAGAAGCATCTAGTGCAGTGGTTCTCATACCTAACACGCACTCTGACATTTTCAGGACACCCATATAATTTTATGTAATTTGTCAACGGTGTAATGAAGGTTACAAATACATTAATATAGAGTTATTATTAGACCTCACAACTAAAATAAGCATATTGTGCATAGTATTATCCTTAAATATACAGTTGCAAGTCTACATTCAATTTTTTGGCAATGCCTTATAGATAAAATGGGCCACCCCGAGTGGCTGTCCATGGCATACCAAAGTGCCACGGCACCCTGGTCGAGAAACACTGATCTAGTAGCAAGAATCTTTAAAGGGTCTTCACAAAGAGGTAGCAGTTCCTGACTGGATGGTGTTCTCACACCTCAGTGGTAGTTTATTGAGAACAGCCTGGAATTGTATTCATTGCCTCCTTGGTGTTCTGTGCAAGGCACAACAGTGGTAGTGGTAGTAGGCATGCTGCCATGAGTTCACTTTGACCACTTTGTAAAAACAACGTGTTTAGGTTAAGCTTTATGAAGGGCCATATGCCTAAAACATATGGAGGCTAATGTACTGAGAGGAACTGGGCAATTCTGGGGCAAACCAAATGTTGATTCAAATTAGGATTTTAACACAGTCAATGCAAACAGTCTCTGGTGCAAACAGTTGCAGGTTCAGTGTGAAGTAATGTATTGGAGATCTCTCTAGCAGGCAGTAGGTTAAAAGCTCCATTTAAAGGGGATGTATCACTTCATAATTTTTTTTTACCATAGGTTTTGTTAATAAAATAGTATTAAGAAAGCTATTTTTTTTTTTTTTTTTTAATGTACCTACTTTTAAAGATATTGCTTCTTCAGGCTTTGCTGGTCAGCATAATGCAGCACACTGAATCACTGGCAAAGCTCTTGTTCACTGCCTAAATCTCCTCCCAACTCCCTCTCTCCCAGCTACCCAAAGGAGCGCTTTCATGCTTCCTTTCTGTTTGGTGTGAATGTCTTCTGTTGTTATATCAAGCTCCGGTTAGCATTGGATCAACATCCTGTGTATTATATTAACCCCTTAAGGACCACCCAATCCAGTGCGTGGGCAGCCGTTAAGGACCACAGAGGGTTTTTATTTTTTTTTTTAAAAGAAATTTTAATTCTGGGATGGCAGAGCGGCGTGCATCCCTGGACATACCTGGATTCCATGAAGTGCCAGTACCGTCACCAGGCCTTAACGTCCGGTCTGGAGTGGAAGTCCTGGCACGTCAAGGTTCCTTAATGGGTTAAATGGAAATGCTAGGTCTTGAGACCTCTCTAGAATGTGAAGGTTCAAAGGCCCTTTCAAATCAACGGATTTTTTTAATTTCACTCCTGCGGTACAGTTGCTTTGTCCAGATTTATTTATTTTAACGTAAAGTTGTAATAAGGCAACTCTGGAGCAAACTAACTACACCACGGGGGCAAATAAATATTCCCAAAATCCCCATTGATTTACTCTACTTTTCTTTTGAAGGTTTGGCCCTTAGTAGCCGGACTGTGCTTCTTCCACACCTATTCCTACTCCAATTCTTTGGGCACTATTCAGAAACAGGAGGAGTCATACGAGTAGGAGACAAATATACCCAAAGTTCCCGCAGGCTTTTAACCCCTTGAGCTCTAGACAGGATCTCAAAAGCATTGCTTCTCAATGCATTGGAGAACTCTGTAGCCATCAATGGGTTAAGGACCCTGTTTAATAATGGGATTGTGTATTTATCCCCTATTTATCCCCTATGGTGCAGTTGGCTCACACAGGATTGCTCTGTTTAGCCTCATGATTACATGCTGCTGAGAAAAACAAGTGAAAGTCTACTGCTGGGAGAGTGTTTTATCCAAATGTTATTATATCTCAAACTTGCATTTATTGAAATCAAACTGTTAGCAATGGAATCTAGCAGACAAGCACACAATGGGATAGTCATAGAGTATAGATCTTCATAGTATGTGACAGGAACATCTGGTGACAAAATAAAAAACTGCAGTTTTATAAATAGAAAAATGAAAAACAAAAATTTCAGCTTCAAGAAAATGTGGATAAAAAACTATTAGTGACAGTACCCTTGTTTTATTATATATAATTGAGATCATTGTTTGAACTGCTGCTTTAACCCTTTAATGAGCAGAGGGGATCTGCACTCCCCTGGTCTTTATAGAGTTAATATTACCGAGGGCCAATGAGGATTTCATAGACATTTGAAAGCAAAAAAAAAAAAAAAAAAGGTTTTGTTGCTAGCAGCGTATACAATTTCATCATTGCATTTTAGGCCTTTGACAGATTAAACAGCACACCTGCCTCCAAGAACTGAAAAGCAATAAAGGAAAAAGAGCCAAATGTTTATCAAGCAAACATCAGACACTGTGATTCACACAGGCCAGCTCTGTTATAACATCACTGTTTGTTCAACATCATGCGTACGCACTGCTCAATTAACTTAAGCGCAACTTCCTCACCTTTTGAGTGCATAAGGGTTCTGATTTGCTGTGTACTGTATGCATTGCACACTACTCTGGCAGACAGAGTGTAAACACTACTTGCAGGGGCGGACTGACAGGACCCAGGGCCCCTGGTCCAAAAAGACGTTTGGGCCCCCTGCACAATTACATCATTGTCCCCTCCCCATGACATCATTGTCCCCTCCCCAATACATTATTGACCCCTCTCCAGGCCATCCATTACCCACCTCAGCCATCCACTACCCACACAAGCCATCCAGTACCCCCACAAGCCATCCAGTGCCCCCATCCATGCCATACCCACCCAGGTCATCCAGTAACCCCCTCCATAACATCCAGTACCCCCACAAGCCATCCATTACCCCCCAGGCCATCCAGTACCCCCACCAGGCATCCATTACCCACACAAGCCATCCATTACCTACACAAGCCATCCAGTACCCCCCTCCATGCCATACCCACCCAGGCCATCCAGTAACATTCTCCATGCCATCCAGTACCCCACAAGCCATCCAGTACCCCAACCAGGCTATCTAGTAACCCCCTCCATTCCATCCAGTAATCCCCTCCATACCACCCAGTACCCCACAAGCCATCCAGTAACCCCCTTCATTACACCCAGTACCCTCACAAGCCATCCAGTAACCCCCTCCATTCCATCCAGTAATCCCCTCCATGCCATTCAGTACCCTCACAAGCCATCCAGTAACCCCCTCCATTCCATCCAGTAATCCCCTCCATGCCATTCAGTACCCTCACAAGCCATCCAGTAACCCCCTTCATTACACCCAGTACCCTCACAAGCCATCCAGTAACCCCCTCCATTCCATCCAGTAATCCCCTCCATGCCATAATCCCCTCCATGCCACCCAGTACCCCTACAAGCCAACCAGTAACCCCCTTCATTACAGCCAGTAACCCCCACAAGCTATCCAGTACCTCCCACATGCCATCCAGTCCCCCCTCCAAGCCGTACCCACCCAGGCCATCCAGTACCCCCACAAGCCCCCCATTACTCCCCACAAGCCATCTAGTACCCCAGTACTCCCCTCCAGTACCCCCACCCCCCAGGCCATCCAGTATTGGCTGACTGTCATTGCTGCTGTGCTGGTGCTCTGATTCATTCCCCAGTAGTCTGACTGACTCCTGATCCTGCTGCCTGTTCTCCTTGGGGGGCTAGGTGGTCATGTGACATCCAAGGAGGTCTCCTGTGTTTGGCTGGCTGTGAGTCCCACTCTCCCCCCCCCCCCTCATCACCACACACCCCTGCGGGCCGTGATGACATAAGTGTGCATGCTGCATAGGTATACGCAGAGAAGAGGAAGAGACACAGCCGGGAGAGAAGCGCTTGCTGCCAACAGCTGCCAGACACTCACAGTAACGACTCCGGCAGTGAGTCTGGCTCAGTGGCTCTGGACTCTTGACAGCAAGTAGTGTGGTGTGGATCACCATGAGGACGATGATTGATCTTCCGCATGATGGATACATTGGATGGGAAGGGTCAGGGATCAGGCAGAATACACTGATTTAATAGATTTAAATAGTCGCGGGCAGGCCCATAAGGCAGACAAATGGGTGGCACATTATCATTGCTGGTGGCAGCAGCAGGCCCCCCTCAGCCGCGGGCCCTCGGTCCGTGACCGAATGCCTGAATGGTCAGTCCGCCCCTGATTACTTGCCGCTCTATTATTGGACAGTCGGTATATCCAGACTTGAGACAGTTCTTCTGAGCTCATCAGTCACAGTGCAATTGTTGGCCAGTTCAGCTTTTTCGTGGAGACAATTAAAGTTTCCCTTTGGTTTAAATGTGGCTTTTAACCCCTTGAATGCTAGAGAGGTCTCCCTTTTCTTTCTTTAGCAGGTAGCCCAAAGTATTGCTTGCCTGTTTTTCTGCATATAACGAAATGTCTGTGTTGTTTATCTGTTGTTGCAGGTATGAAGCTTTGTTTCCCCTGGTGCTGTCCAGTCTGATGTTTGTGTGGATGTTTATAGAGCAGGAGACACTTGTAAAGCATGGGATTTCTTTCAAACAAAAGGTAAGAAATGTCAGCATCAATCATTTTTCTTTAACCCTACGAGTGCCAGAGAGGTGTGGATACATCCTTTAGCATGCAAAGGATTTAATTAAAATGAGAACATTGGTGTCTTAAATGTATACATTTTTCTGTATGAAAACCACAGGCCCCTGTTCAGCTATTTCACTGCTGTCTAGTTCCATATATTCTCCTCACTGTGACTGATGAGCTCAGAAGAACTGTCTCAAGTCTGGATATACCGACTGTCACCAAAGGGGACAAATATAAACTTCCCAAAATACGATTGATTTAAATTGGTATTTTAACCCTATCAATGTTAGAGAGGTCTTCAATGTATTTTTTTGCTAGGTGATGGAAACTTCACTAGCATTCAATCGGCTAAAATCCCCATTTAAATCAGTGGATATTTTTATTTGCACCATATGGTGCAGTTGGTTTGCCCAAAATTGTTCCAGTCCTCCTTAGTACATCAGACTTATTGAACCTTATGTATTAAGGCAATGAGGTGCAATTCTGGGGCAAGCCCACTGCGTTGTAGGGGGTATCACTTTAAAAAGTTACACACAAAAAGCTTGTGATGTCCCTGCGCTACAAACATGTCGCTGTGATTAAAAGGGCAACATGAGAATCTCGGCCTGTCAGAAAAGCGAGAGATTCTCATGTCGCCAGTATTAAACAGTGCATCCAGTATTTTATTTTATAAAATTTCCATTGGGCATCCGGCTTGACCAGATTTGAGGACCGAATATAGCCCAGACTACTTCATTTTAAAATAAGCAATAACGGTGCCCACCAGATTCGGGAAGATGAGCAAACTGCATTGTTAACCCCTTGAATGCAGCTCAGCACTGCTTCAGGCTCTCTTCCCTTGCCTCAACGTGCAGAATGACGGGGTGGTGTGGAGCATGCAGAGACAAGGGGGGAGAGAAAGCCTGAGCAGCACTGACTGCGCTCAAGGAGTTAACAATGCAGTTCGCTCAACTGGTCAAGCTGGATGCCAAATAAAAATGTAATAAAATAAAGTATTGGATGCACTGTTTAATACCGGTGACATGAGGCTCTCGCACTTTTCTGAGAGGGCGAGATTCTCATGTCGCCCCCTTTTAATCACAGTGATAGGTTTATAGCTCCGGGATGTCACATGCTGTTTTGTGTGCAACGTTTTAAAAGTGAACCCTGTAGGGAACATGCAAGCATCTTTAGCACTGATTTAAATGAGGCTTTTAACACCTTCAATGCTAGAGAGGCCTCCAGGGAATCTGAAATTAATGTGTTACGGACTTCCCTGGCATTCAAGGAGTTAAAAGCTCCTTTTAGTTCAATAGGATTTTATGTTTGTCCCTTATGATTTGCCCCAGACGTGTTCCAGTTCTGTATCTCATAATAGTTATTTTATACATTGCGCCTCAGAAAAATTTGCATAAAATATGATTTAGCTCATTTACATCTCAGTGCTTATTAGTTGGGACTTTTCATGGTAGTGGGCGGTTTTCATAGGCAAAATGATTGAAGTGTGGGTTGCAGGTTGATCTGTAATTTAATTATAAACGGCATTATTCGTTGGAGTGAGAAATATGATTAGATATTTCTTTACCTACTTAGGAAATATTAATTATTTCCTTTTGTAATATATTATCAGATTTTCATTCAGAGAGCCTTATTTAATATGCTTAAGACTTCCTCACCACATTTATAACCCTTTCATTGCCAAAGGGGTGTCGTGTAATACATTGGCCACTCAAAGTGTTATGTATGAGGTGAGAGTGTGTGGACATCCCCCTCTGGCATTTTGTTATTTTGTAATTTCTCCTTAGGCAGATTTGCACTTCACTTGTCTTACTAATCAGCTGCTGGTGGATAAACAACGCACAATTTACTTCACCTATTTAAATTATTTTCTCACTTATTTTGTTTATGTATTAATAATAACCTGGCAGATCTTCTGAGATATCTGATTTTGGTTTTGACACATTATGCACATTATTGTTCATTAAAATGTGTTAATTCTTACATTATGGGTCTCACCGATGACAACACTGAATTTCTGAAGCTATTTGCTTTTGGCGCTTTCTTAGGGTGCATATAGGGTATTTCTCTGTCATCCAGTATAGGTTACTGGTAACTTTGGGTAGGCGATCTGCCCCTTTAAGTAGGCAGGAACAATTCTAGAAATGAATACAGGGGGTGGAGCCTACCTTCCCTCCTTGGCTGCAGCTATCCAGTCAGCTCCAGTAAGATTTGTTCCTTGGTGAAAACACAGGCAAGAGAACAGTTCTGCTATAGTTTTAGCTAATTTTTTATTTTTCTGTTAGATATGGAATACCACCATTAGGTGGATTGCCATAACTGACAATGCCCTTAGATGTGGCTAGCTCAGTATCAAGGTGCTTTTTGTGGACCTTAAGCCCTGGGGGGAAATCTTGGGTTCTTTCCTCAGGAGTTGCCCACTGAGACTTCTTCTTTATACATGGTAATCTGAAGACAGAAGATCTGCAGGAAAGGTGAGCAACCCTTTGAGTGCTGCAGGTCCACATGTCCCATAGTGCCCCTCCCCACAGGGGTTTTCCTTTGGAGTTCCTATTGCACACTCCTGCACTCATTGGGTTTATCTGTATGTCTGTTGGGTGTTTTGGAGCAAGTTTCTGTGGTAACTTAACCCTTTAGCTGCTGGTTTTGCATCTTTTGGGAGTTTATTGGCACTTTCCCTACTGGGTTCAGTGTTTTTTGGGTCTGCTAACATGTTCTAGTAATGTTTCATGTAATTTTAATTCGCTGTTTCAAGTTTGCAAAAATTTTTTTCCGCGCCCTTAAGGCATGCTTTTACCACATGGATGCCATTGCTCCATTTACTTCTATGGGACTGTACAGTTTGGGATACATCTCTTCAACCGCTCAACGTAGCGACTTTAGAGATAGCTCATTTTAATTGTCTGCCCTTGCTCTGTCATCCGTAGAGTGACCACACGTCCCGGAATGCCAAGGGACTGTCCCTTATTGGGGGTCTGGGTCCCGCGTCCCGGGTCACCCCCCCCCCCCCCCCCGAGACAACAAAGAGTCCCAGAATTGAGCAACACGGCCAGTCCAGCCAGCCAATGAAATGTAATTACCATATGGTCCTCACTGGCTGTCTGAGCCAGCCAATGAAGACCATATAGCAAATACATTTCATTGGCTGGCTGAACTGGCACGTGTGAGACAGCTGGGGTGGAGCAGGTATGGTGGCGCTGCAAGTGAGACCTGCGGCTGAGGCTCACGCCGAAGCTGACCATCTTTCTGAGGCTGACACAGACTAAGAGTTCCCACTGGGAACTCTTACTATGTCAGCCTCAGAAAGATGGTCAGTGCCGGTGGGAGCCTAAGCTGTGGGAATAGGGTGACCACATGTCCCGGAATGGCAGAATGGAAATATGGTCACCCTAGTAATCCGGTTAATGTTTTCTTTGTGTTGGGGGGCTCAGGGGGCTTCGGGCACTGTTGGGGTATTTTTTCTGGGAAAATTACATTTCCCATGAGCGCTTGCTTCAAGTGTTCGTTTCTGATTAGCTCCCACTGTGGCAGCCATTTTGTGCCTTTTCCTGAACGAGTATCCTACGCAGGGCTTGGACTCTCCTTCTCTCCTCTACAGAGCCTGCAGACCCCTTCTTCCATCAGATATTCCCTGCCGAAACCGCAGGGAGTACCTGACATATCAGATTCCTCTGAGGAGGAACTGTTGGTGGACTTGGATGTTGAGGAATGTTCTGCTGTGGGCTCCTCTCTGTTTTTTGGGGACCCCTTTGAGGATGATCCTGATCCATTGGCTGAGGGCTTGATCAGAGCCGTCTTAACTACCCTAAACAATCACTTAGTTCAGGAGGTTTCTTCGGATCCCTCTGATGTATTTCAGGAGCCTAAAAGGCCCTATACTTGTTTTCCACCTAACCCCACTCTTGACCGCCTTGTGTCTGATGAGTGGAAGTCTCTGGACAGGCTCCTGTCTCCAAGCTATCTAAGTCCACTGCCTTGCCAGTTGCTGATGCTTCCGCTCTGAAAGACTGGACTGACAAGAAACTTGAGGTCTCCCTTAAGTCCATTTTTGCCACTGCTGGTACTGCCATACGTCCAACGTTCGCTGCGGCATGGGTGAACTGGGCTATTGCGGTCTGGACTGAACAGCTCACCCTGTCTGTCCGTCAGGCTACTCCTACTTCGGATATGTTGCAGCTTCTTGCCAACATTTCTGGGGCCTAGCACTATGTTTCTGTAACGGTTTTCTGACACTCAGACCAGGGTAGGAAGTAAAAAACACAGTTTATTGTAAAAGAAAGAAACACAATGCCCCTAGGGGCCAGCACAGGAATAACAGTAATGGCAAACACAGACAAAGTGAATGCAATGCAGTAATAGGATAATGTGCTATGTATAAATGGGGAATAACCCCAAAGGGTTAACAAGTGCAAAAGGAGAAATTAAGTCTTAGGTTGGCCAATGCCCAGGATATTTAGCAGTCTCTGGAACACAGTCCTTGAATAGCGAAGCTGGAGTAAAGTGTCTGCACTGAATTCACTCTCAAGTGGGACTAGGAAAGCACACAAGTGTCCGGAGCTGAGCCAATACCACCTCCGTGGGCTATAGAGAATTGCTACTGCCAAAGCTGAAGTACAAGAACCAAAATCGCCCTTCACTGAAAGTAGAAGTAACCCTGCATGTGCCCAATGGATAGTGCCCTGACACCCCTTGGATGTCAATACTGATAGCGACTGCACAAGCTACTAAGAGCCGAGGCACTGGATAGTGCAATGGATAACGTACCCTCTGAGCGTATGTAGGCCGGAGCCTGAACACCTCTCCGGTGCCGTACGTAACTTCCCCAGCAAGAGCAAACGGACTACCAGCGCCAACTGGCGCGGTCACGGTGCACACCGAACACCGGACTGACAGTGCTCTGCGGGAGATAGTGAGGAGTATCAGAGGTACTAGAGTAGCGGCTCTAACGGGTAACCGTATGCTTGGCAAGATAACGGAGGCATGAGACCGGAGACTACTTGGCACTTCAAGGGTTAAAAGGTTCTGTACCGGAGATACAGCTAGCAACAGCGGATGGCAAAGCAACTTCAAGCTCAGCTCGAGTAGTGAGAGGAACAGTGAGTCACTAACAGATCAGAATGTCGCCGGAGCGACCGAAGCAATGCAGGAACACCGGAACAGCAGGCAGGATCGGAGCGAACACCGGAACCGGAGCACCGTAGAAACAACAGCCGAAGAACAGGATCAATCACGGAGCAGGGTCGTCAGCCAGAACTGTGTCAATCACGGAGCAGGGTCGTCAGCCAGAACCGGGTCAATCACGGAGCAGGGTCGTCAGCCAGAACCGGGTCAATCACGGAGCAGGGTCATCAGCCAGAACCGGGTCAATCACGGAGCAGGGTCGTCAGCCAGAACTGGATCAATCACGGAGCAGGATCAGGAGGAGAGTCAGACAAGCCGGGTCGGTACACAGGAGATACTGGAACACAGCAACAAGGCGCAGGTACTGGAACACCACGAAAGGGCAAATGACAAGTGCCCAAGCTCTAGTATATAAAGGCACATCCTGGGCGGGCCAATCAGCTTCCTCCAATGCACAGGTAGTTCAGCCAAGATTGACAGAACAGCACGGGAACCGTGATAGTTTCTTCTGCCTTATTTGATGCCATCCATTTAGTGGCAAGGGTTTCCACCATGTCTGTGGTTGCCAGACGAGCGCTTTGGCTCAAGATCTGGTCTGCTGACACTGCTTCCAAGAAAGCTTTGCTCTCATTGCCTTTTCAAGGCACCTCTTTGTTTGGGCCAGATCTTAAGGATCTGATTAGTGAGGCCACAGGTGGCAAGAGTACCCTTCTGCCTATGGTCCCCAGGAAGAATATGCCTCTCAAGCATAACAGGCTTTTTCGTTCCTTCCAGACTGAGACACGTTTGGCGACCCAGGCAGTTCCCTCAGCTCCGCGTTCCTCCTCCAAGCCCAAACAACAATGGAAGCCCAAGGTTCCTCCAAGCCTAAGGCTTACAAGCCTTCTTCGGCATGACTCACTACCACAGTGTCTGGGAGAATTCAGTGGCAGACCCGTGGTTTTTACAGGGGGTGACGGAAGGGTACAGGATCCCTTTCGCCTCTCTTCCTCCCTTTTTGTTTATCCCCTCTCATACCCCGCAGGACATAGAGAAATGCAGTCTGTTCAATGGCGCTATCCAGGCCCTTCTGGACAAGGATGTTCTGGAACCTGTTCCAATTCGTGAGGTATGGGTTTTTACTCAAACCTCTTTGTGGTCTCCAAGAAGAACAGCAGCTGTCGTCTCATTTTGGATTTGAAGGATCTCTTTAGTATCCGTCCTCCATTGGGACGGCATCAGAGTTACTCCATGCATAGATTACCTGCTTCTGAAAGCCCCTTCTGCGGAACTTCTTCATCAGCAGGCTCAGGACTGCATTCATCCTCTCACCCATCAAGGGTGGATCATCAACATGGACAAGTCAGATCTTGTCCCATCCCAGTTTCTGGTCTTCCTGGGCCTTCTCTTCGACACTCAGCAGAGCATGGTGTTTCTTATGGACGAGGTGGCTCACCACATCGCCCACAGGTTTTCTGCTGTTCTGGTTCATGATCCAGTTCCAGCCAAAAAGCTGTCCTCTCTAGTGGGGAAATTCATCTCCACCGTAGAAGCGGTCCCATTTTGCCATGGCTCACACCAGGGAATTCCAGAGGTTTGTAATCCAGGTGTGCAAGGGTCAGCCGGATCTGCTAAAGATGTCAGTATCCCTCCCTCGTCATGTGGAACTGAGTTTGTTGTGGTGGCTCGACTTCTACAATCTGCTGAAGGACAAGTCCTTCCTGGTATCCTTCTGGACCACTGTGACGACGGATGCCAGCCTCTCCGGCTGGGGATTGGTCCTGGGTCGCCTGAGTGCTCATGGTCGGTGGTCTCCGGAGGAATCTCTCCTTCCCATCAGCGTTTTGGAGCTTCGGGCGATATTTCATGCCCTTCGCCAATGGACACCCCAGCTGGAAGAATGCCCAGTCCAGGGTCCAGTCCAACAATGCCATGGCTGTTGCTTAAATCAACAAGCAGGGTGGAACAAGAAGTTTTGCCGCTTGGTTAGAGGTCAAGGCTATTTTGTCCTGGGCAAAAGAACATGTTCCTGACATATCCGCAGTGCACATTCCTGGCGTAGACAACATCATGGCAGACTTCCTCAGTCAACAAAGGGTGGACAGTGGAGAGTGGGAACTGCACCCAGAGGTGTTCACCCTCATTGTTCAGAAGTGGGGTCTTCCTTGCATTGATCTGATGTTGACAAGACACAACTGGAAGGTTACTATGTTCTGCTTTCGCTGAAGGGATCCTCTTGCTCTAGCGGTGGATACCATGTCCATTCCTTGGTTATTTCCTCTGGCTTACATCTTTTTTTCCCTCCCCATGTTGCACAGGGTGTTACGGAAATTGAGACTGGAGCTCTGTCCAGTCATTCTGATTGCTCCGTACTGACCTCGACAGGCTTGGTTTCCGGAGCCTCTGGATCTGTCAGTGGTGGAGCCATTCTGGCTCCCTTGCCATCCGGATCTTCTTCTACAGGGTTACCTGGGAAGGAGGATGTTCATCGTCTAGCTTTGACACTTGGAAATTAAATCCTCAGTACTGAAGAAGAAAGGTTTTTCTTCTGGTGTGGTGACTACTATGCTTAGTGCCCACAAACCTGTTTCTTCTAAGGCCTACCATCGTGTCTGGTCGACCTTTCTCTCTTGGTGTGCTGATAGGGACCTTTCTCAGGATTTTGATCTGCCTACGATCTTGGCTTTCTTGCAGGATGATGTGGATAAGGGCCTCAGTTTGATTTCCCTTAAGGTTCAGACTTTTTTCTTTCTGTTTTCTTTCAGAGGTGCATTGCTATAATCCCTAATGTCAAGGTTTTCTTCCAGGGCGTTGCTCATACTCGTCCTGTTTTCAAGACTCCTGCTTCTCAGTGGGATCTTAACTTGGTTTTGGACGTACTTCAGTCCCCTCCCTTTGAGTGCTTGACTACTATTCCTCTACGCCTGCTGATGTGGAAAATGTCCTTTCCCCTGACGATCGTGTCTGTTTGCCGTGTCGCTGAGTTGCATGCTCTGTCTTGTAGACCACCCTTTTTGGTGTTTCACAATGACAAGATGGTGCATTGCACTTCTCAGGAGTTTCTCCCGAAGGTGGTCTCTGAGTTTCACATTAATCAGAAGATTGTGGTGCTTTCTTTCTGCCCTGACCCTACCTCTGACAAGGGGACGGATCTCCACTTGTTTCATGTGGTGCATTGTCTCAAGTTTTATGTACATCTCACTGAGTCCATTAGACACTCTGACACGCTGTTCGTCATTCCTGAGGGCCCCAGGTCAGGGAGACCTGCATCCAAAGTGACTATTGCGTCTTGGATCAAGTTCAATATTCATAAGGCTTATGAGCTAAGGAAGAAGCCTGTTCCCTTTTGGGTCTTGGCTCATTCTACTAGATCTATTGGGGCTTCTTGGGCTTACAAGAATCAGGCCTCCGCTGATCAGTTTTGCAAGGCTGCCACTTGGTCGTCTGTGCACACCTTTTCGAAGCACAACCGTGTTGATGTGCTGGCATCGGCTGACACCAATTTTGTGAGGAAGATCCTGGAGGCAGTCTTACCTGTCTAGGATCTTCTTCGGTTCTTTGGTGCTTCCTTCACTTTTGAGTCCTGTTGGCTCTAGTTCAGTGTGCTGTGTAACAGTTCCTGGGGTGTTGTTACCCCTGTTCAGTGTCCATTGAC
Source organism: Rhinophrynus dorsalis (assembly GCA_037306005.1). Classification (NCBI taxonomy): domain Eukaryota; kingdom Metazoa; phylum Chordata; class Amphibia; order Anura; family Rhinophrynidae; genus Rhinophrynus; species Rhinophrynus dorsalis. The sequence continues at coordinate 223,951,605 of CM074723.1, forward strand.
ATCATTTGTTTTGTTGGGCTATCTCTGATCTGATGGTTCATATCTGCTCTGGTGACTTTGGGGGCCTTGCGTCTGGTCCTTGCCTTACTTCCCGCCTCTGGGAAACTCAGTGATTGGACATCCCATAGTTACCAGTAACCTGTTTTGGACGACAGAAAAAGAGGATTTTAGTCTTACTTGTTATATCCTTTTCTCTTAGTCCATACAGGTTACTTGTCTCCCACCCTGTCATGGGACCATGCTTGGCTCTCCTGTGGCAGCCTGTGGGGGGATCCTTCAGGGTCATGCTCACAGGAGTCTTCTTTCTCTTCCAATATCTAGTCAGTAGTTAGTGTCTCAAATCTTACTGGAGCTGATTGGCTAGCTGCATCCAAGGAGGGAAGGTAGGCTCCACCCCCTACATTCACTTCTAGAATTGTTCCTGCCTACTTAAAGGGGCGGATCGCCTACCCACAGTTACCAGTAACCTGTATGGACTAAGAGAAAAGGATTTAACAGGTAAGACTAAAATCCTCTTATATAGTAGTTACTTATCGCATTGTGTTTGTCTTGATAAAGGTGCCAGGGAGCACTGAAATGTTGATAATACACACAGCTTCAAGCTCTTGGATCTTTTTGAAGTCCAATTAGTGCAGTTTTTTGGACTATTATCACCATTCATTAATTTACATGCACCCTGCATACATCCCAAGTGTCCCTCTTTAGGAGGGATAGTCCCTCTTTGAGACACAAATCCCCCTGTCCCTCTTTTCTACCCTGGTGTCCCTTTTTTAGGAGATGAGACTGTGTGGTGTGTATATTATTGTATCACATTGCTTCTCAGCCTTAAATCTCACATTAATGTTTAGTTAATCTTCAGTATGTGTGTTTGTAAATTAATCTGTGTAAATAAAATTCTTTAGTCTTGATCTATTTCCTTTATTCAGTTACACAAAGAGGTGTCAGTAGGTTACAAAGTAACCTAAAAATTCTCAGCAATGCCCCACCCACCAGCCATGCCTCCCCAGAAACACCACCTAAAACACAAGTGTCCCTCTTTGGCCTTTTGAAATGTTGTGAGGTATGACCCTGGCATTTGTTTCTTCTATCTGAAATGCAAAGTATATATATGTGTACATATATGTAATGTAAAAACAGTCTAGCTGATCCCTGACATGCACGGCACACCTAGCTGAATGGACAAAACCATGCACCATTTGCTAGTGTGTATATTTATACTGGACAACCCCTTTGGCATTTGATCACCACTCTAGTACTAAAGAGTTAATGGAACTTGGCTTTATTTGACACTACTCAGGCAAATATTAGCTCTGTTTTGTATCTAATATCAAATAGTCTTTGGAGGGTCAGAATAAGAAATGTAGATTAAATACTGAGCAAATAAAAAAAAAACATTACGCTAGCAGAACAGCTTTGATATAATACGTGGATATTTGTTGAAATGAGAATTTTACGTAAAATGGTTGAATATGGAGTGATTTGTATGCATGACATACTTTGGTTTCCAGCAGATTGAGAGGATAATGTTGAAATCCTGCTCATTATTCCACTACGGAGAGCCTGGTGTCTCTGTGAATGTAGTAGCAACGATTACATGCATTTCACCTTTAAGGAATCCAATACATTGGTTTACTTTTCTGGTGAGATTATTGGATTCTTAGTCTTTGAAAAAGGTCATATTTATTAACCGAGGAATGGAGTAAGAAAGTAACTTTGTTCCTGAAGTTTCTTTGATTTTCTCTTGGCTTCTGAAAGAATAGAGCAGGAGATGGGCAATGTAGGGCCCACCATTTGTTGTTGGACTACAGCTCCCATACTCCTTAGATAGGAGTTGGGAAATCAGTTTGTGTGTATGGGTTACTAAAATGATTTTATGCTGGAATTTATTTTTATGTGCCGCATCTACCTATGTACTAATCTACCTACGGCAAAGGATTCTGTCCTCAATGATGCCTGTGCCAAGTGGAAGACAGCAGGGAAGTACATAAATACAAGGGAGTAAACATTACTTCATGTTTCTGCGCATGCTGTAGGGAAGGAGTTTGGGGCTTTCTCTCATTAAAGTTTTAACAATGGCAGAGTGTGTGAGCCAGTATGTGCAAAAAAGGATCACATATCCAGTACAGGGGAAATCAACTTGGATGTAGGTGATTTATTAAACCATTTTATCAGATAGATCAGAGAACAAAGCTCTGAGATTAGATTCCCCAACCTACTGTTAAAGGGATAGTAATACTTCATTTTAACTTTATTTTATTTTGTAGGCATTAAAAAAACATGAAGAATGATATAAGTCTTTTCTCTGAAACCTTTATGGTTTAAGAGATATTCACAAACAAAGTATCCCCCCCCCCTCTTCAACCAGATCAGAAGGGAGATGCCCAGGTGGACTGCAGAGAGGGACAATCTTCAATTAAGATAATGGAAAAAGCTGAAAAACTTGTCAAGGGGGGGAAGGGCTTTCATTGTTTTCATACAAAGAAAATTGTCCCCTTCTGTTATCTGTACTGTCATACAACCAGACTCACATCTGAGAAGAGATGGCTTACACTAGGAAAAAGGGGCGGGGAGGGGAACTTTGCTTGTGAATATCTCATAAACCATAAAGGTTTGAGAGATAAGACTTATATCATTCTTCATGTTTTTTTAATGCCTACAAAATAAAATAAAGTTAAAATGAAGTATTACTATCCCTTTAAATCACAAATCTATAAAACTGTTAGACTAATTGGAAAACAAAAGGTGCAAGGTACAGGATGTTTAAATAGATACATTTAATGGATATCCTTTTGATATGTCGCCCACTATTGGGTGACCAACCAAGTGCCGCATTAAACATGTCGCCCGCATGAAAGGTGCAACATAAGAATCTAGTCCACATCAAAAGGACGAGATTCTGATCTTGCGTGCTGAAACATTGCACGTTTATATTGTAATTCACTGCTTTATATTGTATTTCACTGTCACCCATAGGATTACTAGTGTTCCACTGTAAAGTCAAGCCACAGTACCTCTGGCACTCAAAGCGTTACATGCTTTGGGTTACCTTGGACGTGCAATGTGACCTCCTGCCCCTTCCTGCTCACAGAGGTACTGTGGCTAGACTTTACGGTGGAGCAATAGTAATCCTATGGGTGACAGTGAATTACAATATAAACGTGAGATGTTTCAGCATGCAACATCAGAATCTCATCCTTTTGATGCTGACGAGATTGTTATGTCGCTCTTTTCATGCCAGTGACATGCTTAATGCAGCATTTGGTTGGTCGCCCAATAGTGGGCGACAGTTTGAAAGTGAAACCATTTAATGAGGCTAACTCTGTGTAGATAACAGTTCCTCTTTAAAATGTTAGTAATGCCTCATTAAAATACTTTATCCGGGTCGTCTGTATAATAATAGAAAAACAATGCTCTATGTGAAACATCTTCTTTGTAGTTCAAAAGTTATTGAGCTCTAAAGATCCCCCGCCCGCCCCTTCTTACAACGTCACTCGGAAGATGCAAGCTGGTGAGTACTGCTGCAGCGAGGGATCAACTTCAATAAGCAAAGGGAAAGCCTGCTCTCCTTCGTCAAGGGGGGGGGGAGGATTTCCCTTATATTTACTTACTGAGGTTTGTCCCTCGCTGCAGCCGTAGAGTCGCATGACCTGATCTCAGAGTCAGAGGGAGGCGGCCAGAAAGAGGCTGGCAGCAGATCTTTAGAGCTGGATAATTTTTGAACTACAAAGAAGTAAGATATTTAACATGGCGTACTGTGTTTTTATTAATATACAGAAGACTCGGATAAATGTTTTTAATGAGGCATTACTATCCCTTTAAATATCACAAGTTATTAAAGGAAAATACACCTGCCGATAAAATCAATTTACATATACTACTAAATTAATAAAAGCTTAATTAAAATATTGCTAGTCTTTCCCTGCCTGGTATAGAAAAAAAACACATTTTATAGCATGTGGACAGGTTATTGTGGGAAGAGAGCATGCACATTATGTGGATCCATTGTTGGCGCTGTATAAAGTATAAGTAAAATGAGCTGCCTGTTCCATTTGGAATTGAGCTCAGCACAAATACATTAGCTGACATAGATAACACCCATACTGTGTTGTTATAGTTGTTCTGGCACACTGTTTCACCTGAACATTAAAGGAATTGCATTGTTCAAATCTGTCTCACTGGGAATGGTAAATGCCATATGTATGCAGCCATGTGCTTTTATTACAGTTAAATCAGCATCTAAATAGTTATACCCTTCCAGGAACCACAAAAGAAAATGATTGTATTTTTCAGCGCGGTCACAACAATGAACAAGCTTAAGTACTATGCATAATTTTATATTACTTCCAAACACAATCACCATTTTACTGTGTGCATGGTCTTTTGCATTTAAACAGACACATGTACTATAGTGAGGGGTTGATCTATCAAGAAGAGAAGACCTATTTAAAAGGATAGTTATGTTTCAAATAAATGCAGCTCCAATTTTTCTTTATAGTTTTAGGGCCATGTAGAGCAGTATTATCATTCTCTACAATGTGTAGTTCAAGAATAATTAATAATAAAGTGTCCTCCTCCTGCCCCTTTTACCTAGTGTAAGCCACCTCCCCTCAGATATGGAATCTGGTTGCTTGACCGGACAGATCACAGCGAGGGACAATCTTCTTACTGTGATCATAAGGAAACACTGCCCCCCTTGATGGAGGAGGGCAGGTTTTTCCTTATGCTAACAGAAGATTGTCCCTTGCTCTGATCCATCTGGATGGTCTTGCTTTGCAGCTTTACACAAGGTAAAAGGGGAGGGAGAGGGATACTTTATGATTCAATCACTCTGGAACTGCACATCATAGAGAATTATAATAGTAATAATGGCCCAAAAACGATAAAGAATAATCGGGGCTGCATTTATTTTTAAACATTACTATCCCTTTAAGCAGCAGTGTAAGGGTCATAGTCACAATAACAGAAGAGGAGAAAGTCTAGATCAAACCACCTGCACCATAGGAGAAAAATAAACAACCCCTTTGATTTAATCCTTTGAGTGCCAGAGGGGGTACGCATTGCTTTGCAATGCGTTACCTACTCCTCTGGCACTCAAAGGGTTAAATGAGGCCTTTAATCCCCCGAATGGTAGAGAGGTTTCCAGGTCATTGAGTTGTATTATGGTAGACACCTCTCTAGCACTTAATGGATTTAAAGTTCCTTTAACTTTGAAACATTAATTTGTACCTAGTGGAAAGTTGATTTTCCCCAAAATCGCTATTTCACTGTAGTCCAATATAGGTTACTGGTAACTCTGGGAGGCGATCCGCCCCTTTAAGTAGGCAGGAACATTTCTCCAAATGTATAGAGGGGGCGGAGCCTCCCCTCCCTCCTCAGCTGCATCCCAGTCAGCTAACACCAGAATGATTTGTTCTTGGGTGTGTACACACCAGGTAGAGAACATCTCTCATCAGTTTTAGTTTATTTTTTAAACCATTAGGCGGGTCATCATGACTGACAAATGCCCTCTCCAAAGTGGCTAGCTCAGTGTCCAGGGATTTTTGGTGGACCTTATGCCCTGATGGGGGAACAACTTGGTTTCAAGTACTTCCCTAGGGGATTACTCACTGAGGTAATCCTTTCTGTGCACGGTGACCTGAAGACAGAAGTCCTGCAGAAAGGTGAGCCACCCTTTGAGTGCTGAAGGTCCACTTGTCCCACAGTGTCCCTTCATTGGGCTTGTATTTGGGAGTTCTCATTGCGTACTCTGGCACTCATTGGGTGTTTATGTATCTATATATTTGTACATATGTTTATGTCTGGAGTTTTGCAGCAGTCTTTGTGGCATTTTAACCCTTTGTCTGCTAGTTTGACTGGGTTCTTAAGGGTTTTGTTACACTTTCTTTAAGTCAGTGTTTTCTCATCATGTACATGTGTTTACTATGTGTTTTTAACCTTTTCATTATTGGGGTTAATGTTCTTTAATTTTGTGTTCTGCGCCTTGAAGGCGCGCTTTTACCGCATAGGCGCCATTGCTCCTTTACTCTCTATGGGCTTACACTGTGTGGGACGTATCTCTGGAACCGCTTCACATAGCGACTTCAGAGTGGGCTCATTTTGTTTGTATTCCCTTGCTCTTTCATCCGGTTTCATGTTCAAGTGTGTTGGGGGACATGGGGGGCTTCGGGCACTGCTTTGGGGTACTTTTTGAGAAAAACTCCGTTTCCCATGAGCGCTCGTTTCGAGCCTCTTTTTCCATTGGCTCCCGTTGCGGCAGCCATTTTGTGTGTTCTTCTCGTCGAGTATACTACGCAGGGACTGGACTCTCTCCCTCTCCCAACCCTTCGCTTGCCAGATAAGTTTAGATTTAACTTTTCTGGGGTGAATCTTTAATCTATCACACTTAAATTGGGTGATTTCTTGACAGTGTGTTATTTTTGACTCTGAGTATGTCTACACCGCTGGAGCTTGGGACTAGACCTAAGACTAAGGAGGCTGGGGTATCAGTATCCCCCATTGCGTATTGCTCCTCCTGTCATTCAGGGCTGCCTAGGGAATTCTCTGGTCATTTATGCCCAGCATGCTCAGAAGGTCCTGACAGCAACCCAGGGCCTTCCAGCCATGCTATTGAGCCAGCTTGGGTTAAAGCTTTTAAGGCTGCAACTAGGGACCTGAGGTCCACTCTTCAACTCTTTCCCTCTCAGGTACAGGGGGCACTGCAGTTATGGCAAGCTCCCTCTACTATCAGGACCTCCCTGCCTAAACCACAGGGAGCACCAGATCTGTCTGATTCTTCTGAAGAAGAATTGTTGCAGGATTCTGATGTTGAGGATGGTATAGTTATTGAGTCTTCCAGGTCTGTTGGGGACCCTTTTGAATGTGACCCTGAACTCTCTGCTGAGGGTCTAATTAGAGCTGTGCTGACCACTCTCAACCTTCCCTTGAGTCAAGAGGTTCCCTCTGACCCAACTGATGTTTTTCAGAAACCGGCTAAAGCTGTTACTTGTTTTCCTCCTAACCCTACTCTTGACCGTTTGGTTTCTGATGCTTGGAAAAATCCTGACAAGTCCTCTTTAGTTTCAAAAAAGTTTGCTAAACTTTATCCCTTTTCTGAGGCTGAACTGGCTAAATGGGTTCATCCTCCCAAGGTGGATGCTTCTGTTTCTAGACTGTCTAAATCGACTGCTTTGCCTGTATCTGATGCTTCTGCTTTATAGGATTGGACTGAAAAAAAGTTGGAGGTTTGCCTCAAGTCTATTTTTGCCTCTATTGGCACTGCTATGCGACCGACCTTTGCTGTGGTGTAGGTTAACCGGGCCATTGCGGTCTGGACTGAGCAACTCACTACAGCAGTCAGTCAGGACGCACCAGTTTCAGAACAGTTGCGTCTGCTTGCTAATATCTCTGAGTCTCAGAACTATGTTTCTGATGCTGCCTGTGATGCTGTCCGCATGATGGCGAGGGCCTCCACCTCCTCTGTGGTGGCCAGGTGTGCACTTTGGCTTAAGATTTGGTCTGCTGACACTGCGTCCAAGAAAGTTTTGCTTTCTTTGCCATTCCAGGGTACTTCCTTTTTTGGTTCTGAGCTCAAGGAACTAATTAGCGAGGCTACTGGGGGTAAGAGTACTCTTCTGCCCTTGGTCTTTAAGAAGAAGTTGCCGGCTAAGCGCTACCGGTCCTTTCTTTCATTTCAAACTGAGACGTGTTCGACGAACAAGACAGTTCCGTCTGATCCGTGTCCCTCCTCCAAGCCCAAGCAGTCCTGGAAGCCCAAGGTTGCCTCCAAGCCCAAGACTTCCAAGACTGCTTTGGCATGACTCGCCGAACCCGGGTCCGCACCCCGCTGTGGGTGGACGTCTCCACCTTTTTCGCAGGGTATGGGAAGATTCCGTGACGGACCCATGGGTTTTACAGGTGGTGTCGGAGGGATACAAGATCCCTTTCTTTTCCCTTCCTCCTTTTCATTTTCATCTCACTTGTTCTCCGCAGGATGTCGAGAGACGGCGTCTGTTCGACGCTGTTCAGGCTCTCTTGCACAAAGAAGTCCTGGAGTCTGTGCCTCCTTCGGACATGGGTTCGGGGTTTTACTCCAACCTTTTTGTAGTGACCAAGAAGGACGGCGGCGGTCGTCCTATCTTGGATCTCAAGGATCTCAATTCCTTTGTGGTAAAGACTCACTATCGACAGGAATCTCTGCGCATAGGATGCGTATCTGCACAATCCTATTCATCTAGAGAGCAGGCAGTATCTGAGGTTTGCCTTCGCCAGAGGGCATTTTCAGTTCTCAGCTCTTCCATTTGGTCTGACAACTGCTTCCCAGGTTTTCCAACGGGTTCTGGGAGCATTGATATCTGTCCTCCATAGGGATGGCATCAGAGTTACTCCGTACATGGACGACTTGCTTTTGAAGGCGGCGTCCGCGGATCTTCTTCATCAGCAGGTCCAGTCCTGCATTCAAGCCCTCACTCATCACGGGTGTATTATGAATTTGGACAAGTTGGACTTGATTCCGTCCCAGCGTCTCATTTTCCTGGGTCTTCTGTTCGACACTCAGAAGGGTATGGTGTTTCTACCGGAGGAGGTAGCTCATCAGATTGTTCAATGGGTTTCCAAGATCCTGGCCCGCGATTGAATTCCAGTGCCGAAGTTGTCCTCTCTGGTGGGGAAGTTCATCTCTATGATAGAGGCGGTGCCATTTGCCATGGCACACTCCAGAGGTTTGTGATCCAGACGTGCAGGGACCTGCCGGATCATCTGAAGCTGTCAGTATCTCTGCCTCCTCATGTCGAGTTGAGCTTGGAGTGGTGGTTGGTCCTTTCCCATCTCCTGAAGAGGAGATCCTTCCGGATCCCTTACTGGACCAAGGTCTCGACGGACGCCAGCCTCTCGGCTGGGGTGCTCTATTGGGTCGCATCAGCGCTCAGGGGAAGTGGTCTTTGGAGGAGTCTGTTCTCCCCATCAACATTCTGGAACTTCGAGCAATTTTTCATGCTCTGCACCATTGGGAATCTCAGCTGGAGGGCTGTCCGGTCAAAGTAGAATCCGACAACGCCACCGCAGTGGCTTACATCAACAGACAGGGCGGGACAAGAAGTCTCCCCGCTTGGCTAGAGGTCAAGGCCATTCTGTCCTGGGCGGAGGTTCACGTTCCTGTCATTTCAGCAGTGCACATTCCAGGCATAGACAACGTCATGGCAGATTTTCTCAGTCGTTACACAGTCGACAGCGGAGAGTGGGAACTCCATCCAGAGGTGTTTCAGCTCCTAGTGGATCTGATGGCAACCAGGCACAACAGGAAGGTTCCGATGTTCTGCTCCCGGTGGAGCGACTCGCTGGCTCTGGCAGTCGACGTCATGTCAATTCCTTGGGCGTTCTCCCTAGCCTACATCTTTCCTCCCCTTCCCATGTTGATCAGGGTAATTCAGAAGTTGAAGGTGGAGCGTTGTCCGGTCATCTTGATCTCTCCGAATTGGCCTCGTCAGTCCTGGTATCCGGACCTTCTGGCCCTGTCTGTGGCGGAGCCCTTTCCGCTTCCCTCTCGTCCAGATCTTCTGCTGCAAGGTTATCTGTGGAAGAAGGATGTTCATCGTCTCAATTTGATGGCCTGGAGGTTGAATCCTCGATTTTGAAGAAGAAAGGGTTTTCTTCTGCTGTGGTGTCTACCATGCTACGTGCTCGTAAGCCTGTTTCTTCTAAGATCTATCACCGGGTCTGGTCGACCTTTGTGTCTTGGTGTGCTGACAGAGACCTGTCTCATGACTTTCATCTTCCTACTGTCCTGGCCTTTTTGCAGGACGGTATGGATAAGGGACTCAGCCTGATTTCTCTTAAGGTTCAGACTTCGGCGCTCTCTGTCTTTTTCCAGGAGCGCATTGCTATTCTTCCCGATGTCAAGATCTTCTTCCAGGGCGTTGCTCATGTGCGTCCTGCCTTTCGGAGTCCGGCTCCTCAGTGGGACCTTAATCTGGTTTTGGGGGTTCTCCAGCATTCTCCCTTTGAGTCCTTGGCTACTATTCCATTACTCCTTTTGTCGTGGAAGATGGCCTTTCTTCTGGCAATTGTGTCAGTCCGCCGGGTGGCGGAGTTACAAGCTCTGTCCTGTAAACCACCTTATTTGGTGTTTCACAAGGATAAGGCTGTGCTTCGCACTTCTAAGGAGTTCTTACCTAAAGTTGTCTCTGAGTTTCACATCAATCAGGAGATTGTGGTGCCCTCTTTCTGCCCCAACCCATCTTCAGACAAGGAGAGGGATCTCCACTTGTTGGATGTAGTGCATTGTCTCAAGTTTTATGTTCATCGCACTGAATCTCTCAGGAAGTCTGACGCCCTGTTCGTCATTCCGGAGGGTCCTAGGGCTGGGAGACCGGCATCCAAAGTGACTATTGCATCATGGATTAAGTCTACTATTCGTAAGATTTATGAATTGAGGAATAAGCATGTTCGCTTTCGGGTCACGGCCCATTCTACCAGGTCCATTGGGGCCTCTTGGGCCTACAAAAATCAAGCGTCTGCTGATCAGCTGTGCCGGGCGGCCACTTGGTCTTCTGTGCACACCTTCTCGAAGCACTACCGTGTGGATGTGCTGGCCTCGGCTGATGCCAGCTTCGGGAGGAAGGTCCTGGAGGCAGTTTTGCCTGTCTAGGATCTTCTTGTTCTGAGGTTCTCAGTGCTTCCTTACTGTTGAGCCCTGTTGGCTCTAGTTCAGTGTGCTGTGTAACAGTTCCTGGGGTTTGTTTTTACCCCTAGTTGGTGTCCGTTGACACTTCTGTTTTGTTGGGATCTCTGACCGGTAGGTTCATAGAGGTCCTGGTGACTTTTGGGGCCTTGCGCCTGGTCCTTGCCTCCTTCCCACCTCAGGGAAACTCAATGGTTGGACATCCCAGAGTTACCAGTAACCTGTATTGGACGACAGTGAAAATAGGATTTTAGTCTTACCTGTTAAATCCTTTTCACTTAGTCCATACAGGTTACTGGTCTCCCACCCTGTCAAGAGACCATGCTTGGCTCTCCTGTGGCAATCTGTGGGACTACTTCGGGGCATGCTCACAGGAGTCTTCTTCTCTCCATTTTCTGGTCAGTTAGTAGTGTCTCAAATCATTCTGGTGTTAGCTGACTGGGATGCAGCTGAGGAGGGAGGGGAGGCTCCGCCCCCTGCATACATTTGGAGAAATGTTCCTGCCTACTTAAAGGGGTGGATCGCCTCCCAGAGTTACCAGTAACCTGTATGGACTAAGTGAAAAGGATTTAACAGGTAAGACTAAAATCCTATTATTTTATCTTTGCAAGCTGGAAATTTCTTTACTACTTTTTTGTTTGTTTGCTATGGTGCACATGGGTGTCCTCAGAAAAAAAAAAACAACATTTTTTTTTTTTTTTTTTTGGGGGGGGGGGCACAGCCATAATCAGGGTAGGTTCTAAAGTCAGCAGTTATGTGCTTGCCTTAGGCAAGTGCTCATTCTAGACTCTGAGTAAAGAAAGTATTCCATAGGTTAATTACAAATATTGCCATTGATTTAAATGGGATTATCAACACCCTGAATTCTCGACAGGTGTCTAATGCATAGCTCTTGAATGGGGAGGGACCCACTAATTACTGACACAGAAGAAAGCTACAAGAAAATGTCCATGAAGTCGTATTTTAGCCTTCATCAGGAATGGTCTTAGCTTAATGGATCAGTAAACATTTTTATGAAAACCTATATGTTACAGGCCTTCTGCTGTTCAAAAAAAAAAATTGTAATACGACCACTAGAGGGCAGATAATATAAAAAAACAAAGAGCTTATGCTATACTTACTCTAAGTAGAGTAACTTAACATGAAAATCCCTACCCCCCCCAAAAAAAAAAAACATCTATATGTATAATATTTATTAATATTTTTTCATAAACTATGTGCTGTTCCATTAATATTGCCAACATGAAGAAATGTATAGGTGTCCATCACGTGTATTGGGACAGAGTGGTAGCTAGGAGGAATTTCCCAATCAGGAACCATGGCACATAACAATTAAATCACAAGACGAGAGCACAACAGGAGTAGGTTTTACTTTTCACACCTTGCTGGCATATGAGAATAAAGTGAGTGCCATAGGGACTAATAAATAACCTAATATAGTCCTTTTCTCTTTCCCAGGCTCTAATTGTAAGTTCAGGTGATTTTGCTCCCTTTACTACCAACAGTGAATCTGGATCTCAGAGCTATCATCTATGTGAAAACTGACGCACAGTTTACACTGTGCATTCTGGGGGTCAGCTCTGTAGATTATCAGCTCTGAGAGTTAGTTGAACTTTTCAATCACTTTTAGTCTGTCTGGATTAGTCATTCTGTTTGTGTGTTTTATAGATGGTAAGCTCCAAAGGTACATTTACAGTGTAACTGAGCCATCATAGCTTGCAATCTATAGAACAGACAAATGATGCAGTGCAGGCTAAATCACCCAGCATAAATCAACCACTGACTGAAAATGCAATGCTTTAGACTGCATTTTCTGTACCCCCTATTCAGTTCTCTACACATTGTTCTGTAGATTGTTAGCTCTGAGGCTTAATTTTACTGATTGTAAGCTATGTGATTTAGACTGTATGCTTGTACATTCTGGTTTGTTCTCTATTTTGCTCTGAGATTCAGTTTCATTGATTAACCCTTTGAGTGCCAGAGTGGTACGGAATGCATTGCGTTGCACTCAAAGGGTTAAGCATATTGTGCTAGGGTCTGTTTCTGTTCTGTCACTTATAGTACAGATTCCAAGTCCTGGGATTTAGTGTGTATGTTTATTGGGAACTCTGAGGGTCAGTTTTCCTATAAATTGCAGCTTGAACTTTATGAACCTTTTTTTTCATCTTCATGAACTATGTAACTGCACTCTGTTTTGTATGGTCCCACCAAAAACACAATCTGTGACCCTGAGGTTTGCCTTTTTTGGTAATGGTATAGGAAAGCTATACCTTTAAGAATAGGTGTCTCTTACTTTATTTAGCATAAGGATTTTCCTAGGTGTGTTCTTCACACAACATTCAAATATTAGTCAGCTAAATACTGCATTTATTTTTGTATGAATGTAGACAGACAGAAGAAAGGTAGATAGATAGATAGATAGATAGATAGATAGATAGATAGATAAAGGGCACATAACTAGTTAAATTATTCTCTTAAACAAATTCCCTATTCCCATATGTATAATTTCCCTTCAAGTGTAACATCCGAGCAGGGGCCGCATCATGTCTAAGCTAACAATTAATGGCCCAGGAACAAGCACAAGTAAGCATCCCATGGACAGTGGCTCTAGTAACCACCTTACCCCAGGTGGTTTTCTGTACATTCAAATGAATGCTTACACTCAGCAGATGAAGAGCATTAGTCTCCACTTCAGTGTCTGATTGGCAAAACCCCATTATTTAAATGTGCTGTTTTTTTGGGGGGGGTGGTTGAGATGTCAGGAAGTTTGTCCTTCTGAGCCCCCATAGAGCCAGTTGCCAATCAAACCTGGTCAAGGCTTTTTTAACACACTCTTCAAGAGACATTGCGCCATCAGGCATGCTGGGTTACTATTAACCCCTTAGCTAGCAAGCATTTTAACGGTTGTCAGGAACATACGGCCAGTGTTTTAAGTTAGTGTAGGTTGTTGGTTTTTTTTCATGCCTTTAATAATATCTGTTCCATGTGAAAGGGGTTTTGCTCCCATGTGGTATGAAAAAAGCAGAATATAAATAGCACAAATTCTCAGGTGTACTTTCCTGCAGGCTTTCATTCCGATTAAATATAAAAAGTAATCAAAAATATAAAAGAAATGGGATATCTGTCTAAAAGGGCATTACACTGGGTTCATTTCAAAAAGGTCATATTATGAGGAAATTCACATAATGAAGGGCAAAGTGAATAAATAGGGAGAATATGTTCAGGAAATTCTGCATTCCACGTTAAATATCCAGTCTGATATATTTTCCTGATACCGATTTGACTCTATTTGCTACCAATTTAAGAGAATAGTTTTCTTTTTTAATGGCATAAAACTGCTATTCTACATCAAAACCCCAGTGAACCATATGTTCAGAGGCAAAAGTGGAGCAATTGTGGTGTAAACCAATTGCACTGTAAACATTCCTAAAATGTTGAATGATTTGTGTGGGACACTTAACTCCATGAATAACAGAGAGATGTGGCTCAATGTGTTGGTGACCTTTCTAGCCTTCGCGGTGTTAAAAGCTCCATTAATGATCCTTAAAGTCCAGCTTATCTTAATCTGGCATAAAATCCTAATGACCACTATGAATCAAATGGTTCTTTTAAAGGGATAGTAATGTTTCACAATAAAAGCAGCTCCGATTAATCTTCATAGTATTTGAGCCATGGAGAGTGTTATTTCAATACTGTCAGAGTTGTAGTTTAAGAATAACTGAATGATAAAGTATCCCCCTCCCACCCCTTTTATTGATGTAACACTGCTCAACTCAGAGCAGCAAGACTGTCCAGATGGATCGCAGCAAGAGACAATCTTCAGTGAGCATAAGGAAAAACCTGTCAAGGGGCAGAGTTTTCCTTATACTCACAGTAAGAAGATTGCCCCTTGCTGCGACCTGTCTGGTCAAAAGACCAGATTCCACATCCAAGGGGCGTCAGCTTACACTAGGTAAAAGGGATGGGAGGAGGATACTTTATCATTCAATTACTCTTGAACTACAACTCTGACAGTATTGAAATAACACTCTCCATGGCCCAAATACTATGAAGATTAATTGGAGGTGATTTTTTGTGAAACATTACTATCACTTTAAAATAAATTATTTATTCAATAGTATGATTGTAGGTATATAGGGATTAAAGGGATAGTAATACTTCATTATTACTATCCCCCATGTTGTAGCCCTTAAAATTCTGAATTCAACGATACCAGCGGCATCTCTCAAACCTTTATGACACGTGACACGTTTTAGACCATTCCACTGAAGGGATTCCTTGTAAGTAACGAGATTGCGGCACTTCTTAAGCGCCTCCGTGTCGACTGACACGAATCACCTGCTGACAGCTTTACAGCTGTCAGTAGGAGACTGCGAACTTTAAACGCCTGTATCTCTTAAACCATAGCGGTTTGAGAGATACATTTTTTTGCATTTAGCTCAGCTTTTTAAGCTCTTCTAAATGCAAAAAACTTTTTGTTGGACATTACTAACAGTTTAAGAACCAGCTGGCCAATCTAATCTGCCCATTTCCCAATCCGTTTAAATAGCTTAGTCTTTTTTAATCTTTGAGAAGCTAAATATCTACCCCAGCAGTTCTTAATTTTCTGTTTTAGGCCCTACTATGTCTGCTGTGAGGCTGTTCCATCTATCTGTCCCACTTCCTGTGAAGGCAGGGAGTTGAACATGACTATTGTTGGTAGGTCTCCTGGAACTTGGACTTCACCCACTGAAGTACCTGCATCTTCTTCCAGCTTATGAACTGTGTCTTCAGTTTGAAAAACAAAAACAAGTAGAAGTTCCATGGCGATCAGTCCCACTAGCAAGAGTCCTGTTCATCTCTGTGCATATGCAGTCTAGAACTGTTTAATGATGTTATTACTTGAACTAATGTACAAGGGCAAAATCCAAAGTGTCCACTAGAATTTATTTGCCATAGTAAGGTAAGTGGGATATTATTTTAATAGGTGCTAGTGTTCTAATAGCATATGTCTCTGGCACATGGAAATTGCTTGGAGCTGAAGCCAACACAGCCCTAGGGATTTATTATGGCCAGAAAATCATAAGCCCCTGTGGATTTTGTCCCTGTGCAAATTTTCTTAACTTTATTTATTTATCACTTTATGCAAATGGGCTGTTAGGAAGTGACATCTGGAATGGGGAGCAATGTGCTAGTGTCTGTTAGAAATTCACTGACTGACAAAAAATTCAACTACCTATATCATAAATGATTGTTTTAAGTAACATAAATATAGGTGAATTAGGCTTTTCTGGGAATAATAAGGTAAGTGGGGGTTATTATTAGGAGGTGTTAATTCCCCTTTAAGTATGTTTTTGTTGGTATTTGCTTCTGACACCTGTACGTTTTACTGCTTATCGGGTAAGAAATACATCCTCTTTTATTAAAAGTGACCACAGTGACACACAGCATTGATTTTCTTCTGTTTCCTTCACAGCTTAACAGTATTGACTTCTCCTGCTGTACTGATATAACTCAGTTTCGACATCTGAATCTGGATGACATTCGCAGATCCTTTTTTTTGGTATCCTCCTTATGTTGCATGGCAGGCCTTATACTCTTAGACAGATAATGTGAAAGATTCATCATGGCTTTAACTTTGATGCTTGGGAAAAAATGGACTGCATACTGAAAGTTTGACAGAAGGTGCTTTTGTTGGCAATACTGGACAACATGTATCTATTTATTTTTATAGTGCTGGTCAATTGGATTGTGTAGCCTTCATTTGAACTGACGCACCCATTTTAAGCTCTTTGTGGAAGTTCACAAGTCAGAGGGAGTATGCATAATAATTTTTATAAATCATTATTTATACAGCACAAACACATTCCACAGTATTATACAATGGAGAACAGAGAATATGTAGATGTGACAAAAAAACATTTACAGGGCAGCCCCTAAATGGCTACTGTCAGCATTTTGAGGGCATGAGAAAACCCTTTCTGCTGTCGAGGCAGCTGCACAAAACCAGGAGGTATGCATCTCAAACCCAGATGTTTATCCAGTTGCTTGTGTAGTCTCAATAGACTGTTAGGGTCTGATAGAGATCACTGAATAAAGGGATATTATATCATTGAGCAATCTGAGTTATTATGCATTGCATCATAGAAAGGGATTGGTAATAAATGGTATATTGTGTCATTCTCCGCTTTATCACATCTTAGTGTATAACCCTCACTGAGTGCTAAAGAGATCGCCAACATTTTGCTTCACAATACATTGGAGACTTCTAGCATTCAAATGGTTAAAGACCCCTATTAAAATCAATGGCAATTTTGGGAGTGCTAATTTGTCTTCTAAGGTGCATTTAATTGAACTTAAATACAATTTATATTTAAATGTTAAACTTTTGTCCACAATGTTCATATCCATATCTATATGAGAGATTTTGTACTATCTCACCCAAGTACTAGTACTGCTTGGATATCTTTACTGTCATTTTAACTATGATTCTATTTATCCTTAAGTGCCATCAACAATATATACATATAAAAGTGGTTCTCAGACTTTTATTTATTGTGGAGCCCTTGAGTGTCAAGTGAAATCTCCATGTTAGCCTGTCAGTCAGGTGCTTTAACCCCTTGGATGCCAGCGAGGTGTTAGAAACCTCTCTAGCACCCAAATGATTAACCCTTTGAGTGCTAGAGATGAACGCAATACATTGCTCTGTAATGCGTTGCATAATCCTCTGGCACTCTAAAGGTTTAATGTTTCATTATCAACTTTATGAGAATACTTACTGGTACCAGACAAAAAAGTGCAGTAAAATGTGTAGTATATTAAAGCATTTTTTTCTTTTTAATGGAGGATGTCCTTTGGGCCTGGAGTTTCCAGAACAGGGGAAGCCTGTTTACCCCTGAAAGCAAACTGCCAGTTTAGTGCATGAAGCACTATACTGATTTACTGAAAGTTTGAGTACCAGTTACTGTACAGTGAGGGAACGAAGTGAGTCAGTGCATGGTGCCTTAAGCGTAAAGGCTAAAATGTATTAGGTAACAGTTTTCATGCAATTGTATCTGACAGAGGCCAGAGGTTATAGTGCTTATTACAACAGGAATCTAACAGAAAGCACAATTGAAATGTTTCAGTCTTATTTACATCACTGGCAGTCACAGAACCACACGTACGTTGTCTGACACCCCAACCTTGTTTCTTTGTCTGCCATGACTGAAATTTGTTTTGTGGAACCCCTTACACTTCCTCAGTGAACCCTGGTGTTCCCCAAAACCCAATCTGAGATTTACCGCCATATAGGAAAACTAGGATGTGTGAAAGTGTCCTGTTCCTCTTTTTTCTTCTGTATGTGAAGATACAGTATACAATAAATGTTTGATAGTGCCCATGGTAGCTGATGTGTTTATTTAATGGTTTCCTTAACCCTTTCATAGGTCTTCTTCATAATTACAGCATTTTTTGGTACTGGAAATATAGCATCTATTAACAGGTAATGTACATAATGCAATAAACAGAACTCATTTTATACAAATAAACATAAAATGTATATAATTTTCTTAGACAGTGTTTGTAAAAATCCATTACCTAGATAAGTTTTGTATTATATGGAACATAAATGATAGGAACATTTTTATCCTTCTGTTTTGAGCTGTAGTTGAATATTAAAAGGGACATTTTCCATATGAATAATTTGTTCCTAACAAGTTTTACACATTGATTTACGTAGGAAGGTGCCCTTTATACAGCAGTCAGGTTTATCTATCTATATGTTTTTGCATGATATCTCCATTTCATGGTATATTGTGATCTCTGTTGAAGTCTGCCTCTAGGTCACACCTCCTCATAACAAACAATAGACTGCAACAGACCTGAATGGATTGTAAGTGATCCTAGTTGTTTTATCATATTAAAGTAGACTGAAACCGAAACAATTAGCATGAGACAAAAACAGAGATCAGTACAAATAACTGACTGCTGTTTGAATGACACCTACCTTGTCCTTCTAATAAAAAATTATTTGGATACAGCTCCCCTTTAAGTCTGTAGCTAGTAGGGTTACCAACGCATCTCTTTAATACTGTCTTGTTATGAAAGATACATAATGCAGGACTGCATACAAACCATGGAACTCTTAAGGCAGGGTTGAGCAACATTAGCACTCCAGCTTTTGTTGGTCTGCAACTCCCATTGTCAGGTGCTGTGCTGAAAGTCACTGAGATCTGCAGTACACCTGTTTTTGAAGTAGCTGAGAAATATATTAATTTGATATTTGTTAAAATATACTTAATTTACTCTAGCATTTATTATTAGTGATGCTTAGCATTCTGAAAATGGTATATGTGGATAATATACTCATGGTTTATATACAGATATTTGGAAAACAATCCACATTGCTAAGTTATATTTTATTATTGCTGAACTGTTGAGAGATATACTACAAATAGCAAAGCAGAGATCTGATGGGGTGTTGAGATCATGTGTTCTCAAAATAGTCTTGTAGTTAATCCCTCAATTTCCAGATCATCATTATCTTAACCCTGTTGTTAGTATAACTCTAGATGTACTAAAACCAGTTTTGCGGATTAACTGGAGCTTTTTGATGCAAACACCATAGCATATATCAACAGTCTAGAATTAGTTGCCAATTGAACACAGTTTGATACCAGTAAAATTGATTTGTAGAATTTCAAAGAAACAAACTGTATTAAAATGATAATCAATGTTTATTTCAGTAGTAAAATAGTGGGGTAACTGCTATGTCAAACAATCTAATAATTTTGATAACAGAGAGCCGTGTGAAATGTTTTAAGCTGCAGTTAATCAGGTAAGACCAAACGGAACTAATAAGTGTTCTGTTATTTAGCAGCAGAACTTAAACTGCTCTAGACACTTCATAGTGTGATTCATCCATCTTCTAGCTTGTATCTTAATTAACATATCTCTTCTCCTAATGTACTTGATTTTGTGTTGATCAGACTTCAAATATTTTTCTTTTTTTTTTAACCTACGTAGGGACAAGGTTTAAACCTTTGTGTGTCAGAGCAGCGTGCAGTGCATTGTTTCACAATGCGTTATGCACTCCTCCGGTGCTCAGGCAGTTAAAGGAATATTTCATTCTGTAAAAACCTATTGAGCGCTTTCAGTGCATTGAGCGTAATCAGTGTAAATGTACTTAATGGGGTTTCCCCGTACTTACAGTTGATTCAAGAGCATTTAATGGCGAGGGACCCAGGATGAAGACTGTAGGGGAAATCTTGATTTTTATACTAATAAACAACATGGACAGTAAAGTGGAAAGTACAAACAGCAATGAGCCTACATCTGGCTTTCAATGGCAAAAAAAAATATATGAAACATCACTGAATGATGTTGCTCAAGCACATTATTCAGTTAAAGGGCTAGTAATGTCCCATTATCATTTAATGTTATTTTGTAGATATTAAAAAAAATAAATTATCTGAAGCAAGTCCCGTCTTTAAAACATTTATATTTTTACAGATGTAACATTTTAAAATGTCCCCCTCCTTCCTCTTTCACTGATGTCAGCTGTATAGCTGACAGAAGGAGATCCTGGTCCCGGGACCAGCAGGCGGTTCTTCAGCAGATCCGAAATACCGCAATGTAAAAAGAAATGCTTCATTGGAACAGTTTACAAAGCGTGCTTGCAAACCAAGCACACGTTATAGACCGTTCCTATTATGTCTTTATAGATATTGCTATTTTGGCTCTGCTGAAGAGCCACTGTCGGGTCGCCAAACTCGAATCTCCTTCTGGTCAGCCTTACAGGTGACATCAGTGAAAGGGGAGGGAGGGGGTAACTTTAAAACGTTATATCTGTAAAAATATAAATGTTTTACAGACGGGACTTGCTCCAGATAATTTATTTTTTTAATATCTACAAAATAACTTTACATTATAACGGGACATTACTAACCCTTTAAGATATACAGCACATTTACGCTTAGGAGATATGTAACTAGTCCTATATACACATATCCAACTTCTCAAAAAGAAGCTCATATAAAGTAGGGTTGATTTTCAGCTGGGTCATACTAGGTATGGTATCTTTTCTATGACTTACTATGAAAATGGCACATTGTAAATAAAGAGTGTGAAAACAGCAACTTTGAAATGTCATTGGTATCATAATGGCACCTTAAAATGTTGCCAACTCCTAACTACTCAAACAGATGGTGGGTGAACCCTAAACTAAACCTAACGACCCTAACCTAACTACCCAACAGATACTGGTGAAGCGGTGACATAACCTGCTAACCTATCAGATACAGGGAAGGGGTGATGTAACACTAACCTAACTACACTTAATGTTAATGTTAGATGAACAGCTACCAATTTTCAATAAAAGATGAACCAGTTGTTCCATCCGGGTAGTGATATTTTAAACAGTCCCATTAGTAATGCATAATTTTGAGGGTTACAACATTTTAGTTCACGCCATGTAGAAGGCGACATTGTAAGAGGACACCCTTTTCTATCTGGTATTTCATGAGATTAGTAGAGCAATACAAAATTACTTGCAACCAGCAGGGTAATATGACATTACATGTGACCAGCAGGGCAATACAAAATTACATGCAATCAGCAACTCAAAACAACATCCCTGATCCTAACAACACTCTGCCTCCTGTCCCATTCACTGAATATTAAAACAGAAACATACATAGAAACAGAAACCTGCTCAAATGCATTCATAATGACAGACACACACTTGCATAGATACATACAAATAGTAGCCACCTTATCCTGGGACCTGTTCCTTCATGGAGGTTCCTTTCAGCATTCATTTCCTGTTCCTGCCTCAGTGGACTGACTGAAATAGGCATGGCTAAGCTGCCTTTATGTAGAGCTCAGATAGAGAGAGTACAGATTGCACAGGCAGATGTACCTGTAGAAATAAATTAGCGGGTGCTGGGCTCTGGAAATGTACTGGTAATGCTTACAAAAACGGAGGTGCTCCTAACAAGCAGACGCCCTAGATGATTGCCTATGCTGCATACTGGGAAAGCCAGCCCTTTCTCTTCTATTACCAGTCTGTAGACTAAACTCCCTGTTCTTAGATGAAGGAGACTGTACTCAAGATCTACCTCAAGGGGTTATTGAACATCGATTTCTTCAGGGTTGAGACCTGAGGCCCTCTAGCTGAAGACTACAATTCCCATCATCCCCAGCCAGCAGATGATGGGAATTGTAATCCCCAACAACTGGAGGGCCTTGGGTTTCCAACCCCTATGTTAGATTATTTAATAGCTGATGGTGGTGAAGGGTTCGCTTACTGATTCCTATTATATATATTTTAAGTTAATATTTAGAAATTCATATTAATCTATAGGTTGTTTTTTTTAACAGAAGAAAAAAAATAAATTTGAAACACAACATTGAAGCGTTAGCCTGCTGTATATATTTTTATACTGTTTTTATTTACATTAGTTACCACTGTATAAGGACCAGACAGGTGTGGAACACACTGCAGAGCAATTTGTTGCATATCCCCCTGTTCCTTAAAGGGTGGACATTTAACATTTAAGGCTTTACGCCCAGCCTAACTGATGCATTAGCATTTTCTTTTGTCTTCTAGTTTTGATCCAGCCTCTGTGTACTGCTTCCTTACTGTGTTTAACCCCTTTGTAATGGGTGGCTTGATGATGTGGAAGGTGAGTTGCTACTTACTATATGAGGTTACAAATAATAAAGACAATGGATACATATACTAAGGAGTGATAAAGTGGAGATGACTTCTCCAGTGATATCACTTCTCAAATTCCTATATTATTCTATGGAGCCTATGCACTAAGACTTCTCCAACTTTGAAGGTCTTAGTGCATAGGCTCTATAGAATAACATAGGGACTGGAGAAATTATATAATTGGAGAAATTAACTGCACTTTATCACCTCTTTATCATACCTTAGTGCATATCCCCCATCCCTATCGGGAGAGTTATGCTAGGTCTTTGACATTGTAACTTTTGTCATTGACCCAGTACCTTTTATTCATGACTTTGTAAATTTTTGTTGGCACTTTGTTTACCATGAATAAGGTTACCTATTAGCTTTCCGATTACCTATTAGCTTTCCGATTCCCACCCATGACCACACCTCCAAATCATATGATCCCTTAAACTCCATCCACTGTTATCCACAGAAAATACCCTTACATATAAAGTACAAGAACAGAGATTTCTTTCTTTGTATAACTGATAATACCAATATATTTTTGAAGTCAAACACAGGGAGCTATGGGGAATTGTGTTTTTTATTGCTGTAAAAAATGAATGGTAAATAAATGGATTAAGGAAAATACAAGATCATTGTTGAATATTATCCTCTGCTGATAGCAAAATAATGGTAGGACATAGAAGTTAAAATCAAGCAAAATGCATGCTTCTGAAAATACCAGTCTATTATTAACTGTTATTTTAATAATGGGTTCTTAAAGGAGAACTTAACGATAGGAAAATGTGTAACAACAGTACTTACATAAGTATGTGTCTTTTTTACAACGGTCGGTTGTGTGTGACACACATATGAGTTAACAAAAATATAAAATAAAATTTAAGTTCCATATAACATTTTTAAGGAGCCAGTAAAGGGAGGTATGTATATAGATTTATATAAAATATCACCAGCATTTAGGAGCCTGGTATTTTTTCTGTTGCATTTAGTTGCCATTTAGGCATACTGGACCTTATGTATAAAGGCAGAGTAGTGCTATTCTGGGACTAAACAATTGTACCATGGGGGAAAAAGAAACAGTGTCATTGGTTTAAAAGGGAGGGCAGGGTACTCTCCTTAAAAGGCTTTCAGATAGAGGCTCCCATCCTACTTAACTTTTCCCACCAACTGTCTAGTCCACTTTTAAAAGTGACCTCGTAGACTTATCATAGGCAAATATTCTTTCTCTTAGCTAGCCTTCTTTTTTATTTTTCCCCATTAGGGGGGCCCTATCTCTGGTCTCCATTGTTGGTTCGAACCAGAGCATAGACTTAAAGCGGAATTTCCACCCCTGTTAAAATTTGGCCCAAATAAATACCCATCTGACGACTAGCTGCTTAATAGAGCTAGTCGCCAGAATTATTACCTGGTTATTGAGAACTAAACACTGTTCCCGGACTGACAGGCAATCAATCCCAGCCTGCTCTAGGAGGTGTTGCTAGGAGCCATTTTGGCTCCAAAAGGGACTGACAGCGCAGGTGCGCAGACTTCACTATGGAAAGATGTCTGTGCTTTTTCCTGCCTGTCAGTGCTGGTCCGAGAATCTAAAGCTGATGATGTAGGTTTTCATGTCGCCTGGGGCAGTTACAAGAGAGCCGATCGGCTCTGTTGCTGTCATGCGCAGTGCTCTTTTCTGGGGGAATACGTCACCAGGTAATTTTTGCAATTACAGTTTATTCTTTAATCACACTTAAAAAAAAATAATAATTACACAGCGCGTTATAATGGTTGAGAACACTTTAATTGAGGCTACATCTTGTAGGGGTGTTAGTTCCGCTTTAAGACCGATCATAAGAATCTGTAATTTTTGGAGCATACACAATGTCTGAATCCTCGGCAAGCCTGGTGGACTTTATTTTTCACACAATTCAATTTCATCATCACATACATCCCCAGATCAAAAAACCTTAAGGCAGATGTCCTTTCACATCACTTCTTTTCTGAACCAGACCCACCTCCACCTCTAGAACCTTCATTCCGGCTAAGTACTTTGTCACCAGCCTTTCCCTGTCCACATTTCAGAGGATCAAGTCTCTTCAGCATCATTACTGTGGAATCATGAAATGTAGACCAGCTCACATATTCTTTGTTCCTAAGCAATATCATCTTCTTCTCCTGGGTCCCACTAGTCTCCCATGTTTGGTCATCCAGGAGTCCTCCGAAATTCAGAGATTCAAGTCCTCACCCATTATGATTAGATTGTCAACTTGGACAACTCGGATCTTGTCCCATCCCGACAACTGATCTTCCTGGGTCTTCTGTTCGATACTCAGAGGAGCATGGTGTTTCTACCAGACGAGGTAGCCCATCAAATTTCCCACAGGGTATCAGCGATTCTTTCTCAGGATTGGATCCCTGTTCAGAAGTTGTCTTCTCTGGTGGGGAAGTTCATTTCCATGATAGAGGCGGTTCCATTCACCATGGCACACACCAGGGAACTCCAGAGGTTTGTGATACAGATGTGCACTTCCTCCTCATGTAGAGCTGAGCTTGGAGTGATGGCAGGACCTTTCCAATCTACTGAAAGGGAGATCCCTACTGGACCACGGTCACGACTGATGCCAGGCTTTCGGGCTGGGGAGCTGTTCTGGGTCGCTTCAGCGCTCAGGGGAAATGGTCCACGGAGGAGTCCCTTCTCCCAATCAACATCTTGGAACTTCGAGAGATATTTCATGCCCTGCGTCATTGGGTATCCCAACTGGAAGATTGTCCAGTCCGAGTGGAGTCCGACAACGCCACGGCAGTGGCTTATATCAACAGACAAGGCGGAACAAGAAGTCTTGCCGCTTGGTTAGAGGTCAAGGCCATTCTGTCCTGGGCAAAGGTTCATGTTCCTGTCATTTCCTCAGTGCACATTCCAGGCATAGTTCAATGTCTTGGCAGACACAGTGGACAGCGGAGAGTGGGAGTTACACCCCGAGGTGTTTCAACTCCTTGTTCAGAGATGGGGGATGCCCCATGTGGATCTGATGGCGACGCAACACAAAAGGAAGGTTCCAGTGTTTTGCTCTCGGTGGAGAGATTCTCTGGCTCTAGCTGTCAATGCCATGCCCATTCCTTGGACATTCCCTCTGGCCTACATCTTTCCTCCCCTTCCAATGTTGGTAAGGGTGTTATGGAAACTGAAGATGGACCGTTGCCCGGTCATCCTGATTGCTCCAGATTGGCCTCGTCAGTCTTGGTATCCGGAGCTTCTGACTCTATCGGTGGTGGAGCCCTTTCTGCTCCCATCCCGTCCGGATCTTCTTCTGCAGGTTTACCTGTGGAAGGAAGATGTTCATCGGCTCAATTTGACGGCCTGGAGGTTGAATACTCGATTTTAAGGAAGAAAGGTTTTTCTTCTGCTGTGGTGACTACTATGCTTAGTGCCCGTAAGCCTGTTTCTTCCAAGATCTATCACCGTGTCTGGTTGACCTCTGTGTCTTGGTGTGCTGACAGGGATCTGTCCCTTGATTTTGATCTGCCTACTGTCCTGGCCTTTCTGCAGAATGGTGTGGATAAGGGACACAATTTGAGTTCTCTTAAGGTTCAGACTTCTGCGCTTTCTGTCTTCTTTCAAAAGCGCATTGCTATCCTTCCTAATGTCAAGGTTTTCTTCCAGGGCATTGATCATGTTCGTCCTGCCTTCTGGAGTCCCGCTCCTCAGTGGAATCTTAATTTGGTTTTGGACATTCTTCCCTTTGGCTACTAGTCCTCTACGTGTCTTGATGTGGAAAATGGCCATTCTCCTGGCGATCGTATCCATTTGCCGGGTTGCGGAGTTGCAAGCTCTTTCCTGTAAACCACCGTATCTGTTGTTTCACAAGGATAAGTCGGTGCTTCGCACCTCCAAGGGATTTTTACCTAAGGTAGTCTCCGGATTTCACATCAATCAGGAGATTGTGTGCCCTCTTTCTGCCCTAACCCCTCCTCTGACAAGGAGAGAGATCTCCACTTGTTGGATGTGGTGCGTTGTCTTAGGTTTTATGTCCATCGCACTGAATCTGTCAGGAAATCAGACGCTCTGTTCATCATTCCTGAGGGTCCTAGGGCAGGAAGACCAGTGTCCAAAGTGACTTTTGCATCATGGATCCAGTCCACTATTCCTAAGGCCTACGAATTGAGGAATAAGCATGTTCCCTTTCGGGTCACGGGTCATTCCACCAGGTCCCTTGGGGCCTCTTGGGCCTATAAGAATCAGTCTTCTGCCGATCAGTTGTACATGGCGGCCACATGGTCCTCCGTGCATACCTTTTCAAAGCACCACTGTGTGGATGTACTGGCTTCGGCTGATGCCAGCTTTGGGAGGAAGGTCATGGAGGCAGTCTTGCCTGTCTAGGATCTTCTTCTCAGGTTCTTGGTGCTTCCTTACTGTTGAGCCCTGTTCAGCTCTCTAATTCAGTGTGCTGTGTATCAGTTCCTGGGGTGTTTTTACCCCTTTTCAGTGTCAGTTGACACTTCAGTTTTGTTGGGCTATCTCTGATCTGTTGGTTCATAGATGCACTGGTGACTTTGGGGGCCTTGCGCCTGGTCCTTGCCTTCTTCCTGCCTCTGGGGAACTCAATGATTGGACATCCCAGAGTTACCAGTAACCTGTTAAATCCTTTTCTCTTAGTCCATACAGGTTACTGGTCTCCCACCCTGTCAAAGGACCATGCTTGGCTCTCCTGTGGCAGTATGTGGGAGTCCTTCGGGGCATGCTGACAGGAGTCTTCTTCCCTTCTATTTTCTAGTCAATAGTCAGTGTCTCAAATGATTCTGGAGATAGCTGGCTAAGCTAGGAGGGAAGGGAGGCTCCACCCCCTGCATACATTTAGAAAAATGTTCCTGCCTACTTAAAGGGGCAGATCACCTCACAGAGTTACCAGTAACCTGTATGGACTAAGAGAAAAGGATTTAACAGGTAAGACTAAAATCCGCTTTTTGGGAGTGGTTCATAAGCTTTCTTTTGAGCATTTGTCATCACTTTCTCTGAGTTTTTTTAATCTGAAGACAGACTGTTTGTGGGTACTGTGGCATATCCCCATAGGACATAAAAGGAACTGGGGTTTATGTATTTTCTCTCTATGTATTTTTCTTTTGGTCCATGGGGAACACAGGACTTCCTTCTCAAAGAAAAAATAAAACAGCTGTTCGCATCCCCGGGAGGGAGGACCTCTCATGTTCTCCCCTTTCCTGTTTTGCTTCTCTTTTCTTAGATATTTGCTGTACATTAAACCTGGAGTAGACTGGTAGGGGCAAAGTGAAGCAGGAGGTTAATTCACCCCATGTTTCCTGCATTCCACATGAACTAAGCGAAAATGATTTATTGACCCTAAATCAATCCATTTTGCCTTTATACATAAGATGCATCATTCTTTGTGCATAGATACAATGTAGAGTAATACTGGGGCATTGAATGGGACTATAATTCCTTTTCATTTAAATAGAGATACCCATATTCAGCTCTTAGTGTGCAGTTAGATTTCCCTAGAATTGCTCCACTTCTTCCCATACGAAAAGCACTGTTCATTAGCAAATGAGACCTATACAACATGATATTACATTGTGTAATTGAAATCATTTTATCACGGAGAAAGTTGTGATAATGTACAAGTCATCTGTATCTAATCAAGTTGTTCGTCAGTAGGGTGAATGTTTTGTAGGAAGAACTTACTTGGGTAGGCCTTCATACAGCTGTCCATTATATTGATTTTGCATAATATTTGCTCTTTTCACTGTTTTAGATTGCCTTTATTTCACACCTCTCAATAGGTAATAGGGCGAATAAGATAAGAAGCTATAAAAACCTCAGCCACAGTCTGTAGAGTTATATAAGAATGTTCAAGTAGTGAAAGGGACACAGAAACAGAACACACATGGTCTTCTGTAATATATGTTCTGTAAATTATTATTAAGTACATTGATGTTGCATGCTTTTGAATTTATGACTGTTGTGTACTGTAAAATATATAATTTAAGCTGTCGCTCAAAACAATTTTAGGGCAGGTGAAAAAAAAATCTATGATATGAATTGTACTGACAAATGTATAACAGAAAATTATGTTTCTTAATGTGTGATCCTTCCATGATACTCAGTAAATAACATTCTGCTAAAGAATTGATGAGACTGGGTGAGATAGTCAGTTGATAAGCACACGTCTGGACCTAAGCACAAGGGATTTGCTCAGTAATAAACACCTAATCTTGTGTGATTGGGGTCACAGCTCATGGATCTCTCTCGGTTTAGAAGTTCATTATCATGCTGTGCTAGGACTGACATCAGGAGCACACAGTAAAATGGTACTTTTTTCTTTCAAAACATACATTTTCTAGTATAATATTGAAACATTTTATAAATCTTTCATCCTGTCTCAAAATAGTTTTGGTGACAGGTTTACTTACAAAAATAACTGGTTAATAATAACTCCTTGGTTACCCTACTATGGCCAGGAAATCTTAATGGCCTCTATGAATTTTTCCCTTGCACTTTGGTTCAAGAGATAACATCATCAATCAGTCCTGTATTTCATGACCATGGAGGTAGACATGACAGTTGGTAGCAGCAACACAGTACTTCAAAGTTTGTTCATGGTACTTGGTGTGCAATGCATAAACCACTGGTCCTTAATGATTTAGTAGGCTCTTGCACTCAGCCTGCTTCAGTTTAAAATAAAAATACCAACAAGTATCATGTCTGCTATCTTGGCAGAAGGAAATGGTGTTAGAAAAGCAATGAGTGAGGTAGATTAGTCTTGCAGCAGAGTTTATTACGGACTGAAGTGAGGTTAGTCGGGTGAGAGGAAGGCCAGTTAGTATTGGTTTCAGTAGTCAAGACGGAACATGATGAGTGTTTGGATTAGACTTTTAGTAGTGTCTTGGGTGAGAAAGGGTCGGATTTTCAAGATATTTTGCGGAGGTGGAGGCGGGATGAGTTGGAGATTGACTGGGGGAATAAAGGATAGGGTGGAGTCAAATGTGACCCCCCAGGCAGCGTGCTGTAGGGGTTGGTGTGATGGTAGTGCTGTTAACAGTGGGGTAAGGCTGGTTGGAGTTGGAGGGAAGATAATGAGTTCCGTATTGCCAAGGTTAAGTTTGAGTTGACGGGATTACATCCAGGAAGACACAGCAGACAGACAGTTAGATACCTGGGACAGGAGGGAAGGGGAGAGGTCTGAGGAGGAAAGATAGATTTAAGTGTCATTAGCATAAAAATGATGGTGAAACCCAAAGGATTTATTAGTTTGCCGAGGGACGCGGTGTAGATTGAAAAGAGAGGGGCCTAGGACTGAACCTTGTGGCACTCCGACAGACAGTGGGAGGGGTGGGGAGGTGGAGCCAGAGTAGGAAACACTGAAGGAGCGGTTGCAGAGATATGATGAAAACCAAGACAGGGTGGTCTCACATAGGCCTTGGGAGTGGAGGGCTTGGAGGAGGATTGGGTGATCTACTGTGTCAAAGGCAGTTGACAGGTCCAGGAGAGCAAGTTGTTGGCCACTTTAGTGAGGGCAGACTGTCTCAGTGGAGTGATGAGGGCAGAATCCAGATTGCAAGGGATCTAGCAGGGAATGGGAGCAGAGGAATTTAGTGAGCCATTTATGTGCAAGACGCTCAAGGAGTTTGCATGCGAATGGGAGCAGAGAAATGATCTGGTAGTTTGACTGTGAGTTTGGGTCCAGGGAGGGTTTCTTTAGGATGGGTATGATTAGTGCATATTTGCAAGAGGATGGGAAGATGCCGTTTGACAGAGAGAGGTTGAATAAGTGAATAAGGGTTGGAGTTAATAGAGAAGAAAGTTCTTGAGTGAGCTGAGATGGGATTGGGTCAAGAGGGCATATGGTTAGGTTTGGGAGAGTGAGGAGAAGGGAAACTTTGTCCTCAGTGATGGGTGAGAAGGAGCTTAGTGTGTATGTGGGATAGATGACAGAGCTAAGCTGGATGGGTGGGGGTGGGGGTGGGGGTGGGAGTGGAAGTGATGAGATTTCCTGTCTGATGGAGTTGATCTTGCCTTTGAAGTGGGTGGGGAGATCTTGGGCAGAGAAGTTAGTGAAAGGTATTTATATTAGTAGGTGTAGAAGAGATTTAAATGTTGAGAAAAGGCTTTTCAGGTTAGATGAAAGATTACAGAGGAAAAGTCTGACTGGCCATGGAGAGGGCAGATCTATAAGAACGGAAGAATTAATTTGTAGTGTATATAGTCAGCTTGGAGTGTGATTTCCTCTAGTGCTTTTTTGGCAGTGCGTGACACCTTTGGAGGTATCGCGTTTGTCTTGTGTTCCAAGATTGTAGTGGGGTTGTGTGTGGGTGGCGTAGAGTTGCAGGTGCAGCTGTATCAAGGGCTGTTGTGAGAGTGCTGTTGTAGAAAGCAGTAGTTTTTTTCTGGACAAGTAAGTGTGAGGATGGGGTTGAGAAGAGGTTTCAGGGATGTGGAAAATTGTTGCAGATTAAGAGTATACAGCTTTCTCTGCATGCTCTTGATCATGGTGGGGGAGATGGATTTGCACTGTATGATGACATTGCTGGTGAGAAGGTGGTGGTCAGAGAGGGTAAAGGGAACATTATAGAAGTTTGAGACCGAGCAGAGGTTAGTGAAGACCAAGTCAAAGGAGTAACCGTCACTTTGTGTAGGAGAACTGGTCCACTGTGATAGGCCAAAGGAGGTTGTTAAGGAGAGGAGTTTGAGGGCCGAGAGGGTGTTATGGTTATCTATAAGAATGTTGAAGTCTGCTAGGATGAGAGTAGGGACATCAGAGGACATGAAATGTGAGAGCCAGTTAGCAAAGTGATCAAGAAATTGTGCAGTAGGACTAGGTCGTCTGTATATACAGAACCCACAAGGAGAAGGGAGAGAAGAAACAAAGTGTGTGGGCTTCAGAGGTAGGGGAAGAGAGAAAGAACAGTGGGTATTACCTGAAATGTATCTTTAGAGGACAGCAGAATGCCTACCCCACCCCGCTGTCTGTTACCAGGCCTAGTTGAGTGGGTGAATTGTAGGCCGCCATGTGAGAGTTCAGCAGTGGAGGCAGTGTCTGATGATGGCTAGGAGGTTTAGACAGTGAGAAATGAACAAATCGTGAACAGCTGTTAGTTCGTTACACCCAGAGTGGGCATTCCAGAGACCAAAACAAAAGGGGGGAGGTTAGGTAATGTGGCATGGTTATTAGGTTGTAGATGTGGCCTGTGTGAGTGGGTGTTGCGGTACAAGAGAGAATGGAAGGGGAGCCTGGGTTAGGTGAGATGTCAGCTGCAGCGAGCAGAAGGAGAAGGAACAGGAACATAAGGTGGGAATGAGACATGAAGCAGTGGGATTTTTTTGCAGGAAAAGAAGGAGATGGTGGTTATAGGGAATATATGAATGAGAAAAGTTCATGGGAGCAGAGAAGTGGTGAGGGGAAAAGTAAGTGTGCAATGTGAATGGAGTGACACTTAATGTGGACAAAGGTAGAGGAGAGTCTTAAGCAGCTGAGAATGGCAATGAAAAAGCAAGGAGCCAAACTGTACATAGTGGGGTTAATGTGTGGGGTAGTAGAGATTGCTCAACAGTCTGTGTTCCAGTAGAGTACAGGTGACTTGGCAAATCAGGGTCAATCCAAGATGCAGAGGGTGTAGGTGCCAGGGAGGATGAGGAGAGTCAGTTGCAGAACTGCGAAGTATTTGGTGAGGGTAGGAGTTAATGCAGGGTTAAATGATGTAATCCATTGATGATGAGTAGAGGTAAATGTTGTAATGGTTCATGGTGGTTGGAGAAGAAATCAGAGTCAAGTTTTTTCATGTCAGTGGTTGAGACATTATTGTTGTATACATTTTGCATATTATTCCAAGTACCCAACTTTTTGATTAAGATAGCATTACACTTTTTTAATGAAAACAATATATTGTGTAGGGTTTTTACTGCTCTGTAAAAAAAAAGGCACCCCACTGCTGGAGGATTTTATATTTAAAAAGGCCATTTTTAATTACTCTGCAATTTTGTTCTGCTCCCCAGGTGATGCTGTTCTTATCATTTAGTAAGCAGAAATCTAGTCAATGACTCTAGCTCTTCCATATAATGCATAAAAAATGCCCTTTGGATGTCAGTTGGTGCTGTATTTGCATTTAAGTGGTAATAACTTGAATGAATAAGCAGCACCCTGCCTTTGGAGCACTATCACTTTGCTCAACAGTAAAAAAACAAAAATAAAAAAAAAAACCTATGACATCTAATTTTTCATAAAAGAGTTTAATACTTCTTTAACCCATTGAGTGCCAGGTGCACAGCACATTGCTCTGCAATGCATTGTGTACCCCTCTGGCACTCAAAGGGATAACTTGTGGATGTTAGAGGCCATTTCAGTGTATTGCTGACCAATATGTTTGTGATGTTTTTTTTTTATCCAAGAGGTTAATAAAACCAAATGTAGGAATCCATTTGGGATTATGAGGAGTCTTGATTGAAGGGTTCACATAAGAGGTTTTCCTTGGCACGTGTCTTGTTCTTTCTGAATGTAATGCCAACCACAATTTGCACCTTCTCATACATTAATCAGTGCATATAAAGGGCTCACACTTCTGTATTCATTTGGGAGCCTTCCTGAAGAAGGATAGCATTCAGTTGAAATAGTTCTAATGCAATACATTATTCATTCAGAGCAGTGAGAAATCAGCTCCATCATTTAAAGACCAGTTAGAGTATATTTACTTGGCCATTGTGACCTTGCAGTGCAGATTACTCCCTGCTAAATGTGAAATTTCTCTTTTATAGATTCTCATCCCTTTCATTTTGGTGATGTGCTCATTTGAAACCGTTCAGATTTCTGCACAGATTTCTTCTAAAAGGTATGTTAAAAATGAGTTGCTTTAAAGTACACTAATTTCTGTTTTGTTGGGTATATTATTAGTTATATAAACACTATAACAGTGTATCTTCTCAAAATGATGCTGATGATGGAACAAAATAATCACCTTCGTATTCCTAAAAAAAGTGTCATTATTCAATGGTATGCACAGAAAATGTCCTCTCTGTCTTGATGTAGGTTGTGTAAGACAATTAGCACTTCCTTCCTTCAGTACCCTGCAGGTATCCCTAGGTGTGCCTAGCCTAGCCCATGGACCCTCCATTCTTCTCACATGAACTCCAGCCACAACCACTATTGCATGGCATGGGAAAGTGCCATTAGACTATATGATATAAACATATATCAAATGAACTGTTCAGTACAGGTGTAAATAATCTGGTCAGATGAATATCTAAACTGGGCATTATAGCAACGTATAAACTGTTAACACTTTGAGTGCCAGATGGGTTATACAACGCATTGGTTTTGCACTCAAAGCGTTAAAGGGCAATATGTTAAAGCAGAACCTTCATGCTAATAACATTGTCCCCGAATATATTACTAATCTAGCAATATGCAAAGTTATACTATCCTTAAGCTGAATAAGTCAGTGGTATTGCAGAAAAAACACATCTTCAGCAGGAAACAGAGGACAGACAGCTCAGACGTCTTAGTGGAAATGTACCTCTGAGTATGCGCTCTCTGTTCCATTCACTGCCAGCATTGGTGAGTGGCATTGCATGGTGCCTTAAGGCACAGGAAGGAACTGATAGCACAGTTGCACAGAGCTTCTCTTGTAAGCTCTGTGCATCCCGATGCCTGTAGAAGATGTGTTTCTTCTGTAATACCACTGACTTATTGCGCTTAAGGATAGTATAACTTTGCATATCTCTAGGTTAGTAATATATTCTGGGGCAATGTTATTAGCATGAAAGTTCCACTTTAAAGCTCTGTTATTTACTCCAACCTCTGGGAGCAGAAACTTTATAAACTTGCTGCCCTCATTGTAAAGGTATTCCCTGAGCTTCTTGTCCCACCTCCTGCAAGAACTAAAGCTTCCAGTGGCATCCTCATTCCTAATGACATTACAGCAGCCACCAGGAATCATCAGCTGCTTGTTCTAGACAAGAGAACCCTGAAGGAGATCTGTACATTGGAGGCTGTATGTTTATGATGCTATCCTCAGAGATGGGAATGGCTGTGATTAACTAGTAAAACAGTACATTTTACCATATATAGTTTTAATTCTTTTTCATGTTAGTTGCCCTTTAAAGGGATAGTAACACTTTGAAACAAATGCAGCTCCAATTGATCCTCCTGTTAAGAGGAAGAATCCGGAAGACCAATAAGATCTGGAACTGGTACACTCACAGAAAATTTATGTGGATGGGTGGAGAGTATTCTGAATCCATTGGTCAAAAAACACGCAGTTACAAACAGCACATGACCAATCTCTTAACAAACTGTATGACTGGCTCTATTCCAAGGGAAACCAGTGTAGCCACTATGGATATGGAATCCTTCTACCCCAACATTGCGCATGAAGACAGCATTGCAGCCTGAAAAAAAGCATTCCTATACCAAGAGTGCTTACCCACAAAACCTGTAACTCACAGAATAAACTTTATACTAATGCATACTTGTTTCAGATTTGGGCAAGAACTATACATATAAAAGACTGGAACTGCCATGGGAATGCAAATGGCTACACAACATGGCACCCTATTCATGGCAAAATTGGAGTTCTTGTCCATATTCCAAATAAAGCCTTGGTTCTACCTCCACTACATAGATGATATCCTAATAATTTGGATTGCCAGCAAAGACAAACGTTTGTAATTTCACAAAAATTACCGTGCCTTCCAGCCCTCCTCCATTAACTGGAATTATTCACATATCAAAATGGAAATTTTTTGTACCACTTGGCCAGTTACAAAGAGATGCGTCGACTGGAGTTTAAGGAATAATTTACACTGATAATAGTGATAGAAGTTTCGCCTGCAATGGAATTTAAATTTACAAAGAATTTTTACATTTGCATGAATGTAGAACATGTCATGTATTTTATATTCAGCCTTCATTCTAAATATCCTTAAAGGGATGGTATTGTTTCACAATAAAAGCAGCTCCAATTCATCATCATAGTATTTGGGCCATGGAGAGTATTATTTCAATAGTTTCAGAGTGTCATACTTGCTGACCTTAGTTCTGACGGCCGCTGTTTCACGCAGGCACATTGAGAGGATTGCAGCCGTTTCCGGATTCTGCGATGTCACGCGTTGTGACGTCAGACGTGCTCGAGGCCTACAAGATGCCCATTCAAACAGGCCTTGAGTGCTCTAGTATCAGAGTTTGTTTTGTGCCCCTGTGCTCGGTGGTTTCCTAATTTGTTTTGCCTACCTTTTTTGACCCCTGGATCTTGTCTCTCTTCCTGCATCTTAGCTGCCAGCCGTGACCCTAGGTTTTTGCCTTATCTTGTTGCTCCTATTCAGCCTGCCCCTGACTATCGTCTTTCCTCCTCACTTTCGAACCATATGTGCCAACCCTGACCATTTGGCTTGTCCCTGACTACTCTCTCATTTTAGTCCTCATCGGTACTGCGCTCCTGGTCTTATTTCCATGTTTTCCAGGCGTCCCTTTTTTTTGTTTTGTTGGCCTGCTGGCTTCTTCCTTCATCTTTCATATTATTACAGCAACCTGCTACCATCTGTACTATCTCTTTTGTACAGTTAAGTTTTCAGGCTTCTAACACAGAGCTGTAGTTCGAGTAATTGAATGATAAAGTGTCCCTCCCCTTTTACTGATGTAACACTGCTCACCTCAAAGCAGCAAGACTGTCCGGATGGATCGTAAAGAGGGACAATCTTCAGTGAGTATAAGGAAAAACCTGAAAAACTTGTCAAGGGGGCAGGGTTTTCCTTATGCTCACAGTATCAGATTCCACATCTGAGGGGAGGTGGCTTACACTAGGTAAAAGAAGCGGGAGGGGGATACTTTATCATTCAATTACCCTTGTAATACAACTCTGACAGTATTGAAATAACTCTCTCCATGTTCCAGATATTAC
Source organism: Rhinophrynus dorsalis (assembly GCA_037306005.1). Classification (NCBI taxonomy): domain Eukaryota; kingdom Metazoa; phylum Chordata; class Amphibia; order Anura; family Rhinophrynidae; genus Rhinophrynus; species Rhinophrynus dorsalis. The sequence continues at coordinate 223,987,802 of CM074723.1, forward strand.
GAAGATTAATTGGAGCTGCTGTTTTTTGTGAAACATTACTATCCCATTAAAGAAGAGAGCTAAATTGTCTTTAAAGTTTATGTTCTATAACTAAGCCATTAAAGATATCACTTTTACTCTACCAGTCTCCTGGATAAACAGTGTCAGAAGACTAAAGGCCTTTATGCCGTAAGAAAAAGTGTAGCAATTATGGAGAATAGCTATTGCCTTGTAATTTTCATCTCCCCACCATTACCATGAGGCAGTTGGGTTGCCACAGAATTGCTCCTCTTCTACTTCCTGTATATCAGAACTGCACAGCTAATCCTAAAACTCTCCACATCTCCTTGTACAACTGGATCAGAATGGGAAGCAATACTGAAATATGAAAAGAAATAGCAGTGACTGATCATGGCATTACAGTGATAAATCTCTAACCAAAGCAGTCAGCAGACAAATAGGTAGGAATCCTATCAGGCTAGGACAGGGATTCAGATGGAACACATGCTAAATGAAAGAGGTTTTGATCTGAAAACTCCCTGCTGTTGCCAGCAGGTCTGCTTGTTACATTGGAGGGAATATAATATAGATTGTAAAGTCAGCTCCAGCTGCTCAGATAGCTCGATAGAAACTGCCCAGCCCTTGCAGGTTGCTGCTATAGGTTTGAATCATTCATTGAGTCATACATCCTACTAAGAGTGATTTATTTAACCCCCTGGATGCTGGAACGGTCTACAACGAATTGCTATGTAATACATTGGAGACCTCAATATTATCTGTTGGGATAAGATTTCAGTGAAGCTTTTGAGAAAGAACAGTTTGATTTGTCCATATGTGATCTGTTAAAGGACAGCTAATATGGCTAGGTCCTTAATGCAAGAGGTTCTGTGCTGTGCTGATGTATTAACCCCTTAAGGACCACGTGACGTGCTTTGACCTTCACATGGTTTTTGTCTTAAGCTCCTTTGGGAGCTCTGTAAGTAAAAACGGGTTCTGAAATGAACCACTCTAAGACTGGAGCAGTCTCTCTCAGACCCCAACACAGCTCGCTGGTACACGTAACAGGTCACATGTACCGGCGTGTCGGAAAGGATCTGAGCAGTCCTTAAAGGGATAGTAATGTTTCACAAAAACAGCAGCTCCAATTACTCTTCATAGTATTTGGGCCATGGAGAGTGTTATTTCAATACTGTCAGAGTTGTAACTCAAGAGTAATTGAATGATAAAGTATCCCCCTCCCACCCTTTTACCTAGTGTAAGCCACCTCCCCTCAGTTCGCAGCGAGGGACAATCTTCTTACGGTGAGTATAAGGAAAACTTTGCCCCCCTTTAACAGGTTTTTCCTTATACTCAGTGAAGATTGTCCTTCTCTGCGATCCATCCAGACAGTCTTGCTGTTCTGAGGTGAGCAGTGTTACATCAGTAAAAGGGGCAGGAGGGGGATACTTTATCATTCAATTAGTCTTGAAATACAACTCTGAAATAACACTCTCCATGCCCCAAATACTATGAAGATTAATTGGAGCTGCTTTTTGTTGTGAAACATTACTATCCCTGGACATCTGGTCCTTAACCCTTTGAGTGCCAGATGGGTACGCAACGCATTGCTTTGCAATGCCTTGTGTACACCTCTGGCACTCAAAGGGTTAAGGCTATGTGGTGCAATTCTGTGGCAAACCAACAGAGCCATATAGAACAAATAAACATTCCAACTGATCTAAATGGTGCATTAAACTCTTGAATGCTAGAGACGTCACCAACACATGGTAGTGACAGCTGTAGCATCATTCAAGGTGTTGCATGTCCTATTTAAATTCATTAGCCATTTCAGCAATTTGTTTCCTATGGTGCAGTTGGCTTTCTAAAGAACTGCACAACTTTTCCAATATTGGCACCTAATTCCCACAAATAAAAAGGGATTTTTAGATTGATACATCTTTTTCTCTCATTCCAATGTGGAACATGGGAAACATGAGTAAACATCCCTCCATCAGGAGGCAGGCACTTAAAGACTTACTAAAGAAAGAACTCTGCTCCTTCCACTTCCTAAGCCCAGTTTATCCCCCTGAACCTCAAGATCAGGAAATGATTCCTCATTTCAGTTTGATCCTGATTATGACCAATGACAGTATATTGGATCAGTTTACAATCATCTGTAAGGCAAGGGTTGCTCATCCAAGACAAAGGTTTTATTTACAATCAATGTCCTCATTAAAAGACTCATGTAAATCAATCAACTTGTTTTGTTCTTTATGGTACACGTGGTTTGCCAAAGAATTACTGCTCTTTTGTTTTAAACTCAAGTCTCATATGGTGTTCTAATTTTTTCATGTGACTTGCTCTTTAAAGGGATAGTAATACTTAAAATGTAAAAAAAAATATGTTGTAGGGTTTATCCCCCTGAGTAAAACAAGAGTACTCCCACTGCTGAAAGGTGTTTCATTCAAAAGTTATTAATTTTCAAAGTTGAATTTTTTAGGTGCAATATCACAGTGGCCTGAAATTGTACAGTGGCGCTGTTGTTACACGATCCTATGGACAGTTCTGGTCCCGGGACCATAAATCTCCATAGGAAGGTGTAGCAACAGCGCCACTGTACAATTTCAGGCCACTGTGATATTGCACCTAAAAAATTCAACTTTGAAAATTAATAACTTTTGAATGAAACACCTTTCAGCAGTGGGAGTACTCTTGTTTTACTCAGGGGGATAAACCCTACAACATATATTTTTTTACATTTTAAGTATTACTATCCCTTTAAATTCTCAGATTAAAAATTATCCATGTATGCAAGTTAACGTTTATGGAACACATCTGGGGTTGTCACCTCAGCCATTGGCCTGCTGAGGATGGTGAGATTTATAGTTCACTAACAGATGGGTAGCCAAAGATTTTACATCATTGCTTAAAATCTAGAATTGGTCTTGTGTAACCCTGCTGTATGATGATTTTAAAGGGATTTGGGGGCCTAATTCAGCAAGCTGAAGTGATGCAATTCTGAGGCAAACCATCTGCACCATATGGAACAAATGAAGACACCTTTTCAGTAAAATGGAGGTTTTAACCCCTTGAATTTGTTGGAGACTTCTTTCTCTCAGTTGGTTTCCTTCAGAATTGCTCTAATTTAACTAGCTGATCTCAGTCCTAGGTACCAACCCTAAAAACAACCTGCAGTCACATTCTGTATTGCATATTTATGATTCAGTGAATTGTTTGTATTGACAACAGCCCTGTAGCCAAAATAAGAAAACTTTCCAGAATTAGGTTTACCTGGCTATCATACTTGCAACATTACCCATGACATTATGACCTTGTTTCTCATGTCCATAAATCTAGTTTCAGCTTGCATCAAATATGAAGATCTGCTTTGTAGAAAACATCAGATATCCTTGATCTGCTTTTTTTGACCCAGTTTACTAAATTAGTTGAGTTTTAAAGGAGGCTTCATGTGGTTGAAACAAGCTTTAACCTGTGTGCAACATCAACAGAGTCTGGGCCTCTGCATCTTCTTTTTAAAGGGTGCAATGTTTGCTAACATCTACATTTATATTTTCGTATTCAGGATGAGGCCTTACAAAGGATTTATATAGAGGTAGAATTGTATTTGCATCCCATGCATCTATAACCAGTTTTATGCAGGATAGTACCATACTTGCTCTTGCAGCCGCTAGGTGACTCTGCACACTGCTGTGAAGTCTATCACCTATCAGTGCCCCTAAATCTTTTTCTAATGAGGATTCCCTACATTTTTTACCATTTAGTGTATATGTAGCATATTTGTTTATACAGCCCAAATGCATAACTTTACATGTATCCACATTAAACCTCATCTCATAGGGGGAGGGTAAAAGGATTAGCAGCAGTGCAGGGGATGTGTGAGCAAGGTGGTAGTCCAAAAACTGACTGCAGACATGGTTGGTGCAGCATGTGCCATAAATGACAATGATCTCTCTCTTCAGGAGGAAGATGTATTGTCAAAGTCCCAGCAAAAGTTAAACCAGCACCATTAATAAACCATCTCAAACCACTGAAGATGACAATGAGTTATATTCCAGTGTTGATGGCATAATGCAAGAAGGAGTAACACGCTCAACCAACTGCTGTATCTGACAGTGAGACAAACAAGCTCAAAAACACCTGTCCTGAAAGTAGCAATGAACGTTGTGAAAATCCCTCTAAGGGAAAAAGTAAAAAAAAAATTGTTTGAGACCTCTAAAAGCCTAGAGGAATTTAAAAATAGTGGGGAAGAAGTGGTGGGTAATGCCGAGGATGACCTGTTGACCTGATGATCATGTCGATCTAGAATATATCCCTCCAGCATCCTCCTTTTCTTCTGATACAGATGAAGCTGAGAATGAGAGAGATGTTACTAACATAGTAACATAGTTGATGAGGCTGAAAAAAGACATGTGTCCATCACGTCCAGCCCATGCCAAAAACACCCCGGTTGATCCAGAGGAAAGCAAAAAGAAAAAAAAACCCTCTGGAGCAATTTCTAGTTTAGCCCCAAGTGGGTAAAAAAAATTCCTTCCTGACTCCAAATGGCAGTCAGATATTCCCTGGATGAACATCCTATCTGCTTTGAAGCCATCTGTCATAATTTTCAATATTGTTCTGTGCTAGATATGCATCCATTGTTTTTTTGAAAGCAGTTACATTATCTGCAAGTACAGCATGCCGATGCAAAGAATCCCATAGCTTTACTGCCCTTACTGTAAAAAATCCCTGCCTTTGTTTTAGTCGAAAGCGTCTTTCCGCTAGTCTTAATGGATGACCTCTTGTTCGTAGCTCAGCTCTTTGCGTAAATATTTAATTGGCCAGTTCTTTGTATTGACCTTGAATGTATTTGTAAATGGTAATCATGTCACCCCTTAGACATCTCTTCTCTAATGTAAACAAACCCAGTTTGGCTATTCTCTCTCTTTAGAACTCAGATCCTCCAATCCCTTTATCAGTTTTGTTGCATGTCTTTACCTTTTCCAGTTCAACAATGTCATTTTAAAGAACTGGTGCCCAAAATTGTACTCCATATTCTAGATGAGGCCTAACCAAGGATTTATACAGAGGTAGGATAATATTAGCATCCCTTGCATCTACACCTCTTTTTATGAGGATAGTACCCTTTTTGCTCTTGCAGCAGCTCAGTGATTCTGCACACTGCTGCAAAGTCTATCAGCACTCCTAAATCTTTCTCTAATGAGGATTCCCCAAGTTGTTTCCCATTTAGTGTATATGTAGCAAGTTTGTTACTACAGCCCAAATGCATAACCTTATATTTATCTATATTAAATGTCATCTGCCACTTTTCTGCCCATTCACTCAGTTTATCTAAATCCTTCTGAAGGGAAAAAAACATCCAGCTCTGTACATAGTTCCTTACATAGCTTAGTGTCATTAGCAAAGATTTAGATGCTACTTTCAATTTCAACTTCTAGATCATTAATAAACAAATTAAAAAGCATTGGGCCCAGGACTGAACCCTGCGTAACCCCACTTATAACTTTAGACCAATCTGAAAATGTTCCATTTACAACTCTCTGCCATCTATCATTTAACCAGTTTTCAATCCATGTACAGATAACACCGCCCAAACCGAAGCCTTTTGCACTGTATCGAAGGCTTTTGCAAAATCCAAGTATACTACATCTATAGCAATTCCCCTGTCCAAATTACTACTTACTCTTTCATAAAATGCAAGTAAATTAGTCTGACATGATCTATTCTTCATGAAACCATGCTGATTCCTACTAATAATATTGTTTATCTTCACATAGTTCTTAATAGTGTCAGATAGTAACCCTTCTAGTATCTTACCCACTATGGACCCTTGCTCCCTTTTTAAACAATTGAACTACATCAGCTTTCCTCTAATCACAGGGCATTATGCCTAATGAAAGTGAATCAATAAATATTAAGTATAATGGTCTTGCTATTACTGAACTAAGTTCGTTAAGTACCCTTGGGTGAATACCATCAGGTCCAGGTGCTTTGTTCACCATAACCCTTTCCAGTCTCTTTTGGACCTTGTCCTCAGTAAGCCATGTAAATAATGGAGGAAATTCTGTTGTTTTGTCAGTTTTCCCATAGCCCATCATTGCTGCTTCCTTTGTATATACTGAAGCAAAGAATGTATTTAGGCTGTCAGCCACAGCCTTATCCTCACTAATCAGTTCACCTGACTCAGTCGTAAGAGGACCAATATCAACCAAGTTTTTTGCTGTTAATATACTTGTAGAATTGTTTAGGGTTTTTCTTCCTCTCATTAGCAATATTTCTCTCATTTTCAATTTTAGCTAGCTTAATTGCTTGTTTGCAGATTTTATTACATTCTTTATATTTTTTAAATGATGCATCTGACCTGTTTGACAAACACCTTAAAAGCCTATTCTTTATTTCTCATTTCTCTGCAAACCTCATTATTAAGTCACATTGGTTTCCCCTTACTCATCTTGTGCTTATTCCCCAATGGTATATATTGACGTGTTTATTTGTCTAAGAGCATTTTAAATACTTTCAATGATTCTTGTGCATTTTTATCTTTGAAAATTACATCCCACTGAATATCATTTAATACTTCTTTTAGGTTTGAAAAATTAGCCTTTTTAAAACTGAATGTTTTAGTTAAACCCTCGCTATTGGGTTTCTCATAACAAATTTCAAAGGATACCATATTGTGGTCACTGCTTCCCAGATGTTTCCTTACTTGTACATTATTTATTGTGTCGGAATTGTTTGAGAGCACTAGGTCAAGCAAGGCCTCTTTTCTAGTTGGCTCCTCTACTAGTTGGGACATAAAATTATCATTTATCATACTTAAAAATTATTTCCCTTTGTTGTTCCGGAAGTCATATTGCTCCAGGCAATTTCAGGATAATTGAAATCTGCCATTATAATTACCTTTGCTGACCTAGAAGCCTTTTCCATTTGCAGTAAAAGTTGGGCTTCCTCCAGCTACCCAATATTAGGTGGCTTATAGCAAATCCCCACTAACATTTTTTATTATGTGTGCCCTAGTTTGTATTGCAACCCACAAGACCTCTACCTTTTCAATGGACCCTTCATTTATATCTTCCCTTAAACTAGGTTTTAATGTATGCTTTACATATAGACATATCCCTCCTCCCCTTTTATTAACCCTATTCATCCTAAAAAGTGAATAACCCTCTAGATTGACTGCTAAGTCATATGTATCATCTAACCAGGTTTCAGACACACCAATCAGATCATACTGGTCATGTGCTGCAATAATTTCTAGTTCCCCTATCTTACTAGCCAGACTACGAGATAAGCATGTTGCTATCTGTTGTCTGCGTAAGAAGATTGTGACAGGGGGAAGCAGGCTCACACCTAGTCAACTGTTCAGTGAGTTCCCGCCTGAAGCACAATCACAGGCCTGACTTTGAGACACATCATCAACAGGTCATAGGTGCCACAACTAGCAGCAGCAGAAGTACTTCTAAACATTTCCAGGGCTCTGGGGTACATAATAGCAGTACTGTTGATGTGTCAGAGAGTGTGCCAAGATTTTCTGCTCCTGCTGCAGAGAAGTATGACTCTGAGATTGTTTTTGGAAATGATAAGAGTCAGAGTGTCTACACATATAGCCTGTGATGATCTGACATACTAAGCACCCAATATAAGCTGCCTGGTTAGGCTTTGTGAAGTTGATTCCCCTCAAAGAGGTAACAGACTGCTATTTGATATAAATAAATAAGGCAAGAGCACAACAACCAGGTATACAGGGTATACTTCCAGGTAGGCCTCAGTAGGCCAGATGCTTGAGAGATATTACTAAAGTTCAAGGGTGGCTGCTCTCTGGGCTGCCTTGCCGTGGTCTAGGCAGGTTAGTGATTTTGGCCACAAGGCCATATTAGTGCCGTCTGGAGGAGCTTGCCTGCATACCGGATGACAACCCAAAGAACAGCAGCTACCCGCTGAGGTCAAAAAGGATAACAGAACAGCAACCTACCTGCAGTATTTGTTGTTAGTTGTTGCATAAAAACACTGAGACCTAGAGCTTGACTGAGAATACAGGAAACAGGATAGTCAAAGTCCCACTGCTGGTCAATGTTCAAATGTTGGTCGATGTTCGACTGGTGGTCCAGGTGAATGAGGTTTGACTGGGAGCAAGGAATAGAAACCCACCAGGGTTGAGACAAATGGAAAGTCATACAAGCCAAGTCTGGAATGGGAGTGCAATTCAGTACCAAGCAGCAGACAAAGAATGGTTGACAACGGAGACAAGTTCAAAAACCAATCAGACAAAGCAGTACGCAGGAGACAGGTGGAAGCATAATCAAATAAATGGAGCCAAAGTTGGTAACAGGAAATCTGAGAACATGATGCCAAGCCTTAGAGCAGGAGGAAAGTCCAAGGAGAAGTCAAGTCAATACACAAGGAGATCACACTGGAACAAGACGAACTATGGGTGATGAACTGGAACGCTTTGCAACAGCACCGCCTGCCTGAAAAAATCTTAAATTCAAGCTGTGAGAAAATGGAAGTTTGCTTTGTAATAACGTTTGAATGAATCATCTCCCAGCAATGGAATCACCCTTTTTTCCTCAGCAATTTTACTACAAACAAAACTAAATACTGGTTAACTGCTCCTTTAATTTGGTGAATGGAAGGACTTACATATGTATGTGTCATTCACACAGCAGTCATTCATCTATATACTTTGCATTGAAATAGACAGTTACAAAACTAATAGACAGTGCATTCCACTATGTGAAAACGCTCACACATTCTGCAGAACTATATGTGGGACTTTTCACTTTAGGATTTCTCTTTTAGTCTATAGAAGCTTATTGCCTATTGTTAGTAAGACTCATAAAATATAAGTAACTGAAGACACAATGCAAAACATATATATATAAATAATACATTTCCCAGGATGTTGTTACTAAAATATGATCTGGTAACCGTACTATATACATATTTTTCCCATGTGAGTGATATAGTGCATCAGAGGTAAATAAATGTAAGGGGCAGTTGTATTTAATGCATGTTTATAATAACTAGAATGTTAAAGGGATACTTTAACAACTGTAGTGATCAAATGAAAGGATTTCAGACCGTGTATTAGAGGAAGAGTAATAATGTCAATCAATTATCTGATTTATATCGTGTGTCTCACTGCAAACTTGATTAAATACAAGTAACAAACAGTGGCTCTGTGAATGGAAATATGATGATTATGAGTATCATAAAAAGATAGGTTAGCTTTAATTACATTAATTTGTTGGATGCTAGGGACCTATTTCATTTCCTGTTATGGCGTCCCATCAAATATGCAATTTTCTGGCGAGAGTGAGAGCAAGACGTAGCAGCTTGGACTGTGATGGACAGACAGAGAGAGAGTGTTTCGGGTGATGTTGCACATACTGGGCAATGTGGGTTTAAAAATGTTACTATTTAATATAATGTTAAATTAACATACTTCTATCCCTTTAAGTTAATAATTAGTGCTAATGCAGCATTGTTAAAGGATTAATCAAATTTTGTTATGAAGAAAAAATAAATGGTGTTTTTTTTCTTCTGTTTACAATAAGGGTACTTTACTGCTGAGTGATGGTTCATTCAAAAGCCATCACAGTTCAAACCATCACAAAGTGGTGGAGCTGTTACTATAACATTTTATGGCAAACTGCAGCCAAGGGCTCATCTCTTCCACAGAATATAATAGAAAAACCTGGTACTTTTGCAAATAGTATATTGTAGTAAAAAAACATTTATCTATAGTAGTTATGGAATAAAGCATCTTTCAGCAGTACCACCATTGTTTTACTCAGCAGGAAATGCACTAATTAAATTATATTAATTATATTTTTTTCTCTTCCATCCATTGAGGAAGACGTGAACCATGAGGTAAAGTATCCTTCTGCAAGAGTGCAGGGCACTTGCCTTAAAAGGCTCTCTCCGTACTCCACTTTATCACCACCAGACATGCTCCTTTTAAAAAAGTGGCTTAATAGGAGGTGCAATTATCTTAGTTTGCCTTATTTTTTTATTTCTTCACTTATACGGGACTGTGTAATCCTCCGTTAGATGGATTCCTATCTCTGGACTCCTTTTTGGATTGAACCATATTGCAGACTATAGGACCTTGTTCTGTTAGAGGATGGTTTCTCTATCAGCCTTTTTTCCTCTTTTATTTGCTTAGCTTTTCTGCGCATGCTATATGTATATAGGTGTCTGAGGACTGAAGAGGAATCTAGTATTCAGAGTGCACAGGGCCTGTCTAGCAGCCACACTTAGAACATTCTGTGTTAAAACTGATAGTTCTGAACTCTGCTGTCCTTTTCTGTCAGTCCCATTCCTCACCCCCTCCTCTCCGGAGGTGGCCTCTTTAACTACTTTGGTAAAATGTATTTGATTTTAATAAGTTTTCTTTATGGGTATGAGGTGCCTTTAACAAATGGGCACATGCGACTGCCATATTGAATGGGGCATTGACAGTGAAGTTGTGTATTCCAGTGGGTAAATGGGGCTTATCCTTCTACCCTTTCTTAATATAGTTAATCGATGCACTTGGGGACACTTCCCCCTTCGCTCTGTGTGGCAGCAATTGAACGCTAGAGGCCCCCTGTGCCATTTTATGTTTGGAGGGAAAACAAGGCTAACTTAGCCACGAAGGATGCAGAGGTTCTGTTCTTTCCAGCTTCTCTTTTCCTGCAACATGTGACACAGGGATGGATTCTCCCTCCTTGCATTCTGGTTTAACTACTCCAGGCAGATAAATAGTTTCTTTTGGATTTCTGTTCTGCATTCTTTCGTTGGGAGTCTTCTGGATATTTCTGAATGAAAAGGCAGATAGATAAGATAAGTCTTAGACCATCAGGGCATCAGGGGTTTCCCTATTAACCCTTTGTTCTTCATGTCAGGCTGGTCTTCTAATGGAATTTGCTACTACATTCTGTCCCTTTTGTCTGTGGCACCTGCACAGAAACTCCTAGGCTCCTCGTCTCCTGAATAGGAGCCTGCATGGGTTACAGCCCTTATTTCTTCTACGAATAATATTCCTTTCTCTGTTAAGGGGGTCATTGAGTTCTGTTCCTCCTATTCTGGATGCAAGGGATTCTCCTCTGGGTTTTACACAAGTCCTGGCAACCTTAGATAAAGAACAATCAGTCATGCACTAATCCATACAGATCGCTCATAAATTATAAACCCTGTGTAAGTAAACACGTTAAGTGAGCTTAAACAAACTTTGGCCAAAATCCTCATTGGTTTGAAATAAATTAATACATAGGTATAATATATACTTTATACAGGGTTTATAATTTTCTAGGTGAACTATATGGATTAGGGCAGGATTGTTTCTTTCTTTCATTTTCCCCTAGTTTGGAGATTTGGATGTTCCCTTCTTTCTATTTCTCATATCTTATTCACTTGGTATCTTAATCTCATTTATATTATATACGTATATTTATGGTGTGTTAGAGCTGTGAGTTTTTCTTCCTTTTTGGCAGCCTTAGCTGCTCATATTCTTTTTCTAGGCATTTCTCTTATTCCCTTTCTGGATGGCCTTTTGTTAAAGATTTCTTCAGTGAAGCCTTTGCTCTTTTACATTCAGACTTGTGTGTCCATTCTGCAACAACACGGCTGGGTACTAATTTTCAAGAAATCCTCTCTGTTTCTGTCCCAGGTCCTTCCATTTCTCAGCATGAGATTACTGACACCTTTCAGGGACGGATCTTTCTGCCAGAGGATGAGTCTCTCGGTGCCCCAGCAGGCATCTCTGGCTTTACTTCACCTTCCTAGAGTAGTGCAGGAATATATGAAGTTGTTAGGGTTTTTGGTCTCTTCCTTGGAAGTGGTTCCCTTTGTACGATTCTATACTTGGGAACTGCAGCTGGAGAGTTTCAGGAATTTATTCAGACAACTGTGTCATCTTTCCAGTGTCTCTCTCTGACTGGACAAGGTCAGATCTTCATCTGTGGCTTTAGATGTCCCTTCTGTCAATTAGGATAGCCATTGATCATTCTGAATCTGGTGATAGTCATGATGGTTGTCAGCCTGACAGCCTGGCGTGCCACCTTCAGATGGCTCAGGGCTTATGGCCAGAGGCTGAGAGTCTTCTGCCCATCACCATGCTCTGGGCAATTTGTCTCTCTCTGCTGTATTGGACTCAGTCCTTCCAGGGTTTGCCAGTGTGGATTCATTCTGACAATGCAATGGTGATGACATATGTTAACCACTAAGGAGGGACCAGGAGTGCAACTCATTGTCAGAAGACTGATTCATTCTTGTTTGGGTAGAAGTTCATGTGCCTCACTCTGACATTTATGATACAGGGGTAGGCAAACTCGTGGCAGGCTTTCTCAGTCATCAGCAGCGGCTACATCCCTGTAATCTGGAAATTGAACAGATAGTATTCAACCCTATATTCAGTCTGTGGGGTCTTCCATCCATGGCTTTAATGGCCTCTCTGTTGAATCCTGTCTGACAATTCAGCAGTGGTCATGTATGTAAAGTGTCAAGGAGGAACCAAAAGTGCAGCTGAGTGGTCCGAGGTTTGGTTGATCCTCTCTTCGGCGTAAGTGTATTTTACAATGAGATCAGCAATCCATATCCAAGGACTATCTTTTTTCAGTTTCATAGTTCAGAAGTGTGGTCTTCCAGTTGTTGACCTAATGGCATCTCCAGTGAATCACAAGTTTCCCCATGTTTGCTCCAGGTCCAGGGACCTGCAGGCCTTAGCCTGGACGTGATGGTGATTCCATGGGGGTTTCTCCTGAGCCTGTGTGTTTCACCCCCCTCCCTTGATCCCCAGAGTGCTGCAAAATATTAAGATAGGCAGAGCACACGTAATTCTGATTGTGCCTCAATAGGGCTTGGCTCACAGAACTGGTTACCCTGAAGATAGATGAGCCACGGCGTCTTCTCTTCTTTCAAATCTCCTGTCTTAGGGTCCACTTTGTCATCCAGACCTAGTGAATTTTGCCTTGATGGCTTGGCTCATAACGGTGTTATCCTATTAGTCAGTTTCATGCAAGATTTACTATAGAGTCTGGTCTTTGTTCTTCAGGTGGTGTACAAAAAATGTCTCATGTCCACATGCTTTTGGCCTTCAAAAAGGTGTCCATCAAGGTGCAAATCTCAGCCTTTTCAGTTCTTTTTCAGGCTCATATAGCTCTGTTGCTAGACATTCAGAATTCTGTTCAGGGGTAGCATGCGCCTACTTCATCTTTAGGGATGCCCCACCTCCACCTTGAATCTAGACCTTGGAGTTCTTCAGTGCATGTCACTGATTTTTTTTTTACCCGCAAGACTATAGTTCTTCAAGCAATTGTTCTGTTCTGTGAGACTAAATTTCTGATTTTTCATGTAGATATGAAAAGGTTTATGACCTTTTGGTTTCTTGCAAACATGGTGTCTGATTTCCATATTAATCAGGAGATTATCTCCCATTCATTGGAATTCTTTTAAGCACTGCTTTGATATGTCTCCTTGACTACTGTGTTGCACACTGAATGAAAGTGAAAAAGGGATTTTTGTGTGCTTTTTGATAAATTATTTTCTCTTAGTCTTTGTGTAATACAGGACAGCCCTGAGAAAAACATGTTCTTTGCAGCCTGGGAAGGGGTATCCTCTGTGTTTGCTGGTGTTTGATTGCCTTCCTGATCTACTTTTTCCTATGTGCCTTGGCTGAGAGGGAGTCTCCTTCTACGGAGAGCTTTCTCTGCACGTACCCTACCTCATAGAAGTAGCAACTTAACCATGTGGTTCCTGTGTTCCCCAAAGACTAAGAGAAAATGATTTATCAGTAAGTACACAAGTATCCCCTTTTCATAATAAAAGTTTACTTTAAGTTGGAGGTCCACAGACAATTACTTTCATGGGAAAATGCCAAAATTAGGTTTTTGATAACCACCCTAAATTAAAATGGAAGCTAAATAAACAGGTTGTTAATTTTCATTGTAATATCAGAAGTGTTCTGTTTTTTTATGTTAAAATAACTTTTTCCTTTCTCTTTTGCAGTCTTTATCTCATCGTTCTTGTGATATCGGACATTATGTCTCTGGTAAGACATATTTAGATATTCTTTGTCAATAAACAGGCTGGTTTGGTTTCAATAGCTCTTTCTGCAATATTCATAATATCACGGCACTGAGGCAGTTTTGTTTGTTTAGCAGAATTTGACAGGAATAAGCAGAAACTATTTCAATAAATTCTTTCACATTCAGTAATCACTCACAGACTATAAATATGATGTTTCAAGTTGAAAGGTCCAAAAGGGCACTTAAACTAAAGTTCTTTTTCATTGCATTCAAGAAAATATTTTAGAAGCACAGCTAGGAGTTCAGAATCTACACATTGATTCTGACATAAAGGGCTGTAGGCACAAAGACAAGAGGAGAAGTCCTGCAACACACCAGCTGCAATGTAAGAGACAAGTACACATTGCAATGCCTCAAATGGGGTGAAACAATGCATTAAAGAACTCTTTAACATTTGTCATTTATTTGCATTAGAATTTCTTCTTATGCACACACTCCTAAATCTGTGCAGTATCCTATTTAAATGAAGCCCATTATTTGGCGACCAGCAAAAAGCTGCATGCATTAAAAAGGCAACATCAGAATGTCGCCTGCATCAAAAGTTCGACATTCTGATGTCACAGGCTTAGGGGTCCCCTACTGTTGCTGTATTTTCCTCCATGACTCTATGTTATCACAGGCACAGCAGCAGCCACAAACCTGCACTTATAGGTGCTCCATCTCTCCTATAGTCCGCTTTACTGAACCCTTTCTGGGCTGCAGCTAGGACACTCCAGGAGGAATCTGTTTTGGACTGTTAACTCCTTAGGTGCATGAGTACACAGCTCTTTGTTCATACATATGTTATTGTGGCAGATTGCCTCTGGAGTGTCCTGGCTGTAGCCCAGAAAAGGTTCGGTAAAGCGCACTGCAGGAGCGGTGGAGCGCCTATCAGTGCAGGCTTGCAGCTGCTTCTGTGCCTGTGATCGCGTGGTGGCATGGAGGAACATACAGTAATGGTAGGGGACACTTAAGCCTACTGTGCTGCATCTGACACCCTTGGGGCTGTGTGCGCTGTCCTCACCTGCCCTGGGTACACAAGGAAGCTGGAGGACTGAGGCGAACGCTGTAGTGCCACTGATTCCTGCCTGTTTCCAGATGCTATGGAGGGTGCCAACCTAACTGTTGACAGTGCCACAATGGAGGCAATTAACTAATCAATAAATTGATCAGCTAGGCACTGTATTACTTCAGTGTTTTACCCATTGATCTTTCCGTATGCTGTTGCTGGAAGACCACTCTGTGTTGGCAAAGTATCTTTTATAAAGGGGCCAGTCTTTTAATCTGATGGTACTTGTTAGAAGTTTCCCTGGAGAAGCAGAATCTCGCTTGAGTTACAATCCCATCTGATATGTGTAGTCAGTCCAATACATTGTATCTCTAGCTATGTGATCACAAGTTGTTTTTTAAGCCTGCAACATCAGAATGTCGCCCTTTTGATACGGACAACATTCTGATGCCGCCCTTATGATGCAGGTGACATTTTTAATGTTGGTCGCCAAATAGTGGGCAACATTTTAATAGTGAACTGTGTGAAGCAATGCCTTGGAGAGGTCTCTAGCATTCAAGGAGTTAAATATTAGATATACACAGAGTACAACTATTAGGTATAGTTTGAATAAAATTTATGTACCAATAGGTTGCAGTGGAGACTGTTTATTTAAAGAAAAAAAGTATAGTATGTATTCATAACCGATTTTCTCAGTGCTTTTGTAAAATTTGACAGTTGTAATATTATTTTTGCAGTATAGTATAGGGAGTGATTTTTGACATGGGCAACATTTAAGACAGATAAGAAATGTGAAGAAACAGAAGAAGGTTTTCATTGCTCTCAGTTTAGTAAATGGGCCTTTTGTGCCATCAAACACATGCCATGAGTGATGTAACACTTTTTTGGCAACATGGGCCAGGGCTGGACACTTATTTTACGGTAAACAGGATGTAAGTGATTAGGTGCTTAATGAACATGATGTACACAGCTGAACTGAAGGCACAGAAATACATTTATGTTCACTAAAGGAAACTAGACACAGATCTGGGAGTTTATGTCAGTATATATTTTTTTGAAAATATTCTACAGTACAAAGTGTCTCTGTCTTTCATGAATCCTTATGGAAATTACTTTCTTGAAATATACTCTACTTTAAAATGTTCTTTTTACTTTCTGTTTAATTCTGCATTTATTTCCATTTTAAAACTATTGTACCTTTAAGGACAAGAGGGGGTTTTCAACATATTGGGTTAATGTTATTGCAACTGCAACATGGGTTGTCCTGACAGTATACCCTTCTATAGAGGTGCTTTGTATAACAAGGCATTGAAGACCTCTCTATCAAACATGTGGTTTGTTATAATCATTTTCTCTCAATGCATGCCCTGTGGTTATCAGAGAGGTCCCCAAAATTTTGCAATATAATATACACATACTTTGCATACAGCATGGGTCTGCAAGTACAAATGTTGCTTGAATGCACAATACAATATTTTTGCAACTCTCCCATTTATCATTAGGGCTTTTTCACATAGTCCTCTATCAGGTTTTATTTTTTGTTACATGCTTCTCAGTAAATCCCATTACTATCAGTGTGAAAGTTGTCTATAAATAAAAGAAGACTTCTGTGTGCCTGCCAAACACACCCAGGGGCGGTAGTAAGGAGGAGTTATTCAAATCACCCCTATACTGAGACTCCCATAGGTCCATTCATGAAGTCATGATTGCCCATACCCCCGGCTACTCCTGTGGAAAGCTCTGCAAGTATACACACATACATACAACACACGTACAGAATACATGCACACAATATACAATACACGCAACGCACAAAATATACAGGGACTCAATGAGCACGCACACACACACAATAAACCCAATACACAGATACAATACACACATATACACACAATACATACACTCACACGCAATACTCACACAGAAACACACAATATACACACAATGCACATCACAATATGCATTATGTAAAATGCTATACGCAATACACAAAAGCTAAATGCAATAAGCAATACACAATGCGCAATAAGCAATATGCTATATGCAAAATCACATAGTCTAAACTATATATGCTGTATGTTAAATGCTATAAGCAATATGTTATAGACAATACTGTATACTCATAATGCTACACACAAAAAACAATACGCTACACGCAAAAGTATACGCGTGGTTCTAGAGAGGAGGACACCAACTGATATCAGACCACTGTATCCAAGCAATTACATCTTATATACTGCCTTTTTGCCTTCATTTGCTACTTAATAACAATGCATTGCCATCCTTCCCATTCATCCCATGTTTATGTAAAAAAAATCTTTGATACTTTTTGGGGAATTGGCATTACACTTCAGGGAAATAAATAAATCTTCATCCTCTTTCGGAAATAAATAAATCTTCATCCAGCTTCATCTAACTTCTGCCTTACATTAGTGATCTTAAGGCATCATTTCATAGATCTTATTTAAGCCAAGTGTTTAGTGGTTGACAATTTACTACCTCCCCATTACTGATATTGTCTAACACAGCAATTCACACAGAGAAGGCTAGTTTGGATTTGACGAGGTAGAGGGAACTATATCCTATTTCTTCCTACAACTCCAGACCACACAGAACATTTTGTCTTAAAGACATAGAAGACTAAAAACTGAATATATACCCAGGGTGTGACCACACAAACTGGCGGTATACTACAGTATATACAGTGGTTATCACTACAAGCCAATATTTTAATAATGTCACTATTTAAATTAATTAGCCACAAGTAGTAGCATTTACCATTTATTTCAAGCAACTTATGAGCTAGTGAAACTAATATGGAGGTGGTTTAATTTCTATCATGGAGCGAAATATGCACTGTAACTTACAGTGCATATTTCAGTCTGTCTAGCTGAGGTTCAGTCTCTGCTAAATGAGAAAGCTTACTATAGACATCCCCTGATGTACCTAGCTATCACTGGGAAGGATCTGTGAACATTATTAGAATTATCTTTAACTTGGGCAATGAAATTACATTTTTATTTTCTTCATTTTTTTCTTGATACAAACTATTTTTGCTAGAAGTTTCCCAAATTTGTTCCCTTGCATATTGTATTTATATTTATACCAGTGGCAGGATTTGTTGATATTTGCACTGTAAAGTTAAACCAATTCATCTTTGGTCTCAGAAGGAGATTGATGATCCTTCTCAGTCATGGAAGCTTAATGTCTAGTTTCTAGTGCTCTAATTTTATCCACTAAATAATTTAAAAGTTGCACCTTTTTTTTTTCTTCCCAGCTTTACAAACTCACCCCGTATAAAACATTAAAATAAAACATTATGTATCCTCATTCAAGTTCCATAAAAAATAGTTGGTAATGTGTAGTTAGCTCCCTGTCAATAGAAATTTGTTTAATTTCCAGCTTCCACTACCTACATCAAAATGGGATATATTAATCTGAATCCACACAGGGGCATGGTCTGACCATGTAATTGGCCCTATGACCACTGATTAGAGCATGTGTATATTATACTGTTCCCCAAAATATAGTCAGTATGAGTATATCGCTTATGGAAGGATAAGAAGAAGTTATAGTCCCTTGATCTAGTGGCAAGAATTCTCCAAGTGTCCAATAAGGAAAAGAAAATAAAACACCATCTCCCAGTAGAGCAATCCAAAATTGGGTCAAAAGGAACAGTTAAATCCCCCCCCCCACACTATCATACCATGTTTTAAATGTGGAAAGCTTTGCATTTGTCTTTGAAAGAAAACTGAATTGCTGGGAGTAGTTATGGATTAAAAGTAAAAAATGTTTCCTCAAGAATTTTTGCTGAAAACTACCAATTTCCCACCATTCCAGCAAAACTTCTTGACCATAGAAAATACATACGATTTCCTCCTTTTTGCCACTGCCAATACTTTTTCACCTATGCTTTCTGTGGCTGCAATATTTCCCATGTTTGTACTGCTACTTCCAAGGGCTGAAGTGAAGAAATCAACAACTGAAAGTAAACTTTGTGAGCAAGCAGAATCCTACAGCAACACATGCCTTGAAAGAATTGTTAGCAGCCCAGATCACTTTGCCCATTGCCCATGACACCTACCATCTGCTTGCACAACTCTGGTACAGCCATCCTTAAAAAATAACTGTGGTTTGGGATATGCCTGCGTGGTGCAACACGTGACATCAGTTCTTTAAAAACTCTGTTTTCAACCAAAGAAAAGGGCAGAAATAAACATCATATCCCAAAGATGAAACCTCCTTTCCTTCAATTTTAAGTGATGATCCCTAGCTAATTGTTCAGGCCTTGGAATGAAAGCTCAATTCCACACTAGGAGCTGCATCTGGAAATTCTCGGGAATTGGTCCACACAACTGTGTCACCTTTCCCATGTCATGTCTTTGTCCAATAGGACAAAAGTGAACCTTCATTGGTGACCCACTTTAATGTCCTAATCTAACCTTGGGGCTGACCCTAGTCATTCTAACTTATAGACATGGTGGATGCCAGTCTGACAGGCTGGGGTGTTAATCTATGTCACCTGACTGAGTAGGGTCTTTGGATTGAGGTGAAGAGTGCTTTGTCCATCAGTGTTCTGGAGCTTCTGGCAATTCTCCTAGCTCTGAGGCATTGATCTGAATGGGAACCCCATTATGGATCCAGTAGAAAAGTTTGACAGTGGTCACTTATATCAACCTCCAGGGAGTACAGCCACATTGTTAGAGGTTTGACTAATTAACACATGAGTTGAGTCTTACGTTATGGCTTTCTCTGCCGTTCACATTCTGGGGGTAGACAACATAGTGGCAGACTTTCTCAGTTCCCAGATTCTGGATCCCAGCAATTGGTAGCTCAATCAGAGAGTCTTTGATTCATAGTTTATCTGTGGGGCCCTCCTTTGGTTGGCCTAATGGCCTCTCAACTGAGCCACAAGGTTCCTCAGTTCTGTGCTAGGTCCTGGAATCCACTAGTTAACTGACGATGTAATGGTCATTCCATAACGCTTTCCTCTGGTGTATGCTTCCGCTTCTGTTCCCATGATTCCCAGGTTATTGAGGAACATCAGAATGGAATGTTCCCTATTTCTGATCTCTTCAGTCTGTCTGTGGAGGAGCAATTTCGGCTTCCTTTGTGTCTGGACCCCTTGTGGAGAAGTTTACTTTGATGGCCTGGCACTTGAGGACAGCATCTTGATAAAGAAGTGTTTTTCTGATTCTGTCATTGTTGCCTTTTTGCAGGCTTGGAAGCCAGTCTCCTCCAAGGCATATTTCAGGGTATGGGCCCTGTTTCACAACTGGTGTGATGACTGGTGGGATTTTAACTTGGTTCTGGGAGTTCTATAGAACCTCTGACCCTTTGTTTTCCCTTTGTCTTCTGATGCTCAAGACCTCCTTTCTCCTGGCTGTCATCTCTATTCTGCAGGTGACCAAACTTCAAGCTTTGCCTTGTAAACCTCCCTTTTCAGTCTTCCGCCCTGATAGGGTGGTTCTGGTGAACCCTATAAGGTTTCTTCCTAAGTTGTTTGAGTTTCACATCATCCATGAACTTCACCTTTTGGATGTGGTGAGGTGCTTCAAAAACTATGTTCATTGCACGCAGCCTTTTTGGAACTCTAATTCCGTGTTTGTCATCCATGAGGGCCAACATATAGGACTGACTGTGTGTAAGGTTTATTAAAAAGAATTTAGAAAAATGGTACCCTATAAACATTTCCTAGTGGGACGGGATAAAATGTTTAAAATATTTCTTTACTATTCAATTGAAATCCAGTTTAAGAAATTATAATAATAATATCAAAGTATTTTACCAGGAAGGATACATTAAGATTGTCTTTCGTTTTCAAGTATGTCCTGGGGGTATAGATATTATTTAATGGTACTCATTTTATCTACCTCGGAAGGATGAAAGGCTGAATTGACCTTGTCGAGACTAGAACCTGTGACCTTGAGGATTCTCTCAAAATATTTGATAATAATTGTACCTATGCTCGGCCTATTTGATATCAGAGTAGTCTCCAATGCACTACAGAGCTATGAAGGAAATAAATAAATATCTCTCCAAACAACTACTTTATTGGAGAAGTTGGTTCAATTTTGGAATTAATTATTTAACTAATGTTCTTGGAATTTCAACATGAATACCTTTGGAAATACTTTAATTATACTAGTATTCATTGTTCAAATAATAGTTAAATAATTTTGTAGGATATTCGGATACCAAAAAGCTAGCTTAATTTACCATCAGTTAAATTCTCCAAGCTTAACTAAAGATGTAGGCATCTGAGCTGAAGCTATAGCAGGTTCTTGAAGTACATGCATTGAATTTGGTTGGGAAAAAGCAGAAGTCTTATTGTTTAACCCCTTAAGGACCGGGGAATCCGCGCCGCGATCAGACTGAATGACCACGGAGCAAATTTTTTTTTATTGCTCCGTTGCGTTCCGGACTCCCCGAACGGCATGCAACCATGGGGGGAGCCCAGAACTCGATGACGGTCATAGTACGTTATTGGTCGTTAAGTCAAATCGACCCTTGACGTACTATGACCGTCAAGGGTAGTTAAGGGGTTAATGATCAGTTTGCCCGGGTTTGTTTACATTAGTGAAGAGATATGTAAGGCCTCTTTCACAGGGTCACTTTTAAAATGTCACACTTAAAAGTGCGGGATTTGAAAGGGCGCATTCAGCAGGTTGCAATGCTTAAAATGGCGACATGAGAATCTCGCCATGCATAAAAAACGCGAGATTCTCATGGTCGCTCTGTATACAGCTATGCAGGAACATGGGCGTCCGGAGGGGTGGGGGCAAGGGGGGCACTTGCCCCCCCCTACAATTACCCCCTCCATATAAATAAAGGGGCTAGATGGGCTGGCCTGGGGGTCATATTATGGCTTTGCCCCCCCCCTGGAAAACTTTCTACGGACACCACTGTGCAGGAATGCCAAGCCGGGTTAATAGTAAAGTAATAGGTTAGCTGGGTTTATGTCACTGGGATGTCTAATTTGCCCACAGTCATCTCTCTCTTTCTGTGACTTCTGGAGAGTAATTGCATTTTATAACCCTTTCGGAGCTGGGGATGTATTGAGTTGAACTCTGCCACCTTTACTGGATGTGTCAAGAGTTCAACGCAATACCTCTCCGGCAATGAAAGGGTTATAAAAACAAATTAATCTGACAGAGTGAAGCTCCAGATGTCACAGATAGAGAGACGGCTGTGGGCAAAATTAGATATCCCAGTGACAAACCCAGCTTCCCTATTACTTTACTTTATCCAACCTGGCGTTCCTACATAGCTTTATACAGAGCAACATTAGAATCTTACGGTTTTTTATGCATGGCAAGATTCCCATGTTGCCATTTTAAACAATGCAACCTGCTGAATGCCCTTTTGTATCACACACTTTTAAGTGCGACATTTTAAAGGGATACTCCTTTCACACGGGTGATGCCAACACAGCAGTGCTGCATTGGTTTTGTCTCCCATTGTGTAAAGTTCTGCTGGTCAATTATGCCTCTCTCATTGGCAGCTATTGGCTCTTTTAAATGCACCAAAGTCCAGGAATCTGCAGTTTTTCTGTGTTTTATGTGGATGCTTTTATAAATGTGTTGGATATGTTTCTAGCTCAGAACAAGATTGAGAATTATGACAATTTTGATGCAGAGAGTATGTTACTCCAGGAAATATTTAACTGCCTTATGGTGTCAGGAAAGAATTTGGTTTACTCATCTTTTTAACTGATCCCTATGGGTTTGGAGTCTTCCACCCTCCCCCACCCCCCATCTGAAGAAGGTCTGGTTTCAGAGTCGCAACATTGGCAGTATATATGTTAAAATAATGTGTGCAATTATTTAGCCCATTACAAAAGAGAAATGTATAATTGCTCATCTTTTGCTTTCTGCATATGATTCTTACTGTACAAATACACTGAATTACACTCAAAGCAAATATCAAGACAGGGAAACAGTTGTAAGTCATATGCATTATTTAATTTACAGTGCACATACAGCAATAAAATGCACAGAGTCAATCACAAATGCTAAAACGTAACTTGATGTTATACGAATGAGCAAGTTGTAACATTCATGTATATGGCCAGGTGTAGGCAACCTTTGAATTTCCATCCATTGGAGATTGCAACTCTTTCTTTATCTTGTTTTCTCATTTTATCTTCCCTTCATAGTTTTCTTTTAGTTATTTGTTGTACTTTTCTTGCAGCATTTTTTCTTCCTGGTTAAAGATTATGGAAGCTGGCTGGACATTGGAACAAGGTACAGTACAGACAGTGCTCACAGATAGTGAAAGTATATATTTTAACATAAACATGAGTTCTTCTAGTGGTTAAAGGGACACTAATGTCCCATAAAAATGTTTTTTTTGTTTTGTAGATTAAAAAAAATAAATTCTGTGTAGCAAATCCCATACGGTTTGAGAGATATTCGGTCCTAAAGTTCCCCTCTCATTCCCTTTCTCCTGATGTCAGCTGTAAGCTGACAGCAGGAGTTACCGGTCTGGGGATCGACAGGCGGCTCTTCAGCAGAGCCTCAATATCAAGATTTTAAAAGAAATACTTCATTGGAACGGTCTACAAAGTGTGCTTGGTTTGCAAGCACACTTTTTAGATGTTTCCAAAAAAGTAGTTATTTTTAAATAGTGCTATTGTGTCTCTGTTGAAGAGCCTCCTCGTGTCGGCCGACACGGGTCTCCTTCTGTCAGCTTTACAGCTGACATCAGGAGAGTGAGAACTGTATCAGTGAATGTCTCTCAAACTGTAAAGGTTTGAGAGATAGGATTTTCTGCACAGAATGTATTTTTCTTTAATCTACAAAACAAAAAAACATTTTTATGGGACATTACTGTCCCTTTAATGCTATATAAACATAACTGAGCACTCAAGGATTCTCAATCCAAAATAGTAATGCTGTTGTCAACTTGCCACAGTGTGTTATTTGGAAACGTAATGGGGAGATTGACTATGGTGATAAAGTGGAGATGGCTTCTCCAGTTCATGGAGCCTATGCACCAAGAGTTCTTCAACTTTGGAGAGCTTAGAGCATAGACTCCATAGAATAACATAGGAACTGGAGAGGTGATAAACTGGAGAAGTCATCTCTGCTTTATCACCTATTTATCGCTGCTAAATAAATCCTTTCCAATGGCTCACTTTGGACTCAACGGGGAATATAAGTGGTGCAATTGTAGGCCAACCATTGAACCTTAGGGAAGAGATAAAATTTCCCCAAATTTGCATTGATTTAAATTGGGTTTTTAATTATTTGGATGCTAGGAGGTGTCCTATGCATTTGAGCACTTTCTATCAATCAACATTTTAAAAAGCCACTTTTTAGTCAATATAATTTCTATCTGTCCCCCATGGTCCTGTTGGTTTGCCCCAGAATTGCTATTTTTCTTTTGAACAGTATGTGTGTTTGCAGCTAAAACCTGACATGGAAATTGTGGATTTTTCTCTCTTACTTTGTTGCTTGATCACTGGTAAATATCCAGCTGGCTAATTCCCCAGGAAATTAATGTATTTTGCTGAGTATTTAGCCATTCACATCTTGATAAATAGATCTCAAAGAGACCGTGCTGCATACTAAGCGTGTATAGGATTTATATAAGAAGGAAGTAGGAGCCCGGAATGTTGGCCCACAGGTGAGACTGATTTTGCTGTGTAGTTGTTGCATGGTTCTTGAGGGGTCTCTTTATTGTGCACAGAACCCCCTCAGAATATTTCAGGAATTTCTGTGATAATTAACGTATTGTAAAGATAGAGATACGCCTTCATGTTGGTTTTAGTGACCCTTTAAGCACAAAAAAAGAGGAGCAATTCTTAAACAAACTAACTGTATCATAGAGGAGAAATAAGAAAAAATCTAATAATCCTATTGAATTAAATGGGGATTTTAGTCACTCAGCTGCAAGAGAGGTCTTTACTGTATTGTTCTTCAATGCATTCAAGTGGTTAAAATCCCCTTTTAAATCAAACTGACTTTTTACTTGTTCCCTGTGATTCAGTTGGATAGCTGGATATCCCGTTAAGAAAAAAAACATGTCAGAGTGCAGTGTGCTCCATAGTCCTTATTTGCCAGGTGCTTATCTAAGTGATTGTTAATAGGGACAGCTGTTTGGCAGGCCTCAATTGTCATCCTTAATTAAGCTTCTATTTTTTTCTTTCCCTTTTCCGACACCGCTATACGGATGTGTAAATGAATGTGCAAGACATGCTATACTAATAACTATCACTAAACACCAAAGCATCCTTGAAACAAAAGCTAATACCACCCTTTCTTTGTAAAAATGCGTCATTAAAAGTTTCCAGTAGTTTTCAATCCAATATACACCAAAAGAGACACACAAATTATGAGGCCTGGATAGAGCGACATGTTGCAGAAACGCAAAGTGGAGGAATTCTGGCAAATTACCTTTCCCCTTGATGTACAGTATATGGGACTTTTAACCCCTGGATTTTTACACAGGTCTCCCACACACTGTGTGAGAGATATCTCCAGCACTCAAAGGGTTAAAAGACCCGTATAAACCAATAGGAATCTATATTTGTCCCCCTATGGAAAAGATTGCCACAGAATTGGCACAGTTTGATTTCCTGTTGATGAATGTTAAAAAGAGTGAGAGGCAACCAGCTTCACCCCAAAGCCTGCATAAGTGATCCCTGAGTTTTCAAAAGGGCCACACATTATATGTAGGTATGTTGTCGCATATATTAGAGAGGATATTTGGCTTTAGAGTGAAAATGGTCACAATGAAAGACTTTATGGGCTACCAGTTGAATTAACTGTTCCTTTAAGTGGGTGGGAGTTGCTGATAATGTGCATGGATGAAATCATATCCCATTCAATCTAAAAAAATACACAGAAATGTCTATTTGAAAATGCACCAACAAATATTGTTAATTTCATCAAATCATCTTGTGTTTGGTCTACTTCTTGGGTGATTATTATCTTTTAGAATCCATTCGAAAATTAGTTTGGTCTACCACACGGTCTTCTTGCTATGTGAACTGCCCACTTCCATTTTAGGAGCTTTACTCTCTCAGTGATATCATATACAAATGAATCCGTGCACACATCTTTTGGTCTCCTTTTTGTTATGTTTAAAATTTGATGTTCCATACTTCTATGTGTAACTTAGCGGGTTTTTTTTTCTATTTCTTTTGCATTCTGTGTCCATGTTTCACAAAAATACAGAAAAAGTGGGAGGACACATTGGTCAAAAACTTTTCACTTTAGGCAGAGTGACAAATTATCTTAAAGGCAACACTACATATGCTTGCCATCCTAATTGTATTTGTCGCTCAATATCCATCATGATGTTTCCATCTGTTGTCTTCAGACCAAATGTTTTACTTTCCCGTTCTAGATTTTCAATGCTTCATTTCAGTTTTTCAGCACTACTGGCAAAGAGTATAATATCATCTGCAAAACCTAAGTGATATAGGTATTTAGGGCTCGATCCAAATGTTGGAGTCTGCTGTTTTTTCTGCCAACAGCATTTTTCCCAGCACAGTAAGCTATTCAAATGCCTGTGCTGTGAAAAAATACCGGCAAAAAAAAGCCGTTGTGTCTTAAAGCTAAGACGTGTTTTCATCCATTGAAAATGATGAAAACACCGTAAATAGCAATTCAAATGTCTGCATTAGCCATTAAAACCTGATAAGGGACTCAAGTTATCGCAGGAAAGTTAACACCCTTTTTTTTTTTTTTTTTTTTTTTTTTTTACTTGAGTCCCTTGTCGCCTGTTTAAACAGCCGACACAGAAACTTGAATTAAAAAGAAAAATTAAAAAAGTTCTCAGTGGAGCTCAAAGCCCCACATCAATACATCCAAAGGATGAAAAATGTTTCAAAAGTTAGTAGAATTAACCCTATGTGTGCCATTGGGGTATAATTACCCCGCCGGCATTCATTGGGTTAACCCAACTAAAAAACATAACATTACAAGTAACGCTTGCTGTTAATCCTGATGTCCAGCAGAGTCCTCAGCTTCCTGTTCATCTTCTGTCCTTCTTTCTTCTCTTCTATCTTCTCCTCTGTTTTCTTTCTTCTCTTCTGTCTTCTTTCTTCTCTTGTATCTTGTCTTCTTGCTGTAAAAACACAAAAAAGTATAAGTTAAAAGCATACATATGCGGCACACTAATACATAGTTTAACCCTTTGAGTGCCAGAGAGGTACGCAACGCATTACAAAGCAATGCACTGCGTACGTCTCTGGGGTTAAATGATGCAGTAGTGTGCCTGTTGTTAAAATATAAATGCCCCCATGCATATTAAATGTTCCTAAAGTTATGCCAAGACAATCGTATTGGCATAAGTAAAATTGTCAAAACTATACTTAGCATTGTTATATGTTTTCGCTGTCTCCGCTGCTGTGTGAGGCCGCTGAGGCGGCCTCGGAGACAGAATAATGTGCCATGGGCCGATGCCTGCTCCAGTCTGAGGGAATTAGAATTGAGACTGCCCTTATATATGGGCAGTCTTACTTCTAATTCTCTCACAGCCATTGGCTGGGATTTGCTTACGCACCTCCCAGCCGATCAGTTTAAAGCAAAGCCGCTCAAAGCTGAGTGCCTGGGAAGTGCGTAAGCATATGCCAGCCAATGGCTGTGAGCAAATTAGAAGTGAGACTGCCCATATATAAGGCCAGTTTCAATTCTAATTCCCTCAGACTGGAGCAAGCATCAGCCCATGGACATGAAGAGGGGGGCGCATTATTCTGTCTCCACCGCTGCCTCAGCGGCCTCACACAGCTGTGGAGACAGCGACAACATATAACAAAGTGTAATTTTGGCAATTTTACTTATGGCAATACGATTGTCTTGGCATAACATAGGAACATTGAATATGCATGGGGGCATTTATATTTTAAAGGGACAATAATGTCCCAAAAAAAAATATCCAGTTTTGTAGACTTAAAAAAAAAAAAAAAAAAAAAAAAAAATGCTCCAAACCCAATCTCTCAAACCGCTATGGTTTGAGAGATATAGGGATTCAAAGTTCGCCCCTCTCTCCCTTTCTCCTGATGTCAGCGTCTAGCTGACAGCAGGAGATCCCGGTCAGGGGACCAGTAGGCGGCTCTGCAGCAGAGCCGAGATCGCGTTATCTATAAATAATTCATTCATTGGAAATGTCTACAAAAGTGTGCTTGCAAACCAGGCACACTTTGTAGGTCTTTCCAATGAATGAATTCTTTATAGTAAACGCAATTTCTGCTCTGCTGCAGAGCCTCCTCGAGTCGTACAACTCTGTTCTCCTGCTGTCAGCTTTACATCTGACATCAGGAGAAGGGGAGGGAGGGGGGAACTTTGAATCCCTATATCTCCCAAACCATAGCGGTTTGAGAGTTTGGGGTTGAAGGATTTTTTTTTTTTAAAGTCTACAAAACTGGATTTTTTTGGGGGACATTGTTGTCCCTTTAACTAATGGCACACTACTGCATAATTTAACCCTTTGAGCCCCAGAAAGGTACGCAATGCATTGCTTTGTAATGCATTGCGTACCCCTCTGGCATTCAAGGGGGTTAAACTATGTATACTTTTTTTGTGTTTTTACAGCAAAACAACAAGATACAATAGAAGAAAGAAGACAGAAGATACAAGAGAAGATAGAAGAAAGAATGGAGATAGAAGGAGACAGACAGTGGATGACAGGTAAGTGTAACACAGAATGACAGCATGTCAGGCACCAATCGTTAGTTTTTTTTCCTTTGAAGTTCCCAAAACTGCCGTTATTTATCAGCGTTTTGGGAACTTAACACACAAAATGGACGTTTGGACACAACGCCAGTTATCTGGCCTAACGTCTGTTGTGCTTAATGCCGGTAGGAATACCGACCAGGGAAATGTATTTTATCGGTCGGTATCCATTTTGCCCTACCGGCATTTGTTTACTCCCAACATTTGGATCGAGCCCTTAATCTTAAGTTCTTTTTTATCCCAGTTTACTACGGGGAAAATTTCTTCTAAATAAGCAGAAAATAGTTTTGGGAAGATTGTCTCCTTCTTAGGTGGCTTTTTCTATTTTGATATGAACTTTATCATTGTTGATGTATATTAATGGTGTTATATTTTCATATATTGAATGTAGG
Source organism: Rhinophrynus dorsalis (assembly GCA_037306005.1). NCBI lineage: Eukaryota > Metazoa > Chordata > Amphibia > Anura > Rhinophrynidae > Rhinophrynus > Rhinophrynus dorsalis. The sequence continues at coordinate 224,016,912 of CM074723.1, forward strand.
ATATTGGTGTAAGCTCTTTCTATTTCTTGGTTTTTCACTGAGTTAAATGCCTTTTCGTAGTCAGTGAAGGATATGCACATTTGAAGGTTGTATTCGTTATTCTGCTTTATAACTTGCTGCATGTCTGGATATGGTCCATTGTACTGAAACTGCTTCTGAAACCTGCCTATTCTTTATATTGTGCTGCATCAAGTATTACATCCATTCTTCTTGATAGTACTTTTATGAAAACCTTGTAGAAGCCTGGCAATAGGCCATCTTATCACCTTTTTTGTTCTTTAGGATGAATTGTGTGATTTTCCAAGTTGTGGCACTTTGTTGAGCAGCAGGTATTTTGAAAATAATGTATCTAAAGCTTTGAATAAGTGTTCACCTCTGGCAGCCAAAATTTCAATAGCGACTTTTTCAGGTCCAGCAACTTTGCCATTTTTCATTAATTTTCTTGCAACTTCTGGGTCTTCCACCAAAACTACTGGCACAGCTTCACCCTCTGGAACTGCATTTAATTATTGTCCTTCATCCTTATAAAGATTTGATTAAAATTATTTCGCTCATTTTAGTATTTGTGTCTTCATGACACTAGAAGAAAATCAAGGGTTAAGAACAAAGCAAAACAAAAGATGGCCACACATAAGAGCCAAATGTTTGCATTAAAACTTGAAGGAGGCCTTCATCCTGCAGTGGATCAACAATGGCTGCTGATGATTTTATATATATTTTATATATAAAGAGAGAAAACAATCCAGGATGAGATTCACTAAGCGGAGATAAAGAGGTGACTTCTCCAGTTTATCACTTCTCCAGTTCCTATGTTATTCTATGGAGCCTAGTGCATAGGCTCTATAGAATAACATAGGCACTGGAGAAGTGATAAACTGGAGAAGTCATTGCCACTTTATCACCTCTTTATCAACGCTTAATGAATCTCCCCCCCAGTTTGCTATATTCTTCTCTATCCAATAGTGGAGAGATAGAAAAAAGAAACAAAATATAGAAGAAAGCACTCTGAGTTTTATAAATAAAGAATATCTTAATAAAAAATAATATAATATAAATCACATATATAGTATAGAATATAATATTAAAAATATTATATTGACATCAATTATGAATAACTCTAGTAAAGTGAAGTCACTATATGAATATATTGCCAGGATATTATACAATCTCCAAGTATGGTAAAGTTTAAATGTGATCAAATGGATATAGAGCATCCAATGTTACTGTATGAATAATGGATTATATAGCCTATTGCGGTATAGTCTTTGATTTTAACACCTTTTAATATAAATCTATAGGTGCAGTGGGCAGGTGTGTTGAAATGTAGCAAATGGTAATAACTTACTCTCGCATCCTTGTTTGGAGTGTTGCTTGGATAGTTTACACCTCAGTATTTAAATTCCGTTCAGTTCCTATATAGTGAAATTTAATATTGTCAAGTGTTGTAGTTATCTTTTCACTTGTCCTTTCTCCAGCGGGCAGAGTTTCGCATTCCTGTGATGTTAACATCTCACCTCCCATCTTTATACTGGTGTTTAAGCTGACTGCCTCAGATGACTAAGATCTGTTTGATCCAACAATGGCTGTTCAGAAAACTGTAGGTCTTGATAATCGAATGTTTGGAAGTCTATACAATTTAAAATCAATGTGTTTCGTATCACTCAATACTTCCTCATCACTTTCTCATCTTTGCCAAGATGGCCGCACTCTCCTATTCTTGTAAGTCTGATACGAAGTTATGATTTCAAATGATTCCAACACTTAACAAACTGTATTACACTATTTTCATGATTATAAGGATACTAACAATGAATTGGGGTTGACTTATATTTAAATTATAGTTCTGCTTTAACCACCATCTGTGGGTAATGTCCAAAAATGTATAATGGCTGGCTAAGGATGGGGAGCATTGCACCTCAACATAAACTGGACTGCTACGGGTTGCCCAACCCTTCAATTTGATTTTAGAACACTTACAGAGGCTTCCACATTTCAGTTATTTCTTAGAAAATCCTACCTTTATTCCACCATAGATTTAATATAAAAAATAAATACTTAGAGCAGTAGCAGCCATCCATAATGCAGACAGGAATAAGGTCTGTTTGCAGAAAGAAGAGCAATTCTGGAGTATACCACTGCACCACTGGGGACAGATACCCCACCCCCTATTTATTTAAAGGGATAGTAATACTTCGTTTTATCTTAATTTTATTTTGTAGGCATTAAAAAAAACATGAAAAACGATATAAGTCTTATCTCTCAAACCTTTATGGTTTAAGAGATATTCACAAGCAAAGTATCCCCCCCCTGTTCAGCCAGATCAGAAGGGAGGTGCCCAGGTAGATTGCAGAGAGGGACAATCTTCAATTAAGATAAGGGAAAAAGCTGAAAAACTTGTCAAGGGGGGCAGGGCTTTCATTGTTCTCATAGGAAGAAGATTGTCCCCTGCTGTTAGCTGTCTGGTCTTACAACCAGATTCCACATCTGAGAAGAGATGGCTTACACTAGGTAAAAGGGGCGGGAGGGGAAACGTTGCTTGTGAATATCTCTTAAACCATAAAGGTTTGAAAGATAAGACTTCTTCATGTTTTTTTATTGCCTACAAAATAAAATAAAGATAAAACGAAGTATTACTATCCCTTTAAGTGTTTTTTTTTTTAACTCCTTTAAAGGTAGAAATGTTTCCAACACATTGCAGTGCATTAAAGGGTTTAAAATCTCCATTTCAATCAATTGAAATGTTCATTTGCTCCCTGTGATCCATTGGTTGATTACAGGATTGGTCCTTTCTTTATTTCTGCATATAGCACTAATTACTTAACCTTCCTGCATCATCTCCCATTTGGAAAGTAATTAACTTGTTTGGTTTAGCATAACTGAGTTTAACCTTTCTATAAAGGTTATTGGGCGCTGAGAAATTAACTTTCTTTTCATTTTGCCCTTGTAAAGACATTTAACTGAAGGATAAGGTTGTGACTTCTGTGCAGGAAAACATAACCAATTAAAATGAAAAGCATGTAGTTTCCACAGTCTGAGACTGAACCCTCATTTACACAATAAAAACCTTAAACTGTAAAAGAAAATTCCAAAGATGTCCAAGTAACTGTTACTACAACACAGGAAATCATTTTGACTTATGGCAAAATTAGTTAAAATAGTGGCATTACAAAAGAAAACACATCCAGCAGTTTCACATTGGTTTGTGTCCTCTATTATTAAATAAGTGTTAAGCTGTAATTTCAGTTTCCAATTGATTAACCCCTTAACGTCCGTGGATGTGCCAGGACCGTCACCACTTCCGATGACGGTCCTGGCGCCTCATGATTTAAATGATCACAGAACTCCTGTGGGATCATGCCAGGAGGCTGAACCTGACTGCTCCAAGACTGGAGCAGTCAATTTCAGCCTTTCTCTTGGTACATTCAGCTCAGCGAATGAAATGGCTCTGGTCCTCACGTGTAAAAAAAAACGCTGGTCTTTAACCCCTTAACGATCCTTGACGGTCATAGCACATCATGGGTTGTTTTGCGTTAATGACCCATGACGCGCTATGACCGTCATGGAATTCAGGGCTCCCCCCGCAACTGCACGCCGTTCGGGGAGCACGGAACCGGTAGAGGGAAAAAAAAAAGGTCCGTGGTCCTTAAGTGCTGCCACATGTGCTCATGGCCGGTCCTTTAAAGGGTTAAGGGGTTAAAGGAGAAATAACTTAACCTAATAATAACCCCCACTTACCTTGCTATGGATGAGAAAATACTAATGCCGTTATGATATTCACCTTTGTTCAAGAGATTTTCAGTCAGTCCTCAATGTCATGTTCATGTAGGTGTAAGTGAGAGTTGCTGGCAGTGAAGCCAGAGAGCCTGAGTCTACTTAATGGAGCAATACACTTTTTTTATGAAAACCTATTTGTTATACAACTTTTCCTGTTGAGTAAAACAAGGGTACTCCCACCACTGTCACTTGTTTTATTCAAACTTTATAACAGTTCAAATAACCAGAAAGTAAATTTACTGTGTTTACTTCCTGATCTAACTGACAGGAAGTGACTCAGCAGTTTCTATCACATCATATGAAAAACTGTAAGTCAATGACTTTCTTCTCCATTAGAATGTTAACAGAATAACTAATTGGCATTTGACAACTAGAGGGCACTGCTGATGTAAAAGAACACATGTTTAAACAGCATCTATCAGCAGTTGGAGTACACTTATTTTACTCAACAGGAAATGCCCTACAAAATATATATTTTCATAAAAAAAGTTTACTGCTTTTAATGGAACACTACCTTAAATCTTTGGATGCCAAAGTATTGCAAAACAGTGTTGTTGGTACCCCTATGACATTCAAAGGGTTAAAAATGCTATGTGATTTTAAACTTTGAAATAACTTGAACTCCTTGCTAGCTGGAGAAAGGACAAGTGAAAAGATAACTACAACACTTAACATAAGAGGCATTTTCACTAACCAAACCAATGGTTTTTAGTTTAGTTGGGAGACTAGAATCTTTGTAGGCACTAGAAATTGAAAGCATGGCAGCTGCTAAAAGAATGTGATGTGAGAGTATTGTGGAAGCCTTAGGGAGGGAGGATAAGTTAAGGTCCATGAAATCAATCTCAGATGTAGGTGTAATAGTGCCCTCCTTACTACAGTGGTGCCAACAGTGGTAAAAGGCTGAAGAATTGATGATTACAAGTCTATGCAACAACATCTACTATTGCAGGTTGACCTTCCTGATTGTTTTAAATTGCTTTATACCTTATGGGAAATATATTGATAGCAGTAGACCATTGTGCATCAGAAAAAAATCAACCCAGATCTCTTTCCCATTTCAACATTTATTGAGTTTTATGAAAGGTGCTAGGCTTCACAAGATGTTAATAACATAATGAAATGCCCTTAATTTAACTAGCTTCAATTATAACATGGATTCTTAAACTCATGTCTAATCCTAAGTGAGTTCCGAGGGAGGTGCAGGGATGCAATAAAGTCTGAAATGTGAATGTGTTTATAATCGTTTGTGGAGAGTACGTGATATTTATTTTCTAAATTATCAAGGGACTGTAAAGGTCCCAATAAAAAAAAGGTCTGAAAAGAAAGTAATGCTAGAATCCATCCAGGACTTGAGAGGTAAATAATATATCATCCTGGAGAAGGGTGATCCTTAATCACAGTCTGTGAGAGTATGTGGGCCATAACGTATATGAAAAGTGTAAGGTAGGAATCCATTTGGACTAAGGGGATGATAAAATGAGCAAGCCAAAGCAAATCTGAGAGCTTGAAAGCAGAGGAGTGATATTTCTGTATTTCTAACCAGTGCAGATGCCTATATTGTATTAGGATGGACCGATTTGGAGATCAGATATGTGGGGATGTGAACTAATACGTTGAACCAAAGGTTCAATAATGATGACAAATAATAGTAGTGTACCATTTGTTAAGGGAAATGAATCCCAGAGGGCTCCCATATTGTTAACCCTAGCTGAGAGTTGTGAGTAGAGAGCCATTATAGCTTGTAGAATTGGTGTCTTTATACCAAATTTATTAAGTGTAGCTCTGATAATTCCCCAATGAATGTGATCTAAAGCCTTTTCAGAATCTAAAGCGAGGAGAAGCGGGATGCCTCATGCAGTAAGGATGGTGGGCCAGGCTAAAAAACATGTGGGTGGCATCTTGAGCTTGAGGGTTGGGAATAAATCCTACACAATTAGTAGCCACTAGCTAAGGAAGGAATGAGTTCAGTCTTGGTGCAGGTAGCTTAGTATCAATGTAAAGGTCTGTGTTAAGGAGAGAAATCAGTCTAAAACTGAAGCACAAGGTAAGGACTTTATTGGGTTTTGGGATAGCAGCAATAGTTTTTTTTAAACATTTCAGAGGGGATGTCTTGAGTTATTTTAAAAGGATTAAACCTTTGAGTGCCAGAGGGTTACCCAGCTCATTGCAGATCAATGTGTTGCTTACCCCTCTGGCACTCAAAGGGTTAAAGAAGGCAGTCAGATGGGTTGATGGTAAATGTTGGAAAGATAAATAGTATACATTAGTCATCCGGACCAGGAAACTTGACCAAGAGTTGAGATTTAATAGCTACTTTCAAGGTATCACTTTTACTCTACCAGCCTCCTTGCTTTTTCTCCAGCTAAAACACGAATTATACAAATCATTGGTAAGACCTCACCTTGAGTATGCAGTGCAATTTTGGGCACCGGTTCTGAAAAAGGATATACTAGAACTAGAGAGGGTACAGCGAAGAGAAACAAAATTAATTAAGGGAATGGAGGACTTGGCATATGAGGAACGACTAAACAAACTTGGTTTATTTACTCTAGAGAAAAGACGACCTTACGGTAAGGTCTGTTAAATTGTGGAATTCATTGCCCAGGGAGGTAGTTATGGCAGATACAATGGATATATTTAAGAGAAGATTAGATACATTTCTTTCAAAAGTGGAAAATACAGAGTTATCCTGTTTATCAGTAGGCAGATCAGGAAGGTCTGATACAGACTAATTTAATTGGTAGCAGGAAAGCTATAAAATTCTCAGTTACTGGGGTATGAGGATAAGGTTGAACTTGATAGACTTGTGTCTTTATTCAACCTAATTTACTATGTTACTAATACAATAGTATATTTTACCAATAATAAGAAACAAATTCTTTGGCAGTGTGACATGAATCAAGGAGTTTAGTGCCAGACTGAAGTTTAAATAAGGAATTTGGGAATGTGCTTGCTTCTGTCTTAATGCTTGCTAGTAGTGCAGATGCCCTATTGCCTTTAGAGTAGAAGATGTATTTTATATACCTAAGGGATTTATCTAGATGGATAGCATTACATTCATCCCTGAGAAGTCTGTTATCTATGTTTTTGGCCACTGAAGCTGTGAGGGGTATATATATATAGGAGAAACATTTAAGTTAAAATATTCCTGATGTGGAAAGCTCAGCAGGGACTCATCAAATCTCTACTGGTCTCTAGTAGTGGAAAAAGCTGTGTCACCAGGAGAAACTGAGATGGGAATGTGGTCCAAGCACATTTTAAGTCCTATGGTGGGGTTGGATAAATTAGATAAGGCAGATAGATTAGAGAGTATGAGATCTGTCCTTGTATATTTGCTGTGGGGATGTGAATAAAAAGAGTACTCCTTTACATCGGGGTGAGCACATCTCCATATATTATGAAATGCACAACCACAACAGAGCAACAGTTTCTGAAATAACTTAGAAGTATTTGTGTCCTCACTTCTCTTATGAGACACAATATGCGCTGAATCCATTCTTGAATCTAATGGTGTATTAAATCCCCACAGAGCTGAAGATGCCCCTCTATAACACTATCTACAAGGGAGAATAGTTCCTTAAGGAAGGGAATTTGGCCAGAGTTAGGAGAATATACATTTACTAATATAGTAAGAATATTGTTAAATACACAGATGAGTATGATATATCTACTGTTTCTATCTGGGATATGTTTAATTAGGAAAAATGAGACCTTGTTGCCAAAAAGATTAGAGACCTCCCTCTTTTTATACAATTGGGTAATGGTGAAAATTACATTGGATGAAACCTACTATGGAGCTTAGGGTCAACACCTTTTTGAAGTAGGCAGATTTTTCATCACAAAAGATTACAGCAAAGCAGTAAGGTCTGAAAGAAAGAAGTAGCTCACTTTTTATATGTGCTGTGAGCCTCTATATGCCTGATGATGCATGACCCTGTCCTTCATATGACCATCCCTATGTGCTGGCAAACCACGCCTCCCCAGAATTTTTTTTTCTTAAATAGTGAATTTCAATTGGTCTAGAATTTCTGAAATGTTCTAAATACATATCCCACATATGTCTAGATTACACAGCTCAGTGTGACTACCTATAAGCTTTTCACACAGGCAAAACGAGTCACATATTGTAACTACTGATGATCACAACATTCTTTCCACTTTGGTATTCCTAAAAAGGTACAGTGAACTTATTATGGAAAATATATAATTTCAGGGCTTTTCCTGATTAGTAAAACAAGGATAATGTCATTGGTGTTAGATGCGTCATTCAAAAGTCATTACAGCTGATTTTTTTTTTTGAATTATTTAAATTAAATTATTTTTTTAAGTTATCAGCAGCTCCACCTGGCATGCATTGCATCTTTTTTCATTTTAATAGATTTTATTGAAAAGCTTAACTTACAGTACAACAAAGCACGAAACAAGAAACTTTGGTACAGATATGTAGAGTACAATGTGGTTTAAGGTGGGAAGTACAAGGCATAAAACAGTGAGTAGTCCATTGTATATATATATATATATATATATATATATATATCTCAAACACGTAGGTGTAACTTACAAAAAGGGCAATAGATCATGGACCTAGAGGCACAACTACAATGCCAGTTAGCCAGGGCATAAAGCAAAAGGTCACAGTACAAATCCCACATTGATGTACCAGAAAGAGTTACCTGTAAAACCAGAAATGAAACAATCAGAAGGGAAAAGGGAAAAAAAAAAAAGAAAGAGCTAAGAGGAAGAAGAGCGATCTTAGAAGGGGAGAAAGCCAGAGAGAGAAAGGGAAATGGGACACCAGTGACATGGGGAGAAAGAACATGAGAACAGTGTCCTTGCATCTGTTTTTTAATGCTGCCTATGAGCAATCTGGGCCTTAGTCTACATCTCTCCACATGCCATGATTAGTAACAGCTCCAGCCTTCACTTTGTTGTTTGAGTTTAAACTGTAATACCTTTTGTATAAAGCCTCTCCCAGCAGTGGAAGTACTCTTATTTTATCAAGAAAGACACTTTTCCCTTGAAGAAATTGCAATAAAACATATTAAGACTACATTTGCATTCATCCTTTCCAGTATTATACAATTAAACATTATCCAAACATACATTTTGTACAGCATTCCTCTATAACTTACTGTACACCACAAGCTAAATATTATGTAATATAAAAAGTGTAATGAAAAGTGAAAGTGTATTTGAATCATTTGACCTATAGTCTGCCTGCATTACTTGTAATCATAGCTTTCAAACTGATTAGCTACATCTGGCTTTGATTAAGAGCATTCATTTACATCATGTAGGGTCTCTATTTCTCCACTATTTAGTTTTCCCTTGTAATTTAATTTTCCATTCAGTTGCTTGTTGTTAAATAAACAATGTTTTTATATTAAATGTGATTTTTTTTTGGCAATACTTCATGTAACTGTATTTTAAATATAAAAAAACAAATGAATTGTAAAAATAGATAATTGTGTGGATTCATATGGCATAAAAAACAGGAACTAACTCCAAGAAGAGAACATTGAGGCAAATGCCTCCCACAGAAGTAGAAGGGTGAGGGCCTGCACCCAGGGATCAGTGTGTGAGATCGCACTTACTTGGATATAGCAGCCAAACAACAAAGGAAACTCACACACAAATAAGTTCCAAAAATGATATTTCTAAGCAATAAATAAATCTTAATCATAAACACCCATTTACACTCACAATCCTATTTACTTTTTCCAACGTATTCCTAGTTACAATAAATAAACGTAAGGCTTACAGCATCCTAATCACAACCAAATGGATGTAGCATTTTGTAATTTTGATTCACTGTATGAATGTGTATATTAAAGTGGAACTAAAATGTATATAAAAGTGCCCTCTTATTAATTTTAACCATAGTGTTAAGCATATAAATCCTTATTAAGTCCAGCATTGTTTAGAAATTAAAGGTCTTCAGAGACTCACTGGCAGACATCAGCGCAAACATCTTGCCAAAGAGGCATCTGTGTTCCTGCACTGTCCATCCCTGTCTCCTCAATGACTGGCAAGAGGGAGCTGCATTGTACTTTAAAGGGATAGTAATGTTTCATAATAAAAGCAGCTCTAATTAATCATCATAGTATTTGGATCTTGGAGAGTGTTATTTAAATTCTGTCAGAGTTGTAGTACAAGAGTAATTCAATGACAAAGTATCCCCCTCCCACCCCTTTTACTGATGTAACACTGCTCAGCCAGAGCAGAAGGGAGGTGCCCAGGTAGATTGCACAGAGGGACAATCTTCAATTAAGATAAGGGAAAAACCTGAAAAACTTGTCAATGGGGGCAGGGCCTTCTTTGTTCTCATAGGAAGAAGATTGTCCCCTTCTGTTATCTGTCTAGTCTTACAACCAGATTCCACATCTGAGAAGAGATGGCTTACACTAGGTAAAAGGGGCAGGTGGGGGAAACTTTGCTTGTGAATATCTCTCAAACCATAAAGGTTTGAGAGATAAGACTTATATTGTTCTTCATGGTTTTTTAATGCCTACAAAATAAAATAAAGATAAAACGAAGTATTACTATCCCTTTACGGCAGGGCTCAAAATTTCCACTCACCACTAGCCAATGGCAAGTGAAAATTTAGCCCTGACAAGTAGAAATTCAGCCCTTGTGGGTATGTTATGTCTTGCAGTGTCGAGTAACTTTTCAGGTTTGGCTAGTAGCAAAGGACTTCAAGTTTTAAGCCCTGCCTTAAGGTACAGACAGGGATGTACAGTGCGGGTGCACAGATACCTCGACGGCAAAATGCCTGGCGGTGAGTCTTGATTTCTAAATAATATCGTACTTAATAAGGATAATAAAGGATTTATATGCTTAGCACTATGCTAAAAAATTAATTGGGGTCACTTTTTATGCATGATAGTTCCACTTTAAGGGAAATATGGACTTTAAATATATTAATAATATACAGCAACCCAAAATACACATGCAAGACCTTAAAAAGATGCATCTGTGGATAATGCAAGTCTAGTCCACACTTGCCTCATGATGTCTGCTCTCTCTGTTTATGTATTGTTCACTGTTAAAGGGAAATTATCACATAAATATTAAAAGGGATCATATCCATTTAAATATTATATACTCCTGCGGGTAATTTCTTTACATTTGTTTCTTTGGTTTTTCCCCTTTCAGTACAAAGCAATCCATATGGAACTCAAAGAGTTAAATGTTTTACAATTTCAAAAATGTATAGAGGCCTCTTCTTGTTAGCAATGCGTTGTATAACCTCTGGCACTCAAAGGGTAAATATTTATACAACCTAAACCAGAAGTTGAGATTCAAAATATGTTTTGTTAATTTACCACAATTACCACATGTATTGTCCTTATTTAGAGTTTGCCTATGTAGAAAAGTTTAAAGGATAGTAATGTTTTAAAATAAAAGCAGCTCCAATTAGTCTTTATAGTATTTGAGCCATGGAGAGCGTTATTTCAATGCTATCAGACTTATAGTTCAAGAGTAAGCCACCTCCCCTCAGATGTGGAATCTGGTCTTAAGACCAGACAGCTCACAGCAAGGGATAATCTTCTTACTGTGAGAGCAATGAAAACCCTATTACCCTTGACAGGTTTTTCCCTTATGCTAATTGAAGATTGTCCCTCTCTGCAAGCCATCTGGACACCACCTTTCTGCTCTCAGGTGAGCAGGGTTACATCAGTAAAAGGGGCGGGAGGCGGATATTTTATCATTCAATTACTCTTGGACTACAACTCTCTCAGTATTGAAATAACACTTTCCATGGCCCAAATACTATGAAGAGTAATTAGAGCTGCTTTTATTTTGAAACATTACTATTGCTTTAAGATTTCACGCATTGCTACCTACATGTCCATAGGAAAAGTTTATCTTATATTTTGAGGTGTATGTACTTGAGAAATACATTATAATACTAATGCTAGCCAGGAATATGCACTGTTTAAAAGGATATCAACCCTTTTAATTCAGGAGATGATTTATTTTAAACTGGTAGCCTTTACAGCTGTAATTGGTAAACACTGATAATTATTAATCTGGTAATAAGTAATCAATAAAACAAAGTTCTGGGTACATACTATTTAAATACATTATATTGTTGAAAATACTGATTTTCTTATTGCAATATGTGTACAAGGTCATTTGCAGAATGTGTTGCATAGAAATGTTGATTATACTTAGAAAGGGCATGTATTGTCTAGGTTTGTCTAGGAACCTAATCATATATTTTTGTTTATAGAACATGTCCTGCCTAATCTACAATGTGCTAATACTGTCTCTTTTTATGTTACAAAGCTAGTACTTATAGCAGAACACTTGCCTTTGTTTAATAAAACTTCACTTTTATTCAGACAGTATAAAATCTGTCCAACGTTTCTGTCCAGATTTGGACTTTCATCAGTGACTAACTACTAACAGATCTCATGTGTCTCAGCATTTAAATAGCCCCATTGTTCAGCATGACGTCATGCCATCACAGCTGAAGCTTAATGAGCAGTTTAGTCCTGTCCTTATTCCTTTATTTCAGCCTTTTTATTTGTGTTCAATACACCAGGGAGATGAGCCATGGATGAGTCCACCATTTTGGAGTATCAGCAGGGGTCTATAAACTTCAGTAAGCAACTAAGTTCTGGACCTTGGCGACCTTCAGAAGAGGGTTGTCTGAGTATCTCAAAGACAAGTTAACCACTCGTCCCATTCCAGACATGCTTGAAAACCTCAAACCTCAATGCTCTTTTACATGACCCGGGAGCATAGAATTCAAGAACACAGAGCGAGATAGGGACCATAACCGTCTCCCTGTGACCAGACCTCTGCTGTGTCTTGCCCCTAAATTTCAGACCCCGGTATCCATCTCTGAGTCTGCTGGGGAACCTATGGAGGTGGGTCAGGTTCTTCTCCTTGTCTGAGGGGGAATAGGCTAGAAGACACACTTTGGGGTTGTGTCTCTGCTTTGAGCAGTTTGGTCACATCACTCCTTCATGCCAGAACAAGTCGTGAAATGCCCAGACTTAGGATCCAATGAGGGACTCAACCTAAGTCTGTATTTTATTTCCTCCAAGGAAGACAAAACGCTTGTCTTTCCTGCCTCTCTTTCAGTTGGTCCTAAGAAGGTTTCGGTGTCTGCCTTTATTGATTCCGGTGCTGGCAAACTCTTTATGGGCACAACTTTCATTGCTCAACATGGCATCTGTTCCCTCAAAAAGGATGTTCCTATCCAATTAGTCTCCTTTGTTGGTTCCCCTTTAGGGGTTGGTCTCATTACTCATACTACCATCCTACTTACTTTGTGTATGGGTCATTCTCATTCGGATGTCCTATCTTTTGACTTTATCTCCTGTCCTACTAGTCCATTAATTCTGTGATTTCCTTGGTTACAGAAGAATAACCCCATCATCGATTGGTATACGGGTTCTCTTGTTTTTTCTTGTATTTCCGCCTCACCTTTATAGATGTGTGTATCCACCCTGGTTGTAACCAGTACAGACTATCCTGTGGTTCCTGAAGCCTACTGAGCCTATGCAGATGTTTTTTGCAAAGTCAAGGATGAGACTTTGCCTCCTCATTGGGCATACGACTTCCTTATAGACCTTTTGTAGGGCACTGCAACACCTCAAAGTAGGTCTATCCTTTGTCCATATCTGAAGCCAAGGCTCTTGAGGAATATAGCCAGGACAATCTGGCCAGGGGATTTATGCACCTGTCAGCTTCCCCTGTAGGGGCGGGAATGTGCTGGAATATTCTTTGTTAAGAAGAAAGCTGGAGGTCTCTGTCCCTGCATGGATTATAGGGGGTTAAATGTAAAGGAGCTGCTACCCATTGCTGTTGATTCCTGAACTACTGGACATGCTTCAGGGGGCTTGAGTTTTTACCAAGCTTGAGCCCAGGGGGACCTATAACTTGGTCAGAATCAAACAAGGGGATGAATGGAAGACTGCATTCAATTCCCAGTTTCAGGCATTATGAGTACCTGGTCATGCCCTTTGGCCTTCATAATGCCCCTGCAGTCTTCCAGTGATTGGTAAACAACAACTTTAGGGATCATTTGCTGTCCTTTGTCATCGTGTACAGGGACGATATCTTAGCATTCTCCTCGACCCTGGAAGAACATCACTTCCACGTCCATCAGGTCTTGACTCACCTTTGAGAGAATCATCTCTATGGTAAGATTGAGAAGTGCAAGTATCACAGTGCCCGTGCTTTCGCTGGCGACATTGTTATGTCAGGGCTACTTCCTGATTCTCTCTTATTGGCTACTGAGATTTATCTCCGCCCAGTTCTAGCCCTTATATACTGAGCCCTGTCACTTCAGTGGTGCTCTTTTGTGGTGTTCCAGTTGCTAGTGTTGTTTCTGATATTCGTGCGTATGCTGTGTATGACCCGGACTGCCTAACTACTCTGCCTGATCGTTCCTGCTCTGTGTACCGAACCGGCCCGACTGACTTCCCTGTTCTGTGTACCGACCCGGATCGGCTGACGTTCCTGCTCTGTGCATCGACTCGGCCCGGCTGACATTCCTGCTCTGTGTACCAACTCGGATTTGCTGACGTTCCTGCTCTGTGTATCGACCCGGCCCGGCTGACGTTCCTGCTCTGTGTACCGACTCCGATTGGCTGACGTTCCTGCCCTGTGTACAGACCCGGATTGGTGGACTTCCTGCTCAGTGTACCTCCTGGTACTACTATCTGCTCTGCCTGTGTTCAGGTTGGAGGGCTCCCCTCTGGTGCAGATTACTGTCTCTGACAGCTACTGGTTTCCTCCGGTCTACACTGCTTCTGCAGTGCTGTTCTGTGACCCTGCCTCCTCATATCGCTAATATATCTCTTCTTCGGTGTCAGATCCGTTGTTTGCACCCGGTACGTTTGACCTGTCCACTCGCTATTCCGAGGTTGGGTTCTCTCTGGGCACCTCGGTCAGTTTCCACTGTTTGGCAGTTCTGTCCAGGTCTGAGCATTCGGTTACCCGTCACGGGTTGGTGCTATAGCGCTTCAGGGTCACAGACGTTCTGGGAATCCTCCCTGAGATAGTGCCTGGCAGTATTGTGTATCCTTACTATTCAGGCAGTCCTGTCATTGTTGCTTACAGAACCTTACAGCCAGTGGCCTCCGATAAGGCTGAAAGGGCATCTGTCCGCTGGTCTCCTCACCTAAGCCTACATTTGGCTCTGTTGCCTAGTCTCACTCTTACTATCCTGTGGGATAGTATTGGCCTCCACCCTGTCCTTTATCTGTGGCTTATAGCTTGGGCTAACTCCCTGCGTAGGGAGTCTCCGTTACCTATACACTACTATGGCCTGTCAGCCTCCCATGGCCTAGTAGTATACCTGCTTGCTCTTCCAGAATCACACGAACTGTGACCTGACCTTTGTCATTATTGCACCTTTGGTGCCTACTGGATCTGAGTGGGTTACTTTATCCTGGTGACCTGACCTGTGTCAGTCTTGTACATCTGTACCTACTGGACCTGTGTGGGATACTATACGTTATTGTAGCCTGACCTGTGGCAGTTGTGTCATTTGTATGTACTGGGCCCATGTGGGTCACATTATCATTGTTCTATTAATAAAACTGTGTTTTTACCATAACTTTCCGTGTCTGACTGTCCTTAAAACAGTGACAGCAAATCTGAGAAGTCGTCATTGGCATTTTTGGGTTGTGTAATTTCTGCCCAAGGTATCGCCATGGACCCAGGGAAAGCTGTCAGGTGTGACAGAGTGGCCCTTGCCTTTAGGTCTGAAAGCCATTCAGTGGTTAAATCCATTCACTGGCTCTGCCAACTATTATCGCCATTTCATCAGAGGCTCTTATTGCCCCATCACGGTTACGACACACAAGGTGGCTGACCCTCACCACTGGTCATCTGAGAGTTTGAAGATTTCTTTCTCCTCGGCGCTTATTTTCAGATATCCAGACCCTCTTGCTCAGTTTACCCTCATGTGGTCAACATCCTCATCAACCACCAGGACCCTCCAATACCTGGCATCAGCCAAGAGTTTAAATGCACATTAGGCTTGTTGATCCTTATTCTTCTCCATATTTGACGTCACATTTCTTATATTCCAGGGACAAAGAATATTAAGATTGAAGCTCTCTCCAGCCAACATGAGACCACTTGTGCTCTCCAATCTGCTTTGGAACCAATAGTTCTGCCTACCCTGATCGTGTCTTTGTTATCTACACCCTTGCTTACTTCCCGAAGGGAAGCCCAGTCTTCCTGTCCTACCGGATTTTCCTTGACTCCCAACGTGTACTTCGTACCAGAACAGAATTATTCTGATGTTTTACGTTGGGGGCATTGTTCTGTGACTGCCGGTCATCCTGGTCTTCTACGTACTCAGGACCTTATTTCCAGGTACTCCTGGTAGCATGAGTTGAAGACCTGCTTGACCTAATTTGTGTTCTCCTGTCCTGTATGTGACTGTATGAAGGTACCTCATTCTCGTCCTGTGGGTCTCCTTCAATCTCTCCATGGACTTAGATCTCCATGGACTTCATAGTTGATCTGCCCTCATCTTCTGGCAACACCGTGATATGGGTCCTAGTGGATTGATTTTATAAGCAGGAGCATTTCGTATAACTATCCAAACTTCCTACCGCTGCCGAGTTGGCCAACTTGTTTATTCGTGAATTCTACTGTCTTCATGGGATACCACAACACATCACATCCAATCATGGTTCCCAATATATGTCCCACTTTTGGAGGGCATCCGCATTACAACATTTTTTTGCATACCATCCGCATACGAATGAGCAGACTGAGAGGTTAAATCAGTATTTGGAATACTTCCACCAGTGTTATTGTTGCCACCAGCAGAATAATTGGACTCCTCTGTTACCTTTGGCTTTGTTCTTTTACAACTCCCTCCTACAGACCTCCTTGAAGTGTTGCGGCCCTTGGATATAATCCTCCTGCTATCTCTCTCTGTCCTTCTGCGTCAGAGGTTCCCTCTGTGGAGACCTTTGCCAATAGTTTAGCGTACCATTGGCATGCTATTCATCACACCCTCTTGCCTCTCAAGTGCGGCAAAAGGTGGGGACTGACCATGGTCAGTCCTTGGCACCCAGGTTCGCTCCAGGGGATATGGTTTGGCTTTCAGACAGAAACATTAAACATCACCATCCATCAGACAAGTTGGGTCCTTGATATCTAGGGCCATTTACGGTCGAGACCTGTCTTTCCCTGGTCTCTTACCGGCTGTCTCTTCCAGAGACAATGAAGGTTCACCCAGTCTTCCATGTGTCTCTACTCAAGTTCTATGTGGAAGCTCATGGTTCTCTCCCCCCATCCCCCCACTCCTCCTCCTCCTCCTGTGTCCATGGATGATTCACAAGAATTAATCATTGATGCTATCCTTGCTTCCTGTCTCTTTCGCGGTACCTTACAGTACCTTGTCACCTGGAAGGGCAATGACACGGGTGCCATTTTCATTAGTCTTTTCCAGCTCAGCTGACTGTGGACTCCCCAAGGTAGTCACTTGGGGGTGGGATAGTGTCATGTTCATCCCTGATTTCTGGGGTTTTCTGGCATTTTTTTTGCCGGATATTTTGTTTTGCTTTTGGTTCATTTTCCCAGACCTGTTCATGACACTCTGGCTGAGCCCTTATCTAATGCAGATGCCTTGCATCAGCGCTCAATCTAAGCATTCTTGCCATGACCTGATTCTTATCTAGTTCCTGTGTTATTCCAGCATTTAAGACCCAGCTTTTCCCAACCACCCCTTTGTTAATGAGTTGGCTCTTCATTCTGATTCCAGACCATGGCTCCATTTCCTCAACTCCTCTACTGCCTTCTAGTGTGCTGCATTGCCTGGCTGGTTTCCTACTCAGGCTCTTTTAACTTCTCTACACCTTATCCCAGGTACTGTCTATACCCATTAATTGCTCACTTGGCTTGTCGACCATTCTCTTCCATCTCTGCAGGCTTCTCCTGTGCCCTATTGTCTTCCTCGACTTCTTCCTGTCCTGGACGAACTTGTCTCCACTGACCTTCTAGCCTGGTCTGACCCTTCTGACTCTGTAAGGTATGACCCACCGTCTCTCACTGGTTCTACTGACCACAACCATCCATCGCGTTAGACATCATCATTAGTCTCCCTGGTTCCTGTCTCAGTGAGTAGCTGCTGTGTCTGGGGTTGTCATCCTGCTATATGTCTTCAAGGCCAGCACCTCTAATCTGGCTTAGGCTGCAGCAAGGTATCCCTAGAGCATCCATCGCCAGCTAATCTTGCTCTTCATCCAGCACACCCCAGCACCTTGGTCACTGAGGCATATCTAGCAGTATAACCTGTATTGTTTTCCTGTTGACTTGTTCATTTATATTAATAGCTGCCTGTTCTCTCTTTGTGGAGCGTTTATTCTGCTATGTATCTACAGGCAGCTTACATTGGGAGCTTCCTGGTATGATCATCATACAGAACAATCCCAGAAGTACGTTTTACCCTATTTGAGCCTCATCAGTGGGGTGCAGCCGATTCCCTCTAGGCACATGGAAGCAAGGGCCCATGCCTGGGATATTCTTCCACTTAGGGAGAATACAGAATTCACACTGACATTTTAGAGCTGGATTGTCTGAGGGTGGGACCAGTCTGATATGAATATGGAAATTTCCTCTGTGAAATGGCACATGGGAGTAAAAAAACCTGACCTGAGCAGCACCTGAGTGTCTACCACACTTTGA
Organism: Rhinophrynus dorsalis; assembly: GCA_037306005.1. Classification (NCBI taxonomy): domain Eukaryota; kingdom Metazoa; phylum Chordata; class Amphibia; order Anura; family Rhinophrynidae; genus Rhinophrynus; species Rhinophrynus dorsalis. The sequence goes on from CM074723.1 coordinate 224,035,359, forward strand.
ACAGAACACTTCATTTTGTTCTTTTTTGGTGTGCATTCATCACACTTTTTGTTTTTGTTCCACAAAATGTATAATTCATTCATAGAGTAGAAGGGTATACCAGGCATGATCCCTTGCTTCCATGTGCCTAGAGTAAATCAGCTGCGCCGCACTGATGAGGCCCACATAGGCCGAAACATATGTCCGAGGTTGTACTGTTTCTCTTGTGCAGGGAGGATTTGCCTGACATTTTGGAGCTGGATTGTCTGAGGGCTGGACCAGTCTGATATGAATATGGAAATTTCCTCTCTGCAATGGCACATGGGAGTGAAAAAAGTGACTACTACCATGCCATGAGCACAACCCTTTATGTTGTTCTTTCACGGTGTGCGTTCGTCACACTTTTTGTACCACAAAATTTATAATTGATTACAACTCCAATGTGTTAGAGACCTCTAGAATCAAATAGTAACTAGTATTTTTAAATTAAAACAATAATAATAATGTTTTCTGTGTAAAACTATGATAACTATTTTATAGCAAACTTATGATTCAGTAATACATTTTCAACCATTGTCAAGCAATCTATATTATTGTACATGTGCCAACAGCATTTATAGAGTGAACATCATTTGATGGTTTGACCCTTATGCCCTTAACCCCATTGTTCTTTATGGCCTTCCATCTCTTGTGCTTTGGTACAGCTAATCTTTTGGATACACTGTCACTTCATGTTGTGATTCTAACAAGATTTATATTGCTTTTACAGGGAGTCATTGTATTATACTCCCTTGTATCTTCAACTCAGTTATTAACATTTACTCTATAGTTTAAACAGAACAAATAACGTTTTCAAAAATTATCATCTAAAATTATTAAATGCAGCATTCTGCTCTGTAATATAACATTATACATAACATTTTGTTCTATATTTTATTAATTGAAACATTTATTATAGAAATTCAATATCATTTTGTGACAGATTAAATGTCAGACAGTAGATTTTAAAGCTGTTCACTGACTTTGGAATTTATATAACCTTTCAGGTGTTGATATGAATTAAATGTTTAAATGCAGAATAAATCAGTATTGCAGTAATTAGTACTACCATTTTACTAGGCTGTTAGTTTTAATAGGCATTTTGGAGGTATGGGCTCCCTTTTAAATCTGAAGCAATACTTCTTTAACCCTTCATCCCTCTGGTACTTAAAGGGTAAAATGAATGTCTGCAGGCATATCTGCAATGCTCACTGAGTAGTAAAAGAGTACATCGTTTTATAACCATTTTGGTCTTTTTTAAGCATGCTTATTTTCTCTTTTATATGCGTTGATCAAGGTAACATCTTTGTGTGTCTGAGCATAAGTAATACCCTTATAAAACAAGGCATTTTACAGTTACATCAGCTAATACGCTTAGTTTCTAAGGACCAAAGGCAGTTTGCATGTTAGTTATGTGGTAGGATCTGACTGACTTCAATTGGGGGTTTGATTAAAGCTCTGCTCTAGGGTACATTCACACTCTCTTTAACACTAGCAGAAACCCCAGAAGAAATAGAAGAAGACACAGTGAATACACACATCTAAGAGTCACTATAACACAGATGATAACATTCATCCCATGCCCATTTTAACTACTCACAAGATGAAGACACTGTTCATACCTGTAGGGCTTTAGCGCTTTGTGCCACAATATCCAGCATTCCATCCTCAATCATGATCTCAATTGTGATGACTCAGCACTGTCAGGCTAAGCTTAGAGGTCAACTAACACTTGGATAGCACCCTATCTACAGATCTACTTCCCTGTGAATGAATCTGGGGCTACTTTGTAACCTCCATCAAACCAATAGGGGGAGTAGAATGTATGTCTGAAAAGAGATCTTTGGTCCATTGAGAAGAACTGGACTGTAAGTGTTGGTCTCGCAGTTCAATCTCTTGTTCTGCAAGATAAAGTCCCCATATACCCTCTGCTTCATGCTTGAAAGTTAGTCACAGAAAATCTATGGAGACTATGCATGGAACCTGCAAAGTTTATGGCTGAGAGTTGCATACTTCTGGGTTACATTACAGCTCAGAGACATCAGTTTTCTGATCCACCCAGAATGGCCGACAGGAGCCATTCCGGGACTGCATAGGGCAGACCTGTGCTTTTTACTACATCTTGTCCTATAAGAGCAGGCTTAGTAAAACATGATTATTGTGCTTTAATTGGAAACCATCTTCTTATAAATACATACTCTGTTTTCCATAAGAAATATATAAATATACTGAATATGTCTAAATATATTATACAGACTAGCCTTGTATGCCTTTTCATGTTTTTTTTCATTTTTTCATTTTGTCTCTCAGTGCGTAATCACTTTTTTGTTTCTTATTACAGCATTACTTAAAGTGGAGCTAACACCTTATAACAACAAAATCATCTGTATTTATGTTATCCACTCTGTATTTAAAATGATAGTTTATAGGATATTTAGCTTTGTTTATTTTCCATTTTATGCAAATTAGGCAGTATTGACTGTAACATGCTGGGGTGTCAGAAACTGACATTCCAATCTGCTTCCCAACTGCCACTTCCTACCAGGAAGTACTGGATAATTTGCATAAACTGATGAATAAAGCTAAATATCTAATAAATATTAGTTTAACCAAAGAAGAGCTAGCATAAATATTGATGATCTCTTTCAAAATCACCCAAGTCATTATAAAGTTTTAGTTCCAGTTTAACCCCTTAACGACCTTTGACAGTCATAGTACATCAAGGGTCGATCTGACTGAACGACCCATGAAGTACTATGACTGGCATGGAATTCCGGGCTCCCCCCGCGGCTGCACGCCGTTCGGGGAGTCTGGAACTGGGAGGAGCAATAACAAAAATGCTCCGTGGTCCTTAACTGACCACGCCTCGCTGATCGCCCAGTCGTTAAGGGGTTAAGGCTGTGTGACAGGACAGGTGTATGCTTGCACAAGCCTGTGTAATTACTAGTTGTCAACGCCTAACATATACTTTACCTGGGAGAGGAATGGGTTTCCTGTGTTGTGTTCTAAAGTAATAACCAACATTTAGTCATGTAGAAGGGCCAATCCAGAAATCTAAGCAGACATGCTTATTCTAAATTTAAAAATGGTTATTAAATATATTCAAATACTTTTTATCATTTATTTGGGTGCCATATAACAAACAAAAATTTGCTGGTCACTGGGAGTCACTACATAATTTCCAGTTGCTATCTATATCTGCACCCACGTAACCAGCCCATACCTAGTTAAAATAAGGAATACTTTATTTTTAAGTAACATTTTCAATCTTAACTAGGGAGAAGCACAACTAATTGCACTATTTTCTAGTTAAGAGGAAGCCGTGAATATGAAAAATATTGTCATGCTTTATTACATCTATTTTGAGCTGTAATTAAATTATCTAAAACATCATAGGTACGTTTACTTTAGGACAATGAAATTCTATATCTCTTGCATATTAAGCAGTAAATTAGAGCAAGTTGTCATGATGTATTAGTTGTGGAGAATTTCCAGATGCAAAGGTACTGTATTTATGCATATGTTTACAGTTAGAAAATTAATGCAAAACCTCAGAAAATGCAAAGAATATTTCCATGCTTTAATGATCAAGCATATTTATTTTTGTATTTTCCATAGCTTTACTGTAATTTACTTTGTCATGCCTTTAAGTGTTTAAATGGTATCCTTTACATGTACTAAGAAATTCATATGCAACTATCTAGATAACCTGCTCATACAAATGGTGGGGGGATAGACCATAGGTAGTCAACCTTTGCAGCTATTGGGGACTACAACTCCCATCCTCCCCAGTTAGACTATGGCTGATTGTTGATGATTGGAGTTGTAATTTTCCATCAGCTGAGATGCAAAGATTGACTACCGCTGGGTAGACCACTTCTCTATGCCATACCGTAGTCAGGGTCTATTGCAATTATTTGGCTGGTTGTGTGGTATATGATAGCTTAAGCAATAATTGGAAATCTGAGGCCCTCCAGCTATTCAGGTCTACAATTCACATCATCCCCAGCCAGTCGTTGGCTGATTGGGGATAATGGGATTTGTAGTCCTGATCAGGGATTTAAACTTTTACTCACAATTTAATTTAAACAAGTATATACAGCAGTAGTTTTCATCCAGGGTTCCATGGCACTTTGGTGTACCCTGAGCACCAGTTTACGTGTGAGCGTTTGACAAACATGTTGTAGTTGAGGTTCTAACTTGAGCCCAGAAAGAGGGTTTATGTGCAGCCGACCAGAGGATGTCAGTGATGCAAATTGTGTCATAAATGGGGTGGTACTTCACCAGGTAGGTGGGACTTAATCATATTTGTGCTTATAAAGTGGGTGCGAAGTGGGCAGAACAGGGTGGGAAGGAAGAGAAGTGGGTAGGATGTGGGAGGAACAGGGTTGGAAGGAGAAGAAACTCCCCTTGGTAGGAATCTATTTTGAGTAACTTTGGGGGTATGCGAATCTGTTTTTTTTTTTTTTTTTTTTTTTTCATTCAAGTGGTCAGTTTTTCTGGTATCTGGTTCAACCAGAGGAAAAAAAAATGAAATAAAGCACCTGTTTTGTAAAGTTATTCGAGTCTGGCACAGTATGTTTCATATGAAAACAGAATTTAAATAATTTTGTCATTCATCTTCAGTTGTGAATGAGGTGTAGATTGAAAAACGATTTTTTTCCACTTAGTATCATTCTAAATATGGAGAAAAATATTGTAGATTCTCAACTTTCCCCCTGTCCCCCAGTCTTTTGCTCAGTTGACATCAGCAAAATGTGTTTGGCAACTGTCACAACCATAATATTGATCCTAGCGACTTCATGTTAAATGAGCATTTTCATAACAAGTGATGAAGATATATGCACAAAAAAGAAACAGAGCCCTTCTGGGTCATGTAGAAACATACACTGGTAAATGTGGGTATCTTGCAATTAAAACTCTCTTGTGAGACTTTAAGTGACCAATGTTTTGGTATCCTACAAAAGGACCTTCATCTGAGTGATGTTACAGTGTAATAGACTGGTTTATATACAGTGAAACAAACAAACAACCGAATGTTCCCTTGCCACAGACATAGTCCACCCTATTTGCATAATCTGATGATGTCAGAGCTTCACCCATTCCTTAGGAAAGCATTGCCAACCAAAGTAGAAATCATGTAACATTATTCTCAATGAGGTAAACTAAACAAAAGATAAAAAGATGTGAGATAAAGCAAAAACAGCACATAATACAATGGAAATCAAGATTGTTGCACTATAAATTTTGACTAACTGCTACATAACCTGTAATCGATAAAAAGCCACGTATATACTAACTCCATTGTTTGGATGTTAAGCAGCAGTACCTAGCATGTTCCACAGCGCTATGTGATGTGTCATTTCTTTACTGTATGCAAGCCCTTATGTAATACTGTAACTTCACACTTATGAAAGGTCCTATTGTAAGGGACTGACACATTTGATACCTCTTTAAAGCGTGCAAAGGGAGGCAACATTATTTTGCCATAAGGGCTAAATCACTGTTGAAAATGAGTGTGTTTGTGTGTGTGTAACTCTTGATTAATATCCCTGCTTTGTGACTGCAAACTCAGTAACATTGACAAAGGATTATACTTGGCTGTTTCTTGTCCGTCTGATTAAGAGATGTGCTACTACAAAGAGACTGTCAGTTCCAACTCTTTCTGCACTGATAGAATTGTTCTGTACACTTGTTTCAAACTTGTGCTTCAGATCATTCTTCCTTTGCAGACAAATCCAGTAATATGTTCACTATATAGGAGCAGTGTTGTATCTGTACAGCTGGTCAGACTCCAAAACCAGATTAGATTTTATTTGCAGTACCTGAGTGTATGTATGTTTTCTTTTCAGTTTTGCAATACATGACCTAACTGTAGAGTAACTCCAAACTTAAGGCGAACCTCATTATTATCAATTGATTTTTATGAAGTGAACAGAGCTTTAACACTTTGAGTGCCACAGAGATATCCAGTGCAATGCTTCAGATACCTATCTGGCACTCAATGGGTTAACATTACTTACAATTCCTGGGCAAACCAACTGAGCAGGAGGAAACAAACATTTCTTCTGAATAAAATGTGGCTTTTAACCCATTCAGTGAAATAGAGGTCCCCAACACATTGCATCTTAACCCCTTAATGACAGTTAAGGACCACAGAGCTTTTTGTTTCCCGAAATCAATTCAGGTCTCCCCAAGCGGCTTGCAGCTGCGAGGTGACCTCTGACCTCCATGACATGCCAGGACCGTCATGGGTCCTTAATGTAAGTTTACCCAGGACAGTACTGGTATATTATGGGTCCTTAAGGGGTTAATGTAAATTAAATAAATACAAATTTGTTCTCCCTATGGCTCAGTTGGTTTGCCCCAGAATTTCTCTACTTTTCTTTGTGCAAATGGTCTACTATATATGTAAATACCCTGCTCAGAAGGTAATCACATTTTAATAGCAGAGAACACTCCATTGTGATACTAATACGTTAGCAATGGCCAGAATGGGACCTTTGAACCAATATATATTTTTTTCAATTTAGCAAAAATGTATATTTATATCCGAAGTGCTAAGTTAGTTTCATGGCTATTACTTTAACTAGAGGGGGTGTCCAGTAAAAGAACCACCATTGCGTAGTTGAACTGAAAGTCATAATCATTTATTAATAACTTGCATCTTATCCAGTAAAAACATAGAGAGAGTTAGGGAAAAAGCTTTATATAATGGACTATAACGTACAATGTGAATGATTAATAATTTAGAGTTAACATGAGGCTAGCTGTAAAGAAACTAATGGAAATCTGTGTGTACTCATACTGTTAACTAGAGTGTGGTAACAGTCAGATATAAAAATGTTGTAGTAAATGCAGGTGGCAGGTGCAATAATGTTTCTGGTAAATAAAACAAGATTACTCCTTCTGCTGAAAAATGCTTCTTTCAAAAAGTATTACTGCTAAAATTGTCAAAATGAGGCAGAGCTGCTGTTAGGACTCTGTGGACAGTTGTAGCCTATGGCTCATCTCTCAGAGCAATTGAAGAAATTGCTATTTGGACAGCTGTTGGTAATGTTGTTTCACTTGAACTGTAATAACTTTTTGAACAAAGCATCACCTAGCAGTGAAAACAATCTTGTTTTACTCAATAGTATTAGAATGTTGATATTTTCATAACAATAGTTTACTGTTCCTTTAAATATCAATAACACGTCTACCAAAATGTCTGTGTAAGACCACATACAATGTGAAAATTCAGATATCTTATACAATTAGGGCTTTAGAGTAGATATATTTGTTAGAGAGGAAAAATTAAAAATGAATCAGGTGGGGACTTTTCTTATATTTATATGCCATTTGGTACGAGAAACTGAAGTTTATGTATCCATTGGCCTTATTTTGAAGAAGGTTGTTCTCATGAGTCTCTATTAGCTGGCTTAGCTACTAGCACATGACATTATAAGCAGTGGAAAGTGACGGGCTGCCAGGTTCGTGGTCCCACCAACTCTATTACCCATTCACAGCCGATGTTCACTCTAATCTAGGTATGTGACACTTGCTGTTTAGGACAATACTTCCAATCATCCTCTTCTGGAAATATGGCAGAGTTTCCCCCTCCCATCCCTTTTACTGATGTAACACTGCTCACCTCAGAGCAGCAAGACTGTCCAGATGGATCGCAGAGAAGGACAATCTTCAGTGAGCATAAGGAAAAACCTGAAAAACCTGTCAAGGGGGGTAGGGTTTTCTTTATGTTCCCAGTAAGAAGATTGTCCCTTGTTGTGAGCTGTCCGGTCAAGAGACCAGATTCCACATCTGAGGGGAGGCAGCTTACATTTGGTAAAAGGGGAGGGAGGGAGATACTTTATCATTCAGTTACTCTTGTCCTACAACTCTGACAGTATTGAAATAACAATCTCCATGGTCAAATACTTTGAAGATTAATTGGAGCTGCTTATATTGTGAAACATTACTATCCCTTTAATATGGGCAGATCTAGCAGCTTTGATGGTGCTGTATCCCTGCCTCCTACTTATCTCTGCACTGCACAGGTCCTTAGATGCAGCATGATGTCATGCAGGCAGGTCAGCAGTATTCCACAGCAGATCATCAGTGGAGATTCAAATGAAGTAAAGAAGTATTTTATTAATATTTTTATACATTTATGTTCCTAACCTTGACCCTCTCAGATATTTCCAGAGAGCTTACTTTCAGTGACTGTGAAGTCAAGTATAGTGATACAATGTAAAATGATACATAGTAGGCACTAAGTGCTGCAGGGATAGTGTTACTTTGTATCATTATTCTACTTTGATGGACAAGTGCCCAGAAAACTCTGTAAACAAACATCCAAGGAGCTCACTGTCAGGGAAAAAAAATAAATGAAGATGAAAAAATGTACAGACACTATGACTTTATATTTTAGTCACTTTCAGAATATGTAACATCATGAAAAAAGGCTTGTCCCCGAATAAAACAAGGGTACTCCCACTGCTGAGAGATATTTTATTAAAAAATTATAACATCTCAAACTTGATTTTTTTAGGTGCAATATCACAGTGACCTGAAAATTTACAGAAATGTTGCTGTTGCTACACCATCCTATGGAGATTTATGGTCTACGGACCAGAGCAGTCCATAGGACTGTACATTTTCAGGCCACTGTGATTTCTCTGTCGTCCAATACAGGTTACTGGTAACTTTGGGTAGGCGATCCGCCCCTTTAAGTAGGCAGGAACAATTCTAGAAGTGAATGCAGGGGGTGGAGCCTACCTTCTCTCCTTGGCTGCAGCTAGCCAATCAGATCCAGTAAGATTTGTTCCAGGCAAGAGACCAGTTCTGCTATAGTTTTAGCTAATTTTTTATTTTTCTGTTAGAAATGGAATACCACCATTAGGCGAATTACCATAACTGACAATGCCCTTACATGTGGCTAGCTCAGTATCCAGGTGCTTTTGTGGACCTTAAGCCCTTGGGGGAAAATCTTGGATTCAAGTTCTTTCCCCAGGATTTGCCCACTGAGTCTTCTTCTTAATACATGGGGATCTGAAGACAGAAGATCTGCAGGAAAGGAGAGCAACCCTTTGAGTGCTGCAGGTCCACATGTCCCACAGTGCCCCTCCTCTCAGGGGTTTTCCTTTGGAGTTCCTATTGCACACTTCTGCACTCAATGGGTTTATCTGTATGTCTGCTGGGTGTTTTGGACAAGTTTCTGTGGTAACTTAACCCTTTAGTTGCTGGTTTATCATCTTTTGGGGGATTATTGGCACTTTCCCTACTGGGTTCAGTGTTTATTGGGTCTAGTGACATGTTTTAGTAATGTCCAGTGCACATTCACTTTTCAGTTACAACTTTGCAAAATTTGTGTAAAGGCGAGCTTTTACCGCATAGACGCCATTGTTCCATTCACTTCTATGGGACTGTACAGTTTGGGACAAATCTCTGCAACCGCTCATCGTATCGACTTCAGAGATGGCTCATTTTGTTTGTCTGCCCTTGCTCTGTTATCCTGTGATTGTTTTTTGTGTGTTGGGGGGCTCAGGGGGCTTCGGGCACTGTTGGGGTACGTTTTCTGGGAAAACTGCATTTCCCATGAGCACTTGCTTTGCACGCTCATTTCTGATCGTCATCTGCCGCGGCAGCCATTTTGTGCTTTTCCTGAATGAGTATCCTACACAGGGCTTGGACTCTCCTTCTCTCATCTGCAGATTAACCCTCCGCCTGCCCAATATGTGCATTTTAGTGATTTCTGGGGTGAAATTTTAATCTTACACACTGTATTTGGGCAATTCCTTATATTTTAAACATTTTGACACTGTGAGAATGTCTAATCCGTTAGAGTTTGGGGCCAGGCCTAAGACTAAGGATGTCTCTGTGTCCCCTATTGTGCATTGCTCCTCATGTTATTCAGGGTTACCTAGAGAATTCTCAGGTCTTTTATGCCCAGCATGTTCTGATGTCCCTGAGTCTCTCCCAGGGACCTCCAGCCATGCATTAGAGCCAGTTTGGGTGCAAGAGTCCAAGGTTGCTACTAGAAACCTCTGGTCTACATTGCAACTCTTTCCATCCCAGTTATAGGGGGTCTTCCACTCCTGGCAGACCCCTACTTCCGTCAGATCTTCCCTGCCGAAACCACAGGGAGTACCTGACGTATCAGATTCCTCTGAGGAGGAACTTTTGGTGGATTCGGACGTTGAGAAATGTTCTGCTGTGGGCTTCTCTCAGTGTTTTGTGGACCCCTTTGAGGCTGATCCTGATCCCTAGGCTGAGCGCTTGATTAGAGCTCTCATTTTCTTTTCAAGGCACCTCTTTGTTTGGGCCAGATCTTAAAGATCTGATTAGTGAGGCCACAGGGGGCAAGAGTACCCTTCTGCCTATGGTCTCCAGGAGGAAGACGCCTCTCGAGCGTAATCGTCTTTTTCGTTTCCTCCAGACTGCAGGTGGTTCCCTCAGCTCCGTGTTCCTCCTCCAATCCCAAACAACAATGGAAGCCCAAGGTCTCCTCCAAGCCTAAGGCTTCCATCCCTTCTTCGGCATGACTCTCCGAACCCAGGTCTCCACTCGGCTGTGGGTGGCCGTCTGCGTCACTACCACAGTGTCTGGGAAGATTCAGTTGCGGACCCGTGGGTTTTACAGGTGGTGGCGGAAGGGTACAGGATCTTCCTCCCTTTCGTTTTTTCCCCTCTCATACACCGCAGGGCATAGAAAAAATGCCGTCTGTTCAATGGCACTATCCAGGCCCTTATGGACAAGGATGTTCTGGAACCAGTTCCAGTTTGGGACAGAGGTATGGGTTTTTACTCAAACCTCTTTGTGGTCTCCAAGAAGGATGGTGGCTGTCACCCCATTTTGGATTTGAAGGATCTCAACTCCTTTGTGATCAAGACTCATTATCACCAGGAGTCCCTAAGAACAGTGATTGCTTCTATGTCCCCGGGAGAATTCCTTGCCTCTCTGGGTCTTCAGGATGCGTATCTACACATCGCCATCGGGACAGCATCAGAGTTAATTCATACATGGACGACCTGCTTCTGAAAGCCCCTTCTGCGGAACTTCTTCAACAGCAGGTTCAGGACTGCATTCATGCTCTCACCCATCTCGGGTGGATCATCAACATGGACAAGTCAGATCTTGTCCCATCCCAGCATTTGGTCTTCCTGGGCCTTCTCTTCGACACTCAGCAGAGCATGGTGTTTCTCACGGACGAGGTGACTCACCAGATCGCCCACAGGGTTTGTGATCGAGGTGTTCAGGGGTCAGCCGGACCTTCTGAAAATGTCAATGTCCCTCCCTCTTCAGGTGGAACTGAGTTTCTCGTGGTGGCTCGAGCTCTCCAATCTGCTGAAGGGCAAGTCCTTCCTGGTGTCCTTCTGGACCATGGTGACGATTGATGCCAGCCTGTTCTGCTGGGGAGCGGTCCTGGGTCGCCCAAGTGCTCAAGGTCGGTGGTCTCCAGAGGAGACTCTCCTTCCCATCAACGTGGTGGAGCTTCGGGCGATATTTCATGACCTTCTCCTTTGGACACCCCAGCTGGAAGAATGTCCAGTCCGGGTCCAGTCTGACAATGCCACGGCTGTGGCTTACATCCACAAGCAGGGAGGAACAAGAAATCTCACTGCTTGGTTAGAGGTTAAGGCTATTTTGTCCTGGACAGAAGTATATGTTTCTGCCATATACGCAGTGCACATTCCTGGTATAGACAACGTCATGGAAGACTTCCTCAGTCGACACACAGTGGACAGCGGAAAGTGGGAACTGCACCCAGAGGTGTTCACCCTCATTGTTCAGAAGTGGGGTCTTCCTTGCATCAACCTGATGGCAACAAGACACAACTGGAAGGTTCCAATGTTCTGCTCTCGCTGGAGGGATCCTTTAGCTCTAGCAGTGGATGCCATCTCCGTTCCTTGGTTATTTCTTCTGGCTTACATCTTTCCTCCCCTCCCCATGTTGCACAGGGTTTTATGGAAATTGAGACTGGAGCGCTGTCCAATCATTCTGATTGCTTCGTACTGTCCTCGACAGGCTTGGTTTCCGGAGCTTCTGGATCTGTCAGTGACAAGCCATTCCGGCTACCTTGCTGTCCCAATCTTCTTCTACAGGGTTATCTGTGTAAGGAGGATGTTCATCGTCTAGGTTTGACAGCTTGGAAATTGAATCCTCAGTACTGAAGAAGAAAGGTTTTTCTTCTGGTGTGGTGGCTACTATGCTTAGTGCCAGCAAACCTGTTTCTTCTAAGGACTACAGTCGTGTCTGGTTGACCTTTCTCTCTTGGTGTGCTGATTGGGACCTTTCTCAGGATTTTGATCTGCCTAGGGTCCTGGCTTTCTTGCATGACAGTGTGGATAAGGACCTCAGTTTGATTTCCCTTAAGGTTCAGACTTCTGCTCTGTTTTCTTTCAGAGGCGCATTGCTATTCTTCCTGATTTCAAGGTTTTCTTTCAGGGAGTTGCTCATACTTGTCCTGTTTTCAAGACTCCCGCTCCTCAGTGGGATCTTAACTTGGTTTTGGGCATCCTTCAGCACCCTCCCTTTGAGTTCTTGGCTACTATTCCTCTATGCCTGCTGACATGGAAAATGGCCTTTCTTCTGGTGGTTGTGACTGTTCGCCGTGTTGCGGAGTTGCATGCTCTGTCTTGTAGACCACCCTTTTTGGTGTTTCACAAAGACAAACTGGTGGTTCTCACTTCTCAGGGGTTTCTCTTGAAGGTGGTTTCTGAGTTCCACATTAATCAGGAGATTGTGGTGCCTTCTTTCTTCTCTGACCCTACCTCTAACAAGGAGAGGGATCTCCACTTGTTAGATGTGGTGCGTTGTTTCAAGTTTTATGAACATCGCACTGAGTCCATTAGACAATCTGACGAACTGTTCATCATTTCTGAGGGCCCCAGGGCAGGGAAACCTGCATCCCAAGTTACTATTGCGTCTTGGATCAAGTCCAATATTCGTAAGGCTTACGAGCTAAGGAAGAAGCCTGTTCCCTTTCGGGTCATGGCTCATTCTACTAGATCTATTGGTGCTTCATGGGCTTACAAGAATCTGGCCTCCGCTGATCAGTTGTGCAAGGCTCCCACTTGGTCGTCTATGCACACTTTTTCGAAGCACTACCGTGTTGATGTGCTGGCATAGGCTGACGCCAGTTTTGGGAGGAAGATCCTGGAGGCAGTCTTGACTGTCTAGGATCTTCTTCAGTTCTTTGGTGCTTCCTTCACTTTTGAGCTCTGTTGGCTCTAGTTCAGTGTGCTTTGCAACAGTTCCTGGGGTGTTGTTACCCCTGTTCAGTGTCCATTGACACTTCATTTGTTTTGTTGAGCTATCTCTGATCTGATGGTTCATATCTGCTCTGGTGACTTTGGAGGCCCTGTGCCTGGTCCTTGCCTTACTTCCCTCCTCTGGGAAACTCAATGGTTGGACATCCCAAAGTTACCAGTAACCTGTATTGGACGACAGAGAAAAGAGGATTTTAGTCTTACCTGTTAAATCCTTTTCTCTTAGTCCATACAGGTTACTGGTCTCCCACCCTGTCAAGGGACCATGCTTGGGTCTCCTGTGGCAGACCATGGGGGTCCTTCGGGGTCATGCTCACAGGAGTCTTCTTTCCCTTCTACTATCTAGTCAGTAGTTAGTGTCTCAAATTTTACTGGAGCTGATTGGCTAGCTGCAGCCAAAGAGGGAAGGTAGGCTCCACCCCCTGCATTCACTTCTAGAATTGTTCCTCCTACTTAAAGGGGCGGATCACCTATCCAAAGTTACCAGTAACCTGTATGGACTAAGAGAAAAAGATTTAACAGGTAAGTGTAAAATCCTCTTTTTGCACCTAAAAAATAAAGTTTGAGCTGTTATCATTTTTTAATAAAATATCTCTCAGCAGCGGGAGTACCCTTGTTTTACTCAGGGGGATAAACCCTACAACATATATTTTTTTAAACATTTTAAGTATTACTATACCTTTAAGTTCTTCCGCATGGCCTTTTAATCCCAATTGTCAGCAATCGTAGATTATTCCTCAACACCTTTGGCAGTCCTCTTCTCATAAATAAATAGATAACCCCTGGCTGTACAGTATAACCTAAAAGTCCAGTAAGCATATAAAGATGAAATAAATCTGTGACACACAGTAGTATATTTTAAAACAGTGTAATTATTCCATATGGTTAAATGTGTGTTAACACAGTAAAAAAAAACATGAAAAGTCTCTACTCGGTATAATGTCCGGTTTCCTTTTCATGTGGATGTTTGTTACTGTGGAAATGCACTTTATACCATATGGAAATAGTTTCAAAATGTTCAGATGTGTGTCATGGATTTCCATCTGTCTAAGTAAAAGATTCTTATCCCATTAAAGGAATAGTAATGTTTCTCAATAAAAGCAGCTCTGATTAATCTTCATAGTATTTGGGCCATGGAGAGTGTTATTTCAATACTGTCAGAGTTGTAGTTCAAGAGTAATTGAATGATAAAATATCCTCCTGCTCCTTTTACTGATGTAGCACTGCTCACCACAGAGCAACAAGACTGTCCGGATGGATCGCAGAGAGGGACAATCTTCAGTGAGCATAAGGAAAAACCCGTCAAGGGGGGCAGGGTTTTCCTTACACTCACAGTAAGAAGATTGCCCCTTGCTGTGAGCTGTCTGGTCTTTGGACCAGATTCCATCTGGGGGGAGGTGGCTTACACTAGGTAAAAGTGACAGGAGGGGGATACTTTATCATTCAATTACTCTTGAACTACAACTCTGACGGTATTGAAATAACACTCTCCATGGCCCAAATACATTGAAGATTAATTGGAGCTGCTGTTTTTGTGAAACATTACTATCCCTTTAAATCCTTTATTACAGTCCAAGCACATATCGGACATTCATGCATATCTAACCAGGTCTTGGAGCATCTTTAATTGTAAATTTGAAAAAGCAGAATAAAGATTGGTATAGTGGATGTATTTAGATGAATGAAAAAAGTTTTCTATTTGAGAATGCAGTACAATTCAATTTTATTGCAAGCAAATTAAATCTCTGAGTTGGAAGTCAGGGCATATAAAGCACATAAAAGGTGAAGACAGAGCAAGGTAATGTTTCAAGGCAACAGCCATAGAAAACGGAAAGTCACAATGAATGATTAGTCTCCTTCTGCTGCTTCTTGCTGTTGAGAATCTTTTCAGGGCTATACTGATTCTGAATTTAGTTTCTTGCACAAGGAGAGACAAGTACTGAAAAGCTGCTAAAGTACCTTCATAGCATATGGAAGTTACAAAGTATATTTTTTACATTTATACACATTTGGTGGGAATACCCATGTATTGTTCCCCCTCTAGGAAAGTTTAATATAGAGAATTCCACTATAAATAAAGTTGTGTTAATTGACTTTGGGCTAGAGGATGTATCAAGACATACTGCCTTTTTGTTACTGCACATTTTAATAGCACTTATATTAGCAATTGCTAGGTCTTGGAAAAATAATTAACCACCCTCTAAAAAAGAAACCTTTGATATCTCTAATAATGAATCTTTAGAGCAAATGACTCGTAGACTGCATTATAAATAAGCCAGGCTGATACATTTGCTCCCTCTGGACATTTCTTTCCATAAATAATCATGTAAGATCAACATACTAACTTTTGAAAAGTGAACTGTTCCCAATGTGACTGGATTTCAGATTGCAAAAGTTAAAACCCTGCCATCGTATGCAATTGTGCTATTGTTCGGAAAATCCCCGGAAGGGAACGCAGTGTACAGGAGGGGAAGCATGTCATTTGGTGGGTTGATGCATAAAGGAAGTGTGTGTGATGGGGAGGAGTAAAAGGAAAGGGCTTAAAAGGGGTTGATGACAGGAAGTAGAATGTCATCTGGAAGAAGAGAGGACATAGGAAGCATGCCTAGGAGAATCCCCGTTGCTTTGTTTGTTTGTCTGCCTGCTTGCTGAGTTCCTGGGTCCTGGTGTGCCTGAGGAGAGGAGAGCGTGAAGTCTTGGTCGGTTCTCCTACCTGACTGAGGCAGCTGGTTCCTATGGTGCACGGTTGTAGCATTCCAGTGACTTTCCTTCCTGCTATTGAGTGGCCGTTGTTTGGACAGGAGGGTCCTGTGTGCTTGAGGTGAGGTACTGCTCTGACTTCACCACCGTGCTCCCTGTGCGAACGAGGATCGTCAGAGAGCAGTGCAGGTGCTGACGGGTCGGCTTCCGGTTGTCCGGCTGAATGTGGATGAGACTGTGGGCCTTCAGGGCCCCGCGATTTGTGCCAGGTGTATCGCATGGTGGGAGGGACTGTCACCTCTGCCAGAGGACCGGGAGACCACTGCAATCCTTGCTTTCCAAAGGAGCCTGGGTGAAAACATGGGCTGCGCAGGGATCCGGCAATGTGCTGCACTGCCATGGGGTTGCAGCTGGTTGCACTGACTCGTTGGATGTGGTGCTGTTCTGGGTGCAGTCGCCAGCAGCCGGGTGGTGTCACTGGAAGTGGCATTGACTGTAATCATTGTTACAGGCCCCGGGATTGGATGCTCTGGCTACTTGACAACGAGTTGTGAGTCGACTAAGGGGTACGTCCGTCTTGGGGCTGGGACCTCCACAGAGCTGGGGACGGGGCTGGGACTGAGGGTTCCACATGCAAGGAGCGGATCCATGCTACAGGATATCTGTCTGCTGTCCTATCAGCCCTTCATCTCTGCTCGTCTGGCTGGAGGCCTAGGTAAGCGGTGGACCAGTTGTGTGGGTCACCAGGCCAGGACGCAGCTGGTGGAGGTTGGCTGGCTCCATGGGACTTTCAAGAGTTTGGCTTGTTCTCTCCACGTTGATAGTCTCACACATGTGGCACTATCATCAGTGGGTGTGGGGGAGTATGTGGATGTCTGTGTATGTGGCTGTGATTTTTTGTGTGTGTATCTGTGCTGTGGATAGGTTGTGTGTTTGTGTTTCTATTATACATCTTAAGAACTCACGAAAAGAAAATGGATTCCTAATGTGTGTTTGCGTATAAATAAATTTGTGTGTGTGTATATATATATATATATATATATATATTAAAAAAAAAAAAAAAAAAAAGCAAACTTGAATCAATAAATGTTAAGGCGATAGTAATGTTTCACAAAAACAGCAGCTCCAATTAATCTCCATAGTATTTGAGCCATAGAGAGTGTTATTTCATTACTGTGAAAGTTGTAGTTCAAGAGTAATTGAATGATAAAGTTTCCCCCTCCCGCCCCTTTTACCTAGTGTAAGCCCCACTCCTCAGATGTGGAATCCAGTCCATAGACCAGACAGCTCACATTGAGAGAGTCAATATTCTTACTGTGAGAACAATGAAAACCCTGCCCCCCTTGACAGGTTTTTCCCTTATCGTAATTGAAGATTGTCCCTGTCTGCAATCTACCTGGACACTCCCTGGTGCTCTAAGCTGAGCAATGTTACATCAGTAGAAGGAGGCGGAGGGGGATAATTTATCATTCAATTACTCTTGAACTACAACTCTGACAGAATGTCACGTCTGAGCTTAGGCAGTCAGAAGCCCAGAAGTACGGAAGAGGATGCTCCTCTAACAAGTATGATTGTAGCGAGAGGCTAGGGAGCGTCGCTAGGGGCCGAAGCTAGATTGCATTGGCCAACCATAGGCAGGTGTGCTGCGGCCTAAGCAGTATACAGGTGCTAGCCGCAAAGCTAGATAGCCCCCTTCGGTTGAGCCTCCATTGACTCTGGACACCCCACCACGGTTGGACTATACCCCAATGGCTCCAGAACAGACTCCAGAAAGCTGGAACACCCACCAATATGGTAGAGCAAATAGTGGGCTGGCCACAGGAACAGCTGAGCAGGATGAGACAGCTAGCCAGAAGCAGGAACCCCAGAAGGGCAGAGGAGAAATCAGACAAGCTGCTCAGCAACAAAAATCAGGACAGGACCAAGGGACAAGGCAGGAGAATAGTCAGACTAGCCGGTTATCAACGAAATCAGATGGACAGCAACGGAAAGCTGTTCTGGAGAAGGACAACTCGCAGCAAGTAGGAAGCTCCACACAGGGATAGGGACACTCTGATAACGCTTCAGATACAGAGTGAAGGCATCTTAAATAGAGAGACCCAGAGCGGCTTCAAAAGGGAAGACTGAGCATGCGCTAGCCCATCCTGGAAGAGGATTGTCAAGACAAGCGTCGGAAGGCAGAAGACGCCAGTCAGAAGAATCAGCACGGAGGACATCCACATGGCATGGAGGTGACACAGAATTGAAATAATACTCTCCAAGGCCCAAACACTATGAAGATTAATTAGAGCTGCTTTTATTATGAAACATTACTATCCCTTTAACAACAAAACCAGGGTAAAGGTTAGGTGTGCTATGTGTGTACAACACACACCTAAATTACGTGGGATGTGGGTTAGGGTAATAAGTTCCAAAAAAAACCCAAAAAAAACAAAACAAAAATGTGTATATATGTGTGGCATATATATATGTGTGTATGTATGTATGTGTATATATATATATATATATATATATATATATATATATATATATATGTGTAGTTGTATGGAAACAAAAAACATTTCAGAATGTCCTGGGCTGATCTGGCAGCTTATGAGGTTGTAGTTGACCACCTATGGGGGGTTTACTGCTTTTGCTGGCTGTCAGGATGGTTGGTCTGTCCAGATGGGGGGGATCCAGGACTGCAGTTAGCGGTGTGAGGCTCCGGGATGGGGAGAGGTTGGCCTTTGCTGGGCAATTGCTGCAGCTTTGGTTAATTTTTCATGGGTACATGCGGAGTTGCACGGGTGACAAGCTGGTCCAGGCTTGCTGGGGGGCTGCGGGGAGTACCTGCTTCTTCCCACTGTGCAGTAGTTACTGCAGCAGGTGGTTCTTTGGTTTGATGGTGTTCGTCGCCACTGACTGTTTGCTGGGCGTTTTTTTCCCAGTGGTGTCCCCTCCCTATTTTCTTCACAGGTAGCGGTGATCTGCAGGAGTGCCTTTGGTTGTGGCTCGCTGGTGGCGCTTTTCAGTTGGTTCCTATCCCCTTGTCGCCTAATGCCACTGGGTCATGGAGGTTTGTGGCGCAGGGGTGCCACCTAGGGAAGTGGCGTAGCTGTGTGGTCTTCCAGGCTGACGCCCCTTGGCGTCCAGAAGATATCAATTGCGTGCCGGGATGCGGCCTGTCGTTTTCCCGGACACACTGTGGTGCTGGTGACATGCTGCGATGTTGATGTATGGTGGGATGGCAGCACTCAGAGGTCCTGCTGCTTGTGGTGAATGCTGCAGATGGTGCGATAAAACCATACCATATGGCTGTTTGGTTTTTCAAACTACATGCGGCTGGCGCATGACAATAATAATGTGAGTGCAATTAGTTAAATAAAGCTGTGGTCTGTTATCCCCAAAATAGTTGTGTCTTGTACTTCTTTATGGATAAATCCTTCCACTTATGACAGGAAATTCCCCGGAAGGGACCGCAGGGTACAGGAGGGAAAGCATGTCATGGGGAGGGTTGATGCATAAAGGAAGCGTGTGTGATGGGGAGGAGTAAAAGGAAAGTGCTTAAAAGGGGTGGGTGACAGGAACCAGAATGTCGTCTGGAAGAAGAGGGGACATATGAAGCATCTCTCCCTCCCTCCCTATTATGGTGTGGTTGTGTGTCTCTGCTAAGCGGATAGTCCTTGCACGGTTTTTCAGAGATAGATAACTGATGTGGTAAAGTTAAGGGATTTTATCCTCGGATGGAAACCCTTTGGGAGTTTACCCTGGACTTAGGTTGCGGGAGGTGACGTTATCCATTGAAGCTAAAATGGATGGCCAATGGGGTAATTAATGGGAATCAGGTATAAGTGCTGATAATGGTAGAATCAGCTGTAAGTGCTGAACATGGAATCAGCTGTAAGTGCTGAACATGGTGGAATCAGATGTAAGTGCTGAAAAATGGTGGAGTCAGCTGGAAGTGCCGATGAACGTTGGGACCAGCTGTAGTGCTGAAGAATGTGGGAATTTTAGCATGAGCCCATACAATTTGGCTATGCCTGGTTTTAAGTCAATGAAATATTGATTATCAGTTAAGGATTAATTACTGTTGAGTATGAATAATAATAATAATATGAGTGAAATTAGTTAAATAAAGCTGTGGTCTGTTATCCCCGAAATAGTTGTGTCTTGTATTTATTTATGGATCATACCCTCTCCCTATGACATGACTTTTAGAGCAACAGAGGAAGCTGATATTTGCTGTTGGCTGGTAGGATATCACAACCTCTCTGCACATCCAATAGGAAAGCAGCAGCCATGGGCAGCTTCAACTCTTGCAGGAGGTGAGACAGAAAGCTGTGATTGGGACTGTACAGTGAGGATTGTACATTTATAATGCTGTTACTCCCAGAGGGAGGCAAAGTGGTGATTAACTAATAAGATCTGAGCTTTAATATTTTCTCTGAGTTTCATGGCCTTAAATAAGCACTTATCTGAAATCATGTTGGGAGCATTTGAATGTTTAAATTGTGGGGCATTTTCCTTTTAGAAATATTATTTTATAGCACCCACTTTAGCATTTTAGTCTAAATGTATTGCAATACACTGGAGGCCTCTTTAGCATTCAATAAGTTAAACGTTCCATTAAAGTCAATGGGAATTTTGGAAGTTTGTTTTTGTCATCTATGGGTCATATGCACAATCATAAAATAGGAGCCATTTTGGACAAATCAACATTACCATAGAGGACAAACTGATTTAAATAGTGCTTTTATAATAATCCTATTCTATAATTCGCTAAGGATTTTTGTCAGAAGCCGTCATGCGCAGTAGAGACGGCTGTGCATGATGCAGTCATGCGCAGTACAGACTGCCCGCTCCACGGCTGATATGGAGTGGGGCACTCCGAATTCAGACCAGAATCCTCTCTGCGCACTTCCTGGGACCAACCAGTTCCAGGAAGGTGTGCAAAGAGGACTGCAGTCTGAATTCAGAGCTCCCTACTCCGTATCAGCCGCGGTGCAGGCAGTCAGTATTGCGCGTGACTGCAGAGCTGCCAGTAATAATAATAATAATCATAGTGTTGTTTGCTCTATGGGTGCTCAAGCAAATTGGTGCACGGCCTTAACCAACTGGTAGCAGCCGATAAATAGTTGTTACTATTACCCAATCTATTGGAACTCATTTAAAGACCTCTGAAGGACTACAGCCTGAGGTTTGGACAGGTACTACAGTTGGTGAGCTATCCCTCGGACAGAGACCTCTTTAGAATACATGGGGATGATTCACTAAGCAGTGACCTCTCCAGTTTATCACTTCTCCAATTCTATGTTATTCTGTAGAGCCTATTCACTAAGATCTCCAAAGATGAAGAAATCTTAGTTTATTAGCCCCATAGAATAACAGAGGAATTGGAGAAGTGTCACGGCTTAATGAATCTCCCCCAAGATGTTAAAACCCCATTTAAATCATTGACCTTTTTTTGGTCCCCAATGGTGCAGTTGGTTTGCTCCAGAATTGCTCCAATTTCTCTATGTGTATGGGCTGAAATTATCAGTATCATCAGATATGCTGTGTTCAGTCTTTGTATGAAAATTTGGCTTAATAGCTAATCTCAGTACATAGCATCAAGTATAGAATACGGATTGTGGGATAGTGTTTTTTATAATGAATTGCTGGAATAGTATGCTATTTTAATAGCATACTGTAATTTCACTCATTTTCTCTCACTAGAGTCTAAGAGTGGAGAGCTTTTAGTTTGAAATGAATGTCAACATTTTTCAGGTTTATTATGCAGTGTCTTATTAAATAAAGTAAATATATATAAATTGCTATGAATTAATCTTTTCTACAAAGTGCTCCATTCATTAACATTCCATTGCCATTATCAAGATATGGAGCTTTCTCTAAAAGTGTTTTCCATATGACATCAATTACAGTGTGAAAGAGATTTACCCTATTTACTCAAGCTCAGTGAAGAGATGTAAATATTGAAGGTAAACGGCCATAGGGGTTTCACATACACGCTGAATAAAATAGATTTGTATAGAAATGTATTCCTTTTATGGGTTACTTGCTTCATGTGCTTGCTTGGAAGTCATTATTTTAGCTTGTTATGCTGTGTGTCTGCCTGTTCAGCATACTGGTGCTGATATACAAAAAGGATTGGCAGGAAACTAATAGAACCATTGATTTAAACTGGATTTTTAACCCACTGTATGCTAGACAAGTTTATTGCATACATGGGGTTAAAAATCCCAATTAAATCAGTGCTAGTTTTATATATATATGTTCCTTGCAGTACTGTTTGCTCCAAACCTTTTTAGTACATTGACCTCAATATGCGGCTGCTCTATGGCAGGTCAAGGAAGCCTCTTGACTATTATGGTTTGTAGACTTTCAGGCAGTTATACAACTCCAGAATTTGCAAACATGGAATAAGATACACTCTTGACATGTTTATTTAGTGGGGACAGGAATACATAATATGACATGTCAGACACATTCAGGTTAATGGAAATTGACAGCCATAGGACACAGAAACCTGCATTGCATTATTTAATAGAACACTACATTATGAAACACACACACTCACTGATGCACGCACACACACACACACACACACACACACTCATACTCACTCATGCAT
Source organism: Rhinophrynus dorsalis (assembly GCA_037306005.1). Classification (NCBI taxonomy): domain Eukaryota; kingdom Metazoa; phylum Chordata; class Amphibia; order Anura; family Rhinophrynidae; genus Rhinophrynus; species Rhinophrynus dorsalis. Next base: position 224,057,937 of record CM074723.1, read on the forward strand.
ATACATACACTCACTGATACACATGCATACTCACTAATGCAAACACACTCATACTCACTGATGCAAACACACTCATACTCACTCATACACACACTCTTACTCTCATAGACATACAAACACGCATACTCACTGCTGAATATGGTACTGTAGAATAATGCTTTATTCCATATTGAAATAGACAGTGTGTATTGGGTTTAGCAAAGCCAACATTTGCAGGATATGGTGAGTGTGCATATAGTACCTAGAAATCAAACTGGAAGGCTTCAAAGTCTAGAAGTTCAGTGAGTGTCTTGAATAAACAGCCAGAGACCCCTTATTGGTCCTCTGAACTAATTGGTTGAGGGTAAATTGTAGCAGAGATGGGCAACCTGTGCTCTCCAGTTGTTGAGCACTATAATTACTATATTCCCCTGCTGCCCAATGGGAATGATGTGAAGTCTTCAACAGCTGGGGAGCATCAGGATGCCCACCCCTGAACTAAAGGGAAAACAATTGCTTTTATATACAATTATAAAATATATATATATTCAGTTTTGTGGTCCGTTCACAAAGCAGTTTTTTTAAATTCACTAATGCCTAAAAAACTCAACCATGTACCTCAGCTATTCTGTTGCTGGGGAGGTATACGGCAAAACAAGCGTTGTTCAAAACGAGCATTTTTGTTTCCTCAACTCGCGCTAAATAGTGAGAATTGTGGGAACATTAAAGGAAAAAAGGCAAACTCTTGTTCTTGACAATGTCAAACAATGAGAGTGAGCTAAAACTAGGCAGAAATGTAACAATTACCTGTCATCCGCTTTCTGGCTTCTTCTTTAATCTCCTTTCTTCTGTCTTCTTTTCTTCTTTCTTGCTGTTAAAAAAAAAAAAAAAATCCATGAGTGCTCTTTGATTAAAAAAAAAAATAAGCCCCCAAAGATGCTACCCTTAACCCTTTGATTGGTTAACTCTTTGACGCTCAAAGGGTTACTATAGATGGCATCTGAAAGTCCGCATGAAATAAATATATTAAATGTATTTAAATTTGTCCATTTTGAGTAAGTCAGACTGCCAGGATTTTGACCCAACGCTGGCTTTTATATGCTAGTCTCGGTTCAAAATAAATTGGCAGTCCCCAATTGGTTGGGAAGTGCTTATGCACCTCCCAGCCAATCAGCTTCTAGCAGGGTTCGTTACCCCTCCCCCCCAACCAGTTGGACATTTCTGCATGGTTTTTGGTATTGACAGCACAGTTTATAGAATTGTAAACTGTGCTGTCAAAACCATTGCCACTGGTTTTAAAAATACCGGGGCCCCTGGAGAGTTCCCAGTTATGTATATCTCTGTGATAGTAACCTGTGTGACAGTAAACTGTGTAAACCTGTATTTGTAACAAATTAATATTTTGGGAATTTTTCTGAAGGTTAGTAATTACTATCCCTGCAGCAGTTACCTATGTGAACTAAACCGTAAAAGGACAAGTAATCCTAATAATAACCACATACTTACCTTACTATGACTAGATAACCCTGTTGGCACCTTTGAATTTTGCTCATAGATGTCTAGATGTCATGTTTATAGAAGACATACAGGTGCAGGCATTTTTTTTTTTTAAACAGCAGAAGGCAGAGTACACAAGCCTACTTAACCCTTTAAAGACAATTGGGGTGAGCAAAGCATTGTAAAGCTATGCACTTCACACCCTCTTGTCCTTAAAGGGTTAAGATTACTACATGCAATTAGCAATTTTAGTTTCTGTGATCCTGTTAGCAACTATCATGTCTGCCTCCATGGACCTGAAAATGTTATTTCTTAAAAAAAGAGCAAGTGAATATGCATAGGGACCATTAGGCAAGTTTTAATAATGCATGGACACCTTATCTTACTGGCTGGTAAAGTCAGTGTGCCACATCAACAGCTGTCAGCCTAGACAGGAAACTGGTCTGATTGTATGGGGTCACAGGGTAGTGCAGAGCCAGGGGGTCATTTTGGTTACCGGGCCCTGTCACAACATCACACTATGTATCTCCTGTAGTTATGCTCTGAAGGAGGGTGTCACTTCAGAATAGTGGAGCAATTCTGGAGCAAACCAACATCCACACCGGGAACAAATACAAATCCCCCAAATTCCCATTGATTTTTAACGGGGTTTTTTAGCCCTTGACTGCTAGAGAAGTTAACACATTGTGAAACATCATGTTGGTGACCTCACTAGCATCCATGGGTTTAACCCTTTGAGTGACAGAGGGGTACGCAATGCATTGCAAACAATGTGTTGCCTACCCCTCTGGCACTCAAAGGGTTAAAAGCCCAATTTAAATCAATGGACATTTTCCTTTGTGGTTGCTTTGCACCAGAATTGCAGTTTTCTTAGTACACCAGCACAGCTGTTAGTTAACCCCTTAAGCACCCATGACGTGCCAAGATCGTCATGGAATTCAGGGCTCCTCACGCGGCTGCACGCTGTTCAGGGAGCCCTGAGTAAGATTAGGAAAAAAAAAAAAAAAAAGAGGTCCGTGGTCCTTAAGTGCTCTCCACATGCGCGTGCGGTTGGTCCTTAAGGGGTTAAGCGTGATCCATTTAGTTTGCTAAATATTTTCAAGAATTGTTTAACCTTTTGAGTGCCAGAGGGGTGCTCAACAAATTGCTGTGCAATGCATTGCTTACCACTCTGGCACTCAGAGATAAATCCTGTTCAGTGGCATAATAATGGGGCCCACAACTAGCATCAAGGTGAGGTCTGTGCCTTCTTCGGCACAGACCTCTAGAACATGAGCGGCCTCTTCCACACTCTAGTAATACATAGCGCTGGGAGGTGACATCATCTCCTGGCACTCTGCATTAGTGAAGAAATGACATGTGAGAGCTCAAGCTGTAGATATGCCTATGGAGGCACAGACCTCTCATGCCATGCCGCTGGACCACCAGGGAGGTAGGAACTTGGAGGAAATGTGGAGATTGGAGGGAATGGGGGAAACAATGTGGAGATTGGGGGCGCAATGTGGAGATTGGGGGCAATGGCTGAGTAATGTTGTGTTTGGGGGCAACGGGGGGTCAGTGTGGAGATTGGAGGCAGTGGGGGGGCAATGTGGTTGCGGGGGGCGGCCATGGCAATTTCTGCACCAGGGCCCGGTGGCTTCTAGTTACGCCTCTGATCCTGTTTCCACTTATAATTCTTCTGTTCCCAGTGATCGTGGTATCTTTACTTCCAGTCAGGACAATTGGTTGTGATGCTGTATAAAGGCAGAAACTGTTCTGATCAAATGTAACGTTTGTGTAAATGAACCCCCCCACACATGTTGTATGTAAATTTTCATGTATGCACTGGTAGGGATATTAAACCATAGCTGGTTCTTATACAGGAAAGATGTATTGGTCATCTCTTATAGAAGACATATGTAAATTTGGATGAATTGTTTACTGTGATAAAGGACACAGTTCAATAAAAAAAATGCAGGTTTTGTCTAATGTTTTAATCATGTGAAAGTATAGATCAGGGTTTACTAGAAAAACAGTATCATTGCTTGTCTCGAATACATTGTATTTGCAGTGGTGATTTGGCATGGGCACCAAAGGCTATGCGCACAAAGACAAAAGTCACAAAATTTTGGCTCAAACCAAATGTGCCAGAAGGGGCTGTTAAAAATGTTCCATTCATCTAAAAGAGGCATTTGAATGTGTTGAATATTTCACTGGCACTCAGAGGGTAAACACTTTGAATGATAGGGGCAATGGTGTGCTTTACAATACTTTGGCGATCTCTAGCATTCAAGGGGTTAAAATCCCGCATTTAAATCAATGAATATTTCCACCACTATACAGACTCAGTTTATGTAGGTTTCTATGGCAACCAGTGCAGTGGTACAATGCTGGGACTGCTTGGAGGCCAGTGTGTGTGTTTCTCTGGCTACCTCTGCAGTGGGTCAGTGCTAGGGGGACTGGGCTTAGTATGTGTGGTTCTATTGCTACTGTGGGACAAGGCTAGGATATTGGGCAGCTTATGGCTGGTGGGGAATGGTTGGAGTTGTATTCTGGTAGCAGCCAGAGGGCCATGCTCCAGGCTACAGTAGGACAAGGCTGGAGATTAGTAACTGTGTTTGTATGGCTGCCAGTGTTATGGAACAAGGCTGGGGCTCAATGTGTGGTTCCTTGGCTACCAGTGAAGTGAGAGAAAGCTAGGGGTTAGTGTTTGTGGTTATATGGTTACCAGATTGACAAAGCTTGGGGTCAATATGTGTAGTTATTTGGCTAACCAGTGCAGTGACTGAAGGTCATTATGTATTGTTCTAAGGCTACCACAGGACAAGTCTTGGGGTCAGTCAGTATATGCGATTCTATGGCTACCTATTCAGTGTGTGTGTGTGGTGGTGGGGGTTGTGGTGGGAAAAAAAGCAAAACAACTGCACTTTTTGCAGGAATGTCATCCAAAGAGGAAAAGTATAGTTTTTTTGCACTTTTCTCTTTTGGAGTAATGCATTTTATCCCATCCCACCTCCTCATTCCATCCCATTCATTTTCAGTGTAAAACATGCCTTTCCTCCTCCTCATTGTGCCCTTTGAAGTCTGTCTCACCCATATTAGGAAGCAGTTCACATCATTTGGGCACCCCCACTCCAGTCCTTCATGGTACTCTGGGGGCTGGGGACAATAGGGTTCACAGATATGGGCATTTATCGGTGATTGTAATTGTATTAATTACTACGGAAATTAGGGAAAATTGGACTTTCTATATGAAATGGCATATTTTATGTGTGTATAGACATACAGGCTATGGACCTAATGTTCAAACGAAAACTGTAGGTATTCTGGGGCAAACCAACTGTACCTTAAAAGACAAACACAAATTCTCCATTTAAGTGGGGCTTTTAACACTTTGAATGTTAGCAAGGTCTCCAACCCCTTACTTCAAAGCCTCAGTTAATTACTCTTCTTTTCTTTGAGAATAGTCCTCTATGGGCTGTATTTAGTAAGCTAAAAAGATGCACTTCTGTAGCACACCAGCTTATTTAAATGGGGTTTTTAATCACTTGAATACTAGACAGTGCTCAAGTGCATTGATTCACAGTGTATTGAAACCTTTCTAGCGATCAAGGTGTTAACGTGTCCCCTTTAAATCAATCTGAAATTGTCAACTTGCCAAGTTGTGTTAAAGGGATAGTAATGTTTCACAATAAAAGCAGCTCCAATTAATCTTCATAGTACTTGGGGCATGGAGAGTGTTATTTCAATACTGAGAGAGTTGTAGTTCAAGAGTAATTGAATGATAAACTATCCCCCTCCTGCCCCTTATATTGATGTAACACTGCTCACCTCAGAACAGAAAGGTGGAGTCCGGATGGCTTGCAGGGAGTAACAATCTTCGACTAGCAACAGGGAAAAACCTGTCAAGGGGGGTAAGGTTTTCATTGTTCTCACAGTAAGAAGATTGTCCCTTGCTGTGAGCTGTCTGGTCACGTGACCAGATTCTACACCTGAGGGGAGGTGGCTTACACTAGGTAAAAGGGGTGGGAGTGAGATACTTTATCATTCAATTACTCTTGAACTACAACTCTGACAGTATTGAAATAACACTCTCCATGGCTCAAATACTATGAAGATTAATTAATTAAACTTCCCCAAATCCCCACTGATTTAAATGGGGATTTTATCCCTCTGAATGTTAGAGGCCTCTGATGCACTGGAGGCATTTCTAGCAATTAACCCTTTGAGTGCCAGAGGGGTACGGAACACATTGCAAAGCAATGCTTTCTGTACCCTCTGGCACTCAAAGGGCTAAAATAAAAAAATAAAACAGAATTACTCATCATCTTTTCAGCATAGGGCACAGTGTGTGCTTGATCATTGCTAAATATGCAGCTGGCTAATTCCCAAGGAAATTAATGTATTTTGTTGAGTGTTTAGCCATTCACATCTTGATAAATAGATCCCAAAGAGGCAGTATTGCATACAAATTGTATGTAGTATTTTATAACTCGGAAAAGTGATGCTTAGATTGGATTCTGCAGGACTGGATTTCCCTGTTGACAGAAAAGGCAGCTTCTTATGGACAACTGTTCATGAGCAAGACTTCAGCGGAGTTGGCCATGCCCACCACATTAAGCTTTGTGTGTGGCCAGCTCAGTCCCAATGCCCTACCAGCCACTTATTCCTTGTGCTTGATTCTACTAGTGCCAGTAAAACAATCAGTACTGCTAAAACAAGTACCGACCAGCAAACATATCCATTTTCATGGGGTATTCTATTAACTGCCAAGGAGGCTTAGTTATGATCAAGGCCACAAAAATCTGTTCATCGCAGATTTCTGTTCCCCCAACTCACACTAAATAGCGCGAGTGTGAGTGTCGAGTGTGCTCTAGTTCCACAATAATGTACCTCCCCAAACTAGACCAAGCACTAAGAATCTAGCTGTTTCCCATGCAAAGCACTTACCATGATGTTTGAGGTCCTTCTCTTTATTCTCCTCCACACTTGAATAATAAAGTAAAAAAAAAAAAAAAAATCTATCAATGCACCTCCACCAGCTCGGCCACTATAATGTTTTTTTTAATGACACCCAAATGGCGAAGGGGTCAAGTTATGGGATTCTTTGCCTCGGGATGCTATGCTTCTAGATACTGTAACTGCTTTCAAAGAATTAATGGATTCCTATCTAACACAGAACAGTATTGAGAATTATGACAGTTGGCTTCAAAGCAGATAGGATGTTGATCCAGGGAAATATCTGACTGCCATTTGGAGTCAGGAAGGAATTATTTTTACCCACTTGCTTAATTGGAAATGGCTTCAAACCCATTAACATCCAAGGGTGCGCTGAAACTTTGGTGCAGTATGCTCCAGAATGTGCCTTTCACAAATGCCAGGTCATTCATTAGGGGTAGTGCATTAGGAGGAAGACTCCATATTGCTCATTGCCTTTGCTTAACTTTTAGCTGTCTGGACATTCTCCTTCTAATAATGCTTTTTCATTGGAAAAAAAAATCAGTCCACTTCATGTTGGAGAGAGATGCACTAAAATCTGGTAAAGAGGTGTTAATGATGAGATGACTCCTCATATGTGCTAAATTCTCCAGTTTCTATGATATCTTATGCAGCTCATGTACATCAGCTTGATGGATGTTAGTGCATAAGCACCATAGAATAACACAGGAACTGGAGAGTTTATCACACCAGCGAAATTATATCTGACTTATCATTGCTTTATCACACCTTAGTGCAATTCCCCCAGCAGCAGGATGGTGCTCAGAAGAAGTCCTCTAAATGCTTATGTGTAATGGAGTGAATTATCATGGACTCTTTCATCTGGTATGTAATGTCTAGTTGGTGCCCTGGTTAATTGTTAAAGGCACGTTCCATGACAAGCTACAGAATTGTTTAAAGGAGCAGTGCATTTTTTGTATGAAAAACTATTTGTTATAAAACTTTTCCTTATAAGTAAAACAAGAGCACTCTCACTGCTGTGAGTTGTTTTATTCAAATGATGTAACAGTTGAAATAATCAGGAAGTGAATATACTGTGAGTTTATTTCCTGGAAGTTCTAACAGGCAGTTTCTATCACATTATATGGAGATCTGTATGCCACTGACTTTGTGCTCTATTAGAATGTAACAGAAATGTAATTGGAATTTGACCACTAGAGGGCACTGCTAATGTAAATAAAACATAGCTTTAAACAGTAATAACTCTAGAAATATGCATCTCTCAGCAGTGGGAGTACCCTTATTTTACAGGAAACGCCCTACGATTTTCATAAAAAAAGTTTACTGGTCCTTTAAGAGTACCTTGGGACAGATGTTTTCAAGCCTGTTCTTAGTGCCAACAAACTTGGTCAGGAGTTGAGGAGTTCCCTGCTTGAGCACAGATGAGTTAATCACAATAACAGAGCCTCTGCTGAACCTACCTACCCTGAAGCAGAGAACTCCTCATGATCTTGCCTGTTAGTGGTTTCTCAGGGCTAGGTTTGCAGTCACTGATTTAGAACATATCATTTTTAACAGTTGTTCCCGGGTTGTCCTTTCCCTTTAGAGGTGTAAAATACCTATCAAAATTCTGTATAAATTTGTGTCACTCCAAATCTAATGAAGCTAAAGTGTGGTAAGCACGGTCTTTTTTTTGTAAGAATATGAAAGTGTCCTTTGTAATGTACCAGTTAAAATTAAATAATACTGTCTTTTTGTATATTATACTAAACTTATTTTCTATTTCTTGTTTGCAGCATCAGCCATTATGTTATTGTGATGAGTATGACAATCTTCATGATGCTGCTTAGTGGCCTGGCTCAGTTCCTCACAACTAAGAAAATCCAAGTTTGGAGAAAAAGCAAGCACCACTCCACTTGAGACATCCAGGCATCCCATTATTTAACCTTCTCACTTCCAATGCGTTGCATACCCCTCTAGAACTGTAAAGTAAACCCTTCGAGTGCTAGAAAAGGTATCCATCACATTATGTTGCAATTCAGTGGGTACCTCTCTGACACTCAAAGGGTTAAAGGGGAATTCTTACTTGAAATACCTGTCTCTTAATATATTTAACATGAGTATTTACTTTGGCAGTCCAGCATATATATATATACTTTTTTGGGGGTTTTTTTTCCTGGCCTCCGCTGTAGTCTGTAGCTGGATAGTGACACCATATTGAGATAGTTTAAATTATTCTAAAGGGCCATTGATGGGGTTTTCTTTCTGTGGTTTTCTCATAAAGACTGATAACGCCTGTAGTTTATTTTGTAGAGGAGTGAACTAAGCAAGTTAAAAAAGCTGTAGGAATAGTTCCCCTTTAAGAAGAAACATTTTGTAATAGACATTTTTTCAGGAGTCACTGGAATCAACATGTTGCAACTGTTTCACAGATATTTCAGCATTCATTTAATCTTACAGACAGGAATACACTTGTGATTAAAATAAAAATAATTAGACCCTTCAGCGTCCCTGTCCCTTTATTGTCCACAGTTCCCTCCTCAACAGACTTTGTCTAAGTAATATTTTGTTTGAAAAACCATGGAAACAATAATATCTTTCAATCCCATAAGATACTGTATGTGGGGCATGGATAACAATCTTCAGTTCCAAACAGTAGCACCATGACCTCTAACTGACCCTGACCAGATTTGAAAGTAGCCCAAGGTAAATCAATGTTACAGCCCTAGAAACTGTCATGAGATGTGATGCCAGCTGAAGGGATCACTGCTTTAAAATGGCAACTTGTTTTTTATTGAGCAATGAATGACTGTTGATAAAGGTTGTTTTTTATTTTTTTAATAAATCATCATAAACACTTAACAGAGTAGAATGTTCCTTATTTCTCCTTATTATTAATCAGTGGATTAATGAAGGCCCAGTTATGGCTTGAAATGCTGAGATACTGAGGCTTCTGTATTAAGAAGAACTGGCTCAATTCTGGGGTAAATTATCTGTGCCATTGGGGAGAAATGCAAATTCCCATTGATTTAAATGGACCTTTTAACCACTTTTTTTATTTTTTTATAATACTTTTGCCAGAACACATTACAATAGTATTCACCGGCAATCAATTGTATCCTGCGATGCACAGAAAAAAAGAAAATAAATCGCATACAGAGAGAGAGATCACCCATCCAAATTCCCTCCCCTGCCCGGGCGCTGCCATGCGCTCCAGAGAGCCAGTGACAAACAGTCCATCCCCAAATGGGAGCAAGAGGTCCACAGCAGCCGTTTGAGATAGAAATAGTCCCTAGGCCTTTGCTCGAGGAAGCAAAAGAGTGGGCCACGCAGTGGGCACCCACTCATGGCCACTCCCACCCAAAGGGAAGGGGGAAGCGACCGCCCCCTGCAAGCAGGAGTCCCATCTCCCACTCAGAAACCCCTGTAACTCACCCTCAAACCCCCTGCCACCATTCATAGTTAACCCCTGAACAGAGCTAATGACAATATCCTGATTAAGGCTACAGACTAGCAGAGAGCCTGAGGTGAAAACTTCCAAAACAATACACTTGTAAAATAATGAACTAGTATATTACAGACTACGGATCCAATACCTCTAACTCCAGGCATGCCCACCCCTCTGCCAAGATAACTGAGTGGTTGTGTGATTGCCTCGGGACAATGTTTGGTTCTGGAGGAATGGGACTGTGGTGCAGCTCTCGACCTGCAGCTTGCCATCAGCCATCCAAGAAGTGTATCAAAAACAAGCGTAAAACTGCTCCTGATATGCCCTTGGCAGTTTTTTTTATAAAGGGGTCCCACATCTGTATGAACTTCTCACCCTCTACCTCCTTATTCATCATGGCCAATAGCCAGAAATCTTTAGTAAAATCAATCCACTGTTTGAGACCAGGAGGGGCTGAAAGTGTCCAGTTGGTAAGGACACACTTAATTGTGATTGAAACCAGTATATCAATCGGTTTCACTGTGTGTTTGGACAAAGTGGTAGGTGTGGCATATTCACCAACAAGGAAAAGAGGGTTCAAATGAGGGATAACAGTTCCATACATATTATCTATATAGTTCAACATTTTTTACAAAAATTTGTGGGTGTTGGGGCAATTCCACATTAAATGCATGGTATCAGTTTAGGGTGTGTGACATTTGGGGCTTTGGGAAGACAGGGCCAGACCCATCCTGTGAGTTATGATCGGGGAGGTGTAAGCTCAGTTGAAGAGTCTATATTGTAGCTCCTGAAAGTAAGAAGCAGGACTGTACTGCAGCCATCTACGAAAGTTTCTCATAAGAGCCTCGTTGGACAAATGTGGGTAGGCTATAGTCCACAAGCTGAGTCCTCCCTTCAAGTGGGAGTAATTTTGTGTGGAAAGTGGTAGTGGGTATAGCTTCAAGATAGTCATATTCATGCTGTCTGTAGGCTTCAGGTAGGAATCAAACGTGCTCGTGTGAACGAAGACACTTCCAGTCAGTATTAACACTTGTCCTGGACACACAATCTTTTGCAAAGCGAAGCAAGCATGCCATGTTGTCGAGTCTGAGATTTGGGAGACTGAACCTCCATTAGCCTTAGGCTGTTATACTTTTCAGAGTCCAATTATGGGCTGCTTATCTGTACCTGAATTAAGTCTATGTTGTGCTTGGATAATCTAAGTGGAAGCTTCTGCAAGATGTATAACAATCTGGAAAAGGTCACCATTTTTATTAGATTTATCCATCCAGCAAAGGAGAGGGGAAGGTTCTACCAGGTGATAAAATCAGTGAGCATGGTATCCACAACCAAGCCCACATTAGTATTTTAAAGGTCCAAAAGATACAACATACAAAAAAAGAAAAAAAACGGACAGTACCCAGATATTATAGAAAATATGTAATTTTTATTAAGATAGTTTAAATATATGTTGAATATACAAACACTATTTATATCAAAATGGTAAATAAATAGTTGAAAATACTAGTTTAAAGATGTAAATAAAAATTGGGTGTTCCACAGTGATGCTCAAATCACTAGTGCATGTGATTAAATTATAATTTGTTTTTACTATATAATTATAGTTTTTATCTGTTGTTTTATTTCATTTAATTCCTCACTTAGAGGACACTTTTGTTTGTGCTTTCCCCTCCCTTCTTTCTTTGTTTTACACACTGTTGCCTCTCGGATCTGAGGCACTGGGGAACCAGCTGCATCAAAGGACCTAACAAGACTGTTGTGGGGCACCTGGCCATCCACTTATATGACTATCAATTAACTATTTTTAACTGTATTTTATTGTGTTTATATTGGCCTTTTTGGTTTTTACTAGATGTATCTAACCCTCCTCCATTCACTCAGAGGTTTAACTATATCAGAGATGCTAGCGCCAGTACAAAGTTGTTATTTCCTGGTCCCTCCTTGGCAGCGGTCACGAACGGGTTAAGCCTCCACCCCCAGCCATAAGGGCAGGAAATACCCCTCCCCAAAAGTTAATAAAAGACCCCTACTACCCTACCTCGGTGTCTTTTTTGTTTCCTGCCTTCGGCTGTGGATGGAAACATCCTGTTTTGAGCTATGCCAATTTTTCTTTTAGACCTGCCCCGAATTTAGTTAAACTCCTTACTGGCGGCAGGTCTCTCACTCCCTTCGGAGCTTCCTCCTCAACCCTCCACATATGGCAGGACAGTTGGAAGGCCCCGTTATGCGGTGGGGGCATAGTTCCTTTCGGGGTCAGCATCTGTTTTGAGCTTTTGCCTTGGTCCCGCGCGCACCTTTCTCCTCTCTGATGCTTCTTCGGGCATATGACCTGCATGTGGGGGCACTTTCGCCCATTTCCTATATGGCGTCTAGACTTCCTCTCCTATGGCTGACGTGCATTGCATCATACACTGGGCGACTGCTTTCACTTCCAGTCTCTTACTCTACAGATTTCTTCTGCAGGGTATTTAAGGTAAGACTTTTTCTTTAGCCTTTTTATGGATGTCTTTCCTTATTGGGTGGACTTTGTTTCTCTTGACTAGCTCATCCTAGGCTGTGTTGCTGCCCAAGACCTTTTTACCCCTGCTCATGGTAAGAGTTTGTATTTTGTTTTCTCTACTTTTTGCTGTCAATTTTTGGAACGATAGTCAAGATATGGGGTCTCCCAGACCTAGACCTCACGGCCTCACCACAGAACACCAAGCTTCAGAGATTTTAAGGGGAAGTTTGCTATCCACAAGCACTCGAGACAGATGCCCTTTGTCATCCATGGCACAAGAATCTCAAGTACATTTTTCCTCTTGTCTCTCTGATTCACCGGGTGCTCCAGAAGATTCGGATGGACAAGGCGGAGGTAATCGCAATCATTCCCTTTTGGCCCCGCAGACCATGGTTCCCGGAACTTCAGAGACTGTCGGTGACAGAACCCTGGATTCTACCATACAAGAAGGATCTTTTATCACAGGGTCCTATCCTTCATCCAGATCCTTCCAATCTACACCTAGCGGCCTGGAGATTGAGCAGCAATCGCTAATAGATCAGGGTCTCTCCGAACCCTCAATTTCTATCCTTTTAAGTTCCAGGAAGTCCTCCTTCATACTATAGAATTTTGTCCGTTTTTTCACGATGGGCTTTGCAGAAGGGATTATAGTCCTCCTCACCATCCCTGGTGCATATTGTGGAGTTTCTTTCAGAGGGTTTCCAGCAAGGTTTGAGTCCCAATACCCTTAAGGTCTAAGTCTCAGCTATATGGGCACAGCAAGAATTAATCGTTCGATTCTTCCGAGCCCTACAACGTCTTCATCCTACAGTCAGAAAACTATCCCCCTCCTGTGACCTTCCTCTAGTATTGGATGCCTTTGTGACAGCACCATTTGAACCCTTGGATTCCATTCCACTGGGCATGCTATCATTAAAGATCACTTTCCTAATCGCTATAACCTCGGCTAGACGAGTCTCGGAAATTCAAGCACTCTCAGTAAGAGAGCCATTTTTGAGATTCTCACAGGACTCTGTAACCCTCAGACTGGTGCCGGATTTTCTTCCTAAAGTCGTCTCCCCATTCCATCTGGCTCAAGGCATTGTACTGCCATCATTTGTCCCCGACACCTCCAAAGGAGACAAGCCAGAATGGGTCAGCCAGGACCTGGTCAGGTGTCTTCAGGTCTTTGTCCACAGGACATCTGCGATTAGGAAATTGGAAAGGCTATTGATTGTTCCATAAGGTCACAGACAAGGATGGCCGGTCGCCAGATCCACTATCTCCAGATGGATAGGCTCATGCATAACTAAAGCTTGCCAGGCAAAGGATCTTCCACCTCCGCAGGGTATAAAGGCCCATTCCTCACGGTCCATGTCAACTTCATGGGCAGCAGAGGCCAGGATTTCTACAGAAGATATTTGCAGGGCAGCAACTTGGGCCTCCAGTAGTACCTTTGCTAAACATTATTGCCTGGATCTCAGGTCTAGAGAACCTTCTGTCTTTGGCAAAGAAGTTCTTTGCTCAGTTTCAAAGTTTTCCTATCAGTAAAATTTATTATGTGTTTTGCAGTATTTGGTCTCTGAGTATTTTTTCCTTAGAGTATTCCCTCCCTATTCTGCTTACTTGGGTACTCTCCCGTTCGTGACCGCTGCCAAGGAGGGACCAGGAAAATGGAAAATTTATTCCGCTTACCGATATTTTCTTTTTCTGGTCCATAAGAGGAAGCAGTCACAGCATTCCCTCCCATAGCAATGCATTGTGCACCCCTCTGGCACTCAAAGGGTTTAACATATACCACCAATGCATATGGATTTATTTCATTGAATAATATTCAATGCTGATACGCACAGTTAATGTTAGGGAGGGTGTTCAGATTTAAACAGGACTCACTGGATTTGGGAGATCAAGCGGGATGTTCCTTCCAGTGAGGAGCACTGTGACAAATACGCTCCTCTCTCATTGGCTGGTGGTGCATGTTGCTTAGGTCAGGTCCGGTAATGCACTTGTTGAGTCAGTGTCTGTCACTGTAAGCCTCAAGAGCAGCTCATTACCAAAATGGACTGTGAGTGGCTGTCACTATAACGTGAGTGGGTGGACAGTCAGTCAATACAACAGAGTGGCTGACTGTGTAGTAGTGTAAACTACGTTCATAAATTCTTTTCCGTAGCACCCTGGTTGATGAACACTGTTCTAGGCACTCTCTCTCTCCCCTCAGCAGCCTCCAAGGTGCATGCGGCTCTGCAGACTGCTCCCTCAGTAGATTTGTGCCCTAGGCAGGCGCTTACCTCGCCTATAGGTGGCGCCGGCACTGTTTCCTTTTTATAGCAGATATTAAAACAAAACCTATCACTGAAACTGATGTACTAAGGAAAACTGTGCAATTCTGAAGCAAACTAATAGCATTATATGCATTGCATACCCCTCTGACACTTTAAGGGTTAACATGTATAACCAGTTGATGCTGAAAGGTTTCCAATGCAGAACCACCATCTATAGGATTAAAGTGACATACTGAAAAAAAATATAGTACACTGCTACTGGATCAGGGAATCCTGTATAATAATTCTCTAGAATGTTTGTCAGAAGCCGTCACATGCAGTAGAGACTGACTGAACGACAGGGAGCACGGAATGCTGGGAGGTGTAGGAATGCTGGGAGCTCTGTGCTGGGAGCATTCTGTGCTTTTCGGGCAGTCTCTACAGTGCATGAATGCGTCGGCGGGAGGACGCAGAGCAGAACCGGCCTCTTAACATCACCCGGACCTTGGCCCGTGTACACAAGCGTTTACACTAGTCTGTACATAACACACAATTAGACAGATACCATCTTATCAATAAGTTGCTAATTACCAGTGTTTACATAAGGGATAATTATGTGCCAGGCTGTGTTGGATATCAGCTTCTCCCCTGTTCTGCTCAAGTCTGATTCATGTTTTTAAGTTTGCATAGTCCAGGCGACAGTGGGGCTGATACACTAAGAAAGGAAATGGAAAATATCCATTGATTTATATGGGATTTTAACGCATTGCATTGTGATGGAGAACTCTAGCCTTCAAGTGGTTAAAGGGATAGTAATACTTAAAATATAAAAAAAAGATGTTGTAGGGTTTATCCCCCTGAGTAAAACAAGAGTACTCTCACTGCTGAAAGGTGTTTGATTCAAAAGTTATTAATTTTCAAAGTTGAATTTTTTAGGTGCAATATCACAGTGGCCTGAAATTGTACAGTAGAGCTGTTGCTACACCATCCTATGGAGATTTATGGTCCCGGGACCAGAGCTGTCCATAGGATCGTGTAGCAACAGCGCCACTGTACAATTTCAGGCCACTGTGATATTGCACCTAAAAAATTCAACTTTGAAAATTAATAACTTTTGATTGAAACACCTTTCAGCAGTGGGAGTACTCTTGTTTTACTCAGGGGGATAAACCCTATAACATATTTTTTTTACATTTTAAGTATTACTATCTCTTTAAAAGCCCCATTTAAATCAATGGGAATTTGTATTTGTCCTTTATAATACTATTGGTTTGCTTCAGAATTGCACAATTTTCCTTAGTACATCAGCTTCGGTGATAGGTTTTGTTTTAATATCTGCTATAAAAAAGTAAACATTTTACATAAAAATTGCAGTTTTAGGGTGTCTAGCCCAGACCTGACCTTTTTCTAGCTCTAAATTTTACATTTCACTACAAACATAGAAGGAAAAACTACATCCCGGAGGGAAGGGGCCATTGGGATAGTTCATTCTACCAACCTGAATGCTGCAGCATGTTCAGTTCACCGGTCAGAATGGATCAGCAGTAATGTTACTGGCACATTCACAATGAAAGAGATAAAGGTGATTACAGATAAAAAGATTACCTAAAAATGATCTTTATTTTTCAGCTTATCACACATTGTAAGTGATTTTCAAAACGTTTTTCTTTTCTTAGATCGACAAAAGAATTGCTTTTACAAAGAATGTTGTGTTTTCAACTCTTAATTAAACTTGTTGTGCATACTCTTAAACCATAAAATATAAAGTTTCCATTTACAAGAATGTTGATTAACCCCTGAAGGACCAGCACGTAAAGACCACGGAACATTTTTTTTTTTTTTTTTACTCTAAACGGCGTGCAACTGCACGGAGAACCCTGAAATCCATGTCATACCAGGATCGTCACTGGTCCTTTAATGAAATTTTCCCATGGTGGTCCTGGCATGTCATGGGTCCTTAAGGGGTTAAATAAATGTTTCCATTTTCTAGTGTTTAGCGTTGTGTGGTTTTGGCTTGTAATAAATCACTGAAATCTATACGGAAATACGTTTGCTTGTTACCCAAGTTTTGAACACAGTGTAAAAACAACAGATTTGTAGTCATCTGGTGATTATTGTTGCCAACACAGCACAAAGTTAACAAACTAAATTTAGCTGAACTATTTAGTATAGCTTATGGATATAACAACATTATGTAGAACAGAACACTAAACATTATATAACAAAATCTTTTAACACAAATATGAAATCATATATGGTAGCTTTTAAAACGTAGATACATATGCAAAACTTTCCATGCATTCATGAAATTTAAAGTGGAACTGTGCCCTTAAAAAAAAAAGTGAAACTACAATTCTGGGGTAAACCAGTTATATCTATTTACTGTATTTTGCATTTGAACTTTGCTGTAGTCTGTGACTGAACAGGAACATATTACCTTACCACCTGGAGAAGGTTAACATTGCCATTGGACTAGACCAGTCTTTCATAACCCGTGTCCTCAGTGGCCACTAACGGGCCAGGATTTGAGGATTTCCTAGTTATAGCGCAAGTGAGTTAATCAATTTGAATGAGCCTCTTATCAACACACCTATGCTCTGGCAGGGAAATTCCTAATTCCTAATGGGACTAGACTGAGGTAGACTGTCTTTCTATGGCTAGTTTCATTCATACTGATATTATTGTTTGTTATTCCTACTGCTCAAACAAAACATAAATTTTAACATGCAAAAGAAAGATAGGCACTAGGAAGTCAGTGTCCATTACAAGGAGTAAATTACCATTTTAATAATGGGGTGCCCTCCAGAGCAAAAGAAGATACATAGACCCAAACCATAGAACCCCTTGGTGAGAAGAAAAGAAAGAGAATCCACCTGGAGTAACTATAAAAGTAGCTCTTTCAAGGAGGCACTCAATAATGGACACATATATTAATTAGCAAAAATATCATCTTTATTTGGATACAAAAGAAGAGCCAAATCGCATAAAAACAATTAAAACTTAATGGTAGGATAGAACCTCAAAGTACAAAAGTCCACAAAAATAAAACATAGAAAATAATCCCTCACAGCTTAAATACTACATACCATCAATGAGTAAAACGTGCATACATAGATATTATTATTAATATAAAGCGTCCACCGTTCATCACAACAGACGCTACACAATCAGCTACCACTGGATCCCCAGACTCTGGTACTGACAAGCACAATATACATTATCGTAAAAAATACACAAACAGTGTACTTTTATAGTTACTCCAGGTGGATTCTCTTTCTTTTCTTCTCACCAAGGGGTTCTATGGTTTGGGTCTATGTTATTCCTACTGGACCATCTTCTATGCAGATAATAAGGGGGAAGAGCTACTTGTCATGCAGATTACCCTTTAAAAACTGGTTGCTCAATTCATGTTTCTATGTACTACATAGTTTATACATAGCAACTGTTACTCTCTTGTTTAATGGCTTAATCAATACTCTCCTAGATTATATAACATTGTCTGGGGCATTGCCTCTCTGGACTTCCATAGAACTGAAACCACACCATTAGTAACAGTGAGGTAATTTTGGAATAATTAAAGTTTAGGAACATGTAACTCTGTAATGCTGAAATTTAAATACACAAGCAAAAGGTCATCCAGTAAGTCTGTGTATGTTAATCTACTTATACTCTCCACAACCTCATTCCAGTGAGTAGACAAAGAAGCACAGAACCACCAGATGTATTACAAAGTACCTCTATGGTTCAGACATTTTCAACAACAGGGAGAGTTTGAGGGGTATACTTTCGTCCCCTGGAGTCCTATAACATTTAAATAGAATTATCAAGTGTGTCTTGAAAGAAAGAGCAATGATGGAGGACCTGTGAAGACAGATAGATAGATAGATAGATAGATAGATAGATAAACCAGGCCTCCATCTCCAGTTACAGACTCAACTCCCACTCCTAAGCCAACTTGTGGCCTGCAAGTAAAGAACCTGGAGGGACTTCCGAAGATTATACAAATGTTAATAGTATGATGCAAACACCCTAACTATGTGATCTCTCTTCTAGTAAGTGTCCCATCTCACTGATGGATAGCTTGTATATGTGTCCTAATCCTTTAAGCTTTGGTATGGTTGGCTAACATTTTGCCACAATTGTTCCCTCTTTTGTAAAAAACACAAATTTCAGTCACAAAATGTGTCTGTTTATGTTTTTGATGAGAAATGTCAATATATTTTCTCTCACTACCTTCACCTGCTCTAACACGTTCAAAGTAGGGGTGGGTGAATAGTCAGAAAACTTTCCTGCATGACTTTTTGTGAATGTTTTCTTCTTTTCGCCACTGCAAAAGTTTTCTCTTTTTCGCCAATGCCAATACATTTTTCACCCATGTTTTCTATGATTGCAACATTTCCCACAACAATATTACTTCTGAGGACTGAAGTGGAGAAATAAATAGCTGAAAGTCAAAGCTTTGAGACCTACAACAACAAATGTCTTGAAAATATTTTTAGCAGGCTGAGTGTCTTTGTCCTTTCATCAGTCATTAGGTAATCCTCAGCATTTCTTGCCTCTTCTTCCCCACTACTTTTTTATTCCTCTAGGCTTTTAGAGGTCTCAAACAATTTCTTTTTACTTTTTGCCTTGGAGGGATCTTGAAAATGTTCACTACTACTTTCTGGACAGGTGTTTTTAATGATTGTTTGTCTGTCAGACGCAGCAGTTGGTTAAGCTGCTACACCTTCTTGCACTATGCCATCAACACTGGAATGTGACTCATTGTAATCTTCTGTGCTTTTAGATGGTTTATTAATAGTACTGTTGCTTGCAGAACTTTGATAAACTACATATTCCTTGAGAGGAGAGGGTTATCCATTATTTATTGCATATGCCACAGCAACCATGGCTGCAGTCAATTTTTGGACTACCATTTAACTCACACGTCCCTGCGCTGCTCTTAATCCTTTCACCGTCCTCCTAACGCTAACCCTTTGCCAGATATTACTCAACTACTGTGTGTGTTTTTACTGTAAAGTACACAATATAACTGATTTTATAATGTTTTGCGTTGGATCTCTAAAAATACTCTCTCTTCAGTCTGCCTCAGTCATAGATCACATCAGAGTGCCTATCTCTGTCACCTATCATTTTTTTTAATTATATTAATATACTCATTAATTTATGTATTTATTTTAATTAACTGTCCCCCTATCACTATGTCTGCCAAAAAAACAAAAAAAAACAACACTCCATGCTTCTGCTTCTTTCCCCAGACTTGTCTAGCACAGAGATAACAGTCAGATCAGGGAAAAACTTGAGTCTCGGTTGCCTGTGTCTTCCCAGTCAGTCACACAGAATTTTGGGGTATTTGAGCTAATTATTCTTTGCTCTCTTCTCACGCCCACAGACTCCCATGACAGAGATAACAGCCAGATAAAAAAGGAACTAGGATCACAGCTGCCTGTGTGTGCTCAATTACAAAAATTGTTGGGGTATTTAGGGTAAAACACGTTTGCGTCCTTCTCACACCCCTAGACTCCCATAGGAAAGAGATAACAACCAGAGGAAGAAACTTGGAGCATGGCTGCCTGTGTCTTCCCAGTCAGCCACACTGAATTTTGGGGTATTTGGGGTCAACCTCCTTTCTTCTTTCCTGTCCCCTGGAGTCCCCAGACTCCCCTAATACAGAGAACAGATTTTCTGCCAAGAAGACTCCCTAAACTAAACTTCAACTCATTAGTTTGCCTCCTCTAGCTCAAAAAGGTGCTGCTTTCTCCTCTCACAAACAAGGTGGCATGCTGTGAGGGACTGAAACCCTTTTATATGCCTACGGAAAAAGAAGAGAAACTTGTCATGTGTTGGGGAGAAATGTCTTTCCATTAAGTTCAATGCAAAGAGCTAGATGAAGAAATCTGGAAAACGGCACTTTTTACAAAAATTTCCTGTTTGGTGAAAGGTACGATTATTTTCCTGTTATTCATTTGAGGCAAAACCTTTCACCCTTCCCTAGTTCTTAGAGTCATAGTTAAGTTTATGTTTACCTTCTAAAGTTTCCGATATTTTAAGTAGAGCAACTAATTTTTCAGTTCTTCATTGTTTAAGAGGAGAACCTAATTTAATAAATATACGCCTCAGGATACAGTTTAAAGCCTTCCACTGTACAGCATTGGAAGTGTCATTAGGGTCACATATTTCTAGGAACTGTTTAAGCTCATCCCTAACTTTAGCTACTACTCTAAAACCTTTGAGAAAGCTGGCATTCAGGTGCCAGTTTCAGGCTCTATCAGACAGTAAGGGTAAAAAAAAGCATAGATATCACTGAAGCATGGTCTAACTAAATTATGAGTCTTATAGTGGATGGTTGTAAATTTTGAATGTACTTTTGTTTAACAAGGATGTAGTCTTTCCTGACATAATTTATGTGGACATTGGAATACAATGTTCAAATCTTGGCTACTATATGAAGTATATGCCAAGAATGTGCCAGTGTGTTATCTACTGACCTTGGTAGGAGTCAAAGATTTACCCGATTTAGATAGATTTGGGAGAGAGCAGTGTTGGGGTGAGGGTGAGATGAGGCACCCACAGTCATGAGCACAGCCACCCTACCTTCCACATCTGTGATGACATCCCAAATACTAGAACTTTTAAAGACAGCAACAGGACACAGCTTTAACACAAATTCTAAAATATGTAATACGTTCATGACACAATATTGAGCAAGAAGCAATGTGCATGAAAAAATCCATTATTGCCAATGTTCACTAGGGCCGAGTATCACAAGGCATCCCCTATGCAAAGTCCCATCCCCCACCTCAACACATATATATGTACTACAATATTCATTGAGAAACCCTGATTTTATTAGTTCAGAATGGGACATATACCCCATATAGCACAATTTTCCAATCTCTTTAACTCATAAAGCTTCCCTTCTCAATATACAAGAAACTATAAACATTAGGTAAGCTGTTAGAAGCAATGATGGATATAAAAATATTGCACACGAATAGCATACAGATCCACAAGCAATGATGTATGGGTGAGGCCTAGCAATGTGTCCCAAGCCCAGAGGAAATATCGACTGTGGGCTGGTGACCAAACATTTCCGATTTGACAGATAATTATAGCTGATCAATTTTTCAATCACATTCTGACTAAGGATCAGAATTGCATTGCTGAATTGCATTGATTTTTCTAAAAAATCCTCCCCTTTGGAATGTATACTTAGGCTTTGAGAAAGTGGTGTTACTCATGAAACACATTAGCCTGTTAAACAACAATATTGTTTTGTATTGTCATATATTTTTACAACTTTTTTTATTAAATACATCTTGGAGATATATAACTTGAAACAGTTTTATTTTTATGTAGTGTAGCAGTTCCAGGAATCCGTGAAGCACTGTTGACCATCATACCATGTGAGTGTATTCTTTTTAGTGTATCTTTTTGATTATTGTTGCTGTATTACACTAATGTGTGCCCTCTATCTTTTTTGGTCTTTGAATAAAATATGTTTCAGCAGTGGGAGTACCCTTGTTTTGCTCGCTAGGTAAAACACTGCAATATATATTTTTCAATATTAAGCATTACTACCTGGATTGCATAAAGAATTGATACATACTGTATAATGCCGTAGTTTAATGATAAAACCTACCTTACATTATGTATTAAACTGTAAAAACTGGTTAAATGATAAAACAAGGATAGTTATTTTATATGAAACCTTTTCATATTGTACTAATGCCATACGTGGAGTGACTTGGGAATCCATCCTTGGTCCAATGCCTTTTAGTTTTATTATTAATGCTCTACAGGTGGATATGGACAGTAGTGTCTCAGTAATTAGTGATAACACTAAACAATGTAAGTAAATACATACAGAACAGGATACTTCTCGTCTGTGGAACGATCTGGATAAACTGAGTGAATGAATACGTAGAGAAGTGGCTGATTAGCTTTGATATAGATAATATAAATAGTTTTAATATAAATGTACAGTTATGCATTTGGGTTGCAGAAACAAGCATGGTACATATAAACTAAATGATAAACTACTTTAGGAGTACTTGTTACAGAAATACTAAGTGAAAATGTTTGAGTCACTGACTATAGCTCTCCATAGTAAGTTACAGCACAGCACCACCTAGTGAGCACCATAAGAAATATCAGTGTAACATAAAAAATGAGCAATCTCCATTTTAATTTGCCTTTATCTTAATCCTATTTTCTTTTCAGAGCTAACCCCAAACAAGAAAGCTCAAACAAACCAACTAAGCTTTTTCAGATGGTAAATTATTTTTATATAGCTATAGACTACAAAACAGTTCCAAATAAAGTTTATAGTAATACCTCACTGGTGATTGAAGAAAACTTAAGTATGCAGATAGTTTCTTTTGAAAGGGCTCCAGAATAAGCTGCTTTTTATTTGTGAATGATTCATCCTACTCTTTCATATAAGAGAAACCTGCATTGTAGAGTTAGTGTTCCTTTAATTACAATACTTTGTATAAACTAAAGTACTCAAAAGCAGAAATGACACATATTTGGCGAGCAGGTTATAAATATCTTCCTCTTTTCACTGCAGCATCAACCTAGTGGAAAAAGAGTTCTGCTTCAGCAAATAGCCCAGACACAACCACACAGCTGCTAGATACAGAACATCATGCTGGCACCTGCAGATTTCTTTTGCACAAGAACACAGCATGGAAAGCAGGCTTGAGCAGATGTGCACGCTAAATATGTGACTTACTGATTTATCTATCGTTCTTTTACCAATTATATAACCTTATTCTGAAAAATCAGAACAGGAATATACTGCTAGTTAGTTTCATTGGAAGAAATCTGTATAAAGAGGCTAAAATCAAGCACTATATAAAATATACCTTTATTTTGTATGCAGATTAGGTTTAAAGGGATAGTCATGTTTCATAATAAAAGCAGCTCCAATTAATCATCATAGTATTTGGACTTTGGAGAGTGTTATTTCAATTCTTGTCAAGGGGGGCAGGGCCTTCATTGTTATCATAGGAAGAAGATTGTCCCCTGGTGTTTTCTGTCTGGTCTATGGACTAGATTCCACATTTGAGAAGAGATGGCTTACACTAGGTAAAAGGGGCAGGAGGGGGAAACTTTGCTTGTGAATATCTCTTAAACCATAAAGGTTTGAGAGATAAGACTTACATCGTTCTTCATGTTTTTTTAATGCCTACAAAATAAAAAAAATATAAAATGAAGTATTACTATCCCTTTAAAGGAGAGCTAAAGCCTTCCTAATAATAATCTCATACTCCCCTTACTATGGCTAGAAAATCCTAATGACCCCTATGAATTAAGAATTTCAGAGTACAATGTAAGAATCAAAATTATCAATGTGATACAAATAAGTGTGTGAAAATTCATATAAGAATATTTTAGTACCTCAGATAAGAAGTATTTAAGTGCCAGAGGGGTATCCAATGGGTTAGATACCTATCTGGCAATCAAAGGGTTAGTAGTGAGCTACAAAAGCACAGCAAAAACCTTCATTGCACTTGATTACACATTCATCTTATGTAACAGAATATAAAGAATAGAATATAGAATACAGAATATTGTAGCTCTTTAGAAAGTGCTCCCATAATCATGCATTTTAAATAGCATACTTAAGAAAATACATATTGAAGGGCTTCATTTTCAGCCTGCAGCATGCATTTAGCATATACTTCCCCATTAACATGCCTGAGGAAGGGAGTCTACTTTACATCCCTTAGGACAATGAATATTAGGTGCACAATAGAGTATATAATTATTTGAGTAATGTGTAATTACATTTCGTATATGTTTACCTTATGGATTTGCTTTTAGACTTGTTGCTTTTGTTGGAATTATAAACTAATTTGCTCATGTCTCAAGCTGATTTTGCTAATTGTATTGGGGTGTATGTGTAGGTATATAAAATTAATGGATCTTTATTGTAAAGAATGAAACAATGGAAAGTTTGTGGAATACGATGCATACTATATAAATTAAGTGAGCTTTGAAATGTACAGTTCATGGATGTTAGAGCAATACAGCAGAGGCTCAATTGCATGGTTTTATGTTGTCTATAAAATAAACTGGGCCCTACCAGAAACAAAAAAAAACATTTAATTGCATTATGTATGGGTAAATGAGTGAGGTTCTAGTATAAAAGGGGCTGGAAAAAGTCGGGGAATCACCGTTATAAGTAAAAGGCTGTAGTTCCTGACAGCAATGAGAACTGAGTTCCTATAGCATAAAAGTCTGAAATATTCTCCTTGTACCCCTTGCAGATCCCAGTGACTTTGCAGGGCTGGGTAAAGTCACAGCTTCACTCAGTGCTTCTGGGAGATTTCGATCCTCTCCATTGAAGCACATTGTTGGAAAATTCACAGACATAGGGCTTCAATGGAGAGGATAATGATGTCGCTTGCGCTCCCAGAAGTTTAAGTGTGTGTATGTGTGTGGTTATTGCAGACTCTCAATATGTATATATTTAAATTTGATTCCGTTAGCTGTCAGATAACTTTCTTCACACATGCTTATGAGTGCAGATTTTAAAGGCATAGTAATACTTAAAATGTGAAAAACTATATGTTTTAGAGTTTTTACCCCTGAGTAAAACAAGTGTACACCCACTACTGAAAGGTGTTTTATTCAAAAGTTATTACAGCTCAAAGTTGAATTTTTTAGGTACAATATCACAGTGGCCTGAAATTGTACAGTGGCGCTGTTGCTACACCATCTTATGGACAGGTCTGATCCCGGGACCTTAAATCTCATGGGATGGTGTAGTAACAGCACCACTGCAAAATTTCAGGCCACTGTGATATTGCACCTAAAAAATTCAACATTGAGCAGTAATACATTTTGAATAAAACACCTTTCAGCAGTGGGAGTATCCTTGTTTTACTCAGGGGGAGAAACCCTACAACATATATTTATTTTACATTTCAAATATTTCTATCCCTTTAATGTAGATACTATAGTTCAAAGCAATGAGCTCTAAAGGACCCACTTTATCATCATTAAAGTGACTAAAGTAAATCTCAAAAGTACAAATAAATCCACCAAGATCCATTCCATTATATATTATATATTATATTACAACTGTTGGTTGACTAATAATTATACCATAATATGTGAGGTCTGCCGAGTCTCAGTGCATTGCTGATTTGGCCATACATCAATATGATCATATTTGCTAACGTATGCTACTCAAGAAGAATCTCATGTTTACTGATATAGAATGAAAATGGGATTCTATTGTAGTTTCTTTTTAAATAGAATATTTATTTTCTTGATAAAAATGTCTGCTGATTGTTCAGTAATTTTGCTGTCAGGTTCAGATTATTTACTCACTTTAATGTTAGGGTTGCAGATTTATAAAAAGCCCAGGCTGTACTATTCAGCCATAAAATGGCTGCTGCCATCTGTGTGGGCAGTTGAAAAACTGACCCTAGACTGCCAGAGGGACAGAGATAAACAAGGAAGTCTGTGACATGAATCATAACCTTCGCTTATTTATCATGTAGCCCAATAATCTGCCATTTCAGTGATATGCAGTCTATGGGAATGATATGTGTAGATCCACATTAGACTAAGCTTCTAGATTTTAAATCTCAAACTTCATTCTTTCTTGAGGGATCCTGGAAAGGGCACCAGGCATAGCAGGGCAAGGGGACAGAGGGAACTGTTGTTCTGAGCCCTGGCTGGAATATGGGTCTGAACTCAGGTCAGATATGTGATGATGAGAGCTGACAACACACTTTATGCTGTGTAGTTTGCTTTGGGGAGCATGAGGTGTTTGGCAGCGCCTTAGAGAGGACTCTAACTCATTCAATTGGTTGAAAGTAAAATTTAAATCAGTGGAAATTTAATTTCCCCTTATGGAACAGTTGGTTTTCTCAAGAATATCATCTCTGTGAGGCCCTATGTCAGGATATGCCCTACTCAAGGGTAATCAACCTTTGACTCTCTAGCTGTCATAAACTACAACTCCCATCATCACCAAGCAGCCAACAGCTGGTCTTTAATAGTTCATATATGAAAACTGTCAGATGTTTTTTCCCTCATATAAGGGCATTTGTCAATTCTGGGACACACCAACTTTAAAGAGGGCCTAGATACGTTTTAAAGGAGCAGAATATAGAGGGTTATGTATGTTGGTACTGGGATTCATATTTATTTTGGGCTTGTTGATTCAAGAAGAAATCTGATTGCCATTTGGAGTCAAGAAGGAATTTTTTACCCCCATTCAAGGCAGAATTTGAAATTGCCGAAATAAGGTTTATTCTTTTACCTTCTTTTGGATCAAAAGTGGTAAACAAGAATAGGAAAAGGGTTGAACTTGATGGACACAAGGCTTTTTTCCAACCTAAACTACTATGTAACTATGTAACTGCATAATATTTATAAAAATTAATCCATTGCATGACTTGTATTAGAAACATTAGCATCTTACACAATGATCAGACATCAGTCTAACTGACATATGTCTTTGAGGCTGAATTAACATACGGGACAGTCCTGCTTTCAGACCCAAATCCCTCTGTCCCTGTTTCCAAACCTGATTCCCTCTTTTAGGAGATTAGACAGTGTGGTTTGTATATAGGTATATCACATTGCTTAATGGCAGTAAAACTCACATTCGTGTTTGCTTAAACTCCAGTATATGTGCTTATTAATTAGCTTATGTTAATAAAATACTTTGGTCTTGCTGTAAATCATTTATTTGTTTACAGAAAGAGATATCAATAGTTCATGAAGTCACCTATACATTGTCAGTAATGCCCTGCCACCAGTTGTACCTCAGCAACACCATCTGGAACTTTTTAACCGCTGAATGCTAGCGAGGTTATTGCTTTGCACACCATTGGAGATCTCTCTAGTATTCAAGGGGTTAAACCCCAATTTAAAGGGATAGTAGTGTTTCCCAAAAATATCAGCTCCAATTAATCTTCATTGTATTTTGGCCATGGATAGTGTTATTTCAATACTGTCAGAATTCTAGTTCAAGAGTAATTGAATGATAAAGTATTCACCTCCCGCCCCTTTTACCTAGTGTAACACTGCTCACCTCAGATGTGGAATCTGGTCTTGAGGCCAGACAGATCACAGCAAGGGACAATATTCTTAGTGTGCCCCCCATTGACAGCTTTTTCAGGTTTTTCCCTTATGCTAATTGAAGATTGTCCCTCTCTGCAATCCATCTGGACAGTCTTTCTGCTCTGAGGTGAACAGTGTTATATCAGTAAAAGGGGCCAGAGGTTAATACTTTATCATCCAATTACTCTTGAACTACAACTCTGGCAGTATTGAAATAACACTCTTCCATGGCCCAAATACTATGAAGATTAATTGGAGCTGCTTTTATTGTGAAGCATTACTATCCCTTTAATTCTGTAGGGATTTGGAGATTTGTCATTTGTCTCCTTTGTTGCAGTTGTTTGCTCCAGAATTGCACCTTTATATATATTCCTGAATATAACCCTTTATTCCCAAACAATAAATACAAGTCCAGTTTGCCTGCAGATCTATTAGGAAAAACATAAGACCGTATTTAGGAAACTGAAGAGGAGGAATTCTGGAGCAAACAAATTATAATATCACCAGATTCCCATATAACCCCTTAACCCTTTGAGTGCCAGAGGGGTCCGCAACGCATTGCTTTGCAATGCGTTTCGTACCCCTCTGGCACTCAAAGGGTTAACCTCCACTGCCGTGCCAGAACCATCACGGCTGTCCGGCACTTAAGGACCAGTGACAGTCCTGGAATCGGAAAAAAAAATGCCCCATGGTCCTTAAGTGCTGGCCGTGTGTGCACGCACCGGTCCTTAAGGGGTTAATTAAATAGGGCTTTAGCCCTTAACTCAGTAGTTCTCAACCATTGTGCCGTGGCACTTTGATTTGCCACAGACAGTCACTTGTTTTCTATGAAGATTTTGACAAAATTGTGACAAAATGCTGAGTTTCAAATGTGTATTTATAGAAATGGATATTCACTATATGTTTATTTTTGTTATTCTGAAATATGAGACTAAATATATATTTATTTTTCTGTAACCTTCATTACTCCCTTGATAAATGACATATTACATGTTATGGGTGTCCTGACGCTCCAGTATGCATGATATGCATGATATGGGTGACTTGAGCAAAATAGAGTGAGAACCACTGCCTTAAAGGTATAGTAATCTTTCACAATAAAAGCAGCTCCAATTAATCTTCATAGTATTTGGGCAATGGAGAGTGTTATTTCAATATTGTCAGAGTTCAAGAGTAATTGAATGATAAAGTATCCTCCGCCCCTTTTACTGATGTAATACTGCTCACCTCAGAGCAGCAAGACTGTCCGGATGGATCACAGAGAAGGACAATCTTCAGTGAGCATAAGGAAAAACCTGAAAAACCTATCAAGAGGGGTAGGGTTTTCCTGATGCTCACAGTAAGAAGATTGTTCCTTGCTGTGAGCTGTCCGGTCAAGAGACAAGATTCTATTTCTGAGGGGAGGTGACTTACACTAGATAAAAGGGGCGGGGGGATACTTTATCGTTCAATTACTCGAACTACAACCAACAGTATTGAAATAATGCTCTCCATGGCCCAAATACTATGAAGATTAACTGGAGCTGCTTTTTTGTGAAACATTACAATCCCTTTAAATGCTAGAGAGGCCTCCTAACACATTACTTGCATTGTTGGAGAAGTCTCTAGTATTCAATAGGTTAAAAGCCCATTTAAATAAATGAGACTTTGAATTTGTCCCCTGTGGTGCATTGCAGTTGATTTGCCACAGAATTGCTCTCCTTAAACTGAACACGGCCCATTAAACCATGATACAATATTGATGCATTTTTTTTTCTAAAAGAGGAAGTTATTTGCCTGTATCTTTGCAGAGCTTTTTGTTTTATTCTGTACCAGTGACAGATCTGTTACATTTATGTTCTGCCTCACAATGAATTTCCAAGTATGGCAGTAACTGGCATTCAGACACTAAAGGCAGAGTGTGTTTGATGAGTACACCGTTTGCTTACGCTGCTGCTTTTTTAAAGAACAGCTCTGAGTAGTTTTGTACTTGTCACTAGTTTAATTTGATCACTGTTCAATACTTGTGCTGAAGAAATACAGTATAAAATTTTGGCATGCAAAATGCACTTTACTTCTTGCAAATGCCTTCCTAATAAATGGCACATTTAACCCATTGGATGCTACAGTAGTTATTAACGCATTGCTAAGTAATGTGTTGGAGAGTTCTCTGGCATCCAAGGGGCTAATTTAAGGGGAATGGTGTCCTTTAAACATGTTGTTCTTAAACTGTTTAACAGAAAGACTTTACTAGGCAGGTGTCTTTTATACGGCAGTTGGTTATGTCGGTGTGTGTGTGTGTATGTGTGAGATTGTTTGCCCCAGACTTGGTCTTATTTTAGCTTTATACATAAGTCTCATTAGGCCTAGAATGGCAATCCACAGACAACTAGAAAAAAGTACACAAGTGTAGAGAAGTGTCTGCTCTGAGTCAGAGACGGATTAAGGCTCCATAGGGCCCTAGGCAAGGTATCAGTTTCGGGTCCCGCATCATTTGATCCACTGCTTCTGACACAGAGCGATGCTAGCAAGTACTGGCATTGTGTTTTTAATGGAAGTGCGAGTAACTGGATAATGCTAGTCTCTTTCAACAACAAGGTCATCTGATACAGGATGTTAGTGGCAGCAACAGCCTGGCCTCTGTCTGTGACCTCTCACCAGACAGGGCCCCTCATATTGCCTGGGCCCTACGCAGTAGCCTAGGGTGCCATAATGGATGATCCAGCTCTGCTCTGAGTGCAAGTGTGTATGAGAGAGAGAGAGAGGGTGTGTGTGTTTGAGTGTGAGTGTGTGTTTGATGGGTATTTGTGTGTGTAGGGGGTTGCGTGTGCATGTGTGAGTGAGAGTTAATGTGTGTATATATATATATGTATATATATATATATATATATATATATATATATATATATATGTGTGTGTGTGTGTGGGTGAAAGAGAGCTGTTAATAGATCTTTCAAAATGTATATGTAACTTGTAGGTTCAGGACTGTTGATGAGGAGAAAAGCTGCACCCCTTGTGATAGTCTTAATCACATTATATGTTGACATTTTCATGGACCGCATTAATCAATCATATAGCCCCCAAAAACTTTTTAGAATTTCAAAAAAATGTGTATATTTTTATCATGAGTGATTCAGTGATCTTTAAACTGGACCTGACACCTGAAGACAAGTTTGTTTTACAGATAATTAAAATTACATAGAGCAGTGTTGTGAAAAGGTTCTTCTGATAGAGATAGTCAGTCACATACTGATAGGGATTTAATATGCAATTTTCCACTTTTCCGCAGAATTCCCACTCATAGATAATACATGAAATGTCCTCCTTTTTCCTACCACTCTTTTCTTTCTTACAAGGACTTTGCTGTTTCTGCCTATGCTTTCGATGACCTTGATAATTCCTTCATACTCCTATAAAAAGCCATAATGCTCTACCATGCTGCAAGGTCTAGTAGTCTAGATAAAGAGAGTAGAAAAGCAGAGAGAGACAGAGACAGACAGATACTTCAGCTATAGTTTAGAATTAGTTTACAGTAGTTGTAGTCTATGTTGCTCTGGTTACCTGCTGCATGCACTGGGTAGAGTGTACTAAGGCATTCTGCACATAAATGAGAACCAAGACAAGTTCCAGGACTACTGTTTATGATAATGGGGAGTAGGAATCCTTTAACACTAGCACTATTACTATCAGATCATGCTGCCACCATCAATACCACCACATCCCCAGGGACCTGGGGTAGTAATATTCTAAAAAGGGGAATGTTTTTTCTTCACCAAGTGACTATGAGCAACAGTGGCAGCACAGAGTTACAGCAGCCTCCTGATGTTGAACCTGCTGTGAGTGTGACACCACTCATCATCACAGCTCCCAGAAGCAAGAGAGAATGAAAATCTGTGGTGGTGGTGGTGGTACTGCTGATAGGGTTGAGATGATGTGATCAGACATGAGAGCATTCCTTGCTCAGACCAACCAGGAGTAGGGGAGAGAATTGTTTGCAGTGGGTATCACCCGTGATATTTTATTGTTTGGTGATGCAGTGCTATTTATTTCTGCTATTGAATCATCTGAATCACAGTTGCAGCATCAACAAATGTTACAGCAGGATCAGGCTGGTATGTCCACCAATATGCCGCTGGGTACTAGTAGTAGTGTTAGGCAGGTGTGAAAAAATGCTGTAAAGTAATAATGCTTTCAAAAATAGACATGTTAATAGTTAATAGTATTTTTATCAATTAATAAAATGCATAGAGAGTAAACAGAAGAAAAATTTAAATCAAATAAATATTTAGTGTGACCACCCTTTGCCTTGAAAACAGTGTAAATTCTTCTAGGTATACTTTTCTCAAAGTCAGGGATTTTGTAGGCATATAGTCAGGTGCTTGAGCAAACAATTATACCAAACACGTGCTAATAATCAACAATTTAATATGTAGACTGAAACAGAAACAGCTGTGCAAGAGGAATAAAACTGGGTAAGGAACAGCCAACTCAGCTACCAAGGGGAGGTTGCTGTAGAAAATTTAATGTCTAAAGTCATACACCATGGCAAGACTGAGCACAGCAACAAGACACAAGGCAGTTATACTGCATCAGCAAGGTCTCTCCCAGGAAGAAATTTCAAGGCAGACAGGGGTTTCCAGATGTGCATTCCAAGCTATTTTGAAGAAGCACAAATAAACAGGCAATTTTGAGGACTGTGTCAAGGTTTTGCTGAGCTGCTTCCATTCTGCCTATTGATTCTGCTGTCTGAGCTAATCTAGTGCTCTGCTATCCACTGCTGCTGTCTTCTGAGTTTCTGGCTCAGGCTGAATCAGCTGACCTCTCTGATTACTCACCTGACTTTATCAGCCAACCCTCTCAGGGTATTTATAGTAGCTTGGCTCACATCCTCATGGTCCTTGTGTTTGTTTGCTGACCTGTTGCTGCTGGCTGCTGTGGATTTTCCTGCTCTGTGAGTTCCACTGGAAACACGTCACTATCTTGGGATATGTAATCTCAGAGGTTGTTTTCGCTATGGACCCTGAGAAACTCTCGGCAGTTCTTGAATGGCCACGACCTGTAGGTCTCCGCTCCTTGGGTTCATTAACTACTATAGGAAATTTATCTGCAATTTTTCCTCTATGGTGAAACCCCTTACTGACATGGCCAAAAAAGATGGTGGCTCCATTAACTGGTCCCCGGAGGCCATCAGAGCATTTGAGCCATTGAAAGCCGCTTTTGCAGCAGCACCCATTTTAGCACACTCAAAACCCGAGCTTCCATTTGTACTTGAGGTCGATGCATCTGAGACAGAAATAGGCACCCTCCTGTCTCAACTTCCTACTCCTGAGAGCCAGTTGCACCCGTGTGAGTATTTCTCGAAGAAGCTAAGTCCTGTTGAGTGCAGTTACGAAATTGGTGACTGTGAGCTTCTGGCCATAATACTGGCTCTCAAAGAATGGAGGAATTTGCTCAAGGGAACTTCCATGCCAGTACTAATCCTCACGGATCATAAAAACCTTACCTACTTGACTGAAGCTAAGCACTTGTCTCCAAGGCAGGCCAGATGGGGCTTATTCTTGTCTCGTTTTAATTATGTGGTCTTGTACCTGCCAGGTAGCAAAAATGTCCGGGCTGATGCCCTATCCAGACAGTTTTTGGCCGTTAAAGAGGAGAGTCCTCCTAGTCCTATTATTCCTCAGGACAAAGTACTGGCCACCATACGTACCAGCATAACATCTCCCCTTGGGGAGAAAATATGGACCGCCCAAGTAGATGTACCTGCTGAGACTCCCTCTGAGCACTGTTTTGCACCTATTAACATCTGTACTAAGGGATTTTCTACCTACCATAATACTAAGTCAGCAGGTCATCCTGGAAAGAACCAGCTTCTTTGGTCGATTTCCTGTCTCTTCTGGTGGTCAGAAATTAGCAAAGATATTGCTGTCTGTCTCGCTGCCTGTTCAGTCTGTGCACGGACTAAATCACCCCGTCACCTTCCAGTGGGCCTTCTCCAACCTATACCCAATGGGGAGAAGACATGGTCACACCTTGCCATGGACTTGTCGACCCCTCTTTGTCTAATGGTAACACTGTCATCCTTATGGTCGTTGACCGATTTTCTAACATCATTCATTGCATACCATTCAAAAAACTTCCATCCGCTAAAGAATTGACTACGGTCTTTGTCAAAGAGGTCTATTGGCTACACAGGGTTCCCAAAGTAATAGTTTCTGACCAGGGTAGTCAATTTGTCTCGAGATTCTGGAGGGCATTCTGTGCGCAACTAGGTTGTCACGATTTGTTTTGACTCTCAGACACAGAGTTAAGATAAAAACACACCTTTATTGAAAGTTTAAAGAAAACCCTCACGGGTTTGACATTACACATATATCTCAACACGTAATAGTACAATGCAATGGTGAATAGTGGTACGGTGAATAATAATAGGGAGGCTCTGCCGGCCTTGCCAATACCGGGTAAGGCAGCCTTAGAATAGGCACAATATGGAAATAGGCTCTACCAGCCTTACCAATATACCGGGCAAGGCAGCCTGGAGACTGGCACAACGAGAGAGAAGGCTCTACCGGCCCTGCCAATATACTGGGCAAGGCAGCCTGGAGACTGGTATAATGAGAGAGAAGGCTCTACCGGCCCTGTCAATATAACGGGCAAGGCAGCCTGGAGACTGGTATAACGAGAGAGAAGGTTCTACTGGCCCTGCAAATGTACCGGGCAAGGCAGCCTGGAGACTGGTACAACAAGAGAGAAGGCTCTACCGGCCCTGCTGTATGAGAAGCAGCAAGCAACCGGTGACATATGGAGCGAACCAGTACCCACATACTGGAGTACAAATATACACTACCGGTGCTGTATGGGAAGCAGCAAGCAACCAATTATGTATGGAGCGAACCAGTACCCGCGTACTGGAGTACTCCTAGACACTACCGGTGCTGTATGAGAAGCAGCAAGCAACCGGTGATATATGGAGCGAACCAGTACCCACGTACTGGAGTACACATTGACACTACCAGTGCTGTATGGGAATCAGCAAGAAACTGGTGATAGATGGAGCGAACCAGTACCCGCGTACTGGAGTACAAATAGACACTACCGGTGCTGTATGAGAAGCTGCAAGCAACCGGGGATAGATGGAGTGAACCAGTACCCGAGTACTGGAGTACACATAGACACTCAGGGATGAAAATGTCGCCCAGGCAACATGAAGACGGAAAACTCTGCACATGATCCAGAAGCAGGAACAAACAGCCAGGCCGGGACAGGAAGCTGGAACAGTAACGGCAGACGACCGGATCAGGAACGGAAGCAGGAACCTCAGCCCAAACCGGATCAGGAACGGAGGCAGGAACCACTTCAGCAGAGGAGGCTGTCAGGCAGGTAAGCAGACGGAATCTGGAAGGTAGTGTATGCAGCAAAGGCCCAGGGAACTCAGAAAAGGATGCAGGTGGCTATAGACATAGAGACACCACGAAAGGGCAACCAAAGGGTGCCAGAACCCAGTCTATATAGGCAATACTGGGCAGATTCAAGACAGGCAGCCAATGGAGAGCCTTCACAGATAACTGACAGGAAAAGGCAGCAATCATGGGCACTGTGATATAGGTATCCAACTCTCCTTCTCCTCGACCTATCACCTGTAGTTGAATGGGGCAGTGGAAAGGGCTAAACAGGCCTTGGAGCAATTCCTGAGGTATTACGTCTCATACCATCAGAACAATTGGTCGGATCTGCTACCTTGGGTGAGTTTGCTCATAACAGTGCTGTCTCAGATTCTACCCGGCTGTCCCCCAGTGAATTATGGGTATCAACCCTCCATGATTCCAGATTTGTTCACTCCCCAGGGGATCCCGGCATTGGAGGATCATCTCCAGCGAATCTGTTCCACATGGGTGCAGGTCCAAGAGTCATTGCAACGCTCACAACAATCCCAGGAGCTCCAGATTAATCATAAATGCCTAACCACACCCACCTACCAGGTCGGGGAGAGGGTCTGGTTGTCCTCCAGAAATCCTCACTTCCGAGTGCCCTCTCAGAAACTGGCTCCCCGTTTTCTGGGGCCTTTCCGTATCCTCCGATGTGTGAACCCTGTGGCCTATGCCCTAGACCTTCCTTCCAATATGCAGATACACAATGTGTTCCATGTCTCGCTGTTGAAACCTCTGGTATATAATCGTTTCACTACGGTCGCTCCTCAACCCCATTCGGTGCCCGTTGACGGCCATGAGGTGTACGAGGACCGATTGACTCTCGTAAGTTCCGAGAGTCTTCAATATTTGGTCTATTGGAAGTGTTACGGTCCAGGAGAGCGCTCATGGGTTCCAGCTGCAGACGTGCATGCCCCCGCCCTCCTCCATGCTTTCCATGCACGCTTTCCCCATAAACCTGGTCCTGATATGCTCGGGGGGGGGTTGTTGAAGGGGGGTACTGTCAAGGTTTTGCTGAGCTGCTCCCATTCTGCCTATTGATTCTGCTGTCTGAGCTCATCTAGTGCTCTGCTATCCACTGCTGCTGTCTTCTGAATTTCTGGCTCAGGCTGAATCATCTGATCTCTCTGATTACTCGCCTGGCTGTTATCAGCCAACCCTCTCAGGGTATTTATAGCAGCTTGGCTCACTTTCTCATGGTCCTTGTGTTTGTTTGCTGACCTGTTGCTGCTGGCTGCTGTGAATTTTCCTGTGCTCCTATTTGCTGTGTTACAGACCCCTTGGCTTTTTCCAGATATTGTGGACTTCTGTGCTTCTGACCCTTGGCTTGTTCCTAAATTCACAGACTTCTGGTTTCCTGACTCCTGCTCAGCTGAATACCTGTCTTGGTTCCTGACTCTGGTGTGTCTTTTGGTTTATGCTCTTGGATCATGCTTCTGTTTTTGTTGCACTAATAAAGGTGTATTTCATTTTATCTTTTTTGTGTCCTGTCTGGTTCCTGGTCCCTAACAGACTGTATATGCAGTGGTCTGCCAAGGAAACTTAGTTCAGCAGATGAAAGACACATCATGCTTACTTCCCTTCACAATCGGAAGATGTCCAGCAATGCCATCAGCTCAGAATTGCCAGAAAACAGTGGGATCCTGATACACCCATCTACTGTCTATGGAAGTCTGGCCAGAAATGGTCTTCATGGAAGACCTGTGGCCAAAAAGCCATACCTCCGAAGTGGAAACAAAACCAAGTGACTCAACTATGCAAGAAAACACAGGAACTGGAGTGCAGAAAAATGACAGCAGTCCAGAGATGCTCTGGACTGATGAGTAAAAACTTGAAATATTTGGCTGTAGCAGAAGGCAGTTTGTTCACCAAAGGGCTGGAGAGCGGTACAAGAATGAATGTCTGCTGGCAACAATGAAGCATGGTGGAAGTTACTTGCAAGTTTGGGGCTGGATTTCTGCAAATGGAGTTGGGAATTTGGACAGAATTAACGGTATACTCAGGCAGATAATTATCCATCATGCAGTACTATCAGGGAGGCATCTGATTGGCCCCAAATTTATTCTGCAGCATGCCAATGACCCTAGACATACAGCCAAAGTCATTAAGAACTATGTTCAGCGAAAAGAAGAACAAGGAGTCCTGGAAATGATGGTATGGCCCCCTCAGAGCCCTGATCTCAACATCATCGAGTCTGTCTGAGATTACATGAAGAGAGATAGAGAAGCAACTGAGGCTGTCTAAATCCATAGAAGAATTGTGGTTAGTACTCCAAGATGTTTGGAAAAACCTACCTGCTAAGTTCCTTAAAAAAATGTGTGTAAGTGTACAAAGGCAAAGGGTGGTCACACCAAATATTGATTTGATTTAGATTTTTCTTCTGTCCACTCACTATGCATTTTGTTAATTGATAAAAATAAACTATTAACATGTCTATTTTTGAAAGCATTCTTACTTTACAGCATTTTTTCACAAATGCCTAACACTTTTGCACATTACTGTATGTTAAAACTGTAAAGCTACATTTTACTGCCTTTTTCTTTACCGTTCCTGCTTTACTCTCTCTGGTTTTCACTTTATCTGATGTGAAATTTTATCCTTCCACTTCATTTCTTGGAGCACGTTGAAGTTTCTTTTCTTTTTTTTATCTTGCAAGTTGTAAATTGTAATCGATGATTTGTTTACGTTTACTTCACACAAGCATGTAACTGCT
Organism: Rhinophrynus dorsalis; assembly: GCA_037306005.1. NCBI lineage: Eukaryota > Metazoa > Chordata > Amphibia > Anura > Rhinophrynidae > Rhinophrynus > Rhinophrynus dorsalis. The sequence continues at coordinate 224,095,726 of CM074723.1, forward strand.
CCATGTGCTTTTCTTTGTTATGCCTTCTTTGCATGTATTGTACTTCTTTTACTAATAAAACTTTAAAAAAAAAAAAAATGTAAAGCTGTTAGCAGGAGATCCGTGTCGGCTGACATGGATGCTTTGCAGCAGAGCCTCAGTCACGTTTTTTTAAAAAGAATGACTGCATTGGAATGGTCTACAAAGTGTGCCTGGTTTGCAAGCACACTTTGTAGACCATTCCAATGAAGTCATTTATTTTAAATAAAGAGATTGCGGCTCTGCTGCAGAGCCTCCATGTCGACCAAAACAGATCTATAGCTGACAGCAGGAAACATCAAAATTGAATGCAAATATCTCTCAAACCATACCGGTTTGAGAGATTTTTTTTGCATTCGATTCAACTTTTTAAGCTCTACACAATGCAAAATATTTTTTCTGGGACATTACTGTCCCTTTAAATAACTCAGCTGGAACTACATTAGAAAACATGATAATGTTACCAGTGGAACAATGTTCCTGGTGGCTTACCTGGGACGTAGCTAGGCCTGCTAAAAATGTTTATCAAGACAACTGGAATTTTGAACCTGTCAGGGTATTTAGCAGGATTTACAGCACTAGCATCCTACCTGGGGTGGAATCTCTTTAAGCTCACAAGTGTTATACACAGAGAAGAAATGTCCTACAGCACATCATACTGGTCTTGATCAGATGGTAGTCCAGCTATGAAATGCCAGGCAGTCCTACTCTGATCAAGAAAAGCAGCTAACCCCTGATGTACGTCAGAGAGGTGCAGCTCTGTTATGCTTTTTCTCTATGTATGGCACTTGTGAGCTAAAAGAGACTGCACCCTTGGTAGGATACCAGTCCTACCTATTTGAGCATCTCAGATCACTATTTTACCTTGTGGTAGGCCTAGTAATTATTTATTACTGTGCCATAATAGGTTATGCCAGCATTGTTTTGCACCTTTAATTATAATAATTTTTTGCAAATGCAGCTAACCTAATCAAAGCATAAGAGATTGCTATCATTTTCAATGGTTCACTTTGCAATAAAACATCTATAAAATATTTTGAAGGGCCTGGCGGCTATGGATAACCCTTCTGTGAAAACCTTTCTTATAAAGTTACATTTTTTTATAAAGGGGCATTCCAGTTGCTAGGTAAGCTTGGTTAAAAAAATATAATTCTGGAAAAGGCTTACTGCACTACTACCAGAACACATTTTCACCTTTCTCCACCCTGCTGCTGTTCTTAATTTGTTTAAAGAAATTCCTGCTGTGTATGTCACATGTGTGACTACTATTCAATATTGCTATTTTAAAATCAAAATACATAACACTATTACTCTTGATGGTGTCATCTTAAAATGGAAAAAGAGGACAAACATATAAGATATATTAAAATATTAATATAAGCGGAAGTACAAGGATGTCCCAGTCCCGCCTCCAAAATAATGTATAATATATTATTGAAGATTGTATATGTATGAATACTTAATAGTACTCTTTAGGCTTTCTGTGCACTCTGAGTCAAAATACACTATAACTCTTGATAGTGTAATATTAAAATTATATTAATAAACATCATTCATGGTGATGAGTGGTATTAAATTATAAATAACCTCATTCAACAGCGTAAAGAGAATTATAAAATGAAAGGGTCAGTTGATGTAGATGGTGATGATGACTGGTGAAAATATGACAATGATGGTGAATAGGAAGGAATGTTGTATGATTCCAATATAACCTCAAGTTATTCATTTATCAATGGTTCATCAGTGTTCATAGCACTGGTCCCAAATGTCGTAGATGGTGGCATTGGTGCAAATACCACCTTCTCTTCAGTGCTGCTGTTACAACATGTGCAGTATGATTCTCTGTCTTGTGTGTTTCTTTCTCCTTCTGCTGTATGACATCTATGGTTTTGTTTGCCAGTACTCATGGGTTATCATTTCAGCCCTAGAACGTATTTATCCTGCAAGTATGTTATAATCACCTTGCATACAGCAAGGCCACTCCTTGAAAATAGACAGTGTGCATTAGTTACCAACCCATATTCTTGGATCAAGTACCATAGATTTGTGCCTGTGCCACCACCGCACATTTTAGACTGCTGCCCCTGAGAAACATTAATTGTTTTTTGTGATGATGAAATTTATTCTGAAAATTGTTGTGATAATTTTATTACTGATGCTGAGTGTATAATGCTTTTGCTTACTTCCATTTCATCAAGCTTTTTCCCTTATATTTCTCTCTCTAGTCCTCCAGAATGCAATATTTCACATGATCTATAAGAAATTGTGATATTCTTTAAGAGAATCCAATTCTTCATAGTTCTGTTGCTCATTTCTTGGCACAAATTCAGAAAAAGTATATTTCAAGCTGGAGTCCAGCAGTGTAGCAGTCATGTGTTCCTCTTTCCCATTAATGGAGGCTAAAGGATCCTGCTGAAAGCATGCTAACATGATTCACCAGCTTGTTCATGTCTGTGTTGTTGTTGTTATTATAAGCATCATTGGCCATACTCCTAATTTTTTTTTGTGTGGCCTACTTTGTCCCTGGTAGCCCAGGAGTTGCTTTCTTGCCCCCCAACCACTGTCCAGAGTGAGCGGGTATTTTACATAACAGGAAATATTCTTAGTCCCCAGTACTCTCAATTGGCCCCCCACCTCATGGAGCAAATTACTATTCTTTAAAAGTCAGCTTTCCAAAGCTGGGTTACCCTGCTCTCAGGTTCAATGCAGATTAGAAATACAAAAAGGACTTAATCTACAATCATTCATATAGTACCATAATACGCTGAGAACTCCAGCTTACGCATACCCAGCTCTAGAACCGTGCTGTATCTTTCTACTGAGTCCTGCCTGCTCCAGTGTTCTGCAGTTTGTTGCTGGATATATATATATAGTGTTGCTGTCATCCTGAGTCTGCCCTGCACCAGTCATTCTCAGATTTCCTTCTATCTTCAAATTTAGCTACAACCATACTTCATCTACATCATCCATAGTACCGTAAGGCTAAAGCTCCACCTTACCCTGTTCCACAGTCTTCATTTAGACCCTGGAAATGGTTCCATTTATTTTTATTTATTTAATTTTCATTTTCTATTGTATTTTTTAAAGCATTTTAAATTTGACAGATAATTTGGACTGTTGGTGAATTTTGTCTGAGACGAACAGGTCTGGTCCAAATGTCAGATCCTCCGAATGAGAAAAAAAAATTGTCTGAATTTTAATTTTACTGAAAAATGTTGTCCTGCACAAGTCTAATGACTAACAAGCAAGGTAGTCTCTTCAAAACTCTTCAGGAGATGACATATCATACATTAGCTGCAAATGACCAGGTGACAAAATCCCCTCTAAAACCTTCCAGTTAAGTACTGTATATTCACTAATGGCCTTGTTTTGCTTATACAAATGCTCCTGCATGTACTATGTGGAACACCACCTGGCAGGGACCTCCATTTTAAGTTGGTGATATAGCAGGTGGTTGCACTAATGCTTGAAATTTAATATGCTGAGAGCTACGTAGGACAGGCTAAAATGTGCATGTACAGATTTCATTGGCAATTTTTAGCATTGTTTTGAGGGTTTTGTATTATGAGAGGAATAACATTACAATTAGATTATGGCCATGGACAGGAGCAGGGAACATGCACTATGGCTATTTTCAAGGCAGCTATTATATTGGATCCATTGTCAGCAGACACAAAGCCATGTCTCTATGATCTGCTGCAGTTTTTTTAATACATCTACAGGTTTTTGGGATTTTCTCTGAAAGCCAAGCATGGATAAAGAGGAATGCCAAATGTATGGGCTAGCTAGCCTCTTGCCTTTACTACTAGTTCCAGAGGAAACATTGGTCATGACCTGCTACTGCTGCTTCATGCTGCTGCCCAATGATGGAAAAGATTCCCAATGAGTAGTGACAGTCATTATATTCTGTACTTTGGCCACTTGTACACATATCTGTAGTCAGGTGAACTCTCTTGCATATAATGTTTCCATCCCTTTGCCCACCACATTAAGCACATGCTTGCACAAATCTGGCACACCCAAGCTTGAAAAATAACTGTGGCTTGGGATATGCAGGTGGGGTGTAAAACATGCCATCAGTTCTTTAAAACCTCTCTTTTCAACAAAAGAATGGGCAGCACAGTGGCTCAGTGGGCAGCACAGTGGCTCAGTGGTTAGCACTGTTGCCTTGCAGCGCTGGGGTCCTGGGTTCAAATCCCACCAAGGACAACATCTGCAATGAGTTTGTATGTTCTCACTGTGTTTGCGTGGGTTACCTCCGGGTACTCCGGTTTCCTCCCACACTCCAAAAACATACTGATAGGTGAATTTAGATTGTGAGCCCCAATGGGGACAGGAACCAATATGAGTGTAAAGCGCTGCGGAATCTGTGTGCGCTATATAAATAAAAGGATTATAAAGGATTATTATTAGCATGTCAGGTTCCAAAATGTTGTCAGGTATGAAATGCCCCAGGTGTACATCTAGATAATTTATTTGGAATTTGATTTACTTCTTCTCAGAACTTAGTAAGTGTGGGTTGGAAGCACATAGTAGAAGAGCTGTGCAACTGCATTGGTTTAACAATTACGTGACTACTACTTGTGCTGGTGAAGATGGTGGCGGTAAGACTGGCACTTGTGGGGATTCTAAGACTTTTGTTACCTCCAACTAACTCAGTGTCAGCAGTAAGATATTTGAGTGTTATTGTTCAAAATGAAAATATTATTCTACTCCCTGAAACATCTAAAACACTACTATTATGTGCCCCTTGGCTCTGTACACTTTTGTAAGTGCTGCTAGTCACCACATCCCTGATGTGCTGCTACAGGTGTGTCTCCCAGTCAGGCCTGTAGTTCTGCTTCAGCTGAGATATCAATGAGAATGTCTAGATGTGAAAGATTGTAACATTTTAACTTTTGGATTGTGAGTGAAGTAAGGACATTTTAAGTCAACATTCATAATTATGTCATCTGTAGCAAGCAACATCAGCAGCTTCCTCCCCACTACTTTCATATTCTTGTAGGATTTGTAAAGTTTGAAAATGTTTATTTTTACTTTTCCCCATAGGTGGATTTTTAGAACACTGACTACTAGTTTGCAAAGGAGGGTCATCATAATTATGGTTACTGTATAATGCAGCAGTTGGTCTCACTGCTAAACCCTAATCTACTATGATAACATCACTAGAATGTGAATTGTTGTTGTCTTTTGTGTTGATAAGGTTTTGTTAAAAGGTTAGTACCACTATTTGTAGGGGTGGACTTTTTATTTCACTTTTACAAACAACCTACTCAAGAGGAAAATAATCACCATGGGTTATTGCACAAGCTGCATCATCCAAGGCCACAGTCAGTTTTGGTATTATGACTACACTACCACCAAAACATCCATGTGCTCCTCCTACTCTTTTCCCCTTACTTCTGTCCCTAGCATGTTTGGTGAAAATAATGTTGATTTTTACTGTAAAATACATGACAGAGCTGTTAGTGTGTGGAGCGATAATTTGTCTGTCTGAAAATAATGTATGCTATATGCCTCTTTCTCTACTATAGGATATGTTCCTGTATTTCTCAGTTGAGGTGAAGGATCTCCTGCCTGTCTCTGTTACCTATCAGTCAATTTTTGTTTTACATTTTTCCCCTCTTTCACTGTCTACTAATCTGATCCATAATCCCTTCAACAGCAAGCCACCCCCCTCTTTGCCTGTCTGTCTCTACACTTGGCTAGTTTCACAACTGTTACAGTGCAATACAAGACAGACCTTTTGCTTCAGGATCAGAAGCTTGCAATAAAGGGTAAAGCTTTCCACACAGCAACTGGTAGTGCTCCGTACCACATCCCAGTATATGCGGATGCAGCAATGAGTGTATCAGTATGTCAACTTGTACCTGTTTGTTTGTCATGAATGTCTGTATGCATACTATCTGTCACTCACTCAGTCTGAGCAGTCTCAGGCTCAGCCAGTTCATGTACTTGGATCACCTACCTGTCTGACTGTCACTGTCACTTACGTCAAAAACGTTTTCTTTGTTTATTTTTCTAAACTCTCCTTTATCCCTTCACATTGGTAATGGCTACCAATAATACCCTAGTATCGAGCAACTCCAGCTCCCTGTCTGCCTCCCTGTGCTAGCTAGTATAAAAATGTCAGTAGCTTTCTCCTCTCCAAAGCATAGGGCAAATGGACACCCCATTTTATTTTTTAGCACTGCAGGAATGGGGGAAATACTCCATGGAGGAGCAGCATATTAGAATTGATTTCAATGCAATAAAAAATGTGGGAAGGTTCTCTGAAAAGAACTATGTTGTGTCTGAGACCCTAAAAAAGTACTAAAAATTGATAAGGAAAGTAGAAAAAAGTGGCAAACTACAAAAGCTCAATAACCACAAAAGCTACTGACCATTTTCAGTGTTTGCACATGGTGGAAACCTGTCTCTTCCCAATTCTAGGTCACAAAGGAATCACCCCACCACACACTATGTATTCATATGACAACAAGGGGCATTCCAATACCTACTGTAAAATGAACGAGCAGAAAAACTGCAGTTGTGAGAGATCAACTTCATGGGTATGAAAACCAGTTTTACTGAAGAGAAATCAGTCGCCGTACACAGAATGAAGGGTTTGTCGCATTTTGGATGTACAGTATAGTGCTTAATCATAGATCCAACCTGAAGATCCCACCATCCAGCCACAAGGATGGTGAGGTAACAAGTTTCAATTTCAAACACTGAAATGAAGATAAAGAGCTGAGTAGAACAAACTTAATCCAATCATCTATACTCTTTGTAAGTATATATATATATATTTGAAATACATCAAATACATAAATCAGTAATATGCAGTGATGAAATTATTATTATTGATATTATTATATATATTATTATTATAGGTCAATTTTTCTTGTATCTATTCTCAAAATATGTAAAATTTTATATATAATATTCACAGTTAAGGCCCCTGGGGCCCCTGCGACACAAACTAAAAATCTAGAAGTCCTCCCTTAGGGAAAGTCTCCTGGATAAATCACCACTTCTAACAGGTATAGTAACTCTGTACACCCTGTACAGCGAAGCCAAAAAAGTCAGAGCCATCAAACAAGTGTTGTGCTGCACTTGTCGTGAAATCTTTGCAAAAAAATATTACTGCCCTCTAATGCATTATCACAAACATCGGCTTGTCTGTCCTACATATTGAACTCTGGAGATGGTGCACAATATCATAAACCCAACTTTTGTTGCACAATTAATATGCTTAATATTAATTAATTTGTTTTAATTAATTAATTATAATGAATATATTACATCATGTCAGATGTCGCTCCTGTGACTATTGATTGAACATAACTTATTTTGTTGGGGTAATCCAGTGACAGAAACCACACATTTTACTACCACATGTATACACACCTGCTGTGCACATTGCTCTTTCAATCCTTCAGGTATATCCTAGAAAACAATCAGCTGGCATGTATAGGAGCTATTTTGGACACAAGCATACTTTCTTTATGTAAAATAGAGAATAACCCCCATCTAAAATAAGCATTGGCAAATGTTCTGATGATATTTGTGATCTGAGTGAATTTTCTACTATAGAGGGTGCTAAAATTATTTTATCTCCATCACTATTTCACTGACAGACATCTGAGCTGAGAAGGTCATCCCATGATGAGACAATATTAGGAATTACAAAGAATACTTTCTAATTTGTACAGAAAATGCTATCTATCTATCTATCTATCTATCTATCTATCTATCTATTTATTATATGTTTATGTACAAATAAATTGCAGTGTGTATCAATTTATTGCAGTGGGAACTGGCCAGGTTACTCAATATCCATTATGTAGCTATTTAGAAACCTTAAGTTCCCTCCTGTGTGAAATAGGTTTTGCTTCCACAATAAAACATGCTGACCTTGCTTTGTCTCTTACATTTTCTTTACTTTCTCTTTTTATCGCAGTCTCATAAGAAAAGGCATATGAACCATTATCCCTGCTAACATATTGTTTAGAGATGCTTCAGACAAACTAGCACAAGTGTTGCTTTTAAATGTACACTATGTATAGAGATCTATTTTTTATGAATGCTTTCAGTAGGCTGGTGCAAGCAGCATAATTTTGGCATAGATATCTTAGAACCTATTTGATAGTTATCATACCTCCCAAGAGTCCATCTTTAGGAATGTCAGTCCCTCTGAGACATAATTCCTCTGTCCCTCTTTCCCACCCTGGAAGGAGATCAGATTGTGTGGTGTGTACAAGGTATCACATTGTTCCACAGCAATAAAAGTTGAGAAGATTTCTATACCGATCAACTAGTGATGAGATAATTTACTTTTTGTTGCCATTGTTGCCACGGATGGCAGCATTTCAATGGATGGACATTAACAAGCATGAGATGAACTATTGTGGAAATATTAATTAACTGAATGTCCACTTAATCAGGGGCAAAGATGTAAAGGTTTATTACATGCAGTCTGCAGGAGTCCAGTGTAACATGACAAGTCTGAGACTGATATGTCACAGAGATTTTATACTTTTCTAACTGGAAACATAGAAATGCACATACTGTGTATGGCAAAGACATTACATCTACACAGATAATTCAATTTCAGTTACATGACACACTCCTTACTTAACCTAAGGCTGCTTTACCTTTCTCTGACCTTCCATTAATCACATGCACATGCCATCCTCCACTTCTCTTTCTTATCTATCTAACCACATTACTTTTTGTACAGAAAACTATTATTCTGCAACTCACATCTCTGTTCTTAAGCCCTTGGGTACCTAAACAATGTCCTCCCAGCACACTCCACACAGACTATGACTATGGTCTCTTAACCACAGTCCTCTATTCCACTCATTATAACACCTAAGAGGGGAAGTTGCCAGCAAGATTATAATTCCATATTACTCGATTTCTGAAATGACTGTCGGATTGAGTGGTCGCTCCTCCCTTTCATCAGGCATCATAAGTTCCTATAATTCTCCCAAGTCCCTGATGAGGGCAGGTAGGAGGAAGAAAATCTATGGGGAGGAAGTGGATTATAGGCTCATGTTTAGATCTTAGGGGTATGGCAGGGATGGCAGAGTCCATGTACTTGTGGAGAAGACCTGGGATACAAGAAAATACAAGAATTAGTACAAGTAGATCAACTATACCAACTATCAATCCATAAACTAGCTTAGCTTCTAAATATCACAACCAGCCTCCTAAACTCCAACATACCTAACTTTCATTTAATTGTTTCACCCCATTCTGCATGTGCTGTATAGCCACAGATACATTATGTCAAGCATCATGTATACAGGTACAACATTCAGTCCCAACCAGTTTGCAAGCCACTCCCTTTTGTACTAGAATAGCATCTAAAACTAGCCTGTTTTGGAGGGACGTGGCCCTAAAGGTCTGTATTTCAGCAGCTATTAAGTTATGTTACTCTTACCACAATAAATAGAGCCAGACAATATGATAGAGCCATTCAAGTTATCATTTCTTTGACGAAAGAAGGGCATGCAAAATGCAGTAGTATTAACAGGAATTAGGATAAGGTGGTGCTCCTTTAGAACTGAGAAATCATGTGGGCACACACATAGCAATTACTGATGTTAATGAGGATTGAATAGACAGCTGTGAGGCCCAAGTAGAAGTTATGAACTAGTGCAGAGTCAAAGAGAGAAACAAAACATGCAACCAAATCTTATGGCCATGGACCAACAAAAAAGATAATCAAAACAGACAGAAAACATGCAAACAAATTCATTTCTTCCCACTGTCACCATGCTTGAGCATGGGAAATACTGTTCATTGACATAGTTGGGGTTACAAGTTTACAGTCATAAGACTGTATCCACAAGTCCTTTCCTTTGACTTTTACTGCAGCATGTATGGTTAAAAGGTTTTGAAATAGGCCCTTCCACCTTGGTTACAGTGCTCAGTTCCTTGTGAAACTCTTCATTACAACCTAGTCACCTGGGTCTCTTTGGATGGAGTTGGCAGGGGGTACGCAACGCATTGCAAAGCAATGCATTTCGTACCCCCTCTGGCACTCAAAGGGTTAAAGTGGCTCTCTCACATATACAAAAGTAATGCTCATTCATTAGAGCATTTAGCAAAAAAGTTGAAAACGAAATCTGCGCAAAAATTAATGTTTTAAAAGTGCCCAGCAGCCTACTTCTGGATTGCCGAAGCTTGCCACACAGAAGCTGCTCCCATCCCACTACCCAGCATCCTCCGATGATGGAGGCTGTCTGTCTTTAAGCTGGAGCAATCTCATTGGCTAGATATCGATCTCTGCCAATGAGATCTCTCGAGCCAAGAGAAAGAAAGCCTCCATCATCGGAGTATGCTGGGTTGTGGGACGGGAGCAGCTTCTGTGCAGCAAGCTTCAGCAATCCGGAAGTAGGCTGCTGGGCACTTTTAAAACATTAATTTTTGTGCAGATAACTTTAAAAAAAAAAAAAAAAAAGAATAACATGCTCAACTTTTTCTTAATACACTGAACCTGTGTCCATTAGAAGTCTGAAGGAAGTGCCATAGCCTGCAACAGATCATGTATGTCCTGAGCTTTTAGAATGCGGGAGCCACTAGCAGTTAGGAAACCCCTGGACATCTATAATGTCCAAAGTCCTGCACCATGCCAAATGCATATCTAGAATCTGTAAAAATGTTTACCGTGGTTTCTGCTCTCAAGGTACAAGCACTCCTGAATATACATTTGGCAGGAGTGCTGATGCGATAACATCATGTAAAGTCACATCTACACAACGAGCGCAAAAATTCTCCCTAGGGTCCAGCTGGCAAGAAACATCCACAAACAATTACCACTTATCAATGGGTTTATCAGACAATTCATATCTAACATGGGATTATTGATTTATGGTGTCATGACATGCATGTGGATATATGGACCCTGCTGATGTACCTGCTGTTTGATTGGCAGTACAGTTTGCAATAGCAATAGCAGTGGGAAAATGTGTAACATTAAACAAAGCATTAACATAATCGTCATTTAATATGGGTTACTAAAGGAATCCCTTTTTGCTACTAAAGTTATCTAATATAATGCAGAACACCAAAGACATAATGAGAATCAGTCAAAATATTTAGTTTTTCTGAAACAAGAATGCAAGCGTGAGTTAAAGGGATAGTAATACTTTATTATTACTATCCCCCATATTGTACATATTTGTAAAATAATGTAATAGCCCCCAGGTTCATCTCTCAAACCTTTATGGTTTGAGAGATAACCAAAGGCAAAGTTCCCCCCCCCTCCCCATTCCCTGAAGTCAGCTTTGTGCTGACTGCAGGGATATCCGGTCTGATTTTCATCATGCGGCTCTGCAGCAGAGGCGCGATCGCGTTAGTGACAAAGAATTATTTCACTGAAATGGTCTTCTACATGAGCTTGCAATCCAAGCACATGTAGAAGACAGTTTCAGTGAAATAATTCTTTTTCACTAACGGGATCTCGGCTCAGCTGCAGAGCCGCATGATTAAAGTCAGACCGGATCTCCCTGCAGTCAGCATAACGCTGACTTCAGGGAAGGGGGAGGGAGGGGGGGGGAACTTTACCTTCGGTTATCTCTCAAACCTTTATGAACCTGGAGGCTATTACATTATTTTACAAATATGTACAATATGGGGGATAGTAATAATAAAGTATTACTATCCCTTTAAAGTAGTAAGCTCAGTCACTTCTGCAGAGAACTAAAAGCAGAGCCCACAATAAACATCTCTTTAGTATTTCTCAGACAAGACCCATCTATTTAAAATATGAGTTCAGAATTTGGAAGCAGAGTGTCTGTGAGATCTATCCTAAGCAATGTGATTTAGGAAGTGATGGACAAGCAATCATGTGACTCCCCATCTGTAGGGCAAGATAAGATAGATGTTAGGTTTAATTTTGCACAGTGGATGTCAGTGATGTGTCCAACAGACAACAAAATAATTTCATATCTGGTTAGTCTGGCATTTGAGAGGTTTTGTGTGTTAGTTTTAAGAATAACAGCAGTGATTACATAATCAACAGCAACAGTAAGATATGAGCCCAAATAATATTACTTGAGAGTGAAAACACTTTCCAAACAAGGGTTTCAAAAAGGTCACTGTGAGCGAGAGTTTGCAATGATTTTGCAAAAGAGGTATAACCCAAAATCCACTAGGGACAAGTTCCCGATCATTCCCATGCGTTCTTCACATAGCACCGAGTTCTGAGTGATAGACCAGGGAGGTTAGAAATTACTCCACCTTTTCCCCTGTAGACACTGCAAACACAACAACTGCAACTGAAACTTATATACATATACAAGACTTAATATTAGTGTATTCAATAAATACTCACATATAAACTATAGTTTATTATATTTTCTTTCACAAATATGCTAAAAATAATAAGGAATGTCTGTAAATTGTATTTCATTCATTTTTCCTTTTCCGACTAATTGTAGAGATTTAACCATGCACTCATTGTGAATAGAGAGAAGGGGGGTGCTAATGCTACAGGGAAGGTTTCAGTCTGAATGTTGTGAGAAGATGTAAAGTTGACCCATAATATCCCATCTTTTTCACTATCAAAATGTTGCACAGTATTGTGTGAGCAACTAAACAGTGCAATAACCATGTCGCCGGGATGAAAAGGGTGGCATGAGAACCTTGCATGCATCTAAAGGGTGAGATTCTCATGTCACAGGCTTAAGTGTCGCTCATTTGATTGCCCGCATGAAAATAAACATACCTTAGTGATATTTAGGCGCCCGCATGAAAATAAACATACCTTAGTGATATTTAGGCGCCCGCATGAAAATAAACACACGTTGCTGATATGTGTGTATGCATAGGTGGACTATAGCTAGAACAGTTCTATGTTTACTTCTGCTTTCCTTCCCCTCAGTGTCAGCGGCTCATTATTATTATTATTATTATTATTATTATTATGAGCCACGGACACTGAGGGGCAGGAGAACGGGAAAACACACAGAGCTGTTCGGGCTATAGTCCACCTATGCATACACACATATCAGCAACGTATGTTTATTTTCATGCGGGCACTCAAATGAGTGACATGAGAATCTCACCCTTTTGATGCGGGCGAGATTCTCAAGTCTCTCTTTTTATTCCGGTGACATGGTTAATGCACTGTTAGTTGTTCTCACAATAGTGTGTGATATTTCAAAAGGATACAAGTTCCTTTGACTGGGACCAGCACCACCTTAGAGCCATTTGATCACCTATGCCAGCTGAGAACTCTTAGTCCCATTCTACCTCCTATCCAAGCACTGCTATGTACCCTGAAAGCCTCCTTCTAGATCCTATCCTTTCCTTATCTCCCTAACCACATTACGGTTTTGTACAAAAACATTATTCTGCAACGTCTGTGGTCTTAACTCATTGGGCGCCTGAAAAATGTCCTCCCAGTACAATCCACACAGAATCTCTTTATGTGCTCATCATAACCACATTCATATATCACAATTGCAAGAAATTATATAATGAAAAGTGGCTTTATTAACCTCTTTACTGCTAATTAACATGTAGCACCCTCTCATGCTGAAGATATGCTATAACCTCATACAGCTAGTCCTTGCATTTGCTGCTTGACTATTATTTATTGACTCAGAGTGCGGGATACAGTGTGCTAGATGTTATACACCCTGCATCATTATTACTTTATGAGTGGCACTATTAGGGAATGCCATGAGGATTCTATATTTAGGGTATTTTGGATGAGTAGGGTGGGTTTAGGTGATTTTAATGTAATGCTGCTCATTTTAATTGATGGTGAATGGTAATATATTTGTGAGTTTGTGACAGTAAAATGTATTTTATATTTATTTTGCTTACTTCAGTTAATTTATATGCAAAACTGCGGGAAGCAGAATGCTCACTTTAGTGAATATTTACTTTATGTCCGTACGCAATAAGGGTATTTGGATCCATAGCATCCTTCATATGATATATGAGTTTGCGTCCATTTGCTAAATATTGTTTGAGTGTTTATATTTTATTTAATATACTGTAATGTATCATACACATAAGCACATAAACGAAACGCATAAGTACCAAGTATTATACAAAGATTATATAATATATAATGCAATGTACCATTTAGTTGATGAAAGGAATCAGGGCTATAAACAATTTGTTTGCTACCATCAAATGCATGACAGAAGCAAAAAGGTGCATAATGTACTTATTCTGTTGCATAAAGCTTGTAATATGAGTGTGTATGTGCATGTGTTTGTGTTAGTGTGTTAGAGATACAGACTATATGTGTTGGGATTCTTATCACCTAAATAGACCATGATTGCCTTGCATCTTCAAACAGGGCCGGGTAATGTCTCACAGCCATTTAGAAGGGTCAAATCATACTGAAAATGACCTGATTTCAGCAAGTCCCTGTTCTATTCAATTTTGAAAAACAGGTCAGTGCCATCTTGAAGGTGATCACACATGTAAGTTAGGCAAGGCACTGTACCTGCAACTTAGAAGCAGCAACACCTGTCCTAATTTACATGCATATGTGAAAGTGCATGACCTAATTTGCATGACAGTGCAGCAGAGCCAGATGTAATTTTCATGTGTGGTTACTGACAGAAAAGATGAGGGGATGAAATGGTCAGTAAGCAACTTACCTTACGTCTTCCCTAGAAGTGCCCCTGGGAAGGAAAGCAGAAGAAGGATGGTTGTTATACTGCAATTGATTCCCTTTCCTGAATTTCAGGTGCAGCATCTTGTATTTGATTGGTGGATGCTGCAACCTGGCTGAAAGACAACAGCCAATACGAGTTCATACCAGCCAAGAAACAGAGTAAAGTCTGGGACAGCGCAGACTCAGAATGAAACCTGTGCATTAACAATTTTCATTGCCCAAATTTAATTCCTCACTGCACAAATGTGCTTGTAGGCAGGATAAATTAAGCCGTGTACTGTTGTGCCTTTCAGTGTAAATGGGAAAGTCACTTAGCATAGAAGGTAAATGCATGGACATCTATAGGGTTCAATTAGACATTTAATTCTCCGTGTATTTGGTGTTCCTATGTGCAAGGATGGTGACATACTAAGAAAACTAGAGCAATTCTGTGGCAAGCTTAATGCACCATATAGGACAAATATAACTTCCCAATGAATTAAATTGAACTTTTTATCTACTGAATTCTGAAAGACCTCAAATGCATTGTACCCTATAACATGCAAAGGGTTATAATTCCTACTGAAAGCAATATAATGTTTTATTTCTCCCCTGTGGTGCAGGTAGTTTGCCCCAGAATTGTTCCAGTTCTTATTACATCAGCTTTAGCCTTTCAATGGCATTAGGTGCAAATTCACAAGGGGCTAATCACAGATATAAATGGTTCTCATAATAGGGTAAAGAAAGTATGATTTCTAGCCTTCTGTCTGGTATTACATGAGATCAGCAGAGCATTACACCATTACATGCTGCCAGAAAGGCAATAAACCATTTCAGAATAAGGTTATTGAGTACCCCTGGAGCTCAGACTGCACTTTGGACATGTTAAATATGGATGTCCCACAGTTGATTGATTCTCTCAGTAACTGCATTCTCTTTACTACGCTCATGCTTGTATGCTGTGAAGGATATTAGATTCCACCTTACACTTCCTGGTCCATCCATTTATAATGTGGACAAAGGGTATTGAATCTATCAGTGACTGGGCTATCAGTTGGGGCATCCTGTACATATTAACCTGCTAATATGTTTCATCATGTTTTGTGCTCCCCAGAGAGTAAAATGTTCCATATATAAATTCTCATACAATTTGTTCCTATCCCATCCATATCCCAAATGGTATCACAATGTATGTGTCATTGTACCTAGCTTAAAGTGTCACATTTTTCCATAGATATTCATTATGATGTTTTTCCTACATAAATATGTCAAAGAAATTGTATTTGTTCAGTTACATGTGCTAAACCAGATGTTTCTCAATTACATAAAAGTTGGGGACCATAGCCATACTCCCATTTTTCATTATCATATGTGTACATAAGGTTATGCATTTTTGAGGGGTCTATTGACTATAGCTTGAATGATCTAACATCATGCTGTTGATTCTATATACTATTAATCTGTTAAGGATCAAAGGACTGCACAATTCATTGCACACCCCTCTGGTCCTTAAATGGTTAACTCACAGAGAGGGGAATCTAGAGTTGATTTAAACTGCTGGGATTAATACACAAATCCGTTCAGTGGTTAATGTGAATATTTTGGTTCCATATGGATTGTTTTGGAACATGCACACGCTGTCATTCACACACAGTTGCACACACATAAACTTTTTTTTTATAATTTGCATTTTTATAAAAGTTTAATTTTTGAATATATAAACCTTAAGTGACATGAAGTCACAAACCAATGGATAAACCTTTTACCATTATATTTTAGCTATATAACTCACATCATTGGTTCTAATAAATATTTATTATCTTTACAACATTTACTGTCAACCCAGGAAGACCAAATTAATTGAAATTTTCTATAAAAATTACATTCTTCCCCACCACTACTTTTATATTTATTTTTGGCATTTAGAGGTCTCAAACAATTTCTTTTTACCTTTCCCCTTTGAGGGATTTTCACAACATTTGCTACTACTTTCAGGACAGGTGTTTTTGTGCTTGTTACTTTACTCGCATGTCCCCACACTGCTCCAATCCTTCCATTCTACCCCTTGTGCATTTGCTGTACATTATTCAACTACTGTGTGTGTGTGGAATGAGGATGCTCATCTGTGCTGTGTTCACCTCACCTGTGCTCCTCCTCTTCCATGCTGATTGGTTTGGTTCTCCTTTATATACCTGTCAGGGAAGTACTCAATCTTTGTGCCTTTAGTGCTTGGCTTGCTCCTGATTCCATTGACTTCCAGTTTTTTCTCATTGTGTATGACCTGGCTTGCTCTTGATTCTGCTACAGCTTCAGTTTGGCTCAATGTGTATGACCCTGCTTTTCTTCCTCCTTTGGTAATCTCATTGTGTCACCCAGTTTGACTCCTGGCCCATCCATGACCATCTTCAGATTTATCCCTCTGGCTTAGTCTCTGATCCGTGCTGTGCTATTTCTGACATTGTCTACTCTTCCTGCCTCTTCATTGATCCAGCAGCTGAGCTGCTTGGCTCTCTCATCTCTGCCTGCAGTCTGCTAGCGTCTGGTTACTAGGTTATAAGTCTTGACGGTTTTAAAAGGACCTCACTTTCAGTCTCCTGAAGTATTGTGTTTACCATTAGGAATAGCTCCAGCTGTTTCTCTCCTGCTTCCTACTCTGTGCCAAGTACCTCTTGGCTCCTTACTTAATTCCAGAGAAACCTGAAGTGATTTTTATGACTTACTTTTTGTCCTCTGCCTATACTTCTGTATCTTATTGGGATCCTTCAGTATTTGTCTTCAGAAATTTGTGAGTACCTACATTAGTATCAAGGTGTGCCCATCCTGGTCCTGGCCATGGCTCAAGTGGGGTCAGAATCTGGCTTTGCAGCCAGCATCTTTACCATAGACTTTGGCTGCAGCAAGGGCACACTCTGGGCTGCCATTGCTTGCAAGATTCACATTGAACTCATCACTTACAATCATTCAACAGACACTCAAGTCTGACCTTGGTCCACCAGTTGTGACAGTACGATTGAGCCAAAAACCATTATGAATCCTACAGAAGTAGCATGACTTATGGCCATTCAGTAACATCAGGAACAGGTCCTACCTCCCCATGTCTTGTATCTGCAGAACCTGGACCGCAAGCTTGATACGGTATTAGACACATCTTCCCAAATGCTTCTCTGGGCATTCAGCAGACTATAGGGGTTTCCTGAAACATTGTTATTTACAGTTCAGGACCCTGCCTTGCTCCTTTAGCACTCAAACTGCCAGAGAAGATTTTCCTATATCCCTTCTAAAAGATGGAGCTCTGGCATGGGCATCACCTCTTGTGGAGAAAGAGTCACCTATCCTTGATGACTCAGATGCATCCATTGCTGTCTTTTGCTCTATGTTTGATGTCTCAGAGCATAGCGCCTCTGTTGAGGCAGATCTCTTGGAGCTTCAGCAGGGTACTCGAACTGTAGCCTATATGCAGTTGAGTTTTGAACCTAATCATATGAAACTGACTGGAACACCAGAGCTTTGAAGGCAGCCTTCCATAAGGTCTTAATAAATGGCTAAAGGATGATCTGACTTGTCTGGAGATACCCTAGGACTTGGAGGGTTTCATAGCTCTCTGCTTGAAGTTAGATCCTCATATGCAGGAGCGTCAGCAGGAGAGGGAATGCTTCCGGTGTTTCTGTAGTGGAAGTCTCTCACCTCCAGCTTCTGCATCCTCTGCTATGCTCTTGGGATCTTGGGAAGAACCCATGAAGGTAGGGTCCATAACAAGATTTTCGGATGATGAAAGATGCCAGCAGAGGACTCTGGGCCTCTGTCTCTACTGTGGTATAAAGAGACATTTGCACTGGAATTGTCCAGTATGTCTGGGAAACTGCAGGGCTTAAGGATTAAAGCAGACCTATGTCTCTCCCAGCCATTATCAACCACATGATGGTAACTTTTCTGCTCAATTGATCGGGAGGGTCAGTCTCCACCCTTGCTTTTCTTGATTATGGAGCTGCAGGCTTCTTCCTGGATTTGGACTTTGCTTTGAGACACCAGGTCCCTTTGAAAAGTAGAATCCATCCCCTCATTGTATCTACTGTGGATGGAAAACCCTTGGATTCAGGTGTTGTACATTCTGAGAAGTTTCAGCTTGAAATCAGCATATCTTCTTCGGGTCCAGTGATATTGTGTCTACCATGATTTCGCACACATAATCCTTCCATTGACTGGGTGTCTGGACAAATCACCTCCTGGAATTCCTCCTGCCATTACTTTTTCTGGACTAAAACATCTACAACAGGTCAGTGTCTAAAACATCTCTACTCTTTGAACTACAGTCCCTGCAGCCTACTATGACTTCCAGGATGTTTTTTCCAAAAATGGAGCTGACACTTTTCTGCCTCACTGGGTATATGATTGTCCTTTAGAACTATTACCTGGTACTATGCCTCCAAAAAAGAAGAACATATTTGCTCTCTGAGCCTGAAAACCAGGATCTAATTCAGTATAAATGGCTATCTAGCAAAACATTTCAATAAAAACTCATCCTCTCCTGCTAGTGCCGGATTCTTTTTTCATATACAAAAAAATGATGGGTCCCTCTGGCCCTGAGTGGAGTATCTTAAATAAGAAACCATAAAAACAGGTATCCACTACACTTAATATCCAATTTTATGCACTCAAGGGAGCCATGTCATTTTTGAAGCTTGATTTACAAGGGACCTACAACATAATGCAAATTAGAGAGGGTGATGAATGGAAGACGACCTTCAATACTAAATTTGGACACTAGAGTGTCTCGTAATGCCATTTGGACTGTAATGTTTCAGCAGTATTTCAAAACTTTGTGAACGACATCTTCAGAAATGTTCTTCGCATTTATATGGTAGTTTATCTGGATGACAATCTAATTTCCTCTCCTTCTCTGAAACACTGGGTCAGTGTCTGGGCTGTCCTGCAGAGACTTTTAGAGCATCATCTATATGTGTAAAGCTGAAAAATGTGTCTTAGAGAAGATGCAGTTACCATTCTTGAGCTGTATAATCTCTGACAATGGTCTTTGAATGGATCCAGTCAAAGTAGAGGCCCATTCCTACTACTTTCTTCAACTTCACTAACTATTCTAGATTATTTTTCTGAAACCTCTAAAATATAAGCTCCAATAGTTCCCTTCACTAAGAAAGGTGAGAATCCTAAGCAATGGATGTTCAAAAGCACGTAAGCTCACCTTCACCTGCATTCCACTATTACATTACTCTGATCCGGTAAAACCATTTATGAAGTAATGAAGTAGGCAACTGGTAAATGTTGGCCATCAAAATGGCCTTAGAGGAATGGCCATAAATTAGTAGTTCAACTTCTGGTAGGACCTATGTTTCCAATTACCATACTGACTGATCATAAAAAAACTCCAGTTTTTGTAAAAGGCACAACAGCTGAATCTCTAGCAAGCCAGACTGGTTTTATCCTTTACCTGGTTCAATTTCATCATCACTTACATTCCTGACAAATCAGATGCCAGATCTCGCTTATTTTCTTTTGAACCAGTTTCCCCTCCAGAATCTATAATTCTGACTGAACAAATATTTCTAGCATTTCCTCCATGTTCCACAAAATCAGGATCCTTCAGATAGCTCAAAAATTCCTATCCATTTTTGTCCTGCTCTTTTGTGATGGGCCAATCAATCGATCATCACAGGGCATCCTGAGTAGGGATGAGCGAAAAGTGATAAAAATTTCCCACATGACTTTTCATGAAAAACGGACGATTTTTCTCTTTTTTCGTGAAAGTTTTCTCCTTTTCTCCAATGCAAAATTTTTATTCTTTTCACCTATTCTAACACATTTTTCTCCTATGTTTAATATGGTTCCACATTTCCCAGCACAATATTACTTCTTCTGAGGGTTATAGTGGGAGAAATAAGTAGCTGGAAGTCAAAGCTGTGAGTCCTACAGCAACATATACCTTGAAAAATGTGTTATCAGACAGAATGCATTTGTCTTTTGCCCACAACACTTTGTTCCTGCTTAAGTGATACTGGCACATATTCATGATGATGTCAAATCATTAAAACAAAATAAAGTACAACCTACAATATGGCAGATGTGTATGTTAGTGGTGGTGGGAAACTGGCATGGTGTGATTGGTGTGACCATGACAAACTGCATCCACCCCATATTGCTGCACATGTTCCAGCAACCAGCAATCAGTTTTTGAATTACCTCTTTACTCCCATGTCCCTGCATTGTTCCACCTTTCCTCTTGTGCATTTTCTATTACTCAACTACTGTGTGTGTATTTTTACTCTCTACAGTACACAACTAATAGAGTGTGATGTCTTGCCTTGGCCCTCAACAAAATTCTGCCTCAGTCACAGAGCTCACATTTGGCTCTCGATCAGCTGTCTAATATACTTTTTTGTTAAATTATTTATGTATTTTTATTATTATAAATCACCCTATCTTATACCCCATCTGCCTGTGTCTTGCCAGTCAGCCACACCAAATGTTGGGGTATTTTGGGTCAACCTCCTTCCTCCCTTCTTCTCCCCCAGAGTGCCCCCAGACTCCCCTAATAAAGAGAACAAATGTCCTACCTAAATGACTCCCTAAACTAAGCTTCAATTCCCCTTTATTTGCCGATCTCCTCTAGCTCAAAAACATGCTGCTCTCTCCTCTCACAAACACAGAATGGCTGCTGTGAGAGCCTGACAGTCTTTTATATGGCTGTAGAAAACTAGAGAAAAATTTCTTCCCATTGATTTCAATGCAATGAGCTAGGCTAAAAAAAACAGGAAAACGGCACTTTTTGCTGCAAATTTTTCGCTGAGTGGAAAGTGCCTTTTTTCTACGATTTCAGTTTGGAGCAAAAAATTTCACCCATCCCTAATCCTAGGGTCTTGTGGACAGCTGAACTGCTCATCTGTCAGTTCTGGTGGCCTTCCATAAAGCAAGATATTAAAAACAGTTTGTTTAAGCTTGTGTGACTTGTGCTCTAATTAAATCTTCTCACGATAAACCTGCAAGTCTCTTACACCCTTCAGAGACTACCATGGACTCACTTGGCTATGGATTTCAATACTGATCTCCCTTATCCCACCGAAGTACCACTGATCTGCCACTATTGATCTCAATACTGATCTTCCTTTATCCCACCGATGTAAAGTGGAACTACCACCCCAGGTAAAGTTAAACCCCAAGAATTACCCATCTGGCGACTAGCTGAACAATAGCAGCATGTTTTGGGGGTTTACGTATACGTGGGGTGGTAGTTCCACTTTAAGTTCTCTAAGCAAGCTAAGTTTGTCGCTTTTCTCAATTTCACTTCTGCTCAGACCCTAGCTGACATCTTCATCAAAGATGTTTTTGTCTTCATGGAGTACCAGACCAGATTATTTTCAATAGAACCTTGCAACTCATCTCCTGGTTCAGATGGAGGGTGTTCTGTGACCAGCATGGGAACAAACTGCACTTTTCTTCCTCCTATTATCCACAAATGGAAAACAAACCAAACCTTGGAGACCTACTTATGTCACTATGTAAATTTCCCACACTCTAATTGTGCTGACATCCAAACTTTGGCCATGTTTGCCTTTAAGAACCTTTACCATTCCTTCACGAAATGCTCACCTTTTCTTTGCTGCTTTAGGATTTGATCCTTGAACCTTCTCTACTCACTCTCCTGCATATGTGCCCAGCATGGGAGTCTGGGGATGGGGCAAAGTGGGCACTTTCCTATCCATATAAACAGAGGAGCTGGGTGGGCTGGCCTGGGGATCATAATATGGCTTTACCCCCCCATAAAACATTTTTATGGATGCCCCTAGTGCCCTGGAGGAATGCTAGAGTTGAGGACCTACAAACACAGGTCCCAAGTATGTTGTTTAGTGCAATGGGCTGCAAGCAGATGCAAGGCTTTGGATGATAGGAGACATCCAACCTTGAGCCCAGTGTGGAGAACTATTTGTCCACATACAACTTGCATCTTAAACAAACATCTCGCAAACTGGGTCCCAAATTGATCTGCCTATTCTCGGTCTTGTCCAGGTTAACTCCAATCATCTATTTCCTGGCTTTTCCTCGATCTATGCAGATTTCCAATTCTTTTCATGTTTCACTGTTGCAGCCGGTAGTGAAGACCAGCTTTTTCTGAGCATCTTGACCTCCTGCTCCAGTGTTGATCAATGGTTAGGCTGAGTTTGAAGTCTGATGGATCCTAGACTCCCGTTGTGTATGTGGAGTTATTGAATACCTCATTGACTGGAAAGGGTACAGATCCATGCCCCATTCTTGGGTTCTGGCTTCTGATGTTCATGCCCCTGCTATTTTCGTGCCTTATATTGGGCATATTCCACTCAGCCAATATGCCTGGTGGTTGGTTCTTGAGCGGGGTAGTGTTGTGAAGTCGCTCACCTATGCTGCAATCACCTCACCTGTGTTCCTCTTCCATGCTGATTGGTCCAGTTTTCCTTTTTATACCTGCCTTCTTGGCAAGTAAGTGCTCAATCTTTGTACCTTTAGCATTTGCCTTGCCCTTGACTCTGTTTAATTCTAGTTTGTCTCACTGTGTATGACCTGGCTTGCTTTTGACTCCACTACAGCTTTGGTTTGCCTCATCATGTATGACCTGGCTTTTCTTCTGTCTTCTCTCCCTTTTCCTGATTCAGCTTCCTAGCTGAATTTTGACTCCCTGGCTCAGCTTCACTTCCTCCTTTGGTAATTTTATTGTGTTTCCCAGTTTGAATCCTGGTCCATCCCTGACCATCCTCAGATTTCTCACTCTGGATTACTCTCTGATCCTTGCTGAGCTATTTCTAGCATTATTGTCTCATCTACCTGCCTCTTCATTGATCCAGCAGATGAGCTCTCCTTTCTCTTTTCTCTCAGTGTCTGCTTGCAGTCTGCTAGTGTCTGGTTGTTAGGTTACTGGTCTTACCAGTTTTAAAGGGACCGTGCTTTCAGTTTCCTGTAGTATTGTATTGTATATTAAAGTGCAACTATCACCTTCATAATATTGCACTCAATCCTTTCCTAATGTAGCAATATGTAAAGCTATACTGTTATTGTGAATAAAAAGTCCATTTTATTAAAGAAAGTAAACTTCATCTGTAGGCATCCAAGGCACAAAGTTTACAAGAGAAGCTCTGTGCGCCTTCAGCAACTTCTGTTACCTTAAGGTAATGGAAGTAAGTCACCACCAATCTGCGCAGTGCACTGGCCATACAGTGCAGACTCAGAGGTGCCTCACCTCTAAGATGTCTGCACTATTGTCCACTGGATGCCTACAGTAACGCAGTCATGTTCAGCATAATAACAGTATGGCTTTACCTATCTTTTCATTAGGAAAGGATTGGGGGGCAATATTAAGAAAGTGATAGTTCCACTTTAACAATAGCTCCAGTTGCTTCTCTGTGCCAAGTATCTCTTGGCTCCTTACTGGATTCCAGAGAAACCTGTAGTGATTTTTACCATTTACTTTCTGTCTTCTGCCTATAATTATGCATCCTATTGGGATCCTTCAGTATTTGTCTTCAGGACCTTGTGTGTACTAATAGCAGTATCAAGGTGTGCCCATCCTGGTCCTGGCCTTGGATCAACTGGGGTCAGACATCTGGCTTTGTGGCCAGTATCTTTACCATTGACTTCAGCCATAGCAAGGACACACCTTCGGCTGCCATCACTTGCAAGCTTTGACCTGAACTCATTGCTCCCAAGCATCCAACAGATACTTAACCCTGACCTTGGTCAGCAGATTATGACTGTGTTTTTACCGTAAAGTACACAATAGAACTGATTGTTTGTGGTTCCTTGGGCCTCTACAAAATGCTCTCTCATCTATATCAGTCCGCCTCAGTGAAAACTCATGTCAGGGTCCCTGTCTCTGCCACCTATCATTTTTTTTTCTATTTTATCTTTATTTTATTTAAATTTTTTTATAATTAACAGTCCCTCCCATCCCAATCACAAAAAAAAACCTGCCTGTTCAACTGCTTTTCCCCCCAGACTCCCTAGCACAGAGATAACAGCCAGATCAGGAAGGAACTTGGATCACAGCTGCTTTTGTCTACTTGGTCACACAAAAGTTTGGGGTATTTGGGGTAAACCCACTTTTGCCCCTTCTGACACCCCCAGACTCCCCTAGTACAGACATAACAGTCAGATCAGGAAGGAACTTGGATCACCTCTGCCTATATGTTCCCAGTCAGTTACATAAAATGTTGGGGTAATTGGGGGTAAATCTCATCTGCTCCCTTCTCATACCCCCCAGACTCCCCAGGACAGAAATAACAGCCAGATTAGGAGGATACTTGGATCACCTCTGCCTGTGTGTTCCTTTTTCCCTTCATGTCCCCCAATGTCCCCCAGACTCCCTACAAGATTCCCTAAACTAAGCTTTAACTGCACTTTGTTAGCCTGTCTTCTCTAGCTCAAAAATGTGCTGCATTATCTTCTCTCGCAGACACAAAAAATTGCATGCTTTGAGAACCTGATATCTTTTTAATACTATGCCTGTGGGAAAAGAAGGGAAACTTGCCACATGGTGGAGAGAAATTCAGTCTTCCTATTCATTTCAATACAAAGAACTAGGTGGAAAAAAAGCAAAAAAGTCTGCACTTTTTGTAAAAAATGTGCTGCTCAGCAAAAAGTGCCATTTTTTCCTCCTGTTTCTCTTTTGAGTTGAAAGCTTTCACCCATCCCTAATTTTACCACTACCTCCAATTGGTATCCTATTGAAATGTCGCCCTCTAGTTGGTGACCATCAACAGGGAGACATCATAATGTCACCCTCAT
This sequence comes from Rhinophrynus dorsalis, assembly GCA_037306005.1. Taxonomy (NCBI): domain Eukaryota; kingdom Metazoa; phylum Chordata; class Amphibia; order Anura; family Rhinophrynidae; genus Rhinophrynus; species Rhinophrynus dorsalis. The sequence goes on from CM074723.1 coordinate 224,121,125, forward strand.
CAAAAGGGTGACATTCTGATATCGCCCACTTAAGGGGTTCCCCTGCCATGTACATGCACAGCCACAGGAACAGCCCAAACATGCACATGCTACGTTAATTTATTCTAAAGCCTTGTCTGCTCTGCCCATCAGTCACAGGAACAGCCCTGCATAATATAGGGGCTAAGCACTTGCTGTCTTCTGGCTTTCCTTCACTTTACTAATTCTCTGATCTACATGGCAGGGGATAGTAATGTTTCATAATAAAGTAATGTTTCATAATAAAAGCAGCTCTGATTAATAATCACAGTATTTGGACCTTGGAGAGGGTTATTTCAATTCTATCAGAGTTGTAGTTCAAGAGTAATTAAATGACAAAGTATTCCCCTCCTGCCACTTTTACTGATGTAACACTGTTCAGCCAGATCAGAAGGGAGGTGCCCAGGTAGACTGCAGAGAGGGACAATCTTCAATTAAGATAAAGGAAAAAACAGAAACACTTGTCAAGGGGGGCATTGCAATATATGTGACATACTAAGGGGGATAATGTCAAAGGGGGGCATCGTGTAGTGCTTGGTGTACTAGTTTTCTTTATTGTAACCCTTTGAATGCCACAGGGGTGAGCAGTGCACATACCTATGGCATTCAAAGCTGTCCATGGTGCTGAAAGCCACCTAGGTAGGGAAGCACAGAGAATGCTGTTCAGAACTGGCGACGGTGGTTTTGTATTTTCTGACTGAACTTTCTACTATGGAGTGCTGTGATTGGCTGTGGTGCTAGGTAATATTTTTATCGTGTGTTTTTAGGTAAGATTTTCTAAGTAACGCAAGTTTAAGGTTAACGTGTATTTTGTTGGTCATCGCTCGCTAGCCTTTCTGGGTAAGGAAGATTTGAATCTCACGTTACTCGGTTTTGCTTAACTCGCGAAGGCAGTTTTTTTTCTTCACGTTGGTTTTAACGCCAACATTTGGATCGATCCCTAAATGTCTTATGCATATCCTAAGATAAGATCAAGGTATTGATTTTTCCTATTTTACACCTGTCAAAAACATTGAACGCACACCTGTTTGACTACCGGGGACAAAACCACACTGATCTTGGTATAACAGATGTGGTAAAAAAACCACAAATGTTTTGCTAATATTTTCAATAATATTCTTAAATCACAATTTATTATATGAATAGGTCTATAGTTTTTAGATAAAGTGTGGTACTGCGTTAGCCATAGAAAACGCAGGAGACTAGTAGAGTAAAAATGGTACCTTTATTGACTAACTGGGTGGCTCTAAGAAGCAAGCTTTCAAGACAACTAGGTCTTTTTTTCAGGCTCTCCTTAATATGGCTGAAGAAGAGACATAGGTGTCTTGAATGCCTCCATCATAGAGCCACTCAGTTAGCAAATAACAGTATTATTTTTACTAGTCTCCTATAGTATTCTACCTATCCTGGATCTTTCTCTGGTTTTAAAATCGTAGTGACACATGAAAAGTTAGTGTCTCCTTCTGAGTGGTATTCATCTAAAATAAAACTAAAGAACTTAAGTAAGTAAAGCATTAAATCCTCCCAAAAATTATTGTAATATATTGAACTAAACCATTCAGGTCCTGGATTCTTATTTTCTAACCTTGTTATCACCTCTTTTATTTCCTCCAGTTCAGCTGGCTATTCAGTTTCTCCATTGATCAACTGTTACATCAGCAGTGTTTAATTTGTGTTACTTTAAAGTCAATAATATTTAATTAATTCTTCTTTACAGGACTGTCAAAATTTTAGAGTTAATAACATTCAATATTATTTAACATCCATAATATTTAATGTTTATGATGTTTAGGGAGAGCATGATATAATTTTTTTAGAGAATATTGGATAATATGACATAAAAACTGCTTAGGAAAAGGGGATAAATCGCAAGATATGAAAATTATTGTCTATAAACTAGAAGAAGTGAACAAAAATGTTTTCCTTGGACAGGAAATGTCAACAGATGGAAACACCATGATGGAAATTGACTTGAGCAATGAATAAAATTGGGAAGGCAAGCATTTGGAAAACTTAGTAGTATTGTTTTCACTAAAAATGTCCTACTCTGTTTTTGACCAATATATCCTCCAAGTGCTTATATATGACTGAATCATGGACGCTAAATTCCAAAGCCCTACAAAAACTTGTAGAGAGTAGGAAAGGTCAAATTTTGAACATAACAAAAAGAAACAAAAAATGTATTTTTGGATTCAACACCAAACAAAGGATTATGACATAGTTGCAAGTGTAAAGCACCTATAATGGAAATGGACAGGTAACTTAGCAAGAAGACCTGACAGTAGAGGGACCAAATAAAAATTTTGGAATGGATTAAACATGATATTAAATGCCCAAGAAGAAGACCAAAGACAAGATGGGTTGATGAAATTACTAAGTTTGTTGGTGCACAGTGGTAGCAGAAAGCAAAGGACTGATGTTGTTGGAGACTTGTCGAGCAGACCTTGTCCCGCACTGGATCGACAATGGCTACTGCTGATAATGATAATGCTATAAAATATCAGGATATACACTCACACACATATACATGCAGTCAGTTTTTTAAGCCACCAACTCCAAACTACCCTATGTCTCTTTATCTGCAAACTTCTTAACAACCACAGTATCCACCCTAGTTTACTTATTGACATATCATTCACCTTCAAAGACTCAAGCAAGACCACCCAGTCACAATCATTATCAAGTACTCAGCTATAAACTGAATACTACAGTCATTTTTGCTATCAAGCTCCCCATCATGCATACCCCCCACACACAGATATTGCTGTGGAAGACATATCATCAAGTGTTTCTTGTGAAGATTCAGACTCTGCAATACTTCTTTCCCAACAGTCAACACACAATTTCATTACTATATTCTGAAGCTGGTCATGATGACAGTGAGTGTAAGATGACTGAACTGGGATGCAATTTGTCTTAATTTATAGTATAGGTTGTAATTCCTGAAATCCCTCATGTCATTTCACAAATTATATTCCATGCCAAAACTTAAGACAGCTCTTTTCTTTAGTTACATATTTCATGTTCTGTTGCTTTAGACTACAGTACTCTTTGATCAAAGAAGCATTGTTTAACATTTTATGAGATTAATATTGTGTTTGGCAGTATAAATCAATTCATTCTACATTTTTTTAAGTGTCAGATAATTTATAATTAAGGATTATATTTCATGAATACTGTCAACCTCCTGCTCAAGGTAAGCATCTATATTTTAAATAATTTTTGTTGAACAGGTAAGTCAATAATCAACTCAAAGTTCCCATAAATATTCCCATCTCACAAGAATATAGTATTTTCTATTGTTGTATTTGATTGTATGAACCATGGATTGAATGGTCATAAATTAAAATGCACTTGTGCAACCTGAAAATTAGGATACCATCAATGTACTATTGAACTGCACAGCTCCAGGGTATACAACATATAGCAAGGGTAACCAACCACTGGCACTAGTTGTCACTGAATTTAACTCACATCCACAAAAATCCAAGTTATTGTCAGGGATGATGGAAAATCTATCCACCAATAGATGGAGGGTCAAGATTAGTTCAACCTGGCACAGGTGAGCTGTGACAAAATCTAGATTAACCTTTTTATACATCTGGAAATTAATGTGACCCTATCCAGCTGTAATGATTTGCTTTTAGGTCCTTTTACACCATTATACTTTTTGATAATAACATAAGAATTTGAGTTGTGAAATAGCTCATTTGGTTAACGCACCAGCTTTAGTATCTGTTCAAACCTCATGGTGACAGGTTCTAGTCCCATCTTGGCAATGTCAGCTCAGCATGGAGAGCATTCAAACAACAAAGGGCATCACTGGACCCTGAACACACCTCTTACCTCCTTTAATTATATTGAAAATGGGGTACATTTACCCCACTTTCTAAGTTACAAATACAATATTATGTATATATATATGGGGTATATATTTATATACAAAATATATAGCTTGTCAAATGATGCAAAATTGTATTTTTGCAAAGTGCCATAAATATGCTGCATTTATTCTGATAAAAACAATATATAGTTTTACCATATATAACTAGAAAGTTTTCAATGGCAATCATACCTAAACAGATCGATAGCAAAATTGCTGAACATGTGTATGGCCAGCAGGGTATAAAGAGAATCCAAAAACCTCTGGCACAGAAAAGGTTAATTTTTTTCTCCGCACTCTGATTAGCTGGAAGGCAGGGTCACATTGTGCACTTGTGTAAACTCAACTCCCTGCATATCAAAATGGAAAGAATGAGTCTAGAATGCATAATTGATTGAGGAAGGTGTCACGTTGTTACATGAACAACCCCTTCTCTTCATTCCTGATTAACTGGGTGGTGAATTTATGCCCTGCATACCCCATCTCCTAGCCAATTAATGTGTGGCAAAAAATGTAACCAGGCTGTAGCTATATAAAATTCAATACCAGTTTTTTTTCTAACAATGACTCACAGAGGTTCAGGCAGGATTGGGAGGAGGGGTGGGGTCATTTTTTTAAGTGAGTAGGATTTTATTTTTTTCCCCTCCTTTTAACCAAATATATTTAGGTTATTGAAGTGGAGACCCTGGAGTTGTGGACACTGCTGGTCCTCCAAAATCATATACACACACTGCAGGGAAGGCATCCATGGTCCATTTATTTTAATAATATGGGGGTTCCAGACCCCATATTAAATTTGTAACAATTTATCTCCATAGGGTGGTAGGGGTTGGTGTGGGGTGTCAGTGTTTTTTTTTTCTTAATAATTGAACATGAAAGTTAACTCTTCTGTTACAAGACCACTGCAATACACCAATGGAGGAGTTAAGCACTGATAGTGGTGATGTGGGTAAGGACTTCACGCATATGAGGGTTCAGGCAGGGCATCATGGGACAACTGCCTCCCTGTTATCACCTGATCAAGATCAAGGAAAGTGGTGATTTGCTTGGGCTTCACCTAGCCTCATTTTGTGATATTTTGGAGCTTTTTTATAAAATACTCCATAAGGATTAGAATGAGGTGGTTTCTGTTAAAAACAAACAAAAAAACAAAAAGCAAAACAACAATTCATCAAAACAATTCTGACCTTCATCAGAATATGACTGTATAATTAACCAGCTAGACATATCTGTCAAAATGGAAAAAATACCTATTCAACAAATATTTCTATCTAGAATGGAATCTTGAGAAAATGTGAATTTAGCAGCTCTTACTTGAAGCTTTACCAGACCTCTATGCAATGAATTGGTATTTCAGCTATAGATCCAAACTTGTCACTTATATGTGGGGATTCCAGGTAGAATAAAAAGGACCATTTGAATGGTGGGTGCTGTGAAAGAGCCTCTCTTGTAGCTCTAATATATAGAAACAATAGCATGAACATCACGTACTACCAATGGAATGAAATCACATATATGAGTATATGTGAGGATCTGCGACTACCATTGAGCAATGGAACCAGGCTGAGGGATCAGACATTTTATGTAGGGGCCTGTGATTAACCAGTGGGCAGTGACACCAGGTTGGGGGTCAGACAGTATATGTGGGGATCTATGGCTACCATTGGGCAGTGACCCCAGGTTGGGGGGGGTCAGAAAGTGTATGTGGGGCTTGATCGCTACCAGTGGACAGTCTGAGGATGCAGACAATGTATGTGGAGACCTGCAAATACCAGTGCATAGTGACACCAGGTTGGTGGTGGGGGTGGCAGACATTGTATGTGGAGATCTGTGGCTATCAGTGGGCAGTTGAACCAAACTGGGGGTGGGGGGTCAAACAGTGTATGTGAGGTTTTGTGACTACCAGTGGACACTACAACTAGGCTGGGAGGGTCAGACGGAGTATGCAGGAACCTGACAACCAGTGGACAGTGACACCAGGTTTGCAGTTCAGACAGTGTATGTTGGGATCTGTGCCTACCAATGGACTGTAGAGTCAGGTGGGAGGGGATATGTTGTATGTGAGGATCTATGACTACCAGTAGACAGTGGAACCAGACTGGGTGGTCTGACAGTGTATGTGGGGATCTGTGACGACCAGTGGACAGTGAAATACGGGGGGGTGTCAGACAGTGTTTGTGTGGTTCTGTGTTTACTATTGTTCAGTGGCACAAGGCTGGGATGTCTAACAGTGACTGTACATGGAGGTCTTTGACAATGGACAATGTGACCAAACTGGGGTGATAAACAGTTTATAAAATAATTTGTTATTATTTTTGATTTTCTGGTCCTGTTTTAATTCCATGAAATCATTGAAATGTGGGTGTTGAAGTTTACATGTTGAAGCTGAGGTAACAGAACAAATGGGAGCAGTTCTGAAGCAAACCGACTGCACCATATTGGACAAATAAAAAATCTGCAACTTGACAATAATATAAATGGAGTTTTAACCCATTTAATGCTAAAGAGGTCTCCAATGAATTTCTTCACAACATGTTGGAGACTTACCTAGCATTCAAAGGGAAATTCTGTTAAACTCAATGGGAATATTTATTAGTCCCTATGTCATAGTTGGTTTGATCCAGAATTGCTCCAGTTAGTGAGTAAAACTTAGTAGACTGATTGCAATTATAGATCAAAATCTTCAACTCAAACAGAAATGTAGTTATACTAGAGACTCCCTTCTGATGTAAAATAGAGTATTTTGCAAAGTTTGCATTCATGTTTGACCTCCAGTGTTAATGAAGACCTTTAAAACACATCTGTCACAAATGATAAAATTATAAAATAGGAATTCTTTATGAAACTAGTTTTATCAGAGTCAGCAAAATGTTATAGAATGGAAGATAGGTGATATAATGTGTGAAATGAAATGCTTTTTTGAAAGGAAAACTTATTATGGCAATATAAAATATTAAAAACTCTCTAAAATATCACCTGTTAATAATCCCGCCAGTCATTTTCCAAGGTCAATTGTGTCAAACATAACAAAGAAAACTGGTTGAATAAAAGTCCTTGGACAGAGAACCATGAAGAGGAAAATATAACCATAAGAGAAACAGGTGATCACAGGTGTAAGATGTGTAAAGACTTAAAACATTTTTCTTACATCAGGTACTTCGGCCTAAACCAATATTGTTCTAAGCTAGAAAGATATCAAGAACATTTTTGAAAAACTTGATATTGGGACAGATGTGTGATGATCCTGGTTAGGTAAGAACTTTCTAGGCATTTTCATTTTTATAACACACCTCTTGCTTCCTCAACCAACCGCTTAGCCACTTGCCCCCCTACCTGTCCAGCCAAGAAGGAGGAAAGGGGATAACCACTCTGTTTTAAAAGAAAACTAACCTACCAGGTAGGAATGGGCAGGATCAGGAAACCCTTTCACATCAATGAGGGAGTCTTCCCCTCAGTGGTGTGATGACGCCCAGTAATTCCAGGTAGTTTGGTTAGGATGTAAGTCGAGGATCCCTGTTGTTCCTCTGCATCACCTCTATTAGTCTCTCAGGCAAATAAGCTGGGAGATCATTTACAAATACATTCAAAGTCAATACAAAGAACTATCCAATGAATTATTTATGCAAAGAGCTGCGCTAAGAACATTAAGACTAGACAAATGGTACTTTCAACTAAAACAAAGGCATGGATTTTTCACAGTAAGGCTGGTAAAGCTATGGAATTATTTGCCTTGGGATGTACTTGAAGATAATGTAACTGTTGTCAGATGGCCTCAATGCAGATAGGTGGATCCATGAAACTATCAGACTGCTATTTAGAGTCAGGAAGATATTTGTACGCATCTGACAATGTTAAATTAGTTTCTTGTTTCTATATGTATTACTTTAACTGCATTTCTATTAAACCCTAAATGGTTGTCTCAGTGTTCAATGAGCAACAATCTTATATATATATATATATATATATATATATATATATATATATACACTAGTGTAAAAGCCCAGGTACACGGGCCAAGGTTCGGGTAATGTTAACCCTTTGAGTGCCAGAGGGGTAAGCAACACATTGCTTTGCGTCCATCTAGTTCAACCCTTTTCCTATTCCTGTTTACCATCGTTGATCCAAAAGAAGGCAACCCCCCCCCCCCAATATAGCAGTTTCAAATTCTACCCTGAATGGGGGGAAAAAATTTCTTCTTGATTCCAAATGGCAATCAGATTTCTCCTTGGATCCACAAGCCCTAACTAAATATTAATCCCAATACTAACGTACACAGCCCTCCAGGTCTTTTTTAAAGGCATCTAATGTATTCAATAGCACCACCTCTCAGGCAGTGAATTCCATACCATATGTCAGTTATCTTTGGGCTTGGGCACTATAAAAGTAATAGTGGAATCCAGAGGTGGTCCCCTTGCTCAAGAGTTCCTAGAGAGATCATCTGCACCTCATTGATGAGGCCAAAAAAGTCCAAAATGTATATCTGGGGTTGGCTGCTTCTTTCTTTTGGAAGGGAATTATCTGGTGCTTCGTGGCTGAACTGTCATCTATGCTGAACTTTTATTAAATCCTTCAGGATATTTCTATTCTGTGTATGGCACTTGTTACCTAGAAGAGATTGCATCCTGAGTAGGATATCTAAGGCTAGAAGTGGAGGTACTCAAGATATTCCAAATAATTTTATGGGTATAGTTTAGCTCAGAATACAAGAATATGTTAAAAACCGCACACACTGGAATTCAGGTGCAGGTGATGAAGCCAATACAGTGTTTATTGAAAGTCATCTTTTTAGTGATCAATGTCACTTTTCTCAAGAAAGAAGGGTGACCATGATGACTGAAATGTTGACCTTCAACAAACACTGTACTTCTTCATCTGCATTTGAAGTCCAGCATGTGTTGTTTTCAACCTACTCCTATATATATGTGTGTATGTATATATATATATAAATAAATAAAATAACAAACAAATTAAGTATCTTGTAATACCTTTTTTATTGGACTAACAGAATTTTTGATTGGCAAGCTTTCGGGAGAACCTCCCTTTCTCAAGTCTAAAGCATTTCTGAGTAAAAGGACACATAATTCACAGTGATACATACAATTCAAAGTTTAGCTGTGTTTTGGGTTGAGAAAACAAAACTACAGATAAGACAAGAGAATCTACACTCTTTTGCAGAGGGTCGTAAATACCTTCTGTAAGGATTGTGGATTTATGACCCTCTGCAAAAGAGTGTAGATTCTCTTGTCTTATCTGTACTTTTGTTTTCTTTATCAAAAACACAGCTAAACTTTGAATTGTATGTATCACTGTGAATTCTGTGTCCTTTTACTCAGAAATGCTTTAGACTTGAGAAAGGTAGGTTCTCCCGAAAGCTTATCAATCCAAAATTCTGTTAGTCCAATAAAAAAGGTATTGCAAGATACTTATTTCGTTTGTTATTTTACATCTGCACCACTGGACTAATACGGCTACAACCTGCACTCTCTCTCTCTCTCTCTCTCTATATATATATATATATATATATATATACAAACAAACAGACCTGCGCTCCTCTATATGCTGTGAATAATGTGTGCCCTGTAATGGGCATATATAATAATCCTTAGTAAATCTGAGTGAAATAAGTGAGAATTTAGTCCCACAAATTGGCCAATCCGTGTGTAAGCTTACCACCACGCCAAGGTATTTCACTTTATGGTAAGTCCTACTCTAATACACCTACAAATACTATCTACGTTAAAAATCCCTGAAGAAAGATGTTATTTTGAAAAGCGTTGGAGAGGACCCTTTAAACAATATTTTGATGTTTTTATTATTATTTGTGGGTCCCAGTGTAGTGCAATTAAAAACAGCAGACATACAATAAAAAAATAATTATAAAATAAATAAAAAAAAGGTAAAAAAGGTGTAGATGAAGGACTTACCTGGTGCAGGGCCCATGTGGGCCTGCATTAATGAAGTGATTACATAGAGAACTATGTTCCATTTAGATCCTTCCTCACAATTATATGTATATATATAAATGAAAAAAAAAACCACAATGTGGAAATGGCGCCAGTCACTCTGTGATATATTTAGAATATTAAAAACAGTGATTAATATCGCTTCTATCCAAACAACTAGTTAGTGGGACTAGTGTAATAATAAATACAAATACCCACACGCACTCAAAACCTCAAAAAGACAGTAATGGATACAAATAAAAGGAATAAAACTAGGAGGTGCTACAGGGCAACATAATGGATCAAAACACAGAAAAAGAAAAAAAAAAAGAAAAAGAAACCCTGCAGAAATAGCACACTGAAATAGTCTAAGTCTTCCCTTAGTATCCAATGTCTGGACACACATAGAAAAATAAAAATTCATTTATATTAGAAATGTATTAAACAGAGATGTACCGGGGCATATCTGGCTTGCCACAAATACATATAGAGAACATACAAAAAATAACAAAATTGACAGATGTTCTCAGATGATGCTCTTACAAAATCTCATAGAGACAGCCTGCTGAGATCATTAGAATATTTGCAGGGACATAAGATCGATTAGATTAAGTATGCATTGCACATCTCTCTGGGGCTGAAATGGTTAATCATGTATTAGTGTGCAGATAAGCATAGTATAACATGCCTCCAGTGATTAAAATGTTTTCAACTGTATAAAAATAAGTATTTGCCCTGTTCTTCTCTTACAGGCCTATGCCTGTTCCACACTGAGGGAATTTAAACAGAGACTGCCTTTATATATGGACAGTGTTCCAATTCCCTCACAGCCATAGGTTGGAATGTGCTTACACCCCCCCCCCCCCAGCCAGTCGGATTCAAGCACCTCTGCCAATAGCTGTGAGGGAATTTGAACAGAGACTGCCCATATATAAAGGCAGACTCTGTTCAAATTCCCTCAGTGTGGAATGGGCATCGGCCCATGAGGGTAGGACCTGGGGGGAAGGTCTGTGCTACACATCACAGCGGCGGAGACAAAAAAGCTAAGCATATTTACTAACAAATTCCAGAGTACTTATTTTTATTCAGCTGGAAACATTTTAATCACTGGAAGCATGTTATACTATGTTTATTCATACACTAATACATGTTTAACCCTTTGAGCCCCAGAGCTGTACACAACACATACCCCTCTGGCACTCAAGGGGTTAAACTATGTATAAGTGTGTGGCTTATTTGATGAAAAATTTTACTCATATTTATGTTTCTTTTACAGTTAAAACATAAGAAGAAAGAAGATACAAGACAGAAAAGGAGACAGTAGTGAAGAAAGAAGAGATGAAAGAAGACAGACAATAGATGACCCAGATGCTGAAGACTCCACTAAGCATCAGGATTAATGGTAGGTGTTATTTTTTATGTGATGTAGGTTTGTAACTTAGTCGGATTAACCCTATGAGTGCCGACAGGGTAATGATAACCCACTGGCACTCACAGGGTTAATTCTACTAACTTTGAACACTTTTTAGGTACTGTGGATGTATTTATATAGTGCTTAGGGCCCCATATCAATACATCCAATGGGGGACTTAGTTTTTTTTTTGCCTTTCAGTAGCTGCGTTGGCTGACTGAAGATCTGATAAGGGACTTTAGTCCAGAAACCCCCCCAAAAAACTGGGTCTTAAAGGGATAGTAATGTTTCACAAAAACAGCATCTCCAATTAATCTTCATAGTATTTGAGCCATAGAGAGTGTTATTTCAATACTGGGAGCATTGTAGTTCAAGAGTATTTGAATGCTAAAGTTTCCCTATCCTGCCCCTTTAACCTAGTGTACACCACCTCCCCTCAGATGTGGAATCTGATCTTGAGACCAGACAGCTCACAGCAAGGACCAATCTTCTTACTGTGAGAACAATGAAAACCCTGCCCCTCTTGATAGGTTTTTCAGGCTTTTCCTTTATGCTAATTGAAGATTGTCCCTCTCTGCGATCCCCCTATACACCTCCTTGCTGCTCTGAGCTGAGCAGTGTAACATCAGTAAAAGGGGTGGGAGGGGGATAATTTAACATTCAATTACTCTTGAACTACAACTTTGACAATATTTAAATACCACTCTCCATGGCCCAAATACTATGAAGATTAATTAGAGCTGCTTTTATTGTGAAACATTACTATTCCTTTACATTTCATGAGCTAAAGTGAGTCTCTTATCAGATCTTTAGGGCTAATGCAGTCTATTAAATGGCAAATCATGGCCTTTTTTATTTTCAATTGGCCGGCAGGGTTTTTTTTGCTGGCATTTTTTCATAGCATTGGCCTAAATCACTTACCCTGCTTGAAAGGATGGAGTCACCTGTTTTTTTGTGTCAGCTGCCTTTAAATAGAGCCCATAGTCAGGTGAATGATTAAACAATTATACCAAACAGGTGCTAATGATCATCAATTTAATATGTGGGTTGAAACACAACCATTAACTGAAACAGAAAAAGCTGAAGGAGGACTAAAACTGGGTGAGGAACAGCCAAACTCAGCTAACAAGGTGAGGTTGCTTAAGACAGTTTAATGTCAAAAGTCATACACCATGGCAAGACTGAGCACATCAACAAGACACAAAGTAATTATACTGCATCAGCAAGGTCTTTCCTGGGCAGAAATTTCAAGGCAGACAGGGGCTTCCGGATGTGCTGTCCAAGCTATTTTGAAGAAGCACAAAGAAACAGGCAACGCTGAGAACCGTAGATGCAGTGGATGGCCAAAGAAACATAGTGCAACAGATGAAAGACACATCATGTTTTCTTCCCTTCCCAATCAGAAGATGTCCAGCAGTGCCATCACTCAGAATTGGCAGAAAAGAGTGGGACTCTGGTACACTTATCTACTATCCTGAGAAGTCCTGTCAGAAGTAATCTTCTTGGAAGACTTGCGGCCAAAAAGCCATACCTCCAACGTGGAAACAAGGCCAAGCGACTCAACTATGCACAAAAACACGGGAACTGGGGTGCAGAAAAATGGCAGCAGGTACTCTGGACTGATGAGTCAAAATCTGAAATATTTGGCTGTAGCAGAAGGTGGTTTGTTTGCTGAAGGGCTGGAGAGAAGTACAAGAATAAGTGTCTGCAGACAATAGTGAAGCATGGTGGAATTTCAAATGTGGGGCTGAATTTCTGCAAATGGAGTTGGGGATTTGGTCAGAATTAGTGGTTTCTCAGTGCTGAGAATTACAGGCAAATACTTATCCATCATGCAGTACCATCAGAGAGGCATCTGTTTGGCCCCAAATTTATTCTGCAGCATGACAATGACCCCAAACATACAGCCAAGGTTATTAAGAACTATCTTCATCATAAAATAGAACAAGGAGTGCTGGAAGTAATGGTATGGCCCCCACAGAGCCCTGATCGCCACATCATCGAGTCTGTCTGGGATTACATAAAGAGAGAGAAGCAACGGAGGCTACCTAAATTCACTGAAGATCTGTGGTTAGTTCTCCAAGATGTTTGGAACTAACTACTTGCTGAGTTCCTTAAAAAATTGTGTGCAAGGTGTACCTAGAAGAAGTTATGCTGTTTTGAAGGCAAAGGGTGGTCACACCAAATATTGATGAACAAAGTTAATATAAAAACAGCTTTTAGAAATGAACATTCAGAGCGGCTTTATAAATGATGGTGTGATATGAAATGTCATCAATGTTACAGCCCCAAGACGTTTCTTTCTCAAGACTAAACAAGCCTAAACATTGATATTAAATTTCACATCACATCATCATTTATAAAGTCCTTCTGAGTGCTCATTTCTAAAAAATCATTTTTACATCAACTTTGATGAGAAATATCATTCATTTATGCAGCATCAAGGCACTAATATTTTACTTCAACATGCATGGAGTGCTCCTTTTTACCATATCTATCTATCTATCTATCTATCTATCTATCTATCTATCTATCTATCTATCTATCTCTCTATCTATCATTGGACAGAGAGGGGAGGAGACTAGTGACATTATTTAGTTTTCTCCTGGGTCCCAAACTGAGACAAATACGCAATAAATTATATTAATCCAAAGAATGCTGGTGGCTCTAAAGTAAATACATTTCACAGCACCCAATGTCATCTATTCCTTTAAAAACAGTTTTTGGACTTCTATTTAATTAGCTTATTCACTTACACCTAATAGTATTTATTAACTCTACTATTCTGAAACTGTCCTTGGAACGCCATCATAAAATGAATATGATGGAATTAGGTTGTATTGCTTATTTTAGTTTTCTCAAGTTATGCGTTTTTTTAATCTATAAAGAGGTATTTCTCCTTTTATTGGTATAAGCCACACTCAAATTGTACCAGCTGTTAAACAGTGGTTGCAATGCAATGCTTTGTCCTTGTATATGAATGTATTTTGTTATCCCTTTATTCATTTTATTATCATATATAGTTATATTTACACAGTAAAACATCCATGTATTAATGATAATTCAGGGTTTACTGTCTATAAAATGGTTTAAAAGCCATTATAAAACCAGAAAGCTGTTATGAAACAGAATGTAGCAGGACCGTTTTAATACAAAGGGAGCTGGATCTGATATAAATTCATGAAGAATAAATAAACCACAGAGTGCACAGAAATAAGCTGATGGAAGTTATGCATTGGAGGCATTTTTAACATCCAAGGGGTTAAGGTTCTTGAAATAGAAAAAGCACATAGTACAAGCTTCCCTGAGGCTGATGTACAGAATATATAAGAACTTGGCCTAAGTGCACTAAGGTTTGATATGGGCTCAGGATGGTGATGTTATGTCAGATCTGTCTGGAAGGTTCACTGAACGCATCGATTATGGCTCATTTTCATATGGAAATGCAGGATAATGAGCCATTGTCTTAGTCATGTTGGCGTGTTCATGTGTTAATGTGGCTGTTCACCACATGCACTAAACTCCGATAGCTGCCTCTGCTGTTGGAGTTCACAGTCCCAACACTGAGGGAGATTCATTAAGCAGTGATAAAGAGGTGATAAAGTGGAGATGAGGTCAGGAGGAAGATAGAGCAGAATAAGTGGGCAGGAAGAGGGGCAGGCTCCTGGGCCTGAAGATCTAGTGGTGGGACAGGTGACAGCAGTTGAGGAGGAGAATCAGAGAGGCAGATCACAGTGTTCTTAATATGCTAGGTTAGACTCAGGCTCTGCAGCAGGTGTTTTGGGCATATCATTATCTCCTCCTCCTGCTCTGAAGTCCTGGGTGTGGGAATATTTCTCCCTGGGGTCTGGAGCAGTGTAGGAAACTACAATTGCTTTGTGCACCTTGTGTGAACAAACAGTAAAGAGAGGAAATAAAGGATCCCACCCATCTACATTTCTTACCTGTTTGACTGCTAGAGGGATACACAATACACTGATTTGCAATGCTCTGTGTACCCCTCTGGCATTCAAAGGGTTCAGAACATGAAGCATAATCATGTTGACTTGTATACCAAAAAAGCAACAAAAAATATTACACCCATGTCACTGCTGCTACTGACCCCGCTACTACTTCTACTACCCCTCTCCAAAAACATGGATACAAGAAAAACTCTAGTAAGAAGACTAAATTGGCTACAGAGACAACCCCCACAACAGCAGCCCCCCATAAGCCACTACTAGTGGCTCCTCCCATCACACCTTCCCCACCTGTCCACTGTTCCCACTCATCCTAAATCCTTCCACCAATGTTATTACCCCCTCCAGCCTGCAATTCTGTGCAGGTGCGAATATGGCAATTTGTGTCCACACATTGTACCCTATGTGGTGCAATTACAACACACAGTAATGTTTTGGAGACAAACAGGATGCAGGATATAAGAGAACACCTAAGAACCATGCATCCTGTTTAATATGACTACCTGTTACTGTGGAAGTTGAATTATTTTTACATTTTTTTTTTCTTTTTTAATAATTTGTGTGAAAGTGGATGCTGCCAAGCTGTGTCATATTTTTTATGTTTACTTTATACATTTATTTGCTTTAAGTTTCCCATTTCCAAATAATGTTTCTTGGCTTACTATTATGTAGGCTATTATATAAACGAAATATACACTACCATTCAAAAGTTTGGGGTCACTTTAGAAATTCCCTTGTTTTCTATGAAAACATATATCAGATAAGTTACAAAATGTATAGGAAATACAGTCAATATGTTGATAATGTTATGAATGATTTTTAATTTAAATAATAGTGTCTTTCAAATTTTGTTTTCGTCGAAGCATCCTCCATTTGCAGCAAATGTAGATATTCCTTTAAAAATCATTGTTTCCAGCCAAAATAGCTATTTACAACATTAACAATTACTACACTGTATTTCTGATCCATTTGATGTTATTTTAATGGACAAGATTTGCTTTTCTTTCAAAAACTAGGACATTTCTAAGTGACCCCACACTTTTGAATGGTAGTATATTATTACTAGATCTAATTTAATCAGGGCATTTTTTTGTCACAACAAAACACTCCCTTTTGTGTCCTCCTACAAAAGAGAAATATAATAACAAAACAAAAGAAATATAATAAAACAGGTACATATCAAAATTTTTGAAGTTCCTCTAAATTATATCAGGCATGACATAATATAAGTGTAAGATTCTGACCGGAGAGCCCAGTGTAAGCTGCCTGAGAACACCTTGTTGAGGGGAATCCCCACAAGAAATAGCAGACTACTGATTTGATATAAATACAATCTACAATGACAGGAGACAATATGGAATACTTACTAGGTAGGCCCCAGTGAGCCAGGAGCTAGAGTTCACAGGTTTGAGAATGGTGCTAGCAGTCAGTGGCTGCTCCCAGGAGGTCCTGCTGCGGCCGATGCTGGGTAGAGGTGCGGGCAGCGATGCCTGATAGCAGGATAACCAACTAGGAAATAGAGAGCTACTCACCAGATCAGGAATCAATGTATTAAGCCTACAAGAAGTATAGCTGCCTCTGTCAAACAATGGATCAGCAACACCGGGGGTCGCAAGGTTACCGTGTGATGGGTGGTCGAACCAAGGATGGTCGAAAGCGGCAAACTCAAGTGGATAGTTGACTTTGACAAACAGGACGCATTAGCACTGAGAACCTTTTGAGGTCAAAAGGAAGGAGGTCGACAATCCGGGTCAGTAACAGGTGGGCAAATACAATACCTAGGATGAGACAGAAGGATAGTCGAACAAGCCAGAGTCAAAACCAGTCAAGCAGCACGGTACAAAACCAGCAGAAAGAAGAATAGTCGAATAACAGACTGAGGTCAAAACCAACACAGGAGTCGTAGCAGAATCAGGAGACAAGAGACGTTATTGAGGAAAGCCGGGTCAAACACTGGAAACACTAGGAAAAATAACTTCAAAGGCTCGATACTCAGAACGCTCCGAACGCTTTGATTGTGCACTTATACAAGGGTGTCAGTGCTTGATATAGGCCCAAACAAGGGTGTCACTAGAACTAGGTGTGGAAACAAAAGACAGGTAAGAGAACCAGAATACCTGGTAAAGACAGGAAAACCTGGAGAATCATGACAATAAGCAAATCATTCGCTGAATCTAAAAAAAGGCACATTTATTAAAAATGAAAAAATATGAAGAGACAAATAAACACATTGTTTACAGATGACATATTTATCCTCCTTAATCCTCAAAGAATGCATATATAGATTACATTGATAAGCTGAATATCAACTGCAATCTGAAAAAAAAAACCTAGTGGATCATAATAATAAAAACAAAAAAGTAACGTAGCAACATAGTTGATGAGGCTGTAAAAAGACATGTGTCCATCAAGTTCAGCCCATGCCATATCAGCCCTGTAGAGCCAGAGGAAGGAAATTCCTTCACTGACCTCAAGTGGCAGTTGGATATTTCCCTGCAGATCAAAATCTTATTTAACCTTCCATTATTACAATATTATTAATAAACATTAATCATTGGTCTTAGCAGTGTTCCCAACAATGGTATATGGTAGGAACCCTCATCCACCTCCTACTCAGGGCTGCTACTTTGAAAATGATGTTTTTACTCTGTCAGGCACAGCAGATAGTTGTACTGCTACACCTTCCTCCATGATGCTATCAACACTAGAATGTGACTCATTGTTATCTCCAGTGTTCTTACATTTATTTTATATATTTGATGGCAATGGTGGTAGAACTTTTATGGGACAAACTGCTTCCACAAGAGGAGAAAGATCAGCATTTATAGCACAGACTGCAGCAACTATTGTTGCAGTCAGTTTTGGACTACCAATTTAGTAACATGCCCTTGCACTGCTACTACACATTTTGCCCTACCTCTGCCACTAGTACGTTTACTGGATGTCTTGCTCTTTACAAAATACTATAACTCTTCTAGTATCTGTCTGTCTCTGTCACAGCTCACAGCAGGGTCTCTATCATCTAAATCAAAGTATTAAAGTGTCACAAAAATATACGCACTCTCTGTGCAACCTCTTCTTTCCCCAGACTACCCTAACACAGACATAACAACCAGATGAAAAATGAACTTGGATCACAGCTGCCTGTCTCAGTCAACCAAGATTTTTAAGTATTTTGCTTCAATCTCCTTTCTCCCTTCAACATCCTTCACAGAAGATTGTGGGGTATTTGGAGTAAATCTCCTTTGCTCACTTCACATAGCTTGAACTTGAATTATTGGCTGCCTGTGTAGGGTTAATGTCCTTTGCTCCATTCTCACACCCCTAGACTCCCCTAGCATGGAGATAACAGCCAGATGAGGAAAGAACTTGGATCACAGCTGTCTGTTTCAGTCAACCAAGATTTTTAGGTGATTTGGGCCAATCTCCTTTCTCCATTCACCATCCTTCATAGTCCCCCAGACTCCCTTAACAAAGAGAACAAATGTCCTTCCTACAAGATTACTACACTTTAATTTCACTTTATTTTCCCATCCTAACTAGCTACAAAATTGTACTGCTTTCTCTCTTGCTAACAAATACAGAAATTACATGCCGTGGGAACCAGATACCCCTTTCATATTATCGCTGCAGGAAAAGAAGAGAAACATGCTACGTGGTAGTAAAATTCAGTCTCACCATTGATTTAAATGCAGTGTGCTAGGCGGGAAAACCCATTTTTCACCTGTTTCTCTTTTGAAGCACACAGTTTTGCACATCTCTACTTGTAGCAAACACCCATCAACATATTTTTATTATTAATGGCTCCAGTGTGTATGTCAACCTACAGGGTTTCTACATTCTTACTGGACCCTTCATTAATATCTCCTCTTGTGGCATTTTAAGACTTGGTTTACATAGAGGCATACCTCTCCACCTTTTATATTTACATAGTTACATAGTTGACAAGGCTGAAAAAAAAAAGGGTCCATCAAGTCCAGCCCATGCCCAAGACACCCCTGTTGATCCAGTGAGAGGCGGACCCCCCAAATCCATTTCCTATTTAGCCCCAAGTGGGTAAAAAAATTCCTTTCTGACTCCAAATGACAGTCAGATAATTGCCTGGATCAACAACCTATCTGTAAACCTATTCTTTACAAAAAAGTGAATATCCCTCTAGATTGATTGCCCAGTTATGTGCATCATCTAAGTTTCTTTAATATCTAGAAGGTCATACTGCTCATTCATGGCAATCAGTTCCAATTCCCACATCTTCCCAGCCAGACTATGAGCATTTGCAAGCATACATATCATGGTACGACAATTTCCAAGATGTGTATTCTTTGAATACACCATATTAACTGAACTAGCATTTCCACCTCTCCAGCCCATGCCCCTTTTCTAATGCCAGTTCATGTCTGGTACTGGTTGGTGTACTTTTCTAACCCTTTGAGTGCCATAGGGGTGTGCAATGCACATCCCTATGGCACTCCAAGGATTAAGGGAGCAATGTTGTTCGTTATTCGCCAGTAGTTCTACAACCCTATATGCTAATGGGGAACTTCTCCTCCCCTCCCCTTGCATCCCTAAATTTTAGTGCATGTGGCGATGCGAAGTGCTTTACATCAACAAAATCATATCTCCACAGCATCTGCCTTTACTGCATCTCCCCCATTGTGTTTATTTTGTTATATATGTATTGTGTGTGTTTAGTGTTTTTGTGTGTGTTTATGTGTTTTGTGTTGGTGTACATGTTTGTGTCTTTATCGGTGCATGTGTTTAGAGTGTGTATTTGTGTGTGCTTTTGTTTTTGTGTGCTGCTCTATGTGTTTGAGTATGTGTGTGTGTCTATATTTGTGTGCAGGTGTGTGTGTCTTTGTGTACAGGTGTGTGTGTGTGTTCATATACCTGCCATGCTACCATAGATATATTCTGAAAACAACACTTCCCTCTAAAGAGATTCTTTTTTCTTGTGTTTTTTCTCAAAAATAAATGGTGCAGAAACAAGCAATTGTTTATTTCTCTGTCTTGTACTTCGAAGAATAAGAATTTGAAAGACATTAACCCTTTGAATTCTAGAGAGATCTTCAACACATTGCTTTTAAATGCTTTGGGGGTTTATCTAGCACATAATGGGTTAATCCTGTTTTTTAAAAAAATGTTTTGTATTTGTTATCCACATAGAATAAGCCATTAGGGATTTCCTTGCATTTAATTATATAATATGCAAGTCTGAACAACTCAGGAGGCCAATTAAATGCATTGACCTTGAATGTTTCCTGGAATTAAAACATTGTAGTATTTATGGTAATGGTGAGCAACAGGCATCCTAGAGGCCTCACGCAGCCCTTGGAGGCTATTCCCATGACCCAAGTCTTTTCTCTGGTTCTGTAGAAAGAGGAGACAATTCCCCTCTTACAAACCATATACAACATATTTTTTTTTAAAAAATCACACATTCTTTTTGTGCTTTACCTTTTATACTCACACTCACCTTTTACACTCACACTTGTGTGCTTTTTCTAAATGTATATTGTTTATTTTTTGACCCCTTAAGTGCTAGAGAGGTTGTACAATTATATAATTCAATTACTTATATACCTATGGTGGGAACAAAGAACAGTTCATTATTTGTTTCACATCTACAGTCATTTTCACCTAACCTTAGTGGGGTGAATTTACAATGGTGGCCCACAGCAAGCAAAAAAAAAACACAGTAGGAAATACCATGGAGTATTGGTGTATAGACAGATTCTCACAAATCAGAAAGCTGCAACCAGAAGAGCTGGTATAAGCTTGTAAGGGATATGCTGCTGACCTCACTCAGACTGTAGTCCAGTGAGTCCTCCAACTTTCTACTCTCTGTCCGGTAGGGGTGTCCAAATGTCAAGTAAATCTCTGAACAACAGTAGATCCCAGGCTGGTGCTTACATTATTTATTGTCTCGCTCTAAGCACTAATTATTGTCTCGCTCTAAGCACATCCAACAATACAAAACAGGGAATTGTGGGCCTCACTCAGGCTGTAGATGGATGTATAGCCACAGGATAAATTAAATAAAAAATAAGAGCTCTACCAGCAAGTGTGAAAACAGGTTAATATTAATAAATGATTACTGTAGTAGAAAGCTATCACCATTATTTGAGGCACATATGCTTTTGTTCAATCTCAGGTGCCTTGACGTTGGTGGGCAAGCTACACATGCTACACTGTCTATTATCTGCAGGTTATTTTTTTTTAGTAAAAGTTAGGATTTTATACCCCCAACACCATTCTGACCATTGCTTGGAACTGGCAGCTTAAGAGGAAACATTTAGTGTAAATAGCTTAGAAAATAGCAGGCATTAGGAAAGAGCAGCACAATAAGATTGGCTCCTATGCCTGTTTTACAGCAGTCATATTACTGTATCCACTACATTATGTGCTTTAAATCTGTAAGAACCGGCATGTTTGCAATTCAGTGCTCACCTCTCTGGTCTTTCTAGGGTTTATACTATGTTTGTCTGATAAGCAGTGTTTTATATCCACTTCTCTAAAGCCATGTATAGGTGATCCCTGCAGATGGAGTGAATGTATTTTTAATAATGCTTCAAAAAGGTTTATCCACTGTAGGTGTCAAGCTTAACAGTCAGTAATTACTGGGTTGAGATCTGAGATCATGTGTGTGTGTTTGTGGGTTGGTATTGTCCATATGTTCCATTACTACTCAAATGTAATGTGCTGCAGAATACCTCTTGGTGTTCTAAAATTTAATTGACTGTTGACATTTGACTCCTTAATTTACCTGAATATTCAATGAATGTAAATTTGCTTGGGTACAATTACTGTGACCTCATATGTGAAAGTTAAGTCTGGAAGTACATATCTGCTCTAAGCTTCCAGGGGTATCTGTAGCCACTTTCCGTCTTGGTCAAGCAGGCCTTGAGCTTTTATGAATGTGCAAGACCATAGTATTGCATGACTAGATACTTTTAGGAATTAGAGGAAGCTTAGCAAAAAAAAGTGTGGTATGGATGCCCTGGGCATATTTCAATGTCAGATATCATTTTTATATTATTAGTGACAATATCTGGTCACCAACAAATGAAATATCAGTAAAACATTCAGAAAGGATAGCTGGGACTTCAATGCCTTGAATGCCAGAAAGGTCTACAACACATTGCAGAGCAATTTACTAGGACATCTTTCTACCATCCAAGGGATTATGAGCATTTCTAGATAAAATAATAAGAATAATAATATGAAATGTGTCTTGCCATTGAATATAATATTGTATTAACCACCAAGAAATCCTCTTTATACGTGATCCAATGAATAATGGAATAATTCTAGGCCAACCAACTGTACTCTAGGTGACAAATAAAATGTTCAAAATTCCCATTGATTTAAATGGGGCTTTTAACCCCTTGAAGACTATAGATGTCGCCAACCAATTCCTTTGTAATTCTTTGATGTCCTCTTTAACATTCAAGGAGTAAATCAGAGTCACATTTATTCAGATATTTAGGGCTCAATGCAAATGTTTGCTTTCAAAAAGCCGGTAGGGCAAAATGGATACTGACCGAAAAAAAAAATATGTCTATGTCGGTATTCAAATGCCCTACCAGCTAAAAGCACAATGGACGTTAGGCCACAGAAATGGTCTTATGGACAAACATCCGTTTTGTGCGCTAAGTTCCCAAAATGCTGCTAAATAGAGGCAGTATTGAGAACTTAACAGTAAAAAAGCTGACATACTGCCAAGCACCGTTTGTTAACTCATATGTCTTACACTTACCTGTTATCCACTGTATGTCTCCTTCTGTCTTCATTCATTCTGCTTTCTCTTCACTCTTCTTTCTTGTATCTTCTGCCTTCTCTTCAGTCTTCTTTATTATTATTAATACAATGAAGAATAATACATAGTTTAACCCCTTGAGTGCCAGAGGGGTATGCAAAGCATTGCAAAGCAAAGTATTACTGCCCTGGTTCATAGAAATATGACACCATTATTTTTTGAAGACATTACCCATCATAGCAAAGTTGTGCCAATATAATATGTCCAAAATCATAATAATAATGCACTTAGCTTAATAATGTCTCTGCCGCTGTGTGCGGCCGCAGAGGCGGCAGTTGAGACAGTGCTGTGTGTCTCACAGGCCAATGCCAGTTCCACAATGAGGGAATTTGAGCAGAGACTGCCTTTATATATGGGCAGTCTCTGTTCCAATTCCCTCACAGCCAATGGCTGTGATGTACTTATGCACATCCAGACCAATCAGTTTAAAGCACAGTCACTTGAATATTGGCACTCAAGGGGTTAAACAAAGTATTATATTATTCTGCATTGTATTAATAATTTTGTTTTACAGCAAGAAGACTGAAGAGAAGAAAGAAAACCGAAGAGAACAAAGAAGAGAAGACTGAAGAGAAGGACAAAGGATGACCAACATGCCAAGGACTCCACTGGACATCAGGATTAATAGTGTTACTTTTAATGGTATGTTGTTTTTTAATTTAGTCAGGTTCACCCTATGAATGCCGGCAGGGTAATTTTACCCCACTAGCACTCATAGGGTTAATTCTACTATCTTTTGACGTATTTTTCATACTTTAGATATATTGACTTAGGGCCTCATATCAATACCTCCACTGGGTTTTTTTTTCACTTTTTTTTCTTTCAGGTTCTGCGTTGGCTATTTGAAGTTCCAATAAGGGACTCAAGTCACAAAAAAACTGGGTCTTAACTTTCCTGTGATAATCTGAGCCCCTTATCGGATCTTCATGTCTAATGCAGACATTTCAATTCCAAATTATGGTGTTTTCATAATTTGCTATGGGTGAAAACACTTCAAATGTATCACATAACTGCTCTTTTTTTGGCGGTATTTTTTCACAGCACAGGCATTTGATTAGCTTACTATGCTTGAAAAAATGCTGTTGGCATAAAAAATAGCCATCTCCAACATTTCCATTGAGCCCTTAACCTTTTGAGTGCCAGAGAGCTATCCAATGGATTGTAATGCAATGTGTTGGAGAAATCTCTGGCACTCTAAGGGTTAACTAATCAGTATAAAGTGACAATAACCCTTGAATACTACTGTACAACTATCAATATAACAATATGAGACAAAAGAAAGAAGCACATTCTTAACACATTTACTACTGGAAGTATTTAAAGGCCACTGTTCATCTTGTTTCACACTTCAGTGAATTTTTGAATAGAACCTTGTTCCCAGAGCAGTGATTTTAATGTACATTTTTTTGAAAATGTCAACATGTCCAACAGAGCTAAAAAGGCAAATGTATTTGACCTATATGTTCTACTCAAGAGGGAGGTAACTATATAAAACCTACTCTTCTATCTACCGATCTGCATCACTGATTGTAATCTCTTTCGTAATAGTCTTATAGAGAAAAGGTGCTTTGCTTCTAACATTTTCCTGCAGGCAAAAGATCTTCCCAATATTTCAAAACAGAACAGTGACTATTTACTTTGTTGGTTCAGAAAACTTTTATTTTATTTATTTTTTAAATCTAAAATTATGTTGAGGCCTTATATGAATGATGCTTGTCCTGCTGAGACAATCTGTGTCCACATATGCATTTGCTGCTGGGATGAAGTAATTGAAGTCTTGTAAGACATGTGTTGAGGTGGTCCTGTCATGCTATGACACATTTAAATAGAACTAGCTCTTGGTAACAATAGTTTATGAATTGTTTATTTTATTTGCCATTTAATGAAAATTTGTAATTCATGCCTGCCAGATACTAAAATTCCACACTGCAGTACATTACCAACTGTCAATTCTTGCCAGTCAATATTAGCTCATTTGCATAAACCAACAAATATATATCTCATAAACTGAAATAAAATATGGCTAACACACACTGACAGACAGACATAGATGTGATTTTGAAAGTTCTTTTAAAACAACCTATTTGTTCTCCTTTGTTTGTTCTACAAAGAGTGTTAGCCCAGCACAGAAACCAATTTTCATAAATTGCCACATTGTGCCACCCACACATAAAGATTAATTTCTCAAAAACGATATTGCAAACAAATGACTAGTACAACATATTAGTAGTTTATTAAGGGGACACTTCCCCCACCCCATTTTAACTTCTATGATCCAGACTCTTAATGTAAAGTGGTACAAATCTTGGGAAAACTAACTATGGAATGGGGACAAATACTCAATTTCATTGAATTAAATTGGATTTTAACCCATTTATTGGCGGAAAGGTCTCCAATGCATTGCTTCTTCATGCATTGGAGACAAATCTAGCAATCAGTGGGTTAAAAGCCTAATTTATATAAATGGTAATTTTTTTGGAATTGTATTTGTTTCCTAGGGTGCAGTTTATTTGTTCTAGAGTTGCTCCACTTTCTTTTCATATACCCCTATGTTTTAATGTGATTTTAAATACATTTATAGGCATTTGTATCATAAGTTATGAAATACTTCTCATAAACAGGAAGTGATGCTCATGCACAACCTGAGCCACATGCTGATGGGGGAGGCCTCTGCAGTGAACAGAACAAGTGGAAAAATCCACTGCATACCAGTCAGTATTAAAGATTTATTCTGTAATATCTGGTGTTTTGGAGTACAATACTCCACAGGACAGGAATCATATAATATAGTGATGGACTTTTTTATATACCTTCATAACCGCATTCAAACACAAACAATATACCTACTCTGACTGATGAACAATAACTAAACCTTAGATAATACCAACAAAAGATATAGGCCAGAATTAATCAAGCAGTTCATTAAAGGCTTATCATGTCTAGTAATTTGTCATTCATCAAAGAGTGATTGTGTTGATTGATGGAAACTGTTTTATATTTCTCTCTGTGGCATAGATTTTGCACCCCAGGCACTCACAAGGTTTAAAAAAATACCTTATTCATCTGTAGCCATGTTCTGTTTTGGTTACTCCCATTAACTAGTAAAGATAGTATTAGGTTTTACTTGGAAGGATAGGTTTTAATATTCTATTGCCTTTTAAAATTTCCCAATGTTTATTACAATCCTTTTAAAAATGTTATTTCCTGAATTGAATGGAACAACAATCACCATCTTTGAACCTTCAGTTTCTTTTTTCTTTTTCTCTTTTCTTCATTTTTTGACCATTTGAGTGGAGGGTCTGTTTCCAGGCTGCTGGGCTTGGCATTTCTCCAGTCTTTTCCATACAAGCACCACCTATGTTATTGTTTTGTCCTTATCTCCAGCTCTATGTCATAACTAAATAGCATGAGAATGAGAGAGGGACATGGAGAGGTAGACAAGCGGAAGAGGGAGAAAGTAAAGCCAGATAGGAGCTGAGGAGGCAGATGGGGCACAGAAGCCATAGATGGGGAGGAAGTGAGGGAAATAGACAAGCAGAAAAAGAGACAAACACACACAGACACACACATGCAGGACCCCTCCCCCCCACACACACATACAAACCTTTGAGAGGAAAAGGAGAAAGCTTGAATATATTACACATCAATATATAACTGGGGAAAATCTACAAAAGGAGCAAATTAAGACCAATGTGGCTTAATAAAGAGGTTTGCAGGGAACTGAAAAATAAAAGCAGGCTTTTAAGTCGGAAAGGTCAGATGCATGATTTAAAAAAATAACAAATGTAAACAAGCAATTAAGCTAGCTAAAACTGAAAATGAGAGAAGTATTGAAAAAGAGAGCAAGAATAATCCTAAACAATTCTACAAATATATAAATAACAAAACTATTAATGTTGATATTGTCCTTTAAAAGGTGAGGTGAGGGAATTCATTAGTAAGGATAAAGCTATGGCTGACACCTTCAACACATTCTTTTCGTCTGTATATACAAAGGAAGCAACATGAAAGTCATGTCTCAATCTTTGCTGATGACACTAAGCTGTGTAAGAAGATAGATACAGAGCAAGATTTTTTTTTGCATGCAGAAAGGTTTGATAAACAATGAATGATCAGAAATCTGGTAGATGAGGTTTAATTTGTATGCATGTAAGGTTATGCATTTATACTATATACAATAAATGGGAAACTACTTGGGGAATCCTCATTAGAGATAGATTTAGGAGTACTTATAGACGATAGACTTCACAGTAGCGTACATTGCCACTCAGCTGCTGCAAGAGCAAATAGAGTATTAGATGTTCTTGATTCTATTCTCTCAAATTCTACCTCTACATAAATCCTTGGTAAGGCTTCATCTAGAATATGGAGTACGGTTTTGGGCACAGTTCTTAAAAAATACATTATTGAACTGGAAAAAGTACAGAGACATGCAACAAAACTGATAAAGGAACTGGATGATCTGCGTTATAAAGAGAGACTAGCCAAACTGGGAATGTTTACATTAGAGAACAGATAGTGATATGATTACTATTTGCAAATATGTTTGAGGTCAATACAAGGAACTCTCCAAGGAACTATTTATTCAAAGAGCTGAGTAAAGAACACAAAATCATCCATTAAAACTAGAGGAAAGATGCTTTTGACTAAAATAAAGACAGACATTTTTTACATTCAGGGCAGTAAAGTTATAGAATTATTTGCATTGGGATGCTGTATTTGAAGATACTGGAACTGCTTTCATAAAGTTAATCGATACTTGTCTAGCACAGAACAATATTGAGAATTATGGCAGCTTCAAAGCAGATAGGATGTTGACCAAGAAAAATATCCGAAATCGGAAAGAATTATTTACCCAATTGGGGCTTAATTGGAAAAGGTTTCAATGCGTTTTTTTCTTCCTCTGGATCAACAGGAGTGATATGGCATAGGCTAAACTTGATGGACGTATGTCTTTTTTCAGCCTCATCAACAATATGGAAAAATGGGGGAAAGGCATATACAATATGACACCAAGTCAAAATCCCATAAATGTTATGTTAGACATATTTTAGACAGTTCTGGCTGACACAGCTGTTTGCCAGATATTAACTGCCACTCTCTCATGCTGTTTCATTCAAAGGGTAAAATATACTCAGTCATATTATTTTTTCCCAATTTAATATTATTAGGTTTTGCACAGTTAAGAAATACAAAAATACCAAAAATTAGAAAAGCAACAACATTTCCAGAAATTAGTTAAAACAATACAACAAAACAAAAAAAAAGAAAAAAGGGAGGTAGGAAAGTGGGTAATGGAAACTGGGGAGAGGGTAGATGGCAGGTGTGGTTTGAGGCTTCTAGTAATAGCAAACAAAATTCATTTTTGTGGGTTACATACAAAAAGGTGAGAGGGTAACTTGAGGTGGGAGATCATTAAATGTCTGAGAAAGCAGAAGATTCCAATGCCATTTCCCAGACTCCAGACAGTGATATATTTATCCAGGGTACCCCACATGGGTAGCTGTTAAGTGTGCCATTAGCTTCACATGAGAATCTCTACGTAGTATTAATTGTAGTGAGGGGAGGGAGATTGACTTCCAGGATTGGGGAATAATTGAATAATTGTCAGGATATGTGTAACAAGTTAGGTAGAGTTATATGTGATTTCCTCAGGGTTGGGGACACCTAGCACAAGAAACAGAAGATCAAGAGGGATTGTGATATCCAGCAGCTGATGAATAAACTTGAAGGCCTTTATCCAAAATGTTTGAGTCAGGGGGCAAGTCCACAATAAATGGAGAGTGTCTCCCAGATTATCATAACCTCTCCAGCAAAGACTGGAGAGATCTGGGTTGATTGTATGTAGCTGAGCAGGAATGCAATACCATCTGAAATGTATTTTATAATCATTTTTTTTAGTGGTGGTATGAATGGAGGTTTTTGAAACTCTATGCTAAATTGTGGACCAGATCTCCTCTGAAATCTCCAAGCACAGGAGAGCAATGCATAGCTTATTGAAAAAGTCCTCAAGTTGGGTGTCTTCCGGTATACCTCTAATTCTGAGTTTTTCCTTTATGACTTATTGTGAAGGTCCTCTTAAGCGTCACAAAGAGACCCCATTTGTGTGCGGGGCTTATGGATCTCCGATTACGGTGCAGTTAGTTTTGATGAAATTTGGGTACAAGAGTGTTCCACTTGTTCAAGGAGACTGACCCCACCCCCCTGAGTTCAGAGGTCAAGTCTGTCTGCATTGTAGGCTTTAACGTTCGCTTGCAAGTTTGTTTTACAATGAAGAGACATTGCTTCAGATCTAAAAAGCCCTGTTTTGTACAGGGAGAGTTCATGTTGATGAGAGATGTAGATTGGGGAGTATGTAGAGGAGAAGTTGGCTGATCCAATGGAAGTGGAGGAATAAATATTCCTATGATGAATGTAGTCTGGCAGGTGTTTAGAGAAGTTTCTAAGTAACCTCATGGACGTGATAGGATACAGTCACCCAAGAAGATCAAAGTCATGTTTGTCTGAAATAGAAAGTTATGGGTGAATGACAACAGGTGAAAAAGCATGAATTGACAGAAAGAGGGAAGCTTACATCAGGGTGCTCCACTCAGGAGTGAGTGGGGCATGTTTCTCAGGCAAATGCTGAGTAGAGCCACGGTAGGCAGTATGCCAAGTGGTGGAGCTGAAGGTTGGGCAATAGTGTCTAGAACCATTCACTGAGCAATTGAGTCTGCCAGGGCTTGAAGGCTGGATAGACAGGTCAGAAAGGGTGCTTTGGGGTATATAACTACCTGGTGTAGGTTGACAGACCTAAAGAGAGGCCCCTGTGGGTAGAAACTCACAGTAGACTGGTAGAGTGGATAATCTGCAGTCTGAGGGAAGGCGATGTGGTTCATGTTTCACTGTATAATCAAGAGCCAAACAGATGGGAGCAGGCAGCAAGACCTTTTGGTGACTGTGGAAAGTAATGAGCACAACAGGTTTCCGTAGTCTCACCACCGATTGGTCTTATCTGCATAGGTGGGCATTGTAGACTGATGATGCATCAGGAGGTCTAGACTGCAATTGTCAGGTGAGCTCCAAGCCGAAGGCAGAGATCCGCAAATAAAAAAATCGATTGCTTCCTTGCAAGGTGTTAGAGTGAGTGGGGTAAATTAATCTGGGCTGAAGGTTCAATAAAAGAGAGATTCCTTTAGACTGAGTTGTGCAAAAAGATCTGGGGCTAAAGCCCATGGCAAAATTCCACAGCTTACCCGCGGTATTGATGATAATCACATGTGCACACATACACACTAAACTGTATGTAGTGTCTTCCCCTTTCCCCCTTGTAACTCTGTCCTGCCATTTCTCTCTTCTTTTTATCCAGTCAGGCTGGGTGTGTGGTATGAATAGAAGTGTATCATCACATTACTCCACAGCAATAAAACTGCAGTACATCAAGACCATTAGTTCTCATACTCGCTTCAGTTGAGGGTTGAGGCAGGGCTGGCTGAACCATTTTTTATGTTTAATAGCCAATAAATATTTATTTGCTGTTTATTTTATAACATAATACTGCACATAGTCTTATATTTTATTTGTGTATATGTCTGCCTTCCCCCTGCCCCTTTTACGCTGTCATTCCCCTATTCTTTATAGGAGATCATACTGACTGGGCTATTTTTTTATGTTTAATATCCATTACATATTATGGAATAAAATAAACAGCAAATACAAATATATTATATATTAAACATAAGAAAGAGCCCAGTCAGTCCTGTCTTAACCCTCAAATGAAGTGAGTATGAGTATACTAATGACCCTAAATGACTGCAGTTTTATTGCTGTGGAGCAATAGGATGATACACATTACACAGTCTGATCTAAAAAAAAGAGGGAGATGGCAGGACAGCGCAACAAGGGGCAGAGAGAAGACAGACATGTATGCAAATAAAATATAAGACTGTGTGTAGTATTATGTGTGTTTTCCTCCTGCTGACTGCAGTGACATTGTTTCATCACCACTCCACTCTGTGACCGTGCACAACAGTGCAGCCCGTCATACACAGTTGGCAGCCAATGAGAGAGGAGAATCCTGGCAAACGTCTCCTCTCTCATTGGCTACAGTGCCACTGCACCTTGATGGAAATGTATTACATGGCATGGCACATCTTAGGTAATGCCATCCGTACCTTGCAGTTGCTTCCTATTTTATTTGCTTTGGTTAATGGGCCAGCAGCAGTACCATTGTAGAAACGTCAACATTCAGGGCTGTCCACAACTACATTCAGGGCCACAACATTTTGGGCTGCCCATAGCTGTACTCAGGGCTTCATCCCCGTTAGCACCACCCTAACGACACCCCTGGCAGAAGCGGTGCTGGTGGAATGCACATCTTATCAGTATAACATCCAGGCCACACCCTCAGTTATATTGTTTTTGACTGCAGTGAGGTGTCCTATAAACCCAATTTCTACAATAATGAAAATAAGTAGAGGGAGAACCAAAGAGGAAGAAGCCTTTGGTCGAATGCTGGTATACATCAGCTGCAGATGGAACAGTCTAATTTGCATACAATTACAAATTAAGCTAAATATCTCATTAGCTATAAAGATATTTAAAATATTTGATATATTTTTAAAAAAAATATAATTGTCTTTTTTTTGCTTGTTATATTATTTTAAGTAATATTTTATTAATATTTTAAGTATTATCATAACCCTTTGAGAGCTGGGGTATTATACCCCTCTGGCACTCAAAGGGTTAAATGCAAAGTGCTAACATAACGTATATGTCAATTTGAAAGTTTTTCAAATGATCCTAAGCTGTAATAAGGTGTTAGTGCAGCTTTAAATATTATCATATGAAATCAGAAATCCCAGAAAGCATCTGTGAAAGACGAAACAGCGATAGCATCCAAGCAATAATGTCCCATCTTAACTGATCAACGGGTCCATATATTTATAAAGATGTACTCCATAATTAACATCTATTCATTTGTTCCATTCGTTTTGTACTCTTTGTTTGTTGACAACGACAATGATTAATGAAACTGCATGCAATGGAAGTTCTTATCACTGGAAGTATTGCTGGTAATACAGCTCAGATCATAATACAACAACCTGTCAAAGCGCCTCATCTCTCTTTATGCTGTGTATGTTGATGTTGACTACAGATCTCTTTCCATTTAGGATTGCCAACTGGCTGGCCTTGTGCTAGCAGACTGGTACAAAATAGGTTTACATCCAATAATAATAATAATTAGGGATGAATAAAACAATTGTTTAACATTAGCATTAGTTTGAGAAAGGCTGCTTTGCAAAACAGTTTAAGGTACTGCAGGTGTTCCAGCTTGCACATTGTTTGCTCTTTGAACCAATCAGCAGAAAGAGTGATCACATAATGTCCAAAACAAAAAAAAAGAACAAGTTGGCATACCCTCAGTGTCAATCAAAATAGATTCCTGTCTGGGTAAATAAGGTTTTAACAGTTACTACTGCTGTCACTCTTTTTCCCTCCTTCTCCCCCTGTCCCACTTTTCTCACTGTGATTTGTTCCACATCCATTTGGACAAAACAGGAATTTTATCATGGTCCATTGAACCCATCCACAAAATAAATCAAGGGCATATCCTAATTTCAAATAGTAAAAAAAAGATAACACTACTATAATTACATTTCCATCTCAATTCTATTACCTGAGCTAAAACCGGCGTTACATTAAAAACAAGCAACGTGTATTTTGCAAACATGTTACGCCGGTATTCTATTGCAGAACCACGGTAAAACAAAACTGGAGAAGACAGCACATTTCTACGAAGTAACAAAATTGTTGCTGTCTGCTTTTATTCTACTGACTAAAAAAACGTGCAGAATGTCAAAGTCCAAGGAAATAGACATACTTTTGATGACAGAAAAATCAAGTTTAGAGTTGGATGTGTTCCCCACATTAACAAAATCTGACAAAGAGTGCCCCCTTCGACATATTAACCCCCCCTTTGAAATTTGAATGATGGTGCTTACTTTCACCATTTTAATTTGACAAATATTGTTCACATTCGACAATTTAACCCCCACCCTTTAAAATTCGACTTATAATGCTCCAATTACTTTCTTTCCCCATTTAAATTCAACATTGTTATTCTACAGCTTTATCAATATGCCCTTGTTGTATTTGTATTGCATGAGTAACCCTGTGAGTACCAGAGAGGTAGCAATGCATTGCAATGTGTTTGCTACCCCTCTGGTACTCATAGGGTTAATAGGTGAGGTAGGCGGCTGCATACCTTGCCTGTATATGTGTATTATTATTATTATTATTTTTTATTACATTTTAATTGTATGTCAAATAAATAGTTCAGACCTCAAGGATGTATCAGGACCCCTCCTGACACCCCCCTAGCATTGATCCAGTAGGATAGGTGATCAATGCAGGCTAAAATTGCCAGCATTTTTAATAAAGCCCATGTAACATATGTGACACATATGTTATATGGGCTTTCTTATTATGTTTATTGTAATATTTATTTTAAATGTATTGTTCAGACCTCGAGCCTGACACCCCCCTAGCATGGATAACCTATCCATTAGGATAGGTTATCCATGCAGGTGACCATTGCCTTTTTTTTTAAATAAAGCGCATATAACACATGTTTAAGATAGGTTACATGCACTTTTTATAAACAAATATTACTTTCAGTCCTTGAGGGGGACACTAGGACCCCTCCTGATATCCCCCCCTATCATGGATCATCTATCCAAAAGGATAGATGATCCATGGGGTAGCCCAAATGCATTTTCTGCCTTCTTTAGTACAAGAGCTTCCTTAAATGAATGAACCCTGTCCTCGGGTCATTCTTAGAAAGCGCAGAGCTGCGCTTTCATCTATTAATCAGTCACCCCTTCATAGGGTTAATCATGCCGCACAAATACAATGAGGGCATGTTGAAAAAAATTGTAGAAGAACAATGTCGAATTTAAATGGAAAAAGAAAGTCATTGGAGCATTATAAGTTGAATTTTAATCTAATTAAAATGGTGAAAGTAAGCACTATAATTAAAATTTCAAAGGGGGGTTTATGTTGAAAGAGGGCACTCTTTGTCAGATTTCTATGATGTATACTGTATTCTGCACTGCTTTTGTTCAAAAGGTTTTGAAACCATCATTGTGGCTTCTACACCTCAACTCTGAGGTGCAGGATTACTGACAGAAAAAGTAACCGCAAGGCGGTAATACTGAGTGTGGGTAATAGAATGCTACTTGCACATTGTTTTTAGTTGTTTCCTATGGGTTTTTTCTGACTGGAGGTGAGTATAATTATCGCTGATTTTGTTTTCACAAGTAGGGTAATAGGATACTAAAACCTGACTTAATAAAACACGCCTGTTGGTTTTTTTTAGTGCTGGTAATAGAATCGAGCTCCATATGCACAAAGGATGAAAAGAAAACCAGTTGTACCAAAGAGGGCAAAATAAAAGTCTCCATTGATTTAAAAGTTACGTTTAACCCTTTGAATGCCAGAGAGGTATCCAATGCATTGCAACCTCTCAGGCATTCAAAAGGTTAAGCCCCTTGAACGCATTAAAAACTGATACCATATTGACACAGTCAATGCTAGAGAGTATAATGACCTCTATCAGTCATGGGTAAAGGTAAAAGTATCTGTTAGGGAACAATACAGCTGTCATCAAAGAAAAGGCAGCAATTTTCAAAAATGCTATTAATGCAAAATATTGCCTTCATTTGCAGACATCCCTGCTTATCCAGATAGAGCACTGGGAAATTGGAAGAAAGGAAGCGAATGAGGAACTATTGAGTCTGACAGAGGATTTTTTTAATGACTAATGTACGCTGTTGGAATATTGCCATTTGTGAGATATATACTCCAATAGGAATATTTGCAAAGAGCAAAAAAGCAGAGCAGCAGATTTTGAATTTTAGACTTATTAGTCATTTCTTATTTTATGGGAAAGAACTGTATAAATATGACGAGCATAGTATCTAGAGATTTTAATGAATTATAGCATAAGCATTAATATTATTGTAAATGCATTTCCTTTACTAATTCACATGTGTAGAGAGAAACCAGGCTTCTCATTCCACTGACAGATTAACCCTATGATTGTCAGAGAGGTATCCATTGCACTGCAATGTGCTGCATTGTGTTGGATACCTTTGAAGTTAACAAGTATATAAACTGGATTTTTTGAGCATGAGATGTATTGTGTCCATACATGTCTTGCCTGATTGTGTGCATTTTTTTTAAATGTTTTGACCACTGTTGTTTTTTTAAATAAAAATTCAGAAGCAATTTTGGGGAAGGCCATTTAAACCCCAGGGGGCATATATTATCTTCCTTTGGTTTTCTGTTACAATAATATATATATCTTCCAGAATATTCTTGCATCTGTTGTTACTATACTGCAGCTACTATTTATCTACATATACTATAGAACTATATAATGTATTTTGTTGTATTTCTATAGAAAATTGTTTCTACCTGCTTCTTCATCAGGTATCACCTTTGTACAAGTTCAACACAGATACTTCAGCAGTACAGGTTTAAACCCTGTTAAGAAGGTTGTGGACTTCATGATAAGCATGCTGTCCATCAGTGGCCTAGACTACATTGCAGTTGTTACGTACTATGAGCTTGCTTTATGTAACAGATTACCACTGAATTTTATACAGACATTTGCAGATAAAACATGTGATAATGTTATTAGCTGCAATGTAATCCAGGCCAATGTGCGAGGCTAACACTATTCACCCCACAAAGAAAGACTTATTCCATTTTTCAGCAGTTGTGATACCTGATTAACTTAAAGGGTTAGTAACACTTAAAATGTAGAAAAACATATGTTTTAGAGTTTATCCCCATGAGTAAAACAAGGGTACTCCCACTGCTGAAAGGTGTTTTATTCAAAAGTTATTACAGCTCAAACTTGAATTTTTTAGGTGTAGTATAACAGTAGATTGAAATTATACAGTGGTGCTGTTGCTACACCATCCTATGGAGATTTGTGGTCAACTGACCAGAGCTGTCCATTGGATGTATAGCGACAGCGCCACTGTACAATTTCAGGTCACTGTGATACTGCCCCTAAAAAATTCAAATTTGAGCTGTAATAACTTTTGAATAAAATACCTTTCAGCAGTGTGAGTACCCTTGTTTTACTCAGGGGGATAAACCCTACTAAGATATATATATATATATATATATATATATATATATATATATATATAAATACATATAGATTTATATTTTAAGAATGACTATAAATGTAAGAATTCTTCATAAAGCACAATGTTTCAAACCCACAGGAGTTCCTTCTCCAAGAGTTCCAAAACATCTCTACTTTTCAGAGAGCTATTATTGTCCATTAAAAGGATCACCAACTACAACAACCTTTATTGTCTTTCTTACCAGTACAACTATCAACAATTTTACGTCTTCCCTTTGCATCCATATATATAGCTGCAGTACATCAAGCAGTCAGAGCATGGAAATGTAGCCAATTTTGATTATTATTTAATATTTATTCTTAAATCAGGTATGTTTATTTTGTCCCCAAATACAATGCTGATGATTGTTTTGGAGCTTTACACAGAAAAATCATAACACTAATAATTCACCTAAGTTATTTTTAAGACTAGTCTCAAGTTTATCTTATAATCATAGGGACTGGTTTGTAGCTCTGTTGGTCTATCAGCAGATGTTTTCTGAGGAAGAAACGTGGATTTATGAATCATACGCCACCAAACAGCTTGTCAGACTTACAGGCATCACAAATTATAGTTTACGATATGTGGTACAGTACTAGATTAAAAAATTTCCTCTGAGAACTATGATATTCATGGGAAAAAGGAGCAAACAGTCATCTAAAGGTGGACTTAGGTGGTCACTTGCTTAGTTAGGTCTAGCTTAATATTTCGAGTTGCTCTTACTAATGCTGAATATCCTCCTGGGGTGGAATATTTGGCTCGATTACTTTTTCGTGTTATCACATAAATTATCATGTTAACTGTCTAATGGTGCAATAATTTAATATTGTTAGCATCTTAGTGATCTCAGTTTAAATTAATTATAAGTGACCCTCATAACATTGGGTGTAAAGTGTTGACTTATCAGGAAAACATTGGATTTAACTTTCTCTTTGTAGATGTCAATGCCTGTGATAACTTAATAATGCAAATTAAAAATAATTAAAGGAACACCAATGCCTTGTAACCCCCACTTAATCTGGGCATAAAATCCCAATTGTGAATGTAATTCAGTTCTTCATGGCCTGGTTCTCCAAATATAATAGTTTCTACTGGATATCATGTCCACGGAGGTAGACATGATTGTTTGGTGTCAGACTCAGAGGAGGAATGTATGATTCCTCCAGTTTAGCTTATTTTCAGGATTTATATGTTAGATTAAAAATAATGAAACTATGTCTATGGGAATGCACAGTTTAGAGAATACTGACACACACATTGCACCATCTTAAAAGGATAACTTTTAATATAGAAAACAATATATATTGCATTGTTTTCCTGCTGAAAAAAGTTTCTTCCACTGCTAAGGAATATTTTATTCAACAGTTATTGCAGCTCATACTTTTATTTTTTGGGTGCAGTACCTCTATGGCCTGAAGTTTTACAGTGACACTGTTGCAACATAGACTGCTGTAAAATGTATGCAGATAAAAAGGTATGTTTTATCTGCAATAACTTTTGAATAAATCATCTCTCGGCAGTGGAAGTACCTTAGTTTTACTCAGCAGGATAAACACTGCAATATATATATTTCAATATTAAATGTTTCTATTCCTTTAAGACTTTAAAGTGAGCTAACCCAGGACACCACCACCCATAGCATGGGCAAGTAGAAGAAAATTTTGATTTCGATTTCCTCTGCACCCTGTTAGTACATAGCAGAGAAATAACCCTCTGAATTACCAGTACATTCCCACATTGCCCACCCCTTGGCATAACTAGCATAAAGAGGATAATTTTCCATGTAACTAACAGGGCAGAAAAAAATACATCTCCTATGTAGTTCAGAATTGTACTTGTGCATTCACCAGGACTCTAAACTCCTCCCATTTCTGTTTTCTAAACACACAGTAGTGGGAGGAATGTGCAGTCATAGCAACCTCCATGAACCCATCACCCAGTACTAATAGATTTGTTTTCGAGTCCCAGTCCATGTTGAATTGATTCATAATGAACAATAGGAGTCTTCATTAATGTAAGTTGGGGGTTATAATTAGGAGGTATTATTCTTTGAATCCAGTTGTATGAGAAACATCCCCCTACCAGTTCCATTCATATCTGCTAGATTAGTGAATATTGCAGTGATCCATTAGAAAAAAGATGATATCTAGAAAGAGAAAATGTTTTTAATTAAAACTCATCTTGGGTCTTATTCATCAAATAAGGTTTTTTTTGCACCTTCATTTGGATCAAGGGAGGTAAACGAGAATAGGAAAAGGGTTGAACTTGATGGACGCAAGTCTTTTTTCATCCCAAACTACTATGTAGCTATGTAATCTAAAGAGGCACAATTATGGAGGAAATAAAATGCATCTTGGAGGGGAAGGAAATTCAAATTGATTTAAATGGGCTTTTTTAACTCCTTGAATGCCAGACAGGTCTCTAACACATTGCTTCACAATATGTTGGTGACTTGTCTAGCATTCAAGGGGTTAAAATTCCCACTTAAATCAATGGAAATGTACTGAATTGTCATTCCATCTCATGGTACAGTTGTTTTGCCCCAGAAATGCACCACCTTGGCTTGATGAAGAAGGACTTTGTTTCTATTTATACTGTACAATTAAGATGCACATGAGAGGAGCATGATAATAACATTTGCCTTTCACTGCACCTGTTTACTGATCCACAGTTTTGCTTCAAATAACTTATTTATGAATAAGAACAGCTTGAAAGAAATCTAAATATAAGTAGAAATGAATTATACATTGAGCATTCTCCATTACAGGGGCAGTCAATCTTTAGACATCCAGCTGTTGGGGACTACAGATCCTATCATCCTCAACCAGCCGAGGAATTATGGTCTCCAGCAGCTGGAGGTTCAACGTTTGACTACCCTTGCTTATTTGCTTTGTAATTGTAAAACTTAACCCTTTGGATACTAGTGCAGTGGTTCTCAATCCATTCCCTCTAGGTGCACAGGACTTGAGGATTTTTCTGCTTGAACACAGATAAGTGAATCGGAATGTGTGAACCTCTGATTAACTCAGCTGGTATTAAAGGGATAGTAATGTTTCATAATAAAAGCAGCTCTAATTAATCATCATAGTATTTGGACTTTGAAGAGTGTTATTTCAATTCTGTCAGAGTTGTAGTTCAAGAGTAATTCATTGACAAAGTAACCCCCTCCCGCCCCTTTTACTGATGTAACACTGTTCAGCCAGATCAGAAGGGAATTGCCCAGGTAGACTGCAGAGAGGGACAATCTTCAGTTAAGATAAGGGAAAAAGCTGAAAAACATGTCAAGGGGGCAGGGCTTTCATTGTTCTCATAGGAAGAAGATTGTCCCCTGCTGTTATCTGTCTGGTCTATGGACTGCATTCCACATCTGAGAAGAGATGGTTTACACTAGGTAAAAGGGGAGGGAGGGGAAACTTTGCTTGTGAATATCTCTTAAACCATAAAGGTTTGAAAGATAAGACTTATATCGTTCTCCATGTTTTTTTAATGCCTACAAAATAAAATAAATATAAAACAAAGTATTACTATCCCTTTAAGCAGTGACATCTTGAAATCCTGGACTGTCCATGGACTGTGAAGGTACGCACTGTGAACCACTATACTGGACTGTAGGTATGGATGAAAAGTCATTTCCTTCACGTAGATTAGAAGAGATGTTTCTCCTTACCGTAGATGCTTCAGTGAGAATGTGGTGAAATTATAAATGTGTTATAATGGTTAATCCCATTTATTAGAATGGGCATAAAGGAGCAGTAAACTTTTTTTTATGAACTCCTTTATTGTATAGAGCTTTTCCTGCTGAGTAAAAAGGCCACAGCTGTCATCTGATTTATTCAAATGTTATAACAGTTCAAATAAACAGGAAGTGAATTTACAGTGTGATTAATTCCTGATAGTTCTGACAGCTTGACTCAGCAGTTTTTATCACATTCTGTGGAAAACTGTTTGCCAATGACTTTCCTCTGTAATAGAATAATTAATTGGATTCTGCCCATTAGAGGACACTGATAATGTAAAAACATGAGTTTATATTGCAATAACTCTGGAAATAGGCATCTCTCAGAAGTGGGAGTACAATTGTTCTACTCAAGAGGAAAAGCTATACAATATATAGTTTTCATAACAAATGCTTGCTGCTTCTTTAAGTTAGAATTTTACCCTTGAAATACATGGATCTTAATATGTTTCAGAGAATTCTTCCTTCCTTCAGTAGTCAGTTATATCAATTTATTGTTTTGTTATAATTTTTTTCATTTGAACTCTGCTGTAGTCTATAAGTAAACAGGGACATATTACTATCTTGAGAAGATTTTCTGGTCCTTTAGAAGCAAAGATGCAGGGGCGGACTAACAGGACCCAGGGCCCCTGGTCCAAAAAGAGGTCTGGGCCTCCTGCAGAAATCTCCACATTGCCCCTTCATCTCCACATTGCCCCTTCCACAATGCCCCCTTCATCTCAACATTGCCCCTTCCACAATGCCCCCTTCATCTTCACATTTCCCCTTCCACAATGCCCCCTTCAACTCCACAATGCACCCTTCATCTCCACATTTCCCCTTCCACAATGCCCCCTTCATCTTCACATTGCCCCATCCACAATGCCTCCTTGATCTCCACAATGCCCCCTCCACAATGCCCCCTTCATCTCCACAATACCCTCTCCATCTCCACAATGCCCCCTTCATCTCCACATTTCCCCTTCCACAATGCCCCCTTCATCTTCACATTGCCCCTTCCACAATGCCCCCTTCATCTCCACAATGCCCCCTACACAATGCCCCTTTCATCTCCACATTTCCCCTTCCACAATGCCCCCTTCATCTCCACAATGCCCCCTCCACAATGCCCCCTTCATCTCCACAATACCCTCTCCATCTCCACAATGCCCCCTTCATCTCCACATTTCCCCTTCCACAATGCCCCCTTCATCTTCACATTGCCCCTTCCACAATGCCCCCTTCATCTCCACAATGCCCCCTACACAATGCCCCTTTCATCTCCACATTTCCCCTTCCACAATGCCCCCTTCATCTCCACAATGCCCCCTCCACAATGCCCCCTTCATCTCCACAATTCCCCTTCCCCACCCTTCATCTCCAAATGCCACCATCTCCACAATGCCCCTTCATCTCCACAATGCCCCCATCTCCACATCACCCCTACTATCTTGAGAAGATTTTCTGGTCCTTTAGAAGCAAAGATGCAGGGGCGGATTAACAGGACCCAGGGCCCCTGGTCCAAAAAGAGGTCTGGGCCCCCTGCAGAAATCTCCACATTGCCCCTTCATCTCCACGTTGCCCCTTCCACAATGCCCCCTTCATCTCAACATTGCCCCTTCCACAATGCCCCCTTCAACTCCACAATGCACCCTTCATCTCCACATTTCCCCTTCCACAATGCCCTCTTCATCTTCACATTGCCCCATCCACAATGCCCCCTTGATCTCCACAATGCCCCCTTGATCTCCACAATACCCTCTCCATCTCCACAATGCCCCCTTCATCTCCACATTTCCCCTTCTACAATGCCCCCTTCATCTCCACAATGCCCCCTACACAATGCCCCCTTCATCTCCACATTTCCCCTTCCACAATGCCCCCTTCATCTCCACAATGCCCCTTCCACAATGCCCCCTTCATCTCCACAATGCCCCCTCCACAATGCCCCCTTCATCTCCACAATTCCCCTTCCCCACCCTTCATCTCCAAATGCCACCATCTCCACAATGCCCCTTCATCTCCACAATGCCCCCCATCTCCACATCACCCCTTCATCTCCACATTTCCCCTTCCACAATGTCCCCATCTCCACATCGCCCCTTCATCTCCATATTTCCCCTTCCACAATGCCCCCTTCATCTTCACATTGCCCCTTCCACAATGCCCCCTCTTCATCTCCGCAATGCTCCTTCCACAATGCCCCCTTCATCTCCACAATTCCCCTTCCACAATGCCCCCTCCACAATGCCCCCTTCATCTCCACAATGCCCCTTCCACAATGCCCCCTTCATCTCCACAATGCCCCCTTCACAATGCCCCCTTCCTCTCCACAATTCTCCTTCCACAATGCCCCTTCATCTCCACAATGCCCCCATCTCCACATCACCCCTTCATCTCCACATTTCCCCTTCCACAATGCCCCCATCTCCACATCGCCCCTTCATCTCCACATTTCCCCTTCCACAATGCCCCAATTTCCACATTGCCCCTTCCACAATGCCCCCATCTCCCCATTGCCCCTTCATCTCCACATTTCCCCTTCCACAATGCCCCCATCTCCCCATTGCCCCTTCACCTACACATTTCCCCTTCCACAATGCCCCCATCTCCCCATTGCTCCTTCATCTCCACAATGACCCTTCCACAATGCCCCCTTCATCTCCACAATGTCTCCTTCATCTCCACAATGCCCCTTCCACAATGCCCCCTTCATCTCCACAATATCCCCTTTATCTCCACAATGCCCCTTCCACAATGCCCCCTTCATCGCCACAATGTCCCCTTCATCTCCATAATGCCCACTTCATCTCCACATCTCCCCTTCCACAATGTCCCCATATCTACATCGTCCCTTCATCTCCGCATTGCCCCTTCCACCATGCCCCTTCAT
The DNA here is from genome assembly GCA_037306005.1 of Rhinophrynus dorsalis. Taxonomy (NCBI): domain Eukaryota; kingdom Metazoa; phylum Chordata; class Amphibia; order Anura; family Rhinophrynidae; genus Rhinophrynus; species Rhinophrynus dorsalis. The sequence goes on from CM074723.1 coordinate 224,163,946, forward strand.
CTACATACTGCCCCTACCTCCAGTCCCTGGTGGTCTAGCGGTGTGGTTTAACAGATCTGTGTGAAGTACCGCGCGCGTCTAGTAATGCAGAGGCTTGGAGATGATATCATCTCCCAGCGCTCTGTATTACTAGAACGTAGCGCCAGTGGCCGTAGTTGGAGAGCAGCTGAGCAGCACTACAGACGGGTCCCTAAGTGGCAGACGGACACAATATATTAAAATTATAATTTCTGGAAGCAGCAGCGGGCCTCCTTCGGTCCCGGGCCCTCGGGCCGTGACCGAATGCCCGTATGGTCAGTCCGCCCCTGAAAAGATGGGTTCATTGTGGCTAATCTAATTTATGGTGTTGAGGTGAAAATTACATACAGATTAAAATGGTGCACAGCAAATCTTGGCAACTGCAGAAACAATGCAACAAAAATAAAATAAATTGGAATAGGTATCCATGACTACTGTATGAAGTAATCCTACCAATGCAAGTCAAAGTGTTAAACACAATAAGAGCCATGTATCCTTAAAGCACCGTTCCACTTTAACTTGACAGAATTCACTATCATACATATTAACAAAAAAGGTGGTGAAGAAGATCTCTAAGTGCAGTAGTAAAATATCTTGTTTATACCAGTCCCGGGGTATATACTGGAGAAGCGCTTGATTCTTAGAGGCAGAACAAAAGTCTCATATACAAGTGAGTTAAATACCTTAAGGGTGAAGGTCAAAACAAGGTATTTTACTACTACACTTAGAGATCTTCTGCACTGCCTTTTTTGTTCTTGTGTTTTTGGTGCACTAGACGAGCAGGGAAGATTTCCTTGACCATTTTGTGAATAAGGACTGACTGCATACATAAGTGCTGTGGTGTTCATATGCTTTTGTAAATTTTCAAGTCTGATTTCTGTTTTAGATATACCTATTATTGATCTGTTTTTGTCTGTGTTAATATTGTACCTGGAGGGGATAACAGGGTGGCACACCTGAGGTTGATTCACTCACTATAGTGGGTGTTCTGGACCACATGGTTGTTTTACTTTGTGCCCATCTTGTGTGGACCTTTAGTATTTGGCTGTCCCTTTGTGGTGGGCCCTTTGGATATCCCGAAAGTGGTCTTGCACTCCCACTATTCTTTTGTTGCTTATTTTGTGTTGACTTTCATAACATACATATGTTATTATGCATGCATTCACACATACACACACACACGCATCAATTGTGTATATGCATCCCTCTCTCCACACACATTCACCAATCATGCATACACACACACACACACACACACACACAGTAATTCACTCCCCATCTCTGTAGGAAGACATCATTAGAAATGGTTCTCCCACAGGTTTTCCCACGGGAGGTGAAGGTGGACATTTTCCCCCGCATGTCTTCCCACTGTAAAATTTTCACCCTGCCTGAAAGGTCTGCATCACCCTGAGGATCAAGGCATTGCAGACCTATCTAGCATTCAAAGGGTCAGTAATGGCTAATACATCATTCAGCAGATCATTTTGCTTACACAAAGCAGTATGTGCAGAATAAATAATGTCAAAAAGATGTTATCTCCTCCCACAATATCATAATATGTTTTTATCTTGTATATTCTAGTTGCAGTGTGAGACAAAACTAGCAAAAGCTAATGTCATAGTAACAACTTATCTGCTTCTATCAGACAAGACTGGCTCTTTCCAAAACATTCTGGAGAGAAGGTACAAGTCTGAAACTGACAGCTTCTTTTATGATATTGACATTGAAGCACACAGCTATTAATATAACAGCCAAGAATCTCCTTCTCCTCAAAGAAGCCATCATACATGTGCATAAAATCAAATCAATGCATAGTGTTCATTTCTGAGAGTTACATTTTACTGTAATGATATGCTAATAAATATTGGTCCCAGAAATCACAGTGTCAGCATTATTCTAATGGTGAGAGATGGCTCCAATTATGGACAAGTCACTGTTGTCTTTTATTTAATCATTTAGTAGCTGTGTAACCATTCCAACCACTCCTCAGGGGTAGAACAGGTCTGTGGGCCTTGAACTGTTGTTAGATTATAACTCCCATTATCTTTACCTGTCGAAAGGCCAGCTGAGGATGATAGGAATGTCAGAGACACTGCCATGATGGGGAGGAAATGGTTAATTTTTGTTTTAAACCAAATTCTCTGGAATTCTGTTTTAAGATGTGTGTAAATGATCTCATGTTAAAACAATGGCCCTTTGATTCAAGGTAAGGGGTGAAAATAACTGAATGTCAGTTATGGAGATATACGATTAGGTGCTAGACACCAAGTCTAAAGGAAGATATACTCCCATACCGGAAAGTCTAGATAGAATGAAATGTTTACATGAAATATGTTGACCCGATGAACCCCCTAACCTAGGGAAAACCATAGATTCATGTGTCATATGTAAAATCTTAATGTAGAGTAATGGTGCCATCTATAGATTACATGGTGTTATTACTAATGCTTTGGAAATTTTCCATAAGTTATTCTGATGTCACTGCATAATGAGATGGTTCTTTAACCAATCAGAGCAGATTTTGATAAGAGGAATTTCATATTATAAATATGCAAGTTTAGAGAGACAAGGGGCCTTCCTCTTGTGTCTTGGCTGGTTTTTCCTTTCCTGTGGTTCCTGGCTGACTGATAAGAGATACAAAGAAATATCCAGTGGACTGGTAACTATATATTTTCTTATTTAAATTTTGCAAAATTTCAGAATCCTATACATATTTCTTCTATATTTGAAGAAACCTAATTTTCTTATAATTTTTTCTTAATTGGACTGGCCAACCATTTGGGATCAATTATAATAAGTTATATTAGCTATAGAAATTCTGGAATTAAGTAGAGTTTATTTATTATTGGTAAATTGTTCTATTTTGCCAGATAAGTGTAATATAGTTAAATAGCTTGGTTTATATATTAGTTAATATAATTCTGGGTATTTCTAGAATAATATATTGTGTTTCTGGAAAGGTTATATAACTAATATTTTATCTGGGGAATTCTTTGAATTCATTTATTAAACATTTAACTGCTATTTGTCTATTTACTTTGAGGTGTTTCTTGGATTTCTTTGTGTGTGTTTTGGACTAAACTTTTGTACAGTGAAAAGCTTTTAAACTTCACACTAGACAAAAGAAGCTGCCATCTTGGGTGTGGCATACTATATTTCTAAGTGGATTAACCCTTGGAGTACCCTATAGGTTTTACATAGGACTGCTATAGTCATATTTGTGATATATGTTGCACGAAGTTTAATATACTGTCTAGACATATATTATTGGATTGATTCTAAGTTTATTCTTGGTATAATCTATGATTGACTATATTAATTGCAATTTATATGTTTTATTCAGAAGGTATGCAATATTTGAAATCAGTACATAATTAAATTATAGTGATCTATATCTGGGATTTTATTCCAGTTAATTTCTCTAAAATTTGACTATTGTATATGGTACAAGGAAAATTGTCAGAGGACCTGGCTTCATAATAAAGTTGACTCATCTGACAATATACCTTAAACCTCAATTAGCATAGTTTATACAGTTTCTGGGGCAGAAGGTATTCATATACACTGCTGCCAACTGTATTTTATTAATTGTAAGGATCAATTATACTTTTCTATGCTGCTGAGTGCAATTATTGTTATCTAATACCTCTGATGATACCTATGTGTGATTAACCCTTTAATTGCTGGTAATCCTAATGGTGATAATTGTGGTTTGAGTTACTATATATCTATTGTAATTGCTGATCACTCATTTATATCATTGTTGTTTACATTTTATATATAGTATATTGTATTTAATAAATTATATATATTTTTGCACAAATATGCGGGACTGATTATTTTAATCAATTCTTTACTGTGAAGTAGCATGTCAATACCTAATATAGTGTAAAGTTCTCAAAACTATTTAATATTGTCATATATCTATTTATGTGAAGATATCGAACCTGTTTGGTTCTCTTATTTTAACCCCTTGGATACCTTCAACATAATTGGTTCGACAGGAATTATAGTCTAATCACATCTGGAGTGCAAACACTAGACCACCATTGAGATAATGTATATTGAAACATTTAGGGAAGTAATGCTTTAGATTATTGATTCACTAAAATGGCCTTTAAAAAAACTAGCTTGCTGCATGCCATCTCCCTTCCTGCCACCTCCTGCATGGTGGCCATGACCATTCCCTTGTCTAGTCAGGTGGGCCAACATGCAGCCGAGCACATCACATGACCATGTTCCCTAGGCACCAGCCGATGTTTCCTTGTTTATAATCTGGTCCCATATAATTCCTCCCTGTACATTACTGTAATCTTACTGCTAAGAGTGACTTCAGTTCCTGGCAGTCAGCAGGGGCATATGGGCCACATTTCAGAAATGAAAAAGCTTATACAGTCACATTACATGCAACAGTGGGCTCCAGAGATCTTAGTGCATAAGCTCCATAGAAGATCATTGTCATTGGAGAAGTGATCTCAGTGCAGAAGTCCTCTCCCCTTTATCACCTCTTTATCACACCTTAGTGCATAATCTTTAAGGTTTCTTAGTGCATTGGTCCATAGAATAACATAGGAATTGGAGAGTTTATAACGCTGGAGAAGTCATCTCCACTTTATCACCTCTTTATTGCCTCTTTATCTCCTTGTCATCATACCTTAGTGCATAATCAACTTGGCACCCATCTTATTATAAAATCCACCTTGTTGAGCCATATCTATTTAATTATATCAAAGTACCGGGATGGATACATTGAGATTGTCTCTTGTTTTCAAGTATGTCCTGGTCGTATAGATATTATTACTCAATTTAATGGTACTCATTTTATCTGTCTCGAAAGGATGAAAGGCTGAGTCGACCCTGCTGGGACTAGAACCTGTGACCTAGGGGCTGGAACAGATTCTACAGCTGGTGTCTTAACCAACTGAGCCATCTCACCAATAAAATGGATTGTGCATCGCTAATAAAATACAATACTATATCTACTATAACTGGTAGAATAAGCTACAAAAGAGCTCCTTAAAGTGGTTCTAACAAGAATAGCAGAAAATCAGCTTTCAATTCAGGGGACAGATGGATTAGCTGATATAAAGACTTTTGCAGCTGACCTTTAAATTGTTCCACTGAATTTAATTTGTTACAGACATGCAAATGTTTAGTTACTTTTTACTGTACAGCAAGAAGTATGAGATTTGAAAGCACTAGCAACAATGGTAAAGGTTAACATGGAAAAGGTGTTCTGCATTGTGATTTGGAGTAAATTCTATGAAATATTTCATCTTTCACCTACCAAAGTATTATTCTAATTAAGAAGTCATACGGTTCACATTTTAGATTTGAACACAGATGTCTGGGAGTATAAAAATGACTGTGATTTAATTCATAATTAATTAAATAAAGATTAACATTCTTATTAGTACTATAAGAACAAAGGGGGTGTGCAAAGCATTTCTTCGGAATGCATTGCACTCCACACTGGTCCTTAAATGGTTACGGGATAAAAAGATGAACTGGAGCAATTCAGGACTTAACTAATATCTCAGTGGACTGACATTTTACAGTGGTACTGTTGCTGCACCATCCTATGGACAGTTCTGGTCAGTGGACCATAAACCTCCATAGGATGCTGTGGCAACAGCGCAACTATAACATTTCAGTCCACTGAGATACTGTACCTATTTCATGTTTTAGATGCAATAACTTTTGAATAAAAAAACTCTCAACAGTGAGAGTATCCTTGTTTTATTCAGTAGGATAAACCATATAATATATAGTTTTTAACATATTGTTACTACCTCTTTAACACTATAAAAAGAAGACTGGCAAACACATGATTTGAATTTATCCTTATCTTCAGACTGGATTATTTCAAATGTCCATTTTGGCACTGGCATGAATGCAACTTTGTGGAATGTTGCTAAGAACAGTAACATGATAAAAAAAGAACACACCTTTGAGCATCTAACAATAAAGGAATAATTTGTAAATGGTTCTAAAAAAGCCAGTAAACATAGATACCCACACCAAAACAGTAAAAAGAGATTAAACCTAGTTCTTTGTAGCTCAACAGATCTTTTCTTGGTATGTGAGTAGCTTTCTGTATCTGACTGTCAATAATCCTTGCACTGTAACCCTGTCTTATAAAGTCTCTTCTGAGTTTCTGGAGGTGCTTGTCACGGTCCGCCATGTCAGAACAGATGCGATTATATCTGATGGCCTGGCTGTATATGATGGAGTTCTTTGTGTGTACAAAGAACAGCATAAGGGAAACCGTGTGCCACTTGTTGTCACTTACCACCCCCAGGTTGAAGCTCTGCGCAAAATATCAAGAGAACTTCAAGCAACCTTACACACAGATGAAAGACTTAAGAACATATTTCCACAGCCTCCCTTACTCTCCTTCAGACAGCCTCCCAATTTAAAGCAACTGATGGTAAGGAGTGCCATGAACAAAAATACAAAAAATGGCACATTACCCTGCCTACAAAGTAGGTGTAAAACCTGTGCACACATTTATACCACAGACAAGATACCCATCCCAAACACCCAGTTACACCATAAGATCAATGGTAATTTCACCTGCAAATCATCCAATGTAATATACCTTATCATGTGTGCAAAATGCCCAACAGCTCTTTATGTGGGGGAAACGGGACAGAAATTACATAAGAGGTTTATTTCCCACAGATCCAGTATTAACAACAAAAAGACAGAGACACCAGTGGGAGAACATTTTTGCCAAAGTGGGCACAGTATCAGGGATATTAAATTGACTGTACTAATGGGACAATTTCGCAAATCAGAGGGACAGAAAATTATGGGAGGTAAAATTAATGTTACAATTTGACTCTTTGACCTATGGCATGAACAGGGACAGGGAATTCCTGTCACAGTACTTAATGGTGAATTAACTTTTATGACAGTCCCTCTGGAATCATAAATACCTGGACCCAGAGGAAGAATGCTATTTAAATCACATCCTCTACCATTGACTGATCAAGGAATTGGTATCTGGACTAACGCTGTTATCTGATTTCCATTATAAACAATGTAATGTGTACTTGTATTTAAGAGAGAAGTTTTCATATTTATCTGTATAACATGCCTGAGGAGGAGACCTAAGAAGTCTTGAAAGCTTGCATTTTAAATCTGTTTAGTTAGCCAATAAAGGTATCAACTTGACAAAAAAATTTTGCATCCTGTATTTCTACGGCTAACACGGTACCAACTCTCATCTATTATTACCTCTTCCCACTCGCCCTTGCGTTGGTGTCAGTTTGGAGCTACGCTCGGTGCATGACCCATTGTTGCTTACTCCAACTCTGTGTATGACCCATTATTGGCTACGATCCTGCTCTGTGTATGACCCGAGACTGGCTATGAACCCGCTCTGTGTATGACCCGATATGGGCTACGAACCCGCTCTGTGTATGACCCAATACTGGCTACGAACCCACTCTGTGTATGACCCAATATTGGCTACGGACCCACTCTGTGTATTACCCGTTACTGGCTACATACCCACTCTGTGCATGACCCATTGTGGCTGTAACCTGTGCGAGTCAACCCTGTGCTAGGCTCAATATCTTGGTATCAGTCTCTGCTCTGCTGACTTTCTGCTGCATCCATTCAGAAAGCATAGCTTGTGCTACTGGGGACTCCCGTCCCTTTCACTTCTCTGTCGCTATTCTGACTGGGTACCGATATCGCCTAAGGGCTCTGACGTCTGTCCACAGGACTATCAGAGGGTTCTGGTTGCACTCCTAATTAAGCCAAAGGTTGTTTAGTATGACTTTTGACGTGAGTCAGAGGGTTCTGTGTTGCACTCCTTACCTAGCCAAAGGTGTCTAGTCTTTGCTGACGTGTGTCAGAGGGTTCTGGTTGCACTCCCTAATAGCCAATAGGGTGTCTGTCTGACTGCTACGTGAGTCAGAGGGTTCTGTATAGCTATCCTGGTAGCCACTGTGGGCACCTTTCTGTCATCAGATAGATCTTTAGGGGTCCCTGGGTCCACTCTGAGTCGGTCAGGAGATATCACTTCCACTGACCACAGGCAAAGCTTCTGTTCCTGTGTATCCTGTCTTACCTCTTCGGATCAAGAGTCGCTGTTCCCGCTCCTGATATTGCTCTTGATTGTGAGGAGACTACCAGTGGCCATTGCCTAGTCTCCAGCAGCTAGGTTCTTAGTTCAGCCTATTATTTCTGGTAATAGGGCCTGATATGTTTCCTGCTGCTATCCTGACTGTATATTTTGCTTTCTGCAATAAACTACTTTTACTTTACTGAATTGTCTCCGAGCTTTTCTAGCAGCCGTGACAGGTAAGCAAATAAGGTCTCCAGACTTGAGACGGACAGTTTTAGTGGAATTGCTAAGGAAGCTGATCTTAGTTCTGCCTAATATATGTTTTTCTGATTCTGAATCAGCCTTGTTCAAAGCTGCATTCACAGTGGCGTTATTTGGTGCATTGAGGATACGTGAACTAGTTCCAGCGAGCAAATTTAAGTTGGGGGATTTAGAAATTAGTGATATTGTTGTTAAGGGGAGGAAGTTTTCATACATATCAAAAACAGATAAGTTGGGCAAAGGTTGTTGGTTAAGTTACACAGCACTGGCAGAAGTTCATTATGTCCAGTAGTGGCAGTTAAATGTTACATAGACTTAAGGCCCCTCAGACAGGGTCCCTTTATGTTATATAAGAATGGGCTTCTTTTTACCAAATTCCAATTCAGTAGTGTCTTTAAATTTGGTTTATCCAAATTGGATGTTTTCTCACAGCATTTTTCCTCTCAGTCCTTTAGAATTGGAGCAGCAGCTGAAGGGTCTTCAAGAAGGAATTGTTAAAAAATTGGGGAGGTGGCAGTCCAACAGATTTCAGTTACTGTATAATCTCAGTTATAATACGAACCTGTGAATAACACACAGGTGAACATTATATCCAAGATTTTGGGGGAAAACAATAGTGCCTATGTATAATACGTACCCTTGTTTTCCCCTGTCACACTCAACAAAATACCACTGCCTCCCTAGTTCCCTAAGCGCATTGGATCTATGGTATTGCCCTGTGAGGACTGCAAATTACCATTGGTGAGGCAGAAGAGGTCCTGACAGGAGAAATTGGACTATGGAGGGGGAGAGGAGGCCATGGGTAAGCGGGGAGGGAGGGAAGCAGTGCGGCTGTGGCATTTGTTTTTTGCATTATTTTTTCCCTTGTGTATAATACGCACCCCCCACTTCACATAAGGTGAAGAGGGGCAAAATTGTGCGTATTATACAGGAGATTTTATGGTATATATTCACCTTCATTTATTGTAATTGAGTAACATTTTGCTTAAATATTTCTTTCAGTTGGTCAACCTAAAACTCTTTGGAATATTGAGCAGTCTTTCATCGGTTGGGCCTGGAGGAGATCACTCACCAGGAAGTATGAGGAGAACTTGGGATTCAGATACACAGTATGTCACATATGGTGGCATGGGGTTGAAGGTCTGAAAATAGCTGATTTAAGCAAAGAGCTGCAGTTCTGCAATAACAACTTACCCTACCCTGATGTCATATTGCTTCATGTTGGTGATAATGATATTAACCATACTAAATCATTAGAAAAACTGAAAGAAATATTTCATCATTTAAGGCTAACATTTCTTGATGTTTTATGTTTTCTCAGAAACAGTTCTTAGGTTTTGCTGGATAGCTAACAAACATACAAAACCTTTGGAAAGAGTCAGACGTAAAATTAACAATCACATGGCTAAAGTATTACTCAATTTAGGTCGATTTGCATACAGACACAAAGATATGGAAAAAGGGGGTGAGGGGTTATATCACACAGACTGGATTCATCATTCTGGAACTGGAAATAACATTTTCAATCTGGGATTTCAGAATGCTATCGCAAAAGCATTTGGTGGAGGGGGGTCAAGCCTGCCAGTGTAACAGGCAGTTTGGCCATGGAGGTTGGCTATAAACGTATGGCAAGTGTATAGTTATCTATAATAAGATTTCAATGGTTCAGAGCTACTAGCTATTAGGGCAGAGCTATTTATATGGTTTAAATGAGCTCTTACCTTGTAGGACTAAGAGCATAGGTTGTATGATTATATTATGTTTGTTAATAAAGTCTTTGATTTATATATGAATTAATAAAAATCTGGTGTGGTCTTTTACCACCAAATAGAATCTGGTGTTCATGTCTGTTATTTATGGTTTAAAGTGTTATAAATAATGATTTTTAAGAAGGTAAGGACAATTGCTTCACTACAGCTCTCATGATTGTGAGACCTAAGAATAACTATATATTATATGTTTGTACCTTGATAAGGCCCTTGAAAAAATGACCTATACAATTTCAGTGGTGTGTTTGGTATCAGATATTCAGAAACAGATGTTATCCTTGAAATATGATTAGAGTACCAGCATATATCACACAAAGAAACTTTGATCGAGTGCCCCCCCACCAGGAAGAGAAGATGTGAACCCTGGGCACCTCTGGATCTTCTACAGTATTTGAGATCAGCAACAGTGTATGTGATTAAAGCTAGAGGCAATTTATGCCTATGATCCATGTGGCAAAATAGTGGTGGATTATATTTCTAACCTGTTGAATAATATATTTTTAGAACTTGTGGTATTATCACCCTTCTTGTCCTTTGAGGAAATATTAGCGAAATTCAATATCAATGACAGAAGAGGAGGAATAATTGTATGGAAAAGGTGGAATTATTGTATGGAAGGGTGTTTATGTAACGAGACCTACTTGAAAGTACCATGATCTGTACATTTCATGAAAGGCCATTCTAGTCTCTTTGTAATGTGATTAGGAGTTTTATAGGTGCCTATGGTGGTGGCTTATCATCAAGATATTGAAACGTTTCACCCATAGATTGTATGCAGTCTATTTGCCTAAAAATAAAGGCATTTTAATGTGAACATTTAGATCTTGCACTGCCCAAGTGGTGTCAAAAACATTGCTTGCCAGTACATTGGACAAGCCTATGGCCGGGTTTTAGGTGAATGTGTGGACTAATATTTGGGGATGTAGATGCATCCTCACAAAACAGAGGCAGGACTACACTTCTATATATCACTGTGTCACTCTGACAGTTATAATTTGTATTTTCTTACCTTCTGGTCTTGGCATGCACCGTATCAATGACTCAGGCAACAGAGACTACTTCAGCATCTCTTCCCATGAGTTATAGGTGATGACCACTAGTAGTGCTCCATCAGTGGCATAAGCAGCCAAGGCCTTCTAGTCATAGTAGTTGTGTTTTAACACATCAGTGGTGTTCCTGATCTTGCTGATGCTGCAGACCTCCTCTTGTATGTGCCTCCACTCTGCAATGCCCTTCCATGCAGTTGATGGATGTTATAGTGTCAGTAGCTGATTGGAGTTCATTAGAAATCCCTGGAGGAGCACTTCATTCTCCTCACGGGTGAACTTAGGGTCTCTGTTTTTCTCTGCTTCTTGGTCTCCCAGGCTGTGACTGAGAAGGTCCTGAAGTAGAGAGGCTTTGCTTTAGTCTACTGATGGATTGTTATAAAAGTTATCTATGTTCTACATACTGTGGATTTGGCATATCTTACATTATATGTGGCTGAGGACTGAAGAAGAGATAAGTCTATATTCATCCAGAAAATGATTTATGAAAGCAGAGAACATTGCTATTCTCTTATATATTTTAAAATAAACATTAATATCACATTGTAATTGGGCTGCTTTTCTTTTTTATTTATTTTTCTTATTTTGCACATTATGATACAAGATACATTAGTGTGAGATGTTATATTATTATATTTTTATCAAATAGCCACTATTATAAGAGTCTTATTATAGCAAAATGTAGTAAGCACAATATCTATTTTTTCTGTTTTCTGTCTTGTATGAATGTATAGAATGCAGAAAAAGATGGCAGGCCAACTCTTTTCCCTCCTCCTGTATCTCAGCTACTAAGCTCTTTATCCTAAATCAATAAACCTTGACACAACTCTGAAGAAATGGTGTCAAAAAGCATGTTACACAGACTGCCAGAAGGCCGAACTGGCCTACTGGGACACCGGAAAATTTTCCGGTAGGCTGCATGCCCTCGGTCCTGGTGGCTCTACCTAGGCCTTTGAGGACCCACAATGCAGTTATACCTTTTTCTGTTTACTTTTTTGTAGGTAGCTTAGGAGAGCAGTGCTCCTTTTCAACTAAGCAAAGTGGAGAAATTCATCCACATGCTCACTGCTTACTATGTGCTTCCGGTTGGAAACCCAGATGTGCCTAGTAGGGAGTAGGCATAAGGAGTCACTCCTCTGTAATGTTTGAAGCAGAGGGAAGAACGGGAGTGTTGCTCTCCTTCACTACCTACAGGAAACCTAACTTAAAGGGGAATATAAGTCTACTAGTGGGCAGGGGAACAAGGCTATGGGGGCCCCAAGTGTATGTGGGGACTTTGTGGCTACCTTTGGGCAACTGAACAATGCTGGGGGGGGGGCACACTAGTGTATGTAGGAACTATGTGGCTACCAATGGGCAGGGGTACAAGGCTAGGGGCATCACACAGTGTTTGTAGAATCTGTTGCTACCAGTGGGCAGGGGAACAAGGCTGAGGGGCTGAGTTTATGTGGGTAATATGTAGCTATCAGTGGGCAGTGGAACAAGGCTGGAGGGGCCACAGCGTATGTGGGGATAATGTAGCTACCTGTGTGCAGGGAAACAAGGTTAGGGGGCATGTGGCTACCAGTGGGAAGAGGAACAAAGATAGGGGGCCACACAGTATATGCAGGGACTATGTGGCTCCCAGTGACAGGGAAACAAGGCTAGGAAGGTACAGTGTATGTTGTTACCAGTGGGCAGGAGAACAAAGCTAGGGGAATCACACAGTGTTTGGGGAATCTGTAGCTACCAGTGTGCAAGGGAACAAGGCTGAGGGGCAGAGTGTATGTGGGGAATTTAAATCAAAGGGGAATTTGTATTTGTCCTCTGTGGTACAAAGGCCATAATAGTGTTCAGTTGATCTGTGTACCTGTGATGCACATTTTTTATTGCAGTTATGCACCAAAAATATATAGGTCAACTGAATAACCACATGAATGACAATGTCATGTGTTTTTCCATTGCTCTACACTTGCAATGTACAGTATACATGAGTTTGTGACCTTCAGATGCTCTATACTCATGATGTACAGTTTTCATAAGTTTGTGGGATTTGGATGCTCTATACTCATAATACACAGTACGTATGATTTCATGGGCCTAGATTCAATAAAGGTCGATGCTGTGGCATTTAGGATTTTGTCAATGTGTTCAAAACACTTCAACATTTCGATATGTACACATTGACATATTTACTAAAATTTTCAGATGCAAGGGGAGGGGTGGAAAATTTCCTTATTAGCATGCAGGATAGTTGAAGTGCTGTTGATGTGGAAGGGATGTACTCCCATCACACATCACCCACACTACGACAATTCTGAAGTTTAATAGCAATCTCTCTGCTTCCCTGTTTGGCCAGTAGAGGAGTGAACAGAATACTTTCAGCACCATACACAGCATCACTCGCTTATACCTTTGAGTGCCATAGGGATGTGCATTGCTCACCCCTGTGGCACTCAAAGGGTTAAAAAACCAAGCTCTATACAATTATTCCTCTTAGCTATGTATCATATATTATACATGATGTACACTCCCAAGGGAACAAGTCTGGGGGTCATGCAGCATCTACAGGGATTTATGGCTACCACTTGCCCCCAAGTATGGTTCCCATGCCCAGTGGTAGCCATAAAACCCCATATACACTCTTTGGCCCCCAGACTTGTTCCTTTGTACACAGATCCTCATGTACACTCTCTGACTCTCTCCAGCATTTTGCCCTTGCCCACTGCTAGCCACAAATTCCCATGAGCTTAGCTCTGGGCTTTTTGTTAAGTCTGTTCCCATAGGAAAAGTCTTAGTAAAACATGAAAATTTACCAATAATTTAGCTTTGAAAAAGCATCTTAAAATAAAGGAATTACGCGGGCAAAATGTTGCATGTCTATTGCTATTGCAGTTGATACATGTTATCAGCTGATTTTATCAAACAGATTCCCATTTAAGTCAATGGAAAATGTTTAGATAAACACTTGCTGGAGTTCTCAAAGTGAGTTATTCATTATAAGATCAATCTGATATGAACACTAATGTATATTTACATTTATATTGCATGGGATTAATCTCCTCTTCAACCCCTATTTTACCTTTCATTCAACTTCATCTATATCACTTGGACACTTACATTCCCCCTCTCCCATGACACACATTGCCTCTCTTTCTATGACACTATACCAGTCAGATTAGGCTTTTTACATTCATATTTTACACTTCTTTCTAAGAAAGCACCTATATTAGCAAACAGCAACTGATGGGTTCTGATGGAATCAGTAAGATTTACAAAGCACAGCGGTCACGTAAATAATTCATATTTCCTATTAAACTACAGAACACAGATAAACATAAAAAGAATTAAACCAGCACAATAATACAGTTTCTTGGTAATAATTTGCATAGTTCAAGAGTTCAAACATCATACATGAACTACTAAAATAACACAGCTTTAAAGTCCAAGCAACTGAATCTGGGCTTGGAAGAACATGATGATTATTTTATACCACATACTTGCATTCTGTTTCATGTTAGTGTGTATTTCTTTTGAAAAGCTAATCCGTGCTTACTAAAAAAATAGTTTCACACCTTATTTATTGTGGAATAAATGACACTGATGCATAATTCTGGTGCAAACCAACTGTACTATAGGCATACCTGAGAACATTCCTCTTTGAAGTTCCAGAAGAGGGCTCATGTGCTGGGAATGGGCATGTCTAAATTATGCAAATTGTCATATCTGGGCGGGGCTTAATCCGTGGGGCATGACTGGGGGTAGAAAATATGGCATGGTAGTGTACTCTCATGGAATGCTGCTTATGGACATTGTTTTTTTTGCTACAAGTATAATTGGCAAGATCCTCTTAATTTATGCCTAACTTGTGAATAAAATGACGTGGCCATTTTTAGCCATACTGTATCTTTGTGTCTTTTTATGTTAATTAAAAATGGTGATTTTGCTGGGTGACAACAAGTTCTCAAGGCAGAGGAATAATTTAAGATTCTGCAAGTTAAGGCTTTTTCCTTGGGTAAGCTTGGTATCCTTCATTATACTTAGTCATAATAAATCATAAAATTGATAAAATGCCAGAAAATTGCCATATTTTCTGTATTGCTTTCAATTTGCCTTTTTAGTAAATTAACCCTTAAGTGTAAGACCTGTTACACTAAAGTAAAGTTGTTTAAAATAAAGAAAGACACAAGAGCAAGTAATTTAACACACGAGAAAGTAATGCTGATATCAAGCTAAAGTGGTACCATTTGCACCAGAGGGGAGACATAAAATGTCCCATTGATTGAAACCAGGCTTTCATTACAAGTCTAATTTAAACCAGTTGGAATCTTTATTTCTCACCCATTGTGCAAATAGTTTGCCCAGAATTACCCTACTTTTCTATCTTAGTGCATCAGCATTGTGTAATTATAGCTGTTTTAATCAACTGGTGGGCTGTGGGCAAGGTATACTTTTGCAGGGCCCTTTAACCCATTGGAGATTACTTAGTTTTCCAACCTCAGACCTCTTTAGCATTCAGAGGGTTAAATAATAACTTCTGAATGTGATTATTCCAGCTTTTAATAGTTGCACTCATTTTTAAGTTTACATTAAAGGTAACTGTTACATTCTGCCAAGTATGTTCCTTTGTGAGAAGACTTATCAAAAAGCCAGAGCTGGGACTGCAACGTGTAGCCCCAAAATGGACCCTAAAAGCTGTTTGGGGGTGGGGTAGTAACACTTTGCTAAACTCAGAAGTTTGTGGCTCTCAGCCTCCAACACAGAAGACCTGAATCACCCAGGATAAGAAGCTGAATTGCAAGTCTTCAATTTTGCAGGCAAGTCTCTTCTCACAAGAGCACTGGAGTTCTCTTTACAGACTTCCCCATTGTGCTGCTTCTTTGGTCCACTGGAGTTCATAATGCGCCACTGGCTACATTGGCAGGTCTGCTCCCAGGGGAGCAGACCTGTGGATTGGACACTATCAAGTGATAGTTACTCACACTTAGGTTTACACAATGCTGAGTGCTTACACTTATAATAGCTTGAAAAATACTGAGTTTTCATATCTATCTTTGTTAAAGTGGATCTATCACCACTTTACAAGCTATGTCCAGTAGGTAGCTTCCTTAGCAAATAAGTTTAAAAGTTAAAAAAAAAAAAAAAAACTTTATTTGTGCAAAAATTAAGGTTTAAAGTTTGCCCTTCATCCTACTTCCAGCTAAACTGCTCTTGCTGCAGTTTGCTGCTCTGCCTTTGCTCCCGTCACTCTCTCCAGCATCCTCTGATGACGGAGGCGTTCTGTTAGTAAACTGGAGCAATCTCATTGGCTAGATATCGATCTTTGCCAATGAGATTGCTCCAGATTACTAACAGAACACCTCCGTCATCGGACGATGCTGGAGAGCGTGACGAGAGCATAGGCAGAGCGGCAAACTGTGGCAAGAGCAGTTTAGCCAGAAGTAGGATGCAGGACAAACTTTAAACCTTAATTTTGCACACATAACTTTAAAAAAAAACAAAAAACTTTTAAACTTATTCGCTAAGGAATCTAACTAGGACATAACTTGTAAAGTGGCGATAGATCCACTTTAAAATGACTCTATACTTGGGATTACACTGAACTTTGACAATTCAGGATAATCTTAGCCAGTTTAATAGCTGGGAAAAGTGGGAAGCCATCAGGGCCTGCTAGTTTGGGAACCACTGGCTCTATCTTCTCTACACAAACCATAACTCACTATTTTAATCAAGCTAAAGAGAATGGTACCTGTCTACACTAGACTCAATCTGGAAGTGAGATTTTAAAGTAGAGTCAGAGTTATGCATCTATTAACTACACTACAGGATGATTATTACTGCAACAGGAAGAAGTGCTGCTGATCACAACTGAGGACAGTCTCCCCATAATTCCCCTTCTGCTATCAAATGTTCCAAAAATCTGGTTCCCAGACTAGTACTCTAGCCTTCCCAACAGTCCAAGTTTTCAGAATCTCCTTTTATGACAACAGCTCAATCAACCAGGTGCTTGCTCAATCATTCTGACAGATCCTCCTGTGCCAAGATCAGGATATTCTGAAACATGCACTACTCTGGGTGGGCTGGAGGAGAGATTTGTGAAACTCTGCTCTAAAACATGAACAGTCAGTCTTTGCATCCCACCTTTTGGAGACCACTCCTTTAATCCCCAACCAGCCAGTAGCTGGTTGGGGATCATGGGAGTTGAGTCCGAAACAACAGGAGATCCAAGGATTGAGGACTCCTCCTCTAAATTGCTGATGCAAACTGAACACAAATCCATAAAAACAAGTTGCTGTACTATAGACAGATCTATATGTAAACATTTTTATCCTGTGGTAGAGATTTATTCAGTTGTCTATGCTGTTTTTCAGAAGGTTAGGAGAGCAATTCCACCTGCCTTCCTCTTTTCCTTACAATATGATCAACCTGAGTGAAGATAAAAAAAAGCAAAGCAAACATATGGCATGCAGCAAGCTTTAAATGCACAATAACAATAAATATAAAACTCAGATGTGTTACTTCTGTCACTAGGATTTATAAATGCTTGAAATAGGACACTGTTTAAACCAGCTTTACCTAAATAGAAGCACCATATGTTTGAAGAAAATATCGCACATAAAATCCAAATGTGTGACAGAAGCATTATATTATATTTTTATTTATCATCTTAAAATAAAATCTGTTGTTTATTTATCCATGTGTGCTTTAAGTAGGTAGCGTGGTACAACGCTTGCTAATTATTCTCTGATAAGAATATATTTAGGAAACAAATTTAACCCTTTCAGGATCAGAGGGTGCACAATGCATTGCTTTCATCTCTGGTTTTCAAGGGTTTAGGTCTTCAAGGTTTACAGGAGCAGTAAACATTTTATGAAAAAATCTGAGCTATTGAGCTATTCCTTTGCAATAAACTGAGGTTAATGCCCTTGCTCTAAGATGCTTCATTCAAAAGTTGTTATAACTCATACTTTTTTTTTTTTTAGTTTAAACTTTTATGGACAAGAAGGGTGTTTGAGCTCTGTGATGATGTCATGCTCACACTGAGACTGTCATATGGGCCCAGCCAGGTCCATAGAAACTGAACTGGGAACAGAAGGCTTCAGGGACAAGTACAATTAGGTCAGCATTATTTATTAATTTATTCATTTAGCATCTGGGTCCTAAATTGGAGAAAAACCATAAGGTCCCGATTTAAGCCCAGGCAGCTCAATCAAAATGACAGAGCACTTGATTACTCACCTGTGATTAAGCAGGGATATCTTTAAAAGCTGACCTGCTGGTATGTCCAGAAGAGTAACATTGAGAATCATTGCGGTATACAAAGTATACAGCTCCCTATAAGCTTTGAGTAAGGGATGACTGGCGGCAAGGAGCTTCCCTGGCTCCTGCCTCAGGTCTTTATGGCAGCAGGGATAGTGTTAAATAGCATAACTATCCTTCCTTTTGTGGTGGGGGACCTGGTAGCCTAGTCTGAGTAGGGATAAAAGTAGGAAAAATTGTCTAAATATTAAAAAACAACAATAAAAGTATTAGAATAAAGTGAAAATAATAGGTTATTTTCTGTTTAACCCCTTAAGCACTGGAGGTGTGTGCAAAGCATTTCAAAGCAATGTGTTACACCGCCCAGACCTTAAGGGGCTATGTTTTGGTCTAAGGACTAAAACACCCCTGGGTTAAAAAATATGTTACTGCGACCCTATAAAATCTTGCTCAGAACTCTTGCTCTCCAACCGGTTACCATATAAGAATTTGAGAGAGCAGAAAGATGTGGCTTTATTTATTGATAACAAAAGAAATAAAGAAAATAAGCACACATAGCCAGATAGGACCTGCAACCAATGCAGACTGTATAGAACAAAATAAATATCTCAAACATTACTCTATTATTAGGTAATCTGCCACCAGGAATATGAATACCGAACAGTATGTTGTCCCCCGGATGCTCGGTTTCGGCATACTGCAGACAGGGAAGGCAGATTATTGGGAGGGGCTGGAAGCAATCCAGCTGTCTTGGTACATATTGGTACCACTATTGGTACCACTGACAAAGTAGG
Source organism: Rhinophrynus dorsalis (assembly GCA_037306005.1). Taxonomy (NCBI): domain Eukaryota; kingdom Metazoa; phylum Chordata; class Amphibia; order Anura; family Rhinophrynidae; genus Rhinophrynus; species Rhinophrynus dorsalis. Next base: position 224,183,153 of record CM074723.1, read on the forward strand.
TGCAAGCTCAAGGCAAGGACTTCTAGGGTAGTGTTTTCTGAAATGCTACCTGTGCCATGCGCCAGTGCAGGTAGGCAGAGGAAGCTCAGGGGGCTGAATGCATTCTCAAGCACTGGTGTAGGAAGGAGAATTTGGGATCTTTAGAGCACTGGGCTGACTTTGCTCATTGGTACAATCTATATGGAAGTGATGGTTTGCACCTAAATGGTAGGGGAGCCACCGTGCTAGGGGAGAGAATGCTAAGAAAGTTGGAGGAGCTTTTAAAGTAAATGATCATGGGGGTGGAGAAGGGGTGGGGATAAATGTAGTCAATAGGGAGGAACTTCTATTAAATGAAGATGTAGGAGAAAGGCATGTAGTGGGTAAAATATGTAAAGACTTCAAAATGAATTGGATGCTAGCAAATGCAAGAAGTATGGTAGGCAAAATAGGAGAAATAGAATTGCTGGCGGTTAATGACCAATTGGACATAATTGATATAACTGAAACGTGATGGAATGATACACATGATTGGTCTGTAAATATAGAGGGCTATTCCCTGTGTAGGAGAGACAGGATTAATAGAAAAGGAGGAGGTGAGTGCTTATATTTTGAAACCAGAGCTAAATCCATTTTTAAGTGGTGATATTAGTGAGGAGACTGGCCATAATGTGGAGTCCTTTTGGGTAGAAATTGAGACTAAATATGGTGTAAAAGGTAAAAAAAAAGAGTGTTAGTGGGTATATGCTACAAACCACCAAATATTGATGAGAATGTTGAGGCCCAACTGCTATTGTAAATGAGAAAAGCCATGCAGCTTGGGTATACTATAATTATGGGAGATTTTAACTATCCAGATATCAACTGGAATAATGAAAACTGTCAGAGTGCTAAGGGAAGTAGTTTTGTGAGCATGCTTCAGGAAAGCTACATTTCACAAATGGTGGAAGTGGCGGCAAGAAATAACAATTTATTGGACCTAGTGATGAAGTGTAACATAGAAATGGTATCCAATATTAAGGTAAGTGAACATTTGGGAAACAGTGATCACAACATGGTTACATTTGAGATCAGTTGTGAAAGCAAAACGGTATAGGTTCGACCAAAACTGTTAATTTTAAAAAAGCTAACTTCAAGTTATTAAGAAGTTCAATTCAACACATAGACTGGGTTAAAATATTTAAAGGCAAAAATACTGAGGAAAAAGGTCAGAATTCAAATTTAGGTTGCGGAAATGTACCCAACAGTATATACCATTGGGGAACAAATGCAAAAAAAAGTAGATCACGGCCATTGTGGTTAACTGCAAATGTAAAGAAGGAAATGACAAGGAAAAAAAGCATTTATACTAGTTAAGTCTGAAGGAACATTCTTTCTTAAAATACAGGAAGTGCAACAAAGATTGCAAAAAGGTAATTAGGCAATTAGGCAAAAATTAGATAATGAAACTCAAATTAAAGGGAGTGCAAGATTAAACCAAAAAGTTTTTCAAATATATAAATAGCAAAAAAGTTAAGAGACAGTGCATTGGACCTTTCAAAACTGAGATGGGTGAGTTGATTAGAGAGGATAAGGAAAAAGCCAATGTTCTAAACACTTTCTTTGCATCAGTATATACAAGGGAAGAAGGAATGGTAGAAGAACATTTTACAGATTGGATTAACACAAGAAAAGGTCATGGGAAGACTGAACAAAATTAAGACTGACAAAGCACCACGTCCTGATGGTACACATCCAAGGGTTCTTCAGGAACTCAGTGCAGTGTTAGCAAGACCCCTCTCTCACCACAGGCTCAGTGCCACATGATTAGCGTAGAGCCAATGTAATGCCTCTATTTAAGAAGGGAACAAAAACAGAACCCGGGGATTATAGACCTGAGATTTTGACATCTGTAGTGGGAAAACTGTTAGAAGGGATAATAAGGGATTATATTCAGGATTACACCACCAAAAATAACATTATTAGCAGGAATTAACATGATTTTATGAGGAATAGATCATGGCAAACTAATCTTTTCAGCTACTGTGAAGAAGTAAGTAGCAAGCTAGATAATGGTATGGCAGTTGATGTAGTATATCTAGATTTTTCAAAGGCATTTGATACAGTGCCACACAGAAGGCTGGGGTATAAAATAAGGAAATTGGGGCTAGGGGATAATCTTTGTAATCGGATAGAAAACTGGTTGAAGTATAGGGAACAGTGTGCGGTTGCAAATAGACAATTCCGTTATGGTTGAGAGGGGAGTACGTCAGGGTTCAGTACTAGGTCCACTGCTTTTTAACATGTTTATAAATGAATTGGAAATAGATATAGAAAGCAAAATATAAATATTTGCAGATGACACTAAATTATGCAGGGTAATTAATTCAGAACAGGATATTTACTCTCTACAGAGGGATTTACATAAAATGTCAGATTGGACAACCAAATGGAATTTGAAGTTTAATGTGGGAAAGTGTAAAGTCATGCATTTGGGAAGAAAAAATCCCAATGCTACTTATGAACTTAATGTAATCATTTTAGGGAACTTGTTGCTAGAGAAAGACTGGGAATCCTTGTAAACTACAAACTTGGAAGCAGTGACCAGTGTCAAATAACAGTAGAAAATGCAAACAAAGTCCTGTCTTTCATAAAAAGGGGCATTGAAGGAAGGGTGGATGACATCAGTTTGCCATTGTACAAATCATTGGTAAGACCTTACCTCTTATACACAGTGCAGTTTTGGGCACCAGTTCTGAACAAGGATATTCTAGAACTGGAGAGGGTTCACCAAAGAGCAACAAAATTAAGGGAATGGAGGACTTGACATATAAGGAACAACTAGACAAACTTGTTTTATTTACTCTAGAGAAAAGACGACTAATAGGATATCTTATTACAATGTACAAGTGTATGAGAGGTCAATACAAGGATGTCTGTGGTGAGCTATTCATTCCAAGGCCTGATCAAATGACCAGGCAACACCCCTTGAGATTATAGGACAGGAGGTTTAGACTTCAGCAGAGGAAGGATTTTTTTTTACAGTAAGGTTTGTTAAATTATGGAATTCCTTGCCCAAGGAGGTGGTTATGGCAGATATAATGGATACATTTAAGACAAGATTAGATACATTTCTTTAAAAAGGAAACATACATGGTTATACTGTGTAATAGTAGGCAAATCAGGAAGGTCTGATAAAGACTAACTTATTTGGTACCAGGAAAGCTATATGATTCTCATTTCTCTGGGTTATGAGGAAAGGGTTGAACTTGATGGAATTGTTTCTTTTTTCAGCCTAATTTACTATGTTTCTATGTTACTATGAGTATAGAAGCAAGTGGCAAAAAAGGAAAAGTATATAGGCTGATGTTCTAATAAGAACTGTCACAATCCTGTTGAAACAATTAAATAGTGATACAATCAAAGACTATCTCAGCAGTTCTGAGCACTCAGTATGTTGTATTTAAAGGAGCAGTAAACTTTTGCTATTGAACAAAACAAAGATAACCCCATTGCTGAGAGGTGCTTATTTTCGGAGTTATTACAGTTTAAACTCTTGTTTTTGTGACCTCTAGTTGTCTGGGAGACATGAGTCACTGACAAACTGCTCTATAGAATGTGATAGAATCATGCTGTCAATTTGAACTTTCATAAAGTAAATGCACTGTAATTCACATCCTAACAATCTGAACTATTATAACTTTGGAATAAAACAACTGACAGTATTGGGCGCTCTTGTTTTACTCAGTAGGAAAAGATATTTAGTGTATAGGTTTCATTAAAAAAAAATTCTGCTCCTTTAATATCTTGAAAGCAGTCTTTGCTACATTGTATCTACATAGTTACATAGTTACATAGTAATTTAGGTTGAAAAAAGACTTGCGTCCATCCAGTTCAACCCTTTTCCTATTCCTGTTTACCATCGCTGACCCAAAAGAAGGCATCTGACTCCAAATGACAATCAGATTTCTCCCTGGATCAACAAGCCCTAACTAAATATTAATCCCAATACTAACGTGCATAGCCCTCTATATTATGCTCTTTTAAATAAGTATCCAGGCCCCTTTTAAAGGCTTCTAATGTATTTGATAGCACCACCTCCTCCGGAAGTGCATTCCATACCTTTATTGTCCTTACTGTAAAGAAACCCCTCCGCTGCTGTAGATTAAATCTCCTTTCCTCAAGTCTAAGCGGGTGGCCCCTTGTCCTGTGTACTGTTCTGTTAATGAACAGGTCTTTTGAAAGCCCTTTATATGGGCCTTGTACATATTTATATAGTGTTATCATATCCCCTCTAAGACGCCGTTTCTCTAGTGTGTACAAGTTTAACTTTTCTAGCCTCTCTTCATAACTAAAACTTTCCATTCCCCTTACTAGTTTTGTAGCCCTCCTCTGCACTCTTTCTAGTTCCATAATGTCCTTCTTCAGAAAGGGCGCCCAGAATTGAACAGCATATTCTAGGTGGGGTCTTACAATGGACCTGTAAAGAGGCATAATTATATCTTCCTCCCATGAGTCAATACCCCTTTTAATACATGCCAATATCTTATTGGCCTTTGCAGCTGCCAGTTGGCACTGCATGCTACTGCTAAGTCTATTGTCTACCATTACTCCTAAATCCTTTTCATTAGTAGATTTCCCCAGAGAAACACCATTTAAACTATATGTTGCATTTTTATTATTATACCCAAAATGCATAACTTTACACTTGTCTATATTGAATCTCATTTGCCATTTGCCTGCCCAGTTACTCAATTTGTCCAAATCCTCTTGTAATGAAGACACATCCAGTTCAGACTTTATTACCTTACTTAATTTTGTGTCATCGGCAAACACTGATACATGGCTTCCTATGCCCTCTGGGAGGTCATTAATAAACAAATTAAAAAGAAGAGGACCCAGGACAGATCCCTGAGGCACTCCACTTATCACGTTTATCCAACTGGAGAACTTGCCATTTACTACCACTCTTTGTATTCTATCTTTCAGCCAATTTCCAATCCACACACAAACATTTTCCCCTAGTCCTATTTCATTCAATTTGTACAGTAACCTCTTGTGCGGAACTGTATCAAATGCCTTGGCAAAGTCTAAATAGATCACGTCAACCGCCGCTCCCTCATCTATATTATTACTTACTTTTTCATAAAATTCGATCAAGTTCGTTTGACAAGACCTATCTTTCACAAAGCCATGTTGGCTATTGCTAATGATATTCCTGTTCCAGCAGAATTCTTGAATATATTCCCTTAGCAACCTTTCAAACAGCTTCCCTACCACAGATGTCAAGCTTACGGGTCTGTAATTTCCTGGCTGGGACTTTGATCCCTTTTTAAATATGGGCACCACATCTGCTTTACGCCAATCCATGGGCACCATACCAGAAATAAAAGAATCCCTGAAAATCAGATATATCGGTCTGGCCAGGGTCTGGCTTAGCTCTTTAAGTACCCGTGGGTGTATACCATCTGGCCCCGGAGCTTTGTCTACCTTGACACCATTCAATTGTTTAAACACTTTTTCTTGTGTTAGCCAGTCCCATGCTTGCTGTGCCTGTTCTGTAAAAGTAGTTTGCAGATTCTTGTCCAATGGGTGTTCCTTGGTAAAAACAGAAGAAAAGAAATTATTTAAAATATCTGCCTTCTCTCAGTCCCCTTTGACCATCTCACCCGTTTCAGATAACAAGGACCCAACATTATCAGACTTTAATTTTTTGCCATTAATGTATTTAAAGAATTTTTTTGGGTTGCTTTTGCTCTCCTTAGCAATATTTTTTTCATTCTCCAGTCTAGCTAATTTATTAGACTTTTTACAGGTTTTGTTGACATTTTTGTATTCTGCAAATGCCTCTGCTGATCCCTCAGCTTTGTAATGTTTAAATGCCGCTTTCTTGTTATTTATTTCATGAATTACTTTACTGGTTAGCCACATTGGTTTTAATTTGCTTCTTTTGTATTTGTTTCCAACAGGGATAAATTTATATGTGTATTTTTGCAATGTTATTTTGAAAGCATTCCACTTACCGTCTGTGTTTTTTCCTGAAAATATTTTATCCCAGTCAACGAGCCCAAGGGATGAATTAAACCTGCTAAAGTTGGCCTTTTTAAAATTCAGTGTTTTGGTGGAACTCATATCAACTTGTTTTTTTGAATTAATCTCAAACGATACCATGTTATGGTCACTATTCCCCAAGTGCTCCCTTACTTGGATGTTAGAGATAAGTTCTTCATGGTCAGTTATTACCAAATCCAGACATGCATTCCCTCTGGTTGAGGTCTGCACTAGTTGTGACAAAAAATTGTCATTCAACAAGTTCAGAAACTTGCTGCTTTTAGCAGAGTTAGCTGTTCCATTTTTCCAGTCTATTTCTGGATAATTAAAATCGCTGTGTTTCTTCAAGGTCACCAATGTTTGGTGGTTTATAACAAATACCCACTAATATTTTCTGGGCAGTTTTACCCCCAGTGACTATTTCAACCCACAGGGATTCCACATGTTCACTACTGTCATCACATATATCTTCCCGCAATTGAGGCAATAATGCTGGTTTGATATACAGACAGACCCCACCACCTCTTTTGCTTGACCTATCTTTTCTAAATAACATGTAGCCCTCTAAATTGATTGACCAATCATGTGTGTCATCCCACCATGTTTCTGTTATGCCTATCAAGTCATAGTTTTCAATTTCAGCTACCAGCTCCAGTTCCCCTATTTTACCAGTTAAACTTCTGGCATTTGCAAGCATACAATTTATGCCACGGCTGTGTTCCATTTGTGATTTAATTTTGATGTGGTTTATAGGCTTCTCCCTATCATCTGTACTAACCCCGCCCCCAGATCCTCCCACCTGGTTATTAACTACATCGCCTTCTCTTTCTATACTATCTATCCCAGTATTTATTGGCCCCTCCCCCCCCTTCCTAGTTTAAAATCTCCTCCAACCGTCTAGTAATCCTCTCCCCAAGCACTTGAGACCCTCTTGCATTCAGGTGCAATCCATCCCTGCTATAGAGATTGTACCCCAAAGCAAAATCAGCCCAGTGCTCTAAAAACCCAAAGCCCTCCTTCTTACACCAAGACTTCAGCCATGCATTGAGCTCCCTAATCTCCCGCTGTCTCTCTGGCGTAGCGCATGGCACAGGTAGTATCTCTGAGAATACTACCTTGGAGGTCCTGTTCCTAATCTTACTGCCTAAATCCCTAAAATTACCTTTTAGGACTCTCCACCTTCCTCTAACTTTGTCATTGGTACCAATATGCACCAAGACAGCTGGATCCTCTCCAGCCCCTCCCAATCTCTATTTTTTTTTTACATTGTGTAACTATACCTGCTTTCAATGTCCCTGAGAGAAGGCTCTCTGCAAACAGAAATGTGGTGAGCTCACTGTCAAAGACATAAAAGTATACAAACAAGTAAAATAAAAAAGTGTAGGCAATTAGGCATTACATGATAAGGCACTTGAAGAATAATTAAAGGAAAAATAAACAGTTACTCTAAATTTAAATTGGCTTTTAACCTCTTAACGCTTTGTGGTGTGCAACACAATAACTGAGTAACCCACTGAATTCAATGGGTTAAATGCAACATATGTTGATAATTCCCCCAGTGCCATCTCTCAAACTCTTTATGGTTTGATAGCCATGTCCTGGGGTCATTGACAATGTAAGCACCTGCTCTGAAAACCCTCTCAGATTCAACGCTTGCTGGATGGCAGCTAAGGGTTTCCACTGCAGTACGTGTCAATGCTGGCCACACATACTGCTTGTTTGCCAGTAGTTCATGGGGTCATTGTTTCTGCCTAGAACATAGCTATCCTGCAAGTATGCAGAAACTATCTAACAAGCAGTGGGGCCACTTCTAGGAGCTACATGGTGTTCCTGTGTGTCAGTTATCAACCCATACTCAGGGAGCAAGTCCCAAAGAGATGTGCCGCCACCACCACCACCAATGTTGGATTTTTGCTGCCCTTCTGAACTCATGAATTGCCCTGTGATATGGGATATTCTGGTTGAGGATGTAGCTGCTTCTCCTGGTTGAAATGCTTTGCTGCCTTCCTTTTCACTATAATGTCTAGATGTTTTTTGTGCTCTCACTTTCTCCCTTTCATCCTCCACAATGCAACCCTCCACTCGATCAATAAGCATATCTCGATATTTCTTGACAGAATCCGATTCCTCAGAGAGTTGCTGCTGATCATCATGACTCATTGTTGTGAAAAACAGCTGATGGCCCTTTGACAGAAATTCTGAAATTTTTGATTGATGCGGCGGTCAAGTAAAGTGGTAAGAATGTATTCCTCATTGCTTTCAATGGATACTATGCAAGGATCTTGTTCAAAGCACGCTAACATGTCATTTACCAGCTGGTGCATGTCTGTGTTGTCATTATGGTAAGATTCACCAGCCATGCTCCTCATTTTTTTCTGCATTAAAAATATCAGTGGTAGAATTTCACTAATTCCTGCCCCAATGCGACTCACCAGCATGGTTACCTCCTCAAAGGGTTTCAGCAGCTCACATACATCACGCATTAGTTGCCATTGGCCAGGTGACAAAGAGGCACCCTCCAAAGCCTTCCAGTTTTGCATGGTGTAATCACTAATGACCTTATTCTGCTTGTATAAACACTTTAGCATGTACATTATGGAATTCCACCTGGTAGGGACCTCCATTTTCAGTTGGTGATGGGGCAGGTTGTTATTTTCTTGTATGGAATATAGAGCGTTGTGTGCATTGTAGGAGCAACTAAAATTAGCACAGATTTTACGGGCAATTGTAAGCATCTCTCTGAGGGTTAAGGATTCTGCCAGGAATCTGGTCCCAGCTAAATTTAGCACATGGACAAAGCAGAGCACATGCACTATGTCACCTATTCTCAAAGAAGCGATTATGTTAGAGCCATTTGCAGCAGACACAAAACCAGCTTTTAAGGAGCAGGGTACAAGCCATTCCTATATCACGTGCTCTAGCTTACTTGAAACATCTATGACTTTGTGGAACTGTCTCACAAATCTCTGCATGCACAAGGTAGAAGGACGATGGCATGAGCTATTCTGCTGCTGCCACCTTTTAATCACATTGCCAGAACCAGAAGCACAATTACTGCCTGTCACCTGATGCTGTAAGCTAGTGTTGTCCACTGACTTGTGAAACCATTAGGGGCTCTCATTGTTCTGTCTTGGGGCTTTATTTGGAGGGATCCAATTCTTATTATGACTTTGTTGATCCTGCATATGAGGTACTGGCACAAGGAACAGTATACCCATTCCATTCTTGTTGCTCTGGCCATCCAGGTAACAATAACAAGAAGTTCCAGTCCTCCTGCTGGTTTGGTCATCAGGGGCCAGTGACCCTAGTATCCAGTACTACCACTGTTATGTTCACCCAAGTTCTAGTGACCCAAGCTCCATTTCTCCTTGTGGTATTTCTGCTGCTGCCATTCAGGGACAGCTACCTTCCATCCCAAGTGCGTTACTCTGTGACTCAAGAACCAGCTCTCTTCCACTCCTTTGTTCCAGCATGAGGTAGATATGTATAAGTCAGATGGATACTCTACCATTGTTGAGTCTTCAGAATTGGAAATTTGACCTGTGCATAACCACAGGCCACTGTATCACAGCTGTTCTTCTGGACATCTATCTGCTAATCACAATTGTGCAGCTGGGCATCTGGATTAGCTTGTCTTGCACATCTTTGTTCCAGCCTGCATGCCAAGAGGATGTGTTTTGGGGAAGGAGCTGTAACATTGACTGCTCCAGATGTCTGTAGCTAGTCATGGTTACACCAAATCTGAATATACAGGAGGCCATAGCCACTAGATGAACATGGTTCAGCTGGCTTTCTTTGGGATCTTAGTTCCTGTTTCTGTTGTATGTACTTCACCTTCTGGAATGTTCTCTGTTACCTGATTGGTTGATCATACCAGCTGCTTCTTGTTGGGATGCTATTTAAACCAGCTTTCCTGAGCACCCAGTTCTCAGTCATCTTGCTTAGTTACTGACACTCAGTGTCCCTCATGACATTCTGGTTTGAACCTGGCATTGCTCTTAGACTTCTGCTTGTACTCTCCTGCCCTGGACTTTGTCTTAGATTTGGATCTGCATTGTTAGCTGCCTCCTTCAGACCTCTTGACTGTCTCTTCATCTATGAACCTTGGCTGCCTTCGCTGAAATGGATTGTTCGATTTTACTTTTGTCTACTGATTTGGTACCTTGTTTGCAGTACCAGTATCCTGTTTACTGCCAGACAAACCTAGGGGGTCAACCTCAGGGGCATGTGGTTGCATTTTACAAATACTGTGCATGATCCCAACCTTTGACAAGATCTACCTGACCTTATATTGTCTGATTTTGTACTTTGTCATGGATTTACAGTATCCTGCCTGTATCTTGTCTGCGGCCTCTTAACCCTTTGGGCTTAGACCTAGGTGGGAAGAGGTTGGTGCTTTTGGATGCTTACTCAAACCCTGTCTTCTAGCACCTGGATACCAGTATCTGTCTCTGATCTAGATTGCCTTACCTGTCTATGCATGCTGACCTGTTTTTTGACAACTGGACTCCAGCTTTCTTCTTGCTTCTGGTCACCTTGGACTTCTGAAACTGCTCCTGTGCAGACGTTCACTCTGGGCTCCGTCTTCAGCCTCAGGCCCTTCACTAGTGAAGTTTTGCATAGTTGTGCAACTCCTTGCATCTAGACTGCATCTCATGGATGACACCTGCATTCAGGTACATTACAGAAACAGAACTGGCTGTGCAGGTACACATGGTAAACCCTGTATCAGATATGGACTCGTCACTCAGAGGGCTAACATTTTTATGTAGTATACTTTAAGAAGCTTTATACTGTATTTTTTAAATGTAGTGTATTTTATTAGCATGAGACTAAATACAGTTGATTAAATATGGTGTTTATCTACATTTCTGTAAAAAACGTTAGGCATCATTTCCCTGGCCAGGAACATGATATGCGATCAAAAATGTAAAATCAGATCAAATGTTCATTATTTTTACTATTATCACATTTCTTAGAACCTAACCGTTGTAAAAGTGAGGACCACATGTATATGATAAGAGCTCTTGGGCGAAGTGCATTTTTATAACTGTATCTTCAGTTTGCAAACATATGTGATAGACATTTATTAATGATCAACAAACTGATAAAGAATAAAGTGTCTGAAATACAGAAATAAAAAGCAGAAGTTACCACTTCCCTTTCTTGCATGTTCAAACAACTATACCACAATAGCAAACTCCAAAGCAGGAATGAAAGTACAGTGAATATAACAAATACAGAATCATGATGGCCTCTTGTATACATTCCGTTCAGGGTGTTAGTAACATGGATCCGCAATGAGCAGCACCAACATGTTTTGTGTGTGTGTCAAACGTAAGCAAATTAACTATAGGCATATCTGCACAAAGAGAAATCAAAGCAATTATGAGGTAAACCAGCTGCACCATGGAGAACAAACAAAAATTGATTTGACTGGAGACTTTAACCCCTTGAATACTATAGGTTTGTATAAATGTTGCTCTGCTTGTAAGTCATGTGAAAAAATATATATTGTTATGCTTTTTTTCCCAAAGATGAAATACAAATTGTACATGTGCATTCAGTGCCACACACAATAGACTATTTATGGCCACTGCCTTAAATAATTAACAAAAATCTTCCAATAGCCTGTTATTCCTCATTTGTGACACAGCCAAGCTATGAGACAGTGCACCACAGCTATGTGCAAGTGTACCTAAGCATACATCACTGGTATCGAGATAAAGAAATAGAGGATGACGCTGACAGATGAAAATGAAAATGGAGCACAGAAACAGCAACATGCATCATGCATCAGCAGTGCCACTAGCACTGGACCACCAACATCATACTTAACCACTGGAATGTTAGCTAGGCCCTTAAGGCATGGCAAAGCAATGAATAACATAGACCTCTATAGCAATCAGGATCAATTTGTGGCAGGCTAATGAGCTGTTGCTTCAAATATTGGCCAACAGGAGGAACCCCCACTGTGCACCTTACAACACATGCATCCTCCACCTCTCGTATCTATGAGTTGCTGCTCCTCTCTGTTAGCCTTCTGTGTCTCAACCCTCCAGTAACTTACTGACAGTAAGTGTGTGTCTAATCAGTTAATTATCTTATATATTTGTGGTATTTTCTCCCTTGTACCCTTTCTGTCGCCTACTGTGCCCAACTTTGCCATTCTGTGCACTTTACTCTCCATGTGCTCTGGCCCAACTTTTCCCCTCTTTTTATCTTCTTTTCTCCCAATGCCTTTTTCTGAAACATCTCTTTTGCCCCCCCCCCACACAACCATTTAACTGTGATCTGAAGCCTCTTTTTGTGTCTCCATTTTCCCTGTGTTTCTATTATCTTCTCTTGTTTTTTACCCATCTGTTGCTCCTTGTGGAACACATTGTGAAACAGTGTTTTGGAGACTTCTGCAGCATCCAGGGGGATTAAAACACCATTTAAATCAATGGGAATTTTCATAATTTTAATTTGTCTCCAATACTGCAGTTGCAAATTGTCCCACTTTGCCTTTATACACGAGGCCTTCACTTCTGATGCCTTCGCTTTCCCTTTGCAGCTAGAATCATGAATAGAAAGAACCAGTGAGTCTCTCTCTCTTTAGCATCTCACTGCAGAGACACTTTCTGCCTTTTCACCAGAAGTAACTCAGCAGTGAAGTGCAGGTGAAAGAAACTCACACATCCCATGCACAGGGGAATAGAAAACATGAAACAAATGTGCGTATGTGTGTGTGTGTTTGTGCATGGGGGGGTATCTGCATTAACTCCTTTCATGTTAGAGAAGTCTCCAACTTGTTCCTTTGTAATGAATTTCACACTACTCTAGCATGTAAGGTTCTCAACATGAACAAGGCTGGGTGGCAGAAAAATGATGGAGTGACAGACACTGTATGAGTAGCTCTGTGACTACAAACAGTCAGTGCAATGAGGCTAAGGGTGTCAGACAATTTATGTGTGGTTCTATGACTAGCAGGGGTACATGTTGGTGGAGGCACTTTCATGGTCTGGAATTTTCAAGTAACTGCTGCTATAGTAGCCTATGCAGGAATACTATCACTGTCAATAGCTGTCCATAGAATGCTGTAGCAACAGAGCCACCATATAATTTAAAGCCACTGACATCCTGCACCCAGAAATTAACAACTCTCAGCAATGGGAACACTTGTTTTAATCAACAGGATAAACCCTGCAATATATATTTTCAGTATTACGTGCTATTATCACTTTCATTCTGAAGCTCTTGGTAAGGCATTCACTTCTCCATAGATTTTACAAAAGGTATTAGGTTTGATTTTCTTTTATGTCTATTCTCCAAACATCACTTAACCATAAAGTACACGTTGACTGCTCCACAGCAGAATGTTTTATGAGAATATTTTCTTTCCATAAAAATGCAGGAGATAACTATATTTTTCAGAATAAACGTTCCATAAAAATGTATTTCTCTGTATAAAGATTTGCAGCTGGTTTGCATGTTGTACTGATGAAATGGTAATCAGTCATTTTGCAGGTAGAAAGCACCAGTCATACTTTACTTTAACCCTTTGAGTGCCAGCGGGGTATACAATGCATTGCGAAACAATGTGTTGCATACTCCTCAGGCACTCAAAGGGTTAAGGACCATAATTGCAAAGTAAGAGGAGCAATTCTGCAGTAAATCAACTGCTTTATTGTCAACAAATACATAGTAACATAGTAGATTAGGTTGAAAGAGACACAAGTCCATGAAGTTCAACCCTTGCCTCATAAACTAGAAAAATGAGACATGTAGCTTTTCCTTTTGTCAAACAATGTAGTCTTTATCAAAAATCCTGCTTTGCCTACTAATACACAACATAACTCTGTATGTTACCTTTTGAAATAAATGTATCTAATCTTCTCTTAAAGAGACACTAATGTCCCCCAAAAAATTATTTCTAATAAACTAAGTGCAACAAACCCTATCTCTCAAACCACTATGGTTTGAGAGATATAGGTATTGAAAGTTCCCCCCTCCCTCCCCTTCTCCTGATGTCAGCGTCTAGCTGACAACAGGAGATCTCGGTCTGGGGACCCGCAGGCGGCTCTGCAGCAGAGCGGAAATCGCATTACTTAAAAAGAATAACTTCATTGTAAAGGCCTACAAAGTGTGCTTGCAAACCAGGCACACTTTGTAGACCTTTCCAATTAAGTACGTATTTTTAAATAACGCGATTTCGGCTCTGCTGCAGAGCCTCCTTGAGTCGTACGACTTGAATCTCCTGCTGTCAGCTTTACAGGGAGGGGGGATTTTGAATACCTATATCTCTCAAAACATAGTGGTTTATTATTTTCAGCTCTACAAAACTAGAAATAATTTTAAATGTATCCATTGTATCTGCCATAACCACATCCTTTGTCAAGGAATTCCACAGTTTAACAAACCTTACTGTATTAAACCCCTTTCTCTGCTGAAGTCTAAACCTCCTTTCCTCTAATCTCAAGGGGTGTCCCCTGGTTTTTTGATCAGGCCTTGGAATAAACAGCTCACCAGAGAGATCCCTGTATTGACCTCTCAAATGCTTGTACATTGTGATAAGATCTCCTCTTATTCATCTTTTCTCTAAAGTAAATAAACCAAGTTTGTCTAGTTATCATATGTCATCAGATCCTCCATTCCTCTAATTAATTTTGTTGCTCTTAGCTGTACCCTCTCCAGTTCTAGAATATCTTTTTTCAGAACTGGTGCCCAAAACTGCACTGCATATTGGAGGTGAGGTCTTACCAATGGATTACAGTAAATTCAATGTTATATTTAAACTCTTAAATGTTGCGGGGTCTCCAACTTATTGAGAAGCAACTTCTCTAGTGTTCAAGGGGGTAAATACACATTTAAGTCAAAGGGAATTTGTGTCCACTACACTGCTGGTTTACCCCAGAACTGTTTTTTTTTTGCTTTCTGAGGTATCTTTCTTTTGGCCAGTTAATCCTTTGCGTGCCAAAAGGGAGTACAATGCATTGTACTCCCCAGTGTGTTAAAATTATTTGATCCCCTGCTGATTTTCTAAGTTTGCCCACTGACAAAGAAATGATCAGTCTATAATTTTAATGGTAGGTTTATTTGAACAACAAAAAAATCCTGAAAAACACATTTAAAAAAAGTTATAAATTGATTTGCATTTTACTGAGCAAAATAAGTATTTAACCCCCTATCAAACAACAGGATTTCTGGCTCCCAGGTGTCTTTTATACAGGTAACAAGCAGAGATTAGGATCACTCTCTTAAACTCAGCTTGTTACCTGTATAAAACACACCTGTCCACAGAAGCAATCAGTCAATCAGATTCCAAACTCTCCACCATGGCCAAGACCAAAGAGCTGTCCAAGGATGTCAGGGACAAGATTGTAGACCTACACAAGGCTGGAATGGGCTACAAGACCATCGCCAAGCAGCTTGGTGAGAAGGTGACAACAGTTGGTGCGATTATTCGCAAATGGAAGAAACACTAAATAACTGTCAATCTCCCTCGGTCTGGGGCTCCATGCAAGATCTCACCTCGTGGAGTTTCAATGATCATGAGAATGGTGAGGAATCAGCCCAGAACTACACGAGAGGATCTTGTCAATGATCTCAAGGCAGCTGGGACCATAGTCGCCAAGAAATCAATTGGTAACACACTACGCTGTGAAGGATTGAAATCCTGCAGCGTCCGCAAGGTCCCCCTGCTCAAGAAAGCACATGTACAGGCCCATCTGAAGTTTGCCAATGAACATCTGAACGATTCCGAGGAGAACTCTGACCCAAAATATCAATTTTCTTTGAGCATTTGGCTCTATGGGTCTTATGTATCAAAGAAACTTGAGCAGTTAGGCAGCAAACTCACTGTACCATAAGGGATAAATAAACATTCTCAAAATCCTAATTAAGCTGAATTGTTTTTTAACCCCTTGAATGCAAGAGAGGTTAAATTTAATGCAAGGGTCAACATGCATCTATCTGCTGAATCCAGGGAAAAAACATCCTCGCAGAGATGAAATAGATGCAATAGATGCAAAAGCAATACCTCCAAATGATCATCATCTGATACCACACCTCTCACAGCTGCCACAAGCGTATGCCAGTCCTACCATACCTTAGCTTAGAACTCCCACATAGTAGGGTAAATAGACAGAGAAACTATGATGTCAAATCTTTAAGAGGCAGAATGAACAGATATTCTAGGCAGGGGTCCCATTCCAGTGTGGCTCCCTGACCAGACTCCCAAAAATGAGGAAACAGCAAACAAGAAAAGGTATCAGTGATTACATTGCTATACCCCATACACTCTGTGTTGCGGTACCACATGTTAAGCTCTAGATGGCTAAACACTAACAGCTGCAATAGAGCAATAACCAGCCTGGAGGATGCCGAAACACTGTTAATCACCTGAACTAGCCCCAGATTATTAATAGAAAAGCAGGTGGTTTTTTTACGCAATCACCCCATAGGTGAATGGGCATCAGAATGAGAAAAAGCGCAATAAAAACGTAATTTTTAACCAAGCTCAAGTCTTTCCATACAGAGGGCTATATCCCTGCACACCAGTGACCAACCAGAAAAGTACCCAAACCACATCATCCAGGAGCATCATCTGCCAGAACATCACAGGATTGAAACAAGGACTTCCCACTGTACATATGCAAAAAGAATCCTACACCCCCAAATCCTCCTTCATGGGCTTAGAGACCTGTAATAAATTATAGGGTACCTTGATGCCTGCAGTTGCCAAAGAGAGATGCTGACAAAATATCCACTCTATGGACATGATGCTGCAAGGGAAGTTAAGTTTACCCACCAAAGACTGCAACTGGTGGAGAGTAACATTATTCACACGCCTCTCTATCCAATCCAGAGCTCCGAGCTCTACCAACTTATCAACCAGAAGCTGACATTCCATAGTGTATGAATCAATCTTGTTGCCAAAAATGTCAAGCAAGATGTGGGCTCTTCCATCTTGGAAGCAGACAAGGGGACCCCGAACTTGGCTGCCACCCACTGAAGGCCACTGGAAATACATAGACATTCTCTAGAATTAAAGAAAGGAAGTTGTGCAAATAACGCACTGATGTGATCCCGACTTCTGCTTCACAACCCATTCAAGAAAACTGCTAAAGATCTTCATGTAGGAGCATGAAATGGAAAAACCCACTTGGATGCACAAATCAATGATGGCGGCAGTCTAGATACTTGAGCAGCAGCTTAAAAGCCAACTCAATATCACCGCCCAAACGACCTCCATCACCCAGTCAAAAGAGGTATATTGTACGCAATACAGGTCCTTGCCAATGTCATCAGTCTCCAAATATCTCCCTGGTTAAGACAAGTGATAAATCAGGGAAGACTTGCCTTGCTCCCATTTGGGCACAACACCTATGGGGAAGTCTGCAAGCCCCCTCACCAGAAGTGAAAGAAAGGACCAGCCATCTGTGCAAGTGATAACTCCTTAAGCAGTTTCTTAAGCATGAATGCAGAAACTGGTAAATGGATCTGAGATTCTTGATAGTAAGACAACACTGCTGTCACGGGGTGACTGTGGAATAATGACACTGAAAAGTACAGATACAGTAAAATCAATATCTTTATTAAAATAAGAACAGAATAAATACGAATAGCACTTCTCCAACCCTCACAGGACCAGGTGTGAGGACAGTGCCTAAGCACTCCCCCAACCCTCACTAGTCAGGTATGGAGACAGCACAGGACCCACCAACTGCACAGAGCCTGATACCACTCTGACTATAGTATGCAATGGTAGCAAGGATAGCAGTATCTACTAGTTCAGGAGAAGCTGAAATGCCCAGGCAAAACTAAAGGAAATCCCCTAGAATGCTAGGGTAGTCCAAGGCAACAGAGGCAGGACTCCCTAGAACGCTAGGGAGAGTAGGCAATGGTGACTGAGCTCCCTATAATGCTAGGGTGAACCTACAAGCAATGGTGCCTGAACTCCTAGAACGCTAGGGTAAACCTACAGGCAATGGTGACAGAGAATCCCGGACCGCAAGGGTAGAACAGGCAACGATGACTGAGATCCCGAGAACACTAGGGTATACCCAATGGCTCAAACCAGCAATAGGTAGAACAGGAATGCCAGAGATGAGATCTGACACAGTAACTGAGCACCGCTTGAACTGGAGGAAACAACAGAGCACAGTAAGCGCAAACGAAAACAGTAGGTCAAGGGTAGGAAACGATCGGATAGTCAGCTGGAGCCGGGGTCAGCACGGAGTGGGTAGTCAGCCAAAGCCAGGAGTCAGACCAGATCGGTTAGTCAGCCAAAGCCAGGAGTCAGACTGGATCGGGTAGTCAACCAAAGCCAAGAGTCAGACCGGATCGGGTAGTCAGACGGAGCCAAGGGTCAGACCAGAATGTAAGGTAACTTAGTCAGGGATCAAACGTAGTCTGAGTCAAACGTAGTCAGGAGGCATACACAGAATCAGAGCATTGGAATAACACAAGAGCTTAGAGCACAGGTACACCACGAAAGGGCAAAGGAGTACTGACAAGCTGAGGCCTATAAGGCCTAGCATGTAGACGGAGACTCATTCTAGCAATTACCATCAGCCTATAACAATAGCGAAACCGCCTAAGCACGACAACCAGGAAGTAATGGCAATGTCGCCTACAGCACAGCACAGCGATCACAGAGGGCAATCGTGAGCACCGTGATAACTACAGCCTGAAAGGGGATGAAAAAACAACTGAAAAACCCTCCCAAAGAATGTTGATGTCAGGAGACCTAATGTACCTGTCGAGCCATCGCAACTTCTAACTTCACCATTGTTGACCCAGTGGGACTGCTGTTCCTATTAGTCCTCTTAAAGCACAAAGAGTAGGCATGGGTGCCATTGCACCCAAAACACTTGCACTTGAAATGGCAGGCCAATCCCCATTTACATTGGCTATCACTGAACTGCCAACTATAGCCATTTGTGTTCATTGCTGATGGACTACTGGAGTCCAACATGCCTGCATCCCCCAGGAAAAGGAGAATTTTGAGGGTCCAAGAGTTTCATCCAAAGATGAATATACGTGTGATACCAAAACATTGCAAAATGAGCTGTCTTTCATTGCTAAAATGCTTCTCATCCCTTCACCATCCAAGGCCGCCATAATCCTTGCACATACACCAAATTTCATCAGTGCAGCATAAAAGGGCTGAACATTGCTCAGGGACCTTTTCACCTTACACACTTGGGTAAATACAAAATGCACAAAGTCAATTTCCTAATGTTTTCAGAAACCTCCTATACTGAAGCTTGTCCTCCTCAAAAGTTCCATAAATTCCCCTTTTCAAATCCTTTCCTTCAACTCTGTCCACAAGTGGTCACCCAACAGGTGGCCATAGGACACTGGCACCATTCACCTGCTATGCTCACATAGTAAGGTAAGGCAAGTGGAGGGTTACTTTTAGGAGGTGTTACTTTCCCGTTAAAATTTGTGCTAATAGTGTCATTATTTTTAACCTTTTATTGAAATGGGGTCTGTGCTAGCAATATTTTGCAATGTGTTGTTCACTCTTCTGGTCATTCAAGGGGTTGGCATAGTTTGTTTTAATGTTAGGTTTGACCATATCCACTGTCAACGCCAGGGCCGGATTTCCCACTAGGCAGAGTAGGTAACTGCCAAGAGCTCCACTCTGGTCACTCCTGCATTCTGAATTGTGGGTGTGGTCAGTGGTTAGAGAGATCTCAAATGCATTGCAAAGCTATGCATTGGAGATCTATTTGAGATCTCTGTTGAAACCAAGGGGTTAAACCATCTTTTTTCCTTGCTTTATATAAGCCAATACTATTTTCTGTGCCAGGAAACAGTGTATAGCATTAGGGGCAGGGCCATGTGAGGCTTTAGTGGTGTGACCATGGGTGGATCTAATGGCGACTATAGTGCTTTGGCTTGAGGAGCCTGGGAAGTAAATCCGGCCGTGGTCAAGACTTTCTGTCTAAAATTGACATTCATGACACTAACTATTGAAAGAATGTATAATTTTGGAGACAAAACAAAATGGTGATAATGGTTTTTATCTATATGTGCCTTGACTGTGAGTTCTAGCCTTGCTGGGCATTTTTTTTCAGTCTTAGGAGAGTTTCACTCTACTTTACTCCCAGGGCTATTTTTGTCATATAACTATTACTTGCAGGCAATTCAACCAGGATTGTTAGAATTTATACCTATGGAGACATAGAAAAATACTTACTTTAATATGACATTTCTAAACTGAGGTCTACAACTGGGAATAAACAATCAACAAAAATCCTGTGCTCCTCCATTCTAATAATGGTGTGCCCTGTATTAGGCATATTTAACACTAAATGAATAAGTATGAGAATTTGGTCACCAACATTTTGGCCAAAAAGAAGAGTTAAGCTTACCACCACGCCAAGGCATCCCATAATGTTAAGTACCTACTCTAACCCTCCTAATGAACCTGACAAAATTTAAAATAATTTTAAAACGATACTTTTCTAAAGACAAAAATATGTTTTCTCATTTTTCTTAAAACATCTATAAGCTTTATTTCTATAAATGTGTGTGCAATTACAAACATTTTGATGAAAAAATTCACTCAAAAGGAGGAAAGATGTACCTACTTCTTCTATGACTCTGGTGGGTGGGATAACCTCTGAAACGGACTGTGATATCTCAGTCCACCTTTGTGGGTAGTATCCCCCACCCCCGCAAGTCACATGGGAATTTATTGTCTACCTACACAGAGGTAGTTATACAGCCCAACCAAACTATATGGCCTTAATGGCAAAGTATAATAGAACCTACGTGTGCAATTTTAAATTTCTATAAGTATGTATAGGTAGAGAGCTGCTATAGTGAGCAACAGAAAGAATTAGACAAAACAGAAAAAGAAGGATAGCCCACTGCGCTAACACCTATTTACATAAATGTGCATATTTATGTGCATCTTGAATGATGGAGAAGTCTTTAGTAGGGGTGGTCAAAAGATCCTGTTGTTTTCCCGTGAAAAAAATCAGCGAAAACCATATGGTTGTCTGCTTATTCGGGGAAAATTCACTTTAAGCAAAGCCCTTAGAATCTTCATTGTTTTCACCTGCTGCTTGTTTTCATTGCTTACAAACTTCCTGCCTCTCTACTTACATGTACTTCAAGTTTTCACGCTAAAAATGTGGTTTCCAGGAAGTGATATACAACACAAGCAGCGGGAGAGCAGGTGGTAGGCTGTTTTGCAATGATTTATCTAGAATTATTAAGGCAGCAGAGGCTCATAGTGTATGTTATCAGTATGAGAACCAGGATTACAAAGAAAAGCAGAAGCTGGAAGGACCATTATGCATTCAGTGAATCTGAGGAGGCCGAGGAAGGGACCACGACCAGCACTGAAGGGTCTGGAAGCCCTGATTCTACAGACCCAATGATGCCCAATCCCTTTAAATCATCCCATGGGATCTGGGGGTAAACATAAGTCACACTTGCCATCCCCAAGCAGTTCCACTAATACTACCACACAGCGGTTAGAGACTCAGAGTGTTGGGGTTGACGCTGAAGGTGATGTTAGTGAAGCAGCTGGTGATGGGACTAGCATGACTGCAGTAGATCTTCCTGATGAGGTGGAAGGGGAAGTGATTGTGATGCCAGAGCAACCAGATTAGTGCTCAAGTGAGCCCCCAACATCCCTCCCTGACCCTGAGATTCCCCTTCCCTTGGCATTGTGCCTTAGGGACAAAATACTGAGGAAGGCAGAACTGGCTGCTAGCAGCAGTATTACCATCAGCACAGATCAGATGCCTGTGGCTGCTGCTAGTGCAGACAGGTTGCATTTTTCACCTCAAGAGATGACAAGTGACAGTAGGGGACCCTCTGACATATTTGTCATCATCTGCAAGCAGTGAGACTCTCATAGTGCAGCAGCGGCAAAGTGGGACTGGTGGTGGTGGTAGTGATGATGAGGGTGACGGTAGAGCAGATGGAATGGAACAGACATTATGTCCTTTTTAGCCCAAAGAAAGAATGAATGGGAGACCGAGATACAAATAGGGATGAGTATCACCATCACTAGCAGCAGTGACATTGCGGAGTTCCCGTTTGCTGTAATTCCTGCTGCTGAGTTGCAAGGGCAGCGGGATGACAATGAGCACAGTGCCTCAGACCACAGAGGACACAGTGGGAATGGGGTCCAACAGTAGTGAGCCGGGACTAGGACAGGTTCCACTTGCCAGCAGCAATACTCCTCCTGGTCCTAGTTGTAGTGCTGATTCTGAGACACCAGCTGCAAAATCAACCTCTGCCCCAGACAGTTAAGGGAATTGTGGAGGAGAAGAAGAAAGAGGCCATTCTTTTCCACCTTTCCCCTGCCCCCTGAGGTCTTGGATGTGGGATTATGTTTTTCTTGGGACAGGCCTAGTGCAGTCATCAGCGACAAAACTGTGCACGATTTTTGAGAAGTCAGTGAAAAGGGGAAAGGAGGGAACAAACCTTGGCACAACCTCCATGAAATACAGACACCATGACATTTATATGAAGCATGTTAAAGCCAAAACCCAACCAATGAAATCGGGCACTGCTGTTGCTGCACCCCTATCTGTCCCCAAAGGCAACAAGAGGTGAGGTGAATATTAGAAGAGGAAAAATAGTGAAAACCAGACAGTGCCTGAAAGTTTGATGGCGAGTGAATCACCTGGCTTTCTTAGTCACCATCACCTTCTGATGCTAGGGTCCAGGCGCTTTCCAGGATATACAAAAGGGAAGACCACACACTGTATGGTATATCTAACAAAAAAATAAACAAAATATATTTAATATATTTTGGTTTTTATATACTAATATAATAATATTACACAATCTAGGTATTACACACTTTTCCACAGTTAACAGAATTGATTAAAAAGAACCAATTACTCACATTTTAATATGCATACCTACTGGATGTAACACAGAATTATAAAGTACATTTCCCAGTAACAATTTGCATTACCACATTATAATCCTAAGCAATAATATGAATATATGTTTATAGAAAAGCAAGGATAATATGAATATATACAAATGCAACATATACCATAAAGATTATAATGGTGAAATCATGTCTGTTACACAATGCAGCACTGCAAGGGTTAACCAGAACTATGGATAGCAAGGATCAGTCTTTACTCAATCCAAAATGGTGGACACTGCCTTGCTCAGTCAAGGTTTTCACATGTGACTATGTCAACAGATCAAGATCACACCCTGATACCACCATTCATACAATGCAATGCGCAAACAGAACAAAGGAATCTCTCACCAGAACCACATACAAAAAGAGAAACAGAAGGAAAACTTCTCAAATAACAATACAAGGGTTAATAATGAACAACAGATCAACAGAGCACAATGACCATCTCAGAGCAACTCTATGGGTTATAACAATTCTAGAAGCATTACAGTGCATATATATCAGAGAAATTGTATACTATACCAATCTTAGATCAGGGTGTGTTTCTCTCTTATGCTCCATGAGATTCAGCTTGGACCAGGTACAGCAACCAGGAAATTTGGCCACTCAAAAAGCCTTTATTTCCCCCTGCACATGCGTATATTACCTAACCCCCTCTTAACAGAAAGGTACACCCATTCTTCTCTCATGGGTCAACTCTCTAGAGAATTAGAATATTAGGTAATCTCTAAAGTTCCAACAAACTTTTGATTGGTTGACAGCATATATCCAAATCTGGATATAGACTTGAAGGAAATAATCTTTCATGACACTAGATGTCAGTCTACTACCAGAAATCTTCAGGGAAGACCATAGATATCAATCACACTAATAGACATGCAGATAAGAAAATAATTGGATACCATGTAAAAAGTGGCCTCTTTCAGGAATATTAAACTAACCTCTTCCTACACAGAAACACAGGTGCATTTCGTTCCCACTATAGATAAAATTCATGTTCAAGGCAGGAAAGAGGCATTTTCAAGGATAGTCATTGTATGTAAGTTTCAAAATCCATTTCTAGAGAGCCGAAACAAATTCCTCTTAAACACACAGACTTCATATAAATATATACAGACAAGATGGTTTTTGTGTGGCATCTTAACCATTTCCTGTCCAGCAAAGGGCAGACCCTCTGACAGAGCAGGCACAAATAGCAACATCTTCTGGCAATCCATCTCTATCATTGTTACTTCACCCACCAGCTGATACCCATTCTGTAGATGTCAGGATGTGGCAGTTCATGTCCACCCACTGCACACTGTATGGTGCTCTGGCCACACATTGCAATGTGGTGGAGGATGATAGCAACCAGGGCATCTGAGGAGATTCCATAAAGTAGAATTCGCTAATCTGGTGGCAGGGAGGGGTCATCAATATTATTAAGACTGCAAGTGGTCATGTGTCCTTAGCAGGGAGAGGACAAGGGGCATAGTGACAGCAGCAGTGTTTGGTTTCTGGGGGGATCATTGTTTGTACATTGCAGACCTATGCATCAAGGTGTTTGCTTTCAGTTGTGCCAGATGCTTGATGTGAGTCCAGATGTGCTCATTGTTCCCAGCCCTTCCCTTATTTCTTACACATTCTGTGCACATTGAAATTGCAGATGAGAGGCACAATTCCTTCCTGCTCATAAAGAAAAAATGTATATTCCAACAACACAACCATGATTTTGGAGGAGGGGCAGGTAGAAAAGCATTATTCTTTTTTTCACATATACCTGAAGTGGGTGCATCACTGAAGCTAGTTGTGGCAAGTGGATCCATGATCATCATCACCCATATCACTGCTGTTGTTGATACCATTCCCTTGGAGCTGCATAATAACCCTGCTGCTTAAACAACTCAGCAGCAGCAACAAAAACAGCAGTCTCAAATACCACAATGACACTGTAGCATTTGCCAATGACCAGTGGTCAAAATAACATGACTTGCTGGAACTAGGTCAGCAGCGCACATTTGTTTTTCTCAGGGCTTATTCTTTATATAAATCAGATGCCTAAAAAAGAACTATTTTGGGGGCTTGTTACTAACAAGACAAAGTCATACTCATCACTGATTCCTCAGGGCTTGTGACTCTAACAAGCCTGAATGCAAAAAAATATCACTGATTTCTCAGGGCTTTTGCCTCTAACAAGCCAAAGGCCTACAAATCAATTGTTCCTAAGGGCTTGAGCCTAAAAAGTCTAAGTCCTACAAATCAATGTTTCCTCAGGGCTTGGGCTAACACAACTATGTCCTACAAATCAATGTTTCCTCAGGGCTTGGGCCTAAACAAGTCTAAGCCATACAAATCAATATTTCTCAGGGCTTGTGTCAAACAAGTTTAAGTCCAACAAATCAATGTTTCCTCAGGGCTTGGGTCTAACACAAGTCTAAGTCCTACAACAAATCAATGTTTCTTCAGGGCTTTTACCAAACAAGTATAATTCCTACAAATCAATGTTTCCTCAGGGCTTGGACCTAACAGGAGTCAAACAATAAATCAATGTTTCCTTAGGGCTTGTGCCAAACAAGTCTAAGTCCTACAAATCATTATTTCCTACGGGTTTGGGAATAATACAAGTCTAAGTACTACAACAAATCAATGTTTCTTTAGGGCTTGTGCCAAACAAGTGTAACGCCTACAAATCAATGTTTCCTCAGGGCTTATGTCAGGGAGTTCCTGTCTCTGTCACGTTACATACCAATTTCTTATTTTATTTATATATTGATTTATGTATTTATTTTATTAACTGTCCCCCAATCCCATTCAACAACTCTCACCCTCCTAAAAAAAATTCCCTGTTCAACTGATTCCTTTCCTAGACTCCACCAACACAAGTATCGACAGACCTCTTTTATACCATGCCTGTGGGAAATAAAATAAAAGTAGCTATGTGTTGTGTGCAAAGTCAGTCTTCCAACTGATTTCAATGCAATGAGCTAGGCAAAAAAACAGAAAAACTGCACTTTTAGCTGGAAATTTTCTACCAGGTGGGAGGTATCATTTTTAACCAATTTTAGTTAGAGGTGAACATTTTCGCCCATGCCTAGTCTTTAGCTTCAATCATATTAAATATCTCAGAGTTAAAATCCCCAATGAACTCAGGTGACTCTACAACTTTAATTAATTAATATGTTTATTTATATAATGCTACAAATATATGAAGCACTTTACAATTTAATTTTTTAGACAATGCAGAGCTTTGCAAAGTGACACACTGGAAATGGGGCCCCTGCATGAAAGCTTACAATCTGACATTATTAAGGAAGACATACAGAGTACATTAGGAATACGTGCAAAATACAGTGCAAGAATTCTGGAAAAGATAGGGAAAAAACAAATTACCCAACTCTGTTAGCTGCATTGAGGATGTAATTGACCAATGGGATGACATGATGGTGAAGGCCCTAAGAGGTAGATTTAAAGGTTTGCTTTAAGCCAGCAGCTAAGTAAAAAAGGAACATCGTCCGCAAATAACACATGATTTACGGCGGATTTAAAAGTAAGTGAATGAGAATAGCTAACAAGTGTAGGCACAACAAAAACACGTAACACAAAAACCTAAGTCGCACCTGTTTTCGCATTACTGTGCGTCCCAAACACCTGTTAAAATACAACTTAAGTCAAAATGTTACATTACAGCTGCTGTTAGCTTGCAACCCTGATAGATGCACAAACAAAATTCAAACTTACAGCCAATCCCAAGGCCCCAAAGTAGCAAAAATGTTCAAATACACCTATATATACCCCAAAATAATGGTCACACCCTGTCTGTGTTTCGAGTTTTAGAGAGCTAGGGCACAGGACCCAGGAGTGTAGGCTTTTTGGAATTTTTATATTTGAAGAGAGGTGCACTTATCTATACACATATTACACTTTTTAACATATTACATACACCCATACAAACACTAACACATACACACACATAGTCTTTTTTTTTTATAACACCTAACATTTTTTAAACTTTATTTTCTCAGTGTGAATCTGTGAGTGGCAGAGTGTGACAGAGAGTGAGTGGTGAGTGTGTCTGTGAGGGCTAGTGCGAGTTCCTGGGTGTGAATGGGCGAGTGATGGCTAGGAGAGGAGGACAGGAGAGAGGGATGGGGAGAGTAGTGGAGGAGGAGGAAGGAGAGCAGGACATCCTTGTTGAGAACAGGTGTGAGAGAGGGAGATCCGCAGGGCGGAGGGGGACCCGGACAAGACCAGGCACACAAAGGAAAGGGTCAGCTATGTCAGTGGGATGAGGGGTAACTGTTGAGGAGCACCTTTCACAGTCAGGGGCAGAGCAGGCAAGACAGTCTGGTTCAGACTCCTCGCAGGCCAGAGCTGAGGAGGACAGTATCAGGGATCCCTGATATACCGAGGAGGAGAACACGGCTCTCGTGGAGGCTGTCCTGGTGAGAGAGAGTGTCCTCCACCCGAGTGAAAATATCCCTGACCTGTCAGCAAGGAGGAAGGCAGCCTGGAACCAGATCTGCAGTCGGGTGAATGCTGTGTCCCGTTGCAGAAGGGAGGTGGACTCAATAAAGAAGAGATGGGGCGACTGCAAGAGAGTGGTCAAGAACAAGTTGTCCGAAATTGCCAAGCACGTCCGAGGCACCAGAGGTGGCCCACCTGTCCAAATCACCTTCAGCGGATGGGAGGAGATTGTGCGGCAGAGCATGTCCGCCACACTCATAGAGGGGGTCCCTGGAGGATCGGACACTGGGGAAGAGAGGAGCCTCCACACTACTGGTAAGTGCAGCATCACATAACCACAAGCACCACATCAACCCACACAACCATTACACACAAACACAGTCACATCCCAGCATATGCCCATCATTCATCCACACAACTGCACCAACTCAGCACCCTGAGGGTTAAAACAGGACACAAGACAAGGACAAATGTCAAGGTTCAACAAGACCCAACCCTGTCCAACTCCCTGGTTAACCCTCATGTTGCTGTGCTGATCACACACAATCCACACAAACCATGCTCATAAAAGTGTTGTATGTTAAACATCAGAACTGTTTGTACACAACGTCACCCATGTACCCACAGGAAAACCAGCACATAACTCATTGAGTGCAAGAGGGATTATCAATGCATCGATCAACAATGCTTTGGCAACCCCTCCGGTACACAAAAGGTTAACCAGACAACAAACACAAGTCGATAGGCTAAGGATTACATGCTACACAGGGGACATTCACTAAGCGGTGAAAAAGAGATGATGGAGAGAAATTAACCCTTACATCCCCTCACTTCACCAATCCCAATGTTAGTCTATGGAGAATATTCAATAACATGAATCAAGTTGCAAAGGTCCCATTGTATAGACTCCTTAGAAAACATTGCAAATGGGGAAATGAGATCACTGGAGAAGTCATCATCATGTTCAGTTCACCAGATCTACTTCACCGCTTACTGAATCACAAAAAGGATGGAGCAGGTCACAAATCACAATGCCAATGAGAATAACTGGCTGTATGTGCAACACACAGGCCTGAATCAATTCCACAGAATTAAAGGTGAAAAAGAAGGCCTTGGTGTTGTGTATGCAATCCTTTATCCTAACTTGAAATTACATATCTCACATTTGATTCACACACGGATCCTCAGGAGTGCTGATGCCATGGATGGATGATACACCAGCCACTATTTGCAGGATACATATGTTAACCAAATATGAACCATTGTAGTTTGGTCAATAACAGGCCATGAATTATGGATATCGATGATTGAGTACGGCTGCCTCACTCAGAAAGATGGATTGGCTCATCCAGAAAATATAAAACAGGCCTCAATCAAAGATATCCTTCAATACTGTCTTGATTGTTGCCCTTCAGAATTCAACTTGAACAGACCTCATGGACAGGATACTGTCAAGTACATCAATCTCTGATTGCCAGGGTGGTATCCCATGCATCACAATGCAATGCGTAGGATACCATCATGACAACCAGAGAGTGACATGTAAAATTAGACAAAATCTTGCATTGTACAGGATAAACTGATAACATACGGATGACTACCACTTGAATAACACTACAGATCTGTTCCAAAAAGATATGTACACAAAGAAAATGGTCAGATATGTATGTGGATAGGTACCTTTCACATGGGTACAAATATGTCCCAACAAGATGTGAACAGAGATCAGTTCAGTATGTGTGATTGTCTTATTGCCCTTATATATGTGCACCTATCACAAACTAACTCTTATTGATATCATCAAAATACACATCCCACCTTACTTAGATGGGATATACGAGGTATGTTGTTAGTTATGATATCAATAAAAGTTAGTTTGTGATGGGTGCACATATATAGCCAGTAAGACTACAAAGTGTGCATGGTTTGCAAGCACACTCTGTGGACCATTCCAAAGAAGTATTTATCTCGAAATGTGGCAAATCTGGCTCTGCTGAAGAGCCTCCATGTGGTCAGATGGCTGAAATCTCCATCTGTCACATAGAGCAATATCTGTCTTACCATGAGGGTAGGAGGGATGACATCAAGGTGAAATTAACCATTGCTATCCCGTTAAAGGGATAGTCATCCCTAAAATGTGACAAACATATGTTGTAGGATTCATCCCCCAAGTAAAACAATGGTATTCCCACTGCTGAAAGGTATTTCATTCAAAAAGTATCACAACTGAAACTTGGATATGTCAGGGGCAATATCACGGTGGCCTGAAATTGTACTGTGGAGCTGTTACCTCACTATCATATGGACAGCTCTGGTCCCGGGACCAGAAATCTACATGGGATGGTGTTGCAACAGCCCCACTGTACTATTTCAGGCCACTGTGATATTTCACCTCAGAATTAAACCTTTACCTGTAATAACAAGTATAAAACACCTTTCAGCAGTGGGAGTTCCCTTGTTTACTCAGGGGGATTAACCCAGCAACATATAATTTTCTTTTCAACATTTTAAGTATTACTGTCTCTTTAATCCTATGGCTACATGCACTAATCACAACATCTCATTTCTCCACACAGCTTACGGCCCTCCAGGACAGTGGGAGCCCGTGGAGGAGGCTACGTCACCACCCACTGAGGAATACACAGAGGAGGGGACCAGCTGGTGGTCACCATACCCACCATCCTCATCTCTTCCAACACAGTCTGCACCACCACTTTCTGCACCACCACCTTCTGGAACACCAGAGGCTGTTCCACCACCTTCTGCACCACTACAGGCTGTTCCACCACAGGCTGCACCACTACAAGCTGCACCTCCCCAGTACAGTGGCTGGATGCAACAGGAGGAGAGGTGGATGTATCCAACCACCACCTCCAGCTACTACCCTCCAGCAGCAGCAGCACCACCACCAGGGAGGCAATGGGTGCCAGGGACAGTGACCATCACCCAATATGGGCCATATCTGTCCCAGATGAACTTACCCTCCTGGATGGCTCCCCAGCATGGCCCAAGGTATGATCCCAGGTGAGGTCCAAGCACCTACCAGTGGCCAAGGTATGACCCTTGGCCACTGGACTATCAACATCTGGGCCTGATTGGGGATCCCCAGCGCCCTCTACCCAGGGATGACTTCACATCACCACCTCCACCAGCACAGACATCAGTGGGCAGCTCGGAGTCACTTGATGTGGTGGGCATATGCTCATCGTCCGCACCAACCACTCCAACAGCTGTCACAGCAGCAGCAGCCTCAGCACACTCAGCAGCAGCAGCAGCAGAGGACACAGCACACACAGCAGCTGAGGACACAGCAGCTCAGGATACAGCAGCTGAAGACACAGCAGATCAGGATACAGCAGCTGACGACACAGCAGCTCAGGACACAGCAGCACCAGGGTTACCGGGCACATCCACCTCCAGCACTGCATGCCCCACGTGGATGGAGGCGGAATGTATGGCCCTACAAATGAGACTACTCTGGTCAAGCCATAGCACAGATGAGAATATCACCAGGAGCCAGAGGGAATCCTGGAAGAACACCAACAGAATAGAGGCAAGGATCCATGCCCTGGAGTCGGAGGTCTCAAGGATCAACACTCAACTCCATCAGCTCCACACCGGAGTGATGGACATGTTTGCACAGGTGCTGGTGGAGTTGAGAGAGCAGAACCGCAGGGAGAAACTACGGTTAGAGAGGGAGAACCTGTGTTCCACAGAGGGGTCCACTGCACCCAGTACTCCCTCCAATGTGACCCCTGAAGCCACACCTAGGAGTCAAAAGGTGACAAGGCGATCATTCAGGGCATCCACCTCTGCCACCCAGTCTGAGGCCCCCCAAATAAAATAAAATAGCCAACTTGTCATCTTCCCCCGAATAAAGGAAGATTGTGCTTTTGAATCCTGTCTGATCTGCTTTGTATTTAGTTCTTCTAGACTGTAAGCTCTCACGAGCAGGGCCCTCTGATCCCTCTGTTCTCCACATATGATTTGTACTATTTAATATCTCTATATGTCTATTCCCTATTGTAAAGCGCTGCGGAATAAGTTGGCGCTATATAAATAAAGATTATTATTATTATTAGTTGTAGTTTGGGTGGCAGAGTTGTCTCCAATGTATTGCCAAACAATGCAGTGAACACCACTTCTGCCTAGGCAAAATGTGGGATGTTACAACATGGGTTTACACACACAACGTTGTCAAAATTCAACTGGCAATCCATCCCTGGAGCCAAATAACACAACAGTGTTATAAGGCGATGTTGTGGGTTGAATTTGAACAACAAAACATACCCCTTAGCACAACAACTGCTGCAACACTGAACATTCGTGTGCATCAAATGTTGTGTTTAAGGGGATAACCAAACAGCTATTTGGCTTAGCAAAGAACTAACAAGCAGGACAGATGGAACATGCAGCCAGATAGTCATTGATTCAAACTATTATTGTGAAACTGACTTACTGAGGAACCCAATATTTACCCTAGGATTACAATGTGTAGCACACACATTGAAACCCTGCGATGAGCATTTTATTTTAATTTTAATTTTTAGATAGAGCATTACAGATGTATAGAGTAGGACTTGCCGTACAGTGAGAAACCTTGGCGAGGTGGCAAGCTTACTCACAACTTGGCCAATTTGTGAAAACTAATATCTCACTTATTTTATTTATTTATAAATATTATTATATATGCTAAACACAGGGCACATATTTATTTTATACATAGAGAAGCGCTGTTTTGTTGTTGTGACAGAATGAATAGTGATGGTCCTTCTTTATTGTGTCTCAAAGTACATTAGAACGTACATGTGTTTTCTGGGTATATTACCTATATACATTAAACACTAAATGTACTTTGAAACTAAATCTTACTACTTTAGTAACACTACTGTCCTGCTCATATGTTGTCCACAAGGTTTGACAACTCTGCAGATGAGCATCCTAACTGTACAGGTTAGTACACACACATGAATTTGTGTTTTCTGTATCTATATGAGAATGTTCCAGTAGAGGTTGCTGTGAACCTCAGGTCAAACATTGCATCAGCAACACAATCACTTAAAACAGCAAGGGGTGAGCTTCATAGAAGTGTTGTCAAGACATCAATCCAGTCATATGGAAGATCTTCAGTTCAGGAATGGATCATGCTATGTATGCCTTTGGGACAAGAGGACAGGACTTGGAGCCGCACCCTCTAACTGATCATCATGCAACAACTTCAACTTCATAATCCCCTCAATCTCTTTCATTACAGGTGAATACACAAACCATTGCTTTGTAATGTGTTGTGTACTCGTCTGTAACCCATTATGTGGTGAACTTAGGAAATGTGAAGCAGCCCTAGGGATATGTGGCCCTGACATGAATACACACATCAACAAGTATATTCTGAGAGCTCTATGAAACTAATGTATTTGGGCTGCCACTGTGAGAATGACAGTGGCAGCCCAATTCTATTTGTTCCATGGAACTATTAGAACATATTTGTTGATGTGTGTATTCATGTCAGGGCCACATATCACTACACACTCACGGGTCAGCATGGTGTGCCTGCAGATCTGAGCCACATTTCATGACCCTCTGCTGCTCTTCTCAGTTCTAGCAAAGTACAAGTCCCATGTTGACTCTAATGGCCCTTTAACCCCTGATGTGACAGAGTGTTATCCAGTGCAATGGATACATATCCAGATACATGGATACATAGCTACAAGGCTACCATGGTTGCTCTGGCTATGATCATGGCAAATCACATTAGCTGCTGTCAATCAGGCCCTGTAAGGTGATGAACATGGGTTATGTGTTGTACCTTGTTTCTCCTGGGGGTGTGCGTGATATCCTTGAGGTATGTATGTCAACGTGGAGGAGGGAATGGAAGATGGTTTTGGAATCCCCACACACAATATGCCACATCCATGGTATGGATGATATTTTGGGCCAGACTGCTGCCAGTGCAGTGCTGTGTCAGTGATCCTGTGGGGTGAAGCAGAACATCATGTGCAGTGTGGTTAGTGTGTTGGCACCAATTCACAGGACTGATGGGGGTCTTGCATGGATTGTTTGAATGCCTGTGTTAAAGTGTTCTGTGATGAGCCTGTCTCTGATCTGTGCCCCTCTCAGAGTCTCCTCAACATGGCCGACGTCCATTGGCACTTCAGGTATGGCGGGGGCCTGGATATATCATCTAACAGTCTGGTGTCCACTGCGATGTTGTGCAGTATTGCACACACCATTATGATGTTGCACACTTTTTGAGGTGCATACTGCAGTGCTCCCCCCAAGTGGTCCAGACATCTGAATCGGGACTTGAGGAGGCCAAAGGTCCGCTTAATGGCATTCCTCGTTCTGCCATGAGCCTGGTTGTATCTTTCCTGGGCATCTGTTTGTGGATTGGCGACCGGGGTCAGTAGCCAGGATTTGCAGCCATAGCCAGCATCAGTTGTGGAATGTGAGTGACATGTTGAGACAGGCAGCACATGTTGTGTGAGTGATGTTTTGTGTTGTGGATGTACTAGCTGTGGGTCAGGAGCATGGTGAGCAGTGTTGCGTGTACACCTATGGATGTGGTGTGATGTAGTATTGTGAACTCACCCAGAAGACATCCCCCTGTGTAAGCT
The DNA here is from genome assembly GCA_037306005.1 of Rhinophrynus dorsalis. Classification (NCBI taxonomy): domain Eukaryota; kingdom Metazoa; phylum Chordata; class Amphibia; order Anura; family Rhinophrynidae; genus Rhinophrynus; species Rhinophrynus dorsalis. Next base: position 224,217,119 of record CM074723.1, read on the forward strand.
CCATTCTCAAAGTCTCTGTGTACTGAGGAGTTTTGGAGAATGTACGAACCATGAGAGCTGCCAGGATATTTTGCACAGACATTCATGATCCTCATGTTGCTGTCACACACCATCTGCACGTTGATGGAGTGGAAGTTCTTCCTGTTGATGAATAGCTGTGCGTCACGTGCTGGGGCCTTAATCCGGACATGGGTGCAATCTATAGCATCCATGACCCTGGCCATGCCTCCCTTTGCGTAAAAGGCCTGCTTGACGTATATCCAGTCCATGTCGGTGGTGGGAAAATGTATACAGGTACTGGCCTTGCTTTTGAGGGCTGGCAGGACCTGGGCCAGCACCCTGGAGAATGTGGCTTGTGACATGCCAGATGCATAACCCTCAGTGGACTGGAAGGCCCCACTTGCCATGAAGTGTATGGCACACAGTAGTTTCTGCAGGCCAGTTAGGGCATGGTTGTGGATGTAGATGGGATCCACCTGATCTTTGATGACCTCATACAAGGCAATGATGCTGTCAGGCCTCAACCTGTATACCCTGGGCCTTGGTGGTCATCTATACATCCTCTACTGCTGTGGAGCATCCCGTTTCTGCGGCTGTGCATCTGCAGGCAGGTGCTGTCCTCCAGGTGGTTATGGGCTCCTGTGTGGCTGTTGAGCCAGAGCCTCCTCACTTGCAACAGGTGAAGGGTGCTGATCAGGTGTGCCTGGGGCTTGCTGGTGTTCCCTAGCTCTTACCCTTGCACGCCTTCTCCGTAGTCTTCTCATCAATAAGAATCCCAACATACTTATTGTTCTCTCTCTCTCTCTATCTCTCTCTCTCCCTGAGTGGAAAACAAGCCACAAGTTAGTGTGGTGAGCTGTCCCTTTAAGTACCTGGTAGAGCGTTGTGTAGGTGTGGTGATGAGGTGAGTGATGACCAAAGGGAAGGTGTTTGTTGTCCAGGTAAGCGTTTGCAGGAGTGTCTGTGTTTTAAAATGTGGTGTGTTCTGATCGTTGTGTCTCTGTCAGTTGCGGGTGTGAAGTTGTGGGGTGCAGGATGCGTTTGAATCGTGTAGTGATGTTGTACAGGTGAGCTTGTTTTATATTGGCAGGTGTCTGTGTCGTGTGATAACCCGCATTGTTCCGTGCCATGTTGTGTTGGTGTTTTTTTGGGGATTCTCGTCCCTGTGGTGTTGCTTGTTCTTGTATGTGACAGTGATTTGTGGTATCTGTCCATGTTTTTGTGTTATTTTGGCATTGCACGGGTTAATTTTTCCATTTACATGCTTGTGCGGTAAGTCTTTTGTCTGTTTTCCTATGTAACGGGTGTTTTGTTTTGCCCGTTAAGTGTCTAACAGCTAAGAAGAGTAAATCTTTTCTTTTGTCCGTTAAGTGTATCTTTTTTTCCACCATTAACAGTACCGTAAGCCTTTAGATGGCTCTGGGGACTCTTGTTCCATGCTTCTCAATGCACGTCAGTCTATCGGCCATAAGGATTTGTGAACTGCCGTTAGCTGTTCTTAATACAGACCTTTAAATGGCTTACAAGATGTTAATGCACACGTTAGTGTTTTTTCTTACTAACGCCTGCCTTTAAATCTACCCCTAACACTCACAAGGATTCTCTACCATTTCTTTAACTGTAGAGCTTTCAAAATCTGCTATCCAGGTTCATCAGAGTTGAGTCATGGCACTGATATGGTGTGCGCCTCAAGCACACATGAGCCAAGTGTGAAGTAATATCTTGCCTGTGGCCTGTCTGAAAAGAATGTACAATGTTTGTCTCTAGTATGTCATTCTTAGTCTTAGCTCAGGAAGGATCAACAGCCTGCCTGACTGTCACTGTCACTGAAGTGCACAATGAATAGGATATCTTGGTGCGGTGACCCTGACTACGAATTGCTGCAGATTAGAGCAGACTGAAGCTATCATAGTCGAGTGCTCTAGGCGGGGTCATGAAAATCTACCAAGATGGAATGGTCGGCTGTGATCTCACAAGACTGGAGAAAAAGATTCCAACAGATTTGGTTTCATGGTCTAAGCACAGCATATCTATCAACCTTTACTGCACAGACACATTAAACATTCCCTCCTCTTTACTTTCTTTACTTTTTTTTAAACTTTCTCCACTTTTCACTTTTTCCTTTTAGAGTAGAGAAATGTTACATTTCTTATTGTTGTTTATGCACATATATTACACAGTTGCTAAGATGTTAACATGCTAATCTGTTTTGTACATTAACATACTAAACTGCTCTATGCATTGTTGTTCAGATGCATGTCCATGTCCACTGTTACATGTTGTAGCTGCATAAAATGCTAATAAACTATATTATATATAGAAAACCCTGGTTAAAGAGGAACTATCACCCTACATCAAGTCCCCACACAACAATTAGGTATATGGTGATTAGCTTCTTAACAGTGATATTATCGTTCTGCATTCTAAATTAATCCTTGTTTTTCTGAGACCGGCGGCCAGGCTAGCATGCAGACATTTTGTCTTACAGACATCCGCTTGCCTGCGCTGTCAGTCCCGGTTTCCTCTAAGAGGCATTGCATGGTACCTTAAGGTACCAGAAGAGACCGATGGCACAGGCATGCCAATGGCTCTAAAGTAAGAAGCCTGGCCGTCAAATCCTTGTTTTCTACAAGGATTACTTTAGAACGTGGTACTTCTGCCCGATAATATCACTGTTAAGAAGCTAATCGCCACATGTCTAATTATTTTGGGGGGACTTGATATAGGGTGATAGTTCCACTTTGAATTAATGTTTATTTGGGGAATATTTACATGTTACTTATGGTACACTTTGTTTGCTCCAGAATTGTTACAATACTTAATATATCAGCCTCCATTAGCTTAAAGAACATAATACAAATTAAAGTGTACAACTGCATTATATATCAAGTAAAAAGCTTTAAAATCTACAAAGTAATTAGCTTTCAAAGCCAACATAAATTGGTCAATTCCCACATGCAATAATGAGTCTATTCATGCTACATTCATTTGTATTGGCTTCACATTAATCTTTCATTCAGAACTGTGTGCCTTTTACATCCAGTGCTATTCTAAATGATTAATTGTAGAAATGATAAATCACGAAACCATGTTTATTTTGCTGATAATTAAAAATACAGTCACTTATGTTTGAAAAAGATATCTTTCCACAGAGATGTAGTTTATAATGTGCTCTAAATCAAGATGTGATGGTGATGGTGTATCTAGTCAGACTCAATCATGTTCATGTTATCTAAAAGTTACTGTTTAACTTAATCCTTTAAGTATCAGAGGGGTGCCCATTATAACGCTAAAACACATTTAGATAGTTTTAACCCTTTGCATGCCAGAAGGGTACGCCAGGGGTACCTTGGCAATCAAAGGGTTAAAGAAAATGTTGCATAACTGCGTGTAATATAAATAGTTGTTTTGAGAAATGAACCTTTCTTTGTTGCTCACACTGTGTGGCAGTTTATGCTAATTAGTTTATGTGCTGGACTAATATTACCACACTCTGAGTTATGAATGAATCCAGTCACAGACTAGGGACATTTTCAATAGCAAGTGAGCAGTAAGTTTGGTCTCAAACCAAGTTAATCAGCATACTGTGTAGGGAATTAGCATTAAAGGGATAGTAATACTTGCAAATAACTAATCCTCATATTGTAGCTTTGTTAAAAATAAACTTATTGCCCCCAGTGTCATCTCTCAAACCCTTATGGTTTGAGAGATGATAGCACTCAAATTTCCCCCCTCCCTCCCCCTTCCATGACTGAACGCTGACTGCAGAGATATCCGGTATTACTTGCATCAGGCGGCTCTGCAGCATTGCCTAGATTGCGTTTATATAAAAGAAATCTTTCACTAAAATGGTCTTCTATGTGTGCTTGCAAACCAAACCCATGTAGAAGACCGTTTCAGTGAAAGAATTCTTTTTTATAAATGCGATCTCTGCTCAGCTGCAGAGCCGCCTGATGCACATAAGACTGTCGTACGACAGCTTGCCCTGCAGTCAGAGTTCAGCGTTCAGTCAGGGAAGGGGGAGGTGGAACTTTGAGCGCTATCATCTCTCAAACCTTAAGGGTTTGAGAGATGACATGGGGGGCAATAAGTTTCTTTTTAACAAAACTACAATATGGGAATTAGTAATTTGTAAGTATTACTATCCCTTTAAGTGTCACAATGTGGCATCAATACATAAAGGTTACGTTCTTAAAATTATTTACTTTACAGAAAGTTGCTAGTACAACATGCAGGCAGATTTTAATTCTCTGTAAAACAAACTAAACTTGTCTGAAGGTGACAGGACCACTTTAATGTTAAAGATCTGAGATCACTTTGAGCGTACTTCCCAACATTTCAAATGAACAAAGAGGTGCTGTTTCTGGGGGTGTGGTTGGTGGGCAGGGCATTACTTAGACTTTTTAGGTTACTTTGTGACCTACTGACACTTCTTTGTGTAACTGAATAAAAGATTTAGAGCAAGACCAAAGTATTTTATTTACACAGATTCATTTACAAACACATGTACAGAAGCTTAACTAAACATTTATGAGAGTTTTATTGCTGTGGAGCAATGTGATACAATTATATCCCTTTGAGTGCCAGAGGAGTACGCAAAGCATTGCAAAGTAATGTGTTGGGTATCCCTCTGGCACTCAAAGGGATATATACACCACAAAGTCTGATATCCTAAAACGAGGAGCACTAGGGTAGAAAAGAGGGACAGGGGGATTTGGGTCTCAAAGAAAGACTGTCCCTCCTAAAGAGGGACACTTGGGAGGTATGCTTTGAGGCAATAACTCATGATTTGCTGGAGAATAACCCTCACTGCAAGGGGTAGAGAAGTATATATTGGATGTGGAATGATTGTATATTTGTAGTTGTTTGGGTTTTATGTTCATTTTACTGTGCTGTTTGAGTTAGAAGATAGGCAAATAAAGTGAAGTCGAAGTTTACTTTAGGGAGTGTTTTAGGTAGGACATTTGTTCTCTGTATTAGGGTAATCTGGGGCGCACCCTGGGGTAGAAGAAGGCATAAAGGAGGTTGACCCTAAATACCCCAAAATTCAGTGTGACTGAATGGCAGGACACAAAGAGCCATGATTCAAGTTCCTTCCTGATCTGGCTATTATTATCTCTGTGCTGGGGGAGTCTGGGTGTGTGACAAAGGAGCAAAGGATGTTGACCCCAAATACTCCAACATTCTGTCTGACTGATTTGATTTGAAAGACCAGGCAGCTGAAGTCCAAGTAATTTCCTTGCTGAGCTTGCTGTTATTATCTCTGTGCTGGGGAAGTCTGGGGAAAGAAGTTGTTGATTTTGTATTTTTTTTCTTGTCAGTAATAAAATAGGGTGGACAACTGTAAAAAAAATAAAATAGAAATAATTATAAATATTAGGTGACAGACAGCTGACTGGGACCCTGACATTAGCTTTGCGACTGATGCAGACTTCATAGATAGCAGACGAGATTGATAATTTTGTTAAGGCCAAGGCAAGACATCCCAATCAGTTGTGATGTGTACTTTAGAGCAAAAACACACAGTAGTTGAGTAATGTCCATCAAATGCACAAGGGGAGGGGGAAAGTGGAGCAGTATATGGACATAGAGTAACGCGGTAGTTCAAAAACTGATTGTAGACAAGGTTGCTGTGGAGTGTTCAACAATTGATGATCCCTCCCTTCCTGGGGATGATGCAGATTGTCAAGGTTTGCTGTAGGAGATGACAAGAGTCATAGAGTGCCTACACATAATGCCACCACTCCCACCATCTCCACAAGTGATTGCATTAAAAAAATATAGTTGCACAGTTTTTCTACTATATACTGCCATCGCACACTTACTAAGTTCTTAGAAAGAAGACCAAACCTGCACAAACATAATGCAAAAGTATGACAACTAGTAAACTTGCCAAAATTTTGGAGGTTGACATGTTGCCCTGTTCTTTTGTTGAAAACAGAGGTTTAAAGAGCTGATGTCATGTGTTGCACCATGATGGAATATCCCAAGTCGCAAATATTTTTCAAGGATGTTTGTGTTAATGTTACATAACCAGGAAGTTAGTGTTGGGGGGCAAAGGACAAATGCACTCAGCCTGCTAATAATCTTTTCAAGCTATGTGTTGTTGTAGGACTCACAACCTTGACTTTCAGCTATGCATTTCTCCACTTCAGCCCTCAGAAGAAGTAATATTGTGGTGAAAATGTTGCAGTCCTAGGAAACATAGGTGAAACATTACTGGCAATGGAGAAAAAGGAGACGCTTTTGCAAAGAAGCAAAAATTCTTTGTTTTTTCACAAAATGTAATGTGGGAAATTTTTCAGACTTTTCGTCCACCCCTATTTATGGGTATAACCCATTTTATAGTTTAATTATAATGTACAAATTTGAAAAAAATACAACCTTTTTTATAGATTTTCCTGTGATGCTTTGTGTTTAGTTAGTGCATTTATAACTGGACTGTATAAAATATATGAACGTTTGTTCATACCTCCGAAATATCCCTTTTTAAATGTGTACTGTCTTTCTGTGGTGGAAATTACCATGTCTCTTTTTCCCTCCCTGGTATCCCACTTTTTGGAGATCAGACTTTGTGGTGTGCCTATAAGGGTATTACATTGCTCCTCAGTAATAAAACTCACATGAATGTTTATTTAAATATGAAAAGCATGCCCAGCATGATCACAGAATGCCCTGAGGTGCACTGTGATCATTTAACATAAGATATGCCAGGACCGTCACTGGTCCTTAAAGGATGGAAATCTGTGACAGTCCTGGTCCTGGCACGTCCTTGTACTTTAAAGGGTTAAAAAGATATGTAGACCATGCAAATACATTTCAATTTTTTTTTGTTAAAGTATTTTACCAGGAACAATACATTTAGATTGCATCTTATTTTCAAAGTATATCCTAGTTACTCATTTTATCTGCCTCAGAGGGGTGAAAGGCTGAGTTCACCTTGATGGGACTAGAACCTGCAACCCTGAGGTCTGAACAGCTTGTGCATTAACCAACTGAGCTATCTCACTATGCCCACATTACTGCCAGACACCTCACCATAAATGTACTTGGATCAATCACATACAATTAAAGTAATGAGGTTTATCTTATTAAATACAAGTAATGCATCAACAGCTATGGCCAGGATTCATAAAGATGCAAATGGCTTAATGCGCAAGAAAACTGGATGATTTCTTTGCACATTAGCCATTCGCCCATTCAACAACTTACGGATTGTATGTGGCCATCGCATTCTTCAATAATTGATGGTCAGATAGATCCACCAATTTGATCCTCTAGCTTGAAGCTGGAGGATCCCATTCCAATTTATGGGGCGAACACACACATACACCTTTTCCCTTATGCATATGCGCAAGTTTTTCCCCTGACTGGCCAATTTACTAAATTGTCCCTGCTTTGCATATGCAAAGCAGGGAAACATGCCAAATCATTTATGAATACCTGAAAGTATCCATCAATGATCGCTTTGAAGAACAGAGAGAGAGAAAGCACCCAAATACTGTGATATTGTAAATATTTCAATCAAGTTATATGAAATTTACTCACATTTGGAAGAGGTCAGGAGGCTGTTATCAACCACAGCGGTGCATACTGAGAAATTTCCCCATCTCCATTTGGGTAATGCACAGAGATGATTTCCATGGAGATCCCTCCGATGATAGTCGTCCCTTCTCAATCAGGATAATCCACAAAAAAATGTTATAAACGATCAGGCGGAGGCTTAATAAAAATAGTTCAACTTTAACAGAATTAAAATAACAAGGCTATTGAACGCTTACGCGTTTCTCGGCTCCAGCCGCTTTATCAAAGCTAAAAAACAGCCTTTAAATAAGGCTTTTTCAATTTTTTTTATTTGAACGCTGTTTTTTAGCTTTCATAAAGCAGCTGGAGCCGTCAAACACGTAAGCGTTGAATAGCTTTGTTAGGGGCGATTGTTGGGCGTTTTCCTTCTCTCCTTTTTTTATGTGCTGGTTGGATGTATTACTACTGACTTTCTCATGCAGGGCATTTACTGTCTGCTTTGTCAATATTGCTACTGAAAGGACATTTAAAAAAACACAGGAAAGAAGAACTTGGCAATTAAAAAGAATACATTCAGCTCAGAGGATCTAAAAATAATGTACTGAACTATATATTGGCTTTATGTCTCATTATGGTAACAGCTAATCCTATTATTGAGCTTATCATCAAAGAAATCAAGTGCCGCTTGTAATGGTAAACTCTGCCGTGGCTTTAAATGAGGTTTAAACCCTTTTAATGCAGGGTGAGATTCTCATGGTGCCCATTTCATCACTGTGACCTTATGAATGCTTTGTTTCATTGGCCATATACCTGTCATGCAGTGAAGCATTTCTACCCTTCAAACAAGGCATGCAGGCGACCGGTTAAAAGTATGCGCGCTGGGTAATTGATGCATTTCTACCCTTCAAACAAGCTATGCAGGCAACAGGTTAAAAGTATGCGGGCTGGGTAATTGAAGCATTTCCACCCTTCAAACAAGGTATGCGGGCAACGACAGGGCAACAGGTTGAAAATATGAGGGAGGGCAATGGGTTAAAAGTATGCATGTGGGCATGAGGATCTTGCACTTTTATGCAGGTCGAGATTCTCATATTGCCCTTTTGATCGTGGTGACATGTTTATCGTGCTGCCTAGGTGCGCACTGTTTCCTGTGCGACCTTTTAAAAAGATACCCATGAAGGATACGTGCGCATTTATGATTTGAATGGAGCAGTGATATAGCCCTGTTCAAGCAGTCTGTTTTGAGCCTTCAGTACGCCTGCATTTCTTCTGAGATCCTGTAACAAAGGGGGCAAAAGCATGACCAATAGATGGCTTATTTCAGCACCAGCAGTATATGATTCATGATGCCTATGTGAATTGATCATTCATTGAACATTGCAATGCGCATCTTCTAATTAATTTACCTATATAAGGGTTATATGGGGTTAACCATTGAATGCAAAGCAAAGCCTTGGGGTCCTCTAGGAATCAAGAGGATAAAAGTTAAAGGGATAGTAATACTTAAAATGTAAAAAAAAATATGTTGTAGAGTTTATCCCCCTGAGTAAAACAAGGGCACTCCCGCTGCTGAAAGGTGTTTCATTCAAAAGTTATTAATTTTCAAAGTTGAATTTTTTAGGTGCAATATCACAGTGGCCTGAAATTGTACAGTGGCGCTGTTGCTACACCATCCTATGGAGATTTATGGTCAACTGACCAGAGCTGTCCATAGGATCGTGTAGCAACAGCGCCACTGCACAATTTCAGGCCACTGTGATATTGCACCTAAAAAATTCAACTTTGAAAATTAATAACTTTTGAATGAAACACCTTTCAGCAGTGGGAGTACCCTTGTTTTACTCAGAGGGATAAACCCTACAACATATATTTTTTTACATTTTAAGTATTACTATCCCTTTAAATTTAATGGAATAGAAATTTCTATTTGTCCCCTCTGGTTGCTTTTCTCCAAATTTACCCCACTTTTCTTAGTACATCAGCATCATTGCTGTTACCAGTGTCGTAACTACAGTGGTTGCAGGGGTCACCACTGCGACCGGGCCCGTCAATCCAGGGGTCCTGGTCACCCGGTCAACCCCTGCTGACACCAAGATACTCATCCATCTGCCTCTGCCGTGCATGCATGCGCAACCAGGGAACTCAATGAAGCAAGTTCCTTGACTGAGCATGCGCAGGATAGGAGCCAGAAGACGAGCGCAAGAGCAGTACAGCTTTGCTCTGTCATCCTGGGGGCCGTCAACTGGAATGGACATTATGGAGGTAGACATGCGGGCAATGCGAAGTGGAAATGGACAATGGGGGCAATGTGGAAATGGACAATGGGAGCAATGTGGAAATGGATAATGGGGCAATGTGGAGGTGGACAGTGGGGACAATGTGGAAATGGACAATGGGGCCAATGTGGACAGTGGGGGCAATGTGGATAGTGGGGGCAATGTGGAAGTGGACAGTGGGGGCAATGTGGAAATGGACAATGGGGGCAATGTGGAAGTGAACAGTTGAGACAAGGTGGAAGTGGACAATGGGGGCAATGTGGAAGTGAACAGTTGAGACAAGGTGGAAGTGGACAATGGGGGCAATGTGGACAGTGGGGGCAATATGGAAGTGGACAGTGGGGGCAATGTGGAAATGGACAATGAGGGCAATGTGGAAGTGGACAGTGGGGGCAATGTGGACAGTGGGGGCAATGTGGAAGTGGATAGTGGGGGCAATGTGGATAGTGGGGGCAATGTGGAAGTGGACAGTGGAGGCAATGTGGAAATGAACAGTGGGGGAAATGTGGAAGTGGAAAATAGGGGCAATATGGAAATGGACAGTGGGGACAATGTGGACAGTGGGGGCAATGTGGAAGTGGACAGTGGGGGCCATTTGGAGGTGGACAGTGGGGCAGTGGGGCAATGTGTAAGTAAACAGTAGGGGCAATGTGGAAGTGGCCAGTGTGGGCAATGTGGAAGTGGACAATGGAGGCAATGTGGAAATGGACAGTGTGGGCAATGTGGACGTGGACAATAGGGGCAATGTGGACAGTGGGGGCAATGTGAGAGTGGACAGTGGGGGCAATGTGGAGGTGGACAATGGGGGTAATTTTAAATGGACAATGGAAATTGACAGTGGGGGCATTGTGCAGGTGGACAATGGGGGCATTATGGAGGTGGACAATGTATAAGTGGCATTTCTGGGATGAAATTGCATGGTGGAGTCGGGGGGCCCCATGGCAATTTTCGCTCCAGGGGCCCGGTGGTTTCTAGTTACGTCTCTGGCTGTCACACCAGTCATGATTCTTTATCCTCCATTATAAAACTATGTCCAGTGGAACCCATTATTTTTGTTCAAGAAACTGTTTGATTTCACTGAAAACTGTTTAAGAACTACTGCTAATAGTATATAAGTACAGAACCATGCTGCTTCCTTTTTGTAACTTATGTAATGAAAAGTAATATAAACTGGAAGAACAGAGCTTTGACTTTTTTACACCATGGACATAAGAATTAAAATGTCGCACTTTTTTTTGTGAACTTTCTAAGAGGATGAAATCACCCTGAGAACTTTCAGTATTTATATAGAAAATCACAGGAGCAAGGAACTTTATATGAAAGCATAGAAAAACATTCCTTTCAAGGGCCGAATCCTTTAAAGGAGAACATCTCCTAATAATAATCAATACTGACCTTATTTTCTAGAATATCCAAATGGCCCTTATGAATTTTACATGTTGGTCTTTCTTCACATGACAGCTGCTGGTGGTGCATAAACCTACTTAACCCTTTAAGAACCAGAGATACGTGTAAAACACTGTGAAGCAAACACTCTTCTAATCTTCAATGGGTTAACCCTTTGAGTGCCAGAGGGGTATGCAACACATTGCAAAGCAATGCGTTGCTTACCCCTTTGGCACTCAAAGGGTTAAGTTTTCCATGTTCAGTGAGCAGAGTTTGAGGTCATGTGTTCCTGATAGAAACTGCTATGTTTGAGATGTTTTCTCTTGAACAAAGGTACAAGGGCTGGTAGGATTTTCTGGCCATAGTAAATTAAGTGGGGTATTAATAACAGAGGCTACTTATTATTTTCTTTATGAAATAGAATGCAGATATTGTAGGTCCATTGCTTAGTGTACAAGTTAAGTGCAGTTTCCTGTATATAGTGATCTCTGAATCCTGCTTCTAGATTGTACCCTTCCAACACTCAGTGAACATGTCATCAACACACATGCACACACGGCTATTGGATTTTATTCACTATCCACTTATAGAACTATCAATTCTCCCTTAATCCCTAATAGGAACTAAGTCAACATATTTATGGCTGGTGTTAATAAATAAAATCCTCTCTAAGGACGGCCTGTACATGAGTGATAATGCCATGCGTTGCTCTCTGATTTGACACTTCAACTGTGCAAGTTAAAAAAAACAATTACACTTGGGAATGACTCGCAGCCAGTGATACCCTCTGCACATCTGAATAGGATAACCACAATAGGTGCGTAATACCCACCAGTGAATACGCTTGTATATGACCATTGATGGGTCAGGCCACATCATCATTTTAGTGGCTGCACACAGTCCAAGTCCAGCAAAAAAAGGGGAGAGTTCCACTTCACCGGTGCTGCCACCAGTGGGGTAAATAGAAAAGTCATAGTGGGTATAGATATTACTTCCTAAAGGTTCAGCAGCATCTTTATCACCCCTGTGTCTCCATATACACAGAAGTGAGCTTTTTAAACACCTGATTGTAGCTGGTGGCTACTAACATAAGTGCAACCAGGCTGTTACATAAGACTGATGTCCAATAGTGAAATTATTTTTCTGTCTCTGGCTTCCAGGGCAAATATTTAATGCTACTCTGTGATGAAATGGAAGCTGGGACATACAATTCAGCCTGATACCAGAATATCCTGTTTAAGCATGCTACATTACAGAGCACAGCACTAACAGAACACGTTTAAACCAGGAATTCTGATGTCAAATGAAATTATAAGTCTGAGCATGCAGTTCAATAATGCAGAAGATCATAATTTGCTGTACAGGAGTCCTCTGACACCATAGGGCCATATTGTTGATAGCAGTAAGGCATAACAGCTGCTGTGAAGCCCCCCCCCCCAACCGGCACATGACTAGTAAAACTAAACAGTCTGCCACAGAGACCATTCATACAGTGATCAAGCATATGATTCATAATCAGTGAATTCTTACAAAGAAAGCTCTGATTGGTGCGATCACAAGACAGCTCACAAAACAGGGGGCTTCTATTGTCACACTCACAGGTATATTCTTGAATTCACAGTAAAACAAAAGGTACGTTTTCTGTTTTATTTAATGCCCCATGGTAGTTTTCATCACAAAACATACACCTTTTACCTCCAGTTGTCTACTCCTCCACCTAATGAATCATCTGCATTCCTTTCTCATGTGTTCTGCGGCTTATTATCCCTCCCTTTGCATGCAATAAAACATTTGCCTTTAGGATCCTAGGTGATATGATAAGGTGCATTTTGTGTGGGTATGGATCAGGGGGCGTTGTGCATTAAGGGGAATGTACAAATAAAATTCCATTCCATGGAAAAAATGCTCAACAATTTTTGTACTCTGTGACAGCCTAACATCTACTTACAAATCTTTATGTGCAACAAAATGGCCACTTTGTGCTTTCATGTGATTCTGTGTATAGCATATATTACTGCTCACAATACCCACATATTAACTTGTATAATTTGGCCTAAATATGTTCAAGCTAGCTATCTATATCATTTACCTATCTGTCTATCTGTTTATCTATCATCAGCCTATCTACCATCAGTGTATCTGCTCACTGATCTTTTACTGTGAATTATTTGGGCTAGGGACGGGCAAAAAGTCACAAAAATTTCCTGATGGAATTTTCGCTGAAAAATAACAATTTCTCACCTTTTTTAGTGAAAATTCTAACCCATAGAAAATACATAAGATTTCTGCCTTTTTTCCACTGCCAATAAATTCCCTGTGATTTCCTGACATTTTACACCTATGTTTCCTATGACTGCAAGATTTCCCACCACAATATTACTTCTTCTTAGGGCTGAAGAGGATAAATAAATAGCTGAAAATAAAAGCTGTGAGTCCTACAGCAACATTTGCCTTGAACAAATTGTTAGGCTGGATGCTTTTGTCCACAACACTAACTTCCTGCTTAAGCAACAATGGCACAGCCATGCTTGAAATATAACTACGGGTTGTGATATTCCAGCAGGGTTGAACGCATGACATCAGTTCTTTAAAGCCTCTGTTTTCAATAAAAGGGCAGCATATCAAATGCCAACATTTTGGCAATTTTACTTTTCCACAGACATACTTTTGCATTATTTTTATGCAGGTTTTGACTTCTTTATAAGAACTTAGTAAGTGTGGGGTGACAGTACATAGTGGAAGAACTGTGTAACTTTATTGCTTCAACTACATCACTTGTGGAGGTAGTGGCACTATGTGTACGGACTCTATGACCTTTGTCATCTCCAAAAACAAACTCAGAGCCATTCTCCTATGCAGAAGGAATAGAAAATGTTGGCACACACATCAACAACAAGAACTTTTTTTGAGTAAGTCTGCTGCTGCTATTTGTGGCACCTCTAACCTGTTGATGGTGTATCTCCCAGTCAGACCTGTGCTTCAGGTGAGATTGCATTGAGGAGGGACCTTGGTGTGAGCCTGAGTCCACCCCCCCCCCCAGCTCACATGAATCTTACACAGACAACAGGTAGCAACATGCTTAGCTTTTGGATCATGAGTGAAGTATTTCCACACTGTGGAATTCATAGACTGTGTGGTTCCCGATGGTTCCTGATGGGCTGCTACTACTACTGGGGCTACATGTTGCTGCAAATTTACTAAGCCAGTGAGATAGCTCAGTGGTAAGTTCCCTGACTATGGAGCCTATTCAACCTCAGGGTTGCAGGTTTGAATCCCGGCAGGGCCAACTCAGCCCTTCATCCTTCTGAGGTCAATAAATGAGTACCATTGATTGGGTAATAATAACACCTATTATTTCAGCTGCCGGTTTGGTTAATTCTGAGAGCGTGCGCTGACAGCGCTTTGAGTCCCACTGGGAGAAAGGCGCTATATAAATACTAGTTATTATTACTTCTACTAGGTGCTCTATAGTATCTCTGGAAGTCTGGCAGAGAAATGCCCCCATCCTTTGTAAAACATTTAAAAGTTGAAAGTTTAATCCTGTAAGGGCCCCCTCCCCATAGAAAATGAGTAACAATTTTATCTATTTGTAAGAAATATATCAGGAATATAGATTGGTGCCCCTTGAAATAATGACTGTGTTTTCTTTTTAAAGTTTTCAATTAGTGGGTCCAGATTGTCCCAGAGAAAAGAGGAGGCATGGGACTTAATCATCAGGCCCAAGTATTTAATGGAATGTACGCATACCATAGGTTTCGGCCATCACAACACTGTCTCCAGTATGAATGACTGGCAGTATGGTGGACTTGGACCTGTTGATACAGAGTCCAGAATAACAGCCGAAGGAATCCACCAGTTCCAGCACATTTGTACAGGGCGGTTTGAATGCCCTAGAAATAACAGAATACCATCCGCATATAGTGCTATCTTCTCCTCCCTATCACCCAGAACAAACCCCTGTAGCCTCTTATCCAAGCGTATCTGAGCCGCTAACATATGATTAACATTGCGGTTGGATAGCTCGATAATGAGCAAGGAAGAGGCACATACATATCAAAATTTGCACTACTGTAGGACTGTTTTTCAGCCTCACTGCCATTCTCCTCCAGTTGTCTCACCTGATCACCCAACTTCTTTTTATGTGTTGAAATAATCGAAATAAGGGATCCCGTGGCTACCGCTTTCCCTGCCTCCCATACCATTCCCGGACCCATGGACCCTATGTTGTGTTGGAAGTATTGTATCAATTCATCGCCATGAGAAACAGATATCTGATCTACGGACAGCAAATACGGCTATAATCTCCAGCTGTTAGCTGTACGGGTTCTTCCCAGCTGGATCGACAACTGCAAAAGGGAGTGGTCGGGCACCATCCATTGCAGAAATCCATGTGTGTCAAGCAATTGCCAAACTCCGTGCAATATCAGGGCAAAATTAATGTGAGACAAGGATTTGTGGGAAGTAGAATGTCATGAGAACTCCCTAACTCTCAGGTGCATCACCCTCCAAGCATCAATTAGCCCCATGTCTTCTATAAGGCTCGAGAGTTTAAGCCTAGAACTTTGTTGATCCTCCCAGCCTGTCCAGTTCAGCACTGATAGTCATATTAAAGTCTCCCGAAGTAATTGCTAAATGTTCAGGTTTATTAGAGATATACAATAGGGCCTCCTGCAACACTTCTGGTACAAAGGATGGCAGGATATAGATGTTCATAAGAATAACAGAGCTCCCCCCAGAGCATGCAGTCTAGAAAAATGTACCTCCCTTTAGGGTCTAGTTGAAGAGACATGTGTATAAGGATCAAACCTCCTCTACAGTATGTAGAATATGTAGAGTGGAAATGAAATCCCACCCAGGATTTTATATATATATAGGATTTTATATTTTCCAGCCTGTTAGGTGAGTTTCCTGTAGCGTAACTAAGTCTGGGGAATGTTTTCTAATATACGAGTGAAAATGGATGGTTTAACCGGATCATTCAATCCCATGATGTTCCAGGATAATTTTAAGTGAATTGGGTGGGATTAGTTTAATATATACATGGAAATTTCTCCTCTGTAATGGCACTAGAGAGCTAAAACCAGATGCTTCTGACCGGTGACTAGCCATAGGACAGGTCATTGTGCTGTTGTTCGTCCTCAGAAACCTCTCACATTTTGTATACTGGTTTTGAATACTCTTAGGGTGTCTCCCTAAGACTGAAAGGTAATCCAGACGTGGACCCCTTGCGCTCAGTGCCTAGGGAATCTATCTGCACCCTCCTGCCGAGGCTCAACAAGGCCAAAACATATGTCTGGGGTTGGCTGGCGTTCCTGTGCAGGGGGGACTTGCCTGTCATTTTGGAACTGGACCGCCCTTTTGGGCGGGATCAGTCTAATATATACATGGAAATTTCTCTTCTGTAATGGCACTAGAGAGCTAAAATGTAATGCTTCTGGGTGGTGACTAGCCGTAGGACAGGCCATCGTGCTGTTGTTCGTCCTCAGTAGCCTTTTGTATGCTGGTCATAAATGTAAGTGGTTTACTATCCATCACTCAAGTGAAAAATCCCAGCCCTATGCCCATCCCTGGAGGAGCCAGGGGTGAACGACCGCCTGCATAGCTACAAAAAAAACAACCTATCCACCTAAAACTGACAGAGACCTGAACCCTTAACCCCTCAAACTAAAAGACCTTTAGCTGGACCCAACCCCCCTCCCATCCCTGTCCCTCGCATGAAGCACTGAGCATAATACCCATATACAAAGCGAGCAGTAAGGCAATAAAAGCACATATGTAATTGTCACATGCATAGCAACACAGGAAACACTCTGCATGATTAAAAAACTGATCAAAACTAAGGTAAGTCACTCACTCCCCTGCCTGCAATGGAGTTGGTATTCCTATTACCCCACATCTCCCATTCCTTTGTTCAGAGATTGCATCACCTGACTGAGGAAGGTACCAGTACTCGTAAAGGATATTTTCCTGTCTCAGTCCCTTGTATCTTTTCCTTTGTCAGTTTATTATACATAAGTCCCAAATATATGTAATCTATATAGAAGACGTGCAGACTGCCTCCCCTGTGTCCGCCAGTCTGGTCCCACAGCAAAGCCAGTGTCCCCCTCTTCTGGAGGCTAAGACCCGACCCCACTGGGGGGCACCATCTCCCCTCCACCCTCCAATAAGTGCAAACCTTCTGATCAGTGACATCACATTATATGAAAGAAAGGGGGGGGGGAAGGAGGGAAAGGGAAGAAACCAAAAGAACAAAAAAATACATATTGTTAACTCTTAATGCATTTGTCCCTCAGATGAGATGGCATATGGTCCTCAGCCACCCCAATCTCTGGCGGGGAGGACACCAAACTATCTTGGATGTGTCAGCAAGTCACAGGTATACAAGCAGGACTGAGTGACTTAGTCTCCAGAGTCGTCAGCAGAGAAATTCAGGGTACACTGACTAGCAGGCGTCCGCAAAAACCTTACGTTCTGGGCCCATCAGAGCCAGGGGCCGCTACAGGCCTGGAGGAGTAGAGCGTGTGTTGATGTGCTTCCATTATAACATTTAAAGCATCAAGTTAAAGAGTGTCCAGCCAACTTCCAGCCTCCTCCTCAGAAGTATAAAAACCAGTTATACTATTATGAATTACCCACAGATTTGCCGTGTACAGCATGAAATAGGCAATATTTTTTTTCTTGGAGACATCTTTTAACCTCCAGAAATTTCTGTCTCTGGCGCTGGACATCAAGAAAGAAGTTGGGAAATACAGAGATTCTCTGGTTTTCAAACTCTACCACACCGTTTATCTGAGCCTTCCTCATTATGGCATCTCTGTCATGGAAGTTAAGAATTTTAGCTATAATGGGTCGTGGCATGGCTCCTTCCAGAGGCTGCGTAGATGGGACTCTATGTGCCCTTTCCATCACAAAGGAGCTGAACAAGTCATCCACTCCCAGGGATGTTCTAATCCATTGTTCCTGGAATTCTTCCGGGTTACACCCCTCAGCCGTGTCAGGAAGTACTAACAGCCTGAGATTACTGCATCTGGATCTGTTTTCTAAGTTGTCTGCCTTGCGTTGAAGGGATGTCACTTGTCTCCTCAGGGATTCTATGATGTCTGTCATAAGCATGATGGAATCTTCCACAGCAGAGACCCTTCTCTGCATGTCTAGCACTTTTTCTCGTATGATTTGTTGGTCCTCCCTCAGAAGGTTCAACTTCTAGCAGTTCGTAATAGCCGCCATCATTTCAGTAAAGTGAGAATTAGCAGTCTCATCTTGATCAGATGCCTGGGGGGGGGGGGGCGAGTGGGATGCCGAAGGGGACTCCAGTATCGCTTCCATTTCTTCTTCTGCTATTTGATGTCTAACGTATTTGCTTAGCTTAGATTTATATTCCCCTGACTTCCTCTCAGTTTTTCAAAGAGGGTTTTGGTTTGGACTCTCGGCTGACTGGAAAAATTTGCATTGCTGCTTTCTTTAGGATATATTGATAGGGACCAACAGGATGTTAATTACAACATTGAGTTGCAATACAGTGTCATAGATCTGCTGATCCCCTATGCTATACTGTGTGTAGGGATCTCAGAACGCTAGTCCATGTCAGGACAGGCCCCCTTTGCAGAGAATAACCATCATGGCATCCAGATTAAAGGCTGGAATGGAGTATTCCACACTGTATAGCTGAGGAGCTTCTATATATGGTGCTATAAATGGTGAGCCAATGTATGACCCCGAATGCCAGGCCTTGGACATTCAATTCCTGGGGGTGTTAATCATGTCCACAATCACTGAGCACTAATGCTCCAGTTAAAGTTATTAAACAGACCCTTTCTCCTCTGTTCTGTATATTAAGAAGCAATTAAGCTGCAAGGCCCAATGTGAGGGAAAAGGCTAGGGAAGGCTGTAGGTAGCCAGGCAGCCACAGTGTAAATATTTGTAGATTGTGTTACTTGACAGGTGAGGTCTCTTAAGTCTCACCCTCCCAGGGCCACTCTTATCCAGCCCGTCCACCTTCTCACCTGGATCACCTCTCAGGTCCAGCGGCAAAGTCTCCGGCTGCAAATGTAGGCCATACTACATGGTGAGAACAGGACTCCTTGTGTGTGCCTTTCACATCAGCCGGATCAGTGTTTCCCAAGATACACCCTGCTATGTCTCAACAGGTGCCCCCTCAACCATCTCCTGGCCGAACATGGTCACAGGTGAACCCGACAAGATGCAGGCTTCGCCTGCCGCACAGGCCTGCATGTTGCAGGATGGTTCCTCTCCAGTCCGCTCCAGAAATTCGAGTAATGGCTTATTCCTCCGGTGTCGGGAAGCCTGGCCAGCATATAAATATATATACGGGAATGTGTGTATTTAAGGGGTTAAATTGCCTTGCATAAGGGGTTTAGCATCAGAACAGAAGCAGGTTGCATCCGCTCAGTCCATCTTCTGGCCATGTCCCCCAATCAATTTCTTTTTACATTTATGTTCACTATGTTTGCTACTGCTTGCACGACAGTTTATTCTGCTTGTTTGTCTCACTGTCATATGTAGCTGTTGGTTGAACTTCTACAACTTCTTCCATTATCATGGAGCAAACCAACTGCATCATCGGGAATAAGTAAAAATTCTCACTGGTTTAAATTAGCCTTAAATAGTTAGGTGACACATCCAATAGCATAAAAACATTATTTATTTTTTATTTTATGCCTCCGTTTCGTTTAAAATTAACTTACAAAAGTCTGTGATGCAGCCACTTCTGGGTGACTGCGGTTCTCTGCGGTTACAGAGCTCTGCCTCTGCTCTCCTCCCTCTTTCGATGACAGAGTCTTCTGTCAGTAAGCTGGTGTGGTCTCATTGGCAGAGATTGATATCTAGCCAATGAGATTGCTCCAGCTTACAGAGAGAAGCCTCCGTCATTGGAGGAAGGAGGAGAGCTCTGACAGAGCATTGGGCTGCAGTCTGTATGGAAGTGGCTATAGCCTAGACTTTTATAAGTTACATTTAAACCAAACGGAAGCTTAAAATAAAAAATAAATAACGTTTTTATGCTATTGGATGTGTCCCCTAACTATTTATGGGATGTTGTGCATAGGTGACACATCCACTTTAAAGGGTTAGTAATGTCAAATTATAATTTTATCCTGTGTTGTAGATTTAAAAAAAATAAATTATATGGAGCAAATCCCATCTCTCAAACCTTTATGGTTTGGGACATATTCTCCGCTAAAGTTCCACCCTCCCTTATGTCAACTGTAAAGCTGACAGAAGGAGATACATGTCGACCGACATGAGGAGGCTCTTCAGCACAGCCAAAATAGTGATATTTAAAAAGAACTGCTTCATTGGAACAGTCTACAATGTGTGCTTGCAAACCAGGCACACTTTGTAGACAGTTCCATTGAAGTAATTCTTTTTAAATATCTCTATTTCGGCTCTGCTGAAGAGCCGCTGGCTGGTCCCAGGACCAGGAACACCTGCTGTCAGTAGATCGCTGACGTCAGGAGAAGGGGAGGGAGGGGGAACTTTATCAGCTAATATCTCTCAAACCATAAAGGTTTGAGAGATGGGATTTGCTCCACATAATTTATTTTTTTAAATCTACAACAAAGGATAAAATTATAATTGGACATTACTAACCCTTTAAAATGTCCTGGCCTCGCAGGTATGAAAATGGTCACATGGTCCTAACACTGAAATTTTTAATAGACTCATTTAATACATAGGAATTTGAGGAATGTATATTTGTCCCCTGAGGTTCCGTTGGAAAGGACTCACTGAGAATAATTCAAGAGGTTAAAGGACCCATGTATGTAAGGAGACACTTTGACAGCTTTTATTTCTTCCCTTTGGGGCATTCAGTTTGTTCCAGAAATTCCTCTCTTCTTTTGAGGATAAGGCCCGTATGGAACTCCTGAGGTAAAACAACTGCATCATAGGGGACAATATTTCCAATAATTTAAACTCTCTAGCATTCAGTGGATTAACCCTTTCAGTGCCAGAGAGGTGCTCAGCATATTGTTTTGCAATGTGTTGGGCAACCCTCTGGCATTTAATTAAATACCTAATTTAGATCAATCATTTAACCCTTTTAGTGCCAGAGAAGTATGCAATGCATTGTAAAGCAGTGCATTGTGTACCCCTCTGGCACTCATAGGGTTAAATAAAATGGAAGCTTTATTTCTACCCTGTGGTGCAGTTGGTTTGCTCCAGAATTGTTACACTTTTATTATTATTTACTTCTTTTTATAAGTTTCATTTATTGACGCCATACGTACTGAGTTCATCTCTACCAATTTAATATTTTTCTAGTATAAATTTTTTTTCCTCAGTTTTGCACTTGGTTATAACATGAGCACACTTTATTGTTTAGACGATGTTATCTCTACATAATAAAAGTCAACTATCACTTGAAGAGTGCTCTTTTGGCAAATGTATTCCACTGGGGGCAGAACTGCTGGTGAAGCTGGTGCTGAACTATGAGCCACAGCTGGCCAACTCGGAGAAGAACAGGGGTCTGAAAAGATATTCCTGAGATTCCTTTATTGGTGGAGTGAAAAGAGATTGAACTGCAAGTCTGAAGTCTCTCAGTTCAGCCTCTTGTATTGCATGATGTAGTCCCCATAGACCCTCTGGGATAGACAAGGCCAAGCATAGAGGGTCTATCTATGGCAGCTGTATGCAGGGTCTGTGGCCAAGAGCTGCGCTCTGGGTTGTGTTTTAGCCAAGGGGGCAGCTGCTTGGGGTTGTACAATACAGCACAATGCAGCCCTCACATAGGAACAGACAGTAAAACATGATATTTGCCCTTTAAGTAAGTTATTACATTTCTCATATACTATTTTATTCTTCCTTTGGGGTTTTCTGTTTTTTTAATTACCAGATGTAATAGTCAGGTATTTATTTACTAACATTTTTATGGCTATTTCACTAAAGAATGTGTTGTATTACTAGAAGAAATATCCCTGTGATGCCAGAGTTGAGTATCTTCCTATATTCACCCCATAGTCTAAGTCTCAGGTCTGTCTTTTTTCAGTCTATCTCACTCAGTCTCTCTCAGTCTGTCTGTGTTTCTCTATTTGCCAGTCATTCTGTCTCTCCCTCTCAGTGTGTTTCTGTATCTGTCTCTGTCTATCTTCTGTTGTATGGCTCTCACTCTTAATGTGTGTCTCATTCAGTCTCTCTCACTGTGTTTCTGCCTCTCTATCATTCTGTCTCTCACTCCCTCACCCTCAGTATGTCTTGCTATCTCTCTCATTCTCAATCTTTTTCTCTGTTTCTCAATCTGATTATCTCTTACTCTGCTTCTTCTTTTGGTTTTTCTATGTTTTTCAGTTTATATTGCCAACTCTTTGCCACTGTCTGTCTCTCATTCTGAGGATGATGGGAATTGATGTCTATCAGCAGCTGGGGAGCCACGGGTTTCCAGCCCTACTTTAGGCTGTGCTCAATATAGCAGCAGTCTGGGAACTCTGCGAAGATGAATGATCAGATACAAACAATATAAACACATATCGTAACAAATAAAGGAAATTTTCTTTTGCTTTTACTGATTTTTAGTTATCTAAGCTCAAGAGCTGCCATGAAATAGATAAATAATTCCCAGAATTCATTTGCCCCCTGTGCATTACTACTACTCCCAATGCTAAACCAAGGGTGGGACAGGCACAGAATGTGACTTTCATTTTCATACTTGCTGTGTTTCATTTTGCTCCAATAATTCCATCCATAGCTCTGGTTTTAAAGCAGTGGGCTCGGGACCTTGTTTTTAATAGTTGTCAGCCATTGTTGTTAGTTTGTTGTCAGTCATTACTGCACAAATTTGTGATTTTGTTTTTTAATCGTATCCATAGGTTGTAATTTCCATGACCAAGTGTCTGTGTTGCACAATGTGTTAGACTGCTTGTCAGTCCTTGATTTCCCATTAGGCAGAGTAGGCAACTGCCTAGAACTCCAAATTTAGAGTTGAATGACAGCTCTGCTGGGCACACCAACATTCTGAACAGTGGGTGAAGACAGAGCAATCTGAATGTCCCTTCACCAGTTTTACACCCCTTTACTGCTTATTATTTAACCGCTTGGATAGTAGAGCGATCTCAAATGTATTGCTAAGCAATGCATTGGAAGACTTTCTAGCAGCCAATAGGTTAAAGCTTTTTGTACTTGTCTGTAATAGGTCAAAGGTATTTTCTGTACCAGGAAACAGTGATTGGGACTGAGAGCAGGTCATATGAAGAGAGATGGAATGGTCATGGGAGAAGCTAAGGGTCCCTACAGTGCCTATGGGTGTCTGGAATGCAAATCTGGCACTGGGTGCTTGTTAACTTGGTTTTGAACTATGTGTTGGTGATTCAGAGGCTGATGTACTATGGAAAAGTAGAGCAATTCTGGGACAAAATAACTGCACCATAGCAAACAAATAGCGATTACCATTGCCCTAAATGAGGCTTTTAATACCTTGGTTGCTAATGAAGTTCTCAATAGTGCAGTTCTCTAGCATTAAGGGGGTAAAAATATCCATTTAAACAGGTTGTGCAGAAGGGCATTTGGTCTCCAGATTCACCATAGGAAACAATTCAGAATTCCCCAAATTCCCGGGGATTTAGATGGGGCCATTGAGCCCTTGAACAGGTGCATTGCCCTGGAGACCTATTTAATTCCATATGAATGTTTCTCTGTCTCCATTAGTGTATTACTGTGCCAGATATTTATACATTCTACTTATACTAGTCTTTTTGTTTTTTACAGCAAGAAGATAGAAGAGAAGAAAGAAGACCGAAGAGAAGAATGAAGAGAAGGACAGAAGATGACCAGGAAACTGAGGATTCTGCTGCACATCAGGATTAATGGTATGTGTTACTTGTAATGTGATGTTTTTTTAACTTAGTCAGGTTAACTCTATGAATGCCGGTGTGGTAATTATACCCCACTGACACTCATAGAGTTAATTCTACTAACGTCTGACAGATTTTTCATACTTTGGATATATTGATTTGAGGCTTAGAGCTCCATATCAATACATCCACTGAGGACTTAGGTTTTTTTTTTTAATTCAAATTTCTGTGTTGGCTGTTTAAACATCTGATAAGGGACTCAAGTTAAAAAAAAGTAGGTCTTAACTTTCCTTCGATAACTTGAGTCCCTTATCAGGTTTTCATGGCTAACGCAGACATTTGAATTGCAATTTATGGTGTTTTCATCATTTTTTTATGGCTGAAAACACCTCTTACCTTTAACACGAGACGGCTCTTTTTTTGCCGGTATTTTTTCACAGAACATGCATTTGAATAGCTTACTGTGCTGGAAAAAATGCGGTTGGCAGAAAAAACAGCCGTCTCTAACATTTGGATCGAGCCCTATATCTTTCATTATGTGATTGCTTTGAAGCTGGGCCAGTAGAAATGGTGGTCCAACACTGGCTGCTCACTCCTACTTATAATACAAATTAAACTGAAATCTTATAGTGCAATAGTTTTGCCATAAAAGGATGTAAATGTGTGAGAAATGTAGTTGCTGGCCCATCTTAATAAATTTTTTCTTTTATGACACAATATTAATTTAATATTGGTTTAGTGGACTGCATGTTATTTTACAATTAAAAATGGGGCATTTATTTTGTATTTACTTTAAAAACTGGCAAAAATAACTTTTCATCATGTTTTTAGTAAAAAACTAGGGGCTGTGCTGTGAAGACTCAAAATGGCTCCTTTCAGCTATTTGGGTGGTCAGAAATCTGAGTGAACCATTAGACTTCATGGGGGTTATGTGCTAAGGTGTGATAAAGTGGCAATAAAATGGCGACAACTTCTCCAGTGAAATCACTTCTACAGTTCCTATGTTATTCTATGGAGGTTATGCACTAAAATCTCTTCTGCTTGAGAAACATTAGTGCATAGGCTTTGTAGAATAACACAGGATCTGGAGAAGTGATCTCACCTGAGAAGTTATCTCTGCTTTATCACTCTTTATCACATCTTAATGCATCTCCCCCCAGATCTTACCATCTAGTTACTATTGTTTATTTTTTGAGCGTGTACCAGGGATCAATTCCAGAATCCTTTTTGGTTCTCCATCTGGACATGCTGGACTTTCAGTGCAGCCCAGCTCCTTAGCATACCTGACTATGGGATAACATACATGACAGTTTCTCTTTAAAACAGCATGACTGCTCCAAAGCTGTAACCTAGGAGAGATATGTATATCTCCCCATCTGCCTTCTATTTCCATGCTAATATCCTGTGACTAAAACCTTATCTACCCAGCTACATTTACTTGCTTAAATTGCCCTGACCATTTTTGAAATATACATTTATGCCACCTTACATCATCTATTGAGACTAGCTTTCATTTGTTCTTTTCTTCTGCAGGAAAGTTACATTTGATGTTTATGAAAATGAAAAACAGTTCTCTTAATTGCTCTGGACAGTGCTTTATGATACGGGTCTCATGCTGTGATGAGCCGTTTTATTTCTGTATATGTGAAATATAAAGTACTTAGTTATAAATGATTAGAGTGCACTAATAGAAAGTTATGAGAATTAGGTGAAGCTTGGTTGTAATTTTTATTAATGTATGTTTTGAAAGCAACTGGAATACACAATTGCACAAAGGCACATGCTAAATGCAAATAAATAACTTCAATTAAATAAACAAAAATAGTACAATTGCATGATTTTAACATACATTATGAACACTTCAAATGCAAATGCCAGTTTAAACTAAGCCCTGAGCGTTTTCTGTTAAATGTATATGTATAAATCTGTCATAGTTAAAACCTTATCTCTGAATAATGTTGCTATCCAGCTAATGCTGATATTATCCACTAGAAATGGGTATTGTGGATATGCTCATGCTAATGTCACCATTAGTCGGCTAATGTCCACATTATACAAATATGCTTGGCTAATTTATGCATTTGTGTGTTTCTGCCTTTACCAGTGTTGTCATGCATTTTGTCAGTGCTTTAATATATGGTCTGGAATTAGTTAGCTGGATTCTTGCATGACTGCATATTTATGTTATAGAGGATTTGAACAACCTGGTGGCTGGATGTGGTTCAGAGCAGGGTTATATTACATGGTCTGCAGATCCAGTATTTGTACTGAACCGGTACAGCATTTCAAGGTGGCAAGACCCACTGGCTGGATGATGCTCACTGGTTATATTATAGGGCTAGGTGTTGGTGTTTGTAATTTGGGGTTAGGGTGATGAATTGGAAGAGTATTAGAGCTAGGGTGTGGGTTTAGTGGTAAGTTTAGAGAATGATTTAAGGTTCACATAACAGTACAGACTGGTTGCACTCATGTGACATTCACAGCAGGCATGCCTTTCCAAAAATTATGAACAGACCTATAGCAGCATCTTGGAAGGAGCACAGGTATACTGGAGGAGGACTGATAGTATGTATGTATGTATCTTTATTTATATAGCGCTATACATGTACACAGCACTTTACAGATGTTGAAATAGTACAATACAAAATACAGAACTTGGTCAAGAGCATTAGGCCAAAGTGTGATCATTGCACTATTTGTGGGGGAAAGTGCAGCAAGGGAATCATACACTGGGAAAGGGACCCTGCCCCATGGACTTTACATTCTAATTAGAATTCATGATGACATACAGAAACAGTTGGAGGATCATAAGTGCAAGTAAAAGACAGAAGGATTCTGATGTGACTACTGGTGTGCAAAAGGAGGATAGTGTTACTGAGATGCCTCCTTGAGCAGGTGGGTTTTGAGGAGATGCATGAAAGTGATGAGTGTGGATGATTGATGAATGGTGATAGGGAGGGCATTCCAAAGTCGAGGAGCAGCCAGTGAAAAGATTGTCGATGACAGATGGCTTGAGTTGTGTAGGGAGAGGATAGGAAGAACCCTTGAGAAGACCGTAGGTGACAGGAAGGGGTGTAGCCAGAGATACAGAGACTTAAAGGAGAGGAGGAGAATCTTGTAAGAAATACAATACTTTATAGGTAGCCAGCTGAGGAATTTCAGGAGATGAGAGGGAAGGTAGTTGGGAGCAAATATGGTGATTCTTGCGGCTGAATTGATAACAGATTGAAGTGGAGAACCATGAGAAGCAGGAAGACCAGAGAGTAGAATGTTGCAGTAGTAGAGTCTAAAGAGAATGAGTGCCTGAGGGAGAGTTTTTGCAGTTGACATACAGAGGAAGGAACTCATTTTGGCAATATTTTTCAGGAATAAACTACATTTTTGGTGACAACTTGGATATGGTGGGAGAATGTTTATGTAGAATCAAGTCTGACCCAAAGAGAGAGTACTTTGGATACTGAGTGGATGGCAGAGTTGTCGATTGTGATGGAGAAGGGGGTTGGTGGATGGGTTTTAGGAGGGAACACAACCAGCTCTGTCTTAGTCATATTACCTTTAAGATGGCCGTGGGCCATCCATGATGAAATGGCTGAGAGACATTAAGTGACTTGAGACTGCACAGCTGGAGTGAGGTCAGGGAAAGAGAGATAGATTAGTGTGTCATCTGCATACAGATGGTAAATAAAGCCAAGAGATGAGATGAAGTCAACAAGTGAGAGAGTGTAGAGGGAAAAGAGAAGTGGTCCCAAGACTGATCCCTGAGGTACACTTACTGAGAAGTCATGGGAGGATGATAAAGCATTAGCAAAGGAAACACTGAAAGTACGTTTAGAGAGGTAGGAGGAAATCCATTATAGAGGTGTGTCATGGATGTCAAGGGCCTGCATTGTGTCCAGAAGACGTGCATGGTTAACAGTGTCAAAAACAGCAGATATATCTAGTAGAGCAGTAACGTATGTAGATAAGCCTTTAAAAACGTTATTATATTTTAACAAAACTTATTTGGCATCTGGTATGCCCCTGTAACTAGGGGTGGGCAAAAATTCTCTGCGGCAAGATCTCCTGTGAAAACCACATTGTTGTCTGCTTTTTCGCAGGAAAATTCACTTTAAAACCAGAGATTAAAATCTTCACATTTTTTGCCTGTTTGACATTTATGTCAAACGTATTTATGCCAAACACCCTCCACAGAAATCTAGCACCACTGTTGCTGTACCCCCTGACTCTCCAGAAAGGCAACTAGAGGCAAGGTGGAGATCAAAGAGGAGGAAGAATAGAGAAACCTAGTCAGAGATTGGAAGTTCCATGATAAGTGAAACAACTATCTCGATATCATCTTCTTCATCTGGGGTAACTACATCTTCTTCCAATATACCTCGTTCATTGTTTCCTCCCCCACCAAATGATAGCCACTCTGTAGATGTTAGGATGTGGCAGTTCGTGTCCACCCATTGCACACTGTGTTGTGCATTGACCACACGTGGCAGTGTGGTGGATGAGAATCACAAGCAGGGCATCAAGTGGCATCTGTGGAGATTCTATCCCACAGAATATGCTAAGATGGGGGCAGGGAGGCTTCATCATTACTATTAAACTGTCATCAGTTTCCAGATCTGAACAAGGGGTTCAGTGACAGCGGCAGTACTTGGGTTCTGGTGTCATGGTGTTTGGATACAGTTGTGCCCCATATGTTATTTACCACACACACTGTACACATTGCAGATGCTGATGAGACCCACAGTTCCTGCTGTCAAGGGAAACATTTATATTCTAATTACAACACACCCATGATTTTGGAGGAGGGACAGGTGGAGACAAATTATTGGCCAACTTCTTTTCTCCACATATACTGGGGGCTACTGTGCATCACTGGAGCTAGGTGTGGCAAGTGGAACCTTAATCATACATCACCCATATTATTTCTATTGCTGTCCCCATTCCCATTCAGCTGCCTAATCATCCTTCTGCTTAAACAACTCAGCAGCAGTTTCAAATTCCGCAGTTATGGACTCAGGACTCAGAAGGACACTTGACTATGGGCAGTGGCCACTGGCCAACACATCATGACCTGGCACTAGGTCAGCAGGGCATTTTTTTCCTCAGGGCTTGAGCTTTAAAAAAAAAAAAATGCAAAAAACCCCCCATAGTCCTACAAAAAAAATTTGTTGGAGGGGGTTGTCGCTAACAAGACTAAGTCCTACAAATCAATGTTTCCTTAGGGCTTGTGCCAAACAAGCTTAAGTCCTACAAATCAATGTTTCATTAGGGCTTGTGCCAAACAAACGTAAGTCCTACAAATCATTGTTTCCTTAGGGCTTGTGCCAAACAAGCTTAAGTCCTACAAATCAATGTTTCCTCAGGACTTGTGCCTCTAATAAGTCTAAGTCCTACAAATCAATGTTTCCTGAGGGCTTGGGCCTCTAAAAACAAATCTAACAAATCATCCTCTACAAAATACTCTATCAAGTCAAGTATCAGCTTATGTCAGGGGGTTCCTGTCTCTATCACTTTACATACAAATGTATTATTTAACCCCTTCGCGACACAGGACGTACATGTACGTCCTGTGTGGCTGTCACTTAGTGACAGAGGACGTACATGTACGTCCCGGAAATCCGGCTCCCCGCGCGGCTGCACGCCGTTCGGGGACTCCGGATTCTTTTACAAAAAAAAAAAAAATTGTTAGACGGGCGTTAAGTGACGGCCGCGTCTGCACGCGGCCGTCACTAAGGGGTTAATTTTGTTTATTTATTTTTTTTATTAACTGTCCCTGCTCAATACCAGCAAAGAGCCCCCCCCAAAACAAATTCCCTGTTCAAGTGAGTCATTCCCCAGACTCCACCCACCAACACAGGCACCCTCCTCAGACCCCTTTTTTACCATGTCTTATGGTTTTTTTTAATTGTGTTTACATTTATTTTTTATTAACTGCCCCAAATCCCAGTAAACAACCCCCCTCAAAAAACATTCCCTGTTCAACTGATTATTTCTCCACACCCCACCAAAACAGGCACCCTAGTGCCCCTTTTATACTATGCCTTTGGGAAATAAAATAATATTTGTTATGTGTTGTGTGTAATTTCAATGTTCCCATTGATTTCAATGGAATGAGCTAGTGGAAAAAAGTGGAAAAATTGCACTTTTCACTGGAAATTATTTGCCAAGCGGGAAGTGCCATTATTCACCCATCCCTACCTGTAACTTCAGAAAGACTTTTTTTCAGTAGTGGTAGCCACTAGTTCTTACAATTTTTTTTTACAGATGGTTTAGTGCAAAGTAACCATTTAAGATATTACAAGAGCAGCTTACACACTGATAAACCTTTGCAAAAAGAATCATAATTAAAAGTAAACCATTACCTTTACCATGTACCCAGGCTATGTAAGAGTAAGCCTACAATGTAAGAGCAATCCTTGAAGAAAACAGTTAGCAAGCCTTGAAAATTAAGCACTGAAAAAATTGTGTGAGGCCTAAGGCAAGGTGAGCCTTGAAAAAGTGTTAGCACTTAGAGAAGGGCTACAGAAGAATGAGCCTTGAAAAATGTTTTGCTGGTGAACTGGGGGACTGGCAAGTGACAACATCAAGTGACTGTGGGTAATGATGGTAGATGACTCACTTCCCACACCCATGATTTCAGGAGAGGTAGAGGAGGAGAAGGAGTTTTGTGACTGGACTTTTTCTGCCCAGTTGCACCTGAAATGGTGGTGGCTTGTTGTAGTGCTACTTCTGCCTTAGCACCTTGACTAGTAGGAACCACCACCACCAGTCCCATATCACCACTGGTGCTGCTTCCACCAACATATTCCGTGGGGGGGAATTATCCCTGTTCCACTCCCACAACCAGTATTGCTACTCATGTACATGTTTGACACCAATGTTATACCGTGACATCTGATGCTCAGGTGACTCAACAGGAACTAAATTAGCAAACACCATAATGTCACTACTATTGGTGATATCCATTCCCATTTGTAGCTCTCACCATTTGTTTGAGCTACTAAAGCTTTCATTTTACTGTAATCATTATCAACATACCAGCATCATCATTACCACTATCATCAGCAGCAGTACCACTAACAGACTCTTCCTCCTCTCTTGGTGGGGACATAGGTGTTGTACCTGGTATCATACTCCCTATCACAGTAGGCACACCATGTCTCTGAGGATGTGGTGGCACACATACCATCTGCTGGTGATGGACTCAGCTACTTGTCTTTTTATTTTTAAATGTGGATTTTTTCACACCAGTAGTAGCCATCCAATACCTGCTATTAATTTTAATCAGAGCCCAGAAAGCAACAGCAGTAACACAAGTGGTAACTACTATTAGTCTTCCAAGCTATTTTTACAATCTCTTTCTCTCCTAAGGATTGCATAGTTTTGCAAAATGAATTATTACGGGCATAGAACTCATAAGCGGACATTGACAAGTTCTCATGATAATTTCATTGGTGGTAGTAAAAATTTGGACGTTGTAATGGATTTTCTATCAGCAAGAATTTGCATGAAATTTTCTTTTTTGAATTGAGAATTCCCAGAAAATGAAACTGGGGCTTTTCATCTATTCATACCGCCAAACCAAAAAATAGCCATTTGGCAAATATTTTCTGTTGTAATGGTATTTAGACCTAACTTTGTATATTTGAAAACTTAATTCAAAACTTCCTGTTGTGTTAGATAAACTACCAGCAGTTGTATGTTTTCGGAAACATTGAGAAAATGAAAGTTTCCCTCATTGCAGTTTCATATGGTAATGAATGTCTGTGCTATACTCAGAAGGTCATTAGCAAAAGAACTTCATTAGCAAAAATCAGCATTCAGCATTCAGATAGCTAACCATACAGACATAAAAGTTTCAATATCTTCTAAACTATCCGATGCTAAAACACCACTTACTTTCTTCAGAAGTCAAGTCCCGCATTTTCAAGATTATCAGGCAAAACGATGTCAATCTTCCCCTGCGGGTGATATGCTTCCATTCACCGCCCACTTCCTTCAATTGGCTTTCAGAAACCTACCGGCTCCAACCAATGGTAATGCCCTGTGAGGATCTGAAGGTCCTCACAAGGCAATACCATAGCTGGAAGGAAGCGGGCAGCGAATGGAAGCATGCTGCCCGGAGGGAAAGATTGACATTGTTTATTTGTTTCCTGATAATCTTGAAAATGCAGGGACTTGACTTTGAAGAAAAGTGGTATTTTAGCATCAGATAGTGCTGGGGGAGGGAGGGAAGGTTTCTGACAGGCTTAATTTTTTTTTTGTAAGAGGGGAAAACAAGGGTGCGTATTATACATAGGCACTCTTGTTTCCCCCTAAAATCTTGGGTATAATATACACCTGCGTATTATACACAGGAACGTATTATACCTGAGATTTTACAGTAAGTCAATGGATACTTTGGAAATATGTACTTGTCCCTTATGGTGCAGTCTGTTTGGTCTAGAATGGCTCCTCTTTAGCTTCTTTTGTCTCCTTAACCCCTTTTTTTAAATACATGTTACTTGGCTTTTCTTGTTGAGCAAAACATTAAGTACTCCCAACTGTTGGCAGATTTTTCATTAAAAAACAAAAACTACATCTCATCCTTGTTATTTGTAAATAAAACAGTGCCAGTTTCCAGAAGGCAATTTTATTATGCAATGCACTTCATGAGTGACCTTACATCACTGACTACAGCTCTCCATAATTAGTGTAAGTCATAACAATATGTGATGAATTTAAAGTTGAGCTGTCATCATGATTCTAGTTTGCATATTTGAAAACATAATTAAAAACTGCCTATGTGTGCCGCAAAACCAGCAAATGTACAGTTAAGGAGGTATTCATAGTTGGTATGTATGCTAATGAAGCCTTTTCAGTGACATATAGTAACATAGTTATATATGCTAAATAAGCTCTTTGCTGCACCAGGAGACTTTCACTGTTCCAAGAAATAAAAGTGTGGATATTTCCTAAGCTATATATCTGCTGGACTTTTGGTTAACATAACACACAGGCAGTTTTGAATTAAGTTTTATATATGTAAAAAAATCAATCAAGTCAATGTTATTTTTAAAAAATTATATGTATTTGAATAGAAAATCTCCCTGCAATGGGAGCTCCCTTGTTTTACATAAAAATACCTATAGCATAACGTTTTTGCACAGAAAGGTTTACTGCTCCTTTGTTCCTTTAAATCTGTCTGCAGTTAAATGGAATTGAATCCTAGTATTCTAAACTCTTCTGAATACATTTTAGAAATTATTTATACATCTTGTTCTATAAGTAGTCACACATTTATACATTACAGATAATGGATAACTTATTTGAAGGCATAACTCCACACATATTTTGATTTAGTACACTTTGCATGTGGGTGATATCGTCATGGGAATATTGAAACCCATTGCAAGAGCAGTAATGTAGTAAACAGGCCTCAAAGTTCATCTTATAAAAAGTATGTTTTATTGAAGATGTTGACACATGTAGGGCTTAGCCTTTGACCACGACAAATACACTTCACTGCACATGACTTGTCAATATGTTCAAAGGTCATTAGTCTCAGCTAGTTGTTAGTCCACAGGGATACATTTGTTCAGTACATTTCCTTTTTAAGACCTGTGTTTTCCAACATTCTTGATCACGGACAATAAATATACATACTTTCCTTTATCATATATAGATTTTTTTCATTTATTTATGTAGGACTACGGTTAATTTTAGGCACATTTTACCTCAGGCGTTCTATAGACAACTCATTTTGACTTGCTTAGCTTTGAGTAGGTAGGGATATGAGGCTGATATTCACAGAACTGGATTAATTATGGAGCAAACCAAATGAGCTATTGGGGCAAATTTAAATTACACAAAATCTCATTGATTTTAACCCCTTGAATGCTATAGAGGCCTCCACTGCATTACTTCAAATTTAAATCAATGTGAAGCAATGAGCTGTACATTTTTCTCTAGTAGTAATTTGTGAACAATTTTACCTCAAAAGAGAAAAGTGGTGAAAATGTGCATATATACTGACCCCTCAGCCTTGTCCCACTGTACTGGTTGCCATATTATCACACATAGTTGTTTATCCCACAGTAGCCGTAGAACAACCCATTCTGAGTCCTTCCTTGTTCCACTGGTAGCCATGTAACCACGCATACTGCATCCCCACCTCCAGCCTTGTCGTACTGCACTGGTAGCCATAGAACCACATATGTTGATCCCACAGCCTTGTTAAACTGTAGCAATAGAATCACACATACTGAAAGGGATAGTAATACTTAAGTATTACTAATCCCTATATTAAAGTCCTATTAAAAATAAATTTATTGCTCCCAGTGTCATCTCTCAAACCTTTATGGTTTGAGAGATGATCGCTCCTAAAGTTGCCCTCTCCCCCCCACCTTCCCCGTAGTCAGCATTCTAGCTGACTGCAGGGAAGCCAGTCGTACGACTTTCAGGCGGCTCTGCAGCACAGCTGCGATCGCGTTAATAAAAAAGAAAACTTTCACTGAAATGGTCTTCTACATCTGCTTGGTTTGCAAGCACGCGTAGAAGACCATTTTAGTGAAATATTTTTTTTATTAATGCGATCGCGGCTCTGCTGCAGAGCCGCCTGATGATCTATGACCGGATTTCCCTTCAGTCAGCTACAACGCTGACTTCGGGGAAGGGGGAGGGCAACTTTAGGAGTGATCATCTCTCAAACCATAAAGGTTTGAGAGATGACACTGGGGGCAATATATTTCTTTTTAATAGGACTTTACTATAGGGATTAGTAATACTTAAGTATTACTATCCCTTGAATGGCCTCCTATTCAATGGGACAGGACCATCATGGGGCTGTGGGAAGGGGGATTTAATTTTTATGTCAAGTTACCTCAGCCAAATAGACTGAGAATTTGGAAGGACATAGCGACATAGGTGGGAAGCGGGGTTTATAAGGCATTGCGCTCCTAGTTACCTGAGCACTGCCTGGATCGTGCTGGGTGCAAATCACACATACCATGATAATAATGGAAGAAGACATAAAAAATGTAATGTAATGCATCCGGTCTCAGGTTCAGTCTTCCGGTGACATTAGTTGGCAGTTGGAATGCCTCTATGGAGCTCTGTCTATTTTATGTGCCCTAGTTGCTTCATAGTCTACAGCCATAGGAAGTACTTCAGAGGAAAAGGCCATTGCTGCAGGCTGCTGAGGAAGAGCTGGGCCAGTATCTTCAGCTAGAGACAGCGTCAATGGAGGTCACAAAGCAGAAAGATGGGAGGAGCAGTGTCAAGAGGAAACCAAGTAGGATGGCTTCCAGGTCTGCAAGTCAGAAGCCAGCAAGACAGAAGGACTTTAATGATATTACAGTCATTGCTACACAGAAGAAGAGGAAGATAAAGTCAGCACCCACACCTCTTCCTCCTCACCTATCAGAAGTCAAGCAGCAGAGCAGCAGACACTAAACATAACTGAAACACAGAAAGAAAGAAAAGCTCACAGCGCTAACTCATCATGAAATATCCATATAATAAATCTAAATTAAATATAAATATAAAGATAAAAAATATAGATAGCAGCAAGAAATGAGAGGGTTCTCCAGTCCCCCTTACGTAAGGCCTAAACCCAAGTGAAAACACATACAAACAGACAAATCTGCGCTCCACTATATACTGTGAATAATATGTGCCCTGTAATGGGCATATATCATAATCCTTATAAATCTAAGTGAAATAAGTGAGAAATAAGTGAGAATTTCGTCCCACAAATTGGCCAATCCGTGTGTAAGCTTATTAGAATAGGACTTACCAAACAGTGAGATACCTTGGCGTGGTTGGTAAGCTTACACACGGATTGGCCAATTTGTGGGACGAAATTCTCACTTATTTCACTTTATAAGGATTATGATATATGCCCATTACAGGGCACACATTATTCACAGTATATAAAGATTCACTAAGGATTATGATATACGCCCATTACACCTGTAACCTGGTCCGATTATGCAAATGAATTCAATTTCATATCAGTAAATGAAAGTGAAATATATGATCACCTCCTCAACCCAAAATTTAAATCCCAATCTAGCCCTGACCAACTACCAGCAATGTTATTAAAGCTCAGTGCCATGGTCATGGCCCAACCGGTTGCATCTTTTGTTAATACCTCTTTGGCATCAGGGTATATACCCAAAGCCTGGAAGGTGGCTAGAGTTGTGCCTATCCACAAAAGTGGGGATAAACATGTAATATCAAATTACAGACCAATATCCCTACTCCCCACTTTATCTAAAATCCTAGAGAAATGTGTACACATGCAATTATATAAGTATTACCAACAGACCAGTTCTTTCACTTCCCTTCAGTCAGGCTTTCATCCAAATCACTCAAGAGTAACGGCCTTCCTAAAAGTAACCAATGATATCCAGACTGGTATGGAAAATGGTGAACTCACTGGAGCCATTTTCCTAGATTTTTCCAAGGCCTTTGACACAGTAGACCATTATATATTCTTATAAGCAAAATCCAAAGCTCAAGACTGGGTAATAATTCTCTAAACTGGTTCAGATCCTATTTATCAGACACATCTTTTTACGCCACAACAGAATATTCCATTTTTTGTGATTTGTGGCAAATGGCCCTTGTCAATAATTTTCTTTAAATGTGGGGGTTGTCTGTATGATATAAGTGGTGGATCTGGAAAAAGCACAGAAAAATGGAAACTTTTGGTTTTCTGTCAAAACTACTGTAGGAAATATTGGGGTTTTCAGCCATCCCTACTAGTATTCAAGATATTAAAATACTAGAGATGCACCGATACCAATTTTTTAAGACCGAGTACAAGTACCGATACTTTTTTCAAGTACTCACCGATACCAATTACCGATACCTTTTTTTTGCGGTCATTTGCCAGTTTTCTAAGTACCTACATGTTTTAGGTACTTGGAAAACTGGCAAATGACCGCAAAAAAAAAGTATTGGTAATTTGTATTGGTGAGTACTTGAAAAATATTATAATTATATATATATATATATATATATATATATATATATATATATATACATACACATACACACACACACCACCTCTTGATTCTCCCTTTTTGACTCTTTCTCCCACCTTTTGCTTCATTCTACCCCCTTGAGCCCCCTTCTTTTGTCTTGGCTTTTGATCCCCCTTTCTCCCACTCCTCCTTGACTCACCTTTTTGCCTCTCTCTCCCTCCTGATCACCCCTCCTTTTGCCTCTTCTTGGCCCCCCTCTTTGGTCTCCTGATCCTTCCTCCTTCTGACTTTTTCTCCCTCTTCACCCCACTGTCTGCCTTTTTCAGCACCCCCTGCCCCATCCTGCCTCCTCAACGCTCCTCTGCCGGGTGCTCACTGTTCTCTCGCGAGCCCCGGCAGAGGTCAGCGTCGGAGCGTTGCCATGGTAACCCGCGGCAATGCTCCGACGCTGTAGGAGTGAGAGAGGTGACCGGGGAGCATTGTGAGCAGCTCCCCAGGCTCCCTCTCTGCAGCACCGACCCTGACACAGGGTATCGGTGCTGGCATCGGCCGCATTTGCACGAGTACAAGTACTCACGCAAATGCTGGTATCGGCACTGATACCGATACCAGTATCGGTATCGGTGCAACCCTATAAAATACCCATTTAAATCAATGAGAATGGAAATATTTCTTATTCCCCTATGGTGCAGTTGTTCTGCTTCTTGAATTACTCCTCTTTTCCTTTCTACATGAGACCTAGTGTTACCACTCTGGACAGCTTTGTGGAATTGTGTCTACATCAATTCTTTAAAGAAAATGCACCAGCTGCGGAGGACCTCAATTACCTACCCCTTATAGTCTCCTTGTAGGCAAAGTGAACATACCCAAATGCAGTTTGATATCCATACTGAGACTTGTAGGGAAAAGGCATGGCACAATGCTGTACAGTATAAGAACATAGTATTCACTGTTTAATTTCTAGGCACCTGGGACATACTAGTTCATACTTGACCTT
This sequence comes from Rhinophrynus dorsalis, assembly GCA_037306005.1. Taxonomy (NCBI): domain Eukaryota; kingdom Metazoa; phylum Chordata; class Amphibia; order Anura; family Rhinophrynidae; genus Rhinophrynus; species Rhinophrynus dorsalis. The sequence continues at coordinate 224,255,073 of CM074723.1, forward strand.
CACATTCATTATACAGTTAGTCTCTTTTCAGTGGTACTGCTAGTTTGTGACAGTGTATGAAAAAAGAAAACAGCACACTGCCAACCTGTACTCATGGCAACACAATACACATGTGAGAAAGGCATATGAGTTCTGAATATATAATATCCTGATACACACAGAATCATGCAAATGTACACACATACTTACACAAACATTCACTTATATACACATATGTATACATATACACACATGGACTCACACTCGCACACATACACATGTATTCACACATACACATGTACATACATATCACACACATATTACACACACACAATCGCACATGCACTATTAACTGACCATGGTAATACCAATATTGAAAATAAAGGAAATAATAAAAAGCAACTGTCACATAAAGAAAAGTAAGGTAAGACCTTCATAGAAATGCCTTACGCATTTCATACTCAGAATGTGTGCTTAATCATAGACCATAAATGTCCCATCTAAATCAGTGTGAATTTAGGACATTTGTATTTGTCCCCTCTAGTACAGTTGACTTGTTCCATTGTTTTTACTTTCTACATGTAGTTCCTATGTTGTTGATAACTGCACGCATACACACAATAAACTCTTTGCACAAACTTGTGGCATTACACATATAAATACTGAGTTGCTCTTCTAAATTGCTTTGCTTAAAGGGTAGCAGCACAGATATTCTCTAGAGCCATCAGAACATAAGTATACTTTTCATCACAGCAGGCAGAAGTATACCTGCACACCTTTATTTAGACACCAAGACTAAAGTAGAAATCAATCAGAAAATTACTACTATGGTACTGTCACTCAAAATTCAATTCTCAGAGCCTCAAAGAGTCTGAAAGAGGAACAACTCCTACTTGAATGCAGAGAGAAAACGATGTGCACATTGAAAATGATGTGCTATGAATAACTGGTGTAATTCTGGAGCAAATCATCTACATTACAGTGGGCAAACTAAAATGAACAAAATTTCACTTAAAGGGATAGTAATACCTAAAATGTAAAAAAAAATATGTTGTAGGGTTCATCCCCCTGAGTAAAACAAGAGTACTCCCACTGCTGAAAGGTGTTTCATTCAAATGTTATTAATTTTTAAAGTTGAATTTTTTAGGTGCAATATCACAGTGGCCTGAAATTTTACAGTGGCGCTGTTGCTACACCGTCCTATGGAGATTTATGGTCCTGAGACCAGAGCTGTCCATAGGATCGTGTAGCAACAGCGCCACTGTACAATTTCAGGCCACTGTGATATTGCACCTAAAAAATTCAACTTTGAAAATTAATAACTTTTGAATGAAACATCTTTCAGCAATGGGAGTACTCTTGTTTTACTCAGGGGGATAAACCCTACAACATATTTTTTTTTACATTTTAGGTATTACTATCCCTTTAAATAGGTTTTTTTTTAACCCTTTGCTTTGTAATGTGTTGCATACCCCTCTCGTACACAGAGTTAAACCCTAAAATGCTAGAGAGGTCACCAGATCTATACGATTTGTGTTGAAGACAACTCAAACATTCAACGTTTACATTCCCCCATATGGATCAATGGAGATTCTTCTTTGTCCCCTATAGTGCAGCTGGCTTGGCCCAGAATTACATATGATAATATACTGAATAAAGATGCTTTGGTACATATGGACAACCATTACTGAAAAATCAACTGCATCATGGGAAGCCATTTAGATGCTGTTTTAACCTCAGTTTTTTCTTTGGGTATTTTCATGGAAAACCTATCATTTTTCACTTTATTCCACAGAAATCCCCTTGCATAGAAACTCCATAAAATGAATGCCTTTTCTCTAACCCCAAGAATTTTGCTGACAGAACTCCTGCAATGGGTGTCTGTGTGTATGAGTAGAGTTACTGCAGTGTCTATTTGTTTGTGTGTACAGTATGTGTACATGTGTGTGTGTAGAATTCCTACAGTGTTTGTATGTATTTGTGTGCATGTGTAGAATTCCTGCTATGTATGTGTGTGTATGTTTGTGTGTGTATATATATGTGTAGAATTCCTGCAGTATGTGTGTGTGTTTATGTGTGTGCATGTGTAGAATTCCTACAGTATGTGTGTGTGTGTGTGTGTATGTGTTTGTGTGTGCATGTGAAGAATTCCTGCTATATATATGTGTGTGTGTGTGTGTGTTTGTGTGTGCATGTGTAGAATTCCTACAGTATGTGTGTGTGTGTGTGTATGTGTTTGTGTGTGCATGTGAAGAATTCCTGCTATATATATGTGTGTGTGTGTGTGTGTTTGTGTGTGCATGTGTAGAATTTCCTGCAGTATGTGTGTTTGTGTGTGTGTGCATGTATAGAATTCCTGCAGTATGTGTGTGTGTTTGTGTGTGTGCATGTGTAGAATTCCTGCTAAGAGTGTGTGTGTGTATGTTTGTGTATGTTTATATATGTGTAGAATTCCTACAGTGTGTGTATGTGTTTGTGTGTGTGCATGTGTAGAATTACTGCTATGTGTGTGTGTGTTTGTGTGTGTGCATGTGTAGAATTCCTGCTATGTGTGTGTGTGTGTGTTTGTGTGTGTGTGCATGTGTAGAATTCCTTCAGTATGTGTGTGTTGTGTGTTTGTGTGTGTGCATGTGTAGAATTCCTGCTAAGAGTGTGTGTGTATGTTTTGTGTGTTTATATATGTGTGGAATTCCTGCAGTATGTGTGTGTGTTTGTGTGTGTGCATGTGTAGAATCACTGCTATATGTGTGTGTGTGTGTTTGTGTGTGTGCATGTGTAGAATTCCTGCTATATATATGTGTGTGTGTGTGTGCATGTGTAGAATTCCTGCTATGTGTGTGTGCATGTGTAGAATTCCTGCTGTATGTGTATGTTTTTGTGTATTTATATATGTGTGGAATTCCTGCAGTGTGTGTGTGTGTTTGTGTGTGTGTGTGTGTGTGTGTGTGCATGAGTGCATGTGTAGAATTCCTGCTATATGTGTGTGTATGTGTAGAATTCCTGCTATGTGTGTGTGTGTGTGTGTGTTTATTTATATATGTGTGGAATTCCTGCAGTATGTGTGTGTTTTTGTACGTGTAGAATCCCTGCTATGTGTGTGTGTGTGTGTTTGTGTGTGTACATGTGTAGAATTCCTGCTGTGTGTGTGTGTGTGTCAGACTCTGCATGTGTGGTTCTATGACTAGCCATACAGTTGGCCAATCCTTGGATTTGGAGATGACAATATGTGTCCTTCTTTGGCTACCAGAGAAGCTAAACAATGCTGCACATCTCACAAGAATACCAGTGAAAGGCAAAAATTGCTATTTTGCACACTTTTCACCCATCCGTATTTGAGAATATGAGGGGCTGAAAGTGTATTGGAAACATCTGTAGCCTTCTAGGGGTTAAAAAGCCCCATTTAAACCAATGGACCTTGTTTTTGTTACCTGTTCTACAGTTGGTTTGCCCCAGAGTCTCTCCATTTTTCTTTTGTGCATAAGACTAATATATTTGAATGAAAATTTTCAGTTGTATTAATCTTTTTGGTAAAAATGTATTAACTCCTTGAATGTTATAGACTTCTCCAAGATATTGTGAAGAAGATAAACATCATGCATTATTCCTTTAACACTGTGAGTGCAAATGAATGGCACTCAAAGGGTCAAATGCTATTGCCTATTTGTGGTCAGTTTCAAAATCCTGCATTATAACATTTGTCCGACAATCACTAATTATGTGTGTTTACTTTCATGTAGGAAACAACATTATGAGTGCCACAGGGTATGCACAAAATATTGTTTCTCAATGTATTGTGTACTCCTCTGGCACTCAAAGGGTTAAAGGAAACTTCATTAAGAAACTAATGTGGTGTTGAACTCTGATACTATACTGTAATATCAGTAATCAACCTAGTCTGGTTATTTAATCACTTTTGTTATTAATTCCTATATCTTTTATTCAGTGCTATTTGTACAATCCCCCAACCCCTCTGCACTGTTGCAAAGCCTATTGTAGAAGGTGTCATTTTCTGGTCAACTGATTAACAGCCATTTCATGGTACAGCAACCATCCTGAGAGACTTTGTTTTGTTTATGAATGTGAGTGTGGAGGGGGAAGACAAAACCTAAAGTGCATGCGTAGTTACTGCTACAAGACACGTCCTTTTATTTAAGAAACACCACCTCAATTAAAGAAATAAAACAAGTGGACAGTTTTAAACCTGTTAAATCAATAAGTACTGGTGATGGAAGTGGGACTGGGATTATTATCTCAACAGACTGTGAAGGTGGAACCAGCACCAGAGGTAACATGGGACATGGGCTGTTGGTTCCTTCCCTCTATCCCTATTGATGCTAAGTTAGCAGCAGTACAACCAACCACCACCAATTCGGGTAGATCTGGAGGGAGCACTTGTGCAATCAGAATAATCTGCTTCCCCTTCACCACTCCTAAAATCACGGGGAATGGAATTGTTTTCCATAGGTGGGCTGGTGGGCTCTGTGTCACAGTGGATGTAGTGGTGGATCTATTTGTTGGTGGGTTCCTGTGTCTTGGAGTCTCAGCAGTGGATGTGGTGGGATTGGCGGCAGCATTATGTGATGCTTAGAGGGTCTGGAGTCTCTGAGTCACAGGTGATGTAATTGGGCTAGCAATACTATTTCCTGCAGGTGGGCTCTGGAGTCTCTCAGTCATAGGGGATGTGGTGGGGGTGGTAGTAGCACTATCTGATGGGTTATGCTGATGATCACAGGCACTATTAAGACTGCTTCTGCTGCATTCCTCCACATCATCAGCAACATTCTAACAACTTCCATGTCTAATTTTCCCCCCATGCACACAGTAGAGCAGGAAACAGAAGCAACAGGTATACTGGTGGTGCTTGCTAACTATCTCTCACTACACAACTACTCCACAAAGGTTTTTCTTCTCTCTCTATAGCTCTGTACAGTTATCTCTCTGTCTCCATTACACCTTGTAGAATGTCAGGAAGTTCTGAATTTTTGTAGTAGTGGGGTGGGAATTATCTTGGCCATAGAAAGCAAAGGTGGGAAACAGCAATGTTCTTGTGAAAAATTCAGTGTTGGTAGTAGAAGAAAGAAGGAAAATCTATTAATTTTAAATTGACAGGAATTTTTGTGAAAAAATAGGCAAATCATGGAACTGCCATGAAAAAAAAATATTTTTTACCCATCTTTAATCAGAATGATGGGTATGAAATTTCACATTTAAACTGTTGAAGCCTGAAGTGGATTCCCAATAGGACAGAGTAGATAGCCACTTATGGCATGTAATTATGAGGGGAACCTTAGCTGTGCTGGAAACTCTTATGGTGTTAAGTTGTGACAGTAGCCAAGGCAATGCCCCTGCAACAGACACCCAAACCTGGTTCTTGGTGATTTATCTGCTAGGCAGTGCACATAGTGTAATAATGTCCTTTTTATATTTTGATTTGTCAAATGTATTTATTAGATTATATACCCCCTTACTTGCTTGGTTATTTGAGAGTTTGGGGAATTTTATGTCGCAGGTTCAGGGTATTTCTGATTTGGTGTGTGTGTGTGTGTATATAGGCTGGTGTATGTGTGCATGTGTGTATGTATGTATGAATATGTGTGTGTGTGTGTGTGAACGTGTCTGTACATGTGAGTGTGTATGTATGTGTGTGTGTGTGTGTCTCCAACAAACTTATTGCTCCTCTATCTGATTGCTGGTCAACACCAACTGAAATTGCCTGTGTATTGGCAACTCCAGGGCCTAGATTCGCTAAAGTTTGAAGAGGACTCAAAATGTCAATGTCTTGTCAGAGCAGTGTCAAAGGCACATGAACAGTATTCATTAAAGTGTCTTTGACATCATATCACCATCACTCCAACAAAAATCTGCCCACATCGACATCCATCCAACAGGTTTGAGGAATTTTCACTCATCACATCGACAACAGCCAATTTCTATATTGAAATGAAGCATATTGACTCTTTCCATATGAAAATGCAGGACATTGAGCCATTATTGTATGCAAGGGGGTGTGTTGATATGTTAATGTAGCACTTCACAAGATTCACTAAACTCTGATAGTAGCATCACAGCCTCAATTTCGCCTACCTAAGGTTGTCGAAGTTGTGATCTCCTTGTACTTTCCTATGCAGTAACAATCCTCAATCAATCTCAAGCAGGGATGGTTTTGAACTGCTGTCGATGTGGAAGGGATGCTCTCCCTCACACATCACCAGTTCTATGACAATCCTGAAGTCTGACAGCATTCTCTCTGCTGCCCACTTGATCACTAGGGAAGTGAAAAGAATACTTTCAGGTTAAAGGTTAAAAAAAAAAATAAACCAAGCACTACACAAGTATTCCCTTATCTCTGTATCATATATTATACATGTTGTGCACTCCCAAGGGAATAAGGCTGGGGGTCAGGCAGCGTCCATGGGGATTCGTGGCTACCATTTGCCCCCCAGCCTTGTTCCCTTGCCCACTACTAGCCATAGAATCCCATGTATGCTGCCTGACCACAAAACTTGTTCCCTTGCCCAAGGGAAGAAGGCTGGGGCGTGTCAGTCAGTGTATGTGGGCTAAAACGCAATTGTGATGTTCCCCCACATACTTGCCTCTCAGTTCACATTTGGTATATGCTGCCTCCCCCCATTACAATCTGACATAAGATGCCCTTATGTCAGGCATATGCTTACTCCTCATTCCAGTAAGACAATTGTTGCCCCTTATGTACAACATATGCTGCCGCCGAATTACAATCCTACAAATGTTGCCCCTTATGTACGACATATGTTTGCTCTCCATTAAATTGTGACAATTGATGCCTCACAATGCTTTGCAAGTTTTTGAATACCTCTGTGGCACTCAAAGGGTTAATGTCAGTGTTATATTATGTAAATATGTTTTTTAAAAAACATAATGCGGTGTTTTGAATTTTTAAATCAAATCAGTCCTTGCGGGGGGCCAGAGAGACTCCTCTTTATGCCCCCTGGCATTGATCACCTATCCAATAGGATAGGAAATCAATGCGGCGGCCAGGAAGGCTACAATTGCCTTCCTCTCCTTCCTACTCGAGACGGCTGCTTTTCTTATCAATGACTGGCTCGAGTAGGACTCCTCCTACTCAGTCTGGTCATTTACAAAAACCGGGTTGAGTAGGAGGAGTCACTGATAAAAAATGACTCCTGATGCTAGGGGGGCATCGAGAGGGGGTCCTGAGCCCCCCCCCCCCGCCAGGTCTGATTGGATTTTAACATTCAAAACACTACACTAAGTTAAAAAAAAACAAAAAAAAAAACACAGTATACCATGGACATTAACAGTGTGAGGCATCATTTATCTCATTGTAATGGGGAGTCAGCATATGTTGTACATAAGGGGCAACATTTGTTGGATTGGAATGAGATGTCATCATAAGTTGAATTGTAATGGGGGGAAATATAACCCTCTGGAACTCAAAGGTGGCAAGTCTTATTTGAGAAAGAAAACCAATAAAATGAAGATTAGGCATGATGGATCATATATTTTATGACTGACAATTTTCAGATTTTGGACACCAAATAACAAGTATGTACTGCAGTGAAACTAAGGTTATACTTACACTGTCAAAAGAACTGCAAAAGCCATGAACAAATTAAAAGTCTTGCTTATCAATTCTGACTCTGTCTGAAACAAAATTGACATTTCATGAAATTACAGCACCTGTGGATTAAAGAAAATAATAATTAAATATTCCTTCAGCAGTTGTTACTTAAATTTTCATGTTTCTGACACATGAACTGTGATTGCCTGACTTAAGATTAAAAAAGAAGCGCTATTAAATAGAAAATGTATCTTGCAGAGATTAAAAAAAGAACATTTAGTATAACACCTGTAAATTTAAAAGGAGAACTAGCATCTCTTAATAATGCAGAAAAAGAAAGGGGGAGAAAACACCATGGGCACTCCTGTGTATATCAATCTTATTCAAAGAGCCCCCACCAACACCTATAAGGTACACACAAGAGTATCGGCTGGACAGAGGCATATACCAATTCCAGTGAAAGGGCTGCTGAGGATATATTGACTGCCCTCAGACACAGAATAGAAGGTTGCTCCCTTGCCACACACTCTCCCAAGCAGAATAAGTAATCCAAACAACAGCACAAACAAAGAAAAAAGAAAGCTCCAAATAGTGTAATACTGTTATCGATAAATATAAATCAGTATCTAATATAAGATCTTAGTCACATATATACGTGGTCAGACAGCTGATATCAAACAGTCATTCCAGCATGTGGAGACCCATCTCCACTTAGGCATCAAACAATTTGACTTCATTGTTTGGATCTCTTAATAATAATCATCCCTCACTTAACTTACTATGGTCAAAAAATCTTAAAGGAGCAGTAAACTTTTTTATGAAAACACATATTCAATATTTATAGCAGTTCAAATAATCAGGAAGTGAATGTACTGTGTTTACTTCCTTATAGTTCTCACTGACAGGAAGTGACAGGAAGTTTGTATCACATTCTGTGGAGAACTGTATGTCGCTGACTTTCCTGACTTTCCTCTCCATTAGAATCTAACATGAAATCTAATTAGAATTTGACCACTGGAGGGCACTACTAATGTAAAAAAACATGGGTTTAAACTGTAATAACTCTGGAAATATAAATCTCTCGGCAGTGGGAGTACCATTATCTTACTCAATAGGAAAATCCCTAAAACATATATTTTTTCATAAAAAAAGTTTACTGCTTCTTTATTGGCTCCTGCAAATTTTGCCTTTCTGCCTTTAAGAGAGAACATCTTCAGTCGGTCTTGGATGTCATGTACACAGAGGTGCTGTTCCTGTCATTTATTAACTATGGAGAACTGTATTCTATGACTCGAGGGTTATGCATGTGAAAAGAGGCGATAAAGCGGAGATAATTTTTCCTATTCCAGTGATATCACTTCTCCAAGTCCTATGTTTTTGTATTGCACCTATGCACTAAGATCTCCAAAATTGGAGAAATATTAGTGCATTTGCTCCATAGAATAGCATTGGTCTTGGAGAAGTGATATCACTGAAGAAGTAATCTCTGCTTTATCTCCACTTTATCACCTCTTTATTACGCCATAGTGCATCTCCCCAAGATCTTCCACCATGCATTATAAAAAAAAAATGCCTTTTGTATGCTAGGTATCAATTTGACATATCAACAGTGGGAGAACTGGTGTTATAATATACATTTTTTCATAAAAAAGCTGATTGGTCCTTTTAAATATTACCACTTGTACCATACTCATAAAATCATATTATATGTAGCTTTGGAACTTAATATCTTGGTTATCTTTGCAGAAGTGTAGAAGACACAATTTTAATGATACTGCCTGTAAACATTGTACAAAAAAAATCTTTTCATCCCACTCATTTCATCATCTTAATTTGAAAATGTATTAGCATATTTCCCAACAGACTGTATATTACTTAGTCCTAGTGTCATGGTAATATTACTTGTAATAAAACAGACAGTGCTAGGTGATGGTTTTGCTTGACATTGGAAAGCTGCTAGGAGAATGCAACATCCTCCTTTCCCCTGTCCCTTCTCATGAACTTATCTGTTTGAAAGGTTAAATTGTATCCTTCATTTAGTCTTGATTAGATTTGATTTTATTACCAATCATGTCCTTTTATTCTTCAGCCATATGTAAGGCGTATACATACATATTTTATTCGGTTTCATTCTAAACACATTCTATTACACAGAATTGTGTTTTGAACAATTTATTAATTTATAATACATATTTATAAAATTAAAGGAAATTCCATCACAAAGAAGTGCATAGTCAATATTTGGGCCTCCACCAGTTGAGGACTGCAACTCCCATCGTCCCCAACGAGATGATGGCAGTTATAGTTTGCAAAAGCTAAATAAGATAAGGAGGAGCAATGCTGGAACAAATCAACTGCATCATAGGGGACAAATACATTGTTATTGATTTAAATACTGCTTAAGCCCACTGAATATTAGAGAGGTGTCCAAAGTATTGTGAAGCAATGTGCTGGAGGCTTGTCTAGCATTTAGTCAATTAAAAGTCCCATTTAAATCATTGGGTATTTTGAGCTTGCCCTATGTCATAGTTGGTTTGCTTCAGAATTGTACGTCTTACCAAATACGGATCATACCATTGTATTAAAGGCGTGTATCAACAATGGTCTTATCTGTGACATTATATGGATACTAACTTGCATTTCACACAATACTACTATGTATAGGCGCTAATGCTACAGATTGTGTGATCCCACCCTTACAAGAAGGATCAAACAGAAAACTACACACAGTATCTAAGGCCTTTTTCTTGACTTTTCTTCTCAGCGGTGCCGCCGCTCCCACTCAGTCACCAGCACTCGACCTCCAATATATGTAAAAACAAAAAACAAAAAGAGAGGGTGCACACGCCTAAATGTAGACTGTTACAACCAATGACGACCACCACCTGATGAAGTGATTATACACCATGTAATGTGTAGGGTTAGAACGAGAGTAGAGGTCTTTTGTTATTATATATTTTACCTAGTTTTATTACATCACTATTGTAATTGATGTATTATTGTATTACAGTATTGTATGTGTTTTATATCTCTGGTATATATATTATTTTTTGATATAGAATAAATGTTATTGCTAATTGAAGGAGGAGTTATTCCACAGGTGTGATTCCACGTATACAAGGTGTGAGTTTCCCAGTATTTAGTCCCCGTTAGGCAGTTATATAATTTGTCACCAGATATAGGGCTATCTGTATGTACCATCTGAGCTGCAGTTATAGTGGCTGAAGAACACAAGATATGCCCTGGGTGGATGAGCACATGAATTACCGGGCCTAGGGGACACTGGACAGAAGTACGAGGGAACCGCACAGATACCCGCACTGGGGGTAATCCAGTGATTGCTGATATACTGTGAGGCTGGTCACGAGTAGAGCACGTGAGAAGGTGTATATCAGGTGGTGGTCGTCATTGGTTGTAACAGTCTACATTTAGACATGTGCGCCCTCTTTTTTAGTTTTTTGTTTTTACTAATTTGCATTTGCACATTTCTAATCACTACAAATTCCCCCAATAAGAGAAAAAATAGACGTGGGTACTCACCACTTCTCTTAGTGGGGAAGTTCGTCCTGCTCTAGGTCTACTTGAGGGTAAATATAGAAGAAATATAGAAAGGCAACTCCAAAAAGCGACCATAGAAATTGGTTGTTATCTCTTGTACCACATTGACCAGGGGTGGGCACCAGGAGGCCCTCCACCTGCTACTGGACTACAAATCCCATAAATCCCTGCCAGCCTTATACTGCCTATCATTGACCATAGCAGACAAATATTCTTCTTACTCGGACTGATTTAAGCCATGATTGATAGGACTATTTGTGCCACCAATTATTCTCTTTGTTCTTAATTGTTAGATACTTATTTGGCCCTAAACATGAAACAAAAATTGCCTTATTTTACATGGAATCTAGCAGGACACAAAACAAGTTTATGTCATATTATGACCTCAAATTTCCCCCAAAGAAGACTTCAGTAGAGAGCAGTTTATTATGAAACTATCAATAATGCTTGATGACTAGGATGCCATATTATAATTTCATCTAGTGTACTTTAGGTAAAACCAACTTTACAGGCAACTGTAAAATAGTAAACCACATAGCATAAAATGTCTCAAAACAACCCATTATTTGAAATGGATGTTTGCATTTTTTTGAACTTGAAACATTTATTTTATTATAAGATAACAAGTAACAACAAAGTAGTTAAGAACAATAATAAATAACAAAATAGCAAGTGAAGGTCAAGAATAACACAATTTTCTTGTAAGACCAAACCAAATAATTACTAAATTATATTTTCTAGGATTTTACAATTTTTACCAAATTTACTTGAAAACCATGGTGACCAGGTAACATAGTAACATAGTAACATAGTAGATAAGGCTGAAAAAAGACATGCGTCCATCAAGTCCAGCCCATGCCAATAACACTCCTGTTGATCCAGAGGAAGGCAACAAAAAAGCCCTCTGGAGCAATTTCCAGTGTAGGTGTGTGTGTGTGTGTGTGTCAAATAGTTCCCCGGCTCAATATCCTATTTGCTTTGAAGCCATCTGTCATAACTGTCAATATTGTTCTGTGCTAGATAGGCATCCATTGCTTTTTTGAATGCAGTTACATTATCTGCAAGCACAACATCCCGAGGCAAAGAATTCCATAGCCTTACCGCCCTTACTGTAAAGAATCCCTGCCTGTGTTTTAGTCGAAAGCGCCTTTCCTCAAGTCTTAATGGATGACCTCTTGTTCTTAGCTCAGCTCTTTGCATAAATAATTCATTGGATAGTTCTTTGTATTGACCTTGAATGTATTTGTAAATGGTAATCATATCACCCCTTAGACGTCTCTTTTCTAATGTAAACAAACCCAGTTTGGCTAGTCTCTCTTTGTAACTCAGATCCTCCAATCCCTTTATCAGTTTTGTTGCACGTCTCTGCACCTTTTCCAGTTCAGCAATGTCTTTTTTTAGAACAGGCGCCCAAAATTGTACTCCATATTCTAGATGAGGCAGCTAGGAATTTATCATAAGAGGTGTGTTCAAGAGCACTCAAATATTCATTAACACATATGTAACTTATTTTATCAGTATGAAATTCCTTGAAAGATGTAAAGACCTCCAGTGGGCGGCTATAGAAATCCTAACTGCTAAACAGACAGCCGTCACCAATCTGTCCTCAGACTTTGATAAAGAGACAATTTTTTTACTCAGTAGAGCTTCCCAAATAACTAGGGAACTATACTTTTTTTTAAAACGAATCCTCTGAGGAACAACCCCTAAATCATTATGTGAATCCTAGAGGGGTCTCCAATGCATTAAAACCATTTTAATTAATATGGAGTTATTTGTTCCTTTTGATGTTTGGTTTTATTTTAAGGAATAGTAATGAATGTCAATAAATGTATCTCCACTTAATGCTCATATGTTCTGTTTCATTTTGCGCTGTATATCAATATTCTACGACGTGTGGTTCAAAAGTAATTCAGTTTTAAAGTATCTCCCTTCTGCCCCTTTTACCCATGCAATGCGCTCCCCAAGCTGATTTGGACAGCGTGCAGAGAGGGACAATCTTCTGTGAGCATAATGAAAATCCTTCCCTCGTCCATCAAGGGGGATTCTACAACTGTGGGGAGGCACATATATGAGGTAAAAGGGGCAGGAGGGGGAAACTAATTACTTTTGAACTACATGTCGGAGAATATTGATATACAGAGCAAAATGAAACAGAACAAATGAGAATTAAATGGAATACATTTGTTGTCATCCATTATTATCCTTTTAAGAAATGTTCATTTTTTCTTCTGTGCTGTAATGGCCTTATGAACAAAAGAAAAGAGGAGCAATTCTGGATATTATATATATAATATGGCATTATTAAAAATTGCCATAGATTTAAATGGGGTGTTTAACCCCTCGAATGCTTAAAAGCTCTCCAACACATGAAGATGTGATATCACTAAGGTAAGGTGCGATAAAGTGGAGATGACTTCTACAGTGATAATACTTTTCCAGTTCCTATGTTATTCTATAGGGCCTAAGCACTAAGATCTCCAAAGGTGGAGAAAACTTAGTGCATTGGCGCCATAGAATGACTCAGAAACTGGAGAAGCAATATAATTGGAAAAGTCATCTCCAATTCATCACCTCTTTATCATACCATAGTGCAACCCCCCCACACACACTTCCATTGAGAGTTAAAAGCACCATTTAACTCAGTGGGAATTTGTCACAGGGGAGGGTTGGCCTGGGGGACAGGGGGTCATATGTCTGGGGTGGTAGGCCACTGCACCTCACTGCTGCTGTAAATGGAGCGACATTAGTGATACTACAGAGCTTACAATTGAAATGGAGCTACATAAATGATACCACAGAGGTACAATCCAAATGGAGCTAAACTAGTAGCATAAACCATTTCCCTTGTAAGCTCTATAGTATCACTAGGTAAGTTTTACTTAAATTGTAAGCTTTGTAGTGGTGCACTAGTGTAGCCCCATTTCAACTGTAAGGTTATGTGGTATCACGTGACTTATGTCATAATATTAAAGCCAAGTTTAAAATTAACAAAAGGGGGTGGGCTGGAACAGTGGGCTGGAACAATAATAGAAATGGGCCAGTTGAATGTATTTGCCCCCCTAGACCAGAAGTTGCCAGCCCTCCCTTGTTAATAGTCCCCCCCCCAACTACCCTGTCCATTATGTCAGTCATAGCTCCCTTAGATCTGAAAGCCGGCCGCTTGACCAGACGAGTCACCAATGAGGGACAGTATTGTGTCTGTCAGTATAAGGCAAACCCTGCTCTCCTTGACAAAGGGGAACAGGGTTTTGCTTATACAGAAGCAGTATTGTCCCTGGTTGTGATCCGTCCGGACTGGCTTTCAGATCTGAGAGGACTATGACTAACGTAATGGAAAGGGGCAAGAGGGGAGCTTTTAAATTGAATAATTCAAAGGTACAGGCCCTAAGAAGGATAGTTTAGAGGATATTTTATAGAAATGAGCTGGTACCGGCATTCAGAGGTTGGCAGTTATAATGGGGAACAATGTGAAATGTTAGTATCTTAGGGATTTTTTCTTTAGAGGAGTGGAGTATTTTGGGGCAAATTAACTGCATTATTGGGGAGAAGAAACAATTCCCAGTTATTTAAATGGGATTTTAACACCTTAAATGCTAGAGAGGTCACATATGTATTGTATTGTAGTGCGTCAGGGACTCTCAAGAATTCATGGGCTTAACCCTTTGAGTGCCAGTTACCCCTCTGGCACTCAAAGGGTTAAAGGCCCAATTTAAATCCATGATACTTTGTGGAACTTTTCATTTGGTTTGTTCTGTTTACTTCTGAAAATTTGGCCATTCATATGCACGTATAAACAGAGATCATTTTTAGATGTTATTGTTTCTTTAAGTCCTGCTGGTTGCTCAAACCGTAGAGTGCAACCTAAGGGGAGGTTTGTCTGAAACCTGACAGCTTTGCTATAATAAACATAAGAAAGATGGTATACATAGAAATCCCACAACTGACCTGTTTCATTCAAACAGTATGGCAGGTGGTGCACCTATTGTGATGTCTCAATGACAGCTATGACCTGGAGCTTGTTAAAGGCTCAGAAAGAGCAACAGAAAACGGAGACAGAGAACTAGGAGAAAATACCAGGAAAACCTGGAATGGCCGAGAAGGACATGACAGTTTCTGTCCAGGGAATTTGTTTGAGCAAGGAAGGGTTTTGGATACTCTCTCCCTCCTATTTCTCCCTTTCAGATTAGTCCCATCTATCTCACCTACCCAGACCTTCTCCCCCTCCCACTCTTTGGTCTGCTCCCATATATCTCCACAGTCTGCTCTTCTTCCTTCCATCTTCTCCAGCTTGCCGCTCTCTTTCATCTCCTCTGGCCAATTCTTCTCCCTTCCATGTTCTTGGCCACTTCCTCATCTACTTTATGTCTTTTGCTACACCTTGACCCTTGCATGCCCTTGACCCATTCCCCTCCCTTCCATCTCTTTTTTAGTTCTTCTGACTGGCTAGCTTCTCTTTCCCATTCCCCCTTGGCCCACCCCCTACATCAACACTAATTCCTAGCCCCCTTTTGTCTTCGCCCTTGCTATACAGCTGTCTGTTTCCTATGCTCCCCTGCTCTTTCCTCACCATGTTCCCCTACCTTCTCTCCCTCCACAATTAATTTCAAATGGATCTGAATGGATCTGGAGATTTTCCAGATCATCTGGATTTATCCACTAAACATATATTGGCCATGTTGCTCATCCCTACCTGTGACCCCTAAAAAGCTATTTCATTTTTGCAGACAAATGTCAGCATTATTCATTAGCTAGAACCTGAATATTTTCCTGGTTATGATTTTGACTGTTACTAATTTCTTGGGGTTTTATATTTTCTTATCTTCTGAGAACCATTCTGTCTTTAGAATAAATATTTGACTAAAGAAAATAATGCACTCTCTATACACTACTGTATTTAGATAAGAATTATATGTTAGATTAATGGTATGGTATCGGGTGTATGATATAATTGCATTTGTTCATTGTGTATACATTTTTTCTGTCCTGTATCTGTTTAAATAGATAAAACAGATTTGTGAAGTAAACTGTGTTTCTTTGGAAAGCAATCAAATGTCATCGGTGCAATTGCCTATTGTTTTTATTAAAGGAAACCTAACACACTTGAAGATGAGAGAAATCTCAATTTTTTCATCCTGGTAAAACATTTTCTAAATAATAAATAAAATCCCATGAAATGGTTTGGACATCCCTATGGCATGCAATGATATGGACAAACCTCTGGTACTCACCAGGCTATACACCAGCTTAGCCCCTTGGATGCCATCATATTAGACATTTCCATCACACTGTACTGATTTGGAGACTGGGATTTTGATTCCTTTTTTAAATAAAAGTAACATATATGTAGGACTGGGCGAAAGTTTTTGCCTTAAAGGTGAAACATGAGAAAAATGGCACTTCCCGTCCAGAGGGAAATTTCCCTGTGAAAAGTGCCGTTTTCCAACTTTTTCACCTATTTCATTGCATTGAAACCAATGGGAAGACTGAATTTCTACCGAGCAAATAGCAAGTTGCCCTTACTTTCCTACAGAGAGAAAGAGAGAGAGAGTAGCTCATTTTTGAGCCAAAGAACACAGTGAAATTGCAGCTTAGTTTATGGAGTCTCATAGTCAGGACATTTGTTCTCTGTATTAGTTGACAGGAAGGGAGAAAGGAGGTTGGCCCCAAATACCCCAACATTCTGTGTGACCGATTTGATTTGAAAGACACAGGAAGTTGTAATCCAAGTTCCTTGCTTATCTTGCTGTTATTATCTCTGCGTTGGACATGTCTGGGGCTGTGAGAAGGGAGCAAAGGAGGTTGACCCCAAATACCCCAACATTCTTGCTGACTGATTTGATTTTAAAGACACAGGCAACTAGGGTCCAATTTCTTTGTTGATCTTGCTGTTATTATCTCTGTGTTATACATGTCTGGGGGTGTGAGCGAGAAGGAATCAAAGAAGGTTAACTCCAAATACCATGAGATTCTATCTGACTGATTTTATTTGAAAGACATAGGCAGCAGTGGTCCACGTTCCTTGCTTATCTTGCTGTTATTATCTCTGTGTGATACGGGTCTGGCATGAGTGAGACTAGAGTAAAAGAGGTTGACCCCAAATACCCTAACATTCTGTCTGACTGATTTGGTTTGACTGAGAAAGCCAGCAGTGGTTCTTGCTCCTTGCTGATCTTTCTTTTATTATCTTTGTGTTGCATGTGTCTGGGGCTGTGAGTAAGAAGTTAGCAAAGGAGGTTGACCCCAAATACCCCAATATTCTGTCTGACTAATTTGATTTGAAAGACACAGGCAGTTGTGGTTGAAATTCCTTTCTGATCTTGCTGTTATTATCTCTGTGTTATATGTGTCTGGAGGTGTGAGTGTGAAGGGATCGAAGGAGGTTGACCCTAAATACCCTAACATTCTGTCTGATGGATTTAATTTGAAAGACACAGGCAGCTGTGGTCCAAGTTCCTTTCTTATCTTGCTGTTATTATCTCTGTGTTATACATGTCCAGTGTGGGGGAAAATAGAGCAAAGGAGGTTGACCCAAAATACCCCAACATTTTGTCTAATTTGATTTGAAAGATACAGGGAGCTGCGGTCCAAGTTCCTTGCTGATTTTGCTGTTATTATCTTTGTGTTATACGTGTCTGGTGTGAGTGAGAATCAAGCATAGGCGGTTGACCCAAAATACCCCAACATTTTTTATGACTACTTTTATGACTTTGAAAGACACAGGTAGCAGTCCAAGTTCTTTGCTAATCTTTCTGCTATTATCTCTGTGCTTGGGGAGTCTGGGGAAAGAAGTTGTTTTTTCTCAGTTGTAATTTTCTTTTTTTTTTACAGTGATAGGATAGGGTGGACAACGGTTTTAAAAAAAGAAAAAATAATAAAAAGGTGACAGCTGACTGGAACCCTGATGTGAGCTGTGTGATAGAGACAGACTTTACTGATAGCAGACGAGATTAAGTATTTTGTTGAGGGCCAAGGGAAGACATCCTACACCATCAGTTCTGTTGTGTACTTTAGAGTAAAAACACATATAGTAGTTGAGTAATGTCCGACAAACACACAAAGGGCAGGAGGATGGGGAAAGGAGGAGTAGGAGAAGTGCAAGGACGTGGGAGTAAAGTGCTAGTTCGAAAACTGACTGTAGCCAAGGTAGCTGCAGCGTGTGCTATAAATAATGATCCCTCTCTCGGGGAGGATGTAGTTTGTCAACGTCCCCCCAAAGGTTCCACTACCACCATCAGCACCAGTAGTATAAAAAAAACCTGTAAGAACACTATAGACAACAAGTTGCATTCTAATGTTTATGATGGCATAATGGAGTAAGGTATAGCAACTCAACCCACTGCTGCATCTGACAGACAAACAAGCACCACAATACCTAGCCTCTAAGTAGTAGCAAACAAATAAATTGTTTGAGAACTCTAAAAATAGAGGAATGTAAAGGTAGTATGCAAAAGCCTTTTATACAGTGTCTCACAACAGGTTACTGCATTAATTAAAAGGCTTTGGTTTGGGAGGTGATATTTGCACATGGAATAAAAACTGGTTAAATGATAGATGGCAGAGAGTTGTTGTAAATGTAACCTTTTCAAGTTGGTCTAAAGTTGCAAGTGGGGTGCCACAGGGTTTATTCCTGGGCCCAATGTTTTTTCATTTGTTCATTAATGATCTTGAAGCAGGAATTGGAAGTAGTGTCTCAATATTTACTAATGACACTAAAGAAATACATACAGGGCTGGATTTTTTTCTCTGCAGAAGGATTTAGATAAACTGAGTGAATGGACAGAAAAGTGGCAGATAACATTTAATGGAGATAAATGTAAGGTTATGTATTTGGAAACAAACATGCTACATACAAACTAAAAGGGAAAACTTGGGAAATCCTCATTAGAGAAATATTTAGGAGTGCTGATAGACTATAGACTTCACAGCAGTGTGCAGAGTCATTCAACTGATGCAAGAGCAGATGTGGTACTATCCTGCATAAAAAGCGGCATAGATACATAGGATGTTAATATAATTCATCATCTATATAAATACTTGCTAAGGCCTCATCTAGCATATGGAGTACAGTTTTGGCCACCGTTTTTTTAAAAAAGTCATTATTGAATTGGAAAAAGTGCAAAGACATGCAACAAAACTGATAAAGGGATTGGGATATCTGAGTTATAAAGAGAGTCTAGCAAAACTGGGTTTGTTTCCATTAGAGAAGAGACTTCTAAGGTGAAATGATTACCATTTAAAAAAGTATTCAAGTCAATACAAAGAACTATCCAATGAATTATTTATGCAAAGAGCTGAGCTAAGAATGAAAGTTCATCCAATAAGACTAGCAGAAAGGTACTTTTGAATAGAACAAAGGCAGGGATTTTTTTACAGTAAGGCGGTAAAGCTATGGAATTCTTTGTCTAGGGATGTTGTGCTTGCAGATACTGCTTCAAAAAAATATATAACTTTCTAGCCCAGAACAATATTGAGAATTATGTCAGTTGCCTTCAATGCAGATAGGTTGTTGATCAAGGGAACTATTTGACTGCCATTTGGAGTCAGGAATGATTTTTTTTGTACACATTTGGGGCTTAAATGAAAATGGCTTCAAAGTGTGATTGTTTTTTGCCTTCCTCTGGATCACAAAGGGGGATTTGGCAGGCTGGACTTGATGGACGCATGTCTTTTTTTCAGTCTCATCAACTATGTTACTATTTAAGAAGCAGCGGGCGATGCTAAGGATGACCTAATGATGACTGATGTTGATGATAATGTAGATATAGAATATATCCCTCCAGCATTCTCCTGTTCTTCAAATACAGATGAAGTTGAGAGTGAGAGAGATGATGACATGGCCAGAAAGTTAGCAAAAAGGAAAAGGCTCAATCTTCCAGCAATGAAAAGGAGCACTGCACCTGTTTATAAACTGTTTGAGAAAACAGTCTGAAACCCTGACCCTGTACAAGCAAAAATGGCCAAAAATACACAGTCATCCTGTCAGTCACCATCAGCATCATCACCACTTCCAAGTTAAATCCCCTCTCAGCTGCACACACTAGTGTTGAGCAACCAGCAGCAACAACAGCAAAACAGGTTATTAACATCCACACCCTTAGCTATGATGAGTGCCACTGCTGCTGCTGGAAGTGCTGCAACTTTGACACCTAGTAGTAGTAGTATCCCCAATAGTATTAACAGCAGCCCCTCAAGAACCCCACAGTCCATGAAGTCCATAGTATGGAGATACTTTGCTCAGGTTCCAAAAGCTAAGCATGTTGCTATTTATTGTCTGTGCAAAATGCACGTGACCGGGGGAAAGCAGGCTCACACCTAGGAACCTCCTCTATGAAATCCCATTGAAGCACAATCACAGGTTTGACTAGGAGACAAACTATCAACGGGTCAGAGGTGCCACAACTAGCAGCAGATGAAGCACTCCAAAAAGTTTCCATTGCTCTGGGGCAGGTAAGAGAAGTAGCAATGTTATTCATGTGTCAAAGAGTGTGCCAACAGTTTTTTCATTCCAAATAACACCTATGGCTCCTGCTGCAGAGGAGCCTGATGACTCTGGGTTTGCTGTAGGAGATGACAAGAGTCATAGAGTGCCCACACATGCTGCAACCACCTCTACTACCAGATCTAGTCATGTTGTTAAAGCAATAAAGTTACAGGGTTCTTCTACCATGTACTGCCAAACCACACTTACTGAGTTAGTGGGAAGGAGTCAAAAACTTCACAAAAACAATCCCAAAGTATGTCTGTGAAATGGCAAGGTTGCCAAGATGTTGGCAGTTGACATGCTGCCATATTCTTCGAGAGAACTGATGCCATTTGTAGCTCCACACTGACATGTCCCAAGCTGCAGTTATTGTCCTGGATGGCTGTACCAGAATTGTACAAGCAGGTGGTAAATGTGGTGGGCAAAGGGCTGAAAAGCTCGTATAGCAAGAAAATGTACCTGACAACAAATATGTGGACGAGTGGGCAGAGCACAGACTCTATGACTGTGACTGCTCACTGGGTTTCCCTCCCACTACCACCAGTGGGAAGCACTAGCTTACAGCATCAAGTGACAGCCAGAAATCTGGCCTCTGGTTCTGTCAGTGTGACTAAAATTCAGCAGCAGGATAATCCATACCACTGGAATGCCACCTTGTGCATGCAGAGTTTTGAAAGACAGCAATGGCTTGTACCCCACTCCTTGAAAGTTGGTTTTGTGTCTGCTGATAATGGCTCCAACATAATAGCTGCCTTGAGAATAGGTGATATGGTGGATGTGCCGTGCTTTGCCAATGTGCTATATTTAGTTGTGACCATATTCTTGGCAGAATCCGAAACCCTCAGAGAAATGCTGAATATTGCCTGTAAAATCTGTGCCCATTTTAGTCGCACCTACAGTGCATGAAAATCTCCATATTCCATACAAGAGCGTAATAACTTGCCACATCACCAGCTAAAAATAAGGTGCTATGTGAAAGCATAAGTAAATATACAAGTACATAAATAAAAATGATCTAATATTAAAAATAAACCATGGCACTTGCTAACCATTACACTATTACAAATAATATACGAAGTTTAGAAGCACCAATAAAATAGATTTTTTTCACACCATTTTCATATTCCTCTTAGGTACTTTACAACACTATTTTAATCTTTTTTAGTGCCAGAGGGGTGTCTAATACATTGCTTTGCATACTTCTATGAGGTATGCTCAATCAAAGATCATATTATAAAGCTGTTTTAAGATAAACGTTAAAATTGTTAAACTGTGTAATCCTTTGAGTGCCAAAAGGGGAGCACAAGA
This sequence comes from Rhinophrynus dorsalis, assembly GCA_037306005.1. Lineage (NCBI taxonomy): Eukaryota > Metazoa > Chordata > Amphibia > Anura > Rhinophrynidae > Rhinophrynus > Rhinophrynus dorsalis. The sequence goes on from CM074723.1 coordinate 224,276,963, forward strand.
CATTGCAAAGCAATGCTTTGCCTACCCTCTGGCACGCAAAGGGTCAATAATGAAAAATATACTTCCAGGGCTCCCTTTAATAATATTTTTGCACCATATAAATCAATGTTATTAGACGCACAGGATAGTTCATTACTCCTTTTGTGTACAGTTAATATCGTTTGAAAGTCTGTCATTGTGATGGTGTGATTTCTTATTACCTTGTTAATTAGCTACCTATTGTGACCTACAAACAGTGAATTATAATCACAATTTTTGATGTTGTCCAATGGAAGGTCAATAAAGAACTGCATCAGCATTTTGAACTAATCAATGGCAAGTCACATGTAGATAATTAATCACAAATGTATACGGTCCCAGCTGAATAAACGGATGTTTTTATTTATAAGAGGTAATGTCAAGTTTCAAAAATATAATTTATTGTAATTTATTACTCTGTATCGACAATGGAAAAGTAAGATAATTTGTCCTAAATGTAACCAATTTACTAGCAAACACATTTGTAGAAATAATGCATTCCCAATTTCATTGTCATATGCAATAATAAAACTGATCATGTTGAAACATGGCAGTACAATCATAATGTTATGTGAAGAAAAACTATCATTTTCTATGCAACTGTGATATCTAAAAACAAATGTTCCTGGTCACCTCATTCTTGAGGTCAATATCTATTAATCCTCAGTTTACTCAACAAAATGCATTACTCCACAGCTATTGTGTGATGTATGATATAATATAAAGAATATATGAGTAAGAACATCATGACAGAGAGACAGACACAAGTAGTTATTGTAGCTAAATGAGCAAACTATATACACTAGCAATATACAAGAAAAGTGCATCAATATACAAGCTATGTAACTAAGCACAGCCCTGCAGATCAATAAACCTTTACAGGAGACATAGTATTACCAGTAGGACCAGAATGATAATAAATTACATGAGAAGAGCAAAGTAGTTTATGAGTGGCCAAGCAGGGCAATAGGTAGGTAAGCTTTGCCTCTCCGGCAGTCGTGGGCTATAACACCCATTATCATTGGAATGATGGGAGTTGTAGTCTCTAAAAGCTGGAGAACTAAAGTTGCCTACCATTAGACTATGGCATGTGTATTATATAGGACCAGTGGTGTACTTTACATTTTAAGAGATCAGCAGGACAACATAACATGCAATCAGCAGAAAACAACATGAGACCAGTTATGTAATGATTTAACTGCTCTGCTGGTGTTATGTAACTCCATATGAACCTATCATCATACCTGGGAATTGTGTCAAAAAGGGGCAGGGCTTGATGCGAGTTTAGGGGGCAGGGCTTAAAGGTGTCAAACAGAAGGCTGGGAAAGGAGGAACACCGGGAGAAACAGCAGGTGTGGGCAGAGTTTCAACAGAAACTCCCCATATCCGGAGGAATCAGCTTCTGCCCCGGAGACCCGGTAAAGCTCTGTCAAAACCGGAGTCTCCGGGGCAAATCGGGAGAGTTCCCAGGTATGCCTATCATCAACCTTGCATGACCTTGATGAAACTCTTAAAATGCCTATTCAGTCAAAAATATAGTATTTATAATTTGCTCTCTACAAAGATATAGTATTTTAAGTATGTAAACTTTGGGAACTTTTCTGCAGATTGCATGATGAGCCACAAATCCCACAAATTGTATAATCACATTATTGTAGTAAACTAATTTACATAAAAAATATAGGCTTAATTACTCAAGAGAGAATCGGCTGCATTGTGTTCTCTAAACCGTATTTTATTTCTTGGACTAAAGTATGTATATTTGTATTTATGTGGCATATTGAACACATGCAGAGCCTTATAATAGCAAGAGTATAATAGAAAATAGGGATGAGTGTTAGGATGCAACAACATTTTCATTTAAAAAAGCAGTAAACTTTTTTTATGAAAATACATATTTTACAGAGAATTTCCTGCTGAATAAATCAAGGTCACTCCCATCACTATCAGATGTTTTATTAAAAATTTATAGCAGTTTAATTAATCAGGGAGTGAATTTACTGTGTTTTACTTTCTGGAAGTTCTAACTGGCAGGAAGTGACAGAAGTTTCTATCACATTCTATGGAGAACTGTATGTCTCTGACTTTTCTGACTTTCCTTTCCATTAAAATCTAACAGGAAATCTAATTAGAATGTGACCACTAGAGGGCACTGCTAATGTAAAAAACCATGGGTTTAAACTGTAATAACTCTAGAAATATAAATCTCTCAGCAGTGGGCGTACCCTTATTTTACTCAATAGGAAAATCCCTACAATATATATTTTTTCATAAAAAAGTTTACTGCTCCTTTAAAGGGGAACTATATGATTAGGACCAATAATCTAGATTGAGGTCCAATACTCAGAAGTTATATAGATATTGTTTGCCTAGTATCTATAGATGAATATAATTTCTAAACTCCATTTCAAGTTTTCGTTTAGATCACAACTACTCACAACAAACAATAGTTATCACCCTGATACAAAATCAGCCTCACCTACATTCTGCAGAATCTTTGATTCATTTTGTATAGTAAAATGGCACTATCCAACTATAGACAACAACAGCTTTCCAGTACAAAATGCATAAATCTATAACTGACTGCTGTATGATGACTAGGTGCCTAGGCCACTTATTTCTTTAGTATAGTTGCACTTAATCCTCTTTGTTACTAGAGATGTCTAAAATATATGGCAGAGCAATATGCTGGAGACATCTCCAGCTTCCAAAGGGTTTAGACGTGTCCTAACCCATGGACCTTATAATGTGTAAGGAAGGCTTACAGAGTCACATGGGAGTGCTTGTTTTCCAGTATATAAAATGTATGACTGTTACCTTAGAGTAGGGGAAAACAATCTGAGACCCTCTGTCTGTTGAGGACAGACTACAACTCCCATCATCCCTAGCCAGCTGTAAACTTCCATCACACATGGAAGACCTTGGGTTGCCTATTCCTGTTTTAGGAACACATTGTTACAACAAAAGTGGAGTAATTATGGAAGAAACCAAATGTATTGTTGGAAAAATAAAAAAAATACCAGTGATTTAAATGGGGCTTTTAATTGCATTAATGCCAATGAGATCTCCACGCATTGCATCAATAGAACATTTTGGTTCTCCTCTATAGAGAAATGGAATGTCCCTGAATTACTCTAATTTTTTATTTTGAAAATTCAGTCCTTAGAACTTAATTTCTCATTCCACTCCTTCCAGTGAAGCTACTTTCCCATGCAGAATGGCAGACGAAATATCTAAGTCCATGTTGTATCATTTTGTATGAAATTGAAGTGCTATTTCAAACAAATAAAACAATGATGGTGGTGGATATAGTTTGTAGCATGTTGGGTAAGAAAAGGCAGAAAATGCAATGAAAAGGTTAGCTGCAATTTTCTTGAACGCTTATATAAAACTAAGTTATCTATGAATAAACCAAGAGATAAACCCAGCACGATATAATCAATGACTTAGGAGGTAAATTGTCTGATAGATGCTGTTTAAAGCGGAACTTTCAGGTAGTAATAAGTTGCCTTTCAGTAATTAAACACAGGGCAACTAGCATTTTAATACTTGTATTACCTCTCAAGGTCAGCTCAGCCTTTTACCCTTCTGAAGTAGATACAACAAGTCCAGGATATACTTGAAAATGAGAGACAATCTCAGTGTACTCTTCCTTGTAAAATACTTTCATAAAAAAAAAAAAAATTGTATTATGCAACCACCAAGAGCAACTACAGTTCTGTCACTTGTGTTCTTAATGTAACTTTTTCCTGAGTTCCACCACCATCAGGGCATGGTTGATGACCAGATAAATATTTTTGGCTGACACCCATGTGAAGAGTGCAATGAGCATCACAACCAATCAATAACACTTGTGTGGGAGACCTGTTGCAGTCCCATAGGCCACCCACCGTATGCCCAGCTGCATCTTTACTGTGTTTCTGCCAGAATGCAGTAAAGATACAGCTTGTTGGACTTTGGTGCATTATCGACAGGCAGTAGTTCTTTGTGTAAAAGGTACCATAACCCAGCAACTTACCTTTCAGCACAGGAAACATACATAATGCATCATGACTATATTGGCGCTGCACATGTGAAAGAGGCTTAACAAAACAAAGACTGAATTGACAATCCTATATAATAATTCGCTAGGATCTTTGTCAGAAGCCATCATGTTCAGTAGAGACTGCCCGAATGCACAGAATGCTGGGAGGTGTAGGAATGCTGGGAGCATTCTGTGCTTTCGGGCATTCTCCACAGTGCATGACTGCGTAGGTTGCAGGACGCAGAGCAAGACCGGCCTCTTAACCCTTTGAGTGCCAGAGGGGAACACAATGCATTGCAAAGCAATGAGTTGCGTACCTCTCTGGCACTCAAAGGGTTAACATCACCCGGACCTTGGCCCGTGTACACGGGCTTTTACACTAGTAAAAGATAAAATGTCAAATCTATCAATGGACATCAGATTCCAAAGCAGGTGATAATATTAAAATGTCCTGATTAATTTAAATAGGAAACATTGAAATAAAATCAGTGATAATGTTTATCATTTGCAATGGAATATATCCCAGTATATACTTACAAAATTATGAACTATTCCTTTAGATGTTTGTAGGTGAGAAATTGTCTAAGGGCATTTCTACAGGGGTTGCAGAGGGGGCAGTTGTTTCAAGGTCTGACAACCAAAGGGGTCCTTCAGCTCAGCACTATCCTCTCTTTAAAATCAGGCTGTTTCTTAATTTGTCTTGTGACCACTAACATCATCCCACTGAGCCAATGAAATTAGAATGGAGTCACTGGGCCCCTTCACCTTTCTTCATCATCTGTTTACATACCAGAGAGGTGTCCAATACATTGCAAAGCAATGCTTTAGACACCCTTTTGCCACTAAAATTGTTGTTGAAAGTATAAGGTTCATGAATCATGATGCAGGAATTCACTGTCACCATAAATAATTTGCTTTTCAACTCTCTTTTCTCATCACACGAAGATTCTTTGGTGGGAATTGCACCAAGGGTCTGTGCTGACATGTGATTCAGACTTGCTCTTGAACATTAAATATGGTCTTTGTCACATCATGTTATTCATACTTGGACTACATTACACCAATCAGGCCTTAGACATGAAGTAGGCAAGTGCAGGCTTTCTAAAGGGTTTATTCTAATAATGCAAAGAGAGATGCAGCTCATTAATTGGCTTCTCCCAATATAGTCTAAATGCTGTTTCTTGGTATGTAAAGGATGTAGGTCAGACAGATAAATGGATTTCTCACAGGCACTTCTGCCTTGCAATACAAATTCACTCCAGTTAAAATAAAGGATAGAATACAAACTACAGGACAATATAAAACTACATAAAATTCAATAACAAGGCTACTCACAATATTTAGAGAGTAATAAACTAGCCTGATGGTTCTGGCAGCCTATTTGATTCACTTCTCTGAGTGTCTCTGATGATGCCTGTCTCAAACCGTCATTAAAGGTATGCAGAAGCTCATAAAGAACAATAAACAGAGGGGCATATACATGAGTTTAACAATTCTGGGTAAATCAGCTGCACAATAGGGGACATGTTAAATATATATATTTAAATGGAGATTTTAACCCCTGAATGAAAGAAAGGTCTCCAATGCATTACATTGTAATATGGAAACTTCTCTAGCAATTATGAGGTGAAAAGTCTCATTTAAATCTATAACGTTTTCAGGAATTGTTATTTGTTACCAGTTGTGCAGCTGCTTTGCTCCAGAATTTAGCTCTTAGTTTAAAGGTAAAGAAAAGGGTAACCCTGCCATGATCTTGCTAGTAAGAGGCTTTAGGGGATAGGTAGCTGTGTAAATGGTGAGTGTCAGTTAATTAAAGTTTAGGACAGGGATAACGAAGAGTAAAAGTTGTAGTAGGAATGTCACCTCTGTTAAAAACAAACAAATAAACAAACAAACTATACCTAACATATTTTTGGAAGGTGCTCTGGGATGTGGGGCAACCTCTTCTGGAACATTTGCTGGGGGATATATGGGCAGTACAACTTCAACACTGTGACGTAAGCTGCTTCATTGCTTTGTAGCTGGACTCCCTCAAAGGGCCTTGCAAAATGGTGGCTGAGCGTCAGAGGCCTACCATTATGTCCCTGGATTCTGCAGATGAATCTGCCTGAAAGGCTTAGTCCAGAAGATGCAGTATTTCCAGTTCACCTGCTGGAGTTCTCAACTAGGTCAGTGAAGCAGACAGCAAATGTCAAAAGTCTAAGTGGGCAGCAGCTACTGAGGAGGAGCTCCCAGGTGGAACAAATGGAAAAGAGCAATGATATGGACAGGAGCAAATGGGAATGAGAGCCTATGGCAACAGGAAGCAGTAAGTCCCTTCAGAGCAGGGCTTATAGAATTGACACTGAGGAGGAGTCTGGTTCAGATAATAAATCTAAGAATATGGCAGAGGAGCTGTGGTAAGGTTGCTGAGATAACCAAGAGTAGATGTGGCTTGGTCCAGTGGTGCACAAGTCTCAAGGGATCAATAACTTACAAGGTTTGGGAGTAGAACCAGTGTAAAAGATAATCATTCATGGTGGGAGAGTAGGCTAAGTCATTCTAGGGCCAGTTTTCACTGCTTCTACTACTTCTTCTTCTCTTCTCACTGCAGCTGCAGTTTTGCCTGTCTGTCAACTGTTCCTTTGACCTGGTGGAATTTTCGGTGAGTTTGATGATGGATGCAGTGGCTGGATCATATATACCTTAACCTTGTGAGGCCCATGAGGGAGTTATTCCTACCATAGATGGTGATGAGTTCAATAAAAATATCAACAGCTTTTCTCTTTTTGAGAAACTAATAACTATTCAACTCAGGATTATCCATTATAGGGCTTTATTTGTATGGTTAATTTTTTGACTTGTGTATTTTATACACTATAAAAATACACAAATATATAGGAAATAGGTACCAAAGAACTGTAGGGCTAACAATTAAGAAACTCAATGAATTATCACTTCAAGCCCTACTAATCTGATAGTGAACAGACAAAACAATTAAAACAAAGTAATATTGTGTAGGGAGAGCGCTAACTCTTAAGATAATATTCAAATATAAAATTTTATTATCACATCAAAATTGTTGTACAGAATATAAATTCAATCAATATATATAAAGCGCTGTAAAAACTGTGAATTCACATAAAAAAATCAAAAATAAAAATAGATGAAAAATTAAGACAATGACAAAATATATCACCAGAAAAAAATTGTTATATAAACTTGCAGGTGTAAATTATTAGTGGGCAGGTGTGTAGCAGCAAATATTTCTCTTGGTCTTTTAAAAGCTTGTGCTGATCTCCCAACTCGAATCTATAGTGATGCTATATGGGTTTTCACCAATATCACTGATCTTTGCTCGCTACAGTTATATTGGTGAAAACCCACACAGCATCACGATAGCTCCTAGTCAGGAGATCAGCACAAGCTTTTAAAAGAGATAAATATTTGCTGCTACACACCTGCCTGCTAATAATTTACACCTGCAAGTACATATAACAATTTTTTTCTGGTTATATATTTTATCATTGACTTAATTTTTCATCTAATTTTATTTTTGATTTTTTTTATGTGAATTCACAATTTTTACAGCGCTTTATATCTATCGATTGAATTTATATTCTGTACAACAATTTTGATGTGATAATAACATTTATATTTGAATATTATCTCTAAGAGTTAGCAGTCTCCCTACACAATATTACTTTATTTTATACACTATGTTTGTGGAGAGCCGGATATGTCCGGTACACTGTGATATTATTTTTCAACATTCTAATAAAAGTTAAGTTTTAGTTATTCTCTTTTTTTCACCAAATATTATTATATCCTGGTAGTGGGTGAGCTCTTTTGAGTGCTAGTTAAACAGGGTAATCTTTTTTCTCTAATATTCGACAAACAAGTAAATTAAACAAAGCCAGTGAGACCACTATGAGATGGGTTCAGAAGGATATTGGGTTGTGGTGGTCCATTATGAAACTTAACACACTGCACACATCCTTTCTGGGGAACTGGTGCATTGGGGCAACCAATAAGCCAGTCACTTCTAATAGAGGACAAATTACAGTTTCAAACACAAGTGTTCTGGTTGCAGTGGAAGTCACCCACTGTTAAAGTGCTACAAGAGAAACTGGTAGATAGAGAGGAATGTATGTTGGGCACAAACGAGTTGATAACAGTGAGCACCATCTTGGAGGCACCCTGGATAATCCTCAGCTTGGCATAAGAAATCTATTAGAGGAGATTTTCAGACATTTAAGGTCACTTTCCATTAATATTTTTCTATTAATCTTATATTAGCAGTTTCCAGATAAGGTTCAAACAAAGCTTGAGAAAGATGTGCATTTGGGAAAGATAGTAAGAACTTTTGCACATTTTTATGGAATGGTTAAAAGTATCCTCATTGGGTGTATTCCAATGAAGGAGAAGGGGATGTTTTAGCAGATTCATTGTCTGCTTTTCTCCAAAAGAGGATCTGTGTTGTGTTTGTTATGCATCCTTTGATAGGGCAGCTCAGTTGCAATGTTGGATAAGCTGAACATCGAATCAGCTTTTACCTTGTTTCTAGTTCATCCTATCAACATGTTGTTTTTTGTTTTGAGAAATTGTTCTTCATGGATATGTTTTTACACATTTGGTGTTGCATACCCTATTCTTAGTTTGACGTATTTAATAGCTTCAAAGAATGTGCACTAGGGTACAAGTTAGGTTGTGACTCAATACTTCTTTACCTCATACTTCATACTTCTTCTCTAGACAACTTTTTTTGTGTGGTTCTGGGTGATTCTCTTGTCTATGTGCATTTTTTTACTCACAGTTTTTGTATGGAAAAAATGCTGGGATACATTGCCTGAGAAAAGATGAAGGAACCAAGGTCTTTCACTCTCATTCTGTAACATGTCTGATGAAGATATCTAAGTGGTCTTGAAAGCTTACAGTCTAAAGCTACTTTTACCCCTGCTTATTTCCACAGCTAACATGGTACCATATTTTACATAAATTTCATTTTTTTATCAAAATCATTTAAATGTTGATGAAGTGCAGGTTGCAATATATAAAATGGAAGTATTGATGGAATCAGTGCAATATTTTCTATTGTTAAAAAAGTGACACTTAAGCAGATGTAAATCTTATTGCTAAAGCTGAACTTTACAAATTGCAAAATACCCAAGTGTATTTTTGTGGAATTTAGTGGCAAGGGAGCATTATTTTTTTTTGTGAGGCTGACAAAGGATCTGAAGGTGAAATCCAAGTTATTTGTGACAAATAATGGCTGTCAGGAAGGTTTAAATTCTTAACCCCAAAGGGATTTGGTTAACTTTGAGCGACCAATGATGCACCTTCACAATGGATAAGGACAGGGCTTGTCAGAAAGCTAGCAGTCTTTAATTCTTCCCAATAATGGTGGCTCCACACGTGTGTGTGTGAACCTGTTGAAGGATGAAAAAGCAGTGTTTTATTCAGACAATATGAGAATGGTCTATGCAAGAAAATAGCTGTCTGCAAACTGAGGTAAGGCTGTTGAGGGTTCTTGTGTTAATATGTCTGAAATGTAACAAGGTTTAGGGCTCAGAATACTCCAGCTAATGTAAATTTGATGGCTGATGGTTTATCTAGCTTACTGTTGGATGACTTAACGCTTTGAGTGCCAGGCAGGTATCCAATGCATTGAGTTGCAATATGTTGGATACCTCTGTGGCACTGAGAGGGTTAAGGAGCTTGGTGCCAGAAGCAGATTTAAAAAGGGATGAAATGTCCTCAGAGTAAATCTGTGTGCAAGAGGTTCATTGACTACATCTATTAGGAAAGCTTACATCCAGGTATGGCAACAATAGGATAAGTTATTCAATGAAAAAGGTGCACTTCCACGGTCTTCTTCAATTATAAACAGCTTTCTTTATTTAACAAAGTTTAAAATGTAAAGTTCCTGACAAGCATGGTGATAACTGAAGTCCCAAAGAGGCTCTGTGGGTGGGCACAAAAACAGTGGGTGCTTCCGTCTGCGATCAACGTGTTTCACGAATATTACGCTTACTCATGATCAAGCAACAGCTGGCAAGTTAGACTGAAATCAAACTTATAGTATGTGCAATCCAATGGTAACAAAGCAAAAGACCACCAATCTAGTTAGTGATGTAACTTCTCTAAGGCATCCAAAGCAGATCAAAAACCACTATCCGCAACCGCAAGCAACAACAAGCCACACACTATTAACTCCTTCAGTACTTAAAAAAGCATTGTTGACATAATAATCCATGCCCATTAACACAAACCAAAAATGTTTTGTATCAATGGGCAAGGATAATATACAATACAATAATATGTACAAACATTTATGGAAATGTAATAAATGTGGATTGTGTAAAATGGGTAAAATAAACTGGTAAATTGGCCGTAGTGCTAGATGGTGGTGGCAAATGTCACTCATGATATTCTGGCATTTGCTAATACTGTAATGCTACAGCTGAGTCATCTAAGTAGCAGGAGGATTTGTGTATTGCATAGATCTTAGATAATCAGCACTACTATAAGACAGGTGGTGGTACGATGATGCTTCTACTTACCACTAGCCCTAGTGTTGCTGAGGCAACAGCAACACCACAAAAAGCCCCACACCACTTCAAGGAGCATCTAAAGAGAAGAAGTTGGCCGGTTATGCTTCTCCTCCAACATTTACTCTAAAATCATGACTGTGGTGGAATACTAACTTTTACTTTGGGAGAAGGAAGGAACTGAGCCTTTCATCACCAACTGCAATGTGCACCGCATGTAAATGGAAACATTGTGAAATAAGGGAATAACTAGGGACTAACACAGCAATTAACGCATCTGCACTCATATTAAAACACATACAACTGCAAGGAAACACCTTGAAGCTATGGTCAGTAATGTAAAACCATCCTCCAAGAAACCAAGTACTGCTGTCAATATGGTCTTTGTCCACTGTTCTAAGTACAAGTGATGTTAAGATAGAAGACTTAATAAAAATAATGAGTCCTTCCACCAGCTTAAAGTATCCAGTGGTATGAAATGTCTGCAGGTGCTCCCTGATACACTGCATTCAATTACTCTCCATCACATTTCCATGTGTGGTCAGTGCACCACCCAATGTGCAATAGGTGGACATGAACTGCCCGATCCTCACATATACAGACTCGCTATAAGCTGGTGGGGGAGGTAATGGAGGCAAAGGTGGTATGCCAGAGGTGGATGAAGAGGATGCTGAGGGCACTGGAGTAGGGACAGCAGGTACAGCTTCCCACACCCAGATACTAACACAAGAAGCTGTTTTTCTTTTGTCTTCTGCTGTGTCCCTATCATTTCCCCCTTTTCACTACCGTATCACACCTAGAGTACAGTGCAGTTGCTGATGATGTCACTATGCCTGCCCCAAGGGAAAATATTCCCACACCCATGATATTATTGAGGGAAGAGGTAGAGAAGAATGGCCTTCTTCTTCTTCTCCAGATCTTTTGAATGGGCGGACTTGTGTGAGAAGCTGAGGAAACAACTTGGATGGTTAGCTGTGCTGGTGCAGCAATCAGTGAGATACTTCACTAATATATTTACTGCTGAAAAACAGTTAAGAGCACAGTTGATTATTCTAACAATAATGTCTACACAGACATGAAGCAGCTGGTGAATGACAAAACATTTCCAAATTTTTGACAAGGTGTGAGCAGCAGCAGTCTAAGGAAATGGATTCTGTGAAAGCATATACAAACATCCATCACAGATCAAGTGGAAGACTGCATTGAGGAGGATGGCAGAGAAAGAATGCATGGGCAAAATTACTAGAAATGGAAGTAAGCAAAAAGCATTATGCCCACATCAGCGGAATCCCACATTTTTTGTCATCATCACAGAAAGCATGTAATGTGGAGCAGGGTGATCTACCATTTATGGCTGTGGTGGTGGCGGCACTGGCACACCTCTGTGGGATTGCTAACAGAATTTGGGTTGGTAACTTAACATTGTCTATCTCCAAGGAGTGACTCCACTGCATATGAGATAGTGACAACATAATTGCATGAAAATTATGTTCTAGCCTAAAACAATGACCCACTTAGCAAAGAAAACAGTGTGTGTATGAATCACTCATAAGTACTGTTGTGGAAACCCTTAGAAAGCAGCAAGTGTGCAGTCCAACCAGGTCTCCAGTGCAGCTGGTTATATAGTTCATGACATAGGACACATCAGTCCAGCATCATTGTTGGTATACTTTCATTTTTAAAAATACATCAGCATTAGTGATGAGCGAGCGTGCTCGGCCGATGCTCGGATCGGCTCGAGCATCGCTCTGCTCGGCACATGGCGGTACTCGTCGAGTACCGCCATGTGCTCTCCCGCCATGTTCGGGTGGCGGGGATCTGTGCCGGAAGAGGCACAGATCCGAAGAAGCTCCGCTGGACCACCAGGGACTGGAGGTACGGGGGCATTGCGGAGATGAAGGGGGCATTGCGGAGATGAAGGGGGACATTGTGGAAGAGGGGCATAGACTCTATGCCCCTCTTCCACAATGTCCCCCTTCATCTCCGCTATGCCCGTCTTCCACAATGTGCCCCTTCATCTCCGCTATGCCCCTCTTCCACAATGTGCCCCTTCATCTCCGCTATGCCCCTCTTCCACAATGTCCCCCTTCATCTCCTCTATGGCATAGAGGAGATGAAGGGGGACATTGTGGAAGAGGGGCATAGCGGAGATGAAGGGGCACATTGTGGAAGAGGGGCATAGCGGAGATGAAGGGGCACATTGTGGAAGACGGGCATAGCGGAGATGAAGGGGGACATTGCGGAGATGAAGGGGGCATTCGGAGATGAAGGGGGCATAGCGGAGATGAAGGGGGCATTGACCAGGCACCCTCCCCTCATCAGAGCAGGGGGTGCCTGGTGTCGCCCCATTCATTTCAATGGGGCTCGGGTGCTCGGCCGAGCACTCGAGCCTCAGGGGGTGCTCGGTCAGAGCACCCGAGCACCCGAGCATCGGGGTGCTCGCTCAACACTAATCAGCATCTAATACAAGTGTCTCATATACCAGAAATGGAAAAAAATAAATAAAACAAGGACAAAGAAACATATGGCACATGCAGTAACAAGAGCACTGTATGCCTAGGGATTTGTCATCATCTAAGATTTTGGGACCAGTGATATGAACATTGATGAATGGTTGACAAATAAAAATGCAAAGTGATACTGGATTCATGTATGATGCTGAACATGATTTGCCTAGCATTGCTTCATATTCATCATTATCATCATCATATATTTGCCAGTCACCACACCACCCCCATCTACATACACCTCATTAAATTAAACTTTTAATTTCTAATTATCTTTATGCTCAAAGTATATTGGACTTTATTTGGAAGAGGCACTGGATAGCCTTCAACTTTTACTTTATTAATTCAGTTTAGTCGATTTGTTTGTCCTCTTCCTATTGTAAAATTACACTACCAACAGTACTAGCTTTATATATTCTGATTAAGAGCTAGCAATACAGACTAAAAGTCACTCGTATATAATATACACAGCATAGCAGCTATGCCTTTTCAAAAATTATTTATAGGCCTATAGCATCATGCCGGTGACGGTAGATGTGCTGGACAGGTACTATAGTAGAGCAGCAACTTACTTAGGTAAGCCTTTATCAGAATTATTATTATTTTTAACCAAGCTTAATAGGCAACTGATATAAAATTGTGACTTAATCAGAAAGTTTTTCAAAGAACAGTTAGCCATAGCCATGAAACCTTTCAAAACACTTTTTTAAAGTTGTTTTATAGCAAAATGAGTTTTTAAAAACATGATAACTATGGCATATGCATTGCTTAGGCTAGGTGTCTTTGCAAAAAAAATATTATAATTTGACAAAACCTTTAGAGTAATTGTTACCACAGCCTTTTACAGCAAGGTAAGCCTTGACATTTTTTCACCAGGCCTGTGGCAAGGCAATCCTTAAAAAATGTTATCAAGCCTACCACGTAAGCCTTGAAAACATTGTTAGCAGACCTAGATATGAACAGGAAATTTCACTCTAGAACATGGCTAGTATATCCACCATTCCCAGGGATAGTAGTAGTGGTAGTAGTGGGAGTGGAATAATCATCCCCAAAGAAACTAGTACCAGCTGTAACATGGGACTAGTGCTGAGGCAGCAGCAAAACAACAAACAGGCACCAATTCTGGTGCATTGAGAGACGTATTAATTTTCCATAATCCTTCTCCCTTTCCCGTGAAATCATTGATGTGGGTATAATTTTCTTAATGGTCAAGGAGAGACTGTGCATTTATCAATAACTACAATGGGCATATTTTAACGGTTTTATTAAAAGGTATGTTTTAACTAAAACAATGATACATCTTAGGGTTATCCATCAGTGTTGAAACACCAAGCTTGAGTGCTAGTACAGCAGGGTTCTCTTTCTTTTCTAATTTTGTGTACATTCATTATCTCCCTGTAGCACCCTAATACCTTTTTTGTAATCAATAGTTGAAAACCCTGAGTCCACTGTGAATCACAGTGTGCATCGGGGTCCTCTTTTTATTTATCTACAATGGGCACTTTGTGTGAAAAGTTTGTAAAGAGGGAGAAGGAGTGGGAAAACACACATTGGCACCTCTGTTAAGCATGTTAACAACCCCCTTATCCCTTGCATTCTATTTTTCGCCACCACATTGCCATATATATATATATATATTGCTCCTCTCAGACTGACCCTGAACATAAGGTGACCTAATACAAGCCCACTTTTCACTGGAAAGATTTTGCACGGACGTAGGCAAAGCAGACACAGCCAAGATAAGCAGCAAGTGATACTAGTGGATATAAGCAATGCTGCTTGGTGGAGTCACATCTGTGCCAATTGGAGGAGTCACGTTCACTCATATCTGTGCAGCTAGGCAGAGTCACATCCACTCACATCGGTGCTGGTTGGAGGAGACAAGCAGTACCCATGTCAGCAGATGTGACTCCTCCAAGCAGCACTGCTGGCATGTGCTCTCGTGGTTATTCTGGCTTTGTCTGCTTTGCCTGTTTCCACATAGCAGTATATGTTTGTATTTGGAATCAGAGTGGATGAAAACACACTAAACTGACAATGATTCTTGTAATTAAACTGATGGATAAATCAATAAATATTCATCACTAGATCTATTATACCTCAAAGGAAGTGTAACATGGACCATAAGTATGTATCTATGGTTTGTGTACACCTACAGTATAATATGGATAAAATGAAAGTTATATAAAACTGTAAATAGAAATGTGATGAATGAACACAAAAGAGCATTTTTATGTGTGGATGATAAATGTATGAAACATATGCTAATAATCAATGACATGTAAATATCTTGTTAGTATGTGCCCTTACTTTGAAGCACTTATAACAAGGCAAATAAACATCAGGGAACTGTGAAATGATGAATCTCTGGAACAGATCAGATGTACCCTTACTTTGCTTTAGAAGGATGCAGGCATTAGATTAGAATCAATGTATGGAGTCCATCCAGCTCTCTGTGTTGCAGTGAAATAGAAGCTGTTCCTCTGGTCTCAACCCTGGGTTAGCATTTCTTTTCTCCACTTCTTGTGCACTGGTTGTAACATAGTAACATAGTAAATTAGGTTGAATAAATACACAAGTCAGTCAAGTTCAACCTTCTTCTCATACCCCAAAACTGAGACTTTTATAGCTTTCCTGCTATCAATTAAATTAGTCTTTATCAGACCTTCCTGATCAGCCTACTGATAAACAGTATAACTCTGCATTTTCCCTTTTGAAAGAAATGTATCTAATCTTCTCTTAAATGTATCCATTGTATCTGTCATAACCACCTCCCTGAGCAATGAATTCCACAATTTAACAAACCTTACCGTAAAAAAACCCTTCCTCTGCTGAAGTTTAAACCTCCTTTCCTCTAATCTCAAGGGGTGTCCCATGGTCACCTGATCAGGCCTTGGAATAAATAGATCACCACAAAGATCCTTGTATTGACCTCTCATATACTTGTACAATGTGATAAGGTCTCCTCTTAGTCGTCTTTTCTCTAGACTAAATAAACCAAGTTTGCTTAGTCATTCCTCATATATCAAGGCCTCCATTCCCTTAAAAAATGTTGTTGCTCTCCACTGTACCCTCTCTAGTTCTAATATATCCTTTTTCAGAACCGGTGCCCAAAATTGCACTGCATACTCAAGGTGAGGTCTTACCAAAGATTTGTATAATGGCAAAATAATGTTATCCACTCTTGCTTCAATACCTCTTTTTATGCAAGACAGGATTTTGTTTGCCTTTGCTACTGCTGTTTGACACTGGTCACTGTTTCCAAGTTTGTAGTTGACAAGGATACCCAGGTCTTTCTCTAGCAATAAGTCCCCTAAAATTATTCCATTAAGTTTATAAGTAGCCTTGGGATTGTTTCCTCCCAAATGCATGACTTTACACTTCCCCACATTAAACTTCATATTCTATATGTTTGCCCAATCTGACATTGTATGTAAGTCCCTCTGTAGAGAGAAAATATCCTGTTCTGAATTAATGACCTTGCATAATTTAGTATTATCTGCAAATATTGATATTTTGCTTTCTATATCTATTTCCAGGTCATTTATAAACATGTTAAAAAGCAGCAGGCCTAATACTGAACTCTAAGGTATTCCACTCTCCACTTTAACTGTATTGGAGAATTTTCCATTTACAACCACACACTGTTCCCTATACTTCAACCAATTTTGTATCCAATTGCAAAGGTTATCTCCTAGCCCCAATTTCCTTATTTTATACACCAGCCTCCTGTGTGGCACTGTATCAAATGCCTTTGCAAAGTCTAGATATACTACATCTACTGCCTTGCCATTTCACTTCAAATCAGCTTTCACTGTAGTTCTTTGTCAGGAAAGTCAGGGTGATTAGAATTGTAGCCCCAAACATAGAGAGCCAAAGGTTGCTTACCCCAATCTAGATCATCCAATGAAGTTCTAATATACTGTTCATTGTACCATTACTAAATGTTATTAAAATACAATCACGGGAGGATTTTCTTTTCCTTTTTATTTATGTGTTAAAGGGATAGTAATACTTTGTTTTATCTTTATTTTATTTTGTAGGCATTAAAAAAACATGAAGAACGATATGTCTTATCTCTCAAACCTTTATGGTTTGGGAGTTATTCACAAGTAAAGTTTCCCCTCCTGCCCCTTTTACCTAGTGTAAGCCATCTCTTCTGAGATGTGGAATGCAGTCTATAGACCAGACAGATAACAGCAGGGGACAATCTTCTTCCAATGAGAACAATGAAAGCCCTGCCCCCCTTGACAAGTTTTTCAGGTTTTTCCCTTAACTTAATTGAAGATTGTCCCTCTCTGCAGTCTACCTGGGCACCTCCCTTTTGCTCTTGCTGAGCAGTGTTGCATCAGTAAAAGGGGTGGGAGGGGGATACTTCGTCATTGAATTACTCTTCAACTACAACTCTGACAGAATTGAAATAACACTCTCCAAAGTCCAAATACTATGATGATTAATTAGAGCTGCTTTTATTATGAAACATTACTATCCCTTCAAAGTAAATATTTGATTGTAGCCATTATGCTTATCACAGTACAATATAAACTACCATTTTTCTTGTACTGTATATTGTAAACAGGAGTCAATTAAGTATCTTTTATGCTCAGCGGCTGTGTACTTGAAGCTATATGACATGGTAATAGCATATTTTCAAGGTCACTAGTATAAAGAAACTGCCAAAGTGAATAAATGAAATAGCAGATGATAAAAAATGTTTCAGTTCCATTTTATTGGCAGTTTTGTTTTTCTAGTTCTGTGGTAAATTGATAAAATAACTATGTAATCAAGATTTTTAACATTGTTTGTTTCCATGTAGACATACATTATAGAAGCATTGTGTTCATAGCCAGTTCATGCATAAAAATTTAAGGTCATATTTATATGTGGGTTTAATCACAATTGTTTGTCTAGCACGGAAGGAAATGGTGGTGAAAACAAATGGAGGGAGAGAGAAGAGACAGAAAAAAGAAGAAAGAAAGTGGAAGGGAAAGATGAAGGGAACAAAGTCTGAATAGGGTCAATCCTTCAAGTGAGGCCAATCAAAAATTGCAGGATATATCAAAATACAAATAGCAAGGCAGATTATTGTTTTGAATCTAATATGCTTTCTATCATTTAATTTAATTATATATCAGTCTAAGATGTGTGGGTGGGCAACAAAGCAATAGGGGTAGTCTGTGCCAATTTAAAAGTGCTCTTTGATATCTATACTAGGATTAATGAGTATCTGACAATGCATTTGCTGTCTGCCAAACAGCAAGCTTTGTGATTAAACACATAATGGAAATGCTTGAGATTGACCCTAAAACAAGCAAGGTTGTGTGAATAAGCATTTCATTTGCAGGATTGTAAGAAGTGAGTTAGTTTTTTAAAGTGTCTCAATATTGTGCTTGAGAAGCAAAGTGAACTCTAATATGCAGAAAATGTGCCTGGTTCACCAAATATGTACCACATAGTCAATCTTTGAGGTACAAGGAAGTCTAAATGTATTTACTCAATGTCTATTTGGAGTAGGTGAAATGAGATCTGTAAAATCAATGCATTAGAGACCTCTCTAACATTCAAGGGGTTAGAAGCCTCAATTTAAATCAACTGGAATCTGGGTATTTTTTATTCCCCCTGGGGTGTATTTGGTTTGCACCAGAACTGCTCATACTTTACTTTCTGCATAAGGCACTATTCATCTTATCATTTGACTTTGACAATTATCACAAACATGAGAGAAAACTACAGCTCTCAGCCTCAGTGAGTAATTACACATTGTGTAGATTAGAAAGATAACAGTACCTACCGTACTATATAGGTTATGGACTGTCACAAAAAATAGTGATCTGTACCACCACGCATCATTATTTAGATATATTCTTATGATCTCAAATTCATAGATATCTTCTTTGTAATCATAGCTGTAAAGATTGTTGGAAAGAAAGTATTGATATTTCTTGCCTTTATCCCTTTGAGTGCCAAAGGGGTAGGCAACACATTGCTTTGCAATGCATTGCACACCCCTCTGGCACTCAAAGGGTTACATATAAAGTCTCAGTGGTAGGGCAAACCAGCTATTCCATAGGGAACTAATACAAATTCCCATCACTATATGAAGCTTTTAACCCTTTACTAAGGAGATCTCCAACACATTATAAAGGATTAAACAGAAGATTCCTGTAGTGTAGCACTCATGGCCTGGGGTTTAACTCTTTGAGTTCCAGAGGGGTATCCATCACATTGGTTTGCAATGCATTGGATACCCCTCTGGCACTCAAAGGGTGAAAAGCCATGTTTAATTCAATGCAAATTTTGTGAATATATATATATATATATATATATATATACATTTGTCCCCTACAATGGGGGAATTGTACCACTTTATGTTCATACATTCTTAAGATTAACCCTTTGAGTGCCCGAGAGGTATTCAATGCAGTGCAATGCCTTTCTGGCACTCAAAAGGTTTAACAAGTTACATAAATGATATAAATTTCTAGATCCTCTTGCCGCTTGTGATCCTATGATTATCTAGGGCTCTTGTCTTATTCCACCATGGTCTTGATTGCTTCAAGTATGTGTTCTATAATTTAAGTAGACAAAGATTGCAATTAGCACTGATATTCATCTAGTTAAGTGTTACAGAGCTGTTAGAAATGCCTTTTTGCTTTACTTATTTATTGTCTCTTAGTAATCTTTATAAGAATTATAGCATTGACCATATCCACAAAATACCTGTTTAATTTGTAGTTAAAACACATACGTGCCAAAGAATAGAAAGTGCCAACTAGAGAAAAATCAATATTGCAACACAGGAAAAATGCTCATTAGCTCAAGAATGTCTCATCTAGAGGATTTTCTTCATATAAATTTAGAAACCCAGTATGTGGTTGATTTGCAGTGGTGTAAGAGAAAACGAGTTAACAAGTATGAAAGAGACATTCAATACAGTACAAGGTTTTTGTAAAATAAATATTCATAACTAAAAAAAAAAAATGAATGAAGGAATATTTAAATCGGGGCTATACAATTAGAAAAAGTCTCTCTTAATTTGTTTATTAGAAGAGCTTACATAGGTAGGTGTCCTTCAAGCAGCAAAGAGATATTTCTTTTAACAGTTTTTATTCGCATTCAGTCTCTGTGCAAGTTATTTCAGTTTATAATCTGTTCAAGACTAGCGACCCTTATGAGTCATTCAGCACTATTGGAATTCATTGTTCGCTGTCGGTAGGTATGATCTAGAGGAGGACTTCAACAGAGATGAGAAACATAGAAGAAACATTAGCATCCTTAAAGGGCACTTAGCAATATATATATAAAGTTACTCCACAAAACAATCAATGAAATCAAAATTAACTGTAAGAACCATAAGGTTGAAATTAAGCTATTAAATACATGAAGCTTCAATGCTAATGCAATTAGCTTTGTAGTCTTGATTTCCTAAGATGTGCTCTATTTCCTGAAATATAAAATACACATCCCAATCACACATGTTCTGAAACTTGATTCTATGCCTGTAATACAAAGATACATTCTTTCAATGTCCCAGATGTCCCAGAATTTTAGTAGAACACCTTCAGATCTAATTACATAACTAATACAGGAACTAGCAACAAATGGTTCTCTAGCTCTAGTTAAACTGCCATCATTCTCAGACAGATTGAAAGATACTCAGAAAAATATAGATGGATAAATAAAGGAGACAGATGGACAGATAAAGGGACTGTTACTTCCCTATAGCTTCCGGCTGCATTTTTGGCATCCCCTGGTTATGGTGGTATGCATATTGTCCTGTCTTTTTCCATGCCTGCAACAGAAGTATGGATTTTCAAATGCATGTGTCTATTCAGCTCCAGAGAGGCATTTATACAAGAATATTTACCTGCTCTAATCACTCATTCAAAGAGTCTATGCTCTGAAGTCCTGAGTATGCTATATCCTGTATTGCTGAATGTGCATATTGAACCTTGGCCTGTGTTAGAATGTGATCCTGTGCTGCCTGTCTAAACCTTTGGCTATGACCTGACCACAATCCTGTGCCACCTGCCTGACTGTTGACTATGATTGGACTATGTCACTTTTCTTCCTGCTTGATTCTTTGGCTCTGGCAGACTATCCTTTGAAATATACCTCTACATTGTGGGTCCATCTTCAAGTTCAATGATCTTATTATCCCTGCTTGTCCCTTCTGGACCATACTGCCTATTGATATGTTGGTGTGACCATCCAGTTGTATCCCCATCTCAATGAGTTCTGCTACCTAACCTTGTGACCAGCCCAATTATCACAGCTATTAGCTGCAGCAAGTTTGCACCTTCTGTATGCGCAAGCTCAAACACTGCTCTCTAGTGTTGCACCCTGCCATCATTTGGTAGATACAGGCCATTTCAGATAGGCCGCGTCCGTCTTGAGATCACAAAATTTTACAGAGAGAGATAAAAAAGAGAGACTGACAGAAAGAGAGAAAAAGAAATAAAAAGAAAGTGAAAGCATGCAAACAAGTAAGAGAGAACATGCAAGTGAGAGAGGGCATACAAGAAAGTGTATGCAAGACTGAGAACATGCAAAACTGAGAAAGCATGCAAGAGAGGGGGAGAGAGAAAGAGAGAGAGAGAGAGAGAGAGACCACACACAAGAGAGACATAATACATAAGTGAACAAAGGAGAGGCTTACAAGTGGGAACCAGTTAAGCAGAGCATGCAGTTGGCTGTTAGAACAACGTGTTTTGCATATTCAACACCTACTCATGATGCAATGTGTACTGGGGTTGCACTCCAGTGCTTTTTTCCCCATCCACAGTCCATACCTGTTTACAGCAGTGAAAGGTCAGCAAATTAAAAATGTACCCTCACTTTGGGCTGTATGCAGAAAGCTAAAGAAAAAAACTATTCTGGTGCAAAACAACTACATGAAAAGAAAACCCCTATTGGTTTAAATGTACTTTAACCTCTTGAACTCTAATGAGGTCTCAAACACATTGCAAAGCAATGTGTTAGAAACCTTGTTTGCATCTAAGGGGTTAAAATCCTCATTCAGCTCAAATGACATGTTTCTCTGTTCCCTATGAAGTAGATGGTTTACCCCAAAATTGGTCCTCTTTTCATTAGTACATCAGCCTCACTCAGGTGCAGCAAAGAAAACAATGGAGCTGCGCAGTAAGTTGAATGAGTTAATTAAATTATACACAATATTCAGCATGTTCCAGTCTTGGCATTTTGATCGAACAGCACATTGTATTCTATCTCCCTATGGTCTCAGTTTTCTGGGAAAACGTTCTTGGTGACAGACACTGAACAACATTCCAGATTTCCAGCCCCACTATGCAGCAATTGTGAAGTGTATCGCATGGCCTCCCAGATGGCTTTCGTTATTTTGCTGACAGGCCGCCAGCAACAGAGTTAGTAGCCTAGAGAAAGATCTCTAGTGGGAAAAAACATCTGGCTGTGACCTGTGAACACAAGTTGTTGTGAGATTTCTGCTAAAGTTGGTTTTGCCTGAAGGAGAAAAAAAACTTTTTGAAAGAATATGTATGTAAGTAATTGTTCACAAAACAAGGAAAGATTCATTGCAGAGGAATATGCAACAATATGTTTTGCATCCCTGGACACATTTGTTATTAGAGGAATCTGCAAGGGATATTTGGGGAATGTATATAAATGATAAGCCTAATTATCGTACTTATACAAACAGAAATGGTGTGCAAATGTGTGATCTCAGCTCAGGATTGTTAAATACTAATTAAGAATAAATCAATTTGAGATGGATGTGTTATTGTAGACAAAATGTGATACATTAGACATCAAGCCGTTGTTATGATTGCTTCTTGTTTACTGAGCTCTCTCTCTCTATATATATATATATTTTTTTTTTTACAGATTGTACACTGTGGCCTAGATATTCAGCTTTAGTAAATAATGATGCCTGATCTCTAGTTCATACTGAGTCATTTTATTAGCTAAAACATACTGTAAAACAGACGAGGCAAACCATCCAGTTCCAGTCTGTGGGACTTTTAGAAAGAGAAAAAAACTTTAGTATTGAACCTGGCGGGTTCCCCCGATCTGTCTTCTCTATTCACCAGTGCCCCTATGTGACATCAGCAGGGTTAGCATTGTGTCATGATGTCAGCACATTGCATTTATCCCTCTGAGGCCACAATGATGCACTAGGGACTGTGAATAGAGAAACTGGATCAAGATGAGGGGGATACTACCAGCTTTCCGTGAATACAAAACTGTGTTTATGTGTGAGAATGTGTGTCTACTGGAAAGGGCAGAGCCTCCCATTTCCATTGCTACCAATCTGGGTATTCATTACAAAGTGTGTGTGTATAATGCTCAAATGCTTTGTACTGCCCTCTGGTCCGCATGGGGTTAAATTTTAAATTATTGTTTGCATGCTTTACTATAGTAATATATATACTAGCAATGTAGGACGGCGCTGCCCGTCAGGATATATAGGGAATTAATGCACACACACGGATGCAAGAATAACATACACAGAGACACACACGCAAATGCACACGCATGCACTGAGATGCATAAAGAGCAACACAGTCATACACACCTACATGCAATGCACAACATGCAGACACATAGAGTGTGATACAGACATGTAACACACACAGTGAGGAACACACAGGCACACACAGAGACACACACACACACAGAAGTGAGTCATAAGGGGTGACTTATGTGTCATTGTAAAGAGTTTGTGTTTGTACTTATGCCTCCGCTGTGGCATTCATTCATATAGTTGAAATGCATGTGGTAATTTCACATACTATGGTGGAAGGTGGATCGTGCTGGCTCCCGGGGTGTGAGTGAGTGCGAGTGAGTGTGTGAGTGAGTTGCATTCATTCATGTAGTTGAAATGCATGCGGTAATTGCACATACTATGGTAGAAGGTGGATCGTGCTGGCTCCCGGGGTGTGAGTGAGACTATGGTGGAAGGTGGATTGTGCTGGCTCCCGCGGTGTGAGTGATTTCATGTGAGTGACTGCGTGTGTGTGTTAGTGAGTGTGTGTGATTGAGTGTGTGTGAGTGTGAGAGAGTGTGTGTGAGTGTGAGAGAGTGTGTGTGATTGAGTGTGTGTGAGTGTGAGAGAGTGTGTGTGAGTGTGAGAGAGTGTGAGGGTGTATGAGAGTGAGTGAGAGGGTGTATGAGAGTGAGTGAGAGAGTGTGTGAGAGTGTGAATGTGAGTGAGTGTGAGTGAGAGTGTGTGAGTGAGAGTGTGTGTTTTTTGTCTGTTGTGTTTGTGTCTGTGGTGTAGGAGCGAGTGGCAGCCATTTTGTTTTTTCAGTTACTTGGATAGTGGTGGGCGGGCTGGATAGTGGGGGCAGGCCAACTCCCTGCATGATTTAAATCACTCCCCCATAACTCCTCCTTACTCCTCCTATACTTATACTGCAAAACCCTTTGATAATCTGCAATTCTTTGAAGAGCCCAGATTCCTGGGCAAATAACACTCTGTGCAAGATAGAGAGCGAGAACAAAACAAAACAGCACAATGGTGGTACTCTAAGTGCAGTAGGTGTCTTTATAGTGCAATAAAACAGTTCACTCTGTGCCTCTCCTTGGCACATTTTAAAATTGTAATAGTTCTGCCTCTAGTGGATTCTGGCACCTTCTTCTTGACTTCCTTTATGCATTCTCTCTCATGTTTGCTGGGCTGGACTCTGATGGCAGGCCACCTACAGAGTCACATAGAAGTACTTGCTTAAGCACCAAGGTTTGTTCAGACACTAGTGAACAATGGAGGACAGGTAATCAGGAAGGCCTGGGTACCACTTACACCAAGTAGTTGGGCCCGAGGACTGTGTGGATGCCAGTGAAGTCAAACTCCAGAGCACTGTACCAATAAGGATCAAGAAAAAGCGGGATGCAGGAACAGGCCGAGATCAGGCAGACTGAGTTCTTTCAAAGTCAAGTTCAAAGTAAATGGCCAGGAAAGGATGAACACAAGCAAAGTCTAGTTTCAGGCTCAGGTCAGGGTAGGCAGGGTCAGGTTCCAAGAAAGGGGTCAGAATCTTGAGAAGCAGTTTAGAATAAATGCCAAGCTACTCATGAGAACATAAAAAACTAAGCACAGGCCAAATCCAGAAAAATAATTAAAAAGACAGATAGCACCCTAAAAGACACAGTCCGACATGTGACTACAGTTGCGGGAAGCCCACTTTATGTGCACACAAACTGATGTCATTGCATTATGTGCATAATCTGCACATGAACATCTATACAACAGCCACACAGATGTGTACGTGAACTGCCAGGCAACAAGGTATTCTGACATTCACTAACCAATAACATGACTGATGGGCAGAAACTGAAATGCCGTAGTGTGACGTGTCATATAAAATCTCATAGACCATTTTCCATCTCACTACTATATTACTTCAGAAAACACAATGTATAGTTAATTATCTATATATTTAGAGCATAAGTAAAAGAAGATCTCATGTGTATGCCAAAGGGAGTGACCATAGGATAGGGTGGCGAGCAAATATATATATATGCAATGAAAACCATACACCATCTCATGTCCATGATATGTGTGCTGAATTCAGCATACGTTTAAAAGCTGTATGAGCTGCACTTAGCATTCCACCTCATCCACAGCCACAGCAATGCAAGTACACGGGATTGATAGTGATCCAAGTTTGTATTTGGTGACAGAACCACTGCCACATAAAAGGTAGAACAGGCCTCAGGTGAAAGGGAGAAGTGGAATAGATGACTTTCTTACTGTGACAATTAGTATGAGAGGAACTTAAAGTGGACAAGTGTGTGCACAGTGCACATAGTTATATACACATACAATTCTCATCAAAATGCAAATTTCAATGTAAAAGAACACAACAGATGTATTGGTTTATTAAATGGGTACATACTGCCATTTAGATATACAGGCAACACGTGCAGGGTGGCGGGTAAGGGAGGGAATTAACATCCTGACCTCAGATGGTAATTTTTGGTACGTATCCTAATGGAAACAGTGTGGGAGAGAGCAGGAGCAGGAGTGTAGAGAAAGAGGTTGGATTACTCCACTACCTGAACATGTGTACCCAAATCATGGTCCAGGGTAAAGAACAAAAGGGAGGGGAGGAAGGGGGTCAGCTGTCCAAGATGGAATGCTCCCCATCAACAATGCATACCTACTTGGCACAAAGGAAGGGCCATTCTGGGGGAACAAGGAACACTTTTATACACATACATAATGCCCTGGTTATCAGGATCAAAAAATAGTGAGAAAACTTGAATCAGTCATCAAAAACACTATTTCTTCATTTATGCTAGGGATGGTTGAAAACATTAAAAGTAAAACAGAAACATGAAAAACAGGACTTTTTATCTTGTGCAGGAATTTCTGTGAAAAGTGCAATGTTTCCACTTTTTTCCACTTTTATCATTGCATTGAAATCAATGGTAATAAGCCCCCCCCCACAACCATTGTTTCTCATATGCATTCCCTACTTTCTAACGATAAAAGATGGAGTCAGTTTCCCACATATTGTCAAGCTGAGCTTGGGATTGAGAGAGAAAACAGCTGAATTTTTGATGCTAGAGACAGACAGGTAAAGAGATGGAGCTGCATTTGCTTGGTAGTAGCATTGGTGTTATCCAGTTTTGTGGGTGTGGGTGTGAAGAGAGTAAGGAGAGTTAAAAATAAGTAAACAATTATAATTAAAAAAAAACTATTTGAATTTAAGTGACAGTTCTTACCTGAGCTGGCTTTACTGGAGACAGATGGAGTGGCAAACAGCTTGCATACAAATTTAAATATATCATATATTGAAGACAAGCAGATAAGTTCAACTTAATATACTGTGAGTACATGTAGACACACTCACTCCTACAGTCACAAGAACAAAAGGGACAAATACATATGAATGTGTGTTGCTTCTGCATGCCTGTACCAGCTGCTGTGCGGTGAACCTTATCCTTTATTGTAAGCTGCTGATTCTGAAGTTAACAGGTCTATCCTCATCCTGTTTTATACTGTAAAAATTAACACTACAGATAAGTTAGGTAAGAAAGAAAAAATTGCTGCTGAATGTTGTTTGAATAGTTATTTAACTGATAAATGTCTATAAGTTTTTTTTTTTATCTTAGACTCCTTTGAATAGATTCTACTGTGTATATGTCAGTGGGTATAAACGATGTTGTCTGAATTTCTACAATTTCAAATTCCAAAAATTCTACACTTCAGTTTGTTTGTAACTGCATGGATCTAAGGCCTAGTTCACATGGACACTTGCAAAGCAACATTTTCCTGCATTGGTGGCACCAAAATGCTCCCGATTGTTGAGGAATCTGAGGAATGGTTGTTCACACAGGCATTTGCCTGAATGCAGCTTGCTGAACATTTCTGGCATCATCAAGTTTCTATACCTGTTTAGCTTATGTGAAAACAGTCCATGAATACATGAATGATTGGATTTATCAGCTGCTTTCCACATCATTCCAATCAATGGTTGGTCCAATTGAATGTCAGTCAGTAACATTTGGCTGACAACCCTGTGGGTCGGCCAATACCACTGCAACTTCTGCCGGTGATGGAATCACTGGGAGAATGCAGGAACAACTGATTGAATTTGAGATGGACACTTTAAATCATACTGCAATGCTGTGCTTTAAAATTGGCCTTAGGAATACGTTGAAGTTGCATAAATAAAATATAATTGTCCTTCCACCTAATTCTATTTTTATTAACAATGACAAAAGTTCCTTTAATTCTTTAGATACTTGTAAGGTGTCCAGTGCATTTTGAAGGAATGTGTTGGAGTTCTTACCAACATCCAGGGTGTTTTAATGTTAGTCTTTTGGGAATTGAACCAGAGAGATAATTGCTTTCAAAACACTTTTCCAAATGGGTGCTGCAGAAATGCATACTGGGAAATTAATCTGGCCAACAACTGCATTCCATACTTGCATCTGCCAACTTCTGAATGACTTTCATTTCTTAGTTTCTTAAGTAACAGTTGAGCTAATTATCTGAGCTTTAAGATTGTTAGTTGCTATTGTAATTGGTTTTCATTTTGATGTGATAGCTATAGTAGCGTCCTTGTGATACTACTTGTGTTTCTTGATTAATTTCATAGCTAGACTCTTCCCTGTATTTGCAATATGTCCGACAGTAAGTGTTAAAGAGACACATGTGTAGTTCTGAAGCAAGCTAACTGTATCATAGGGGATAACTGACCATTCCCAAATAATCAAATGGGGAATTTAATCCCTTGAATGCTAGAGATCTCTAATAGTGATGAGCGAGCATGCTCGGCCGATGCTCGGATCGGCTCGAGCATCGCTCTGCTCGGCACATGGCGGTACTCGTCGAGTACCGCCATGTGCTCGCCCGCCATGTTCGGGTGGCGGGGATCTGTGCCGGAAGAGGCACAGATCCGAAGACGCTCCGCTGGACCATCAGGGACTGGAGGTACGGGGGCATTGCGGAGATGAAGGGGGCATTGCGGAGATGAAGGGGGACATTGTGGAAGAGGGGCATAGACTCTATGCCCCTCTTCCACAATGTCCCCCTTCATCTCCGCTATGCCCGTCTTCCACAATGTCCCCCTTCATCTCCGCTATGCCCCTCTTCCACAATGTGCCCCTTCATCTCCGCTATGCCCCTCTTCCACAATGTCCCCCTTCATCTCCTCTATGCCATAGAGGAGATGAAGGGGGACATTGTGGAAGAGGGGCATAGCGGAGATGAAGGGGCACATTGTGGAAGAGGGGCATAGCGGAGATGAAGGGGCACATTGTGGAAGAGGGGCATAGCGGAGATGAAGGGGGACATTGCGGAGATGAAGGGGGCATTCGGAGATGAAGGGGGCATAGCGGAGATGAAGGGGGCATTGACCAGGCACCCTCCCCTCATCAGAGCAGGGGGTGCCTGGTGTCGCCCCATTGAAGTCAATGGGGCTCGGGTGCTCGGCCGAGCACTCGAGCCTCAGGGGGTGCTCGGTCAGAGCACCCGAGCACCCGAGCATCGGGGTGCTCGCTCAACACTAATCTCTAACTCATTGCTTCACAATACACAATACATTGAAGATGTAACATTCAAGGGGTTAAAGCAATAGTAATACTTAAAATGTAAAAAAAATGTTGTAGGGTTTATCCCCCTGAGTAAAACAAGGGAACTCCCACTGCTGAAAGGTGTTTTATTTAAAAAGTTATTACAGCTCACAGTTGTAGGTGTAATATCACAGTGGCCTGAAATTGTACAGTGGCGCTGTTGCTACACCATCCTATGGAAATTTATGGTCTACGGACCATAGGATGGTGTAAAAACAGCACCACTGTACAATTTTAGGCCACTATGATATTGCAACAAAAAAAAAATATTTGGGCTGTAATAACTTTTGAATAAAACACCTTTTAGCAGTTAGAGTACCCTTTTTTTTACTCAGGGGTATAAACACTACAATATATATTTTTTTACATATTAAGTATTACTGTCCCTTTAAAGCCCAATTTAGACCGGTGGTAATTTTTATTTGTCCCCATGGTACAGTTGGCTTGCATCAGAACTGCTGCTCTTTTCCTTTATGGCTAAGGTCTTAAAGTTGCAATGCAATAAGTTAAAGAAGTGTAGTTCTGGATCAGACCAACGCTGCAGTGCGTTGGAGACCTCTCTAGCATTCAAGGGTTTAAAAGTCCAATTGAAACTAATGTAACTTTGGGGAATTTTTAGTCCTCCCCTATGGTGCAGTTGATTTGACCCAGAATTGCATCTCTTTAGCACGATGCTCAAGGGGCTGAATCCTGCATTTAAATTACTGGATTAAAAAAATTAAAATGGAGGAAGCATATTCTGCTACAGTCATTTTGCATTTACTTGTGAATAACGTGTTTTGCATTAATCCTTTGACTAATTTGTGTGCAAACAGAAGAAAAGCAGATTGTCTGGAAAATCAATTCAATGACTAAACCATGGTGGTTTTCTTTTTCCTTGTTACAATCTCTGAGATACGTTGACCTCTTCTGCACAGTGTTATCTCTGTGCTGATTTGCTTGGTTCAAAACCCTTTTGAAACAAGGCTGATCAAATGGTTCTCTTTATGAGAAGAAATCCCAACAGCATCATTTTATTCAGCATTTTGTATCAAAGTTAGGAAGACAATTGTATCTTTTGATGGGTTTATTTTTTATGAAACATTCATGACAATTCAAGCCTAATGCCTTATTAGCATCATTCGAAGAGTGTTAGCTGTTGTTTGCTTTAGATAGGCTTGGTTCTAACTGGCACCTTTTCTCAAATTATACTTTATTCTCAGTATCTGAGAATTGGACAACAGAGTTTTGTCCAGTATCCACTACCTTTGATTTAGACTAGCATTTCTCAACCAGGCTGCAATTGCATCTTGATGTTTAACCCCTTAAGGACCCATGACAGTCCTGGACCGTCATGGAATTCCGGGCTCCCCGCGTGGCTGCACTTCGTTCAGGGAGTTCGGAATCAGATTCGGCAGAAAAAAAAAATGGGCCTTGGTCCTTAAGTGGCCGGTCCTTAAGGGGTTAAAGGACACTCTTTCAGGGTTCCCCTTCTTTTCAATAAAGGCTTTGACAAAAATGTGACTCTTAAGTTTCAGCTGTATATTTATGGGGATTCTTATGCACAATAACTTTGTTTTTATTATTATAAACGTAACTCTTTGAGTGAGAGAGAGAGAGAGAAAGGTACGCAAAGCTTTGTGTAGCAATGTGTTGCGTACCCCTCTGGCACTCCTCCCCTACTCATATAAATCAAAAAACATCCAGCCATATTGTCCCAGCAGAATACAAGACTTGGGAGTACTAGCAAATCTATTTAGTGATCACTCCGTATTGTACTGTGTTCATAAAATAAAATCAACCAAATGTATGCATGTATGTATATCTTTATTTATACGATGCCACAAGCAGCAATTTACGATAGTAGTATGTTACAAAAAGTAAATGGGGATAAACTAAGTATCACAGTCATAGAAACAATAGGTAAGAGCTACCTGCTATAAGTAGATCACAGTCTAAATGGGTAATAGGTGACAGTCAGAGTATGAGCATGTCAAGTGCAATGAGTTCAAGTGCTGAGCTTGCCAGAAGGTAGTGCATAGTCCTAGTGCTCCAGAAGATAAGATTACAGGGTAGACTTTAAGACAGAGGGGGATTGTTCTAGACTTAGGGAGAGAGCTATGGAGTTCTATAGGTAGGGAGCATAAAGTGAAAAAGGTTTGAGATCAGAGAGGGCAGAGGGTGTGGACGGTTTAACAAGAAGGGAGTTGTGTGCTGAACAAATGAGGCGGCCAGGAACATAAGAAAAGATAAGGGAAGAGATGTAAGTTGGGGAAGTAGTTTTGAGAGCATTAAAGGTAAGAAGAAGAACCTTTTAAGTGATACATGTCAGATGTCTAAGAATGATATTAGCAGGTTCAGTTTTTGAGAAGAGTGTGGTGATTCATGTAGCTGAGCATAAGACAGATTACATAGGGGAAAGATGGGAAGCCAGTTAGCCGGACATTGCAACAGTCTAAGCGGGACAGAATGAGGGCACACATGATAATTTTAGTAGTTTTTTTGGACAGGAATGGGTGGATTTTTCAATGTTGCAGAGAAAGAAGTGACATGTTTTATCCATACAGTTAAAGTAATGGGAGAAGGAAAGGGATAACTCAAATATGACCCCAAGGCAGTGTGTTGAGTTGACCAGATCAATGTCAATTCCACCAGCTGTAATGGTGATGCTGGGTGCTGGAAAGATCTTGGAGGGAAAATGAGAGGTTCGAATTTGAACATGCTTATCTTCAGATGTGGGTGGTCCAGCCAGGAGGATATGGCCAAGAACCAGTATCAAATTTGTAACTGGATTTGAGGTGAAAGATCAGAAGTGGACATGTACATTTGGGTATCAGCAGCATATAGATGATACTTGAAGTCAAATTAATTAATAAGTTCACCCACTGAAAGAGTATATAGAGAGAAAAGTAGCAGATCCAGAATTGAGCCTTGAGGCATCCCCACAGATAGAGGGACTGTAGAGGAGATGTAATTGCCATAAGACACAAAAAAGGAATGTTGTGAGAGATAGGAGGAGAGCGCAGCTTGATTGTGGAAACCAAGATAACGGACAGCCTTACCAAGAAGAGAATGGTTAACTGTATCAAAGGCAGACGATAAGTCCAGTAGTTTAAGTACAGAGAACTGTCCTTTGGATTTTGCAGTCTGGAGATCATTAGCCACTCTACAGAAAGCTGTCTCATTTAAGTGACCACACTGGAATCCAGAGTGCAAAGGGTCCAAAAGATTGTTACAGTCAAGTAATTTGGTTATTTGGGAGAAGACAAGGCAATCTAAGAGTTTTGAAGAGTTAGAAGAGAGACAGGCTGATAGTTAGAGAGAAAGGAGTGGATGAGGTTAGCTTTCTTGAGTAGGGGTTTAATTTGGGTTTGTTTGAATGAAGAAGGGAAGGTGCCAGCGGATAGAGAGATGTTGAAAATGTGTGTTAATGTAGGTTTAAGGACTGGTGCAAGTGATGTGAGTAAGTGGGAGGGAATAGGGTCCAAGGAGCAAGTGGTGAGGTGGGTGGATAGGAGAAGCTGAGAAACTTCTGCTTCCGTTAGTGGAGTAAAATTATCAAAATATGATGAAGGGGGTTAGGGGAGAAAGAGTATGAAGTATGAAGAAGAAGAAATCTGCATTTAACATTCACTGACACCTTTGCTCTGGTCCTACAGGATTGCTTAATTCATATTCATGCCAGTACCCGACAGTATAATATCTGAAGCAAAAAATTCAATTGCAATCTGGGCCTGACAAAACTGCCAGCAATGTTTATATATCTCAGTGCTTCAGTGCCCATCCCATTGTATCCTAGTCATCCGGGTACACGGCCAGTCTGAAGTCTGAAAAGTCTATATTTATACCTATCCACAAAAATGGTGATAAAAATGTGGCATGAAACTACAGACTAATATCCGTACTCCCCTCATTATTTAACCCCTTAGGGACCACACGGTCCAGGGGTGGGGGACTCTAGAGGACCAGGGCCTCTTTTCATTAACTTGCACTGTGATCAGGGCACGGATATGTTTGTTGTATTATGGTTAGGTGTAAGGGTTTGGTGCTAGTGTTTGGGGATAGGGTTAGTATTACAATTTATCTTTAGAAGTCAGGGAAAGAGGGCTAGGGGTAACCATTTAAATACCAGTGGAGTCTACATTTATTTGCAGTGTATTTGTGCCTGTTTTGCACTCAAATGGTTAAGTTAAAAATATAATTGGCATTTACAGCACTGGCTTGGGTTAGGGCAGAGTTCATTACGTAGATACATAAAACAAATGTGTTTTTTATGATTTTATGCAGGCACACCCGAACAATTCAGATAAAATGCACATTATCCATTTTCTGACATGAATAAAATAAAGTGGGGCTGTATTTTAAGACTGAAGTTAAGTTCAAACACAATTATATCATGGTGGCTAAGGTTAATGTTATTGCAGTAGACTTACCTACTTTAATGAGTAACAGCGACAGGAATGAGTATTCTTCTATAGATTGCATAAGGGGGTATTGAGCTAAATAGTAAATGGAAAAGATTGCAACTAAAAAGCAAAATTACCAGACACCTTTCATTAATTCAACATAATTAATACCTGAAATTTGCTCATTGGTTCTAGTTCTCTTGAGAATAGGTACACAGAGGAAAAAGTATGGAGCATATAACCTCTCATGGGTTAGCATTAGAGATATGGAAGGAAATACAGTTTGTACAGAACTTCTAGTAGTAGGGTCATTGTATAATGCTTTCATTCTGTTAACAAAGGTTTTATGTAGGCTATAGTGTTTTGAGTTAAAAGACCAAATAACTCCATCAAAGGCCTTTGAAGGGTCAATAGAGACACAAAGTTAGTAGATGTTAAATCTGTTTATTAGCTATGGTGATTTTGTTCCTGCTATGAAAAAAAAAAAGCAAATCTGCCAAAGTGCATGCTCCTGCTGTTTACATAGATGTAGGTTTTGGAGCTCAGGGGCCCAGTGATCTCTGATGTCACTGCTGCACCGATGTCAGGGATCATAGAGCTGTGACCCAAACCCCACAAGTACATAAAAAATAAATAATGGGAGCAAGCACACTGATTTGTCGCCTTTGAGATTTAAACTTTTGCTATTTAAAGTATAGTATTTAACCTTTTAAAATAGAAAGTTGATTTATCCTCTGTGCCTCCTGAGAGGGGGTATAGAACTTAGAACAACAGGGGGATCATGTGATGCCTTGCTACTTATTTGGAAGAGGGCAAGGTTGTTATATTAAAGTGGCATATGATTGCTTCTAGGAACAATAACACACAGACTACCCGCAACGCGGCTGATACAGAGCTGGACGCTCTTCGGAGCGTCCAGCTCTGTATCAGCCATGGCGTGGGCAGTCTCTACTGCGCATGATGACAGCATGCGCAACAGTCTCTACTGCGCATGACTTCATCATTACACACGTTTTAGCGAATTATTATATAGGATATTCAAGGTCAACACAAACTACTCTTAGGTAAATTTTATTTAAAGGCTGAGCAAACAACTTGAGGACATCTTTTAACACAGCAAGGGCATTAAAGAAGTGGAATTCCTTCCAGAGCAACGGGATATTAGCAGATTGTCAGGACCCGTTTCAAGAAGACCCACTGTATGCTTATTGTCTTATATGTTTTAGGGAGCCCACTTGGGCTACTTTGGCTCACCCTGCCTATTGCTGTTGCCTCCTCTGTGTTCTGTTGTGCACGTACGTTCACCTGTCTTTGCTGAAAAGGCCTTACCTTGCTTCCAGTATTCAGCACTTGATACTACATTTCCAACCTAGTTATCCACTGACTTATCTTGTTAGCCGCCCACCTTGACATCTGCATGGACACCCACTCATGAAACTGTGCTACCTGCACTGACTCCTGGCTTCCCTGACTCCACCTCTGCCTGCTGAATTCGTACTGTGCTTCTTGAGCCATTATGCTGACAGCTGATTCCATTCTGAGTTGTGCTGAATCTTCAGGCTCCAAGTAAGGAAACTTCCCTTTAGCAACCCTTTCCAGCTCTGTAAATTTTTCTGAATATATCCATTGTTATGTGTTATATTTCCCTAACATTTTTTGGGCTATCCTAATACTACAGCTTTAGTCTATTTATCAGTCCATTATTCCTTCAACTATCTGTGATGGTTTTCCTGAACTAGTCCTGGCTCAACCAGCTCTGGTTAACCAGCCTTGCAGTTGGCAATTTTACTCATGGCATCGGCCGCAGCAAAGCAGTTGCAAGAGGTTGATGTCATTCACAAGTCACGCACTCTAACTACTCACTCCCGCATCTATCTAGTTGACTAGTAAGAAGTGTTTATTACTCTGCCTAATAGGTCAGCTCCTCTTCTGCCCCTGGTGGTATGACACAGATATTTTAGATATGGTTGAAAAAATGATTAGATAAATTATATCAAAGAAACAGAGTGCGTTATGAAAACTGGTTTTAAAGCAGGCAGGATGTTTATTTAGGGAGAAATGTGATTGCCTTTTTGAGTCAGGAATACATTTTATTTAATCTACCTGAGGCAAAGCTGAAAATTATTTCAAGGGGTCACTTTGGTTGCTTTCTTCACTTGATCAACAAAGATCTTTCAAAGTATGAGCTCAGGGACATTGCCAGATACTGTCTGAGGGGGCTTAATCCCCAAGTCTCATGCTTGAGGTAATGGGTTTTGTTGTGATCTGGGGTCATGTAATGGTGCTAACCTCAACTATTAAACTATAACAAATATTTCAAGCAAAATTTCAGTTATTTTCATGAAACCATCTCTTGGAAAAGTATGAAAATGCCTCTGCAGCTCTGTATTAAAATATTGTCCTATATTCCCTATATTGTATAATATGTATTTTAACATTTTAGTATAATTTGTTTCATTTTGAATACCAAGACAAAGCTTTCAAATCATTTTAACACATTAGCTACCAAAGCATTCTCAATACAGTGAGATTAAAGTGATCATCTGCTAATAATGTATATTGATTGACTAACTTTAGGACCTAGGCTTAAAAATAAATATTGTAAAGATTCTCAACTCTGGATAGTTTTATATTTTATTAATTATGTTAGATTTGAAGGCAACAAGATAAAATATATTTTGTATCAGCTAGAAAGAGACAGAAACATAACTTTGTTCTCATTTTCAATTGATATAATACTGGTACATGATTTCGATGTAGTGGCTTGGTGAATTTGCATCTGGCAGCTTGCAAAGTTGCTGTGTTGAAGCTCTTCTAACCCAACATTCTTAACTGGTTTGTATGCAAGCCCGTGTAACTTTATGAAAACTTTATAATAAACATGTCTGTATTCATGATTGTGTAACTTGATGAAACTTTATAATAAACATGTCTGTTTTCATGAATGTGGTCAGAGGATCTGTTATATTACTGACTGTTTGAAAATGTTATAATAAACATGTCTATTCATGAATATGTAACTTTATGAAACTTTAAAATCAACATGTCTGTATTCATGAATGTGGTCAGAGGATCTGTTATATCCCTGACTCTTTGTAACAGTATGGTATAAATAATTTTCAGAAAAAAATACATCAATGCATATTTCATATTTAAGTGATCTGTGAACGTTCTCTTACTTTTCCTTACCTGGTGTTACATGGTTGACTACGTGAGAGGATGAAGGGCACATTGCAAAGCATTGCATGATGTTGACCGAAGTAACTGGAGCTTCCTCTCTTGATGCAGAATAGACTGAAGGGATGGGTAATGACTGTATGCTCACCCAGAGTATTACAACATAAACAAGTATCTATATACTTTCTTTTGTCTATCTTCTTTTTCTCAATTACATTATTTCTTAGTGCATGCACATACTTGATGGGGAATGTATGAATCCACCAGTACAGCTCATTTTCTGCTGATGGACATTCAGCTGTACTTCTGTGTATGTACTATTGCTTACGTTAGCTTTTACTGCATGCTGACATACATTCCACCATAGTTACAACATTAATGCATGCAAGTCCCCAAACGCACAGGAAAGTGGAGTAATGTTACACAGTTTCCTTTATGCCTCTTTAGTACAAAATGTTAGCCCATTGAGTGCCATAGGGGTATGCAACACATTGCTTTGTGTACCCCTCTGGTACTCATAGGGTTAAACAAGGCTCAGAGGAAAGGAATACCCCAATATGCCCATGCCCTATAGCACTTCCCAACCCTTGATGCAAGTCGTGGCTTAGTGAGAGAGGACACACTACAGCAGGGCTTAAAATTTGAAGTCCTTTTGCTACTAGCCAGTCCTGAAAAGTTACTCACCACTGCAACCCATAGCATACCCACCAGGGCTGAATTTCTACTCGCCAGGGCTAAATTTTCACTCGCCATTGGCTAGTGGTGAGTGGAAATTTTTGAGCCCTGCACTACAGTGTATGTAGCTAATTAAATTAAAGCAAGTTCAGCACTAAAAAATGGATTCCAGTGCCTATTTAAGCTTGGAATTGTATTAGTACAACCTTCTTACTAATATGTGGAGTTATTCTACAACAAATTGGGCATAATATACTTTGACAGCCAAGGAAGACATGACCTGATAACTTTAGTTTTAGAAAATCACCTGTATGTCCTTACCACTTTGAGGATTAACCCTTTGAGTAACAGAGGGGGTCTCTAAAGCATGATAAACCTCTGACATTGAAGGGGTGAATGATCAAAGGGTTAGGGTTAAATGTTGTACTTGGACTGCTGTTGATTGATGTCTCCTAGTGTTATACAGAATTATTGTTAACAGATTTTCAGACATTTGCTACGTGTGTTTATTGCTGTGGCATACAATCAACAAGCTCTGTGTTCTAAAAATGAGTGGTTATTTGTAATTAAATATTTGCATTTTGGACAAGTCTGGTACTGACTTGCAAACAGCAAATATTGCAATATGCTAAGTTTATACACTTGATAAATATATCTACTGAAAAGTGGCTCTGTTAAGTAACACTTGTTTGTCATAATAATTTAGCTTGAATGTTTAGGCTGCTTGAAAAATACAAGAAACAACTTTAATTTAACAGTGAATTGTACAATGAAGAATACAGATTAATTTGCCATTATCACATAATGGTTCCTCGTAGTTAAAGCCATGGAAAAAAATCACACATGAAGAAATTTACTAACTGTTGTTTTGCTTATTAAACCTTTGTTTTTATTGATTCACAGTTGTCAAAAATCAATAGCTATGTGAAACATAGTTTGCCTTTCTTGTGTACTTGATTAAATAGTTTTACCTACATAGAAACAATATTTAAACACATGAATTACCAATACTGAACTGAATGTGACATACATAAGAAATATATTAGCACTAATAATATATATTATTTTGTTTATTTGTTATAATGTTGAAATAAGTAAAACACAAACTGTGATATTAATATTATTACTTGCTGTGAGGATAGCACAACAGTTTCTGGCATGATGCATTGTATGTATGTATCTAGAATGGTTGGGAGAAGTCACTTTAGACATCATATGTGGTCACAAATCCTTTAGAGTAAGACACCATTATACAGTATATAACTTACAAGGATTATCTATAAAATGGAGATGTTGATGTATCATGATGAACTGGCATCATTCTGGAACAATCCAACTGCATCAGAGAGGATGGAAAATTAAAAATGTCCCAAAATGACCATTGATTTAAATGGGGCTTTTTGTCCCATGAATGCTAAAGATGCAGCTGATGCATTGACTGGTTTGGCTGATTTACACATGAATTACTTAGTGCCAGAAGGGTACGCACTTCATTTCTAAAGTCTTTTTCTTACATGAAGCCTCATACAGTTGGTGGATAGTGGCCCACTACTTACTAGTTATAGAGACAAAACGTCTCCTTCATCAGAAGATAATTAAGGAGATATTCAATCTCTGAAATCTATAAGGAATGCATTACTGAGCCCCTCTCTGTTTATAAGTTAGTGTGCCCTTATATTTATCTGCCATGTTAAAAATTCCGTTTCCCTTTTATAAATAATTATTTTACATAATAGTTTAATATACCTTGGGGTTTGAGACCATGAGGAACCCCTAAACTGTAGTCTCCTTTATTGGGATCTTGTTTTCAATTGGATGTGGCTAACTTTCCAGTATTCACCAGCGTTGATGGCTCACAAATGAGGTATGTATTATCAAATAGTCATTCATGTTGAATCAGCAAACACCTGGAGTACTTACAACTGTGACATGTATATGTATTTGTGGTCCTAATTGCAGACCACCTCTCAATGTGGTTATCCCTTTATATGTCTGTTTCCCTCTCAGTGTCCACATGATGAAGGTGGTCTCTGCCTTTTAAGGTACAGTTATGGTATTTCCCCCTATTTGAAAACCATCCTCCAGTGCAAAGCTTAAAGGAGCAGTAAACGTTTTTTTATGAAAACACTTATGTTATAGAGTTTTTTCTGCTCTATAAGGTTACTCCCACCACTGTCTGTTGTTTTATTCAACTTTTATAACAGTTCATATAATCAGAATGTGAATTTACTGTATGTTTACTTCCTGAAAGTTCTAACTGACAGCAGTTTCTACCTCATTCTATGTAGAACTGTAAATCACTGACTTTCCTCTCCATTAAAATCTAACAGAATAACGAATTAGAATTTGACCATTAAAGGGCATTGCTCATGTAAGAAAACATGTGTTTAAATTGCAATAGCTCTGGAAATATGCATCTCTCAGCAGTAGGAATACCCTTATTTTACTCAACAGGAAAAGCCCTACAATATGTATTTTTCATAATAAAAGTTAATACTCCTTTAACCATTTGGTTCCATATCTCTGAGTTGGATGGATAACACATTATGTCAGCTGATGTAGGCAAGCGTGTATGTTTATGATAACAGATGTGCTGTTAATCATTTATTCATGTAGCATAAAATAATTCTTAATCCTAGGCCACAAAAATTAGGTGGTTTGCTGAAGCGGTAGGGCATGACCCCTCTATTGCATGCAAGAAAATATTGTACCCTCAAATCAGTTGCAATGCTCAGACAATGAACTCTTCTGTGATTACAACTTTCTTGTTATTTTTGTGTCATGAAAAGGAAAAGGTGAGGGCTTCAACACAGATTTGTTTGCAGAGATATAGACCTTACATGTTTCACACTCTTCCAATGCTTATTCTTAGCCTTTTATTGGGTGTTACAGCACTCACAATTATATAAGAATTGGTTTTGTCACAGCAGACTGCATTGTTTGTACACTTTAATAGACTCAAGAGTGCAATATCAAACTGCTCTGCTTAATATCCCTCTAGTCACGCTCTGCAGGTACCACTACTGACACCTCCTAGGTACTGATAAATTTCCCTTGCAGAACACGGAGATATGATTAGCACCTCATAGGTATCTCAGTCTGTGAACAGGCATCTGATTCCCGACTGTTCACTACAGGATTACAGGCACCTCTAACTGAGCAAGAATGGTACTTCATAAATAAGGTGTTGGTGGTATCACACGGGCCAAAAGTTACCCCTGCAATGCCAAAGTAACATTAACCCTTTCAGTGCCAGAGGTATACGCAAAGCATTGCAAGTCAATGTGTTGTGTACCCCTCTGGCACTGAAAGGGTTAATAAATATAGCCCAATAGCCCATATTTAAAAAACAAACTTGAGTTATTTTAGAATAAACCAATTGCACCATAGGGGACAAAATAAAAATTACTAAATTTCCATGTTACATTTTCCTTGAATAGAGATTTTTAAGGATCACTAGTCATGGACCTGTTTCACCTTGTAAGATATCCAAGCTGGGCAGCAAACTGAAATTCCTGAGTGATCTGCTCTGATGAAATGTTACTCTAACAAAGTGTGGGTGGAACTGGATGCCAGTATCTACCAGGCAATATTTATATGAACAATATTCAATAGAAGAATCTACATTTATAGGTGTAAAAATATGCTTACAAGAGACCAGTCAGTTATTGAAAACAAAGTTTGCTTATTACCTGACAATGCAAGTTAACTATACTTTCTAGCTTTGTTTTCTAAGGTGCACCAGTTTTTTTCTGTTAAAGGTTGTACTTTGTATGGCCTCACCATGTGACTCCGAGCACACTGCTAGTGGAGTACTACTGACTGTAGTTTTTCACATGGACTAGTACACACAAACACAGGCATGAGTACACACAAACACACACACAACCGCCCGGGTACATTCAAACAGACACACATACACACATACATACATGAGTACACTCAAACATACACACACACACAAATGCATGAGTACACACAAACACGCAAACATACATGAGTACACACATGCAGAGTACAGATGCAGAGTACACACACAAACACATGCACAAGTACACGCAAACACAAACAACCACACACACACACACACACACACACACATATGAATGAACTCAAACACACACATGCATAAGTACACATGCTGAGTACACACACATACAAAGTCACGAGTACACACGAACAGAAACAACCCCCACACATGCACATAAGTACACACAAAAACACACATGCATGAATGAGTGCACACAAATACACACACATGAATGAGTGCACACAAATGCACACATGAGCACACACAAATACACAAACATACAGAGTACACAGATGAATGAGTACATACAAACACACACGGGTACACACACAAGCACGCACACACAAATACACAGACACACATGAACAAGTACACACACACGAACACACAAACCCACACATAAGTACCCCCCCCACACACACACATATGCACACGCATACACAAAACCACACACATGCATGAGTACCTACAAATCCACACATACACAAGTACACACAAACAAGCATGCACTAACTCACACATACAAGTGCACACAAACACACACACACACTTTTTAAAGGACCATTGATTGTGAAACTATATAACCAATTCTTCATCTGCAATGTGTTAGAAAAAGGACATGTTAGACTTAGACTAAAGGCCATAAAAAAACGAATTTATAAAAGTTAAAATATAACTGTTCATCACTGAAAAAAAACACAATGTATAGTTAACTTTTTCTTGTTATTTAGAAGGCAACCCATTTTCTGTAAGGGGTAGGTCCACTTTAAAGTGCTAGCAGGATTACCCAACATTACAATGAGCTAGAGCACTCATGCATTCAATTGTATCATCAGGCCTGTTTTAGGGGTATCCTAAATTTGAGATTTGTCTCTCACAATGAATAACCCCTTCATTATATTCTATATAATAATTCGCTAGGATATTTGTCAGAAGCCGTCATGTGCAGTAGAGACTGCCTGAACGCACAGAATGCTGGGAGTTCTGTGCAGGGAGCATTCCGTGCTTTCAGGCAGTCTCTACAGTGCATGACTGCATCGGTGGCAGGACGCAGAGCAGGACCGGCCTCTTAACCCTTTGAGTGCCAGAGGGGTACGCAACACTTTCACACAAGTGAGTCCAATAATTTGCTAAATCTCTAATATCTAATTTCTATATAAAGTTATGGCCTTATGTAGTCTCTCATAAAATGGTCAGAACGTGTTTATAATTTATGTCATAGTCCAGTGCAGAGATTACCTATGGCCTGTTCTGGTGCTCAATATATATATATGCTTGCTCAAAGCTTCCTGGTTTGCGTTTGCCTTGTTCAGTGTACGTTGTTTGATCCTTCTCTCCTCTTCAGTTACTGATCAGCTTTGTTCTTGACCATAATTTTGTTTGCCACTTGTTTCTGCATTGATCCACTGTTGCTTATTCAGTCTTGTTTCTGACATTGTATTGTGTGCCGTTCATTCCTGAATTGATCTGCTGTTGCTGAACCAGTCCCGTTCAGGACCACAGTATTGCTTGCTGCTTTTTTCTGAATTGATCCATAGTTGCAGAACCAGTCCTGTTAATGACCACGGTATTACTTTTGCTGCTTGTTCCTGCCTTGATTTTCAGTTACTGAAAAAGTACTGTTTCTAACTACTGTATTGTTTTCTGCTTGTCCCTGTATTGATCTGCAGTACCTGAACCAAACCTGTTTCTCTCTTCAACACCGTAATGTGAGTGTTGCAGTTTTGCCTGCAGCTGCTGAATCAGGCCTGCTCCATTACTTCTATGTTAGATGCTCTCTCCACTTGTGCTATTTCCTTATTTTTTCCTGCTTGGTTATTTGCTCTCATGTGCTGCACTCTTATTCCATTTGCTGTTGTATGTGTGCATATTATACCCCTGTGTACCTTTAAGCACTCACAGCATTGAGTCCTGTTCAGGTGTCTCTCCAACTGTTCTACTCTTGTGTTTCTCAACACTGCCACCAGTGTTCTGTGCCTGTCCTGCAGCCTTTCTCTAGTGACTCCACCTTGTTTTAGTCACTGTATTGCAGCCTGACTCCAGCTACTCCTCCTTGAGTTCAATTCCTGTAACTGTAGTTATTTTCCATTATATTTTCTAGTCCTGTTTGTCATTGCCTAGCAATTGGTTCTAGAAATCTTGACCACTTCTACAGCCATTGTCCAGCCATCCTGAGCATACTCTGGCTCAATTGGTCTGTGCTATCCAGCCTTGTAGTTGGCACCTTTACCCAGCACAGACTGCAGAAAGATTGTGCAGTGGTCTGTTTATATTCTCAAGCACAACACTTTAGCACTGTACCCTAGCACTATACCCCAGCATCTTGTGGTTTAAAGTGGCATTTCCAATTAAACTGTGAGGTCATCATAGCCAGGCAGTGTGGCAATTTAACATTTTGAGACTATGATCATATAAAGGGAATTGATATTAAAACTTTGAATTGTAAGGTTCAACATTTTTCAGAGCTGCTGGTAAAGAAAAAAAAATCTCTTAAGTCATGAATAAATAA
Source organism: Rhinophrynus dorsalis (assembly GCA_037306005.1). Lineage (NCBI taxonomy): Eukaryota > Metazoa > Chordata > Amphibia > Anura > Rhinophrynidae > Rhinophrynus > Rhinophrynus dorsalis. The sequence goes on from CM074723.1 coordinate 224,320,880, forward strand.
AATCCAGCAGCATTGTTTTAGTTTGTTTACAAATGTCATACAAACCATAACCATGATTCATATGGTGCAGATCCTTTGATCCCTTATCCTTATGAGTGCTGCCAATAGGATGTGCTTCCTCACATGTTTTACTCAGAGTATAATGTTGATATATGCAGCCCTGATTGTGTTTTCCAATTCATTACCAGGTCAGCCATCTTATGTACAATAATGGGTCATGAAGTTACTAAGAAGAACCTGGTGTTTCTCCACGGGTGGGGTACATACCAGCCAAGACAGTGAAATACATTTTTTTTTTTGGAACAGCACTCAAGCATGCAAAGCATGCATGTCAGTAATATAGAATAGTCCACAAAGTGGGTAATGTGACTGATAATTTTATTAACTCATAGGGGTATTGTGTACTTGGATGGGAATGCTTTATATAAAAGTACAATGAAGGACTTTGTCAGACCTGGAAGAGTTAGAGGCAACAGACAGCCTGGTGTGGAGACAAAAACCCCACAGACTTAGTAAGGCCGCATAGGTACTGTACAAAACTGGTTGGTGGCTACTGGAGACTTTCCTCAGAACAAGTCCATCGGTGCTTAGAGTGTACCCAATTGTTTGCCACCTCCCATATAAAAAAATGTGGATTTTTTCTGCTTCCTGGTGTCCAACCTGATTTATAGTGTATATAGTTGAAGCAATGACACACCTCCCACAAAGCCTACATTAAGTTCTCACAGGTACAATACAACTCAGGCTCCAAAGAAAAATGATAGCTCTGTTTTTATGAATAAAGTTACTTGTGGAACTCTTACTTTGACCTGGTATTTTCTGCAGAAGTAAGAGACTACCTTTGTAAACGTAACATTTTGAGTGGATACGAAATAGAAATAGGAAAGAGTGAGACTCAGGCAATACAGGGGGGAATTAGAAGATAAAATGAGAAATATGGATAGGAAAGAGTGATAACTGGGGGGTGGGGGGACTGGATTAGAGACACAAAACAAGGGAAAGAGTTGTTTGGGATGGTGATAGACCTGGTGTGTGATGGAGATGGTGATAGACCTGGTGTATGATGGTGATTGAAAAGCCCACATTAAGTCCTCACAGGTACAATATAACACAGGCTCCAAAGAAATTTCAGAGAAGACCTATCTGATTCAGTTTGCAGTATCGGAACCAAGGTAGACAGAGTACACCATTAAATAGGTGTTCTTGCAGGCAGAAGGCTTTGAAGTTGTGAATTTCACTAAAGACTATGGATTATTGCCCTGTTTATTATGAATAAAGTTACTTGTGGAACTCTTACTGTGACTTGGTATTTTCTGCAGAATGTTTTGGGTGGATAAGAAATAGAGATAGGAAAGAGTGAGACACAGGCAATACAGTGGGTGAATTAGAAGATAAAATGAGAAATATGGAGGGGAAATAGTGATAACTGAGGGGGAACTGGATTAGAGACACAAAACAAGGGAAAGAGTTGTTTGGGATAGCGATAGACCTGGTGTGTGATGGAGATAGAAAAAAAGAACTAGTTGCATGGAAGAGAGAGATAGTTGCTTGAAAAGCAATATAGGCAGCTAGATATTCAAGAGATAGGCAGTGAGCTAACTTTCGCATAAAGGGAAGAAGTGCCAACAGCTGAGAGGGAGGGAGAGAGAAATTGAAGCAAGCTGCCCCCTTTCGTCTCCTAGCCCTCATTCCTTTCCCTAAAAAAGTTAATATTCTTGCATTTCATTTAAACTAATGAAGATTTATAATACAACAATAAAGAATGACTGAAATGTTTTTTTGAAAAAGAGTTTTCATTGTTTGTAAGCATTCAATTAAAGGGATAGTAATACTTAAGATGTATAAAAATATATATTTTAGGGTTTATCCCTTTAAGTAAAACAAGGGTACTCCCACTGCTGAGAGATATTTTATTAAAAAATTGTAACAGCTGAAACTTGACTTTTTTTTAGGTGCAATATCACAATGGCCTTAAAATTTACAGTGGCGCTGTTGCTACACCATCCTATGGAGATTTTTGGTCTACAGACCAGAGCTGTCCATAGGATGGTGTAACAACAGCGCCACTGTAAATTTTCAGACCACTGTGATATTGCACCTAAAAAAATTCAAGTTTGAGCTGTTATAATTTTTTAATAAAATATCTCACAGCAGTGGGAGTACCCTTGTTTTACTCAGGGGGATAAACCCTACAACATATATTTTTTTACATTTTAAGTATTACTATCCCTTTAAGAGTAATTGAGCATTGGGAAACAATACCAAGGAGGTACTTGTTATTGAAAAGGTTGAGAAGTCCTAGTCTATCAGGAGATAGCTGCTGATTAGGGAAATATAGCTGTTAGAATGGGAAACATTGCTCCACGAAGGAGAAAGCTAACTAGGTTAAAGAAACGTAGCTGATTGGAAAAGGAAAAGTGCTAGCTGCTAGGAAAAAGCTAAGGAACTAGATTCTGGGGGTCAGGGAAAGCTAGCTGCTAGAGGAAGAGAGATAATAGAGAGGGATTGCTGCTGGGGAGATAAAAAGAACAAACAGTTGTCTGCAAAATATATGTAGCTGATGGGATGGGCATAGTAGCTAGCTGTTCAGGTGAGGGTGAGCTGCTGGGTGGATAATGAAGAAGTTAGTCACAGATAGAAGAAAGTGAATTGTTACAAGTTATGATATATGGCTGCTATGGGGGAGGTGAGCTGTTGTTGGAAGAATGAGAAAAAGGTGTTCAAGGGAGAAGTTATGTCTGAGAGGGAGAGAACAATATAGCTACAAGATAAAGTGAGATAGATTATAGGGGAAGATAAATAAATCTAGCTGATGTAGCATTAATAAATTAGAGAATGATTAGAGAAGGGGCATGGGTTTGAGAGGGGGAATGGGCTAGTTCATCTAATAGGAAGGTGCCAGTGTTACAGCCTGATGAAAGGCAAATACGTATTTCAAGATAGCAATTTTTCAGAATGGCAGTAACATAAAACGTATTCATGTACATTCTTGTAGTCTGGTTGATAAGATGGGGGGACTAGAACTTATTGCAAATCATGATCAGTATGAGCTAATTGGTGTGTCTGAAACCTGGTTAGATGATACATATGACTTGGCAATCAATCTGCAGTTATTCCCTTTTTAGGAGAGATAGGGTTAATAAAAGGGGAGGGGTATGCCTATATGTAAAACATGCCATAAAGGGATAGTAATACTTAAATATTACTAATCCCCATATTGTAGCCAAGGTAAAAAGAATTTAAATGTCCCCAGTGTCATCTCTCAAACCTTTATGGTTTGAGAGATAACCACATGCACAGTTCCCCCTCCCTTCCCTGAAGTCAGCATTGTAGCGGATTGCAGGTGAAGCCTGTCGTACGACGGACTTGCGGCTCTGCAGCAGAGTCGAGATCGCGTTAGTAAAAAATAATTATTTCACTGAAATGGTCTTCTACATGTGCTTGGTTTTTCAGTGAAATAATTATTTTTTACTAACGCGATCTCGGCTCGGCTGCAGAGTCGCCTGATGCAAATAAGACCGGATATCCCTGCAGACAGTACAACGCTGACTTCAGGGAAGGGGGAGGGAGGGGGTAACTTTGCGTGTGGTTATCTCTCAAACCATAAAGGTTTGAGAGATGAAACTGGGGACAATTCAATTAATTTTAACATGGCTACAATATGGGGATTAGTAATATTTAAGTATTACTATCCCTTTAAAACTTAGTATAAGGAAGAATGAAGAGTCCAGTGGAATGCAGAGGCCCTGTGGGTTGAAATACAAACTAGGGGCATTCATAATAAAAATATGTTAATGAGGATTTGCTACAAGCCAAATCATATTGTGAAGTTTGAAGAAGTCAAAATACACTGGAAAATTACACCCCAGTTCATATAGATTAACTGATGACAAATATTGATATACAAGGCATCTTACTGGTATATTTAGGTATTTTACATGCCAATTAGTTATACAAAGCTCAAATGATAAAATAATTGTGTATTGACAAAAAATGATAAGGCAAAAGGCATTTGTATAACCAAAAAAATAAGGCAAAAGGGATAAAACTCCAAAAATGTGTCCCAGACATGCCAAAGTACACAAATATGTATCATCAGTAGAACTGAGGTCAGTCTTTCTCCCCTTGTCCACTCCTGTCAAAATCAGTTGAAGTGCACACAGTGATTTTGTCAGGAGTGGGCTGAGGGGGTAAAGCTTCATTGGCCACTCATGGCAAAATCACCACCCCTTTGAAGTCCTTGCAGTGATTTAGCCAGGAGCAGTGAAGCCCCGAAGCCACTCCTGCCAATTTCCCTTGCCACCTTGAAGTCCTCTTACAGATTTTGAGGCTTTGCCCCTGATGGCTGAAAGTAGCAGACACTGCCCTTCAACTAGTATCAGCTGCACAGATGTTAATCACTTCTCTGCTTACATATTCCCCCAGACAAAGAAATGTTCTCCGACTTCACTGTAGATATAAACAATCTAATTTATTCTTATAAAAAATATTATAAAACCGGAAATAAAACCAGTTACCAGTTCTATGCTTTTCGCAACACTAGCTGCTTTCCTAAGATTGAATAGTCAGACAGCAAAATGAGAAACAGTATCCAAGTCATACTTTGAATACCCCTGCCCCTATGTTCCATTGGCTGATTACTGCAATTATTCACCAAAAAACGAAGCTGAATAATGTTCAAATATAATGAATTAAACTAGTGCCTAATATAAATCATTATTTACTAAAATCCTTACTATGAGATATATATATATATATAAATATATAGTATACTTACTAAATACTCATCAATAAAATGGAGAAGACAGTGTCCCGATGGGCAAACATAGCAAACATACTCCCTTCCACTAGTTGATCAAATTTTAATGTCATGACCTTCACCCCACATGACACAATCATAATATAATGAGAAGGGAATATATAATCTTCAAGAGGATAATACAGTTTATAAGCATACAACCATCTTTTAAAAAAAAAAAAAAAAAATGAAGCTCAAAATATTGTGTACATTGCCTCACAGACAGGGATGGGTGAAAATTTTCGCCTCAAACTGGAATCGGCAAATAATGGCACTTTCCGCTTGCTGAAAAATTTCCTGCAAAAAGTGCCGTTTTTCCCCTTTATTCCGCCCATTGAAATCAATGGGAAGAAAAATATTTCTACACCACACGAAAGTTTTCTACAGCCATATAAAAGGCTATCAGGCTCTCACAGCAGCCATTCTGTGTTTGTGAGAGGAAAGAGCAGCATGTTTTTGAGCTAGAGGAGATAGGCAAAAAAAGGGGAATTGAAGCTTAGTTTAGGGAGTCATTTAGGTAGGACATTTGTTCTCTGTATTAGGGGAGTGTGGGGGCACTCTAGGGGATAAGAAGAGAGGAAGGAGGTTCACCTGCAAATATTCCAATATTCCACGTGACTGACTGGCAAGACACAGGCAGCTAGGGATCTATTTGCTTGCTGATCTTGCTGTTATTGTCTCTGTGCTGAGTGGGGAAGTCTGGGGAAAGACATTTTGTTTTTCAGTTATAATTTTTTTTGGACAGACTGTGATAAGACAACAGGGTAGACAATTTAAAAATAAAAATAAAGAATAAAACAGAATAAAAAACGAAATATCTTAGGTGACAGTGACAGACAGCTAACTGGGCTTAGGCAAGTCATCATACAGCTGCATCAGTTGTGTTGTGTACCGTACAGTAAAAAAATACAGTGTAGCTGTGTAATGTCCAGCAAATGCACAAGGGGGAGGGGGAGGGGTGGAGCAGTGTAGGGACGTTAGAGTAAAGTAGTAGTCCAAAAACTGAGTGCAGCAATGGTTGCTGCAGCATGTGCAATCAGTGATGATGATCCCTCTGCTCCAAGGAAGGATGCAGTTTTTCAAGGTCCCAGCAAAACTAGTTCCAGCACCACCAGTGCCACTAGAAAGAAAGACCCATATAAGAAGAACACTGAAGATGACAAGTCGCATTCAAATGTTGATGATGCTGGCAGTAGCATAATAGAGGAAGATGTAGCAGCTGAACTGCCTGCTGCATCAGATAGTGAGACAAACAAGCACCAAAACACCCATAGTAGGAAACTTTTTTACAGTAGAAGTAAAAAGAAATTGTTTAAGACCTCCAAAAGATTAGAGGAATATAAGGGTAGTAATAGTGGGCAAGAATTGTCAGCTGATGCTGATGCTGCTGAGGATGACCTAATGATGGCTGATGATGATACTGTCGGTGTTTGGGGGATCCGTCCGGGTCGTCTCCAGGCAACCACGTCGGCGTCTCTCACATCCCTGTCTTGCTCCTTAGTGACATCACCATTCTTGTATATTATGCGGCGCCTCAGTCTAGCCGGTGCTCAGTTGTTCTTGAGTTCCCCTCTGAACTAGCCGCATCTTCAGTTCTGCTGTCTATTTTGTGAATGACTTCTGGCTTGAAACTGACTACACTACTTGTGCTGCCTGCCCTGACCTTTGGACTGATTCTTGACTACGCTACTTGTGCTGCCTGCCCAGACCTCTGGCGTTGATTCGGACTTTGCTGCTTGTGCTGCTCCGCTTCCTGTGGACTATCGCCATCATACCTAGTTCCTGTTGCCCTGCTCCCTGTGGACACTCTTCAGTATACTCTCCAGCAAACTCAGTGCCTGCTGCCCTGCTCCCTGTATAATCTCTCCAGTATACTCTCCAGCATACCCAGTTCCTGCTGACCTGCTCCCTGTGGACTTTCTCTCCAGTATACTCTCCAGCATACCCAGTGCCTGCTGCCCTGCTCCCTGTGGACACTCTCCTGCCTATCCAGTGCCTGCTGCTCTGCTTCCTGAGTTGTATTTCCAGCTCTCTGTGGACCCCCAGGTACCCCAGTTTATCCTTGTATATGTATAAGGTTCTATGGTATGTGTATACATAGGGGGCTGATTGGGGTCTCTCTCTTTCTTGCAGCTGGGTATCCTACTATTGCCTTGGGGGTACTGTATCACTTTTTATACTAATTTGTGCTGCTTGCGCATACTCGCTGTGGCCCTCTCTGCACTGAGTGGGGTTACTCGCAGCACAAATACCATCCTCTTGAAGGGTGGACCTGACAGATATAACTGAGCCATCTATGGATACCGCAGGACTTGTGGAGGCCTCCCAACTGTCCTCTTTGGCGGCCACGGTGCATGAACTACAGGCCAACCAGGCCACCCTCCAGCAACATTTGCTAGACTTGCAGATGGACCCTCCCTCTGTTCCAGTGCCTGTGGTTCCGGCCACTGACCCAGAATCCAGAGTCCCTCTGCCTGACAAGTTCAATGGGGAGAGAAGTAGATGCAGGGGTTTTATCACAGCATGTGGTCTCATTTTCTCTCTTCAACCCCGCACCTACTCCACTGATTCTGTCAAAACACGCACAGTCATCACCCTGCTAACAGGAGAGCCTCAGGCTTGGGCCCATCATTTATTGAACACCAACAGCCCTCTTTTACAGTCCTGGCCAGCATTTCACCAGGCTATGGATACTCTCTACGAGGACCCTTTACTGAGATCTACTTCCCAGACTGCTTTGAGACACTTGAACCAGGGATGTTGGCCCATGGAAGATTACATCTCCGAATTTCAGCGCCTGTCAGTTGAGTCTGGATGGAACGAGACTGCCTTGCTTGGCCAGTACCGGATGGGTCTCTCTGACGGCATAAAGGATGAGTTAGCACGGGTGGGTATCCCAACCATTCTGGAAGATCTTATCTGTCTCTCTATTCAGATAGACCATCGCCTGCACGAATGCCGTAGAGAGCGCTCTGATGCCGCGGGTTGCACTCTGTCTCTCGGGTCGTCAGTTAGCGCGTCGCCTCATGAAAGGCCTCCGGACAAACCCATGCAGCTGGGGTTAGTACATGGTCCTCTTTTAGACATCGAGCTTAGATGACGCCGACAACTAAACCTGTGTCTGTATTGTGTCAGTCCTGGTCACTTGTTGAGGTCATGCCCTAGTCGTCCTCACCGCTCAGTTACCCACGGACCTCTGATGGTTAGCCCGCAGCTCCTCCTTTAGTTTTAGGTTCTTCTTGGTGTTCTGTCACTCCTCATCTCACCATCTCCATTTGTTTGCAGTGGAATGAGCAGTCCCACGTCCTACCCGCTATTGTGGACTCCGGTGCTAGTGGTTGCTTTCTGGACTCTGACCTCGGGACCCGGCTACAGGTCCCCACCAGACCTAAGACACCGCCCCTCAGTATCCAGATGGCTGATGGACGATTACATCATTTGGGTCCTGTCACCCACAAATCTGATCTTCTGCTCTGTTGTGGTCCTCACCATACCGAACTGCTATGCTTCAGCCTCTTGCCTTCTCCCCTCTTCCCGGTCATTCTCGGGTTACCTTGGCTACGGTGGCATAACCCCTGCATTGACTGGTCCTCAGGGATCCTGTCCTTTACCTCTGATTATTGCCGTAGCCATTGTTTTTCCTCTCCTCGTTCTCTGATGTGTGCCATGGTCCCATCCCTTGGCCCTCAGGTACCTGCACCTTATGTGGAGTTCCTGGATGTCTTAGATAGAAAAGGGGCAGACAAGTTACCACCACACCGCCCGTATGACTGCCCCATAGAGCTGCTTCAAGGGGCTCCTATACCCTATGGGAGGATCTACCCCTTGTCCGGTCCTGAACTTCAATAATTGAGCACCTACCTGGCGGATAGCAGGTTTTATCCAGCCTGCTACCTCCCTGGCAGGTGCCAGCATCTTCTTTGTGGAGAAGAAGGATGGGGGTTTACTCCCATGTATCGACTATCGCGACCTCAACAAAGTCACCATAAAAAACAGATACCCCTTGCCTCTCATCTCAGAACTGTTGGAACGTCTGACATCTGCTACTGTCTTTACTAGATTAGATCTCCGTGGGGCATACAACCTGGTGCAGGTAAGAAAAGGCGACGAATGGAAGACCGTGTTCCGCACCAGGTACGGACATTTTGAATACCTAGTTATGCCTTTTGGGATTTGTAACGTCCCGGTGACATTTCAACATTTTATCAACAATGTGTTTAGAGACCTTCCGGATCACTTTTTGGTGGTCTATATTGATAATATCCTTGTGTTCTCCTCCTCCCTGGAAGACCACCGCAAACACGTGTGCCAGGTACTACAGCGTCTCCGGGTCCATTCTTTGTATGCCAAGCTAGAAAAGTGTGTCTTTGAGGCTGCTAGTATTGAGTTCCTTGGCTTCCTGATCTCCCCGGGCTCTGTGGCCATGGACCCTCAGAAAATCTCAGCAGTATTGGAATGGCCCATCCCTACACCCATCAAGGAAATACAACGCTTTGTGGGATTCTCAAATTTTTACCAGCGTTTCATATGCAACTTCTCTAAAATTATTGCCCCTATTATGGCCCTTACCAGTAGCAAGACACGGTTCATTTGAACTACAGCTGCCCAGGTTGCCTTCCTACGGGTAAAACGCCCTTTCACTACAGCACCTATCCTGGCACAATCGGATCCCTGCAAGTCTTTCTGCGTCGAAGTTGATGCCTCTGATGGCACCGTTGGCATCGTATTGTTGCAACGGCTTGGCTTGCTGGACCACCTTCACCCTATAGCGTACTATTCACATTGCCTTACCAAGGCAGAGACCAACTATGACGTCTGAGATAAAGCGCTCCTGACAATTAAGTGCACCTTGGAGGAATGTCGGCACCTCCTAGAAGGGGAACTTCATACCATCACCGTATATAGTGACCACAGAAACCTGGAATATCTACACTCAGTGAAAAGGCTTTGGCCCACAGCAGGCCCACTGGGCACTGTTCTTTGCTCGTTTTCCTTTGCATATCACATACCTCCCGGGATCACGGAACGGCAAGTGCCTCAGCAGTGCCTCAAGAACAACCAAACTCCGACACTGTCTTATCCCCAGACCAGTTTCTTCTCCTCACTACTCCGCTTCGGGATGCCATACGACACGACACAGACCCTGATCCTGACTTCATCGCTCGCCACGCCTTGACCCTCAGTGAAGGGTTGTTATTCCGTGACCACTGGCTCTTTGTACCTCCTACCCTTTGTTCACAAGTCATCCATGCTTGTGATGATGTCCATTCCGCTGGTCACGGTGGATCTTGTGTCACTAAGGAATTAGTCCATCTGAACTTCTGGTGGCCTGATATGGGCCATGACATCCACTGTTATGTCACTGCGTGTGATACATGTGCTAGGAATAAGGACCGAGACACAAAGGTGGCAGGCTTACTTCATCCCCTACCAATACCCACAGCACCATGGTCTGATATAGCAGTAGACTTCATTGTAGACCTGGGCATAAATTGCAGTCTGTCCTCCGGGTACCACCCTCAGACAAACAGTCAGACGGAGAGAACCAACCAGATTTTGGAGCAATACCTGCACTGCTATGTCTCACACCTTCAGGACGACTGGTTCTCCCTTTTGCCTCTTGAGGAGTTCTCGTACAATAATCACTTTCATCGCACCATTCGTATGTCTCCATTTCAGGCCACATATGGATACCATCCTAGGTCTCGACCCTATCTGTCTACGGACACCCCAGTCCCTCCCATTACTCAGCACTTACAAGCCCTTCATGCCACACATGCTAACCTACAGCAGGCATTATCGCAAGCACAGAGCTCCTACAAGACACAGGCAGATAAACACTGGGCACCTGCCCCGTCTACAAAGTAGGGGACAAGGTATGGTTGGCCTCCTTTCATCTCCGCTTGTCTTGCTTGACCAAGAAACTAGGTTCTTCACCCATCCTTATGAAGGGGTCTGAGGGATATGAGGTAGAAGCCATAGTGGATTTGCGTGTGCGTCGGGGCAGTTTGGAGTTTCTGGTTGACTGGCTAGGGTACGGTCCTGAGGAACAGTCCTGGGAACCCTCGTCCAACATCCATTCTCCCGCTCTTCTTTTAAAGGGGATCTCTCACCTAACTACACGTAATGCTCATTAGTTAGAGCATTTATCTAGAACACTGAAAATAGTGTTCATTATATTTAAAAAGCAGTTACATGAGCAAGAATTAAACTTTAAAAAGTGACCGGCAGCCTACTTCCGGCTTGCCAAACTTTGCCGACCAGAGACAGCTCCGTCCCACTACCCATCATTCTCCCATGACGGAGGCTGTCTGTCACTAAAGTGGAGCGATCGCATTGGCTAGATATCGATCTCTGCCAATGCGTTTGCTCCACTTTAGTGACAGACAGCCTCCGTCATGGGAGGATGATGGGTAGTGGGACGGAGCTGCGTCTGGTCGGCAAAGTTCGGCAAGCCGGAAGTAGGCTGCCGGACACTTTTTAAAGTTTAATTCTTGCGCATGTAACTGCTTTTTAAATATAATGAACACTATTTTCAGTGTTCTAGATAAATGCTCTAACTAATGAGCATTACGTGTAGTTAGGTGAGAGATCCCCTTTAACCATTCACCAGCTTCATCCTGATCATCCCGGCCTTCGTCGCGTCCAGAAGACGCACGTCGGGAGGGACTCTGTCGGCGCTTCTGGGGATCTGTCTGGGGCGTCTCCAGGCAACCACATCGGTGTCTCTCACATCCCTGTGTCACTCCTCAGTGACGTCACCGACCAAAAAACTAGGTCCTCGGTATCTGGGACCATTCCCGATTCAACAAATCATCAACCCCGTGACCTACTGCTTGCAACTCTGTTCTGGTTAGTAAGTTCACCGTTTGGCGTATCTCGTTGACTGGCTATGGTACAAACTTGAGGAACGGTCCTGGGAACCCTTATCCAACATCCTTTCTACTTCTCTTCTTTGAACAATTCACTGGCTTCATCCTGATCATCCCAGACTTCATCGCATCCGGAGGACACGCATCGGGGGAGACTCATTTGTCGCTTCAGGGGATCCGTCCAGAGTGTCTCCAGGCAACCACGTCGGAGTCTCTCACATCCCTGTGTCGCTCCTCAGTGACATCACCATTCTTGTATGTTATGTAGCTGGTGCTCAGTTGTTCTTGAGTTCCCCTCTGAACTAGCCGCATCTTCAGTCCTCGCTGTCTATTTCGTGTAGGACGTCTGGCTTGAAACTGACTATGCTACCTGTGCTGCCTGCCCTTACCTTTCGATTGGAACTGACTTTGCTACTTTTGCTGCTTGCCCTGACCTTTGGACTGATTCTTGAATATACTACTTATGCTGCCTGCCCTGACCTCTGGCATTGACTCGGACCTTGCTGCTTGTGCTGCTCTGCTTTCAGTGGACTCTCTCCAGCATACCTAGTGCCTGTTGCCCTGATCCCCGTGGACACTCTTCAGCATACTCTCCAGCATACCCAGTGTCTGCTGCCCTGCTCCCTGTGGACTCTCTCCAGTATACTCTCCAGCATACCCAGTGCCTGCTGACCTTCTCCCTGTGGACTCTCTCCAGTATACTCTCCAGCATACCCAGTGCCTGTTGCCCTGCTCCCTGTAGACACTTTCCTGTTTATCCAGTGCCTGCTGCTCTGCTTCCTGAGTTGTATTCCCAGCTCTCTGTGGATCCCCAGGTACCCCAGCTTATCCTTGTATATTATTTGGTTCTATGGTATGTGTATACATAGGGGGCTGTTCCTATTGAAGGGTGGTCCTGACAGATACAGATCTAGAATATATCCCTCAAGCATCCTTCTCTTGTTCAGATACAGATGAAGTTGAGAGCGAGGATGATGACAGGGCTATAAGATTAGCAGAAAGTCAAAGGCTGAATCTTCTACCACTTTTAAGGAGCACTGTGTCTGTCTATAAAGTGTCTGAGAAAGTCATTGGAAAGTCTGACCCTGGACAAGCACAGATGTCAGAAGGCACATAGTTACCCTATCAGTCATCATCGGCATCATCGCCTCTTCAAAGTCCAAGTCCCACTCAGCTACTGTAACGGTTTTTAGGACACTCAGACCAGTATGTGAAATAAAACACAATTTTATTAGAATAACAATAATGCAAACGATCGCCCTCTAGTGGCGGTTGTAATAGACACACAGTGAAGACTGATATGTTACAAGAGATAATGCACAATATAGTTGACATGCACAATACTATGCAGATAATGGTGTTCTCTACCCCAAAGGGTTAAGAGCTTAAATCAGTCAGTCTCAGATGTGGTGGTTTGGCACGCCCTGGGTGTTAAAAGGAGGTGCTGATAGAGACAGTCCACAATGTACTGGAAATGTAGATGCCTAGCCAAAGTGACCGAGTAGTAAACAGAACAGAGATCCAAATAGCCCCCACGGGCGTACCTACTGGAAAACTGCTTCTGCGAGTGCAAGTGTGTGTAGCCCCCACGGGCGTAACGGAAACCGGCCTGCAATGCAAGAGCTGACTAAGCCTCCTCAGACTTAACCGGATACCAGTAGTGGTAGTGCTAGAGCCAATAGCCCCCACGGGCGTATGCAACGGAATCTGCCAGAGCTGAAGCCTTCCCTCTATCGCTATTCTGCTTTAATAGATATCGCCCAGTAAACAACAAGAAGGGAGAGCCTATGGCACCCAACCGGCCCACAATAAGTGACTACTCTGCAACGGAATGGATAGAGTCGCCGTCGGTAAGCGGCCAACTCAGCAGACGTAGCACCACGGAAGAGGCTCTATTCTGGGAATCGAGATAGCGAGAGCAAGGCAGCACTGCTAGGGTTAATATGCACGTTTACACGAGGCTCTGCAAACAACGAGGCTCTGCAAGTATAGTGAGGCTCACTGAGGCACGCACAGCTCTGCAAGTATAGCGGTACACTGCACTGGTTAATGGCAACAGCAGGCAAGGCGGTCACACGGTGGCTGGCAGCAGTGGTTGAGAATGTCGCGGCGGCGACAATGGGAATGGAGTTCACTGGAACAGGCTGGAAGTCGATCTTCGGAGCAGGAAGTCAGCCGGGCCGGGTCGGAGCACGCAGGAGGTAGTCATACAAGCCGGGTCATACACTAACAGGAACGTCAGCCAAGCCGGGTCAGGATACAGAGGTGGTTCGCAGACAAGCCGGGTCATACACAAACAGGAACACTGGAGCGTAGTCAGGACAAGCCAAGTTGGTACACAGGAATCCGGAACACTGGAACACAGCAACAGCACTACTGGCTCAGAAACACCATGAAAGGGCATCTGACAGGTGTCTGGGCCAGGCATAAGAAGGTCACCAGGGGCGGGCCAAACTGGCTCAGCAAATCAGAGTGAACCACAAGTAAGAGTGAGAAGAAACACAGGCACTGTGATAGCTACACACACCTGTTTTGAGTACCAGCAACAGCAACACAGGTAACATCCACAGTGTTAGATATGACGAGTACCTCTGGTGCTGCTGCTGTAAGTGCAGCACCTTTGACACCTAGCAGTAGTGGCAGTAGAATTACATCATCATCTAGCTCCAGTAGTAGTAGTAGCAGAAACCAAACATGACAGACAAAGCCAGGACAAATATATTAACAGCAGCACAGATGAGGAGGTGGAGGACAGATGGGACCACTGCTATAACCGAAAAGTAATGTGTGTCAATAATCTGAGAAGGAGGATAGAGTATGACAAAGGTAAAAATATATACACAAATCACACCAGGCCAGTCCCCCACCACCACCACTACAATACATATCTGTCACATTGTACGTTGTACATTTCTTTTTTTTTACTTCATATCATCATGAATATGTGCCAGTATCACTTAAGCAAGAAAGTGTTGTGAGCAAAGGACAAATACATTCTGCATGCTAACATATTTTTCAAGCCATATTTTGCTGTAGGACTCACAACTTTGACTTTCAGACACTTATTTCTAAAAATAGGTGAAAAGAAGAAATTTTTGCATAGGCAGATAGGCGAAATTTTTCGCGGGAAAAGCGAAAAATTGGCACGTGTTCTCAAAATTTTTCGCAGGAATTTTTTCACACTTTTCGCCCACCCTTACTTGCAGTGACATTACAAAGAATGTATTGTTACCAGATTTGTCCATTATTTAGCCGCTGCACTTTATTTTCTTGGAGTGCTTGTCTGCCCTGTTTTGTTAATATTATTTTTTTATTGTGCTGCCAGATCTAATGTAGTTGCAATACTTTTGCATCCTTGTTGTACAAGGTTGAACACATGTCAATAGATGGGTAGTTGGACAATTTTTTTCGCTAAAGTTTTCTCTTATTCTCCATTGCAAAATGTTCCTCCTTTTCACCTATTCCAACACATTTTTCTCCTATTCTAACACATTTTATGCCTGTGTTTCCTATGGTGCAATGTTTCCCAGCACAATATTACTTCTTCTGAGGGCTGTAGTGGAGAAATAAGTAGCTGAAAGTCAACGCTGAGAGTCCTACAGCAACACATACCTTGAAAAATTTGTTAGCATGCAGAGTACGTATGTCCTTTGCCTACAACACTAATTTCCTGCTTAAATGACAATGGCATATATTCATGATGATGTCAATTGATAAAAAAGTACAACCTAAAATGCGATAAATATGTATGGAAGTGATAGTGGAGAACTGGCATGGTGTGATTGGTGGAACCTTGACAAACTGCATCCACCCCAGTTGGAGAGAGCCATCATCATTTATTGCCCATGCTGCAGCAATCACTTTGAACTACCACTTTACTCCCATGTCCCTGTACTGCTCCACCTTCCCCCTACCCCTTTTGCATTTGCTGGACATTACTCTCTATAATACACTAATGGAGTGTGAGGTTTTCCTTAACCCTCAACAAAATTCTCAGTGTAGTGTGCTGTCTATCAAGTCGGCCTCAGACATAAAGTTCACGTCAGCTGTCTGTCACCTAAAATATTTATTTTATTTTTATTTCATTTTTTTTTGTTTTTTAAAAGTTGTCCACCCTATCTTATCAGTCTATCGAGAAAAAATAAAAAATGTATAACTAAAAAACAAAATCAACAACTTCTTTCCCCAGACTTCCCCAGCACAGAGACAATAAAAGCAATATCAGTAAGCAAACTGGACCTCAGCTGCCTGTGTCTTGCTAGTCAATCATGCCACATTTTGGGGTATTTGAGGTCAACCTCCTTCCTCCCTTCCTCTCACCCAGAGTGCCCTCATACTCCTCTAATACAGAGAACAAACATACTTTTCTCCACAGGAAAGAGCAAGGGGATTGGGGAGTGGAAGAAGCTAGCCTTGCATCAGGTGCAGAATGCAGTCTAAGAGCTGCCAAGTGCAAGCGCAGGATTACCAGCCTCTCAGCCTCATAGGTGAGCCATAGAGACCACAACCACTCTCAGTTCTCACCACCATCACCAGGTGAACAGGATTGTGCAGTCAGTGAGGAGATCATAGATGTTTTGAGGTCAGAATTTTCAGCCTCAAGTGCTGGCCACCTCTAACCTCTGTATACATTTTCCTCACCAGCAGCTGCAGCATCAGGGGCACACAGACCATGCGGGAACCAGTGGTCAATGGACAGACACAGACCAAATAGGTGAGACATCAGCAGCACCTCCATATGCACCATCCATGCCCTCATCATGTGCTACAGCTGCCAGAACCACCAGAATGGATGAGAAGTATATTACCATCCAGAGGAGGCTATTGAAGGAAACCATACTCTTCAACAGGAGGTGTCTGTGTACCATGGAGAGAACTGCAGCCAGTCAGAGGTCTGAAATCCAAGCAGGTCATCCTCCACACAGAGATATAGCATAAAGGGACTGTACTTTTTGACATGCTTGGCCAGCTGCTTGTTAAAATGTATGAGCATAATCACATCCAGAGGCTGCTGGTGGAGAGAGCCCAACAGTCAACAAGGTAAGTGCCAGATATGTGTTCAATGCATTGCAAGCAATGCATTGAACACAATTCTTGCACATTTTACTTGATGGGAAAGTTTTTGAGCAGTAGTAACCAAACACCGCACATCTGCTGTTGTCCAATTTCAACTCACAAATTAAACACCTAGGAAAGCAAAAAATTGGAATGTGTTGTCTGGGTATGATGTGAGTTGAAGTTCAACAACTGATGGGAAACAGTTCACAATCTAAGCCTGGTCACACACAGGATCATTATTCACACACACAGGGACAGTAGCACTCCAATACAAAGGTACACCTCCTTAACATGGTATTATGTCAGGCATGTGGCAGAGAAATCACACTGCACAAACTCCACTCTCACAAAACACAGTGTCCGAGACACAAACATATCCCTTTCAATAACAAGTGTGCATCCCCTCGGGTCTGTGTTCATAGGTGGTGTGCTTGTGAATGGTGGAGGGATTTTAGGGGACTCTTGGGATGCCAGAGCAGCACACAATGCTTCACACATATATGAGTTGTGTACCCCTCTGGCATTCCAAACTACAGGCTGGTTGAACATATGCAAGATCCAAATATTGTCATGATGGAAGAACCAGTCAAATTTCACTGATGGACTATCTTCATGATGGGTTCCTTCACAATTTCACTGAGATGAGGAGGTGAATATCATGGCTGTCCAATATTCATAACAGGGAACATGTGTGGATTTCAGATGATATCACTTAAGTCTTCCAACATACAGATGTTCTGTGGGTCCTCAACAACTTGCTCTTCATGGTAGTGGATGACCTCTGAGACAAAAACTTTGTTTCACGGTCAACACATATCAATGGGCCATTGGTAATTTGCCATGTCTCTCCTTTGTTCCATTGTGCAGAAACAGATGTGCCCTCATCAAGTCCTATCATATGGTTTATGTCATTGACATGACATTTTGCCATACGATATTAAGATTCAACAGCACCAAGAAGCACTGTAGGTAAGTGGAGTCAGCGTTTCACTAAGGTAGCTTGGACATCCCTTTGTTCCATGATGGGTCATGACATGGATGCCTGTAGGAATAAATGACAGCAGTTAAACATGTGCTAGTTTTTACAAGGGCATATGTCATATCTGTGAAGTGACAATGTCATCATACATTTATGGAATTCCATGTCACTTGAATTCACAGAGTTACTTTGAACCATCCATTGCATTTGCATCTGTTCATTAATGTGAGAGCTATGTAGTTGTGATGTTCAAGCAGGCAGTTTCCAGGCTGGAGGTTTAGGTGAATCACAGTCATCCTGTGGAGTAAAACATATCATTATGTATTGTGCAAGTGTGTTTCCACACATTCCCCATGCATAATCATGGTCATACATGCATCATGCTTGATTCACATATTGTACTCACAATTACAAAATTCCCAGAAAAGCATGTCCTGTGTCTCCTCCCCTTTTAGGGTCTCCTCATTATTACACTGGGAAACAGGCACCCTCACAATGCGTTCTGGATCAACATACTCCACTAAAGTCGTGTCCACTGCGATCATGTGGATTATAGCACACTCAAGTATAGTATCACACACTTTCTGTGGGGATGATGTAGAGCTCCACCAAAGTTATCCAACCACGGAAATCCTGTTTTGAGAAGGCCAAAGGTGCATTCAGTAGCATTCCTGGTACTCATGTGAGCATCATGGTAGAGGTGCTGTGCTGGTGTTTGAGGATTCAGGACAGGTACCATGGTTTGCACCCATATCCTGCATCCCCTTTGGAAAAGACGTGACATATATACCACATGGTTATGTGGATAAGGTTGTGTAATGGGGACATACTTATTGTGCCTAACGACCCTGCAAAGCTAGTGATATAATTTATCGTGTGAGTGCCTCTGTGTATGTTATCTGATTTGATGTGTATACTTGACACTCACCCAACAGGTATCCTTCTGTATTGGTCCCAGTCCGAAAGTTATGGTAGATAGAGGAGTGCCTGAGTATATGGGAGTGTCATTAATTAAAAGTAAAGCTGCCTTATAAAACAAATGCATATTAACCCTTTTGGCACAGAAAGGGTTAATAAAATATTACAAGAAACAAATTTTAACAACCCTTTCTGTGACGTATACCATTATTACATTAATCCATGCACTATTCCTATACAGAAAGATAACTGTTATTTTACAGCAAATGGTTGATGTAGCCTGTTTGGCAGCTGGTGGATTACATCAGTGATTGCATTAACTGCTCTCTCCTAGGAGTCAGCAGGAGTTCACTTTAGTGTTTCTTATATATTATACCTTCACATGGCAGAAGCGTGTAATACATTATTGATAAGCTTTTTAGTTTTCCTGTATAAAATACTGTCTTGCGAGTTTTTGTTTGAAATGTGTTGCAGTTTCTACATGAAACAGAGCCATTTGTGGATACAGGGAGACAAGGGGGGTTATTCACTAAGGTGTGATAAAGAGGTGAAAACGTGGGGATGACTTCTCCAGTGATATTACTTCTCCAATTCCTATGTTATTCTATGGAGCCTATGCACTAAGATTTCTTAAGATTTGGAGATCTTAGTGCATAGGTTCCATAGATTAATATAGGAACTGGAGAAGTGATATCATTCAAGAAGTCATCTCCTCTTTATCACTTGTTTATTACACCTTAGTTCATAACCCACAAGGTTTTGGGGAAACCCTCTCCTCCTGGATCAATTGATTGATATATTTAACCTGTTGAGTATCACAGAGATGTAAAATGCATTGGTATGCATTGCTCACATACATGGAACACAAAGGGTTACATTTTCACTTGCGTTGGAGATGTGAGAGAGAGGACCATACAAGGGATGGATAAGCTGAGCTAGGGTAAGACACTTCCCTAGTCAAATGTAACACAACAGAAAGGTAATTTAGCAAGATGTTTGATGGTGACAGTTCCACATTAAAAGATACATACTGAATGTTCACTTTAGCCATGTGACCTCTTTCAGCAGGTTGCATGGCTAAACAGTGCAACATGACAATCTCACAATGCATGACAGCGCAAGATTATCACGTGGCATAGCCAATGGGCGCATGCTGCAGATAAGTGTATTGTTTTATTTTTTTGCCGTCTTCACATCTCTGAATTGTTTGTGTCCTTCCCCTGGTTCTGAACCCATTTGTTAAGCACACGGAGGTAGCTGGAGCACTTCCATGTGCTGCAGATAATACTCTGTCCAGTAGAAGGCACAGGCTAGCAGGCAGCAGGAAGAGGACGGATTATTATCTGCAGCACACGGAAGCACTCCATCTGCCTCTATGTGCTTAACAAACGGGTTCAGAACCAGGGGAAGGACACAAACAATTCAGAGATGTGAAGATGGCAAAAAAATAAAAGAATACACTTATCTGCAGCATGTGCCCATTGGCTATGCGACGTGACAGTCTCACACTGCCATACACTGCAAGATTGTCACGTTGTGCTGTTTAGCCATGCAACCTGCTGAAAGAGTTGAATGGTCGCACGGTCTTCTGAGTGTGACCATTCAAAAGGTTACCCTCACTGAGCACCCCCAAGGTCCCACAGGCACCTTCATTGTATGTATCCACTGTGTCTCTATTTTGTATTTATTTATTTATATCTAAAATTCCCTCCAACGGTGTCATGAAGATGACTGTGTTTTATAATTCCATCAAAACTTTCCAAAAATGATGGTGTTTGACATGTTGCAAGACTTATGATATCATGATTTTATTCACAAATGGTGAGAAAGTCCAGTGACGTGTCAACTATGGACAAAAAGAGCTTTGCATATAAGTTACTATCTAGAGACAAGCAAAACAAGATACATCAAATATGGTACATTTATGTTAGAACAATTATCATTAGGTTTCAGTACCAGAGTAAAAAAAATCAATAAGATATTTAAGAACGAGAGTGTAGGTGGCATTTCATATGTAGTCCTTGGATAAGAAAGAGTACACCTGACCAAGGGTTTCAGTATTAAGTATTAATTTTCCTGAAATAATAAAAAACATTATCGGATATTCTACTCTTCTTCAGAAATAAAAAAGAAAATGATATAATTCTGCCACTTTTTGTCACACAGAAACAGCACTTCACTTGAGATTTCAAAAATTAAGAAATCAAAATGAACTGTTTTTAAACCATACCCTTTCTCTCATTATTAAAGGGATAGTAAACCCCCTAAAAACGTTAAGACAAATTATAGAAATAATAAAAACATACTTAACACCCTTATTCCCATGTCTCAAACCGTTATGGTTTGAGAGATGCAAGAAAATAAAGACCTCCGCTCCCTCCTCCTGCTTCCGGGACCAGATGGCGGCTCTTCAGGAACACTGTCATCGGGATAGCTAACTATAATTACTTCATTAGAATGGCTTGTAAGCACACGTTGTAGACCATACAGATGAGGTAATTATACTTACATATTCCTGATGGCATCGCTCCTGAAGAGCCGCCTACAGTCGGGCAAACGGATTCTGCCTCTGACAGCTTTACAGCTCATCAGGCAGAAAGGGAAGGGAGCGGACGTCTTTATTTTCTTACATATCTCAAACCATAACGGTTTGAGAGATGGGGATGAGGGCGTTAAGTATGTTTTTATTATTCCTATCATTTGGCTTACAGTTTTTTGGGTGGTTTACTATCCCTTTAAAGGGATAGTAATGGTTAATTTTAAGTTGATTTAATATTGTAGACATTAAAAAAAGATTAACATCAATGTAAGTCTTATCTCTCAAATCTTTATGGTTTGAGAGATATAACTTGGTAAAGTTACCATTTCCTAGCTGTTTTACTCAAGTCTGCCATCTAGCTGACAGTTGCAGATTCCAGTCATTTAACCAGACAGAGGCTCTTCAGCAGAGCTGAAATCACGCTATTTAGAAATAAGTACTTCATTGGAAAGGTCTACAAAGTGTGCTTGCAAGCCAGACACACTTTTTAGACCATTCCAAATTAAGTATTTATCTTTAGATATCATTATATCGGCGCTGCTGAAGAGCCACATCTGGTCAAGCGACCAGAATCTGCTTCTGACAGCTTTATAGCTCGTCAAGCAGAAAGGGGAGGGACCAGAGAACTTTATTTTCCTATATCTCTCAAACCATAACTGTTTGAGAGATACGAATAAGTGCAAGTACTCACTTTTAATTGTATTTACCATATAGTTAATACTTTTTTTCTGACATTACTATCCGTTTAAGTTAAATGTTTTTCTTGTTTGCTTTAAATAGACGTTTTACCTATGGTACACAACCTTTAGTTTCATTAAAACTGTCTATTTAAACTGCCTATACCTTGCTCATTTTGTTTCCAAACAGGATAGATACTATTTTAGATATTTCTAATTTAGTAGTTGTGGAATCTAATCTTTCCAGAGCTTTGTTGTCTGATTTGGTCAGATAAAGCTGCATAATTAATTACTCACATGTTGAGAAAAACACCTTTTCTCTCCACCTAGTGGATATAACGAAGAAGATATGATCCTTCCTGTTGCCTTGCCTGAACCTTATGTCTACTAGTACCCGCCCACAAAGAGCACACACACTCAACCTATCTCCTTAACCCCTCTGTTGTCATGCAAGCTCACAGTGCAATGTATTGCATGCTAGCTAGCAATGGAGGAATTCATGTTTATTAAATAAAAAATGCATTCCTAATAATTTTCCCCCTACCACCCCCTCTGTAATAAGCCATCTCATATTAGTTGAACTGGCAAAAGAAGGGTTGATAGTTATATTAAAAAAATAACACATTCCATTTAAATGACGAAATTGTGAAATTGTGACCTTCCTCTAGTCAATGACTCGCACTCACTGATTTAAACACTGTATTTGGATTTGTGGCCACCAGTGGCACAAGGCCTGGGGAGTCAATGCATCTGGGGTCTTTTTGGCTACTATTGGACAGTGAAATAAGACTGGAGTATCATACAGTGTATGTGGGTGGAGGAGGGGGGCCTGGATCCCTTCCTTGGGAATTTGGTAAATGTATCCCCATATTTTCTTGTGTGTGTAATAAGTATGGGAACAATAATTATGGGAACAATATTGCATTTGAAATTCTGGTGGCCGTAAAAAGAATAGGCAGAAGATGGCAATGTTTTCACAAAAAACATTAATCAGTCCAATAATCAGACCACCTCTGCTCTAGCTGAAAATATGCACTGTTGGTAGCTCTTGTGGCCCTTGTTTGGCTACCCTGAATTAATATATTAAATAGATAACTGTCCATGTTGCAAGTATTTCTATCAGTCAATGATTTGGCCTCCTCTTGCATAATACTCCAGTTTTTCCTCCATGTAAAAGTACTCACTCAAGCTAATAAAAGCTTCATACACTTAAGGATTAGTGATGATCGAGCACCCCAATGCTCGGGTGTTCGGGTGCTCTGGCCGAGCACCCCCGGAGGCTCGAGTGCTCGGCCGAGCACCCGAGCCCCATTGAAGTCAATGGTAGGACTCGAGCATTACACCAGGCATCCCCTGCTCTGATGAGGGGAGGGTGCCTGGTCCATAGGAAAAGGGCAGAAAATGATGGAAACATCACAGAAATGGTTCAGGGACAGCATAGGGAGGATGTCTGGATGCATCTTGGACTCCAACGTCGCTGCTGGGAACGATGTTTCGCCCGTAGTACGCCATTTTTACAGACTGACCGTAAAACACACAAAAAGGAAGATAAAAACGACTTTAGGCGAAAAATTGTTACCAAACAGTATTTGCTGTATATTTACTTGTATATCATCTGCAAATTCTGCAAAAAATGTCATCGATTTTTCGGAACTGGGGCCATGATTAAGAGGGAAACGTGCGCAGAGGCAAATTCTGCAAAAAATTTCCTCGATTTTTCTGAACTGGGGCCATGATTAAGAGGGAAACGTGCGCAGAGGCAAATTCTGCAAAAAATGTCCTCGATTTTTCTGAACTGGGGCCATGATTAAGAGGGAAACGTGCGCAGAGGCAAATTCTGCAAAAAATGTCCTCGATTTTTCTGAACTGGGGCCATGATTAAGAGGGAAACGTGCGCAGAATAAAGCAGGTGTTCAACGTGGTTATGGCCCGGGTAAGGTACAGCATTCAGGAACGGAGGCCGCAGCTACCACAGGTTTTACAACATGTCCGTTTGCCCTTGTTAAGTCCAAAATTTATAGTCGTAACAGTGGGGTCTGATCCATTCAGTAAAAGTGCCGAAGTGACTTAGTGGATGAAGCCAAGAACTACCTTCTGCTCTGTCGAACACCCCAGCCCTATTTAATTCAATGGGAGGACCTGAGGCACTCCGATACAACCTGTATATCACAAAATGGAGGGCCTCATTCATATTGTGGTACAATAGTTCAGGTAGTGGTCCAACACTCATAAAGCCGATGCACTAAGTGAAAGGGCTGCCAAAAATTAGACTGAAATGTCACTCCAATACACCCTTTATTACACATAAAGGAGGGCATCATACACACCCTTGAAAAATTAGGATTAATAGCCTGCTGGTGACCCTCTAAAACATTAGGGGCGAGGGCATGCCGCTAAGCTGACCATCTAAAACATTAGGAATGAGGGTCTGCAGCTGAGCCGACCATCTAAAACATTATGGGTGAGGGTCTGCTGCGGAGCTGACCATCCTAAACATTATATGCGAAGGCCCGCTAGTGAGCTGACGCTATAAAACATTATATGAGAGGGCCCGCTAGAGAGCTGACCCAATAAAACATTATATAAGAAGGCCCGCTGGTGAGCTGACCTATACAAAAAGTTGTCAAACAGGGCCCGCTGGTGAGCTGGCCCTATATAAAAATTATATCACAGGGCCCGCTGGTGAGCTGGCCCTATATAAAAATTATATCACAGGGTATATGGAAGAGAGTCAACCATATACCCGTTTTTTGGGTGGAAGGGGTGAATGGGAATACAGAGTATTCCCATCATTGTAAATAACATATATAAAGTCACTTTATGTTCACCCGGGGCTTTCCTCCAGTGGAGTGGAGAAGTCAGGGGAAATCCAGGCCTTGTTCATTTTTATAAGTGTCAACCTATCAGCATTTTCGGTGGAAAGGCGGATACGCTTATCTGTTATGATGCCACCAGCAGCACTAAATACCCGCTCAGACAGAACGCTGGCGGCAGGGCAGGCCAGCATCTCCAAGGCGTAGAGTGCCAGTTCATACCACGTGTCCAGCTTGGACACCCAGTAGTTGTAAGGCACAGAGGGATCATTGAGGACGCTGACACGGTCTGCTACGTACTCCTTCACCATCTTCCAAAACTTTTCCCTCCTTGTGACACTAGGCTGCGCATCAGGGTGAGGGTGCTGGCGGGGTGTCATGAAGGTGTCCCACGCCTTGGAGAGTGTTGCCCTGCCTTTGTCGGAACTGCTGTGTGCTCCCCTTTTCACCCCTTCTCGGTTGGCCAAGGTAGCACGTACTCTGCCGCCAGCGTTGTCAGATGGAAAATTTTGGAGCAATTTTTCGACAAGAACCTTCTGGTATTGCACCATTTTGCTTGTCCTCTCCACCGGAGGAATGAGAGATGAGAAATTCTCTTTGTAGCGGGGGTCCAGAAGGGTGAACACCCAGTAATCCGTGTTGTCTAAAATGCGTATAACGCGTGGGTCACGGGAAAGGCAGCCTAACATAAAGTCAGCCATGTGTGCCAGAGTACCAACAGGCAAGATTTCGCTGTCCTCACCAGGAGGATGACTCTCAATCTCCTCATCCTCTTCCTCCTCTTCTGCCCACCCATGCTGAAGAGATGGAACTAAAGTTCCATGGCTACCCTCTGTAGCGGAGGCAACCGTGTCTTCCTCCTCCTCCTCCTCCGCCTCCTCCAATTGTTGCTGAGAAGACGAAGTGAGGGTGCTCTGGCTATCACCTTGTGTAAGCTCTTCCTCCCGCATTTCCACCTCTTCCACATGCAAAGCGTCGGTTTTAATTGTGAGCAGCGAGCGTTTCAGTAGACACAGAAGTGGGATGGTTACACTGATAATAGCGTTATCGCCGCTCACCATCTGTGTCGATTCCTCAAAATTGCGTAAAACCTCACAGAGGTCTGACATCCATTCCCACTCCTCACTTCTGATTAGAGGAAGTTGAACGGAGAGGCGACGACCGTGTAACAGCTGGTACTCCACTACTGCCCTCTGCTGCTCACAAAGCCGGGCCAACATGTGGAAGGTGGAGTTCCAGCGCGTGCTCACGTCACACAGCAGCCGGTGAGCTGGCAATTGTAAGCGCTGCTGCAGCTTCAACAGGCCGGCTGAAGCTGTTGATGACTTACGGAAATGTGCACACACGCGGCGCACCTTGGTCAAGAGATCATGCAAATTGGGGTAGGTTTTTAGAAATCGCTGAACCACTAAATTAAATACATGCGCTAGGCATGGTACGTGTGTGAGCTTGCCGAGCTCCAAAGCCGCCACCAAGTTACGCCCATTATCACACACAACCATGCCTGGTTGCAGGTTGAGTGGCAAGAGCCACTGCTCGGTCTGGTGACTAATCCCCTGCAACAGCTCTGAGGCCGTGTGCTGTTTGTCCCCAAGGCAGATCAGCTTCAGCACGGCCTGTTGACGCTTCCCCACTGCAGTGCTACACTGCTTCCAGCTACCGGCTGATGGGTGAGTGGCGCTGCGCGCAGAGAATTCGGAGGTGGAAACGGAGGAGGAGGAGCCAATAACGTAGGTGCTGGCGGAAACCCTGATGGAGGTAGGGCCCGCAATCCTCGGCGTGGGTAGCACCTGTGCCATCCCAGGGTCCGAGTCGCTCCCAGCCTCTACGACATTCACCCAGTGTGCCGTCAGGGAAATGTAGCGTCCCTGGCCACAAGCACTTGTCCATGTGTCAGTCGTTAAGTGGACCTTCCCAGTAACTGCGTTGGTCAGGGCACGGGTGATGTTACGGGACACATGGTGGTGTAAGGCGGGGACGGCACACCGGGAAAAGTAGTGGCGGCTGGGGACTGCGTACCGAGGGACAGCTGCTGCCATCAGGCTGCGGAAGGACTCAGTCTCCACAAGCCTAAATGGCAGCATTTCGATGGCCAGTAATTTGGAAAGGTGTGAGGTTAGTGCTATGGCTTGTGGGTGGGTGGCTGGGTATTTTCGCTTGCGCTCAAATGCCTGGGGTAACGACATTTGGACGCTGCGCTGGGACAGGGAAGTGGATGTGGTCGCTGATGGTGCTTCAGATGGTACAGGTGCAGGGCGGGAGGTATGCGGGCCTGCACCTTCGACAGGCGATTGGCCGGCACCGAAAACAGGGGAAGAGGAGGCAGTGGTGTGGCCTGCAGACACAGATTGGCGATCCGGGCGTTCCTCCCACTTATTACGGTGCTTGGATGCCATGTGTCGGATCATGCTGGTGGTGGTGAGGTTGCTAGTGTTCATGCCTCGGCTCATTCTGGTGTGGCACAGGTTGCAAACTACAATTATTTTGTCATCCGCACTTTCCTTAAAAAAACGCCATACCGCGGAACACCTAGCCCTTGGCAAGGGAGATTTACGCAAGGGGGTGCTCCGTGGAACATTTGCGGGCCGGTTTGGTGCGGTCCGCCTTCTTTCTTTAGCCACACCACTGCCTCTTCCAGCCTGTTGCGGTGCTGCAGATGGCTCACCCTCAGGACTGCTGTCATCGCTCGGCTCTCCACCTTCCCAGGTGGGGTCAGTCACCTCATCGTCCACCAAGTCCTCCTCCACTTCCTCACTCTGATCATCCTCCTCATTTCTTGATCCCACCACATACTCAGTCATTGACAACTGTGTATCATCCTCCTCATCAAGGTCTTGAGACAGTAATAGTGGTTGATTTGATGGCAACTGTGTCTCATCATCATCATCCACTTCCTTTGACCTTAAATGCCATTCCCCTCTGTCATCTTCTTGTGATTGGGTACCCTCTAGAGATTGTGAATCAGGGCACAAGATTTCATGTTCCTCTGCAAGCGTGCTTGGAGAGAGGTTCAAATGAAGGATTGGTGATGAGACGAGCTCCTCACTATATCCCAGTGTGGGATCACTTCTTTGGCCAGACCCTCTATGGTGGGAGGAAGGATGATCAGGGTGAGGATTATGTTGACCAGAGTCTTGGCTACTGAGAGTGGACTTGGTGGAAGACAGGGTGGTGCTTAACCGACTGGAAGCAGTATCACTTTAAATCCAACCGACCACCTGTTCGCAGTGGTCTGACCTCGAGAGTGATGTCCTGCGACGCCCTGTAAACTGAGACATGAAGCTAGGTATGGTGGATGTCTTTCTTTCTTGTGCTCTGGCACCAGGCACAGTTTCTACGCGTCCTGACCCGTCTCCTGAACTATCAGGATCACGTCCACTTCCCCGTCCCTTTTTACCCGCCTTCTTCATATTACACGGAATATGTGCTGCTAATCTGCAACTTTGCACACTAAACAAAATGTGCTGCTAATCTGCAACTTTGCACACTAAACAGAATGTGCTGCTAATCTGCGGCTAGGCACAGTGAAAGGAATATGTGACGTTTATTTTTACACTTTGCACACTAAACAGAATGTGCTGCTAATCTGCAACTTTGCACACTAAACAGAATGTGCTGCTAATCTGCGGCTAGGCACAGTGAACGGAATATGTGACGTTTATTTTTTACACTTTGCACACTAAACAGAATGTGCTGCTAATCTGCAACTTTGCACACTAAACAGAATGTGCTGCTAATCTGCGGCTAGGCACAGTGAAAGGAATATGTGACGTTTATTTTTTACACTTTGCACACTAAACAGAATGTGCTGCTAATCTGCAACTTTGCACACTAAACAGAATGTGCTGCTAATCTGCGGCTAGGCACAGTGAAAGGAATATGTGACGTTTATTTTTTACACTTTCCACACTAAACAGAATGTGCTGCTAATCTGCGGCTAGGCACAGTGAAAGGAATATGTGACGTTTATTTTTTACACTTTCCACACTAAACAGAATGTGCTGCTAATCTGCAACTTTGCACACTAAACAGAATGTGCTGCTAATCTGCGGCTAGGCACAGTGAACGGAATATGTGACGTTTATTTTTTACACTTTGCACACTAAACAGAATGTGCTGCTAATCTGCAACTTTGCACACTAAACAGAATGTGCTGCTAATCTGCAACTTTGCACACTAAACAGAATGTGCTGCTAATCTGCGGCTAGGCACAGTGAACGGAATATGTGACGTTTATTTTTTACACTTTGCACACTAAACAGAATGTACTGCTAATCTGCAACTTTGCACACTAAAAAGAATGTGCTGCTAATCTGCAACTTTGCACACTAAACAGAATGTGCTGCTAATCTGCAACTTTGCACACTAAACAGAATGTGCTGCTAATCTGCGGCTAGGCACAGTGAACGGAATATGTGACGTTTTTTTTTTTTTAAATCTGTGCCCCCCAAACAAAATATAACTGCTGCCCCCACACACAACAGTCCTAAAAAGGACTTTTGGGTCTTTATATGTTGTTCCAACACTTTTCTTCTCCCTACACTGACTTTCCCTTCCTATCCTCATCTCTCCCTGGCTAAGACTGAGCCGAACTCGCTGGTCAGGTGCTATACAGCACCCGATCACGGGTTCTGGCCAGCCGAGCTTCGGCCGAGCATGCTTGCTCATCACTATTAAGGATTTATGTTTGGCCTCCTAGAACCCAGTGTGCTCAGAGTTCTGACTACAAAATCCTAAGAGCTTTCTCCTAGTTTGAGAAAATACTGAGTTTTCAAACCCGGCTTCACAAAATGTGACACAAAGATCTGACTATTTTATATACCGCTGATAGTAAAGTGTGTTGCTTGCAGGATCTCATTAGCCAAGCCCATGACTCTACTCTTCACATGACCCAGCCCTCATCAACTGTCGCCAGGTACAGAAAATACCTTTGCATGTAACACACAAGCAGGAAAAAAAAACCCTTTTAATTCCTATGAGGATAGAAAGGTCTCATCCAAGGGTTCAAGTTCACTAGTGAAGGGGTTAAATAACTGACCAGTAATAATGTAAGTAAACTAGTAAATAGACTTCCTAAAGTAGCATACAAACCAGTAACCACAAACCAGGAGCAGATGCCTGGTACAGGATAATTGTGATAGGCTGATCCCATCCACATCTCAGCACTATGGGTGTCACCAGCACAGCTCAGGCTCTCCTCAGGCTGCTGCTGACTCTGCCTAATGGAAAGTTTGTCCTTTCTGCTGTGACTTTAGTAGGTCATAGACAGCAGTTGTTAATGGCCCTGGCTCTGATTAAATCTTATTTATTTGTAAATTCTTGTTTTGTTTGCTTTGTGCCATGACACACAATGTTTATCAACCATTTCAATGCAAAACTTCTGTGCAATTAAATGTCAAAATGGCATCACAACAGGAGCTGCACTAGGTACTGGCTGATCCTGTTTCCTTTGGGGGGCATGTAATGGTAATCTCCCTACTAGTAATGGTGCAACTGGGAAAAACAGTGCTCTAATGATGTATTAGATTGAGCCAAGCCCTGGGTCTCTTGGGAACCTACTAGCAACTCTTCTACAGAACAAGATTATCTTTTTTCACAGAACTGTAAATGAAAAAGTTACATATGGTGTGTTGAATTATTGATGGGAAAGTCAGCAAGGCTGAATACAGTGGTGAACCAACTTTACTGTGGCTAAAATAACTATTGTCACAATTCCTATTCATTTAAATGGGGCTTTTCACCCATAGAGTGCTGAAGAGCTCTCCAGCCCATTTTTTTCCAATGCGAAACCCCATTTAAATTAATTGAACTTTTCATTTGTTTATTATTGTACAGTTAATTGCACCAGAATTGCTCCACTTTATAAATATCACACAGGATATACATAAAGTTTCTTTATGAGAGTGAGATACCAATGAATTATAACTATTCATACATGCTAGTGCTGGTCATAGTGAGGACCTGCAGACAGAGAACAAGGGGCAGTGATTTGAGGGACAGTTTAAGTAGAGTGAATTGCAGCAGAGTTCCTTGTAGTGGAGTCGGATACTGTACAGGGAACATGAGAATTTACAGTAACCTGATGTGGATATTTAAGTCCTCAGCTTTTTGCAGTAGAAGTAATGTCTTCTAATAATACCCCTCCACCCACACTGACCTTACTATGGCATGAAAATCCTTAAGTCCCCTATGAATTTTGCCTCTGTTTTTTGTTCAAGAGATAACATCTTCTGGATGTCATATCCATGGAGGAGGATATGTCAGTTGATAGCAGGACCATGGGACTCAAATTATGTTCAAAGCACATGGCAATCTTAATCCTTTAATGACAATAGTGGTATGCAATGTATTTTGCACCCCCTGGTCCTTAAAGGGTTAAGTAGGCTCAGGAATTCTGCCTGTTTCAGATATATATATATATATATATATATATATATATATATATATATATATAAAACTGTGTCTCTGTTATGGCTGTCTTCATGGACAAAGCATCTAGGACTGACTGAAGATGCTATCTCTTGAACAAAGTCAATTTTTGGCATGAAAGCATTTTATCAGGAAGGATACACTGAGATTTTCGCTCATTTTCATGTGTATCCTGGATACTCACTTTACCTCAGATGTGTAAAGGGAGTTGACCTTGCTGGGAAGAGAACCTGTGACCTTAAGCTTCGGACAGATTCTATGTCTGGTGCATTAACCAGCTTGAGCTATCTCACCAGCCATTCATAGGGGCCAAAATAACTGAAGATCCTTGCCTTCCTGTTATTGAGTGAGACCCAGCTACCTATTTTAAGCTGCCTGGCACCCACTGGTGACTCCTGTGGTTGGAAACATGGGATAGTGAAGTTACTCAACTACAAGCAAGGCCACACATAATTCCTCATGACCTGACTTATGTGTAACTGAGACTGAGGTTCCATATGGGGTTTGAGATTGGCCCCTCTTCACCTGTTGTCATAATATATATTGCCAGTGTCAGCATTATGATTCAAGCATGTGGACAGCACCAGGATGCTCATGCAGAAGGACAGGGGCCTGCACAAAAGATTGGCATTTCATGGTGTTATACTTAAATTTGTTTTTTAAACATAGATTATCTTTGTCTCTGCTATAGATGATACTCCCTGCAAGTACTTGGACACTTGTAAACTCACTATTAAATGAATAGTTGATAAAATATGATTCTGCCCCGAGAGAGGATTCACCACTGTTAATTGCACATGGATGCAGAATTCTGTAATGTTACTGGAACTCTCAATAATTGTAGGGCTGGAGGTACAAACTGAGGAGGAACAATAATTTAATACAGTCAGTGTAGATATGGAAGAAGAGATAAAAGATAAAAAGCCTGGCACAGACTACCACAGTCCCCAGTGCAAATATATTTACAATCTGATGCTTCAGTGGGAAATCGGGACCCAATGCAAAAACTCACGAGGGAAAATGAATTAAAGTGCCGCAATTAGAAATATAGTTGTATAATACACTTTAATTCATACACATCGTGTATCATGTGTCCATGTACATGATACATATAACAAAAAGGATGTAAAAAAAAGTTAACATTGTAGTATTAAAATGCTGGGATTCATCGTAGCACTACATCCATCAAAAAAAAAAAGAGATCCTCAGCTGTATCCCAATCTGTACTGTTCAGCTAGATCTCATAAAATATATAGTGGCACAAAATATTGGAGAGGACAAAAAAAAGACACATGTTGCAGGGCTGTATGTGAACCATTACAGCCTTGTAGAATCTGTTGCAAGCATCTTCCTATGTTTTTATTTTAAACCCTTTGAGTGCTAAAGAGGTATACAACAAATTTCTTTATAATACGTTGGATACCTCTCTGGCACTCAGTGGGTTAAGGAATGAGACGGCAACCCAACAGGCTAATTCCATGTTAACCTATGAGTTGGCCTCTTTTCAGTGGAGGCTGTATGAAAGATAAGCTATTCATTCTGATTATCGATCTACTTAAACTGGCTACGGATGTACAGTATTTGTGGAAATACCTTCTTGCCTTTAGGCTACTCGAGCTTCCAGTTCAGCTTTTCCTCTAGTGTAGCTGTGTTTTGTCTGTCTATTAAAATACTGGCCTCTGCAATATTCGAGGGACACTGATCAAGCAAAAAGACAGGGGAAAAGTGTTTTTAACCCTTTCAGTGCTTGAGAGATATGCAATGCAGTGCAAACCCCACAGCATTCAAACACCGTTTCATGCCCCAACCTGCTGAAAAACAGCACAGACAGTTTCATATAGCTTAGCCTTATAAATATCAGAGGAGAAAGGCATGCAATGCATTGTGAACAATGTGTTGCACAACTCTCTGGTCTAAAGTTCTATAAAAATATGGAAAAGGTTGCATATGCATCTATGAATTTTTTCATATAAGAGCAATTTATATGCTTGAACTCACTGGATGGATTTTAATGCTGGGCACAGAACAATTTCATTCTGTAGAACTGCACAGAAACCAGTGCAACCCTGCAGCATGTGTTGTTCATATGCGTCCTACAATACAATTGAAGATCTGGACACATTATGCTAGAGACACCTCCAACTGCAATAAGTGGAGCTGTCTCTAGCACCCATGAAGTTAAAGGGATAGTAATACTTAAAATGTAAAAAAATGTTGTAGGGTTTATGCCCCTGAGTAAAACAAGTGCACACCAACTACTGAAAGGTATTTTATTCAAAAGTTATTACATCTCAAGTTTAAAATTTTAGTAGTTGTATCACATGGGCCTGAAATTGTGCAGTGGAGCTGTTGCTACAACATTCTATGGAAATTTATGGTCAACTGACCAGAGCTGTCCATAAGTCGGTGTAGCAACAGTGCCACTGTACAATTTCAGGCCACTGTGATATATGTTAAGTATTGCTATCCCTTTAACCTATATGAGATAATTTTCTTCAAACGTACCAGTCAAAATGTTAATCACTCATGTTGGTGTATGGTACAAGACTGCTCCCCTTTTCTCTTTTTTATTACACGTTGTAGCAGTGCAATAAACAATGCAGGCCACTAAACACTAAGGGTTAAAAAAATTATGGTATTCATGGCCAGATTTATATCTCACCCCCTAGGCAAGGTACCCTAAGCACAGTTTGCTCTGTCGTTGACCATATTCCCACTTCCAACAAAACCTGCCCACAGTGCCATCCACTGTTTCCTGGCACAGAAAATACCCTTAGTCTATAACACATAAAAATTGTTTAACTCCTTAGTTACTTGAGAGAGGGTCAAATGATTCTCAATGCGTTCTTTTTTTTTTTTTTTTAACAACGAAGGGGTTAAATATTAATCTGGAAAGGTGTATATAAATTGTTGAAGATGCAGTACTTGTTCCTGTTCAGTACTAAAGAATGAAAGCATAACAAATATCACCAGGGGCGACACTAAGTTTTTGGGGGCCATAAGCAAAATATTCAAAGGGGTACCTCCTTATTCCTGTATTGATATTTCTATAAGACACTGCCATCTGATTTTGTTTAAATGTGGCAGTGCTAATGTATAAGCTCTATGGGGACCTCTGACCAAGTGGGGCTTCTAAGCAGCCACTTATTCTGCTTATATTGTAGTGCCACCACTGGGTATGCCACGTTAAAATGGCAGATTGGGCACATTGCTAAACACACAAAATGTTGCAATGGTGAACTGAAAGGGATTTTCCAGTTGTTCAGAAACCTCCACCTACATCTAACATCCTTGTCAGATCACACAGAGAAGGTTATAGCTCCCAGTAACAAACAGTACTTTCCAAAGTATAAAAAACCCTTTGACAATTTTCCCCTGAGCACTTACAAGACAAGGGTAGGAGAAATATACTATTGTAATGCATTGCTTGTGTTTTCTGTTTACAATCTTGTAAAGACTGATAAAAACTTGGGTCTCTTAGGGTTCCTACACCTGGGATTCTTTTGCTGCCTTAGTTCATATTATAAATCTCCACTTTTGTTCTAAGGGGTATTTCACACAGACAACAATAGTTGAGATTGCTACAACTTTCCCACAACAGTGCAATAATGCAGTTATAAATTTGTAGTGTGGGCTTCAATGAATTTGTTCCACTGTGCTACATAGCTGCATTTTTTACTGCTTTTAAAGGGATAGTAATGTTTCATAATAAAAGCAGCTCTAATTAATAATCATAGTATTTGGACCTTGGAGAGTGTTATTTCAATTCTGTCAGAGTTGTAGTTCAAGAGTAATTCAATGACAAAGTCTTCCCCTCCCGCCCCTTTTACTGATGTAACACTGCTCAGCCCGGTGGAAGGGAGGTGCCCAGGTAGACTGCAGAGAGGGACAGTCTTCAATTAAGATAAGGGAAAAACCTGAAAAGCTTGTCAAGAGGGACAGGGTTTTCATTGTTTTCTAGAAAGAAGATTGTCCCTGCTGTTATCTGTCTGGTCTATGGACTACATTCCACATCTGAGAAGAGGTGGCTTACACTATGTAAAAGGGACAGGAGGGGAAACTTTGCATGAGAATATCTCTCAAACCATGAAGCTTTGAGAAATAAGACTTATATCGTTCTTCATGTTTTTTTAATGCCTACAAAATAAAATAAAGATAAAACGAAGTATTACTATCACTTTAATGTTTATATTATGAGAATGGAATGTTGGAAAACCTTGCTACACTGTAGCACTGAAAATGCACCAGTGTTTGAAAGGGATATTAATATTTAAAATATAAAAAAAAATGTTATAGGGTTTATCCCCCTGAGTAAAACAAGGGTACTTCCACTGCTGAAAGGTGTTTTATTCAAACGTTATTACAGCTCAAATTTGATTTAAGATCCCGGGACCAGAGCTGTTCATAGGATGGTGTAGCAACAGCTCCACTGTACAATTTCAGGCCACTGTGATATTGCACCTAAAAATTTTAAATTTGATCTTTAATAACGTTTGAATAAAACATCTTTCAGCAGTTGGAGTACCCTTGTTTTACTCAGGGGGATAAACCCTACAACATGCTTTTTACATTTTAAGTATTACAATTCTCTTAACCCTTTTGAGTGCCAGAGGGGTATGCAACGCAAAGCAAGGTTTTCCAGAATCCCATTCTCATAATATAAACATAAGGCAAAAAAGCAGTGAAAATGCAGCTAACTAGGACAGTGGAGCAATGTCATTGAAAACCACACTACAAATGTATAACTGCATTATTGACTGCACTGTTGTAGGAAGGTTGCAACAATCTCAACACTTGTTGCTAATGTGAACTGCCCCTTAGAACAAAATGGGAGATTTATAATCTGAACTAAGGCAAATGCAAAATTGGGTTCAGTGTGCGTTTTGCACTAGTTAATATGTATACTTATGTTTGGATGTGTTTTATACATGCACGCTAAGCTTAACCCCTTTAATGACCGGTGACGTGTCAGGATCATCGCAATGGTCTATGCACTAAGGAGAAGTGATGGCCATGGCACATCATGACTTTTTTTGTTCACAGTGCGCCTACAAAATATAGGTTTAGTTCCAGAGGGGTGCGCAACACATTGCAAAGTAATACGTTTTGCAGCCGTCTGACACTCCAAGAGTTAAAACCAGAGACACTGGCATAACAATAGGGGTCGTAGGGGTTGTACCTCAGACAGGGTCCGTCGCTCCAGGGGCCTGGCTGCCCCCTGAAATCCCCTCGCACGGCACCTGCAGCAAGTAGGTCTGTGCTTTCTTCGGCACAGACCTCTAACAGCTGAGCTCCCTCTCTGATGCTCTAGTAATGCAGAGCACTGGGAGGTGACATCATCTCCCAGCACTCTGCATTACTGAGAACCATGCGGAAGCTCCAGTTCTATAGAGGTCTGTGCCGAAGGAGGCACAGACCTCTCATGTCATGCCGCTAGACCCCCAGGGAGGTAGGAGATGGACACAGGGGAGGGGAGTGTCACAGGTTTTCCATTTCATGTTTATTAGCATTCAGCTGCAATTACTTTTGATGCTTTGATTGTTATTACATATTTTTTTCTTGGACATCCCCCCTCTGGACTGTTGTCAGCTACCATGGAGTCAACCTAATAAGGGTGTTATTCTGGGTCAAAACAAATGAACCTCAGGGAACAAAAGCACTTCTTGAATGCAAGAAAGGTATCCAATAGTGTTGAGCGAGCATGCTCGGCCGATGCTCGGATCGGCTCGAGCATCGCTCTGCTCGGCACATGGCGGTACTCGTACGAGTACCGCATGTGCTCGCCCGCCATGTTCGGGTCTCCTCCCCGCACGTTTTGCGGCTGCTGCGCAGCCAATAAACGTGCAGGGAGGCTCTGACATCAGTGTAATGCCAGCAGCCATGTTGGCTGCTGGCATTACACTGATTGGCTGGCCAGAACCCGTGGTCAGGTGCTGTATAGCACCTGACCATCAAGTTTGGCTCAGTCTTAGCCAGGGAGAGCTGAGGATAGGAAGGGAAAGGCAGTGTAGGGAGGAAAAAAACCAAAATTGTTAAAAAAAAGAACCAAAAGTCCTTTTTAGGACTACTGTGTGTGGGGGCAGCAGGTTATTTTGTGTGGGGGAAAAAAAAAAAAAAAAAAAAAATATTCTGTTTAGTGTGAAAAGTTGCAGATTAGAGCACATTCTGTTTAGTGTGCACAGTTGCAGATTAGAGCACATTCTGTTTAGTGTGCAAAGTTGCAGATTAGAGCACATTCTGTTTAGTGTGCAAAGTTGCAGATTAGAGCACATTCTGTTTAGTGTGCAAAGTTGCAGATTAGAGCACATTCTGTTAAGTCTTCAAACTAAAATATCAAAGTCACATATTCCATTCAGTGTGCGTCGCCGCAGTTTAGCAGCACATTCTGTGTACTGTGCAGAGTTGCAGAATAGGAAGAAATACTGTTAAGTCTTCAAACTAAAATATCAAAGTCACATATTCCATTCAGTGTGCTTCGCCGCAGTTTAGCAGCACATTCTGTGTACTGTGCAGAGTTGCAGAATAGGAAGAAATACTGTTAAGTCTTCAAACTAAAATATCAAAGTCACATATTCCATTCAGTGTGCTTCGCCGCAGTTTAGCAGCACATTCTGTGTACTGTGCAGAGTTGCAGAATAGGAAGAAATACTGTTAAGTCTTCAAACTAAAATATCAAAGTCACATATTCCATTCAGTGTGCTTCGCCGCAGTTTAGCAGCACATTCTGTGTACTGTGCAGAGTTGCAGAATAGTAAGAAATACTGTTAAGTTTTCAAACTCAAATATTAAAGTCACATATTCCATTCAGTGTGTGTCACCGCCGTTTAGCAGCCTATTCTGTGTACTCTGCACAGTTGCAGAATAGTAAGAAATACTGTTAAGTTTTCAAACTCAAATATTAAAGTCACTTATTCCATTCAGTGTGTGTCACCGCAGTTTAGCAGCCTATTCTGTGTACTCTGCACAGTTGCAGAATAGGAAGAAATACTGTTAATTTTTCAAACTCAAATATTAAAGTCACATATTCCGTTCAGTGTGTGTCACCGCCGTTTAGCAGCCTATTCTGTGTACTCTGCAGAGTTGCAGAATAGGAAGAAATACTGTTAATTTTTCAAACTCAAATATTAAAGTCACTTATTCCATTCAGTGTGTGTCACCGCAGTTTAGCAGCCTATTCTGTGTACTCTGCAGAGTTGCAGAATAGTAAGAAATACTGTTAAGTTTTCAAACTCAAATATTAAAGTCACTTATTCCATTCAGTGTGTGTCACCGCCGTTTAGCAGCCTATTCTGTGTACTCTGCACAGTTGCAGAATAGTAAGAAATACTGTTAAGTTTTCAAACTCAAATATTAAAGTCACATATTCCATTCAGTGTGTGTCACCGCAGTTTAGCAGCCTATTCTGTGTACTCTGCAGAGTTGCAGAATAGTAAGAAATACTGTTAAGTTTTCAAACTAAAATATTAAAGTCACATATTCCATTCAGTGTGTGTCACCGCCGTTTAGCAGCCTATTCTGTGTACTCTGCACAGTTGCAGAATAGTAAGAAATACTGTTAAGTTTTCAAACTCAAATATTAAAGTCACATATTCCATTCAGTGTGTGTCACCGCAGTTTAGCAGCCTATTCTGTGTACTCTGCAGAGTTGCAGAATAGTAAGAAATACTGTTAAGTTTTCAAACTAAAATATTAAAGTCACATATTCCATTCAGTGTGTGTCACCGCCGTTTAGCAGCCTATTCTGTGTACTCTGCACAGTTGCAGAATAGTAAGAAATACTGTTAAGTTTTCAAACTAAAATATTAAAGTCACTTATTCCATTCAGTGTGTGTCACCGCCGTTTAGCAGCCTATTCTGTGTACTCTGCACAGTTGCAGAATAGTAAGAAATACTGTTAAGTTTTCAAACTCAAATATTAAAGTCACATATTCCATTCAGTGTGTGTCACCGCAGTTTAGCAGCCTATTCTGTGTACTCTGCAGAGTTGCAGAATAGTAAGAAATACTGTTAAGTTTTCAAACTCAAATATTAAAGTCACTTATTCCATTCAGTGTGTGTCACCGCAGTTTAGCAGCCTATTCTGTGTACTCTGCACAGTTGCAGAATAGGAAGAAATACTGTTAAGTTTTCAAACTCAAATATTAAAGTCACATATTCCATTCAGTGTGTGTCACCGCCGTTTAGCAGCCTATTCTGTGTACTCTGCACAGTTGCAGAATAGTAAGAAATACTGTTAAGTTTTCAAACTAAAATATTAAAGTCACTTATTCCATTCAGTGTGTGTCACCGCAGTTTAGCAGCCTATTCTGTGTACTCTGCACAGTTGCAGAATAGGAAGAAATACTGTTAAGTTTTCAAACTCAAATATTAAAGTCACATATTCCATTCAGTGTGTGTCACCGCAGTTTAGCAGCCTATTCTGTGTACTCTGCAGAGTTGCAGAATAGTAAGAAATACTGTTAAGTTTTCAAACTCAAATATTAAAGTCACATATTCCATTCAGTGTGTGTCACCGCCGTTTAGCAGCCTATTCTGTGTACTCTGCACAGTTGCAGAATAGTAAGAAATACTGTTAAGTTTTCAAACTAAAATATTAAAGTCACTTATTCCATTCAGTGTGTGTCACCGCAGTTTAGCAGCCTATTCTGTGTACTCTGCACAGTTGCAGAATAGGAAGAAATACTGTTCATTTTTCAAACTCAAATATTAAAGTCACTTATTCCATTCAGTGTGTGTCACCGCAGTTTAGCAGCCTATTCTGTGTACTCTGCAGAGTTGCAGAATAGTAAGAAATACTGTTAAGTTTTCAAACTCATATATATTAAAGTCATATATATCGTGTAAGATGAAGAAGGCGGGTAAAAAGGGACGGGGAAGTGGACGTGATCCTGATTGTTCAGGGCGCGGGTCAGGACGCGGAGAAACTGTGCCTGGTGCCAGAGCACAAGAAAGAAAGACATCCACCATACCTAGCTTCATGTGTAATTTTACAGGGCGTCGCAGGACATCACTCTCGAGGTCCGACCACTGCGAACAGGTGGTCGGTTGGATGACAGCTGATACTGCTTCCAGTTGGTTAAGCACCACCCTGTCTTCCACCAAGTCCACTCTCAGTAGCCAAGAGTCTGGTCAACATAATCCTCACTCTGATCATCCTTCCTCCCACCATACGCGGTCTGGTCAAAGAAATGATCCCACACTGGGATATAGTGAGGAGCTCGTCTCATCACCAATCCTTCATTTGACCCTCTCTCCAAGCACGCTTGCAGAGGAACATGACATCTTGTGCCCTGATTCACAACCTCTAGAGGCTACCCAATCACAAGAAGATGACAGATGTGAACGGCATTTAAGGTCAAAGGAAGTAGTGGATGATGATGATGATGATGAGACACAGTTGCCATTAAATCAACCACTATTTCCGTCTCAAGACCTTGTTGAGGAGAATGTTATACAGTTGTCAATGACTGAGTATGTGGTGGGATCAAGACTTGAGGAGGATGATCAGAGTGAGGAAGTGGAGGAGGACTTGGTGGACGATGAGGTGACTGACCCCACCTGGGAAGGTGTAGAGCCGAGCGATGACAGCAGTCCTGAGGGTGAGCCATCTGCAGCACCGCAACAGGCTGGAAGAGGCAGTGGTGTGGCTACAGAAAGAAGGCGGACCGCACCAAACCGGCCCGCAAATGTTCCACGGAGCACCCCCTTGCGTAAATCTACCTTGCCAAAGGGTAGGTGTTCCGCGGTATGGCGTTTTTTTAAGGAAAGTGCGGACGACAAAAGAATTGTAGTTTGCAACCTGTGCCACACCAGAATGAGCCGAGGCATGAACACTAGAAACCTCACCACCACCAGCATGATCCGACACATGGCATCCAAGCACCGTAGTAAGTGGGAGGAACGCCTGGATCGCCCATCTGTGTCTGCAGGCCACACCACTGCCTCCTCTTCCCCTGTTTTCGGTGCCGGCCAATCGCCTGTCGAAGGCGCAGGCCCGCATACATCCCGCCATGCACCTGTACCATCTGAAGCACCATCAGCGACCACATCCACTTCCCTGTCCCAGCGCAGCGTCCAAATGTCGTTACCCCAGGCATTTGAGCGCAAGAGAAAGTACCCAGCCACCCACCCACAGGCCATAGCACTAACCTCACACCTTTCAAAATTACTGGCCATCGAAATGCTGCCATTTAGGCTTGTGGACACTGAGTCCTTCCGCAGCCTGATGGCAGCAGCTGTCCCTCGGTACGCGGTCCCCAGCCGCCACTACTTTTCCCGGTGTGCCATCCCCGCATTACACCACCATGTGTCCCGTAACATCACCCGTGCCCTGACCAACGCAGTTACTGGGAAGGTCCACTTAACGACTGACACATGGACAAGTGCTTGTGGCCAGGGACGCTACATTTCCCTGACGGCACACTGGGTGAATGTCGTGGAGGCTGGGAGCGACTCGGACCCTGGGATGGCACGGGTGCTACCCACGCCGAGGATTGCGGGCCCTACCTCCATCAGGGTTTCCGCCAGCACCTACGTTATTGGCTCCTCCTCCTCCGTTTCCACCTCCGAATTCTCTACACGCAGCGCCACTCCCCCATCAGCCAGTAGCTGGAAGCAGTGTAGCACTGCAGTGGGGAAGCGTCAACAGGCCGTGCTGAAGCTGATCTGCCTTGGGGACAAACAGCACACGGCCTCAGAGCTGTTGCAGGGGATTAGTCACCAGACCGAGCAGTGGCTCTCGCCACTCAACCTGCAACCAGGCATGGTTGTGTGTGATAATGGGCGTAACTTGGTGGCGGCTTTGGAGCTCGGCAAGCTCACACACGTACCATGCCTAGCGCATGTATTTAATTTAGTGGTTCAGCGATTTCTAAAAACCTACCCCAATGTGCATGATCTCTTGACCAAGGTGCGCCGCGTGTGTGCACATTTCCGTAAGTCATCTACAGCTTCGGCCGGCCTGTTGAAGCTGCAGCAGCGCTTACAATTGCCAGCTCACCGGCTGCTGTGTGACGTGAGCACGCGCTGGAACTCAACCTTCCACATGTTGGCCCGGCTTTGTGAGCAGCAGAGGGCAGTAGTGGAGTACCAGCTGTTACACGGTCGTCGCCTCTCCGTTCAACTTCCTGTAATCAGAAGTGAGGAGTGGGAATGGATGTCAGACCTCTGCGAGGTTTTACGCAATTTTGAGGAATCGACACAGATGGTGAGCGGCGATAACGCTATTATCAGTGTAACCATCCCACTTCTGTGTCTACTGAAACGCTCGCTGCTCACGATTAAAACCGACGCTTTGCATGTGGAAGAGGTGGAAATGGGGGAGGAAGAGCTTACACAAGGTGATAGCCAGAGCACCCTCACTTCGTCTTCTCAGCGACAATTGGAGGAGGAGGAGGAGGAGGAGGAGGAGGAGGAAGACACGGTTGCCTCCGCTACAGAGGGTAGCCATGGAACTTTAGTTCCATCTCTTCAGCGTGGGTGGGCAGAAGAGGAGTAAGAGGATGAGGATATTGAGAGTTATCCTCCTGGTGAGGACAGCGAAATCTTGACTGTTGGTACTCTGGCACACATGGCTGACTTTATGTTAGGCTGCCTTTCCCGT
Source organism: Rhinophrynus dorsalis (assembly GCA_037306005.1). Classification (NCBI taxonomy): domain Eukaryota; kingdom Metazoa; phylum Chordata; class Amphibia; order Anura; family Rhinophrynidae; genus Rhinophrynus; species Rhinophrynus dorsalis. The sequence goes on from CM074723.1 coordinate 224,363,565, forward strand.
GACCCACGCGTTATACGCATTTTAAACAACACGGATTACTGGGTGTTCACCCTTCTGGACCCCCGCTACAAAGAGAATTTCTCATCTCTCATTCCTCCGGTGGAGAGGACAAGCAAAATGGTGCAATACCAGAAGGTTCTTGTCGAAAAATTGCTCCAAAATTTTCCATCTGACAACGCTGGCGGCAGAGTACGTGCTACCTTGGCCAACCGAGAAGGGGAGAAAAGGGGAGCACACAGCAGTTCCGAGAAAGGCAGGGCAACACTCTCCAAGGCGTGGGACACCTTCATGACACCCCGCCAGCACCCTCACCCTGATGCGCAGCCTAGTGTCACAAGGAGGGAAAAGTTTTGGAATATGGTGAAGGAGTACGTAGCAGACCGTGTCAGCGTCCTCAATGATCCCTCTGTGCCTTACAACTACTGGGTGTCCAAGCTGGACACGTGGTATGAACTGGCACTCTACGCCTTGGAGGTGCTGGCCTGCCCTGCCGCCAGCGTTCTGTCTGAGCGGGTATTTAGTGCTGCTGGTGGCATCATAACAGATAAGCGTATCCGCCTTTCCACCGACAATGCTGATAGGTTGACACTTATAAAAATGAACAAGGCCTGGATTTCCCCTGACTTCTCCACTCCACTGGAGGAAAGCCGCGGGGGAACATAAACTCACTTTATATATGTTATTTACAATGATGGGAATACTCTGTATTCCCATTCACCCCTTCCACCCAAAAAACGGGTATATGGTTGACTCTTAATCTTCTCATCCTCCTCCTCCTCTTCCATATGCCCTGTGCTATAATTTTTATATAGGGCCAGCTCACCAGCGGGCCCTGTGATATAATTTTTATATAGGGCCAGCTCACCAGCGGGCCCTGTTTGACAATTTTTATATAGGTCAGCTCACCAGCGGGCCTTCTCATATAATGTTTTATTGGGTCAGCTCTCTAGCGGGCCCTCTCATATAATGTTTTATAGCGTCAGCTCACTAGCGGGCCTTCGCATATAATGTTTAGGATGGTCAGCTCTGCAGCAGACCCTCACCCATAATGTTTTAGATGGTCAGCTCAGCGCACGTTTCCCTCTTAATCATGGCCTCAGTTCTGAAAATCAAGGAAATTTTTGGGAGAATTTGCCTCTGCGCACGTTTCCCTCTTAATCATGGCCTCAGTTCTGAAAATCAAGGAAATTTTTGGGAGAATTTGCCTCTGCGCACGTTTCCCTCTTAATCATGGCCTCAGTTCTGAAAATCAAGGAAATTTTTGGGAGAATTTGCCTCTGCGCACGTTTCCCTCTTAATCATGGCCTCACTTCCGAAAATCAAGGAAATTTTTGGGATAATTTGCAGATGATATACAAGTAAATATACAGCAAATATTGTTTGGTAACAATTTTTCGCCTAAAGTCGTTTTTATTTTCCTTTTTGTGTGTTTTATGGTCAGTCTGTAAAAATGGCGTACTACGGGCGAAAGATCATTCCCAGCAGCGATGTTGGAGTCCAAGATGCATCCAGACATCCTCCCTATGCTGTCCCTGAACCATTTCTGTGGTGTTTCCATCCTTTTCTTCCCTTTTCCTATGGACCAGGCACCCTCCCCTCATCAGAGCAGGGGGTGCCTGGTGTAATGCTCGAGTCCTCCCATTGACTTAAATGGGGCTCGGGTGCTCGGCCGAGCACTCGAGCCTCAGGGGGTGCTCGGTCAGAGCACCCGAACACCCGAGAATTGGGGTGCTCGCTCATCACTAGTATCCAATGCATAGTATTGGATTTGAGAATTCTCTAGCAATCAACTGATTAAAAGTCCCCCTACAGTCGTTTTCAAGGTGTTAAAACCTTAGTTAGAGATATTATTGTCAAAAAATAAATTGATATACAATTGTTCAATTTGAAATCAGAAAGAAAAACCCTGACTTGCTTCATCGGGGGGGGGGGGATGGGTTTTCCTTAAAAGGTATAGTAATGGTTGCTTTTAACAAAGTTGAATATTGTAGACATTAAAATTATGAATGCAATGAATGACGTAGGTCCCGTCTCTCAAACATGTATAGTTTGAGAGATATAAGTTATAAAGTTCCACCCTCCTGCCCCCTTCACAGACGTCATCTCTCTAGCTGACAGAAGGAGATTCTGGTCAATTGACCAATGGATGGCTCTTCAGCAGAGCCAAAATAGCGTTATCTAGAAAGTAATGCTTTACTGGAAAGGTCTACAAAATGTTCTTGCAAACTGTTTCAATGAAGTATTTCTTGCTAGATGATGCTATTTTGGCTATGAGGAAAAGCCACCAGCTGGTCAAATGACCAGAATCTCCTTCTGTCTAGAGAGCTGATGTCTGGGAAACGGGCGGGAGGGGGGAACCTTTTAAGCTTATATCTATCAAACTGTATGTTTGAGAGACGAAACTTATGTCATTGGATTAATATTTTTAATATCTACAACATTCAGCTTTGTTAAAAGCAACCATTACTATCCCTTTAAACTGACACACACAATATTGTCCCTCGTATTGACCGGCTTTAGGATCTGAGGGAAGTCTGCAAGACATGACAGAAAGGGTATTTTAAGAAGATACTATGCATTATAAAAAATACATTGATTTATTGTATGACATTAATAAGTCTTTCAGTAAGGCTTTTATCGCCTTGAAAACTACTGTACTGAGGAACCTCTCAAGTGTCCAAGAGGTTAAGGGCCCTATCTAAAGCTATAGTATTCCTCTGACTTTTTCATGTTCTGCAAGAGTATAAATATGTTATCAAATTATCTATATATTTTTTTTTTCTCCATTTACCCTTTGAGTGCCAGAGGGGTATATACTACACTGGATACCTCTCTGGCACTCAAGGGGTTAATATCCCTGTCACTACACTACCTAGACTTCAGTTTCCAGCCAGTTTTCTGGTCTATCATCCATTAAGCAGGTGGTAATACAACATAACAGCCTCTCTGTAGACTTCAATGTTTTGTGCACTTTCTATTTTATTTTGTTTCATACTAGCATTATATCACCAGACTTACTTTCATGTTCCCTCACAGAAAGCTCTCTTGCATACAAATCCAGGTAGCTCACTTTCGGAGACATAGTGTAAAAATAGGAGAATATGAAATAGTGGTATAGGCAACTGAATTGTAGATAATTAACCCTTTGAGTGCCAGAGGGGTATACTAGCAGAATATGTAAAAACAAAATAACTATTCCTTTAAATCAATTTGATAGTGTTTCTCCCCTATGGCCAGTTGGTTTGCAAGGAATTTGCTTTTAGATATAAGGCCCCTTACGTTCATAACAGAAGTAGATTTGTTCTTATACAAACCATTTGCAGTATTAAGTGAGAAATAAACGTTTGAAAAACAGAGACTTGGGACCTCTCCAGCATTTTAAGGGGTTAAAAGTCGCACTGAAACCACTTGGATTTGTATTTCTCTTGTATGGTGCAGTTGGTATGCTCCACTTAAGTTAGTTTACAGAAAAGAAAAAACCGAAGCGACACCCCTTTCCTCTCTAGTGTTTAGCGTGAGAAGAAGGGAGCAGCCCAGACTCAAACAAGGAGCTGGAAGAAAGCTGTCACTGTAGGGACAGAGTCTTGCTGGTTTAGCTTGTGAAACCTCTATTTTGGGAAAGGGATATAGACATATTACAAACCAGGTGAGTGGGTTTAATTCGAAGCCCACGCAGATGTTCTCCAATCAAGCTTGGGGACTGGAAATCTGGGAAGTCTGACACTGGTTTCGACTACACCAAACCGATAACCTGGGCTTGACAATCAAGGAGCTAGTGCCTGTTACATGCATTATAGGGAGTCCGCTGGATTCTGAAGAGGAATATGGGCTGGAAGGAAGGTCTGTTTGGCTCCTTCACTGCTGTAGGAACTTGCAGTCCATTGCTTTGCAGAGTGTTATGCTGAACGGCGGAGCTACTGTTCTGAGGTTAGTTTCATTGTCTGCAGTGCTTGTATTTACTGCTAACCCTTTGAGTGACAGAAGGGTATGCAACGCATTGCAAAAGCAATGCGTTGCATACTCTTCTGGCACTCAAAGGGTTACCAGTAAGACATGACAGTTAAATAGGTTGGCATAACTTTAAATATCACTTTCAGCTAGTGTGTATATATATATATATACTAATTTCCCCTGTTACATCCCTAAAATATAATTCTAAATTAGCGTTTTTTTTAATCCAGGTGTAAACTGTACTATTCAGAGAGAGTATACATTTAATTTCATTTGTTCTATTTGTAATGTCAGATAAGAGCCACATACAGTTTATTGTGATTACCATCCGTTTGTGTTATTAAAGACTATCTCAGCCCATTTACAAACAACCTTGGACAATCACTTTTGAAAACCCTGGAAAAGGCAGGTGTGGCAGCTCCTTCGTGTATGTGTAGATTTTCGGCCTTAAAACAGAGTTTTCTTACATATGTTAGTGTGGCATACATGCATTTAAGTGCATATAGACCCAGTTAATATTTAGGTGTGTTTCTTTAAGCAAAAGTGGGGCAAATCACCTGAAGCAGGTGATAAATATTTAATTTGTCGAATATCTTTTGATTCACACAGGGCATATTTAACCCATTGAATGGTAGAAGTAGCCAAAGGATTGCAAGGCAATGCTTTGCAATACTTTGCCTAGCCCTCTGGCATTCAAAGGGTTAATACTTTTGTATAGTGCTCAGGCCTTCTTCATGCTGTCACCCATGTGGTGGTAGGGAGAGACTATTATCATCTTCATTATAACATGCTGTGAAGTGAAAGCCACTTGTCATGTGCATGTTGCACTATGCAAGTATATGTGCCTCATTTTTTTCACATGGTGTTAACTGTTATGTTATGGGCGCTTCAGAAAAAGGAACTGTTTGAGACCCAGCCTGCAGCATGATGACACAATATTGGGTGGATAGCATGAGTACTGGATTATATCTTCCTAGCCATAATATAACAGCTAGATTTGTTTTAAAGGAAACTAGACGCCTACAAAAGACAAAGGCGTCAAAGGTAATACCCTAAAGGAATAGGTGTGTGTGTGTGTGTGTGGTGGGGGGGGTCGTTTAACCCTTTCAGTTCTGCAAACTGAGCAGGCCTTCTCTTTAACTAGTGGCCATTCTGAGAAAGGTAATCTGATGGGTTGCTTTGATCTATATACAGCAATATACATATTTTGTAGCAGTAGTTTAAAGTGGAGATTGGTCAGTTTGTGCCCCTTGGCTGTCCGTTGGATATTAAAGTAATGCGTTGGATATTTTTTGCTACTCAAAAGGGTTTAGGTTTTGTTTTTTTACCATTACGCCTAGAGCGGTCTCCATGACCTATGCAGTATTCAAGAGGTTACACTTTAAAGGTCCAGGGGGTATTCAAAGCATTGCGCACCCCTCTGGTCCTTAAAGGGATAATGTTCAATAATAGCATTTTAGGGGGTTAGTGTCAGTGGCTGTGATGGACAGCAGTTTATTGGTGAAACGGATCGCCTGGAAAGTAGGTGGTCTAGTGATATATCAGATGGGAGGGAATCATAGATGAACGATTATTTACTTTTGGAGCGTGGAAGAGGGTGAATAATAATTGTTGGGTTTGGGTTTTGCTGTCTGATTCACTGCAGGCAGAACAAAGCGCTGTGTTACTGCTTTCTTCCTGCTTGTCGCCTCCTGCCTGCAAAACACTGAATGTTACCAGCTGATCTCATCGCACTGGCACTGAGAAGCTAAGACCCATTGAGAGATCCAGGTAAATGTAAGCTGTAGACCACGGGAGATTCGGAACCAGAAAGCCCTAGCCTCTATGGAGCAACCTAGGGTACAATCTATGTGTTATGGCTCCTCTCTAAGGAATTTTGCAAAGCTGTTTCTCAGCGAGAAAGCTGTGATCTATGGTGTGTTTTGTATGAACAAAGAACAGTATATACAGGGTGTTAAGGCAAGGCTGAGTGTTTTGCAGTGTTTATGTATGTCTGTATGGGATTGACTATTTTCCCGCAGGAAGGAAGGTTTGCATGATCTCATGGTTTAAGAATTCAGGATTTGGCTGGTATTATGGAAATATGCGATCTAATGCTGTACACATCTGTTAGCCAGACATAAACTCCCCCCTTTTTTATTGCTAGTGAAGAGAAACCCTTGAAAAACAGTTTCTGGTGTACTGGGAGATCCGCATCTTCATAAACACAAAGAAAGTCGATTGCAGGGTTCCCATGATAATTAACCCTTTGGGTGTCGGAGAGGTATGCAAAACAACACAATAGGTTGGATGCCTCTCTGGCATTCAAAGGGTTAACGCTTTGAGTGCCACAGGCGTGTGCAACATTGCTTTGACACTCAAAGGGTTGCGAATTCTGTATTTCACAGTGTATTCTACGTACGACAACAAAATGGTTTTGCCATTTTCCTTTTTATACGAATATTTTGTCTGTATTAGGCCAGGTGTGTTGGGTCTACTAGACCAGCAAACTGTAAATGATGCCCTTCGGGAAAGTAGGATCCATCTGTCAGTGAATGGTACCTGCCTTGCAAGCAAACCCAGTATTGTGCACTGATGGGCATTAACCATTGCGGCACTGGCGGGTACGTGTTGGTACTGGGTATGTTCGGCTTTATTGTTCTTGAGAATGTAAAATAGTATAGTCTTAACGCCTTGAATGCTAAGCAATGCGTTGGGGATCGCATTCACGGGGTTGTTAACCTTTTGCGTGCCGAAAAAGGTATCTAACGCATTGCAACACAAAGGGTTAAAGGGATATAAACTATATATATATATATATATATATATATATATATATATATATATATATATATATATATAATATATAGTGTGTGTGTGTATATGTATGTTATTTTCCTATTCATCTGGAGGCAGCTGTGCATGACCCCGTGACCCATGGTTTATACAAGTGATAAAAGCAATGTATACCCCTTTTAGTGCCAGGAATGTATCCAAGGCATTGCACTCAAAGGGGTATAGCATGACTTAGGTAAGTAATTGGGTTAAGGGTTTTACTGAAATGAACTGGGTGGGTTCAAATCTCAAAACAATTATCACAGTTAATGAATGTACCAGTTTTTAGCAGCCCTTATAAACAGTGGCCAATTTTCCCTCCCTCCTTTTTTTTTCTTAAATTTCAGAACTTTTTCATCAATGGTAAAAATGCTGTGTAGGAGTACAGCCTTTTAACTTTCCATATTCTGCATGTGCTTAAAATTTAAAGCCAAATTGCCTATACTTTTCATTGTCACTTAATTTTAGAAACCCTCTGAGTGCTATAAATGTATCTAATACATTGAACAGCAATGTGTTGAATACCCATCTGGCACTCCAAAGGGTTAATGTTTTTTGTCCCTTACAGTGAGCCCACTGAATTTCTGTTTACATAGTGCTTTCTGCCTTTGATAGTAAAAGCAGGAGTATTTATACAATGTTGCAAGTCTCCTTGAGTATGGATGTGGGAGCAGGCTTTTCTACATTGTTTCACTATTTTTTTATATATTAGTATGGTTTTTACATTGTTGCACTTTGACTATTTTCACAGCCAGACACAGAATCTGTTTTTGTAAGAAGAGTTCCCTGTCAGGGACATAAATCGTAAGAACAAAAAATAGGTGAGGATGAAAGATAAAAATTATGAAAATATAGTCAATTAGACTTTACACATACATTTGTAGAATGTATAATGTGGAAAACAAAAGTTTACCATCCCTTTCATAATGATTTCCAGGACTTGAGTCCTTTTCATTATTGGTGAAATGTCAATCTTAGTTTATAAAGATGTAAAAGGGACAGGTGGGTGTATTCAGTTTACTTGTCAGTGAGACTGAAATACTAAGAAGAGCTGGTGGTGGTGGTGGTGGTGGGGGTGGATGCAGCAAGGCATGATAGTGATGAGATAACTTCTACAGTGGGAGAAACTCTCCAGTTCATATGTCTATCTACGGATAGATACCATACAGTAACATAGAAATTTGAGAAGTTCTTATTTTATCTTCTCCTTCTCACACCTCTATCACACTTTAGTGCATCCCTCCCTGGTTATGTATTGGAGACCTCTAGCATTCAAGGGGTTAAAAAGCTCTAATCAATTGCATGTGAATTTAGGAATTTTTATATGTCCCCTATGGTGCAGTTGGTTTACTCCAGAATAACTCCACTTTTCTTTTATAAATATAGGCCTATATGTTTACAGTTTTCAAATACTTAACCCCTTAAGGACTACGTGACATACTATGACCGTCATGGTCCTTAAATACTTGAGGACCGATGACGGTCATGGTACGTCACATAATTTTTACTTACAGTGCTCCACCGGGAGCGCTGTAAGTAAAAATGGGGCTTAAAATTGACTGCTCCAAGACTGGAGCGATCTCTTTCAGGCCCCAAAGTGGCGCACCGATACATGCAACAGGTCACGTGTACCGGCACATTGGCAAGGATCAAATCGGTCCTTATGGGACGGAAATGTCCCAGGACCGCTGGTCCTTAAGGGGTTAATATATCCATTTAGTCAAATACACTAGACACCCATTTTCCACTAGATCTGTCCTCCCAACATTTCTAATGTTTCATACTTCACTGGTAATAAATGAGTTAAAGAATTGTTATGGCAGTTCATAATGTGATTTATACGGCTACTTAATTGCAAAAGGGATTAATATTCTGCAGCTGGCTTGAGAAATTGGATGTCAGAATGTACATTTAATTTTGCAAAGTCAGCTGCAGTGGCGTTCATGTTTCAAACAAGCCGTTAGTTCCAGAGGCGTAACTAGAATCACCGGGCCCTGGTGCAAAAATTGCCATGGGCCCCCCACGACCACATTGCCCCCAGTGTCCACCTCCTACTTCCCTGGTGGTCCAGTGGCATGGCAGCAGAGGTCTGTGCCTCTTTCTGCGCAGACCTCTATTAAAAGATGTCATCTCCCAGCGCTCTGCATTACTAAAGCGCCAAAGAGGGAGCTCAGCTGCTAGAGGTCTGTGCTGAAGAAGGCACAGAGCTCAGCTACTAGTTATGCCACTGGTTAGTTCCAATATTTGCTCCAGATAGTAGGCCAGTGAAAATACGCTGATGAGCAACACGTTCATTAAGTTGTGCCTGTTACTGGTGATACTAGGGCAGAACCATAATCTGGTGACTCAGTGAGTTTCTACTCCAGTCCTTGGGGCACACAAGCACGTCAGGTTTTCATGATCGCCCTATATAAACATAGTCAGATGAACCCTTTGGGTGCCAGAGGGCTATCCAACTTGTTGTTTGGCACCCAAAGGGTTAATAGCAATCATTAAGTTATCGATTAACCCCTTAATGACCAGTGGTCCCGGGGTGTGTGGTCCTTTAAAGACCAGATTGAAAACTGTGACGTGCCGGCCCACGTGACTGATCATGTGTACTGGCACACCGAACTGGGGGCCGAAAGAGATCGCTCCGGTCTTGGAGTGATCAATTTCAGTCCCCGGTATTACTCACAACACTCCTGCAGGAGTACAAAGTACGTGACATGCCGGACAGCTGTGACGGTCCTGGCACTTCAGTGAACGGGAACGGGTTAACCATCTGTGATCAAGCAGCCCCAAGGACTAACATTGAGAATCACTTCTAAAGGCTTTCTAAGCCATAAGTACTATCATATATCATATATGGTTTAGTAAACCAGTGTCACTTGTTGTCAGACAAGACAATATTGTGCTGCTATTGTTGGACAGATCAATGGCTTTCATTTCCCCTACTGAACTTGGACATGTTGTATTCTGTTTACTTTCAGACTATGGCTTTTTAATTCTTTATTTAACCCTTTGGCTGGTAGAAACATCTCCAAAACATGCTCTGTAATGCATTGGAGGCATATCTAGGTTCCAATACCATACATAAATAGAAACCTTTTGGATGTACCAATTAAAACAATATGGGACATCGAAAGCTGAAGTAAAAATAGAGTAGAACATGCTCTAAAATTGGATGGTGTAGAAATAAAAGGACATTTTAAGAAAAAAAAAAGGTATAGAAAGGGTAGTAGGGATGTTGAACCACCTGTCAGCAAAAGTGGTTGAGACTAGAACATTACTTGAATTTAACCCTTTGAGTTAGGGTGACCAGACCTCACCTTTAACCAGGGACACAGTTGAAAAATGCATACTGCAGGGCTGCTTTGATTTCAGTGCAATCCTGAAATATGCTTATTGCCTATGTGTCCCTGGTTAAAGGTGAGGTCTGGTAACCCTACTTTGAGTGCCAGAGGGGTTCTCAACTCATTGCTTTGGCACCCAAAGGGTTGAAGTGGAACTTTCTCCTTAATTCAAGTTTGTTTATTTGAAAACTGCATTAAAAACTGACTGTGTCATGTAGGCCAAAGGAGTAGCAAATGTACAGTTAAGGAGATGTTCATACTTATTACCATATGCTATTGTATGCTAATTGTGCTACCAGTGACATTTCATATGCTAGTTAAGCTTTTCAGCAACACTTCATATGCTAATCTAGCTCAGTGCTGTACCAGGAAAATGTTGCTTTGCTTTTCCCAGAAATAAGTGTGAATATACATCTAAAGGCAGTTTTTAATGCAGCTTTCAAATATGCAAACTTGAATTAAGGTGAAAGTTCCACTTTAAGAATTCTTGGAATAGATGTCTGGTTATGTCTAAGGATAAACACTTGATAGGGAAATGGGCAAACTAGAAGAGCCAATTGGGTCAAATCTGCAGTTTAAATTCTATGTTTCTGTGAATTACAGGGGACAAATTAAATAAATAAAAAAATCCCAATTCCTTGTAATTTGTAGTTATTGGTGTGCCCCTGGAATTGATCCATTTGTGCAGGGGCCCCTGCATTTGTGCAGGGGCATTCGGTCACGGACCGAGGGCCCGGGACCGAAGGGGGCCTGCCACCGCCACCAGCAATTATAATTTTAATGTAGCATGTCTGCTTGCCTACCTGCCACTTAGGGACCCGTCTGTAGCTTAGCACTCCTGCTATGGCCGCCGGCACACCGTTCTAGTAATACAGAGCGCACCTCCCAGCCTCTGCATTACTAGCGGTGCGTGGGAGCTTCAGTTCTAGAGATCTGTGCCGAAGGAGGCACAGATCTGTCAAGCAACACTGCTAGACCACCAGGGACTGGAGGTAGGGGTATTGTAGAAGGGGCAATGTGGAGATGAAGGGGCATTGTGGAAGGGTCATTGTGGAGATGGGGGCATTGTGGAAGGGGAAATGTGGAGGGGGCATTGTGGAGATGAAGGGACAATGTGGAGATGGGGGCATTGTGGAAGGGGAAATGTGTAGATGAAGGGGTGATGGGGGCATTGTGGGGATGGGGGCATTGTGGAAGGGGAAATGTGGAGATGAAGGGGCAATGTGGAGATGGGGGCATTTTGGAAGGGGAAATGTGAAGATGGGGGCATTGTGGAGGAGGGGGCATTGAGGAGGGGGCAATGTGGATATGAAGGGGCAATGTGGAGATTTCTGCAGGGGGCCCAGACCTCTTTTTGGACCAGGGGCCCTGGATCCTGTCAATCCTCCCCTGCATTTGTGTATGGTGTTCATTAGCTACAGAGGGCAGTTTCGGGTGTGAGATGCTCAGAATACATTTTGAGATCACCTTATCTGAACTATAGCAGCCATGAATGTTTGTCTGGAGATTAATAATTTCAATAGCAGGAAGTTCAAATCACTTGGACTCAGGCAAACATGTGCAATGCATCTCTGACTGACATCACGCAGTGTTCACTCAGAGGATTTCAATATAAATTACCAAGGTTACATATTGTGCAAATATAGAATTCTCTACAGCTTGAAAAATATATATTAAATTAGCTCAAGTTAACAACATTAAAATGTAACATGCTCTTATATGAATGGTATGATTTAATATTCATACACAATGTATATATGTAAATGTGTCCATACCTTTTTATAGAACTTTTACTGGAGACTTGGAAAAAAATTATTTTGAATTCTTCACTTCTAGTGACTTAGGCCAGAACTCAACGTTCAGATACAACATATCCAATACCCTTCTCTTCTGTGATCATTGTCCGATAACTTCAAGTATTTATCAGTGATCAGTGTAAGACAGGAAATCTGATACAAATATGGTATAAATGCTTCTGTTCACGTATCATATATATGTCTGTTGGCAACCTGGATCTTTCTGGGATCCATCAGCCTGAAACTTGTGGTTGGGAATGAAGAATGTATGTGGTACTTGCTTTTTTGATAAATGAGAGAGTACAGAAGATGATCTGGCTATTAGTAAATGTGTGAATCCTCATAGAAAACAAAGGATTTCCTTGCCATTTCATGAATAGACCACTTATTTGTTACTAGCCAATGGTGCACGGCATTGCCCATGTGATTGGGTACATCAGGAAGCCGGTCTACCACTGTAGCTGTGGGTCTAATTGCAGCAATTTTCACAGGAATGGCAGGGGGCTTGGGTTTACCCCCTCCCTCTCCTGTGAAAATCACTGCCCCTGATCCACCCAGGGGTGGGGTTGACAGCAAACCAGAAACCACTTAGAATTTTACATATATATGTGTGTGTGTGTGTGTGTAAGGCAGAGCAGGAAGTGAGTAGTGTAGAATAAAATTCCCTCAGCCTACTTTTGTATAAGGGCAAACTGGAGCAAATCGACTAAGCCATAGGGGATACATTCCCAAAGTTAAAATCCCCATTATTTTAAATGGGGATTTTAACCCTTTTAATGATATTGAGGTCTCCAATGCATTTATTTGCAATGTGCTGATGATGTCTCTAGAATTCAGATAGAGGCCCAATTTAAATCAATGGGACATTAGGGAATTTTCATATACCCCTATGGTGCAGTTGGTTTCGTCTTCTTTAGCTTTATGAATTAGACCCTATGGGCCTTCTGCATAAGGACAAGTTGGATCCATTCTGGGACAAACCAGCTGTACTGTAGGGGATGCATAAAAAAAATCATTGATTTAAACTGGGATTTTTACCCCTTGAATTTCAGAAAGGTATCTAGCGCTTTACAAGCCAATGCACTGCACACATTTCTAGCATTAAAGGTATCCAAAGCATTACAACTCAATAATTTGGATACTTTTGTCACTCAAGAGGAAAAATCCCCTTTTAAAGGGATACTAATGTTTCGCAATAAAAGCAGCTACAGTTAATCTTCATAGTATTTAGGCTGTGGAGAGTGTTATTTCAATATTGTCAGAGTTGTAGTTCAAGAGTAATTGAATGATAAAGTATCCCCCTCCCTCCCCTATTACCTAGTGTATGTCACCTCCCCTCAGATGTGGAATCTGGTCCTGGGACCAGACAGATCACAGCAAGGGACAATCTTACTGTGAACATAAGGAAAACCCTGCCCCCGTAACAAGTTTTTCAGGGTTTTCCTTATGCTCACTGAAGACTGTCCCTCTCTGTGATCCATCAGGACAGTCTTGCTGCTCCGAGGTGAGTAAAAGGGGCGGAAGAGGGAAACTTTATCATTCAATTACTCTTGAACTACAACGCTGACCATATTGAAATAAGGTTGAAAGAGCAAGGTACATCGCAAACACAAAGCGCGAATGCACCATTGGTGGGATGGAGCAGGGGGAGCTAGCTTGTGAGGAGAGAATGGGAAGAAATTTACCCCTAGAGCTCCCAGATGGAAGGAGCAAGTGTGGGGGTAAGTATGGTCCCACCAAGTACCAAATATACGAAGTTACTTAAAACTTAGTAATCCAAATACTCTTGAACTACAACTCTGACAGTATTTAATAATGCTCTCCATTGCCCAAATTTAAGGAAAATTAATTGGAGCTGCTGTTTATGTGAAACATTACTATCCCTTTAAATGGTAGACATTTAGGGTCCTTTTGAATACTCTAACTACAACAGTGTCTGCCTCTGTGGATATGATATCCTGCACTAATTAAAGATAAATTGTTGGGAAGAATTTTTTGTTGTACGGGTTAGGATGTTTTGCACAAATGAAAGTCAGTGGAGGTTCATTATTAGAAAAGGCTAGTGTTCCTTTACGTAACAAGATACTATGGACCATATTCATAAAGCTAAAGTGATGTTAAGATCGGCAACTAGCTAATATGGTGTCTGAGAGAGGCGCATTTCTTGATGTCTCAGATGCCAGATTACTACTGAGATTATATAGAGAGTGTATTATATCTCTGATCTCAGACTAGTAATCTGGGTTAGAGGAAGTCCAGAAATGTGTCTTTGGCCCCTATATGAGCCAGTAATTGACAAACAGGAAGTGGTGGAGCCTGTTCACTTAGTCCTGCAGGAATTGGCACAGGATCAGGTGAGTAGGTGCATATTAACCCTTGAGCCACTTTAGTAGTTTAGCTTTAGTTGAGGACACATGAACAGACATCTTAGTTTAGGGTGTGGACATCTTTACATAAGTAACTGAATCTTACAACATAATCCTTCACATACAGGTAGCTTTGTATTTTATCATTATAATTCCTTTTTTGTTTTATAGCCATTCTACCTTTTAAAGTAGTTACCTAGGTCTGAAAAGTTACTTGCCATTCTACATTTGTTTTCCTCTTTTAAAACACTTCACATAAATCAGTGTATGTTTTTTATGCTTGCTGTAGTGAAGTGCTTACTGGTAGTTTTCTTTTCATTCTGTTAAGTATTTGATATATGTATTGGCTTTTCATTCAGACTACACGATTAGGAAGAGTGACTGTGTGTCAACATACAATTCACTAATAAAGTAGGTCTGATAATACAAGAGACAGAATATGTCAGCTGGGACTCCAGAGGCATGAGGTGTGTTTTGTAAAGGTAAATGTCACTGTATGTGAAACTTTTTTTTTGGTATTAACCGCTTAACGACCGGCCGATCGGCGCGGTCAGTTAAGGACCACGGAGCATTTTTTTTTTTTTTTTTTTTTTTGCTCCATCCGCTTCCAGACTCCCCAAACGATGTGCAGCTGGAGGGGAAGCCCAGAATTCCATGACGGTCATAGTACGTCATGGGTCGTTCAGTCAGATCGACCCTTGACATACTATGACCGTCAAGGGTCGTTAAGGGGTTAAACTGCTTGTATGGAAGTCTGTTCTTTTAAAATGCAAGAAGGCTGATGTGTAAAAAAAAAAAAAATTGAACAATTATGGAGTGAGAGAACTGTTCTGTAGGAGACAAACACAAATTATGAAAACTCATAAACTCATTGATTTAAATTTACTTTTAACCCCTCGAATGCTGGGGAGGTCACAAACACACTTTGAATCAACTGCTCAGGATAAATTAAAATCCCGCAATGTGCACTGATTTAAAAGGGATTAAAGCCACACTTAAATCAGTGAGGATTTCTTGTCACCATTATGGTGCAGTCTGTTTGCCCTAGAATTACTTCCGTTCTTCTGCTAGGGATGGGTTTTGAGAGCTGTTTTGTTGGTGTTTGGTGGGTGTGAAATCACTTCTTGGGGCTAGAGTATGCACATCCCTACAACTGATTTATCTGCTCCACAAATGCAGTCCAGAGGTGAATTTTTTTCTCCACTTCATTCCACCATTTGTTTTAATGTGGGGATTTGGCAGGGTCCACGGTGGTTAGTATGTTTGGGTATTGCTGAGGGATTTCGTTCTGAAGATTACAGTCCTATCTCCTTCATTTATGTCTGATTTCCCCGATTTTCCTCACCCTTTGACCCCTAACCCACTCTCAATATCCAACTCTCACTCTTTGTCCTTTCTCTGTGTCCTCTAGCTCTTCCTCTCCTCCATGTAATGTATGTGTGTGTGTGGGGGGGATTAGGGTTGGGGAGAGTAGCTCAGCTCCCACTGCAATTAGTACTCTTAAATGACAGGCTTTCCAGTTGGGTCAGGGCCTTTAGTGGGGTCAAGGTGCACTTGCTAGCCAGTTCAGTCAGGTGCAGGGATCTGATCATGTCCAATCCCAGATTACCATTGGCTCTGCAAATACACAGTCCCATGGTGACTCCTCTGCCAGGCCCATTGCTGGCCACAGCTCACTCTCTACTCTCCAGTTTGTGTAATAATAATATGTGACAGTACAAAATGATTCTCGTAGTTATGTTTTGAAGGCCCACTTTTTGCACACAGTCTTAGTGAGTTTAAGTAGAAGGTGTGGAAGGGAGAATATGTGTCAATATTTTTTTAACAAACGCTGGAGCTTTTTAACCTAGATTAGCACAGGTCCCAGGAAAAATAAGAGGAGGATGAGAGGAAGTTGTATTGGTTGATTCTGAGGTAACTTTCTTAATTGCCTACTTGCATTATAATATCTTCACAAGCATCGTCTTTGAAAAGTATCAGGAACAATGTTTATAGTTTTGTTGTTACCAACTGTATGGTAGCTCATCATGACTACACTATGAAGGGCAGTGTTAGGCAGTCATGCCTTCCATTGGGTGAATCATAGTAACATTGGATTCTGGTTGAAGGTCACGTGACTGAACAGGCCTTATGGATTGTCCTGTCCTGCACATTAACACAAAGGTATTGTAGTTTGTGGACCAACATGGAGGCCTTGTTCTTGTTGTGTGTGTGTTTGTTTTTTTTTTTGTTTTTTTTAAGGGAGGAGGGATAGAGCTCATTTGAATTGTTTGTCTTAACATCTGGTGTCATTGGTTCAGGATAGTGTGTACATCACTTGTTTGCTGTGTTAATAAAGTGGTGTAGCCATTGTTACTTCCAACCCTGAGCATGTGTGGTTTAACTAAATTAAAGGTTAATAGGGTTGTGAATCATTAATGCCCAGGTCATGAGGGAGCAAACCTGCTATGCTAGCCAGGGCTAAACTGTCCATCGCAGCTAATTCAGGGCACAGTGTGATGATACTAATTTTGTCTGGATGGTTTTGTGGTGAAATAGAGTTGCAGGTTTTATATCTCCAATACCAGCAGCTGCACATGCATTCAGCCTCCATGGGCAGCAATGAAAGGTGTCTGATGCTGAGCACTAACTGTTGATTACTGGAACAGTGCAGTAAGTGATGTGCAAGGCTTAAGCCAGAGTTTCCCAACCATGGTTTTCAAGGACCTATAGCCATGCAGGATTACTGAATTTCCTTGCTTGAGCACCAGTGTATATCTAGTGGCTCATTCAGTCTAAGTAGTTCACTTGTGAAATGGTAGGGAACTCCACAAAACACTTCTGCTAGGGGTACTTCAGGTCTGTGGTTGAGAAACTCTGGCTTAAGCCACAGACTTCTCTTATGAATCTAAGCCCCCTTGCCAGGCACAGATGTTGGTTTTCAAAACCCTAAAATGGCTCATAGGAGATATGCTTGATCCTGAGTCAGCTTCTATTTGGACTTCCCTTTAAAACAACAGGAAGGAGGACAAGTGAAACAATCATATTGTTAAGTATAATTAATAAAAAAAATACAGTATAATTAATAAAAAAAAAATATATACCATATATGAACCCCCCCCCAAAAAAAAAAAAAAGAATTGGGGCCCAAACTTTTTTTTTTTTTTTTTTTAACTACCCCTCCACGGGTTTCTCTTGCTCTGATATAGGAAGCTGAACTCCACCGTCTTCTGCTGCTTTCTTCCTTTAAACCTTTGAATGACAGAGGTACCCAACACATTGCGTTGCAATGGTTTGGATACCTCTCCGGCACTTAAAGGGTTAAACAGTCCACCAATGATCGCAAATACAAGATTCCTGAAAGAAATTTGAAGGAGCAGCATGAGTGAGTAGGAGATTGAAAGCAAGGACTTCTAGGGTCAGAAGACGTTTGCTAAAACCTGACCTATTGATGTGCCCCAAGGACTGAAGAGAGGAATCACTGTTCTTAGATTAAAGGCCTCTAGAGAGAGGAATGGCAACAGTGCCACCTGGTGACAAAAATAGATATTGATGTTTTAGTTATTCACTTTTAACTCTTTGCATGCCAGAGGGGTACACAACGCATTGCATACCACTCTGGCACGCAAGGGTTAAATTAAGCTTCTTACAACAGCGGATATACTTGTTTTACTCAATAGTAAAAACCACTTAATATAAATATATACATATGGGTGTGTTCATAATAAAACTACTGTTTTTGTTTTTTTTTGTTTTTTTTTTAACAAAATATATCCTTTGTAGTAAGTTTCAAATGCCAGTCTCTTCTTCTGTAGCCAGCAGGGTTTCTAACAGCCTAGTTCCAATGAGAGTCTGTGAGGGACACACCAAGGTCTTTTTTCTATTTTCTCTTTGTTTGCAGAGAGGGATGTGGCATGGAATTCAATAAAAGGGCATACACCAATGATAACTAAAGTTTAGGTAATGTATTCGTAGAACAAGCTATGTCAAATTGTGCAAGTTATCTGAGAAGGGCTTTTTTAAGCTGAATTGACAAATAACACATTAGGTACCTGCTAGTAAGGTCCATAATCTACAGCGTCAAGGCCCATTCTTGACTGAAGCTCCCAAAACAACATCTTGCCATCTTTAATCACATGGAAGGCCAGCAACTTGCCTTCAGATGTCCGTTACTGATGTTTTAATTACTTCAGTCGCCTATTGTACTTTTAGTATTTAATTTAGGAAATAATCTTCTTGACTTTCATGCTTTCTTCTGTTACAACCTTCCATAACCTGCGTGCCAAAACCTCACTACTGGACTTTCTATAAACCAAACCTCCACGGACAGTAAAGGTTATAATAAATGTAATTTGTTAAAATATCCTTAATTGATAATACATATAAAAACATTGAAAACAATATTGCTAAACTGCTCAAAATAGCTAGAATTGGTTAACCTATCTATGATCTCTCAGTGCACTGTTCCAACGCACTGCTACCACTCTCTGTAACCTGGATAGATAATAATACTTAATGTGCAATACATGTCAGAGACATCTCACCTGCTGCAACCACTCAAAATGGGTGATCTAGAGAGTCCCCAACATACCCACTAGCATGGACGTATACAGAAGTAACCTTCACATGCAAAATATCCTAAATGAATAGCTGCTGTACTCCTGTCAGTGGGCTGGGAACACTTTGCCACCATGTGGCTGCTATCCGTATACCACCCTAGTGGGTCTTTGTAATCCAGAACACATCTACAGGCCATCGTGAATATACACACCTGGGGCTCAATACTGTTAGCCCCGCTATTTTCAGAACAGGCGGTAATGGTTTTGACAGCACATTTTACTATTCTATAAACTGTGCTGTCACACCAAAAAACACACAAAAATGTTCAACGGGTGAGCAAATTTCACCCATTGAACAGTAACTAAAAATAGTCGCCTTTGCTATCCTATTCCATGTGGTGGCTTCACTGCATGTTTAGGACACATGTTTCATGGCGCAGAGCCCAAAACAGGTGGTCAAAACTGCTGTATGTGTTGGAAGACTGGTTTCCAACACATACTTGTAGTTGAAACAAACAAAATGATGAAACATATGAATGCCAGTGGGGTATGCAATGTGTTGCATACCCCACTGGCACTCATAGGGTTAATCCACAAACCGTTTCACACATGTCCCGACAATTAAACACTTACCATGAATCCTGATGTCCAGCAGGGTTGCAGCCGGCTTCTTCTCTTCTTTCTCTGATCTTCTTTCTTCTCTTAAAAGATAAAACAAGAATTTAGTGTTTTTTATTTTTAAAATAAAAAAAGTACTCTCCCAAAGATGGTACTGTTAACCCTATGTGCTCTGGAGGGATAGCCCTCCGGCGCTCAAAGGGTTACTATTTGTGGAATCTTGTAAGTAGTAATTTTGAATGTGGCATGTTATTAATTTAAAAATGTCCTGCTTCTGTGTGAATATTTTCCTAACATTTCAAATTCATTACCCCCTTGTCTCCACAGTCTCCTATTGACTGGGAAGTGCTTACGCACCTCGCAGCCAAACAACTTCTAGCGGGGTTCATCATCCCCCATGCTAGAAGCTGATTGGCTGGGAGGTGATTAAGCACTTCCCAGCCAATTGGAGACTGCCAATGTATTTTGAACCGAGACTGGCACATAAAAGCCAGTCTCGGTTCAAAATTATGGCAGTCTGACTCAGGCAACAAAATAATAACAAAATAATTCACATTGGGCCCCCAACTTACTCCTTCGTTGGTATTTCTAATGCCCTCTTACCAAGTGGGGGTCCTAAACAGACACTTATTCTGCTTATGTTGTAGCACCAACACTGGCCTCCAGCTTCTTACAAATTCTGCCTTTATAGATTCAAACTTAGTACAAGATAATAGTTTCCCTTTGACACCTATTAAGTGATATTTTCTCAGCCCCAACACCATCTGTATTGCAATAGTATTCTCTCCACATTACTAGCATAGGATGTCAGAGATGCATCTTCAATGCAGTCAGGAGTCTCAGGACTCCTAAAAACAAAATTCAGCTGTTTGATTTAAAAGCTGGCAAACAGTACATCAGTAAGCTAAGTGGATAATTATCTAGAACATTAATACATGCTTTAAACATTTTCTTTAAATTCTGAATCACCTAAACAGCATTCACAAAAGTTATGCTAAACACATACCTCCCAACATTTTAAATTGCCAAAGAGGGACACTTGTGTTTTAGGGGGTGTTGCTGGGGGCGTGGCTGGTGGGCGGGGCATTACCAGGAATTTTTAGGCTATATCGTGACCTATTTATACAAACTTGTGTAACCTAATAAATGACTTATAACATGACCAAAGTATTTTATTTACACAGACTAATTTATAAACACATATACTGACATTTAAACAAACAATAATGTGAGTTTTATTGCTGTAGAGCAATGTGATACATTTATATATATACCCAACAATCTGATCTCCTAAAAAGAGGGACATCAGGATGGGAAAGAGGGACAGAGGGATTTGGGTCTAAAAGGAGGGACTGTCCCTCCTAAAGAGGGACAATTGGGAGGTACGTAAACACTATATTGTATTTACTAAAGTCAAGGAATTGCTTTGGTATTCACTGTGAAGCTGGACTTTATGTAGAACTAGCCAAATGTTTGTTAGTTTTCTCTCTCTCTCTCTCTCTGTCTCTCTCTCTCTCTCTTTCCACTTCCTGTGGACGTTGATGGCAGATTCACATTTTGGCAGTTTTTGCTTTTATATTTTGAGTTCAAGAGCATGTATTACTGGTCCCTCTGGCATTCAAGGGACTGAGCCAATAGAACAAACATAAGTAAACTTTCCTGTCTGTGCATGCTGGCTTGACTTCAATTTCTCTTTCAAATGAATTCATTCTTTTCTTTGCATAAGAACTCTGTTCAGAACTTTTAACGTACAGACATATTTGTTTTAATATGGCAGTTACAAGCAATTATTTAACCCCTTGGATAGTAGAAATGAGTATAATTTAGAAGTCTTGATAGTCTTGTATCTCTGATTCTGTCCTTTATTATTACAATTATAATATATTTATTTATTATTGTATGTAAAACAAATATATATATACATTTTAGATGCTAGAGGGATATCCAACTCATTGCTTTGCAATATGTTGGATACCTCTGGCATTGGAAGGTTTAGACCATAGACAGCAATGTCCAAAGAAAGGTTGCAATGCATGAACTTTGCTTCTAAATATTTTCAATGATGGATGTATTAGTTCACGTTGGTGCACAACTTCCATGTGAAAAAGAGCTGAACTTAGATCCTGTAGTAAGTTTAAGGAAAATAATTGATTTACTTTGCACACGTTCCCATTTATTTAAATTAGGCGTTTAAATCCTTTGAACACATGTGATACCATTTTAGCATATGAAGTATTAAAAACCTTATTTAAAGCAATAGTAGTTTAAACAAGTTATCTTCTGTGGCTAAGGCCAGGTATGCATTTGGGCACGGAGTAATACCATTCCCAAAAAATAACATACACTCTCAAAGTAACCACCTTTTAGCACACACAGTGAAGCAGTCATTTTGAACATAGGTGTTAGGTGCAGATGATCTTTTTTATTTATATATTTTTTTCCTAAATGTGGTTTTACTTTAGATAGGCAGCTGAATGCTGCAGAATATTTATCAAAGGTCTCAAACGTTACCTCAGTGTACAGGATACACCAAACCCATTCATACTTCCTTGACTACTACTTTAACATACCTCCCAACATTTCACATGGCCAAAGAGGGACACTTTAGTTTAAGGTGATATTGTTGGGGGTTGGCTGGTGGGCAGGGCATTAGTGAGAATTTTTAGGTTATTTCATGACCTACTACAAGCTACTTATGTAACTGAATAAATGATTTAGTGCAAGGCCAAAGTATTTTTTTGCACAGACTAATGTATAAACATATATACTGAAGTTTAAAAAAATATATATTTATATGAGCTTTATTGCTGTAGAGCAAAGTAATACACACTACACAGTCTGACCTCCTAAAAAGAGGGACAACAGGGTGGGAAAGAGGGACAGAGGGATTTGGGCCTCAAAGAGGGACTGTCCCTCCTAAAGAGGGACACTTGGGAGGTATGCTTTAACTCCTACATGATTTTTTTTCCTTCTGTTCTGCTTCTTTAAGAAAGCAAGGGAGGAGAAGATAATTGACTCTTCAAAGAACCACAAGTATTTACTAAGCATATATATCTGTCAAGAGAAATGGTAGTTCAGTATTTACAGGTTAGGGTAAAACAGAATTGTCTGTGTCCTAAATTCTAACATTGATTAGCAATCATTTAAAAATAATCAAAGGTATTATTTAACAACAGTGTAACATTGTATATGTCTTTGTAAATAGGCTGTTTGTTTGTTTTACAACCAAAATGGGGTTTTATTACTGTGATGTATAAACCAACAGGTGATGTTTAGTGTGGGCACAGTGTTATCCTTTAGTATGGGCAAAAGTAATTCTTCCACACACAATGAACTTTTGGCTTTATAGAGAAAGCAAAATATGAGCAATCCTGGGCCAAGCCATTTGTACCAAGTGGTGAAATAAAAATGCTCAGTGATTTAATGGGACTTGTAACCCCTTGAAAATTAGTTTGGTCTGTGACACATTTATTTCCCTTCTGTTGTGCAGTTTGTATGCTCCAGCAGCTAAATTGCCGTATCCTTTCATCAGAAGGAAGAGGGAGTTAGAAAAAGGGAATTTGACTAGCAAGCTCTATATATCATTTATAATATTTATTTCTACCTCCGCATTAAAACTTGGACAACAGGTTGATTTTAAATAGATTTGAGTGGTAAATGTATTGCATCTCCTATTGGTTGTTCCTGGGGTGGGGTTGTGGAATTCATTAAGAGAGAATTCCCGTGTTGTTCTATGGAGCCTATGCATTAAGGGAGCAATAAACCTTTTTAATGAAATCCTATATGTTATAGAGTTTTTCCTGCTGAATAAAGCAAGGGTACTCCCACTGCTGTCATTTTGTTTTTATTCAAAATGTATAACAGTTGAAATAATCAGGAAGTGGATTTACTGTGCGTTTACTTCCTGAAGGTTCTGACAGGAAGTGATTGGCAGTTTCTATCACATTCTATGGCAAACTGTATGTCACTGACTTTCCTCTCTGTTAGAAGGTAACTGGATAACTAACTGGAATTTGAACACTAGAGGGCACTATTAATGTAAAAAAGCAGGTTTAAACTGCAATAACTCTGGAAATATGCATCTCTCAGCATTGGGAGTTCCCTTATATTACTCAATAGGAAGCACCCTAAAATATGTAAGCTTTCATAAAAAAAATATTTACTGCTCATTTAAGGTTTCTCCAACATGAAAAAGAGGGAACATAGCATAATTGGAGAACGTCTCTCATCAGAGTTTCTCACCTTGGTGCATAACCCCCCTTAATATCTGGGGGCACACACACACACACACACACACATATACATAATCCATTATTTTGCTATAATTCCACTTGCCTCTTTTGAATTAACCTCGTAGACACTAACAATATTCAATATATTTATGTTCTAACACACTACATTGAACAATGGGTAAACCGTGGTATATGTTGGCCATAGAAAAAAGCATGAAACTGGGAGAAGAAGTTATATAAGTTGTCTTGAAAGCTTGCATCCTAGAACTCATTTAGCCAATAAAGGTATCATTTTTACTCAACCAGTCTCCTCCTATACTGAACAGGACATACCTCCCTCAGATTGCACACCTTTTTTTCAACTCTACAAACCATTTACAGGAAGCTTTTCAATAGTCAATCATTATTTGTATCCTCTTCAGTCCAGCACTTGGTGTCTCATGCTGCTAGATATGTAAATTAAACAATATTCAGTGTAGGTATGCCTTAACACTAGTGGCAGTTATTTTGTTAAAGTAAACTGTAGTCTAAAGTGAGTTAAATATAGTGATATAGCTTTCTAAAGAACACTTCCAAATATAACAATGTTTACCTCAAATATTTATATAAGCTACACATTTTCCTCCCTAATCCAGCACTCCTAATTGAACACCAGCCAGAAAAATATTTGTGATTTAAGTGATGTATGCTCTTCCTTTCATTCTCCGTTCTTTATGTAAAGGGTGGGCAACCTGAGGTCATCCAGCATCTGCAGCAACTACAGTCATCTCCCGCCAGCCGGATGATTGCAGCTATAGTCTAGCAGTAGTTGGATTGCTTCTTTTTGCTCACCATTGCTCTAAATGATGCTATTCAAGGGTAGTTTATCTTTGGGCTTCTGTTTGGTACTATGGTTTCCACCATCCTCCACCATCCTAGTGGGAAATCTTTTCGAATTCAGGGATTTCAGTCATTATATCCTTATTAGCCTGTCTTAGCTGACAAAATATATATAAACTAAAGTTTTGCCAAAATCTTTTAGCCTTTTATAAGGGGTTCAAATGTGGAATTTTGATGGTCTTCTTTTGGGGTGCAAGTGCAAATTCCATTGAATTAAGTAGCAAAGAAAGCAAAGTACATTGTTTAAACCTTGGGTCTCATACTATATTCCTAAAGTGCAGAGACAGTGCATGTTGTGTGGTTTTTTTTGTTTTTTTTTTGTTTTAAACATCCTTGACTTTTGCAGAATGGCTTAGCTGATGACTGGAACATTGGGGATATTCCTAAAACCTTCACTGTGTGGGCCCTTTAGGAATGCAGTTTGACTGGTTTAAAGGGACACACATGCGAGCACACACACGCGCAGACACAGATATGCACAGTTTAGTAATGATTAAGTATGGAATCACACATTTTGTGCTTTAATACTATGCCTGTCTGATAGGCAGCAGCCCATTATTTATATGTTAATTGCTCCATGTCAGTAGCTTCCTGGAGATGGGAAGCTGAATTCTCCACCTTCTGAAGCTCCCACACAAAGCTTTGACACAAGTGAGATTACAGATCCTATACCATCACTGGTATATTTTCTAAGGACAACCCTGAACTAAACAATCCTAATGTAGCTCCAAAATAGTATAAAGCTGGGACCCGACGCATAGTTCTTAGTTAGGGTTGCCACCTTTTCTTCAAAAAAATACCGGCCATGACATTCCCTCCATAGACTTAATATTGGACAGAAGCCAATTTTTTACCGGCCTGCCGGTAAAATACCGGCTGGGTGGCAACACCATTCTTAGTATCCACCTCCCAAGCTCTCCCACAGCCCTGAAGATCCTGATTAACCTCTTCTAAAACAGCCAAGCTCCCCATGGAAAGAGTGAGGGTGGGTGTATGGCTGCATTTGTGTCCCTTTAAACTTACAAGACCATTTCTTTATACAATTATTTAAGAACATTTCAGTTAGTGTGTCAGTTTAGTGAGTACAGGCAAATATCACACGCTATATAACAGATGGTGTGAAAAGATTGGTAACTGTCACCACCTAGGAACTGTAACTCATTAAACTCTTTCTTTTGTATTTGTTGCAGTTTTTCTACAATGCTTCCAGTACTTGTTCAAACACTAATTCAAGCACATTCTAATGCAATCACTCAGTGACCCATATCCACTAAGAATATTTGCCTGGAAAGAATTCCAATTTGGCAATGTATATCTCTTGTAGACACATTAACATTTTGTGGAGAACTCTGAGCAAAGCAGACACATGAGCAAGATGACATTCTTTTTATTATTATATAATTAATTGTAAATTAATTAATTTGGTAAGCTATATGGACTGACTGAACGGAACGATAAAATGAACCACTACTATCTCTTTAAATGGGGGTTTTAATATCTTGAGTGTGAGACAGGTGTCCAGTTCATAGTTTTGCAATGCTCTCTAGTCCTCTCTAGCATTCAAGGGGGCAGAAACTAGACTTGTGCATTCGTTTTGGAACAAATGCAAAATTAAAAAAAAAAAAAAATTGCACTCCATGACATTAGATTTAACCCATTAGTGACCGGCCGTGCGCACACGCGGCCATCACTTAATCCCCAGCTAGGAATTTTTTTTTTCGCTAATGTAATCCATGCAGGGACCCGGACTTCCGGGACGTACATATACGTCCATTGTCAGGAAGGGGTTAAATCACAAACAAATGGTACAGAACACACAATTTCAAAAACAAGAACAGCACATTCACCTCATTAATTCAGATCTATTAGTTGATTTTGTTCATTCACACTCTTAGAAGATTACATCATTCATAAGAAGTATTACACTTACCTTGATGTTAAAGGTCCACTCATTTCCTCAGCACCCTGGTCCTGCTGCATCTTCTGTCAAAAAACAAATAAACATTAAAAACCCTAAAATCCCACAGTCACCATCTCTGCCACTGCCTATAGAAACTTAAAACAAACAAACAAAAACCTTAGCCCTTTCAGTACTTTTTCATACACCTTGCAAAAAGTAAACTTTACATTGTGTGACAAGAAATGATGTTGTAAAAACCAAACAATTTTTAACCAGTCTACAATGCTACAAGGTTAGGGGGAGGTCAGACAGTTTATATGGGGATCTGTGAATGCCAGTTAGCAGTGGAACCAGACCGTTTTCTATAAAGACTTTGACAAAAAAGCGATTGTTGATTTTCAAATATGTGTTTATGCACAATATATTTGTTTTTGTTATTTGGATGGCTCTCCAGCTTTCACACTTTAAAAAAAATATATATATACGTTAAATTAAACAGACCTTGATGGATGGCATCAGGACCCCTCCTGATGACTCCCTCAGGTATTGATCTCCTATTCGATAAGTCTAGGACATCAATACAGGCGTTTTGAAGGAGAACAGAGTCCTCCCCTGCTTCCAATCCTATGCAAACTTCTGGTAGGAGTGGGAGGGATCGAGGAAAGCCTCCTCATCACCGGTGAAATGCCTTATGTGTAGAGTATTTTTGTTATATGTAGCTTAGTAAATTAGCATAATGAGTTCTACTCTTACATCCGTCCTTTTTGCATAACATAAATAAAATAATATATAGTATCTACTAGAAAAAAAATTCTAAAGGCTAACAGACCTTTCATTCATTCCCTCTGAAGAAGTGCATACATGACAGGAGGGGAAAAAAGCTCTCTGTGGTGATGCAAACAGATGGTTCATTCACAATCTAGAAATATTCTTTGCACCACTGCATCTATGAAAACAAGCAAAATAAATCCATAATGTCATGTCTTTCACACATCAGAAATGAACCACCGACATATGTTAAGAAGTCTACTAGGCTGTCAAATGTAATACTTTGAATGCCAGAGCACTATCCAACACATGGCTTTGCAATGTGCTTTATACCCCAGAGGGTTAAATACCAAGCACTATTTTGAATACATAAGTACTGGTAAGTCAGCCATTTTTTAACCTTCATGAGACAAAATGAGTTAGCCATTCATAAAGCATTGCATTCAGTGAAATGTTGAAATGACAAGGAGTGTTGCAGTTAGGTTAAATGCAGCAGACAGGCCACAATTTCAGGATATCTCATGAAGCACGTGAGAGTTAACAGTGATGGATTCATTTGACTAATTCATCTGTACTCAAGTAGGAAAAGCATGGTCTGTTGCTCCCCTTGAGGATTAAACTTCAATAATGGCGATGTCTCTGCCATCCTGCAGCACTCCAATTACAACTTTAGACCAGTTTGTAAAGGTTCCATTTACAGCAATTCTCTGTATGCTAACATTTAACCAGTCTTCTATCCATGTACAAATATTGTCTCCCAAGTTGATCTCTTTAAATTTATGTGGTAATCTTTTGTGAGCACTGTATCAAAGGCTTTTGCAAAATCCAATTCTGCTCCATCCACAGCTATACCTTTTTCAGTGTTACCACTTACTCTTTCATAAAAAGTAAGTAAACATGATGTAAACTTCAGCATGATTTTATGAAGGTTATAATTGGTATTTCTGGTCATCACTTAATCCTGAAGGCTATCTTTTTATAGCCCTTCTAGTCTTTTACAAACTATGGAAGTCTAACCCACAATTTTATTATTTCCACATTTAGATCTTACCCCCGTATAAATAATGGTACTACAAATGTTTTCCAATCACATGACAATATAATTGATGAGAGTGAACCAGTAAGTGGGGGTTAGTGGGAGATCCTCTGTTGGTTTCAGTGTAGAGGGGGATCCAAATGGTTCCAAAAATGCCCTGAGTAGCTGCACACGTTGCCCTGTTGTCAAAGGGCAATTTTATTAAGAAGCTTGGTAAGAAGCCTGAGGCTGCTCTATGTAGCCCTCAGATTGCTCATGTCTTCATTTTTAAGTGACCACCTTAGCTGGAAGGGCTGAATGCAACCTGGAAGTTTGTGGCTTACATCCACTCACATCCACAAACTACACAAAGTTGCAAGAATAGCCTCATGGATTGTTTGGGTAAGATTTGAATCTTATCCATAGCAGTGTATGAGGATTGCAAATAAAACCTTGTGTAAGTCTCAACTCTCATGGTATCAGCCAAGGAGCACTAGAAGCCTCTTTTCAGATTCATGTCAGCTCCCCCCACTGACCTATCGGGGCTCTCAATGCAGCCCAGGCTTCCTCAGCATGTGTGCTTCATTGGGGCAGATGGCATCTATCATTAAAATATCCCGGTTATAAATATCAGTTTTATGGGGAGAATAATGTATGCTACCAGATTGCTAATGTTTGATCAAGAAGCAACAGATGTAACACCATTACAAACTAAAATAAGATCTAACAACACACTTTATAACATTACCTTTCTTTGCTAGATGCAACAGAGATCAAGGCACAAATAAACACATCATGATAATTCCCCTAGGATGCTATAGACTTTGCAGCATATTGCAAACCAATGCATTGAAGACATCTAGCATCCCAAGGTTAGAGTTTTCTTTATGTTTGTTTTTTTTGATTGAGCACTTCTGTTTTCTGTTGGTTATATTACATATGATCTTGTTTGAATCGGTTTGATCAGGTTAGATTTATACACTTTAAATGGGACATGAAAACTTAATTAAAAACTGCCTGTCTGTTTTGTTAGCCAAAATTCCAGCAGATGTATAGTTTAGGGGGATTGATGCTGTTAAAGCGGAACTACCACCCTACAAAATCTGTAGCTTAACTAAGTCCCCATCTGGCGACTAGCTGCTTAGTAGCGCTAGTCGCCAGAATTATTACCTGATTTAATAGATTTAAGCTTATTTCCATGGGTGACAGGCAGGACGAAACGTGGACATCTTGCCAAAGTGACGTCCGCGCACCTGTGCTGTCAGTCCCTCCCAGGTCTAGGTGGCATTGCTAGGAGCCGGCTGGCTCCAAAAGGGACTGACAGCGCAGGCGCGCGGACGTCACTATGGAGAGATGTCCGCGATCCGTGCTTCTGTCAGCCATAGACGAGAGCATAAATCTATTAAATTAGGTAACAATTCTGGCGACTAGTGCTACTAAGCAGCTAGTCGCCATATGGGGACTTAGTTAAGCTACAGATTTTGTCGGGTGGTAGTTCTGCTTTAAGTCTAAAAAAAAGAGAGGGTCTGATTTCATGTTCTATTTAAAGTCTGCTCTGCATGGAGAAGATCGTTGGCATATGGCGGTGCAAACAGAGAGCTTCCCCCTATAGAAATAAATGGATGGAGATGTAAACCATGCATCTGAGTTTTTTTGGCTGACATGAAAGGCAGTTTTTAATGAGGTTTTTAAATATGCAAACTTGAATTTAAAGTGACCGATTCACTTTAAAGGGATAGTAATACTTAAAATGTTAAAAAAAAAAAAAAAAAAAATATGTTGCAGGGTTTACCCCCTTGAGTAAAACAAGGGTACTCCCACTGCTGAAAGGTGTTTTATTCAAATGTTATTACAGCTCAAAGTTAAATTTTTTAGGTGCAATATCACAGTGGCCTGAAATTGTGCAGTGGTGCTGTTGCTACCCCATCCAATAGAAAGCTCTGGTCCTCGGTGGGGCTAAATGGAGGCAGCCAGGATTCAGAGATAGAAAGCCAGAGTTTATCTCAAAAAGTAGGCAGGAGTGGTAGTGACTAAGCTGGGAGTGGATAGGGCTAACAGGAACTCTGCAAAGCAGAGACTCATCCTCTGTCTTTGGAATGACCCAGTATTTAAATCTTAAATCTAGAATACCTGGGGCAGATCCAGAGAGTTTCCAGGTATGATCGTAGAGGAGAAATAAAATAATACATTAATACAATAAAACCAGGCACACTTTGTTGACCGTTCCAATGAAGTAATTCTTTCAAATAACGCTATTTCGGCACTGCTGAAGAGCCGCCGGCTGGTCCCAGGACCAGGATCTCCTGCTGTCAGTAGAGCACTGATGTCAGGAGAAGGGGAGGGAGGGAGAAATTTAGCGCCAAATATCTCTCAAACCATAAAGGTTTGAGAGATCGGACTTTCTACAGATACCTTTTTTTTTTTTTTTTTTTTTTTTATAAACATCTACAATACTTCATCAACTTAAGTACGGGCATTACTAACCCTTTCATACCTAAGGTGCTACAGTTTTTCTTCACGTTTCTTAAACTGCATTTCTTGATAAATATGCCCAGTATATTTTTGATTGCAAGTGAAAATTTTAAGCACATTTTTATTCTCTCCACAAATGGTTTCATTTTTTTTCTCTTTTATCCTGACTCCTAATATTGTCTTTCTGGGTACATTTTTCTTTTTCAGTTTTCATATGCCAACTCAAATGAACTGCAATTGTTCACAGAGCCTTTTGGCTATATATGCTTTCAACCAGCTAATTAAAATAGAGAATATTTTTCCTCTATGGTCAATGACCATAAAAAATGAGAATTGTTCAAGTCTTATTCTAAACTATATTTTGTTTTTAATGGTTCAGTATCTCAGTGAACTGAAACTTTTTGAGGGGACGTGCAAAGCTTTGAGAAGCAATGTGTTACAAAGCCCTTTGGTCCTTTAAAGGGTTAAACTCTGTGCAGCACAAAAATGTTAGCAGATTGTGAAATTACTAATACAGCTTTTGGTTATAAAGCATAACCAGAGCCATTTTAAGACGTTGCTAAGTTCTGGAAAAGTTTAATGTAGTCAGTGCTTTTAACTCATTGCCTGCTAGAGAGGTTTTGCTAGAGAGTATTCCTTTGCATCAAGTGGACTAAATAATGGCTATATATAGTCTCCTGTTACAATTAAGTACTCCAGTAGCTTGACACAAGTTGAGCTTACATTAAATTAACTGCATTGATTTTTATATGCTTTCAACTGAGTTCACATATTGCTAAACACTTATAATTATATAGTGGCTATACAAAATATGACATTTTCACACATAGCTTCTTTCAATGCTATTTGTTTATACACCTGAGTGCTAATATTGACCATGACAACATTATGGGTCCCAGATCTCTGGGGATAGGGTACTGCAGGGGGCTTTAAACTGTGTTTTATGACATATATAGTATTTGTTAAAGGTGCCCTTCCACCAGTGCAATTCCAATTTATGCCCTTTTGTTAAAATGGCCTTGAGAATATGCTAACCATTTGAGTGCCAAAGGGGTGTCCATTGTATTGCTTCACAATGCATTAGACACCCCTCCGGCACTCAAAGTGTTAATTAAATGCAATATTAACTTTTTGTAATGAAAACAAATGTTATAAGGCTTTTCCTGTTGCGTAAACCAAAGGTACTTCCACTGCTAGCAGTTGTTTTATCCAAAAGTTATAACCGTTCAAAACTGTTGCACTCTCTAGAAACAGAGATCCAGGAAGCTTACTTCCTGAAAGTTCCAAATGACAGGAAGTTATTCAGCAGTTGCTATCACATTCTATGGAGAACTGTTGTCATTCACCATTCCCAGAGAATGCAACAGAATAAATATCTGGTCATATTTTAAATTGTAACAACTCTGCAACAATGTATCTCGCAATAGTAGGAGAGCCTTTGTTTACTCATCAGGAAAGGCCCTACAAAATATGCTTTTTTTTTTTTTTTTTTTTTTTTTATGTACACGTGCTAAAACAAAACACAGAATGTCCATAGAAATCATAGGCGTGCGCACAGGGTGTGCCGGGTGTGCATAGGCTGTGGCACTGGCTTTATACCTTAGCCGTTTGCCACAGCTATCTGCTGCTGACT
Source organism: Rhinophrynus dorsalis (assembly GCA_037306005.1). NCBI lineage: Eukaryota > Metazoa > Chordata > Amphibia > Anura > Rhinophrynidae > Rhinophrynus > Rhinophrynus dorsalis. The sequence goes on from CM074723.1 coordinate 224,395,882, forward strand.
GCTGTGCTCAGGGAGACCAAGGGGCACGGGACAAGCACTCGGGCTCAAATGCTGCAAAAGCCTACATGAGCCTTCCCTCCTTCGGTGCGGCGCTGAGAGGAAGTGATGTCAGTTCCTTTCAGCGCTCGTTACGTTGGGGGAAGGTGTCAGGGAGCGAACAGCAGTTGAGGAGGCTACTGGCACTGATTCGGCTGTATGATGCACGAGTGAGTGTGTTAATGTTTAATGTGTGTGCGTGTGAAAGACCACTTTCACCTAATCATTTATTTAGCACACACACACGTGTGTGTTTGTGCTTTTGGGTGCACACCCTAATGCAACTGGCTGCGCACACCTATGCTAGAAATATTTTTTAATTCAAATAAGTTAAATTGCTTTCTCTGCAGAATTTAGATAGATAATTAAAGCGGGACTACCACCTGACATACCCTAGTCGCCAGAATTATGACATTGTTAAATTGATTTACCCTTTCTTCCTTGGCTGACAGACAGGACGGATCGCTGACATCTTGCCCTAGTGACGTCTACATGCCTGCTCTGTCAGTCCCTTCCAGACCCGAACAGCTCCTAGCAACGCCTCCTAGAGCCGGCTGAGACTGACAGCGCAGGCGCGGATGTCACTATGGCAAGAAGTCCGCGATCTGTCCTGCCTGTCAGCCATGAAAGAAATGATAAATCTATTTAACAATGTCATAATTCTGGCGACTAGTGCTATTAAGCAGCTAGTCACCAGATGATGAGTTATTTAAGCTAAAGTGTATGTCAGGTGGTACTTCTGCTTTAATTACAACTTTCCTGCACTGTAATTTTTGTATAATGTTCTGTCTTTTGTTTTTTTTCTCCATAGATTGACTGACTAGGATTTGGCATACAGCTCATGACTGTTCTGCATTCTGAAATAGCTGGGAAGAAATCAGTCGAACAACTGTCTTGTGCATCTAACAAAAATTATCTTGTGAATCTACTTGACTCTTCTCAGTGCTTAGGAATCTGGCCAAAGATACAATGGAGACTCTATCCCAGGACTCTCTACTAGAATGCCAGATTTGTTTCAATTATTATAGCCCTCGGAGGAGGCCAAAGTTGCTTGATTGCAAACATACCTGTTGTTCTGTCTGCTTACAGCAAATGAGGGCTAGCCAGAAAGACCTTAGATGTCCCTGGTGCAGAGGTGTTACAAAGTTGCCACCTGGCTATTCAGTGTCCCAACTTCCAGATGATCCAGATGTTGTTGCAGTAATTGCAATCCCTCACACTTCAGAAAACACCCCGGTCTTCATTAAGTTGCCAAGTAATGGGTGCTACATGTGGCCACTACCTGTCAGTAAAGAAAGGGCTTTGTTGCCTGGTGATATTGGCTGCAGGCTACTACCTGGAAGTCAGCAAAAACCAGTCACTGTCGTGACAATGCCAATGGAACAACAGCCTTTGCAAGGCAGCATTCCACAGGATATTGCAGAAGAGGAACATGAAAGGAGAGGTGTTGTTAAAAGTTCTACCTGGTCTGGAGTGTGCACTGTGATTTTGGTAGCTTGTGTTTTGGTCTTCCTTCTTGGAATTGTTCTCCACAACATGTCCTGTATTTCAAAGCGTTTTACTGTCATTTCTTGTGGATGAATTAGACTCACCTTTACTGTACCTGTACCCTCTATGGATTTTAGAATAGGGCAATGTGCAAACAGACTTAAATGTACACAGCAGCAGCATTGCAAACTGATACAATATCATTTGGAACACAGTGGTGAAATGTTATTGTCACTAAAGGATTAAGCCCTACGGGAGAGGTATCCCTGAGCAGCAGTGTCGTTGGAGTTAACGAAGATTGCATGCACAGTTGTCATTTGTTTGCCAAAAGGATTAGTGTGATATTCCTGATTGTAGGGTAGTAAGACTATTTTCTTCTTAGCTCATTGTGCTATGGCCATATATATAGTATATATCAGACATCTTGACCAAGTAATGTCTTTCTTAAGGGTAAAGTCTTTTAAATATTGTAATTTCAAATCAACATTAAGGTGAGGCACACACTATTTTTGAAGACCATTGGAACTGGGTTTTTCACCTTTCCTGTTGTTTAAAAGCAAGTATAATTTTTAAGTTTAATGTAAATACTTTAAAGAAAGTGAGATCAATGTGGAAATATGGTTGTTAGCCATTAACTACAACTACAATATGTATCTGCCTACATCTCAGGTCTAAAATTAATTGACATGGCTGTCATACTAAGATAATATTTTAAGTAGTACTGTGAGAACTGTACTGCTATCGGTGAAATATCTTACGTTTTTGTCTTTCATTTTAAATTGTCTCTCTTCTTTCAGGTGCCTACAGAACAGGTGAAACTGAATGTTCTAGATAGCAGTGTACAATCCATTGTATCATCTCAGTTTGATGGTTTATCTATGTTGTAGAAATGTTATCGTGATGCACGCTATACACCACATTTGTGACCTTTGATGGAAAATACCCATCTTTTTGCAATAAAGCTATTACAGTAGTGTAACATGAAGGCTTCCTTATATCCTTCTAGATGCAAACAGTTTTACATTTTAAGTGTAATGTATGTATGTGTAAACAACCGCCAATTCCATCAAACCTGGAAACAATTTTTTTATAGGGAACAAGTAGGAACTGTACTGTTGCACCAGAACAAAATATTAATGCATTCTCAGATTTCATAAATCTTACTTTCTCAAACAAATTGCCACATGTTTGTATTACTTGCTTGTATTTATGATGAGATTCATAAATGAGTCTGTCTAATAAACCAACATAAATGGATGTCACAAATTTTCTGTCATGAACATTTGCTGTTGGAGTCGTGCTGTTGTGAAGATTTGATTTCCTGGCCAGTTTAGCTGTGGAGAGTTTCAACCTTTTTGAGGTGCTTTTTCTTTTCAAATCAATGTGTTGTGTACATCCACATAATTTTAAGGATTAGAATACTTCATGGGAGGATAAAACCCTAGGGTTACAGAAACTGATGCATGAGTAAGTTAGAGGAAAAAATTATATATGTTGACATTGAGGAATCTATTTAATAGCTTAGCACAATGCTATCCCTGTTCAAACTGTTTTTATGCCTTTATTTAAGAACTGATTAATAACTGCACTTATGCTCTTTGGAGGTTGATGTTTCCCATGCCTCTTACCTTCAGACCTGAGCAGTAATTACTTCCTGTTCCTACAGCCAAACCTCACTGTGTCTTAGGATCGTGTAAACCACTACTCAGGTTTGAAGGTGAGAGAGGCATAGGAAACATCATCCTGAAAAAAGGTGTAAGCTCCTGCACTAGTCACTTCTTAAATAAAGTGTAAACACAGTTTGCTCAACTATGGCATAGTGCTAGCCTATTAAATAGAGCCTAATGACCAAGCAGCATTATAAAAGGAAGTGAAAAGGTGTCACGGGGTTTGCTTTTATTGATGAATATACATGTTTACTTTCTGTTAACATCATTTCCTGTCGCAAGGGTTAAAATGCAATCCCTAAAACATAATTCAAGCATTTTTGCTCATGGAAAAAGTGCCATATTTTTCCTTGCTATGCATGGATTGTGCTTCAAGTTCTACAGCAACTAAAAATGTCATATTAAAAAAGCAGTGTGTTTTGAAAAGTCATCTACTTTTATCCTATATTAAAACTTTGTGAATTTATACCTATAAATTCTAATTATAGAATTTTAGTTCAGTAATGTAGTTACTTTTTTAAAGATTCTAAAATACTGTAAGCAATATAAAAACATAAAGTATAGTATTAATTGTATTTTACAGTAGTAAGCAGCCAATTAAGTAATTTGACATATAAATATTTTAGTTGAATCTGTTTTATGTATTTGAATAATACTGTGTCTAGTATTCCAATTAAAACAGAACAATTAATAGATTGGATTATGTCCATATATGTGTGGATTTCAACTTTAAATGTAATTTAGATCCCCAAAATAATTTATTCTTAATTATCATTAACAAATATATAGACATTTTTGCTGACATTTATTTTCAAGTACACAATTGCAAATTTCTATTTTTTCTTAGCAAGATAAAATAATGACGCTTAAGAAGGCAGTTTTTCTTTTTCCAACAGTCATAGCTAGTCAACACACAGTAATTAACCTGTTATTTGAGAAATACATAACTCTTATATTATAACATTTTGTGCTTTTACATATTCAATGATGCCATCAGTCTATGTTTGGTTTGTTTGTGAAAAGCAGCACCAGTCTATTTAATGACAAATGTTACAGTATCCAGTAAATTTTAGTTCTGCTGAACAGAAGATGTTTGGCTAATTTCTTAGGGTTATTACGATTGTTTGGGGATTCATTGAATTTAACTTACTGGACAATATTTGTGGTAGTATAAACATACTTTTAAGCACAACTATAATAAATATTTTTCTCAAACCAAAAAATATTTCCGAGATTTTGTAATTTAAGAATAGTTTTCTTTTGGTGTTACCTGTATGTTACAAACAGAACAAACATTTCTGGAAAGGAACATATTTTTAAGGCAACTACATTCAGTGTAACAGTGTTTCATCCCAGCATTTTAAAGTGGATCCCTCACATAGATATAAGTAATGCTCATTAGTTAGAGCATTTAGGGAAAACATTTAAAACATTGTTCATTTAAAAAAAAACAAAAAAACTTTATCTGCACAAAAATTAATGTTTAAAAAGTGACCATCAGCCTACTTCCGGCTTGCCGAACTGCCTCTGCTCCCCTCCTCCGATGATGAAGGCTGTCTGTCTCTAAGATGGAGCGATCTCATTGGCTAGATATAGATTTCTGCCAATGAGATCGCTCCAGCTTAGAGAAAGAAAGCATCCGTCATCGAAGGATACTGGGTAGTGGGACGGGAGCAGAGGCAGTACTGCAAGACTGAAGTAGGCTGCCGGGCACTTTTTAAACATTAGTTTTTGTGCAGATAAAGTTTTTTTTTTAAATGAACGTTTTAAATGTTTTCACTAAATGCTCAAACTAATGAGCATTACTTAAATCTATGTGAGAGATCCCCTTTAAGTACTTAACTTTTTTGTCAGAACTTGTTCAGAAATATCACTTAACTGTTAACATTTCAAGAACCAGTCTCTTAACTTAAAAAGCAACTCTTTTTATGATTCTCAGAAAGCTGTTTTTATTCTACCTACTAACAACATAACTTGTATATGACTCAAAATTGGAGTTGAAGAGATGTATTAATACAGCCTAAGTTTTCAAATTGGATTTTGTGTCTGATATCATTTTCCTTATGAAAGTCACATCATCTCTCAGTGCAAAATCTGACTGGCATATCTTTTGTGCCTAAAATGAAAATTTGTGTAAGATCTGATACTCAAATGAATAGACTCAACAAATTAAAATTTTGTTGAATGGGACACAACCCTGAAATGTTTGTACATTTATACAGATTTTAAAAAGGTGTTATTTCTCCAGGTCTTATCACATAATTCATAACATTGTTCAGCCTTGGCCTTTTTTTTAACCATGACACATCTTTTCAGATTTAATAAAGGTTAGTTTATGGATAAACCTTGGTTTGACCTTCTATAGTTTTAAGTACCAGAATATATAATCTTTTTATTGTTTTTTATACTCCTGCATATTTCATTAAATCAATTTCAAAAATATATTACTTAACCGCTAAATACTAAGTCTGTTTGCAAAAGTGGCCTTTGTAACCGTTTATAAAGATTTTTGTTTTTAGAGAATGTAGTGCATTTGAACAATACATATGAAAGCTTAGTATGTTGCCCAATCCACCCTTCTTCCTCCCTCAGTATAACAGCTTGAGTTTCATAGGTAGTACCCACTCACGGAGGGGCAGGCAGTTGGGAAAAATGATCTTACTTTATTTTCAGGAGGCAATCAACCACAGATGGATTTTACACTTTAAAGAGGATCTATCACCCCTATACAAGTTTATTCAGAGCATTTAATTGCTTTCTTTTTAAAAAAAAGAAATCAATTTTTTGAGAAATATTAAGAATAAACATTACCCTGACCCCACTTCCGGGCAGACTGCTGTTAACTGCTCTGCGCCACAGTCTGCCACTCTGCCTCTGCTCTCCTCCTTCTATCCGGCCTCCACTGATGATGGAAGCTGTCTGTCTGTAAGCTGCAGCGGTCTCGTTGGCTAGATATTAGTTTCTGCCAATGAGACCACTGCAGCTTACAGACAGAAGCCTCTGTCTTCAGAGGAGGCCGGATAGAGGGAGGGGAGCAGAGGCAGAGTGGCAGATTGTGGCGCAGAGCAGTTAACAACAGTCTGCCCGGAAGTGGGGTCAGGGTAATGTTTATTCTTAATATTTCTAACAAATAGCTTTTTTAAAAGAGAAAGCAATGAAATGCTCTGAATAATCGCTAAATAACCTAGTGATTAAGCGCAACTTGTATAGGGGTGATAGATCCCTTTTAATTAACTATGATTGTCTTTATTTGAAAAATAACACCTTTCTGCATTACACAAAAAACTAGCTATATATAGTAGTTTTAAAAGCTGCTGATTGTTTATGGATTGACTTCATTATAAGGTGTGTAAATTTGTCCCATTTTTTTAAACAAATGCAGCACATACATTGATTTTGAAACCTCTCCTAAGGCAGCAATTCCTAGAGGAATTTCAAGGGGTTCTAAATCTTGAATACAAATAATCTGCATTCTAAAAATGTCTGTTTTCCTGAGGAAAAATTGTGTGATAGTTTTTACAAGAGTCTTATTTGTTTTTAATTGTTATATTTCAGGAGAATAGTATACATTTTCATTGCTGCATATTGTTATATACTACAACAAATAATTACAATTAAAGGGACTCTGCCATTTATGACTTTATTTACCTCCTAGACATACTGGTATTTTTTTCCAGGTTTTATATTGCTTGTTAAAAAAAAATTGCTATTCTATGGAGCCAATACACTAAGATTTCTCCAACTTTGGAGATCTTAGTGCATAGGATCCATAGAATAACATAGGAACTGTAGAAGTGATATCAATGGAGGTGTTATCTCCACTGTATCACCTCTGTATCATGACTTAGTGCATAAATCTCATAATTTCTTATTTTATTGTCATACACAACTGAACGCTCTGGTTTATGTGAATGCCATTTGGCGTATATACGTAGTACTTTATTAAAGGAATGATAATACTTAAAATGTAAAAAATATATGTTGTAGGGTTTATCCCCCTAAGTAAAACAAGGGTACTCCCACTGCTGAAATATGTTTTATTCAAAAATTAATAAAGATCAAAGTTGAATTTTTTAGGTGCAATATCACAGTGGCCTGAAATCGTACAATGGCGCTGTTGTTACACCATCTTATGGACAGCTCTGGTCCCGGGACCTTAAATCTCCGTAGGATTGTGTAGCAACAGTGCCACTGTACAATTTCAGGCCACTGTGATCTGTAATAACTTTTGAATAAAACACCTTTCAGCAGTGGGAGTACCCTTTTTTTACTCAGGGGGGATAAACCCTACAACATATATTTTTTACATTTTAAGTATTCCTATCACTTTAACTCAAATGGTGATTTTATCTGTGTGAGTAAGAAAAGGAGAATATATGGAAAAATAAACTTTTTTTTTTCTACAGTATTGTTCTACTTTCCTGTGTACCACATAAAATTTAAAGTTAGTGTGCTTTCTTAATCGTTGATGTATCTTTAAATTCTCAAAGCTTGCATTCTGTGTGTTTTTCTTTTTTTTTTTTTTTTCCCAATCTCAAATTAATCTTCTTGGGCCACAGAAACGTTGGTTGTTCAAAAAAAAAAAAAAAATCCTATTCTGTCATATTTTTCTTCTTAGGATGAATGAGGTACAGTTATAACCCTACTGAGCGCCCTTACTGGCATTCAGAGGGTTAATCCTTTGAGTGCCAGAGGGGTATGCAACGCATTGCAAAGCAATGTGTTGCGTACCCCTCTGGCACTCAGAGGGTTAAAGGATTGCTATAACATCAAAAGTGGAGAAATTCTAGGGCAAATCAATTACACATTGATATGGGTGCTATAAAGCTCTCTGGAGACCTTCTTTTTTTTTTTTTTGAAAGCTCCTTTTTATTAATAGGAATTTTTAACTCCTTGAGGACTAGATTGTGTGCAACACATTGCTTTGCAATTCCATAGGGGTTGGTTTGTTACAGCTAGCACAATTGTTTTGTGCCAGAATACATCCACTTTTGTCTTTATTTAAATACCCAGAATATCTCAAAACACGGGTTGAGTGTTTGTTTTTTATTACAAAATGCTATAAACCATGGACGTGGCCCTGTAATCTTTATTACAATATAGGTAACATCAAAATCACTTATGCTGTATCAGCCATTTTTTTTTAAATTTTGAAAATGTTTTAAGTTATTTAGCTTTGTTTTTGTGTGTATGTGTGTGAATTTATGTGATGTAGCATTGACTACATCTCCGCTGTGTGCGACTTTTCCTCCTACCTCTGTTTTAACATCTAATGGAATGGAGTGAAGGGGGTTATTCACTAAGGTGTGATAAAGGGGAAATGCTTTCTCAAGTGATATCACTTCTCCATGTCCTATGTTATCCCACGGAGCCAGTGCACTAAGAAGTTCCCCATCGATGGCAATCGTTGTATATCTGCTCCATAGAATAACATAGGAACTGGAGAAGTGATCTCACTGGAGAAGTATTCTCCACTGTATCATCTCTGTATCACTCCTTAGTACAGTGTTTCTCAACTCCTGTCCTCAGGACCCGCTAACAGGCCAGGATTTGATGATTTCCTTGTTAGAGCACAGGTGAGTTAATCAATGTGAATGAGCCTCTGATCACCACACCTGTGCTCCTGCAAGAAATCCCCAAGTCCTGGCCTGTTAGTGGGTCCTGAGGGAAGGAGTTGAGAAACACTGCCTTAGTGAATAACCCCCAAGGTATCCTTATGCACAGTTAGTACGAAGGTCACTCCATCACCAACACAGATGCTGTAGATGCAGTCAGATGGAGATGATCCCATCTCCCTATCCAGTAATTGTTTTTTTATCTTGAATATATACCAGAGTGGCAGTGAGTTACCTGTGTGGCTTCATACACTTCACTGCTCTCCATTCATAAGAGTAGTTGAAGTTGCTGTCACATGGCAGCAGCATTGAACTCAATGGGAAACATTTCTCCCATTTCATTTCTATGCAACTGTATTTGAATGAATGGGGGAAAACTTTCATTGAGTTCAATAATGTGGCCACTTGACTATGGCTTTAACTGATTTTATACATGGAGATCTTTATGGGGAATGGTGAGAGCATGATTGAGCTCTCTACATAACAAATTAAATAAACCAATAACATTATAACTAGAGATAAGGGTAACTTATGGTACATTACTTTTTCTCTCTTTCTCTTGTACTTTAAAATATATTATAGACTGTCGAGGACTACAAAAGGCAGTAATAGAAGTGATTTCAACATGGCATATTAAGCACTTTACATGCATACACTCCATGGTATGAATATCAACAAAAAAAAAGCAACTCAAACTTTTTTAACCCCTTAACGACCGCCCGCACAGGCACGCAGCGGTCACTAAAGGACCATGGAGCATTTTTTTTTTTTTTTCTGATTTGGAATTCCATGACAGTCATAGTACGTCATGGGTCGTTGAGTCAGATTTACCCATGACACGTACTATGACCGTCAAGGATCGTTAAGGGGTTAATGTCTATCATAAAATACTTTGAAGCCCTTTTGAAAATCCCAAAAGCTCTTATAATGTGACAGGTACACTTCAAATGAATGTTAAAATGTGCAGAAAATATATATATTGCAATTTGCGCTTATATTGCAAATTAATTCAACATTTTACAAAATATGTTCTTAATTTTGTATTTTGTTCACCTGTTATTAGCTATTAACATTGTTGAGCGTTCATTTTTAATGCTTGGAATATGAATTGTGTAAAACTGTTCATAATTCAGGTCATGAATGTACCATCTGCTGCACTTCTCAAATGTAGTCAGAATAAAGTAACAAAGCCTCTGGGCTTCAGCTCTGCTCCCAGTGGGACTCCCCATGCTGAAACTAAACTTAAAATGATTGTGAAATCCAGAAAGGAGCCAAGACACGATTAGATTTAACATAACCTATAAAGAAAAAATTAAGCTGGCAAGCAGAAATGGTTGAAAATAATGGACAGCACAGTTAAAAACATATCTGCCCAGCAATGTTTTGAATGCCATTCTATCATGAAAAACATTACCTTATTCAAACCCAATAGTGCACTAGTACATCTAATAATAAATCCCTTTTAACTGAAAGTTGATAGAAAATCCTGATTGCCACTATGAATCCATTCTGTGTGGATTGGTTCCCCAAAAGAAATCTTTAAATTGTACTTGATTTAACGTAATCTATTTCTTGTTGTCATTTATTGGCACAAGCCCATGAAGCGGCATGAAGGCCCAGAATTTATTCATACCGTTGGTAACATAGCTATGTGATGCATTTTCCATTGGAGACATCTTTATCTTTGAAGGAGTTCCAAAGTTTTGGGATATTGTGAAGTATGGGTTTCATTTGTCACACACACTGTTTTATCTACATTATTACGTGGAAATATCCTGGGAAAGGTATTACTCTGTTGAAAAACTTACAATGTATAATATAGGCCTGATGAATACTAGAAAGGCATTGTCAGCATGCATATATGTATAAAACTCACGTTCTTTGAAAATCTCAGAAAACTGAATTATCCTGTTAAGTAAATGATCATTCAATTAGACTAATAAGAGAAGGTCTTCTTTGGGATAAAGTATGATGAGGGGCTTATTTTAAGCAGGTGTATTTGAAAGTATTCCTTACTAATTTGAAGCTGTCACCAAAAATAAGTTAAAGGGAGCATACTTTACTCTGTCTTCTCTTATGGGAATAGATTTAGTTAATATGCAGCTGTCACATAGCTCACTATTGCCTGATTAGGTAGCAGAGACAGCAAAATCTGTGTTTGCTTTGACAAAGTACCAGGGTATCAGTTGGTGAAGAGATAAGTGATCGGAGAAGTGACCCCAGTGTTTTAGGTTGATCTTGTGAGAGATGTATACAGTCCCCATAGACTGCACATGACAAGATTTCACAATGGACCATAGTATTTTATTGAACCTGTATGCACAACATGTGAACCCTGTGGCTTAAATCACATAGTCCCTTGCTTAGCCTAGCTCAACTCCCAGCCAAGGAGATTACATAATAGTCAGTGGATGATTACATTAACTGTTAAAACCTCCAGCCATCATAAAAAGGAGATGCTGCCTGCTAAGTGTGTGTATTGCTATTGCTCTGGCCTTGTCCATACATGCATTCTAGGAAGTTGCCTACTCTGCCTATGTGGAAATTTGGTCCTGATGGAAAGAAGCAAAGTAAAAGTTTAAGTATATACCATATAAATTTATGCTAGCTGCTATGACCGCAAATATATAGCATATATACTGTATACCTTTCAGTTTTCTAACACTATGATTTCACCCCCTGAACAGTAGGGGTGGTATGGACGGAAGAAAAGTTTTACATCCACGATGTCCTGCAATAATGCATTTGTTTTTTGCCGTACATGTGTTATATGTTTAGGTTTGCATGTTCCTCTCCTTGGTGTCTTTTGAACGTGTTACCCTGAAGGTCATTTTATTGCATAGGAAGCAGTTTAATCATGAGGTCTGATGGTCAGGGAGGGCTGAGGCTGTTCTGGATTCACAACAGTTAAATATGAATGCTTTTACCAAAAATAGGAAGGGAAGAAAAAGAAGGCTACAGCTAAATGTATGCATATCCTAAATGTTTACCTGAAATTGGGGACCTCTTTTTCACAATTTCCCTGGGGCCTCATGGGTTCTTTAAACTGGTGCACTTACCACTGTATACCATGCAAGTCTTTACTTTGCATAATGTACTGGACTGAGTTTGGGTGATGTCAGGAAAATGCAAAAGAAAAAATACTGGTATAATAACTATTTACTGCTAATTTAAGTAGCATAATATCACTTGTTTTTTCAGTTGGTGGCTATGGTAACATGTTTTACGTTAATGCACCAATTTAAAAGACGTGGGACAAGTTTTTTCTGATCAAGAATAGGGGGTTATGTTTTAGACCACATAACAGACAGTCCTGAACTAAAACACAATCTCCCATTGGAATTATTTCTAGTTTTCCAGGCAGCACTATTGTAGCTTAATACATTTCTATTACAACAGCTATTATGTTGGGTACATGAATTATAAGCAATTACATAGTTGTGCACTTTCTTTACCAGAACTCATGAAAACAAACTTGTAAATATTTCCAAAGGAATAAAAACAGCAAATAAGTATTTTGTAGCTCTGTTAATTGTAATGCTTTTCTTGTGGAGTTAAACAAGGTTATTCTCCCTTCTCGAACAGGCTTCATTCAAAAGTTACAGTGGCTCAAACTTTTTGTTTTCTTCTTTAAGTAAAAGACAACTTTCTATTGTGGTCAAAGGTGGGGCTGTGTTATAATTTACTACAGAGAGCCACATTCTGACTCAATCTCACATAGTGCATTATATAAAAAATGATTTCTGAGAACTTGTTGACACTGCTGCACACTGTTTAACTGAAAAAAAAATGGTCTGAGTTTTTTCGAATGAAGCATCTCTAAGAGGTGGGAAGTACCCTTTTATCTGTATTTTTTTCACTATTAAGAGTTTACTGTTCCTTTAAACTCTATCATGTTCTTCAGCACTTGTACAGTTTGGAAGTAATATGTCAGATTTTCTGAAATAATCTAGAGCTTCAAAAACAATTGCAGAACTGTAACCATAATTCACAGGGCCTTATGTAGTAAGGGAAAATTATGGAATTCTATATCTGTAAAGCTATGTGTTGGAGACCTCTTCAGCACTCAAGGGGTTAAGTTTAAGTCAATTAGCATCACTTTGTTAGTACACCAGCTTCACTGTTTGCCTTTGTTATCATGATTGCTAATGTGTTTCTTTTTTTGTTTAAACCTTTGAGAGTCGGAGCAGTATGGAACTCAAAGGGTTCATTTTTACATTCTTCTGAATTCCTCCTTTCTACTGCTACCTTTTTATATTTGAGTGTTAAATCTGTATGTGTTAACCCTTTGAGTGCCAGAGGGCACCCCTCTGGCACTCAAAGGGTTAAAGAACATTTACAAGTATTTGTTTTTGTTACAGAATATCTTGCTATAAAAGGGCTATATTTTCTCATACTTGGGAAGGAGACTGTAATTGAACTTGCTTACTGCCAAAAACTACCCTTGTTAATGAGTATTTACCAGTATTCTTGAAATTATTAGTTTGCATGTAGGAAAATCTTTTTTTTTTTTATATGCTTAAAACCATGCCATGTTTGTTCAGCATACATATGATTAAAATTTTACTTCCTGAAAACTGTTCTAATGGCTGTATTTTATTCTAAAGAAAATCATTATTATTTTATTTGATTTTGAATGATTATATCCCTGGAAATCCTAAAACAGGCATAGTCTATACCTACAGCTGTTTTGGACTGGGACCACAACTTCCATCATTCCCAACCAGTTGGATGGTTGGGGATCGTTTAAAGGAATAGTAATGTTTCACAAAAACAGCAGCTCCAATTAATCGTCATAGTATTTGAGCCATAGTGAGTGTTATTTCAATACTGTCAGACTTGTGGTTAAAGAGTACTCGAGGAATAAAGTTTCCCCCTCCCACCCCTTTTACCTAGTGTAAGCCATCTCTTCTCAGATGTGGAATCTGGTCCATAGATGATACAGATAACAGCAGGGTACAGTCTTCTTCCTATGAGAACAATGAAAGCCCTGCCTCCCTTGACAAGTTTTTCAGCTTTTTCCATTATCTTAATTGAAGATTGTCCCTCTCTGCAGTCTACCTGGGCACCTCCCTTCTGCTCTGGCTGAGCAGTGTTACATCAGCAAAAGGGGCAGAGGGAGATATTTTGTCATTGAATTACTCTTGAACTACAACTCTGACAGAATTGAAATAACACTCTCCAAGGTCCAAATACTATGATGATTAATTAGAGCTGCTTTTATTATAAAACATTACTATCCCTTTAAGTTGTAGTTTCCAAACGCTGGAGGTCCAGACACTGTGTTCCCTGTCCTAAATGTCCCCAAATGGGAATATGACATTTGTTGTATGTAAATTCAATATTATTTCCCAAAGGTATAGTATAAAAAAGGGTATGAGGGTGTCTGTCTTGGTGGAGTGTTGGGATGCAATGAGTTAAACAGGGAATTTTTTGGGTGGATTTTATTAGCTGGGGATTGGGGGAACAGTTATTAAAAAAAAAAAATACAATTAAAAAAATAAACATGCTATGAAAAGGGGTTCCTTGTAGATGTGTGGAGTCTGGGGAAAGAATCCACTTAACAGTATTTTTTTTTGGGGGGGGGGTTGACTGGTATTTTTTGGGACAGTTAAAAAAAAAAAAAAATGATATGTAATAAGAAATTGATATGTAACGTGACAGAGACAGCGACCCCCTGACATAAGCTATGACTGGGGCAGACTGATACTTGACGGGATAGAGTATTTTGTAGAGGACATTAATTTGTAGGACCTAGTCTTATTAGAGGCACAAGCTCTGAGGAAACATTGATTAGTTGTAGGAAATTAGACTTGTGTTTGGCACAAGCCCTAAAGAAACATTGATTTGTAGGACTTAGGCTTGTTAGAAACAAGCCCCCCCCCCCTTTTTTTTTTCTAGGCCTCTGGTTTATTTTTTTTTTTTTTTTAAGAACAAGCCCTAAGAAAAAATGCCTACTGGCCTAGTGCCAGAAGGTCATGTTGTAATGGACACTGGCTGCTGCTGAGTTGTTTAAACAGCAGGATGATTAGGCAGCTCAAAGAGAATGGGATCAACATCAGCAGTAACCTGTGTGATGGATGATGAAGGTTCCACTTGCCACTACTTGCTCCAGTGATGTTCCTGAGGCAGTACCAGCAACATAACTAGCCCCCACCTCTTCAGGTATATGTGGAGAAAAGAAGAGGTTGGTCAATAATGCTTCTCCACCTGCCCCTCCTCCTAAATCGTCTGCTTTGTTAGAATATAAATTTTTCCCTTGACAGCAGGAACTGTGCCTCTCATTAGCAACTTCAATGTGCACAGTGTGTGATAAATAAGGGAAGGACTGGGAATAATGGCCACATCTGTATTTACATCAAACACCTGGCATAACTGTCCTCAAACACCATGATGCTTAGCACACCCAATGTGAAATAATCCCACTAGAAACCAAGTACTCCTTCTGTCACTATGCCCCTTGTCCACTCCACATGACAACTTACAGACAGTTTATAATGTTGAACACTCCCTGCCATTAGCTTATCATATTCTTCAGGGATGTTATATCCTTGAATGCCACTTTATGCACTTTCAGGCTCTGGCTGGGTTTCTCTATTCTTCCTGCTCTTTTTCATTTCTGCCTTGCCTCTTGTTAGCTTTGGAGAGAGTCAGGGGGTACAGCAACAGTGGTGACAGATTTCTTTGGTGGGTGTTTGACTTTAACATATTTCACATAAATGTCATGGTGTCTGTGTTTCATGTGTGTTATCAAGGTGGTTGTACCAAGGTCCACTCCCTCCTTTCCCCATTTCACTGACTTGTCACAAATTGTGCACAGTGCCTCTGCTGATGACAGCACTTTGCCTGCCCCAAGAGAAAAATAGTCCCACACCCAGTACCTCGGAGGGAGGGGAAAGGAGGAGAAGAATGACCTGTCTTGCTCATGCTACTGCTACCCTCCTTCCTCCCATGAGACAAATTTCCCCAAGATCCCTAGGGGTGATGTATGGGAACTAGCCATCATTGGGTCTAGAGAACTAGGGAATCCAAGCCCTTTCATGTTGGTAGTGGTCACCTCCTACTCCTCAGACTCACTAGATGCATAATGGTCCTACCAGATCCTCCTTTTATTATTATTAAACTTGCCTCTCCTGCCTCAATTTTGCTATTAACACAAAGTGCAACTGCCTAGCACTTCTCTCTCTCTGTAGCTGCTTGTATTGTGAAAATGGCACTTTTATTAATAGTGAAAAGGCAAACAACATGAATAAAGGGGCAAAAACTTTCTAGCCATTGAAAAAATAACGAAAAGTTTTTGGCAATGGGAGAAAATGGCAAAGGTTTTAATAACTTTATTCAACCATGTGGTTTTCGTTTTTTTTTTTTTTTTTTTCCTTTCCTTTAGAAAAATTGACATTTCACCACCACTAGTTATAGCCTTTACCTCACTAGACCTTCTTAGAAGCTCTTTTCATTCAGTCTAATAGACGACTGAAGATTAAGTGTAAGTTAACACACTGAGGGCTCGATCCAAATGTTGGCGTTAAAACCAACGTGAAGAAAAAACATGCCTTCATGAGTTAAGCAAGACAGGGTAATTTGAGATTCAAATCTTCCTTACCCAGAAAGGCTAACGAGCGATGACCAACAAAATACACATTAACCTTAAACCTGTATCGCATAGAAAATCTTACCTAAAAACACACAATAAAAATGTTACCTAGCTCCACAGCCAATCACAGCACTACATAGTAGAAAGTTCAGTCAGAAAATACAAAATCGACGTCGACAGTTCTGAACAGCATTCTCGGTGCTTCCCTACCCAGCCAGTAGGGGAACACAGAGATGGATTTCAGCACCATGGACAGCTTTGAATGCCATAGGGATGTGCACTGCTCACCCCTGTGGCATTCGAAGGTTTAAACAGAAACAGTACACCAAAAACTACACAATGCCCCCCCCTTCGACACCCCCCTTAGTATGTCGACATATATTGCATATATTCAGCATACTAACCCCATCCGACATTCCCCTCAGGGATTGTTATGTAGTCTATAAATCTGTCTTTTATTCCACAATTAACCCTTTGAGTACCAGAGAGATAGGAAAGCATTGCTTAGCATGTTTCTTACCCCTCTGGTACCCAAAGGGTTAATGGACAAGATATGCCTGTATGTGTATGTGAACAAGTTATGTTTTATTTATATAATTAAAGTTAAACACATTACATTAATTTACTGCCTTCTTGATGCTGTGGGCTTTACAGCCGCCCACAGCACCAAGAAATGAATGAATGAATGAATGAATGGAGGTGAAGGCACTGCGGTCCCGTAATTCAATCAGACAGCCAGGTCAAATTGGGTGACTGATTGAGTGATCAGAGCACAGAACTGCTCCCACAATTGCATCTTTAGTTAGATCTCATTCATTTTTAATGCCCTACCTCCTGTATCCCATTGCTATCAGTACTTTTGCTCCACTCTCCTTCAAACGAAGAGTGGAGCAAAAGTACTAATAGCAATGGGAGACAGGAGGTAGGACTTGATAAATGAATGAGTTCTAAATAAAAACAGAATTGTGTAACCAGTTCTGCGCTGTTACTGCAGCGCTTCCCTCAATTTCCATTTATTAATATCCTGGTGCTGCCAGTGGCTGTAAAGCCGGCAGCATGAAGAAGGTTGGGGACAAGAGAGGCATTGGAGGAAGCGGGTGGAGGGGAGAGAGGCATTGGAGGAATGAGAGTGGAGCAAAAGTACTAATAACAATGGGACACAGGAGATAGGGCATTAAAAATGAATGAGCTCTAACTAAAGATGCAATTGTGGGAGCAGTTCTGCACTCTAATCACTCAATCAGTCACCCAGTTGCTGGTGAGAGGCTCAGTTCTGTCCTGCTCTCAAGGGAATCATCTATATTCTAACAACACACCAATGATTTTGGAGGAGGAGCCGGTGTGGAAGCATTATTGACCAACTTCTTTTCTCCAAAGATACCTGAAGTGGTGTGGCTAGTTGTGGTGCTGCTACTACCTCAGGGTCATCACTGGAGCTAATAGAGACAAGTGGAACCACGATCCTCTATCACCGCTGTTGTTTATCCATTTCCGTTGGAGCTGCCTAATCATCCTGCTACTTAAACAACTAAGCAGCAGCAAGGACAGCAGTCACAAATGACACTTTCCCCCATAATATGACCTGCTGGCACTAGGCCAGAAGGGCATACTTTTTTCCCCTCAAGACTTGTTCTTTAAAAAAACAAAACAAAACAGAGGCCTACAAAAAACCCAACAATTTTTGGGGGCTTGTTTCTAACAAGCCTAAGTCCTACAAATCATTGTTTCCTATGGACTTGGGCCTAACACAAAAAAAAAAATCCCTGTTCAACTGATTCTTTCCCCAGATGGTACCCTTATAGCTATTTTATACTATGCCTTTGGGAAATAAAATAATGCAATGATCTAGGCAAAAAAAAAAAAAAAAAAAAGAGGATAAAACAGCACTTTTCACTTGAAATCATTCCACAAGCGGGAAGTGCCATTATTCATGATTTTGGTTTGTAGCAAAAATGTTCACCCATCCCTAGATCTGTCCTACAAAACAGTGTTTCCCACGGTCATTGTATCAGCAAGAATATTCTCAAAATACAGCGCACTATCTTGTGCACCCCCACATGTTTTCTTCCACTAAGATAAACTTGTTTTAAGGACTGTTCCTGATTCCCAACTAAAAGTAGTTTCGAATTTCCAAATAAATGAAGAGGTACACCTTCCTTGTTTATGTCCTAACCCGTATAACAAAAAGGAGGAATCTCTTCATACATTAGACAGCTAGATGTCGACAACAATATATCCAAGTCACACAATCCTTCAGGAAGACCTATACAGACTAGCACCTACGACAATCATTGCTTCATGCTCAAACAGACTATAAGAGAAGCGTACAGGCTGAAATCTGTCCAGCACCATTTAGAATTACAGCTCATACAACTATGTCCATCAGTACTTCATGGGCCTTGAAAAATCAAGCCACTGTTGGCCACTTATGCAAAGCAGCAACATTGTCATCTGTTCACAAATTTTTACAAAGTTAACACTTTTGCACCTCAAATGCCATTTTTGGCCACAATGTTTTGGAGGCCATTGTTCATTAGTTTTCTTTTTGGGGCTGCTTTGGGACATCCCCAGGGTCCATGCATCATTCAATAATGCTAGCCTGGGTGCTCAAATCAAACAAAAAAAAGTTTTGTGAAAGGTGAGATGGCACTTTCAGGAAGTTATGTAAATGTGAAATTAGGTTACATTTATTGCATCGAAGCTTCAGCTGTTAAAGCAACCTTTTTCAAGATTACAGGCATGAAAACTCTGAAGTCTTATAAACCCTTCTAACAAACAAACCTCTAATTGAAAGAAGCGCCAAACACAATTAGAACTCTAATTAGTTAATTGCAATTACACCCAGTGTGACAAACCACATCATGTCCTAATTGCTGTGGACAGATTAAAAGTCATCATACGATATGCATCAAGTTACATAATACATACATCGTGTGTGAGCAAAACACTACTTAAACATGCAATAGGTATGATGAAAAATACCATGAAAATTATTAGTATGACCAAGCTCCCCAATTAGCGCTAATGATAACTATGCTGTACCTAGTATAGAAAGTCAAAAACATGGGTCTTAATATATTGTCAGGAAACAATCACAGTATACAGTATGTATCAATGTAGCAACCACAAAGAGGTAATATGTTAATAGAGTATGAATAAGATCTCATATGCTTTAAGGCTATACACCCGGGACTCAGACATATTGCAACATATGTGTTATATGCAGAGATAGTAAAGCAAAGTTAACTATGAAGGTGTGGGTACCCTAAATACAAGATCCAAAGAGGTAATAAATAAATCTGGTGTGCATAGACATGTTACACAGTGTCCTAAAGTAAACCTTAAGGTCTAATGTACTTTAATGATATACACCTGGGACTCCAACATATTGCAGCGCTGGTGTTAAATGTGGAGATGACAAAGTAATGTAAGATGTAGAGGTGTGGATACCCTAAAACGAGGATCCAAGGATACAGCAAATAAATCTAGAGTACATTGAAATATTATATGGGATCCTTAGGTAAATCTTATAATAAATATCATAATCTATGCATTTCTACATAATAATATAACATGATGTAACAGGATAAGCAAATAAAGATCATGGCTATCTGTGTCATGGGCATGGGGATGCTTTCACACTTCTACAAATTAACAAACACTATTGAAGCTGAAAGGATCCTCCTCCTGCCTCTTCTGGCTACCCCCATTAGATTTGGAATCTGGTCATGGGACAGGAAGGAGGGTAGGAGTTTCATTTTGCTTACTGTAGATTGTCCGTTGTCGCACTCCATCCAGACCAGACTGAGAGGCTGAGTGTAGCAGGAAAAGGGGCAAGAGGGGGATCCTTTTGGCTTGAATAGCGTTTGAACTACAACTAGGGATGAGAGAAAAATTTCGGCTCAAACTGAAATCGGTGAATAATGGCACTTTCTGCTTGGCAAAAAAATTTCCCGCGAAAAGTGCAGTTTTTCTGCTTTTTCCCGCCTTTTCCGCCCACTGAAATCAATGGGAAGAACACTCTCTACACCACACAAAAGTTTTCTACAGCCATATAAAAGGCTGTCAGGCTCTCACAGCAGCCATTCTGTGTTTGTGAGAGAAGAGAGCAGCATGTTTTTGACCTAGAGGAGATGGGCAAATAAAGGGGAATTGAAGCTTAGTTTAGGGAGTTATTTAGGTAGGACATTTGTTCTCTATATTAGGGGAGTCTGGGGGCATAGTCTAGGTGATAAGAAGGGAGGAAGTAGGTTGACCCCCCAAATACTCCAAAATTCCATGTGACTGACTGGCAAGATACAGGCAGCTAGTGATCTATTTGCTTGCTGATCTTGCTGTTATTGTCTCTGTGCTGGGTGGGGAAAGTCTGGGGAAAGACATTGTTGATTTTGTTTTTCAGTTATAATTTTTTTTTGGACAGACTGTGATAAGACAACAGGGTGGGCAACTTAAAAAAAAATAAAAAAGAATAAAAAACTAAATATCTTAGTTGACAGTTACAGACAGCTAACTGGGCTTAGGCAAGGCATCATACAGCTGCATCAGTTGTGTTGTGCACTATACAGTAAAAAAAACACAGTGTAGTTGTGTAATGTCCAGCAAATGCACAAGGGGGAGGGGTGGAGCAGTGCAGGGTCATGAGAGTAAAGTAATAGTTCAAAAACTGACTGCAGCAGTGGTTGATGATGCTGGCAGTAGCATAATAGAGGAAGGTGTAGCAGCTGAACCACCTGCTGCATCAGAGACACACAAGCACCAAAACACCCATATTAGGGAACTTTGTTATAGTAAAAGTAAAAAGAAACAGTTTGAGACCTCCAAAAGCTTAGAGGAATATAAGGGTAGTGGGCAAGAATTGTCAGGTGATACTGATGCTGCTGAGGATGACCTAATGATGACTGATGATGATGCAGATCTAGAATATATCACTCCAGCATCCTTCTCTTGTTCAGATACAGATGAAGTTGAGAGTGAGGATGGTGACAGGGCTATACCATTAGCAGAAAGTCAAAGCACAGATGTCAAAAACCACACAGTCACCATATTAGTCATCACTGGATCATCGCCTCTTCAAAGTCCAAGTCCCACTCAACCACACACACACCTGTTTTGAGTACCCAGCAACAGCAACACAGGTTAACATCCACAGCTAGATAAGATATGATGAATATCTCTGGTGCTGTTGTAAGTGCTGCACCTTTGACACCTAGTAGTAGTGGCAGTAGAATTACATCAACATCTAGCTCCAGTAGTAGTAGTAGCAGAAACCACACATGACAGACAAAGCCAGGACAAATATATTAGCAGCAGCACAGATGAGGAGGTGGAGGACAGATGGGACCATTGCTATGACCGATAAGTAATGTGTGTCAATAATCTGAGAAGGAGGATAGAGTATGACAAAGGTAAAAATACATACACAAATCACACCATGCCAGTCCCACACCACCACCACTACAATACATATCTGCCATATTGTATGTTGTACTTTATTTTTTTTTATTACTTGATATCATCATAAATATGTGCCAGTGTCACTTAAGCAGGAAATTAGTTTTGTGGGCAAAGGACATGCTAACACATTTTTCAAGCCATATTTTGCTGTAGGACTCACAGCTTTGACTTTCAGCCACTTATTTCTAAATTTCAGCCCTCAGAAAAAGTAATATTACAGTGGGAAATGTAGTACCTATAGGAAATATAGGTGAAAAATGTGTTAAAATAGGCAGAAAATTTGTGAAAATAGGCAAAAAGGAGGACATTCTTGCATAGGCGGAAAGAAAACTTTTTTCGCCTCTGGCACTGAAAGGGATAACAGACGAAGAGCAGGTGAGGGCATTGTGTGAGCATGTGTGGGGAGCAGGAGGACATTTGGGCACAGAAGAGGCTCAGGTGTTGATGTCTGTGTCTGTTCTGCATTCGCCAGTACGTTTCTTTTATTCCAAGCCTCTTTTTTATGTTTTGAACATGCTCATTCAGTCAAGGCTCATTTTCAAATCTTGAGCGCAAACACACAGTTCTAAACAGCCTACTAAGTCCATAGGAGTCCCACAATAGAAAATATCCAAGGACCTACATGTATGTATGAATGTGTCTGTATGTATATGTTTCACAGTGTGTGTGTGTATGTAGGTATGTGTGTCACAGTTTGCAGTCAAGTGTTTTGGTCACATGATGCTTTCTCTTTTATATATATATATAGATTAGCAGTCTGGGCACCCTTTGGGTTTCACAGGGGTATGCAATGTGTTGGGTACCTTTCTGAAACTGAAAGGGTTACATTTGTCCATACTCCATCTCCCTCAAGGTAGAAAAAAATATTTAGACCCTCTCAGACATATTCCATGATAAAATAAATGTACAGTAAAAAATTACATCAGACTTCTTCAGATGTGGAGCACTTCATTGACCTGCATCTGTAATGACCATGCCCCTCACTTCCCACCCCATCTGGAGTCAGGATGTGCAATGATTGAATTGACAGTTACTTCCTCCATTGCTGTGTGTCTCCCTTGCAGGATGTCTACAAATCAACATACATTCCTGGTGTTTGAGGACCTTGAGGTCCTCACAGGGCACTACAATACTTTTAATGCACACCTATGTGCATTTAAAGTATGTTAGTGCCCTGAGAGGACCTCAAGGTCCATTACATGGCAGGAATGTATGTTGAGTGGAAGAGGTACTGAAAGGGAGACACACAAAAGTGGAGGAAGAGGCCGGCAATTCACGCATGCCACACTCTGAGGGTATATATAAAGTTGTTTTTCATGGGTGGTTCTATCCTCTATACCTCTAAAACATGTAAGGAGTATACTGGCTTGATCATTGTATGTAAGTCCTGTTGCTCTTGATTTTTATGCTTCCAGGACCACGAGCTGTTTGTCTGAACATAGTAGTTCTGTTTTGTGGTGCTGATGTGGGTCTGGAGACACCTGATCAAGCTTTTGTTTTACCACTATGAGTGAAGAAGAATTTCTAGGTGCTGCTCATCATTTCTGATTTCAGTAAACCCAATACTGCTTTCATTTAAATTCTTGTATTTATGATATAAAAATGACTGTGACCTCCAGTTTACTATGTTGAAAGTACTCAATGACTGGGTTTGATTACCTGCATACTCCATATCAAATGATTATATTATATTGTTTTAGTTAAAAAAAACTTGCTCTAAGCATGATAGTCTTCAACACAAGATTTAATATATGAAATAACAAATCAGTCACTGTGAAGAAATTCTTTTAAAACTTGATAAGTGTTAGGCACATTGTTTTCTTTAAACTAATGCTAAGCCTCTAAATTTGCCTTGGCTAAACTTGTTATTTTGCTTCAAAATACAATTTAATTCACAATATATTAATTTAACTCAGTTCATGTTGCTAAATATTTTTCTTGCTGTCAACTCAACTACATTATTAGCAAATAAGAAAAATATAGGTATCTTATAAAATAATTTTTTTGATTGCAAAAGCACTCCAGGTAGATTTGGATTCTGGGTACCAAGTCCCTAGGTTGGCAAAATAAAGCAAATCCAAATAATATATTTGAGGTAAAAAGAGACTTATTGCAGGCATTCAAACTATATATCATACAAAACCCAGAAGAAAAAAGAGGATAGCATACCAAGCTGGAAGGTCAGTTCAATACTATATTATTACTCCGTTATCAATTATTGTATATTTATATTTACTGTATAATTAGTACTCAGGATAAAAGGAAAAACTTTATTATATTTTTTCAAAATACAAATAAGTAAGCAAAATCGGTAGCATGGTATCTGCAGTAGTCTTTATTTAACCCTTTGAGTGCCAGAGAGGTATCCAACTCATTATGTTGGATAACTCTCTGACTGAGCCCCATTTTAGATCTGTATTTTTTTAATTTATTTATAAATAGTTTCAAATAGTCTTTGAATAAGATAAACCATAGGGAAAATGCCCCGTCCAGGTATAAATGAAAATGGAATTTGAACACTAAATGAAAGAATATACTACAGGTATATATAACTGTTGTATAAAGTAGGAATTCTCAGCCTCTTCTCTTACAACTTTGCTTGACTGACTGATAAATGATAATGTGAGGTTATATTGGAATCATACATGATACTTCATTTCATTTGTCTAGCATCCTTCCTATTCGTCATTGCCATCATCATCATTTTGCTATAATTATTATTATCCACCACCACCATCATCCATATCACCATGTTCAAGCCAACCTTTTATTTTTTAACATAGAAACATAGAAACATAGAATTTGACGGCAGATAAGAACCATTCGGCCCATCTAGTCTGCCCAATTTCCTACTGTGTTTAAAAAAAAACAAAAAAACAAAAAAAAAAAACAAACCTCAAACCTTTTTTGGTCCTTGGTCTTTTCTTATGTTAAGGACCGCCTTATGCCTATCCCATGCATGCTTAAATTCTGTCACTGTATTGACATCTACCACTTCTGCTGGTAGGCTATTCCACTTGTCTACTACCCTCTCAGTGAAGTAAAACTTTCTTACATTACATCTAAACCTGTGTCCCTCTAGTTTTAGACTATGGCCTCTTGTCCTAATGTTTTTACTCTTTTGAAATATACTTCCATCCTGTACTTTGTTGAATCCCTTCATGTATTTGAATGTTTCTATCATATCCCCTCTCTCTCTTCTCTCCTCCAAACTATACATATTCAGATCCTTTAGTCTATCCTGATATTTCTTTTCCTGTAGACCAGTCACCATTTTAGTAGCCCTTCTTTGAATTTTCTCTAGAGTATCAATATCCTTCTGGAGATGGGGTCTCCAGTACTGTACACAATATTCTAGGTGAGGTCTAACTAGAGATCTGTACAGTGGCATGACTACTTCCCTTTTTCTGCTACTAATGCCCCTAGCTATACAACCCAGTGCCCTGCTTGCATTCCCCATCGCTTTATTACATTGCCTGCTTACCTTTAAGTCATTAGAAATAATTACTCCCAAATCCCTTTCCTCTGTTGTCTCTGACAGCACAGTACCCTTAATGGTATATTTTTCCTTTGGATTTTTATGTCCCAAGTGCATTATTTTACATTTATCAACGTTAAAGTGCATCTGCCACACTCTTGACCATTCTTCTAATTTACCTAAATCATTCGCCATTTGGCTTTTTCCCCCTGGAATGTCTACCCTATTGCAGATCTTTGCATCATCTGCAAAAAGGCATACCTTTCCTTGAAGACCTTTTGCAATATCACTAATAAAAATATTAAAAAGAATGGGCCCCAGTACAGATCCCTGAGGTACTCCACTAGTAACACTCCTTTCGTCCGAATATTCTCCATTTACTACCACCTTCTGTCTCCTGTCACTCAGCCATTGCCTTATCCATTTCACTATTTTTACATCTAGACCCAAACACTGCAATTTATTTATGAGTCTTCTATGAGGGACAGTGTCAAATGCTTTACTGAAATCTAGATAAGCTATATCTACTGCTCCCCCTTGATCTATTATTTTAGTTACCCAGTCAAAAAAATCTATGAGGTTAGTTTGACAAGATCTCCCTGCTGTAAACCCATGCTGTTTGGTATCTTGCAAGCTATTTATATTCAGATATTCAACAATTCTTTCCTTTAACATAGTCTCCATTAATTTTCCCACTACTGATGTAAGACTTACTGGTCTGTAGTTACCAGACTCTTCCCTGCTACCTTTTTTGTGAAGCGGTACTACATTTGCTACCTTCCAATCTTCTGGAACAATTCCTGTTGCTAGTGACTGATTGAATAAATCTGTTAAAGGTTTTGCCAGAACACACTTAAGTTCTTTTAATAACTTTGGGTGTATCCCATCTGGACCCATTGATTTATCTGTTTTTACATTAGAAAGTTGAATTAGAACTTCTTCTTCTGTAAACATGCATGTTTCCCGTGTCTTGCCATTTCTTTTTTCTAACAGCGGTCCCTTCCCTTCATCTTCCTGTGTAAAAACTGAACAGAAATATTCATTGAGACAGTCAGCTAGCCCTTTATTCTCATTTACATAGTTTCCATCTTTTGTTTTTAGTCTAACTATTCCTTGTTTCGTTTTCCTCCTTTCACTTATATATCTAAAAAATGTTTTATCCCCCTTTTTTATTGACTGGGCAATTTTTTCCTCTGTGTGTGTTTTGGCACATCTAATAATACATTTGGCCTCCTTCAACCTAGTTTTGTACCGATACCTATCCATGTTTTTGGCCCCATTTCCCTAGCCATGAATTAAAATCTCTTATTCGCTGCATCCTACCATCATCTTCCTTATACACTGGCAGAACTTCTGAAACGGATACAGTGGAAGCAACTTGCTGCAGATCCTTACATAGCTTCTTAAAAGCATCTTTTACCACACTTACCTCATTACAAGCCAAATCATTTGTCCCTAAATGGACTATGACATCCAACTCTCCATTCTGTCTTGCTTCCTTAACAATTTTTAAAATGCGTTTTCTATCTCTGTGAGCTGTAGCACCAGGAAGACATCTGACTTCTTTGCCATCACCATGACTATCCTCCAGAGTCACTCCTTTTCATCTTTGTTGATTAAAAATGTTAAGAACAAAATTTAAGGTCATCACTGCTCATGTTTATAACTATCATTTTAAAATCACAGTGTCAACAGAATGGTGTTATGTGTTTTCAATTGCAAAACAGAGAAGTCATACTCATGTGACATACACAGCTGGCATGCTTTTTCAAAAACTATTAGCAGGCCTACAGAACCATAGTGGTGATTGGAGATGGACAGATGTTACTGCTGAAGCCTTTTTAAAAATTAGGTTTGGTTGCAAATATGCTTATGTGTTTGCAAAAATAATTATAAATGTAGGCAAAACCTTTAGCAAAATTGTTAGCACATCCTACAATGACAATATAAGCCCACAGCAAAGCCGGGCTTTAAGAAATTGTTAGCAGGCCTACAGCAAGAGAGCCTTAAAAACATTGTTTGTAGGCCTACAATGAGGTAACAAAAAAGTTATATGTAAACTTGCAGTAAGGCAAGCCTTGAAGAAAAAACTTATGTGCAGTCTTGAGGCAAGGCAAGCCTTGCGAAAAATGTTTGCAAGGCTTTGGCCAGATAAGTCACCACCAGGATTATAATATGTCACCCACCAGTGACATTATGGTGTTCTAAGTCATGTCTGAGTATCAGATATCACATAACAGGATCAGACTGGTGTATTATCCACTAGGGCAGCACAGTGGCTCAGTGGTTAGCACTGTTGCCTTGCAGCGCTGGGGTCCTGGGTTCAAATCCCACCAAGGACAACATCTGCAATGAGTTTGTATGTACTCACTGTGTTTGCGTGGGTTTCCTCCGGGTACTCCGGTTTCCTCCCACACTCCAAAAACATACTGATAGGTGAATTTAGATTGTGAGCCCCAATGGGGACAGGAACCAATATGAGTGTAAAGCGCTGCGGAATCTGTGTGCGCTATATAAATAAAGGATTATTATTATTATCCCCATGGGTAGTGGTGGTGGTGGGAGTGGCACTGAGATAATCATTTCCACAGACTAAGGTGGTAGAACCAGCACCAAAGGAGACACGAGGAAGGTGTAAGTGCTTCTTTCCAACTAGCCATTATGTTGCTGAGGCAAACCACCACCACTTCAGGTGCATCTGGTCCAATCACAGTAATCCCTCTTCTTCTTTGGGGCAGGGGGGTATTGTACAGTTATTATCAATACCTGCAATGTGCACAGTGTGAAAACATTGTGAATGAGGGAAAGTACTGGAATCACACGGTCTGCCAATTTTAAATTATTTTTAAAGAATCAGGTGGAGTCAGACACCGTGCCACTTGTCCATACCACAAAAACAACAAGTTACTGTTGGTGGTGGGACAGTGGATGACTGAAACTTCCAAGAGGTCATTCATTACCACTCACTTAGCACAAATAATTGACCTGCCCGATATGAGCTTGGTGTATTCTGTAGGGTGGTGCAATGTGCAATGTCTTGAGGCATATTAACAGAATTGGACATTCACACATTCACTGTCAGTGAAACTGATGGCAAATGTGGCTGGGGCGGTGCCACCATTGAGAAAGACACCGAAGGAATGGGGTGTTATGGGTATATATTAATAATAGTAATCTGAACCCTAGAACTAGGCTACAATGGTTTCACATGTTCCATATGAATCTCATGGTGGTTATGCTGCATGTGCTTTATTAGGGTGATGTTCCAAGGTATGGCCCCTCCTCTTTCCAAACTTACACACTGTAGTTAAAGATAATTGCACAATACTTGCCCCCAAGAAAAAGTATTTCCACACCCATAATTTCAGTGTAGAAGGTAAAGAAGGATCTTCTTGACTGCACATCATCTTCACAGATGTGCTTGAAGTATCTTGCTTCTGCTGTTGATTTAGCAGCAATGGTAGAAGCTTGTGGAACATTCACCTGTACCATGTCAATGCTGGTATTTTCACTACTACCACCAAAGTCTGTGGTGGGGATGATGACACTACTCCCACCCAATAACCAGCATGTTTAACACATCAGATGGAAACTACACTATATAACTACCAGAAAACATTGTATCAGTGGTGGTAGTTTGTCCAATTCCCACCATATCTTTCACCTCCTCTTGGCTTGTATTAACAAAGAAAGCGGTCATCCTGTCACCACTTGTACCTCCACCCTCATCAGTAGCAGCACCACCACCACCACCAAATTCTTCCTCCTCTTTTGCACACAGAGGGTGTGGTGGACGAATCACAGAGGGTGTGGTGGACGAATTATCTTCTGACAGTAAGCTTTGAAGTCACTCAGTCACAGAAGATGTGATGGGAGTGGTGGAAGTTATAATGTCTTCTGGGGGGCTCTGGAGTCTCTCAGTCACAGGGGATGTGGTAGGGTTGTTAGCAGCACTATCTGATGGGCTCTGCTGCTGACTACTGCAGCTACTACTAGGACAGCCGCTGCTGCTACTGGATTCCTCCACATCTTCAACATTTCTCCATGTCCTCTAACTCATTTTTCCCACACACAAACAGTTCAACAGACAACAGCAGCAAGCTAAGCAAGCTATGCTAAGATTGGTTAACTATCTCTATACTAATGCTCCACAAAGTATTTTTCTTCTTTCTTTACAGCTTTCTACTTCTGCAAATCTCTCTTTCTCACCTACACTTTGCAAAAGGGCAGAAAGTAACAGATTTTTATAGTAGTGGAGCCAGAAAAAAGCACAAGTGGGAAATGGCAAAATTCAATAGCCGTTGCAGAAACACAGTAATTTATTTAATTTTTAATGCATGGGAATTTTCATAGAAAGAGGCAAATCCTGGATTTTCCAAGAAAATTTGTCTTTTTTACCCATCTTTCTTATGGCTTTTCGAATTTTCTTATTAGAAAGAAGTGGGTCTACGTTAAAAATATGCCCTAGGAAACTGCCCTGTCTCTTTAGGCTTATTAAATGCATCTATTTATAATGGAGTATAAAGCAGATTTTAGTGTTTGCTGAGAATTAGTCTGTCTGTTTAATTGCATCCAAATCAGTATATTATGTAAGTACAGGGGGTTTTCATAGTCCAATGCTTACATTATTTCTTCTTGGAAAAAAACCCTCAAATTTCAGCTTAGTGTAACAGCTGATTTGTCTGTTGCTTTAAAGGGATAGTAATGTTTCACAAAAGCATCAGCTCCAATTAATCTTCATAGTATTTGAGCCATAGAGAGTTATTTCAATACTGTCAGAGTTGTAGTTCAAGAGTAATTGAATGATAAAGTATCCCCCTCCCCCACTTTTACCTAGTGTACGCCACCTCCCCTCAGATGTGGAATCTGTTCTTGAGACCATGCAGCTCACAGCAAGGGACAATCTTCTTACTGTGAGCATAAGGAAAACCCTGTCTCCCTTGACAGGTTTGTCAGGTTTTTCCCTTATGCTAATTGAAGATTGTCCCTCTCTGAGATTCATCTGGACAGTCTTGCTGCTCTGGGGTTTTAGTAAAAGGGGCAAGAGGGGGATACTTTATCATTAAATTACTCTTGAACTACAACTATGACAGTATTGAAATAAAACTCTCCACGGCCCGAGTACTATGAAGATTAATTAGAGCTGCTTTTATTGTGAAACATTACTGTCCCTTTAATAAGCAGTTTTTATACAGTTTTAGGGCTACCGCTTATTTTAATTATTTTCTATCTGCCAAATCCAGCTTTAGTCTTCTTTTAAGCAATATTTTCATTAAAGCAAGTCACCTTATACCCTTACATGTTTCACTGCTTGTCTTGCAGCTGGGAAACTGACTTAAAGTGATAGTAGTGTTTCACAAAAAAAGCCGCTCCGATTAATCTTCATAGTATTTGGGCCATGGAGAGTGTTATTTCAACACTGTCAGAGTTGAAGTTCAAGAGTAATTGAATGATAAAGTATCTCCCTCCCTCCCCTTTTAAGCCACCTCCCCTCAGATGTGGAATCTGATCTCTTGACCGGACAGGTCGCAGCAAGGGACAATCTTCTTACTGTGAGCATAAGGAAAACCCTGCCCCCTTGACAGGTTTTCAGGTTTTTCCTTATGCTCACTGTAGATTGTCCCTCTCTGAGATCCATCCGGATAGTCTTGCTGCTCTGAGGTGAGCAGTGTTACATTCGTAAAAGGGGCAGGAGGGGGATACTTTATCATTCAGTTACTCTTGAACTACAACTCTGACAGTACTGAAATAATGCTCTCCATGGCCAAAATACTATGAAGATTACTTGGAGCTGCTGTTTTTGTGAAACAATAATACCCCCTTTAAAATGGATTTAATTTGAATAGTGATTACTTTCCGTGTAACCTGTTAGATGACAGATATATCGACAACACATTGTTTTCCAAGAAGATGTCTCTAGCATCCAAAGGGGTTAACAAAAGTTGCCAATGATGTGACAAATCCATTCAATCTCACACTATTTTTTCAATATCCATGCTGTCTCTTTCAATTACTGTGAGTAGTTCTATGCACAGTGTTTCAAGTTCTGTAACTACATTACTTCAATTTCAATCCACTCCATCTCATACATTTTTATACATTTCGTCTAAACAGTTATATTTCTACTAAAAAAGATGGTTCCACTTATTGGTGATCCGATATGTATCACTCATGTTTAAACTATTAGATATTTATAAGTTGTAAAAGGACAGTCCTTTATACACTATTAGGTTTGTTGTTTATTTTTGTTATGTCTAAAGTCATAATCTGCCTGATGTGCATAGTGTCCCGATAACACTGACATTAGCCTTTATGCCTAGATAAAGATAATAAAAAATTCTTGCTTAATTAATCTCTGTAATATATCTCTAATGTTCCATGTCCTAATCCTTAATTAGAACCTCAAACTCTAATTCTATCTCTAATTTAATAGGGGACAATTAAAAGTTCTTATGATTAAAATTAAAATTTTAGCATTCAAGTTGTTAAAAGACCCTTTCAGGTGCATGAGAATTTAAGGAATTTGCATTTCACCCCTGTTGTGTATTTGGTTTGCCATATAATTGTTCATCTTTTCTTTTGAACATAGAACCCTTAATCCTTAAAGGAGCAGTAAACTTTTTTTTATGAAAATACATATTTTATAGAGCATTTCCTGCTCAATAAAACAGTCACTCCCTCTGCTGTCAGATGTTTTATTCCAAATGTATAGCAGTTCAAATAATCAGGAAGTGAATTTACTGTGCTTTTACTTCCTGATAGTTCTAACTGACAGGAAGGGACAGGCAGTTTCTATCTCATTCTATGGAGAACTGTATGTCTTTGACTTTCCTGACTTACCTCTCCATTAGAATTTAACAGAAAAACTAATTAGAATTTGACCACTAGAGGGCACTGCTAATGTAAAAAAACATGGGTTTAAACTGTAATAACTCTGGAAATGTAAATATCTCGGCAGTGGGAGTACCCTTATTTTACTCAATAGGAAAATCCCTATCCCTATGCAAAATGATTCTCTGTTGGTCTTCTATATTTACTAAATTTGTCAGATCCTTCCATTTTTTTCTATGGAAGTGACTCTTATGCAATTTGTTTTAGAGTTATGTTGACAGGTGCAATGTTTGGATAAACTGTGTAATAAAAAGCCTTTTTTGATGTTCCTTAAGTGTTGGCCAAAACGAGTTCTCAGGTGTTGTGTTGTATGGCCAACATATTGAAACCCACATGAACACGTGATTAGATATATAATAAATTGTGACTCACAGGTCATTAAAGGGATAGTAACACTTCGTTTTAACTTTATTTTATTTTGTGGGCATTAAAAAAAGAATGATATAAGTCTTATCTCTCAAACCTTGATGGTTTAAGAGATATTCACAAGCAAAGTTCCCCTCCCCGCCCCTTTTACCTAGTGTAAGCCATCTCTTCTCATATGTGAGTCTGGTTGTATGACAGTACAGATAACAGAAGGGGACAATTTTCTTTGTATGAAAACAATGAAAGCCCTTCCCCCCTTGACAAGTTTTTCAGCTTTTTCCATTATCTTAATTGAAGATTGTCCCTCTCTGCAGTCTACCTGGGCATCTCCCTTCTGATCTGGTTGAACAGGGGGGGGGGATACTTTGTTTGTGAATATCTCTTAAACCATAAAGGTTTCAGAGATAAGACATATCATTCTTCATGTTTTTTTAATGCCTACAAAATAAAATAAAGTTAAAATGAAGTATTACTATCCCTTTAAGTGTTTTATGGGATAAGTCTTCCCTGCTGTTGTGGAAGTAAAAACATTGCTTTTGTTTGTGATATAGTCAGAAGTAAAACATCTGGTTTTACCACATTTATAATTTCCTGTTATTGGTATTGTAGTTATTGAAATGTTTGTTTTTTGTTTTGGCATTTTGTATTTGCTAGGAGCTATTAAGTTTGTTAGAGTTTTTGCTCTTCTGAAAGTTATTTGTGGATTTTTAGGTAGATCATATTTTAACAGGGGATCATTTGTTAAAATGTCCCAATATTTGTTGAAAATGTGTCTGATATTACTATGGGCACAGTTGTACTGAGTAATAAAAAGGGAACCTATTGAGTAACTATCTGTCTTAATTCCTTTTTTAGAATCTGTTGCAGATGCAGAAAGCATATAGGATCTATCAGAAGATCTTGTTTAAAAAAAAAAAAGCATCAGAGATAAGATTTTTTGGGTGTCCTTTTTGAGTGAATCAATTTATTAAAACATTAGACTGATGATTAAAATCTTCTAGATTGCTGCAATTTCTGTGAATCCTTTTAAACTGGCTGTGAGGTATATTTCTACTCCAGCTTTTATAATGGCCACTGGAGTAATTAAGATAACATTGGAGATAAAAAGACTATAAAGTTAATAAGAAACAAAAATACTAGAGGACACGTAATTAACAACATCATACATCTTGTATAATTGTTATTTCACTATACACAATATCTTGTAGTATAATAATGATTGATCGGTTTAAACACATCACTTTATTTTTACTGTGAAATATATTATAAGCACTCACCTAATCGATTTAGATTTTTTATAGCAGAAAGATCTGCTTCCCGAAAGGGCAAAGAGGTTGAGGACCCAGCATTCCATGGCCAAGCAGTGGAAGGTGTCATGCAGAGGGTGGCAGTTTCCTGGAAGAGTGGCTAGAGGGCAGGCAGCCATATGCCCCATTTGCGACATGTCAGATGCAGGAGGCTCTGCAACAGTAGATATGGCAGAGTGCAGTACTTCAGATTGTAGCATTAGCATCTTAGAAGGGGGGCCCAGAGAGCAAGCCTTGAAAGTCCTGAGAGATTGACCTTTCTTGTGACATGACATGTCCCTCACTGTCTCTTTGACAATTGATGGTGAGTGAATGCATTTCTCTGACAGTTGATGAGTGAGAGCTGCTGTCGCTCTAGTAGCTTATGGGGTTTCTCTAGTGGTTTATAATGGATGAGAGCTGCTGTCTCTATGTCACTTGTTATCGTTGTCTGTTCTGGTTATTTTTTACCATGTGAT
This sequence comes from Rhinophrynus dorsalis, assembly GCA_037306005.1. Taxonomy (NCBI): domain Eukaryota; kingdom Metazoa; phylum Chordata; class Amphibia; order Anura; family Rhinophrynidae; genus Rhinophrynus; species Rhinophrynus dorsalis. The sequence goes on from CM074723.1 coordinate 224,430,236, forward strand.
TTTTTTTTTTGCTTTAGAAAACATGCAAATATGCTATTTTTCCAGCCAAAATTCCCATGCCTAGAAACCACTATCATTTTCTCCATTTTGCTAACCTCACTATATTTTCAGGGTGAACTTTGCTGGTTCTTGTGCTAGGGGCTAAACACAGTGTATGTGGTTTTGGCTATACCAATGCAGTGGGGCAAGTTTGGGACTGTGAGGTCAGTACAATATGTTGTTCTATGGTTACCAGTGTAGTGGGACAAATCAGGGGGGAGTTAGAGGCCCTCCAGCCATTTACAAACTACAATTCCCATCATTCTGTTGGCTAGTGAAGAAAGATGGGCCTTGCAGTATTGCAACAGTTGGAGAGCCTCATGTTTCCCATCTTGCTGCCAGAAAGTGCTGTGGGTCAAGGCTGGAAGGGCAGTATGTGTGGTTCAATGGCTACCATGAGACAAGACTGAGACAGAGCTGAGGATCAGTATTTGTAGTTTTATGGTTACTGTGGGACAAGGCTTAGTGTCAGTAAGAATGTTAATATGGCTACCATTTTATTGGGACAAGACTGGGGATTGCAGAGGAAAAACTGTACTGAAGGCAGCGGGCAGCTGAAAACAGAAAGTGCCATTTCGTCACTTTTATCTTTTCTGACAAACATTTTCACCCATTCCTACTTTGTCTCTCTTGTAGTTTACAGTGTTATTGAGCTCAATGAGGTGCATACTATTTATTGTATCTATGTCGAAACATGAAAATGCAAGTAATGCTCTGTATGTTTATATTAATATATATATATATATATATATATATATATATATATATATATATATATATATTATATATATATATATATATATATATATATAATCTATTGACAAACCCAGTATAGGCTCACATCTTATACTGCCAGAAAAAGATAAGAAGGGCAAAATCCTAAAAATAAAACTGTTACTCAGATGCAAAAACAAAACTACTCAAATATACACAAATATAGACCATCTCTAAAGAATCCTTCCTTCCGCTGAGTGAGCCCAGGTTGCTATATGGGATATTGCTCTCCTGTGCCTCTGATGTTGTTACGACAATAGGGAGACTATAGCCCAACTTTTGGTAGTCTCACTTGATCTGGCAACTCTCTCCTGTGCCATTTCCACCTCATCTCAGGAAATAATGTTACTAATAAGTATGTATATAAAATAACAGCCTTTACTGGGCCTAAAAATAATTAAAATATATTTAAAAATACTTATATGATAACAATCTAATATACCCAAACCTCTCTATTAAACTACTTCTTACAAAAACGCATTCCAGACCAATAGGAAGTCTCATCATCCAAATATTTAAGAGATTTATATGGCTGGTAATCCCATCCAATCAATTTAATAGAAATATACATATTTCATACTTCACGTTATAGTTTCAAAGTGAATCATTCGATCTCCCAGGTGCACTGGATATTTATCTCCAAATTAATTAAGTATTCAACACTGTTCCAAAGATTCACCTGCACTCAAATGGTCTACGTGCAGAAGGAAACTGAGATACTTCAGTGATATCACTAGTTTATTAAAGGAAAATAGTCATATATTGTACACACAACAGAAATTAATAAGCCATTAAAACGTATAGACAGGTGAGATACAATATTGATATAATGCATATTCTGCATGCAGATCGGAAGCAAAACAAATGTGGGGGAAAGATTAAAAAATCCAGTCAGAATACAAAATATTCAGTTCCAGGGGCATGAAGAACACATGCTAGTCAGAACTGGAAAAATATACATGGAACAACTGTTAACTTGGACCCATCACCCCAAAATAAGTGTAGTTAATTTTAAAGGGCATTAAAAACTGCCCATATATTGTACTAGTCATCCTGTATAATATAAATAGTTTTTGAGAAATTAAGCTTTATTTGTTGATGATACAATACAACACTGATTTGGCAAGGTAGTGAGTTCCATAGCCTGGGTACAAGCCAGGAGTAGTCTTGTAGATGTGAGTGAGAGGAAGTTACGAGGGTGGATAAGAGCTGATGGTTTTGTGAGCAGGGAGCCAGAAGGTGAATATTTGGATAGGAGTGAGGAAATATTTTGGGGGGGGGGGGCTCAGGTGAACTTTATAGTTCATTATCAGGATATTGCTTATTACTCTGAATGAAAAGGGAAGCCATTGTAAGGATCAGTTATTGTGAATTTATTGATTAGGTAGCGCTGGCAGCAGTGTTTTGGATAGACTGGGTTGAAGAATGGTGGGTTAGTAGAGGATTGTGGGATTGTGAACTATAGGGGAAAGCAAGGGGATGAGGCATGAACAAGAGGGAGGGAAAATGATCAGCTCAGTTTTGGATAAATCTACTTTGAGTTAGTGAAGGAGAGATAGAGTCAGATGGAAAAATGAACCATGACTGATGGAAAGGGATCTGGGGAGGAGAGGTATATGTAAGTTTCATCATGATGATAGCATAATAAAAGTTCATGAATTTTCAAAGGGATGAGGTGTATATAGAGAAAAGAACTTTGTGTGAACCCAACTGAAAGAAGCAAGGGTAAGAAAGAATCACCTGAAAAAGAAAAGGGGTTGAATGGTAAGCTCTGAACCTAAACAATGTTGTGTCACATACACCAATGGAGAATAAGATTCCTCAGAGGGATAGTGATCAACAGTGTAGAAAGCTACAGGAAGATCAAACAGAATTAGATGGGAGATGTATCCAGAAAACTTGGCCAGCAGTAAGTCTTAACCTTGATGGCAAGGAAGAGCTGTCTCTGGGGAATTTAGGGGTGGTATTAAACTAATTACTTTCTGTGTTGGGCAAATATTACCACACACTGTGTTATGAATGAATCTATACAGATGCCACATACTGGGGCATTTCAAATAGTAAAGCAAGGGGTAAGTTGTTCTCAAACAAAAATAAATATAGCATACTGTGTAGATAGTTTTCATAAAGTGCCACATTCTTCAAGCAAAATGTAAAAGTTGATTTCTCGAAAATGGTTTATTTTAAGCCATAATGGCCAATACAATGTATAGGCATCTTACATTTCAAATAACCCCTGCAAATATAGGATAACAAAAGTAAATTATGCTGGTATTCACACTCAGATTTAAAACAATACATAACACTTTCGTCCGATTTCAACTCATAATACACCTAGCAAAGCTAAATGACTTGAAGGTGTTGTTTGGGCATGATGTGAATTGAAGTTGAACAACTGACACCTACTCCTTAGAATACTATGTGCAAGACAGTTTGAGCCACTGCTGGGGTTATAAAGGTTTTAGCCAGCCATGCTTGTGATTTCAAATAATCACTGCAAATATAGGATAGCAAAACTAAAATATGCTGGTATTCACACTCAGATTTAAAACAATACATAACACAGTTAATCATTGTAGGTGAATTAGTGACAATGCGGTTTTTGGCTACAGGACAGGAGAAGGAAGAAGGTACTAGTCAGGTATATTGATTACACAATGCAGGATGAACATCTCCTTGCATTTTTACATTTAAAACTCCACTCAGTGAAAAGTTAGGGGGGGATTTCAAGAACTTTTGCTAATGCTTTATTAAATAAAGAGCAACAGTGAATGTGCTGCCTACACCCATTTATTTCATAGACCCATAAAACAAGAGCTATGCCTTAATTAGAATAACATACAGAAAATACATAATTCTTTTTCTAAACAAAGTAATAGCTAATCCAACATCAAAATCACCAAAGTATTATTTTTTTAGGTGAAATGGTTAATTTCAAATGTTTAACAATACAAAAAAGCAAAAACATGTTTTGATTTTAAAAACAACGCATTCAAGGGTGAACCACACTTTCCAGCTAATCAGCTTCTTGTTGGAGGGGTCACAAATGCACGTTTCGTCATCCCTCTGGTTAATTAAAATTTCCCTCAGATTGGATCAGGAAACAGACCAAAAGGTATCGTTATGGGAATATTTCTCTTCTTTTGTTATGCCGGGGACAGCTAAAGTTTAAGGGGTCATTGGACTGACTCCTTAATCTTCTGTTATAGGGGCACTTTACAGAAGAAGAAAGAAGAAGAGGAAAGAAGAAAAAAATAAAGAGACTTAAAGAATAAGCATTAAAGAGGAACACTAGGATGCAGGAGACCCCGCTGGACCTCAGAGTTACAGGTAAATTTTACTGCTATGGGTAATGGGATAGCGTTAGGGCTAGTATTTTTAAACTTTATAGTTAATGTTAGGTGTAGCATAGGGCCAGGTGTGGGGTTAGTGTTTCGGAGGTGAATGACTCTTTTTAGCTCATGCTCAATGTTTGACACTGTATCAAAGTTCAAATGTTAGCTAGTTTCCTTTGATGTTCCCATTTTTCTTGCTATTTAGCATTTGTCGTGGGAAGAAACAGCTATAACGAATGTTGGGTCACAAGTCAAGTTCTGGCTGTCAATGCTCATTATTGTTCATGTTGGTTGGACAAATGATTTCCAACAGTACAAGTGTGTGTGTACCGGCCAGAACTCATTTTTGCCCTACCGGTTGTTTTAACTGTTTGAATTGAATTGAGCTATAAGATTCTTATGGGGTTATGTGCAAAGGTGTGCTAAAGAGGTAATAAAGTGGCAATGATGTTCCCAGTGATATCACTTTTCCAGTTCCTATGTTTTTTTTATGGATTCAATGCACTAAGACTTCTCAAACTTTGGAGATCTTAGTGCATAGGCTCTATAGAATAGAACTGGAGAAGTGGGAGGAGATTCACTAAGTGGTAATAAAGACATGATAAAGTGGAGATAACTTCTCCAGTTATATCACTTCTACAGTTCCTATGTTATTCTATAGAGCCTATGCATTAAGGTCTAAAAAGTTTAAAAAATCCTACTACATAGGCTCCATAGAATAACATAGGAACTGGAGTGATAAACTAGAGAAGTCATCTTCACTTTATCATCTCTTTATCACCGCTTAGTGAATCTCCCCATGATATCAATGGAGAAATCATCTCCAGGTTATCACCTGTTTATCACACCTCAGTGCATAACCCCCTTCAAGTTGGAGAGATCTTAGTGCATAGGTTCCACAGAATAGCACAGGGACTGGATCGGAAGTGATCTCACTGGAGATGTAATCTCCTTTTTATCACCACTTTATTACACCTCCACAAGCTCTAAGGTTCAAATTTATGTATCAGTTCATGTCAGTCCAAAGATCACATTCATTCATCAGCATTTTATATTGATTGGCCATTCAGCCAAACAGCTCTTCAATAGCTATCATACTCTTGTATATATTTATTTACAATAATATAAAAGATGTTACTCAGAAAGATGCTTGGAGACTAAGGGCCTTATGCTCAGTTCTGGGACAAACAAACTGTACCATAGAATACAAATAATAATTCCCATTCATGTAAATTGTCTTGTTAACACTTTGAGTGCTGGAATGCAATTCATTGTGTGTCTTCAATTGCTTGCTTCCCAGTGTGCTGGAGATTGGAGACCTCTAGCATTCAAGTGGTTAAAGCCTGATTTAAATCATCATGAATTTTTATTTGTCCCTTATGGTGCGATTGGTTTGCTCCAGAATTGCTCCACTTCTTTTTTGAGCAATTGACCTTGGTCATTTTTTCTTTTACTAAAACACTATCCTATTGAACCTAACAACTATCACTGAATATTATCTTCAACAGAACTAAAATTACAGGAAAAAGACATTTAATTTGTTTTAAGATAAATATACCCAATAATTACAGGGATACAACACTTAAAGCAGAACTTTTATGCTAATAAAATTGCCCCCGAATATATTACTAACCTAGCGATATGCAAAGTTATACTATCCTTAAGCTCAATAAGTCAGTGGTATTGCAGTAAAAACACATCTTCTGCACAGAGCTTGAAAGAGAAGTTCTGTGCGACTGTGCGGTCAGTCTCTTCCGGTGCCTTAAAGGGATAGTAATACTTCGTTTTAACTTTATTTTATTTTGTAGGCGTTAAAAAAACATGAAGAATGACATAAGTCTTATCTCTCAAACCTTTATGGTTTATGAGATATTCACAAGCAAAGTTTCCCCCTCCCGCCCCTTTTACCTAGTATAAGCCATCTCTTCTCAGATGGGGATCTGGTTGTAAGACCAGACAGATAACAGCAGGGGACAATCTTCTTACAATAAAAACAATGAAAACCCTGCCCCCCTTGAAAAGCTTTTCAGCTTTTTCCCTTATCTTAATTGAAGATTGTCCCTCTCTGCAATCTACCTGGGCACCTCCCTTCTGCTCTGGCTGAACAATGTGACATCAGTAAAAGGGGCGGGAGGGGGACACTTTGTCATTGAATTACTCTGGAACTACAACTCTGACAGAATTGAAATAACACTCTCCAAAGTCCAAATACTATGATGATTAATTAGAGCTGCTTTTATTATGAAACATTACTATCCCTTTAAAGCACCAAGAAATGCCACTCACCAATGTTGGCAGTGAATGGAACAGACAGCGCATACTCAGAGGTAAATTTCGTCTAAGATGTTTGAGCTGTCTGTCCTCTGTTTCCTGCCGATGTGTTTTTTTCTGCAATACCACTGACTTAGGGCTCGATCCAAATGTTGGCGTCGCCAGAAAAAACTGGAGGCGCTGGTTTTAACGTCAATTGAGCAATGCAAATGTTCTACTAGAAACAAGCGACGCCAGTTCTGAAACAGACATCGCCTGTCGCCAGAACAGCAAGATCTCACCCATAGAGGATAATGTACAAACGACGCCAAAAGCTATTCAAATGTTGGAGTTAGGGCTAACTCGCGTTAAATTGCAACATTTATCTCCAGAAATCTAACGCCTATTTTTTTTGGAGTACAGCCCACAAGTAAGAGTAGAAAACCAACGTCTCCAGTTCTGAACAGCATTCTCTGTGCTTTTCCCTACCCAGCCACTAGGGGAACACAGAGAAGGCTTTCAGCACCATGGACAGCTTTGAATGCCATAGGGATGTGCACTGCTCACCCCTGTGGCATTCAAAGGGTTAAAATCAATAAAACTAGTACACCAAGCACTACACAATGCCCCCTTCCACATCCCCCCCCTTAGTATGTCACATATATTGCATATATGGGACATACTAACCCCATCCACATCCACCTCATGGACTTCCATGTAGTGGACAAATCTGCCTTTTATTCCACAATTAACCCTTTGAGTACCAGAGAGGTAGGAAAGCATTGCTTAGCATGTTTCCTACCCCTCTGGTACCCAAAGGGTTAATAGGCAAAGTATGGACTACATACCATGCCTGTATATATGTGTGTGTGTGTGTTTTACACTTTTTTTTATTAAAATACTATTATTACACATTAGTTTAACTTAGCTCTCATTCATTTTTAACCCCCTACCTCCTGTGTCCCATTGCTATTAGTACTTTTGCTCCACTCTTCTTCAAACTGAGAGTGGAGCAAAAGTACTAAAAGCAAAGGGACACAGTAAGTATGGCATCATTAATAGTTGAGATCTAAGTTAACCCTTTGAGTGCCAGAGTGGTTCGCAACGTATTGCAAAGCAATGCGTTGAGTACCACTCTGGCACTCAAAGGGTTAACATACAACTGAGGGAGCAGCCTGCACTGTGAATGCAGCGCTTCCCTCAGCTTTAATTATGCATACTTTATTTTGTAATAAATCATTTATTTGTCTTATTTATTTTTACTAATACATTATTTATTTATTCTCTTGCTGCGGGCGGCTGTGAAGCCCGCAGCATAATAAACCCTTGTGCAGAGAGGCATTGGCGACAGCGGGAGGAGGGGACAGAGACATTGGAGGAAGCGGGTGGTAGGCTTGTACTTGCTGCCCGCTTCCTCCAATACCTCTCCTCTAGCGGTGGCATTGTGCCAGGCTGCCTGATCGCCTTGTGCAATTCGTCCCTTTGCACAAGGCGTTGTAGTTGTACAACGCCTTGTGCAAAGGGACGAATTGCACAAGGCGATCAGGCAGCCTGGCACAATGCCACCGCTAGAGGAGAGGTATTGGAGGAAGCGGGCAGCAAGTACAAGCCTACCACCCGCTTCCTCCAATGTCTCTGTCCCCTCCTCCCGCTGTCGCCAATGCCTCTCTGCACAAGGGTTTATTATGCTGCGGGCTTCACAGCCGCCCGCAGCAAGAGAATAAATAAATAATGTATTAGTAAAAATAAATAAGACAAATAAATGATTTATTACAAAATAAAGTATGCATAATTAAAGCTGAGGGAAGCGCTGCATTCACAGTGCAGGCTGCTCCCTCAGTTGTATGTTAACCCTTTGAGTGCCAGAGTGGTACTCAACGCATTGCTTTGCAATGCGTTGCGAACCACTCTGGCACTCAAAGGGTTAACTTAGATCTCAACTATTAATGATGCCATACTTACTGTGTCCCTTTGCTTTTAGTACTTTTGCTCCACTCTCAGTTTGAAGAAGAGTGGAGCAAAAGTACTAATAGCAATGGGACACAGGAGGTAGGGGGTTAAAAATGAATGAGAGCTAAGTTAAACTAATGTGTAATAATAGTATTTTAATAAAAAAAAGTGTAAAACACACACACACACATATATACAGGCATGGTATGTAGTCCATACGTTGCCTATTAACCCTTTGGGTACCAGAGGGGTAGGAAACATGCTAAGCAATGCTTTCCTACCTCTCTGGTACTCAAAGGGTTAATTGTGGAATAAAAGGCAGATTTGTCCACTACATGGAAGTCCATGAGGTGGATGTGGATGGGGTTAGTATGTCCCATATATGCAATATATGTGACATACTAAGGGGGGGGATGTGGAAGGGGGCATTGTGTAGTGCTTGGTGTACTAGTTTTATTGATTTTAACCCTTTGAATGCCACAGGGGTGAGCAGTGCACATCCCTATGGCATTCAAAGCTGTCCATGGTGCTGAAAGCCTTCTCTGTGTTCCCCTAGTGGCTGGGTAGGGAAGCACAGAGAAAGCTGTTCAGAACTGGAGACGTGGGTTTTGGATTTTCTGACTGAACTTGATACTTTGCAGTGCTGTGATTGGCTGTGGTGCTAGGTAACATTTTTATCGTGTGTTTTTAGGTAAGATTTTCTATGCGACGCAGGGTTAAGATTAACGTGTATTTTGTTGGTTATCGCTCGTTAGGCTTTCTAGGTAAGGAAGATTTGAATCTCACGTTACCTGGTCTTGCTTAACGAGCGAAGGCAGTTTTTTTCTTCACGTTGGTTTTAACGCCAACATTTGAATCGAGCCCTTAGTGAGCTTAAGGATAGTAAACTTTACATATTGCTAGGTTAGTAGTATATTCGGGTGCAAGTTTATTAGCATGAAAGTTCCTCTTTAATACTGAAAAATATACACATATTGCAGGAGTTATCCTGCGGAGTAAAACAAGGGTTCTCCCACTGCTGAGAGATTGTTTAATGAAAAGTCATTGAAACTGCGAATTTCATTTTTGGGTACAGTACCTCCATGACCTTAATTTTACAGTGGTGCTATTGCTACAGCAGTCTATGAAGGTTTGTGGTCAACTGACCAGAGCTGACCAAAGACTGCTGTAGTAACATTTTAGACTATGGAGGTGCAGTATCCAAACAATGCAAATTTGATCTCTAATAACTTTTGCATGAAACATCTCTCAGCAGTGGGAGAGAGATTGTTTTACTTTCAATATGAAGCATTACTATCATTTAATCAAATACCTTATCAACTGCTTATTTACAGTGAGATAATTTGAACTCATCAAAAAATATTTTTATCTCTTTTAACAAATTCAGAGAGAAAGATCTAAGCCTGCTTGCAAACCTATACATTTAAAATACCCAGGCAATTTCCATCTAAATAGACACCATCTGTTTTATAGCAGCCTTACATAGCTGGCCTAAATCATTATGCCACAATGATAGCACACCTATTTTCTTAGTGCCATTGCCAATTTCTTATTAAATTTATACAGCATTGCTCTATAGCATTCTGAGATTTGGCTATATTCCAGAATAGCCTTGGCACAACCTCATACCACATTAAAGTTATTTCTGGGAATGCCAATGTGATTTGTGAAAACTCTCTAAGCAAAGAATAAAATAAATCAATATATTTTTTATGGCCTAATTTGCTGCCACCATCATGAAAAAAATATTTTAGGCCTACCTTGTAAAGTTTGGAAATTTGAAAAAAGACAAAACCTGCATCATTATCATCCCTAGTTGAACTTCCATCTGTTGTGGACTACAACTCCTACCATACTCAATGAGTCATTGGCTAGAGTTGTAGTCCCCTAAAACTCTAAGTCCAGCAGTTGATTACCCCTGCCTTATGGGCTAAAGTACCCTCCAGTCTGTTCTATTATAACCCCATTTGCCACCACACAGACAGCTAATTTTCCCTTTCTTTGCCCTCTATCTTTACTGGCTAACTGAGTAGCTTTATGATACAAGCTTTCAAGGCAATTTAGGCCTCTTCATCCATATTTAGAATGTAGGCTGAATACAATATACATGACAGGTTATATATTCCTGCAAATAGTTTTTAAATTTAAATTCCACTGGATGTGAATCTCTTATCACCACTGTCTATGTAAATCAGTCTCTAGACTCCAGAAGAGGTATATCTTTGTAGCTGGCCAAGTGATACAAGATTTATTTTCCTTTTGCTGTGTAAATAGCACCAGTAAAGATAGCTACACCTACGGAGTGTATGGGTTAACCCTCCAAGCACAGAAGGGGTTTACAACTTATGCTCACAATGCCTTGTGCACCCCTCTGGCACCCAAAGGGCCCAAAATACATGTATTGTGTGTAACAATGTGACATAAATTCCTTGTCACGGTTCAGATTACGGTTCATCTTTTTATACTCCCAGATCTTTCTGTCTCTCTGTGTCTTAAAATTTTCATTTAGTATAGACACCATGAGATAGTTAATGTTGTGATTAGTTTTGCAAACATGTTGACCCTCAAGATGTTCTCAACAGGAAAATTTGTCATTAATGTTGTAGTTTTGATGGGAACATGGTATGGGCACCTTATCTATGTTACATATAGGTGTACAGGTTCCAAATGTCTTTTGTAGATAGGGAGCTCTTTACCAACAGTTGTTTCAGGTTAGGGGGCTGTTTGTAGGAGAGGAGCGATTTGTTTTACCAATATTCTTTTTAATCTGCTGTCAGTAGCTAGTATTGTTTGGAGCTCCTTTGAGATTTTGCACAGCACTTCAAGCTGGGGATGTAGGTGACTACTAATCTGTTCTCATCCTGTCATTGTTTGTATTCCAGGACATTTCTTCATCTGGATACACTGGTGGCTATCTGAATTTGGATGTTGATGACCTTGGCATTATATCAGCGACAGATAAACATACCTGGGAACTTCTAGTTGAGGGCTACCCGGAGGGTAGCCCTCTATTCAGCAGTGGGTGACAAAAATGACGCTAATCGCGTCAAAAAGGGGCGGGGCTTGCCGCGAGTGTGTGGGGGGGGACTTAACCCTTTAAGTGCCAGAGTGGTAGGAATGCATTGCAAAGCAATGCATTCCTTACCACTTTGGCAGTCAGAGGGTTAAAGGTGTCACACAGAAGGCTGGGGACGGAGGAACAGCAGGAGAAAAAGCGGATGTGGTAGAGTTTCAATAGAAACTCTCCACATCCGGAGGAATCAGCCTCTGCCCCGGAGACCCGGTAAATCTCTGTCAGAACCGGAGTCTCCGGGGCAAATCCGGAGAGTTCCCAGGTATGCAGATAAATCTCAGTAAAATAATAGCACTCACCAGTAACCAACTAAAACCTGGTTTGGGAAATGAAATGCCTGATAATAGTTACATTCCCATAAAAATGAAAAGCATTATAATAGATCAATTGCCATAAAAATACTCAAATAGAGTCCAGTAAATAGTGCAAGAGAAGTTAATTATGTCTGCTTCACATAAATATTCTGTTAGATCAATGCTTATTTGTCAGATGCACAAACCGAAGACTGGTAATTTTATATTCATATTTTCTTCTTTTAAAAAGAAGTTTAGTTACAAACAAAAGTACATATTGAATAGTTCACTGGAGATCACTTATGAATCCTGTAGATCCAGAAAAATAATTATGGTAATCAATATGTCCCAATTTTCATGTAACTGGGTCTTAGATGGAAGCAGGTATTTCTTAAAGGTCTGTATTTTCTGGAAAGTCTTTTATATTTCTGTGCTGCTGTGTATATCCTGAGGTCCCCTTTGGTGATAACCACATGTAAAAAAAAGAAAAAACACAGCACCCCAGAATAATCTAAGTGTAGTATATAAGAAAACACACCAGGAAAAAAAAAGACTGAGAATATATTTAATTGAAAACACAATAAAATATACAACATTAAATATGTACAGAGTAGACTAAAAAATATAAAATAATTAAAGGGCAAAATGTATGTATCATCATCAAGCACACTCAATTAAATGCTTATATTGCAGAGTAAGCCCCCACAGTGAGTTCGCTCGCAATGGGGGAGATGCACTAAGGCATGATAAAGAGGTGATAAAGGGGACATGACTTCTGCAGTGATATCACTTCTCAAAGCCCTATATTATTCTGTTAACCCAATGCACTAAGATTTCTCCAATAACATAGTGCATAACCCCCATGTGTCTTCTAGATATCAAACATAGTAATTGTCTATATATAAAAATACTGTGCTCACCGGGAAGAAGTTCCTGTGGTTAGCACTTCGAAGGACATATTTGAAAACAAGAGAAATCTCGATGTATTCTTCCAGGTACAATATTTTCTAAAATCAAACAAACAAAAATAAATAAATGAAGTCAATATGGTGATTTCGTAGTTCCCACAGGATATAGTCAGATGTACCTTCTGCTTTCAATAATTCTTGTTGCTTCTGTTCTAACACTCTTAGTAATAAAGTACCACAAATTAGTCCAAATTTGAATTAAATGAGATCAAAGCATTTCAAGTTGTATTGTGCTCCTTTGTCTGGACCAAAATGTAAATAATTAAGAGAATGCTAAATGTGGCAGGATCCCCTTTTAAACTTGCATCAAACAATCAAGGAATTTTCCTCACCACGTCTGGAGATAACTAGGATTAAAGCATTTCATTTTAATCCTGAAGTCCTTAACTTAAAAATGGGATATGCAAATTACAATATGTTTTTAATTAGATTCTCACTTTATGATACATTCAATCAAGGATAAATGTTTTATTAAATGGGGGCTTTTTTGTCCCATGACGAAAGAATATATGTTCTGGAGGTATGATATTACAATAGTTTATATCACATATTTCAAGTTTTATTTTCAATTGCCATATTAAATTATAGTCTTGTCAACTTGCTATGAGAGGCCACATATCAGGGAGATTTGTATATGTAGACAAAAACACAAACCTGCGCTCATCTATGTAAAATAATATGTGTGCCCTGTAATGTGCATATATAATATTTGTTAGTAAATATGTGCCCTATAATGTGCATATATAAATATTTCTGAGAAAAATTAATGAGAATTTAGTAATCACAAATTGGCCAAGTTGTGGGTAAGCGTGCCACCACGCCATGGTATCTCACTTTCCGGCAAGTACTACTCTAATACAACTAAAACCCTATCTAGATTAAAAATCCCTGAGGAGATGTTTTTGGAAGCGTGTTGGAGCAGGGACCCTTTAAATATTTTCTTCACAATGCTTGTGGGTCCCAGTGTGGTGCAATTAAAAACAGAAGACAAACAACAGCACAAGGAACAGCATGGTATGCTATGTAGGGGGTCGGTCCCCTTCTTTCCCCTCCCCCTATTCTTCTGTAACCTCCTTCCTACTTTCTACACCACTCATCCCTGTGCTTTTCCCTCTCTTTTCACTCATAATTATATATTTCTTTTACGTATACTGCCCCGCAGTATTTTTTTTTTTTTTTACTAGATTACTAAAGAGTCTGTTTCCTTTTTGTTTATATAAAGATTTCATTATGTGTAGATGATTGTGCTTCAATTAACCTTGAACAATCATATCCGAGTTCTTGTGATGTAATGTTTTCTATCTGTAATTTATCTATGTTTACTTCAGATATACTTGTATACTTATTATGTTTCATACATGCTTTGTATTTCTTTATAACTCTCAATAAAGATTTGTAAAAAAACAAAAACAAAATAGAAGACAAACAATATAAAAAACATATGAACTGGACTTACCTATGTAAACACCTCAGTAGATATGCATAGTGAGTGTGTGAGAGGATTGTGGAACCAACAATCTCCTCCTTAAAGGTACTTTACAGGGCACACATATTATTTTACATAGATAAGCGCAGGTTTGTGTTTTTGTCTGTCTATTTTCACTTTGGGTCTGTACCTGAGATTTTGGGGACTGGAGAACCCTCTCATTCTCTGCTGCTGTCTTTGTATCTGTTTCTATTATTCATATCAAAATTATATATTTACATGGATATGTTATGTGAGCTGGCGCTTTGAGTATTCTTTCTTGTATTTGTATATGTGTTCAGGGGACTCTGGGTCCATGATAACTAAATTCTTAGGCCATTTTATTACTATGTAACATATCCTGATTCAGTGAAGAAGATCTCACGATTAGGCATGGGCAACATTTTTCGCCTCAAAAACAGAAACAGTAGAAAAATCACTGATCAATAAATTTTTTGCAAAAAATGTGGGTTTTTTTTGCTTTTTTGCCTAGCTCCTTACATTGAAATCAATGGGAAGACTAAATTTTTTCCAGCCTCAAGGCAAGTTTCCCTTCTTTTCCTGCAGGTATGGGGGGTCGGCTGGGGTATGAAAAATGAGCAAAGGAGGTTTACACCAAATATCCCCAAATTTTGTGTGATCAATAAACTTTGATCCAAGTTCCTTCCTGATATTGCTGTTAGCTCTGTGCAACTGTGAGAAGACAACAAAGGAAAATTATCCTAAATACTCCAAAATTCTGTATGACTGACCAAGAAGACACAGGTAGCCATGATCCAAGTTTATTCCTGCTCTGCCTGTAATATCTGTCATAGGACATCTGAGGGTGTGAGAAAGGAGCAAAGGAGGTTTATTCCAAATACCCAAAGCATTTTTTGTGACAGAGTAGACACAGGCAACTGTGATCCAAGTTCCTTCTTCCTCATCTTGCTGTTATCTCTGTGTCAGGGGAGTCTGGAAATGTAAATACAGCACAATTCTGTGTCAGTGACTGGGAACACACAGGCAGAGGGGATCCAAGTTTTCTCCTGATCTGGCTGTTATTTCTATGCTAGGGGAGTCTGGGGGTGTGAGAAGGGAGCAAAGGAGCTTTACCATAAATGTCCCAACATGTTGCGTGACCAAGTAGACAGAGGAGCTGTGATCCAAGTTTTTCCTGTTTTGGTTGTTATTTCTGCGTCAGGATAGTCTGGGGGTGTGAGAAGGGAGGAAAGGAGAAATACCCCAAATACCCCAAAATTCAGGGTAACTGACTGGGAAGGTACATGCAACCAGGAGCCACATTGCTCCCTGATATGGCTGTTTTCTCTGTCCAATGGGAGATGTGGGAAAGAAGCAGTTGAACAGGGAGTGTGTGTGTATCTTTTCTAACAGTCATAGGGACAGGGGGTAGTTAATTAAAATAAGTGATTAAATAATACAAATTGATAGGTGACAGGCATCCTGTGTCTGGAGCAGGCTGGCACTAAATGAGATTGAGTATTTTGTAGAGATCCAAGGCAAGACATCACACACAATCAATTCTATTGTTTACTTTAAAAGTAAAAAAACACACACAGTAGTGGCGTAATGTCCAGAAAACAGACATGTAGGCGGAGAATGAAAGGATTAGGATCAGTGCAAGTGGCAATTCGAAACTGACTGTAGCCATTGATGCTGCAGGTTCTGCAGTAACTCATGGTTATCTATCTCCTCCCAAGGAGGATGCAGTTTGTCAAAGTCCCACCTAAAGTTCCACCAGCACCAGCACCAGTACTATTTTTAACCATCGAAAATTACTAAAGACTAAAACAAGTCTCATTCCAGTGTTGAAGGCATAGTGCAAGAAGGTGTAGCAGCTCAACCAAGTGCCTTTCAGGCTACATTAGTGTGATGCTACTGACTCCCTTTAGGCACATGGAGAGCAAGGGCCCATGCCTGGGATACCCTTCCAGTTAGGGAGACCTGCAAATTGACTTTAGCCAGACTCAGGGACAGAACCTGATTCCATTAATTCCAGTATAGTAGTATATTTTCACCAATATGCCTTATTTGTAGCATCATGATACACATTTATTCAGAATGTAGAAGTGTAATGAAGTAAAGGGAGTAAGGGGGGGTGGGAATAAGGTAAGTGATAAATGGTTGAGATAATGGACTGTGTTGATAAATTGGTGCTCGGATTCACATATAAAACTAAAATATACAAATATGTTATATATGTATGCGTTTGTTAGGCCCCCAAATATATGGTCTGCTACTATCCTGGCTGACTGAAGTGTGTGGTGTGTCTACAAAGAAACATGTATGTATGTATATTTTTATTTATATAGCACCAACAGGTGTACTTACCATTTTACAGTTTACATTTAGTATAGGAGGGGTACAGTGCAGTAATTACGTGGTTATATTTGAACACCAGGCGATTATACATTGGGATACAAGGTCCTTGCCCCATAAAGCTTACAATCTAACTATA
This sequence comes from Rhinophrynus dorsalis, assembly GCA_037306005.1. Taxonomy (NCBI): domain Eukaryota; kingdom Metazoa; phylum Chordata; class Amphibia; order Anura; family Rhinophrynidae; genus Rhinophrynus; species Rhinophrynus dorsalis. The sequence goes on from CM074723.1 coordinate 224,446,841, forward strand.
GGATGGGTGACATACAGATACAAGCAGATAGAGAAGGAAGTGCAATATTTGACATATGAGATAATGTTTCAATATTACGTTAGTGCTACATTTAAACGGTGCTCGTTTAGCTTGGATTTGAAGATGTTGAGGGTGGAGACTTGGTGAATTCTGGGTGGTAGGGGGCAGTGAGGGAAAAAGCCTTCAGTCGTGAAACAGTGATAGTGGTTAAAGGAGCAGAGAGTAGTCCACCATGCGTGGTGTATAGAGGACGTACAAGTATATGGTGGGATATCAAAGATGAAATATAAGTTGGGGAAAAGTGTTGGAGAGCCTTGAAGGTGATGAGGAGGATTTTGTATGCAATACGTTGCTTTATGGGAAGCCATGACAATGATTTTAAAAGTGATGGGGTGGGTACTGTTCTGGAGGAGAGGAAATGTATTCTGGTGGTCAAATTAAGAACTGATTGTAGAGGAGCGATAAGGCTAGCAGTCAGACCCAAAAGTAAAGAGTTGCAGTATTTCAGGTGAGAAAGGATAAGAACATGCATGAGAGTTTTTGCTGTAAAGTGAAAGAGAAATAGTCAAATTTTTGCTATATTTCGAGGAAAGAAGCAACATATTTTAGTTTCTTCAGTAACATGGGTGGTGAAGGAAAGAGAAGAGTCAAAAGTTAACACGAGGCAGCATGCCTTGTCTGCAGGATAAATTGTGGAGCCCTCGATAGTTATAGAAAATGGAGGTACTGTGCAGGATTTAAACATAGCAAAATACAAATGGATAGCAATCAATATGCTAAACATGCAAATATGTAATCATTAAATACTTAGAGAAGACATAGAATATGAAGTAAGCGATCTGCCAGTAATACAATTATTTATCAAACAACCCTGAAAAAGAGAGGAGGAGAGCACTCCTTTAACAAATCAAATAATAATCAACGATACATATAAATATATAACAATTTTATAATAATGCTATAGAGTTAACATAAGAATAAATATATAAATATTAATATAGAAAATATTAATACTGAGTGAAAAATAAAACATTTATAAAAAATGTCCCAATAAATCAGTCGCAAAAATAAAGTAAATATCTCCAAATCAAATAGAAAAATAAAGATAAGACGTGCTCACAAAGATGGACTTCAACAGCAAGCTGGGTACTTAAGCAGCAAGCAGTATTAATGCAGTGAATCTTTTCCGTCTGGCTGCTTCTGTATCTAGAGATGTATGTGTATAGAACCGCTTGCAATAAAGCACTTTGGTGATACACAACTTTAGAATAAATGTTATAAAGTCTCTCTGATCAGGTGAGATGTTATGCAGCTTCGCCCTTTTGGGGCGAGATGCTACGCAAGCTCCACAGGTGTTAAACCTGCATCTCTCCTGTCTTGATATATGTTATTGGGCAGGGGGATATCAGATCAATCAATTCCCTCTTGTCTTTAAGCTGAACACCAAGTAAGTAGAGCAGTCTATAGTATTAGAAACCTTTCCTATAGAGCAGGTAAATGAGGCAAACATTTTGTTCCTCCTTCTGCACCCCTTAGAATTTATTTAAAGCAACTAAAACTTCAGGGCCATTAAGTATTTAATAACATTTTTTGATTAAGTTAAGTTATTTTTACTTCTGGACTGCTAGCCAGGTTTTCAGCAGATTGTTTCACAATGCATTTGAGACCTCTGTCAAACAGAAGTGGTTACAGTTACAAGCCCACTCTAAATAAATGTGAATTGCTGATTCTTTTTATTTGTCCCATGGTACTGTTGGTTTCCCAGAACTTCTGTTCTTAGCATACTTGGGAACTCTTCGGATTTGCCCCGGAGACTCTGGTTTTGGCACTTCTTTACCGGGTCTCTGGGGCAGAGGCTGAGTCCTCCGGATGTGGGGAGTTTTTAAACTCTACCCACTTCCACTTTTTCCCCTGGTGTAGCTCCTTTCCCCCAGCCTTCTTTTAAGCCCTCCCCCGGCACTCGCATTAAGACCCACCCCTTTTTGACGCGATGTGCATCATTCTTCACACCACCCATGGCCCCAGAGGACTACCCTCCGGGCAGACAACAATAAAACATTTCCAGGCATGGTTCTTAGTATATCAGTTTCCCTGTTTCTCTCGAGGTGAGATGTATATTGACTGTGGAGTGGGGGTCTTACTTTTCATTTGAATACTACTTTTCTAGCTAAGTGGTTATTGCTGAATTTCAGTTGTGTAGTTCTACAGATTTTCTTTTACACAAACTACTCTTCATGCACATGAACAATTAAATTCATAACTTCAGAACTTCAAAGTATAATTTATAGGTCACCATGTGGGATTAAAAATAAAACACATTCAGTTATGGTCAAAGTTTCAGATTAAAGGGAATGCCAAATCAAAGAGCATTACTTTGGGATGCAAGAGATATTTCTTGAACCTATTAAATGAAAAATTATAATGATATAAATGTAGAATGGAGCAAAGAGTAATAACGTTATAGAGTATTTTTAAAAATTATTCCCTATGTGTTGAACATTGGTGTTAAATAAATAGTAAAAGTTTATTCCTGCTATGTAAATAAGGTTTACTCAAAAATTATTACAGGTAAACTTTTAAAATTATTACCGGTAAACTTTTTATTATTAAACTGTCAGAAAGTGCTTTTGTAAAAAAAGAAAAAAAAAAAGGTGGCGGATTTGTTATTAATGTCTGTGGAGAGCTATGGTCTGACATACAGCTCTCCATGAATACAACAGCAACAACAACCAGGGCAGGATTTATAATAAGGCAGAGTAGGCATCTGCCTACAGGCGCACCACACAGAAGGGTGCCTGTCATTGGGATCGTTGTTGTTTTTTTTTTTTTTTTTAATTAACCTCGCTGTGCATCACCGTGCATCGGCGGGGGGTAATGAACTCCTCGTTCTGTCCCCTTTATGTGCCATGGCCGGATGTGAGACATGAGTGACAGAACTTGAACAGCAGATCTGAAGCTGGAGGAGCACTACTTCCACCTCCTCACTTGCCGGAACTGCCCTGCCCTCTCCCAGACGCTGCAGGGAACCCACGAACAGCACAGCCATAGAGGAGCTGCCTGTACACAGTCGGTCACACTTTTTTTTTGGGGGGGAGTGCCTCAGATTTCTGTGCCTACAGGCTCCTGAGATGTAAATCCTGTCCTGACAACAACTGTTGACCAAGCTATCAAATTGCACATTTCTAAAAATAGGGCTTCAAATCTGTGATTTTTGCAGTGAGTAAAATCTTATATGCCAACAAATATAATTATCTACAAAGAGTATTATAAATAGGAATATGTGTTGTCACAGGTGTACTGAAGTAAAAGTAAATTAATTTGTGTGCAGGAAAAAAGAATCAGTTGCATATCTATCTTATCTAATGACTAGGAATGTGCAAAAATGTTTGCATCTAAATAAAACATGAAACAATGGCACAGGAATTCCTGTGATAAGCACAATTTCTTTCTGCTTTTTCACACTTTTTATTGTATTGAAATCAGTGATGATAATAATGTATCACACCCCCTCCCCTCCTATCGTGGAGTTTGGCCCATGTATTATTATTGTGCTAAATATAGAAAGGGTGTTACTTTCCAACAGGTGTCTGTCTGTATTTGTGAGAGAGAGAGAGAGAAAAAAAACAACAGATTGACCCCTAGACCACCAAAGAAAGGGAGCTGGAATTGCTTGATAAGAGTATTGATGATAGCCTGTTTTTCTGTGGGTGTAAGGGGAAACAAGTTAAAAAAAAAGTCTATTTGATTGATAAGTAACATGAAGGCAGGTGATCCAAGTTCTTACCTGAGCTATCTGTCTGAGAGTTTATTGAGACTTAGTGCATGAGTAACAGATACTTTTGCAGTCAGACATAGTTATATCATATTGTCAGAGACATTGCCATGATGGTGAGGAAATGGGGAGAGGCCTCTATTTACCTAAATGGGAATGAAAAATATCTAGGTGACTTTTATGATTATTGATATCCAGTTGGAGACAAAACGTCTAAGACAAAGAAATTCTCCCATGTGGGAAAGTCTGCTAGGGTGACAGATTGATATCCAATGGAATAACCTTTGACATTTTTTTATCTAATGACAGTAACCAGAACATCTTATTGTCTATTGATAGGAATTATTAGCAAGGTGAATTGTAGTGTGGAGTAACAGCGACATCTTTAGAGTACATAGCATTATTACCAGTGTTTTGAAGAATTTCCAAAAATTATGGTAATAATATGCATGATGTCACTGCATAATGAGGTGACTCTTTAACCAATCAGAGCATATTTTGATAACAGTAAATTCACATTATAAATATGCAGGTTTAGAGAGAAAAGGGCTTTTCCTCTTGGGTCTTGGCTAGCTTTTTTCCTCTTGGCTCCTGGCTCTTCAATTCCTGCTATATATCTGGCTTAATGGACTGGTAACTATAAATCTTTCCTAATTTAAATTCTGCAAAATTTAGAATCAAATATATATTTCTTCCATATCTGAAGAAACTTAATTTTTCTTATAATTTGTTGTAATTGGACTGGACAACCATTTGGATCAATTATAATAAGCTATATTAACTGTAGTAATTCTGAATTAAGCGGAATTCATTAATTTATTGGTAAATTGTTATATTTTGCCAGATAAGTGTAATATAGTTAAATAGGTTGGTTTATATATTAGTTAATATAATTCTTGGTATTTCTAGAATAATATATTATGTTTCTGGAAAGGTTATAATAGCTAATATTGATCTGGGGAATTCTTTGAATTCAATTATTAACCCTTTAACTGCTATTTGTCTATTTATTTTGAGGTGTTTCTTTGGATTTCTTTGTGTATGTTTTGGGTCTAAACGTTTGCATAGTGAAAAGTATTTAAAGGGATAGTAATACTTCGTTTTAACTTTATTTTATTTTGTAGGCATTAAAAAACATGAAGAACTATATAAGTCTTATCTCTCAAACCTTTATGGTTTAAGAGATATTCACAAGTAAAGTTTCCCCTCCCTGCCCCTTTTACCTAGTGTAAGCCATCTCTTCTCAGATGTGAATCTGGTTGTAAGACCAGACAGATAACAGCAGGAGACAATCTTCTTTATATGAAAACAATGAAAGCCCTACACCCCTTCACAAGCTTTTCAGGTTTTTCCCTTATCTTAATTGAAGATTGTCCCTCTGTGCAATCTACCTGGGCACCTCCCTTCTGCTTTGGCTGAGAAGTGTTACATCAGTAAAAGGGGTGGGAGGGGGACACTTTGTCATTGAATTACTCCTGAACTACAACTCTGACAGTATTGAAATAACACTCTCCAAAGTCCAAATACTATGATGATTAATTAGAGCTGTTTTTATTATGAAACATTACTATCCCTTTAAACACCTCACTAAACAAAAGAAGTAGCCATCCTGGGTGTGGCATCCTATAATTTACTAGTGGTTTAACCCTTGGAGTACCCTATAGGTTTTACATAGGACTGCTATAGTCATATTTGTGATATATGTTGCATGAAGTTTAATATACTGTCTAGACATATATTATTGGATTGATTCTAGTATATTCTTGGTATAATCCATTATTGACTATATTAATTGCAATTTATATGTTTTACTCAGAAGGTATGCAATTTTTTAAATCAGTACATAATTAAATTATGGTGATCAATATCTGGGATTTTATTCCAGTGAGTCTCTAAATTTGATTATTATATATGGTTACAAGGGAATTGTCAGAGGACCTGGCTTAATATTACGCTTACTCACCTGACAATATACCTTAAACCGCAATTAGCATAGTTTATACAGTTTCTGGGGCAGAGGTATTCATATATGCTGCTGCCAACTGTTGTTTAATTAATTGTAAGGATCAATTATCCTTTTCTATGCTGCTGAGTTCAATTATTGCTAATGCCTCTAAATATACCTATGTGTGGTTAACCCTTTAATTGCTGGTAATCCTAATAGTGATAATTGTGGTTTGAGTTACTATATATCTATTGTAATTGCTGATCTCTTATTTATATCGTTGTTGTTTACACTTTATATATAGTATATTGTATTTAATAAAATATATATATATTTTTGCACAAATATGCAGGATTGATTATTTTAATCAATTCTTTACTGTGAAGTAGCGTGTCAATACCTAATATAGTGTACAGTTCATAAAATTATTTAATATTGTCATTTATCTATTTATGTGAAGATATCCAACCTGATTGGTTCTTTTGTTTTAACCCTTTCGATACCTTCAACATAATTGGTTCAACATCATATTCAAAACAATTAGACATGTACAACTTGACATGCTGTGTGTACTTACACATATATTCACATCTACATCCATAAGAACAAGTGGGACAAACATATACTGAAATGTGGTGTTGCTGCAAATCTGCAGCAGTGGCTGAGCAGTGCACTTTTTCCTTTATTGCATGCTGCTGATTCTGAAGATAGCAGTTCTACCGTCATCCTGTATTGTACTGTAAAAAGTAACACTGTAGAGAAGTTGGGAGTAAAACAGAAACCTGCTGCTGAAAATTTGACATTAGCATGTAGATGCAGACAAACAGACAAAGGTAGGGAATTCACATTGCCCGTGGTTGCAGTGGATATGGGTGTGATTATTTGTAGACAGTGAGAGACAGGGATAGATTAAAAAACAAAACAAAAAAAACCCAGAACAAAACCTAACCTTTTGACTGAGGTGACAGAGACAAATATGATATCCTTACTGAGACTGACAATGACAGATACCAGAGACAGAGACATACATTATTTAAAGAAGGATAAAACATCACTCTACATTCTAACAGCTCTGTCATGTACTTTACTGTAAAAGTCAACACTACAGTCATTATGTTCACCAAACATGCTAGGGTCAGGGTAAGGATAAATGAACAGGAGGTGTGCATGGATGTGTCAATGGTCATTAAGATGCCTGTTAAGTTGTTAAGTTGCTGCAGCTTGTACAATAAATTCTGATGATCTTCCCTGCAAGGGCAGCAGGATGCTTAGGAGCAAGCTAGTGTGCAACAGACTACAGTGGACACAGTGGGAATGGGGTCAGCAAGTGATGTGGGACCAGGACAGGTTCCAGTTGCATGCAGTAGCAATACTTCTGATTTTAGAGGAGGGGCATGTGGAGAAGAATTATTGGCCAGCTTCTTCTTTTCTCCACATAGACTGGAGGCTACTTATTGTTCTGCTACTGCCTCAGACACATCCACTGGAGGTAGCCGTGGGTGGCAAGTGGAAGCTTCATCATCCATCACCCATGTTACTGCTGTTGTTGATCCCATTCCCTTTCAGCTGCCTAATCATCCTGCTGATTAAACAACTCAGCAGCAGCAACAAAAACATCAGTCGCAAATTCCGCATCTATATCAGGGCATTTCACAATGGCTGGTGGCCACTGGCCAGCAAGACATCACCTGCTGGCATTAGGCCAGTGGGGCATTTTTTTTCTCAGGGCTTTTGCTTTAAAAAAAACAGTTTGGGGGGTTTGTTTCTAACAAGCCTAAATCCTACAAATCAGTGTTTCCTCAGGGCTTGGGCTTCTAAAAACAAATCTAATAAATCATCTTTTACAAAATACTCTATCAAGTCAAGTATCAGTCCACCCCAGTGGCAGCGTATGTCAGGGGGGTCCTGTCTCTATTACTTTACATACAAATTTCTTATTTTAATTATTTATTTTTTTATTAACTGTCCCCCATAACCAGTCAAGAAATTGCCCCAAAACAAATTCCTTGTTCAACTGATTCATTCCCCAGACTCTGCCCACCAACTCAGGCACCCTCTTAAGACCCCTTTTATACCATGTCTTATGGGTTTTTTTTATTTGTATTTAGGATTTTGTTTTTATTAACTAACCCCCCCCGATCCCGGTAAACAACCCCCCCAAAAAACATTCCCTGTTCAACTGATTCTTTCCCCACACCTCACCAACACAGGCACCCTCCTTCCCCTCTTATACTATCTGTATATAGAGTAACAGAAGCGCAACAGAGGACAATCTAAAAGTACAATATTTATTGTCATCTACACATGTACATGCGCTTTCATAACACATACAGGATAAAAGTAAAAAATAAGCTTATCTCTCTCCGTGAATCCTGCACAGGTCCTCCGTCGATCCTCCACTGGAGCTCGCATTCCCATCAGCTGATCTCACTAGAAATCCTGAATCTTCAAGCCCTGAAGAAGCGGTCAGTTATGCCCGCGATATGCGTTGGCTTTTAAATAACTTTGTGGTTTGATACAATAAGTGAAGCCTCTCTCAGTGAAGCGCAACCTTCTTTGCTTTTTCTTTCTACGTACCTTTACAGGGGTAGCAGTAGACCTAAAGATGGCAGCAGGGATGTTGGGACTGGGATTGGAGGAGGATTGTGGAGTAACAGTGTTACTGGTGGTGGAGACACTAGCAGCTGCTACCTGGTTTGGAGACTCAAATGGAACTGGAGAGGCAGGTGTTGAGTTGTCAATAGAAGACACAAGTGTAACTGGAGAAACAGGAGGAGTACTAAGGGGAGCAGGGGAAAAATTAAGCTCAGGGGAATAATCAAGGTCAGTGGAAAAATCAAGCTCAGGGGACAAATCAAGCTTAGGAGGCCTTGATGCCTCAGATTCTTCTTCTCCCTCTTGTAGGAAGAAAAATCATCATCAGCAACAGATTTTGAGGAGACATGGTGAATTCCCTCTTCTGCCTGGTGCTACCGGGTAATGATAAACTATCTCCCTCAATAACATCTTCTGGGGTAGATATGATCTCTGTGGCTGTGACAATGGTGGCAGTAAAATGTTATCCAAATACTGCAATAATTTCTGTTTGGGCTGCTTACACGGATGTTCGGTATAAAAATCCTGCATCGATACTGCCCGCAGTGTCTGACCAGTAGTGTTACACACACTATGTGTCCCCAGGTTTATAGAAGTGGCTGTAGCGGAGGTGGTGGCTAAAGTGGCAGTGGCACTATTAATTGTGCAGGTGGTTGTGGGGGGGATCAACACGAAACAGCTGACGAGACACAGGTGATGGCTGCTTCATGGTCTCAGAGGAGGACCTGGACCTCTATACCCTGCTAGTAGAGATAGAACGACCTGCAGTTCCCTTCTTATTTTTATTTTTTTGTTTGGAGTGCAGCTGCTGAGTCTGACTAGTACTACTGAATGTACTCTTCTTTGCTCGCCTGCTGCTGCTGCTAGCTCTGCTTGAAAGCAACATCACTGTGGTGGTGTTGGTGGTTGCTGGGTCACTGCAGCTGGTACCAGGACCAGGAACATCAGGTTATTCACTAGGACTCAAATCCATGACAGATAGGTAGATAGTGAACTATAATAGTTTTAAAATTTAAAAACCTGGCCAAAACTGTGAGACTGGCTTTGTCACTCTGAAAACTATTCAAACAAATTCCTAATATTATTTTTAACATTTTACACAGGAACAATGATGACTCTCCCTTGCAGTGGCAATAAAGTACTAGGCCTGCCTGCCTGCGTACACAACTGTGAAATTGGCTGTGTCACTCTGAAAATTATTCAAACAAATTCCTATTATTATTTTTAATATTTAACAAAGAAACAAAGGTGACTCTCCCTTGTGATGTCAATAAAGTACTAGGCCTCCCTACACAACTGTGAGATTGGCTGTGTCACTCTGAAAATTATTCAAACAAATTCCTATTATTATTTTAATATTTAACACAGAAACAAAGGTGACTCTCCCTTGCAATGGCAATAAGGTATTAGGTCTTCCTACACAACTGTGAGATTGGCTGTTTCACTCTGAAAATTATTCAAACAAATTCCTATTATTATTTTTAATATTTAACACAGGAACAAAGGTGACTCTCCCTTGCAGTGGCAATAAGATACTAGGCCTGCCTGCCTGCGTACTCAACTGTGAGATTGGCTGTATCACTCTGAAAATTTTTCAAAAAAATTCCTATTATTATTTTTAATATTTAACATAGAAACAAAGGTGATTCTCCCTTGTGATGGCAATAAGGTACTAGGCCTCCCTACACAACTGTGAGATTGGCTGTGTCATTCTGAAAATTATTCAAACAAATTCCTATTATTATTTTTAATATTTTACACAGGAACAATGGTGACTCTCACTTGCAGTGGCAATAAGGCACTAATGCTGGATGCCTGCCTACACAACAACTGTCAGATTGGCTGTCTGTGTCACTTTAAAAAAAAAAAAAAAAAAGCTCCTGACAGCGGCAATAAGGCACTAGACTGGCACTAGAATAGCTAATAAGGCACTAGACTGGCTATAAGGCACTAGACTGGCTAATAAGGAACTAGACTGGCTAGTAAATTCGCTTTAGAGGCACACTGTCTCTCTCTCCTTCTTCTCTCTCTGAGCTCCAGCATGCACTAACAAGAAATGCATAGGTTGCAGGCTATCTGGGTGTTTGTAATGTCATTAGTCCAACCCCCATCATGAAACGAAGCAGCTTATTGGACTAGAGAGGACGGGAAAGTAGCACAAATGAGCCTTATTTGTCTGAATTCTGAATTTGGACGAACCGATTTGCACAAGTCTAACTTTGTCTTCCTACTACTTATTTATCCACTGCAGCCCTCAGAAGAAGTAATATGGTGGTGGGAAATTTTGCAACCTAGGAAATATAGGCAAAATATTTGTTGGCACTGGCAAAAAGGAGGAACATTTTGCATTGATGAAAAGGAGAAAACTTTCGTGAAAAAATAGAAAAATTGACCATTTGTCACGAAAAGTAATTTAGAAAATTTTTGGCCACCCCTATCTATGAAGAAACACCTCATCTCTGCACAACAACAAATAGGATGGACTTGCCATATCTTCCTCTGCCTTCACTGACTTCCAGTTTTCCCGATTATGAAAGTGAAAAAGCATTGCATACATGAAAAATCAGAGGCCATACTGGACTGTACAGAGAAAGACTGAACAACAGAAGGAGAGTTAATGCCTTGAAGAAAAGTAGGGCAAAGCTTCGTAAGATAACATTCAGCTAGGGCTTATTTGCACAGAAGACCTAATGCCACAACAGATCTTGCAGGAACGCAGGTATCACATCAAGCAGGACTGGTATGCTGCACACTTATGGAGATTGGAAGGACTCTCACATCAAAATCACTTTAAAAAGCTTGCCAGGAAGGAGATCTCCCTCTCTTTCATGCAAACTAGTAACTTCTGGTCTCAGAAGATGCAGAAGCTGCTGCCTGAGAAAAACATAGAAGTCTCAGCAGAGACCCTTGTAAGAATGAGGGGGAACATGGCTTTGATAAATAGGCAGTCTCTTTCGCCTCCTGGACTGGACACAATGGATCATGCCAGGAGACAGATGTCATGTTCTGCCCTTCATTCTGCCTTTTTATTTGTGGTCCTTGTCTTGGTTCTTCTTGTTTGACAAATCCTTGTTCCCTGCTTTGTTTTGTACTTAGTTATGAACCTTTATCAAGTGCCAGTGCCTCAGTGCTGGTGCACGATCAAAGTGTTCCAGTGCTTTATACAGCTGTTAATAGTCCTGTTTCTGTGATACCTTGTCCTTCCTCCATTGACCTTCTCATGTATTGACCTTGACTTGCTTCCCAACTGCTCTCTGGCTCTTCAACTTAGTACAGTGTCTTGATTTGACTGATTCTCCTTTTCTGACCTTGGCTTCTCCATTTGACTAATCTCCTACTGCTGCTTATGTGCTTAGATGTCTGCCTGTTACTTACCCTGCTAGTATGACCATCTGACTATTCTGAAAATCCCACCAGTTGTTATACTCATCTGTCCTCAAAGTGTACTGGAGAGCTGACAGTTCAACTACCTCGACCATCTGTCATGCCTCTGTGTAACTGCCAGTTGGACTCTAGCCTGACTAGTCAAACTTCAACTAGGAGTCATTCCTTTGTGCTTTAGGTCGAATATTAGTGCTTCCCAGCATCTCTTAAGAATCAAACTACACTGCAGGTAACTCTCAGTCTTTGTCTGTCCGTCGACCCCAGTAGGTAGTAACTTTCCCTAAGCCTGTAATCTGGTGCGTGGGCTGGCTCCTCTGGTCAGCGATAAACTTATCTTGTGGTCAGCACCTTTAATCTGGCCTTGGCCACAGCAAGATTCAAGATTCAGAGCCAATGCCAGCTAGCTCTGTGCCTCACTCTGCATACTCCAACATCTTGCCTACTGGAGGCTTTCCTAATATATGAGTTACTGTGTACCTTCTATCAGAGTTACTGTGTATTTACTTTTGAGTTTTAGTGTTGTGTCCTAACTCTGGTGATTTCATATATAATAATCTAGCAGTCTGCTATTTCTCTGTAAAGTTGCTCCTTCAGAGAGTACAGATTTAGATGGCTTACATTGGGCATTCATTGTTACACCAGAGGAGCAACCCAGCTGGACCCTGCAAACAAAATAATGAACAGGAGAAACACCTCCATAATAGGTGTACAGGTAAACACTGAGGGGTTAATGGGGGGGCAATGGTATTTACAGTTTAAGTCTTCTATCATTATAGAGGAGAAATATACATGTGCATAAATGGTTTATGGGCAGGATCAGACTTACGTGCAATGAATGGTTCTCATTTATACTGGCACCAGAGAGTAAAAAAAAGTGGGGTTCTGGGTGGCTACCATCCATAGGTAAGTCAAATAAATATACTTTGTTGATCGTTTCTAGTTACACCCAACTGATAACCAGCATGGTTTCTTTATAGTTCTATTATTACAGAATATATTTTTATTACAATTGTGTATTGAACAAATGGATGAAGATTTACTATTATGTATCTAAGTGCATAAAGAAATTCTACTTTGGCTATATGAAAGGAACTTCACAGATTAAACGATAATTGGGCTGGCAACAACTGCTACAATGCAATTATAAACAAAATTATAGGCTGAGTTTGATATTTTAGGAATGAAACATTGCAGCCTATTTTCAGGTATTTTAGTTCAGTTACTATAGAAATAAAGATAAATTGGCTTTAATTGTCTATAATGACTATAAACAATAATGCTAGATTGCAATTCTTTAGACTCTTTCACAGTATAAAATACTAGTGGATTGAATGTTCCCAAATACAGGTTAAGCATTCAAACAAATTAAGCAGTAGATGTAGTTTTTTGGTAACATCAAATACAAAATTATTCAAGATGAGAAAAACTGGATTGTTTGTAGAATCTTTACTTTAAAACTACAATCAAATTAGAGATAAGCTCTGTTAGCTGTAGAGGAGGTTATGAAAGTAATGTTATATTTGGGTGAAAAGTCGGAGACATTTCCTGCAGAACTTTTTGCAAAAAACAGCAATTTCCCACTTTTTTGTGAAACTTCCCATCTGTCATGAGCCTTCCCTTGGTTCTGTCTTGCCCATTCCTGGTCTTGTTCCTTACCCTGTCTCTCTGGATTCCGTGTTTCCTGTTCTGGTTTTCTCTCTTGCTTCTTAGCCTTTATATAGCATCACTTCCTGTCTGCTGATGTACGATCTTAGCATTCAAGTTTGTGTTCTAGTGGTTCCAGCATCCTTGTGTCCTGAATTGTTTGATTCCTAGTTGCTGACCATGGCCTTGTTTACCAACCTCTCTTCTGCCTCCTGCTTCTGTACCTTGCTTCAGTGGACTCTCAGTTTTGACCCCGCTCTGTTGTTTGACTATTCTCTAGCCTGCTCTTTTGGTGCATGTACCCCTGTTACTGTTCCAGCCTAGAGAACAGTTTTTCAGGCACTACTTCTACTGGCTCTCCCTGCTGCAGCCTACTCAAACTCTACTCAGGCCTAGCACAGTGCAAGTCCTTGTCTCCTGGATTCAGCTACCAGTTTTACCCTAGACCCAAGGTACATCTCTAGCTTTCCCAGTAGGTTGCTACTATACCATAGGAGGTTATCCTGGGTGTGGGCCAGCTCCTCCGGTTGCCATTCATCTGGTCTTGTGAATAGCAACTATAATTTGGCTAGGCCACAGCAAGACCTCCTAGTGGTAGTCTCCTCAAGCCAGCTCTGCTCTGCTTTTGTTCATGTACAGTGCCTCTCACATCTTTTGGCTTGCGCCTTTGTTTTTATGACTGCAACATTTCCTGCCAAAATGTTACTTTTTCTGAGGGCTGAAGTAGAGAAATCAATAACTGAAAGTAAGGGTTGTGAGTCCTACAGCAAAATATGCCTTGAAAAAATTGATAGCAGGTTTAATGCTTTTGCCCTTTGCCCACAAAATTAACTTCCTGCTTAACTAACATTGGTACCATCCTTGAAAAATAAATGTGGCTTGGGATATTCCAGCAGGGTGCAACACATGACATCAGTACTTTAAAGCCTCTGTTTTTGACAAAAGAAAAGGGCAGAATGTCAACCACTAACATTTTGGCAAGTTTACTATTCCATATGTGTACTTTTGCATTATTTTTCTGCAGGTTTTAAAGGGATAGAAAGGTTTCACAAAAAAGGAGCTCCAATTAATCTTCATAATATTTGGGCCATGGAGAGTATTATTTCAATACCATCAGAGTTGTAGTTCAAGAGTAATTGACTGATAAAGTATCCCCCTCCCGCCCCTTTTACTGATGTAACACTGCTCACCTCAGAGCAGCAAGGTGGTGTCCAGGTTGATTGCAGAGAGGAACAATCTTCAATTAGCATAAGGGAAAACACTGAAAAACCTGTCAAGAGGGGGGCAGGGTTTTCATTGTTCTCACAGTAAGAAGATTGTCCCTTGCTATGAGCTGTCTGGTCTCAAGACCAGATTCCACATCAGAGGGAAGGTAGCTTACACTAGGTAAAAGGGGTGTGAGAGGGAAACTTTCTCATTCAATTACTCTTGAACTACAACTCTGACAGTATTGAAATAACACTCTATGGCTCTATAGCATGAAGATTAAATGCAGCTGCTGTTTTGCTGTTTTAAAACATTACTATCCCATTAACGTCTTTCTAAGAACTTAGTAAGTGTGGATTGGCAATATTTAGTAGAAGTACTGTGTAACTTTATTGCTTTAATGACATGACTTGTGGAGAGGTGGTGGGGTGGTTGTTTTATGTGTAGGCACTCTATGACTTCTTGTCATATCCAAAAACAAACTAAGAGTCATACTCCTATGCAGCAGGAGCAGAAAATCTTGTCACACTCTCTGACACATCAACTGCACTTTTACTTTGTACCCCATAGCTCCAGGAACTTTTAGGAGTACTTCTGGTGCTGCTAGTTTTGGTACCCTTGAACTGTTGATGGTATGTCTCCCAGTCAGACCTGTGGTTGTGATTCAGTTGGGAACTCATTGAGGAGGTGCCTGCCTAGGTGTGAACCTGCTTTCCCCCTGCTAACATACTTCTTACACAGACAACAGATAGCAACATGCTTAGCTTTTGGATCCTGAGTAAAGTATCTCAATACTGTTGACTTCATAGAATGTGGGATTCCTGAGAGGCTGCTAATACTACTACTACTGGGGTTAGATGTTGCTGACATTGTATTGCTACTTGGTGTCACAGGTGATGCACTTCCAAGAGCAGAAGAGTCACTTCTCAAAGCTGAGGCTGGAGATGCTGATAACCTGTGTTGTTGCTAGTTATTCAACACTATTGGTGTGTATAGCTGAGTGGGACTTGAACTTTGAAGAGGCGATGATACTGATGATGATTGACAGGATGACTATGTATTTTTGGCATCTTTGCTTGTCCAAGGTCGGACTTTCCAAATGTTTTCTCAAAGAGTTTATAGACAGACACAGTGCTACTTTTCAGTTGTAGAAGATTGAGCAATTACCTTTCAGCTAACTTTCTGGCTATGTCATCATTAGTGATGAGCGAGCATGCTCGGCCGAAGCTCGGTTCGGCTCGAGCATCGCTCTGCTCGGCACATGGCGGTACTCGTACGAGTACCGCATGTGCTCGCCCGCCATGTTCGGGTCTCCTCCCCGCACGTTTCGCGGCTGCTGCGCAGCCAATAAACGTGCGGGGAGGCTCTGACATCAGTGTAATGCCAGCAGCCATGTTGGCTGCTGGCATTACACTGATTGGCTGGCCAGAACCCGTGATCGGGTGCTGTATAGCACCTGACCAGCGAGTTCGGCTCAGTCTTAGCCAGGGAGAGATGAGGATAGGAAGGGAAAGTCAGTGTAGGGAGAAGAAAAGTGTGTTTGAACAACATAAAGACCCAAAAGTCCTTTTTAGGACTATTGTGTGTGGGGGCAGCAGTTATATTTTGTTTGGGGGGGCAGAGATTTAAAAAAAAAAAAAACGTCACATATTCCGTTCACTGTGCCTAGCCGCAGATTAGCAGCACATTCTGTTTAGTGTGCAAAGTTGCAGATTAGCAGCACATTCTGGTTAGTGTGCAAAGTTGCAGATTAGCAGCACATTCTTTTTAGTGTGCAAAGTTGCAGATTAGCAGCACATTCTGTTTAGTGTGCAAAGTTGCAGATTAGCAGCACATTCTTTTTAGTGTGCAAAGTTGCAGATTAGCAGCACATTCTGTTTAGTGTGCAAAGTGTAAAAAATAAAAGTCACATATTCCGTTCACTGTGCCTAGCCGCAGATTAGCAGCACATTCTGTTTAGTGTGCAAAGTTGCAGATTAGCAGCACATTCTGTTTAGTGTGCAAAGTGTAAAAAATAAAAGTCACATATTCCGTTCACTGTGCCTAGCCGCAGATAAGCAGCACATTCTGTTTAGTGTGCAAAGTTGCAGATTAGCAGCACATTCTGTTTAGTGTGCAAAGTTGCAGATTAGCAGCACATTCTGTTTAGTGTGCAAAGTTGCAGATTAGCAGCACATTCTTTTTAGTGTGCAAAGTTGCAGATTAGCAGCACATTCTGTTTAGTGTGCAAAGTGTAAAAAATAAAAGTCACATATTCCGTTCACTGTGCCTAGCCGCAGATTAGCAGCACATTCTGTTTAGTGTGCAAAGTTGCAGATTAGCAGCACATTCTGTTTAGTGTGCAAAGTGTAAAAAATAAAAGTCACTTATTCCGTTCACTGTGCCTAGCCGCAGATTAGCAGCACATTCTGTTTAGTGTGCAAAGTTGCAGATTAGCAGCACATTCTGTTTAGTGTGCAAAGTGTAAAAAATAAAAGTCACATATTCCGTTCACTGTGCCTAGCCGCAGATTAGCAGCACATTCTGTTTAGTGTGCAAAGTTGCAGATTAGCAGCACATTCTGTTTAGTGTGCAAAGTGTAAAAAATAAAAGTCACATATTCCGTTCACTGTGCCTAGCCGCAGATAAGCAGCACATTCTGTTTAGTGTGCAAAGTTGCAGATTAGCAGCACATTCTGTTTAGTGTGCAAAGTTGCAGATTAGCAGCACATTCTTTTTAGTGTGCAAAGTTGCAGATTAGCAGCACATTCTGTTTAGTGTGCAAAGTGTAAAAAATAAAAGTCACATATTCCGTTCACTGTGCCTAGCCGCAGATTAGCAGCACATTCTGTTTAGTGTGCAAAGTTGCAGATTAGCAGCACATTCTGTTTAGTGTGCAAAGTGTAAAAAATAAAAGTCACATATTCCGTTCACTGTGCCTAGCCGCAGATAAGCAGCACATTCTGTTTAGTGTGCAAAGTTGCAGATTAGCAGCACATTCTGTTTAGTGTGCAAAGTTGCAGATTAGCAGCACATTCTTTTTAGTGTGCAAAGTTGCAGATTAGCAGCACATTCCGTTTAGTGTGCAAAGTGTAAAAAATAAAAGTCACATATTCCGTTCACTGTGCCTAGCCGCAGATAAGCAGCACATTTTGTTTAGTGTGCAAAGTTTCAGATTAGCAGCACATTCTGTTTAGTGTGCAAAGTGTAAAAAATAAAAGTCACATATTCCGTTCACTGTGCCTAGCCGCAGATAAGCAGCACATTCTGTTTAGTGTGCAAAGTTGCAGATTAGCAGCACATTCTGTTTAGTGTGCAAAGTGTAAAAAATAAAAGTCACATATTCCGTTCACTGTGCCTAGCCGCAGATAAGCAGCACATTCTGTTTAGTGTGCAAAGTTGCAGATTAGCAGCACATTCCGTTTAGTGTGCAAAGTGTAAAAAATAAAAGTCACATATTCCGTTCACTGTGCCTAGCCGCAGATAAGCAGCACATTCTGTTTAGTGTGCAAAGTTGCAGATTAGCAGCACATTCTGTTTAGTGTGGAAAGTGTAAAAAATAAACGTCACATATTCCTTTCACTGTGCCTAGCCGCAGATTAGCAGCACATTCTGTTTAGTGTGCAAAGTTGCAGATTAGCAGCACATATTCCGTGTAATATGAAGAAGGCGGGTAAAAAGGGACGGGGAAGTGGACGTGATCCTGATAGTTCAGGGCGCGGGTCAGGACGCGTAGAAACTGTGCCTGGTGCCAGAGCACAAGAAAGAAAGACATCCACCATACCTAGCTTCATGTCTCAGTTTACAGGGCGTCGCAGGACATCACTCTCGAGGTCAGACCACTGCTAACAGGTGGTCGGTTGGATTTCAGCTGATACTGCTTCCAGTCGGTTAAGCACCACCCTGTCTTCCACCAAGTCCACTCTCAGTAGCCAAGAGTCTGGTCAACATAATCCTCACCCTGATTATCCTTCCTCCCACCATAGAGGGTCTGGCCAGAGAAGTGATCCCACACTGGGATATAGTGAGGAGCTCGTCTCATCACCAATCCTTCATTTGAACCTCTCTCCAAGCACGCTTGCAGAGGAACATGACATCTTGTGCCCTGATTCACAACCTCTAGAGGGTACCCAATCACAAGAAGATGACAGAGGGGAACGGCATTTAAGGTCAAAGGAAGTGGATGATGATGATGAGACACAGTTGCCATCAAATCAACCACTATTACTGTCTCAAGACCTTGATGAGGAGGATGATACACAGTTGTCAATGACTGAGTATGTGGTGGGATCAAGAAATGAGGAGGATGATCAGAGTGAGGAAGTGGAGGAGGACTTGGTGGACGATGAGGTGACTGACCCCACCTGGGAAGGTGGAGAGCCGAGCGATGACAGCAGTCCTGAGGGTGAGCCATCTGCAGCACCGCAACAGGCTGGAAGAGGCAGTGGTGTGGCTAAAGAAAGAAGGCGGACCGCACCAAACCGGCCCGCAAATGTTCCACGGAGCACCCCCTTGCGTAAATCTCCCTTGCCAAGGGCTAGGTGTTCCGCGGTATGGCGTTTTTTTAAGGAAAGTGCGGACGACAAAAAAATTGTAGTTTGCAACCTTTGCCACACCAGAATGAGCCGAGGCATGAACACTAGAAACCTCACCACCACCAGCATGATCCGACACATGGCATCCAAGCACCGTAATAAGTGGGAGGAACGCCCGGATCGCCAATCTGTGTCTGCAGGCCACACCACTGCCTCCTCTTCCCCTGTTTTCGGTGCCGGCCAATCGCCTGTCGAAGGCGCAGGCCCGCATACCTCCCGCCCTGCACCTGTACCATCTGAAGCACCATCAGCGACCACATCCACTTCCCTGTCCCAGCGCAGCATCCAAATGTCGTTACCCCAGGCATTTGAGCGCAAGCAAAAATACCCGGCCACCCACCCACAGGCCATAGCACTAACCTCACACCTTTCCAAATTACTGGCCATCGAAATGCTGCCATTTAGGCTTGTGGATACTGAGTCCTTCCGCAGCCTGATGGCAGCAGCTGTCCCTCGGTATGCAGTCCCCAGCCGCCAGTACTTTTCCCGGTGTGCCGTCCCCGCCTTACACCACCATGTGTCCCGTAACATCACCCGTGCCCTGACCAACGCAGTTACTGGGAAGGTCCACTTAACGACTGACACATGGACAAGTGCTTGTGGCCAGGGACGCTACATTTCCCTGACGGCACACTGGGTGAATGTCGTGGAGGCTGGGAGCGACTCGGACCCTGGGATGGCACAGGTGCTACCCACGCCGAGGATTGCGGGCCCTACCTCCATCAGGGTTTCCGCCAGCACCTACGTTATTGGCTCCTCCTCTTCCGTTTCCACCTCCGAATTCTCTGCGCGCAGCGCCACTCACCCATCAGCCGGTAGCTGGAAGCAGTGTAGCACTGCAGTGGGGAAGCGTCAACAGGCCGTGCTGAAGCTGATCTGCCTTGGGGACAAACAGCACACGGCCTCAGAGCTGTTGCAGGGGATTAGTCACCAGACCGAGCAGTGGCTCTCGCCACTCAACCTGCAACCAGGCATGGTTGTGTGTGATAATGGGCGTAACTTGGTGGCGGCTTTGGAGCTCGGCAAGCTCACACACGTACCATGCCTAGCGCATGTATTTAATTTAGTGGTTCAGCGATTTCTAAAAACCTACCCCAATTTGCATGATCTCTTGACCAAGGTGCGCCGCGTGTGTGCACATTTCCGTAAGTCATCAACAGCTTCAGCCGGCCTGTTGAAGCTGCAGCAGCGCTTACAATTGCCAGCTCACCGGCTGCTGTGTGACGTGAGCACGCGCTGGAACTCCACCTTCCACATGTTGGCCCGGCTTTGTGAGCAGCAGAGGGCAGTAGTGGAGTACCAGCTGTTACACGGTCGTCGCCTCTCCGTTCAACTTCCTGTAATCAGAAGTGAGGAGTGGGAATGGATGTCAGACCTCTGTGAGGTTTTACGCAATTTTGAGGAATCGACACAGATGGTGAGCGGCGATAACGCTATTATCAGTGTAACCATCCCACTTCTGTGTCTACTGAAACGCTCGCTGCTCACAATTAAAACCAACGCTTTGCATGTGGAAGAGGTGGAAATGCGGGAGAAAGAGCTTACACAAGGTGATAGCCAGAGCACCCTCACTTCGTCTTCTCAGCGACAATTGGAGGAGGCGGAGGAGGAGGAGGAGGAGGAAGACACGGTTGCCTCCGCTACAGAGGGTAGCCATGGAACTTTAGTTCCATCTCTTCAGCGTGGGTGGGCAGAAGAGGAGGAAGAGGATGAGGAGATTGAGAGTCATCCTCCTGGTGAGGACAGCGAAATCTTGCCTGTTGGTACTCTGGCACACATGGCTGACTTTATGTTAGGCTGCCTTTCCCGTGACCCACGCGTTATACGCATTTTAGACAACACGGATTACTGGGTGTTCACCCTTCTGGACCCCCGCTACAAAGAGAATTTCTCATCTCTCATTCCTCCGGTGGAGAGGACAAGCAAAATGGTGCAATACCAGAAGGTTCTTGTCGAAAAATTGCTCCAAAATTTTCCATCTGACAACGCTGGTGGCAGAGTACGTGCTACCTTGGCCAACCGAGAAGGGGAGAAAAGGGGAGCACACAGCAGTTCCGACAAAGGCAGGGCAACACTCTCCAAGGCGTGGGACACCTTCATGACACCCCGCCAGCACCCTCACCCTGATGCGCAGCCTAGTGTCACAAGGAGGGAAAAGTTTTGGAAGATGGTGAAGGAGTACGTAGCAGACCGTGTCAGCGTCCTCAATGATCCCTCTGTGCCTTACAACTACTGGGTGTCCAAGCTGGACACGTGGTATGAACTGGCACTCTACGCCTTGGAGGTGCTGGCCTGCCCTGCCGCCAGCGTTCTGTCTGAGCGGGTATTTAGTGCTGCTGGTGGCATCATAACAGATAAGCGTATCCGCCTTTCCACCGAAAATGCTGATAGGTTGACACTTATAAAAATGAACAAGGCCTGGATTTCCCCTGACTTCTCCACTCCACTGGAGGAAAGCCCCGGGTGAACATAAAGTGACTTTATATATGTTATTTACAATGATGGGAATACTCTGTATTCCCATTCACCCCTTCCACCCAAAAAACGGGTATATGGTTGACTCTCTTCCATATACCCTGTGATATAATTTTTATATAGGGCCAGCTCACCAGCGGGCCCTGTGATATCATTTTTGTATAGGGCCAGCTCACCAGCGGGCCCTGTTTGACAACTTTTTGTATAGGTCAGCTCACCAGCGGGCCTTCTTATATAATGTTTTATTGGGTCAGCTCTCTAGCTGGCCCTCTCATATAATGTTTTATAGCGTCAGCTCACTAGCGGGCCTTCGCATATAATGTTTAGGATGGTCAGCTCCGCAGCAGACCCTCACGCATAATGTTTTAGATGGTCGGCTCAGCGCACGTTTCCCTCTTAATCATGGCCCCAGTTCAGAAAAATCGAGGAATTTTTTTGCAGAATTTGCCTCTGCGCACGTTTCCCTCTTAATCATGGCCCCAGTTCAGAAAAATCGAGGAAATTTTTTGCAGAATTTGCCTCTGCGCACGTTTCCCTCTTAATCATGGCCCCAGTTCAGAAAAATCGAGGAAATTTTTTGCAGAATTTGCCTCTGCGCACGTTTCCCTCTTAATCATGGCCCCAGTTCCGAAAAATCGAGGACATTTTTTGCAGAATTTGCCTCTGCGCACGTTTCCCTCTTAATCATGGCCCCAGTTCCGAAAAATCGATGAAATTTTTTGCAGAATTTGCAGATGATATACAAGTAAATATACAGCAAATACTGTTTGGTAACAATTTTTCGCCTAAAGTAGTTTTTATCTTCCTTTTTGTGTGTTTTACGGTCAGTCTGTAAAAATGGCGTACTACGGGCGAAACATCGTTCCCAGCAGCGCGTTGGAGTCCAAGATGCATCCAGACATCCTCCCTATGCTGTCCCTGAACCATTTCTGTGGTGTTTCCATCATTTTCTGCCCTTTTCCTATGGATCAGGCACCCTCCCCTCATCAGAGCAGGGGGTGCCTGGTGTAATGCTCGAGTCCTCCCATTGACTTCAATGGGGCTCGGGTGCTCGGCAGAGCACTCGAGCCTCCGGGGGTGCTCGGCCAGAGCACCCGAACACCCGAGCATTGGGGGTGCTCGATCATCACTAGTCATCATCTCTCAACTTCATCTGTATTTGAAGAAGAAAAGGATGATGGAGGGATATATTCTAGATCTACATCATCATCATCAGTCATTAGGTCATCCTCAGCATCATCCACTGCTTCTTCCTCACTACTTTTATATTCCTCTAGGCTTTTAGCAGTCTTAAACAATTTCTTTTTACTTTTTCCCTTTGAGGGATTTTCACAACGTTTTCTATTACCTTCAGGACAGGTGCTCTTGTGCTTGTTTGTCTCACTGTCAGATGCAGCAGTTGGTTGAGCTGCTAAATCTACACCACTATGCCATAAACACTAGAATGCGACTGGTTGTCATCTTCAGTGCTTTTTGATGGTTTATTAATTACTGGTGCTTGTGGAACTTTTGGTGGGATCACTATCATTTATTGCACACACTGCAGCCACCATACCACAGTCAGTTTTTTTGATTATCACTTTACTTAAACAGTCCTGCACTGCTCCTAGTGTAGTGAGTGTAGTGAGTGTGAGCGATGTATGTTTTTTTCATTGTTTTACAGTTTTTTCTTTAAAAGGTTTTTATGTTTTTTTATAATTTTTTTTATAACTTATTTTTCTTTATATTTATTTCATTTATAATAATACATTTTACTTAATGTCAAGCAGAGAGAAACTTGGAGGGGAGGAACTAGGGCTTCATCCTCATAAGTGGGGGAGGAAGGGGGGAAGTTTTGGAAGTGAATGGGCATAAAGATGTGGTGGTGCGACAGCGGCTGAAAATTTGGAGAGAAAAATGAGAGAGAAATAGCCAATGTTCATCAGAGGCGGGGTGTTACAGTTTTCAAGACACTCATACCAGTTAGTGAATTAAAACACAGTTTTATTAAGAAAAAAAAATAAAAGAAGCACCCTCTATAGGCGATAATAGAGTAATGAATACAATCAGAGTAGCTATACAGATAAGTAATTGAGTACAATGAACAATATAGCATATCACAGTGAAGGCTACTATAGCCAGGCTACTCAAGGGTTAACTTGCAAAAGACAGTCTCAGTTGTGGAGTTTGGCACGCCCAAGGTGGTTAATAAAGCTGTAGATGTTAGAGCACCGGAGGCTGAATAAACAGTCAGTACTGCCTTGAATCATCTTGGTGCATAGCCCCCACGGGCGTAGCAATGAGAACCACAATATCTGCAAGTGCTTGGATCGGTAGCTCCCACGGGTGTAGGAATGACGGCAACAATATGTGTCAGTGCTTGAGTCGGTAGCCCCCATGGGCGTCACACTGGGACTGCCGTATGCAAGAGCTCTCCTTTAGCCCCCACGGGCTTTAGGAATGATAACCGGCGATCCGGTGACTTGAGCCTGTAGCCCCCATGGGCGTATACTGGAGAAACCTGCAAGATCTTAGCCAATAGCCCCCACGGGCGTCATTCAGAGACTGCTGTAACCATAGAGATGGTCAATAGCCCCACGGGCGTACACCGGAGACCACTCAGAGCTGTAGGAGGAGTGAGCCTAAAGCCCCCACGGGCGTATACCGGAGACAATGCTAGAGCCTATGGCGCCACACCAGGTACGGGAGATAATACCGACTACTCTGCTAGATGGGTGTTTGAGCTGCCGACCAAAGCAACAATACAAGTGGCCAGCTCGGCAGAAGTAGCAGTAGAAGAAATAAGCTCAGCACCAACGTAAATGCTCACACTGAAGATACCAGCATAGAACGGGTTAAGCAGCTTGTACAGCAAGGCTTAGGGAACAGTGCAATGCTCAGCAAGTAGCAGGAAGGCTCAGAACGATTACACAGCTCTGCAATCTGAAACGGAGACTCAGCACAGTAAGCACTACACAGCGGAAGCACTATGGAAGTCGACAATTGGTCCGGTGCTGGGCCTTAGCGGAAGTCAGAATGTCGCCACGGCGACATCAGCGCTGCAAACAGTCCTCGGGGGTCACTGGAACAAGCAGGTACGGAACACGTAGAAGGAAGTCAGCCAGGCCGAGTCGGTACACAAAGGTGGTTCTCAAGCAAGCCGGGTCAATCATGAGCAGGAACGTCAGCCAGGCTGGGTCGGTACACGGAGATGGTTCTCAGACAAGCCAGATCAGTCTCAAACAGGAACGTCAGCCAGCCGGGTCGAATCACGGAACAGGAACACAGGAGCGTACTCAGGACAGGCCAAATCAGTACACAGGAATCAGGATCAACGGAAGACAGCAACACTGGCTCAGGAACACCACGAAAGGGTGAGTGATGGATGTCAGAGGCAAGCATAAAAAGGTCACCGGAGGTGGGCCAAACCTGCTCAGCCAATCAGAGAGCACCACAAGCGAGAGTGACAGCAGAGGGATCACGGGCACCGTGATACTGGGTCAGACTCAGGGACTATAGCACATGTTTCATCGACATCTCCTCCTCCTGCACTGAAGTACTGGGTTTGTGAATATTTCTTTATGGGGTTTGGAACACCGCAGGAAATTACGAATGCTTTAAGCACCTGTGTGAATGGACAGTAAAGAGGGGAAAGGAGGGATAACACCTCAGCACATTTGCATTAATGAAACATATGTAGACTAGACATGCTGACGTGTATACAAAAAAATAAGAAAAAAGGTCCACTCCCATGCTTTTGCTGCTGCTACTGACCCTACTAGTACTACCCCTCATAAAAAACATGGACACAAAAAACTTCAACTAAGAAGACCCAATTGGTTGTACAAACCCACCATCAGCTAGCAGCAATCTCCCTTCAGCCTTTGCAGCCACCACCACCAGTGGATCCCCTCCAAACTTGCACACCCATCCCAAGATTTCCCACTCAGGCCGAAATCCCTCCACTGATGCTACTACCCCCTCCAGATTGCAGTTGTGTGCGGGCACGAATATGGCTATTTCTGTCCAAAGATTGTGCCCTATGTGGCACAATGACTATTCATGGTAATGTGGTGCACACAAACAGAATGCAATGTATTACACCTAAGAACCATGCATTCTGCAAAATCTGCATTATTTACAGTACACCTAGTGCCATTGTTTTATCTTTGTATATTATTTAATAGCCTATTTCGTATACATGAGCCGTTTCTTTGTTATGCTCTGTATCAAGTCGTCTACACCATACTTCTCAGATGAACGCAGTGAGCAGTTACTGGAGTGTCCTGAGTGGAGATGGGCTTTACTCCCTGCCTGAAATTTGAGTCAGGTTCATCTTATATTTGTGAGTACCATTCTTAATTTTATTTTATTTGCTGTTCATACTGATTTACACTATTGGGCACCATCTTCTCTTTGCCTTTTTTATATATTCCTTGGCTGTTTGGAGAGAGCAAGATTACAAGGAGAAGTCTGTTTGTACATCCTGATTGCATACTATGTCTGTATATGTTCAAATTCCAATAAGAAGGATCCAAGCCATCTTGTTTGTGAGTATTTAATCACAGGGTTTTTGGTGGAGATATTCTGACTATTCAGTCTGCACTAGAGAAGCATCCTTTTCTCCACCCTTCTTGTTTCATATCCTGCAGAAAATGAGTGCCTGTTAGCATGAAGGGTGAATCATTTGTATTCATTTTTTTAAATAATTTGTGTGAATGGGGTTGTTGCCAAACAAAATCATATTGTTTGAATACTTTATGCATTTATTTTAATTTAAGATTCCTACCTCCAGATAATGTTTAATATTGTGTAGGCTATTATTTAAACAAAATATATTTCTAGTCCTAATTTTAGTATGGACAATTTCTGGCTACTGTGAGTCAAGCAAGAAAACAACAAATGTATTAATCACAACTATCATATGTTCAAAACAACAAAAATAAACTATTAACATGTCTATTTTTGAAGCATCCTTACTTTACAGCATGTTTTCACACCTGTCTAGGACAATTGCACAGTACTGTATATATATATGTGTGTATTTGAAGCACACACCAATTATCTCCAAAGTTGAAGAACTCTTAATGCATAGACTCCACAGAATAACATAGGAACTGGAGAAGTGATCGGCTGGAGAAGTAATCTCCACTCCATCACCTCTTTATCACCGATTAGTGAATTCCTCCATATTTCCCTAATACACAAAGAATACATACAGGACTCAAAATTTCCACTCGTCACTAGCCAATGGTGAGTGAAAATTCAACCCTGGCGAGTAGAAATTCAGTTCTGGTGGGTATGTTATGGATTGCAGTAGCGAGTAACTTTTCAGGTCTGGCTAATAGCAAAGGACTTCACATTTTAAGCCCTGATACATATATTGACTAAATAGATAAGGGAAGATCAGTTCCAGTCAGAAAAAAACCCACTAGTAGACTATAATAATAAACATAATTATAATCATAAAGAAGAGTAACAGTTGATGAGGATGTAAAAAACAAATCCATGCCATATCACCCCTCTTAAGCCAAAGGAAGGAAGAAAAAACCTTCCAATGTAGCCCCATGTAGGCAGAAAAAATTCATTCCCTCACTCCAAATGTCAGTTGGATCAATATCCCATCTGCACTGAAACCAACTATCATCATATTGCTACAAAGGTATTCATTACTTTGTTGATAGCAACTACAATAACTGCTAATTCCTCAATTAATTGTTAATGTTTATGATAAACCATAACATAAGAACAATAAACAAAACAAAAAAGACAAATAAAAATAAGAGAGGTGACTCTTAGTGACTTGATATTCAATATAACTACAGTTACATAAAGTAAATTCCTTACATATATATATTTTTATATAAACTGCTAGTTGTCCGTACTGTTGGAACATGGATTACCTTAAAGTGACATAAGGGCGAGAATGCTGAAAATGTCATAATAAAACAATATTCCCAGGCTTGTTTATTGTAAACCCTAGGCCTGCAAATGTATTTATTTCAGGCCTTGGTTGAAGCCCACAGTGAATTATTTTCAAGCCCAGCCTGCTGTAATGCTTTAAAAGTTTCACTTTCCACAAGCCTGTCAAAATTATTATTCAATCTTTTATTTCTATCATCCAGCTGCCATGCTATGGCTAACCAATAGTTTTAAAGAGATAAATCAAATATAAAATAAACATTGGGTTACACTGAATGTAGCAGATGTGTATGGTGGTAGTGATGTGGCAGTGATGGTGGTGTGATTAATATATCAGTGCTGCCATTAACAGCACATGCCCTGTCATGTGTGGTTTTGTTCACTTCTGCTGCCTGATACATAGATGGTACTAGATTCAGTTTTAGAAATATAAGTCTACCAACACTCTGCTTGATAGCCTTGTTTTATGGTCATCAACAATATAACCAGCTGTACTGAAAACTCTCTCAGACTGCATTCTTACTGGTGGGTAACTAAGTTTTTCCATGGCAGCATGTGTCAGTGCTGGTCATGCACCTTGTTCTGTTTGCCAATAGTCAATGGAGTCATCATTTCTATCTATAACATTGCATTTGCAAAATTACATACAACAATATGAAACTAAAAGCACACAGAGGAAGTTGCAGTTTATGTTATATGAGTCCCTTACCTTATGTATGCCGTTTTCAAAGCTTATTTCACAAAAAAAAAAATGATGCAAGCCTCACAATGCATAGTGTACTGATTTGTAAATGGACACTGATAATATCATCTGCAAGAGTCTTCCAGCTGAACTTGTTGCAGTAAAGGCACTAAGGACACTGGCTCCCAATTGCTTGTCATATACATGTTTTTATTTTTAATCAGTATTTGTGATGAATTGCCTTGTCATAAAATGTTTCTACTTTTCAAATGTTTACTTAGGTCTAATTGAGAATTGTTTTTTCTTTGTTGCCTTTAGTGTTCTACTATAAATAATATAAGTAGATTCAAATTCCTATATCCCTTAGCCAGACAGTGGTATCTGGGGAGAAAGAAGCGGGTGTGAGAATTGTAGAGCCTGTGGCCAGAAAACAAGTCACTCAGTACAATATGTTGCCCCAGTGGGAGAGGAGAAGAGAGCGAAAGCAATTTTCTGTAGAACTAAATGTATTTTTTCTTTTCACAAAATACAGATTTATGGTGAAGTTATTTTTTTTTAAACATGCTTATTTTACTCATGAAAGATTATGATAAATTATTAGAATATTATGCATTTCTTGACAGATGTTTTTTAATTTGTTTCTTTGGTGAGAAACTTCTAAAATATTTCAAAATAAAAGTGGCTACTTATTATCAGACCTGTTAAAAAACTGATAAATCCATAAACAGTGATAATTGTTTGGAGAGTAGAACCCTCCTAGTTCAGTTCACTTGTAGTTATTAGTTTACCTATGCCATGACATACATTGCACTTATCACTTATATAAACAGGAAGGGGGGGGGGCAAACAGTCATGCACAGCTGCATCCAAATGAATGGGAAAAGCATCTTTAAGATATACTTTGGGTGTTACACAAAAAAACAGTTTTTTTATGTTTGTTTGAAAGTTGTATGAGTCATCTGTCAAATAAATTTAAAAAATACACCAATTTAGTAAATATACCCCTAAATTTCTTGCCATGCATGTATCACGGTGCCTGTGATTATTGCCTGTTTGGTATGGGTGCCTGTCCTGTTTCCTCTGTAGAGTGGGCAGTGGCGTTGCAGGCCGCTGCTGCCTGTCTGCTGGCCTCTCTGTCACGGCGCACATCATTGATGTCGCACTCGCTGTTTTGTAGCCTTCGGCACTAATTGGCCGATTGTGTCCCGTCTTCTCCTTTGGCTTTATAAACGGCCTGAATACTGGGCTTACTTGCCCTTTCGTGGTAAACCTGTGTGTGCTCTTGTCTGACCCCTGCTTTGCTTTAGTTGATTCTCTGATTCGATCCTTGGCTTTGTCTGACTATACACTCCGGTACTGACCAGTGGCTCTGTCTGACTGCCCGCTCGTGTATGACCTAGGCCTTGTCTACCAGATCCAATCTGACCCTGATTCTGGCTCACTACCCGCTCCGTGAGTTCTGTGACTCTGGCTGACTACCTGATCTGGTTTTGACCCGTGGCTCTGTCTGACTACACACTCCGTGTTTGACCCCGGTACTGTCTGACTCTCCACTCTGTCTCAACTGGCTTTTGCTGGCTCTCACTCTGTACAGCCTACGAGCAAACTTTACCTCCCTGGTATTGTGGCGGCTGCCTTCCGTGCGGTAGATCAGGGTTAGTCTCACCCCAGGTATTGCTCCAGCAGTCTTGCTCTGTGCATCCTTGGCTGGCTATAACTCCGAGGCTATTACTTGTATGTGACCCCGGTAGCACTCCTGTTGCTATAGCAGTCTCGCTGTATGCATGCTTGATTAGCTATAACTCCGAGGCTATTACCTGTCTGTACCCCAGTCTCGGTCCTGTTGCCTGATCCCTAGCTCTCTAGGTTTCTGCACGCTCACCCTGTAGAATCATAGGCTAGATTCTACCTCCTTTGCTTCCTAGGAGATCCGCTGTCACTAGTTGTAGCTCAGTGTCAGATCCGGGGTAGTGGACTGCACACTGTCCTCACGCCTGTTCCTGAGAAGGTTGGGGAAGTGTTGTGCTCCTGTATATTGATCTTAATAAACTGGTTAAAATTCACCTGTACCTGTGTTGTGTGATTCTTCATCCTAAGTGTACTGTGACAGTATGTCAGTATACCTTGTGGAGGGATTAAAAACAAAACAAACAACAAAGAGGTACAGCATATGCTTAAGTCTTTTTAATTAGAGAAGCAGTCTCAAATGTGTCCATGGAACTGGTTATCTGAAACAAGGCATGTACACGCAATGAGCAAATGGAAGACGTGCATAAAAAATCCTCTACTCAGTTGTGAGAACATATAGCAAAATGCTACAAAAAGCACTAAACATCTTGTAAAAAAATGCTACAGAATCAACATGCAACAATTAACATTTTTTTTCATACATAATTTCACAGTCATTTATCATTAATCAACTGCCTATGGTACAGCCAGCTGGAGACAATAACCATACTGATTGTGGGTCTGGCTAAAACAATTTCAATGGCCCTGCTTCAGGCACAAGCACCTGGTTTGTGATGATCAGTTTATTTGGCATTTATATACTGCTGGGATATCTAGTATATTAAGTATTCATTTGTTCAGTTTATTTACCAGATTGCATACCTTTGTACTGGAAAGTTTATATAAATTACGTTTTGTTTTACTATATATGCTAGGTGTTATTTCTGTGCCAAGAACCAGAAGATTGTACCAGGGCAGAGGTCATATGAGGATTAGGGTTTTACCTATGGGTGGTAATTGGGGTGGAACACCTAGGGTATTTTGCATGGAAGCAACTAAAATTTAAGTCTACACCAACAGTTAAAATTAAAAAAACGATGTCTCCAACCAAGGAATTAATCCTTTCAGTGCCAGGAGGCATTCAATGCATTGTGTTACAATCTGTTTGATACCTCTCTGGAATTCAAAGTGTTAAAAATCATTATTCATATTTAAATCTATCAGTATATTTTGAAGCTCCAAGTATTGGGTCATATTAGTATACAGACACTACATTGAAATTACACCAACCACTTGAAATTGGTTTTAAATCGAGTCTTTCACTCTACAGAACTCCTTAATCTTTCAAGACTGACGGCCAGGTTAGTGCAGTCTGTGTGCCTGCAACGTCAGTCCCTTCCACTGCCTTTCGGGACAGTGCAATGCTTCTGAAGGGAGACCGGGACTGACGGTGCAGGCGCTCAGGCAAGATGTCTGCGCTGATGCCTGGCTTCTGGTATCAGAAGATTAAGGCTTTCTATTGAATCTTGTCATTCTGAGAGGTAATATAACTATTATTAAGCTAGTCGTCAACTGCCTAATTATTGCAGGGAGTCTTTACCTATGGTGGTAATTCTGCTTTAAAGGGATAGTAATTTTTCATAATAAAATCAGCTCTAATTAATCATCATAGTATTTGGGCCATGGAGAGTGTTATTTCAATTCTGTCAGAGTTGTAGTTCAAGAGTAATTCAATGACAAAATATCCCCCTCCCACCCCTTTTACTGATGTAACACTGTTCAGCCAGAGCAGAAGGGAGATGCCCAGGTAGATTGCAGAGAGGGACGATCTTCAATTAAGATAAGGGAAAAACCTGAAAAACTTGTCAAGGGGGGCAGGGCTTTCATTGTTCTCATAGGAAGAAGATTGTCCCCTGCTGTTATCTGTCTGGTCTATGGACTGGATTCCACATCTGAGAAGAGATGTTTTACACTAGGTAAAAGGGGCGGGAGGGGGATACTTTGCTTCTGAATATCTCTCAAACCATAAAGGTTTGAGAGATAAGACTTATATCGTTCTTCATGTTTTTTTAATGCCTACAAATAAAATAAAGATAAAATGAAGTATTACTATCCCTTTAAACAAGTATTCATTTAACTGTAATAAATATTTTTTTTGTTTTACATCACTCTGGAAGTATGTATTTTCTTGCTCTATTACATATGGCAAATACTACTCTTAGGTGCTGTTTATTCTTTTCTCTCTATCTTTTTTCTGAGTACTTCAGTCCTCTCTTCATTGTACATCCTACATTGCCTGTACACTAATTTACAGTGACATTAGTTTTTTCATTCCTTTGACCCAAAATGTTGGGAACAAATGGATTAATGAACTTTTTGATCTTCAAGAAGTCAAGTAGCTGTGATAATTAAGTATCACAGTCTCATGTGGATTATCGGGCTTAATGGATTAGCATATTGTCCATTATGAATTTATAATACAAAAATAGAAGAAGTCAAGGATGCACTGTGAATTTTCATTCAGTTCACCAATTTATGATCTTTTTTTTGTTCCGAAAAACGCAATTCAAAAATGAAAGGCAAACATAACTAAAATGTTCTTAACCTATTCTAGTTAGTATACTCAATGGAAATCTTGTTGAAAATGTGAGATAAAATCAGTGCTGGATTTTCCATTAGGCAACCTCTTAGAACAACAATGTTTGAGGGGAATCTCAATTTTTCTGACCGCGCCCACAATCTGATTTGTAGGAACAGCCATAGTACCACACACCCATCCTGTTTATGTTGGATACTCATACTTGTATGAATAAAGATGTTCATTATTAAGTGAATACACCATAGCATTATAATATTTTACAGAGTGGGAAAGTAGTGTAATAAAGCATATAGCCCCATAGTATAGCACATTTGTCCTCTGTATGAAAACATACATCCCCATATTGTGGCACATTTGGCTTTGTTGTGGACGAACACAGCTCCATGGTATGAACATAGTTGAGCTTTGTTAAATAGCACTCACTCCCTTAATGCATCATATTTCATGACTGTGAGAAAGCACATTGTTCAGTAATGTAGCATACTTGATCTCTGTAAGAAAGCACACAGCTCCATGGGTTGGCAAACTTGATCCCTATAAGAAAGCTCACAGCCTCACAGTATGATAAACGTGACCTCTGTACAAAAACACACAGTCCCATACTGTGGCAGATTTATTAAAGAAAAGTTGTGAAATTCTGGAGCAAATCAGCTTCACTATGGACATCAAAAAAAATATCCACTGATTTCAACAGTGCTTTTAATTCCTTAACAGGTCTCCAACTCATCACTTCACAATTGAAGACATCTCTAGCATTCAAGTATTTCTATTTAATAAGATTGTGCTTTAAAAGAGCAACACACAACAAATAGCAATTGTGGTCTAGATTCCATTGCACCTAGTGGGGAGTGCAGCCAGCAAAAGCATCAGAAAAATACTTTTTTAAAATAATTTTTCATACCATTACAGCCAATATGCATCCTGAATTTGGGAATCTGGGATGCATATGAAAATAGAGAAAAAGAAATTATTGCAAATTGCAATTCTGCTATTATATCATGTGCAGCCACCAAAGCCTCCCCCAAGTGTCCCCAATTGCACCAACCACCCTCCCCACACTCACACAAGTCCTCCTTAACCCACTTTGATGCCAAACAGTATGCAACACATTACTGTGAAATGTGATGTAAACTGTTTAGCATCAGAGAGGTTTATAGTCTCTTTATAACACTACCCCCCAGTTAAGAACAATTGTATATGTACATGTACCCATATTAATTCATTTAGAAACAACACCTAACAAAAAACTAAAGCCAACAAATGAAATTAATATGAAGACGGAAGTGCCCCATATTGATTCATACACTGGCCAATGTAGTAAAAAGAGAGATGATTGATATGGGGTACAAATCACTTATCTCAAGCCTCAAACATGCCCAAGGCAGGGGCCCTAAAGGAGTTTGTGTGTTTAAATAAAAACAGGGGATTGGTAGGGTAAAAGTGATACAGTACCTTTATCGGATAACAGAGTGGCTCTTGGGTGCAAGCTTTCAAAATACTAGATCTCTTTTTCAGGATTAATAAGAATGAAGGCTGTCTACAAAACAGGATGATATGTAGGTGAGAAAAGACAAACCCTTAGAAAACGTATGAATTCTTATAGGGTCAGTGTGAAAAAAAAAAAAACAGACACCCCAGAGGGTCAACATTTTTGGAAAACTGGTCACAGCACTAAAGATCACAAGGTGACTATACTGATGGGAAATTTTAGGATGGAGAGAGACAGTAAGATCTGGGAGCATAAATTATTGACTAAGTTTAACACTCTAAACTGTGGCCTGAACATGACAAGGAATTTACATCACATTATCACACTCAATAAATATATTTTGGGCCCTTGGGGTAACGGGGGGCTGCACAATTCATTGAAAGTGATGAGTTGTGCATTCCTCTTATGTTTCGAGGGTTAACCCTTACATATTTTAGATTTAAGCATCTTTGGCTAAAGACTAAATTAATTGGAGCATCAAAATGGTAATACATTCTGTACCATTTAGCCAACTACAAAGATACTCTACTGGAGCCTAGGGATTTAATTATATAGACAATACAGATGAGAAATTCACTACCAGTGTAAAACAAATGTTAAAACAATTTGTATGAGTTTATAATCTGCCATATATTTTGTGTTCAACTTTTCTTCTTAATATGCCAGAAGAATAATATTTTTTATGACGTTATCAGTTGACAACATGGGTTATTGGATGGCTTACTGTGCTTGTAAAACTGATTGCCATTTTTTTTTTTTTTTTTTTTTTTTACTGGTGGTTATTGGATCGAACCGATCCAATAACCACCCATAAAAAAAAAAAAAAAAAAAAAAAAAAAAAATGGCAATCAGTTTTACAAGCACAGTAAGCCATCCAATAACCCATGTTGTCAACTGATAACGTCATAAAAAATGACAACAGCCTCTAATTTATCGCCCATTGAGATCAATGGAACACCTCTGCCCATGAGTGATTCAATTCTGTGTAGTCAGTGCCAAGGCATGATGAACTGGTACATTTACAGGCAGAAATTATTTGCCAACTTTTTTTGCTGTACAGCACACAATGAAGGAAAAAAACACTGTTGAACAAATCTAAGCAGGAAAACAACAGCTAATGCCACACCTAGCACATAGCACAATGACAACAATGGTAAAATTAGCCACTGCAATACCAAGAAACTAACCTTCAAATGTGCATGCCCTACAAAGTTGTCATGGACAAACAACATCAACCCATGAACCCTGGATAAGGGGTTCACAAATCAACCCCAAGCAATCTGTGACACCACCCCCCTGGCACAACAGGGTTTAACACATACCAACACATATTTCAACAAAACACAATATGCACACCTTGTGCAATTGTTAAGCAACCCAACTCTGCCTGTGCAACATCAATAGCAAATGGAAACCCAGATGCACCATTTCACGGTCCACACGCACCTGACTGGTAAACAGAAATTACTACAAACAACAAGAGCCACACCAGCATATACTCACTTGGACAACACACACCTTCCATTGGTCTCTCAGTACCTGATGACCACACATGGACAATATCCCAACACTGTCTTATTTGGACATCTCACCATCCTCAGGCGTGGCGTGTTTACAGTGAGACCACTCAGAGAGAGATTATGAGTATTATGACATCAGAGAAGGGGGCGTGTGAGGGCTCGGGAGCCCAGTAACCTCCACTCACACTTGCACATCTTTCATCTATTGCACCCGCTGATGCTCCAGCTGGAGAGTCAGACAGAAGCCCATCTCCACCAGGATGACCAAACCTGCCAGCAGCACATCAGCTGCCACAAGCAGATCTCTCATAGCTCCCGCAGGTGCCTCAGCTAACACAGGCACCTGTGGAGCTGCACAGGAAGGACAGACAAAAGCAAAGACCCAGGATATACCGCACAAGTGTCACGCTCTTTGAAATGACGGACCACTACAGGTTGATGTTGCATAGCATCATCAATCTATATAAGGTGATCAAGGATGACATAGACCCCATATACAGAACCAACCTTGCACTATCTGAAATGCAGTAGCTTTTGTGTCACATACATTTTATGGCAAGTGGATCCTTCCATTACACAGAGGGATCTGCATCTGGAATAGCAAATGCCACATGTTGTAGAGTGGTGTTCAAGGTGTTGGCAGCTTTCAGGAAGGTCAGGAGGTACATCCACTTGACTCATACCCAGATGCAGGGGACACGTGTCAAGCAGGACTTCTACACAAGGGGAGGAATACCCAGAGTCATGGGGGTTATAGACTGCACGTATGTTGCATCAGAGCTCCACCACTTTAGGGACATCTCTACATTAATCACAAGCATTTCCACTCCATCAATGCTGAGCTGGCGTGTGATGACAACATAAGGATCACCTGCGTATGTGCTGCCTATCCTAGCAGTTTTCATGACTCTAACATCCTCAGGCACTCCTCCGTCTACCAGGGTTTTGAGCAAGGGACCTATACAGAAGTATCGCTGTTGGGTGAGTGAACAATCTACACATCACACTACATCCACAGGGGCATGCACACTATTGTTGAAAACTCAGCATGGTCACGAAACACAATTAGTATGTCCCCCTTACACAACATCATCTGTATAACCATGCGGTCCATGTGTCACTTCTTCTCAACAGGAGATGCTGGATATGGCTGCAAACCGAGGCTCCTTGCACCTGTCCAAAATCCTCAAACACCTGCACAGCATCACTACAGTTAGGCTCATGTCAGGACCAGTAATGCAATTAAACCACATTTGGCCTGCTCAAAAAAGGATTTAGTTGCCTGGACATCTTAATAACCCCTTAATGACAAAGGACTTACCAGGTACATCCAGCAAAAACTGTCACTTAGTGACAGAGGATGTACCTGGTAAGTCCCAGAAGTAGTACTGGAAGTTCGGGTCCCCGTGTGGCTGCACGCCGTTCGGGGACTCCAGAACAATATAGCAATTTTTTTTTTCTATGACGGGCGTTAAGGTGACAGCCATGTGCGCATGCGGCTGTCACTAAGGGGTTAAGGGCAGCTCTGCAATACGCCCCAGGAAAGTATGCAGTATCATACTAGTGTGCGCTACGAAACATAATATCACCTTAGACACACGTGAAGTGAGGGATCTGGAGCCAGAACCCATTGTGGAGGTGCCTATTACACAGCCTGAGGATTAGGAGACCCTGACAGTGGCAGAGACATGAGACAGGCTCACGTCTCAGTGTTTGAGTTTTGGTTATCTTATCTATCCTGAGATGTGGGGATGGCAAGAAATGCATCCTTTCTATCCCCAATCTTCAGGATACATATGATAACTAAAGTTCAACCATGACATGTTGGACTCGTGTTTGGTCTGGTTCTCTTCTGTGAGAAACATGTGTCTTCCAGCTGCT
This sequence comes from Rhinophrynus dorsalis, assembly GCA_037306005.1. Lineage (NCBI taxonomy): Eukaryota > Metazoa > Chordata > Amphibia > Anura > Rhinophrynidae > Rhinophrynus > Rhinophrynus dorsalis. Next base: position 224,484,236 of record CM074723.1, read on the forward strand.
TTGTTACTGTGTTCACTCATCAATGTGTGTTTGTGGGTTTGCTTTGGATGTATGCATTGCTGACATTGTTTCTACTTAGTTATCATGGTTGTGTCAAAGGTGCATTTGTGTGTTTTGAGCGCCATGGGTTATTACACAGGTGCCCAGTGTTTAAAACATGCAATAGGGTCGTGTTTGTTGACGTATTATGTGTGTGCTGAGCCCTGTGGACCTATTCAATATAACAGTGGTGTAGTGTTTTCATCCTCTTTTAACCCTTGGAGTACCAGAGGGGTATCTAGCGCATTGTAGAACAATGCGTTACGTATCCCTTGAGCATTCATAGGGTTAGGTGCTGACCTGCCTGTGGCTCCATGTGTGACATTGTGGAGCAACATTACAGATATTTGTATGACAAGGTGATAGCAAGCATTGTTTGTGTGCAGTGGGTTTGATTTATCAACACAACAATGAGGGGGTTAAACCTAGACATGGACATTATTTGGGCATCTTAAGCCTTCACATTTCTGCTTTGGATGTACAGCATAATCTCATGGTTTTAACCCTATCAGTGCTGTGTTGTTCAACTTGTGAAGATCAATGCTGGCCATGCCTTCAGCTGGCACTGTGGTGTGGTATACAAGCTAAGAGGGTTTGTGGTTGACAGTTATGGAGTGATGGATTTAATGGGAGTCTGGAGTGTGGTGTCATCACCAGTGTCACATCTGGCAGTGACCCCATAAACAGCAGTTGTGGAGAGGTTCTGGAGCACCATATCCTCCCAGGCATTGAACGTGATGCTTGCAGGTGGACCACCTGCTCCAAAATGACTCCAAAAAGAACTTTGGCTGTCATCAGCAATGCAATTGTGATCCTTGGTCAGAATGTGATTGCAGAACTGAGCAGCTGGTACTATTTACCGATGCTAAACACAGCCATTCACAAATGGTTCCAGTTGTATTGGAATCTAGCCCTACTATTGCTTGTCATATTTAATGGTAGAAAATAATTTTATGTCTAAAAATTTGCAACATTTATAGAAAATTTGCATTGTCCATAGAAACAAAATGTTTGGCATTGCTTTTAAAAATTATCAGAGCTAATAATCTGCATTGCTTCTAAGTACCATTAGCAATTGTAATAAAATGTTTCACCATATAAAGCGCAAAACAAAGTACATTTTTCCCAGACTGGACATTTTTTGTTTCAGGAATGATTTAGCAAAATAAATGTTCTCGCTGTTCACAACTCTAATAATAATTATATACTGCATTAAAAATAACAAATAAAACAACAATAGAAATCAGATTATGCCACAGGAAAGGTGGTGGATGTAAAATCATTCAGAGAAAGGAATGTTGCTAATGGTATAATAATGATACATCATGCAGACAAAGGTGACATGTTATGCTCCACTCATCAATTACATCAAATTTCTCTGTTATCTAAAAAATATCAGAGTGACCACAAAGTACAGCTTCAACAATCTAACAAACAGAAGACAATTATGTTCTAACTTTTATAAATGAAATGTGAACCATGCCCACACATTGTTGCCAACACATATGTATATATTCACTTACTGTTGCATATATTTAACTAACATTTTCTGCCCATGCATGTTTTTTTATTCAGGCTCCATGCATTTATGTGGGTGGGATAGACCTCTATAAAAATGGACTTTGGCTATATCCCAATATCACGGTGCCCGTGCTATGCGGGCGACATTCTGTCAATCTGGTTCTCAGTTTACTCCTATTGGTTGCAGTGGTATTGGCCCGCCCAGTATTTGTCCTTAAATACTGGGTCCTGTCACTTCGCTGTTGACCCTTCGGGGTGTTTCTGTACCAGCGCTTGTTCCAGTTCTCGTGTGATCTCAGTGTATGACCCGGATTGCCTGACCACTCTACTGCTTCTGTTCCTGCTCTGTGTACCGACCCGGCCTGGCTGAAGTTCCTGCTCTGTGTACCGACTCGGATTGGCTGATGTTCCTGCTCTGTGTACTGACCCGGCCTGGCTGACGTTCCTGCTCTGTGTACCGACTCGAATTGGCTGACATTCCTGCTCTGTGTACCGACCCGGATTGGCTGACGTTCCTGATATGTGTACCGACCCGGTTTGGCTGACGTTCCTGCTTTGGATACCATTTCCAGTTGGCTGTTGTTCCTGCTCTGTGTACCGACCCGTTGGGCCTCTGTTGCTGCCTGTCCAGGACTGCCAGCTGCTCCTTGTGTCTCCGTTGGGCTTGGCATCTGGGCAGTGTTGCTTCCAGTACACCCATTCACTGCAGTCCCCTTTCGGTTACTGTCCGTGTAGATCGGGCGACACTCCGGTATTGTATATATGTATGTATATCTTTATTTATATGGCGCCACACAGTGTACGCAGCACCTTACAATAGACATATGTTTCAATAAATAAGAGGGGTTGAAATAAGTGTGACATTCATAGAAACAATGGGAGAAAGGTCCCTGCCCCAAGGAGCTTACAGTATTGAGCCTTATACTGCAACCTGGTCCCAGTTACTGTCCGTGTCTCGCTGGTGACATTCTGGTGTGTGCATTCCATTCTGTGCCTCTGTATGCTAGAGCTATACTCCTGCCATCAGCTGAGGTTGGGTTTCATTGGGCGCCTCAGGCTAGTTCCACCTAGGCAGTCGACATTGGTCTAAGTGTTTATCTATCCCCTCGGGGAGAAGGGCCGTTCTCCACCGGTTGTTGGCATTGTAGTCTCTGTTGGGCAACCTCTGGGCATACAGTCTGTCCTCCACTACTGCTACGGCAGCATACAAGTTTGCTAAGGGCCTTCGCTTATTCCTGTGGCATTACTCTGTTTATACTCTCCCTCCCAAGGGAGAGTTTTAAGGGCCTCGCTCTGATAGGGCCTGTCAATCTTCCTGGACTATCAGTAACCCGTTCACTGCTGCCTTGTCTGAGAATCACATGTAATACCTGACTTGTGTCAGTACATTGTTATTATTTGTCTGTACAATTACTGGACCCGTGTGGGTATTTATTTCTGTAACCTGTCCTGTGTCAGTACCACATTGTATATATATTACTGGACCCGTGAGGGTTATTGCTATTTTCCATTGTTCAATAAAACTGTATTTTTACCTAAACTTACTGTCTCTGTGTGTCAAACAAACCGTTACACCCAATTAGTGTGTGGGGTACCTGCTCAATCACTGATGATGATTGGGTAAGGCAGTTAAGTCATGAGTGTGTTAGCTTGAGCTTTTAATAGAAAACATTTTGCTAAGACATTTGATGTGGTAAGATGTAATAGATAGGGGGGTCCCCTCATTGCTTGTTTTATCTCATATTTTGTACATGTTCATGATGGTGTTTTAGCGCTGAGTGTTTTCTTTCTCTAATTGAGACATTTCTGATGTCCCCTCCTAACTAAGAGGTCTCCAGGAGTACCAAGTAAATTCACAAGAAGGCACATGATTCCTCAGTAATAAGGATACCACATGCATACTAAGGAAAATGTATAAAAAGATACAGTGGACGGGAGTGTTGAAAATGTATAGTCTGATAACCACTGCACCTACTTTTTACCATGCAACAATACATCATCTTCCTCCAAAGGCTGCACTACAATGTATAGGGGAAAATATGGGGAGAGTATATAAATGTTTTCTTCACTGAGATCCATCTTGCGCATAGGAGGGGCTTTTATATTGGAATTCACTAGGATGGGTAAGAGACCTCATAGCAGCACGTCACTTGATCTGAGACTATCACTAACTAAGTAAGAAGGCCTTTTCTTACAAAGAACAGCACTTGATGCAGAAACAAGCTGGTACTCCTTTAAATGGCATCACTGCTACCTATCCTTAGTTTGTCAGAATGTGACACGAAAATCATTCGTGTAGATTACAAAATGAAGAGCTAGCTTCCTTCATATTCAAAACTGCAGCATTTTAATTTTGCACATTTGCTGTCTCCCTTTTTTGAAAACTCCATTGTTCAGCAAGAATAAGGACAGAGTGTTTTGGCTGCAAGAATAATTACAAGTAGTCAGACGAAAAGCCTGATACACCTACACACCCTAGCTGGGACTACCCCCTGAGTGGAAAATTTGCTGCAAAAAGCAGTGTTTTCTGCTTTTTCCCACCTTTTTGTCATATTAAAATCAATGATAATGTATTCTACTCCCACATGTGGAGAGAATCATCATGTGTTCCCACAGTGCTAGTATAAAAGGGGAATCAGTTTCCTGTATATTGTCAGTCTGCTTGGGATAGGAGAGAAAGCAGATGGATATTGATGCTAGAGGTGATAGGCAAGGAGAGGGGAGCTGGAGTTGTTTTATAGGAGTCTTGGTGGTAGATAGTTGTTTGGTGCATGTGGGGGATGAACATAGAATAAGAATTAAAATGATTGAAAAAATCATTTTGAACTGATAAGTGACAGTCAGACAGGCAGGTGATACAAGTTACTACCTGAGTGAGTGACAGATATAATTTTCACAGACAAGTACAACTTGTTTGACATAAAACACATTATTAGGTTAAGTAGGCACATATTTTCATGGTTAACTGATGCTGAGTTTACCTAAGGATACTCCATCTAAAAAAGGGGAGTAACATCCTAAATATAGATCATCATACACTATTTATATATGTATCCTCACTATATATCATAAACAAAACTGGATTGCATGCTGTACACAGAAGTCCCAAACTAAGGTAAGAGTTAAAAAATGCAAATATTCCATAAAGAATTATTTGCCATGTCTCACCAAAAGTGAGACGATTACAAAACACACATCTCAGTTTACCTGCAACTCCACCACTAATCTGAATATGCATACCCCAAACAATATATATATAAATAAATGATAAATCAATAAATAAATAAAATCTGAAAACCGCAGGCACAAAAACCAATATGCAAAGAAGAATAGAAAAAAAGACACGCATAGAACTATATTCTATGCCTCCAATAAGTCCTACCAAAATCCCAAACACGATCCCACTTGTAAAGACAAAACTCCCCTTTCCAATTATGGGAGTATTGTATGATATCAAAGCCCACAAAAAAGGACCTACAAGAAAAAATGTACACATGTGTTACATATCTTCAAATAAAAAATCCCAAAAGATAGATATTGGCTCTGGAATCCAATATATAGCTGCTACTATCCCTGTAAATATGAGACCAGACCTACAGATAATATATCCCAAAAAAATAGAAAACTCAGGAGAGAGCTAAAAAATAAAAACTAAGATAACTAAAATATAAATGAGAGGTATAAGTGAAAAAAAAACAAAACAATAGTACCCTATCTACCGTGAATGATAGGTGTAATAGCTCCTGTTGGCCAATGGGAAACCTAAAAACTTAAATACTATAATACTCTAAAACAGTGGTTCTCAATCTTTTTTTGTTCGGGGCACCCCTAACACGTAATCTAGAACATTCAGGGCACCCCTAACATATTTAATGTACTTTATCAATGGCATAATGAAGGTTCCATACAGAAATATACAGTTATTATTAGGTCTAACAATCATAATAACACAACTAAACATAATATGCATAACAATTTCTATAAGTCTTTATTTAAAAGTCTATTTTTGTTAGTCTTCATAGAAAACATGGGGCACCCTAAGTTGATGTCCGTGGCACACCAAAGTGCCACGGCACCCTGGTTGAAAATCACTGCTCTAAAAGATCAATGTGGAGATTGCAGGACAAAATAATCCAAACAACATATATCAATATATTACAATTTCTGTAATTTAATACAAATGACAAACATTCATAAAAGCATACAGTGTGTACACTTGCTGTAAAAAATCCAATAAAAATCCTATACCAATCATGGACTAACACTGTCCCATGTATCTAGAAGTATCTAATGTATAAACTTTCAGGTGAAAGAGCTTCAGTATATTCAGATATGCTTCCCAAAGAAACAGCAACAACATATATTTCCTGACCAAAAGACCTCTTTGATCCACAGATGAACTTATCTCCTCCTCCACTGATATATGTTTGCAACTGGTAGTGGGGAACCTCGGCTGCTGTTAAACTGTGGGGTTAGTTGTTAGAATGTCCATGTATTATAACCTTACCGCCAACCTTACTGCCAAGTTTTTGCTGGAAAATCATGTGTTAATGAAAAGGCAGAAATTCTATGAGCAGGAATTTATGTGGAAAAAGCAGCCTATTGGGAATTTTGTCCTTGGAGCTAACCCTGTGTGTGTGTGTGTGTATTGCTTCAGCTGTACTGACACTATTTTTCTCTCTGTCACATAGATATCATACTAGTCATACTGCAACTATCATGACTGCCACTGTAAATTATTCAGGATTAAGACTGTTGAAATATGAAAAAATATGTTGGAATAGGAGAAAAATGTGTTGGAATAGGAGACAAATGTGTTGAATAGGTGAAAAATGTGTTAGAACAGGAGAAGAAATGTGTTAGAATAGGAGAAAAATCTGTTAAAATAGGAGAAAAATGAGTTAGAATTGGAAAAAAATGTGCTGAAATAAGCAAAAAGGAGGAAAATTTTGCATTGGAGAAAACTTTCATGAACAATGAGAAAAAAATCAATTTTTCGAAAAAAGTAATGTGGGAAATGTTTCTTACTTTTCGTCCACCCCTACTCCCAGGGTAAATACTTAATCCGAAATCTTGAGCACAGTAGGGGTATTGGAATGTGAAAGCATGTCTGTCCATGTGTGCTTTGCATTCATTATGTAGTCTCCACAGCTAAAAGGGGTTTACTAATGAAATGTCACCCTAAATTTAAATTGGTCTTTTAGTCACTTGAATAAATGGGAGCTTGTTGTCTGTGCTTCACAACTTAATTCATTGACAACCCTTAACCTCCCTTTTAGCAGTATCCTATTGAAATGCCACCCTCTATTTTGCAACCATCAAAAGGGCAACATCATAACCTGGATCAAAAGAGTGACTTTCTGATGTTGTGCGCTTAAGGGTGTATAGGGGGTATAAATGTGAGCTATAGCTTCCATGATCAGGCTGGAGCCTGGGGATTTAGCTAGGAGATAGCAGGAAGAAAGAATATGAATTTGAGTACACTCACTTCACAGCCTTCAAAATAAACCTGCTCATGTATACACCCATTTATGCATGCTTTTCAAAGATATATAAAATTTCTAGGGCTTTACGTTCAAGTAGACAAGTGGAGTAATTCTACGGCAAACCAAATACATGATAAGGGAGGAATAAAATCCCCATTGATTTAAATGGAGTATTTAATGATTTGGATGCTAGAAATGTCAATGCATTAATTTGTGAAGCGCTGACAACAAGCTCCCATACAAGCACCTATTTATTCAAGTTATTAAAAGACTAATTTAAATTTAGGGAATTTATATTTCCCTGTCATCCAGGCAACAAACGCTGATCACTATGGATCTCAGAACAGGAGATACCCTAATAAAAACGCAACCCTTACCCTTATGACCCAGTATTATCCTGTCCTCTGGACTGGCAGGTGACATCCTGGGGGATGGTTGGGAAGAGGTGACTGTTGGTTTCCTTCTGAGGGCATGTGGGGTACTCCCTTTCTTTCCAGACTTCCCTTCCTCTTATGGGCAACTGCTTTGGTGTCAGTGGAATATTCCTAGCACATTCGGTATCCATCCATTTCAGGCTCACTCCATGGTCTCCATGATGAATGACCCTAAGGAAGAAAAGAGCAAAGGTCATCTGAGAAAGCCCAGAGTCTTCTCTTTACATAAGGTTATTTCTACCATCACTGAACTTAAGACTTGAATCTACTTCTGAGCATTGTCATATCACCTCCCTTTACACCACTTTAAGACGTTTATTTCAAAATGCTGAGTTTGTTTCTGTTCTGAAAGCCCACCACTTTGTGAGAGCTATGGAGGCATCTTGGGTGTGATTTGGGAACATCTGCACATCTTCTGCATGTATTGCAGATTTGATGACCAGCGTTCAGAGGAGTCAGCCTTTGGCAGTAAAATTGTTCTTGTCACATTTATGCCCTCACTTTGATATCTTGCTATATCTCCAATCTTGATGGCAGGGAAAGGGTGATTTCCCTACAAATCCATGGTAGCATGGGGACTCACACACTCATATCAAGACCATTATACTTAATATTTATTGATTCACTTTCATAAGCCATAGTTCCCTGTGATTAGAGGAAAGTACATAGAGTATCATTATTCAAAAAGGGGGAAAGGTCCAAACCGGGAAAATATAGACCTGTGAGTCTGACTTCCTTAGTGGGTAAGACATTAGATGGACTACTAACTGACAGTATTCAGAAGTATGTGAAGACAAACATTATTATCAGTAGAAGCCAACATGGTTTTTTGAAAAATAGAACGTCAGACTAATTTACTTGCATTTTATGAAAGGGAATAGTAATTCGGACAAGAGAATTGTTGTTGATGTAGTATACTTGGATTCTAAAAAAGCCTTTGATACAGTGCCCCACAACAGGTTACTGCATAAATTAAAAGGCATCGGTTAGGGAGGTGATATCTGTACATGGTTTGAGAACTGGTTAAATGATAAATGGCAGAGATCTGTTGTAAATGGAACCTTTTCAAGTTGGTCTAAAGTTGTAAGTGGGGTACCACAGGGTTCAGTCCTGGTCCAATGCTTTTTAATTTGTTAATGATCTAGATCTAGAACTGAAATTAGTGTCTCGACCTTTGCTGGTGGCAGTAAGCTATATAAGTAAATGCATACAGAGATGGAAGTTTTTTTTTCTGCAGAAGGATTTAGAAAAAAAGTGAATAGGCAGAAGAGTGGCAGATGACATTTAATGTAGATAAATGTAAGGTTATGCATTTGGGTTGTAGAAACAAACAAGCGACATTTACTCTAAATGTGAAACAACTTGGGGAATCCTAATTAGAGAAATATTTAGGCGTACTGATAGACGATAGGCTTCATAGCAGTGTGCAAGTACAAATAGGGTACTATCCTGCATAAAAAGAGGTATAGATGAACGGGATGCAAATATCATTCTACTTCTGTATAAATCCTTGGTAAAGCCTCATCTAGAATATGGAATACAGTTTTGGACACAAGTTCTCAAAAAAAAGACATTACTGAACTGGAAAAAGTGCAGAGACGTGTAGCAAAACTGATAAAGGGATTGGGGGATCTGAGTTATAAAGAGAGACTTGCCAAACCCAGTTTGTTTACATTAGAGAAGAGAAATCTAATTGGGGATATGATTACCATTTACACATATATTTCAAGTCAATACAAAGAACTCTCCAATTATTTATTTACTTAAAGAGCTTAGCTAAGAATGAGATGTCATCCATTAAGACAAGAGGAAAGGCTCTATTGACTAAAACAAAGGCAGGGATTTTATTTTACCGTAAGGGAGGCAAAGCTATGGAATTCTTTGCCTTGGGATGCTGTGATTGCAGATAATGTAACTTCTTTAAAAAAGTAATGGATAGCTATCTATCACAGAACAATTTTAAGTATTATGACAGTTGGCTTCAAAGCAGATAGGTTGTTGCAGCTGAGGTTGGGTTTCATTGGGCGCCTCAGGCTAGTTCCACCTAGGCAGTCGACATTGGTCTAAGTGTTTATCTATCCCCTCGGGGAGAAGGGCCGTTCTCCACCGGTTGTTGGCATTGTAGTCTCTGTTGGGCAACCTCTGGGCATACAGTCTGTCCTCCACTACTGCTACGGCAGCATATAAGTTTGCTAAGGGCCTTCGCTTATTCCTGTGGCATTACTCTGTTTATACTCTCCCTCCCAAGGGAGAGTTTTAAGGGCCTCGCTCTGATAGGGCCTGTTAATCTTCCTGGACTATCAGTAACCTGTTCATTGCTGCCTTGTCTGAGAATCACATGTAATACCTGACTTGTGTCAGTACATTGTTATTATTTGTCTGTACAATTACTGGACCCGTGTGGGTATTTATTTCTGTAACCTGTCCTGTGTCAGTACCACATTGTATATATATTACTGGACCCGTGAGGGTTATTGCTATTTTCCATTGTTCAATAAAACTGTATTTTTACCTAAACTTACTGTCTCTGAGTGTCAAACAAACCGTTACACCCAATTAGTGTGTGGGGTACCTGCTCAATCACTGATGATGATTGGGCAAGGCAGTTAAGTCATGTGTTAGCTTGAGCTTTTAATAGAAAACATTTTGCTAAGCCATTTGATGTGGTAAGATGTAATAGATAGGGGGGTCCCCTCATTGCTTGTTTTATCTCATATTTTGTACATGTTCATGATGGTGTTTTAGCGCTGAGTGTTTTCTTTCTCTAATTGAGATATTTCTGATGTCCCCTCCTAACTAAGAGGTCTCCAGGAGTACCAAGTAAATTCACAAAAAGGCACATGATTCCTCAGTAATAAGGATACCACATGCATACTAAGGAAAATGTATAAAAGGATACAGTGGACGGGAGTGTTGAAAATGTATAGTCTGATAACCACTGCACCTACTTTTTACCATGCAACAATACATCATCTTCCTCCAAAGGCTGCACTACAATGTATAGGGGAAAATATGGGGAGAGTATATAAATGTTTTCTTCACTGAGATCCATCTTGGGCATAGGAGGGGCTTTTATATTGGAATTCACTAGGATGGGTAAGAGACCTCATAGCAGCACGTCACTTGATCTGAGACTATCACTAACTAAGTAAGAAGGCCTTTTCTTACAAAGAACAGCACTTGATGCAGAAACAAGCTGGTACTCCTTTAAATGGCATCACTGCTACCTATCCTTAGTTTGTCAGAATGTGACACGAAAATCATTTGTGTAGATTACAAAATGAAGAGCTAGCTTCCTTCATATTCAAAACTGCAGCATTTTAATTTTGCACATTTGCTGTCTCCCTTTTTTGAAAACTCCATTGTTCAGCAAGAATAAGGACAGAGTGTTTTGGCTGCAAGAATAATTACAAGTAGTCAGACGAAAAGCCTGATACACCTACACACCCTAGCTGGGACTACCCCCTGAGTGGAAAATTTGCTGCAAAAAGCAGTGTTTTCTGCTTTTTCCCACCTTTTTGTCATATTAAAATCAATGATAATGTATTCTACTCCCACATGTGGAGAGAATCATCATGTGTTCCCACAGTGCTAGTATAAAAGGGGAATCAGTTTCCTGTATATTGTCAGTCTGCTTGGGATAGGAGAGAAAGCAGATGGATATTGATGCTAGAGGTGATAGGCAAGGAGAGGGGAGCTGGAGTTGTTTTATAGGAGTCTTGGTGGTAGATAGTTGTTTGGTGCATGTGGGGGATGAACATAGAATAAGAATTAAAATGATTGAAAAAATCATTTTGAACTGATAAGTGACAGTCAGACAGGCAGGTGATACAAGTTACTACCTGAGTGAGTGACAGATATAATTTTCACAGACAAGTACAACTTGTTTGACATAAAACACATTATTAGGTTAAGTAGGCACATATTTTCATGGTTAACTGATGCTGAGTTTACCTAAGGATACTCCATCTAAAAAAGGGGAGTAACATCCTAAATATAGATCATCATACACTATTTATATATGTATCCTCACTATATATCATAAACAAAACTGGATTGCATGCTGTACACAGAAGTCCCAAACTAAGGTAAGAGTTAAAAAATGCAAATATTCCATAAAGAATTATTTGCCATGTCTCACCAAAAGTGAGACGATTACAAAACACACATCTCAGTTTACCTGCAACTCCACCACTAATCTGAATATGCATACCCCAAACAATATATATATAAATAAATGATAAATCAATAAATAAATAAAATCTGAAAACCGCAGGCACAAAAACCAATATGCAAAGAAGAATAGAAAAAAAGACACGCATAGAACTATATTCTATGCCTCCAATAAGTCCTACCAAAATCCCAAACACGATCCCACTTGTAAAGACAAAACTCCCCTTTCCAATTATGGGAGTATTGTATGATATCAAAGCCCACAAAAAAGGACCTACAAGAAAAAATGTACACATGTGTTACATATCTTCAAATAAAAAATCCCAAAAGATAGATATTGGCTCTGGAATCCAATATATAGCTGCTACTATCCCTGTAAATATGAGACCAGACCTACAGATAATATATCCCAAAAAAATAGAAAACTCAGGAGAGAGCTAAAAAATAAAAACTAAGATAACTAAAATATAAATGAGAGGTATAAGTGAAAAAAAAACAAAACAATAGTACCCTATCTACCGTGAATGATAGGTGTAATAGCTCCTGTTGGCCAATGGGAAACCTAAAAACTTAAATACTATAATACTCTAAAACAGTGGTTCTCAATCTTTTTTTGTTCGGGGCACCCCTAACACGTAATCTAGAACATTCAGGGCACCCCTAACATATTTAATGTACTTTATCAATGGCATAATGAAGGTTCCATACAGAAATATACAGTTATTATTAGGTCTAACAATCATAATAACACAACTAAACATAATATGCATAACAATTTCTATAAGTCTTTATTTAAAAGTCTATTTTTGTTAGTCTTCATAGAAAACATGGGGCACCCTAAGTTGATGTCCGTGGCACACCAAAGTGCCACGGCACCCTGGTTGAAAATCACTGCTCTAAAAGATCAATGTGGAGATTGCAGGACAAAATAATCCAAACAACATATATCAATATATTACAATTTCTGTAATTTAATACAAATGACAAACATTCATAAAAGCATACAGTGTGTACACTTGCTGTAAAAAATCCAATAAAAATCCTATACCAATCATGGACTAACACTGTCCCATGTATCTAGAAGTATCTAATGTATAAACTTTCAGGTGAAAGAGCTTCAGTATATTCAGATATGCTTCCCAAAGAAACAGCAACAACATATATTTCCTGACCAAAAGACCTCTTTGATCCACAGATGAACTTATCTCCTCCTCCACTGATATATGTTTGCAACTGGTAGTGGGGAACCTCGGCTGCTGTTAAACTGTGGGGTTAGTTGTTAGAATGTCCATGTATTATAACCTTACCGCCAACCTTACTGCCAAGTTTTTGCTGGAAAATCATGTGTTAATGAAAAGGCAGAAATTCTATGAGCAGGAATTTATGTGGAAAAAGCAGCCTATTGGGAATTTTGTCCTTGGAGCTAACCCTGTGTGTGTGTGTGTGTATTGCTTCAGCTGTACTGACACTATTTTTCTCTCTGTCACATAGATATCATACTAGTCATACTGCAACTATCATGACTGCCACTGTAAATTATTCAGGATTAAGACTGTTGAAATATGAAAAAATATGTTGGAATAGGAGAAAAATGTGTTGGAATAGGAGACAAATGTGTTGAATAGGTGAAAAATGTGTTAGAACAGGAGAAGAAATGTGTTAGAATAGGAGAAAAATCTGTTAAAATAGGAGAAAAATGAGTTAGAATTGGAAAAAAATGTGCTGAAATAAGCAAAAAGGAGGAAAATTTTGCATTGGAGAAAACTTTCATGAACAATGAGAAAAAAATCAATTTTTCGAAAAAAGTAATGTGGGAAATGTTTCTTACTTTTCGTCCACCCCTACTCCCAGGGTAAATACTTAATCCGAAATCTTGAGCACAGTAGGGGTATTGGAATGTGAAAGCATGTCTGTCCATGTGTGCTTTGCATTCATTATGTAGTCTCCACAGCCAAAAGGGGTTTACTAATGAAATGTCACCCTAAATTTAAATTGGTCTTTTAGTCACTTGAATAAATGGGAGCTTGTTGTCTGTGCTTCACAACTTAATTCATTGACAACCCTTAACCTCCCTTTTAGCAGTATCCTATTGAAATGCCACCCTCTATTTTGCAACCATCAAAAGGGCAACATCATAACCTGGATCAAAAGAGTGACTTTCTGATGTTGTGCGCTTAAGGGTGTATAGGGGGTATAAATGTGAGCTATAGCTTCCATGATCAGGCTGGAGCCTGGGGATTTAGCTAGGAGATAGCAGGAAGAAAGAATATGAATTTGAGTACACTCACTTCACAGCCTTCAAAATAAACCTGCTCATGTATACACCCATTTATGCATGCTTTTCAAAGATATATAAAATTTCTAGGGCTTTACGTTCAAGTAGACAAGTGGAGTAATTCTACGGCAAACCAAATACATGATAAGGGAGGAATAAAATCCCCATTGATTTAAATGGAGTATTTAATGATTTGGATGCTAGAAATGTCAATGCATTAATTTGTGAAGCGCTGACAACAAGCTCCCATACAAGCACCTATTTATTCAAGTTATTAAAAGACTAATTTAAATTTAGGGAATTTATATTTCCCTGTCATCCAGGCAACAAACGCTGATCACTATGGATCTCAGAACAGGAGATACCCTAATAAAAACGCAACCCTTACCCTTATGACCCAGTATTATCCTGTCCTCTGGACTGGCAGGTGACATCCTGGGGGATGGTTGGGAAGAGGTGACTGTTGGTTTCCTTCTGAGGGCATCTGGGGTACTCCCTTTCTTTCCAGACTTCCCTTCCTCTTATGGGCAACTGCTTTGGTGTCAGTGGAATATTCCTAGCACATTCGGTATCCATCCATTTCAGGCTCACTCCATGGTCTCCATGATGAATGACCCTAAGGAAGAAAAGAGCAAAGGTCATCTGAGAAAGCCCAGAGTCTTCTCTTTACATAAGGTTATTTCTACCATCACTGAACTTAAGACTTGAATCTACTTCTGAGCATTGTCATATCACCTCCCTTTACACCACTTTAAGACGTTTATTTCAAAATGCTGAGTTTGTTTCTGTTCTGAAAGCCCACCACTTTGTGAGAGCTATGGAGGCATCTTGGGTGTGATTTGGGAACATCTGCACATCTTCTGCATGTATTGCAGATTTGATGACCAGCGTTCAGAGGAGTCAGCCTTTGGCAGTAAAATTGTTCTTGTCACATTTATGCCCTCACTTTGATATCTTGCTATATCTCCAATCTTGATGGCAGGGAAAGGGTGATTTCCCTACAAATCCATGGTAGCATGGGGACTCACACACTCATATCAAGACCATTATACTTAATATTTATTGATTCACTTTCATAAGCCATAGTTCCCTGTGATTAGAGGAAAGTACATAGAGTATCATTATTCAAAAAGGGGGAAAGGTCCAAACCGGGAAAATATAGACCTGTGAGTCTGACTTCCTTAGTGGGTAAGACATTAGATGGACTACTAACTGACAGTATTCAGAAGTATGTGAAGACAAACATTATTATCAGTAGAAGCCAACATGGTTTTTTGAAAAATAGAACGTCAGACTAATTTACTTGCATTTTATGAAAGGGAATAGTAATTCGGACAAGAGAATTGTTGTTGATGTAGTATACTTGGATTCTAAAAAAGCCTTTGATACAGTGCCCCACAACAGGTTACTGCATAAATTAAAAGGCATCGGTTAGGGAGGTGATATCTGTACATGGTTTGAGAACTGGTTAAATGATAAATGGCAGAGATCTGTTGTAAATGGAACCTTTTCAAGTTGGTCTAAAGTTGTAAGTGGGGTACCACAGGGTTCAGTCCTGGTCCAATGCTTTTTAATTTGTTAATGATCTAGATCTAGAACTGAAATTAGTGTCTCGACCTTTGCTGGTGGCAGTAAGCTATATAAGTAAATGCATACAGAGATGGAAGTTTTTTTTTCTGCAGAAGGATTTAGAAAAA
The DNA here is from genome assembly GCA_037306005.1 of Rhinophrynus dorsalis. NCBI lineage: Eukaryota > Metazoa > Chordata > Amphibia > Anura > Rhinophrynidae > Rhinophrynus > Rhinophrynus dorsalis. The sequence goes on from CM074723.1 coordinate 224,499,861, forward strand.
AAGTGAATAGGCAGAAGAGTGGCAGATGACATTTAATGTAGATAAATGTAAGGTTATGCATTTGGGTTGTAGAAACAAACAAGCGACATTTACTCTAAATGTGAAACAACTTGGGGAATCCTAATTAGAGAAATATTTAGGCGTACTGATAGACGATAGGCTTCATAGCAGTGTGCAAGTACAAATAGGGTACTATCCTGCATAAAAAGAGGTATAGATGAACGGGATGCAAATATCATTCTACTTCTGTATAAATCCTTGGTAAAGCCTCATCTAGAATATGGAATACAGTTTTGGACACAAGTTCTCAAAAAAAAGACATTACTGAACTGGAAAAAGTGCAGAGACGTGTAGCAAAACTGATAAAGGGATTGGGGGATCTGAGTTATAAAGAGAGACTTGCCAAACCCAGTTTGTTTACATTAGAGAAGAGAAATCTAATTGGGGATATGATTACCATTTACACATATATTTCAAGTCAATACAAAGAACTCTCCAATTATTTATTTACTTAAAGAGCTTAGCTAAGAATGAGATGTCATCCATTAAGACAAGAGGAAAGGCTCTATTGACTAAAACAAAGGCAGGGATTTTATTTTACCGTAAGGGAGGCAAAGCTATGGAATTCTTTGCCTTGGGATGCTGTGATTGCAGATAATGTAACTTCTTTAAAAAAGTAATGGATAGCTATCTATCACAGAACAATTTTAAGTATTATGACAGTTGGCTTCAAAGCAGATAGGTTGTTGATCCAGGGAACTATATGACTGCCATTTGGAGTCAAGAAGGATTTTTTTACCCACTTGCGGCTTAATCTGAAATGGCTTTGACTGGTTTTCTGCCTTCCTCTGCATCAACAGGGGTGATTTGGCATGGGCTGGACTTGATGGACGCATGTCTTTTTTCAGTCACATCAACTATGTTAATATGTTACCATTCTGTGTCCAGAGTCTTTTCCATTTACTGACTCATGGGGATGGGAGTTCTGTTTTATTAGAAGGGGCTGCTGTCCTGAGGGTGGGTGGAGTTAGCTCCAGCCTATTCTTCCATGGATTTGCAGCTATAGGGAATTGCCAGTAAACAGAATTCACCCTTTCTCCTCTATGGTGTCGATGGCAGAATTTTTTCCACTTTTATTTTAAATACAAGACATCTAGTGTTTGATATTGCTTATGAGAGCACGTAAAGGTCATGAATCCATGTGATCAGTATAACACAAGTCTTTATCTCTGACAATTTTGTGAAATATTGTACCAAATAGTTTGATGATATCTCACAGTTTATTTATTATGCATCTCTGATACAAAACTAGGGCAGTATTCAGCTTCCAGTGCAGAAACAGAAATTCTAATCAAAGAAAAATTATATCAAGGTGTTTTTTCCTTTGATTAATATTTCTCAGTTTTGCTTTGATAAATGACTCCCTTTAAGTTAATTATTAGATATAAGTATTTGGTTGGCAGCATCTTTGAAGTTTTGACTATTGACAATTTCAGAGATGCCATTTAAAGAAAACATTGCATGCATATTATTATATCTCCTTTATTGTAATCCAGTTGTTTCTGCACGTTAAATAATTTCATGTGAAATGTAAAATTAATATGTATGTGTCTTCTTCAACCTTGTTTGTGCATCTCCATAACCTGACCTACAGGAACTCTGCATTCAGTTCATCAAGTGATCCCACGTGGAATGTGCTAAAATCCAATTAGGCACCATACCAAGAAGAAATGGATTGAAATTTACATAGATTAATTATGACAAATAGAATGAAAATTAGTCTAATCTCAACAGGCTAATTGGTTATAATTATTTCATGTTTTTATTATTGTAATTATTGATATTGCTTATCTTATATTTTACCCATGGGGATTTGTTTAAAACAAATGTTGTGCCTGTTCTATGTGGAAGTCACTTCACCAATATGTACTAAGATGTCTTCTCCATCATATCCATAATGCCTTCAACAGGTTTACAATTTAGCACTTGACACATCGACAATGACTCATTTCAATATGGAAATGCAGGTTAATGAGCCATTGTTGTATTCATGTGGGTATGTTTTGGTGTTAACCCTTTGAGTGCCAGAGGGGTACAGAACACATTGCTTTGCAATGCATTGGATACCACTATAGTACTCAAAGGGTTAATGTGGCACTTCCCCACATGCACTAAGCTCCAATAGTAGCCTTTGCTGTTACAGTTCACAGTCTCAACTTTGGCTACCTGAATCGGTGATGTGATGTCCCTGTAGGTCTCTGTGAAGCCAGAGAACAGTTTGCAGTCTATGCTAACGAGCAGAAAGAGCAGCTGCCCTCCTGTAACTCTTTTAATGCCATAGGGATGTAAATTGCAGGCCAATGTGGCACTGAAATGGTTTCAAAAGCAACATATATTGACAGCATTCATTTTGTTTTACCACCATTGTGTTAATACAATGAAAAGTATTTAAAGATATTGGACCATGGAAGAAAATGTTCTAGAAAGGTGAAAGGTGGATGCTGAAGCTAAAAAATGAGGAATGAGAAGTAGAAGACCCACCTGGTAAAACATCTCCATATCCACTTCCTTGTCCCAAACAATGCCTCGACTGCAACAAGTACTTAGCCTGAGTCCCCCAGAGCCAATGCCATGCCTCAGGTCTCTCTGAACGGGTAAAACCAAAAATGGTCCAATGTGTCATATAATACCCTGCTTTTCCTCTTTAGAGAACATCAATATTAGACTCTTCCAACCGAACACTAACTGGAGCTGAAGGGAAAACAGGGGAGAGCTGAGACTTGAGTATCTATGCACTACGTAATAGTACTGTCATTATGATGGAAAAAAATCCTGATGGCAGGATTCAAAGATAAATTGATCTTGAACCATCTGTACTTACTAACTGTCCATGGGATAACACAGGGTTACTCATCAAGCACAGTGGTTTCCAACTCCAGTCCTTGGGACATATCAACATTGAAGCTTTTCAGGATCTCATATGAGCAAAAGTGAATATTATTTGCACAGAAATATTTGTCACAATGACGCATCCACTGATTAATGCATCTGTGATCCTATGATGAGCTCATGCACTGAAGTTAGGAACCACTGCGCTGCAGAACTCCATGAACATATGTTTTTTAAGAAAGTACATTTCTTAGTCAATAGTGTGAAACACAATGTTTTCTCATCCTCTATTACCGACATAAAGAGCCAATTTGCACTTTAGTAAACACTGATCACTACTTTGCAAGTGAAATTCATATCCATATACACCTTATAAAAAGTAGAGACAGTGAGGTGGACTTACTAATGGGGGAGTAGTGCAGCATGTGACTGTTTTGAGGGACATGCAATCGTGTGTGCTGTTAACTGTCTGTCTACATGCACACATTAGTGCATACAGGCACACAGTCCTCCACAGCACCAGAATGCAGCATGCATCCTATTTGCTCCATCCCTGGAGCAGTCATACATGATATGCTACACATTTCTCAGCACAAGATCTTACACAGTTTGCACCTGGTGTAGATGAAAGGAATGATCCAAAAGACCCACATACTCCTACATTGCTCACCCTTTGTAACAAAATACACCACATGCCTTATTTGTACATTGTCAGTGAATATATTCTTATTAATGGATGGCAATTTCACCACTGATAGTGTGGAGGAATTGAATGGTTACAAGGGGAATGGGATCAGCAATCATATTGGTAAAATTAGTGATATCAGAACCAAATCAGAATGACTTGTTGACAAAGTCATAATTCTGCCAATGGCTGATGATTTAGCTGAGAATCAGTTATTAGTGCCAATTTTCCTCTTTTCCCCGCTTCTTTCACCAAGCTCATTCCATTCAATCAAACATTGAAGTTACACACAACATAAAACAAATATTATTTTATTTCCCAAAGGCATAGTATAAAAGGAACATGAGGGTGCCTGTGTTGGTGGGGTGTGGGGAAAGAATCACTTGAACAGGGCATGATTTTTGGGGGGGTTATTTACTGGGATTGGGGGGCAGTTAATGCAAAATAAAAGGGGTCTGAGTAGGGTGCCTGTGTTGGTGGGTTGAGTCTGGGGAATGAATCAGTTGAAAAGGCAATTTGTTTTGGGGGGTTCTTGACTGGTATTGGGGGACATTTAATAAAAAAAATAATAATAATAAAATAAGACATTTGTATGTAAAGTGATAGAGACAGGAACCCCCTGACATAAGCTTCCATTTGACTTGACAGAGTATTTTGTAGAAGATGGTTTGTTAGATTTGTGGTTAGAGGCCCAATCCCGGAGGGAACATTGATTTGAAGGACTTACGCTTGTTAGAAAAAAATGCCCTACTGGCTTAGTGCCAGCAGGTCATGTTGGCCAGTGGCCACGGCCATTGTCAAATGTCTTCCTCTGTCCTAAGTCTGAATCCATAATTGCGGAATTTGCAACTGCTGTTCTTGCTGCTGCTGCTGAGATGTTTAAGCAGCAGGATGATTATGCAGCTGAAAGGGAATGGGATCAACAATATTAGTAACATGGTTGATTGATGATGAAGGTTCCACTTGCCATGACTATCTCCAGCGATGCGCCTGAGGCAGTAGCAGCACAATAAGTAGCCCCCAGTCTATGAGGAGAAAAGAAGAAGCTGGCCAATAATCCTTCTCCACCTGCCCCTCCTCCAAAATCATGGGTGTGCTGTTATTATAATATATTTTTCCCTTGAGAGAAGGGACTGTGCCTCTCATCAGCAACTGCAATGTGCACAGTGTGTGTGATAAGTAACATCTGGAGGCACAACTGTATCCAAACACCATGACACCCGAAACCAAATATTGCCACTGTCACTATACCCCTTGTCCAGACCCCGCTAAGGACACATGACAACTTGCTGACAGTTTAATAATAATGATGAACCCTCCCTGCCAGCATCCTAGCCTATTCTGAGGGATGGAATCTCCTCAGATGCCGCTTGATGACCTGGTATCGATTCTCCTCCACCACACTGGCATGTGTGGTCAGTGCACCACAAAGTGTGCAATGGGTAGAGACGAACTGCCATATCTTAACATCAACAGAGTGGCTATCATTTGGCGGGGGAGGTACCGATGAACAAGGTGGACTGGCAGAAGATGTAGTTGTTACCCTATAGGAAGAAGGTGATGTTGATGGCTAGCTAGTTGTTTCGCTCGTCATGGAACTTCCAGTGTCTGTCTGGGTTTCTTTATCCTCCCAACTCTTTCATCTCCACCTCGCCTCTTGTTGCCTTTCTGGAGAGTCAGGGGGTACAGTAACAGCGATGCTAGATTTCTGTAATGGGTAGTTGGCTTTAACATGTTTGACATAAATGTCATGGTGTCTGTTTCATGTGTGATATCAGGGAGGTTGTGCCAAGGTGTCTTCCCTCCTTTCCCCTTCTAACTAACTTGTCACAAATTTTGCACAGTGCCGTTGGTGATGCTGACTGCACTGTGCCTGCCCCAAGAGAAAAATGACCCGTGACTTCCGGGGGGAAAGGAACAGGTGGAGAAGAATGGCCTCTTTCCTCTTGACCTCCACATTCCCCTTCACTGTTTCGGGCAGAGGATGATGTTCCTGATGTTGATGCTACTGCCTCAGAATCTGTCCTAGTCCCGCATCACTTGCTGACCCCATTCCCACTGTGTCCGCGGTGGTCTGTAGCACACTAGCCTGCTCCCCAGCATCCTGCTGCCCTTGTATCTCAGCAGAAACAGGAATTAGAGCAGTTCCAAATTCCACAAATTCCAGAAGCTTATTGCTAGTGGTTGTGATGCCCATCCTCATCCCTGTCTCCCATTCCTTCTCAGTTTCTAATAAAAAGGCCATCTCATCTCACTGCTGCTTGGAGGAAGTGACGAGCAATGTGACAGAGGGTCCCCTAATGTCACACTTGACATTTCCTCTTGACCTGAAGAAGAAGGCAGACTAGAAGCAGTAGCAGCAGGCACAGGCAGCTGATCTGTGCTCCTGCTAGTTTTGGTGGTATTAATTCTGATCCTTCTCTCCCCCAACACCAGTTCTGGCCTCTTCAGAATCATGTTCCAGCTGGACACTGTAGTGAAGGAAAGGTGAGGAGGACTCGCAGAGTGAGAGGAATGGTGTGGGCTCCCTTGACAGCTAGTCTGGATGCTCTTAAATGCTTCCCCTACCCCTCCCCTAACACTAGTCCCACCTGCTGCTTCACCATCACTGTTACTACTACTAATAACACCACACACATCAAGTTCAGCCACAGAGTCTTCCTCCTCACAGTCACTAGTAATATGAGGATATTGATTACCCCCTTCTTCATTCCTAACACTAACAAGCTGCTGGACCTTCTTAGTAGTAGTACTAGCACTGGTGGGACTGCTTGGGGATGGCAAGTGTGACTTAGGGTCCCTTGCTGTCACACTTGGCATCATCTTCTCCTCCACCCTCTCCTGAGTATTACAAGACACACTAGCAGCTTCAGCACTGGGGGTAGCAGCTTCAGAACTGGTGGCAGCAGCTTCAACACTGGCGGCAGGCACAGCACTGGTTTTAACAGAGGCAGCAATGGTGACAGCAGAGGCAGAACATCTAGCAGCAGGCACAGGCAGCTGACCTGTCCTGCTCCCACTAATACTACCCTTTTCTCTCTCCCTTCCCTTTCCTCCCTCCCTCCCTTCCCTCTTCTCCCTCCCTTCCATTTCCTTTTCTCCCTCCCTTCCCATTCCCTTTTCTCCCTCTCTTCCCATTAAATTCCCCAAGATCCCTTGGGGTGATTTAGGGGAATTGGACAGCTTTGCTTCAGTAGTGGTCCCTTCCTCCTCCTCAGACTCAGTTGACACATAATGGTCCTTCCAGCTCCTCCATTGATTATTTTTCACCCTGCTCATAGTGATAGCAGTCACTATAAGCCTCTCCTGCCTCAATTTTGCTAAAATATCACAGCAGAATAGCACAGCACATAAACCTTGCTCTGTAGCTGCTTCTGTTATGTTTGATTTCTGCAAATAAGTCACGTTTTTGTATAGTGAAAAGGCAAAAACATTGGAAATCAATGGGAGGAAACTTTCTAGCCATTGAAAGAATGGCAAAAAAAATTTTGGCCAATGGGCGAAAAATTAGAAAATTTTAATCGCTGGATTTAAAGAGGATTTTCCTGCGAAAAAGTGGACAACAACGTGATTTCGCCCATCCCTACTTATCAATATATGGTACTTACTTATTTCTTATTGAATAATTGCCAGACAGCACCACCAATTTGACCTACCAGCTTCCACTTGGAGAATCCCATCGAAATCTATGGAGGTCAATGCAATCACACACATTCTGTATGCGTATATCACCAAAACAGTGTGATTTACACCACTTCTAATCATATTTAAAGCCTAGTATTCATAAGATAGGAAAATATGGTCAATCACTAATAATTACCTGAAGGTATGTGTCAATAATTGTTGAAAAGAGCCGTGTATCTATGCTGCTCCTTCAGACGTCTGACTAATCTCAGCTTTATTCTGGTCCTTCTAGGAGGTTAACTGTTTATCAATTGCAGATAAGACTCAATGGGGTAAGTTTTATATGTTTTTAATCACTAACATGTTTAGAAACTAATATGTTTATAGTTGATAAAAGCCCTTTTCCTGTAATTGCATGGCATCACATTGTATATATATATTACGTAAAGGAACATTAACAACCAAAATTAAATCAGGTTATATAATTTAAATGCAATTTACTTCAAGCTAGCATCTGTAAAATGGAATTAATTTGCTAGATCCCTAAAATCAAAATTTAAACTTGTATTTTAATACATGTGTAAACTATCCTATACAGATATAATTTGGCTTATGGTTTGTGCAGAGCTGTTAAAATATTGAGATCAGCACAGACTGCTCTTGTACAAAGGCTGGTGCAATATCACAGAACATTTACAGACAATAAAACACAAACACTTTCTTCTCTATAATGGTACTAGAAAGCTAGTGATTCTCTTGAGTGGAGACTAGTTGTAGAACTGGCAACATTGTTTTTTTTTAGCCTCAGAGCCTCTCATATTCTTTGGGTTTTCCCCCTCAAATAAAAACAGCAGTCTGGTGATGTTTCATGCAAAGCTCTCTCATAGAGCACTTTTGTCCTTTATTGTCAATGGATTTCTCTGGGGAAGACCTACTGTTTACATTGTAGCAAGAAAATGTTTAATCAAGGGTCACTCTACAAATCAGAAACTACTTTTATTATTCCAATCATGCATTTCTCCTCATATTTTGATCCTGGCAATTTGATCCAGTATTACCTACACTGATCTAACAATACATAAAAGCATTCACATTTTTAAGACTTAACTCCATTAATTTCAGTGGAAGTTACAATGTATCAAGTGGTTTATGTTTCACCCCCAAGTTTTTCAAAGGTCAATCCTGAATAGGGATAAAGTGCCTCAGACAATTTATTTTGAAGATCATGGGTCTTTATTAATTCTGATTGCATGACTATGAATTCCTTACTTTACTCAACAGAAAATCCCCTGATAAGTAGACTTCTTATAATTCCATCATAGAATTACTAGATGACCATGGTGCATAACAGTATGGCAGATTGCTGTTTAGGGGAGAGTATAACAAAAAAAATTCTATATATAATTCCTCATAATTCCTCTTTGTTTTACAGGACTACAGTCATTTTGTTTTTTATTCAAGTGAAATTCTGGTGGCAACCCCTGAACTTTTTAAAATACAACAATGATGCAATTGGGTAATAAATTCATTATTTATATTTACCTAATAATTAACAATTTGGTAGTCACAATAAACAAATGCAACAAAGCTTTAAACAAAATTGCCCCAACATTGTTTTGCCTTTGTGACTTACAAATCAGAACATTAGAAATAGATTTTTTTTTTTAGAATTAATGTATTCTTTCTCTTAAAATGTGACTGTTGCCTCTGGTGTTTAACTTTGGAAAATATACAGTAGATGGAAAATATTTTGAGTATTACTGATTATCCTAGTACATAATTCCAAAAAAATAAGTACAAAGTTTGTGTCTTATCCAAAATTTCACAGTCCCATCTTGTATCATATGAATCCATTTTCAAGCTTGTAATGTAATTTAAATGGTATCCTACTTCCAATACCTAAATGAATGAGGTCTCCAAAAGATAATGTGTCAGGGCAAGAATTATACTGTGGAAATGCACTAAGGTGAGTGAAGTCACTCCATTAAGAGAAACCACATCAGCTCTATGGGACCACATTGTAGACTGTTCCAATGAAGTATTTATTTTTAGATAACGCTATGTCGGCACTGCTGGAGAGCCCCCATCTGGTGACGCAACCAGAATCTGCTTCTGACAGCTTTACAGCTCGTCAAACAAAAAGGGGAGGAAACAGAGAACTTTATTTTCATATATCTCTCAAACCATAAAGGTTTGAGAGATAGGAATAACTGCAAGTAATCTCTTTTTATTGTATCTACAATATAGCTAATACTTGTTTCATAACATTACTATCCCTTTAAATGATACATCTGATCATTCTAACTTAAACACTTTAACAGCCTGATTCTTATTTCTCATTTCCCTGCAAATCTCTTTATTAAACCACACTGATCTTGTATTTATTCCCTAAATATATATATATACTGATGCTTATATTTATCTATGAGCATTTTAAACAAACTCCAAATTTCTTGTACATTTTTATCTTTAAAGATTACATCCCACTGAATATCCTTTATTACTGTTTTTAGCATTATAAAATTAGCCTATTTCAAATTGAAAATTTTGGTTAAACCCTTACATAGCACCATAGTAAATTAAGTTGAAAAAAGACGCAATTTCATCAAATTCAACCTTTGCCTCATATCGCAGAGACATGAGCATTATATAGCTTTCCTGTTGCCAAATAAGTTAGTCTTTATCAGACCTTCCTGTTTTGTCTACTAATAAACAGTATAACGCTGTATGTTCCCTTCTGAAGGAAATATATCTAATCTTCTCTTAAAAGTATCCATTGTATCTGCCATAACCACATCCTAGGGCAAGGAATTCCATAAATTAACAGACCTTACTGTAAAAACCCTTTCCTCTGCTGAAGTTAAAACCTCCTTTCATCTAATCTCAAGAGGTAATCCCTGGTTATTTGATCAGGCCTTGGAATGAATAGCTCACCAGAGAGATCCTTGTATTGACCTCTCATATACTTGTACATTGTGATAAGATCTCCTCTTAGTCTTTTGTCTAGAGTAAATAAGCCAAGTTTGTCTAGGTGTTCCTCAGACATCAAGTCCTCCATTCCCTTAATTAATTTTGTTGCTCTTCGCTGTACTCTCTCCAGTTTCAGAATATCAATTTTTGAACTGATGTTCAAAACTGTACTGCATACTCGAGGTCGTACCAAGGATTTTTACAATGGCAAAATGATGTTATCAACTCTTGCTTAAATACCCCTTTTTATGCAAGACAGAACTTTGTTTACTTTTACTACTGCTATTTGACACTGGTCACTGTTTCCAAGTTTGTATTTTACAAGGAGTCCCAGGTCTTTCTCTATCAATGAGTCCCCTAAAATGATTCAATTAAGTTCATAAGCAGTTCTGGGATTTTTTCTTCCCAAACGTATGACTTTACACTTTCCCACATTAAACTTCATATTCCATTTGTTTGCTCGGTCTACCATTTTATGTAAATTCCTCTGTAGAGTACATATTTCCTGTTCTAAATGTATTACCCAGCATAATTTAGTGTCATCTTCCAATATTGATATTTTGCTTTCTATATCTATTTACAGGTCATTTATAAACATGTTAAAAGGCAGTAGACCAAGCACTGAACCCTGAGCTTCTCAACTCTCCACTTTAACTGTATTAGAGAGTTGTCAATTTACAACCAAACACTGTTCCCTATCCTTCAACCAGTTTTCTATCTAATTGCAAAGGTTATCCCCTAGCCCCAATTTCCTAATTTTATACTCCAACCTCCTGTGTGGCACTGTATCAAATACCTTTACAAAATCTAGATATACTACATACTATTGCTAATTGGTTTCTCACAACAGATTTTCAAAGGATACCATATTGTGGTCAATGCTGCCTAAATGTTCCCTTACCTGTATACTGTTTATCATATTAGAATTGTTTGAGAGCACTAGGTCCAGCAAGACCTCTTTTCTAATTGGCTCCTCTACTACTTGGGACATAAAACTGTCATTAATCATACTTAAAAAAATATTTCCTTTTGTTGTGATGGATGTTATATTTCTAGAAGTCAATTTCAGGATATTTGAAATCTCACATTATGATTATGTTTGCTGGTGGCTGGTTGGGGATTATGGGAGCTGTAATCTCTCACAGCTTGAGAGCTAAAGGTTACAATCCTCTGATCTTGAAGTACGCTAGAGGCTCATTATCAGAACAACCACAGCAGAACAGCAAACACTCCGCTCTACAAACCTCCCAAATAAAATAATAGTGCAGACACTGACAGACATTGTTATGACCCTCCTTAGTGGGAATTGTTAAGTATGTGGCCCTCCTTAGAAATGTGGCCATGAATCTGGCATGCCTGGCCTAGGGAATGAAGAATTTGGTGAAGGAGAGCATGATCCATAGTGCCAAAACAGCTGAAAGATCAAACAGGATAAGCAGTAAATTGGGACCTTGGGATTTAGCAATTTTCAGTCATTAGCTACCCTAGTGAGGGCAGTTTCTGTTCAGAGGGCAGTGTGTTAGCCAGATTTTGATTGGTCTGCAGGTTGTGAGTGTTGAGGAAACCGAACAGATGGGAGTAGACTACACTTTCCATAAGTCTAGATGCAAAAGGAAGGAGAGCGGTGTTGTCGATCACTCTGTTCTTGAAGATAGGTATTACTATGTTATGTTTGTAAGAATCACAAGAAATAGTAGGGGCAAAGGAGGAGTTTAAAATTTGTACACATGTAGTGGAAGGAGAGGCGGAATTAAGCATTACTTAATTCCTCCTCAGTGACTGGTGAAAAAGAGTCAAGGGTGACAGGAGGAGGTCTAGGGAGAAGAGAATATTACTAGGGTAATATTTTCTTGGAAGGAACATGTGGAACAGAAATTGAAAGGTTGTAGGTTTGCGCCATAAAAGTTAAGTTTCTCCCTATTTTACTAATTGTTTTTTTCTAGGTAAAATGATGAAAGAGGCTATTTTTTATGTATAAAGTAACTTGAACTGAACTACCAATGGTTTAATTAACTGGGACTGGAAAACTGTCAATATGGTGATACATGAAAGGAGTTTCTGTTCTGAAGAATTAACAAATCCAAGAAGTTTAATTTATAAGAGAATGAAATAACAAATGCTGCAGTTAGGGTGGGCGAAAGGTCCCACCGTGTTCCCGTTGTTGTCTGATCCGCTTTAAAAATAGTAATTAAAATCTTTGCATTTTTCTCCCATTGGCAAAAAATATTAGCCATTTTTTCAATATGGGTGTTACTATTTCTGATGACTTGAATGTAGGTGAGTAGTGCAATAAAACAGTGGGGAAAGCTAACCAGGCACTGGACTGTTTAGGAAGAGGTATTAGCAGCAGGAAGAGAAAGGTATCAATGACACTTAATAAATCAGTGGACTCACCTGGAGTACTTTGTACAGTTTTGCACACCACATATCCAGCAAGACAGAATAAACTGGAGGCAGTTCAAGGAAGAACTACTAAAATGGTGCAAGATATTCACAGGACCGAATTTACATCTCAGGAGCCTGAAGGCACAGAAATCTGAAGTGATCCCCCCCCATTGACCATCTCCACTGGACACCTCCACAATGCTCCTAATCTCTACATTGCCCCCATCATCTCCATATTGCCCTCACCATGCCCCTATCAGCTCCATATTGCCCCATCAGCTCTAACTTGCCCTCCATCAGCTCCATATTGCCCTCACATTGCCCCCATCATCTTCACATTGCCCCCATCATCTCCATATTGCCCTCACATTGCCTCCCATCAGCTCCAGCTTGCCCCCATCAGCTCCATATTGCCCTCACTTTGCCCCCATCATCTCCACATTGCCCTCACCATCTCCATATTGCCCTCACATTGCCCCCCCATCATCTTCACATTGCCCCCATCATCTCCATATTGCCCTCACATTGCCCCCCAATCAGCTCCATATTGCCCCTATCATCTCCATATTGCCCTGACATTGCCCCCATCAGCTCCATATCACCCCCTATCAGCTCCATATTGCCCTCACATTGCCCCCATCATCTCCACATTGCCTCCATCATCTCCATATTGCCCTCACATTGCCCCCCATCATCTCCACATTGGCCCTATCATCTCCGCATTGCCCCCATAATCTCCATATTACCCTCACATTGCCCCCATCATCTCCATATATACCCTCACATTGCCCCCCCAGTATCTGTTTCCTACCTCCCTGGTGGTCCAGTGGCATGGCAGGAGAGGACTCTGCCTCCTTCTGCACAGAGCTGTAGCTGCTGGAGCCCCCGCGTGGTCTTCTCTTCAGTAATGCAGAGCGCTGAGAGATGATGTCATCTCCCAGCCCTCTACATTACTAAAGAGCTGACGAGGGAGCTCAGCAGCTACAGGTCTGTGCTGAAGAAAGCACAGACCTCACCGGGCCGGGGGGGGGGTGTTATTGTTACGCCACTGCGCGCAACGTGGAGAGGATAATTAAAATTTAAAAAAAAATGATCCCTATGACAGGCACCCCTCTGTGGGGTGTGCCTGTAGGCAGATGCCTTCTATGCCTTATGATAAAGCTGACCCTGGGTATTCAGGTACCAGGATAAACTCAAAGACATTTGACCTTGATATGTATAGCTTGTAACACAGGAGGGAAATGGAAGCTATAAAAGTAACCTTTAAGGTGAAACTTTCACCTTAATTCAGGTTTGCATATTTCAAAACTGCATTAAAAGCTGCCTGTATGTCATGTTAGCCAAGAGACCAGCAAAAGTACAGTTAAGGAGATATTCACTCCTGCTACCACATGGTAATATATTCTAATTGTTGTACCCCTGTAGTATCTATGAGATTTAATATGCTGATTAAGCTTTTTAGTGACATGTCATATGCTAATTAAGGGTTTTGTTGATGTTTCATATGCTGTTAAAGCTCTATGCTGTAGCATAGTGATTTTCACTTTAACAGAAATAAATGTGTGAATATCTCCTAAACTCTACATCTGCTGGAAGTTTGGTTAACATGACACATAGGCAGTTTTAAATTAAGTTTTCAAATATGCAAAGAAAATTTAAAGGGATAGTAATACTTAAAATGTAAAAAAATATATGTTATAGGGTTTATCCCCCTGAATAAAACAAGAGTACTCCCACTGCTGAAAGGTGTTTTATTTAAACGTTATTACAGCTCAAAGCTGAATTTTTTAGGTGCAATATCACAGTGGCCTGAAATTGTACAGTGTTTTTGATTTTGTTTTTTAGTTATCTTTTTTTGGACAGACTGATAAGATAGCATGGACAACTTAAAAAAAAATAAAAAATAATTAAGCAATGAAAATTAAAAAACTAATACTTAAATCATTAAACAAGTAAATATATTAGGTGAGACAACTGAGCTTGATGTGAGCTCTGTGACTGAGGCAGACTTGAAAGACAGTAGACGACGTTGAGAATTGTGTTGAGAGTTAAGGCAAGACATCACACTGCATCAGCTGTGTACTGTAGAGAGTAAAGCACACACAGTAGTTGAGTAATGTCTAGCAAACGCACAAGGGGCAGGGGGAGGGGGAAAGGTGGAGCAATGTAGGGACATGGGAGTAAAGTGGTAGTTCAAAAACTGACTGCAGCAATGGTTGCTGCAGCGTGTGTAATAAATGATAATGATTAGTGATGATCGAGCACCCCAATGCTCGGGTGTTCGGGTGCTCTGACCGAGCGCCCCCGGAGGCTCGAGTGCTCGGCCGAGCACCCGAGCCCCATTGAAGTCAAAGGGAGGACTCAAGCATTACACCAGGCACCCCCTGCTCTGATGAGGGGAGGGTGCCTGGTCCATAGGAAAAGGGCAGAAAATGATGGAAACACCACAGAAATGGTTCAGGGACAGCATAGGGAGGATGTCTGGATGCATCTTGGACTCCAACATCGCTGCTGGGAACAATCTTTCGCCCGTAGTATGCCATTTTTACAGACTGACCGTAAAACACACAAAAAGGAAGATAAAAACGACTTTAGGCGAAAAATTGTTACCAAACAGTATTTGCTGTATATTTACTTGTATATCATCTGCAAATTCTTCAAAAAATTTCATCGATTTTTCGGAACTGGGGCCATGATTAAGAGGGAAACGTGCGCAGAGGAAAATTCTGCAAAAAATTTCCTCGATTTTTCGGAAATGGGGCCATGATTAAGAGGGAAACGTGCGCAGAGGCAAATTCTGCAAAAAATTTCCTCGATTTTTCTGAACTGGGGCCATGATTAAGAGGGAAACGTGCGCAGAGGCAAATTCTCCCAAAAATTTCCTCGATTTTTCTGAACTGGGGCCATGATTAAGAGGGAAACGTGCGCTGAGCCGACCATCTAAAACATTATGGGTGAGGGTCTGCTGCGGAGCTGACCATCCTAAACATTATATGCGAAGGCCCGCTAGTGAGCTGACGCTATAAAACATTATATGAGAGGGCCCGCTAGAGAGCTGACCCAATAAAACATTATATGAGAAGGCCCGCTGGTGAGCTGACCTATACAAAAATTGTCAAACAGCGCCCGCTGGTGAGCTGGCCCTATATAAAAATTATATCACAGGGCCCGCTGGTGAGCTGGCCCTATATAAAAATTATATCCCAGGGTATATGGAAGAGAGTCAACCATATACCCATTTTTTGGGTGGAAGGGGTGAATGGGAATACAGAGTATTCCCATCATTGTAAATAACATATCTAAAGTGACTTTATGTTCCCCCGGGGCTTTCCTCCAGTGGAGTGGAGAAGTCAGGGGAAATCCAGGCCTTTTTCTTTTTATATAAGTTTCAACCTATCAGCATTGTCGGTGGAAAGGCGGATACGCTTATCTGTTATGATGCCACCAGCAGCACTAAATACCCGCTCAGACAGAACGCTGGCAGCAGGGCAGGCCAGCACCTCCAAGGCGTAGAGTGCCAGTTCATACCACGTGTCCAGCTTGGACACCCAGTAGTTGTAAGGCACAGAGGGATCATTGAGGACGCTGACACGGTCTGCTACGTACTCCTTCACCATCTTCCAAAACTTTTCCCTCCTTGTGACACTAGGCTGCGCATCAGGGTGAGGGTGCTGGCGGGGTGTCATGAAGGTGTCCCACGCCTTGGAGAGTGTTGCCCTGCCTTTGTCGGAACTGCTGTGTGCTCCCCTTTTCTCCCCTTCTCGGTTGGCCAAGGTAGCACGTACTCTGCCGCCAGCGTTGTCAGATGGAAAATTTTGGAGCAATTTTTCGACAAGAACCTTCTGGTATTGCACCATTTTGCTTGTCCTCTCCACCGGAGGAATGAGAGATGAGAAATTCTCTTTGTAGCGGGGGTCCAGAAGGGTGAACACCCAGTAATCCGTGTTGTCTAAAATGCGTATAACGCGTGGGTCACGGGAAAGGCAGCCTAACATAAAGTCAGCCATGTGTGCCAGAGTACCAACAGGCAAGATTTCGCTGTCCTCACCAGGAGGATGACTCTCAATCTCCTCATCCTCTTCCTCCTCTTCTGCCCACCCACGCTGAAGAGAAGGAACTAAAGTTCCATGGCTACCCTCTGTAGCGGAGGTAACCGTGTCTTCCTCCTCCTCCTCCTCCTCCTCCGCCTCCTCCAATTGTCGAAGACGAAGTGAGGGTGCTCTGGCTATCACCTTGTGTAAGCTCTTCCTCCCGCATTTCCACCTCTTCCACATGCAAAGCGTCGGTTTTAATTGTGAGCAGCGAGCGTTTCAGTAGACACAGAAGTGGGATGGTTACACTGATAATAGCGTTATCGCCGCTCACCATCTGTGTCGATTCCTCAAAATTGCGTAAAACCTCACAGAGGTCTGACGTCCATTCCCACTCCTCACTTCTGATTACAGGAAGTTGAACGGAGAGGCGACGACCGTGTAACAGCTGGTACTCCACTACTGCCCTCTGCTGCTCACAAAGCCGGGCCAACATGTGGAAGGTGGAGTTCCAGCGCGTGCTCACGTCACACAGCAGCCGGTGAGCTGGCAATTGTAAGTGCTGCTGCAGCTTCAACAGGCCGGCTGAAGCTGTTGATGACTTACGGAAATGTGCACACACGCGGCGCACCTTGGTCAAGAGATCATGCAAATTGGGGTAGGTTTTTAGAAATCGCTGAACCACTAAATTAAATACATGCGCTAGGCATGGTACGTGTGTGAGCTTGCCGAGCTCCAAAGCCGCCACCAAGTTATGCCCATTATCACACACAACCATGCCTGGTTGCAGGTTGAGTGGCGAGAGCCATTGCTCGGTCTGGTGACTAATCCCCTGCAACAGCTCTGAGGCCGTGTGCTGTTTGTCCCCAAGGCAGATCAGCTTCAGCACGGCCTGTTGACGCTTCCCCACTGCAGTGCTACACTGCTTCCAGCTACCGGCTGATGGGTGAGTGGCGCTGCGCGCAGAGAATTCGGAGGTGGAAACGGAGGAGGAGGAGCCAATAACGTAGGTGCTGGCGGAAACCCTGATGGAGGTAGGGCCCGCAATCCTCGGCGTGGGTAGCACCTGTGCCATCCCAGGGTCCGAGTCGCTCCCAGCCACCACGACATTCACCCAGTGTGCCGTCAGGGAAATGTAGCGTCCCTGGCCACAAGCACTTGTCCATGTGTCAGTCGTTAAGTGGACCTTCCCAGTAACTGCGTTGGTCAGGGCACGGGTGATGTTACGGGACACATGGTGGTGTAAGGCGGGGACGGCACACCGGGAAAAGTAGTGGCGGCTGGGGACTGCGTACCGAGGGACAGCTGCTGCCATCAGGCTGCGGAAGGACTCAGTCTCCACAAGCCTAAATGGCAGCATTTCGATGGTCAGTAATTTGGAAAGGTGTGAGGTTAGTGCTATGGCCTGTGGGTGGGTGGCTGGGTAATTTCGCTTGCGCTCAAATGCCTGGGGTAACGACATTTAGGATGCTGCGCTGGGACAGGGAAGTGGATGTGGTCGCTGATGGTGCTTCAGATGGTACAGGTGCAGGGCGGGAGGTATGCGGGCCTGCGCCTTCGACAGGCGATTGGCCGGCACCGAAAACAGGGGAAGAGGAGGCAGTGGTGTGGCCTGCAGACACAGATTGGCGATCCGGGCATTCCTCCCACTTATTACGGTGCTTGGATGCCATGTGTCGGATCATGCTGGTGGTGGTGAGGTTTCTAGTGTTCATGCCTCGGCTCATTCTGGTGTGGCACAGGTTGCAAACTACAATTTTTTTGTCGTCCGCACTTTCCTTAAAAAAACGCCATACCGCGGAACACCTAGCCCTTGGCAAGGGAGATTTACACAAGGGGGTGCTCCGTGGAACATTTGCGGGCCGGTTTGGTGCGGTCCGCCTTCTTTCTGTAGCCACACCACTGTCTCTTCCAGCCTGTTGCGGTGCTGCAGATGGCTCACCCTCAGGACTGCTGTCATCGCTCGGCTCTCCACCTTCCCAGGTGGGGTCAGTCACCTCATCGTCCACCAAGTCCTCCTCCACTTCCTCACTCTGATCATCCTCCTCATTTCTTGATCCCACCACATACTCAGTCATTGACAACTGTATATCATCCTCCTCATCAAGGTCTTGAGACAGTAATAGTGGTTGATTTGATGGCAACTGTGTCTCATCATCATCATCATCCACTTCCTTTGACCTTAAATGCCGTTCACCTCTGTCATCTTCTTGTGATTGGGTACCCTCTAGAGGTTGTGAATCAGGGCACAAGATTTCATGTTCCTCTGCAAGCGTGCTTGGAGAGAGGTTCAAATTAAGGATTGGTGATGAGACGAGCTCCTCACTATATCCCAGTGTGGGATCACTTCTTTGACCAGACCGTGTATGGTGGGAGGAAGGATGATCAGGGTGAGGATTATGTTGACCAGACTCTTGGCTAGTGAGAGTGGACTTGGTGGAAGACAGGGTGGTGCTTAACCGACTGGAAGCAGTATCAGCTGAAATCCAACCGACCACCTGTTCGCAGTGGTTTGACCTCGAGAGTGATGTCCTGCGACGCCCTGTAAACTGAGACATGAAGCTAGGTATGGTGGATGTCTTTCTTTCTTGTGCTCTGGCACCAGGCACAGTTTCTACGCGTCCTGACCCGCGCCCTGAACTATCAGGATCACGTCCACTTCCCCGTCCCTTTTTACCCGCCTTCTTCATATTACACGGAATATGTGCTGCAAATCTGCAACTTTGCACACTAAACAGAATGTGCTGCTTATCTGCGGCTAGGCACAGTGAACAGAATATGTGACTTTTATTTTTAACACTTTGCACACTAAACAGAATGTGCTGCAAATCTGCAACTTTGCACACTAAACAGAATATGCTGCTTATCTGCGGCTAGGCACAGTGAATGGAATATGTGACTTTTATTTTTAACACTTTGCACACTAAACAGAATGTGCTGCAAATCTGCAACTTTGCACACTAAACAGAATATGCTGCTTATCTGCGGCTAGGCACAGTGAATGGAATATGTGACTTTTATTTTTTACACTTTGCACACTAAACAGAATGTGCTGCAAATCTGCAACTTTGCACACTAAACAGAATATGCTGCTTATCTGCGGCTAGGCACAGTGAATGGAATATGTGACTTTTATTTTTTACACTTTGCACACTAAACAGAATGTGCTGCAAATCTGCAACTTTGCACACTAAACAGAATGTGCTGCTTATCTGCGGCTAGGCACAGTGAACGGAATAAGTGACTTTTATTTTTTACACTTTGCAGACTAAACAGAATGTGCTGATAATCTGCAACTTTGCACACTAAACAGAATGTGCTGCTTATCTGCGTCTAGGCACAGTGAATGGAATATGTGACTTTTATTTTTTACACTTTGCACACTAAACAGAATGTTCTGCTAATCTGCAACTTTGCACACTAAACAGAATATGCTGCTTATCTGCGGCTAGTCACAGTGAATGGAATATGTGACTTTTATTTTTTACACTTTGCACACTAAACAGAATGTGCTGCAAATCTGCAACTTTGCACACTAAACAGAATATGCTGCTTATCTGCGGCTAGGCACAGTGAATGGAATATGTGACTTTTATTTTTTACACTTTGCACACTAAACAGAATGTGCTGCAAATCTGCAACTTTGCACACTAAACAGAATATGCTGCTTATCTGCGGCTAGGCACAGTGAATGGAATATGTGACTTTTATTTTTTACACTTTGCACACTAAACAGAATGTGCTACAAATCTGCAACTTTGCACACTAAACAGAATGTGCTGCTTATCTGCGGCTAGGCACAGTGAACGGAATAAGTGACTTTTATTTTTTTACACTTTGCACACTAAACAGAATGTGCTGATAATCTGCAACTTTGCACACTAAACAGAATATGCTGCTTATCTGCGGCTAGGCACAGTGAATGGAATATGTGACTTTTATTTTTTACACTTTGCACACTAAACAGAATGTGCTGATAATCTGCAACTTTGCACACTAAACAGAATGTGCTGCTTATCTGCGGCTAGGATCAGTGAACGGAATAAGTGACTTCTATTTTTTACACTTTGCACACTAAACAGAATGTGCTGATAATCTGCAACTTTGCACACTAAAAAGAATGTGCTGCTAATCTGCAACTTTGCACACTGAACAGAATGTGCTGCTAATCTGCAACTTTGCACACTAAAAAGAATGTGCTGCTAATCTGCAACTTTGCACACTGAACAGAATGTGCTGCTAATCTGCAACTTTGCACACTAAACAGAATGTGCTGCTAATCTGCAATTTTGCACACTAAAAAGAATGTGCTGCTAATCTCCAACTTTGCACACTAAACAGAATGTGCTGCTTATCTTCGGCTAGGATCAGTGAACGGAATAAGTGACTTTTATTTTTTACACTTTGCACACTAAACAGAATGTGCTGATAATCTGCAACTTTGCACACTAAAAAGAATGTGCTGCTAATCTGCAACTTTGCACACTGAACAGAATGTGCTGCTAATCTGCAACTTTGCACACTAAAAAGAATGTGCTGCTAATCTGCAACTTTGCACACTGAACAGAATGTGCTGCTAATCTGCAACTTTGCACACTAAACAGAATGTGCTGCTAATCTGCAACTTTGCACACTAAAAAGAATGTGCTGCTAATCTCCAACTTTGCACACTAAACAGAATGTGCTGCAAATCTGCAACTTTGCACACTAAACAGAATATGCTGCTTATCTGCGGCTAGGCACAGTGAATGGAATATGTGACTTTTATTTTTTACACTTTGCACACTAAACAGAATGTGCTACAAATCTGCAACTTTGCACACTAAACAGAATGTGCTGCTTATCTGCGGCTAGGCACAGTGAACGGAATAAGTGACTTTTATTTTTTACACTTTGCACACTAAACAGAATGTGCTGATAATCTGCAACTTTGCACACTAAACAGAATATGCTGCTTATCTGCGGCTAGGCACAGTGAATGGAATATGTGACTTTTATTTTTTACACTTTGCACACTAAACAGAATGTGCTGATAATCTGCAACTTTGCACACTAAACAGAATGTGCTGCTTATCTGCGGCTAGGATCAGTGAACGGAATAAGTGACTTCTATTTTTTACACTTTGCACACTAAACAGAATGTGCTGATAATCTGCAACTTTGCACACTAAAAAGAATGTGCTGCTAATCTGCAACTTTGAACACTGAACAGAATGTGCTGCTAATCTGCAACTTTGCACACTAAAAAGAATGTGCTGCTAATCTGCAACTTTGCACACTGAACAGAATGTGCTGCTAATCTGCAACTTTGCACACTAAACAGAATGTGCTGCTAATCTGCAATTTTGCACACTAAAAAGAATGTGCTGCTAATCTCCAACTTTGCACACTAAACAGAATGTGCTGCTTATCTGCGGCTAGGATCAGTGAACGGAATAAGTGACTTTTATTTTTTACACTTTGCACACTAAACAGAATGTGCTGAAAATCTGCAACTTTGCACACTAAAAAGAATGTGCTGCTAATCTGCAACTTTGCACACTGAACAGAATGTGCTGCTAATCTGCAACTTTGCACACGAAAAAGAATGTGCTGCTAATCTGCAACTTTGCACACTGAACAGAATGTGCTGCTAATCTGCAACTTTGCACACTAAACAGAATGTGCTGCTAATCTGCAACTTTGCACACTAAAAAGAATGTGCTGCTAATCTCCAACTTTGCACACTAAACAGAATGTGCTGCTAATCTGCGGCTAGGCACAGTGAACGGAATATGTGACGTTGTTTTTTTAAACTCTGCCCCCCAAAACAAAATATATCTGCTGCCCCCACACACAGTAGTCCTAAAAAGGACTTTTGGGTCTTTTCTTTGTTCAAACGCGCTTTTTTTCTGCCTACACTGACTTTCCCTTCCTATCCTCATCTCTCCCTGGCTAAGACTGAGCCGAACTCGCTGGTCAGGTGCTATACAGCACCCGATCACGGGTTCTGGCCAGCCAATCAGTGTAATGCCAGCAGCCAACATGGCTGCTGGCATTACACTGATGTCAGAGCCTCCCCACACGTTTATTGGCTGCGCAGCAGCCGCGAAACGTGCGGGGAGGAGACCCAAACATGGCGGGCGAGCACATGCGGTACTCGTACGAGTACCGCCATCTGCCGAGCAGAGCGATGCTCGAGCCGAACCGAGCTTCGGCCGAGCATGCTCGCTCATCACTAATAATGATCCATCTCCTCCTGGTGTGGATGCATTTTGTTAAGGTCTCATCATTCCTGTCCCCCACCACCACCACTACCGTATACTTTTGCCACATCAAAGTTGTACATTATTTTTTTTTTTTACCACTTGACAGCCTCATGAATATGTGCCAGTGTCACTTAACCCCTTAAGGACAGGCTTAGCACACGGACTCTTTTTTATATTTTTGTATCTGGTTCCGGGCCCTCCTAACATATATATATATATATATATATATATATATATATATATATAATAGAAGCAGAATCAGCACTCTCAGGAATCTTTTCCTTAAAGGGATAGTAATACTTCATTTTAACTTTATTTTATTTTGTAGGCATTAAAAAAACATGAAGAATGATATAAGTCTTATTTCTCAAACCTTTATGGTTTATGAGATATTCACACGCAAAGTTCCCCTCCCCACCCCTTTTTCCTAGTGTAAGCAATCTCTTCTCAGATGTGAGTCTGGTTGTATGACAGTACAGATAACAGAAGGGGACAATTTTCTTTGTATGAAAACAATGAAAGCCCTTCCCCCCCTTGACAAGTTTTTCAGCTTTTTCCATTATCTTAATTGAAGATTGTCCCTCTCTGCAGTCTACCTGGGCATCTCCCTTCTGATCTGGTTGAACGGGGGGGGGGATACTTTGTTTGTGAATATCTCTTAAACCATAAAGGTTTCAGAGATAAGACTTATATCATTCTTCATGTTTTTTTAACGCCTACAAAATAAAATAAAGTTAAAATGAAGTATTACTATCCCTTTAATGGAAAACCAAGTTTATTTCAGAGATCAACGTTTCGATTCTATTATCGTGAGTGCATCCTTTTCTACATATATATATATATGTTATGGTGTTTTCCCCCTGAGTAAAAAAAGGGTACTCCCACTGCTGATAGGTGTTTTATTCAAATATTATTACAGCTCAAACTTGAACTTCTTATATGCAGTATCAAAGTGGCCTGATATTGTACAGTAGAGCTGTTGCTACATTATCCTATGGGATTTTATGGTCAACAGACTAGAGCTGCCATGGGATTGAGTAGCAACAGAGTCACTGTACAAATTCAGGCCACTATGATTCTGCACCTAACAAATTCAAGTTTGAGCTGTAATAACTTTTGAACAAAACACCTTTCAGCAGTGAGAGTACCCTTGTTTACTGAGGGGGATAAACCCTACAACATACATATTTTTTTACTAGTGGTTAAAGACCACTGTGCAAGGTAATCATATCCTGTTGAAAGCTAGAGGAGTATACAATGTATTGCTTTACAATATGTTGCTCACACCTGTGGTACTTAAAACTGAAATGTGCTCATGAACTCTGCCTGCTTCAGTTAAAAAAATAAGCTGCCAGCAACTGACATGTCCTCCTCCATGAACCTAACAGCCATGTCTGATTGCAGATGTTGGGCTGGATTCTATTGCAGGTGCTAATTTTATCTCTGTTTTTTTTCCAGGTTTCCCCATAGACTTCAACAGAAAGATATTTGTAAAAAATGTGTGGTAACATTTATCACCTGCAATAGAAACCAGTCTGTTATCTCTTGAACAAAATCACTAGGGCAAAATCAGATTTTGTCATTAAGATTTTCTGGCCATGGTTAGATAAGGAGTATTATTATCTGGTGTTACTTCTCCTTTCACACCATACTGTAACAATACACAACATAGAATTCATTACATTAGAGATTTAATGCCAGAACAGACACTCAGTTAATGATAATTAAAGAACAGTTTGGGCCATAAACTCTAGTGGAAGAGGTAACACAGTAATAATAGTATAGCTGTCAGTCAAATATGCACATTTGCACATACACTTAGACTATCTAATTAAGCATTTGAGTGTATCTAACACATTGAAGCCAAAGAGTTAAACACATTTCCATTTAAATATCTAGAATCTGACCCCTCCCAGGAAATAAATTGTGCTCTGCTGATGACACATGCAACATTAATAGGGCTTCAGACATCCATAACTCCCAAGTGTCTCTCTTTAAGAGGGACAGTACATCTTTGAGACCTAAATCACTTTGTCCCTCTTTCCCACCTTTGTGTACCTCCTTTTAGAAGATCAGAAGTATATCACATTACTGCACAGCAATACAACTCACATTAATGTTTGTTTACTCGTCAGTATTTTTTTTTATAAACAATCTGTGTAAATAAAATGCTTTGGTTTTGCTTTAAATCATTTATCCAGTTACACAAAGAGGTGTTAATAGGTCATAAAATAACCAAATTTCTTTGATGATGCTCTGCCTTCTGGCCACACCCCCATCAACACCCCCTCAAACAAAATGTCCCTCTTTGGACACTTGAAATGTTGGGAGGTATGGACATCTAAAAAGGAGATTGCTAATCAATCAATAAATGTTTATTTTATTGTTTGAAAATGTTGAAAAAAAAATCATTTTGACCAATTCAAATCAATATTTGATATGAAATAAACAAAATAATGGAACATTAAGACATCCTTATAGGTTAGTTCATTATTTATTAGCATGAAATGCCATTTATTGTTCTTCTTGTCAACAACCATCTGAAATGTAAAGCAGAAAGGTAAAATGGTTTTGTCAGCATTTAAAATAGCTGAATTGTGATCTGCATCTTCAATTAACCATGGGCTTATAAACAGGACTTCATTCTAATAATAAATCAGTCTGTATGCTGTATTTATTACCTAAAACTGAAATGCTCAATTAACAGCTAGCTATTATATACATACACAGATGCAGTCAACAGGAATATTATCATCTTCTTATTAAAATTACAGAACATGTTATTATTGGGTCTCTGGCTCCACCATCTGATTACACTGATTCAAGGATAGAATTAATGACTATCTTGAGTTTTAGATATAAAAGTTAGATCTGTGTGAAAATAGCTATCTTTTTTTTTGTTGGGGGGAGGGGGAACCTGCATTAGTTCAAATACTCTTCTTGCTTAATGCAACAAATAAACTGAATTCTTAAGTGTTTTCAGTAATTTATCAGTTAAAGTAGTTAAGAATCTTTGATTTTATTGTTATTGCCAAGTGTGTAGTGATGGGTAAAAACTTTTGACCAAAAGAGAAGAGTATGAAATTCAGCACATTTTGTCTTTTGCAGGAATTCCAGTGAGAAGTACAGTTTTTGTAATTTTTACTCCAAGAACCCCAGCCTTGTCCCATTGCACTGGTAGTCATAGCCCCCCCATCCCAAGATAGTCACAGAGCCATGTATACTGACCTTCCAGCCTTGTCTCGCTGTAATCATAGATCCATGCATACTGACCCCCAGCCTTGTACCACTGGTCTGGTAATCATAGATCCACACATATTAACACCTCCAGCCTTGTCCTAAGATAGCCATAGATCCACACATACTGACCTCCCAGACTTGTCCCATGGTAGCCAGAAAGCCACACATATCATCCAACCTTTTCTCCCACTATCTATTAGCCAAGATGGGCAATGTGAGACCCTCTAGCTGCTGCCAGACTACAACACTCATCATTGGGTGGCAAGGAATAATGGGAGTTGTCTGGAAGCAGCTGGAAGGTCTCACATTGCTCACCATTGCTTTACTGACCTACAGCCTTGTTCCACAGGAGCCAAAGAATCATGCACTGACACATAGCCTTGTCCCACTGCACTGCTAGACATAGAATCACACATACTACCTCTCCTCAGTTATTTTACTCTGTAGCCATAGAACCACAAATACTGAGCGCTATCCTTGTCCCACTGCACTGGTAGCCATAGAACCACACATACTGACTGCTGACCTTGTCCCACAGCACTAGTATACCTAGAACTACACTTACTGACTAGACTAACTTCCCCCAGAGGGAACTAGAAAAGTTCATGTAGGGAAGTTATTAGGTTTAATGAAAAGGAACAATTTTGGGGGTTTCTAGAAATCTCTATGTAAAAACCTAAAATTGTTTTCTGCCAAAATTCCAGAGGGTAAAAATGGTACAGCTTCCTCAAGAGGAGGATCATCATATTTTATTGCATAGGTCATGTTTTCAGGATATCTTTGAATGAGTGTAGGTGGACTAGTTAAAGTGACTGAGCCACTAAGTAGCGCTTAAGCTGGGATATCCTGAAAACATGCACTGTTTGTAGTTCTTGAGGACCAGGGTTGGTTACCCCTGATCTAGGTGCATGGTAACACAATCTGAATTGTACTCATGCATCATATGGTTCACCATGTAGAAATAAGAGGAATCATGAGTACGATTTAATAATTCTTGCTACAACTGTAATACTAGACATTATGCTCAAGTAGGAAAAATTAAGCAAATCATCGTCAAGGGAAAATGCTTCATCTCCGATTACTGTAGGCAATATAAAAGAAACAGCTACCTACAAATGTTAGTTGATTTCCTTGTAGAAACAAAAACAATAAATGAAATACAACAAAAGACGAAAATACATCCGTACAATTATTTTCAAAAGGTAATTTCAGGCTGTATGTGGACAGGAAAACAGTAGCAATTTTGGAGAAAATGACAGGGGACATGATAATTCATTCCTATTAATTTATATTAGACTTTAAACCCCTAGAACACTAAGCAGGTATCCAACTGATTGTTTTTTCAACATTCAAGAGGTTAAAAACTCCTTTTAATGCACGGAGAATTCGTGGAATTTTCATTTATCCTCTAGGGAGAACTGTTTGCTTCAGAACTGCACCTCTTTTTCATTCTGCTCTTAGAGCGACATGTTCAAAAAGTGGTGGTAAATTGTTACTGTCATTTTTTTGCATCCAGTTCTGTCAGTTCTCCAAAGTGGGAGTGGTTTCATCTACCGTCATATTATAAGACTAGTTGAAGAGCCCGTTACACGGGCCACAGTGCCACTGTCACCTGGTCGCAGGGCAGTCATGCGCAGTAGATACTGCCCGCGCCGCAGCTGATACAGAGCTGGACGCTCCTTCAGAGTGTCCAGCTCTGTATCAGCCGTGGAGCGGGCAGTCTCTACTGGGCATGACTGCAACACACGTAGCAGTGTCTACTGCGCATGACTCAGTGTTACACACATTTTAGCAAATTATTATATAGGATATTTTCAGAAAAAAAAAATTGTAATCATCATTTTTGTCTGATTAACGTACATTTTTCCCAACAAACTAAAAATGGTCTAAACTTTGAGAAAACAAACTAAAGTACTATTAGCAGGAGTGAGAAGTAGCATTATCGAGTTAACTGGTAAAGTCTTTGATTCTTTGAAAAAATGTACATTTCAAAGACAAAATCAAATACATTTTGAACATCAGTTTTAATACTTTATGACATTTTCAAACGTGACAGATATATTTCTGAAAATATTATCCTTCTTTTACCACCAATTCATGATCCGACAATTTTTTCATTATGACTTTTTTGAACATCTCGCCCCTTAGTGTTCCTACTATGTGGCACTAATGATAAGGACCATAGACATCTACAAGACAGCAACGGTCATAACTCTAGCAATTGTTTTTCATATCTGAATATGATACTTTGAATAGAATTTTAGTCATACATAGCTTAGTAAATAGGCCTAAGGACAAGAAAATCAATTGCAGTGCCTGGCTTAGAGTGGAATCTGTATTCATACATTAACCCTTCTATAATATTAACCCTATACGGACCAGAGGAGTGTGTGATGCCTTGCAAATCAATGTGTTGCACAACTCTCTGGTCTTTAAAGGGTTAAATATAAGACTAAACAGTGGTTAAAGGGGAACTACCACCTCTTCAAGAATTTAACTTCAATCAATCCCCATCTGGCGACTAGCAGCTTAGTAGCGCTAGTCGCCAAAATTATTACTTTATTCCAAAGAAATGTGCATTGTTCTGGGGCTGACAGCATGATGGATCGCGAACATCTTGCCATAATGACGTCTGCACTGTCAGTCCCTTCCGGAGCCGGCCAGCTCCTAGCAACCCCTCCTAGACCCGGATGGGACTCACAGCGCAGGCAAGATGTCTGTGATCCGTCCTGCTGTCAGCCCCAGAACAATGACATTTCTTTGGAATAAGGTAATAATTCTGGAGACTAGCGCTACTAAGCTGCTAGTCGCCAGATGGGGATTTATTGAAGTTAAATTCTTGTAGAGGTGGTAGTTCCCCTTTAAAAATGAACGGGTAAGGAATATGGGCCCTCATTTATAAAAGCAAACTGGAGTTATTCTGGAATAAACCAACTGCACCACATGGAACACATAATAATTATCAAATTCCCATGCACTTGAATAGAGCTTTTAACACCTTGAGTACTAGATTGGCAATGCATTGGGGACCTCTGTAGCACTCAGGAGGTTAAAACCCCATTTATATATAACAGTAATTTTTAAATATCCCCTATTGTACAGTTGGTTTACTCCAGTTTGATTTGATAAATAAGGCTATAGGGCTTTATGCAGAAGGCTAAACCAAGTGTACCATATGGCAGGGGAGCTCAAATATGTCCTCATGCCCCCCCAACAGTGCATGTTGTCAGGATCTCTTCACAAGAACACAGGTGAATCAGTCAGTGGTTCAGTCATGCTGAAGGATGCCTGAGTTAATGACATTCACTTGTGCTTAATTGAGGAGATCCTGAAAACGTGCACTAAGGCCTGAGGACAGGTTTGAGAGCTACTACCACAGGAGACAAATTAAAACCTTCAAAATTACTTTTGATTTAAAAGGGGTTTTTGACCCTTTGATGCTAGACATCTACAATGCAATTCTTTGCAATGTGTTAGAGACATGTGTTGCATTCAATAGGTTAAAAGCCCCATTTACATCAATGGACATTTTTAGTTATCTCCTACTAGTTGAAGAGTGCGTGTACATGGCCACAGTGCCACCCAGCAATGGCCGCAGTGCAATTATGCACAGTAGAGACTACCCGCGTTGTGGCTGATACAGAGCTGGGCTCCCCAAATTCAGTTCCTCTGAATTCGGAGCCTCTCTCCGTTATCAGCCACAGTGCAGGCAGTCTGTACTGCACATGACTGCTGTGCGTGTAGCCGTTTCTATTGCGCATGACGGCTTCTGACAATTTAGCAAATTATTATCTAGGATAGCACAGCTGATTTTCTCCAGAACTGCATCTCTCTAGATTCCTGAATATGGTCCATGGTTGTGATTCAAGGACTTCTACAAATACATAAGCCAGTGTCCATGACTTGCCATAAATTATTCCATCACGACCTGAAATGATCTTGCTTGATTTGGGCATTTATTAACTAAGAATGCATTCTTTTGCAGGTGAAACTTTTGTTCAGCAGAAACATTTAGGATTTCATTCTTAATGGAACTTTTCCCCGTCATGGACCAAAGGACTGGATATTACCAGACTCGTTTAATTACAAGTCCCATTATTTTTTATTTGCACTGCCTGAACAGGCAGTAAAACGGTGGGTTAAGTCACATTTGCTGTAGGGCCATACTTAATTAGTACTTTTAAATAATATGGTAAAGACATTAAGTTCACTGCACCATTGAGGTTTGTAAGAATTTTAACCCTTCCTTCCAGAATCAGCAGTGAATTATACCTGATGTTAATGAAGCTATTGCAAAGAATCTTCCAATTGTCATAACATTTCAGATGACTTATTGAGACATAACATATTTAAGTTGACAACCTACAGTACAACAAATCTGTTGCAATTAACATTATTGTGTTTAACATTACATTTTTTGATTCTAATGCTGTTGATTGCCCATTACATATGACCTCATGGTAGAGAATATATCAAATTAGTAACTGGCAATAGTATAGTAATATGGCTGCATATATTATATTTAAACATTTGAATGCACTCAAAGGTCAAACAGTGGAATTCTATTTGCACTTTTGACATATGCATTTTGTTTTGCAGTTGTGAACTAGGCTTCTTCTAAGTACAGTTATAGCATTAGCCCCCCCCCCCAAAAAAAAAATGTAATTTAGGGGCAAATTAAGTGCACTTTTTCTCCAAATTCCCATTGATTTAATACATTTCTTGAAACTCTTACTCATTTACCTCAAACATCTTCACAACACCACACGTCTCCTTTGTATTGAGCGGAATCAATCACCTCTCATAGCGTGGACTGGAAGCCAGGAGTGATTGCAATGTAGCCTCATTTCAAGTGTAAGCTCCACAGAATTCCTATTGTAGCACCATTTCACTTTTAACCTCTGTGGTATCACTATTGAAGTTCCATTTCAGTTGTAAGCCCTATGATATAATTATTGCCGCACCATTTCACTTGTAAGCTCTGTGGTATCCCTTGTGTAGCCCTAATTCTACTTAAGTTCTGCAGTATCACTAGTGTAACACTATTTAAATTATAAGCTCTGTTCTATCACTAATGTAGCATCATTTCAGTTGTAAGCTCTGAAGTAACACTAGGGTAGATCCATTTCAGTTGTAGTTCTGTGGTATATCTAGTGTAGATCAATTTCACCTGTAAGCTTTGTGGCATCATTAGTGTAGCTCTGTTGCAATTATAAGCTCTTTGGTATCAGTTGTGTAGCTCCATTTAAGCCTATTGGTGTCACTAATGTAACTAAATTTCCACTGTAATCTCTGTGGTGTCTCTATTGTAGCTCCTTTCAATTGTAAGCTCTGTGGTAAGACTAGTATAGTTCCATATATAAAAGTCACCATCTGCCCATGACCACAGGACACAAACTATGCCCATTGCACATG
This sequence comes from Rhinophrynus dorsalis, assembly GCA_037306005.1. Taxonomy (NCBI): domain Eukaryota; kingdom Metazoa; phylum Chordata; class Amphibia; order Anura; family Rhinophrynidae; genus Rhinophrynus; species Rhinophrynus dorsalis. The sequence continues at coordinate 224,531,348 of CM074723.1, forward strand.
GTAATCTAAAGCCTTTAAGGACCAGAAGGGTGTGTCATGTTCATTTAACTTTTAAGTATGCTCAAGCACACAGCATGCTTCACAAAAAACTATGAGCAGCTCAGGGGGGAATTACTATTGGCAAAGCAGACTCATAACACTTGGTCCCAACCAACTTCAGGGGCCCATTGATGCTAAAAATACAAAATGTTAAAGATTTTTTCATTAGTTTGTAAAAAATTTGGAGCCCAAACATTAGTTTATGTCAAGCCCCCTGAACAGAGCAGAGACAGCAGCTGCCCTCCCTTAAATCTTACAGTGACAAAGGGATGTGCATTGCTCTCCCCTGTGGCACTATTGTCACGGTTCCCCAGAGATGTTCAGGAGTCAGTACAGTATAATTAAATGCAATTTATTAAAATAAGGTAAGTAAGTAAGGTAGTACACAATTGAAATATAGCAAGAACAAGCAGAGGGTCTCAAGCCAGCAAGCACTGCTATCAGAAATAGTAGTCTGCCAAAATTGACCACACTGCTGGAGACTAGGCATCAGCCACTGGTAGTCTCTTCTGGAACCAGAAACTGGAACGGAACAGGAAAAGGAACATAGGATCTTGATCTGAGGTAGTGAGGAGGCTACCTGACTCACACCTGCAGTCAGAAATGTAGCAGAGAATAGCTAACTCACACCTGCAGTAAATATGAGGAAAGGAGAAAGAGGAAGCTTGACTCATGCCGGCAGTCAGTTTAATAGCTAGTCTACTAGAGCTCCAGGTCCACACCAGATTGGATGTCTGCTAGGTATAGGGGAAAAACAAGGGAATAGTCAGACAGAGCGACAGGTCAGCACCAGAGAGGGTAGTCAGACAAGCCAGGTCATACACAGTTCAGGCAGTCAGACAGGGCCATAGGTCTGCACCAGATTGGGTGTCCACTATAAGGATAAGGCAGGAGAATAGTCAGACAGAGCCACAGGTCAGCACCAGAGTGGATGGTCAGATAAGCCAGGTCATACACAGAGCCCAAGGACACAGAATCCTGAGATCAAGATCCTGAGTTCCTGTTCCTGCTCCTGGTTCCTGTTGAGACTACCTGCGCATCAAGATCCTGAGTTCCGGTTCCTGATACTGCTCCTGCTCCTGGTTCCTTTTGAGACTACCAGTGGCAAAGGCCTAGTCTCCAGCAGTGTGGTGTAGCATTGCAGCCTACTATTCCTGATAATAGTGCTTGCTGGCTGGTAACCCTCTGCTTGTTCCTGTAGATGTTTTGTTCTTTCTATCTAATTGTTAATAAATTGCATTTACTATACCGTACTGACTTCTGAACTTTTCTGGGTAACCGTGACAGTAGGTAGGAGGACCAGCTCAGAGGGAGGAAGTATGTAGGAGGAGACTACAGGAAGCAAACACATAAAACAGAGGCCTGCTACATGCTGAAGCCTCGCGTCTGTAGGTGATGCATCTTGCTCTGATGCGTCCAACCGCTGCCATATTCCTGCGTCACTCCGTGCGGCATGGATGGCCGCTGACACCGAAGTGTCATCCGAGAGTCGCCTGAAATGGTGGAGCTGGAACCAAGATAAGCTGTGACAACTATTTACATCAATTTTTTTGGTTGTTAACATTTATTTAAAGGATAGTGATATATGAAATCAAATGGTGCTCATGAGTAATTTAACTATAAAGGATCCCCTCCCACCCCTTTACTTAAATAAGGCTGGTTTTCCAAGCAGGCCCGGATGCAGCGCAGCAAAGAACAATCTTCAGTGAGCATAAGGAAAAACCTGCACTCCTTCGCCAAGGGACAGGGTTTTCCTTATTCTCACTGCATGAAGATTGTCCCTCATTGCGCGTTGTCTGGTCTGATGACTGGATTCCATGCCTGAGGGGAGGCAGCTAAGGATATATAAAAGGGGCAGGAGACGTATACTTTATAATTAAATTATTCCTGAACTACAAATCGCATACTATTGACATACCGCTCTACATGCTGAAAAACCTATGTAGAACAATCAGAGATCAGTTTATTTTCATATAGTACTATGCCTTTAATTTAAAATCTAAGTTGTAGTTAAGAAAATAAAAAAATTGTGTCAGGAGGTTTCCATCCATTGTCACAGGGTATGTGAAACCAGTACCTTTCCCATTAGGTATAGATGAAGCTTTCTCTAGGCATTTCTAAACAGGCCCCTTTATATTTTTTCTCCACATCTCAAATCATTGTTAATTGATGTGTAAGAGACGTTTCTTGCATTCAAAACGTTTAATGCTAGCATTTTGTGAGATGTCACACAGCAATTATGATCATGTGACCCTGAGTGTGTGTGAAACCTTCACTGTAGTAGAAGTTAAGTACTACTAGTACTGTAGACACTTGGACAAAATAACAACACTAATGAGAGCTGCAGGATGGTTGGTCTGTGCATTAGGGTTGTAAACTAATGTCTCACTCTGCCTGTGACTTGGTGCAAACACTATTAAGAATAAAGGCTGGACTAAGAGCTTCCTTAAAATACATTGTCTTTCACACATTTTCCCCATTTAAGGACTGTAATTTAATGCAAAGGACACAGAACTTAGAGGCAGGAAAGGCACAGGAGACGGGAAGCAGATGGGATGTTTATGCTGATAGGAAACAGAAAGATCTTGACCCATTCCTTTGCCATCTGGAAATAAGATGTCAGGTCATGAATTCTGTTCTGAGTGATGGGTAACTGAGCCCAGAGGAAAGTCACACTCTACAGTCTGTCATCTGTGTGGGGGGCAGGAAGAGATGAGAGCTGTGTATGTGGATTGCTTAATTGTTAATCCCCATGTTCGCAACATGGAGAACTCATGCATATGAACCATTTACCTGACCTCAGCATCAGCAGTTGTCCCAAAGAGTAAAAAGATCTGACGAGGAGCTCCGGGGAAAAGATATGATTAATTTGTTTTTCTGCATCACAAGATATGAACTTGAAGACTTCTACAATTAGGAGTTAGGTTTTAAATTAAAGAAATATTAACGATTATCAAAAAATTGTTGTTAATTGTACAGCTTGTAACCATTTCAGTGTCACAGGGGTGTGCAGTGCACATCACTATGATACTGAAAGGGGTATAGAAGGAATGCAGTGGACAATGGACACGTGGGGGAGCAGAGAGAATGCTCCCATACTTCATGGTTGTTGAATTGTTGGCAAAGAATAAGGGAGGGCATCTCTTCTACATCACCAGTGGTTCAACAAACCTCCATGATAATGAGGACACCCCCCCCCTTGAATCCCTAGTACTTAGTGCATCTTCCCCCAGGTTGGTACATCATTTGCAAACCTGTTTGCAAACCTCATACAAACTACAAGGTTCACTCATCTCATCTTCATAACCATAGTCATTTTTGTGAGAGTAAATTTAATCTTGGCAAATGTTTACATTTACCTGTTGACTTCTGCAAGGTCAGACTTGCCTTAACTGAACAGATAAGGTGGTTAAACCGGTTCACAAATTGAACAGCAAGCAGTTTGTTCATTTATTAAACATTTGATGTACAAATATTGTGTGGATACTTTAAATCCAGCTTGGGCCAGTTAATTTGATATAAAAAAAAGTAGGATGGTCAGAAAAGCTTTTTATTCAATAAGAAATGTAGTGTAGCGTTTCTCTTGCTAAGTAAATCAATTTCTTTAAGATTTATCATATAAAAATAATTGCAGCCAAAACATATTTTATGTTAGAAATAGCACCAACTAATGACCAAAAAGGCAAATATTTTTAGTCATACACTTTATAGGTGAGTTTGAGTCATAGTGTAGAGTTGACCGTAGTAACTGATAACAACAGAATCACCTGTTGACCAGAATAAAAAAGCCTGTAGTTTAATCTAACAGATTTTATATTAAACAACTACCAGCAATGAGAGTGCCCTTAAAAAGCTATATAACATATGTATATAAGCGACAAGTTCACTTTAAACTTGTTTTGAAAGTCAAGGGTCCATTTGTCTCCAGTCATCCTGTTTGTTAACGTAAATATATTTGCTTTATAAATAATAAAGTTGGCTCTAAGGACGAAATTATAAGGAAGCTGTTGTATTGCCATGCCAAGCAATGGAAGCTAATAAACAAAAGAACAATACCAACTCTATGAACACATCTGCGTATCTAAAATAAGCTGAACCCTGTCAGATTGACTCCATAATCACTGAGGTCCCGTTCAACCAATATTTGATTATTCCACATTACCACTGATGGCTTATTGCCATCGTGACCTTTAACATCTTGGAAAGAGGAAATAAATTCAACAGTCAGTTATTATTTGGTTTCCTTGACTGAACTTATGCAATAGCTAGACTTTGCAGAGCTGCATCTTATACAGAAAGAATTAACAATAAAATGGCTGTTGTACTAATATGAAGTACAGTATTCCTGGAACAAGGCAATGGCACTACAGAGGGCAAATAATAATTCACACATTTTCTCTTGATTAATCTTTTGAGTGCCAGAGGAGTATACAACCCACTGTGAAGCGATTCATTGGAGCCTCTCTGGCATTTAAGGGGTTAAATTGGGCTTTTAGACTTGTTCACAATATGTCAGAGGCCCCTTAGCATTCAAGGAGTTAAAATCAATGGTAATTTTTTCTATCCCCTGTGATCAGGGACATTGCTAGTTGCTGGCTCATAGGGCTATATATTTATTTTGGCATGTAAAGCTGTTAATCTCCCTTCCAGTAGAAGTAAACTGATTTGCATGGTTGTGCTAATAATGCATTAGGTTGGACAAAGCCACAGGTGTTTTGTTAGCTTAGCAACTTCCTTGTATATGGATAAGTTGGTTTGTCCCAGAATTTATCTTCTTAGTACAGTACATTAGTCCTAGTATATTTAGCTCTAGTCCTTTTCGTGTATTGCATCACTTGGTATTGGCATTGCTGTTATCATACTTTACTTAGATGCTTAAAGGAGCAGTAAACTTTTTTATGAAAACACATATTTTATAGAAATTTTCCTGCTGAATAAAACAAAGTCACTCCCACTACTGTCAGATGTTTTAGTCAAAACTTATAGCAGCTCAAATAATCAGGAAGTGAATTTACTGTGTTTACTTCCTGATAGTTCTAACTGACAGTTTCTATCACATTCTATGGAGAATTGTATGTCTCTGACTTTCCTCTTCATTAGAATCTAACAGAAAAACTAATTAGAATTTGACCACTAGAGGGCACTGCTAATGAAAATAAACATGGGTTTAAACTCTAATAACTTTGGAAATATAAATCTCTCGGCAGTGGGAGTACCCTTATTTTACTCAATAGGAAAATCCCTACGATACATATTTTTTCATAAAAAAACTTTACTGCTTCTTTAAAGAAACAATAGCACACACTCAAAATGTTGCTATAACTTTTTGTATAATGTACTAATAGATAACAGATGTAAAAATGAGCAACACATATGTTTCATGCCTAAAATATATAGTTCTGAAATTGTATTTAGCGCATGTGTAATTTAATTTAATATTTATTGTGTTGTTTACATTGATAGATAAGAATTATCATTTGTTAATCGATTGTTTTTAGTGCCCACTATTCATGTATTCAAAAAAGACATTATCTTATCCCTGTGTTCCTAAAGTTTCACAGTTCAGTGTCTTGTCCTGTGTGGTACAGTCTCTACAGACCCCCTGTTTCAGGCATGAAAGCCCAGCACAACAAGTGTATGGAGGCTGTGCATTCATCACAAGATGTCTGAGGCTTAGAGCTGCATATGTCAAGGTTACAGTCCATTCAAGAGGGACAGGTTTCTGACCTCTTTGTAGGCTCTGTTTTGGGGATTATAGTACTCCTACAGGAGCAGACTTAGTATAATATGATAATTTAAAATCAGTGTAAACAGAGCAAACTGTTACTTGTCACCTTGGTTTGCTCCATAACTGCTCTTCTTTCATTTTGTGCATAAGATGCAAAGTTTGATTTTGACTTTAGAAGTGTTTCCTTATTGATGCCATTCCCACTGTCATGGACAAGACTTAAACTCTGTTTTACTATTAGTGGGTAAATTTGTACTCCTGATCCTGAATCGTTTATAAAAATGATATAGTAAAAAAAATAAAAACAAATAAACCTGTGATTGAACATATATCGCTATGTTCTATTTAAGTCCTTGCATGTTATTCGGGTTGGTGTGCTAAGGAGAAATTAAGTAATTCTAGAGCACACTAGTTGTACCACAGGGGACAATTAAAGACATTTCAAAATAACCTGATTTAAACTGATATTTGAACAACCAGGCTAATAAAGACATCTACAATACTTTGGCTTATCCCAGAATTACCCCAACGTGGATGTTAATGAAAATATTGGCAACTGTTACTGTTTTTTAATGTTTCCTTCATTTTGTTCATATTTCTCCTGTTCTCTACCCACTGACTGTCCTTTTTTAATTGATGGGCTTGGTGGATGCCTACAGTTTCTGTTACTTATTGTCGATCTGTACTCTCAGATTTGTCTGCCTCTACATTCCTCCTTACCGATATCTGAGTATCTACATACTTCTGTCTTCTTCCTGTCCATTTTTTCAGAGAGAGATAGAGAGAGAGAGAGAGGGAAATGAGGCTGGTGGACATTACCATACTCACGTTTAACTTTAAAGGTTTCACCTACACATGTAGAGGAGACTGAGGTTTATTCAGTTGCTTAAAGTTCACCCAAATATATTGCTTCTTCACGAGGAAAAGTGAGCCTGAGCAACTACACCCACATAGTTCCATCATCCATGTGGACTACAGAAGGGAGAAGTCCCTTTATCTTTCTAAACAGGCTAAGAAATTCAACAAATTCCCTTTACAAAGACAAGTAGGATACTACTTAATTTGACATGGTTCTATAAATTAGTGTTCTACAACAGTAGTGTATATGGACCACACAAGGGGGGGTGGGAGAAGATTCTTCTTCACTCCCTAATCTTGGACCTAAGAGACAGCCTAAAGCTCTTGGAAATTGACTTTTATAGATATGCTAACCCTGAATGAGACACTGAAGGTGAACCAAGCAAATTCAGGCTCCATGCCATCTCCTCTCTGCAAGTCTCTGATGAATAGAGAAACTGGCATCTACAGATTAGGGAATACAAACTCTTCTCAGCTTCCAAGACGTTTTACTAGAGACTTATTTTTTTTCTTCATGAGGAGGCTGTCGTGTTTGTCAAGTCAATCTATACAAAGATCATGCTTCGTCTGATTACTCAGCCCTAGTAATGTCATTTGTATCAGAGTATGAAATGGATATTAGGTCACTGTGGATACTTAACAATTTGCTGTTTGTAGATACATAAATTAGAATTGTGCTGTCTAGTAACATCAAATACTTTGTCATGCTTGAATTCTCTAGAGTGGATCCAAAAAAGAAAAGAAAGGAGCTGCCATCAAGTAGGTGAAGACCAAGCTTTTTGAACTCCTTGGCCGAAATGCACTAATGCCGGATGAGGTTTCAGGGTGACAGTGTTATGCCAGATATGTGTCAGAGGCAGATCCCCAGTATGCACTAATATATCTTCACCATCACGTCTGCCATCAGTCTGCCATGCCTTCAACAGATTTACAATTTTGGACTGAATACATCAAAAATGGCGTATTTGCAAATGGAAGTTGAGCTATTGTCGTATTCAAGTGGGTATGTTTACATGTTAGCAAGGCTGATCACCACATGCACTAAACTAAACAAGAGCAGCCTCTGCAGTTGGAGTTCACAGTCCCAACACTGCCTACCTGAGACTGGCAATGTTTGGATTTCCCTGTAGATTCCTTTGCAGTAACAGCCCTCTATCAATGTAGGGTTATCATACTGCTTCCCCACTTGGTCGGTCGGGGAGACAGTCCTTTAAGGCTTAAGCACCACAAGCATCATTACTCCGTTAACCCTCTGATTTCATAATTGCACACCCCTGTGGCACTCAAAGGGTTAGAAAAGTACAGTATACCAATACACAAACATCCTCTCAGCTCTGTTATTTATTTTTATAATATTATTTATAATATTGGCTGGTAGAGATGTCGCCAACACTTTGCAATGTGTTGAAGAAACATCTAGCAGCCAAAGGGTTAAAAAAGTAAGACAGAATCCCCTCCTCTGCCCGTTCACCACTCTGACTGCCACTCACCCTCCATCCCTTTTGCCGCCCTTCCTACCATGCTTTCCCTCTATCATCTGCCAGAGGAGGGGTGTCAGTCCTAGAGGTGGCAGAGATGAGGTATACCTCCTCACCTGGCTAGGTTTACATTGCTCTTGCTACTTCTTGTTTCAGGTGTGTGGCATTCTTAAGTTACGCTTTCTGGCAGTGATCCAACTCTGCCTTCTGTTTGCAGTCCCTGCTCTCTACAGCCATTCTTCTACACTCTGGTGGTACTGCAGTCCTGACCACCCAGTCTAGTCTTGTGGTTTTTATATGTATTAAGCCTGGACTTCTTTGCCAGATATTTTGTCACGGCTAGTCTGATTTTTGCCCAGTCCTCATGCCTCAAGTCTCAAATCTTCCTGCTTTGACCCAACAGTCTGTGCCTCCCACTTTTGTCTAAGTCCTAGCACTTTACTGGAAACTTTTCGCTATAGATTTGTTTCAGTCTTACTTTTTAACTTTATGGTTGCTAGAAGTGTCTCCAACACATCTGCAAAGGAGTTAAATTCTATTTTCCATTTTTTAAATATTTTTGTGTGTGCACAACAAATATTAAAATAAATAAATAAAATAGAGGAGAAAGGATGTTTATGTATTGTCATGCTGTATCCCTTCCACATCGCCAGCAGTTCAACAACCATGCATGCTAATGGGAAACTTCTTCTCCCCTCCCCTTGCATACTTAATTTTTAGTGCATATGGTAATGTGTGTCTCCATCACCAGAGACACATTGCTACAGCATTGAACCTTAGTGCATCTCCCCCATGAGATAAATAAAATGAAACCCACTACAACTGTTTTCATGAAGACCTCAATTTTATTATATTTTTTTTTGAGAAAAAAAAAACAAGCACCATGATTTTCTTTTGGAGGTTTCGACCTACATCACTAAATACCTCTAAATTGAAACTAATGAAAAGAACCATGCAAACATTTTTGACAGAAAGGATATACTAGAGTATTTTAGGAACTACTATGCTAAACTCTACACATAAGATCAAGCGCCATGGGGAAAACAATCTATCTCTTCCTAAAGCAAATCCAGATCCCTTGGATTACAAGTCACATTAATAATATGGTGAATGCAGAAACTTATCCTAGTGAAATTCTTGCCTATAGGCAAATCTCCTGGAGAAGGCAGTTTTATGCAGAAAGGGATACATATTCTGAGTGAATTTAATATAATTACCACCATTCTACATGAAATAGCCACAGACTCAGAAAGATGTAAAAACTACCATCCAATCAGCTTGAGAAAAGTGTAGACATAAAGTTTCTCTCAAATATATTGTGAAGTAGATTTGCTAAGATTTTTCCCCAACTCATATATAATGACCAGGTATGATATATTTCACAGCCAAGCCTCACATAACATCAGAAAGATGTTTAATAACATTCTATTAGCAAAGACCCAGAACACCCCCATGATGCTCCTTGTACGTAATGTTTACAAGGTGTCTTCTATTGCCTCTTCTCTTTGATTTGCCAAAAGAACCCCTATCAGGAGGACAAATTGTCTCTTTTTGCCAGTAATAGACTTCTGACAAGAGATTGCAAAGTTCTGTGTTCATTCTACTTAAAATTCTGGATAAATGTTATTCTTTTTTGTCCCTTTGAGTAAATGAGGTGGTTAATGTACATATTCTGTACATATAATGTACAGCAGGAGAACAAACAGTTGATTACAGCCTGATTTGGGTCATGGGATTCCCAGCTGTTAGGACCTAAACCTACCAGCTATACAATGGCTATTAGGTGATATTAAGCTTTGTATCCCAAGGTGATGACCCTTGATTTAAGAAGAATGAATATGTACTAAGGGCCCAACACTGGGTGTAGCTAGCTGTTTACTCTCCATCTGTTAAGGCCTATATCTCCTAGCATCCAAAGCTAACCTGTGGCTAATTGGGTCTGATGGGAGCTGTGGGCAACAAAATCTGTCATGAACATGGCTGGCTTTGCTCAATATTGGACATTTTTTTTACCAAATAGGAAAAAGCCATCCAGTAAGAAAACTCGGCTTCAATCAAAACTGCACTTTTAATATGGAGTTGCTTTGTGCCATATCACATGATGATATGGGGAACTTCAGAAAACATGGCTACTATAGATGTACAGCTCCATATCAATTTCTTTTGAAGTTCAGCAATGTCACTGGAAATATCCACAATACACTCTCTCCTCCTCCTCTCTCCATTTTCTCCTCTACCCACGGTTTGGATTGTATGTTTTGATATAATGCTTGTATTTGTTAATTTATACAATGCCAGTGGTATTTGTTATATATTTGGTTTGTTCCAATATTAAATGTATTGTTAGTACATCAGCCATTATCACACCCATACTCATCACCTGACCCCACCCCTAATCCATCTACTGTTGTCTGGCATGGAAAATGTCCTTAGCCTGTAAAATGCAAGCATAAAAAGTACTTAAACTTAGTGAGGTTTCCAGTGAATTGCTTAATATGGAAACAGGTAAAATATAGCCATCAGGATCCAAAAGCTGGTTTCTGAAGTAGGAGCATTGTTACTGCTTAGGTCCCACACACTAAGAATGACATTGTGGCCAGCACAGCTGATGTGCTAGGCAATTGCATATTTTGCTTAATGGGAAATCTGGACATGTTTGCCATAGTTAAAATTTCATGAGAGTATCTGGTGCTAGGTTTGCTGAAATAGGCAATATCTGATTATATTTAGACGTTTATTTAAGCATCAATATTACGTGACCCTTAATCAATAAGAAGACATACTGAATGTCAATTATGCAAAAATGTACATTACACACATTTTTGAACAATTGCATTCAATGCATTACAAGAGAAGATAACTGTAAATGTCCAAAATTACTGCTTTTATGAAACCGAATTAACTGAATTAATAAACTAACAGCTGTTTCATCATTCAGCTGAAAACTTTAACTACAGGGGATACTATGTTCGGTATTATTGCTGTGATTTGAAAAATAAAAAAAATAATAATTAATTGAATACTATGTGAGCTGCATAATTTGTGGACATATGTACAAAAGCATAAGTGGATCAATTTTGGGGCAAACCAGATTAGACATAGGGAACAATTAGACATTACCAACATTTCTTGAGGGGCTTTTAACACCTCAAATGCTACAGAGACCTTTATTGCATTTGTTCACAACCTCTATAACATACAGGAGGTTAAAGGGATAGTAATGTGTTACAAAAACAGCAACATCAATTAACCTTCATTGTATTTGGGCCATGTAGAGTGTTATTTTAATTCTGTCAGAGCTGTAGTTCAAGAGAAGCTGAATGATAAAGTATCCCCCCTCCCCTCCCCTTTTACCTAGTGTAAGCCACCTCCCCTCAGATGTGGAATCTGGTCCTGTGACCAGACAGCTCATAGCAAGGTACAGTCTTTTTAATGAGAACAATGAAACCCCTGCCCCTTTGACAGGTTTGTTCCTTACGCTAATTGAAGATTGTCCCTCTCTGCAGTCCACTTGGACACCAACTTTCTGTTCTGAGGTGAGCAGTGTTACATCAGTAAAAGGGGAGGGAGGGGGATACTTTATCATTCAATTACTCTTGAACTACAACTCTGACAGTATTGAAATAATACTCTCCATGGCCCAAATACTATGAAGATTAATTGGAGCTGCTTTTATTTTGAAACATTATTATCCCTTTAAAACAACGATTCTCAGGTCTGTTACTTGGGTCACACCAACAGGTCATGTTTTCAGGATCTCCCCAATTAAACACAAAGAACTCAAACACAGGGTTATTGCAAAAATCTGACCTGTTGGTGTGCCACAAGAACTAATCCTGATATACACTTGGTTATATGAACACTGGAAACTCCTAATACTCCCAATAATAGACCCATCCTTACCTAATCTGAGCAGAAAAATATAATGGGCATCATTATATGAATCAAATATTTATTTAGTACTGATTATCATGTCCATGGGTCTTCACTTCAAGACTCCTGGGGGGGAATGCAGTAAGAGTAATGCTATTGTGATGTGTCTGGCAATGTGTAGTGAGCACATCACCTTGGGGATAAAGACAAACATCATATGCACAAAGAATTAGGGATGCATGGGGAGGGAGATTTCCTCATTGTCATGGAGGGATGTCAACTGCTGGCGATATGGAAGGAATGCCCTCCCTTACACATTGGCAGCAGTATGACAACCCTGAAGCTTGAATGCATTCTCTACTTGCCCACTGGGGGGAGCAAAGTGGACTTCAGCACCACAAACCGAATCACTTACTAACCCTTTAAAGGGTTAGTAAAGTCCAACTAAAACTACTGTGCATTGTGTAAAGCTTAAAAAGTAGAATTGAATGCAAAAAAACGTATCTCTCAATCCACTATGGTTTGAGAGATATCAGCATTCAAAGTTTTATGTTTCCTGCTGTCAGCTATAAAGCTGTCAGCAGGAGATCCATGTCAGCTAACACGGAGGCTCTGCAGCAGAGCCGCAATCATGTTATTTAAAACAAATGTCTTCATTGGAATGATCTAAAAAGTGTGCCTGGTTTGCAAGCACACTTTTTAGACCATTCCAATGAAGTAATTCATTGTAAATAACACAATTGCGGCTCTGGTGCAGAGCCTCCGTGTTGGCTGACACATCTCCTGCTGACAGCTTTACAGCTTACAGCAGGACACATCAAACTTTGAATGCTGATATCTATCAAACCATAGTGGTTTGAGAGATACGCTTTTTTGCATTCAATTTTACTTTTTAAGCTCTACACATTGCAAAATAGTTTTAGTTGGACATTACTAACACTTTAAGTGCTATAGAGATTTTCATTGCACACCCCTGTGACACTCAAAGCATTAAGTGCCCAGTGCAAGTGCAGAAATGCATAAAAGAGTGCAAGAAAAGTCCAAGTGTAGGAATCTCGTGCATAAACAAACAATAACATATATATGTTAATCCAAATCATAAAATGATGACAAAACAAATTTTGTGTGTGGGCGTATGTGTGTGCATAGGATCCCATCTGACCTGTCCCCTGGTTAGTCATGATCAATTCCAGATGAGATGCTCCTTCTTTAACAGTGAACACAGACTCTATGGAACTCATACCCTTCTGATCTCCATGAGAGGTTTGTGTGGACTTACTGCTCCCACACTGCAATCCTCTTGCCACCTCTGACTAACTCTAAAACACAAACTGAAGCTGCTGTGTTTTTCTATCATTCCCTGTCAAAAAGGCATTACACAAAGGAGAGCCCAGCACGGAGCAGCCCTTGGCACCCATCTGTAGTGTAATGTGGCAACAGATAAGTTAGAGGTTGGAATGCCCCTGACATACAGTTTTATATGCAACAGGCACATTTATTTAACCTTTTGAGTGCCAGAGAGTTATGTAACTTATTGCTTCTCAATGCATTGCATACTCCTATGGCACTCAAAGAGTTAATACTATCAGTGCCAGGGTTGTGTAGCAGTTTAACCTAGTAAGGACCAAAAGGGTGTACAATGCATTGCTTTGGGGTTACAAGTAAAGTGACCAGACACCCCTTTAACCCATCCACACATGATATGTTGGAGACCTGTCTTTCATTCAGTGAGTTAAAGGTGGGGGATGTCTGGTCACCTTAACTTTTAACCCCTTAAGACACATGTTCATGGCATTGCAAAGTAATGTGTTGCACACCCCTCTGATCCTTAAGAGGTTAAACCTCTGAAGTGCATTGCACACAATTCTGGAGCTGACAGAGTTAAATAAGTGTGCCTGGGCATATAAAACTGCATGTCAGGGGTTTGTCATAAGGAGAGGGTATGATCCCAAACAAAAACACAGATGCAACTGTTAGGGATGAACAATCCACAGCTTTATTAAATATTTACAATCACCTTATTATTAAACATAATAGTAATTAATCATAACTGACAGTCCTTGCCAATCCACATTCCCTGAAACAAAGCATGGCCAAATTTCCTGGGCTCATGCTATAATTCCAACATTCTTTAGCACTTACAGATGAACCCAACATTCTTCAGCACTTACAGCTGACTCTCAAGGAATTACCCCATTGGCCATCCGCATAGCTTCAATGGGTAACTTTACCACCAGCGACCTAAGTCTGGGGAAACTCCCAAAGGGCTACCACCCGAGGATAAATCCACATAACTTTAACACATAAGTTATCGATCTCTGCAACTAGGCAAGGACTACCCACCTGCTGTGACAAACAACCACACACACACACACCCTAGGGGGGCAGGGAGGGATGCTTCATCTAGCCCTCTCTTACACTAACTGCCATCAACTTCCTGACAACCCTGATATACCTTTCCACTACGCACTTCCTGCTCAGATCAACCCTCTGCACTTGCACTGGGCAATTAACCTTTTGAGGGTCACAGGTGTGTACAATGAACATATCTATGATGATGAAAGGGTTACAGGAGGGCATCTGCTGTCTGCTCTTTGGCAACAAACTGTCCTCTGGCTCCATAAACAGCTACAGTTAGATTGCAGCATTTCCAGCCTCCGTTAGAAGATATTGGGTCTATGTACTTCCATAGCCGAACCAGCTGTCAGAGTTTAGTGCATGTGGTGAATTGCCTCATTAACTTCTTAAAGGGATAGTAATGTTTCCTAATAACTTAAACTTAGATCATTCTTTAATGTTTTTGTAGTATGAAGAGCTGTATTACAAGTCTGTACGCTCTGCAGTTCTAAAATAATTAAATGATAAAGTATCTCCTCCCGCTATTTTTACCTTTTGTAAGCCGCCTCCTCTTAGATACGCAATCCAGTCACTGGACCGGACAACTCTCAGTGAGGGACAATCTTCTTGCTGTGAGTATACGGAAAACCCTGCTCCTCTTGACGAAGCAGGGCAGATTTTTCCCTCATGCTCAATGAAGATTGTCCGTCGCTGCACTCCATTCAGACCGGCTTGGAGAGCAGCTTTACATCGGTAAAAGGGGCTAGAGGGGGTATACTTTATCATTCAGTTACTGTTGAAGTATACAGCGTACAGACATGTAATACAACTCATCATATAAATACATTGAAGAATTATCTAAGCTTAAGCTATAAGCAAACATTACCATTGCTTTAAAGGAATAGTAATATCTCATTTAAACTTTTGTTGTCAGTATTATTCACAATTTGTTTAACGTGCTGCGCTATATATAGTTACCTCCAGATTTGTAGTTCAAATGCTATTGAAGCCGAAAGGATCCCCCTCCCGCCTCTTTCCTTGCATCACTGATCCTCTCAGTCTGGTTCAGATGGAGAGCGATGAGGGACAATCTTCAGTAAGCAAAAGGAAAATTCTGCCCTCCTTGTCAAGCAGGGTATGGTTTTCCTTATAATTACTGAATGAGGATTGTCCATCGCTGCATCCGTCCGGTCCAACGACTGGATTCCAAATCTAAGGGGAGGCGGCCAGAAAGGGCAGAGAGGGATCCTTTCAGCTTGAACAGAGTTTGAACTACAAATCTGTAAGTAGATATTATATATATAGCGGAACATGCTACAAAAATTGTAAATAATACTCGGAGCTAAAGTTTAAATGAGGTATTACTATCCCTTTAAGGATCAGAAGGGTATTCAACACATTGCTTTGCAATACATTGCACACCACTCTAGTCCTTAATGGCTTAACATATCAACACACCCACATGAACACAATAATTGCTCATTAACCTGCATTTCCATTAGAAAATGAGCCATTGTTGATGTGTTCAATGCATAATTTTAAACCTGTCAAAGGCATGGTGGATTAATTGCAATGAGGACAGATTGGTAGCATATTGAAAGGGATATGATGGTGAGGACATCTGTGTATATTGCCTTCGACACAGATCCAACACAACATAGCCATACTAAGCCTTTATCAAACATTAGTGCAACTCCCAGAGGATCCCAAACATCTCCCATTGAAATGATCGTAGGAGGGAAGGAAGGTTTCAGAATCAGAAGTTTGGGGTCTAAAAATATTCACATAGAAACACACCCAGCTTTGGATGCATGAAACATTGCTAACTTTTCTTAGAAACAATGACAATTATTATTATCAGAAATGCTAATTTTATTAGCACTGATAATTTTATTTTTACAAATGTGATTTTTTTTTAATTGGCATTGCTAACTTTTCTTAGAAACAATGTAAATTTTATTAGCATTGCTAATTTTTTTTCCAGATGTTTTTTTTATTAGCATTGCTCACTTTTCTTAGAATCATTGCACATTTTACTAGCGTTACTATTTTTATTAACACATTGGCAAATGTATTTGCTATGTGAGTTCAATAAGCTATGCAAATACAAATTTACATGCAAAATTACTTCCTATGATTATTCAAAAGAACAAATGCAGTGATATTCACTATTTGTTTTGCTCTGCATTTTTAAAGTGCAGATTTATTAAGATTCCAGCAACAAAGGCTCATATCACCCACAGTGAATGTAATATCCAGGACTAATTAAAGACTAATTTTGGAGAACCAATCCATATAGAATTGATTAATTGTGGACATTAGCATTCCTTTTTTATTATCTTGCATCAACATCAGGTCATAACAAGTGTGAAATGCAATTACTAGTGTAAAAGGTAATAGATCATATTGAAGAAGATTGAGAAGTGTAATTCTAGGGCAAACCAAATATATCACAGGAGACAAATGAAAATTCTCATTCATTTAAATGGGGCTTTTAACCACTTCAATACTAAAGTTTCCAGCACGTTGCTTCACAATATGTTGGAGACCTCTCTAGCATTCAAAGGGTTAAAAGCCAAGCTATAGGGAATTTCCATTTAGTACAGCTGGTTTTGCCTAAGATTGCTCCTTTTTTAGGTTTCGGAATACAACCCAAGGCTAGGTTTTCCACAGTCCCAGTGAGTTTCTTGCATGTATTTGCTAGCTCATGAGCCTAGTTGAGCATCTCTGACTTTTCTTTCTACATATGCAAATTGCTCTTGGGGTTGGTCACCCTAAAGGTAATGAGGGCAATCCAGACGTGGACCCCTTACTCACAGTCCCTAGAGGGATCAGCTGCACCTCACTGACGAGGCCCAAGAAGGCCAAAACGTGCATCTGGGGTTAGCTGTTGCCCTTGTTCAGAGAGGAATTTTCTGGTATTTCATGGCTGGACTGTCATTTGGCAGGACCAGTATTATATGCTTCAGAAGATTTCCTTTCTGTGTATGGCACTGGTGAGCTAAAAGAGATTGCACCCTGGGATGAGGACACAGTCCCAGTGAGCTTCTTGCATGTATTTACTAGCTCATGAGCCTAGTTGAGCATCTCTGACTTTTCTTTCTACATAGGTTTCCCATTAGACAGAGCAGGCAACTACCATGAGTACCAATTTTTGAGAGGCTCCCTATCTATTGAAGCCACACCCCCAGGGAAGTTATAAGCATGCCCAGGTCAATCCCAGTCCCCCCATCTCTCCTGGTTTATGGTGACTCATTATAGAAACAACCAGATGTTAACCTCACTTAATGCTCTATTAGGGTCACTGCACAGAACACCATCCATTTGTTAGATTCACAATATGTTAAATTAACGTAATATAACTTAAATAACATGTCACTACGCTTCTGAACCTTTGTACTAAGGATATTCTAACTAGGCATTAACAAAGGATTTCTTGTTTATCATCCTGTGAAAGAAAATCATTTGTCAGAAGGATGTTTATTTAATTAGCATGAAGCAGAAAGAACTCCTGGGTCACAGAGTAAAAATGGAGCAAAGCAACTGCAACAAAAGGAACAAATAAAAATATTAAGTTACCATTGAATTAAGTGGATCTTTTAACCTGTAAATACCCGAGATGCTTCCAGTGTATTCAGAGCAATTATGATAAAATCAACTGTATGATAAGAAACAAATAAAAATGATCATTGATTTCAGTGCAGCCTTTACCCTTCTGAATGCCTGAGTCAAACATCAAGCGTTATCTAGTTACCTTTGATGTTCCCACAACTAACGCTATTTAGCATGAGTTGTGGGAACAAAAATCTGCAATGAGCGTTTGGCGGAAAAGTGGGTTTTGAAAACCAATCATTGTTGCAGTGGATGCTGGCCAAGCAATACGATTCTGATGGTACAACTGTGTGTGTACCTCCCAGAACTCCTTTGGTCCCTAACAACGCTTTTAGCGCCATTAATAGTATCGAGCCCCTTGATATCAATTAAAGGTTTAAAAGCTATATTTAAATACATTTGAATTTTAGGAACAAATAACAATTACATTTGGTTTAAATATATAAACACAACAAAAGAGGGCACCTGATAAGGTAATGACATCCTATAGAGGAGAAATATTGAAATAACAAATAAAATATACCCACAAGTGGAGTGGTTGCCTCACTAATATTAGTAGCAAGCAACATGTGGGCATAAGGGGGATATGCAGATAGCCACCCACACAGATAATACAACTGAGCTGCTCCCCTCTCTGTATGACAGTATCACTAGAAGCAAAAAGCACAGCCAACCAGAAGAGAAGTATACAAACAGTATAAGAAATGTGCGGGGGAACTGTCAGTTAGCTCCACAATAGAATAACATGTAACTTGGTTACTCATACTGACTTTTCCCCGGTCTGTATCTCGGTATACACATACTTCTGTTGCCTTAACCGGTGTATACCAAATTGATGACCGGGAAAAGAATAATGCAAGAGATTTATAAAAACAATTCTTAGTGCATTTTAAGAACTGTCATTAACCCTCTGAGTGCCAGAGGGGTACGCAACGCATTGCTTTGCAATGCGCTGTGTACCCCTATGGCACTCAAAGGGTTAGGGCATGGCAACTGGCATAAACGTCATATCTGATTTATAAAGGAGTAAGGGAATCATTATAAACTAGTGTAAAAGCCCGTGTACACGGGCCAAGTTTCTGGTGATGTTAACCCTTTGAGTGCCAGAGGGGTACGCATTGCTTTGCAATGCATTGCATGCTCCTCTGGCACTCAAAGGGTTAAGAGGCCGGTCCTGCTCTGCATCCTGCCGCCGACGCAGTCATGCACTGTAGAGATTGCCCGAAAGCACAGAATGCTCCCAGCACAGAACTCCCAGCATTCTGTGCGTTTGGGCAGTCTCTGCTGCACATGACAGCTTCTGACAAACATCCTAGAGAATTATTATATAGGATATGGCATTAGTAATCTGCTGTTAATGCCTGGAATACCTGAGAACACATTATACCTGGAGTTAAGAATATAATTAATATTCTGTCGCAAATTTGCCACAATAGGTGACATTTCTTATAATTTCGCAATGCCAGAAGTTTTTTACCAGCTCTATCGTCAAATTACCCAAAACACTGCTATGTGCCATTAAGGATTTGAAAACTGGCATAATCTTTTTTAAATACTAACCTTCATTTTCATGCCACTTTTACTCCACATTTTTCATAATGCCAGTTTTATAAATCTCCCCCATGTGATTAATCAAGTTACATATTATTCTGTTGTGGAGCCAATTTAAAGCTCCTCCTCATATTTCCTACACTATTTGGTTTAAATGGAGCTGCAACTCCATGAATGTTGCTTCACAATGTGTTGAGGACTTCTGTAGCATTTAAAGACTTAAAAGCTCAATTTAAATCCAATGGAAATTTTAAGGATAAATAAAAACTCATGCTAGTTTAAATGAGGTTTTAATCATTTGAATGTTGTTTCCCAATACATTGTTGACATCTCTAGCATTTAAGGGATTAGAGCCCCATTTAAAGGGATATGGTTTGAGAGATAACCGAAGACAAAGTTCCCTCCTCCCTCCCCCTTCCTTGAAGTCAGCGTTGTGCTGACTGCAGGGATATCCGGTCTGACTTTCATCAGGTGGCTCTGCAGCAGAGCCGTGATCATGTTAGTTAAAAATTATTATTTCACTGAAACGGTCTTCTACATGTTCTTGCAAACCAAGCACATGTAGAAGACTGTTTCAGTGAAATAATTATTTTTCACTAGCGTGATCTCGGCTCAGCTGCAGAACCGCAAGATTTCCCCTGCAGTCAGCACAACGCTGACTTCAGGGAAGGGGGAGGGAGGGGGAAACTTTGCCTTTGGTTATCTCTCAAACCATAAAGGTTTGAGAGAAGGACCTGGGGGCTATTAAATTATTTTACAAATATCTACAATATGGGGGATAGTAATAATAAAGTATTATTATCCCTTTAAATCAAAGGGAGATTGTGAAAACATTTTTGTCCCTTATTGTGCAGTTGGATTGCTCTGAAATTGTTCCAGTTCATCTTAGTAAATCGGCCTCAGTAAACATCCTCCAGGGAACAAACTGTCTTGTCTATGAGCTGTTTACCAGTACAACAACACTCTACATAACTTGTAACAGTGGGACACCTTTATGAATGTAAACACTATTAACATATTGTGTGGCAAGGAGTTATCCAAAGAATATTATTGTAATGCGTTGTGTACGCATGCAAAGGGTTAATGGGTCAGTATTCAGGAAAAGGTCCTTTTAAGTGATTGGCTGTGTCCAACTATAGGAATGACTTCATTTTCTACCGGTTTGCCTTGCAGATCATGGACGCTAGCTAGACTGTGTGATATTTATCAAACTCTAAAAAAAGCCCCAGTGTCAGTCAATTCTCCATCCATGGGCTTCTACAGTGAGGATAGCAATTTCCAATGAGCATCTGACTCAGAGCTGACATTATTCAGCCTGGAGGCTAGTAAAGAAAAAATTATACCTTTATTTAGCCAATAAATGGATAATTTGTACTCTACTAGTCTCCTGCTTCTTCTGTGGCTAACATGGTACCACACTTTACCGATTATGCAGCCTCGCAGATCACCAAAATCACCAAGACAAACCAGAGGAAAACGGCATAGTTTTGAGCTATGGGTAGGCTGACCAGACCTCACCTGGTCTGGTCACCCTAACCATGGGAAATCCCATAACCACACATTTAAAATGGTCTTTTATGGACATTACAATGTACTATATACAAAGTGTATAAAGCAGCATTTTTTTTCAAGCAAGCATATCTAAGCTATGGTGGCTACTCTTGATATTCTACTGCCTCTGCTCACATCAGGGACTACCAAGACTTCCATAATGTTTTGAGGTGTGAGAAAACTCCTTGGATGGAGATGCATTGAGGTGAGAAGAAGAAGAAGAAGAAGTAACTTTTTCCAGGGTGGTGTACTCTCAAATGTACTCAAATCGGTATGTTATTGTTTATGCACTGACATCTCTCACAATGAAGATGACTTAGTGTATAGGTTCCATATAACATAGAAATTAGAAGTTTTATCACACTGGAGAAGTTATCTCCTCATTGTCACTGCTTTACACACCCTGTCTTTTACATGCAGAAATTTCCATGACTTTTATACATTTTTCTTCTACAAGAATACTTGTGGAAAGTGAATATTCGGTTTTTCCCTTGTTTTTTTTTTCTTCTACTACTCCTACTTTTACCACTACTAAGGCAGAAAGAGGAGATGTTTACTGGAAATTGCAATTCCTCTTGATTTCCCTGAGGCAGAAATGTAGGTACAAATCAATGAACATTGTTTCACACATTATTAATATATCAGTCTACAACTGGAATTACTGCCACAGATGGATCACATTTCAGAGTGAACATGAAAAAAAAAAAAAGTACCAGGCACATTTTTTTACTGGGTAGACACATGATAGAGCTTCACCAGGACTGGATTAAGGACTAATGGGCCTGGAGCTGAAAGTTATGATGGGCCTAGTGCTAAATTCTATGATGGACCAGTTCTACTGGAAGGTCATACCACGTTGTTTAGATACAGTGTAGAAGATGCAACACTCATAAGGCTTGTTTAAATAGCAATGTATTTTTTTATTCAAAGTTTAAATCAGTATTAATCATTAAAGTTGTGGTTCTCCTTGTGGTCTAGACTGTGGCCCACTGTGGATAATTCAATACTGATGAGAATGGGCCTATTGCTTTCATTGGACCTGGAGATGAACCTCCATCATCCTTTGTGTTAATCTGTCCCTGAGCATCACTAGTGGGAAATGTACCATGTTGCATTAGAATAGTGATTCTCAACCAGGGTGCCGTGGCACTTTGGTGTGCCATGAACATCAACTTAGGGTGCCCCATGTTTTCTATGAAGACTAACAAAAATGTACTTTTAAATAAAAATTTATAGAAATTGTTATGTACAATATGTTTAGTTTTGTTATTAAGATTATAAGACCTAATAATAACTGTACATTTATGTATTGTACCCTTCTTAAGCCCTTGATAAAATACATTAATTATGTTATGGGTGCCCGAATGTTCTAGAGGGGTGCCCCGAACAAAAAAAGATTGAGAACCACTGCATTAGAAGATCATACAACTTCTAACAGCAGGATCTGAACTGCCCTTCTGGAATAGCAATGACATTACCCACACAGATATTGCATATAGTTCTATAAAAAGGAACACTGACATATCAGTTTCATAGTTGATTAAACGTTTAAGGTCAAACACATAGGATATTGGCTTAAATGAAATAGGATCATGGAATTGTCTCTGGAAATCTGACAGATGTCAGGTCTGACTTTGGAAGGATCAAGCAACATTTTAATGAATAAGAAGCAAAACTGACAGAGCTAACTCACCTTAAAGGGATAGTAATACTTCATTTTAACTTTATTTTGTTTTGTAGGCATTAAAAAACATGAAGAATGATATAAGTCTTATCTCTGAAACCTTTATGGTTTAAGAGATATTCACAAACAAAGTATCCCCCCCTGTTCAACCAGATCAGAAGGGAGATGCCCAGGTAGACTGCAGAGAGGGACAATCTTCAATTAAGATAATGGAAAAAGCTGAAAAACTTGTCAAGGGGGGAAGGGCTTTCATTGTTTTCATACAAAGAAAATTGTCCCCTTCTGTTATCTGTACTGTCATACAACCAGACTCACATCTGAGAAGAGATGGCTTACACTAGGTAAAAGGGGCGGGGAACTTTGCTTGTGAATATCTCATAAACCATAAAGGTTTGAGAGATAAGACTTATATCATTCTTCATGTTTTTTAATGCCTACAAAATAAAATAAAGTTAAAACGAAGTGTTACTATCCCTTTAACATTTGCATATATATATTGGAGTTCTCCAAGTCCCCAAAAGTTAGGCCAAAGCCTAAACAAAAATCCAAAGCAAAAAAGGAGCACAGATTTGTTTTGCTTAATATTTTATAAATATACCTCTAGCATTGTAAGGGTCAAAATTACTCTTGTGGTGCAAATGGTTTCTTTTATGCATGCAGACCAGCAAGTCAAATGCATCTAGATCTTAGTTTTGACATACATCCCTTTAAATGCAGGATTTTTATGACAAACAACATAGTAACATAGTAACATAGTAGATAAGGCTGAAAAAAGACATGCGTCCATCAAGTCCAGCCCATACCAATAACACCCCTGTTGATCCAGAGGAAGGCAACAAAAAAGCCCTCTGGAGCAATTTCCAATGTAGGTGTGTGTGTGTGTGTGTGTGTGTGTGTGTGTGTGTCAAATAGTTCCCCGGCTCAATATCCTATTTGCTTTGAAGCCATCTGTCATAACTGTCAATATTGTTCTGTGCTAGATAGGCATCCATTGCTTTTTTGAATGCAGTTACATTATCTGCAAGCACAGCATCCCAAGGCAAAGAATTCCATAGCCTTACCGCCCTTACTGTAAAGAATCCCTGCCTGTGTTTTAGTCGAAAGCGCCTTTCCTCAAGTCTTAATGGATGACCTCTTGTTCTTAGCTCAGCTCTTTGCATAAATAATTCATTGGATAGTTCTTTGTATTGGCCTTGAATGTATTTGTAAATGGTAATCATATCACCCCTTAGACGTCTCTTTTCTAATGTAAACAAACCCAGTTTGGCTAGTCTCTCTTCGTAACTCAGATTCTCCAATCCCTTTATCAGTTTTGTTGCACGTCTCTGCACCTTTTCCAGTTCAGTAATGTCTTTTTTTAGAACAGGCGCCCAAAATTGTACTCCATATTCTAGATGAGGCCTAACCAAGGATTTATACAGAGGTAGGATAATATTAGCATCCCTTGCTTCTACACCTCTTTTTATGCAGGCTAGTACTCTATTTGCTCTTGCAGCAGCTGAGTGACTCTGCACACTGCTGTGAAGACTATTGTCTATCAGTACACCTAAATCTTTCTCTAATGAGGATTTCCCAAGTTGTTTCCCATTTAGAGTATATGTAGCAAGTTTGTTTCTACAACCCAAATGCATAACCTTACATTTATCTACATTAAATGACATCTGCCACTTTTCTGCCCATTCACTTAGTTTATCTAAATCCTTCTGTAGGGAAAAAACATCGAGCTCTGTATGTATTTCCTTACATAGCTGAGTGTCATCAGCAAAGATTGAGATGCTACTTTCAATTCCCACTTCTAGATCATTAATAAACAAATTAAAAAGCATTGGGCCCAGGACTGAACCCTGCGGTACCCCACTTATAACCCTAGACCAATTTGAAAAAGTTCCATTTACAACAACTCTCTGCCATCTATCATTTAACCAGTTCTCAATCCATGTACAGATACCACCACCCAAACCGAAGCCTTTTAATTTATGCAGTAACCTGTTGTGAGGCACTGTGTCAAAGGCTTTTGCAAAATCCAAGTATACTACATCAACAGCAATTCCCCTGTCCAAATTACTACTCACTCTTTCATAAAATGCAAGTAAATTAGTCTGACATGATCTGTTCTTCATGAAACCATGCTGATTCCTACTAATGATATTGTTTGTCTTCACATAGTTCTGAATACTATCAGTTAATAACCCTTCTAGTATCTTACCCACTATGGAAGTCAAGCTCACAGGTCTATAATTTCCTGGTTTGGATCTTGCTCCCTTTTTAAACAATGGAACTACATCAGCTTTCCTCCAATCACAGGGCACTATGCCTGATGAAAGCGAATCAATAAATATTAAGTATAATGGTTTTGCTATTACTGAACTAAGTTCCTTAAGTACCCTTGGGTGTATACCGTCCGCTCCAGGCGCTTTATTCACTATAACCCTTTCCAGTCTCTTTTGGACCTTGTCCTCAGTAAGCCATGTAGATGTTGGAGGAAATTCCATGGTTTTGTCTGTTTGCCCATAGCTTGTCATTTCTGCTTCCTTTGTATATACTGAAGCAAAGAACGTATTTAGGGTCTCAGCCATAGCTTTATCCTCACTAATCAATTCACCTGTTTCAGTCCTAAGAGGACCAATATCAACCTTAACTTTTTTGTTGTTAATATACTTGTAGAATTGTTTAGGGTTTTTCTTGCTCTCGTTTGCAATGATTCGCTCATTTTCTATTTTAGCTAGCTTAATTGCTTGTTTGCAGATTTTATTACATTCTTTATATTTTTTAAATGATGCATCTGACCCATTTGACTTAAACACCTTAAAAGCCTGCTTTTTATTTCTCATTTCCCTGCTAACCACATTGGTTTTGCTTTACTTCTCTTGTGCTTATTCCCCAATGGTATATATTGACGTGTATATTTGCCCAAGAGCATTTTAAATACATTCCATGACTCTTGTGCATTTTTATCTTTGAAAATTACATCCCACTGGATATCCTTTAAAGCTTCTTTTAACTTTGTAAAATTAGCCTTTTTGAAATTGAATGTTTTGGTTAAACTCTTGCTATTGGGTTTCTCATAACAAACTTCAAAGGATACAATATTATGGTCACTGCTGCCCAAATGTTCCCTTACCTGCACACTGTTTACAATGTCAGAATCGTTTGAGAGCACTAGGTCAAGCAAGGCCTCTTTTCTAGTTGGCTCCTCTACTAGTTGGGACATAAAATTACCATTTATCATACTTAGAAAAATATTTCCCTTTGTTGTGCCTGAAGTCATATTGCTCCAGTCAATTTCAGGGTAGTTGAAATCTCCCATTATAATTACCTTTGCTGACCTAGCAGCCTTTTCCATTTGCAGTAAAAGCTGGGCTTCCTCCAACATTAGGTGGCTTGTATCAAACCCCCACCAATATCTTTTTATTATGTGTGCCCCCAGTGTGTATTTCAACCCACAAGGCCTCTACCTTTTCATTGGACCCTTCATTTATATCTTCCCTTAAACTAGGTTTTAAGGCCTGCTTTACATATAGGCATACCCCTCCTCCCCTTTTATTAACCCTGTCCCTCCTAAAAAGTGAATAACCCTCTAGATTGACTGCCAAGTCATACGTATCATCTAACCAGGTTTCAGACACTCCAATCAGATCATACTGCTCATGTACTGCAATCATTTCTAGTTCCCCCATCTTACCAGCCAGACTGCGAGCATTTGCATGCATACATTTTATCTTTTTGCCATTCTTAAAGATTTCATTCTTTTTCAGATGTATTTGTCTTTTATCAGGCTGTAACAATGGCAACTCCCTATTAGCTGAACTAGCCCATTCCCCCTCTCCACCCCCATGACCCTTCTCTAATCCCATTCCCTCAATTATACTATCTTCCCCAGCCTGTGTTGCAGCTCCCTCCCCCCCCCTTTCTAGTTTAAAGTCTCCTCCAGCCTTCTAACCATCCTATCACCCAGCACCGTGGCCCCCCTTCCACTAAGGTGCAATCCATCACTACTATAAAGATTGCTCCCAAGGGAAAAGACTGACCAGTGCTCTAGGAACCCAAACCCCTCCTGCTTACACCAAGTCTTTATCCACGCATTTAACTCCCTAATCTCCCGTTGCCTTTCTAATGTAGCGCGTGGCACAGGTAGAATTTCAGAAAATACTACCTTAGAGGTCCTCTGCTTAAGCTTATATCCTAGGTCCCTGAAATCATTCTTAACGGACCTCCATTTTCCACTGACTTTGTCATTAGTACCAACATGTACCATGACAGCCGGGTCATGCCCAGCCCCTCCCAACAATCTATCAACCCGATCAGCCACATGTCGAACCCGAGCTCCCGGGAGACAGCAAACTGTATGATTGTGGCGATCTTGGCGACAGATTACCCTGTCTGTGTTCCTAATAATAGAATCCCCTACCACCACCATCTGTCTAGGTCTGCCTGAGTCCTGGATCCCATCCGTGCTAGAGGGGCTGTTCACTCGGCTGTTAGAGAGAACAGTCCTCTCCAGCAAAGACCTTCCTGTGTCAGCATCCCCAACATCATTACTTAATGTAGCAAATCTGTTAGGATTAGTAAACACAGGAGTGTCCTCCCTATTTCTCTGTCCACCCCCCTTGCTATGTCTAACTGTAACCCATCTGGCTACCTGCTCTTTCTTTGTGCAGTCTCCACCCCCAGAACTACCTACCACCACTTCCTGCTGCTCAGTCAGCAGAACCCTCTCAAGATTGTCCGTCTTTCTCAATGTTGCAACCTGCCCCTCCAGTTCTCTAATACGAGCTTCCAGAGAGACCACTTGCTCACATCTGCCACAGAGGTATGCACCCTGGAACGGTTGTTCCAGGTGTGCAAACATATGGCAGTTTGTGCACTGAGTTAAATGGACAATCATGCTACCACTCATATGTGCCAGTTACCACAAGATAAAAAGGCAGGCAGGCAAAAATAGCTGCACAATAAGTTTGATAATGTGTTCCCCTGTGTAATCCCCTGTATGTGAATTCCCCTGTTTTAAATTCCCACACTTACCACACCTCTGCACTTAATTTAATTCCCCTGTTTTAAATTCCCACACTTACCACACCTCTGCACTTAATTTAATTCCCCTGTTTTAAATTCCCACACTTACCACACCTCTGCACTTAATTTAATTCCCCTGTTTTAAATTCCCACACTTACCACACCTCTGCACTTAATTTAATTCCCCTGTTTTAAATTCCCACACTTACCACACCTCTGCACTTGCACACTGAGGCAAGATTCACACGTTCAAGTATTCACTATGTATCTGCTATATAAGCCAGGAATCCACCAATTACAAACACAGCAATTAGTCACTCCCACCACACCAGACTTCAATTATTTATCACAGCAAAGAGGGAAAACAAAACTCAGAGAGATTTGCTTTTAACCTCTCCCTTACCACACCACACAATATTCTTATGCTATTAAGCCAGCAAGTATCCAATCTCAGTCTCACAGGGCACTGATGAACTTACAGAGCTCTCTCACTCCTTGCTATATAAGCCAGGAATCCACCAATTACAAACACAGCAATTAGTCACTCCCACCACACCAGACTTCAATTATTTATCACAGCAAAGAGGGAAAACAAAACTCAGAAAGATTTGCTTTTAACCTCTCCCTTACCACACCACACAATATTCTTATGCTATTATTCCAGCAAGTATCCAATCTCAGTCTCACAGGGCACTGATGAACTTACAGAGCTCTCTCACTCCTTGCTATATAAGCCAGGAATCCACCAATTACAAACACAGCAATTAGTCACTCCCACCACACTTCAATTATTTATCACAGCAAAGAGGGAAAACAAAACTCAGAGAGATTTGCTTTTAACCTCTCCCTTACCACACCACACAATATTCTTATGCTATTATTCCAGCAAGTATCCAATCTCAGTCTCACAGGGCACTGATGAACTTACAGAGCTCTCTCACTCCTTGCTATATAAGCCAGGAATCCACCAATTACAAACACAGCAATTAGTCACTCCCACCACACCAGACTTCAATTATTTATCACAGCAAAGAGGGAAAACAAAACTCAGAGAGATTTGCTTTTAACCTCTCCCTTACCACACCACACAATATTCTTATGCTATTATTCCAGCAAGTATCCAATCTCAGTCGCACAGGGCACTGATGAACTTACAGAGCTCTCTCACTCCTTGCTATATAAGACAGGAATCCACCAATTACAAACACAGCAATTAGTCACTCCCACCACACCAGACTTCAATTATTTATCACAGCAAAGAGGGAAAACAAAACTCAGAGAGATTTGCTTTTAACCTCTCCCTTACCACACCACACAATATTCTTATGCTATTATTCCAGCAAGTATCCAATCTCAGTCTCACAGGGCACAGGGCACTGCACTGCAGGGTTGCCCTGATTCCTGTATAGTGCTACAGAATTAAATATTCATAAGCATCCTGCATTTCAAGTGCTATCTGGTCACCTCTACATATGAGTCATTGGAATCATTGAGTGGATGATAACTGCTATAAAGTAGCATGATAGATTAGGCCAATATTTTATATTTGTCTAAAAAATCTGCTTGAACAGTAGTAAGAATGCATTTAACCCCGCAGATGTTAGATATGTCTCCAAAGCATTGAGAAACAAAGCGTTGGAGACATCGCTAGCATTCAAGGGGTTAACTTTGGTAAGAATATATTTTTAAAGAAACAAAACTATTTCTGTATAGTATCATAAGCATTTTAGCCCTTTGAGTGCCAGAGGGGTACGCAACGCATTGCAAAGCAATGCGTTGCATTCCCCCTGGCACTCAAAGGGTTAACTAATAGGACACTTGCTCTCAAATAATTCATGTGAACAACTTAAAAAAAAAAATTAAAGGTAATGGTCTATATTTTTTTTCTTTTACGCTTCAGAATTTCAGTGTGTAATTTTGTGCATGTGGCTCCCTCTGGTGGCTAATTTAGATATAATTTCAAATGTATTTCAACTAATAACTAGCTTACAAGTAGTATCTGGAGAGGAATCTGGCATGAGAGATTCAATTATTGATTGTACTATTAAATATAATTGTTTATGGAAATACCATATAAACAGCAATAAATGAAATGCTACAATATGAATTTTCATTAGGGTTTCCATTTCAAATGAAGTTTGGTAAACTTCATATAAAATATATATACCAGCATATAACCACAATTACATTAAACATTGTTTTGCTGTAAACATTGGGTGCATAAGTACATTATGGGCACACTATTCATCGTTCACTTTTTCTGTTTCTATACACTGTGTAAAATCAACATTCAGGAGTGACATACATTAATGTGAGTAAAGCTCTCCTGTCCTATATTTTTAACCCTTTGAGTGCCAGTGTTGTAAATGACCCAGTGTGAAGCAATGCATTGCTGACCTCTCTGTAACTCAAAGGATTAAACAGTTAAATGAAACAAGTGTTTAATCCTTTGAGTGCCAGAGGGGTACGCAACACATTGCTTAGCATGCATTCAAAGGGTTAAGATCTCTATGAAATACAAAAAAAAAATCTAAAAATTAGTGTTTTAGGGCTCGAGCCAAATGTTGGAGACTGCTGTTTTTTCTGTCTATGGCCTTTTTTCCAGCACAGTAAGCTATTCAAATGTCTGTGCTGTGAAAACATACTAGCAAAAAAAAGCCATTGTGTGTTAAAGTTAAGAGGTGTTTTCACCCATAGCAAATTATGAAAACAGTGAGGTAACTATAGGAGTCGCAGGGGTCCGACATGCGACCGGGCCCGTGCACTCCAGGGGCCCAGCCTCCCCCTGCGACCCCTCTGCCTGGCGCCCGCAATCTCCCGCCGGCGCTCTATTAATGCAGAGCGCTGGGAGATGACATCATCTCCCAGCCCTTTGCATTACTAAGAGGACCACGCGGGAGCTCCAGGTAGGAGATGGGGGCATCGTGGAGGGTGTCAATGTGGTCAGGGGGACCAATGTGTGTGGGGGTGTGTGGCACTTCTTGTACCAGGGCCCAGAGGCTTCTAGTTACACCTCTGAATGAAAACACCATAATTATCAGTTCAAATGTCTGTGTTAGCCATGAAAAGCCAATAAGGGTCTCAAGTTATTGCAGGAAAGTTAAGACCCAGTTTTTTTTTTTTACTTGAGTCGCTTACTGGCTCTTTAACCCCTTAACATCCAGTGCCATGCCAGGACTGTCACAGCTGTCCGGCACATAAGGACCAGTGACATCCTGGCACATCATGGAATTCAGGGCTCCCCACACAGCTGCATGCCGCTCGGGGAGCCCTGAATCGTCCTTAAGTGCTGGCCGTGTGCTTGCAGGTCCTTAAGGGGTTAATTAGCAGAAGCAGAAACTTGAATAAAAAAAAGTAAAAAAAAAGTCCTCAGTGAGTGTATTGATATGGAGCTCTAAGCCCCATATCAATACATCCAAAGTATGAAAAATGTGTTAGATGTTAGTAGAATTAACCCTTTGAGTGCCAGTGGGGTGCAATTACACCGTCAGCATTCATAGGGTTAACCCGACTAAAAATCCCATTAAAAGTAACACTTATCATTAATCCTGATGTCCAGCGGAGTCCTCAGCTTCCTGGTCATCTTCTGTCTTCTCTTTTTTCTTCTATCTTCTGTCTTCTTTCTTCTATCTTCTGTCTTCTCTTTTTTCTTCTATCTTCTGTCTTCTCTTTTTTCTTCTATCTTCTGTCTTCTTTCTTCTATCTTCTGCCTTCTCTTTTTTTTTCTTGCTGTAAGTAAAAAAAAAAGGATTACTACAGCACAGTAACTCTGCCATGGTTTAACCCTTTGAGTGGCAGAGGGGTACGCAACTCTGGCACTCAAAAGGGTAAAAACATATATTATTGTGCCACGAATATGTCTCCATGAATATGCCTCCATTTAATGCTCAACTAATTACAATTGCCATGAATAAATGTCATAAATTCCATAAATAAATACATAGCTTGTATTCAGAGGTGGCAGAGGCAGAGACACTGATGAGCTGCACAGCTCCAATTCCTATCCTTCATGGGCCGATGCCCTTTGCACACTGAGGGAATTGGTACTGAGATTGCCTTTATATATGGGCAGTCTTACTTCCAGTTCCCTTACAGCCATTGGCTGTGATGTTCTTAAGCACATCCCAGCCAATAAGATTCAAGCAGCTTTTAACTGATTGGCTGGGATGTGCTGCATCAAAGACCCTTTCCGATTAAAGCCACCACCACCACTCCCTACCATATGAGTTGCTTACGCAACAAGATGGCATCTCTCCTAATAGCTGCCAATATTTCAGGCAGACAAACTTTATGTTAGCTCACACATACATACAAATGCTCTCACTCCCTCTCTCTTATCTATGATAATAGTAGTTTCTCTATCTGTCTCCCTATATCTCCTTCACTCACTCCTTCCTTCCCACTAAATTAATAAATCACTACCTCCAAGGCGGATGGTGTGTGATGAGGCAAACGTTATATCTCTAGTCTCCATCCTCTCTTTTTAACAACACACTTGAACATATTTGTATTAACTTTTATAGTGCTTTATCTTGTTTTATTGTTGCATGTATATCAACTTCAGATCTCCATTGCATTCATTTTTCATGGTACAAATTGGGCTATTCACCTTCCAATTCTGACAGTGTATACAGTTACATATGTTGACATATAGTCTCTTATATTACTGTATATGAGAGTGTTTTGGTTTCATATAGGTCCAATTGATGCATTTTACACAACTCTTTGGATGAGATTTTTCTCTTTATGTGTTTGGAACCACTTGGTCTGAAACATTTGAATATCTTCAGGGTGTCCCATGCATTGCTCCACAACTCATAAGGTTAATTAATTTGTGAATTTTATTTTATGTTCAATCAATAGATTTTGTCTTGATGAAACATAAAATTTAGCATCAGTTCATTAAATAAAATTAAGCTAACACAGGATGGTGATCTTGACTAGGAACAAACTAAGCCTCCTCGCATTCTGTGTTTGGTCAATAATATTACTTCAGCAGAGGCACCATGTTGTTTAAGTGTGATATTCTTCAATAAAACAGAGCTACATTTTATACAAGGGTCATCCAGTTTTAATATATATAATGATTATGGACTAGGGCAGGTATAATCAGTCTTTCTACCAACAACTCCCATCATCCCCAATCAGTCAAAGGGTAGTTGAGTTGTAGTAGTCTCTAACAGCTGGGTGTCCAAAGATTGATGACTTCTGGACTAGACACTTACATAACCCATCCACTTTACAAAGCCTAGTAGCTTGGAACATGATTTACTTCTCTAAGACATCCATCTGTTTTCAGACTATCAATCTCAACCATCTATAATACAGGAGTTTATATAGTAGACATCACTTATTAAAGAAGAACATATTAACTACATGGGCAAACTGAGAAAGGGTTTCAAGTTTCACAGAAACCCCTTTGCAGACAACTGCTCCTATCAGATCAAAGAGAAGGAAAAGCTTTAAATATCCAATGAAGATAAATGTTTGCTGCTGCTGGGAACATGGCTTTGCAAGGAATTTACAACCTCTATTTTCCAGCTGTTGATCAACTACAATTCCCATCATCTCTTGTTAGGAACTGCAATCCAACAACAGCTAGCAGGGCCATAGTATACTCACCCTTGAGGCAGTAAAGTCAGGTTTTGTATGTATAATTACACAAAATCTACATATATTTACTGTATACTTTTTGGAAAACCCCTTCTGGAAATCCCGGATTTGCTCCTGCACTAAAAAGTCTCTCCAGAATGAGGAAGGTCTCTCTGAAGATATTTTGCAAAGCTTAATGCAGTGGTTCTCAATCTATTCTTACCCTCCCTCACACGACACACATAAATACACACAATCTGAAATTTCAGTGTACCTATAACATCTTATAGGTAATTTATGAAGGACAAAATTAAGGAGAAAAAAACCAAAATATTATTGGCTCCTACAAACAAAATGAGAGTAAAGAATATGTACGGTAATGCATGCCATTTCAATTTATATGAATTTGCAACTCCATATACGCATTTTTGTCAGTCTTCTTAGAAAAGGACACCTTAAGTGCCACAGCACCCTGGTTAGGAAACATTTCTTCCCTACATATCCCCCGATGAGTTGTGCGTTATGAAGAATGTCAGATATAGAGTTTCAATCCAAACTTTTATTAAAGAAGTGCTAAAGTACTGGACATTCAGTACATCATATATCATTACCAAAATTATTGACAAATGTACAAAACTTAAACATTTTCTTACATCTTCATGATGCTGCGTTTGTCTGGCTAGGTTTTTTTGGGCCTTGTGTTTTACCCTTTGAGTGCCAGAAAGGTATCCAACGCATTGCTTTGCAATGCATTGGATTCCTCTCTGGCACTCAAAGGGTTAAAATAAAAAGGGAGCAAATTCTGGGTCAAACCAACTACACCACATGGAAACAAATAAACCATCTCCAGCAATTTAAATGCAACATTTAAAGGAGTGTTACTTTTTTCATTGTACATTTCCAGCTAAGTAAAATTACGGTACTCCCACATCTTGGAAACTTTTTATTCAAATGTCATTTTTAAATCTGTTTGACAAAAGTCTTTTTTATAATTTAAGGAAGAGTTTAATACATAGGTTATGACTCTCCCTAGTAATTGTTAGGAACAGTGCCACCTTGTGAGCAAAATGGAAATTGCACCCTTGTAAAAAAAAATTCAGCTGCAATAATTTTTGTATTAAAAAAAAATCTAGCAATGGGTGCACTATTTTTTTTCACTCAGCAGGAAAAGCCCTATTATAAAATATATACTATTTTAATTATAACGTTTAAGGCTCCTTTAACCCCTTGAATGAGAAAGGGAGTTCCAATGCTTTGCTTTGGAAACTTCACTGGCATTCAAACAGTTAAATAGCCATTTTAGTAAATGATGATTTGGGGAATGTATATATGTATCCTGTGGTGCAGTTGGTTTTCTTTACAATTACTCTACTTTTCTTTTAGCCATAGGTCCTTAAAATCCATGTATGTAAACATTCCTTGCGTTAATCTGTCATATAATAAGAAAGCCATCTAAGCTATTGTACCATGTGTACTCATTAAATTATGTTTTTGGCTTTCTTTTAGAGCATTTAATGTTTGCATTTGGCACACGGAAGTGACACATACTGTGTAATAATATGCAGTTTGATCTGTTTCATTTTCAGAAGTGCCACCATTATACAGCAGAGATAAAAACATTTACATTATATGTAAAATGAAAAATTATATTACTATGCCTGATTCCAAGCAATTAAATGTAGTGGTGGGAGCAGGAATGTATGATCCTCTTTGTTTAACCCTTTGAGTGCCAGAGGGGTACGCAACGCATTGCAAATGAGTTGCGTACCTCTCTGGCACTCATAGAGTTAATCTGTTGGGAGTCAGACAGTTCTTCTTGGCTCTCAAAGTGTTTTATACAAAGGGTAATATATGGAGCAATTCTATTGCAAACCAACAAAAACCTCCTTTAATTTTAATTAGTAATGTACTGATTTACAAAGCAATACATTGGATACCTCTGTTGCATTCAAGGGTTAATAGCCCAGTTTCAATCAATATGAACTTTTCATTGGTTCCTAAAGGTGCAGTTGGTTAACCCTAGAATTGTTCTATTTTTTTACTTGATATATATATATGCCCAAAGTGTTAACGTCTTATTTTTAAATTATTTTTTTTATACAGAGGCAATACATTACTGTAACAAGTATGTATTCATATCGTAATAACCATTTCAACTCTTAAGATATATCCAGAGCATTGCAGAGCAATACTGTGCAGATGTTGCTATCATTCAAGGAGTTTTAAGGTAAGCTGTAACTAAATACTGCCCTTAACCCCTTGAGTGCCAGAGTGGGTACACAACGCATTGCTTTGCACTGGCACTCAAAGGGTTAAAAACCTCTAATTTGCAATATAAACATTGTGAACATTATTTTTCTTTGTACTGCTTTACAGTGATACACATTTAGGGTTGAAGGGACATTTTCACCTAAAAACAACTTTGGGGAAATAAAGGAGCTTTTAAAATCACCTGTGTGTTGTAGTCACTATTTTTTACTTAGAAAATTAGTATTTGTGTTATAGATTGTACTAATTCAGGTATGCTGGGCAGGAACTTCCTGTTTCACTCTACATTACCTCTTCCACTCAGTGACACTAAATATTTGACATTTCCCACCAGTGTTCACTCTAAAGTAAGCACAGTCTGAGCAACTCAGACCTGAAAAAGTTAAAGAGAATTGTTTCTGAGAGTTGCATTGGAATAACAATCGCAGCCCTGCCCAAATGTAATTGTTCTTTTAAAGGAATAGTAAGGGATACTTTATCATTCAATTACTCTTGAACTAAAACTCTGACAGTATTGAAATAACACTCTCTATGGCTCAATTACTATGAAGATTAATTGGAGCGGCTGTTTTTGTGAAACATTACTATCTCTTTAACTATGTCAGTGTGGATTGCTCACTCCTGCTTACCTTAGAGGGAACACTGATGCCTACATCCTCTAGCACTGAAATGATTAAGTGCCAGCTACTGGTGGAGGTAATATAGGGATAAGCAGGAAGTGCCTGCACAGCATGCCTTAATAACCATAATTTAATCTAAATAACTCAAAAAACTGTTTTTAGATAAAATATGCTATATTCAGCATATGGGTGATTTTGAAAGCTCTTTGAAAATCAACAGAGTTGTTTTAAGTGATGGTGTATTTTTTGTTCCTAAATTCTTATAGTGTTTTCTCTTAGTCAATGGCCATTTCTATATCTTATTCTTAACCCTTTGAGTGTCAACCTGTGCAAAGCATTACAACACAGCTCTTTTCATACCTCCTTTGGCAATCAAAAGGGTTAGAGAAGCCTAGTTTGACTAATATGTCAATGTTGTAGAAAAATATATGTTATAGTACACATGATCTTTCAATCTAAGGGCCTTATTCATCAAGAAATGCAATTCTGGAGTAAACTAGCTGCATCACAGGGGAGAAATAAAAAATGCCCCAAATTCCCAGTGATTTAAATCCAATGACTGGCAAAATCATACACTGGAGACCTCTCTAGCATTCATTGTGTTAAAAGACACATTTAACCCTTTGAGTGCCAGAGGGGTACGTAACACATTGCTTTGCAATGCGCTGTGTACCCCTCTGGCACTCAAAGGGTTAAAATCAGAGATGTTTATCCCCTCCATATGGTGCAGCTGAATTGTTCCAGAAATGGACCTCTTTAGATTTATTGAATATGTCCCTAAATCCTTAAAAATCAAGAAATGGTAGTTTGTTCTGTGTTCTATTAATATTATCAGTACAGTTTTTTTTTTACACATGTACTTCATCATTTTGACCAGATAAAGCTGACCCAGAGCAATTTATATACCCTCATGGCCCCATCCTGCATGGCACCACAGTCACTGTGAGTCCTTCTATGCTGTGTCTTCACTGAGATACCTAAAGAAAATCAATCCAGATGGGATGGGGCTGAGCACCTTTGCATAAAGATACTGCATCTTCCTTCAGTTCTATCACAAAGGTAAATTGGTCTCCTTGGCCCCATACATTTCCGCCAGCTTCTTAAACCGAGGGCCCCAGTCAGTAAGGTAGTCGTAGCTCTGATCTGAGTCTGTACTGAATGATTGTATTGAGCTTAATGACTGAGCCACTGATCCTTCTCCTTCAAACATATATGTCTGGAGGGAGTCAAAAGGAGGAGAGCAGACATCTGTATCAGCTTCGTAAAGCTTAGCTAACATGTAGTTATGAACATTGTTGTCCATCATACATGTTTGAGGTACATGGCGTGATAAGCTCTCAATTTCCGGCTGCATGTCTTGCCTACTTTTTCCCAGGTGGGCTTCCCTTGGGTTCCACATAGCTGCAATATCAAAGGCTTCAGTATCTTCCTCTCCTCCACCTTCATCATCATATCTAACAATGTTCTCATGGACATTGTCATCTTCATCAATAGTGTAGGGTTGCTTTCTGTGTCTTCTCATGGATAAGATTAGCAAGACCAGCACTGAAACACAAAGAGTTGATCAAACTGAGTTGTATTACATTAGAAAAAGAAAAAAGCAGTTGAGATATGGGCCATAATGTTACAAAAAATGAGCAATTCTGGGGCAAACCAACTGCACCATAGGGAGTAAATAAAATTACAACAATTCCCTTTCGTTGCAGTGGGGTTATAACTGCATGAATGCTGAAAAAGTCACAGATACATCATGAGGCAATGCACTGTAGACCTCTGGCATTCAAAGTGTGAAAGGCCCTATGGTGCCTTTGCTTTGCTCCTCAACCTTTTGAGTGCCAGAGGGGTACACAACACATTGCTTCACAATGTATTGCATACCTCTCTAGCATTCAAAGGGTTAATGATGCCAGTTTTCTTTTGAAAATAGATCATCACTTAAGGAGCAATTCTGGGTCAAATACAGCATATGGGCTTTAAATGGGCTCTATAAATCTAGGGCTGGATTCAAATGCAGGAGATAAATGTTACCTCCAATTTTATAAAAAATATTCCTATTGAAGTCTATGGGGATACCTGGAGATAAAAGCAGTTAAAATTAGGATCTACTTTTTTTTGTGAAACATTACTATCCCTTTAATACATTTCCAAATTGAAGAGGAATGTGTGATATCTCAATAAGTTAGTTGCTTTCTATAAGATAATGTATTTGGTTTGCAGATACAAGCATGCTACATATACACTAAATGGGAAAATATTGGGGAATGCTTGTTAGAGAAAGATTAAGTAGTACTGATATATTTCACAACAGTGTGCAGTGTCAAACAGCTGCTGCAAGAGCCAACACGGTACTAACATGTATAAAAAAGGCAATAGGTGCGAGAAATCGGAATATAATTCTTCTTCTTTTTAAATCCTTGGAAAGGCCTTATCTAAAATGTTGAGTACATTTTCGGGTTCTAGTTCTTAAAAATATTATTGAACTGGAAACTGTAAAGAGGTGTGCAACAAATATGAGAAAATAAATTGGAAAAGTTTGGTTATATAGAGAGAGATTAACCAAACTGGGTTTGTTTACATTAGAGAAGAGACATCTAAGGGAGTATGATAACTATTCATAGCCAACATAAAGAAATCACTAGGAAGCTATTTACTCAAAGAGCTTAGCAAAACACAAAGGTTATATCCAATAAGACTAGTGGAAAGGTGCTTTCAACTAAAAAAGGCAAGGACATTTTACAGTAAATGAAGCAAGGTTGTTGAATTATTTGCTTCAGGAGTCTGTGTTTTCAGTTATTGCAGATACATTCAAAAACTTATTGGATACATTTCTAGCTCACAATAGCTGGTTTCAGTGCCTTGTGGAATTAGGAAGGCATTTTTGCTTTGTGTACATTTTTTGCCTTGCTCTTGATATGGCAAAGGCTGGAGTTGCTAGTTACTCAGTACAAACATTCACAAACAATATAAATTAAGCAGGGGCTTATAGAACAGAAGCTTGACTTTCGACAGCTGCATCAGATCCTTTAGCAATTTTTTTATTTATTTTTAATCCAGAATAAGCACTTTTTACAGATGCTGATAAGAAGGATAGGATAGTAAAAAATATATAATTACATTTTTGGTGATAGGCTGTTTTAAAGTGATAGTAATGACTCTATTAAATTGCAGCTTCAATTCTTCTTTAAGCTTTATATAACACCTAGCACTATGTTTAATTACTCACAGTTCTGTAGTTCAAAAGCTATTCAAAGTAAAAGGATCCCCCTCTCGCCCTTTCTGGCCACCTCCCCTTAGAGCTGCAATCCGGCCGTGGGACCAGACGGATGCAGCGAGGGACATTCTTCACAGAGTAAGTATAAGGAAAACCCTTTCCCCCTCTTGATGAAGAAGGGCAGGATTTTCCTTTGCTTACTGAAGATTGTCCCTTGTCACGCCCCATCCGGGCCACACTTACAGGCAGTGTGATGCAGGGAAAGGGGCAGGAGGGGTATTCTTTCAGTCTGAATATCTTTTGAACTGCAGAACTGAAAGTAATTAAACATAGAGCTAAGCATTATAAAAAGCTTAAAAGGATAGTAATACTTGAAAATAATTTTATTTTATATTGTAGCCCTTAAAAAAACATTAAACATGATATAAGTCTTATCTCCCAAACCTTTATGGTTTGGGAGATATTCACAAGTAAAATAAAGTAAAGTTCCCTTTTCCTGGCTGTTTCAGCCAACACTGCCATCTAGTGGACAGATTTGGAATCTGGTCCACAGATCAACCGGCAGCTCTTTAGCAGTGCCGAGTTCACGATCTTTAAAACGAACTACTTAATTGGAACTGTGTACAAAGTGTGCCTGGCTTGCAACCACACTTTGTAGACCATTCCAATTAAGAAATTCTTTTTAAAGATCTTGATCTTGGCACTTCTGGAGAGCCGCGGCCAGTCAAGGGACCGGATTCCAAATCTGAGAGCTATAACGGTGATGTAACTCAGGGGGAAACTTTGCTTGTGAATATATCCCAAACCATACAGGTTTGGGAGATAAGACTTACATAATTTTTCATGTTTTTTTAAGGGCTACAATATAAA
Source organism: Rhinophrynus dorsalis (assembly GCA_037306005.1). Taxonomy (NCBI): domain Eukaryota; kingdom Metazoa; phylum Chordata; class Amphibia; order Anura; family Rhinophrynidae; genus Rhinophrynus; species Rhinophrynus dorsalis. The sequence goes on from CM074723.1 coordinate 224,571,633, forward strand.
ATAAAATAATTTCCAAGTATTACTATCCTTTTAAAAAGTATCATAGCTGCAATTTAATAGAGAAATTACTATCCCTTTAAAAAAGAAAATTCTGATATGAGATTATGTACACAGATTGGTATAAAACATCAATTCCACATTTATAATACTCTGCATTTCTTAACTGATAGACTGAATTTCACAGAAACCTGGAAGAATATATTTCACTTTGGAATCAATTCATCAAGAGGTGAATGGCTAAAGGCACAAGGAAATCCTCTGATTTTCTCGTGACTTCACCAATACATCAATGGAAGTTATTCATCAATGAGCAAGTGCCAGATAGATATACCATTGCCATCCACCAGACTCAACCTGCCAGATGCCAAAGAAATCTATAGGGCATACAGTACATAAATCTACACAAAAAAAGTATGCATATTTATGTGTATTATGAGAAAGGCACATGTACACAAGGCAGGGAAATATGATTGATCCTCGATAAATGCTTGAGGGTATTTGTCAATGATGAAGACAAAGAGCAATGCATCAAATATTCTGCTCTTATAGCTACCTGATGAATTCTAGCATCTGAGTCTCTGGCAAATAATTCAGAGAAGGATTCTTCCTAATTGGCACATCACCTTAATGACCTGCATGCTATTCTCATTCAGGTAAATTGATTTATGACCAATAACAGAAAGATTTAAGGAGAATATTGCTTGAAATTCAAACACTGCTAATGACATATATTAGGAAATAGGAGTTTTGTCGATGTAGTACTATTTTACTATTTCTCATTAATACAGTGGAACAAATATTAAAGTTCTAATGAGGAGGGATTGTTTGGCATGACATATTACAAAACAGAGGGTAATCTACTACCGTGCCTGAGATACAAAGGAAACAAACATCCCCACATTTTAAATATTCAAATTCTATATAGCATCCAGTTCCAAACAGCATCTGTTTTTTTTTCTATGGGAAAACCTAGTAAATCCTAATGAACCCTATGAAATTTGCCTTTGTGACTTTTTTTCAAGTGATTGTAATGTATTGTATTGTATTGTATATTTTATTTATCTTTCGCCAACCAGTGTACTTGGCACTTTACAGTTTACATTTGCTATAGAAGGGGTACAATAAGTGCAGTGATTAAGTACTTATAAAGACAATCATATAGGGAACAACATGTGAGTATAAATGAGGATGAAAGGTCCCTGCCCCGTAGAGCTTACAATCTAAGTATAGGATGAGTGACATACAGATACAATCTGGTAGAGGAGGAAGTGCAGTTTTTGACATATGAAATACTGTTTTCATATTAAACTGTTGCTATATTTAAAAGGTGCTCTTTTAGTTTGGATTTAAAGTTGCTGACGGTTGAAAAAGTGATAGAGGTTAAAGAGGCAGAGAGTCGTTCACCATGAGTGGTGCGTAGTGGACGTGCAGGAATATGGCGGGATATCAAAGATGAAATATAAGGTGGGGACAAGTGATGGAGAGCCTTGAAGGTAATGAGGAGGATTTTGAAGGTGATACGCTGCTTTATGGGAAGCCATGACAGTGATTTTAAAAGTGGTGGGGTGAGAACTGTTCTGGATGAGAGGAGGAGTATTCTGGTTGCTGAATTAAGAACTGATTGAAGAGGAGCGATATGGTTAGTAGGAAGACCAATAAGTAAAAAGTTGCAGTAGTCCAGGCGAGAAAGGATAAGAGCATGTATGAGGGTTTCTGTTGTAGAATGAAAGAGGAATGGCAGGGTTTTTGCTATTTTCTGAAGAAAAAAGCGACAGGTTTTGATTACGTCGTTAATGTGAGTGGAGAAGGAAAGAGAAGAGTCCAAAGTTACCCCAAGGCAGAGGGCCTTGTCTACAGGATAAATTGTGGAGCCTTCGACAGTTATAGAGAATGGAGGTGTTGTGCAGGATTTAGGAGGGAAGATAAGGAGCACAGTCCTGGTCATGTTAAGTTTTAAGTGACGATGAGCCATCCAGGAAAGACAGCAGTAAGGCAATCTGAGACCCGCTGCTGTATTTCAGGTGAAATAGTTAAAGCCAAAGGATTTTATCAGTTGCCCCAGGGAGAGAGTATAAAGAGAAAAGAGAAGAACAAAGCCTTGGGGTACACCTACTGAGAGGGGTATCGGAGGTGTTAGCGTATGATTCAGAGAAAGATCAGTGAGAGAGATAGCATAGAAGCCAGGAATGTGCCAGGCCACAGATGCCAAGTGATTGGAGAACCTGGGAGAGAACGGTATGGTCAACTGTGTCAAATGCTGCTGATAGGTCTAGGAGGATAAGAACAGAGAAACGGTCATTGGATTTTGCAATGTGGAGATTGTTTGTTACTTTGATAAGGCCAGTTTCTGTAGAGAAAGTGGGCTGAAAGCCAGACTGCAGCGGGTCTAGTGCGTTATGGGATTTGAGGATTGTGTGTAGACAAGAGTAGGCTAGGCATTCAAGGAGTTTAGAGGCAAAAGGCAAGAAGGATACGGGCGGTAGTTGGATGGGGAGGTGGGGTCTAATGAACTTTTCTTGAGGATTGGAGATACTATTGAATGTTTGAATGAGGAGGGGAAGATGCCAGAGGATAGGCATAACATCTTTAGTCAGCCCTGGACATCATATCAGTGGAGGCTGACATGACAGTTGCTGGCAGTTTTAGTTCAAACTAAAGCAAGCAGGTTGCATAAGCCTGAATAAGATTATCATGTGAACTGAGTACAGTTTGAGATCATGCTAGCAACTGTCATGATGACCTCCATGGACATGAACGCCCTGTATTGATTGAAGATGTTATCTCTTACGCAAACGCATAAGAACAATATTAACACTTTGAGTGCCAGAGGGGTACGCAATGCATTGAAAAGCAATGTGTTGAGTACCCCTCTGGCACTCAAAGAGTTAATAGTAACAGTTCCCTGGCCATAGTGGAGTAACTGAGGGGTTACTATCAGGAGGTGCTAGTTCTTTAAAAATGTTTTCGATGTATACAACCTTATTTGTGTGCTCTGTTTTGCATACTTTTCATGCAAGCCTATGACTAGTGACATGCTTTATATGTGTCCCACCTCCAATCATGTCTTAAAGGGATAGTAATACTTAAAATGTAAAAAAATATTTATATGTTGTAGGGTTTACCCAAAGGTACTCCAAATGCTGAAAGGTGTTTTATTCAAAAGTTATTACAGCTCAAACTTTTTAGGTGCAGTATCACAGTGGCCTTACATTTTATAGTGGCGCTGTTGCTATACCATAATATGGAGATAAATAAGCTGTCCATATGATGGTGTGATACTGAGCTGCAGTAACTGCTGAATAAAATAACTCTCAGCAGTTGAAGTAGTCTTGTTTTAGGGGATAAATAATACAATATATTTGTTCTCCATATTAAGTTTTACTTTGCCTCTAATCTCTTGAGTCCTAGCAACATATCTAACGCATTCCAAAGCAATGCATTAGGGAAGTCTCTAGCATCCAAGGTGTTAAATAAATCTGCAATATCCTGAATAGAAATATTCTCCTTGTCTGCTACACACACCACAATTAAAAAGGCTACAGAGAGAAAAATGTACCGTAATGGATTTTTTTAATGCAGCCCAATTTTCATCTGAGCCACATCTACAGAGAATATGTGAGAATAAAATTACCTGCTGACATCTAATTTACATGCATGTACCAAAAGATTACAGACCACAAAAGCTACTTTATGACACAGCAGCTGTCAAGGCATGTTAATAAGACCCAAAGATGCTATGAAATGGACGTGAATTGGAAAATAAATTGGCAGTTTAAGTATTAAGACTGGTAAAAAAATTGGTTTGGGGAGATGGGAAAGATTGTAGGCAGAAAATGGAAATTCTAAAACATGTACATACATATATTACCTTTCTTACATGGTCATTTATCATGCACCAGTCCTGGGGTTTTGTGGCAGCTTTGTGAAATGATTCTCTTTGACTTAAATATAAGTTGGCCATGTGCACTTGAATAGTGGAGCAATTAATCCAACTGCACTATAGTGAAAAATGAAAAATTCCCATTGGTTCCGGGGCAAACTAAATCAACTGCGCCAGAGACAGCAACTAAAAATTAGCTTTTGGTGTGGGGGAAACCAACTGCACCATAGGGAACAACCAGCAAACATTTCCACTGTCCTGGGGCAAACCAGCTGCACCATAGAGAACAACCATAACTTCCCTTTGGTTCTGGGAAATCCAGATGCACAACAGAGAACAGCTAAACATTCCCATTGGTTCTAGGGAAACCTAGGTGGACCACAGGGACCAACCAAATTGTTCCAGTTTGACTTTTAACCACTTGAGTGTTTGAGAGGTCTCCAACACTTTGCTTTGTAATGTATTAAAGCCTCTCTAGCATTCAAGGTGTTTAATGCTTCTATTAAATTAATGGGAATTTAGGCACTTTTTGTTTGTTCCCTGTGGTACAGTTGGTTTTCCCAGTAACTAATGGGGATGATTGGTTTTTCCCTTTAGTACATTTGGATTTTCCCAGAACAAATGGAAAGTTTTGGTTGTTCTCCATGGTGCAGTTGCCCTCCCCCCAATAAGTGTATATATTCCAGTGGCCTTTGTCCTTTACTGTATAAATAGATGGGACTATGAAACCACTCAGTGTGGACAGCTTGGCAATCGAAAATAACTCAAAAGAGCTACAAAACCTCTTGAGAATCAGATCAGCAAGTCACCTTTCTGCATTTTAATGTCTCATAATTCCATGATGCAGAAGTTTCATTTACAGTTCACCTTCACAAGAGGGTTTACAACAGCTAGATTCATTACTAAACTCTTTCATGTGACTGATGTATCACAACTCATGATAATCCACATCATTAAAGGAACAATAACATCTCCTAATAATAACCCCACTTACACCTGGGAGTCCTCTATGAATCAAATCTGTGTGAATTACTTCCTCAAAATATTTTTTAATTAATAGTGGACATCTTCCTGGAGTTACAGGTCACAAACATAGAAGACACATTTAAAGGGATAGTAATACTTCGTTTTAACTTTATTTTATTTTGTAGGCATTAAAAAAACATGAAGAATGATATAAGTCTTATCTCTCAAACCTTTATGGTTTATGAGATATTCACAAGCAAAGTCTCCCCTCCCGCCCCTTTTACCTAGTGTAAGCCATCTCTTCTCAGATGTGAGTCTGGTTGTATGACAGGACAGATAACAGAAGGGGACAATTTTCTTTGTATGAAAACAATGAAAGCCCTTCCCCCCTTGATAAGTTTTTCAGCTTTTTCCATTATCTTAATTGAAGATTGTCCCTCTCTGCAGTCTACCTGGGCATCTCCCTTCTGATCTGGTTGAACAGGGGGGGGATACTTTGTTTGTGAATATCTCTTAAACCATAAAGGTTTCAGAGATAAGACTTATATCATTCTTCATGTTTTTTTAATGCCTACAAAATAAAATAAAGTTAAAATGAAGTATTACTATCCCTTTAAAAAAATGTTAAGTAAGCAAGACAGGATGGATAGTTAGAAGTCACAGTCCATATAGGGATGAATGATTTGTCATGTAATGAGGTGAGTGTGGTAAAATAAAAAAAAATAAAAAAACACAGCAAAAATCTGCAGCAAATATCTTTTCAGAGGTTCTACCATTGTATAGAAAGATGATATTATGATGCAGCAAACTAGAGACTTTAATTCATGGCTAGTGAGATGGGGCCAACAACATGGATTTGGTTTTTGTTTCTCACTCCGGCCCTATTTGGTGTAACAAGGAACTATATAAAAAAGATGGCTTTCATCTTTCTCAAAAAGTAACAGAGGCTCTCAGCGAGCAGTTTAGAAGTTTAATTAATACATATTTAAACTAGTATGGGATAATTTGGAATGATATAGGTTAAACATTGCACAGATGAATTTGGACAAGGTATGTCTTTAACTTAAAGGTCAAAAACTAGTATGTTTTGAGCCATGTGCACAAATGCCCACAGTTTAGGGAATAAGATCCCTGAACTCACTGCAATAATAACAAGTTAGGTTGTGGACATAGTGGGGATTACAAGACCTGGTACAATGAAAAAAATTGACTGGGATGTAGTAATACAAAAGTACTCTTTTTTTAGAAAAGGAGGAGGGGTTGCCATTTATGTGAAAAACAGCTTAAAGAGTATGGAGGAGAACACAGAGACAATCTGGATAACTTTAGAAAATGGAAATAAGATGGTCATTCATATAGGTGTGATCTATAGACCCCCGTACAAGCAGAGGTGTAAGATCAACTGCTGGTCGAGGAAATAACTAAGATTACAGTGAAAGGTGAGATTATCATTATGGCGGATTTTAATCTGCTTGGTGTAGCAGGTTCAGCCAGGAGTAGAGAGAACCTAAATTCATTAGACATGTCAGCAAGGGTAAAAGAAAACCACTGTGGTACTCAGCAGAAGTGGCAAATATAGTAAAGGAGAAAAAAGAAGCATTTAAGAAATATAAACAGACACAGAAGGAAGAAGATCGGTATCAGTATAAAACTAGGCTGAAGGAGGCCAAATAGATGTGCTAAAGCACAGACAGAGGAAAAAATTGCCCAGTCAATAAAAAAGGGGGATAAAACATTTTTAGATATATAAGTGAAAGGAGGAAAATGAAACAAGGAATAGTTAAACTGAAAACAAAAAATAGAAACTATGTAAATGAGAATAAAGGGCTAGCTGAATGTCTCAATGAATATTTCTTTTCAGTTTTTACAGAGGAAGATGAAAGGAAGGGACCTCTGTTAGAAAAACGAAATGGCAAGACATGGGAAACATGTATGTTTACAGAGGAAGAAGTTCTACTTCAACTTTCTAAGGTAAAAACAGATAAATAAATGGGACCAGATGGGATACACCCACATTTATCAAAAGACCTTAAGTGTGTTCTGGCAAAATCTTTAACAGAATTATTCAATCAGTCACTAATGACAAGAATAGTTTCAGAAGAGTGGAAGTTAGGAAATGCAGTACCGCTTCACAAAAAAGGTAGCAGGGAAGAGTCTGGTAACTACAGACCAGTAAGTCTTACATCAATAGTGGGGAAATTAATGGAGACTATGTTAAAGAAAAGAATTGTTGAATATCCAAATTTAAATGGCTTGCAAGATACCAAGCAGCATGGGTTTACAGCAGGGAGATCTTGTCAAACTAACCTCAAAGATTTTTTTGACTGGGTAACTAAAATAATAGACCAAGGGGGAGCAGTAGATGTAGCTTATCTAGATTTCAGTAAAGCATTTGACACTGTCCTCATAGAATACTCATTAATAAACTGCAGTGTTTGGGTCTGGATGTAAAAATAGTTAAATAGTTAAGGCAATGGCTGAGTGACAGGAGACAGAGGGTGGTAGTCAATGGAGAATATTCGGACGAAAGGAGTGTCTTTAGTGGAGTATCTCAGCTGTACTAAGGCCCATTCTTTTTAATATATTTATTAGTGATATTGCAAAAGGTCTTCAAGGAAAGGTATGCCTTTTTGCAGATGATACCAAGATCTGCAATAGTGTAGACTTTCCAGGGGGAATAAGCCAAATGGCAAATGATTTAGGTAAATTAGAAGAAGGGACAAGAGTGTGGCAGATGCAGTTTAACGTTGATAAATGTAAAATAATGCACTTGGGACATAGGAATCCAAAGGAAAATATACTATTAAGGGTACTGTGCTGTCAGGGACAACAGAGGAAAGGGATTTGGGACTAATTATTTCTAATGACTTAAAGGTAGGCAGGCAATGTAATAAAGTGGTAAGGAATGGAAGCAGGGTACTGGGTTGTATAGCGAGGGGCATTAGTAGCAGAAAAAGGAAAGTGATCATGCCACTCTACAGATCTCTAGTTAGACCTCACCTAGGGTATTAGTATTGGAGACCTCATCTTCAGAAGGATATAGATACTCTAGAGAAAATTCAAAGAAGGGCTACTAAAATGGAGACTGGTTTACAGGAAAATAAATATAAGGGTAGACTAAAGGATCTGAACATGTATAGCTTGGATAAGAGAAGAGAGAGAGGGGATATGATTAGTGATGATCGAGCACCCCGATGCTCGGGTGTTCAGGTGCTCTGGCCGAGCGCCCCCGGAGGCTCGAGTGCTCGGCAGAGCACCTGAGCCCCATTGAAGTCAATGGGAGGACTCGAGCATTACACCAGGCACCCCCTGCTCTGATGAGGGGAGGGTGCCTGGTTCATAGGGAAAGGTCAGAAAATGATGGAAACACCACAGAAATGGTTCAGGGACAGCATAGGGAGGATGTCTGGATGCATCTTGGACTCCAACGTCGCTGCTGGGAACGATGTTTCGCCCGTAGTACGCCATTTTTACAGACTGACCGTAAAACACACAAAAAGGAAGATAAAAACGATTTTAGGCGAAAAATTGTTACCAAACAGTATTTGCTGTATATTTACTTGTATATCGTCTGCAAATTCTGCAAAAAATTTCATAGATTTTTCGGAACTGGGGCCATGATTAAGAGGGAAACGTGCGCAGCGTAAAGCAGGTGTTCAACGTGGTTATGGCCCAGGTAAGGTACAGCATTCAGGAACGGAGGCCGCAGCTACCACAGGTTTTACAACATGTCCGTTTGCCCTTGTTAAGTCCAAAATTTATAGTCGGAACAGTGGGGTCTGATCCATTGAGTAAAAGTGACGAAGTGACTTAGTGGATGAAGCCAAGAACTACCTTCTGCTCTGTCGAACACCCCAGCCCTATTTAATTCAATGGGAGGACCTGAGGCACTCCGATACAACCTGTATATCACAAAATGGAGGGCCTCATTCACATTGTGGTACAATAGTTCAGGTAGTGGTCCAACACTCATAAAGCCTATGCACTAACTGAAAGGGCTGCCAAAAATTAGACTGAAATGTCACTCCAATACACCCTTTATTACACATAAAGGAGGGCATCATACACACCCTTGAAAAATTAGGATTAATGGCCTGCTGGTGACCCTCTAAAACATTAGGGGCGAGGGCATGCCGCTAAGCTGACCATCTAAAACATTAGGAATGAGGGTCTGCTGCTGAGCCGACCATCTAAAACATTATGGGTGAGGGTCTGCTGCGGAGCTGACCATCCTAAACATTATATGCGAAGGCCCGCTAGTGAGCTGACGCTATAAAACATTATATGAGAGGGCCCGCTAGAGAGCTGACCCAATAAAACATTATATGAGAGGGCCCGCTAGAGAGCTGACCCAATAAAACATTATATGAGAACGCCCGCTGGTGAGCTGACCTATACAAAAATTGTCAAACAGGGCCCGCTGGTGAGCTGGCCCTATATAAAAATTATATCACAGGGCCCGCTGGTGAGCTGGCCCTATATAAAAATTGTATCAAAGGCCCGCTGGTGAGCTGGCCCTATATAAAAATTGTATCAGAGGGCATATGGAAGAGGAGGAGGACGATGAGAAGATTAAGAGTCAACCATATACCCGTTTTTTGGGTGGAAGGGGTGAATGGGAATACAGAGTATTCCCATCATTGTAAATAACATATATAAAGTGACTTTATGTTCCTCCGGGGATTTCCTCCAGTGGAGTGGAGAAGTCAGGGGAAATCCAGGCCTTGTTCATTTTTATAAGTGTCAACCTATCAGCATTTTCGGTGGAAAGGCGGATACGCTTATCTGTTATGATGCCACCAGCAGCACTAAATACCCGCTCAGACAGAACGCTGGCGGCAGGGCAGGCCAGCACCTCCAAGGCGTAGAGTGCCAGTTCATACCACGTGTCCAGCTTGGACACCCAGTAGTTGTAAGGCACAGAGGGATCATTGAGGATGCTGACACGGTCTGCTACGTACTCCTTCACCATCTTCCAAAACTTTTCCCTCCTTGTGACACTAGGCTGCGCATCAGGGTGAGGGTGCTGGCGGGGTGTCATGAAGGTGTCCCACGCCTTGGAGACTGTTGCCCTGCCTTTGTCGGAACTGCTGTGTGCTCCCCTTTTCTCCCCTTCTCGGTTGGCCAAGGTAGCACGTACTCTGCCGCCAGCGTTGTCAGATGGAAAATTTTGGAGCAATTTTTCGACAAGAACCTTCTGGTATTGCACCATTTTGCTTGTCCTCTCCACCGAAGGAATGAGAGATGAGAAATTCTCTTTGTAGCGGGGGTCCAGAAGGGTGAACACCCAGTAATCCGTGTTGTCTAAAATGCGTATAACGCGTGGGTCACGGGAAAGGCAGCCTAACATAAAGTCAGCCATGTGTGCCAGAGTACCAACAGGCAAGATTTCGCTGTCCTCACCAGGAGGATGACTCTCAATCTCCTCATCCTCTTCCTCCTCTTCTTCCCACCCACGCTGAAGAGATGGAACTAAAGTTCCATGGCTACCCTCTGTAGCGGAGGCAACCGTGTCTTCCTCCTCCTCCTCCTCCGCCTCCTCCAATTGTCGCTGAGAAGACGAAGTGAGGGTGCTCTGGCTATCACCTTGTGTAAGCTCTTCCTCCCCCATTTCCACCTCTTCCACATGCAAAGCGTCGGTTTTAATTGTGAGCAGCGAGCGTTTCAGTAGACACAGAAGTGGGATGGTTACACTGATAATAGCGTTATCGCCGCTCACCATCTGTGTCGATTCCTCAAAATTGCGTAAAACCTCACAGAGGTCTGACATCCATTCCCACTCCTCACTTCTGATTACAGGAAGTTGAACGGAGAGGCGACGACCGTGTAACAGCTGGTACTCCACTACTGCCCTCTGCTGCTCACAAAGCCGGGCCAACATGTGGAAGGTGGAGTTCCAGCGCGTGCTCACGTCACACAGCAGCCGGTGAGCTGGCAATTGTAAGCGCTGCTGCAGCTTCAACAGGCCGGCTGAAGCTGTTGATGACTTACGGAAATGTGCACACACGCGGCGCACCTTGGTCAAGAGATTATGCAAATTGGGGTAGGTTTTTAGAAATCGCTGAACCACTAAATTAAATACATGCGCTAGGCATGGTACGTGTGTGAGCTTGCCGAGCTCCAAAGCCGCCACCAAGTTACGCCCATTATCACACACAACCATGCCTGGTTGCAGGTTGAGTGGCGAGAGCCACTGCTCGGTCTGGTGACTAATCCCCTGCAACAGCTCTGAGGCCGTGTGCTGTTTGTCCCCAAGGCAGATCAGCTTCAGCACGGCCTGTTGACGCTTCCCCACTGCAGTGCTACACTGCTTCCAGCTACCGGCTGATGGGTGAGTGGTGCTGCGCGCAGAGAATTCGGAGGTGGAAACGGAGGAGGAGGAGTCAATAACGTAGGTGCTGGCGGAAACCCTGATGGAGGTAGGTCCCGCAATCCTCGGCGTGGGTAGCACCTGTGCCATCCCAGGGTCCGAGTCGCTCCCAGCCTCCACGACATTCACCCAGTGTGCCGTCAGGGAAATGTAGCGTCCCTGGCCACAAGCACTTGTCCATGTGTCAGTCGTTAAGTGGACTTTCCCAGTAACTGCGTTGGTCAGGGCACGGGTGATGTTACGGGACACATGGTGGTGTAAGGCGGGGACGGCACACCGGGAAAAGTAGTGGCGGCTGGGGACTGCGTACCGAGGGACAGCTGCTGCCATCAGGCTGCGGAAGAACTCAGTCTCCACAAGCCTAAATGGCAGCATTTCTATGGCCAGTAATTTGGAAAGGTGTGAGGTTAGTGCTATGGCCTGTGGGTGGGTGGCTGGGTATTTTCGCTTGCGCTCAAATGCCTGGGGTAACGACATTTGGACGCTGCGCTGGGACAGGGAAGTGGATGTGGTCGCTGATGGTGCTTCAGATGGTACAGGTGCAGGGCGGGAGGTATGCGGGCCTGCGCCTTCGACAGGCGATTGGCCGGCACCGAAAACAGGGGAAGAGGAGGCAGTGGTGTGGCCTGCAGACACAGATTGGCGATCCGGGCGTTCCTCCCACTTATTACGGTGCTTGGATGCCATGTGTCGGATCATGCTGGTGGTGGTGAGGTTTCTAGTGTTCATGCCTCGGCTCATTCTGGTGTGGCACAGGTTGCAAACTACAATTCTTTTGACGTCCGCACTTTCCTTAAAAAAACGCCATACCGCGGAACACCTAGCCCTTGGCAAGGGAGATTTACGCAAGGGGGTGCTCCGTGGAACATTTGCGGGCCGGTTTGGTGCGGTCCGCCTTCTTTCTTTAGCCACACCACTGCCTCTTCCAGCCTGTTGCGGTGCTGCAGATGGCTCACCCTCAGGACTGCTGTCATCGCTCGGCTCTCCACCTTCCTAGGTGGGGTCAGTCACCTCATCGTCCACCAAGTCCTCCTCCACTTCCTCACTCTGATCATCCTCCTCATTTCTTGATCCCACCACATACTCAGTCATTGACAACTGTGTATCATCCTCCTCATCAAGGTCTTGAGACAGTAATTGTGGTTGATTTGATGGCAACTGTGTCTCATCATCATCATCATCCACTTCCTTTGACCTTAAATGCCGTTCCCCTCTGTCATCTTCTTGTGATTGGGTACCCTCTAGAAGTTGTGAATCAGGGCACAAGATCTCATGTTCCTCTGCAAGCGTGCTTGGAGAGAGGTTCAAATGAAGGATTGGTGATGAGACGAGCTCCTCACTATATCCCAGTGTGGGATCACTTCTTTGGCCAGACCCTCTATGGTGGGAGGAAGGATGATCAGGGTGAGGATTGTGTTGACCAGACTCTTGGCTACTGAGAGTGGACTTGGTGGAAGACAGGGTGGTGCTTAACCGACTGGAAGCAGTATCAGCTGAAATCCAACCGACCACCTGTTTGCAGTGGTCTGACCTCGAGAGTGATGTGCTGCGACACCCTGTAAACTGAGACATGAAGCTAGGTATGGTGGATGTCTTTCTTTCTTGTGCTCTGGCACCAGGCACAGTTTCTACGCGTCCTGACCCGCGCCCTGTACTATCAGGATCACGTCCACTTCCCCGTCCCTTTTTACCCGCCTTCTTCATATTACACGGAATATGTGCCGCTAATCTGCGTCTAGGCACACTAAACAGAATGTGCCGCTAATCTGCGGCTAGGCACAGTGAACGGAATATGTGACGTTCATTTTTTAAACTTTGCACACTAAACAGAATGTGCCGCTAATCTGCGGCTAGGCACAGTGAACGGAATATGTGACGTTTATTTTTTAAACTTTGCACACTAAACAGAATGTGCCGCTAATCTGCGGCTAGGCACAGTGAACGGAATATGTGACGTTTATTTTTTAAACTTTGCACACTAAACAATATGTGCCGCTAATCTGCGTCTAGGCACACTAAACAGAATGTGCTGCTAATCTGCGGCTAGGCACAGTGAACGGAATATGTGACGTTTATTTTTTAAACTTTGCACACTAAACAATATGTGCCGCTAATCTGCGTCTAGGCACACTAAACAGAATGTGCTGCTAATCTGCGGCTAGGCACAGTGAACGGAATATGTGACGTTTATTTTTTAAACTTTGCACACTAAACAATATGTGCCGCTAATCTGTGGCTAGGCACAGTGAACGGAATATGTGACGTTTATTTTTTAAACTTTGCACACTAAACAATATGTGCCGCTAATCTGCGTCTAGGCACACTAAACAGAATGTGCCGCTAATCTGCGGCTAGGCACAGTGAACGGAATATGTGACGTTTATTTTTTAAATTTGTGCCCCCCCAAACAAAATATAACTGCTGCCCCCACACACAACAGTCCTAAAAAGGACTTTTGGGTCTTTAAAGAGTTCAAAAACACTTTTCTTCTCCCTACACTGACTTTCCCTTCCTATCCTCATCTCTCCCTGGCTAAGACTGAGCCGAACTCGCTGGTCAGGTGCTATACAGCACCCGATCATGGGTTCTGGCCAGCCAGTCAGTGTAATGCCAGGATGAAAGTGTATTTCAAAGGAGTAAAAATGTTAGGACAAGAGGACATAGTCTAGAACTAGAGGGACACAGGTTTAAATGTAATGTAAGAAAGTTTTACTTCACTGAGAGGGAAGTAGATAAGTGGAACAGCCTACCAGCAGAATTGGCACAAGTTAATACCATGACAGAATTTAAGCATGCATGGGATAGGCATAAGGCTGTCCTTATCGTAAGAAAAGACCAAGGACCAAAAAAGGTTTGAGGTTTTTACAGTAGGAAAATGGACAAACTAGATGGGTCGAATGGTTCATATCTGCTGTCAAATTCTATGTTTCTATGTTTACATGGATTAGTCAATTAGTAGAAGAGCCTACTAGGAAGGAAGCCGTACTAGAGTTATTATTTACAAATGGAGACTTTGTATCAGATGTAGCTGTAGGAGAGTGTTTGGGCTCATGTGATCATCAATCAGGGTGGTTTGATATAAGGACAGAGGTTAAGTTAGATCATACTAAAACAAAAGTTCTAGATTTTTGAAAGGCTCATTTTCTAAGATGGAAACATATTTAGGTCAGATTTTAATAGTATGGATATCTTTAGATGGAGTCCAGTAGAAATTGGATTATCTGAAATACATTTTATTGAAGGCAACAGATCAGTGCATTAGACTTATGAGTAAGGGTAAAAGAAAAAGGAAACCAATGTGGTACTCCATAGAAGTGGCAAATATAGTAAATAAGAAAAAAATAGCATTTAGGAAATATAAGCAGACACAGAAGGAAGGTAACTGGACAAGTATAGGCTGAAGGAGTCTAAATGCATTATAAAATGTATGAAAGCACAAGCAGAGGAGTAAATTGCCTTGTCGATAAAACAGAGGACAAAACATTTTAAAGGGATAGTAATACTTAAAATGTAAAAAAAAATGTTGTAGGGTTTATCCCCCTGAGTAAAACAAGAGTACTCCCGCTGCTGAGAGGTGTTTTATTCAAAAGTTATTAATTTTCAAAGTTGAATTTTTTAGGTGCAATATCACAGTGGCCTGAAATTGTACAGTGGCGCTGTTGCTACACGATCCTATCAACAACTCTGGTCAGTTGACCATAAATCTCCATAGGATGGTGTAGCAACAGCGCCACTGTACAATTTCAGGCCACTGTGATATTGCACCTAAAAAATTCAACTTTGAAAATTAATAACTTTTGAATGAAAGACCTCTCAGCAGTGGGAGTACTCTTGTTTTACTCAGGGGGATAAACCCTACAACATATTTTTTTTTACATTTTAAGTATTACTATCCCTTTAACATATATAAGTGAAAGGAGAAAAATGAAACAAGATAAAACATGGATGCTATGTAAATGAGGATAAAAGTGTAACATATTATCTCAATGAATATTTCTATTCACTTTTACAGAGGAAGGCAAAAAGATGGGACCTCATAAAAAGAGAAATTGCAAGACATGGGAAGCATCCATGTTTACAGAGAAAGACATTCTTCTTCAAATACATCAATGGGACCAGATGGAATATGCCCAAAGGTATTAAAAGAACTTAGTATTCTGACAAAAACTTTAACATATATATTCAGTCAGTCACTATTAACAGGAGTCTTTCAAGAATATTGGAAGGTAGCAAATGTAGGTCCACTTAGAAAAAGGTAGCAGGGAAGAGTCTGGCAACTACAGACCAGTATGTCTAATGTCAGCAGTCAGAAAAGTAATGAAAATCATGTTAAAGGAAATAATTACTACATATCTGAATTTAAATGGCTTGCAAGATTCTAAACAGCAGGTAGATTTTGTCAAACTAGCCTCACAGATTATTTGACTGGGTAACTAAAATAGTAAACCTGGGAGGGGAGCAATAGATATAGCTGATATAGATTTCAGTAAAGCATTTGTCTCTGTCATGGAAGAATCATTAATAAACTGCAGTGTTTTGGTCTAAATATAAAAATAGTTGAATGGATAAGGCAATTATAGAGGGTATTTTCAGAGGAAGGTCTTGTTACTAGTGGGGTACCATAAGGATCTGTATTGGGGCCCATTCTTTTTAACTCATTAACAAAGAGTTAAAGACAAGGCATGTCACATATTTCCACTCTTTAAAGGGGAACTATCATCTATATTAATGTTTCCTTTATTCAAATGTTCCTTTGCACTTAACCTGTAATTTTTTTAAAACTAATCCTGTATTCTCTGAGATATTTCTTTTTAAATGTAATGCTGTGGAGTCACTTCAGCCTGTTAATCTTCATCATTTCCCCTCCCCAAGTAGTGCTTCATTCTAACCTCCTCCAATGATGGAGGATTTCTCCATGTAAGCACTCTCTTGCCATTGAGACAGCTTCGGCTCACATGGAGGAAGCCTCCATCACAGTAGGAGGTAAGAATGAGGCACTACTGGGCGAGGGGAACAGACGAAGATTGACAGGCTGTGGGGCAGAGTTGACCCGCAGCCTGCCCTGAAGTGACATCACCGTATTACATTTAAAAGCAAATATCTCAGAAATTACAGAATTATATTTAAAAAGAAAAAAGATTACAGGTTCAATGCAAAGGAGCAATGGAATAAAGGCAAAATTAATACAGGTGATAGTTCCCCTTTAAATACAGATGACGGACCTGGTCTATCATAGACTTCATGATCAGAACGCACTTTGGGGTGCACTGTGACCATGCTGGGGAGGCTGTAACTGACTGCTCCAGGACCAGAGCAACCAGATTCAGCCTTTCTTCAGCAAGCAGGTGCATGCGATCACTGCTACAGAATACATTGCCTTTGTCAGTGTTCTTTTCCTCGCTCTTCCTCACAGTGATAGTGAGGAACAGAGATGCAGAGAGTGCACATCCCTACAGGAGGAAAGGGCCACAATGGGGGGCATTTTTATTTGATTTTATGTGCTGGAGCAGAACTAGAGGGAGAGCAGGTCTGGTCACTTGATGACCTACTGCCACCTCTTTGTGTCACTGAATAAATGATTTAGAACAAGCCCAAAGGATTTTACTTACACAACCTAATTTACAAACATATATACTGAAGTTTCAACATACATTATGTGAGTTTCATTACTGTGGAACAATGTGAAACATTAATATACATACCCCATAGTCTGATTGACTAAAAGAGGGACACCAAGGAGGGAATGATGGACATATGGATTTTTGACTCAGAGTGACAGTAGTACCCCCCAAAAAGGGATATTTGGAAGGTATAAATGACTGTTCATACCTTTTATCTAGTTCCTATTATAAATTAAACAACTGAGCAAAAATGTTGAAACAGGGAAACCTATAATAAGTCAAGTTTTTAAATTTTTCTCCTCATATTTTTTATTTTTATCAAAATAAATTGTGTTTTATAGATATAAATGTGCAATCAAAATAAAGCCCTACTTATGCTTAAAAAAACATATATAATTTCTGTGAGTGGACTAAATGAATTAGAGGAACAACATGGTTAAACAGCAACATACTAAAATGGCCAAACTTGCTCTTTTCCTTGTCTCAAAAAGCTCTTGTCACTAAGGGTTTTCATTAATGATATTCCAAAAGGTTTTCAAGGTAAAGTATGCCTTTTTGGAGATGATACAAAGGTCTGCAGCAGGGTAGACATTCCTGGTGGAATAAGCCAAATAATTTAGGTAAATTAGAAGAATTGATGTGAGTGTGACAGCTGCAGTTTAATGTTGCTAAATGTAAAATAATGCACCTGGGACATAAAAATACAAAGCCAGAATACAGTATTAAGGATAGGCTAAATTATCTGAACATGTTCAGTATAGCTTGGAGGAGAGAAGATTGAAATGGGATATGATGCAAACATTCAAACTAAGTTCCAATACCTCTATAATAATCCGACAGGCTAACAAGGGCGGTGTGGGTGGTAGTAGTGGTCCAGGTCTACTGTGACTACATGTTAGGGGCTAGCAAACTTTTGTTGGATGAAGATTTCTATGCCAAATTGCCAACAGATCCAACAACTGAGTTCAAAAAGAGCCTACTTACAAAAGGGATTCAACAAAGTTTGAGAACTTTAGAGTATATCTCACTAGAGAGTTTATCATACCTTTAGCTCATCTTAGTGGGGATTGAAGCTTGTATGCTGCCAAGGAGCTAATTTTGACAACCCTGCCTTATTGCACAACTCTCTACAGTTCATCAAAAACAGAATCATGTCTGCCACCGTGCACATGACATTCAGTACTAATTATAGATTCATTTTGGGGAACCAATCCAAGCAGAATTCTGTGACTTTATTTTATAATTGACAATTAGATAAACTTGCTTTTATCAATTGCAGTGAAAATTCTCCAGTAGAATTATGTGATGGATTTAACTGGAAGCAATATATTAATCACTTGTTTTATTTCAGGATGCCCCAATAGATTGATATGGGATTTGTTTAGATAAAATTCAGTTATACATGTAAATGAATCTAGTCCTTTCTCTGCAAATCTTCTATGCTACTAAACTGAACTGGGGTTAACCCATTATCTCCTACAAAGTGTGAACCAATACACTGCAGACTTGTGATCATGAAAGGGGTTAACAAATTTATTTTTTATTATTATATTATTTTTTGTTATTTTAAGGCACTTTAGAATATTGACATCATATACAAGCAAATGCTTGTATTGACACTATATATATATTTTTTTTTTATACTGAATTGATACCAAATAAAATTGTTTTATATGAATATATATATATATATGCACCTTAAATGTAAATGATTTCACCAAACACAAGATGCATTTTTACTTCAAACAAATGTATCTGCATGATAATGAAAATAACTCTTCAAGGTTACCTAGTAAGACGAAAATGCAGGCAAGAATGGCAATCAGGGCTCCTCTGCTGAGGTTTATGGGTAATGTGTATGGCTCAGCATTGCAGGACATTATATCCCCATCTTCATTACAGCTACACACTTGGATAGTTAGTGTACAAGTGCTGCTCAGCATTGGCTGTCCATTGTCAGCTATCAAAATTGGGAGGTAAAAAGTACTCTGTTCAGTGTGTCTGAAGCCTGATCTTCTGGTTAAAATCCAAGCGGTATTATCTAGACAGAAACATAAATCCATACAAATAAGAAAAATATAATATGTGTACAAAGATAACTTGTTGTCAGTAATTCATTTAACAAACCTAATTTTTATTAAATTTTAGTTTAATGGTATCCTGGGACTAGGCAATGAATAAAGTTATCCTTAAAGGGTTAGTAATGCCCAAAGATAACTTAATGTTTTATTGTAGATTTATGGTTTGAGAGATATTCAGTGCTAAAGTTCCCCCCTCCCTCCCCTTCTCAGTGCTCTGCTGACAGCAGGAAATCCCGGTCCTGGGACCAGCCTGTGGCTCTTCAGTAGAGCCGAAATAGCGATCTTTAAAAAGAATTACTTAATTGGAACAGTCTACAAAGTGTGCTTGGTTTGCAAGCACACTTTGTAGACTGTTCCAATGAAGTAGTTCTTCTTAAAGATCGCTATTTCGGCTCTGCTGAAGAGCCACCTCAAGTTGGCCGACACAGATCTCCTGATGTCAGCTTTACAGCTGACATCAGGAGAGAGGGAACTTTAGAGGCAAATATCTTTCAAACAGTAAAGGTTTTTGAGAGATGGGATTTGCTGCACATAATTTATTTTTAAAAAAATCTACAATAAAACATAAAGTTATCTTTGGGCATTACTAACCTTTTAAATCAAATTACCCTTTTATACATATAATCTGAGGTATGATCATGGAGAGATCATTCCTCCAGTGTGTTAAACTCCAACAAAATCCAGTTCCTATGTTATTCTGTTGAGCCTATGCACTATCGTCTCTCCAACTAGAGATATCACAACTCGCATGCTACATAGAATAAAATAGGAACTAGCAAGATTATCACATTGGAGAAATAATTTCTTCTTCATCATTACACCTTAGTGCATTTTCCCCCTGATATTTATTAGTACCTTTTTCTCATGTTGTATCAGATTATGTATGCCAATATGGTGGCAACTCTTCTTTTTTATTTCTTTGTAAATAAGAAATTCTATACTGCTCTTTCCTCTTCCAACATTATAGACTTACAGTGTGGGCACTGCAGTACAATACTGAGTTTTGACATATATTTTTTATTTCATTTCATTAGTTGCCCTTAAATAAATCAGGGCCCCATGTGAAAAGTGAGGTAACACTATTGACAATGCGATAAATTATATTCAGGTGATATATTTGATTAATTTCAGTCTTTAACCCCTTGGTTGTTAGAGACATGCAATACATTGGAGATGGATGTGTTTACCATCCAGGAGGGATTAAACCACAACAGTATCTAATGTTATTCATTACATAATATGTATATTAATGCAACAAGTGAAAACTGACATTAAGCAGAAAACTAATTCAAGGACAAATAAATAGAGCTGGATACACAATCTGCATATAATGGGCTCATATCACGCACTTCTACTACAACTAATTCAAAGACACACCTCACTTTACAGAACAATTAACTTCAAGATGCAAGTGGCTTTCCAAAGAGGAATGGAAACAAGTCCTCAAAAAAGAATAAATTAAAAAGAATACAGTCACCTTACAAAAAGTATTATTAAAAAGTATATTGCAAAACTAAAATGGAAGTTTAACCCTCTGAAGACCACTCCCCCTTGGTCTTCAAAGCATTCAATTTAATAGTTTACTGTCCTCTGTAGCACCCAAAAAGTTAATGAGGAACTATACCCTAAGGATATATTTCTCTTAATTTGTTTAACACATTGACCAACTGTGATTGGGAGACACCTGATAGAGGGGTATTTCACCAATCAACAACATCCCTGAGAGGCTCCTTTAACTGTCACGGTCACTAGGCAAATAAATACACAACAATGGGGAGAACGACGTGAGGACACTTTCTAGTCCACTACCCAGGAGCTGACACTGAACCACTGCAGGTAAGTAGATAAGGAGTAGGCAGAACCAACTTGGTTCTAAATACTGATAGGCAACTGAATGCTGAGACCGTAAAGGAGCGTACCTAGACAATCCCTGAGAGTGGAATGTCAGATGGAGCTTTTGGGTAGCTGCAAGTGTAGTGATACCCAGCGGGGACACAGAGCGAGGGTGGCCAACAGATACAGGCAATCTGCAGCTAGCACTACTCCAGGCAGCAGAGTAAGTGCTCAGGCAAGGCAGCCAGTAGGAACGCACAGAGATGAGGCCACGGGCGAGACTAACTTGCACTTGTCTGTCGGAGGCAACGGCTTGACTGAGCGGAGGAAACGGTGTACATGCACTAGTACAGGTAGGCAGATAGGTAGCGTACAATGGAGGCAACAAACTGCAATACTACCAACTTGGTAGTTAAGTGCCCAAGGAAAGGAGCGTGCCCTTGATCTATCTGGACAAGTGGTAGTCAGACAGGAGCGATAACTAATACAGTGTGTAGTCAGACAGGCCACAGTCGGAAGCCGGATCAGGTAGTCATCCACAGCCGAGGTCAACATGGAGAGGGCAGTCAGACAAGCTAGAGTCATACATGGATCAGGTAGTCAGATGGAGTCACAGGTCACAACCGGAATTGTTAGTCAGACAGGCCAAGGATCGAACACCAGAGAGTAATGGAAGCAAAACAAGGGTCAGACGAGCAACACAGCAATGCGCACAGAAACACGATGAAAGGGCGACTAAGCCCAGTTCACGGCCAGGATATAAAGCTGATGCCAGAAGGCAGGGCAATATGGTTAAACTGACGTGAACTATAAAATAGCAGCGCAACATCAGAGACGTGTGCCCGCAGAGGATCAAGTCAGAGTCATGCCACTTCACTTCATACTACCGGACAGGCACAGCAGGCAAGGAAATCACGGGCACCGTGACAGTAACCTTAAGTGAATATTTCCTGGTCTTTAGGCTACCATGACAAATAGGCAGTTATTAATGACATTTTCAAATATGCAAACTTGAATCAAGATAACAGGTCCATCTTAAGTCCTCTAGAGACACCATCTAACCTGGGTCAAAGAACTTTTGCAGCTCTACCAAAGCATTAAACAAAAATTGTGGCTATAATATTATGTACACATTTAATACATTAATATAAACTGTATAAACCATGGCAAAACCCAAAAGGAGCTGTAAAATAAGGGGTACACATTAGACTAACAAATAAGAAAATATACACAGTAATTCAGATAGATCTCAGACCCTTAGTCAACATGCAGATCTGGGAAGTGCATCATTGTGAGACAACTCAACCAGCAGAGCAGAATACAGAATTCAGGACATTTTTGGGCTTGTCTCTACCAGTAGGCCTTAAATACTTTCTCACCTCCCTGCAATTCCAGAACAAAGAGAGTCAAAATTCCTACCCTTACTCTTCCCCCCACCTCTCTGAAGCCAGCTTGCTTTAGAATTCCAGCATGGTGGTGGGAAAAATAATAACCAAATGTTAGCTGAATCTAGAGCCAGGACAGACTGACCAAAAAAGAAACCATCACAGGGAAAGTTCAGGCCCCCTTCCACTTTCTAGTTGCCCTGCCATCACACCTACCTAGGAAGGAGCCCATCATACAGCAGCCAGAAGTATATATTTATATCTTGCATTAGGCCCCTTTTATGACTTACTATTGAAATGTCATGATGGCAATAGCACGCATCAAAACAGATATCCAAAATGTCATGGTGTGAAAAGAGTGCATTTAAAATGTCACAACAATTTAACAACTAACCTTAACATAACCTAAACCATCGCCCCCAAAACCTAACAAAGATGGACCGTAAACCAATCTCTCATTTCAGTAACTATTATGGAATCAATGTTATTTTTTTGTCTTCCTCTGTATTTTTGATCCCAAAGGAGACATGCCAAGAGGCATACTATCATGTAACACTTTCCCTTTAATAAATATATGCAATTGTAAATTGGTGCAATTCTTCCTTGATGTTGAGTATACATATTATAATGAAAATCATCAAATTATATGGATTACCTTGGTTGTCCCGTAGAGTGAAATTTGGGTTATTAGCTGCCTCAGGAGCCAGACTGTAGTATAGGTGCTGACCAGCTTGTGATTCATCTTGGTCTATTGCACTCACAGTCCTTATCAGCTAAAATACAATAAAAAAACATACAAATGTTCAATCCAAAAGATTAAAGTTACATCTATTAAATTATTTAAATTGTTTAACAACTTGTACAGTAGAAAAGTCTTCAATTCACTGTGAAACAATGGATTGGTGATGTCTCTAGCATCCAAGGGGTTAAGTATCACAAAAGAACAGGGGTGTTAGACTACAGAAGCATGTTTGACAAAGTCAAAAGATCAATGGAGTCATTGTGATCACTTAGATAAATCTCATTCATACTATGGGAAATGTTACAAGATGGGATTTGATTAACAGGGATTCAAACACAAGGATCGATACATCCTTCTAATGCCAAGTATAGAGGTATGGCAACATTAGCAACCCTTGGTGGGGTAAAGCACTAAGATGAAAAAGGTGTGATATAGTCTACCATGAGTGAAGCTCTCCAACAGTTATTTTAAAGAGTCTGTTTGTCAAGTTGGACCAGCCTTACTGCATTTGGAAGTCTATCTCACTGGAGTATTTATCCAACCTTTATTTCACCATAGCACATCTTCCTCCTGCTGTAGGAAGAAGTAGTGAAGACTTGTAGGTGGATTATCCTCTTTAGTGCAGTGTGTTATTCCATAAAACACTGTCTTTAAAGAACAGTACACTTTTATTATGAAAATAAAATACAAAACCAAAACACATTTAGGAATTATCAACAATGGTACTTCCAATACTTGGAGACATTTCATTCAAAAGGAATTACAAATTTAACATCACCAGGTGATGGAGCTGTTTACAGCTCAAGCTCTTTTATAGAGAACAATAATTGCAGTCTGGATTCCAGAAGGCACTGTTGGTAATAATGTAATTAAATATAAAACAATTTGATCTCTAATATTTTTTATGAAAGCATTTTACCAGTAAAGATATATTGATATTGTCTCTCATTTTCATGCATGACCTGGGTACTCCTTTTATCTACCTCAGAAGTATGATATGATGTTTCTGGGACTAGAACCTGCAATCTTGAGGTTTAAACAGATTCGCCAGCTGGTGTATTAATCAACTGAGCTATCTCACTGGCTTAAAACAGGAAATGAAGTATTTTGTGTGGAAACCCATGTTTTAATGAACAGAAACACCCTATAAGATTTAAGTTTTTAATAATACAACTTTAGTGTTCATTTAAAGTTTGGAGAGCATTTCTAGCTGCTTTCTACACACCACAGGACCTGAATGCAATAATATTGTAATGGAAAATCTATATCCTTTTCCTTCAATAACATGATTGTAAACTCAAATAAACTGGGACCTCTCCTCCACAAATTATCTGTTGTAATTATTACTCCCGTTTGTATAGAACTATGGAGTACGTTAGTTCTTTGTATAGTAGAAAACAAAGATGCCTTACCTGTCCAACTTTTGCATTTTCACACATGTATGTTTCATAGGATTCAGTAAAGATGGGAGCATTATCATTAATATCTAGAACCTTAATTATAACTGGTGCACTTCCAATCTGTGTTGGATTATCTAAAAAGAGAAACAAGGATGAGTCACATTCATAGAAATATAGAATTTGACGGCACGCAATAACCATTCAGTCCATCTAGTGTACACATTTTTCCAACTGTAAAAAAACTCAAACTTTATTTGGTCCTTGGTCTTGTCATATGTTCAGGACTGCCTTATGCCTATCCCATGAATGCTTACATTCCCTCACTGTATTGACCGCCACCACTTCAGCTGGTAGGCTATTCCACTTATTTAAAAACAAAAAATAAAAACAAAAGTGCAGAAGTCTCTCTAAGTGTAGTATTTGGTAAATCAGTGAAAACCTTCACCAGCACCCTGTGCTCTTATGTAACTGCACTCACTTGTTACAGAGGTTAGTAATACTGCCTCTCAGTATATACAGCTCTCCTGGTATAAACCCCAGATAGGTTTCTTTAGGATGCATACACGTGTCTTCCTCCTCTTCTACTGAAAGCCGGTCCTCCAACAGCTAAAAGTGAACCCTCATAAGGGTATCAGGCCCATATGTTGATGATAAATGGGTTAATTATGCCAAGGGGTCCCCTTCACATCAAGAGAAAGTGAATTTTAAATCAGGTCCATATGTTGATGAGCGCTGCTCCGGGTCTGTCAGTCTGCACTCAGAGAGGGAGAGGCCGGAGCAGCATATGGCCTAACATCCAAGAGATTAAAGAGATAGATGCTTATTTTAAAAATATTTGTGTTTTAGGGCTTTTACTGGGGAGTAAAGCAAGGAAAATACAGCATTCCAAGGTATTACAATGAAATCTGCATGCTTTTGGAGAGCATTGTGCAGTATTTCCATGAGACTGGTAGAGTAAAAGTTATACTTTTTTTTTGGCTCTAGAATGCAAACTTTCAAGACATTTTATGGCAGAATGCAGGAAACATGCACAATCACTATTTCCCGTGTGAAAACCTTTAGGGAATAGGTTTGTTCATGATTTTGTTGAATTGCACATGAAAAATCAAGATTAGCAAACAGCTGGGCGTGGCCAGGATTAACGAATCTGTGTGAGTGGAATAGCGAATGCGCGTAAAGCACAAATTTATACGTCTGTGCAGTTTTGTCGTAAAAAAAACAAACAATTTTTTATGCGCAATTCAAGAAGCATTCCGTATTCATCTTCCAGGTTTAGAACTTGCACTAAATCTATCTGCACACAAAAATGCCTTTATCAGATGAGAACATTTCTTGCATCGCGCCATTAGTTCTCTTCTTCAGGCAATTTTAGAATGAAGGCTGAATACAATACACATAGGTCTATTCTTCTATATATGCCAGAAGAAGAGACCTAAAGTGTCTGAAAGCTTGCATCCTAGAGCCACTTAATTAGCCAATAAAGGTATCACTTTTAGTCTACCAGTCTCCTGCTTTTTCTACGGCTAACATGGTACCACCTTTTACCATTACTTCCATCAAGCTGTTTCTATTGAACAGACTTGTCGTCTCCATAGACAGCAAAGGTGACAGGGGTGCAATAAAGAGTATCCTTTTGAAATGGCACATTTAAAATGTTGCGTCTTAAAGTGCTGAATGCCTTTGGCCGCGGCATTCCAAATAGCGCATTTACCATGTTGCTTCTTAAAGTGTCACAAATTCTACATGTCACGCCATTCCGAATGGCGCATTCACCATATTGCGTGTTAAAGAGTCGCAAATACAACATGTTGCAGCAGGGCTTAACTTAAGAGCTCAATAAGGACGCAACTTAAGGGCGCAATAATGACGCGTTGAGGACGCAATATGGTTGCAATAAGGATGCATTAAGGATGCAATATATGGGTGCAATAAGGACGCAACTTAAGGGTGCAATAATGACGCATTAAGAATGTATTAAGGGTGCAATATGGGTGCAATTCCATTCGGAATGATGCGGCATGTAGAATTTGTGACACTTTAAGACACAATATGCTAAATGCTCCATTCTGAATGACGTGGCCAAACAGATGCGACACTTTAAGAAGCAACATTTTAAGTGCGCCATTTTAAAAGTAAACCCAATAAAGAATGATGAGTAATCTTTCTTTGAAAAAAAAACACTATGGGGGTTATGCACTAAAATTGTGATAAAGAGGTGGAGATGACTTATCCAGTGATATAACTTCTCCAGTACCTATATTAACCCTTTGAGTGCCAGAGGGGTATGGAACACATTGGTTCCAAAGTCCTGGTTCTCATGTCTCCATAAGAGAGTTAGACTGAGTTATTATAACTCAGTTATTAATTTTCAATTACTTACTATTACCTTGGAATAACATATCTGGCCTGTTTGTGGATTGTAACCTTTTGTCTCTCTGACCAGGTAAATTGCTCTCTTCCTGCTGTGCTTATCTCATTGCTCTCTCTCTCTCTGATGTGCTAATTTGCTTGAACTGGCTTCAGCTGTATAGACTGACATGGCTTAGTTTTCCCTATATAAGGGCTCCAACCTAGCAGTGTGCCTGCTGTAGTGTGCCTGAAGTCCTGTTTCTCAAGTCTCCATAAGAGAGTTAGACTGAGTTAGACAGAGGATGGACTGAGGACAGCCTGCTATCTACAAAAGAACAACTCACACTGAGCATGGAAATATCTATCTAAACAAAGCACTAACATTGCACCTTCTATCAAAACTGCTGAACACCTGATGCAAGTAACCAGAATTATCAGGACTGACTTAGCAAACAGCACAGTTAACCACCTAACCGCTAAAGTGGAAAAAACTCTGATTCTTCTCCAACCAGCATTAACCTCTACAACATCTACCTCTACTGATCATCAATGGACTACTCCATTTAACCCTACATTGACTCCTACTCTCATCAAATACTTCACAATTCTGCAACTGACTCTCCTCATCCTCCCTGACACCTACACCCCTGCACCCTGGATTGACCCTTGACTGCTAAGTCACCTGCACTCCCCTGGACTACAGTCTGTGGCTCAAACTCTACTACCGCTCCACACATTAACCCCACTATGGCCAATCTGGCTCCTTGCTTTTTCATTGCCATTCTCTCCTGTTTTAGACTCTCCTCTCCACATTAAGTGTCACTCCATCCACATTGCACCCTCACTTCTTCCCTCACCACTTCTCTGTTCCCATGAACTTTTCTCATTCCTCAGCTCCCTATCACTACCATCTCCTTCAACTGCTGCCAAAAAGCCCCACAGCTTCAAATATCACTCCCATCTTACCTCCATGTCCCTTCTCCTCCTGCTCGCTGCAGGTGACATCTCACCTAAGCCAGGCCCCCTTCCATTCTCTCCTGTAAGGCAACACCCACTCAAACACGCAACATCCACAACCTAATAACTGTACCACGTCACCTAACCTCCCCCCCCCCTTTTGGTATGGTCTCTGGAACGCCCTCTCTGTGTGTAACAAACTAACAGCCGTTCTCACTCCTTAAACCTCCTAGCCATCACTGAAACCTGGCTCACATCATCAGACATCTCCACATCCACACTCTCACATGGCGGCCTGCACTTCACCCACACACCTAGGCCTGGCAACAGTAAGGGGGGTGGAGTGGGCATCCTGTTGTCCCCTAACCATACTTTTCAGATAATCCCCACTGTTCACTCTCTCCTTCCCTACCTTTGAAGCTCACACAATTCGCCTCTTCTCTCCCTCCCCCCTGTGTGTTGCTGTCATATACAGACCACCTGGTCCTACTGTACAATTTCTTAATACTTCTCTTCCTAGCTCCCTTATTTAATGTCCTCTGATGTCCCCACTCTCATCCTTTGAGACTTCAACATCCCTGTTGACAAGCATAACACCCCCCCCCCGCCATCAAACTCCTTTCCTTAACAACCTCCTTTGGCCTATCAAATTGGACCTGCACTCCCACACACAGTGACAGTCACTCTCTTGACTTGGTCTTCACTAGTGATGAGCGAGCACCCCAATGCTCGGATGTTCGGGTGCTCTGACCGAGCACCCCCTGAGGCTCGAGTGCTCGGCCGAGCATCCGAGCCCCATTGAAGTCAATGGGAGGACTCGAGCATTACACCAGGCACCCCCTGCTCTGATGAGGGGAGGGTGCCTGGTCCATAGGAAAAGGGCAGAAAAAGATGGAAACACTACAGAAATGGTTCAGGGACAGCATAGGGAGGATGTCTGGATGCACCTTGGACTCCAACATCGCTGCTGGGAACGATCTTTCGCCCGTAGTACGCCATTTTTACAGACTGACCATAAAACACACAAAAAGGAAAATAAAAACGACTTTAGGCGAAAAATTGTTACCAAACAATATTTGCTGTATATTTACTTGTATATCATCTGCAAATTCTCCCAAAAATTTCCTTGATTTTCAGAACTGAGGCCATGATTAAGAGGGAAACGTGCGCAGAGGCAAATTCTCCCAAAAATTTCCTTGATTTTCAGAACTGAGGCCATGATTAAGAGGGAAACGTGCGCAGAGGCAAATTCTCCCAAAAATTTCCTTGATATTCAGAACTGAGGCCATGATTAAGAGGGAAACGTGCGCAGAGGCAAATTCTCCCAAAAATTTCCTTGATTTTCAGAACTGAGGCCATGATTAAGATGGAAACGTGCGCTGAGCTGACCATCTAAAACATTATGGGTGAGGGTCTGCTGCAGAGCTGACCATCCTAAACATTATATGCGAAGGCCCGCTAGTGAGCTGACGCTATAAAACATTATATGAGAGGGCCCGCTAGAGAGCTGACCCAATAAAACATTATATGAGAAGGCCCGCTGGTGAGCTGACCTATATAAAAATTGGCAAACAGGGCCCGCTGGTGAGCTGGCCCTATATAAAAATTATATCACAGGGCCCGCTGGTGAGCTGGCCCTATATAAAAATTATATCCCAGGGCACGCTGGTGAGCTGGCCCTATATAAAAATTATATCCCAGGGCATATGGAAGAGGAGGAGGAGGATGAGAAGATTAAGAGTCAACCATATACCCGTTTTTTGGGTGGAAGGGGTGAATGGGAATACAAAGTATTCCCATCATTGTAAATAACATATATAAAGTGAGTTTATGTTCCCCCGGGGCTTTCCTCCAGTGGAGTGGAGAAGTCAGGGGAAATCCAGGCCTTGTTCATTTTTATAAGTGTCAACCTATCAGCATTGTCGGTGGAAAGGCGGATACGCTTATCTGTTATGATGCCACCAGCAGCACTAAATACCCGCTCAGACAGAACGCTGGCGGCAGGGCAGGCCAGCACCTCCAAGGCGTAGAGTGCCAGTTCATACCACGTGTCCAGCTTGGACACCCAGTAGTTGTAAGGCACAGAGGGATCATTGAGGACGCTGACACGGTCTGCTACGTACTCCTTCACCATCTTCCAAAACTTTTCCCTCCTTGTGACACTAGGCTGCGCATCAGGGTGAGGGTGCTGGCGGGGTGTCATGAAGGTGTCCCACGCCTTGGAGAGTGTTGCCCTGCCTTTCTCGGAACTGCTGTGTGCTCCCCTTTTCTCCCCTTCTCGGTTGGCCAAGGTAGCACGTACTCTGCCGCCAGCGTTGTCAGATGGAAAATTTTGGAGCAATTTTTCGACAAGAACCTTCTGGTATTGCAACATTTTGCTTGTCCTCTCCACCGGAGGAATGAGAGATGAGAAATTCTCTTTGTAGCGGGGGTCCAGAAGGGTGAACACCCAGTAATCCGTGTTGTCTAAAATGCGTACAACGCGTGGGTCACGGGAAAGGCAGCCTAACATAAAGTCAGCCATGTGTGCCAGAGTACCAACAGTCAAGATTTCGCTGTCCTCACCAGGAGGATGACTCTCAATCTCCTCATCCTCTTCCTCCTCTTCTGCCCACCCACGCTGAAGAGATGGAACTAAAGTTCCATGGCTACCCTCTGTAGCGGAGGCAACCGTGTCTTCCTCCTCCTCCTCCTCCTCCTCCTCCGCCTCCTCCAATTGTCGCTGAGAAGACGAAGTGAGGGTGCTCTGGCTATCACCTTGTGTAAGCTCTTCCTCCCCCATTTCCACCTCTTCCACATGCAAAGCGTCGGTTTTAATTGTGAGCAGCGAGCGTTTCAGTAGACACAGAAGTGGGATGGTTACACTGATAATAGCGTTATCGCCGCTCACCATCTGTGTCGATTCCTCAAAATTGCGTAAAACCTCACAGAGGTCTGACATCCATTCCCACTCCTCACTTCTGATTACAGGAAGTTGAACGGAGAGGCGACGACCGTGTAACAGCTGGTACTCCACTACTGCCCTCTGCTGCTCACAAAGCCGGGCCAACATGTGGAAGGTGGAGTTCCAGCGCGTGCTCACGTCACACAGCAGCCGGTGAGCTGGCAATTGTAAGCGCTGCTGCAGCTTCAACAGGCCGGCTGAAGCTGTTGATGACTTACGGAAATGTGCACACACGCGGCGCACCTTGGTCAAGAGATCATGCACATTGGGGTAGGTTTTTAGAAATCGCTGCACCACTAAATTAAATACATGCGCTAGGCATGGTACGTGTGTGAGCTTGCCGAGCTCCAAAGCCGCCACCAAGTTACGCCCATTATCACACACAACCATGCCTGCTTGCAGGTTGAGTGGCGAGAGCCACTGCTCGGTCTGGTGACTAATCCCCTGCAACAGCTCTGAGGCCGTGTGCTGTTTGTCCCCAAGGCAGATCAGCTTCAGCACGGCCTGTTGACGCTTCCCCACTGCAGTGCTACACTGCTTCCAGCTACTGGCTGATGGGGGAGTGGCGGTGTGTGTAGAGAATTCGGAGGTGGAAACGGAGGAGGAGGAGCCAATAACGTAGGTGCTGGCGGAAACCCTGATGGAGGTAGGGCCCGCAATCCTCGGCGTGGGTAGCACCCGTGCCATCCCAGGGTCCGAGTCGCTCCCAGCCTCCACGACATTCACCCAGTGTGCCGTCAGGGAAATGTAGCGTCCCTGGCCACAAGCACTTGTCCATGTGTCAGTCGTTAAGTGGACCTTCCCAGTAACTGCGTTGGTCAGGGCACGGGTGATGTTACGGGACACATGGTGGTGTAATGCGGGGATGGCACACCGGGAAAAGTAGTGGCGGCTGGGGACCGCGTACCGAGGGACAGCTGCTGCCATCAGGCTGCGGAAGGACTCAGTGTCCACAAGCCTAAATGGCAGCATTTCGATGGCCAGTAATTTGGAAAGGTGTGAGGTTAGTGCTATGGCCTGTGGGTGGGTGGCTGGGTACTTTCTCTTGCGCTCAAATGCCTGGGGTAACGACATTTGGACGCTGTGCTGGGACAGGGAAGTGGATGTGGTCGCTGATGGTGCTTCAGATGCTACAGGTGCAGGGCGGGAGGTATGCGGGCCTGCGCCTTCGACAGGCGATTGGCCGGCACCGAAAACAGGGGAAGAGGAGGCAGTGGTGTGGCCTGCAGACACAGATGGGCGATCCAGGCGTTCCTCCCACTTACTACGGTGCTTGGATGCCATGTGTCGGATCATGCTGGTGGTGGTGAGGTTTCTAGTGTTCATGCCTCGGCTCATTCTGGTGTGGCACAGGTTGCAAACTACAATTCTTTTGTCGTCCGCACTTTCCTTAAAAAAACGCCATACCGCGGAACACCTACCCTTTGGCAAGGTAGATTTACGCAAGGGGGTGCTCCGTGGAACATTTGCGGGCCGGTTTGGTGCGGTCCGCCTTCTTTCTGTAGCCACACCACTGCCTCTTCCAGCCTGTTGCGGTGCTGCAGATGGCTCACCCTCAGGACTGCTGTCATCGCTCGGCTCTACACCTTCCCAGGTGGGGTCAGTCACCTCATCGTCCACCAAGTCCTCCTCCACTTCCTCACTCTGATCATCCTCCTCAAGTCTTGATCCCACCACATACTCAGTCATTGACAACTGTATAACATTCTCCTCAACAAGGTCTTGAGACGGAAATAGTGGTTGATTTAATGGCAACTGTGTCTCATCATCATCATCATCATCCACTACTTCCTTTGACCTTAAATGCCGTTCACATCTGTCATCTTCTTGTGATTGGGTAGCCTCTAGAGGTTGTGAATCAGGGCACAAGATGTCATGTTCCTCTGCAAGCGTGCTTGGAGAGAGGGTCAAATGAAGGATTGGTGATGAGACGAGCTCCTCACTATATCCCAGTGTGGGATCACTTCTTTGACCAGACCGTGTATGGTGGGAGGAAGGATGATCAGAGTGAGGATTATGTTGACCAGACTCTTGGCTACTGAGAGTGGACTTGGTGGAAGACAGGGTGGTGCTTAACCGACTGGAAGCAGTATCAGCTGTCATCCAACCGACCACCTGTTCGCAGTGGTCGGACCTCGAGAGTGATGTCCTGCGACGCCCTGTAAAATTACACATGAAGCTAGGTATGGTGGATGTCTGTCTTTCTTGTGCTCTGGCACCAGGCACAGTTTCTCCGCGTCCTGACCCGCGCCCTGAACTATCAGGATCACGTCCACTTCCCCGTCCCTTTTTACCCGCCTTCTTCATCTTACACGGAATATGTGACTTTAATATTTGAGTTTGAAAACTTAACAGTATTTCTTATTATTCTGCAACTGTGCAGAGTACACAGAATAGGCTGTTAAACGGCGGTGAAACACACTGAATGGAATAAGTGACTTTAATATTTGAGTTTGAAAACTTAACAGTATTTCTTATTATTCTGCAACTCTGCAGAGTACACAGAATAGGCTGCTAAACGGCGGTGATACACACTGAATGGAATATGTGACTTTGATATTTGAGTTTGAAAACTTAACACTATTTCTTCCTATTCTGCAACTCTGCAGAGTACACAGAATAGGCTGCTAAACGGCGGTGATACACACTGAATGGAATATGTGACTTTAATATTTGAGTTTGAAAACTTAACAGTATTTCTTATTATTCTGCAACTGTGCAGAGTACACAGAATAGGCTGTTAAACGGCGGTGAAACACACTGAATGGAATATGTGACTTTAATATTTGAGTTTGAAAACTTAACAGTATTTCTTCCTATTCTGCAACTGTGCAGAGTACACAGAATAGGCTGTTAAACGGCGGTGAAACACACTGAATGGAATATGTGACTTTAATATTTGAGTTTGAAAACTTAACAGTATTTCTTCCTATTCTGCAACTGTGCAGAGTACACAGAATAGGCTGCTAAACGGCGGTGAAACACACTGAATGGAATATGTGACTTTAATATTTGAGTTTGAAAACTTAACAGTATTTCTTATTATTCTGCAACTCTGCAGAGTACACAGAATAGGCTGTTAAACGGCGGTGAAACACACTGAATGGAATATGTGACTTTAATATTTGAGTTTGAAAACTTAACAGTATTTCTTATTATTCTGCAACTCTGCACAGTACACAGAATAGGCTGTTAAACGGCGGTGAAACACACTGAATGGAATATGTGACTTTAATATTTGAGTTTGAAAACTTAACAGTATTTCTTCCTATTCTGCAACTGTGCAGAGTACACAGAATAGGCTGTTAAACGGCGGTGAAACACACTGAATGGAATATGTGACTTTAATATTTGAGTTTGAAAACTTAACAGTATTTCTTATTATTCTGCAACTCTGCAGAGTACACAGAATAGGCTGTTAAACGGCGGTGAAACACACTGAATGGAATATGTGACTTTAATATTTGAGTTTGAAAACTTAACAGTATTTCTTCCTATTCTGCAACTGTGCAGAGTACACAGAATAGGCTGCTAAACGGCGGTGAAACACACTGAATGGAATATGTGACTTTAATATTTGAGTTTGAAAACTTAACAGTATTTCTTATTATTCTGCAACTCTGCAGAGTACACAGAATAGGCTGTTAAACGGCGGTGAAACACACTGAATGGAATATGTGACTTTAATATTTGAGTTTGAAAACTTAACAGTATTTCTTCCTATTCTGCAACTGTGCAGAGTACACAGAATAGGCTGTTAAACGGCGGTGAAACACACTGAATGGAATATGTGACTTTAATATTTGAGTTTGAAAACTTAACAGTATTTCTTATTATTCTGCAACTCTGCAGAGTACACAGAATAGGCTGTTAAACGGCGGTGAAACACACTGAATGGAATATGTGACTTTAATATTTGAGTTTGAAAACTTAACAGTATTTCTTCCTATTCTGCAACTGTGCAGAGTACACAGAATAGGCTGCTAAACGGCGGTGAAACACACTGAATGGAATATGTGACTTTAATATTTGAGTTTGAAAACTTAACAGTATTTCTTATTATTCTGCAACTCTGCAGAGTACACAGAATAGGCTGTTAAACGGCGGTGAAACACACTGAATGGAATATGTGACTTTAATATTTGAGTTTGAAAACTTAACAGTATTTCTTCCTATTCTGCAACTCTGCACAGTACACAGAATGTGCTGCTAAACTGCGGCGAAGCACACTGAATGGAATATGTGACTTTGATATTTTAGTTTGAAGACTTAACAGTATTTCTTCCTATTCTGCAACTCTGCACAGTACACAGAATGTGCTGCTAAACTGCGGCGAAGCACACTGAATGGAATATGTGACTTTGATATTTTAGTTTGAAGACTTAACAGTATTTCTTCCTATTCTGCAACTCTGCACAGTACTCAGAATGTGCTGCTAAACTGCGGCGACGCACACTGAATGTAATACGTGACTTTGATATTTTAGTTTGAAGACTTAACAGAATGTGCTCTAATCTGCAACTTTGCACACTAAACAGAATGTGCTCTAATCTGCAACTTTGCACACTAAACAGAATGTGCTCTAATCTGCAACTTTGCACACTAAACAGAATGTGCTCTAATCTGCAACTGTGCACACTAAACAGAATGTGCTCTAATCTGCAACTTTTCACACTAAACAGAATATTTTTTTTTTTTTTTTTTTGTTTTTTTCCCCCCACAGAAAATAACCTACTGCCCCCACACACAGTAGTCCTAAAAAGGACTTTTGGTTCTTTTTTGTCACAATTTTTTTTTTTTCTCCCTACACTGCCTTTCCCTTCCTATCCTCAGCTCTCCCTGGCTCAGACTGAGCCGAACTCGATGGTCAGGTGCTATACAGCACCTGACCACGGGTTCTGGCCAGCCAATCAGTGTAATGCCAGCAGCCAACATGGCTGCTGGCATTACACCGATGTCAGAGCCTCCCTGCACGTTTATTGGCTGCGCAGCAGCCGCAAAACGTGCGGGGAGGAGACCCGAACATGGCGGGCGAGCACATGCGGTACTCGTACGAGTACCGCCATGTGCCGAGCACAGCGATGCTCGAGCCGATCCGAGCATCGGCCGAGCATGCTCGCTCAACACTAGTCTTCACTAACCTCTGCTCAGTCTCTAATATTTCTAATGCTCCCTATCCCCTCTCTGACCACCACCTCCTCACTGGAAACCTCTTCATACCATGTAAATCCATCCCCTCCACCGTGATCAAGAGCATGCGGAGAAATCTGCATACTCTTGACCTGCAACAATTTTCTGCTTCCCTGCAACTTCTTCTCAACCCCATCCTCACACTTGCTTGCCCAGAACAAACTACTGCTCTGTACTACAGCACTCTCACAACAGCCCTTGACACAGCTGCACCTGCAACTCTACATCACCCCCGCACAACCCCACTACAACCCTGGCACACAAGACAAACGCGATACCTCCAAAGGTGCTCACGCCCTGCCGAAAGGCACTGCAGGAAATTGCACTCATACACTACAAATTCATTCTCTGTTCTTATAGCTGTGCACTCTCCCTGGCCAAACAGTTATACTTCTCCTCTCCAATTTCTAATCTTTCTTCAAACCCAAAACACCTTTTCTCAACCTTCAAGTCACTTCTACGCCCACTAATGCAAAACCCTTCCAAGATCTCACCACCCACTTCAAGGACAAGATCGACTCCATCAGACATGATATCTCATCACTTCCACTCCCACCCAGCCAGCTTAGCCCCTCCACCTCCCCCACACACTCACTAAGCTCCTTCTCACCAGTCACCGAGGACAAAGTTTCCCTTCTCCTCACTTGCTCAAACCTAACCACATGCCCTCTTGACCCAATCCCATCTCAACTCAAGAACGTTCACCTCTACTAACACTACCCCTTACTCACTTATTCAACCTCTCTCTATCAACTGGCACCTTCCCATCCTCTTTCAAACATGCACTAATCACACCCATTCTAAAGAAACCCTCCCTGGACCCAAACTCACTGTCAAACTACCGGCCAATTTCCCTACTCCCGTTCCCCAACAAACTCCTTGAGCATCTCTCGTATAACCAGCTCACTAAATTCCTCTGTTCCAATTCCCTGCTTAATCCCTTTCAATCTGAATTCCGTCATCATCACTCCACCGAGACTGCCCTCACTAAAGTGGCCAATGACTTCCTCTCTGCCAAGTCAAAAGTCTACTACTGTAACGGTTTTGTAGGACACTCAGACCAGCAGGTTAGAATAAAACACAGTTTTATTAAAAGACAAGAAAGACTGCCCTCTATAGGCAATACAGAATAACGGAAATGAAAAGTGATGTACAGATGCCTTCTTAGGCCCACTATACAGAGAAATAAATATATACTGTTACAGGACAGGCATAAGTAACATACAGGGTACTCAATGGTTAAAGTACATAGAAATCAATCAGTCTCTGTTGTGGTGTGTTTGACATGCCCATAAAGATGGTAAAGAAGCGATAAGTGGTGCTAGATAAGAAAACACCAGTAATAGAGCAGGACAGAGACTACTGCTTATGCTGAGCAGGGAACTGAGGCCAAAATACTCTGCAAGAGCTTAATGAGCTAGAGCCACTAGCACCCCACCCCAGGAACTAAGGAGCGTAGTCAGACGGGCCAAGTCGGTACACAGGAAGCAGGAACACTGGAACACAGCTACACAGCAACACTGGCTCAGGAACACCACGAAAGGGCACCTGACAGTGCCAAAGGCCGGGTATAAAAGGCCATACTGGGCGGGCCAAACAAGCTCAGCCAATGGGAGTGCACCACAGCAAAGAGTGACAGAGGAAGATCACGGGCACCATGATAACTACTCCCTACTCATTCACTTGGACCTGTCAGCTGCCTTTGACACAGTAGATCATCCACTCCTCCTCCAAGCCCTCTACTCTATAGGTCTCTGTGACACTGCCCTCTCTTGGTTTTCATCATATCTCTGCAACCGCTCCATCAGTGTGTACTACTCTGGCTCCACCTCCCCACCCCTCCCACTGTCTGTTGGAGTGCCTCAGGGCTCAGTCCTTGGCCCCTTGCTCTTCTCAATCTACAATGCATCCCTGGGCAAACTAATAAACTTGTTTGGGTTTCACCATCATCTCTATGCTGATGACACTCAAATCTATCTTTCCTCCCCAGACCTCTCCCCTTCCCTCCTGTCCCAGGTATCTGACTGTCTGCTGTGTCTTCCTGGATGTCCTCCCATCAACTCAAACTTAACCTTGGAAAAACCAAACTAATTATCTTCCCTCCCTCTCCTAACAGCCCTACCCCAGATAGATAAATACTATCACCAAGAACCAACCATTCCCTGGACCACTGCACTCAACAGCACTTCTCTCCCCCACCCACTGACAGGCAGCTTATGTGGCAGGAGAAACTTGCACCTAACAACATGTACACCTTCGGTATCCTACCCACCTTCCTCTAGAATGTAAGCTTTCACGAGCAGGGCCCTCTGATCCTTCTGTTCTCCACATATGTTTTATACTATTTAATATCTGTATATGTCTATCCCCTATTGTAAAGCACTGCGGAATATGTTGGCGCTATAAAAATAAAGATTATTATTATTATTACTATAATTGCTTTGAAATGCATTCCGTACTCCTCTGGCACTCAAAGGATTAAGCATAATGCATTATTTAGGAGAGCTTGACATTGCATAATGCTCACAATAGTAAATGTCAGGAATAGCACTGCCTGCAAACGCCAAAATAAAATAACAAATTTGTGTTGCGATGCGTTGGATACCTCTCTGGCACCCAAAGGGTTGAAAAAAAATCTGTAATAATATTAAAATTAAAGAATCTCCCAGAAATTTGAGTACACATGTTTTATTTCACAAGAAAATAATTAAGATGCATTTTTTTCATTAAGAAAAAAGGAATGTTCCTTTAACCCTATGAGTGCAAGAGTGGTATGTTATGCACTGCAAAGCAATGTGTTGCATATCTCTCTGGGACTCAAAGGGTGAAAAATGCATTAACCCTCTCACAAAAAATATAATTTTCTGCTGTAATGACTTTCAAAATGTTTCCAGAATACTCTTACAATATTCCTTCCATAATACATGTTTAAAGGGGAACATTCACCTCTTAAAACATTTTTGCCATAGGTTTAGTTAATAAAGTAGTATTAGGAAAGGTGTTTTTTTTTTATTTACGTACTTTTAAAGATATTTAATCTTCAAGCTATGCCGTTCAGCATAATGCAGCACGCTGAATCTCCGGCACATTGCTTCACTTCCTAATTCTCCTCCCACCTCCCTCCCAGCTGCCCCAG
The DNA here is from genome assembly GCA_037306005.1 of Rhinophrynus dorsalis. Taxonomy (NCBI): domain Eukaryota; kingdom Metazoa; phylum Chordata; class Amphibia; order Anura; family Rhinophrynidae; genus Rhinophrynus; species Rhinophrynus dorsalis. The sequence goes on from CM074723.1 coordinate 224,610,487, forward strand.
GGAGCACGTTCACGCTTCCCTTCGGCGTGGTGTGAATGGCTTCTATCATTACATCAAGCTCTGGTTAGCATCATACTGAGGTTGCAACTCCTTTATTAACTGAACCTATGGTAATACATTTTTAAGAGGTGAATGTTCCCCTTTAACATCCCCTGACAAGGGAACTTTATCTACAGGAATCATTTGTTTAAAGGAACACTAACACCTACCAATTCGATGGTGTTGTATACTGTACATGTAAATCCCATGCACACTATACTACCATCTGTAACAATTCTTAGTATGGTGATTGTGGCCTAAAAATATTTTGAATCTATGCATACTCATTTTTATTGGATACAATCCTAGAACAATTTTCAGACAATAAATAAGAAAAAAATATTCAGGGCTTTCCAAATGGTTAAAAATCAGATTGTGAGAACTACACATCCTTTAGCTTCAACAAACATGGTTTATGAAAAAGTGATGCCGTGTTAGCCATGGAAAAATGAGACTGGTTGAGTAAAAGTGATACCGTAAAATCTCAGGTATAATACGCACCTGTGTATAATACGCAGGTGTATATTATGCCTAAGATTTTAGGTGAAAACAAGAGTGCCTATGTATAATACGCACCCTTGTTTTCCCCCTTGTTAAAAAAAAAATATAGTGTTAGCAGACCTGTGATACACAGGGCATTACCATTGGCTGGAGACGAAAGGTCCTGTAAGCCCAATTGAAGGAAGCGGGCGGCAGGGCGGCAAGTACAAGAAGTTTTGCCTTCTCTTCGGCAGTTCACTTGCACAAAAGTAAGGTTTATCTTCAAAGCGGAGCACCGGGGGAGGGAGGGAAGAGGTCTGCTAACACTATATTTTTTTCATTGTAAAAACTCTTGTGTGTAATACGCACCCCCCACTTCACATAAGGTGAAGTGGGGTAAAATTGTACGTATTATACCCGAGATTTTACGGTACATTTATTGTCTAGGTAACTTTAGAGTACAAGCTTTCAAGATAACATGCCTGATGGAGAGATTCAAGTTGTCTTGAATGCTTGCACTCTAAGGTTACTCATTCAGCCAATAAATGTATCACTTTTACTCTACCAGTCTCCAGACATGGTATGGATTTCTTCAACAAGGTCACATGCTCTGAAACACACTGAGGTTTATATCATGATATACTAAAAGGTACTGTGAATGCAATGGCATAAAGGACTAAGGGGAAGCTAATACCACTGTTTTTAATCTTTCTACATATTTCTCAGTTAATTATTCTGCTTTAAACAAACACAAGGGGTCATATATTAAGAGGAACTGAAATAATTATGGGGTAAAACAATTGCACCATAAAGGAAAAACAAATACATTGAGTAAAATGGGACTTTTGAACCCCAGAACACTAGAGAAATCTTCAAAGTACTGCAAAGCATTTTATTGGAGCCCTCTCCAGCATTCAAAAGGTTAAACTTATGGAAATATAAACATTTCCTCTATAGTACAGTTGATTTGCCCTAAAAATGCTCCAGTTCTTCTTACATCAGATTCAGTGTTTGTTTAGATCAAAAGATTTAAAGGAGAAATGTGAAAAAACACTAAAAGCAGTGGTATTATTTTCAGTTTAATCCTTTATTACCATACTAGTTTTAAAGCCAGTGTACACAGGTCAACACTGGCGGCACTGAAGTCATGTGCAGTACTGACTGCCCGAATGTGCTGCGGCTAATACAGAGAGGGGCACTCCAAATTCAGACCGAAGTCCACTCTGCACACCTTCCTGGAACCAAGCACAGAGAGGACTCCGGTCTAAATTCGGAGTGCCTCGCTCCGTATCAGCCACAGCTCGGGAAGTCTCTACTGTGTATGACTGCAGCTCCCGCAGCTGTCTCTACTGCGCATGACTGCAGCTTCCGCAGCTGTCTCTACTGCACATGACTGCAACTCCCGCAACTGTCTCTACTGCGCATGACTGCAGCTCCTGCAGCTGTCTCTACTGAGCATGACTGCAGCTCCCGCAGCTGTCTCTACTGCACATGACTGCAGCTCCCGCATCTGTCTCTACTGCGCATGACTGCAACTCCCGCAGCTGTCTCTACTGCGCATGACTGCTTTGTGACAAACATTTTACCAAATTATTATATAGGATGTTTCTTTATCCACTACACACCCCATTCCACACACTGGGTCCCCCCACCTATTTTATATCCACCCCATTGAGCCCTTCCACTGCATGACAATTAATCACTTCAACTAGCACTGCCCACCTCAGACAATACCACTATGGTGAAAAGGCAGAAACATAATAGTATTTTATGCCTGTTTTTTCTATGTAATATTCCAATCTATTTATGTTGCAACCAATGTAACTCTATCTAAATAATATAGGTGGTTTATATAAAAGGGAAAACACTGTGTTCTGCTTAGTAAAATTGGCAAAACTGTTATATATGTGTATAATAAATAAAAAAATAGCCCATATCTACCTTTCTAGAGGTTAAATAAGTTTAGCCAAATGTCATTCCCTCCTTCATAATGATGAGTTCATTTTTATTATTTGTTAAATAGTTCATCAACCTATAAACATCTGCAGTATTGATTTATACTTCACTCACTCATCTCCATTGCTAAAATTGTTATGTTATGCCAAGAAACGTCTTCTCTGTCCAAAGGCCTGGCTGTCATCAATGCTCCTGTGGTGATATCAATATAGAAATATCTTCCAGGATCACTGTCTCTGTCAATGGAATACCTGCAATAAATACATTAAAACGTGAACAAATCACTTCTTGTTTAATCAGTTATATTAACACTTATCCATGGTTCGGTTTTGTAAAGTATTAAACTTCTGGATAAGTATACCACCTGCAGAATCAGGGAAATCCTTAATCCTCAACTTTTAACTCTCTTGGAACCTGAAATTATATTATTTCTTATACATGGAAAGATATTAAGTTAAAAGTACATTATCCAGTCAGTTTTCAAATTGAGTTTTATGTAACAGTACTAAATAGAAATTATTGCATTTTGATAAATCTGTGTTCAAAATGAATTGCTTTCAAAACTAAGTCTAATATTTCTTTAATTTGCATTTTATCAAGATGATTCTTTTTTTATCAGATGCATTTCCCAGTACTTGTGACTATTAAAATTCAATCTTGATGCAAAATTAGAGTTTTAACAGAATTCCGTTAGCGTTAGCATTAGTCACTGTAAACTGGGGATTAAAAGGCAACCACACAGAAGCAGTGCACGTTTACACTTTTTCCTGAGTTTTGTTAACTACTATTATTTCAGTCAGACACTTAAGTTTAGAAACATTTAAAGGGATAGTAATGTTTCATAATAAAAGCAGCTCTAATTAATCATCATAGTATTTGGACTTTCAAGAGTGTTATTTCAATTCTGTCAGAATTGTAGTTCAAGAGTAATTCAATGATAAAGTATCCCCCTCCCGCCCCTTTTACTGATGTAACACTGCTCAGCCAGAGCAGAAGGGAGGTGCCCAGGTAGGCTGCAGAGAGGGACAATCTTCAATTAAGATAAGGGAAAAAGCTGAAAAGCTTGTCAAGGGGGGCAGGGCTTTCATTGTTCTCATAGGAAGAAGAATGTCCCCTGCTGTTATCTGTCTGGTCTATGGAGTGCATTCCACATCTGGGGAGAGATGGCTTACACTAGGTAAAAGGGGCAGGGCGGATTTGCTTGTGAATATCTCTCAAACCATAAAGGTTTGAGAGATAAAACTTATATTGTTCTACATGTTTTTTAATGCCTACAAAATACAATAAAGATAAAATTAAGTATTACTATCTCTTTAAATACATTTCAGTAGGAAATATAATGTTCTGGTGCAAACATTCAAAATTTAATGTAACTGGGCAATTCAATTCCAGTGAATAATGTCTTAATTTGTATTAATAAATCAGTTTATAAAAACAGTTGCTATTTCTGTATATAAAATAATAAAAAAAAACTTTTTTGATGAAATATAAAGTACAGTGCACCCATCTAAGATGTATTACACTAGAATACTACTATTACTACCACTAATAAAAATAATAATAATATAAATAGTAATAAGCTCTTTTTGGCAGGGACTTCAGTACCATTTGTTTCAATCATGTTCTTTATGTCATTGTAGGTTTGCACCCCTATTTTGTACAGCACTGTGGCATATATTAGCGGTTAACCCGTTGAGTGCCAGAGGGGTACGCAACGCATTGCAAAGCAATGCGTTACGTACCCCTCTGGCACTCAAAGGGTTAAGAAATAAAGGATAGTAATAATAATAATAATAATGGTATCCTGAGATTCTACAAGTTAATTTTAATGCTCTTTTATAAAACCTTGGTAATGGGAAAGTGCAACTCCTCCTACAAGTAACCACTAGGCCAGTTGTTCTCTAACCATCAACTGTTGTTATGAATATTGAAGCAGAGATTGGAGACAATGCTATGTGTCTCGAGCAAATTAGGATAGCAGATGTTAAGTTCTAGCAACTGTGTTGTTGATTCATCAAGGTCAATAAATGCAAATTAATAGGCTGGAAAATAGCAAAATAGTACACAATTAGTTGAACTGTATATCATTATTTATATATTTCTACATTATTTCACTTGCTAAGAATTTCTTGCTTATTTTTTATCAGCACATTTTTATTTTTGCTGACATTTGAAGGTCAGCTTTCAGCATTGAGATTAGCAGACTTAGACTATATTAATCACTAATGCCAAGCTACACAGGCATTACCTTTGTTCTGAATTCCCTATTTTCTCAATTAATATTAAGACTTTGTACTCATATTTCTCCTTCTTGACTAGTCACTGGAAAATCTCTATAACTGAGCCAAACACCACTAAGCCTTGGAATACAGATTACAAAATCTGAGAATATAAGAATTTGAAAATTCTCATGTTTCAGACTCTAATTTATTTAGTCAGTTATGTTTTTTTATTGCCATACTTGATCATATTAAAATAATGATAATGACATTTGCTTCTATCATTTAGTATATTAAAATATACATATGTTTATGTAATACCTCCACCTTGTGTAAAATATTTTATGACAAACAGCCTATATCTTTCTGAGTACTATAGCTGTGCAATAAACATTTTAATCATTGTATAATAAGCAGTCATTCTATAGTCATAAATAATAACATTGACCTGTCATCTTAAGATATGTTTAACAATTTTAAATGAGAACTAATAACTGCCTATATATTGTGTCAGTCATTTGCTTCTAATATAAATAGTTTTTGAGAAAATACCATTGAATTGATGGTGGCACGGTCAGGCATATTATACTAATTATGTGCTAGGCCAGTGTTACTACACTGTGAGGCTGATATAGTAGAGAAATTGTGGGGCAAACCAAATGCACCATAGGGGACAAATAAAGACTTGCATTAACCCTTTGAGTGCCAGAGTGGTACATAATGCATTGCTTTGCAATGCATTCTGTACCACTCTGGCACTCAAAGGGTTAATTTAAATTGGGTGTTTAACCCATTGATTGGTAGATAAATGTCCAACACATTGATTCAAAATGTATCAAAGATTTCTCTAGCATTAGTGGTTAAAAGCCCTATTTATATCAATTGGAATTATTTTGTATTTGTCCCCTATGGTTCAGTTGGTTTACTTCAGAATTGCTTTTATGAAGTGAATTAGCCTTATTGTGTTATGAGCCTACCCATTGAAGTCAATTCTAATAGTACAGTGAGCATTACTTTTGCCTTTAAACTGAACTAATTAGCATTACGTGAAGGGAATTAACATAAAGTGTCACATTGTGTCATCAAAACATAAAGGATAAATTCCCAAAATAAATTAGCTCATATAAATGACCAATGTAGTACTCAGGCAGATTTAATTCTCTGTTAAAGTAAAGTTTTCTTACTTTGACAGGTGCAATTTAAAGGGATAGTAATGTTTCATAATAAAAGCAGCTCTAATTAATCATCATAGTATTTGGACCTTGGAGAGTGTTATTTCAATTCTGTCAGAGTTGTAGCTCAAAAGTAATTTCAATTACAAAGTATCCCCCTCCCGCCCCTTTTACTGATATAACACTGCTCAGCTGCAGAGCATCAGGGTGTGTCCAGGTAGACTTCAGAGGGGTACAATCTTCAATTAAGATAAGGGAAAAACCTGAAAAACTTGTCAAGGGGGGCAGGACTTTCATTGTTCTCATAGGAAGAAGACTGTCCCCTGCTGTTATCTGTCTGGTCTTACAACCAGATTCCACATCTGAGAAGAGAAGGCTTACACTAGGCAAAAAGGGCGGGAGGGGGAAACTTTATCCTTCAATTACTCTTGAACCACAACTCTGACAGTATTGATATAACACTCTCCATGGCCCAAATACAATGAAGATTAATTGGAGCTGATGTTTTTGTGAAACATTACTATTCCTTTAAACTGTTGTTTTACATAGGCAGGTAATACTATGAACTAATAAATACGGAGATGAATTTATTAAATAAGTTTTGTCTATGTACATGATCCACACTAACGTATACTACTAAACTTGTGTTAAATAATGTATTCAGTTTTCTTTAGTAGTTACTGCATTGGGAGCATTTTATACACCCAATAGTATGCTAACCATCAAATCTGAATACAATTTTAATGTTACTGTAAGATGTCTATTCTGAAGCAGTACATATAAGATAGTAGCCAAGTTCTTGCATCTTTCACTACCTTTTACTGCATTCATTCAATTTCATTATGATAGAAAATGGGTGTGGTTTAAAAAATCTAATTCGGTAAAGAATGGTTATAACAAAGAAATGGTACAATAATCTGTTAGTATTAATTACTAAAGACATGTATATTGGCTATTTTAAATTGATTTATATACAGTATAATGCATTACATTTCCTAGAATATATATTTTTGTATACATTTTACAGTTGTTTACATACTACTTTCAATATTAATTTTACATTTAACAAATCATTTAAAAATATTTTAGTCCAATAGATCTTTTAATTTAGCCATAAAATAAGCCAGATAAGCACTAAGTATGAACATAACCATAAAACAATAAACATTACAAATCAGATACACTCAGGGGGCTGATATAAGCAGGAAGAAGTAAGCTCCAGCTGTAGAAAAGTTAACTTAAGCCAGTTTACCTTGGGTGGTTGTTGTTAATTTTGTATGAGTACAAATGTTTTATTTAGTGTAATATCCTTTATTTAGGTTCTACTGAGACCCCTACAGTATATATTTTATAGGTCGATGTTCTTCTATTCGTAAACTAATCTAGATACAGATCTCTGGGTTTAATTGTTTTATTTGTGTTGTAATGTTTGTATTATGTTTGTTTCTGTTGTATTTTTCCAAGCATGACTTTCTAATTGTGATTTACAGCTTAATATGCTATTTTGACATTAATAATAGTAAGTAGAAACATCAGTAATTAACCTCTATTTGTGTGGCATGTTAATGAATGCATTGGGGCTTTTCAGAGTACATGGAAGAATGGTTAGGTCAATGTAGCCATATTAGTCAACATGATTCATAAAGAGCAACATATTTTATAGTGCTACCATGGAGTAACACTTTGATCCTGTGCTTTATTTGGAGACCCTGAAACTGATTGAGGATAATGTACAACGAAGTATGGATGGATGAAAAGTTTCTTTTCCTTCCCATGGGAATTTCTGTTAAATATGAAAGATGTTTCTCCTTTCTGCAGAAGTTCTCATGGGAAGGCGACTCCTGCAAAAATATGAACATTTTTGGTCAGAACATTAAGCCCATGCACAATGATATTCATGCATATGTCATCACAGAGGTATATGTCAGAACATGCACACAAACACTCCAATAAGTATGCATTCACATGGACATTCACTCACCAACATCACAGTGGGAAGATGCCCATGGAAATTCCTATTTCTTAAGATGGGAACATTTTTCTACCCACCCTACTAAGAAGGATTGGAATCATTTTGGGGAAAATCAACTACACCATAAGTCTATATGAAAACTCCTATTGATTTAGCCACTTGAATACTAGACCTTTCTAGCATTCAAGGAGTTAAAATCCACATCTAAACCAAAATAATTTGCTACCGTTTAGCTTAGAAAAACAGTTTAATTGTTAATTGTCTAAAATTGAAAGATTGTTGCCTTCAAAATGTAAGCAGATTATACTACATTTAGTCTAGATTAGACTACATTTAGGGGATTAAAAGGTGATATCTTTCATCAGTGAGTTCTCATGGATTACAGGCAGAGAATATTATTCAGATACTATTAATAACAAGGGAGAAGTTAATAATAAAAATATCAAAGTATTTTACCAGGAAGAATACATCGAGATTGTCTCTAATTTTTAAGTATGTTCTGGGGAATAAATAATATACTATATGTTATATTTTAGAAGTTGGATTTATTGTTCAATTTTTATATTCAATTACTGAATTTAAATGATGGGTCATTACATCTTTGGAGTCAATGCAAGAAGATCTTTATTAATTCTCCGAAGCAGGGTTCAAGCATGATACTTTGAGATTTGGTATAAGGGAGCTATACGGTGAATGCACAGAAGATTATAGACACCCCCTAGTATTGATGCTTGGGAGATGTCTTTACAGATAAATGGACAGTTTAACGTAATAATGGCTGAAAGTTGTCTGCCAACTTATTGCTGTGGAGTTCTGACACCAGCACAGGAGGGGTTCCCTTTAAATTTGATGGACTCTTGAATTTGGTTATTTAATCCATTTTGAATGTATTCTAGCACGCCCAATAGAGTATTTAAACGTGACCTCAGCCATTTTTTCAGTTCAACATAGCTATTCAAGAAATGGCTAAAAGCCCAGAAAATACATAACACATGTTTATTGTTTATATTTTTTGTTCTATTTTTATTTACAGATTTGGATAATTTGGCAGACAGCTTGTCGATGTCTGTGTGGTAATTTCTTGTACTGAATGTGCTCCTGTATAGGTCTGTTGTGAAACTATGTATCTCATTGAGGCCTGGTTTATCATCATGACTTCCCCTAGCACCAGTTTAATCCTAACAATAACTCCATTTGAATTTTAGCTGTATGCTATTTGAAGCAGTTTTAGATATGGCATAATGCAATTTATTTGCATACTTATTTGTGTTTTCATTTATCATTATTTTCCTCAATAGATCATAAGGTGTGCAAGGTGGTCGGCTATCCCCAATCCCATGGAACCATGGTTCCATGTGTTTTATTCATTAATTTTGTGTACATGTAAATGTATTTATAATTGGCCAATAATTGAAATTTGCTTGCCCAACAATCTAAAGAGATATTATGTCAACCTACCTGATTGAGTTGTTAGTTGCATCTGGGTCACTTGCAGAAACAATCTGTATTGTGGTTCCGATATCTACATCCTCTGAAACTTCTACAAAATAAAAACTGGACTCAAATACTGGAGGTTCATCCACATCTTCCACGCTAATATGAACAGAAGTGGTATCACGGAATGGGCCAAGGTTCAGAAAACGTACTTCTAAGTGTGGGTTTGATCCCTCAATTTTTAGTGTATAGCTTTTCTTGTTTTCATAGTTCAGAGGCTGAAAAAAAATGCAAAAAGTTATTATTTATTTTATACAATTTTAAAATGTTAATATAATTTTACTTTGTGTAGACATTATTTTCTTGGAAACTGTATGTATAAAGAGGTACAATATTTTTCTGATAATAAGTCTTTTTAATTCTTGAACACCTCTTAGTAATAATAACCCTCACTTACCTGACAATGGACAGAAAATCCTAATGGTTCTTATCCATTTTGACATTGTGTCTATAAGAAAGTGTTCATTTAATCAATTCTAGATGTCAAGTTCATGGAGTCAAGCAGACAGAGTGTATATAAGCCTACTTAACCCTTTAAGGTCTATAGTGCTGTGCAAATCACTGTGAAGAAATTAATTACACACACCCCTCTGGTACTTAATTTATTATGATTACCATTTGGCGTGATCACAGTTTGAGGTCCTGCATCCTGTTAGCAACTGTCATGTCAGCCTCCATGGTCTAGACATCAAGACTGAATGAAGATAACATCTCTTGAACACATTCACAAGGGCAAAATTCATAGGCTGCATTAGGTATTTCTAGCTATAGAAAGGTAAGTATTCAGGGTTATTTTTAAGAGGTGCTAGTTCTTCTTTATATTGCTAGATTTCCCCCCTTTTTCTCCAGAGAATAACTGGAAACAAAACAGGCAATAATATTAGCTAGGATAGATGTACCAAAGACTAGCACAATACATAATGACCGCAGTGACACATCTACAAGGGTCGTAGGAGTTGCAGCTGTAATATTCTGTTTATTAACCCTTTGAGTTCAGAGGTGCTTACAACACACTGCATCTCAGTGTGTCACGTACCCCTCTGGCATTCTATGGTTTAATGAAATCGGTTATTATGTCATTTTGAAATTGTGGCTGTTTGTAAATATTGTGTGCACTACATTTTATTTGAACTAATTAACTCTGTATATTAAAACTAGTCTGTAGAAGCACTGTTATAGTTATAAGAGAAGATCTGCTTTTCTGTTGGGAATCAGTGTTATGAGTTTTCATTTTCCAGTCTGGTTTTAAGATTATTTTGTTGAACTCAAACTACATTTTGCTTCCTATATGGTGAGACTGATGTGCTAAAAAGAAGCACAGGAATTCTAGGGCACACCTACTGTACCACAGGGAATAGATACAACTTATCATTAAATAAAATTGGACTTTTAATCATTTAAAAACTAGAGAGGTCCCTATTTTATGAATTATTTCACTTCTTACTGCACAAGCCTTATTTTCACTGGATTACAACTGTGGATTAAATGTAGTGGAAAACATTTGTTCCCCACCTCCTCTGTGTCGTACCAATGGTTGTCTGGTTACCTTTCTTGGTTCACTGCCTGGCTTCTCTAGGGGGTGGTCATCTGACCTTCATCTCAGTTTCAACTGCAGCAAGACTAGCAGAGACCTTTACAACTTGCAAGCTTTGCACCCCAGAGTAGCTCTCAACATTTTCTGTGCGGAGGAGGAATCCATTACAGCACCCACCGATCCTGTCAAGGATTCAGGCACTGAGCTGACTAGAGAAACTGGAGATTTTTAGGGTCCGTAAGAATCATAAAAGGAGAAACATTGCCCTCCAGTAGGTGCCGCTATTCTTCAAGGGCAAGATTTATATCCAGACGTTCTCTGCTGCCAACATCAGAGTTTATTTTAGCTGAGGTAAATTGTCAGGAGAAACAGGAGCAGGGATGCAATTTCCCACTGTTTAAATCATTTTGAGAAAGAACAGCCCAGCCCCCACTTCAGAGGCATCAACTTCCACCATCAGCTTTTGGCTAGGATCCTGGTAGCAAAGGATTGTTCCTGTAGTGAACACCGTCTTTAATATCTGAAAAGCTGTCTCAGCTTCCTCTTTGGAGAACCTATCCACAAAGTCCCTTTACACAATTGGTACGTTGACCATGGCATTATCTTCAGAGATAGCTGAAACAGGGCAAGGCTTCTGAACTGTAGCAAGACAAGAGGCAAAACATGTATTTCCACAAGAAGTGAGCGCTTCTGAGGTCCAGTCGATAAACGAACTATGTTATCGGGGCCATGGTAACCCTAAAATCATGGGTGCAGTAGACGAGGGAATCACATCTAATTTCTCTCAGAGTTTAACTGGCCCACAGTGGCTAAAACCAGTTTGGTCTCTTCCCAAGGATTTTCCATCAATGTCAGTGACCCTCAATGCTTTGGGTTTAGTGAGCTTTAGTGGAGACCAGCCAAGCCAAGTACAGATGAATGGGAAGAACTGGAAGCAATGAGTCAGATTTAGAAAGTGGTATCCTTGACACTATAAAATTGGTCCCAGTCTAGTTGGGTAGGAACTGAACAGGTGACCTTTCTGACTGCAATATATACATAGTCCTAGTAATTTTCTCTGATTTTTCTCTGCATCAAGCTCGTGACAGAGAGAAAGAATTCCTCTAAGTCCCTTGGAATTTCCCTACAAGCCAGGACATCCTTTAGGTGTTTGTTGCGCCCACAGAGGAAAGTAGATTTCAAATCCTTCAGATTCCAATTCATATCATAGTCCAAGGTCTGGAACTCAATAGAGTACGAGTTAGTGAATGTATCCCTTGTCGCAGATCAACAGCATCCACTGAGGTGTGCCTAGGAATGTCATAGATGGACCGTAAAGTTGATAGGAAGGTGTTAGAACCCTCTAGGAGTACGAAGTTCTTTTCAACAAGGTGTGAAGCCCAGGCCAACATATTTCCCTTCACTTAGGAAATGTTAAATGCTATCCTTGATGAATAAGTAGAGAACACATGATGGAGGGTACGAAAGTGCAGTAAGTATTAGTTGAAAAACCTCCTTCACTCTGAAGGTGAACTAGGATATTTATTAGGTAGCACAATCTTGGGAGGGGTTTCCCATCTGGAGTGGCAGCGGAGGTACTGGGCCCTGAGGAGGTTATATGAGAAGCTGAGTCAGGAGATGGTGAGGGAGATCCCACGACAGAAGAGAGCAGCAGGTTAAGAACCACATCCAATTTTCTAGCTAAGGTCACCACTAGTAACGCATGAGCAGAAAGAACTTGTTCCTGTTGATCCTGCTGGGATAGGATTCTGCTTAGGTCCTGTGGGTCCATATTTGGTTATAGCCTGCTTTTTCTGTAAGAAATTCCTCCTCCACAAAGACAATGTTTGAGAGCAACGATGGGGTGCAAAGCTTGCGAGCGGTAATAGTCTCTGTGCTACCATTGCTGTGGTCAACACTAAGACAAAGGGGCTGGATGCAAGGAAAGATGACCACCCATTGGAAGAGCCAGGAAGTGCAACATGATAGTGTAGTATTGTGTTAGTAAAGTCCCACTACAGCCTCTACAGTCTGTACTCTAGCTTAGCTGCTAGGATTTGAATTTAACATTCTTCTTTGAAATACAGTACATTATCAACTTTAGCATGTATCTCTATTGTATACAGTACTGTGCAAAAGTCCTAGGAAGGTGTGAAAAAATTATGTAAAGTAAGAATGCTTTCAAAAATTGAAATGTTAATAATTTCTTTTTATCAATTAACAAAATGATAGTGAGTGAAAAGAAGAAAAATCTAAATTAAATCAATATTTGGTGTGACCACCCTTTGCCTTCAAAATAGCATCAATTCTTCTAGGTATATTTGCACAAAGTCAGGGATTTTGTAGTCAAATAGTTATGTGTATGATTAAACAAGTATACCAAACAAGTGATAATGATCATCAATTTAATTAGTGGGTTGAAACACAATAATTAACTGAAACAGAAACAACTATATAGGAGGAATAAAACTGGGCGAGGAACAAACAAACTCAGCTAACAAGGTGAGGTTGCTGAAGACAGTTTAATGTCAAAAGTCATACATCAATACAAGACTGAGCACAGCAACAAGACACAAGGTAGTTATACTTCATCAGCATGGTCTTTCCCAGGTAGAAATTTCAAGGCAGACAGATGGTTTCCAGCTGTGCTTTCCAAGCTCTTTTGAACAAGAAAAAAGAAATAGGCAACATTGAGGATAATAGAAGCAGTGGTCTGCCTGCAGCAGATGAAAGACACATCATGCTTACTTCCATTCACTATCAAAAGATGTCTGGCAGTGCCATCAGCTCAGAATTTGCAGTGGGATCCTGGTACACCCAGTGACTGTCTGGAAAAGTCTGGTCAGAAGTGGTCTTCATGGAAGACTTGCTGCCAAAAAGCCATAACCCCAACATGGAAACAAGGCCAAGCAACTCAACTCTGAAAGAAAACACAGGAACTGGGGTGCATAAAAATGGCAGCAGGTGCTCTGGACTGATGAGTCAAAATTTGAAACATTTGGCTGTAGCAGACAGCAGTTTGTTCACTGAAGGGCTGCAGAGCAGTACAAGAATGATTGTCTGCAGGCAACAATGAAGCATGATGGAGGTTTCTTGCATATTTGATGCTGCATTTCTGCAAATGAAGTTGGGAATTTAGTCAGAAATAATGGTCTCCTCAGTGCTGAGAAGTACAATATCCATCATGCATTACCAACAGGGAGACAATGTTGCACCGCTTATAATAATTGTTCTATATATGTGCAAGCACGCTAATATGTAAAACAATATTACTTTATTAGAAAAATATAACAACATGCTTGCCAATAAGTCCAAGAAATAAAGGATAAATAGGGTAACAGTTACAGAGTGGGTGCCAAGGATCTACAGATGATACATAAGATCTTACAGGTGATACATAAGATCAATGCGTTTCACGCGACAGTCGGTCTTATTCATGATCAAACACAGCCTTTCTCCAAATAACTGGCTGTATTTGAATTCAATATACAATCAGATTATCAGCACACTCCATTAATTAAACATGTTGATTGGTCAATCACCATTATCTACATGAACATTCACAGACACTTCTAATTACTCAAAGTTGAATTAAAGGCAAAGCCAATCCTTAATCACTCCATCCTTTCTGTAGTTCCAAACCTCCCCATTATCAATTTGTCTCTACATTGTTGTCACAACCGCAGACAAACTTCACATTATATCCATCTACTCTACCGCAATCATGCGTATTCTACTTATATAAGGAAACATCTTTTACTTTCTATAGACATTGTTAAATTATTAGAGAAACAAATGATTCCTTTAACTTATTGCTTTATAGGGCAATAATAACCATAAAAAGATCCATCTGCAACATAACACCCTTTAACATAAAAAGCAGAGGAAAGGATCCAATGAAAGAGACAAACATAATAAGTATCATGTTAATCAAATATGGAGTATAGAATGTGTAAAACAGTCATATTTCAATTACAAATATATATATTCAAAAAGGCTAAAAAAAACAAGTAAAAATATTAAAATGAAGATTATATGAGGATATGATGTTCTAAAATGTGAACCATCATTCTATCAACACATTAAACACCTATAAACACCATTGTTCTAATATGATATATTAAACATAACACATGACATCGTATTCCTTATTGAGGCCTTTAGGATGACGTGTATTAAGTGTGAAAATCCAATACACTTCACGTTTCAATAAAATTGCATCCAAGTTCCCTCCTCTTATACCTAAGCTGTTCCCCTCTATATCCTGTACTTTGAATGGCTCAAGATTCCTGGTATGTATTTCTTTAAAATGTGAAGAAATATTGGATCTGAATTCTAAGCTCCTTATATCGCTAAGGAATTCATTAAGACGTTCCCTCAATATTCTCAATGTCTTCCCTATATATTGTAACTTACAACTAGTACAACTAATCATGTAAACAATGCCTTTAGTGGCACAATTCACATAACTCTTCATACTGTAAGTTCTATGTGTTACGTAGGAGACAAAGTCTTTAGATACATTAATATAGTTACAACAATGACACCTTGAACTTCTGCATCTATATGATCCAATAGTTTTTAGCCACGTCACTTCTGGCTTCATTCTATGGAATAAACTTGGAGAGACCGAATTCAATATAGTTGGTGCCTTTCTGGAAACAAACTTGAAACCCTTAGACACCAACTGTTGTAACTTCTCATCACCACTCAGCAAAGGAATATGTTTTTTTACAATCTTAACTACCTCCTTATAATCCTTGCTGTATGGTGTAGAGAATACAACATTATCTAATTCTTTGAACTGCGGATCAATTTTAATTTTAATAAACTACAACGTTCTTTACTCTTGGCTATCTGATAAGCTCTAGTAATCAACCATTTTGGATATCCACGTGTCAAAAGTCTTTCTCCAAGTTCCTTAGAATGTTTCTCAAAAGATGCATCAGTCGAACAACTTCCCTGTAATCTTATGTATTGGCCAATTAGTACCTCCTTATCGTACGGAATGAGTGACAACTGTCTGCTCTTAAAAACATATTCCTCAGTGTATTCTTCCTGAAGATATCCGTGGATATAATCCCATTAATTGGATCACCTCTTAGGGTCAAATTAAGGAAATTAATAAATTCTGGACCTGACTGAGATAGATATCAAATTTAAATGATTATCATTCAGGTAGTACACAAAAAGATCTATGTCTTCTGCTTTCTCCCTCCACATTATCAGAAGGTCATCGATATAGTGACCAAAAAAAATAAAATAAAATAGATTCTCTAAATGGACTCTCATCTCCAAAGATGTGGGACTCCTCCCACCAACCCATATATAAGTTGGCGTATGAGGGTGCAAATTTCCCCCCATTGAAGTCCTGCATCTCTGGAGAAAATAGGTACCATCAAACATAAAGTAATTGTAAGTGAGCAGATAATCTACAGTCTGTAGAAGAAATTCTTTCAACTCAGGTGCATAATCGTTATATCGATCCAAGTGATAGTTAAGTGCCTGTAGACCAAGGTGGTGAGGAATGGCTGAATAAAGTGATCTAACATCACATGTCAGCCATAACAGGTCTGAAGACCATTTTACATTGGTCAGACGCCAGATTACATGTGTGCTACCTCTGAACAATCGTAGCACCATGGGCTGTAATAAAGAGTCTACCCATTGGCCTAATGGTTCATTAAGTGATCCAATACCTGACACTATTGGCCTGCCCTCTGGGTTCTCCATTGACTTATGAATCTTAGGAAGATGATGGAAAATAGGCACCAATGGGTGCTCAACTGTTAAATTCTCTACCTCCCTCTGACTCAAGATGCCCAACGATTGCCCTTTTGCCAATAGAGAGCCCAGAAGACAGGCAAAATCCTTTGTTGGATCAGCCCTTAAAGTCATATAGGAATCACTATCTGTTAGTTGTCATAAAGCTTCCAAGAGATATCTCTCTGCATCCAAAACTACAACAGCCCCTACCTTATCTTCTCCCTTTATTACGACTTTGTCATTCTTTTGTAGGGAAATAAGGGCCCTCTTCTCCAATCTAGTTAGGTTAGAGGTACTGGATTTTTTAATTTTATCTAATCTCACTAAATCATCTTCAATCAATTTTTGAAAATTATCTAGCACTTTTCCCCTACATCCAACTAAATAGAAAGTAGATCCCTTGGAGCTACATGTAACATTGGATGAACTAATGGGAGCTAAATCTAATGACCCAATAATATTATCTTGTTTGATGTTCACCAGGTCCATCAGGGTACATTGATCTCTGAAAGACATATAGGTATCATCAATTGATTATTTATATTAGAAGTATCTGTTGATGAGTTGTCAATAGATTCTGTCACATTATCCACAAAAAATTGCCTTCTTTCTGCCCTGACTCCACCTCTGACAAGGAGAGGGATCTCCACTTGATAGATGTGGTGCGTTGTCTAAAGTTTTATGTACATCACACTGAGTCTATCAGGCAATCTGAAGAGCTGTTCGTCATTCCTGAGGGTTCCAGGACAGGAAGACCTGCATCCAAAGTGACTATTGCTTCTTGGATCAAGTCCACTATTCGTAAGGCTTACAAGCTGAGGAAGAAGCCTGTCCCCTTTTGGGTCACGGCTCATTCTACTAGATTTATTGGGGCTTCTTGGGCTTACAAGAATCAGGAATCTGCTGATCAGTTGTGCAAGGCTTCCATTTGGTCGTCTGTGCACACCTTTTCAGAGCACTCTTGTGTTGATGTGCTGGCATCGGCTGATGCCAGCTTTGGGAGGAAAATCCTGGAGGCAATCTTGCCTGTCTAGGATCTTCTTTGGTTCTTGGTGCTTCCTTCAATTTTGAGCCCTGTTGGCTCTAGTTCAGTGTGCTGTGTAACAGTTTGAGGTGTTGTTACCCCTGTTCAGCGTCCATTGACACTTCAATGTTTTGTTGGGCTATCTCTGATCTGATGGTTCATATGTGGTTGGACATCCCAAAGTTACCAGTAACCTGTATTGGACGACAGAGAAAAGAGAATTTTAGTCTTACCTGTTAATTCCTTTTCTCTTAGTCTATGCAGGTTACTGGTCTCCCACCCTGTCAAGGAACCATGCTTGGCTCTCCTTTGCAGACCGTGGGGGGTCCTTCGGGGTTATGCTCACAGGAGTCTTCTTTCCCTTCCACTATCTAGTCAATATTTAGCGTATAAAATCTTTCTGGAGCTGGTTGGCTAGCTGCAGCCAAAGAGGGAAGGTAGGCTCCACCCCCTGCATACAATTCTAGAACTGTTCCTGTCTACAATTAAAGAGGCGGATCGCCTACCCAAAGTTACCAGTAACCTGTATGGGCTAAGAGAAAAGGATTAAACAGGTAAGACTAAAATCCTCTTTTTTGCTTCTCTGTGTTATTTAAAAATATACATCTCTGCTCATTTTCAATGGTCATATGACTAGTTGGCTAGAGTTTTTATTTAATGTAGCAAAATAATAAGTGCATAATATACTGTGCATTTTAAAGTTGTTAGTAAATGCATCTATAAAAGAAAAATAGTCATCTGTTGTTTTATTGTAAGCTGTCTATCATAGACCAATATATATAATCATCACTGGAGTGGCAATCTTGCAGCACATCATTCTTTAGTTACTTTAACACTGTGTATATTAGCAATTTTCCATCTGTCATGTGTAAAGATTCTTCTTCTAAGCTTAATTAGCATTTATGGATCATCAAGCACCGACTTAAAAAAATGTTCAGGTTTTATTGGTTTAGAAATAAACTAAGCTCTATTTTATTACAGTTTATAGTACACTCAAATGAAAATGTGTAGTGTGAAAATGCAAATATTGATAAAATCAGTCAAAATGTAGGCGATTAAGCTACAAAGTATCTCTAAACACATAAATGACAGTCTTTAAGATTTCTCATTGAAAAATGACATATTTATATCACATTACTTTCTAATTACATTGCTCACAAACTTCTTCATGTTACTAGCTAAATAAAATATTTACACATGAATTAAATTACAATATACTCCGGCACATTTGATAGCATGTGAACTATATGGCATTAAAAAGTCTTAAAATGTGACCAAATAATAAACTGTAATATTGCTGCCTTTGGGAATAGTTTTAGTAAAGGTGAGAAAATAAAATACTATCTTTAATGATTCTGAAAACAAAGTTACACGTTTATTTAAGAATATTTGCAGTTATAATAGTTTATCATGAACTCATCATTATGTACCTCTCTGTTGGAAGTTAGGTATTTGTGACTGCAATGTAACCTGTGGATTCCAAATTCATATGACCATAATGCTGTACTTAATAATTCTTATTGCAATGCTGGGAACTACATGGGTCATGAGTTATATCTCTCAATGCTGTCCATAACCTTTCAGAACAAAATTACAGGTTTAAAGGGGACCTACCACCTTTCCAAAACATTTCCTCCATACTGGCCACTATCTTGAAAGGACTGGAATTATTATTCATCTCCATTAATTTATTACACCTCCTAGGTGGAGACAGATTGGACAGAGAGGTGATTCTCTGGACATGTCTGGAATTAATTATGCAGCTTTATTAGAAAGGTCAGTAAACAAAGCTCTAATAGAATTGTATTCTCTAACAGCTAAACTAAAATTATCTAAGTCTTTGAAACTGATTAAAAAATAAAAGGCACCATGTATATGAAGTTTAAATAGGTACACATATTGAGACTAAAAGCTGTGTAGGTGACAGGTCTACTTTAATTGGTCTGGGTTTCACATTCAGTCAACTGAGGTTGTTGCTATAAATATTGATATCTCTGCAAATTAAACTGGCTTGCCCAGATGTTGCAAGTTAAATGGTCACGTGTCTCCAATAACAGGATTTAACTGTTGCAATTTGCTGCAACTTTCCACGTCTGTTGTGGGGCAATTTCTGCAGGACAATTAAAGCAACACATGACCAGCATCCAAGGTGGCCCATTGGTTCTGCACTATCCCATGACCCCTTATAATGAGCCCAGTTTCCTAACCTGACTGGCGGTTGCTGACATCATCACATACATGTATGGTCACTGTCAGTCAATAAGATAAGAATTGTAGTGTGCCTCTTATCCCTTTGAAAACATGAAAGGTGTCTAGTGCATTGCAAAGTGCTACTATATCAACATGTGGGCTATGAATCATGATGCAAACAAATTGCTTTCCTTCTCGCTTTCCATTCACATGAAGACCTCCTGAGATCCTTCAGTGATGAATTGCATTTTGGGCCTTTCTGAGCTCATAATTCAAATAATTTAATCAAGGTCTGTGTAGGTGTGTGCTATTCAACTTTGCTCCAGACTGTGGGTGTTTGTGGGTGTGGTCAAACCTCAAATTTTGCCCCAGGGCCCAGTAGGTTTTAGTTATGCCCCAGCATAGGTGGCATATACCAAATATATTGGGCAGGCATCTTTCATCCGGTGGTCAATAGAACTTCTAGCAGCCCTTGTGTACTCAAGTGTATATAATTTCTGATATAACTCAGGCCTAAAATGACTGTGATTTCTGCAAAGAGTCACAAAGGCAAATGTACTAAGTAGACTAGGACTAGGCAAATCAATGGCACCATAGATGACAACACTTTCAATTTACTTAAATGGTAGTTTTTAATCATATAAGCATTGGGTACCTCTCTAATACTGAAGGGATTAAAGGCACAATTTAAATCAAGTGGGATTTGGGAGAATTGTGTAGTTGGTTTGCTACAGAATTGCTTAAGCTGAAAGTGTCTATAATTTCCGTGTATTATTTGGTTGTAATAATCAAAATGTTGATTTAGTCAGAAAATGTAAACTCCATAGGACCCTTTGCCTTTTACATGTTCTGTCTTGTCCTATCAGGATCAAGAGATTCCATACTTTCCAGTCTGTATTAACAATTTTGTTGCAGCAGCAGTAAAGCCACTTACAAAGCTTTCCTCTCTGTAACTCCAGTGGGGATGATAGAAAACAATGCTACCTCCATCTTGTTTGTCACAGAGAAGAGGGACTCAGGAGGAACCTGCTGAAAAGATCTGATATACTAAGAAAAGTAGTTCAATTCTGGAGCAAGCCAAATGCAACTCCACAATAAGGGACAAATAAACTTCCCAAAAACCTCAAATACATTAAATGGGACTTTTAACCCTTTGAATGCCAGATAGGGTTTGCAATCCATTGTTTTCCAATGCATTGTGTATCCCTCTGGCATTCAAAGGATTAACCTCTTAAATGCTAGAGAGGACTCCTCATCAATGATTCATAAATTTTTCGAGACCGCTCCAGCATTGAAACGGTTATAACTACATTAGAAATCAGTGGGGATGTTTATTTATTCCCTTTGGTGCAGCTGGTTTTTCCTAAAATTTATCCATATTTCTTTATTATCTAACACAAATTATGTGAAGGTAGCATTGGCTGAAATATCACAGAAAGTGTAACACCAACAAAATTAACCTTGTGTGAAGCTTTACCCAAGAATCACCAGTAGATGGCAGTAAGCACATGAAAAGATGTTTACAATGTCATGTTAATGAACAAAACTGAGAAACACATACAGATTTATAGACATATTTTATACATAAAATATACATATTTACAGGGCTCAAAATTTCCACTCACCACTAGCCAATGGCAAGTAGGAATTCAGCCCTGGTGGGTATGTTATGGATTGCAGTGGCAAGTAACTTTTCAGGTCTGGCTAGTAGCAAAGAACATCAGATTATAAGCCCTGTATATTTATATATGCTTAAAAAAGCAGACTATGGTATTTATTAATTGATAAGAAAGCAATATAAGGATACAGCACTGGAAACACAAATTAAATAAGATAAACAAATGAGAAGCAAAAATGAAAATGAAAGAACAAAACCAAAAACAAAGGATAGATAGATAGATAGATAGATAGATAGATAGATAGATAGATATATATAAGTGGTATTATAAAACAAACAAGGCCACTGACAGTATGAACAGCTGAAATCAACATAAAAGAAAACACAGCCAACACATTCTTTTCTTTACTTCACTAGGTCATGCTGCCATCTGCTGGTGTTCCATGGTTAAAGTAATCTGATGGTCCAGAGTTGGCTTATTCTCTGTTGACATCAGTTTCATAATATGTAATATGCATAGCATAATCCTCTGTTAGTTATATGTACCTGAGACCTCATTCAGATGTAAAACAGTAGCAATTCTGAAGCCAACCAATTGCATCACGAGGACAGAAATAAAAATTCCCATTGATTTTAATGGGGATTTTAACAACTTGAATGTTAAGGAGGTCTCCAATGCATACTGAACCAAGGTGTTATCATTCAAAGGGTTAAAAGCCCCGTTTAAAGTTAGTGGCAATTTTTTCAGCTTTTTTTGTCCCTTATGATGTACTTGGTATGCTCCAGAATTGCTTCTCTTTTTCTTTTTGCATAAGGCCTCATGTACAGCAGGACCAGAGGCATAACTAGAAGCCGCCGAGCCCTGGTGCAAAAGTTGCCATGGGCCCCCCCGACCACATTGCCCCCCCCCATTGGCCATCTCCACATCACCTCCAGTATCTCCACATTGCCTTCCAATATCGACACATTGACCATAATATCTCCACATCATCCCCCAATATCTCCACATCGCCGCCAATATTTCCACATTGCCCCCAATATCTCCACATTGCCCATAATATCTCCACATCATCCCCCAATATCTCTATATTGCCCCAGATATTTCCACATTGCCCCCAATATCTCCACATTGCCCGTAATAGCTCCACATTGCACACCAATAGCTCCAAATTGCCCCCCAATATCTCCACATTGCCCATGATATCTCCACATTGCATCTCAATAGCTCCAAATTGCCTACTAAATTACCTCTACATTGCTCCCAGAAGCTCCATATTCCCTGTTTCCTACCTTACTGCCAGTCCAGCGGCATGGCAGGAGAGGTCTGCGCCTCCTTCCGCACAGACCTCTATACTACTATAGCTCCTGCGTGGTCTTCTCTTCATTAATGCAGATCACTGTGAGATGATGTAATCTCCCAGCTCTCTGCATTAGGAAACAGCGGACGAGGGAGCTCAGCTGGCACACATGTTCAGGCGCCAGGTGGGGGGTCTCAGGGGGCAGCCGGGCCCCTTGAGTGATGGGCCTGGTCGCATGTGCGACCCCTGCGACCCCTATTGTTACACCACTGAGCAGGACAATAATGTAATGTAAATAAAATGTTTTTCAATTTTAAAGGAATAGTTTCACCATATTTTGACTTTGCAGGTGTTATGCAATAAGGAGGGATAAAGAGGTGATAAAGCAGAGATTACTCCTCAAGTGATATCACTTCTCTAGTTCCTATGTTATTCTATAGAGCCAATGCAATAAGATTTCTCCATCTTTGGAGATATTAGTGCATAGGCTCCATAGAATAACATGGGAACTGGAGAAGTGATATCACCTGAGAAGCAATCTCCACATTATCACCTCTTTATCGTGCCTTAGCGCCTAACCACCTACATATTCTGCAAGGGCATGATATACATTGGCCTATGCTTTACATTCATTTTTATACTTTATCTCCTTGGTAGGGAGCAGTCTGAATGTGATTCCAGAGAATGTGGGGGACCATGAAAGCAGAGAGTGCAACAATGTAAATAAAAATACCACGTAAAAAGATAAAATGTAAAAAAGTCAGTGGACCAATGTAAAACAGTCTGCCTTTACGTCTACAGCATGCAGAGCACTGACAGCTGCAAGTAGACTGCAACTTTGTATACATATCTGTTTTCACAGTCCTTAAATAAAAAAAACTCTCTACAAATAGAAATTCAGATAGTTCACTGCTGTGGAATAAATAAAAAAAAAAATAGGTGAAGTTGGAAAAAAAATCAACCTATAGGCATTACGACTTTACATATACTGTAAGTGCATAGTAAGTAAAATCAAATTGCTTATACTTTGCCTATATTTTATATTATTTTTTTCCTCTGCAGCTATTTTTACACTCCTGTGCTCCTGATGGGGGGGGGCTATCTGAATGTCTTTTCCAGAGAGCTTTGTGTGGTACTGTGAAAGAAGAGTGCAAACAAAAACAAGTACAATATAAATAGATACAATGTAAAAAAACAGTGTAACAATGTAGAAAAACTTACTTCTACAGTATATAGAGCAATCAGAGCTGCAGGTAGACTGGAGTCTGTTTTCACATCCCCAACTAAAAGTCTCTCAACAAACAGAAATTCAGGTAGCTCATTGTCATGGAGATACAATGTAAAAAAACAGATGAAGATGGAAAAAAAAACAAAAAAGTATAGGCAATAGGACTTTACAAATGCACTTACAGGATATGGAAAGTCATAATTAGATGGAGCTGTCCTTTTAAATAATGTTGATGCATTCTGTGTCCCATATTTATAAAAGGAATCTGGCGCAATTATGAAGTATGTCAGTTGTACCATAGGAGACAAGTAAGAATTTCTAAATTCACATGCACTTGAATAGAGCTTTTTAACCCCATGAATGCATTGGATACCTCTCTAGCATTCAAAGAGTTAAAAACCCAATTTATTTTGACACACATTTTTAATGTATCCCCTCTGGTGCAGTTGGTTTACTCCAGAATCACCCCAGTTATTTTATAAATATACACCTATAGCTCTTCTGAACTGAGCTATCTGTTCACACCAATGCCTATTTGTGTCTAGGATACATACACAAAGTGGTTTTGAACAAAACAAAAATGTATTTTAAAAAGTAGAGTGATTACTTTTCTAACTGTGATAACTCCAACTTGGTGTGTGGAATCTGTTGTGATATCAAATACATCGAGTCCGTCTCCATCGATAATGTTGTACTTCATCTCTGCATTAATTCCTTCATCCAGATCCATTGCCAGAACTCTCCCCACAGTGGAATTTACTGGAGATGATTCCAAAACGCTCATTTGGTAGTGCTCTGAAGGAGGTAGAGAACGTGACAACACATTAACAATAATATGTAATACCAGAAAATAGGGGTCATATGCAGATTTGGAACAATTCTGGATCAAACTCACTGTACCAAAGGACACAAATATAAATTACCTTTGATTTGCATAGGGTTTTAAAAAAGCAGCAACATTTTCTATTAGAAATAGCTTTAAAAATATTTTCAGTGCCAAAGACCTATCCAAAGACCTATGCAAAATAAAATATACAGTGCAGTCTGCAGGTACTTGGCCACTGGCACATGTTGTGTTGATTTGGCTCTATACTCTAGCACACTAGATTTCTAATGAAACAGTGACTGTCTAAATTTTATTTGAGGGTGTTTACATCCATAAACTGTGAACCGCGTAGGAATTATCTCGCTTCTTTCTCCGCAACAAATCTGCCCGTTCCTCTCCCAACAGACTACTAAAACTACTAAAACTCTTATACATGCCTTCATTCTGTCCCATGTGACTATTGCAATATCCTACTTACTGGGCTCCCTGATACTCATCATGCATACACTGTGTGGGGCCATATAAATAAAGATATTCATACATTACAGACCTTTTTAAGGGACTAATAGTAATTAGATAATTGGCTACTCAGCTGTTCCTTGGGCAGATGTGTGTCTTTAAATCATTAGATCATGCACAAGAGGGCTAACAAAAGGTCTAAATGTGTTCTAGGTATGGCATTTGCAATTGGGGTCTATTGCAGTAGTCTCTCAATATGAGGAGCAAAGACAGTGCCAGTAAAGCAGACCATCATGAGCCTGAAAAATCAGAATAAATCTATCAGAGACATAACTAAAACACTATGTTTGACAAAATGTACTTTGTGGTACATTGTTAAGAAGCAAGACTGCACAGGTGAGCTCAGCAATAGAAATCAACCTGTTAGATTACAGAAGACCACTGTAGAATGCTTGCATATGTGGAAAAACCCTTCTCAACTGTTGGGCAAATCAGAACACACTCCAGGATACAGGTATAGTGTGAAAGAGTACCATAAAGAGAAGTCTGCACCAACATAACCTCAGAGGGTTTACCACAAGATGCAAACCATTGTTAAACCTCAAGAACAAATGGTCTGGTTACAGCTTACAAAAAAATGACATGTCTACTTCAACATAACCAAAGAGAGTTTACAACAAGATAGAAACCACTGTTAAACGTCAAGCACAAAAGGTCAGGTTACAGCTTACAAAAAAACGACATTAAAATAGCCCTGTTCTGGAACAAGTCTTATGGATAGATGAGATGAGCATTAACCATTGTTAATTATGTGACTGCAGCAACAAGAATTCTGAAGTGTGCAGAACCATCTTATCTGCTCATATCCAACCAAATGCCTCAAACCTCATTGGAAAACACTTCACCTTTCAGCAAGAAAATGATTACAAACATACTGCTAAAGCAACCAATGTGATTTCCAGGGCCTTAAAATGGAATGTTATTGACTGGCCAAGTCAATCATGTGACGTGATCTCAATCTGAATAAGCATGCGTTTCACTTGCTGAAGACAAGACTGATGATGGCTACAGTACAAGCCTGGCAAAACATCCCCAGGGAAGACACCCAGTGTCTGATGAAGTCTATGCATAGCAGACTTTTGGGCAGTTATCAAACACAAAAGATTTGCTACAAAGACCTATATATGATGACTTTCTTTAATCTTGTGCTAATTGACCATTTACTTTTGGTCCCCTAAAATGGAGGATCTGTGCATAAAAAGGGCTGTAATTCTTGCATGTTTTACAGTTTATGGATGTAAATATCTTCAAATTAAAGCTGGCAGTGTGCACAGTACCCCTTTAATAATTGTTTTCAAATCCAATGTGCTGGAAAACAACATAGTCACTGACTGATCTTCATTGTACATTGTATTTCCCACTGACGGGAGGTTTTTAATTAAAAAATGTTTAATGGTCACAGATTTTTTATAATTAAGCTGCGATGTCTGTTGTGGCCACCAGGTGGTACTGTTTCTATCACTCCAGAGTGTCATATGCAGTGACTTGTAGACATTAGCTGGTATTATTCCTCAAAAAATATGGTTGTGCTGCAATAACATTTGGATGAAAAATTTTCCAGCAGTGAGAGCACACTTATTTTACTCAACATGAACAGCCCTATAATATTTGATTTTTTTTCTACAAAAAGTCTACTGTTCCTTTAAGAAGGATTATAAACCCTTAAAAGCTAGACAGGTCTCCAACACATTGAGAAGCAAAGGGTTACAGACTTTCCATCACTGATGGGGTTTAAATCCACATTTGTGCTTATTTTTCACTATGGTATAATTTGTTTGATCCAGAAATGCTCTACGTCAGCCCCATTTATCCTTAACCGTTTTATAACTTATGCCATTTATAAATTGCACATTTGGCTGATCTAGTTGCCAATGTGTTATTTATAAAGCGGTATAAGGCTTTAAACCACCCATGTCTTCTGTAAATGCAGGTAGCCACCAACCAGCTGCCTGCCAATACTTAACTGACTGCAATCCAGCGGACCACAATGCGTTAGTGCACTGGAGGTACAGTTAGTGATAGTATTCTCCCGTGTGTATTGGTAGGAAAACAAGGAGGCAAGGACAGCCTGGATACCTTGTAACTGCTGAGAGCTGCATGAATCAGCTGCTTGATTCAATTACCTCAAACATAAAAAATGGTGATGATGGTTTTACAGTCATAAACTGGTAATTTATTATCTGCTATGTAAATCCTCACCATATGGTAAATTTCTACCATGTCCACTAGCATTTGCCCCTTAAACTGGAACATCATAATCAATTTGATATTCTATTGCCCATGGCGCATGTTAATCCCACAAGTAGATTCCCCAACACATGTTACAAACCTTCACTTAAAATGAGAAAGCAGGAAAATAATTATTTTAGCATGCACAAATGGAAACATATAGAAATTAACCCTGGAAATATCAATTAAACATCCCTGAAAAACATGTATCAAGCACCCAACAGTTCCTGCAAAGCTACTATTTTACCAATAAACCCTAGAGGACTAGAGGGGTGTACTTTTTGTGTGCCTGACTCTGGCTCTCACCCACTCCCACCATGACCAGAGACCTCCTGGTTCCCTTTATCCTCTCCTGAACCTCTTCTCATACCTCTAGCCTCCACTCTTCTCTTTGCAATCTCCTTACCTACCGCTGTCCTTCCTCTCTCAGCCATCACAATTTACACTCATTCACGCACACTGACACATGGTCACACTAACTATTCGTCAATCCTTACATTTTTGCAATCATACTGTATGAATAAAAGATAAACAATGCATTGTGTAATAAAATAAAAACACGGCAGGGATGTTAGTAATATTGATTGTAATATATGAGATATGTGCAAAAATAGCATGTATTGTTGCAATGAATGCTCTCCCTTCCTCTACCCATATTAAATTAATATCATTTTAACAATCACACAGCATCTTTGCGTAAGTGTGGACAACCTGCAGCTTTTCTATCTATAACACCCATCATCATCAGCTAAGGATGAGGATAAAGGGAATTGTAGTCCAGCAACTGCTGGTGTGCTGTAAGTTGTCAATTCCTAGCTTAGAAGGAACATTGTTACCTGTGTAGGTCATAAAAAGGGGGTCATGACCCTGGAGGCATTTGCGTTTATGGAGCATATGACATACAATATTGAATATGTGTTGATTATGTTAAATGTACTTACTCTGAGGAAATCTGGGAGGATTGTCATTGACATCACTAAGGGTGATATTGATAGTGGTGGTTCCAGCTAATCCACCCAGCTGCCCACCCATATCTTTGGCCTGGATAATCACTTCATAATACTCTCTTGATTCTCTGTCCATGTTTGTTAAAGCTGTTCTAATTACACCTGTAGGATAAACAAGGGAATTGGATAATGTTAAAGCAATCATTAAAGTGCAAGCTCATTATTCTTTGTTGCATAATATGAAGCATGAGTTATTTTTGATAAGCCAGAATGTTTAGAGTTTAAGAATATCCAGGGATTCAGTAAATAAAACCCTGCATATATTTTGGTTATATTATTCTTTACCTAATGCTTATGATATAAGATTCTAAGTCTGTACAACATCAGTACACCTATCTTAACAATTATACATATACATATGTATACTCAATGGTACGCAGTTCCTGCACTTTTTCCCAAGATTAAAAAAAAATAAAAAAAAAATATATATATATATATATATATATGGGCTCTCCAAAAGATGATAAAACGACTATATATATATATTTGCATTTCAGTTTCCTGTAAGTAAAAAAAAATACACTGCTGCATTACACAATTGTGACAATAGGTGGCAGCAATAGTTCTTGAAAAAGGTGTGGATCAATTTATGCCAAATAATTAGAGCTGGTTGAGTTGATTTTCAATGCAGCTTCAGAGATGATTTCACTCTCCCTGAAAAGACTATCAGGAGTCTGACCTCTTCATAGGATATTTCCCCTAAGATCAGGATTTTTTGGTACGTCTACTTTCGTTTTGTAAAAGAGAATTAAACTAGTTTCTGAATTGACATTGTGGGTTGTAGAGAATTTCAATTAGATTTCTACATGATAAGATAACAGTAGAAGAACATAAAGTTTGACTGGTTAAATGTGTTTGTCTATAAAATATTGATTCTTAAAGTAGAAGGACAGTGACAAAAACCAAACACATACAATGATTCAGTTGTAGGTCAGGCATTTTAAATGTCTTTCAAAATAATTATAGGATACATCCCAACATTCCAAATGGCCAAAGAGGGATACAATTGTTTTAGGTGTTATTTCAGACAATGTGGCTGGTGGCCGGGGCATTACCGCAAATTTGTAGGTTATTTTATGACCTATTGACACCTCATTGGGTAACTGAATAAATGATTTAGAGCAAGACCAAAGTATTTTATTTATACAGACTAATGTGTAAACACATATACTGAAAAAGAGGGACATCAGGGTGGAAAAGAGGGATAGAGGGATGTGGGTCTCAAAGAGGGACTGTCCCTCCTAAAAAGGGACACTTGGGAGGTATGCTATAGTAAAATGTTTGGTTAAAGCATTTAAAAATAAGCTATTGAAAGTAATTACAGTTACATTTAGTTTAAAATTCAACAGTCAAAAGTCACAGAGAGACAGACATACACACACACACACGCCACACAAGCATTATGCCATAACACCCTCAGATACATTGGAAGTTTGACTCCTTGATGAACATATTTATAATACTGAAATGCTGCTGTATGAATGTCTGGAAGGATAACCAATGGGAAAGCTACAGTACAAAATGTTCAAAACTTGATCCACAGAGAGGTCCTGTAGGCACAAGGGAAGCAGGCTCAAGTAGGATTAACTGGGGGGCATAGCTCACTTTGAAGTACTGTCTGTCCATATACTAATTTCCTGTTCCCATAAGTACTTTCCCTAAACCTAAACTTTTACTAACGTTAAACCTTTTATTTATGGACATACATGGAAAAAATGCACACCATTTTTTCAATACAACTGGCAAAGCAGGAGTCAACTAGCATAAGAATAAGCTAACCCCCCACTGTCTAACCTCACCTCATACTAACCTCTGGATTCACTAAAATAGGCATATCAATAAAACACCCCATAATAATTTATTATTGAACCCTACAAAACATGCCTCTTCCTCTACCCTCCTATGTGAGAGGAAACATTTAGAAAAATAAGTATTATAGGGGCATAAGACCCCCACACAATTAAAATATACCAAAGGAAAGGGTCATCAGAGTCTTTAACCCATTAAGTGCCAGAGGGGTACGCAACACATTGTGTTGAATACTCTTTTGGCACTTAAAGGGTTAATATTTTCTCTCTCACAGGGCAAGGAAATGTAAAATGATTAAAATAGAGCCCACAAAGACCCCACAACACTAAACAAACAGCAGACTGAAGAGTTTTGAGGATCCCCTCCTCTGATTTCTCACTGCAAGAGGAAATAAAAATATGGGTTTAGAAGACCACATATTAATAGAAATGTACCCAAGAGACGAACCTTCTGACCCTCAATCTTTTCCCAGAGAAGGAATGCAAAAGTGAAATGACATATTTTAATCTATCTGTGAAGAGATGTTCATCAGAGTAACCTTGATGACCTGGACCTCTATAAGGTTTAAAAGTACATTTTAAAAAACTTATGCCACCCCTTAAAAAAAGTTGAATAATAGACCCTGACTGGACTGTTGTATACAGAGAAGCCCTGTAGGCATAAGAGAGCTGAACTATGATCTTCTGAAAATCAGCCAATCAGAAGTCCCAACTATAGTCAGCTATATTACAATGTAACTATAGAAGAACTATGTTGCATATCAGGAGGAAACATTTCCAGAAAAAAGCTGTTTGTGGCATCTGTCTGACTTAAGCCTTCACATAAAGTCAGTTCAGTGTCTTCAGAAGCACACTTCTGGGGCTATTGGTTCCTGATAAAAGAATCATAGATCACAAGCGGAAACACAAACTTCATCAATTACATTGCAGTTAATAGAGATATACAATATTAGTCTGACTCCTGAGCTGACAATTTTTGCTCAAATGAATTGAAGTTGCTTAATCAATCTGTTTCAAGTGATTGGTAGCCAAAATGTATATTTTGCCGACTATAAAGTGAATGTGTCTTATAAACTTGATATCAATACCCTGAATCAAACTCATCTTCATTTTAGTATCTTGGGTGCAATATTTAATAGTTTAAATTAGTGCAGCAATGCATTGATCCTGTAGCACTCAAATTGTTAAAAGAAAAAAAAAATTGAGCTACCAATACCTCTAGTTAGCTTCCTCATATGCTGACATCCTTTTTACTTACTTGCATATTTAATGCACACAGGCATGCAGAGGCTTACAGCACACAGCACTATACAGAATTACTTCAGCTAGTTTAAGTTTCCATAACAAATGTTGAATTTCTGGCCATTCCGTGATTAAGTTTTGGGGACATTTCAGGACTGTTTCCAGCTTTCTTAATGCTTGTCCAGTTGTCCTCACAGTAATGTTTCAGTGGGAAAGTTATACTTATTTGAGATTTAATCACTTAATCTCACTGCTCTCCAGCCCTCTCTGGCTAATGGATATTAATATATTCCTACTAATCCTGACAAGAGACAGCCTTGTCAAAACCTACAACTCAGTTCTGTCCTCCTCTTTGAACCTGCCTGTTCCTCTCTATCCCTCTCTGTCTCTCTCTCTCTCTCTCTCTCTCTCTGTCCCCAATGCACCTGTAAAACCAATCCATAGCTGTGGCTTAACAGGGACACCAGCTTCCTCTGTTTCTGTACACATTCAGCTGAAGAATGCTGGAATAATCTGGACTCTCTGGAAGACTTTCTCTACTATAGATTCCTCCTTTCCTGCTTTAACTCTGGGCTGTCCCTGGCTAAAAAAATACTTTTTGCAACTACATAACACTCATAAATATAACCCCAATGCCTTTTCTGTACCTTTGACTCCCTCATCTGCCCTCCATTTGCCTCACTCTCAAACTCCATTCAGCCACAAGACTGCCACCCTCTTCAAAGCCAAGGTAGATTCCATCCAAGAAAATATCTCCCCTTGTAAATGTGCTTCTTTCCTCCCTCTTTCTCCTCCTGCCATTCTGGAGTCTTTTTCACTAGTCATGGAGTAGGAATTGACTAACCTGCTATCTTCCTCCACTAAATGATTCTCTCTCACCTAATCCAGTTCTTTCCCCCCATGCTAATCCCTATGCTGATACAGATTTTAACTCCTCCTTTGCCACTGATAATTTTCCTGACAATTTCAAACATGTCATAGTAACACCCATCCTCAAGAACAATTTGTCTGACAATAACACACGCTCTAGCTATCAAACAGATTCTCTCCTGCCTTTTGCCTTTAAGCTCTTGGAACAACCAGCCTACTCCCACGTACTTCACTTCTGTAACATGCAAAACCTGCCTGACCCATTACAATCTGACTTTCACACTGTTCATTCCACTGAAACTGCTCCCACAAGAGAAGTCAATGATCTACACTTTGCCAAAATCGAAGTTTACTTTTCTGCCCTGCTTGTTGTCTCAGCTGCTTTTGACACTGTTGATAATGCTCTCCTCCTCCAAATTATTCACTTCTTAGAAATCAGTAACTTAGTAGAAAAGTAGCAAGATGTCAGTACTAGAAACATCCGAAAAGACACTGTGATGAGGGAGGAGAGAACTAAAGGTATACAGTAACAATTGTGTCATCTAATTATGCTATTGTTGGTATACAATGTTCTCCAACAACAGCTGGAAGAGTCTCTTTTTAATTTTCCCCTGTAGAAGCAGACAGACTTTCCAGACTCACCAAGGCTCATTGCCTTAGTTTACTGGGTCTCCTCCAAACCCCATGTGTGGTTCCCCTGCCCCTATCCCCTGCACACACACCAGCTTCTTGGCATTTCGGAAGCACCTCACCACAAGGTTTTTTATTAAGAGTCAGTACTGTGTTATAATTGCTTTCTGAAGCAGAGACCTCATAATCAGTTTAAATAAAACTCCTTTGGATAACAACATTGTGAGGGATACTGTTTTTGCCTTGGTATCATCTGGAATGCTACATCTCCAGGATCACACAAACCAGAAAACAAGAAACATTTGGACCTGTCTACAGGAAAGATGTAGGCTGGAGTTCATTGGCTACTAAGCCAATGGCTACCAGGAAGGGCTGTTGTGAGTGCAATTTAATACTTTGTTATTATTCTTGTATCAATAAAATTACTACACTTAGAGCTATTTCAATTTCTCTTCTTGACATGTGCGCTGTCTTGTAATTGTCTCCAGACACAGCTGGAAGAGTGCATATGCAATCTTAGGTGTATATACAATTGTAAGTGTATGGTAATATGATGAGACAAGACTTTCCCTAACAATTTTATTTAGAAAATGTTTTACCAGAAAGAATACATTAGGATTTATCTTGTTTTCAAGTGTGTCCTGGAGTGTTTACAGCAAGAATAGCGTATTTGCACAAATACAGAGACAAAATACACACACATATATGTATATATATATACACACACACTAAAAATGCAGTTGCATATTGTTTTTAGATATGAAGAAGCAGTTATTTTTAATGATTTTAGACTGGCAGAAGATCTAATTTTTTCAGGTAGGTTATTTCAGACTTTTGAAGCTCTCAAGGAAAAGGCAGGTCAACTGGCTTCTTTATTGAAATGTGGGACACTCAGTGAGTTCTGACCACAAAGAGGTTTGAGTAGAACCCCGAACCCCTGTCCTGGATAGGCACCGGCTCTAGAACATCCTTGTCCAGAACAGCCTGAATAGCGCCGTCGAACAGACAGCGTTTCTCTGCACCCTGAGGTGTGTGAGAAGGACGAAAGCGAAAGGGAGGAAGAGAAATGAAAGGGATCTTGTATTCTTCTGTCAACACCTGTAAAACCCATGGGTCTGCCACTGAGTCCTCCCAAATGCTGTGATAGTGTCGTGCACGACCACCCACAGTGGAGTGCAGACCCGGGTTCGGCGAGTCACGCAGAAGAAGTCTTGGAAGCCTTGGGCTTGGAGGAGACCTTGGGCTTCCATTGTTGTTTGGGCTTGGAGGAGGTACATGGAGCTGAGGGAACCATCTGGTTCGCTGGACGTGTCTCATTCTGAAAGGAACAATAATACCAGTTACGCTTAAGCAGCAATTTCTTCCTGGGAACCAAGGATAGAAGAGTACTCTTACCCCTGTGGCCTCACTGATCAGATCCTTAAGATCCGGCCCAAACAAAGAGATACCCTGAAAGGGTAGGGAAAGTAAGGCTTTCTTGGAAGCAGTGTCAGCAGACCACATCTTGAGCCAAAGAGCCCGTCTAGCAACCACAGACATGGTGGAAACCCTAGCCACCAAACGGATGGCATCAAATAAGGCAGCAGAAACATAGTGCTGTGCCTCAGATATGTTGGCAAGAAGGCACAACTTGTCTGAAGTAGGTGCATTCTGACGGACAGCCTTGGTGAGCTGTTCAGTCCAGACCGCAATGGTCCAGTTCACCCATGCTGCGGCAAACGCTGGACACACAGCAGAACCAGCAGTGGCAAAAATGGACTTGAGGGAAACCTCAAGTTTCTTGTCTGTCCAGTCCTTCAGAGCACAGGCATCAGAGACTGGCAAGGCAGTAGATTTAGATAGCCTGGATATAGGAGCATCCATGAGCAATTGCAGCTTCAGAAAAGGGGTAAAGCTTGGCAAATCTCTTGGACACAGAAGCTTTCTTGTCCGGGGATTTCCACTTCTCAGACACAAGGTGGTCAAGAGTGGGATTAGGTGGAAAGTACGTAAGGGGCTTAGCAGGCTCCTGGAATACATCAGAGGGATCAGAAGGGACCTCCTGAACTATGGGAATGTTAAGAGTAGTTAAGAAGGCCCTGATCAGGCCCTCAGCGGAGGGTTCAGGATCAGCTTCAAATGGGTCCCCAAAAAAACTGAGAGGACCCCAATACAGAACACTCCTCAACATCCGAATCCACCAGCAGTTCCTCCTCAGTAACTGGGATGGAAAGAGTTGCAATGTGGACCTAAGGTCCCTAGTCGTAGCCTTGAACTCTTGCACCCAAGCTGGCTCTATGGAATGGCTGGAGGTCCCTGGAATGCTGTCAGGGACATCAGAACATGCTGGGCATAAGTGACCTGAGAATTCTCTAGGTAGCCCTGAGTGACAGGAAGAGCAACGCTCAATGGGGGATACAGAGACCCCAGCCTCCTTAGTCTTAGGTGTAGCCCCAAGCGCCAGCAGTACAGACATTCTCACAGTGTCAAATAACCTACTGTACAATAAATCACCCAATTATAGTGTGTAGGATTAATGTTTCACCCCAGAAATAGCTAAAATAAACTTATCTGGCAGGCAAAGGTTTAATCTGCAGAGGATAGAAGGAGAGTCCAAGCCCTGGCTGCCGCAGCAGGAGCCAATCAGAAACAAGGGCTAGAAGCAAGTGCTCATGGGAAATGTAGTTTTTTCCCAAAAAGTACCCCAAACAGTGCCCAAAGCCCCCTGAGCCCCCCAACAAACTAGAAACATGAACCGGATGATAGAGCAAGGGCAGACAATAAAATGAGCCATCTCTGAAGTCGTAGGTTAAACGGTTGCAGAGATACGTCACAAACAGTACAGTCCCATAGGAGTGAATGGAGCAATGGCATCTATGCGGTAAAGCACGCCTTAAAGGCGCAGTACACAATTTTTACAAATTTTAGAGTAAAACATCAAAATGTGTAAAACATTAATAGAACATGTAAGGATACCCAAAAAACACTAACCCAGTAGGAAAAGTGTTAGAAAACCCCCAAAAAAGTGCCAAACCAGCAGTTAAAGGGTTAAGTTACCACATAAACCTGCTCCAAACACCCTTCAGACATACAGATATACCCAATGAATGCAGGAGTGTGCAATAGGAACTCCAGGAATTCACCCCTGTGTGGAGGGATACTTTGGGACAAGTGGACCTGCAGCACTCAAAGGGTTGCTCACCTTTCCTGCAGATCTTCTGTCTTCAGATTACCATGTAGCAAAAGTACCTCAATGAGTAACTTCTGGGGAAGCACTTGGAATCACGATTTTCCCCCTCAGGGCTTAAGGTCCACAAAAAGCACCTGGATACTGAGCTAGCCACATCTAAGGGCATTGTCAGTCATGGTAATCCGCCTAATGGTGGTATTCCATATCTAACAGAAAACAAAAAAAGATTCTAAAAACTATAGCAGAACTGTTCTCAGCCTGGTGTTGTCTTCACCAAGGAACAAATCTTTCTGGAGCTGGTTGGCTAGCTGCAGTCAAGGAGGGAAGGGAGGCTCAACCCCCTGCATACACTTCTAGAATTATTCTTACCTACTAAGGGGCGGATCACCTCCCAGAGTTACCAGTAACCAGAGTTACCAGTAACCTGTATTGGACGACAGAGAAATATCCAATGGTTACAATGCTTTGGAGACTTCTCTAGCATCCAAAGTTGATTTCCCCACTTAAATCAATGGTAAGTTTTAATTGTCCCCTATGGAGCAGTTAGTTTGCTCCAGAATATGATTTAAAATGCTCAGCCTTATGTTATTTTTAGACTTGCTATCTAAATATCCATTTATTTAGTGTTAGGTACAGTAGGGAAGCACACTTCAAAGCAGGAGTAGAAATGTTAGGACAAGAGGTCATAGTCTAAAACCAGAGACACAGAGGCTTACATGTAATGTAAGCAAGTTTTTACTTCACTGAGAGGGTGGAAGATAAGTGGAATATACTACCAGCAGAACTGGTATAGGTTACTGCATTGAGGGCATGTAAGTATGCATGGCTATTCTGAACATAAGATCAAGGACCAAATAAGGTGTGAAGTTTTACAGCAGGAAAATGGACAGAATACACTGGCTGAATGGTTCCTATCTGCTGTCACATTCTATGTCTGTTTGCTTTAAATCAGTGGTTCTCAATCTTATTTCACTCAAGACACCCCTAACTTGTAAACTGGAATTTTCGTGGGAACCCTAAGTGAATATCCTCGGCACACCAAAGTGCCACGGCACCCTGGTTGAGAACCACTGTTTTAAATAATAAAAAAATGACTCACCTGCAGCACTTTTTTCAAGGGTAGGGCAGTATGGGAATGTATGGGTATGCCATTTCTTTGAGCTTGTTTATTGTCATGTATTAACAGGGCACAGAGAAAATCAGAGTAAATATGTCCTTTTTCTTATGCATGGTAAATTGGTGTGCTCTTGTTAGTGGGTTTGTTGGTATAGTATGAGTGTGTTGACATGCACTAAATGTGCCTGCACATACAGTTAGCACAAATACAGGAGCAAAACTGTATACCTTATGGATAAGCACAGAAAATTAGATTTTTGCTGGTAGACTTGTATATTCACCTCTGTGATGCTGATTTACTAAAATGAACTGGAGTAATTCCATGGCAAACCATCTGCACTATAGGTACAAATACAAATTTCCCAAATTCACATTCATTTAAATGGGGAGTTTAACAACTTTAATACTTTACGATGTAATGAAAGCCTATTTAGCATTCTAGGAGTTAAACAACATTTAAATCAATGGGAATTTTTATTTGTCTCATATTGTGTACTTGGTTTATTGAGAATTGTTGAACACCTCTCTGGCACTCAACCCATTAGCTTATAACATATAACTATTTACAGATATCTATATATCTTTGTACATATACTGTACATGGACATGATGTACCATTAAAGCTTTTGTAGACAGACATCATAAATTGGAGTTGTGGCCCCTTTATCAGCAAAGTGGTACAACTGTAGCTTATAACTAGTATAACACAAATATTCCCAGCATTCCATACACTTTTCAAGTATCTTTATCCTCAGTCTCCTAATACATCTTGGCAACCCATGATTCTTTACCTGATGATGGACTACAGCTTACTGCATATTATCCTTAGTCATCCATTAGCCAGCTGACGATGTGAGTAGTAGTCCAAGAGCAGGTGTAGAGCCACAGGTTTCCAACCTTTGCCCTAACACCTAAAAACATACCTATGATATGTTCCCTGGTCATATAGCCTTGCTCTGTCATAAGTTTGGTGGACTACTTATATCTCAGGTAGCCTATCACTCCTGTGTGCTGGTTTTCCTGGTATTACTGACAATTAGATAGAACTTAAAGAATATCTGGTGCTTCTAACTTAGGAGTGGAAAGGTTGTTGTGGTCTGTTTTTGTATGATGTGGGTGGTCTTCAACAAAAATTTTGCACCAGCACCCTCCACTGTTTAGTTTCACCATTGAACCTCAGTATATACAGTACATCTACCTTATCCATGGGACATGGAAAAATAAGAGACTTCTATACTAGATACAAATGAATAATGAAGGGAAAGAGCAGGAGAATATGTCAGTTTAGTTTTTTGTATTTATTAGTGTCATGATTCTTCGGATTTTTGGTATTTCATTTTAATGTGAAATGACAGAAATCATATAATGCACATTGCACAATTTACTTGATCCTTCCCTTTAACATTCTCCTACAAAAATCACATATCACATGTATTATATTCCAATTAATTTTAAAAATGTTCCCCTTTTTTTAACCATTTACAGTACCAGAGGTATGCACAACACATGCTTTACACATCGCTCTGGTCCTTTAAGAAAAAAACAACACTCATTTTACTTACAAATATAAATATGTCTACAGGCTATTATTTTTTTAAAACAGACACCTTTGCCACCCTGTGCCTGATATAATCAGAAGAGAGATAAGAATGGAAGAAGTCCAGCAGACCTGCCTGACAACTTCTAATCTGCCAATACAGGAGGCAAATATAGTTTTTGATACCTTTTATTGGCTAACGGCTAACACGGTACCGACTCTCATCTGTAATCTGCCAATGAAAGACTATCATTTTCAGAAGCATGGCCCAAAGAACTGTGCAGCTAGGAGGAAACTCTCATTTAACAGGTATTCTGGTATCTCCCTCTACTAGAAAGTAATCTCCAGCACCAACTGCTGAAGGCCATAGCATAAGAATGAAGTGTTCCTCAGTCAATGGCCACCAGCAAAATAAATACCTAGTAAAATGTGTATAAAAAAGTATCTGAGAAATCATCCAGACAGCAAAATTTGTTCTTGTTTGTGCAACTGAGTATACTAATCACATTGGAGTGAATTCCCTTGTGAGTGAGTACAATCTGTTGCAAGTAAGTACTGTAGTCATTTTGGGGTGAATTCACAAATGAGTGTATATGATTGTTGCTTGTATAAGTGTATATGTTTGTCACATGTGGGTGAATTCCCTTGTGAACACATATGATTGATGATTGTGGAAGTAAGTAAGCTAGGTACAGTGGGGTGAATGAATCCACCTGAACATCTCCTCTAGTGTTAGCCTCTAACACAGGCCCGGACTGGCCATCGGGCATACCGGACATTTGCCCGGTGGGCCGGTCAGGGCATTTAAAAAAAAAATTAATCATTAAACGAGTTTGGGCCGTCTTTCACTTTCTGAAAGACGGCCACCTTTTTACAAGTTTCCTGGTGGGCGGGCAATCAACGTGGGACTGTGCGGCGTACCGCTCGTGATTATAAGCTCCGACCATGATCACCATCAGCTGACAGCCCAACCCTGCAACAGTTAGTGTCAGTGAAGAGTGTAGCACTAGAGAGGGACAGAGAATGAGCAGAGGCCCAAAAGCTGAGGGTGGCACTGTAGAGGGACAGAGGCCCATTAAAGAGTTGAGTGTGTGGAGGAGTGGGACAGGGGCACAGGAATGGATAGTGTGACTGAGATCTTTAGAGTGTGATAGAGGCTGCTGTGCGGTGCCACACATAATTTGAGCTGACACCACACGTCACCAATACAGCAAATCTGTAATGATATTGTATTTCATTGTGTTTCATTTATTATCATATAGTTACATGACAACTGATAAACTACAGTGACAAATTAACATAGACAAATTACCTATTGTCTCTGTTAATATCTTAACTACTTGGTGTCTTTTATCCCCATTCTACAACTGTAAGGCACTTCAGAAAAAACTTGACGCTATATAAAAAACGAACGCCCGCTGCCACTCCCCCCCATGGGCTGCTCAAAAAATAAAAATGGTTTGTTCAGCCTTAAATGCCCGGGCCTATTTTTTGTCCCAGTCCGGGCCTGCTCTAACACCAGCAACTGCACTTAGAGATATGCCCTACAGTGTTTAATCTTAGTAGAGAATACCCATGGATACACTCCACCATTGTTAAGACTTTAATGTCAGCAAGTGTAAATGTGCCTGACTACTGTCCTGGATTTGCCCTTGTCTGATTCTGCGTACCTGGTTATTGTTCCTGCTAAGCCCCCGTGCACAGATTCACAGCTCAGTTGGCTTTTTCCCTGGTCACCTTGGGATGTGTTTATCTGCAAGGGTGAGCGAACATCTCTGCACTACAGACTCCAACCAAGGTAAACCCCCATATTTCAAATGGGGCTTTTAACCTTTGAATACTAGAGTGGTCTTCTACATATTGTTCTCTCTCTCTAACACTCAAGTTAAAATCCCTGTTTAAATATTGGGATGTATAAAAGTTGCTTCTAAGAAGAAGAAAGTGCAAAAAATTAAATGTTTCACCTTTCTTGGTAATTCCATTAAAAATGACAGTTCTTCTGATTTTTTTTCTGTTGTGTGTTGAAATCCAACGTCCTGAGCTAGGACAGGTATGGACTGGATCAATTAGGTAACTGGGTATGCTGGCATGATCTTTTTGCCAATAACATCCACTCAGACCCAGGAATTGAACTCCTAGATTTCAGGGGTCATATGGACTTACTGTAAAATAAGAAGGCAAGAAGGTCTGGCTATATGGAAGAGGAGGCTACTGAGCCATGGACATGAAACTGGATGGTGGAAATAGGCTTGTGTAAGGGCAGGAATCAAAGTCTGGAGGGATGTCAAAAGTCAATCTGGGATCCACAACAGAAAGAGTTCTGTGACAAACAGACTGCAGAAAGAAAATCCCAGAAAACATACAAGAGCACCTGGTAGCACATAACTCAAGAGTAGCAGGTTCACAACAAGCACAGGGCTCCAGGATTGGAGCTGTCTACCCCTGAATTATACCTTATTGTATTGCCCTGTCCTGTTGATCCTCTCCCAGATAATTATGGGTGAACTGGACATACTGAAGTAGAAGCTAGGTAAGTGTAAATGACCCTGGCAATCCATCTTTACTTTCCCCTTACTGCACAGAAAAAGAATGAATGAATACTGAGCATGCTCATGTTTTTCTCAGACCTTCACCTCATTTCTTGCTTTACATTGTTACTAGGAGAACTGTGAAACAGTAGGATTGCTGCTCACTTTTATATCCAAGACACAAGGAGAAATAAATCCTGAATCCCTTCTCCTACCTTGTACCTAGTGCAGCATGCCTAGTTGATGCCATTGCTATCTGGCAAAAACACAAATTAATGAAATAGTGCTCTTGAAGTGCAGCTCTGTTTTCACCAATAACATCACAGATGATGGATAATTGTTATTTGTAAATATATATATTCAAACAGCTCTTTTCAACTGATATTCAACTAGAAGCCCAATGCATCCTTTGCCTAAAAGGTAGAAGATGCATCACTGAGAAGGAAGGAATAGCAGACTTATTCTGCCCATCTAGCAGCCGGTGGGTTATATACCTTAATCTAGAGAGACGGATTAATGGGTGGAGCCTGCTGTTCATTTTTCTCACTGTTGCATCTTCCACTTACAGACTTAGGATGCTGGGAGTCATAGTTCAGCACTGGTTCAAGAGAATCAGACTACCCTTATTTTATGCTGTTTTATTAATTTGGCTCTTAGGTCTATATTCTGGAATAATCCAACTGCACCATGAAGAACAAATTCCTTTTCAATTAAATATGGGTTTTAAGTAAATTAATGCTAGAGAGATTTCTAAAACTTTACTCCACAATGCATTGAATGCCTCCATAGAATTCAAGGGGTTAAAAGTCCCAATTAAATCAAGGGGAATTTTTTTTTTGTCACCTCGGCTGCAGTGGACTTGCTCAAGAGTTGCTTATTAAATATGGCCTTACTATGACAAGTTGCATCATTGTTTCAGGGCACGTTGTGTGCAAAATAGGGGACAAATAAAAATTCCCTATTTATTTAACCCTTTGAGTGCCAGAGGGGTACGGAATGCATTGCAAAGCTCTGGCACTCAAAGGGTTAAGTAATGCAATGTATTGAAGACGCCTCTAGCATTCAAGGAGCTTTGAAATCAAATAGCAGCTGAGGATCAAATGAAAAATATTAAAAACATATGAAAATCACCAAAAATCATTATAATCTCTGTGGAGATACTAGTGAACTATACTGGCAAATATTAAGTGTGCAATAACTAAACAATCTCTGAATACATGCAACAATATATCTCAGTGTATGCCGACACATATACTGCTGGGTACACACAATTAACCCTTTGAATGCCAGAGGGATAGGAAACGCATTGGGAAAAAATGATGTGGAATAATAACACCAAAATAGCTATTATAATAGCAACAGTAATATCTGTCTGATAGCATAACAACGCTAATAATGGACATATATAATGTGATCACAGTAAATATATGTATACCAACTGGATTATGGATAATTTATATTGTCAAAACAGAATAATAAAAACAATGAGAAGAAATTAGGATGAAACAATGAATTAATTGATTAATCTGTGAAAATAATATAAAACTAATATAAAAATGCTGTTCAGAGAGCAATTGCCTGGTATTTCGTGGTTGGACTGCTGTAAGGGCAGGACCAATATTATGTGCTTTAGGATATTTCCTCTCTGTGAAAGGCACTAGTAGGCTAAAAGACACTGCACCCTGGGTAGGATACCATTCCTATAGAGCCTGCAAATTTGTATTGCAGGTTCGTTCCTAGTTGAGCGTCTCTGACTTTTAATTTACTAATATACCACTCTAACACAGTCAGCCCTAATCAAAGTAGATAAGCATAAGGCACGCTCTCTTATCACTCTTTAAACAATTTTCTGATGTGACTTAGGGATGCATTAGGAGATTAGGGTCTTTCTCTCTCTCACACTGTGAGGGATTCCCTTTAGTTCCTAATTACAAATCTGCTTATAACTAATCTAATTGTGGCTAAGATCTAGCCAACAGAGAGC
The DNA here is from genome assembly GCA_037306005.1 of Rhinophrynus dorsalis. Lineage (NCBI taxonomy): Eukaryota > Metazoa > Chordata > Amphibia > Anura > Rhinophrynidae > Rhinophrynus > Rhinophrynus dorsalis. The sequence goes on from CM074723.1 coordinate 224,653,921, forward strand.
TTGATACACGCTGCAAAAATACTTAGGGTATGTGCACTGCTCAAGATGGACGGTACAAAACTAGGTACACAGTGTTTGCAATTAAGCCACTCATTTTCTGTATAAAACAGATAGTGGAGTAACTAAATTAACATTTTCTTCTATACAGTGGTGGCATTTTATTGAAGGAATATATTGGGCTCATGCGTATTATTTGTGGCAATACTGGATACTTGAATACACTGTAGAATTTTAACCTATCTGTTCATGTGCTTGTAGACTTCTTTATCTATATTGAGGCTTCTTTGTTGCCGAACACCATATACAATAACTCCAAGACTAATTCTGTTTTTAAATCGAGAGGGGTAAAGATATTTTGACACTTTCTCTGGTTTTAACATTATACATACTATGAGTCATGCTGTTGCCATCTTAGGAGGTGCCACCATTAGACCCTGCAAGAAGGATTTTTAAATGCTACTAATAAATGTTAAGTATTAATATCTGACTACAGATATCTTTTTCGAGCCGTAATAGGCTAGCCAAAGGTCTACTTGAGTCTATACTGTACTGGAAACAGATACTAGATTTCCCTCAGCACTGGACTCATCTTTTTCTTTGTTTTTTTGTCTGATATAATATAAGTAGATCTGCTGCCTACTTTTCACTAAATGTACCCTATATAACAATTTGCTAATGTATGTTTGTCAGAAGCTGTCATGCGTAGTACAGATGGCTGCGTGAGCTGCAGTCATGCTCAGTACAGACTGCCCGCTCTGCAGCTGATAACGGAGCGGGGCGCTCCAAATTCAGACCGTAGTCCTCTCTACGCACCTTTGTACGGGCAGTTTGTACTGTGCATGACTGCATCACGGCCATTGCTGCCTGGCACTGTGACCTGTGTACATGGGTTGTTCAACTAGTACACCAATAAATGGTTAATTGTTTAATGCAGCTTGCCAGTATTGCTCATTTAGCATCTCTGTACGTCAGTGCTTTTCAAACTGTGTGTCGTGACACGTCAGTGTGTCGGCTGCAGTGTGCAGGTGTGTCACAGGCAAAGGTGCAATTTACACAGCGCGAGATTGTCATTCAACCCAAGCACGAGCTACACTGGGAGCCGAGATAAAACACTATTACTTAATGGTCACATTTACACAGAGTGAGATTGCCTCTGTGTGTTGCATACAGCTGGAGCACCACAAAAGATTTATTACAGATGGATTGCCTCCGTGTGCTGCATACATAATATGTATGCAGCACACGGAGGCAATCCAGCTGTTGCAAATCTTTTGGCACTTCAGCTGTTAAAATCTTTTGAGATGCCACCTCCTCTGTACCTCTGCCCTCTCTTTGGGTTGCCAGGCTGGAGTGTCCCTGTGTGCCGAGGCTGGCTGTCACATGGCTGCTGCTTCTGTTTGTGGTGCCGATGAGAAAGGAAAGACGGACAGTACTTCTAAAATCAGTTATGTGCTATCTATTTAATATTGCAACATGAGGATCTTGTGCTTATATGTAGCGCAACATTCTCATGTTGCCATTTTAAAACCACACGACATGCTTAATGCCTTCCGCAGTATGAATGAAAGGAATTCATGAGATATGTTGTGTCCCCATACATCTTCTTATTACAATTTATGTATGTGTCCGTATCTCTTATAACGGATTATTAGTTTAACCTCTGGTTTGCTAGCAAAACTGAATTAGTGTCACAAAATGATGCACGCCTAAAAAGTGTGTCGCCAACATGAAAAGTTTGTGTCAGTATGCTTTTTTTGGACTTTTTTTATGTGTGGTTCTATCTCTTTGTAACAGACTCAAGTGCTTGTGGGGATCAGAGACTGTATACACCACTGAATAACAACAGAATTTTAGTCTGTAAGCATTTATCACTCCAACTTCCCCATCTTGCAGTGTCTTTGATGTAACACTTTGCTCAGCTTACTTCCCACACACCGACTCCCAAACTTAGCCCTTTGCTTTTTGGAAAGCTTACCCCAGAGGAAGGAGAGGATAAGCAAATTTACTTATTGCCAATATAGCTAACTGGTATTGACACAGATTTCATTATGTTTTTTTAAGATATTCTTTATACCTTTGATATGTTCAACAGCTGCCATTTGTTTACTTGTGTTCCAGTATAATTACCAATAGCAGTCTCTTCCACCTCTCCTGGAGCTGGCGAGTGTGATATAGTGGCCTCTGGCATCACAGACACAGCAGCAGCAGGTTCAGGCATAGGCAGCTATACTGTGCTGTTATTGTATACAGCCACTTCTAATATGTTTCTTTTAAAACTATTAACCCAGGTCCCTGGGGATGTTGTTGGGATGGCAGCACTATCTGCTGGGCTGAGAGGGCTCCAACTACTGCTGCTCCTTGTGATTTCTTCACCTCAGCAGCATCCTTCCAACTCATCTTGCTCATTCACTAGCAAGCAACAATATTCACACTCTTCCTGTGTCCACTACTAATGTATATTCATGCAGCATGATGGTAAGTTCTTGGGTTTTTACATTGTGGTTGAGGGAATTCTAATGGTCATAAACATAGTATGTTCAAAATGGAAGAAACATCATTGGTGTTAATGAAGAGGGAAAAAAGTCTCTATGTTTCTTATAAGCAGGAATTCTCATGGACAAATCAATAAATTGTGAAGTTTCAGTAGAAATTCCAACAAAAATAAAAGGGACTTTTTTTCCATTTCTACTATATACCTTGCCAAACAGATATACGCTGGTTGGTAAAAATATGAGCAATTTTCTTGACATTTTATTTTTCATCTTCATCTGTTTAATGCAAGAGAGTGGTTATGAATGTGTGTGATTCAGCTGCTTCAACAGAAAAGTGGTAAATAGTATCCCGGTCTCTGTGATGACCTCCTGCCCTACATTATTGTACTGGTTTGAAAATAAATGCCCTGCCATCTCCTCTTCAATCACTTGTGACATTGACTCACTTGGTTTAAAGGTTTATGTAACATTTTCACTGTAAATAGAGAAAATGGTAATAGACTTTAAATATATATGTAATTGGAATGCTGAGTTGTTTTTATTTCATACTGAGCAGTTTTTAACACCTCTCGTGCCTGAATTCTCAGTTGCAATACATTTTAAACTTCTGTACAATTCAAGGGGTAAGGATAATACAGAATTTGCTCAGTGCTATTGAGAAAAGGACTAAACCGTAATCAGAATGCTAAATATATGATCTTTAGATTGTATTAGTAGAACATTTTGGGGCCAACCAATTGTACTACATGGAGGAACTAGCATGTTTCACTGATTGAAGTGGCATTTAGCACCTTGATCGTAATAGTGGTCTACAGTGCATTGTAAAGCAATTCACTGGAACATTCAAGCACTCAGTGGGTAAAAACCCCATTTAAATAAATGGGAATTTGTAGAATATTTATGTGTCATATATTTGGTTTACTACAGAATTATTCCACATCTTCATACTCATTCAGAAAATCTGTATCTGATATTAAGGGGAATGTACAATTCTGCCAGCGGAGCCCATTTCCTGCACTTATATGTCAGTCTGTAAATCTAGCTCCTGTACTTGTGCTTATGTACAATCTCTTTAGTGCAACACCAGTGCAAGTCAAGTCCTAATGCTACCATTATAGTATTATAGGTAAAAAAACTTAGGGTTAATTTTAGTTGTGCATTAGGACATGATGGGTAGATTCACTAAGGTGTTATCAAGAGGTGATAAAGAGGTGATAAAGTGGAGATGACTTCTCCAGTTATCACTTCTCCAATTCCTGTGTTATTGTATGGAGCCTATGCACCAAGATTTCTTCAACTTTGGAGATATTAGTACATAGGCTCTATAGAATAACACAGGAACTGGAGAAGTCATCTCTATTTTATCACCTCTTTATCAAAGCTTAGTGAATCTCCACAGATGTTTAATAAGGCACAGATCACTTAACAGTCCTGAAATGCCTATACACACCCTACCTGCCTGGCCCTCAAAGGGATAGTAATGTCCCAAAAAAAAAGTCCCATTTTGTAGAGTTTAAAATATTAACCAATACGCTCCAAACCCTATCTTTCAAACCACTATGGTTTGAGAGATATAAGGATTCAAAGTTTCCCCTCCCTCCCCTTCTCCTGATGTCAGCTGTAAAGCTGACAGAAGGAGAATTGAGTCGTACGACTCGAGGAGACTCTACAGCAGAGCCAAAATTGAATTATTGCTAAAGAATTTATTCATTGGAAAGGTCTAAAAATTGTGCCTGGTTTGCAAGCACACTTTTTAGACCTTTCCAATGAATTCATTCTTTTAAAGTAATGCGATTACGGCTCTGCTGAAGAACCATCTGCTGGTCCCCGGACCAGAATCTCCTGCTGTCAGCTAGACGCTGACATCAGGAGAAGGGGAGGGAGGGGGAACTTTGAATCCCTATATCTTTCAAACCACAGTGGTTTGAGAGATAGGGTTTGGAGCATATTGGTTAATATTTTAAACTCTACAAAATGGGACTTTTTGGGGGCGGGACAGTACTGTCCCTTTAAAACCAGAGGTAAAAGAAACTTTGTTTTGGAGCAAAAGCTTTGTATATAGGCATTAGGAAGGCTTGCCATACAGGAACAGGTTCCTCAGACATATTTTAAGCAAGGAAGCACATTTTGTCCTATCCTAGTCCTTGTATTGGTCCACTAGGAAGTATTCCTTTTTTAATCCCCTTGGATGATAGAGATATCGCCATAACTATGCAAAACAATGCTTTGCAAGTGTCTATAGAATACACAGGGTTAAATACAGAAAATTCACATCTGTTCACTGATAGTTACATTCTTCTAGAATCTACACAGTTTTATTTAAAGGGTAAATATCATGTGCTACATCTCCTCTCATAGGGTAGTGGCTCCCAACCCTCTCCTCAGGGGAGCCTAACAGGCCATGTCTTTAGGATTTCCCTGCTTGTGCACATGTGAGTTAATCATAGGCTCAGTAATTTAATTACCTCACCTGTGCATAAGCAGCGAATCCTAAAGATATGGCCTGTTAGGCTTCCCTGAGGGGAGGGTTGGGAACCACTGCCATAGGTACAGATTTCCAAACAAAGGAAATCAATTGGAACTTAACCTCTAAGTCAACCTGATGACGAATCATAGAAGGAGCATAGGTTCCACTAATTAACACTGAAGTATCAAGTGGCTCTTCAGGAACGTGCCAGTTGGCATCCGCAAAATGTTTGAAATGTATATGAGACACCATCAATGGTTGATAAATAGGCTCCAAGTGTTTTTACTATGTAGCAGCATTTATACTGCAGATATTTAGCTAGCTGCTGACACAAAAGGGTAAATGTATAAATGCAAAAGACAGCCAATTCTGGGGCCTACAAGCAACATAACTGTTATAATGAATCTTTTGTATGTTAGAGACATCTTCAACACACTGGAAAAACAATGCATTAGAGATCTCTCCAGAACCCAGTTGTTGAAATGTACGGAAATAGTGTATTTTTATATTTTTGCTTCATTTTCTTTATCCATAAGTCCTTTAAGAACTCTTTCTCTCTCTCTTCCCTCTTCTCCCGGCTTGTATATCTTCCCTTTTCTTCATTGTTTTCTTTCATCCCTATGTGTCTGTAGCCTTGTTTCTGTTTCCACACCCTTGCCTTTTTTCTGTCCTTCTTGGCTCAATTGCCTGCCTCTTATCAATATTGTTTCTCTTTCCTTGCTATCTATCTCTTTTTTATACTCTACCTCCCAATCTTTTTTCCCTCCCTTTCCATACTTTCTCTACCTTCCCCATTTCACATACTAACTGTTCTCTATTTCTATTACCATTATGTTCACATAAAGTCTCTGTCCACATCATTGTACTCCACATGTCCCATCATATTCTATATATGCCTTTCAGCTTATTAAGTCTTTACGCCATCACCATTTACATACACATATATAAAATATTTTACATTCTATCTTACACATATGTTCCACTCTATATCTCCTTCATCTAACCCACTCTAGCTACATCTCCATCTCCACCATAATATTATCCTCCCATCTCACCAGCCAACCTGACCAGTATCTTCGCCACTCTATCTGCTTTCCATCTCCTTGACTTTATCTGGCTTCAATCTCACCCATTCTGTCTGCACCCACTATATGTCTACTAATTTCCACACTCCTTATTATCCCCTCCCATTTTCTTTCTAAAACATTGAGTAGACCCAACCAGTCAGGACACCTTCAGTGTCACCAGTGGTTTATGAGAAGCTTGAATGTCCTACATGCATCAGAGGTTGTGAGCAGGTTAACATGACAGGCTCAGTGTAAGCATTCATAACCCCAGTGAATGAACATTTAATTATATGTAATCTTTAAGTACTTAAACTATTAAAATGCAATTTAGCATAATGTACTACAGGGAAAGGGAAAAAAAACAGATCAAATGATCTAAAAAATAAAAACATGACATAGACAGTATTTTAATGAATTTACCAAATATGCAAACTTGAAACAAATGGACAGTCCAAAATCATTTTAGTCATGCAGGGAAAAGGAATTACAGATAAATATTTTATAGATATGTTTTGTTTAGCATGTACATATAAAGACTTAACATGACATATGCCAGTGAGACATGTTTATCTATAATGTGCAAAGTACTTAGCTTTTGTAGCACCTTGTAGTATGGGATTAGCTGGCATTTCCCTTACAGAGGAGACTTGCCTGCCATTTTGGAACTGGACTCACATTTTTGGCAGGATTAGTCAAATATGAACAGTACTGTGCAAACGTTTTAGGCAGGTGTGAAAAAATGCTGTAAAATAAAAATGCTTTCTAAAATAGACATGTTCACAGTTTGCTTTTATCAATTAACAAAATGCAGTGAGTGAACAGAAGAAAAATCGAAATCAAATCAATATTTAGCGTGATCAGTATTTACCTTCAAAACAGCATAAATTCTTCTAGGTACACTTGCACACAGGTTTTAAGGAACTCAGCAGGTAGGTTGTTCCAAACATCTTGGAGAACTAACCACAGTTCTTCTGTGGATTTAGGCAGCTTCAGTTGCTTCTCTCTCTTCATGTAATCCCAGACAGACTCAATGATACTGTGATCAGGGCACTGTGGGGGTCATGCCATCAACTCCACAACTCCTTGTCCTTTTTTACATTGAAGATAGTTTGTAATGACTTTGGCTGTATGTTTGGGGTCATTGCCAAGCTGCAGAATACATTTGGGGCCAATCAGATGCCTCCCTGATTGTATTGCATGATGATTAAGTATCTCAGCATTGAGGAGACCATTAATCCCTGCCTTTGTACAAATGTACCTAGAAAAATTGATGCTGTTTTGAAGAGTAGTCACACCAAATATTGAGTTGATTTAGCTTTTTCTTCTGTTCACTCATTTTGCATTTTGTTAATTGATAAAAATAAACTATTAACATGTCAATTTTTGAAAGCATTCTTAGCTTACTGAATTTTTTCCCATCAGCCAAACACTTCTTCACAGTATTGTACTTGAGCTAAAATGTGATGCTCTTGAGTGGTACCTAGCTGTAGAACAGGCAACATTGCTTTGTTCATGCTTAGAGCCTCTCACATATTTTGGTTTGTTGTTTGAAAAACTCTTCGGTATCTTGCTAAGAGTAAAGGGTAATCCAAACATGGACCCCTTGCTCTCAGTGCCTAGGGAAACCAGACACACCTCTCTGAAGAGGCCCAAACAAAGCCTAAATATATGTCTGCGGTTAGCTGGTATTTCCCATTAAGAGGGGACTTGCCTGTCATTTTGGAACTGGACTGCCCTTTTGAGTGGGATTAGTCTAATATGTGCATGGAAATTTCTCCTCTGTAATGCCATTAGACAGATAAATGTGATGCTCTTGAATGGTGATTAGCCACAGAACAGGCAACATTGGTTTTGTTTGACCTCAGAGCTGTCACGTCTTTTGGCTTGTAATTATGTAGGATAGTCAGTAAAACCTAAATGCATGTAAATATTGGGGGCAATGTAAGAATATGATTCTGCCAAAAAAAAAAACTGGAATCAATGTTCTAGCCCTACACCTGCAATTTTACTGAGCTATTTACAGCTAAAACTCCTCCTTAAAACCACTTGTTGCATGAGGAGAACAGTGGAGCAATATATAGGCATTCCTCTCTTCCACACATTTTATAATGGATGCATTCCTGCAGAGGAAATTCTGGAGTTCACACTATTGTTCTGCACTTGTTATGGTGGAGGTGTAAGGGGGTTTCTGGCATTAAACTCTTAACAGTATCAGAGTGTGCTTATTAGGATGCACTACACTGATCATACCGTACTGTTCAGATGCTGTAATGCAGTCACTGGAATTAGAGGCTAATGCTAGTAGGGCTGCTTTGCCAGATTTTTACATTAACCCCAAAGCCTCTGAGTCTCATGAAGTAAGAAAAAAGGGAGCAATTCTTGGGCAAACCAACCTCATCATAGAGGAGGAATAACTATTTCCCAAATTGGCATTCATTTAAACTGGGCTTTGAGTGCCAGATGGGTGCACTCACATTACTTTGTAATACCCCCTCTTGCACTCAAAGGGTTAAACCCCTTAAATGTGAAGCAATGCATTGAAGACCTCTCTAGCATTGAGGAGTTAAAAGCCTCATTTAAAACAATATGAATGTTTATTTCTCGACTTTGGTGCAGTTGGTATACTCCAGAACTACTCCAGTTCCTCTTAGTACATCAGCCTTTCTGGTTTTGCTGGGATACTTCAATATATTATTCGACTTGGCAAAATGTCATACTTACGTGACAGAATCCATGTGACAGTTATACAGTCTTGAAGATCAAGTGTAACAAAATCAGTTGAAATATAATTACTCATATTCCTTTGCGCAACACAAACATATTGACCTCAGAAAGTACCTGTTTTCGAGTCCACCGAGAAATAAGGCTGTCCTTGCAAAATACTGTACACAACCCTTGCACTGCTTCCATAAGTAGGATCATCTGCATCTGTTGCTGACACCTGGATAATAGAGGTACCTGACAAAAATAGAAAATATTGACCTTTTTAAATTAAAAGCTGAAAATCTAATTTCACCTCTTCGGTAAAAAAAAAAAAAAAAAAACTTGCAAAGTTTGCATAATGACAGACCCACTAACTGTTTAACCACCTGTCAGTGGAAGATTAATTGCCACGCACAGCCTCCATTCCACTAATGTATCCTAACAATATAATGAAGAAACCGTTTTTAGAGATAAGCTACACAAGGCTGTTAATGTTCCTCTGTCCCTGTACATATTGGATTTACCATTTATAGGCAATATATGATGTCTGTTTTAGTCATCTGTTCACTGCACGGAGAATGGCTTTAATTTTTCTTTATGATTTGGCTGTACTTCCATTATACATTTGTATAATCAATATACATTTTCCTTTGTTGTAGGTTTGATACCACAAACTCCATGTTTGTGACATTGTATTAAAGCTGAATGCACCATACATGTAAATGAGATGTACCTGGTTAAAAAGTCAGGATGAGTGATACTGAAATTTCTTTAAAGAAAATGAATTGTTCCTAATGATAACCTTCCACTTATCATTATACTAATGACCACTATGAATCAATTCTCGTTAAATTGGGTCCCCAAAATGAAATTTTTCTTAGTATTGCGTGTTATAGTCCTAAATAGAGACATGACTCTGCTTCAGGACTCAATGGGGAGTTATGCACTAAGGAGTGATAAAGTGGAGATGATTTCTCCAGTGATATCACTACTCTAGTTCCTATATTATTCTATGGAGCATATGCACTAAGATCTCCAAAGAATAACACAGGGCTTGGAAAAGTGCTTTCACTGGAGAAGTCATCTCCACTTTATCACATTTTTATCATAGTACATAACCCCCCCTTGAGTACTGAAGTAAAGAGTCATGTCTGTATCTATGAATATTATTATTCTTTATTTATATAGCGCCAACTAATTCTGCAGAGCTGTACAAATAATATAGTATAGGTATTAAATAGTACATTCAAATGTGGAGAACAGAGATCGTGAGAGCTTACGGTCTAGAGGCATTTAACATGCAATACTAAGAGAAAGCTAATTTTGGGGGAACAGTTTATATAGAATTGATTCATCATGGCTGTCTCCATTTTTATCACCATTTTATGACCCATCTTAGTCCATACTCCACCCACAAAGGCTTCCTAAGAAATCTTCAGTGGGAGGAGTTTTTGAGTCTTAGTGCCCTTCTATCAAAGACTCCACTCAGTCTCCATGGACATACTAATTAAATATTCATTTTGTAGAACCATTTTATACACAGTGGCCACTAGGCGTTTGAGCTTATATTAAGATAAGTAGGGGGTTTCCTATCAGGAATTGTCACAGTTCCTTTAAAAGTTGAAGATATGTATGTCTCCTCATAATTATTTAAAGAAATGTCACCGCTTTATTGTGTAGAAAATAGATAGGGAGAAAAAAGTACAGAAGTCACCCCTTGTGGTGAATCGAATGACAGTATCGCCTCCACTACTATACCACAGTGCGTTATACTCACAAATAAAATGACTGTTATTCCTCTTATGTGGCAAACATCAATTCACACTTCTGGGGAATATTTGAGTTGCCCCATATCAGTCACACACTGCTGAATAGCAGAACCTTCATAGCAGAACCTTCATATTTTATTCCCAAATGATCAACCATATATAGAAAAGGAGAATAGAGGGCACCCAATAGTACCCATTTGCACTTAGTGTAATGAAAGCATCACATACAGAGTGGTCATCAAGAAGAACAGCTGACAAGTGTGCTTTCAGTCGTACTGCCCCTTCTCACTTTGGGTAGCTCAAAGGATATAGCTCAACAGACACACTCCAGACAGCTCCACAAGTAAAAAACTATTAATTTAAATAATATTATAAAAACATGTGAAGTATAATATAAGCCCAATACTTCTTACGCATTTCGTCACACTAAATGCTGCTTTATCAAAGATAATCAAACGGGCAAAAAAATAAAATTTCCCATTTGATTGTTATCTTTGATAAAGCAGTGTTTAGTGCTGTGACATGCATTATAAGTATTGGGCTTATATTATACCTCACATGTTTTTATAATATTATTTTAATAAATAGTGTTTTACTTGTGGATCCATCTGGATTGTGCCTGTTTAGCTACTCCCTTTGAGCTACCCGAACGGGTAATGAATGCGCATCACTTCTCAGCTGTTCTTTCTGCTGACCACTCTGTACGCGAGAACCCATTTGCTGCATGAAAGACTCCTGTCTTCATTAAAAAAAAAAAAGTATTTCTTGTTTCAACATTTTCAGGGAACTTTGAGATTTGAGAACTTCTAATTTGGTGCCCTGAGAAAATATTCTTATTTCCAATCTGAACATATCAAAAGGTTAGGTTTAAGGACAATCCTACTTAAGCAATGGTAGATCAAGCACAGTGACTGAGTCCCTGGTTGCCCATGTGTGATCTAGCATGGGTATCCATAATACCCAATCTGTTAGTGTATCCTAAGGAATAACACTGAGAATCACTGATCTGAGTTACATATCTCACTCACAAAATCTAACACTTATCTCATCATCTGGCTTTTATCATAATTTATTTGACATCTCCAAATGACTCCTGTGACTAGCTCTGAAGTGTATTGCTGGCTCCTCTTTAAGACAACTATATTACCCTTGGACAATAGAGAGGCCATTAATGCATTGCTTTGCAATACTCTATAGACCTGTAGAAAATCCAAGGAGTTAATACATCCAGAATTTTTGAAAACCAGAATCATTTCTGTACTAAAAAGCAAAATTGGTAGAACAATTTTCTTTGTATTTTAATAGTATTCTTTTAGGACTTGATATTCAAATACAGTTAAAACTTACGTCTTCCATGTTTCTAACTGAAATATAAGTGAACTCAGTAATAAGTATCTAAGTGGTGGTATGTACTCCAACTCTTTTTCAGATACTTTGATAAAGAAGTTCTAATAAATAACATATAAATTGGGTTTCCACTAACTGGATAGTTTTTGTAGTACTTAGTGCCCTTCCTCAGCAGGAAAATTACTAAAATGTTTTGAACCTCTTAAGCAAGTTATGTGATTGGGCCCTCCCCTGGCCTTACTGAGGTGCTTGGTAAAGGGTGGTTAAATTGATTTCTAGTGAAGCAACAGTCAGAGGCCCAAGAGATACTTACAATTGTATGCTATGGGAGTAAGAGAATGCTAAATTTAGCCAGGCCCTATTAACTATTGGTGCATGTGTTCACCAACACCACATCTTCTCCTATACCACTAGTAAAATATAAAGAATAAAGGATCTTTCTGACAGTATAATCTTAAAATGAGGTAATTGAGCTGATATAAATTAGAGTACCTGTAATCTGAATTATGGTGATCATTGTATGTGATAACTTTATCTATGTTTTTTTCCAAATATTTCTCCACAGACTTTAAAAGGGATTTGTGAGATAAAACTAGTGAGACTGTAGGTTTATTTTAGAAATAGAGGTTGCAAAGAATGAGGTTCCAGATGTAAAATATCAATAGATTCATTTTTTCTACTGGTTTAGAAAAAAACATTCATACAGAAGTTCTCAAAACAATTCAGAAAATATGGTTGAAGGTCTAGTACTCAGTCACAAATACAGCATACCAAGTTGCTAAATCCAATACAACCATACATACAACCAAGAAAGGAAAGCACTCATGGAACATATTGGTGGCAATAAAAGTGAATTAGTAAGCACCAGATATCACCATAATCAGAGTGTCAGTCAGCATCAAGGACCTTTATTGAGACAAAGATAAAGTCCATAATGCAAACCGAAACTTTGATTGATTATAGTGATACTAGTTTAAAAGCCCGTGTACACGGGCCACAGTGCCATCCAGCAGCCTCGGCTGGTGCCCAGAGCCCCTCTGCTCACCAAGTGGTTCCAGGAAGGTGCTCATGATGGCTTCTGACAAACATACTAGCGAATTATTATATAGGATTTTGTACTTTGTACACTGTACTTTGTGTACAGTGAGTGCTTTACTTTCTTTGGTTGTATATAAAAAACAAAACCATATAATCTATAGAAGTTTCATACTCTCGAACCAAAGATGGCTACTGGTAGCTAATGAATCAATAGAACTGTTATTACTTAATAAGCAGTTCATGTTAGTTAATATATTTCAGGAAATGTACATTTCTTACCTACTGGTGACATTTCTGGCACAGAAGCTGTATAGGGACCATCCAGGAACTTGGGTTCATTATCATTTATATCTTGGATTTTGATGATAAACTCTGACTCTGGCTCCATAGGCCTGCTAGTCCTTCTGTCCAATGCTTGTGCTCTTAAAGTATACTGAGACCGCTCTTCTCGATCCAGTCTTTGGATTGCATGAATGTCGCCTGTGGTGTCATCAATTGTAAACATAGTTCCTGCTCCATCACCAGAAAGGATATACCTGATTGATCCATCTCCTTTATCCATGTCAGAATGAAGCTATGGTAGAACAATGGACATTAGGGATTACTTTATCAAAGAGAGTAAAATGAAAGCAAAAGAAGATTTTAATATAGCTTTTGTTCAGTGCTGAATATGAATAACAACCAGTCTTATATTAACCTCTAGAGGATCAAAGGGGTGTACAGTACATTATTTACAAAACTATTTATCCTTTGTAGGGGAAAGTATCAAATGGTGGTAGGATGGTCTTATCACTACTATATAATCAATAAGTAACACTAAGACTAAATAGCGACAGGTGTATTAATGATCAAATTGCATGTGCTGTATTTTACTTTTTTCAGAAACTATGAAGTCATAGCATGATATAACCTTGCCTTCTGCACTGAAATGCTGAATGTATGAAGTGAGGCAATATTTATCAAATCTTTATCACAGCTTACCTTAGTGCATAACCCCTTATTTGTTAAAAAGTAATTAAAGAGAAAATTAGCATTTTTCACTAAGGTGTGATAAAGAGGTGATAAAACGGAGACAACTTCTCCAGTGATATCACTTTTCCAGTTTCTATGTTATTCTATATAGCCAGTGCCCTAATATTTCTTAAGTTTTGAAGATCTTAGTGCATAGGCTCCATAGAATAACATAGGAACTGGAGAGGTGATATCACTGGAGAAGTCATATCTGCTTTATCACCTGCTTATCACACCTTAGTACATAACCCCACAGGAATCATTAGCAGTGTTACTTAATTTTAGCAACTAATTGCAATATTGAGGGAGCAATGTTTTGATGTGAACTGAGCAAGGGGATACATTTGAACTGATGCAGACACAAAACAGGATATATATTTAAACTACCCGGGTGAGCTTGTGCTACTCGTATGAAGTCCCACTTTGTAAGGGTTCTGGATACATCACCATTAACTGGATATCTGGTAAGCTCCTAAGGGGGTAGGGGTGCTCAGCCTGCACAGGTGAGGTTTGGATATGTTTGGGGCTAAATTAGTTGTAGGTATTTCATTATTTCTCTTAATGTGTCTTAGGTTGTTACCATAAAACAATGATAAGTGCTGGTTTGTCCTATGTACGCTTGACTTAACTATTTGCTTTATCTACAATGTTGAAGATGTATTTAGTTTTGGACTGAGCTATTGCCATATGGATGTTTCAGCTTTGTCCTCCATAAAAGCAATAAAAAGTCCATTTGATTACAGCTGGGCTTTATTGTTGCTACATAAGGAAAAAATAAAGAAAAATGTTGTGGGACAAGCACACATTGAGAACAAATAAGACATAGTTTATTATTGAAGATAATAATATTGATATGAATATGGATAGTCTCCTCTGTAATGGCAAAAGGATGTAAAAATGTGACTAATACCCATAGGGCATTTGCCTCATGAATAAACTATTATTTTTATTCACCCTCAATGCATGCTTGTCAAATTCCTTTTTTACTTCATTAGTATGCCTAAGTGGAAGGTTTTCACAGGCAATGGCCCTTGTTCTCCTTGTGCCTATTGATATTCACTCGCTAATGAGGCCTATTAAAGGAAGAAACATACTGTACATCTGGTGTTTTGTTATATCTCTCATGACTAACATTTCAGCACTTGACTGATATGACTACGGGAATTTATCACACAACAGAAGTACTCAGCTTTTACCTTGGTACTTTTAATGTTTTTTTTTTCTATGACTTTGCCCCTGTTTTGCACCTTGCCCTGACCTCTGACTGGTAACCACAAACTCTGTATCTTCTTCCTCCTGGACTTTATCTTTCTACTGGCTTCTTCTCTGTGACCACTAGTGTCTGCACAAACCTTGTGGTTCAACCCCGAACTGCAAGTGTTTCCTTATACTTGGAACAGACACAGAATCCAGGTCCACCACCAGAGTTACAACAACAAAATATTTCTGTTCCTCTTTCTGGCTCTCAAATAACTTTACAGAACACACGCAATATACCACAATACATTCAAACACATTACTCTCATAGCACAAAGCATACAAATGCACATGCACACACACACACACACATACACACAAACACACACAAGCACCTAACCCTGCTCAAACTGAACCACATATTACAATATAAACATATTACTTCCATTGTAAATTGTACTACTCACATAGCAGAAAATACAAGCAGCTCAATACACACCACACAATCCACCATTCAGATATGATAATACATAGCACAACCCACATGCATTACAATGCTCTCAAACACACACAGACAAACCCAAACACACAGACACACACACACATACACACACACACGCACACACACATAAACACATACACTCTTAGATTAAAAACACTAGGGTTTTGGTAGGTTCCAAATATACCTGTGGCCTGGAACAACCAAATGTTTATAACTGCACCGTGCAGCTCAATTATAACCAGCTACATCTTACAGTCTAGGAAAATGACTACATCCCACTGAAAAGCCAGGGCTTCTCTCAGTGATGTTCATGCCAAGAGATTTAGCAGCCAAACAACATTGTATGAATAAACCTAGTATTCAGTAAAAACAATGAATTTGGTTTATTAAGAAACAATCTAACTGCATGGGAGGTGACAAATAAAATATACCAGAATGAATATTGATTTCATTGGGGAGACTAACCCCTTGAATGCTAGAAAGGTCAGCAATGCGTTATATTACAATGCTTTTGAGATCTCTCTAGACTCCAGTGGCTTAAAATTGTGAGTTAAATTGTTGCACATTTTCATTTTCCCCTTTTTGTGTAATAGGTTTGCCCCAGGAATGTTCTAATTCATCTTAGTACATCAGACAACTTTCGCGAGATGCAGGAAACATGCACAACAGCTATTTCCCATGTGAAAACCACTAGGGAATAGGTTTGCGCATGATTTTGTTGAATTGCGCATGAAAATTCAAGATTAGTGAAAGGCTGTGCATATTTATTTTTTTTGTGGGCGTGGTCAGAATTAACGAATCTGTGTGAGTGGAATAGCGAATGCACCTAATGCAAGAACTGCTATTGCGAATGAATTTATACATTTGTGTACTGTTCTTGTAAAATGGAATTTTTTATGCACAATTCAAGAAGCGTTCAATATTTAGCTTCCTGGATTAGAACATGCGCAAAATCTATCTGAGCAAAAAAATGCCTTTATCCAATACGAACGTTTCTTGCATCGCGCCACTTGTTTCTTGGGTTTACTATCATTTTGAAGTCATACCAGATGAATATCCATGTTGATGGTATCACCAGGACAGTAAACAAGTTAGAATGCAATTAAGAAGTAGATAGAGAAAAAGTTGGAAAAATAATACAAATGGTAAATAATCTGTAGCATTATGTAATAACTGATGTGTTGTGCAATTAATATATTGCAAGGGAAAGAAGGAACACTATCTTAGCAGGAGCTCCAGTATACAATAAGGACAAATTAACCATGATATACTTATATATTGTTGTCTCCATACGTGGATTAGGATATATAGTGGTGGACCACTTGCTCTCTGTGCCTGAAGAGACAAGCTGCACCTCACTGTACCTCACCCCAAGACCCATACAAGGCCAAAAGATATATGTCTAGACTTTGCACATTTTCTTCTACAGAAAGGATTTGCCTGGAAGTTTGGGCTTCTCCTTATGCATGGGACACGGCACATATTTTTCCTTTGTAATGGCATGACACTGAAACAATGTGACTGAGCAGCAGTAAAAGTCAATAAGACATTGGGGTAAATGTACAAATCTGCCAGGGCAACTACACTGGTGTTAGCCTCAAACACTAGCAGCTGCACCCCAGGGTATGCACTATAACGTATGGGCACTTTGCCATTGTTAAGACTGCCAGCAATCTCTATACACACACCCCTTAGCATACACTTGAAAAATGGTATAATGTTACCCCATTTCCTCTGGGCTTTTTATGTATGTATGTATGTATCTTTATTTATATAGTGCCATAGCACCATACATGTACACAGCACATTGCAGAAGTTGTAACAGAATGATACAAAAATATAGAACTGGGTTAAGAGAATCAGGCTAAAGTATGATCATTGCATTATTTACAGGGGAAAGGTGTAGCTAAGGGAATCATACATTGGGAAAGGGACCCTGTCCCAAGGAGCTTACAATCTAATTAAGTAAATAATGTAAAGGAAAGGAATTCCCAAAACTCCCTGTTTACCTCCTCTTGTGGCAAATGACATTAAGGGGAGAATGTTAAGCATAAGATTCTTAGGAAATCTATGTTAAGCTGGCATAGAGTTAGAATCTTGATTCTAGCACCAGTCTGTGTTTGGATTCATATTTGCACATTCATTGATGCGCAATTCATTGGGAATGTTCTATTAAATTTGTCACATTTTGAAGAAACCCAATTCATTATACTTCTTTTTTTGGCACGGCCATTTCAACAAGAAGATATATAGCCCTCATACTAAATGTTTCCATATAAGGAGTACAAACATGGCAAGTGTAATAATGACAACTATTCTCTGAACAAACCTTCCCAGACTTCTCACTGTAAGCACTTTTCAACGTACTGTTATGATAGCAAAATGGATGTTTGGTTCAAAGCATCATGCCCCCAACCCCCCAAACAGCCTCATGCCCTACAGTGGGCATGTCCCTACCCCCAGAGTTTTTCAAACAATGTTATTGCTTCCAAGAGGTAACAATAGCTACAGTATATATTTTTGTGAAGCAATGTCACTTCAGTGTACCTGTGTTTTTTTTGTTTTTTGCCAACTCATGTAGAACATGAACACAAATCAGTAATGTAACAGCATTAACTAAAGTAAACGCTAACATCAAATTCCCAGCATAAAATTCTCTGAATAACATGGTTTAGTAGGTTTGTGGTATATAATTTGAAAGTTCTGCAGAAAATGTGCAAAAAAATGAAATAAGTATGAATTTTTATAAATGTCATGGATGACGGAAAAAATAACAGATTTAAACGCATTTTCATCTGGTGCGAGTGACATAGGTTTCTTAAAGTTAGTACTGTACTTTTCTATAAATCTTAAGCACATAATCATTCAAAATATTAACAGCTGCATTTATCTTCATCTTTTTGTAAAGTTCATTTTTTAAAAACTGAATCAAGGGATAGCATTTATGAAAAATAAAATCTCATCTTGAAGTTAGTGGGTTCAAATATTTCCTCTTTTTTTAAAGTCACAGTTAAATCAATGGGGAATTCCTCCCCTCCCCACCGCTCAGTGCAGTTGGTTTGCTCCTCTTTCACTTTCTGAACAAGGCTCAGAGTATGAAGCAGGAGTTTGAAAATGGCAGCAACAGATATTAAAATGGGTACAATAATTAGATTTATTTCTCAGTATCACAATTAATGTTTAGAATACATTTTCCTTGCAAATATTGCTTTAAGAACTGGAAGTGGCAAGCACTACTCAGACAGCATGCATAATGTGCTTTCATATGTATCTTGAACTAAATTATATCACTTTTGCACAATGTATCTCTGTTGTGTTATTTGACAAAGTAAAATACATCACATGAAGTCATACTGGTTATATCAATAAATTAAGCTTGTATTGATTTTGCATTCTACAGTTTGAAAAGTAATGTGGAATTACCCAGTCAGCACTGCTTTCTTGTGGAGCATGGGCCTAACTAAGTGGATATTGCAAAAAGAATGAATGAGATCAGTAAAGTATATACAAACAGTTATGTTCAACTTAACTACAAGCAAATAGTCATGTCGCTTAAATGAGAATTGTAGTCAAGTGTATATACTATGTATATATTGTATGTATTATTAAAATAATAATCACTGATGTTTCATATTGTATTGGCCAGTTTCAGAGACAACTGTGAATATATATTTAGTAGTGTTGAGCGAGCGTGCTCGGCCGATGCTCGGATCGGCTCGAGCATCGCTCTGCTCGGCACATGGCGGTACTCGTCGAGTACCGCCATGTGCTCGCCCGCCATGTTCGGGTGGCGGGGATCTGTGCCGGAAGAGGCACAGATCCGAAGACGCTCCGCTGGACCACCAGGGACTGGAGGTACGGGGGCATTGCGGAGATGAAGGGGGCATTGCGGAGATGAAGGGGGACATTGTGGAAGAGGGGCATAGACTCTATGCCCCTCTTCCACAATGTCCCCCTTCATCTCCGCTATGCCCGTCTTCCACAATGTCCCCCTTCATCTCCGCTATGCCCCTCTTCCACAATGTGCCCCTTCATCTCCGCTATGCCCCTCTTCCACAATGTCCCCCTTCATCTCCTCTATGCCATAGAGGAGATGAAGGGGGACATTGTGGAAGAGGGGCATAGCGGAGATGAAGGGGCACATTGTGGAAGAGGGGCATAGCGGAGATGAAGGGGGACATTGTGGAAGACGGGCATAGCGGAGATGAAGGGGGCATAGCGGAGATGAAGGGGGACATTGCGGAGATGAAGGGGGCATTTGGAGATGAAGGGGGCATAGCGGAGATGAAGGGGGGCATTGACCAGGCACCCTCCCCTCATCAGAGCAGGGGGTGCCTGGTATAATGTTCGTGTCGCCCCATTGGATTCAATGGGGCTCGGGTGCTCGGCCGAGCACTCGAGCCTCAGGGGGTGCTCGGTCAGAGCACCCGAGCACCCGAGCATCGGGGTGCTCGCTCAACACTAATATTTAGTAACTGGAAAAAAAACCTATCCATTGAGAATTTTGTATTCCGGTTACAGTATAATATAAAGCTCTCTGCTTGATTAAAAAAATATATAGCTTAACACTGGAATTGGAGAATATTATTTTTCTCTTTTCTTGAGAATTTTCTTATAGCATGATAAATCTAAGTATTCTAGTTCTTATAACCCTTTGAGTGCCAGAGTGGTACAGAATGCATTACAAAGCAATGCATTCCGTACCACTCTGGCACTCAAAGGGATAATCATATGTGTGCAATATGTACATTTTTAACCCCTTAACGACCCTTGACGGTCATAGTACGTCATAGGTCAATCTGAGTTAACGACCAGTGACGTAGTATGACCGTCATGGAATTCCTGGCTCTCCCCGCAGGTGCAAGCTGTTCGGGGAGTCCGGAACAGGAATCTGAAAAAAAAAAATGCTCCGTGGTCCTTAACTGACCTCGCCGCGCCAATCGGCCGGTCGTTAAGGGGTTATGATAACATCCTTTTGCTCATATATGTACAGATAGACCCAGTATTAGCTGTAACATTCCCACTCACAACATAAGAATCATTGGTATCAACAGCACTGGCAAGTTCATCAAAGTTTCATATTTAGGAGTGTTTTGGGAGAAAGGTTCCATCGTATTCCCGTGAAAAAATAATTGAAAACCACTTTGTTGATAGTTTTTGCCCCTTGATTAAAGTGTTTTTTGCCTCTTCTCTATAAATAAGTGCAGTTTTCCAGGAAGTAAAACACAATAGAAGCAGCTACAGAGTGAGAGAGATGTGCTATGCTGTTGTGCTGTGTGTTAGTAGCAAAATTGAGGCAGGAGAGGCTCATAGTGACTTCTATCAATATGAGCAAGTTTACAAACAATAAAAAGAGGAGCTGGAAGGACACTTATGTGTCCACTGAGTCTGAAGAGGAGGAGGAAGTGACCATTATAGACCCAATGCTGTCCAGTCCCCCTAAATCACCAATAGAGATCTTGGTGAAATTTACCTCAAGGGAGGAAGAAGAGGGTAGTAGTGAGAGCAGGACAGGTCAGTTGCCTGTGCCTGCTTCCAGACATGCTGTGCCTGCTGCCAGTGCTGCCCCTGCTGCCACCAGTGTTGTACCTACTACCAGTACTGAACCTGCTGTCAGTGCTGAACCTGCTGCCAGTGTGTCTTGTAATTCTGAAGCGTGGGGGGGGGAGAAGATGATGCCAAGTGTGACAGCAGGGGACACTAAGTCACACTTGCTATCCCCAAGCAGTCCCGCCAGTGCTAGTACTACTACCAAGAAGGTCCATCAGCTTGTTAGTGTTAGGAGTGAAGGAGGGGGTAATTATCATATTACTAGTGACTGTGAGGAGGAAGACTCAGGGGCAGAAATTGATGTGGTTGGTGTTACTAATAGTAACAGTGATGCTGAAGCATCTGGTGGGACTAGCTTTAGGGGAGCTGTAGGGGAAGCAATACAGTAAATCCAGACTAGCAGACAAGGGACCCATGCTATTCCCCTGACCCTAGGACTCCCATTCCCCCCACGGCATTGTCCAGGTGGAACATGATCCTAAAGAAGGCAGAACTGTTGCCTAGCAGCAATAATACAACCATCACCAGGAGCACAGATGAGCTGCCTGTGCCTGCTGCTACTGCTGTCAGTCTGCCTTCTTCAGGTCACCAAGAAGTGGCAAGTGTGACATTAGGGGACCCTCTGTCATATTTCTCATCACCTCCTACAGCAGGTGAGATGTCTGTAATAGAGCAGCAGCAGCACGGAGGGACTGGTGGTGGTGATGATGATGATGGGGAAGCTGAGGTGGAAGAGACATTGATGGCCTTTTTAATCCAAACTAAGAAGGAATGGGAGACAGGGATGAGGATGGGCATCACCACCAGCAGCAGCAGTGAGCTTTTGGAATTTGCGGAGTTTGCAACTACATTAATTCCTGCTGCTGCTGCTGAGTTGCAAGGGCACCAGGATGCTGAGGAGCAGGGTATTGTGCCATAGACCACAGTGGACATAGTAGGAAAGGGGTCAACAAGTGATGTGGGACTAGGACAAGTTCCACTTGCCAGTGGCAGCAATACTCCTGGTCCTAGTTGCAGTGTAGATTTAGAGGCAGTTGAAGCAACAGCAGCAACATCATCCTCTGCTCCAACCAGTGAAGGGGAATGTGGAGGAAAAGAAGAAAGAAGCCATTCTTCTCCACCTTTTCCCTCCTCCTGAAGTCATGGTTGTGTGGCTATTTTTCTCTTGGGGAAGGCACAGTGTAGTCATCAACAACAGCACTATGTACAATTTGTGTCAGTGAGAAGGGGAAAGGAGGGAGCACACCTTGGCTCAACCACCCTGATAACACACATGAAACACAGACACCAAGACATTTACATAAAACATGTTAAAGCCAAACATCCTCCACAGAAATCGAGCACCACTGTTGATGTACCCCTTGACTCTCGATGACGAGCAAAACAACTAACTTGCCATCATCTTCTTGCTCTAGGGCAGCTACATCTTCTGCCAGTCCCCCTCATTCATCGTTACCTCCCCCACAAGTGATATCCACTCTGTAGATGTTAGGATGTGGCAGTTCTTGTCCACCAATTGCACACTGTGTGGTGCACTGACCACACATGGCAGTGTGGTGGAGGAGAATCACAAGAAGGGCATCAAGTGGTATCTGAGGAGATTCAATCCCTCATAATATGCTATACTGGTGTCAGGGAGGGTTCATCATTACTATTAAACTGCCAGAAAGTTGTCATGTGTCCTTAATGGGGCGTGGACAAGGAGTATAGTGACAGAAAGAGTACTTGGTTTCTGGAGGTGGATTTCACATTGGGGACCCTAAGTGTCATAATGTTTGGACAGAGTTGTGCCAGCTATTTCATGTGAGTGCAGAGAAACCCATTGTTCCATTTCCCAATCCTTCCCTTATTTACACACCCATAATTTTGGAAGAGGGGCAGGTGGAGAAGCATTATTGGCCAACTTTTTCTTTTCTCCACATATACCTGAAGTGGTGGGGGCTAGTTATTGTGCTGCTACTGCCTCAGGCACATCACTGGAGCTAGTCGTGGTAAGTGGAACCTTCAGCATCCATGACCCATGTTACTGCTGTTGTTGATCCCATTCCCTTTGAGCTGCCTAATTATTCTGCTTCTTAAAAAACTCAACAGCATCAGCAAGAACAGCAGATGAATCTGACAGGGAATCTGACAATGACCAGTGGACACTGGCCAACACTATATGATTTTTTTTTCAGGGCTTATGCTTGAAAAAAAAAAACATAGGCCTACAAAAAAATAAACACTTTTTGGGGGTTTGTTTCTAACAAACCTATGTCCTACAAATCAATGCTTCCTTAGGGCTTGTGTCAAACAAGTCTAAGTCTTGGGCCTCTAAACAAATCTAACAGATCATCCTCTACAAAATTCTCTATTACATCAAGTGTCAGTTTTCCCCAGTGACACCTTACATCAGGGGGTCCCTGCCTGTATCACGTTACATGCAAATTTCTTATTTTACTTTATTTATATTTTTTTATTAAATATCACCCCTATACAAGTCAACAAACCCCATAAAAAATGCCCTGTTCATCTGATTCTTTCCCCAGACTCCATACACCAACACAGACACCCTCCTCAGACCCCTTTTATACCATGTCTTGTGGAGTTTTTTTTTATTGTGTTTAGTATTTTTTTTTTATTAAATCCCAGTAAACAACCCCCCCACCAAAAAAAAACATTCCCGGTTCATCTGATTCTTTCCCCACACTCCACCAACACAGGAACCCTCCTACCCCTTTTATACTATGCCTTTGGGAAATAAAATAACATTTGCTATGTGTTTTGTGTAAATTCAATGTGCCTATTATTTCAATGGAATGAGCTAGGCAAAAAATGCTGTAAAACTACACTTTTTGCAGGAAATTATTAGCCAAATCCAAAGTGCCATTATTTGCTGATTTTGTTTTGAGGTGAAAATTTTCACCCATCCCTATTTAGGACCAAAGATAAGCTGTTATAATCATCTTGCATAATGGCTCAACTAATTTAAACTCTACTGACTTATCATTAATTATTTGAAAGGTTTTCAACATTAAGCCAATGTTAAAAGGAGAGATTAATGTATCAAGACATGATCAGGGATCATTCATACCCAACGGTATAACTGACAGAGTCAAACTACAACTCAATGAATTCTTTTGGAAAAGCTCAGTTCTATATATTCTTCTGCTAAGTTTTCTTCTGAATATTCACAGACACATTCTAAAATGGTTACTCTTGTGCATCTACAACATGCTTTGATGGATTAAAAAAAGGCACATTCATGAATGCAAATGAACAAGAATACTTTCAGAATTTTGATTAATCATAGTACCCTTATTCTTGATTGTCCAAGAACTAATTGTAGACCAAAACATGCTGTTTACTTCCTTCAAACGGACACAACTACTGATTCATATTTACTTTCTGACTTATTGACAGAATACTAATGGGTAATATACGATGTTATATTACTTGCATTCCCTTTGTCAATTAATTTTACCATTAATCTTCCTTCATTAAAATGTTTAGAAATTTTAGCGACGTAGAAAAAGTATGCAATGCATAGCATTTTGAAAAGTAGACATTCAAATGCATCAATTATTTGGGTATTTATGCCTTTCTACCCATAGGATGATGTGCACAATTATTTTCATAATTTGGAGCTACAGAGATTTTTTTTTTACATTTCTAACACTTGAAAGTTACTAAAATCTTTCAAAAACATGGCATTTCCTCCTCTATGCAGTACTTTATTACAGCCCAAGAAAAAAATGGCACCCCATTAGTATAGGTTGATATAGGGTTGAGGCCCTAGAAGCAGAAAACTACACCTGACACTTTTCTTTTTGATATTACCCTCCTGCCCTAAAATGGTTATAACCATTACAGATGTGAAGAAAACTTCAGCAAAGCATGCCATTTTAGAAAGTAGAGGCGTTGCTTTCTTTTTTAAAGCGGAACTTTCAGATAATAGCACATCGCCATGCATTTACAGTATATGTGGGGATGTGACTTCCAGTGGATAGTGGAACCAGGTTTAGGAGATTGTTTGTGTATGTGGGTACATACAATTACCAGTTGGCAATGAAACAAGGATGGGGGGATCAGATAGTGTATGTGGGGATCTGTGAGAGGCAGCAGTCAGTAGAACCAGGCTGTGGGGTCAGACAGTGTGTATGTATGTGGTGGGGCAATGCCTACAGGTGGACAGTGGATCAGAAGGATGGGGAAGCAGAGAATGAGCTCCAGAGGGGTATCAAACACATTGTAAAGCAATTTGCTGGAAATCCCTGTGGCACAAATCTTATTTTTTTTTCTCAGACCTCATTGGAGGGCATCAAGACTCTTGATGTCCCACCAGTTATTCCTCTCCCAGCCGATAGCCTGAGAAATCAATAGTACAAACATTGGGGTGCAGCGTGGCTCCCCAGCTTTCATATTTAATTAAAAAAGAAAAAGCCTTCCATGTCACTGGTGAACATGTCACTGGTGATATGAAAGGCTGTTCCTGATCCTGTCCAGTCCTACCTGGAAGTTTGGGTAAGAGTGGAATCAGGGGAGCATGCTGTTCTCTTGCAGTCACCTCTATTTATATCCCAGCCCTATGTGTCTGGGAGATCAATACCTGGGGGACATCAGGACAGGTCCTGATGTCCCCCCTCCAAAAAAAGATCTAATTAAATAAATAAACAAACAAATAAATAAATAAATAAATAAACAAATAGATAAATAAAAAGTGTGAAATATAGGGAGCTCTATACAAGAAACAAACGAACATATGCATCATAAGCAACTAACTAATCATAATTTCAGCAGCATGTTGATTCCAATGTGGAGTGAAATATAAAAATCATACCCAACGCACAACCTGTTTTGATTGTTTATACTAAGAGAACCAAAGATGGACAATAACACAATAACAATAGATCAACGAAAACTTTTAAACAAAGAAAAATCAACATGGGACCTGAGGCTCTTCCTCTTCATACTCTTCATACTACCATTATAGCAGATAAAGACATGAATGCAACTGAGAAGAACATGGGAGGATGAAAGTAAAATACCTAACAAAGAATGTAAAGTGTTGGCTTTGGAACTAAAAATAGGGGATCAGAGAATAAGCAAATTCTTATTTCTAGATCAAAAAAAGAATAGATAACTATACAAAGTTCTCATTACACAGGTGATTGTGCTTGTATGACTACACTATTAACATGAACGTCACCTACATATGAAGCCATTAATATGTGGGATGAACTGTTATCTATGGATGTAGTCTAGCATGTTATAACTTTCTGGTGACTAGCAATAGCTGTCAGAAAGACGCAGTATAGGTCTTCACAGTGGTCTATGTGGCATACATGGAGAACATTCCCATAAATAATTTAATCACTGCAATCCAATCACTGACTAGTCCATGTGAGCCTCAGCCAATCCATGTATAGTTAAATCCATTTGGAGTGGCCTTCTCCTGCACAGATCATACCTCTCCCTACTACTTCATTACACTGAGAGTGCAGTACACCGAATGAATAGGGAAACTGGTAATTTAAACATGATGTTGTTGCTGCCATGTTTGAATCATCAGTTTTTACACAGACTAGAAACAATATAGACTTTGAAAGGCTTTTTACTGTTAAGTCAGGTGAAAGAGACATTTTAGCAACATTTTATCAGTATTGAATGCATGAAGGACCGGGGCTATTTCTCACTTTACAGATCACATAATTTCAAGTTTCTTGTTAAGTGGATGTTACAACAAGTTTCATTGGCTCATTGTTTAGTGCATCCAGGCAAATTATTTATTGTTTTTATAATAGATTTTTCAAGATTCCTCCCCTTTTGTTTACACACAGTTATTCAGATTGTCACAAAATACTTCTAAATAAATTCAACTTTGTCTCCCATTTACAAAACCCCCATATAATTGTACATTTCTATGTGATTAGACGTTAAGGGGTGAAATGTATTATAATCACTTTATTTTTTATAACTAAACTCTAAGTATTTTTTTTTCTTTTTACACCATATTTTTATGAGGAGTACAGACTGTCTTTGGCAGTCTGTAACCCTCAGTCTGGACAGGTACCATAACACACCCCTGTCCCTTTAAATATGTGCTCTGTGCTATTGCACAAAAAGGTTAGGGCCACTGAGAAAAATCTTACACCTTAGACTCATGATTGGCTCAGGTTAAATCCTATCAGAAAGGAAACTTTAAAAGATGAATATAGCAATGTGTCCTTCAAATAAGGGTATCAAAGAATAACAATTTAAATGTTCTACATTAATTATATAATGCCTGTAACAATGGCTTGAAGATAATAAGGTTCACTTGACCTTTGTGTTAAAGGATGTAATATGGTGACAACTTCCAGCAAATATAGTGGGGCTTATTAGTTGTGAAAACGTATATTGATGGTGGTTGAGGTAATTAAAGGGATAGTAATACTTCGTTTTATCTTTATTTTATTTTGTAGGCATTAAAAAAACATGAAGAATGATATAAGTCTTATCTCTCAAACCATAAAGGTTTGAGAGATATTCACAAGCAAAGTTTCCCCTCCTGCCCCTTTTACCTAGTGTAAACCATCTCTTCTCAGATGTGGAGTGCAGTCCATAGACCAGACAGATAACAGAAGAGGACAATCTTCTTCCTATGAGAACAATGAAAGCCCTGCCCACTTGACAAGTTTTTCAACTTTTTCCCTTATCTTAATTAAAGATCGTCCCTCTCTGCAATCTACCTGGGCATCTCTCTTCTGCTCTGGCTGAACAGTGTTACATCAGTAAAAGGGGTGGGAGGGGGACACTTTGTCATTGAATTACTCTTGAACTGCAACTCTGACAGAATTGAAATAACACTCTCCAAAGTCCAAATACTATGATGATTAATTAGAGCTGCTTTTATTATGAAACATTACTATCCCTTTAATTAGATCAGATGATGGAAATTATTTAGATCAATGGGGAGAACAAATCAATTACTGGTTTGGAAAAAAGGGAATGAGCTTCTACAGTATCTGAATAAGGGAATAAAGATATATATTGTGCACAAATGAGACATTCAAAACAGAATTGGGAATAGGTTATAAAAGAAGCATTCAAATATATATTTTAGAGTGACACAAATCACAATCACAAATGCATTACTTTGTTTTGAGTTCAATTTATTATATCTTATTGAATGGACAGCTGCATCTTATTTTGACTTCTAGTGCATAATATGAAAATCTAATTGCTAATACTTTTTTTATCTTCACCTATTTTTTGTACTTTTATGTTCATGACATGGAGCAGTTTGAATGAGTTTTCAGGGAGCTGTCTGTGTAAGACTCTAAAAGCAGAGAGTACAACAATATAGAAAAGATACAATATAAAAAGGACAATGGAGAAAACAATGTAGAAACAATGTAGAAAAGCCTGCCACTACAGCATGCAGATCAACTCGTCCCTGACTGGAAAGCTATCCAAAAGCAGAAATTCAGTAAGATTACTGTTAGGGACATAACAGTTAAAAAAAAAAAAGTGAGGGACAAAAAATAAATTAATTAAAAGTTATAGGCAACTTGATGTAACATACTCTATTATGCACTTGCAGAATATGTAAAGTCAAATTAGGGTGCAACTGTCCTTTTAAGATCTCTTTGCACATGGGCAACAGTACTGTTGCAGCCCTCTGCAACAGTTCTGTTGCCTGTCCATGCAACTTCTCTCACCTTCTCCTACCTTCCACCAGAGGTTTGAAAGCAGGAGAGGAGTGACTTACAGCTGACCCATGTAAGCATCAGCCAATATTTCTGACTGGCACTCAACTAGGATGGTCTTAAAAGGGATAGTAATACTTGTTTTATGAAAGGTTTAATATTGTAGTTATTAAATAAATAAAGTAAAGCATATATGTCTTAATGTTATAACTTGATAGTTTTAGTGTAATATTGATGTAAAGTTCCCCCCTCCCGCCCCTTTTACCTAAATCATAGCTCTATCTGACAAACTTAGATTCTGGTCTGCGAACCAGATGGCTTGTCTGGAGAGCCAAAATAGAATGTCATACACAGCAAATCTTCATGACAACGGTCTGCAAAGTGTGCCTGGTTTGAGGCAGTAGACCATTGTCATGAAGATTTGCTTTGTAAACACTGCTATTTCAGCTCTCCAGACAAGCCGTCTGGTCCACAGACCAGAATCTATGTTTGTCAGCTAGAGCACTGATGTAGATAAAAGGGGTGGGAGGGGTAAACTTTATGTCGATATTATACTACAACTATCAAACTTATAACAAAAAGATACATGCTTTGATTTATTTATTTAGTAACTACAATATGAAACCTTTCATAAAATAAGTATTACTATCTCTTTAATTTGAAGTTGAGATTAGCATTGCAACCAGCAATGCTGTTGGTGTTAAAGGTCTGCCAGTACACCATAGGCCACTAGGCTCACACTGGTAACAGTTGCCCATGTGAAAGACACCAAAGTATTTCATAGGAACATTTACAACAGGTGATAGATCCATTGCAGCATCACTCCATTTTTGTTGCCAGTGTGAAAGCTTCCTTAATGTTTTTCCTGTAAGGTTAAAGGGCAGCTATTACATGGATAGTGCAATAGGAGTAAACTTTGTAAAACAGAATACTTGCCTTTTAATCTATAATATTTTTATTTTTTCTGTCTTGTAGATTTTATAAAAATTGTACTACAGCAAATCATATTCAGATGACAAATAATAAAAACAATTTAAAGGGAAAGTAATGTTTCACAAAAACAGCAGCTCCAATTAATCTTCATAGTATTTGAGCCATAGAGAGTGTTATTTCAACAGAGTTGTAGATCAAGAGTAATTGAAAGATAGAGTTTCCCCCTCCTGCCCCTTTTACCTAGTGTAAGCCATCTCTTCTCAGATGTGGAATCTGGTCCATAGACCAGACAGATAACAGGAGGGGACAATCTTCTTCTTATGAGAACAATGAAAGCCCTGCCCCCCTTGACAAGTTTTTCAACTTTTTCCCTTATCTTAATTGAAGATTGTCCCTCTCTGCAATCTACCTGGGCACCTCCCTTGTACTCTGGCTGAGCAGTGTTACATCAGTAAAAGGGGTGGGAGGGGGATGCTTTGTCATGGAATTACTCTTGAACCACAACTCTGACAGAATTGAAATAACA
Organism: Rhinophrynus dorsalis; assembly: GCA_037306005.1. Lineage (NCBI taxonomy): Eukaryota > Metazoa > Chordata > Amphibia > Anura > Rhinophrynidae > Rhinophrynus > Rhinophrynus dorsalis. Next base: position 224,684,193 of record CM074723.1, read on the forward strand.
CTCTCCACTGCCCAAATACTATGATGATTAATTAGAGCTGCTTTTATTATGAAACATTACTATCCATTTAAAGCCTGTATCCCCCCCCCAAGTCCATTTATATTAGCTCTCTTAATAAGAAAAAGGCATGAACAAATGGCTTAGTCTAACATGTTCAATGACGCCTCAAAACGTGAAGCTGCACAATTATCTCCAAGCTTGCGGTTTCATTTCACAGGAAAAGAAAACAAATCCAATAATCTTCTGTATTTCAAGGTGGTACCAGTTGTAAGTCCTATTTAGATGTGGTGCATTAGATGTGCATAGTATCACTGCCAGGTGTGTTGAATAGAAATGCACAAGCTAAACAGAACGTTTCCTGCATCTTGCCTATTCCACTTGATTCACTTTTCATGTTATTTTTAGTAACTCACCTTGCCAACATAAAGAGGCTCTGTTCCTGTGTACTCTTCCAGAACAAAGAACTGGTTCCATACCCAGCTTCTCTTCACTCGGTGATGTAGCAACTGTTTGCTTTCTGAGATCCCATCCAACTTTCTGATAAGTGGACTTGAAAATCCAAATGTTGCATTTGTCAGATCCAAGAGCACCATGTAGCATACATACAAACACTGCCTGTGGTAGCTCTTCTCATTTCTCATTCTGTTGTGGATTCTCATGAATTGTTTTTTATTATTAAAAAATACAGTATCCAACGTATTGATGTAAAATAAATATAATAAATCACAAACGATGATTGATCTTGATTTGGCTTTGATGGTACCGAAGCTGCAAGGATAGGTTCCCAGGAATCTAAAAATAAAAGAACAGAGCAACATTTTAGGTTTTTTTTTGTTAACATAATTATATTTTATATCGGAAATTGTGGCCTGTCACATACGTAGCATGATAATACATTATGAATAGTATGTTTAACAACAAAGAGGTCTGTTATCTTCCTCTGTACACCAAAGCACCTTTGGAAGCAGACACAATAGGGGCTGTAGTTAGTGGGGAGGATTTTTTTCACTTTGGTAACTTTGACTGCACCAGGGTTGTACTGTATTATTGATCTTGCAGAGTTAACAGCATGCTCCCAGTAATACAGTATTTATGATCTCAGAAGCCCTTTGAAACTGCTGAATATAAGCATTCACTTCCAGAAAAGATAATACCTACCAAGCAATTTCCAAGGACAGCTGCTTTTTTTTTTTCTAAAAATAATGTTACCACACAGAACCTCCTGTTATTTTTGTTGTTTCATTTGTTTAATCCTTTGAATTCCAGAGTGGTACACAATGGATTTCAAAGCAATGGGTTGTGTACCTCTCTAGAACTCAAAGGGTTAAGGTAGATCTTAGCACTGCTGATCTTAATTATTGTTTCACATGTTCTAGTGAATTTAGATGTCAGTAAAGGGGTTATCACTACAGCTAAAGCAAAATACTATGGATTTCGGTGGTCAGTTAATCATTATGTAATCCATAAGAGATTTTAGGGGTTTGATCGTCACACACTATTGTCTGATGTCTTTGCAAGTCAGACAAAACAGATTTCTTTTCTTCTGGCTGAAAGATTGGTTTAAGTAAAGGAATGTCGACCTCCAGTAGAGGCAGCTTACTCATCAGTCAAGGGCCTTTTGTTGTCATGAAGTCAGATTAGCTGGTGACCTCACTCTGTGCCATTGAATGCAGAGGCTTTTTCTTTCACTGTTTTGTAGGTCTTAATGAGGTGGCATTGCACTCCAGTTACTCTGTCTAAACATCCAGCACATCTTTTATGCCATTAGTGTTCGAGCTGTTCAACTTGAAGAGCCTGATGTCTAGTTTTTACTTTGCCCTTTTCTCTTGTCCGCTCTCGCCATCTGGCCCAGATGAACAATTATACCAATGATTATTTATGACAATACATTTTACAACTTTTTTGTCTTAGTCAAATTTATTGGGAGCTACAGAACAGCTGCAAGTCTCTGAGAAAATGATAATGTACACAAACGTATTTTTCATTTCACTCCTTCAGTGTCTAACAGACCTAAAACACACACACGGATTATATTACACATTTGGTACAGGACTTTTACATTATCTGTCTGTCTGTCTGTATATCTTTTTGTCTGTCTTCCTGTTTACACATCTGTCTATCTCAGAATGACTCATACATTTAGATGGATTCAGCGTTCTAGTGCAAACCTGTTTCACCATAAGGAACACATGAAACATTACATTGATATACATTATGGGTTTAAGCCCTTGAATGCTAGAGAAGTCTCCACTACATTGAGATGCAATACATCAGAGACATCTTTATCTTTTAAGGGGTTAAAAGCCCTGTTTAAATCACCTATGGTGCAAGTGGTTTGGTCCTGAATTGTACCACTTTAGCTTAATGATTATGACTAGTAGTGCAATGGTTGGCAACAAGCAGTTCTGGGGACACGGGTGGCCCTGACTGGTTTCTCCTGTGGCCCCATTCTTTTCTCTGATAGATAGAAAGGTGGTAGTTTTCCTCTACCTCTACACATGCAGATACACTACACACACACACACACATGTGCATGCACACAAACCTATTTTTTGCTTCAGTTCATCCCTCCATTTATACAGTTATGCTGTTCCTCTCTAAAGGGATACTAAAAATGTAATACGAAAAAAATATATTGTATATTATTCTGACGAGTACAGCAAGGGTACTCTCATAGCTTAAAAATGCAGACTAGAAAGCCTTGGCAAAGTAGCACTCATGCAAGAGGTACCGATGGGCGTAGGAACAATGGGATATATTGATAGAACTTAACCTTTATTAATTATAAACAATAATAATGTAAATAATAAAAACTGGGGAAAAAAGGAGAAGCACCAGATATTAAATAAATGTATTGTGTGCTGCTGGGCAAAAATCCCGATAACCAGCTTGTCATAAAATTGATCAATTAAAAAGGTGCAAGACAATAAGCCATTATGCTTGGAGAAACTGATAGTTCACCCTAAAGATCTAAAGAATAAGGGTGTACAACAAGCACAAAAATGAGCTAGGTGGTTATTTCCATGCAAAAAAGTGTTCCTCAGCTTAGAAATGTTTTATTCAAATGTTACTGCAGTTCCTTCTAGAATGTTTTGGGTGCAATACCTCTATGTCTTGAAATTTTACAGTGATGCTGCTGATATAGCATCTTTTGGAGATTTATGGACAACTGACAATAGTTCTCCATAGGTTGCTGTAGTGCCAAAATAACATTTTAAGCCATAGAAATACTGTATACAAAACTGAAAGTTTGAGCTACAATAACTTTTAAATAAAACATCTCAGAAGTACAAGTGCCCTAGTTTTACTTAGCAATAAATGTATATATTTTCATATTAAGCCTTACCCTGCCTATCCTAGGGGTTAACCTACATGTTTCAGCTCTTATTTATCATTTTTAATCAACATATGTGGTCATTTGGTGGACTTGAGGGCCACATATGCAGCTCTTGGGATGAATCTGGTTGCTTGGCACCAACTCATTGGCAATTTAATATATACATTTTTTGGCATCTAAATGTATTTTTACACATTTAACATTTACATAATTCAAAGAAAGTAAAGGCTATAATAATATACAATATAATATTAAATAATATATACTCAAGATGATAGGCATTGTGCAGAGTGCAACTGATGGACCATTTTTTTGTAAATATAGCTTTAGTAGATGGCTGAGAGCAGAAACCAGATTGAGTCAACAAAGAAATGTGTTCAAATAAAATATCAGATGATTTTATACAAGTATCCAAAATAACCTATAACCTAGAAATAAGCAATTACCTTGTTCAACAGGAAGATGGGGAATATATAAATACAATTCTGTGCAAAAACAGGCAGTGAAATCTGTATTCAAGACATATGCTTGACCAATGCCAAGTTACTAATCTACTTACACCAAAAATCTCCTGTTAAAGAAAACATGTCATACAGAATAAACTTAAATGATACATTTGAAAGCATTATATTTGAATATACTTCAAATTGTGCATCTTTTTCTGCAACATGTAGCTTATGAGATATTTAAGTATTTTATCAACCCTGGTGACATCAGAGCTTCATAACTTAGGCATAGCATTTACAGTCTCCTAGCGGAGACTCTGCTGGGTGTTACTACAGTTATTTTATCCACCCACTCACCTGGCATACTTCCTAGACCAGTCCAGGCTCATTCTCTCCCATAACACATCTGTAACTTAAGCTCTACTACACACACCTACTACAGCACTGCAGGGATTACAATATATAACACAGTTAAATAGTATATAAAGTAACAAAATACATTTTCTGTCTTTGTGTTTCAACAAAGGGTGCTAGAGAAAACATATACAGGTACACTTCATATCTTGTTGGAAGTCAGTGGTGAACTCACTCCTGCCAGTGAAGCAGCAGGATGTTGTGCAACCTGAACTGCCCAAACCTGGGCTGACTAAGAGAAAAACACCCTGGCTTGTTGTTGATTAGGTGTGGTAAGGGAGGAAGCCCAGATAAACATGTTTGCATACACATTAAGGAAGAAAGGGTAGAAACAAGTTATATTTTCATGCTCTGGTTTTATTTATTGCAGAAAAACTAGCTCCACTTAAGTTTACTAAGCTTCCTACACCATCCACTGTATACACAGTGCATATTATTAGGGATAACAGGCTAATTTCAACACTGTTTGAGTCAATGGGAGGGCAGTGGTGTATTTTATAAGCATTTCAGGCCATTAAATTCCTCTATGCCATTTTGTTACAGTTTCCCCAGAGATGTTCAGGGGTCAGTACGGTACAGTTAAATACAATTTATTAAAATATAAGTAAGGTAGTACACAATCGTAATATAGCAAGAACAAGCAGAGGGTCACAAGCCAGCAAGCACTGCTATCAGAAATAGTAGGCTGCCAAAATTGACCACACTGCTGAGACTAGGCCTCAGCCACTGGTAGTCTCTGCTGGAACCAGGAGCAGGAACTAGAACACAGGATCTTGATCAGATATAGTAAGGGGGCTACCTGACTCACTCCTGCAGTCAGAAATATAGCAGAGGATACCTGACTCATGCCTGCATTCAGTATGGAGAAAGCGGAAGCTTGACTCAGCCTGCAGTCAGTTTAAGAGCTAGTCTACTAGAGCCCCAGGTCCGCATCAGATTGAGTGTCTGCTAGGTACAGGGGAATAACAAGAGAATAGTCAGACAGAGCCACAGGTCAGCACCAGAGAGGGTAGTCAGACAAGCCAGGTCATACAAAGTTCAGGTAGTCAGCCAGAGCCACAGGTCTGCACGAGATTGGGTATCCACTATAAAGATGAGGGAGGAGAATAGTCAGACAGAGCCACAGGTCATCACCAGACTGGATGGTCAGACAAGCCAGGTCATACACAGAGCCCAAGGACACAGCACTGCTTTGTACAACAACGCAAGGGCAACTGAGTCAGGACTCAGGCTGCCCTTTAAACCCCTCCTCAGTAAGTAGGTAGGAGGAGCAGGCAAAGACGAAGGAAGTAGGTAAGAGGAGACTACAGGAAGCATTGCATAAAACAGAGGCCTGCTCCACTCTGAAGCCTCGCGCCTGCAGATGACGCGGGGAATGATGCCGAGTGTCCCTGAAGCGGCAGCGCTGGAAACAAGGTAAGCTGTGACACATTTTAATGCCATGTATTAAACAAGGTACAGAGGAAATAGTGGAAATATATGCCATATTCCTGTGCATGCTGGCATTAACCCTTTGAGTACCAGAGGGGTTCGCCACGCATTGCTCTGCAATGCGTGGCGTACCCCTCTGGCACTCAAAGGGTTAAAATCTCAATGATGTCTGAGTTTACCTGTAGGTATGTAGTTGATCATGAATTGCAGTGCATTCCCTGAATTGAAGCCACTAGCATTGAATACTAGATATGTTCTTCATTACATCTATATTCCTATGTTCTACTCTTGAACTGTGCTATAACCAGTTCGCAGAAATGTTTCATATTGCTCTCTGAAATAATGAAAGATTTCTCATGTCTATGGCTCATCTCATACAGACTGTTATAGCATACTGGGCCTTATAAAAAATGGAGCAGATCTGGACAAAACCAACTACATCACAGCAGACAACAATTCCCAATTATTTATATGATGCTTTTTTACCCCTTGAATGCTAGAAAGGTCTCCAACACAATCATTTATAACACATGGGAAACCTTTCTTCTAGTCAAAGGGTTAGAAGATACATTTAAATTGATGAATATTGTATATTTATCTGCTCAATGGTGCAGTTGTTTTTTTCTAGAATAACTGTTCTCTCTTTGTACATATGACCCACTGTATGCTGTCAAGGAATATTAACTTCAGTAAAACTAAAATGGAGCTCAATCAAAACAAATTAAATTATAAATTAAAAAAAGCAGAACTATGTGTACTGAATGCTATTTAAATGGTTCATGATTAAGTAAAACTAAGCAAGAACTACTTATTCCAATTATACAATTCCCCTTTTATAGATACACAATGGTAAGAGGAAAAATAGGTTATAGCTAGAAGTGATTAAAGGGATAGTAATACTTAAAATGTAAAAAAAAAAAATATGTTGTAGGGTTTATCCCCCTGAGTAAAACAAGAGTTCTCCCACTGCTGAAAGGTGTTTCATTCAAGAGTTATTAATTTTCAAAGTTGAATTTTTTAGGTGCAATATCACAGTGTCCTGAAATTGTACAGTGGCGCTGTTGCTACACAATCCTATGGACACCTCTGGTCCCGGGGACCATAAATCTCCATAGGATGGTGTAGCAACAGCGCCACTGTACAATTTCAGGCCACTGTGATATTGCACCTAAAAAAATCAACTTTGAAAATGAATAACGTTTGAATGAAACACCTTTCAGCAGTGGGAGTACTCTTGATTTACTCAGGGGGCTAAACCCTACAACATATTTTTTTTTACATTTTAAGTATTACTATCCCTTTAAAGGTTAAAAGATTGTTTTGTTGGAATAGGTGTAACAAAATAATGTTAATTGCTCTTTTTCCACACGAAGAACTAGGATGTTTATATCTATTACAGATTACACTTAGGTTTATACAATGTTGAACCATGAACAGCATTTTGTAGCCATTTATGACAAAGGGTATATTTATAATGTGCCAGTTGTGGAACAATTGTCAAGAGATAACATGTAAAATAAGCACAACCAATTCATAAGATCATAAAGGTCCATCTTGTAAAAGCTTATCATTTTAAAGTGCCAACATTGGAATGGAAGTACTCTTATATCATTTCAGTTTTTTAATTGACACAAACCTGGCAAGTACAGAGTATGAGGCAATCTGCTGATCAGTAATATTCTGGAACTTTTTTTGTCACATCAACTGTCTTGAATATGTTTTTAAACTCTTGATGCACATTGTTTACCTGCTGACATACACTCTCACATCTCAACATGGGGCACTGTCTGTTATTGCTGACACTATTAAAATACTGTTTTGTGAAGCAGTGTTTGTGCTTTGATTGCCAGTCTATCCATTCATGTTGCTTTGGAATTTTAATATATGTCTGTATTCAGATCCTCCCTACTCTTAAACTGACTTACTACTGTTCTATAATTACATAAGGGACATTTAATCCTTTGAGTGCCAGATATACCTTGCAAATTTCTTATTTAATTAATTGTTAATTGCAGTATTTGCAATATTTTCATGCATATACTTTATTTGACTTTTTTAAAAGACTTAGAAAACTGTGTTCCCTAAAAAGGATGTACAGATCATTTTCTCACTATTTTAAGCATTAACTAAATAATTTGAGACTAATAATAGGTTATGATTAAATATTCAATGACAGCTAAAGTGTTGTCATGCAGAGCTTGACTGGGTTATTAGAAGTTAGGGAGATATAGTCAATCTGGACATAAAGGCATCTCACAAATGTGGGTAAAACCACACTGAATAAAAAACACCAATGCAGTTATAACATGACTAAACTGTTCATATTCAGTAAAGGGTGAAATACATTTAAATATGCACAGTATTCACTATGAAGGTCTCCATATTATATTTGGATGTCTGGATGGGTAGAAATTGTTGGCAAATGTCCTTTTTAACTCCCACTGGAATTCACACAAGAAGGTAATTTTCACAAATGTCTCCCAGCATCAAAAAGAGGTGAGTTCACATATGAAGAAACCAGCAGCAAGTTGCCTATTTAGCATAATGATGGCCATTTCTGTCAACATTTTCCTAGCGCTAAATGAGGCAAATGAATGTGTAAGCACATGCATGCAAATGTTTACATGTGTGTTCATATTAGTATGGGCGTTCATGATCATGTATGTGTGATGATGTGGAGGAAGGTTACGCCACTGGGCTTTAGATTCTAAGTTTTCTCCTTATTTTTATTCTTGCAGGAACTAATACGAAAAGAAGAAAGGTTTCCCATTTAGTATAAATTCCAACAGAAAGAAATGTAACATTATTGTCCATCTCTGGTATAACCTATCCTATATTATAATTCGTTAAGGATGTTTGTCAGAAGCCGTCATGAACAATAGAGACAGCTGTGTGTGCTGCAGTCATGTGCAGTAGAGACTGCCCGCACCACGGAGCAAGGCGCTCCAAATTCAGACCATGGTCCTCTCTGCGCACCTTCCTGTACCACGGTCTGAATTTGGAGCTCCCTGCTCCATATCAGCTGTGGCACGTTCTGGCAGTCAGTACTGCGCATGAATGCAGTGCCGCCAGTGTTGGCCCGTGAACACAGGCTTTAAAACTAGTATTACTATAAACAATGGGAGAGGTCACATAGTTAGAGAGAGCGACTATAGAAATCTGCCAGTCAACTTCATCTTCTGTCAGACTGTCTTCCTGTGGATCCCGATGATGGAAAACAATAATAAAAAAAAATTTCCAATTTTGTTTGTAGGATGAGTATACAAGCTTTCATTACTCCTAAAAGTATATATCACACAACACTATAATTTTTTTTGTAAATATTTCAGATTAGACTGGTCTGGACCACCCATGCACCACATTGCTATGGAAGCAAGTAGTCTCTGAGAGACATATAACGTTATTGCAGTGGGCCGCTGCAATTAAATACCCACTTGTGTCCAAATCACTGCCACCAGCCATGTCTTCACACAAGGCTAGGGAAGAAGCTGGGTTTCATCAGGAGGAAGTAGGAAGCAATTTAAATAGCAGCTTCCTATTGCCACGCCTGGGTCTGTATGTGTCAAGGATATATATATATATATATATATATATATATATATATATATAAGATGAGAGTTGGAACCATGTTAGAATTAAAAATACAGGAGGCAAGTATGGTCAAGTTGATACCTTTATTGGCTAACTAAGCACATTTTGGATGCAAGCTTTCCAGACCTCTTAGGTCTCTTGTTCAGGAATAAACATGCTAGGAGTTCTTGAAACCTTGCATCCTAAATCTACTTAGCCAATAAAGGTATCAACTATACTTGCCATATATATATATATATATATATATATATATATATATATATATATATATATATATATATATATATATATTAGTACAATCAAAAAGTCTGCACAACATAGAAAAAGGCAACATTTTCTGCAATTTTCCACAAACTATGTTGGGAAGAAAAAGGGCTTAAGATCAATGGAGACTACCTACATCACAATATCATGATCTTTGCCTGTAGTCTTCAAGAACTGAAAGAATGAATTGAAAAGCTACAAAAATACAGGAAGGCAAACATTTTGACATGAAGATGGATATCAGCTAAATGCAAGCCATGTTTAACAAATTTACCATGCACTGCGGCAACAAAAAACAAAGGACAGAAGTTGTTGGAGGCTTGCTGAGGAGGCCTGCATCTTGTAGTAGATCAACAACAGCTTAAAAGGATGATATATATATATATATATATATATATATATATGTGTGTATATTCCGTAAAATATTGCATATAATAGGCACAATTTTGCCCCTCTTCACCTTATGCGAAGTGGGAGGTGCGTATTATACACAAGGCAAAAATATTTTATATCTAAAAAAAAAAATTCCCATTGCCGCACTGCTTCCCTCCATCCCCACTTACCCATATCCTCCTCCTCTGCCCCTCTGTAGTCCTTCCAATTTCATCAGCCTGACAGGGTCCCAGCGATTGGCATGCTTGCATCTGCCACCCGTTTCCAGCATGGCCCTGTCAGAACCTCTTCTTTGTAGCCAATGGTAATGTCTTGCAAGGACAGCAAGGTCCTCACTGGGCAATACTATAGACCCAATATGCTTAGCTATGCATATTGGGTCTATGGTATTGCCCTGTGAGGACCTTGTGGTCATCGCAAGACATTACCACTGGCTACAAAGAAGAGGTCCTGACAAGGCCATGCTGGATGTGGGTGGCAAATGCAAGCATGCCACCCGCTGGGACCCTGTCAGGCTGAGGAAACTGGACTGAATACAGAGAGGCTAAGGAGGTGTATTATACATAGGCACTCTTGTTTTCCCCTAAAGTCTTGGGTATAATGTATACCTGCCTATTATACCCGAGATTTTACAGTATATATATATATATATATATATATATATATATATATATTAGACATGCTTTAATGTAATTAGAGGGGCTGGCTGGCTATGGTCAAATCTCTACAGAAGGGGTGGGCAACCAGTTATCCAGTTCTTATTATCCTCACTGGTAACTGGCTGGCTGAGTGACTGAGCTGGAAGGTGACTGTAGTTCAACAACAGCAGATTAGACATACGTTGTCCATCCCTGGTCTGTAGATTTTAAGACACCAATCATTTTGTATACAGTATCACTTAAATTTGTTTCTACTGATCAAATATTGTGTCAGGTTTTTATAGCATATTTGGCCAACCTTTAGTTCTCCAGCTGTTGTTGGAGTTAACTCGTCTCATCTTTATACAACAGTGGATAAAGACAGTTGAAATACAACGCCAGCTGGAGAGCCACATAATGCCCTGAAGCTGTGTTCCAAAGAACCACAGGGTTACATGAAAAAGCAGATGGGGTTCAACTTAAAAATGTATGTAATTGTGGCGTGTGGAACAGAGCTAGAGTGCAAGATAGGTATGTGGATCTTTGGATAGACAGATAGATTAGATAGATAGATAGATAGATAGATAGATAGATAGATAGATAGATAGATAGATAGATAGTAAGATAGATGCCACTGTCACAGGAATTATTAGCTTGATACAGTAGAATAGTTTATTGGTTGTCGAAATTTCAGTTGTAATCAGTAACTTCTATCAGCACATTTTGAATACATGATGATTAAACACCCTCAACTCTTTGACCCTCATTGCTACATATTAAAAAGTAATCAATAAAATCTATCTATGGGCTCTGTTCAGTTACCTATGTTATTTGATATTCTAGACAAAAAAGGATCTCTTTAATTTTTTTCCTATTGTGCTACTCAATTACAGGTGAAGGTTTAGATTCCTTGCCAAAAATCAAGAATTTGCAATAATGTTTTTTGTGATGTGACAATAAGGGATTAGTGAAATTACTCTATTGTGAAGTGTGCTGCTGTGCAAGATCCCTGCTTTTCCCCCTGCTTTCTAACCATTCTTTCTTTCTTTCTTTCTTTCTTTCTTTCTTTCTTTCTTTCTTTCTTCTATACTCTGCCCCCCTCTTTCTTTCCTGTGTCTTAACCCTTTGAGTGCCAGAGGGGTATGCAACACATTGCAAAGCAATTCATTGAGTACCCCTCTGGCACTCAAAGTATTAACCTTTCTCAATCTTCTCTGTGCCAGCATGCTCTTCTTTCTGGTCTGCTCACTTTTCCTGCCTACTCTTTTTTGTTGCACACTCTCCTATACTCTTCTCCCTCCTCCTGGCCTTCTCTCACTCTTTCTGCACTCCCACACTCTTTTTCCACCCTTGCTTTTTACTTCCTCACACTATCCCCCTCCCCCCTGTCCCTTTGTGATTAATTCTGGATCCATTTGGATGAACCTGGAATATTTCTTTGTCTCACTTAATTGCATAAAAAGAAGAGCTCCACCTCACTGGAGACGTCATAGAAGGTCTAACTGTACATTTCTAGTTAATGGATTCTCTTCTACGGATGAGAATTGCCTTCCACATTGTAGATGGAGTGGGATTTGTGGGCAGGATAATATGATATGCTAGAGAATATGTCATCGTTGTGTAATGTACCTCTGTAACTCTGTGTAGGATAAGATCCAATAGATTGTGATACAGTAGTTGTTAGGTTCATCCTGATTTTCATTGTGTATGCAAATAATCCTTGGGATTTGTCTTCCTAAGGTCTATAGGGGAATCCAGCAGTGAATTTCTTGTGCCCATGTACCTAAAGAGAGCAGAGACACTTCACTAAAGAATGCCAAACATACCACAAGGGCTTGTTGCCTTTCTCTCATTCAAAGAATAATTGCCTGGCACTTGGTGGCCAGACTGTCCGTTTGCATAGGATTAATATGATATGTGAAAGTATATTTCTTCTTTGTATACGGCATCTGCAAAATAATTGAGATTACACCCTGGGCAGGATATTGTTAAGGTATAAACGCAATGACACACCTATAGATATGAAATAAACCCCCCATAAAGGAAAAAGTACAAAAAGAAATGGTGGTGCATATCTCATAAAGTAAATAGATAGTAAGACTTGGTGGATAATCTGCTCTGTGATGCTGTGGTCTTTCTATCTCACATAGCTTCTGTTCTTGTGATAACTCTTGTGCCAGTTGAACACATTCAGCTATAAATGTTGTAATACAGTTAAAATATTGTAATATGATTTGATTTGATTTCCAACCTTGATTTTTAAACCACGTGTTTCTTATTCCAATGCTTTTTAATCCTTTGAGTGACAAAGAGGTATCGATCACAATGTGTTGCAATACATTGGATACCTCCATTGCACTGAAAAGGTTACATTTATTAAAAGTCAGACTTTGTGGTGGGGCAACAGAACCCCTTCTGATGCCCTCAGGTACTGATCTCCCAGCCGATTTTGTCTGGGAAATCAGACTACCGCTACTATTGGATAGGAGTGGGCAGGATTGGGAAACTCTTACACATCAATGAGGGAGGCGTTCCTTCAGTGATGTAAGAGGGATTCTCAATCCAGCCCACTCCTACCTGGATACTCCTGGTAGAATGAAAGCAGGGGAGCTCTCTTGTTCCCCTGCATTGCCTCTATAGATCTCCCAGCTAAATCGGCTTGGAGATCAGTAGCTGGAGGCCATCAGGAGGGGTCCTGAGACCCCACCACAATGTCTGACTTTTTGCTTAGTAAGCTGTTGGTTGAGGAGGCAGAGGGCAGTGGCCAACATTTTTCTTTTAAACAGAGTTGCAGCTATGCCCCCGCCTCCTCCTCAACTATTCAGAGTTTTCCATCCATACCCCCTGGCAGGGAACCAGATAGAGCTTTGTATAGGTAAACTAATAATTGTTACAGATTTCTATGTAATGGTATGTGACTGATTCATGAACTTACATAAAATATCTCTGTGCTTGCTGAATCAGTCCCATTCAAAATGTATATAATTTATATAATAATAATTATATTTCCCTGACATATATGTGTCAAATTGGCTTGTTTATGGGGGAATCACAATCACTGCATCCTAACCAAAATACACAGGAATATCCTCTGGTGTCAATAAGGGGAAGGGGGAGGCCAGAATGATGTCATCATGGTGATATGTAGCCCCTCTGTTGTATGTAATATATATTACAAACAATTGATCTTTTATCTAATAGCCCCAGACACTTATTGTTTAATTAATATTGAATGTATTCAGCCAGTAAGAGGGCTCATGTTGACATATCATAGTACGTCCTGATTGGAAGTAATAATTTAATAACACTTCCCTGTAAATGTTCAAATATCAGAGAGACCATTTAGGACTTATAACATGAAAATGAACACCAAGACATGTAACAATTAACAATGAAGACAGAGATCCCTCTATGGATTATGATTTAAAGTTGTTTTGTTATATTTGTATTTTTTATGTTTTCAGAGTGGTTAATTTTTAATTAAAGCAGAGCTAGATAAAGTATGACTTCAAAGCTAGAATTATGGATTAAAGTAAAAATAGTTTTCATTAAATACATTATTAGACTGTCAGCATGTAGCTCAAGTGGGCTCACTATAGGTTCTTGATTTCAGAATGAGTGGTATGTCATATATCCAAACTATGTGCAGGGGAAGGTAAGTTTAATTATATTGGTGTATTCTTGGAACAATGATGCTTGTATAATATGTTCCATAATGTTACAGAATTGTTATTAAACACATTTTTTCTATAGACAGTATTTTCTTTTTATACTGGCGTAGAGTGGTACGGTAGTGTAACTAGTAAGTTGAATGCCCAGGTGCAAGAAAAAGTTTGCACCACTGCCACAAATAATGTATATGTTTGAGTGTTTTTTTTGGGGGGGTTGTGTGTTCACAAATGTCAAATTTGTGTGTGACTTTGAACTCCATGAAAATAGCAAAGGTGTGCTACAATGTATTACAAGCCACATATACAGTAATTATCTTGGCTGACTGTTGTGGATTTTTGGCTTCTGATTGGTCCATTTTTTGATACACATGGAAGTTGTTTATTTGTAATAGTTAACATTAAACTGTAAATGCATTTTATTTGTGAGATGGGTGTCATATTTCATTGTTTCATACCTTTTTTGTGCATGATAAGTGTAAAAAAGTTGTTCATAGCATTTTGTTTCTAGGGTATTTGTGTTTAATTTCCTTGGTTTCAATGTGTCTTTTAAAGGGATAGTCATACTTAAAATGTAAAAAAATATGATGTAGGGTTTGTCCCCCTTTGTAAAACAGCTTCCACTTCTGAAAGGTGTTTTATTCAAAAGTAATCATAGTCCAAACTTGAATTTTCTAGATGCAGTATCTCAGGGGGCAGAAATTGCACAATGGCACCATCCTATGGACAGATCTGGTAATTTGACCATAAATCTCCTTCGGATGGTCTATCCACAGTGCAATTTCTGGCCACTGTGATAATGCACCTAAAACATTCAAGTTTGAGCTGTAATAACTTTTGAATAAAACACACTTCAGCAGTGGGAGTACCCTTGTTTTACTCAGGATAACAACTACAATAGATATTTTTTACATACTATGTATTACTATCCTTTTAACACTTTGCATTGTCTTGAAGACCTTCCTAGCATTCAGAGCAAAGAGGGATGTTAAAACTACAATCTAAATGAATGGGAAACTGGTGTTTGAATTTAGCAAAAAGCCACATAGTGTTTGATTCAAAGACGCCCTAGACTCCCCCCCCTTTCAGAGGGTTGATACACATAGTCGTTTCTCCTCTATGGTGGTGGTTGTGTGATTCATGGGAAATTATTAATATTATGATCTTATTATGATCTTTCAATTCAGTTTAAACTTGCATTATTATCAGATTATTTTCAAACTTTATTCTGTGGTCATAACAGTGGAAGATGGTACCAATCCCTCCTCCTGCTCTTCATCCTCGGTGCTGTTAATATTACATGTGCCATGGGTTTCCCTGTCATATGTAGCTTTGCCCACTTCTGCTACAAGATGCACATTTGGTATTAGATGTTGGTTAATTTTAGAAATGTAAGTCTCTCACCATGCTGCTTAATAGCCATGTCCTACAGTTATTTACAATATAACCAGCTGCACTGAAAACCCGCTAAGACCAAGGGTTTCCACAGCAGTATGTGTCAGTGCTGGTCACACACTGTTTTGTATGCCAGTAGTCAATAAGGTAATTGTTTCCTCCTAGAACATAGCTATCCTGCAAGCATGCTGTAAACATTTTGCATGCTGTGGGACCACTCTAAGGAGCTACACTGTGTTAATTTGTATCAGTTACCAACCCTTACTCTAGGAGTAAGTCCCATAGAGATGTGTCACTACCACCACCGCAAATGTTAGCTCCAAGTCACTTGCCTTGCTTTCTGTGATATAATCGTGTGTTCAGAAACATGTTAGAACATTCTTGTTGATATTGCTGCTGATGCTGCTGCTGGTAAAAACACTTTTTTGACTTACTTTTCATTATGGTTTCTACTGTTTTTTGTACCTAAGTTTATTTCCCTCATCCTCCAGAATGTAACCCTCCACTCCATAAGCATATCTTTATATTCACTGAAATAATTCAATGTCTCAGAGACTTGCTGATGACCATCATCAAGCCCTCATACAAATTGATCATGCTTTGGCAAGAATTCAGAAATTTCATCTTTAAAGCGGGGGTCCAGCAAAGTAGCAAGAAAGTCCTACTAGTTGCTTTTAATGGACACTATGCAAAGATCCTGCATAAAGCACGCCAACATGTCCTTCACTAGCTGGTGCATGTCAGTGTTGTCATTATCATAAGATTAATCAGCCATGATACACAGTTTTTCTGCAGAAAATATATCAGAAGGAGAATCTCACTGATCCCTGCCCATATATGACTAACCAGCAAGGTCTCCTCCTCAAAAGGTTTCAGCAGATCAAATACACCACACATTAGGTGCCATTGTTCAGGTGACAAAGATGCCCCATCTAAAGCCTTCTAGTTTTGTATTGTATACTCACTAATGGCACTATTCTTCTTGTACAAATCTAGCATGTACAATGTAGAATTCTACATGGTAGGGGCCTCCATTTTCAGCAGCTTTTGATTCAGGTTGTTATGCTCTTGTACGGAATATAAAGCATTGTGAGCACTGTTGGAAAAGATGACATGATCACATTTTTGTGGACAATATTCAGCATCTCTCTGAGTTTTTGAATTCTGAGAGGAATCTAGTCACAACAAAATGTAGCATATAGGCAAATCAGGGTACATGTACCATATCTCAATGCAGTTATTATGTGGGAGCCTTTATCAGCAGACACAAAACCAGCTTAAATGAGCAAGACACAAGCCATTCCTCTATTATCTGTTCTAGTTTATTTAAAACATCTATGGCTTTTTGGGAGTGTCTCTCAAAAATCTGCATGTACAAACTGGTGTGCCAGTGATATGGGCTATCTTGCTGCTGTCCTTAAATAATACTGCCTGAACCAGAGGCACGATTACTGGCAGCAAGTTTTTTTTGCCCACTGTGGGAGAGAATCCCAGTGAACAGTGACATTCATTTAGTCTGTACTCTGCACACTTGCCCACATATCTTTTGACAGGTGAATTTTCTTTCTTAATGAGGTTAACAGCCCTTTGCCTAACACATATCCACCATCTAGTACAATTCTGAAAAAGCCATCTTTGAAAAATACCGGAGGCTTAGGATATGCCAGGGGGTGCAACAAATGACACCGTTTCTTTAAAATCGTTGTTTTCTACAAAATAATAAGGCAACTGACAACATGTTGGCAACTTTGCCACTCCACCTGTGTGCTTTGGAATTATTTATGTGCAGTTTTTGTACATGTGGGTTGGCAGTACATGGCAGAAGAACTGTGTAACTTAATTGCCTTAACAACATGACTTGTTGAGGTGGTGGGGTTTCGGCTGTGGCATGTATGTGCATGACTTGTTATCTCTTACAACACGCTCAGAGTCAAACGCCTCTGCAGCAGGAACCATAGGTGTTATTTCAAATGAAGGATCTCTTGGCACTCTTTCTCGTGCATCAAAATCACTTCTATTACATGCCCCAGAGTCCTGGAAAATTTAGGAATTATTCTGCTGCTGCTAGTTGTGGCAACTCTGACAATTTATGGTATGTCTCCAAATCACACCTGTGGTTGTGCTACAAATGAAATCTAAATGAAGAGGTGTCTAGGCTTGAGCTTACTTTACTCCTGCTCACATGCTTCTTATACAGACAACAGATAGCAACATATTTAGCTTTTGGATCATGAATGAAGCATCACCATACAGCGGAATTCATAGGGACTACTACTACTGGGGCTAGATATTGCTGCAATTATAACTCAAGGTCTCAAATGTGCTGCACTTCCAACAGCAACAGAGGCACTCATCATAACTAGGGTTGTAGATGCTGATAACCTATTTTCTTGCTGGTTAATCAGCACTAGTGTGTATGGCTGGGTGGAAGTTGGACTTGGACTTGGAAGCAGTTACAATGCTGGGGATGACCCACAGGATAACTGGGTATTTTCTGACATCTTTGCTTGTCAAAGGTCAGATTTTCTAATTGTTTTATCAAACAGTTTATTAACAAGCACAGCGCTCCTTTTTCAATGTGTGTGTGGGGGAGAGACTGAGCCTTTGCCTTTCAGCTAATACTTTGGCCATGTCATCATCTCTCTCACTCTCAACTTCATCGGTATCTGAAGAAGAGGAGGATGCTGAAGAGATATATTCTAGATCAACACATCATCAGAAATTAGGTCATCATCAGCATTACCTGCCTCTTTTTCCCCACTGCTTTTATATACCTCTAGGCTTTGTGAAATCACAAAAATGTTATTTTTTTCCCTTACAGGGATTTTCTACATGTATGATACTACTTAAAGTACAGGTGTTATACTTGTTTGTGTTACAGTCAGACTTAGCAGTCAGTTGAACTACTACACCTTCTACAGTTATGCCATCAACACTAGAATATAACTTGTCATCTTCAGTGTACTTACATAGTTTATTAGTATTACCACTGGTGATGATGGAACCTATTATGGGACTTTGACAAACAGCCTCCTCAAAGTTAAGAGGAAAATGATCATCATCATTTATTGCACAAGCTGTAGCAACCATGGCTGTAGTCAGTTTTTGAACTACCACTTTACTAACACATCCCTGTACTACTCCTAATCCTTACGCCCTCCCACTATACTTAGTACATTTGCTGCACATTATTAAAACTAGTGTGTGTATTTTAACAGTGAGGTACACCACAGAATTGATTGTGTGTGATGTTTTTAAACTTACAAAATACTCTCTCTTCTCGTATCTATCTGCCTCAGCTACAGGTCATGACAGTGTCTCTGTCTCTGTCACATTTCAATCAAACTATTCATTTTACAGTATTTATTCTTTTTACTAACTGTCCCTACCAACGCCAACAAAAAAACAAAAATCAAAACTAAACTGCTTCTTCCCCCAGACTCCCCTAACACAGAGAACAGCCAGCCTGAATAATCCTTGATCACAGCTGCCTCTGTCTTTCCAGTCAGTCACACAATATCTTCTGGTACTTGGGGTAAATCTTATTTGTTCCCTAAACACACTCCCAGACTCCCCTAACACAGAGAACAGCCAGCTGAAAGGAACTTTGAGCATAGCTATTTGTGTCTTCTCACACACACAAGATTTTGGGATATTTGAGGTAAATCTCTTTGTTCCCTTCACACAAATTCAGACTCCTTTAACACAGAGATAACAGCCAGATAGGAAGGAATTTGGATCACAGCTACCTGTCTCAGTCAACCAAGATGTTGTCATATTTTGAGTAAACTCCCTTTCTCCTTGCACACAAAGAACAAATATCCTGCCCACAAGAATCCATAAACTATGCTACAACTTTGCTTTATTTGCCTGTCTTCTCTAGCTTAAAATTGTTCTGCTTCCTCTATCTCTTATAAACATAGAATGGCATACTGCAGGAACTTGATATCCCTTTTATTCTATCCCTGCAAGTTGAGAAAATTCAGCTTTATCATTGATTTCAATGCAATGAGCTTGATAGGAAAAATCTGGAAGTTGTCACTTTTCACAAAAAATTGCCAGCATGAGGGGAGTTTTTCACCTGTTTTGGTTTAAGGTGAAAAGTTTCAGTCACCCCTACTGTTAACCACTTCTTCAGGACTAAGCCAGCTTAATGGATAGATTGCTACATTTTTTAAACCTGACTGACAAATCTGCACCTTCATTTGATACTAAGGGAAAAAATAAACTCAGTCAGAACAAAGAGTTATCTAAAGGTCATGTTACTGTATGATGGCAAGGAATGAGACTTAAAGGGATAGTAATACTTCGTTTTAACTTTATTTTATTTTGTAGGCATTAAAAAAACATGAAGAATGATATAAGTCTTATCTCTCAAACCTTTATGGTTTATGAGATATTCACAAGCAAAGTTTCCCCCTCCTGCCCCTTTTTCCTAGTGTAAGCCATCTCTTCTCAGATGTGGAATACAGTCCATAGACTGGACAGATAACAGAAGGGGACACTCTTTTTCCTATGAAAACAATGAAATCCCTGCCCCCTTTGACAAGCTTTTCAGGTTTTTCCCTTATCTTAATTGAAGGTTGTACCTCTCTGCAGTCTACCTGGGCAGCTCCCTTCTGCCCTGGCTGAAAAGTGTTACATCAGTAAAAGGGGCGGGAGGGGGACACTTTGCTTGTGAATATCTCTTAAACCATAAAGGTTTGAGAGATAAGACTTATATCATTATTCATGTTTTTTTAATGCCTACAAAATAAAATAAAGTTAAAATGAAGTATTACTATCCCTTTAAGAGACCTGTTACCCCTGTGGATGTGCCAGGCAACTGAAAACCTTAAAGTTCTGATGCCATCTTCAAACAAATACAAATAAGCAAACATGAATAAAATCACGGCCTTAGCCTATGTTTAATAAAATACTATAAAAAATATATATAAAAAAATGAATGTAGAATGAAACCCACTGGCTAGCATCAATAATTAAATACAGATATTGTGAGAAATGCAAAACTTAAAAATAATATCCATTCTTGTCATGATTTGATTTCAAATTGTAAGTGCACTAAGGAGATTACAAGTAATAAATCTATTTTAAGTGCCACTGAAATCTCATAAACTCAAAAAACTGTTAAACTGTAACAATAAAGGCACTTTTTAGAAGAGAAATGTATTTTAATCCTCAAATAAAGGTGTTAGAAACAGGTTTAAAGTAATTACCTCTTCAGAGTTGAAGGACTTTCATTGGATTATCAATTTACCAGCATGATAGTGTTTATATTCTAAAACAAGGATTTAGATGAGGTTACATCAACTCATCCATAACTGAAAAGTCATGGCATTGCCTTTGTATGCATGTATTATAACACCACAAGAAGTGATGTTTCCCTGTATATATTTTATCCAATACAAATGTTAGTATGTTAGGGTAAAGTAGTAGAATAAATTGTCTAATTTGATGCTGCTGTGTGTCGAAGGGATTGAAATGTTAACAGCTAGCATATACATACATTTTTTTATGTTGCATTTTAAGTAGCCAATACACATATGATTCCTACAGCAATAGGAATTTCTTGATATCTCTGACAAACTACTATTTTACTTTTTACAGGCTGGAGTGATATTCTCTCATTGTTTTAACTAATGCAATCTCTTCATTTGCTGAATGCTCTAATGTCTGTAGGTCCCAGATATGTCTTTTTTTAATGTAGATTTATTTTTTTTTTGCTTTCTTTTTGGCCCATTAGCCTTTGAGAAAGCAATACAGCCTTCATACAGCCATATTACTGTAACCCATTTTTGCTCTGTTTAGTTTTAGTAAAATATAAATTTTAAATGCTAGGGAGGCATCCAGAACATTGGATACCTCTTTGGCACCCAAAGGGTTAAATATTTATCACAACTGGCTCAATACATAGGTAAGGAATTATTATTATTATTATTTTGGAAATTCAATGCAAGGATAAGGAGGAATTTTACTCAGAGAGCTAACTTCTTGTTTTTAAAATGTAGTTCAGGTCAACGTTTCTTAAAGTGGCAACAGAGAGTGAGATCAATAATGTTTCCATTAAATATTGTTTTAAATAAATATCATCATGCAATAGTATCATCTAAGAAATAAATTCATTCATTAGACCCAAGGCCTAAAATATTGTCCGAAATACACTTAAGCAAAGTATTCATTCATTTTTTGTACAGTGTTCCCTGACCCCATTATGATAAGCAAGTTTCATAAGGTATTTCTGAGGTGATAATGTAGTATTATTTGTCAACTGTCAGGGAAAAAGATTTGGAATAGAGGAGAGACTGTTATTAAACTTGATTTAAACATATTGAGATAAGACCTGATTTAATTTTATATGTGTTTCTTTAAAAATATCAAGATGTGCTTTTTTGGATTAAGGTCCTCATACATTACATGAACAATTGTGGTTGAATAATTAAAGTGACAGAAGCTCAGCATAGACAGGAATATCAACAGAATCACCACAAAATGGAAAGGCCATTAATAATTTTGCACTCATAGAGGGAGATGCACTAAGGCATGATAAAGCAGTGATTACTTCTCCTGCGATATCACTTCTTCAAGTCCTATGCTATTCTATGGAGCCTATGCACTAAGATTTATCCAGCTCTGGAAATATTAAAGAATAGGCTCTATAGAATAACACTGGAAATGGTTAAGTGATATCACTGGAGAAGTCATATCCATGTTATCCCCTCTTAATTATCATGCCTTAGTGCATAACCTCTATTCTCTTATAAAAATGCTAATTTTCCCTTTAATTACTTTTCAACACTTAAGGGGTTATGCACTAAGGTGTAATAAAGGTGTGATAACATGGAAATAACTTCTCCAATTCCTATGTTATTTAATATATCATATGTACTAGGATCTCCATAGTCTCCATAGAATAACATAGGACTTGGAGAAGTGATATCACTGGAGAAGTCATCTGCACTTTATCACCTCTTTATCATGCCTTATTGTATAACCCCCGTAATCTCGCAGCAATGGTAAATTCCTTATTTCACTCAACAGATAAATATCTACAAGAACATCTACTTTCCTCATTAAGCAGTTTAAGGCTCCTCCTCCAAAGGTGGAACCCACAATTAAGTAGATTTTTTAATACCAAAAAATGCCCAGTCTCTGTGGATGTCAGTGAGGCTTACAATACAATGCAACTTTGCAAGTATCTGAGAACAAAGGTTAATACATGAGGCAAATATAGTTGTTGATACCTTTATTGGCTAAGTAAGCAAATTCAGGATGCAAGCTTTCAAGACCTCTTAGGTCTCTTCTTCAGATAACATGCCTGAGGAAGTGACCAAAGAGGTCTTGAAAGCTTGCATCCTAAATCTGCTTAGTTAGCCAATAAAGGTGTCAACAACAACTATATTTGCCTCCTGTATTTCTACAGCTAACACGGTACCAAATCTCAAGGTTAATACAGATATAGGTGCCTCTCTCTCTCAACCCCTCTCTCTCTAACTCTCTCTCTATCTCTCTCTCTCAAACTTGCTCTAACTCTCTCTCTCTCTCTCTCTCTCTCTCTCTCAGGAGCAGTGAAACTGCATGTTAAAATGCTGCATGGATTCATTAGCAAGCATTGATTTGTGTGTGTAATTACTCTTAGGAAACAATTTAATTTCACAGGGGCTAATCTCGAAAAGAAACAGAAGAAATTACATTTAAAATAGATGAATGGTTTACTTCATTACCATTTTTGCTATATGGGATTTAAAACTTTGAACAAAACTAAATATTCTCATTCCTTTATTCCCAAATATCAAAAGGTATTTTAGACTTTTCAAACTCCTTTCATTGTTGCTCTATATAAAATTTAGTAGTATAAAAAGTAGTAGTATGAGAGCACTGCACAGGTAGCAGTGTGTGTGAATGGACACTTGGCACATAATCCTTGAAGCTTTTCTGTCTTTTCACAGGGTGACTCATTTAGAACAGTGAATCTGCATCAAAGAGATCCTGTGACACGTGCACCCTCAGCAAGTACCCAAACCTGCACTATTCACAGAGCCAGCAGCTCCGCTCCTTTGTATTTTATTCAGATGGGTCTTCTGCCTTTGCAAATGAAAAGGGACAATCTCATTGATACCTTGTTAGAGCCTGTGAGGAAAATACAAAATAGATAGCCATTGCAATGCCCCTGAAGCTATTTGAAATGTATCCAATTAATAAACTGAATTTCTACATGGAAGTAAAGGAACTGTTTCTCATTAATTTCTGCCTCGGAGCTTGGGTTCATAGTCAAAAGCACATATACACATAAAAGAAAGTAATGAAGTGCTTATTTGATTTAAGTACAGTGCACACATAACAAGCAGTTCTGTTATGAAGCATTTGAAATCTTCCATGTAATAGGGTATAATGTAAGTAGGATGTCTGTTCTCTAACAACCCCTCCAGGAAAGCAACATTTTTAATCCCAATTAGTATTTCAGGGAAAGTGTTTTTTCCTCTCTCAGTATAGTAAATCGACATTATGTGGACACGAATAGCAAACAATCAGCCTCATTATTCAGGTTTGGTAAAGATAGCAAGAACAGGATTTTCAATCATGCTGTCACAAAAGGTGAGATGGAAATGAGACCCTGAAAAAAATGTGAAAAGAGGGATGATTAACCCTTTGAGTGCCAGTGGGGTGCACGATACATTGCAAAACAATGGGCTGTGTATCATCCTGGCACCCAAAGGGTTAACCCTTTGAATGCCAGAGTGTTACGCAGTGTATTGCATACCCCTCTGGCACTCAAAGCGTTAACATCCTATTAATAATAAAGCAGGACTATAAAAAAAGTACATTAAAAAAGAGCAGTGCTTCACTTTATACTCCACATTACTTCTGGGCAAACCTGTTAACTCTTTGAGTGCCAGAGGGGCACGCAACGCATTGCTTTGCAATGCGTTGCGTACCCCTCTGGCACTCAAAGGGTTAAAAAATGATAATACTACTAATAATAAACATTTCCATATGCAAATGATTGTTTGGAAGAGCAAAACATTTTAAGTTACAACTATGTAACTTACATTTGTCAACATGTAGGATATTGTCACATCTGTGGCTATTAACCCTTTGCATGTCAGTAGGTGTGCAACACACACTATAGCACTCATAGGGTTAAATCCTTTGGAAATATGTACCCTTTTAACCTCTTGAATGCTAAAGATGACTAGTAAGAAGCAATGCACTGGAAGTGTCTCTTGTATCCAAGAGTTTAATCTAAGCCAGCTGATTATCATATGCATCAATTTAGTACTAATGTACTGCACCTTTAAACAGCACATCAAATAAAAGTGCACCATTTTTCACACATAAAATACATCATTAGTTTTATATACAGATGTGAAATAATGTGAGTACTTCTGCTATGTTTAGATAGCCCTGAATACAAATCATCCCTTTAAACATATTAAATCATAAAACTGCTAAATATGCACACAATTTTGTGTTTTGTTTTCCATACAATAACCTGCATTAATGTACACAAAAATTATTGGCTCATACCTTGCCTTTTCCTCTTTGTTAGCTGTATCTTCTTTTCTTGTTTAAACCACAATTTTCAGTCCACTTTGATTGCATCTGCTATAAAACTGGTAGTTTCTGTAAAACAACAAGCACTGCATTTCAGTAGGTCTGCTAGTTAACTGTCTCAAAAGATAACAAAAGTTGAATTTTCACTTCTAAGGCAAGCAACTTTCAGTGTGAATTGAAGGAGAGAATTTCAAAAGAAAACACCAATCAGCAGTCCAGCCTTCAGTCTGATACAGCCCCCTCTTTTCCATCCTACTCCCTCCCTACTGAATCACTGAACAAGCCCTGAGAGAATTACATAAGAAATCATTCATAAGTAAAATTCTGAGGGATAGATTGGCTGTGTGCAGCAATGATCAAAATGAGGATTGGACTTACTATTTGGATATATCAATATGAATAATACATTGATCAAACAACTGTGTGATATTTATTCTACTGAAAAAGGTAATCTGTACATTTATTAAAACATGCAGACACATACATTTTAAAATCCGTTTTATACTGACTTGTTCCAATTACCTTATTTCATTAGCAGACACAGATCTTGTCCATAGCAGTGATATAAGGAAACCCACTAACCTTCCTTTATATCACACTGTTTAATTGGAAGCTTTCTGAACCTAATTAAAAGAACTGTTCTTTTATGTCACATAGACTTTTATACAAATAAACAATGCATCTGGGCTGCCCTTTTAAATCATTATTAATTAGGAATTACAGTGTCCCTGGAGAAATTTGTCATTATTTATAGTAGCTAGTAACAGTGTCTTTTCTTTTTAGTAGTTTTTTTTCTTGTTTTTAATGGTTACTGGCAAATTCCTATTTGTGGGATTTTTTTTTTTGCCGTTGTGTATCTATGCCATTGAACAGCATTTGTTATATTGTGGAATTTATTTGTTTTATAACCCCCCTTAGATGACAAAGAGGTCTTCAACAAGTTGCAATGAAATGTGCTTGAGACCTCTAGCATACAATAGGCTAATCTTGATCAGTCACAAGGGCAGATGGTACATGTCAAAGGTGTTATTTTCAGAAAACCCATCTGCGGCAGAAAGTGAGGTTTTGTTTGTACTGCAGTAATTAATACAATGCTGATGAACTACATATCATTAATACAAAACAACAGCTCACAGCTTTAGTGGAACATGTTTTAACCCATTCAGTGCCAGAGGGGTACGCAACACATTTCTTTGCAATGCGTTGCGTACCCCTCTGGTACTGAAAGGTTTAAAAAATTCCTTTTGAAAGACTGAAAAGAGAAATTGTATTGGGATGTTTCTTTTTAGTATTAAGTGTAATGGAAAGATGCACTAAGGTACGATAAAGAGGTGATAAAGAGGAGATAACTTCTCCAGTGTGACAAACTCTCCAAGACTTATGTTACTCTACTGTATGTAGCCTATTCAATAAACTTGAGTTGGAGAGAGGTTAGTGCATAGACTCCATAGAACATAAGGCATGGAGAATTTATCATACTTGAGAGTTCTTCTCCTCTATATGACCCCTTATCACATCTTAGAACATAGCCCTCCCAGGTTATATAGCGGAACGAGCATCAGTATTTAACGTATTGGTATTTATTAGGTATAATAAGAAAGCCTAGACAGGTGCATGTGTAAAAATACACAATCATCATCTTCATCAATGTCACAACTTCAATCCCCAGGTGACACTCACTATTACAGAAAAAGAATTAACATAGTTCAGCATCAACAACTCTATCTATAATTGCTTCTACCAGGCACGTGCACACATAGACACCAAGGGGGGCTTGAGCACCTGCCCTTTTTGTCCAAAGTGCCCTTGTGCACTTTTAACAAAAAAAAAAAAAAATAATAATTATGAGGAGTGCCCTTTTTTTCATTTAAGCCCCTGCCCCCCAAAATGTCTGTGCACGTCCCTGGCTTCTACTGCTGTTTGAGGTGTAGCAGCACTTCTGCCTACTACCACTGCTACTACTACTATTGAAACTTCTAGCCCCTGCAGTAGTGATGATATATTAGGTAGAAGTGCCTCAGGAACCTATCAGTCTATTAAATCAGCAATGTAGAGGTACTTCACTAATGAACCGAAAGCTAAACATGTTGTTATCCACTTTTTCTGTAAAAGAATGTATGAACAGAGGGAGAGTAGGATCATATTTAGGTACACCCTCGAGATCCCACCAGAAGCACAACCACAGGTCTGATTGGGAGACACACCAGCAGGGTTTCAATGACTAGCAACATTAGCAGCACTCCTACAAATGAATGGCGCCAAGGAAGAAAGAAAAGTAGTGCTGTAGATTTCTCAAGGAATGGGATAACATTTTCCTTAATAACAAAAACATCCATGTGTCCAGATGCTATTGTCATCTACATCTAAAGACTGTCCATCCTGGCTCATTGCAGTGAGGGTCACTTATTTTAATATTTTTTTTGGTAATGAGTATGACCCATGGGAAGTCAGTCAGTCCCCAGCCTACCACCAACAGGAACAAAAACATTTTCAAATCTTACAATGCCATATGCCTCAGCCAGCAATTTTTTTGAAAGGCATATATTGCCATAGGTCTCAGCCTGCTAACATTTGTTCAGGGGTAAGCTTGCCATAGGCATCAGCCTGCTAACAATTTGTTCATGGCTTATGTTGATATAGGACTCAGCCTTGTATCAACTTTTAATTTCAGCTGTGGATTTATTCACTCCAGCAGTAATATTTCATGAGTAATTCTCATGAAAATTGTTGCGTTCCCATTGGAAATTCCCTGGAAGTAACAAAAAAGAGGAAAGTTTCATACATTTGCTATCTTTGGGAATTTTGAGTAACTGTTAAAAATGTTTATTTTTCTGCAAAATTTTCCATGAAAAGAAAACAGAACTCTTTGCCGATCCTCATCATTCACCCTTTAGACAATAATACTCACAGATTACCATAAAATCTCTGGTATAATACACACAATTTTGCCCATCTTCACCTTATGTGAAGTTCTGGGTGTGTATTATACACAGAAACAAAAATGCAATTCGCTTTCATCAGCTTTCCTTACTTTCACTCAAGTCTCCGCTGAAGTCTCACCCCCGATGGATTCCTCAGTGACAGCTTCTCTGTGGGTGGCATGCCTGAATTTGCTGCCTGCTTCCAGAAATGCCCTATCAGGACCTTCCAATGTAAACCAATGGTGATGCCCTGAAAGCACTGGATCTATGGTACTGCCCTACAATGATCTTGAGGTCCGCACAGAGTATTACGATGGCTTACATTTAAAGGTCCTGACAGGGCATTGATAGAAGCAGGCAGCAAATGCCAGCATTCTGCCCACAGTGAAGATGTCACGGAGGAATCCAATGGGTGAGACTTCAGTGGAGACTTGAGTGGAAGTAAGGGAATCTGCTGAGTTGATTGCGCTGGGGGGGATGGAGAGAGGGAGGGAAAGAATTTGGCAGCCCTCATTTTTTGTGAGAAAGGAAGAAAACAAGGGTGCATATTATACATAGGTGCGTATTATTCCTGAGATTTTATTGTAACTTTTTTGATACCTGCTGAGACCTGATATTTGTTGTAGCTCAGTATCCTTGTATTCACTATTAAAAAAGCGCATTAAATACTTTGGCTGCTAATTGATAAATTAGAGAATTGAAAACATGCCATATTTTCCATTGTCTTTTCAGTTCATCAAATATAAACTTTTAGAGTGTCATAGTTGTTATACATTGTACATTGCTCTGGCATTGCATTGGGATGATCTACAAAGAACTGAAACAATCTGGAGCATTGCAAAGCAATGCATTGCAGGCCTCTCTAGCATTCAAGTGCCACAGAGGTATCCAACACACTGCAATGCGGTCGATACCTCTTTGGCACTGAAAGGGTTAAAAACCCCATTCACATGCATGGATATGTTTAGTTCTCTCCTGTGTTGCAATTGATTTGCTCAGTGATTGCTTTTGTTCTTCTTAGTATATCAGCTTCAGTAATGTGCAAAAATTTTAGGCAGGAGTGGAAAAATGCTGTAAAGTAAGAATGCTTTCAAAAATATACATGTTAATAGTTTATATTCATCAATTAACACAATGCATAGTGAGTGAACAGAAGAAAAACCTAAATCAATATCTGGTGTGAGCACCATTTCCCTTCAAAACAGTATAAATTCTTCTAGGTACACTTGCAAAAAATCAGGGATTTTGTAGGCATATAGTCAGGTGTATGATTAAACAATCATACCAAACAGGTGTTAATGATAATCAATATAATATGTAGGTTGAAACACAATTATTAACAGAAACAGCTGTGCAGGAGGAATAAAACTGAGTGAGGAACAGCAAAACTCAGCTAACAAGTTGAGGTTGCTGAAGACAGTTTAATGTCAAAAGTCATACAAAATGGCAAGTCTAAGCGCAGCAACAAGATACAAGGTAGTTATACTGCATCAGCAAAGTCTCTCCCAGTCAGAAATTCCAAGTCAGACAGGGGTTTCCAGATGTGCTGTCTAAGCTCTTTTGAAGAAGCACAAAGAATCGGGCAATGCTGAGGACCATAGACGCAGTGGTCGGCCAAAGAAACTTAGTGCAGCAGATGAAAGACACATCATGCTTACTTCCCTTCACAATCCAAAGATGTCCAGCATTGCAATCAGCTCAGAATTGAAAGAAAACAGTGGGACCCTGGTACACCCATCTACTGTCTTCATGGAAGACTTGCAGCCAAAAAGCTATACCTCCGACATGGAAACAAGACCAAGCGACTGAACTATGCATGAAAACACAGGAACTGGGGTGCAGAAAAATGGCAGCAGGTGCTCTGGATTGATGAATCAAAATGTTAAATATTTTGCTGTAGCAGAAGGCAGTTTGTTCGCAAAAGGCTGGAGAGTGGTACAAGAATGAGTGTTTGCAGGCAACAGTGAAGCATGGTGGAGGTTCCTTGCAAGTTTGGGGCTGCATTTCTGCAAATGGAATTGGGGATTTGGTCAGAATTAATGGTCTCCACAATGTTGAGAGGTCCTGGCAGATACTTATCCATCATGCAGTACTATGAGGGAGGCATCTGCCTGGCCCCAAATTTATTTTGCAGAATGACAACGACCCAAAACATGCAGCCAAAGTCATTAAGAAGTATCTTCAGTGTAAAGAAGAACAGGTAGTCCTGGAAGTGATGGTATGGCCCCATGCTCTCAACATCATCAAGTCTGTCTGAGATTAAAAGAAGGAGAAGCAACTGATGCTGCCTATATCCGCAGAAGAACTGTGGTTGGTTCACCAAGATGTCTGAAACAACATACCTGCTGAGTCCCTTAGTAAACTGTGTACAAGTGTACCTAGAAGAACTGATGTTGTTTTGAAGACAACGGGTTGGCACACCAAATATTGATTTGATTTAGAGTTTTCTTCTGTTCACTCACTATCATTCTGTTAATTGATAAAAATAAATTAACATGTCAGTTTTTGAAAGCATTCTTACTTTACAGCACTTTTTCACAACAGCCTAACACTTTTGCACCGCACTGTGGGATATACAGCAAAAGCACATATATTTAAAAGAAATAGTGATACTGTAGCTAATACATTATATTGTATGTCTTGTATTTTCAGGATTATTATGTAAAAAAGTCCCCTAAAAATCCTATGGAATTGTGATCTGTGTTAAGAAAAACTAATGTTGCCTAAGGCCAAAGAACACAGAGGGATAGCAAAATGAGAGCGTTGTCAGAAGCAATTTAGTCTTATTTCAGCAGTCTAGCTCTATGAATGCTGTGTATCCCTCCAGCAGTAAAGAGAATACCTTTGGAAAAGGCAGTAGTTAATAAGTAATGACCGAAAAACTGTAGGACATGATAGCTGAGTTACTGAGCAAAAGAAAGCATAATTTGCATGGTTTTTCCTTTTTGCCCATATCTCTTAACCCATGTTTTGAATTACCTACATATTTGTAACCATAAATAAATATATCAGCTATGATTTATACCTAACACATGCTATTTTATCAGAATCTAGAATTTCTCCTAGAGTTTTGCTTTTTTCATGATCTCTTTAAAGGGATAGTAATGTTTCACAAAAACAGCAGCTCCAATTAATCTTCGTTGTATTTGGGCCATGGAGATTGTTATTTCAATACTGTCAGAGTTGTAGTTCAAGAGTAACTGAATGATAAAGTACCCCCCTCCCACCCATTTTACCTATTGTAAGCTCCTTCTCCTCAGAGGTTAAATCTGGACCAGACAGCTCACAGCAAGGAACAATCTTCTTACTGTGAGAACAATGAAAACCCTGCCCACCTTGACAGGTTTTTCAGGTTTTTCCCTTATGCTAATTGAAGATTATCCCTCTCTGCAATCCACCTGGACACTACCTTTCTGTTCTGAGGTGAGCAGTATTACATCAGTAAAAGGGGCGGGACGGAGATACATTTATCATTCAGTTACTCTTGAACTATAACTCTGACAGTATTGAAATAACACTCTCCATGGCCCAAATACTATGAAGATTAATTGGAGCTGCCTTTATTGTGAAACATTACTTTCCCTTTAATACCCTCATTCTTTAACTCCTTGGATAATAGGTAAATCTTCATTGCATTGATTTGCTTTGTGTAAATGATGTATCTTACAGCCAAGATGAGAGTTGTAGTCCAGCAGCAGCTAGAGGGCAGCTGTTGCTGGAGTACAACAGCTGGAGGGTATCATATATTTCTCCACTGCCAAATATATTCATATATCAGGAGACGTAGAGTGCACTGCATACTTTTTAGGAACTATCTGTGGACCTCACTAATCTGAAGGTGTATTGTAGCAACTTTTAATGATCCATTAGCACTAAAAGCAGATGCTGTTCACAAAATGGGTTGAAACTGAGGGTAGCAATGGTGATGTCACCATATGTATAGTATGTTTGTTACTTAGCCTCTGTGGGACTCAAAAGCAGTCTGGAAGTGAGCACTGCTGCTTATATATAGGGCAGAGCATAGAGCAATACAGTTAGAATGAGGAAACCACTGGTAGATACTCTGAGCAGTGGTAAACCAGGCTTAATCGGGCTACTCCATAGTCATCAAAGAAATAAGTTTCTTTAGGTGGTAGCAACATGTTAATGATAGTAATAGGCTCTTTGGCAAACAAGCTAGAAATTGTTGAAGTACTGTAGACTTGATTCCACTGCAGGCACTAAATGCATCATATTTTACCAACACATTTACTGATAGACTACAGTAGTAACATGTGAGACACAAGTGACAGATATAATGAGCACTCGCAATCACAGCCACTCCTGTGGTGGAAATGTATTGTTTCCTTTACTTGTTTATCTATGCTTCAAAATGGGGCTTACAGCAAAATACTATCTTGCTTCATTTAATTACAGTGATTTACTTTTTCTCCAATTTGATGCACATAGCTACATTTGAAAGCACAGATGCATATAACTAACAACCCCCCCAAAAAAAAACAAAAAAACAAAAACCCTTCATAAGAGGTTACCACAGGTTAAATCATCACAAATATATTTAGAGTACTAGCGGAGCAAAAAGGATTCTTTCACAATGCAGCAATTTTATGTTTTATATAAATGATTTCCTGTAAATGTTCATGGAATAAATAGTTGGAATGAGTTTTTGTCTTCCTCTGGGTAAGCAGAAAGCCAGTGTGGCAAAGGCGGAATGTGATGGACTAATGCATTTTTTTTCTTTAAATATGTGATTCTCACTTTAACCCTTTAAGGATCAGCTGCATGGCCGGTACTTAGGGACTGGGCATTTATTTAATTTTTTGCTGCAGTGGAGTCAGAGGGCCCTGAACAGTGTGCAGCCTTGTGGGGACTCCCGAATTCTATGACATACATATATGTCATGGGTCATTAACGCAAGTTTTCCCAATGACGTACATGTATGTCCTTGGTGCTTAAGGGGTTAAAATGCAATGCATTGATCACCTCTGTGGCACAAAAAAGGGTTAAAGGTCTTTGATGGGAAAAAAAGGATGTGATGTTTTTATTGCTTTGTCACTATTCAGCAGGTAGTATTCCCTAACTCCACCAGTGTACAAGGGTTTTGACACAAGATACATCATTTTGGAGTTTTGGTCTTAGTAACAGGTGTCAGTATGCAACACACACAAACACACACACACACACACACACACACACACACACACACACACACACACACACACACACACATATATCAACATATAATGGCACCATGGAGCAAAAACATATTTGGTGGCTATGCTTTGATAATTATTTGCTTAATATAATATTATTCTGAATTTAAAAAAAAGCTACTTTAAAAAAAATGGGACAATGAGCCCCGGTGGCTAGCAAGGCAGGATTTTATTTCACAGTATATTTTATTATAAACTCAAACATATGTCAAACGACATATAACAACATTCAGGCTGATGCACTAAGAGGTAAGGGGTTATTCACTAAGGTGTGATAAAGTGGTGATAAAGTGGAATTGACTTCTCCAGTGATATCACTTCTGCTGTTCCTATATTATTCTATGGATCTAATGCATCAAGATTTCTCCAGCTTTGCAGATCTTAGTGTATTGGCTCCATAGAAGAACATAGAAACTGGAGAAGTGATATCACTGGAGAAGTCATCTCCGCTTTATCACCTCTTCATCACACCTTAGTACATAAACCCTAATGTGTTAGATACCTATCTGGGATCCAAGGGGTTAAAAGCCACATATAAATCAACAGAAATTTAGCAGATGGTTTACCCCAGAACTGCCTCAGTTCTTTTTAGTATATTAGTCTCACTGGTCTCTATTTATATAAGCAAACTGAGGCAATTTTGGGGCAATCCAATTATGCTAGGGGGGACAAAGAAACTTTTCTTTGAGCTAAATGGGACTTTTAACCCCCTCAATGCTAGAGAAACTCTTTATTTCTCAATGCGCTGACATTCAGCTGGTAAAAAGCCCATTTAGATCAATGTGACTTTGGGATTGTTTATTTCTCCCCATGTGGTAGTTGGTTTGCTCCAGAATTATTCCAGTTTGCTTTTATACATAAGACTGATTATAAAAGCATACTGAAGCAATTCCTGGGCAAATCAAGATCACCATAGGGGAGAAAAAAACATTACTAAAATTGTCATTGTTTTAAATGGAGCTTTTAACCCTTTGAATGTTAGAGAGGTTTCCAATGCTTTGCAATGCATTGCAGATCTCTATAGCATTGGAGGGGTAAAACGCCCAATTTAATTGAACTCTTTGAGTGCCAGAGAGGTATCCAACGCATTGCAGCGCAAGGCATTGCATACCTCTCTGACACTCAAAGGGTTAATGAGAATTTTTATTTGTCCCCTATGGTGCAGTTGGTTAACTCCAGAATAACTCCTGTTTTATAAGTATGGGCCATTGTTGTAATGCCTAGTAGGTTTACTGTAAAAATACATGAATGCTTTCTGGTGAAAATTCCAATTAGGAAAGCAGCACGACTTTATTCAGTTTATGTTGGAGATTTCATACAGTACAGTATCTGCCAGCAGTCAATAACAATTCTATATTTGTAGTTTTTATGGAATGTTACCTCCCTTTCATAGCAATAGGAAATAATATGAAATAACTGTCCGCTCTGCTTACTCCTACAAGGAAATAAGGTCCTTGGTTTTTCATGCACACTAGCACAAATTCAATCATCCTCTTGATACACAGGATCTGCAGTCTATAGTATTCAGGGACAAATGGTTTCGTATTACAGAGAATGCTTTGTAGAAAAGAATCTTTTCTTCATATAATAAATCCCCCCAAAACACATTCATTCAAACCAAAGATGTTGTGATGAATTATGTGACCAGGTAGTCAAAATAGCTCATCCACATCTCTTGTCAGATTTCATTTTATACTCAGGTCTTTCAGTTCCTATATCTCTTTTTGTCCTCCACTAGCATTGCAGTGGGCTGGTACCCTAGCCAATATGTCAATGCATGCTTCAGTACACACAGAGAAAAGGAGAACTCCTTTTGTTTGTGCCAGTGATGGCTGGGTGGTTTTATGCATCAGTAAGCAGTGGCTTCCCTCTCAGTAGGAACTTTCCAATAATTGCCAGAACAAATTATACTGGGGCAATCTGTCCATTTTCCCCTTTCCAACTAGAAGAAAAGAAAGGAATGGAACTTAAAAACAACACCAATTTCAGCTGCTAACAATGCAGCGTAGAAATAGATTTGATACAGTCAAGAAGGAAACATGCTAGGAACAACAGTGTTAGCACATTCTATTTTCATGGTAGATAATGATGTGTTGTAACTTTGAGGCACTTATCGATTGACAGAGCAAGAATACATTCACATTTATCAATGTAGTATTTGTTGTTACGTGCGTTTGTTTTTACAAGATCGTCTGACCTTATGTAAAAAGAAAACTAATTACAATAAAAAAATACATTGATTTACATGACTAACATTCAAGGCATTAAAATGTTTGTCAAGGCACATTTTAGTAACCTGCATTTGTCCCCAACAGTGATTTGCTTAGCAATTGTTCCACTTTGCATTTATATATAAGATCCAGTACCCAAAATGCAATACTGTGAGTCCGATGTGATGGATGGATCGTGAGGCAAACCAATTGAACCAGGAGGGACAAATAAACATCCCAATTCATTTTGCTTTTGTTTTTTTGTTATTAAAGTGGAACTTGCACCCTATATCAAGTCCCCCCACAATAATTAGGCATATTGCGATTTGCTTCCTAACAGTGATATTATCCGGCGCAGGTACCACAATCTGAAGTAATCCTTCTATTTTCTCAGACTAACGGTCAGGCTAATTCCTATAGAGCCGTCTGCAATGCCTCCTAGAGGAGACCGGGATGGACAGCGCAGGCGTGCAGACGTCTCTAAGACAAGATGTCTGCGTGCATGCTGGCCGCCGGTCTCAGAACAAGGAGGATTACTTCAGATTGTGAACAAAAAGACAAACCTGCGCTTGTCTATTTAAAATTAAATATGTGCCCTGTAATGTGCATATATAATATTTCTTAGTAAATATGTGCCCAGTAATGTGCATATGTAATATTTCTTAGAAAAATAAGTGAGATTTTAGTATTCACAGATTGGCCAAGTCATGGATAAGCTTGCCACCGCGCCAAGGTACGTACGCTGTGAATTTTCTTACTTGCTATTTTACTTCAGATTATGGTACTTCTGCATGATAATATCACTGCTCACAATATTCGTAATGATTGCGGGGGGACTTGATATGGGCTGAAAGTTCTGCTTTAAGTTCCTTTATGTTATAGCTGGGTTTTCTATAGAATTGCTCCTGTTTACTTTTATGGATAATTTCTACATAAGCCTATTTCCTTTTAACCCTTGGAGTGCCCGACAGGTATCCAACGCACTGCATTTCAACACAATGGGGAAAATTCACTAAACGGTCCTAAAGAGGTGATGGAGTGGACATGACCTACAGTTCATCACTTCTCGAAGTCCTATGTTATTCTATGGAGCCTATGCACTAAGATTAGTGAATAGGCTCCATAGAATAACATAGGAAATAGAGAAGTCATTTCCACTTTATCACCTCTATCGCTGCTTAGTAAATTTCCCCCCTTAATACCTCTCTGGCACTCAAAGGGTTAACCCTTTTAATTAGAGAGTAAAAGAATATGATGAACTCATGGGTACGGATGATGTTACTGGTATGTGTAAGTCCTTGGGTTCTAGAGAGACCGGCTCCAGCATTTAGAGGGTTAAATAATCTTTGTTTCCAAAGTAAAACATTAATTTTTAATACTTTGTACTATCTTTATTTCGTTTTTGCCCTGACTGACAATAAATTGTTACCAGCATAACTTATCAATGTGTTCTATTTATACAGAAAAAATAATATTGAGGCTTTTTGAACAAACACTTAAAGTGTTTTTGACAGGAAATATGGAAATTAAAATGTATCTTGTCTGTGAGTGAATTAATATTTAATGCTTTAATGCATTGCTGGCCACCATTTTCATCAACGTTTTCATGGGTTGAGAGAGATTTTTTGTCTACACCAACATCATGGTGGGCTGGGCTGGACATTTTCAAATGTATCTAATATTATGGAATGTTTGGAGTTCACACACAGGCCAGCAGCTGTTCAAAAGACAGTCATGAGCAAAATCTATCCAGCAGGTCTGCAGTTGGACAGTGTTACACGAATACATAATTTTAACACAAAAGTTGTTTTTATCACGTCACACTGATTTATTTGGTTAGCTACCACGTAACCGAAAAAATAAAGATTATGGGCATAGTACATTTATATACTGTTTACAATTTTATATCATATGGAATGTTATTATCACAGAAAGTGTTTATTACAGTATACATTTATTGGTACAGCATGTTAATACTCCCTGCAATTGTAATATTAAGGATGATAGGTATCTTTGAATCACATTTAAAAATTAAAGGCCACATTAATAGACTGAAAATAAGCTTGCACTTTAACCCCTTAACAACAGCTCAATGTGACACGTGGGCATCCCTTAAGGACCGCAGGGCTTTTTTTTTTTTCTTTTTGTGAATTGAATGCTGGGATGGCAGAGCGGTGTGCAGCTATGGTGCCATCCCAGAATTCTATGATGTGCCATCACAAGTTCTTAAGTGCCGGAACCTGCGCAACTATCCTGGCACATCATGGGTTCTTAATGGGTACTTAGTCTAGTATGCTAAAATGAAAACCCATTGATTAATAGTCTGTGCCATTTTATTTCAATCAGTTGACTTTTTTTTTTCTTTTCATTCATAACATTACAGTTTTCCAGTGCAAAATAGACTGCCTACTCCAAGCAATATTTCTTATTGATAGAATTGAAAAAATATTTACAATCACATTTCTGGAACCTCCATCCTACTCAACCCACAGTTTCATTATTACAGATAACTACATTTAGGGACAGGTAAAATGATTTGCTTCAAAAGAGAAGCCTGCAATAAAAAGATCTTTATCTGTCTTGTGTGGGAATTCCTGCTTTTTACACTGCATTGAAATCAGTGATAATAATGTAATTCCCTTCCATGTACAGAGTTTTCCCAAAGTATTCCCATGTTGTATAAAAGGGATGTCAGTTTACTACATATTGCCAGTCTATGCTTGAAAGAGAGAGAAAACAGCTGAATGTTTGATGATAGTGTAGAGACAGATAGGCAGGTCTGGAATTGCTTGGTAGGAGTATTGGTGGAAGCTAGTAATTCTTTGGGTTTGGCTGTTAACAGAAAGAGCTTAAAATATAAATAAATAAACACATAAATACATACATACATTTTGGCTTATAAGGGACAGTGACAGTCAGAAAAGCATGTTATCATTTCAACCTAAGCTTTAGACTTGACTGAGTCTGAGTGACAGATACTACACAGACAGACATAATACAACAAACATTCAAAACAAGATGTACAGGTACAACCTGACATAATGTGTTAGTTACACACTCACTTCTATGTCCACAAGAACAAGAGGAACAACCATATACTAAGATGTGATCGACTCTGCACCCACTGTTAAACTTTTCTTATTTTATTGCACGGTGCTGATTGTGAAGCTAACAGGTATGTCATGTTCTGTACATAAAAAAGTAACACTACAGTCCTTGGTAGAGAAATAGAGTGCTGCTGACATTTTAGCACAAGTTTTAGTGTAGCGGTAAACAGGCAAAGAGGGGGGCATGGAGTACTTTGTGGTTGCAGGGAGTGTGGGTGTGATTTGTATTTAGTGATACAGTGATAGACACAAACAGTTAAAAAATACTTCTGACTGATAGGTGACAGACAGGCAAGAGATCCTATACCTGAGCTGAAACTGAGAGTTGCAGTGACAGATACTCGAGACATACATCATACGTTATTTTCAGACAGACAAAACATAATTTCACAAGTTAACAGCTCTGTTGTATACTTTACATTAAAAATCAACACTACACTACTAACATAATGTCCACAATGTGGTAGAGGTAAGTATAAGGGAAAAGGAGATTGACTAGAAGGAATTCATGGATGTGTTGATGGTAGTAAAGTTGTACTAAAAAAATTGACTGTGGGCATGGTTGCTGTAGCTTGTGCAATAAATTATAACGATCCTCCTCCCCCTAAGGATACTGTTTGTAAAAGTGAGATTAAAAGTTCCACCAGAAGTAGCAGTAAGTTGTTAAAACTAACAACAACAAAGAGTTGCACACTAGTGTTATTTTCATAATGGAGGAGGATTTAGCAGTGAGACTAACTGCTACATCAGACAATGACAGTGATATCTCACTGCAAACTAGAGATCAATGTTCCATAAGTCTGCTTAAGATGCAAAAGTAAAACTACTTCATCTGAAACATATTAAATAAGTAGAGACTGAAGATTTCTAAAAAAAAAAATATGTGTCTGAAAGGAAATGGCTCAGTTTTCCACCACTGAAGAGAAGCAATATAAGTCTTTGAGAGGTCAGTTGAAGTGTAAACATGCCTAAAAATACACAATCATCATATTCTGTCATCATCATCATCATCATTATCAGTGTAAATACTCCCAAATCCAAATCCCACTCAGTCAGAACTACTGTTATTGACTGTTATTATGCAGTAAAACTGATCAATGCCCACAACTATCTATAAGTGTTTTGCACTCCTAGTACTTATGCAAATCTAGCACATGTAGCAGTAGTAGTAGTAGTAGTAGTAGTAGTAGTCTTTCAGGATGGAACCTTTCAATCTATGAAAAATCTAGTTTGGAAACACTTCACTCATGACCAAATAGTTAAAATTGTTGATATGTGTTATCTCGATAAATAACATGTGAGCAAGGGGAAAACAGGATCACATTTAGGCACATCCTCATTGAGATCCCACCTGAAGCACAGCCACAGGAATAATTGAGATACACACCAATAGCATGTCAGATGTGTGATGATTATCAAGAGTAGCAGTAGCAGCTCTCCTAAAAGTGCATGGGGCAAAGGGAGACATACATAATGCTGCTCCTGATAGATGGCCTGGAGCTGAACCTGGATTCTACGAGCAGGGAGGCACACCCCTATGCAATAATTCATGAGTGGTGGGCTTGAGTATGGAGACAAAGCCCCCACTGTGAGTGTTTGCACAGGACACGTCCAAGAAGACAGGTGATGCAAGCTGGGTCCTCCAGGACAGGTGCTGGAAGCCATGAGTTGGATGACTAGAACTGAAAGCCCTGGAGCTTGATAGGCTGGATACTAGGAGGTGGAAGGATGATTGGAGCTGCAAGGCCTGACATTGTAGGACAAATGCTGGATGCCAGAAACATTAAAACTGGAACTGGAGGGCCTGGTGCTGCAGCCCAGAG
This sequence comes from Rhinophrynus dorsalis, assembly GCA_037306005.1. NCBI lineage: Eukaryota > Metazoa > Chordata > Amphibia > Anura > Rhinophrynidae > Rhinophrynus > Rhinophrynus dorsalis. Next base: position 224,724,596 of record CM074723.1, read on the forward strand.
GCTGGAAGACCTGGACCTGGAGAACCAAGGCTAGAAGGCCTAGAGATGGACACCAGAGGCTGGAAGGCATGGAGCGGGAGGACAAAAGCTGGAAAGCCTGGAACTAGAAACCAGGGTCTGGGAATCCTGGAGCTGAAAGCAAAAGAATGGCGGACCTGGTGCTGGAGGTGAGAGGCTGGAATTCCTGAGCTGGGGTCAGGTGCTTGAAAACAGACACAAATCTGGACAGCACTCACATGAAACAGGCTCCAAGGATAATCCACATAATGAAGAGAAACAGAGTGAAAGATATATCTAAGAGTAACAGTTTTAATAGAACAAACGTAAAAACAATAAAGTAATGCACTCACAATTGTAGATTAAATATGAGCATCTCGTCTTGTTACCGCCTTCTCTCTCCAGTCCTCCAGGTGTTGATCTGATACTATGATCAATCCAACTTCAAATGGGACCGTAAGATGCCAGATGCAATACCCCCAAAATAAATAGCCCTCCTAATAACACAGCAGTGGAATTGCCGTGTATAATAATCAAAGGGAACTGGGTAACTGGTCAGATAGGAGGAATAACTAGCAGGGTACTTGAGGCAGGGACTAGCACAAAAATGAGTGCATATACCTATTTCCTAAGTCAAGCGGTTCTGTGGGTCTGCTGTCAATGTCATCAAGGGCTATTCTGCTAAGAAAACAGGATGTAACCTATCTTCTATTTGAAAGCTATGCTGAGCAGTGATAGGATACAATTAAACAATAATGGCATAATTAACATAGTTATCATACATCAAATATACATACACAGTATATATATATATATATATATATATATATATATATATATATAAGAATATAGCATATATATAAAAAATATATATAAATACCCCTATTATCACCACAGACATCATATAAAAGCAGCCAAGTCTATATCAATATTCATGCCATTGGAAGTCATTATCCTTAACTCATAGATACAAAATGTCTCTCTTTGATGTAATTTCAACAATCTGTCACCATCTCTAGGAGTATACATTATTCTCTCAATGGCCTGAATTTGTACAACCTGTGACTCTCAGTTATGTACTGTTGTAAAATGCTGAAAAACAATGAGTCTTGAACTCATTTTTAATGTCCCTCAAATGCTCCACTATTCTCGTCTTAAGTGTTTTGTCATCCTGCCTATATACTGGAGATTGCAGTCACAGGTAATCTGTTACACTATGTTGCAACTATCACAAGTGGCAAAACTTTTCATTTTATTCTCTCTACCTGTATTAATACATTTAAAAATATTTTTATCCTTTTTAGGAAGAAAGGGACATGTTGCACAGCCTGTTACCTGGAAAAGCCCCCAGACTGGAAGCCTAACATCTATATGATTGCCTACCACTGAAGGGATGTATTTGCGTGAGTTTCCACCTAGGGTAAATCCCAGGGTCCACTTGTGGCCCGGTCCTTTGACGTTTGGTTTTGATTATTGGTAGATTGGCACACATACCATCCTTATAAAGGCAGTTTATTAGGGTTGCTAGAACGGAGTTTATGGTATGACTTTTGAGCGCTCGGTGGTGGGGTAGCTATTTCATCTATGTTTCTCACTTGCCGTGTGTCATATGTCTAATATAGATTTTCCGGATGTTTAATATAAATACATATGTAAATATAAATAGTATTTATGCTATTAAATCACCGAATAAGGGGTGTATATATTCTATGACAGGCACAACACATAAGATTTAACACAAACATGCACTTATAGCTGAGTGTGCACTTATACACAAAATAATGTAGATGTTTTAAAACATTTCACACTTTTGGTTAAATAATCACTGGTGACACAATGTTCACTCATATAAAATTGAAGAAAAATGTAATTGTTCCATATATTTATTAATTTTTAACTTCACATTTTAAACAAATATTATTCAGGACTGGGAACGGTTAATATTGTGACTAATTTCATTTTACAGGCATATAATCACACTAATATTTATTTATATAATTCTGTTAAGACTAGATATTTTTCACATATAAACACAAGATGGTTTACTTACATGACCAGTAATAGAACCCCATATAGATATAATGAGAAACTATAGAATTAAAATATTCAGATAGTATTGTACCCCATGTCAGTGTTACACTCAAACTTTTCATGACATTGTGAGGGGTGTGTGCCAACCTCCATATTGTGGGACCTTGTTTTATGGGTTTACAGCCCAGTGTCATGGTTTTTGATGAACACTCAGAACAGTTTGGTAAGGTTAAAACAACTTTATTGAAAGCAAGAGCACACACATAGATAGGCCTATGGGCCCACACAAACAGAGCAGAAATACAGGCAGGTATATACAATGATAGCAAGCCAGTAATAGCAATGTATGTGTGAATAATGACAATCTCTGGCAACAGAGGTTCTGGCTTGGACTTGACGGGCAGCAGTCGACATAGACAGAGAGCTGACCGCAGGACCTTGATGGCAGATGGTCCAGGAAGAAGTGACTGGCACAACCCAGAGGAGCGAGGCAACACTGCTGGCACAACCCAGACTCCTGGGAGGAACAGAACCCTGAGGAGCGAGGCAACACTACTGGCACAACCCAGACGCCTGGGAGGAACAGAACCCTAAGGAGCGAGGCAACACTGCTGGCACAACCCAGACGCCTGGGAGGCACAGAACCCTGAGGAGCGAGGCAACACTGACCCTGGCACCGGATGGCAACAGACCGAGATGACTCTCCCAAGGAAAACCCTAGAACGCTAGGGGTGGATCGCAACACAGTGTAATATATATATATATATATATATATATATATATATATATATGTGAAGATGTAGGCAACCAGTGTCCCCTCTACTGAGGATGTTCAATGCAACGCTGGCTCTTGAGCCCGAGGCTACTGCAGATAGAAATATGCACAACCCTACCTGGAACGTACAGGTACGCAAAGGGTCAATAGGTAATGCCCTGTGATATACTGCAACTCCCCAAGGGAGTGAGCCCTGCATTGTAAGGGAGGTGGACACAGCGAGATCAGAGTAACACAGTCAATGCTATAAACACTGTACCGGTACTTTGCGTGTGCACTCCGCCAACGGCGGTATGGAGAGTAGCTACAGCACATGCTTAGCTAACGGTCGACAGAGTAATAGCGCCACGCGGCACAACCAACTAGCGTAACAGCAAGCCACCGCAAGGATAAGGAGAGCGAAACGGAGACCACTAGACAGTATGCTAGAAACGCAAGGCACAGTGTGCCAAAAGGCTAGACACAGAGTAGGCTCGTAGCCAGGTATGGTCAGAAACGGAGCGGGTTCACAGCCAGATAAGCTCAGCAACGGAACGGGTTCTCAGCCAGATACAGTCGGTAACTGAAGCGGGTTCTCAGCCAGATAAGGTCAGCATCGGAGCGGGTTCTCAGCCAGATACAGTCAATAACAGAAGCGGGTCCTCAGCCAGATACGGTCAGCAACGGAGCGGGTCCTCAGCCAGATATGGTCAGCAATGGAGTAGTCGAAGAACAGCAAACTCAGGAACATTGTCAGGCAGGCCAGGTCATACACAATCAGCAATAATGGAGCAAAAGTCAGGAACTAGTACACCACGAAAGGGCACCCTAACGTGGATATGACAGGGTATATAAAGGCCATCACTGCGTGGCGACAAATGTACTAGCCAATCAGCAAGAGGTAATGCCAAAATAGCAGTCAGAATGTTGCCGCCCGCAGCACAGAGCACGGGCACCGTGATACCCACATATTAAGGTGATCGATTAAGACTGTGACAAATATATAGATGTACTTTCAAGATTTTGATGACGATGGGATATTTTTGTATTAGAGCGTTTATGCCCATATAGAGTTATATATCTAAATATGGCAATTAAATTATTGAGATTATGTAGTATTTTTATTAAGATAGTGAAATCAGAAAATGTAGTTCATATCACAGGTATATCTTGAAATTCAAAGCAAAATGTAAAGGGTTAATTTGAGAGGAATCTCTAACTATGTATCAGTAAGTGAGTAGACACACTGATGAACTCTGGTGTGATTATGTGTGGTAATTGGTTCGTTTGAATCTTCCATCACCTATCACATCAATGATCTCATCAGGGTGCTGACATAAGTAACAGTGTGAATATAGGCAGACCAGTTTGAATTTTTTGTCCTCCAAATGAAGTGGTTTGATACCACAAAACATGTTGAGGAATTTTAATTATACTTTTTAATAATACATTTTATATTGTTAGATTTGACTGGTCTGCCGCTGGTTTTTTGGATCCTTTCTTCTCTACATTCCAAAAGGACTTGAATGGTTCCCTGATGCTTCATACAGTGATTCCTTAACAGGGGGAATCAGCATCCAAAACCCCTGTATGCAGTTACACTGGTAACCATATACAGGTGCCGGTGCGACAATTGAAGTGAGTATCAATGTTGATATTTGAGAATATACTCAAATTTGCAGTACAGCTCTCCTTGTACTTTCCTTTTTTTGTTGTTTTTAAAAAAAACAACAACAATAACCTATGAGTGCATTACAGTGCATTACAGAGTGTTGTATACCCCACTGGCACTCACAGGGTTAATCCCCTTAAGCTTACATCATCCCATGAAAATAAACACTTGCCTGTAAGTCTGGGGTCTTCCGCAACCTGATCATTCACTGTAATTCTTCACCTGTAAACTTGTATCTTTTGTTTTCTTCAACTGTCATCTTCTTCTTATCTTCCTTATTCATTATCTTTCTTTTTCCAAAATATACTGCCACAATAAAGAAATAAATATATGTTAAAATTATTTATGCCCCTAAAGATATGCTGCCCATAAATGTAGGCTCCTTCCGCTGGCAGAGGCGGCAGAAAAGCAGATAAAAAATCCCCCCTCCATATACCTCTCAGGCCATTACCCGAACCATACTGAGGTAAATTTGAACAGAGACTGACTTTTATATGGCCAGTCCCTATTCAAAAGGGTTCTCATGCTTCCATTGGCTAGAATATGGGGTTATGCACCTCCCAGCCAATAATTTTTCCTGCTAGAAGCTGACAGGTCCAAGAAGTACATGGAAGGGGGATTTTTATTCTGCTTTTCTGCAGCTGCTGGTGGCATCCATAGCAGAAGCATACATATATGGGCATCATATCTTTATGGGAATAAATAATGTTAATACACATTTATTTCTTCATTGTGATAGTATATTTTGAAAAAAAGAAAGAAGATGAATAAGGAAGATAAAAAGAAAGAAGATGACAGCTGAAGAAGACAGAAAGACAGAAGATACAAGCTTACAAATTAAGAATTACAGTGGATGACAAGTAAGTGTTACAGCTATGGTGTATGGGTGATAGGATAATGTTAGGGATAGTATTGTTACACTTTATTGTAAATGTTAGGGGTAGTGTAGGGCCAAGTGTGGGGTGTGTTTGGGAGGGTGACTGTGTCTTTTAGCTCACTCTTGATGTTTGACACTGTGTCTAACTTTGAGAGCTGGCGAGTTTCCTTTGATGTTCCCACAACTCACTCGCTCAGCATGAGTTGTTGGAACAAAAAGCTGTGACAAGCATTAGGCTGCATCATGGGTTTTTGCAACCAATGCTTGTTGCAGTGGATGCTGTCCAAGCAATAGGATTCCGATAGTGCAACTGCACGTGTACTGCCCGGAACTCCTTTGGCCCCTAACAACGCTTTTAGCGCCGTTAATATTATAGCACCCTTTGACTCTACAGTTTTTCAGCTTTTGTAGAATATCAGAACATAATAAAGTACTTTCATCAGTTAAAAATGTAGGAGTATATTTTTAGCTTCAAAAAATAATTTCCTTCATAACTTAAATGTTGTTATAGATGAAACTGAACTTCTATACCAGGGGTAGTCAGGACCTCCAACTGTGTTGGAGATTTATGGTCAACTGACCAGAGCTGTCCATAGGATGGTGTAGCAACAGCACCACTCTACAATTTCAGGCCACTGTGATATTGCACCTAAAAAATTCAACTTTGAAAATTAATAACTTTTGAATGAAACACCGTTCAGCAGTGGGAGTACTCTTGTTTAACTCAGGGGGATAAACCCTACAACATATTTTTTTTTACATTTTAAGTATTACTATCCCTTTAAACCTATAATAGAGTGAGTTGTGGGAATATCACATTCCATTTGGTTGCCCATTCTGCCATTTTATGTAAATCCCTCTGTAGAGAACAAATATCCTGTTCTGAAAGTATTAGCCTGCATAATATAGTTTCATCTGCAAATATTGATATTTTAGTTTCTATATTTATTTCCAGGTCATTTATAAACATGTTAAATATTAGTGGACCAAGTCATGAACCCACACTGTTCCCTGTCCTTCAACTAGTTTTCTTTTGAATTGCAAATGTTATCCCCTAGCCCCAAGTCCTGTATTGTATATCCCACCCTTGTGTGTGGCACTGTATCAAATGCCTTTGCAAAATCTAGATATACTACATCAACTGCCGTACTCTTATCTAGGTTGCAAATTGCAAATGATTTAGTTCCATCGTTGCACAGCAGGATTGTAGGAGTTACACTCCTTATTTATATTGTCCCATTGTGATTTTAAAATGAATTGGAGTTAAGAAAGAGCAAAGCTGCATTTGTAATTAGTCAGAGCAATGACAATTACATTTAATTTATTTTAAAACGCATATGAAGTTATATTGTTGATGTGTTTCATCTTATGGTCAGTGGCTCATTCTTGACAGCTGTTGCTGAGATTAGCATTTCACTGTTCTTCATGCTAATAAATATAGAAACCACTGGGTCTTGCTCCCTCCTAATAATATTCAGAATATAATAGGTAAGGACTGAATATAGAATGAATCTCCTTACTTTAAATACATGGGACCAGCACTAAATCATTTTACTGACATAGCTCAATCTCTCTCTGCCTCCTACTTGTCTCTTTCTGTCTACTTATTAGGTGCAACCTGATTTTCCTCTTTTCCAAATCATTTTCTGATATCATCATTCATATCATACAAGATATGACTGATGAAATAATTTTTAATATCACACCGAACATAACAAATTACATTATCCATCACATTAATGATTATATCAAACAGCATTACTGAAGTCAATACTCGCATTTACCAAACGTTATGAATAACCTAGCCTGTAATGTGAATCTGTCATATTAAAAACCAAGATGGTTTTGTAAAAGCTTTCAGGATCACATATAAATTATCTTAAAGGGATAGTAATGTGTCACAAAAACAGCAGCTCCAATTAATCTTCATAATATTTGAGCCATAGAGAGCGTTAATTCACTACTGTCAGAGTTGTAGTTCAAGAGTAATTGAATGATAAAGTTTCCCCCTCCCGCTCCTTTTACCTAGTGTAAGCTGTCTCCCCTCAGATGTGGAATATGGTCCACAGATCAGACAGCTCATAGCATGGGACAATATTCTTACCATGAGAACAAAGAAAACCCTTCCCCCCTTGACAGGTTTTTCCATTATCTCAATTGAAGAATGTCCCTCTCTGCAATCCACTTGGACACCACCCTGCTGCTCTGTGCTGAGCAGTGTTACATCAGTAAAAGGGGCTGGAGGGGGATACTTTATCATTAAATTACTCTTGAACTACAACTCTGATAGTACACTCTCCATAGCCCAAATACTATGAAGATTATTTAGAGCTGCTTTTATTATGAAGTATTACTATCCCTTTAAAGAGGTTTATATTTTTTATTATAATAAAGTGCTAGAAGTATAAACATTAATATATGGCATGCCATGCTCAAACCACCTCCACTAATTTCATTCAAACATCTCTGGTGTAAAGAGGGGCATCCTCATGTCACCAATCCATTCACTGTGGCTGAGTGATGCTGTTGACTAGAGAGAAAAGGTATGCCTAGTTCCCCTCAATTCACTAGATTACTGCTTGGGGAACACAGGTAGGATGAGATCTGAGTACCTGTCTTCATCCTGCACTAAAATGATGTTCTGGCCCTTATGAGTTGAAAGGGTTTGGAGACCTGCTCCCTCATTCAGGCAGCTCTTCCATATTGGTATAACAAGAAAGTGCAGACTTAGTGGCCCGCTCCTGCCCTGCATGACAGGTTGATCTGCTGCTTGGTTGATCAAAAGAGGAGCAGGTTTGGTGACTGTATTAAAAGGCGGCTTTGCTATTTGGTGTCTAACAGAAAGGCTTGGTGACCACTTGTGAACTGATAGCAGTACTATGCCTGGGATAGCTTCAAACCAATGGTAAGCATTGTGGGTGGAGAGAAACCCACCAAATTATACTGAAACACAAAGATGCCCATGGCAGTTGCTTTATGATAAGCACCCATATACTTAGTTCAGAGATAGAATATATTATAACAACAAACACACATAGAATTTCCCCTGTGATATTCAGTCAGCAAGTATTCCATTTTATTTGAATCAGTAAACCTGTTGATATTACAAAAGAGGAGGACTCAGCAAAGAAACCAAATGGGACATATTAGGTAATGCAAAAGCACAAACTGAAAGTTCTTTATGTGAAAACAATGAACAAAAAGATATTCAGAAAAGTCTAAATGGATTTTCTTTCTTCTGATGCAAGTTAATCTTATCACAAAAATCTTGATAGCAAGTTTAGTGTATAAAGTGTGCATTCCCCAATGACTTGTAAAGAGGTTCCAAATCTGTTCCATGCACATTATGTTTGGTTCAATAATTTAGATGCATAGTACAGCAATGTTAAAGGGATAGTAATACTTAAAATGTAAAAAAAATATGTTGTAGAGTTTATCCCCCTGAGTAAAACAAGGGCACTCCTACTGCTGAAAGGTGTTTCATTCAAAAGTTATTAATTTTCAAAGTTCAATTTTTTAGGTGCAATATCACAGTGGCCTGAAATTGTACAGTGGCGCTGTTGCTACACCATCCTATGGAGATTTATGGTCAACTGACCAGAGCTGTCCATAGGATCGTGTAGCAACAGCGCCACTCTACAATTTCAGGTATTTCAAGTATTACTATCCCTTTAAGGGATAAAACTGCCATTGTGTTGACACACACACAAGCATTTTATGGTCACTATATTTTATCCTCAAATACCTGTTGTTTTTATGGAACATTTTTCTCTCATATGTTTATACATATTTACATAAAAAACAGTTTTGTCAAAGGTTATACACAATAAGGTGGATGTACCAAGAAGAACTAAGAAGAATCAAGAAGAACTTAGTGCATCTTATGGTACAAATGCAAATGTCCAGAATGCCCACTGATTTAAATGGAGATTTCAACTCATTCAATGCAAGAAGAGTCTCCAACACATAAAAAAACAATACGTTGGAGACCTCTGTAGCATTCAAAGGGGGGAGGGTAAAATCAAATAGATTTTTTATTTGCACATACACACACACACACACAAGAAAAAAACACATGAGTGTATTCACTGTTACTGGTCAACAGCTGAATTTTTCTTATTCTTTTCTCTGAAGTATCTATTTTCTTGACTTGCTCTACATGTTCCAGCAGGATATGTGACATTCAGCATCATCACATGGCCTGCCTGAGCATGCAGAGTGAGTATGCAGAAGATATCATAGAAAATGGTCTTATTCCATGAGTTCCTGTAGAAGGTAAAATATGTATGGTTCTACCAATTTCTTCCTACTAATCAAAGACAGCTTATCATTGCTCTTAAAAGTATACGAAAACTGGTAGTTCTATTCTGTACTAGCAAGAAGATATAGGTTACAAATGTTGTGTTTTATGTCTAGCAAACAATTTCTGGATTGCAGAAGGTGTGTGTGCTTGTGTTTACAATTCTATCTGATGACATACTGACCTTATTGTCATCATCATTAAGAGCCCATTTTTCTCTCTGTGCAATGCTTCCCTTCCTCCAATATGTGTTTCACACATATGAATGCTAACTCCAACCCACCAAAATAAATCACACCTCCCTACCCCACAGCCGATAACCATGTCACACTTATGTGTTTATTCCACACTACTTTCTAATTCCACCCCTACAAAACATATCACATCTCCATGCCCATCAGCCAATAAACATAAACAATACAGAACCATTCTTTCCTATAGCATCTCTTATCTCTGAAAGAAAATCAGTATCAGCACTGTCACTATGCATTTTACCTCTAAAGATGGCTAAAAAGTTAAAAACTTTTTCCTGCTAGAACTTAAACCTGGCCAAAGCTGGAGGTTGGGATGTGTGGTTCTATGCTACCAGAGCAGTGGGACAAGACTGGAGGTTAGTATTTGGGGTTACTATGGGACAATGTTTTGAGGGGGTTAGTATGCATGGTTCTACTCCAGTGAAACAAGGCTGGGGGTCAGGAGGAAAAATGCTAAAACTGAACTTTTTGTGGGAATTACCACAGAAGAATTAAAGTGTTTTTTTTGTTCCATTTCTCTTTCCCTAGTCAACTCATTTTCTGCCTCTCACTATCAACCTCTGAAGACAAGTACAGAAAATATCAGCCAATAAATTACACTCCACAAAATTTCTTGCTTATACTTTCCATGGGAACATTCTCTCAAAATATAAAAATTGAACAGACTCAATGGACAGATTGCATGGGCCGGGGGCTTCTTTTCTGCCTTCAAAATCTATATTTCTGTTTTCCCAGAAATTACAGAAGGTCAAAGAGCAAACTATTTTTGCATCCCTATTCCATACTTTACACAAGATTACATTTTTATTCCCATTTTAGTAAATATGAATTTTGTCCAGTGCCATTTATGAGGGTGAGTGTAAAGAAAAAAATACACCAGGGCTGTGAACCAATAGGAAGTCCCAAAATATATACTGATTTAAAGGGACTTTTAACTGAATGCTAGAGAGGCCTCCAAGGCTTTGCAAAGTGTTTTGTAGATATCTCTAGCAATCATTGGTTTAGAAACCCTATAGAGATCAGATGAACCTTTATTTCTCTACTTTGGTGCAGCTGGTTTGCACCAAAAGTGATCCACTTTATGGCTGCTTGAATATCTTTTTTCCCTGTTATGGTACACTAGTTCCCAGAGGACCTATATTGTCTTCTAGTTTCTTCTTTCAAGTATCTGACCCAAATACTTCCTTTTATATCAGTCATTTAACTCCTCGGATGCTGCAGAGGACACAAATTGCAAATCAATGTGTTGGAGGCCATTGAAGCATGCAAGGAGATAAGAAAATTATGCAAACATATTTAATTTACCATTGTTACTTATATATATAGATCATCAACCAATCCCAAGTCATTTGGTGTATGTTATAGAGATATTACATCTGGACAGTGATAAATCCTGCATGTTATCACTAGTAATTAAATACCTTGGTTAATCTGTCTTTAAGATCCATTACATTGTAAAGAATTAAAGGACAAAGGTCAGTTAATCAAGATTACTTCTGTAAAGAGCAAAGAGATTACTAGTGATTTTACATCATCAGGGGAGATTACAAATGAATAGTTTAAAGCTGGTAAGTCTTCAGGATACAGTGTATATTAAGTAAAGTAGCGAAACATTATGTTTATAGTGACAAAGATGAAGGTTAGAAATGGAGATGTGAAAACTAAAATAGATACAACAATTCCTTTATTATAGCAATTAAAGAAGAAAGGAGACCTTTTTAATGAAAACTATTATGTATTTAAATTAAAGCAATATGAGTATAAGCATGTATGTAGAAATAGTCTGGCATTCACACAATAGTCCTTTTAAACATGTTCAGGTGCTCCTCTAAGTACAGTTTGTAGTTTGCAGATATTCAGGCACTTGCAGGACTTTCCATTTCATGTCAGTAGGGACCGTTCTCACGACATAAACCATTAGATAGATAGATCATGGTTATGTGACACCAGTTGCATGCAGTCATGGAGAGACAGCATGGTGGTGATATAAGCAAGCATTTACATATTTAAACACTGGGTGCAATGTCATTATGAAAAAAAAAAAATCAGATTGTGAGTTGATGGTAAGACTAGGATGGAATTTTCAGAGGTTAATCTGACACTTTTGACAATGTGTTGTAAATAAATGAAAATGGATGTAAAATTAGCTTTATTAACCCCTTAATTACAGGGTTTTTTTTCCCTATTATAGCAAATGACTTCCTGGACTTACCAGGTAAGTCGTCCGTCACTAAGGGGTTAATATTGTCCTTCAATATTATGATATTAAAAATCTAATTTTTGTCTTTAAAATTAAACTTACACAAACTAATGGGCACTCTTCTAAAAATACCCCTAAAGGGAAAAGTGTATTTTAAGACTTTAAAAAACCTGCAAGAATATTAAAGTAATGTGGTTGGGGATGAAGCAGATAAACTGCAGATGGTTTAATTGTTAATGATGATGATGATAATGACAATAATTTAAAATATGTCCATCACCTTTAATCATTTTACTCTTCAGACACAGATAAGGTAGTTCTGATTAATATTCATAGTATTTGGGCCATGGATTGTATTATTTCAATACTGTCAGAGTTGTAGTTCAAGAGTAATTGAATGATAAAGTATCCCCCTCCTACCCCTTACACCTAGTGTAAGCCGCCTCCCCTCAGATATGGTCTCAACCAGACAGGTCACAGCAAGGGACAGTCTTCTTACTGTGAGCATAAGGAAAACCCTGCCCCCCTGACAGGTTTTTCCGTATGCTCACTGAAGATTGTCCCTCACTGAGATCCATCTGGACAGTCTTGCTGCTCTGAGGTGAGCAGTGTTACATCAGTAAAATGTTTGGGAGGGGGATACTTTATCACTCAATTATTCTTTAATTACAGCTTGGACAGTATTGAAATAATGCTCCCCATGGCCCACATACTATGGGGGGAGATTCACTAAGTGGTGATAAATAGGTGATAAAGAGGTGATAAATTGAAGATGACTTTTCCAGTGATATCACTTCTCCATTTCCTATGTCATTCTATGGAGCCAATGACTAAGATTTCTTCAACTTTGGAGATTTTAGTGCATAGGCTCCATAGAATAAAATAGGAACCGGAGGAGTGATAAACTGGAGAAGTCATCTCCGCTTTATCAACTCTTTGTCACCGCTTATTGAATCTCCCCCTATGAATTTTAATCAGAGCTGCTTTTTTATGAAACATTGCTAACCCTTTAATGGAAGAAATGGGAGAAAAATTTCATCCAAAAAGCAAAAAGTGAGAAAAAAGCACTCTTGATGAGTGAAAATTTCTGCCTCAAACTGAAATTGGCGAAAAATGGCACTTTCTGCTTGGTGAAAAAATTCCCATGAAAAGTGCAGATTTTCCACTTTTTCTTGCTTTTCTCACCTAGCTCATTCCATTGAAATCAATGGGAACATTGAAGTTACACACAAAAGATAGCAAATATTATTTTATTTCCCAAAGGCATAGTATAAAAGGGGCACAAGGGTGTTTGTGTTGGTGGGGTGTGGGGAAAGAATCAGTTTAACAGGGAATATTTTTTGGGGGTTTGTTTACTGGGATTAGGTGCAATTAATAAAAAAATAAATCCTAAATACAAATAACCCCCCCCCCATAAGACATGGTATAAAAGGGGTCTGGGAGGGTGCCTGTGTTGGTGAATGAATGAATTAGTTGAACAGGGAATTTGTCTTTGGGGGGTTTCTTCATTGGTACTGGGAGGGGGGACAGTTAATAAAATAAATCAATAAAATAAGAAATTTGTATGTAAAGTGATAGAGGCATGAACCCCCTGAAATAAGCTGTCACTGGGGTGGATTGATACTTGATAAAGTATTTTGTAGAGGATGATTTGTTTGATTTGTTGTTAGAGGCCTTTGTAGGACTTAGACTTATTACAGGCCCAAGCCCTGAAGAAACATTGATTTGTAGGACTTAAGCTTGTTTGGCACAAGCCCTAAGGAAACATTGATTTGTAGGACTTAAGCTAGTTTGGCACAAGCACTAAGAAAACATTGATTTGTAGGACTTAGACTTGTTAGAAACAAATCCCCCAAAAATTGTTTATTTTTTTGTAGGATGAGTTTTTTTTTCTTTATTTATGTTTTTTTTCAAAACACAAGCCCTGAGAAAAAAATAGAAATGCCCTACTGGCCTAATGCCAGCAGGTCATGTTGGCCAGTGGCCACTGTCAAATGTCCACCTGAGTTGCAACTGCTGTTCATACTGCTGCTGCTGAGTTGTCTAAGCAACAGGATGATTAGGCAGCTGAAAGGGAATGGGATCAACAATAGCAGTAACATGGAAGATAGATGATGAAGGTTCCACTTGCCACGACTGGCCCCAGTGATGAGCCTGAGGCAGTATCAGAAGAATAAGTAGCCCCCATTATATGTGGAGAAAAGAACAAGTTGACCATTAAATCTTCTCCTCCTGCCCCTCCTCCAAAATCATCATGGGTGTGTTGTTATTAGAATTTATATTTTTCCGTTGAGAACAGGAACTGTGGCTTCCATCAGCAACTGCAATGTGCACAGTGTGTGTGTGGTAAATAACATCTGGGGGCACAACTGTATCCAAACACCATGACACCCGAAACCAAGTACTGCCGCTGCCACTGTACCCCTTGTCCAGACCCCGCTAAGGACACATGACAACTTGCTGACAGTTTAATAGTAATGAAGAACCCTCCCTGCCAGAATCCTAGCATATTCTGTGGGATGGAATCTCCTCAGATGCCACCTGATAACCTGGTATCGATTCTCCTCCACCACACTGGCAGGTGTGGTCAGTGCACCACACAGTGTGCAATGGGTAGTGATGAACTGCAATATCCTAACATTAACAGAGTGGCTATCATTTGGCGGAGGAGGTAACGATGAATGAGGTGGATTGGCAGGAGATGTACTTGTTACCCTAGAGGAAGAAGGTGATGTTGATGGTGAGCTAGTTGTTTCCCTCATCATGGAACTTCCTGTGTCTGTCTGGGTTTCTTTATTCTTCCTCCCCTTTGATTTCCACCTTTCTGGAGAGTCAGGGGGTACAGTAACAGCTGTGCTAGATTTCTGTAACGGGTGTTTAGCTTTAACATGTTTGGAGTAAATGTCATGGTGTCTGTGTTTCATGTGTGTTATTAGGGTGGTTGTGCCAAGGTGTGTTCCCTCCTTTCCCCTTCTTACTAACTTGTCACAAATTTTGCACTGTACCATTGTTGATGATGACTGCACTGTGCCTGCTGGAACAGAATAATAGTCCCACACCCATGACTTCTGGGGGATAGGGAACAGGTGGAAAAGAATGGCCTCTTTCTTCTTGTCCTCCACATTCCTCTTCACTTTCTGTGGCAGTGGATAATGTTGCTGCTGTTGATGCTACGGCCTCAGATTTAGCACTGCAACTAGGATCAGGGGGAGTATTGCTACTGCTGACAAGTGGAACCTGTCCTAGTCCCGCATTACTTGTAGACCCCATTCCCACTGTGTCCACGGTGGTCTGTGGCACACTAGCCTGCTCCTCAGCACCCTGCTGCCCTTTCATCTCAGCAGCAGCAGAAGTTAGAGCAGTTGCAATTTCCGCTAATTTCAAAAGCTGACTGCTAGTGGTGGTGGTGATGCCCATCCTCATTCCTGTCTCCCATTCCTTCTCAGTTTCTTCTAAAAAGGCCATCAATGTCTCTTCCGCCCCAGCTTCTCCAACACCACCACCACCACTAGTCCCTTTTCTCCTTCCCTTCCCATTAAATTCCCCAAGATCCCTTGGGGTGATTTAGGGGTACTGGACAGCATTGGTAGAGTAGTGGTCCCTTCCTCCTCAGACTCAGTAGACACATAATGGTCCTTCCAGCTCCTCCATTGATTATCTTTTACCCTGCTCATAGTGATAGGAGTCACTCACTATGAGCATTTCCTGCCTCAATTTTTGCAAAATATCACATCAAAACAGCACAGCATGTCTATCTCGCTCTGTAGCTGCTTTTATTGTGTCTGCCTTTAGTGAGAATGTCACGATTTTATAGCGGAAGTGCGAAAACAATATAAATCAATGGGCAGTAACTTTCTAGCCATTGAAAAAAATGTCGAGAAGTTTTGGCCAATGGGCAAAAAATGCAAAAATTTTAACCTCTAGTTTTAAAGCGGATTTTCCCGCGAAAAAGTGGATAACAGCGTGGTTTTCGTGAAATTTCCCGCAGGAACACGGCGATAACTTTCACCCACCCCTAATCATCATCATCGATTGCACATGCTGCAACAACCATTGCTGCAGTAGGTTTTTGGACTACTACTTTAGTCTTATGTCCCTACACTTCTCTACCCCTCTCCCTTCCCCTTGTACATTTTCTGGACATTCTTCAACTACACTGTGTTTTTTTACTGTACAGTGCACAACACAACTGATGGAGCTGTATGATGCCTTGCCTAAGCCCAGTCAGCTGTCTGTCACTGTCATCTAAGATATTTTGTTCTTTATTTTTTATTTTTTATATTTTTTACATTGTCCACCCTGTTGTCTTATCACAGTCTGTCCAAAAGAAATTATAACTGAAAAAGAAAATCAACAATGTCTTTCCCCAGACTTCCCCACCCAGCACAGGGACAATAATAGCAAGATCAGCAAGCAAATAGGTTTCCTGTGTCTTGCCTGTCAGTCACATGGAATTTTGGAGTATCTGGGGGACAACCTCGTTCCTTCCTTCTTATCCCCTAGAGTGCCCCCAGACTCCCCTAATACAGAGAACAAATGTCCTACCTAAATGACTTCCTAAACTAAGCTTCAATTCCCCTTTATTTGCCTATCTCCTCTAGCTCAAAAACATGCTGCTCTCTCCTCTCACAAACACAGAATGGCTGCTGTGAGAGCCTGACAGTCTTTCATATGGCTGTAGAAAACTTTTGTGTGGTGGAGAAATATTTTTCTTCCCATTGATTTCAATGGGCGGAAAAGGCGGGAAAAAGCAGAAAAACAGCACTTTTCGTGGAAAATTTTTCTCCAAGCGGGAACTGCCATTGTTCGCTGATTTCAGACTGAGGCGAAAATTTTCGCCCATCCCTAGTTAGAGCTTCTCTATAATTAACTTGGTTAATTAACAGCCCCATATAAGTCCATGAAAGTTTTTTGGAATTTGCATTTGTACCCTGTGATACAGTTGAACTGCTCCAAAACCCATCCTCATTTCTTTCTGCATACAGCCCTATGTGCTTCAGCCCACATTGTAGTGGTTTTATGCTCTTCTGGCATCTTATGTAAAGGTGCAATTTAATGTAATATAATGATCTTCTGTTTTCACATAATGTTAGTCTCATGTACTGTTGCAGTGCTTTGTTGGTCTCTCTAAACATGCATGTTGGCAAACAAAAGAAAACTGAACCTACCCCAAGAACAACAAACAAAATTATGGGCACCTAATCACAGCAATTCTAGCTTCTCAAGTGCCTGTATGTACAGATCTCTGGATGGCATTAACCCTTTCAGTGACATAGGGGGTACACAACGCATTGACACAGTCAAAAGAAAAGTGGGGCAAAACTACTGCACCATAGAAATTTGCAAAAGCTGCTTGGAGAAGATTGGAGATGTAGTTGTAGTCCCCCAAAAACTAAAGGTCAGACAACTGACTACCGCTGTCTTAAATCCTAGTTATTTCCAGTTAAAGTGGAACTACCATGCTAGGTAAAGTTGCCCTGCAACAATTAGGCAGGTGGGGATCAGCTTAATAATAGTTATATTACCTCTCAAAAGTAGTTGATTGTAAAGTAATCCTTTACAAGATGTCTGCGCTCAT
Source organism: Rhinophrynus dorsalis (assembly GCA_037306005.1). Lineage (NCBI taxonomy): Eukaryota > Metazoa > Chordata > Amphibia > Anura > Rhinophrynidae > Rhinophrynus > Rhinophrynus dorsalis. The sequence goes on from CM074723.1 coordinate 224,742,259, forward strand.
GCCTGGCTTCCGGTCTCGGAAGATTAAGGATTACTTTACAATCGGCTACTTTAGAGAGGTAAGATAACTATTATTAAGCTAGTCGCCAACTGCCTATTTATTGCAGGGCGACTTTACCTAGCGTGGTAGTTCCGCTTTAAGAGTCTCTTCCCCTAAGCCCATTTGAAAAGTTCACTGAATTTTAAATTGCTGAATCATAGCTGTTTTTATAAAGAAAATCCTATGTAATAATTTGCTAAAGTTTGTCAGCAGCTGTCATGTGCAGTACAGTTGGCTGCGTGTGCTGCAGTCATGCGCAGTCGAGACTGCCCGCGGTGCGGCTGATAACAGAGCGGGCCATTCTGATTCCAGTCTGTAGTCCTTTCTGCGCACCAAAGGAGAGACTATGGTCTGAATTTCGAGTGGCCCGCTCTGTTATCAGCCGCGCCGCAGGCAGTCTCTACTGCGCATGACTGCATCGCAGCCGTTGCTGGGTGGCACTGAGGCCCGTGAATAGATTATAACCAGCAGGTATGAAATTATTGCATTAAGATTATAATAGGAGACTATTGTGTCGATCAGTTTAATTAATCCTGGAAACAGACAAATGCAATTGAGAGGATAATGTGAAGCTTAATAATTAGAATGCAGCAGTGTTCAGTTGTCATACCATTTATATGATATTTGTTTTTATGGTTATTTATATTTGCAATGATAAATATATCCAATTATTAATTTGGACAAAAGTGTCCCCTAGAAGAAAGAAAAATAAGACATTAGGGCTCAAATTTATAAATTATACTGGAGTAAACCAACTTTACCATAAGAGACAAATAGAAATTCCTGTTAAATAAAACAGGATTTTAACCCCTTGAATGATAAAGAGGATTACAATACATTGTGTAGAAATGCACAGGAGGCCTCTCTGACATTCAAGTAGTTACAAAGCTCTATTCAACTTCATAGGAATATAGGACGGTTTATTTATCCCCTATGGTGCAGTTGGTTTACTCCAGAATTACTCTTGCTTTTATAAATGTGGGCCATAGGGCCTTATGCACAAAAAAGAGGAGCAATTCTGGGGCAAATCAATTACACCACAGGGGACGAATAAAGATTTCCATTAATGTAACCCTTTGCCAAAGAGGTATTAAAGGGATAATAAAACTTAAAATGTAAAAAAAATATATGGTGTAGGGTTTATCCCGCTGACTAAAACAAGGGTACTCCCACTGCTGAAAGGTGTTTTATTCAAAAGTTATTACAGCTCAAAGTTGATTTTTTTAGGTGCAATATGACAGTGACCTGAAATTGTAGAGTGGCGCTGTTGCTACACCATCCTATGGAGATTTATGGTCCTGGGACCAGAGCTGTCCATAGGATGGTGTAGTAACAGCGCCACTGTACAATTTCAGGCCATGATATTGCACCTACAAAATTCAACTTTGAGCTGTAACAACTTTTGAATAAAACACCTTTCAGCAGTGGGAGTACGCTTGTTTTACTCAGGGGGATAAACATTACAACATATATTTTTTTTACATTTTAAGTATTACTATCCCTTTAATGTATTGCTTTGCTATGCGCTACATACCTCTCTGGCACTCACAGAGTTAAACAGGGTTTTTTTCCCCTTGAATGCTAGAGAGGTCCACTGTAATGCAATAATTATACCCTGGCTGGTTCTGTAGAACACCATTTTATATCACTAATATGGCAATAAAATATACCGGAGTAATTCTGGAGCAAACTATTCCCATTGGTTTATTTTAAAAATTAACTAGTAAAGAGGTCACCAATACATTGCTTTGGAATACACTGCAGATCTACCAAGCATTGAAGAGGTTAAAAGCCTCATTCAAATAAATATGAATTTTAGGAATGTGTACTTGTCATATGTGATGCACATGGTTTGCTCCATATTTGATCCAGTTCTTCACTTTGTCCTCTTAGTCCTTGTTTCAGTTGAAACAAAATGTGCTGTAGTAGAGAGCCGAAACAACAAAATGTGTGTCACTGTCGAAATACTTATGGACTTCATTGTATGAATATATGGTCCTTGTAACTCTTTACATTAAATACAACAAACAATAGCATCCTGAATCTGCCAAGATGAAGCATTGTGGCATTAAAAAAATTTTGTAGCTGTGAGAGACAAAGTTTTTACATCTTGACAGATTTTCAGTATCCCTGGTAACCAAGTTAATATATGTCTCCACCACTTTATGTATGAGACATACATCTAATTTTATTACCCAGACCAACATCTATCAGGGAGATGGATGCTGGTGAAGATGTATGCACCGTACACCACTCTAGTACTTAGAGCGATAAGTACATAGGTAAAAATAATCTGCTACTATAGTCCAGTTTACGTATAGATAGAGTGAGGACAATTGCCAGAGCAGGCTCATTAAGGTGAGAATGGAAGTGGCTGAAGAGGAGAAAGTTGGTACAAGACTGAACACTACGATGGGAAAGTATTAATGAAATCATTTATCAAATTGTTGCACGAGAAACTGAGGATAATACACTTGTCAAGTGAAAATGTAGGAAGAATAATAGGAAACCGAACAAGAAACTTCTAAATAGAATTTATTTTGTAAGCACTTATAACCCAGGTCTCAGGAGTCCAGAAGGTGGAACTGTAGGACTGTGTTCAAATGTAAGTTTCAGAAAGTTGTTGAAATTTGGGAACTCAAAATAGAACAGATTGTTGCTCAGTGTTTTACTATCAGGCTGGATTTAGACTTGGTCATGTTTTGTTGCCTTAACAAAAAGTGTCCCAGCTATGTTAAAGCAGGCTGATCCTGAGTAATCATCTAATTTCCAAAGATCCATCGGTGGAGTATCCACTCAGGCACAGAGTTATGCAACAGTCCCATTTAAATCAAAGGGAATTTTTATTTGTCTCCTATGGCACAGTTTTTCCCTAGAATTGGAATTTTCATTATGCATTTGTTCTTAGTCTTCTGCTTGTCACAGAATTTACTTGTGGCAATAAATAGCACAATTTAAGACTGCACTGGTCTCAAGAAACTTCTAAATAGAATTTATTTTGTAAGCACTTATAACCCAGGCCTCAGGAGTCCAGAAGGTGGAACTGTAGGACTGTGTTCAAATGTAAGTTTCAGAAAGTTGTTGAAATTTGGGAACTCAAAATAGAACAGATTGTTGCTCAGTGTTTTACTATCAGGCTGGACTTAGACTTGGTCATGTTTTGTTGCCTTAACAAAAAGTGTCCCAGCTATGTTAAAGCAGGCTGATCCTGAGTAATCATCTAATTTCCAAAGAACCAGCGGTGGAGTATCCACTCAGGCACAGAGTTATGCAACAGTCCCATTTAAATCAAAGGGAATTTTTATTTGTCTCCTATGGTACAGTTTTTCCCTAGAATTGGAATTTTCATTATGCATTTGTTCTTAGTCTTCTGCTTGTCACAGAATTTACTTGTGGCAATAAATAGCACAATTTAAGACTGCACTGGTCTCAATAATGCCTAAACCAGACTTACATCATCTGCATCTGACATCTGAGACTAATAATTTCTGTACTACACTGAGAAATCACTGAGATAGGTGCATGTGTCTGTTTTCTGGGGTTTAAAATGTTTGTTTAGGTACAGAGTAAGGTTGCTAGTTTGGCAACATAGTGATCATAGAGCAAATAATTTGATTTATTAGGAGGACAAGTTACTGTACTTCATGAATCTCCATTCTGCCATCTCCTAGGCATGCAAAACAAAGAGAGGAGGGGGGACGGGGGTGCCCCTAGTGCTGAATCTTCTTTAGATTTTGCCCTCCACAGGAAACACCTCAGTGAGTTATACTCGCATAAATAGGTGCTGTCAACCACTTATGTGGAAAAACAGCTACTGCGCTCTTTGGGAATTTTATGATGTCCCAGAATCAGCACCGACTTCAAAACAGCCTTCAATCCTCAGTGAATATAGATATATAGTGGGCTGCACTTCCAAACACACTCTGCCAGAAGCTCCAGTAACATACAAAACAGAGGGCGCCCTCTGTTCTTTTCTGTTTTGTACATCCTAGGCATAGCTGACTCAATACTTATGTCTATAGTAAGTATAATGTGTACAAGTTTTAAAGGTATAGAAATTATAATGCATGTATCTTTCATAAAACCATACTTATGGGGATGTGACTGTCTTGAGAATCTACAGGGTTAAACATGCTTAAATAGCAGCAGTATCATCCAGGAGTGCCTTTCTTTAAAGAAAAAAAATATCTGTATTTACCTTTGTTGCTCATATTAATTAGTGGAATTTCATATATTTTACTGCTCTTTTGATGTTAGTATATTAAAAATTCCCTGTAGTACAAGAAGGCAGCTTTATAGTGCATTGAATAAAGTAAAACACCAGTTTCAATAGACATGGAACTTGTCTTACAACTAGATTACAGTAAGTGACCAGGGGTCATATATTGAATAGGGATGAGGGGCTCTGATCTTTACCAATATGAGGAACCACAGGGAACAAAATCAAAAGCAGACCAGAGCAGTACACTCAGATTTACTGCTGCTATGTTGGAAAGCATTTTAAGGATGGAATGTCATCTCATTACTACTTTCATCACATCTCTTTATCTATTTATCAAGAAATATAAGATTCTTCACTAATGCAAATGCAGTGGATATGAATTTATAAGGCTGACTTTTATCTATGTTATACCATGTCAAGCACCCAATACTTTACTACAAAAGACCAGCAGAGCAATATACCATTACAATAATGGCTAGTTTAATGCATTACTGGTTTCATGCAATGAGGCATTTCAGTACTGGTGTAATAGAGAGATATTGTCCTGCTGGTTTCATGGTTTCAAGGCAGGTATTCTTTACAGTAAGGGCAGTAAAGCTATGGAATTCTTTACCTCGGCATGTTGTACTTGCAGGTAATGCAACTGCTTTCAAAAAAGCAATGGATGCCTCTCTAGCACAGAACAATATTGAAAATTATGACAGATGGCCTCAAAGCAGATAGGATGTTGATCCAGGGAATTATCTGACTGCCATTTGGAGTCAGGAAGGAATTTTTTTACCCACGTGAGGCTAAATTAGTAATTGCTCCAGAGGGCTTTTTTTTCCTTCCTTCAGATCAACAGGGGTGTTTCTGGCATGGGCTGGACTTGATGGACACATGTCTTTTTTCAGCCTCATCAACTATGTTACTATGGTGGTCTGACATAACGTTGTCTTTAATGCTTTACCAGTCCCATGTAATAATGTTATAAACTTCTGATCACATGTAATACTCAGCTAATCTCATGTAATGGAGATATATTGCTTTGCTGCTTTCATACAATGGTGCGTGTTGACATGATAGTCTCATGTAATGAGGCATTGCACTGTCGTGTACTAGTGTAATGCACTGCCGATCTCATGTAATGCATTGTTAATCTCATGAAAAAGTGTTGCCTTGCTTGTCTGATGCAATTGCAATGCACACCCCCATGGCACTCAAAGGGTTAAAAAGTACACCAAGCACTACACAATCATCCCCTCAGCTCTGTACAATAATGCATAATGTTGTGCACTCACCAGTGTAGAAGGCTTGGGGTCAGGCATCGTCCATGGGGATTTATGGCTACCAGCAGCCCACCATCCTTGTTCCCTTGCCCACTGGTAGTAATAGAATCCAATATACACTGCTTTGCCCACAGGTAGCCATGGATCCCATGTTCACTGTCTGACTCCCACAGCCTTGTTCCCTTGCCTACTGTTAGCCAGAACTTCCAATAAATACTGCCTGGGCAAAGGAACAATGCTGGGGGGTGTTAGGCAGTGTATGTGGGGCTAACATACAGTAGTGATGCTCCCCATGCTGCCCCACACAGTTAAGGTTCTACATGCTGTCCGAGTTAAGATTTAATACGCTGCCCCAATTAAGATGCGACAGGTTGTCCCAGTTAAGGTTTTACGCATTATGCGCATTAATATTAGTCATGTTCCACCAGTTAATATTCGACATGCTGCCCCAGTTACTATTGACATTCTGCCCCAGTTAATATTCAGCATGCTGCCACACAATTAAGATTCCAAATGCAGCCCCAATTAAACCTTTGAGTGCCAGAGAAGTATGTAATGCAAAACAATGCATTGTATACCCCTCTGGCACTCAAAGGGTTAATAGCTGGCATATGCTGCCACATAACTTGCATATATCTGTCAAAAAATATGTCAGTTTTGTTGTAAATAATATCAAACCTTGTGTGAAGCATCCGGACCCCTGCAGATGCCCCCTGGTATTGATCACATATCCAGTAGGTTAGGTGATCAATGAGGTGACCAATGCTCTTTGTTGTAAAGAATATCAGATCTTGCGGGGGCATCAGGACCCCACCTGATGCCTCCCTGGCACTGATCACCTATCCAATAGTATAGCTGATCAATGCAGCGACCATGAATGGATGTGTGATCCGCCTCCTACACAAGCACAGGAGATGGCTCATTCATAAAAGCGGATCTCTACTTTTGAATGAATGAGTGTCACAACCGGTCGCCTTCCCAGAGGCGTTCTCTCTCCTAATTACTATACTCCTTCACCTGTCTGTGTCCTACTTATATCCGGGACTTTTCTCCTTTCCCTGCCCTTGGATGGTCAGTGCTCAGCTTCCTTGTGTCCTGTGTACCTGCTTACCTGATATCCTGATCTCTGATTCCCGTTGTGACCTCCGCTTGCATCTTATTCATCCGAAATTCTGATTTCCTGATCCTAGCTTTGTTCCCGACTACTCTCGAATCTTTGCTCCAGTTCCTGTTTGCCACATTGTGTATCGAATCCGGCCTGTCCACGATTCTCCACTTGTCTACATTCCCAAGGATTATACTGTCTCATTTGCTTGACTCCTTGTGTACCGAATCTGACTTGTCTACGACCCTCCACTTGACTAGGACTCCAAGGTACTGACTGCTTCATTTGCTCGACTCTTTGTGTACCGAGCCCAGCTTGTTGACAACTCTCCGTTTGTCTATGACCTCTTGGGACGACTCCTGCATTATTCGACAACTAGTAGTCGACTCCTGTTCTACTTCGACTCCCCTGTTGTCTTCGACTCGCAGTCGACCAACTTCTGTCTGCAGACTACTGCCTCACTTAAAGACATTTGCTTATCCTTGACTGTCGACCTTTTGCAGTAGGTTTCCGACCTGTGTTGGAGATTGAGTCTTCCTTGCCAGGCTGAGAGATAGTGACAATGAGCATCTCAAGTGGCTTTTTATCAGAGTGTTTGTATTCTCCTACACAAGCGGTTATTGATAAAAACCAAAGTGCTTGCTTAGGGGGGTACATGTGGAAGGAGCTGATCACCTTTCTGATCCTCCTGGTCTCCGAATTGATCACCTATCCTATTGGATACGTGATCAATGCCAGGAGGGCATCAGGAAGGGTTCTTGTGCCCCCCGTGAGGTCTGATATTCTTTACAACAAAGAGCATTGGTCGCCTCATTGATTGCCTATCCTATTGGATAGGTGATCAATGCCAGGGGGACATCAGAAGGGGTCCTGATGCCCCCCCCTCGAGGTCTGACTTTAGTATAATAAGAAAAAACATAAGATTTTACCTTTAACCCTATGAGTGCCAAAGGATATGCAACACATTGTACTGCAATGCATTCCTCACCCCTATGGCACTCATAGGGTTAATATGCTATATTTAGGCAGCTTACATATTTTAAGTACAAAGTGAAACATATTTTTTTACATTAACTGTGTGCAGGCTGCATTTGTCGAGATATTACTGTCTATGTCAGGCATCATTTGTCAAGCTGTTATTGTGTAACGGGACAATGTATGTTGATGTGGAACTGTCGGGCATCATTTGTCGTGATGTTACTATTTAATGGTACAATATATGTCTATGTGGAACTGTGAAGCAGCCTTGTTCCCAGGTAGTGCCCGTGAGGATTTGTGGCTACTAGTAGGCAAGGGAGCAAGGCTGGGGGGTTCAGGCAGTGTACATGGGGCTATGTCTATCAGTGACAAGGTAACAAGGCTGGGGGGAAGCTGGTAGGCACAAATCCCCATGTATGCTGCTTGACCCCCAGCCATGTTTGCTTAGAAGCGCACAACATGTATGAAATAAATATAATACAGAGCTGAGGGGATAATTCTGTAGTGCTTGGTGTACATTTTGTAACCCTTTGAGTGCCAAAGGGGTGAGCAATGCACATCCTTATGACACTCAAAGGGATAAGGGAGTGATGCTGTCCATGGTGCTGAAAGTATTCTCTCCATTCCCCTTATGACCAAGTGGGGCAGCAGAGAGAATGCTGTCAGATATCAGTATTGTCATAGTGTTGATGATGTGTGTGGGAAGGCATCCCTTCTACATTGACAGCACTTAGACAATCCTGTATGCTAATATGTGCCTTCTCCTCCCCTTTCCTTGCATCCCTAAATTTTGGTGAATATGTCGATGTGTGTGTACATCGAAATGTCAAAGTGTTTTGAACACATCGACAAAACCATATCACCACAGCATTGACCTTTAGTGAATTTAGGCCTATGTGTCTCAAAGTTCCCCATCTGTACAGTTAGCCTAAGATCTGTGATGCTCTGTCCAGTTTTCAAAAATGTTCTCTCATCATTGGATCTTTTTTCTTCTTATTCACAGTGAACCTATGAGAATTCATCTGTTTTCTAAGAGTTTGTCTTACCTACAAACATGAAGAGGTAGACAGCATTAGCTGATGTGCAGGAGAATTTGCTGTTGATGTTTAATGGGATTGTGGTATGGGCACTTTATCTGTGGTACATGTGTGCGTGTAGGCAGACAGATGTACAATTTTTTGGAACTCATTACCAACAGTTTTCAGTTTCTGTGGGCTTTTTATAGTAGAGGAGCAGAGGTTTGGGGAATATTCTTTTTAATTTGTCATCAGAATGTAGTATTGTTTAGAGTTATATTTTAATCTGTCACCCATATGTAGCATTGTTTGGAGCTCTTTTTAATCTGTCATCCATATGTACTGTTCTTTGGAACACTTTTTTAATCCTTCATCTCAATGTAGCATTATTAGTTCTTAGTTCCTAACAGTAATACATACAAATGACAGATTAAAAAGAATATTCCAAAAACCTCTACCACTCTCATATAAACAGCCCCCAACTTCAAACAACTACAAGTGATCCCTGATTGAAAGCAGATCAGTTCAGACATTAGATAAATTTAGCTTTTAATATAAATAATTTTTGTAAACCTTAATGAAGGCAAGACGTATTAGATAGGACTCAATTAAAATGGTGTATCTTGGTGAGGTAAGCATGCTTAACACCTTAACAACAGTTGATGTGCCAGGACTGTCATGCATGTCCAGAAGTTAAGGACCAGAAACAGTCCTGGCATATCACAGAAGTTTGTGATCGCAGCGCGGCTGCATGCAGTGCTATGATCACAGAGCATGTAGCTGATAAAAAAAAGTGCTGTGGTCCTCAAGCGCGCCCCTGACCAAGAGATCCTTAAGGGTTTAAATACATTTTGGTGAAGAATGAAATGAAACCCTCATTGCCTGAAGCAAATTAATTAATACATTTATATCATTTACGCTCTCTATGCTTTCACTTTCAAAGGGATAGAAACACTTAATTCATAATAACATTTATATTATATGTTTTTGCTCCTGAGTAAAACAAGGGTCAACTAACCGGAGCTGTCCGTAGGCTGGAGTAGCAACAGTGCCACAGTAAAATTTCAGGCTATTGAGATACTGCATCTTAAAAAATTCACATTTTGGCTGCAATAAATATATTTATATATATAAAAAGAAGAAACGTAAGTGCCTTGCACATGCAAGGAGGAGATATTCAATCCATACTGCTTGTCCAGGAGATACAAGGGGGCATGATTTTGATAGGAGAGGCCACTCCTATCAAAATCTCTGCAAGGAGTTTGCCTGCCCTCAAGTTCTGTCTGAGCAAAAAAAACGTGGCCAACTCACACACACACACACACACACACACACACACACACACACACACACACACACATTAATTCACACAGTCCTCAGCCAGACTGTCCTATTCCCAGCATCTGTCCCTCCAACAGTCACATCATACACTTTCATTTCAAGCAAACAAAATACAGTGGACCATCGGGGGGACCTTCACACTGCTCCACACACAATCGTGCAGGTACTGGGTTGCAATTATTTTACTCTAACATTACACTCACAAATAGTTGTTTAAGCACAACTGGATACCACAAATTTACCACTCAGCCTGCTTACCCCGGCATTGTACGATGTGATGGAGTCCCATAATCAGGGTCCACATGCATAACTATTAAATATTGTTGCAACAGGTTTCTTCCTCTAGAATACCTGGATGGTGAACAGTTGTTTGTGGTGCTTTGCAAAGTATATACAGTCCCCAAAGAGCATGTACACACAGGGATTATATGTAGAAACTCCAACCGGTGATGTTCATACAAGTCCTCCCTCTGAACTTACTGCAAATAGGGTTACCCCAGTGTCACGCAAGGATGGACTGCAAAATCCCAAACCTTCAGGGTTCACAAGAGCTGTAGATGTTTGTGCATTTAACCTCTGAGTGTGCATCCTACTTCAGGATTCCTAAACATCCCAAAGCACCATAAACAATTGTTTTTTCACCATCCAAGTACTTTACAGGAAGAAACCTATTGCAGCATCCTCATTCCAGGACTCCAACCCATCACACAGCAGCGAAGTAGGCATTTTATTCTACATACTCATGAGACCTATGATGCTTACACTGTTTGATTTGTCTAACAAATACTGAATCTTCCTATAAACATCACTTGCGTCCATATGTTTCTTAACCCTGCCTAATTTTGCCCAGCCATCGTCGTGCTTCTTTTGCTACTTAATTACTGAATTATGCTGTCTCTTACTCCTCCTTCTGATGCTGCTAGTATATACCAGCTTCCATGTAAGGGGTGCAATACAACAATACGAAGGAATAATCGTGCAAAACCGTTCCCCATCAATTTTCTGATTGAGGTGAGGGGAGGACTTTCAAAGATGGCAGTCTTTCACAACATTATCTCACTTTCCTCTTCACTTCTATACCAAGTAAATATAATATTTATCTTTTTTCCACATTCCCAGCACCTCAGTTTTTGCTTTCATTGTCCCCACTTCCTGTTTTTATATATACTTCCATATTGACTCAATACCCTTTCGAACTCTCCTTTATTCTTAGCAGGTTTCTCATCTCTGCACCTATTTAGCCCCGTTCATGAACACACATATCACAGTGGCATGGGAACATGTGAGCCTTGGACAAACTGGTTCTGCTCTCTTAGTGTTATCTGAGCACAAGATCACAGCAGTAATCAAAACACAATTCATGTTTTTCATGCAACACATATTTTAACCCTGTATGGGCCACAGGACTGTGCAATGTATAACATGATGGGCAATACCGTACCACATTGCTAGTATTGAATAAAACACCTCTCAGCAGTTGGAGTACCCTTTTTTTACTCAAGAGCATAAACCCTACACTATAGATGACATATTAAGTGGTACTATCTCTTTAAGTAATTTGTATGAAGCAGAGCAGGATTGTCTTTTGTCTTTGATTTCTTTACAGTTTGGTGACTATGGATGATCCCTTCATTCCTCGCTGCTCTTCATATTTCATTCACTTGGGTGCTTACAAACTATAGTTTTAGGAGAGGGCAAAGTGATCTGGCTGGTGACATACAGTATAAAAGTCTTTTTTAATGATTTCACTTCTTAATCAAAAACAATGTCATGGTTCAAACATTTATTATGAAATAGTAAAGTCACACATAAAATTCATTATTAGCATATGTCTAGTTCCAGTGACCTTACCACGTCTTAGAAAACTTCTTGGAGTGCAAAATGTGAAAGCATTTAGAAAGGTTATAGTCACAAATATTGTATCCAGTTGGCTAGAAGTAGCAATCAGCCAAGTGAAACAAGCAGATGTACCACACAGCATGGTTAGAGGCACAATAAAGAAAATCAGGCACAGTCTGGCATGAACGTTAGGGTTATATACCGCAATATAATGGACAAACAAAAATTATCCAAATCCCCACTGAATTACATGGGACTTTTAACCCCTTGAATGATAGTGAGGTCTCTCTTTATTTCATTGGAGACCTGTAGCATTCATTTTACCTCTCTAACTGACTTTCTGTTTCTCTTCATGTCTGTCTGTCTATCTATCTATCTATCTATCTATCTATCTGTCTGTCTGTCTGTCTGTCTATATATCTATCTATCTATTGATCTATCTAGCATCCCTAATAAGGGGCAGTGTGGCAGCACCCAGAGCCCACTTTTCCTGACCTCCAGTTTTGTCCTACAACATTTATGTTACACCCCCATATTGTTCCTCCAGCCCACTCCTTTTGCTAATTTCATAACTGGCATTAATGTTGTGAAGCAAATTCCAGTATATCTCCACTGCAACTGTATGCTCTGTGGTATCGCTTGTGTAGCTCCATTTTAATTATAATACTACAGAGCTTATAATGGAAAATGAGCTGTTCTGGTGATACTACAGAGCTAGCAATTAAAATGGAGCTATACTAGTAATACTAGATGAGAGCTGGTACCGTGTTAGCCGTAGAAATACAGGATGCAAAATTTTTTGTAAAGTTGATACCTTTATTGGCTAACTAAACAGATTTAAAATGCAAGCTTTCAAGACTTCTTAGGTCTCTTCCTCAGGTATGTTATACAGATAAATATGAAAACTTCTCTCTTAAATACAAGTACACATTACATTGTTTATAATGGAAATCAGATAAGAACGTTAGTCCAGATACAAATTCCTTGATCATACAATGGTAGAGGATGTGATTTAAATTGCATTCCTCCTCTGAGTCCAGGTATTTATGATTCCAGAGGGACTGTCGTAAAAGTTAATTCACAATTAAGTAATGTGACAGAAACTCTCTTTCTCTATTAAGGCCATAGGTCAAAGAGTCAAATTGTAACATTAATTTTAACTCCCATAATTTTCTGTCCCTCTGATTGCAAAATTGTCCCATTAGTACAGTCAATTTAATATCCCTGACACTGTGCCCACTTTAGCAAAAATGTTTTCCCACTGGTGTCTCTGTCTTTTTGTTGTTAATGCTGGATCTGTGGGAATTAAATCTCTTATGTAACTTCTGTCCCGTTTCCCCCACATAAAGAGATGCTGGGTCATTTTTCACACATAATAAGGTATATTACATTGGATGATTTGCAGGTGAAATTACCATTGATCTTATGGTGTAACTGGGTGTTCGGTATGGGTGTCTTGTCTGTGGTGTAAATGTGTGCACAGGGTTTACACCTACTTTGTAGGCAGGGTAATGTGCCATTTTTTGTATTTATGTTCAGGGCACTCCTTACCATCAGTTGTTTTAAATTGGGAGGCTGTCTGAAGGAGAGTAAGGAAGGCTGTGGAAATATGTTCTTATGTCTTTCATCTGTATGTAAGGTTGCTTGAAGTTCTCTTGATATTTTGCACAGAGCGTCAACCTGGGGGTGGTAAGTGACAACAAGTGGCACACTGTTTCCCTTATGCTGTTCTTTGTAGCTCAACAGATCTAAAGGTATCAACTTTACAAAAAAATTGCATCCTATACTAGTGATACCACAGAGCTTAAAATTGAAATGGAGCAGCACAAGTGATACCACAGAGCTTACAACTGAAATGGAGCTGCACTAGTGATACCACAGAGCTTCCAATTCCAATCCACAGAAGTTGTAATAGAAATGGAGAACACAAGTGATACCATAAAACTTTCAACTGAAATGGAGCAACACAAGTTAGACCACAGAGCTTACAATCAAAATGGAGCAACACAAGTGATACCACCGAGTTTACAACTGAAATGAAGCTGCACAAGTGATACCACAGAGTTTACAATTGAAATTAAGGTACACCAGTCATACCACAGAGCTTACAACTGAAATGGAGCAACACAAGTGATACCACAAAGCTCACAGCTTGAAATGCAGCTGCACTAGTGATAACACAGATCTTACAATTGAAATGAAGCTACACCAATGATACCACAGATGCTATAATTGAAATGGAGCTGCAATAATGATGCCACAGTGTTTAAAAGTCAAAAGACTTTACTATTTTCCTTGCCCTTGTTCTCTCTGTAACATGCCACAGTGTGTGATTTATCCCTGACAGTAGATTCTCATGTCTTGGTTGTGGATTCACTCTCTGTACAGACAGCCAGTACGGAGTACATCCACATGTCTATGTGAATACAATTCCTGTCTTTCCCCATGCCTCTATCCTCTATGTATGTGCAGGAGCATAAATTCAGATACCTCTGACCTTAACATAAATTATAATGGAAGGCTTATACAGAACCCTGATGTAGCTCTGAGTATATAACCCCAGGGTATATACAATTATCCCCTCGGTTCCTATAGTATTTTCCAATGCATTGCAATGCCTTAGAGACATCTCTAGCATACAAGTGGTACAAAATTTGAAAATGAAACAAAAACTGCTGCATCTTCAATTCAATCTGTTCAGTCTCTCATACTGCAATTCCACATTTTTCTTCACTGCACTTTTGCTGCTTAGACTTTGTAGAATCTAGTAACAGAAGAGGTAGAACAATGTGAGTACATATGTGCATATAACAAGAGTGTATGCAATAATGAGACCGGGGAGCTTCACACCATTCCTATGCCCGTGTGACACAGCAAGCACAGAGGCAACTTAGAATGTTGATGGTAGTTCTGCCTAAGGGCTATCATTGGCTTAGAGACTCTTGTGTGCTGTTTGTGAATGAAGCTAGGCCTCCGAGGGCTGTAACTACTGATTTAACACAGTGAATCCAGGCCTCCTGCAGAAGACAATGACACAACTTACCTCCTATTATCAATGTGGTAATATGGGGTCGATGTCATCCTTAATCACTTCATACAACTGGATGATTCTGTGGGACGTCAACCTGTACCTGTCTCTGACCTCATCATCCATCATTCCCAGGAGTGTGACCCTTGTGCGTTATATCCTGGGTCTGTGTGGATGTCTGTAATCCCTGTGCTTCTCCACAGGTCCCTGTGGTACCTGTGGGTGATCCGGTTGTGGCAGCTGCGGTGCTGCTGCCAGTTGTGTCTGACTGTCCAGTTGGAGCATCGTCATCAAAAGGGGTGCTTGGGGGAGGAGGGTGATCCGTAGCCCTTGTATGCCTTCCTCTCCACTGTCACCACAGAAATAGGCATGGTAACATACCTCTAATCTCTAGTCTCTCTCTATCTCTGTTTCTCTCACTCTCTGTCTCTGAGTGGTCTCACTGTAAACACGCCACATCTGAGGATGGTGCGGTGCAGGGGTGGACTGACCATACGGGCATTCGGTCACGGACCGAGGGCCCGGGACCGAAGGGGGCCCACCGCCGCCACCAGTGATTACAATTTTAACGTAGGGTGTCCACTTGCCTGCCTGCCACTTAGGGGCCCGTCTGTAGCTTAACACTCCCGCTACGGCCGCCGGCGCGCCTTTCTAGTAATACAGAGCGCTGGGAGATTACATCATCTCCCAGCCTCTGCATTACTAGAGAGGCGCATGGAAGCTTCAGTGCTAGAGATCTGTGCTGAAGGAGGCACAGATTTGTCAAGCCATGCCGCTAGACCACCAGGGACTGGAGGTAGGGGTATTGTAGAAGGGGCAATGTAGAGATAGGGGCATTGTGGAAATGGGGGCATTGTGCAAGGGGAAATGTGGAGATGAAGGGGCAATGTGGAGATGGGGGCATTGTGGAAGGGGCATTGTGGAGATGAAGGGGCAATGTGGAGATGGGGGCATTGTGGAAGGGGAAATGTGGAGATGAAGGGGTGATGTGGAGATGGGGGCATTGCGGAGATAAAGGGGCAATGTGGAGATGGGGGCATTGTGGAAGGGGAAATGTGGAGATGAAGGGGCAATGTGGAGATGGGGGTATTGTAGAAGGAGCAATGTGGAGATGAAGGGGCAATGTGGAGATGGGGGAATTGTGGAAGGGGAAATGTGGAGATGAAGGGGCAATGTGGAGATGGGGGTATTGTGGAAGAGGCAATGTGGAGATGGGGCATTGTGGAGATGAAGGGGCAATGTGGAGATGGGGGCATTGTGGAAGGGGAAATGTGGAGATGAAGGGGCAATGTGGAGATGGGTGATTGTGGAAGGGGAAATGTGGAGATGAAGGGGCAATGTGGAGATGGGGGCATTATGGAGATGAAGGGGCAATGTGGATATGGGGGTATTGTAGAAGGGGCAATGTGGAGATGGGGCATTGTGGAGATGAAGGGGCAATGTGGAGATGGGGGAATTGTGGAAGGGGAAATGTGGAGATGAAGGGGCAATGTGGAGATGGGGGCATTGTGGAAGGGGAAATGTGGAGATGAAGGGGCAATGTGGACATGGGGGTATTGTGGAAGGGGCAATGTGGAGATGGGGGCATTGTGGAAGGGGAAATGTGGAGATGAAGGGGCAATGTGGAGATGGGTGATTGTGGAAGGGGAAATGTGGAGATGAAGGGGCGATGTGGAGATGGGGGCATTGTGGAGATGAAGGGGCATTGTGGAAGGGGAAATGTGGAGATGAAGGGGCAATGTGGATATAGGGGTATTGTAGAAGGGGCAATGTAGAGATGGGGGCATTGTGGAGATGAAGGGTCAATGTGGAGATGGGGGAATTGTGGAAGGGGAAATGTGGAGATGAAGGGGCAATGTGGAAATGGGGGCATTGTGCAAGGGGAAATGTGGAGATGAAGGGGCAATGTGGAGATGGGGGCATTGTGGAAGGGGCATTGTGGAGATGAAGGGGCAATGTGGAGATGGGGGCATTGTGGAAGGGGAAATGTGGAGATGAAGGGGTGATGTGGAGATGGGGGCATTGCGGAGATAAAGGGGCAATGTGGAGATGGGGGCATTGTGGAAGGGGAAATGTGGAGATGAAGGGGCAATGTGGAGATGGGGGTATTGTAGAAGGAGCAATGTGGAGATGAAGGGGCAATGTGGAGATGGGGGAATTGTGGAAGGGGAAATGTGGAGATGAAGGGGCAATGTAGAGATGGGGGTATTGTGGAAGAGGCAATGTGGAGATGGGGCATTGTGGAGATGAAGGGGCAATGTGGAGATGGGGGCATTGTGGAAGGGGAAATGTGGAGATGAAGGGGCAATGTGGAGATGGGTGATTGTGGAAGGGGAAATGTGGAGATGAAGGGGCAATGTGGAGATGGGGGCATTGTGGAGATGAAGGGGCAATGTGGATATGGGGGTATTGTAGAAGGGGCAATGTGGAGATGGGGCATTGTGGAGATGAAGGGGCAATGTGGAGATGGGGGAATTGTGGAAGGGGAAATGTGGAGATGAAGGGGCAATGTGGAGATGGGGGCATTGTGGAAAGGGAAATGTGGAGATGAAGGGGCAATGTGGACATGGGGGTATTGTGGAAGGGGCAATGTGGAGATGGGGGCATTGTGGAAGGGGAAATGTGGAGATGAAGGGGCAATGTGGAGATGGGTGATTGTGGAAGGGGAAATGTGGAGATGAAGGGGCGATGTGGAGATGGGGGCATTGTGGAGATGAAGGGGCATTGTGGAAGGGGAAATGTGGAGATGAAGGGGCAATGTGGATATGGGGGTATTGTAGAAGGGGCAATGTAGAGATGGGGGCATTGTGGAGATGAAGGGTCAATGTGGAGATGGGGGAATTGTGGAAGGGGAAATGTGGAGATGAAGGGGCAATGTGGAGATGGGGGCATTGTGGAAGGGGAAATGTGGAGATGAAGGGGCAATATGGAGATGGGGGCATTGTGGAAGGGGAAATGTGGAGATGAAGGGGCAATGTGGAGATGGGGGTATTGTGGAAGGGGCAATGTGGAGATGGGGCATTGTGGAGATGAAGGGGCAATGTGGAGATGGGGGCATTGTGGAAGGGGAAATGTGGAGATGAAGGGGCAATGTGGAGATGGGTGATTGTGGAAGGGGAAATGTGGAGATGAAGGGGCGATGTGGAGATGGGGGCATTGTGGAGATGAAGGGGCATTGTGGAAGGGGAAATGTGGAGATGAAGGGGCAATGTGGATATGGGGGTATTGTAGAAGGGGCAATGTAGAGATGGGGGCATTGTGGAGATGAAGGGTCAATGTGGAGATGGGGGAATTGTGGAAGGGGAAATGTGGAGATGAAGGGGCAATGTGGAGATGGGGGCATTGTGGAAGGGGAAATGTGGAGATGAAGGGGCAATATGGAGATGGGGGCATTGTGGAAGGGGAAATGTGGAGATGAAGGGGCAATGTGGAGATGGGGGTATTGTGGAAGGGGCAATGTGGAGATGGGGCATTGTGGAGATGAAGGGGCAATGTGGAGATGGGGGCATTGTGGAAGGGGAAATGTGGAGATGAAGGGGCAATGTGGAGATGGGTGATTGTGGAAGGGGAAATGTGGAGATGAAGGGGCAATGTGGAGATGGGGGCATTGTGGAAGGGGAAATGTGGAGATGAAGGGGTGATGTGGAGATGGGAGCATTGTGGAGATGAAGGAGCATTGTGGAAGGGGAAATGTGGAGATGGGGGCATTGTGGAAGGGGAAATGTGGAGATGAAGGGGCGATGGGGCATTGTGGAGATGAAGGGGCATTGTGGAAGGTGCATTGTGGAGATGAAGGGGGCATTGTGGAAGGTGCATTGTGGAGATGAAGGGGGAATTGTGGAAGGGGCAATGTGGAGATGAAGGGGCATTGTGGAAGGGGCAATGTGGAGATGAAGGGGTAATGTGGAGATTTCTGCAGGGGGCCCAGACCTCTTTTTGGACCAGGGGCCCTGGGTCCTGTCAGTCCGCTCCTGGTGCAGTGTCCCTTTAAGACAGTGGTGGGGTGTTGTCCAGGTGCGATCATGAGTCACCATTGATAGGATGTGTGTTGTCCAGGAAAGTGGTTGCCATTGCCTCTCTTGCTGTTTGTGTGACTTGTCATAATTGATGTTTAGCTGTCAGGTGCGGGTGTGACAATGTCAGGTGTATGTCTGTTTCCATTGGCTGCTGCTGTTGCCCAGGTGAGCTTGGTTCACTGTGGGGATGACAGGTGTGTGTGTGTTATTTGTTAACCACTGTTTTGCTGGGATACTTTGTGTAGACATTGCATACTTCACAGGTATTCTTGTTTAGGAGGGACAGTCCCTCTTTGACAGCTAAATCACTTTGTCCTCTTTCCACCCTTGTGTCCTTCTTTTTAGGACATCAGACTGTGCGGTGTGCATATATATATGTATGACATTGGGCAACAGCAATGTAATTCACTTTAATGTTTGTAGAAACTTTAGTATATGTTTTCATTAGTCTATGTAAATAAAACATTTTGGTCGTCATTATTCAGTTAAACAAAGAGGTGACAGTAGGTCATTAAATAACCATCAGTGACTGTAGGGCATTGCCATTGTTTTTTTTATTTTAGCTTGGCTTTGCAGGGGTTCATTTTTCCATTTGTGTACTAGTGCTATGTGCTGTGTGTTGTATGAGCTGCTGTTTCTCTACTTTGTTTCATCCTATATTGGTTTTTCTTTTAATATTTTTGTGGTTAACGGCAAACAGAACTGGGTCTTAAATTTCTGCCATTAAATGTATCAATTTATCATCCTTTAGCAGTACCGCAGAATGTCTCTGAGGATTGCTGTTTCATTGTCCTCTATGGGCGATATATTATCGTCTGTTATTTTTCTGAAAATGCTGTTAGCTTTTGTTAACATCTTGTTGAATCGCTTACCATGCTTACAAGACTGCCGTTGGCTGTTTTTTTTTTTAGTCAGAGGGTATTGAATTGAGTCCATATTCTGGTGTATGATTAAACAATTACACCAAACAGGTGCAAATGGTCATCAATGTAATCTGTAGGTTGAAACACAATCATTAACTGAAACAGAAACAGCTGTGTAGGAGGAATAAAACTGGTGGAGGAACAGCCAAACTAATCTAACAAGGGGAAGTTGCTGAAGACAGTTTAATGTCAAAAGTCATATACCATGGCAAGACTGAGCACAGCAACAAGACACAAGGTAGTTATACTGCATCAGCAAAGTCTCTGCCAGGCAGAAATGTCAAGGCAGACAAGGGTTTTCAGATGTGCAGTTCAAACTCTTTTGAAGAAACACAAAGAAACAGGCAACGTCGAAGACCATAGACGCAGTGGTAGGCCAAGGAAACTTAGTGCAACAGATGAAATACACATCATGCTTACATCTCTTTGCAGACAGAAGATGTCCAGCAGTGCCATCAACTCATAATTTGGAGAAAACATTGGGACACTGGTAAACTCATCTAATGTCAGGAGAAGCCTGGTCAGAAGTGGTCTTCATGAAAGACTTGCGGCCAACAAGCTATACCTCTGAAGTGGAAACAAGGCTAAGCAACTCAACTATGCATGAAAATACAGGAACTGGGGTGCAGAAGAATGACAGCAGGTGCTCTGGACTAACGAGTCTAATTCCTATATAATAATTAGTTAGGATATTTGTTAGAAGCCGTCATGCGCAGTAGAGACTGCCCCAATGTACAGAATGCTGTGAGCATTCTGTGCTTTCGGGCAGTCTCTACAGTGCATGACTGCGTCGGCGGCAAGATGCAGTCCTTGGCTCATGTACACGGGCTTTTACACTAGTTTTAAATATTTGGCTGTAGCAGAAGGCAGTTTGTTCAACAAAGGTCTGGAAAGCAGCACAAGAATGAGTGTCTGCAGGAAACAGTGAAGCATGGTGGAGGCTCCTTGTAAGTTTGGGGCTGCATTTCTACAAATGGATTTGGTCAGAATTAATGGTCTCCTCAGTTCTGAGAAGTACAGGCAGATAATTATCTATCATGCATTACCATCAGGGAGGCATCTGATTGGCCCCAAATTTATCCTGCAGCATGAAAATGACCCCAAACATCTTCAGAGTAGGGATGAATGAAAATTTTCGCCTCAAACTGAAATCGGTGAATAATGGCACTTTCCGCTTGGTGAATAATTTCCCACGACAAATCCCATTTTTCCACTTTTTCCAGCCCTTTTTGCCCATTGAAATCAATGGGAAGAAACATATTTCTCCACCACACCAAAGTTTTCTACAGCCATAAAAAAGGCTGTCAGGCTCTCACAGTATTCTAATTTCTGTTTGTGAGAGGAGAGAGCAGCATGTTTTTAAGCTAGATAAGATAGTCCAATAAAGGGGAATTGAAGCTTAGTTTTAGGGAGTTATTTAGGTAGGACATTTGCTCTCTGTAGTTGTCTGCACATCATTCAGTCTGGTCGGGGCATTATATATATTTATATAATTTATATATATATTTTTGGGGGAATAATTGTGATAAGAACTAAAATAAAAAATAAATAATTAAACAAATAAATATATTAGACAGCTGACTGGGAGCTCTGTGACTGAGGCAGACTTGATAGACAGCAGACGACATTGAAAATTTTCTTGAGGGCCAAGTCAAGACATCACACTCCATCAGTTGTGTACTGTAGAGAGTAAAAACACACACAGTAGTTGAGTGATGTCTAGCAAATTCACAAGTGGGAGAGGAAAAGGTGGAGGAAGTGCAGGGACGTGGGAGTAAAGTGGTAGTACAAAAACTGAATTCAGCAATCGTTGCTGTAGCATGTACAATAAATGATGAGGATCCCTCTCCTTCCAGGGTGGATGCAGTTTGTCAAGGTCCCACCAATCACACCATGCAAGTCCCCCGCCACCACCACTACCATACACATCTGCCACATTGTAGGTTGTACTTTATTTTTTTTGTATCACTTGACATCATCATGAATATGTGCCATTGTCACTTAAGCAGGAAGTAAGTGTTGTGGGTAAAGGACAAAGGCTCTGTGCATGCTAACAGGTATATGTTGCTGTAGGACTCACACCTTTGACTTTCAGTCACTTATTTCTCCACTACAACCCTCAGAAGAAGTAATATTGTGCTGGGAAATGTTGCATCTTATTAAACACAGGAAAAAAAATTATTGGAATAGGAAAAAATGTGTTGAAATAGGAGAAAAATGTGTTAGAACGTGTTTGAATAGGAGAAAAATGTGCTGAATAAGAGAATATGTGTTGGAATAGGCAAAAAATGTACTGGAATAGGCAAAAAGGAGGAACATTTTGCATTGGCAAAAAAGAGAAAAATTCTCACGCAAAAAGCGAAAAATCAGCCTTTTTCGGCAAAAAGTCATGCGGGAAATTTTCTCAATTTTTGCCCACCCTTACTTCAGAGTAAAGATGAAGAAGGAGTCCTGGAAGTGATGGGATGGCCCCCACAGAGCCTGATCTCAACATCATTGAGTCTGTCTGGAATTACATGAAGAGAGAGAAAGGCAACTGAGGCTGCCTAAATCCACAGAAGATCTGTGTTAGTTCTCCAAATTTGGAACAACCTACCTGCCGAGTTCCTTAAAAAACTGTGTGCAAGTGTACCTAGAAGAACTGATGTTGTTTTGAAGGCAAAGGGTGATGGTCACACCAGTTATTGATTTGATTTAGATTTTTCTTCACTCACTATGCATTTTGTTAATAGATAAATATAAAGTATTAAAATTAAATTTTTTTTAAAGTGGCACTTTTACCATCTATAAATTGTCCTCCAATAATTAGGCATATGGCGACTAGCTTCATAATAGTGCTATTATCTCTCATAAGTACCTGGTTCTGAAGTAACCCTTATTCTTCGGAGACTGACGGCCAGGCGTGTTGCTTTAAAACCGTCTGCGTGCCTGGGCCATCAGTCCCTTCCAGCACCTTAAGGCACCATACAATGCCTCCTAGAGGGGAAAGGGATGGAGATCGCAGGCAGGCAGATGACTCTAAGCCAAGATGTCTGCGTGCAAGCCTGGTTTCCATTCTCTGAAGAATAGGGATTACTTCAGAACCGGGTACTTCTGAGATGTAATAGTACTATTATAAAGTTAGTCACCATATGCCTAATTATTGGAGGGCGACTTTATAGAGGGTGAAAGTTGCACTTTAAAGCAGTCTTACTTTACAGCATTATTTTACACATGCCTAAAACTTTTGCACATTACTATATATATATATATATATATATATATATATATATATATATACATACATACATATATTTATTAGGGATCTAACACGAAATATCTATTTTTTTGATAAAGATTACATTTAGGTTTTAGGTGTTAACTTTTAATGTGGGACTGATAGGATTTGAACTGAAAGATGCATTAATTTAAATAATGTAAAAAAATAATGCAGGTTTTTCTTATGATGAATATGAATTACCAATGTAAATTCATATGCTCATTTTGCTCTTTTCAATTACTTTTTTCTCACATGAGCAGACAGACACATGCTGGAAAATCAACAATCTTCATGATGGAACAGCATCATTAACTAAGACAAACAGCTATTGTTATTAAACTATTACTTAAAGGGATAGTAATTTTTCATAATAAAAGCAGCTCTAATTAATCATCGTAGTACTTGGACCTTGGAGAGTGTTATTTCAATTCTGTCAGAGTTGTAGTTCAAGAGTAATTCGATGACAAAGTATCCCCCTCCCACCCCTTTAACTGATGTAACACTTCTCAGCCAGAGCAGAAGGGAGGTGCCCAGGTAGATTGCAGAGAGGGACAATCTTCAATCAAGATAAGGGAAAAACCTGAAAAACTTGTCAAGGGGGGCAGGGCTTTCATTGTTCTCATAGGAAGAAGATTGTCCCCTGCTATTATCTGTCTGGTCTTACAACCAGATTTCACATCTGAGAAGAGATGGCTTACACTAGGTAAAAGGGGCAGGAGGGGTTTAATTACTCTTGAACCACAACTCTGACAGTACTGATATAACACTCTCCATGGCCCAAATACTATGAAGTTTAATTGGAGCTGCTGTTTTTGTGAAACATTACTATCCCTTTAAAAGATGACTAATGGATGTGACATGGGTAACTGTAGTTCAAAGCAAAATGAAGAGGGGGATTCAGGAGTTACAAAGTAGTTGTTTACATGTCCATATCTAAACATATAACAAAGGAAATATGGTAATCATGCTATATTCCATCGCAGATTAACCCCTTAAGGACCGGGAAAATCTGAGGTCATTTTCCTTTAAGGACTGGAGCAATTCTGACCTTTTTGACTATGTCTTTGTTCAACAGTGTTTTCCCTCTTAGGCTTTTATTCCACCCCCATAAATTATATACTGTTTTTTTAAGCACAAATAGGGCTTTCATTTGATACCTTACTTATATGGATAACCCACCATTTACTTTATTAAAATTAAAAAAAAGGTAAGAAAATGTAAAAAAACACCATTTTTGTTTTTTTCTCTTGGGATCAATTGGGCACAAAGGTTAAATTTTTATGTTGACTACATGAAAGGCATGACCGGTCAGTCATACCTACAAAATGTGCAGTTTAAAGTAGCCACTGTCCCCCCTTGGGTGAAAATCCCCATGTCCCTTTTTCCCACCCTATTTTGACACTTTTTTATCCATGACATTTGGCAGTGTGTATAAGTGTATTACATAGCTCCACAACAATCACACTTCCAAAATTGTTTAATGAGATTATTATTATTTTTTTTTTTATAAAATATCTTTTTGTAAAAAAAAAAAAGTGTGCTGTGTTTAAAAAAAAAAAGTATCATTGCAGGTCACAAATTGACCTGCATTTAATAAGCCTCTGGCACCAGCAGTGAAGGGGTTAATACCCCCAGCTGCTGTATTCTCATTTGCCACTAGGTGTCTCCTCTCTATTTCTGTCTCCCTTACTTTGATAGCAAGGGAGACAGAGGTAGAAGAGACACGCAGAGACAGCATGCTTTCTGTGCTGTCTCTGTCTTTCACTATGCCGGTACATGTGCTCACTGCTACGGCGATCACATGAACCGACACAAGCAAGAAATGCTGAGACTGAACGCCCCAGTCTCGGAGCGCTCAGTCTCAGCCTGGAATTGAATGCTAGAGAGGTCTCCAACGTATTGCGTTACCCACCACTGTAATGTTGGCTGAAACCCACTATCTTGAGAGTCACCCAGTCAGGTGAAAGTAATGGAGGCAAAAATACCTATCTGAGGGTAGGGTAAACAGAGCAAGGATGAGATGTGAATAGCTGATCCATACCCATCCTGGCTCTTTTTAGAAAAGATAAGTGTTGGAGAACAAGTCCCAGATCAAACAAGTGTGTAAACCTAAAGCTTGAAATGAACATATAAAAAAAAGAGTTAAAACTACATGCAAATGAGTACTAACATGAGAGTTGGGGTGTTTATATGTGTGTCTTCTCAAGTGAGTACCGGTGTTTTTTATAAAGAAATTTAATCAAGGACTTTAGTAAAAATAGGTGCTCAAAGGACACCAAGTTAGTGACGTCTCTACTAGAGGTGGGCAAAAGATCCCATCGTGTTCCTGTGAAAAAATCAGCGAAAACCACAAGGTTGTCTGCTTTTTCAAAGGAAAATCTGCGTTAAATACAGCACATTCCACAGTTCACATTTTTCACCCATTGGCAAAAATTCTTTGCCATTTTTTCAATGGCTAGAAAGTTTTCTCTCATTGATTAATGTGTTTTTTGCCTTTTCACAATAAAAATGTGCCGTTTTCCAGGAAGTGTAACTCAATAGAAGCAGCTACAGAGCAAGAGACAGTTTCTGTACTTTTCTGCTTTGAATTAGTAACAAAATTGAGGCAGGAGAGGCTAATAGTTACTGCTATCACTATGAGAAAGTTTAATAATAATAAAAGGAGGAGCTGGAAGGACCCTTATGTGTCCACTGAGTCTGAGGAGGAGGAGAACGTGACCACTATAGACCCAAGGCTGGCCAGTCCCCCTAAATCACCCCTAGGGATCTTGGGGAAATGAATCTCAAAGGAGGATGAAGAGGGTAGAAGTTAGAGCAGGACAAGTCAGCTGCCTGTGCCTGCTGCCAGACATGCTGTGGCTACTGACAGATGTGCTGTGCCTGCTATCATATGTTCAACTGCTGCAGTGCTGAACCTGCTGCCACCAGTGCTGTGCCTGCTGACAGTGCTGAACCTGCTGCCACCAGTGCTGTGCCTGCTGCCAGTGCTCAACCTGCTGCCACCAGTGCTGTATCTGCTGCCAGTGTGTCTGCATTGCAGTGTGTAATTCTCAGGAAGGGGGGAAGGAGAAGATGATGCCAAGTGTGACAGCAAGGGATCCTAAGTCACACTTGCCATCCCCAAGCAGTTCTGCTAGTACTACTGCTAAGAAGCTCCAGCAGCATGTTAGTGTCAGGAGTGAAGGATGGGGTGATCATCATATTACTAGTGACTGTGAGGAGGAAGACTCAGGGGCTGAAATGTATGTGATTGGTATTAGTCGTAGGGGAAACAATTGAGAGTATCCAGACTAGGAGTCAAGGGAGCCCACACCATTCCCTTGACCCTGGGAATCCCTTTCCCCTCTAGACATTATCCAGGTGGAACATAATCCCAAAGAAGGCAGAATTGTTGCGTAGCAGCAATAATACCATCACCACCAGGAACACTGATCAGCTTTTGCTTGATGCTAGTGCTGCCAGTTTGCCTTCTTCTGGTCACCAAGAAATGTCAAGTGTGACATTATGGGACCCTCTGTCACATTTCTTGTCACCTCCTCCAACCAGCAGTGAGATTTCTGTAATACAGCAGCAGCACAGAGGGAATGGTGGTGGTGATGATGATGGTGAAGAAGCTGGGGTGAAAGAGACACTGATGGCCTTTTTTTTACCCCAAATTGAGAAGGAATGGAAGACAGGATGAGGATAGGCATCACCACCACCAGCAGTGAGCTTTTAAATCTGCAACTGCTCTAATTCCTGCTGCTGCTGAATTCCAAGGGCAGCAGGATGCTGAGGAGCAGGCTAGTGTGCCACAGAGCAAGTGATGCAGGACTAGGATAGGTTCCAATTGCCAGCAGCAGCAATACTCCTGGTCCTAGTTGCAGTGCTGAATCTGAGGCAGTAGCAGCAACAACAGCAACATAATCCTCTGCCCCAGACAGTGAAGGGGAATATGGAGGAGAAGAAGAAAGAGACCGTTCTTCTCCACCTTTTTTTATTTTTCCTCTTGGGGCAGGCACAGTGTAGACATCAACAAATGCATTGTGCACATTTTGTGACAAGTCAGTGAGAAGAGGAAAGGAGGGAACACGCCTTGGCTCAACTACCATGATAACACACATGAAACACAGATACCATAACATTTATGTCAAACATGTTAAAGCCAAATACCCACCGCAGAAATCAAGCACCACTGTTGTTGTACCCCTTGACTCTACAGAAAGGCAACAAGAGTCGAGGAGGAGATCAAAGAGGAGGAAGAATAGCGAAACCTAGGCAGAGGCTGGAAGTTCGATGACAAATGAAACAACTAGCTTACCATCACCTTCTTGCTCTAGGGTAAATACATCTTCTGCCAATCCACCTCAATCATCATTACCTCCCCTGCCAAGTGATAGCCGCTCTGTACATGTTAGAATATAGCAGTTTGTGTCCGCCCATTGCACACTGTGTGGTGCACTGACCACACACATCAGTGCGGGAGGAGAATCGTAAGCAGGTCATCAAGCTGCATATGAGGATATTCCACCCCTCAGAATATGCTAAGCTGGTGGCAGGGCAGGTTCATCAGTATTATCAAACTGTCAGCAAGTTGTCATGTGTCGTTAGAGGGGTGTGGACAAGGGGCATAGTGACAGCACAGCAGTACTTGGTTTTTGGTGGGGGGATTTCACATTGGGGACCCTAAGTATCATGGTATTTGGATAGAGTTGGATAGAGAGGTGTTTCATATGAGTGCAGCTGTACCCATTGTTCCCAGTCATTCCCTTATTTACACTGTAAATACATAAAAAAAGAAGAGAGACAAAACAACGGGCGCCCCTTGTGTATATCAGACTATAAGAATAGGACCACTACCGTACCCTAATGTGGGTACTCACAAATGTATAGTGTCAGCTACGGCATACACAGACACTGACAAGACAAGCAACTCGAGAAATAGGAACCGTCTCCAGACACAGTAAGTACTCAGATGTTTGATGATAGATCATAGACAGCTCCCTGGTCACGCTCTCTCTTATCGGCAAAACATGAATACAACAAAACAAAAAACACAATAGGGGCGCCTATGGTGAAGTAAGTTATAATGGACAATTACTCAATAAATCATAATTCAATGCACTCACGTTTAGATGAAGCCAGGGCTCTGTTATCAGAGTCAACTGACTAACAAGCACACGGAGAACTTCTCCCGTCTCCGTTAGGGTCTCCCCTCTTTCTGTTCTGGAGTATTTCAGATCCTCAGATCCACAGCAGGCGGACACTCTTTGTAAAAGTTTTTATTTATAAAAGATTATTTAAAATATACAGGCTTACAACACTAATGCATTTCGCGGCTGAGAGGCCCACTTTTTCAAACCTCAACAAGCCTAAAACATTTAAAATATAAATCACCTAACTGTTATATTTTAATTGCTTTAGGCTTGTTGAGCTTTGAAAAAGTGGCCTCTCAGCCTCAAAACGTGTTAGCGTTGTAAGCCGGTGTCGGTGCCGTGTCCATTTGAGGATCTGAAGTACTCCAGAACAGAAAGAGGAGAGACCCGAATGGAGACGGGAGAAGTTCTCCGTGTGCTTGTTAGTCAGTTGACTCTGATAACAGAGCCCTGACCTCATGTAAATGTGAGTGTATTGAATTATGATTTACTGAGTAATTGTCCATCATAACTTACTTCACCATAGGCACCCCTATTGTGTTTTTTGTTTCTTACACCAGAGTTTTCTATATACTGTGAACAGATGAGAGTGCTCAAGCTATTCTACTGAAATTCCCATATGTATTGTTTGTCCCTGTGAGCATAGCTTGATACATAACATACATAAATCAGAGTGTTGGCTACTTACATTAGCATTGCTATTAATGTTTTTGTCGATTATGCATTTGTCACAGGTATAGTGGTTTATAAAATCAATATGCTACAAATACATTTAAAAAAAGTACCAGAAGCAGAATATTTACATTTGCATTCAGTGCCAGATTTGTCCTATTTACTATAACATATGAGTTGACCTACATGTACATATTTATATTTACTAACAGGAACATTTCATAATTTACTGTCAAATGATACAGATTTGATAAACATTTCTAAAGAAAGAAAGCCTATGGCTCATAAATAAAATTAAGATTGCACTGACTTTCAGTTAACTAAAGAGTATGACAACAATCCCTATGCCCTATATTTAAAAAATATACCCTTTTTAATTTAGGCATATAGATACAATAATTTGAAAATAGTTATATCTGCAGCTATGGCATCTCAAAAGAAGCAAGATATAAGCTATACCGAGCAGCAGTTCTGGAGTCATCCAAATGCACTAAATGGAAGAAATAAAAATGTACATTGATTTGATTAGGACGTTTAACCCCATGAATGCAATGCAACAAATTGCATTGCATTTGAGTCTTCTCTAGCATTCAAGGAGTTAATCCTTTGAGTGCCAGAGAGGTATGTAACGCATTGCAATGCAATGTGTTGCATGCCCCTCTTGCACTCAAAGAGTTAAAATCATTTAACTATTATGTGAATGCTCAATTCTACCTTATGGATTAATTGGTTTGTACCATAACTGCTACTATTCTGCTTTCTGCATAAGAACATAAGTTTAAACAGATGTAGCAAAGATAATTTTTTACAATTCTCCACATTCTGCCTGTAACAGTGTAGGTGTCTAATCTGAAGAAATCATATTACCGTGTGAGTATCTATGTTTTGTCCCCTGTGGTGCAGTTGTTAAAGAATTGACCTTTTTTTGGTCTATTCATAAGGCACTAAAATATAGTAGAAGCTAATTTTTCTCACTTGGCAGAGAAGCACATTTTTGGTTTCATTTCAGTAGGAATACTTTGACTTCAATGCCATTGGGTGCTACAGAGCATGACCTCACCTGTCTAGTCAAGTACAGAGGGCTATATTTATGCCGCTATCCACTTATTTCACCAGCTTGTTTCATTTTGGAAATAAGGGATATTATATATATATATATATATATATATATATATATATATATATATACATGTCACTTTTACTGCCCTAAAGGACACTAACTACCATGCCTTCTTCTGATACAGGAGTTACATCAAAGTAGTAACCTTAATAGAGATTATAAACTGGAGGTAAACAAACATTGACAACTGGAAAATGTGGGAGTACTTAAAGCGGAACTATTGTCCCAACAAAATGTGGTGTCAATGTGCACTCTACATTAATATATTAAACATTGTGTGGTCCTTTTTTTAAATAAGTTTCTTGGTTAGGCATAAACAGTAAAACAAAATCTTACCCAGTGACGTCAAGACTGGGGGAGATGGACTGCGCATGTCATACTCGTTACCTTGAGGTAACATAGTCACTCCCACTGGTCCTGTCGATCCAGCCAGTGTCCGCCCCTTCTATAGCACCTGACCTGGTGCACACTAGCCTTCCAGCACGTTCAGGTCATGTGCTATAGAAGGGGCGGACACAGGCTGGATCGACAGGACTGGTGGGAGTGACTACGTTACCTCAAGGTAACGAGTATGACATGCGCAGTCCATCTCCCCCAGTCTTGACTTCACTGGGTAAGATTTTGCTTTACTGTTTATGCCTAACCTAGAAACTTATTTCAAAAAAGGATTACACAACGTTTAATATATTAATGTAGAGTGCACATTGAGACCACATCTTGTCGGGACGATAGTTCCTCTTTATCTAAAGCAACTGTAGTCACATTTCTCAGATTTACCTGTAATCTTTTTGGGAAGGGGGTGTAAAGGTCACTTTCTCAGTATACAGGAATAGCAGTCTCCCTATTAATGAAGTAATTATACTGATGCATCTACCAATACACAAGCAGCTAGAGAGAGGGTGCTAGGCTGTTTTGCAGTGAGTGCTTTATTTAGAAAAATTAAGGCAGCAGAGACCATTAGTGTGTGCTATAACTATGAGCACCTGGATTACAAAGAAAAGGAGGATCTGGAAGGACCGTGATCAGGGCTGGATTTACATCTCAGGCGCCCCTAGGCGCAACAACCTCTGGCGCCCCTAGCCCCGCCTTTGTCCCACCCCTAACCACACCTCCCACTTAGCCACACACACCCATTTCCCCCAGAGTTAGAGGGAAAAATTATATATAGAATATATAATATATAGAATATATCCAAGAGAGATTAGTCCCTCTTTCTCTCCTCTTTTTTTTGTATTTATATATAAGACATGCAGTGACAAAAAGAATAATAACTATATATACATTAAACATTAAAGGGACTCCCGACAAGTTTCTCTTACACACATACCAGCCTGATGATGCTGCACTTGCAGCTGTTGGGGAGGCTACTGCGTGCCACTGCCACTCCTGCCACCCGTCCGGAAACAACTGGCCAGCCTGCTGTCTGTAGGGCTCCAAGCCTCCAAACCCGTCTCTGAGCTGACCCACAACTGCTGTACCGCTACGCTCCTAACCCGCCTCTGAGCAGCACCACAATGCAGCGGCAGCGCTCACTCAGCTGACACTCACAGGCACCGCCAAATACGGAGTATTTGTTTTTGGCTCAGAGTAGCTTGTTCTGCTCCCAATAGGTCACAAGACGTCCTGAGGTGACCAATGAGAACAGAGAGCCTCTACCTCTGATCTCATTGGTCACCTCGGGACGTCTTGTGACGTCAGACGCAGATGCAGTGGTGGGTCACTTGGGGCGGCCCCGGAGGCACAGACTAGTAGTCGAGAAGGTAACAGCACCTGCTCCCTCGTTATTCACCCAGAATTGTGGGCGTGACAATGGCACTGCAAGGCGCCCCTGAAAATTGTGCGCCCTAGGCAAGTGCCTTGTCTGCCTAATCACAAATCCGGGCCTGACCGTGATGTGTCCAGTGAGTCTGAGGAGGAGGAAGCGACCATCACTAGCATTGAAGTATCTGGAAGCCATGATTCGCAGACTCAATGATGCCCAGTCCTTCTAAATCTGGGGGGAAATAGTGACACAGGCACAGAAAGAAGTGGGTAGCAGTGTGAGCAAGACAGGTCAGCTAATTGCTGCCAGTGTGCCTTGTAATAGGAAGGGGGGAGAGATGATGGCATGTGTGACAGTAGGGGACCCTAAGTTAAACTTGCCATCCCCAATCAGTCCCACTACTACTACCAAGCAGCAGCTAGAGACTCGGAGTGTTGGGAATGATGGTGAAGGTGATGTTAGTGAAGCAGCTGGTGCTGGGACTAATGTAACAGCAGTAGAGGCTCCTTCTGAGCTGGAAGGGGAATTGAACATGATGCAGAATAGCCAGACTAGTGGTCAAGGGAGCCCACAACATCCCCCTGTGATTTCCCATCACCCAGAATTGTGCGTCTGGGACATGATACTGAAGAAGGCAGAACTGGTTAGCAGCAGTAATGCCATCAGCACAGATCAACTGCCTTTCCCTGCTGCCAGTGCTGCCAGTCTACCTTCTTCACCGGTAGAGATGACAAGTGTCACCGCAGCAAGGAGGGACTGGTGGTGGTAGTGGTTATGAGGGTGATGGGTGAGCAGCTGGGGTGGAAGACACATTAATTGCCTTTTTAGCCCAAAATGAGAAGTAATGGGACACAAATGGGGAGGGGCATCACCACCATTAGCAGCAGTGACATTGCAGAGTTTGCTGCTGATGTAGTTTCTGCTGCTGCCGAGTTGCAAGGGCAACAGGATGATGTTGAGCAGGTTAGTGTGCCACATACCACTGTGGACAAAGTGGGAATGGTGATGTGGGACTAGGACAGGTTCCACTTGCCAGCAGTAATACTCCTGGTCCTAGCTGTAGCGTTGATTCTGAGGCAGCAGCAGCAGCATCCTCTGCCCAAGCCAGTGATGCAGATTGTGGAGGAGAAGAAGAGGTAATTCTTCTCAACCTTCCCCTCCCCCCTGAGGTCCTTGGTGTGGGAATATATATCTCTTGGGGCAGGCACAGTGCAGTTGTCCCTGCTCAACTGATTCTTTCACCAGACTCCACCAACACAGTCACCCTCAGCCCCATTTTATATCTTGCCTTTTTTATTTTATTTTTATTAACTTTACCCCCAATCCCAGTCAGCAACTCCCCAAAAAATCCCTGTTCAACTGTTTCTTTCCCCAGACTCCTCCAACACAGTCATCCTCAGCCCCATTTTATACCTTGCCTTTTTTATTTTATTTATTTTTATTAACTGTACCCCCAATCCCAGTCAGCAACTCCCCAAAAAATCCCTGTTCAACTGTTTCTTTCCCCAGACTCCTCCAACACAGTCACCCTCAGCCCCATTTTATACCTTGTCTTTTTTATTTTATTTTTATTAACTGTACCCCCAATCCCAGTCAGCAACCCCCCAAAAAAAATCCCTGTTCAGCTCTTTCCCCAGACTCCTCCAACACAGACACCCTCGGACCCCTTTTATACCTTGTCTTTTTTATTTTATTTTTATTAACTGTACCCCCAATCCCAGTCAGCAACCCCCCAAAAAAAATCCCTGTTCAGCTCTTTCCCCAGACTCCTCCAACACAGACACCCTCGGACCCCTTTTATACCTTGTCTTTTTTATTTTATTTTTATTAACTGTACCCCCAATCCCAGTCAGCAACTCCCCAAAAAATCCCTGTTCAACTCTTTCCCCAGACTCCTCCAACACAGACACCCTCGGACCCCTTTTATACCTTGCCTGTGAGAAATACAATTTGATATGTTTTGTGTGTAAATTCAGTCTTCCCATTGATTTTAGGGCAATGAGCTAGGCAAAAAAGTGGAAAAACTGCACTTTTCGCTGGAAAATTTCTGTCAAACGGGAAGTGCTGTTTTTCACAGATTTTGTTTTGAAGCTAAATTTTCCCCCATCCCTAATAAAGAAGTGATACATTGGAGATAACTTCTCTAGTGATATCACTTTTACAGTCCCTATGTTATTCTGTGCAGCCTATGCATTAGTATCTCTAAAGTTGGAGAAATCTTAGTGCTTTGGCTCTATAGCATAACAAAGGAAATTCTTATTTTCCCCTATGATATAGTTTTCTTGCACAAGTATTTCGCTTGTCCTTCTTAGTAGTTAGTAGATCACCCTCATTATGTTTTTTTATCAAAAGAAGACGAAAAGGTATCTCAGAGCTTGTTTTTGATCCTGGTAGCTTGTATTCTCAGATTCTACAGAGAAGTTAAAGGGATAGTAATACTTAAAATGTAAAAAAAAATATGTTGTAGGGTTTATCTCCCTGAGTAAAACAAGAGTACTTCCACTGCTGAAAGGTGTTTCAGTCAAAAGTTATTAATTTTCAAAGTTGAATTTTTTAGGTGCAACATCACTGTGGCCTGAAATTGTACAGTGGCGCTGTTGCTACACCATCCTAAGAGATTTATGGGCCCTGGACCAGAGGTGTCCATAGGATCGTGTAGCAACAGCGCCACTGTACAATTTCAGGGCACTGTGATATTGCACCTAAAAAATTCAACTTTGAAAATTAATAACTTTTGAATTAAACACCTTTCAGCAGCGGGAGAACTCTTGTTTTACTCAGGGGGATAAACCCTACAACATATTTTTTTTTACATTTTAAGTATTACTATCCCTTTAACGTTACTGAGATGAATACAAAACTAGTGAAAATCTGTTCCCCAGTGACGTATATTCTGTGCTGAAGGAGACTTTTGTAATTAACCCTCTTTGATTTGTGATATGAAGAAAAAAGTCAAGGAGCAAAATGGGACTAAAAACATGAATAAAACTGCCAGTTCCTTTAAACAGACAACATTCTTGACTATGAAGAAAGTTCTAAAACCAGTATAATCATTATGTTGATCATCACAACACAAATTAGGCTGTGTACTGTGTGCTGTCTGACACCTACACCACTTTAAACAGATGCACTTGAATTCAATCCAACAACATGGAAAATTGCACATCTCAATTACGCCAAGAAATATAGCTCCATTAATGATGCTTTATTCAGCTAAATCTTTCAAAATATGGGAGAGGTTCATAGATTAATTACCATTTCTTATTATAGATATAGAACAAAGTGTTTTTCCTTCTACCTTTAAGATATATGACTATTTTATACATATTAAACCACAGAAGTTTTGCAGGATAATAATGAGTCTCAGGGACTGCTAAGATCTCTTCTGAACTACTTTGCCTGATTCAAAATACTTTGGTTTCTAAGTCAGCATCAGTGCTAAGTTACAGTAATTTGGTAATTCATGTATAATGATTCCAAGCAGCACTTTGTCTAATCCTTGCATTGCAAATTATTCAATTTCACAGTGATACTGGAGAACAAATTTCTACGTTTGTGACACTGACGTCTAATGAACTGAATGTTAAAGGGATAGTAATGTTTCATAATAAAAGCAGCTCTAATTAATCATTATAGTATTTGGACTTTGGAGAGTGTTATTTCAGTTCTGTCAGAGTTGTAGTTCAAGAGTAATTCAATGACAAAATATCCCCCTCCCGCCCCTTTTACTGATGTAACACTGCTCAGTCAGATCAGAAGGGAGGTGCCCAGGTAGACTGCAAAGAGGGACAATCTTCAATTAAGATAAGGGAAAAACCTGAAAAACTTGTCAAGGGGGGCAGGGATTCCATTGTTCTCACAAAAGAAGACTGTCCCCTTCTGTTATCTGTCTAGTGTTTCAACCAGATTCCACATCTGAGAAGAGATGGCTTACACTAGGTAAAAGGGGCAGGAGGGGAAACTTTGCTTGTGAATATCTCTCAAACTATAAAGGTTCGAGACATAAGACTTATATCGTTCTTCATGTTTTTTTAAAGCCTACAAAATAAAATAAAGATAAAACAAAGTATTACTATCCCTTTAAATATTTTTTTTTACACTGTTGATCCAGAAGAGGTTTATGTGAACCAGTAATGCTCAAATGCATATTGGATATATGGGCAAATTTAAAGATGACAGTATTGATATTTATTTTAATTATTATTGTTATTCCTTTATTGAATATTGAATATTATAATAGATTATAGAGTTCTAAAATATTATACAGATTACACAGTATAACAATGTAGATGGGGTCAAACAGTGAAAACAATCATCATGTTTCCACCCTATTTGGCAAACTCAGACATGTACCCCTTCAAGTATAATAGTAATGAAAGAACGCCACTGAACCACTTTGTATACTATACGTATAGAAACAAGGTATGGCCTTTAAACCCTAGAGGGGTGGTTCACGCATAGCAGATTTTATCAATGTGTTGCAACTAGGAATAGATGAAAATTTCTGCCACAAAATGAAATCAGTGAAAAATGGCACTTTCCGCTTGGAGAAAATTTTCTCACGAAAAGTGCCAGTTTTCTGCTTTTTTCACCTAGCTCATTCCATTGAAATCAGTGGGAACATAGAAGTTACACACAACACATAGCAAATATAATTTTATTTCCCAAAGGCATAGTATAAAAGGGGCATGAGGGTGTCTGTATTGGTGCGGTGTGGGGAAAGAATCAGTTGAACTGGGGATGATTTTGGGGGGTTGTTTACTGGAATTGGGGGGCAGTTAATAAAAAATAAATCCTAAAAAAAATAGAAACCATAAGACATGGTATAAAGGGGTCTGAGGAGGGTGCCTGTGTTGGTGAATGAATGAATCATTTGAACAGGGAATTTGTTTTGGCGGGGGTTTCTTGACTGCTATTGGGGGGACAGTTAATTAAAAAAATAAGAAATTTGTATGTAAAGTGATAGAGACAGGAACCCCCTGACATAAGCTGCCACTGGGGTCGACTGATACTTGACTTAATAGAGTATTTTGTAGAGGATGATTTGTTTGATTTGTTGGTAGAGGCCTTTGTGGGACTTAGACTCATTAGAGGCCAAAGCCCTGAAGAAACATTGATTTGTAGGACTTAAGCTTGCTTGGCACAAGCCCTAAGGAAACATTGATTTGTAGGACGTCGACTTGTTAGAAACAAACCCTCCAATATATTTTTTTTGTAGGATTATTTTTTTTTGAGAAAAAAATAAAAATGCCCTACTGCCCTAATGCCAGCAAGTCATGTTGGCCAGTGGCCACTGTCAAATGGCCTCCTGAGTTGCAACCACTGTTCGTACTGCTGCTGCTGAGTTGTTTAAGCAGCATGATGATTAGGCAGCTGAAAGGGAATGGGATCAACAATAGCAGTACCATGGAAGATGGATGATGAAGGTTCTACTTGCCATAACTGACTCCAGTGATGCGCCTGCAGCAGAATAAGTAGCCCCCAGTATATGTGGAGAAAAGAAGAAGTTGGCCATTAAATCTTCTCCACCTGCCCCTCCTCCAAAATCATCATGGGTGTATTGTTATTAGAATATATTTTTCCCTTGAGTGCAGGAACAGCGGGTTTCATCAGCAACTGCAATGTGCACAGTGTGTGTGTGGTAAATAACATCTGGGGGCACAACTGTATCCAAACACCATGTCACCTGAAACTAAGAACTGCCGCTGTCACTGTACCCCTTTTCCAGACCCGCTAAGGACACATGACAACTTGCTGACAGTTTAATAGTAATGATGAACCCTCCCTGCTACCATCTTAGCATATTCTGCAGGATGGAATCTCCTCAGATGCTTCTTGATGCATTGATTACGATTCTCTTCCACCACACTAGCATGTGTGGTCAGTGCACCACACAGTGTGCAATGGGTAGAGATGAACTGCCACACCCTATCATCAACAGAGTGGCTATCATCTGGCGGGGGAGGTAATGAATGAGGTGGATTGGCAGAAGATGTAGTTGCCCTAGCAGGTGATGGCAAGCTAGTTGTTTCACTTGTCATGGAACTTCCAGTCTCTGCCTGAGTTGTTCTATTCCTCCTCCTCTTTGACCTCCATCTCGCCTCTTGTTGCCTTTCTGGAGAGTCAGGGACAGCAAAAGCGGTGCTTGATTTCTGTGGTGGGTGTTTGTCTTTAACATGTTTGACGTAAATGTCATGCTGTCTGTGTTTCATGTGTGATATTAGGGTGCTTGTGCCAAGGTGTGTTCCCTCCTTTCCTCTATTCACTGACTTTTCACAAATTGTGCACAATGCCACTGCTGATGACTGCACAATTTGCACATTCCCCTTCATTGTCTGTGGCAGCGGATAATGTTGCTGCTGTTGCTGCTACTGCCTCAGATTCAGCACTGCAAATAGGATTAGGAGTATTGTTACTGCTGGCAAGTGGAACCTGTCCTAGTCCCACATCACTTGTTGACCACATTCCCACTGTGTCCACGGTGGTCTGTGGCACACTAGCCTGCTCCTCAGCATCCTGCTGCCCTTATATCTCAGCATCAGAAGGAATTAGAGCAGTTGCAAATTCCTCTAATTCCAAAGTGTCATGGCTAGTGGTGGTGGTGATGCCCATCCTCATCCCTGTCTCACATTCCTTTTCAGTTTCTGCTAAAAAGGCCATCAATGTCTCTTCCACCCCAGCTTCTCTAGCATCATCATCACCACCACCACTAGTCCCTACATGCTGTTGTTGCTGCTGCTCTATACCTGACATCTCACTGCTGCTTGGAGAAGGCGACAAGCAATGTGACAGAGGGTCCCCTAATGTCACACTTGGCATTTCCTTTTGATCTGAAGAAGAAGGCAGACTAGCACTAGCAGTAGTAGCAGCAGCAGACACAGACAGTTGATCTGTGCCCCTGCTGGTGGTGGTGGTATTAATTCTGAGCCTGCTCTCCCCCAACATCAGGTCTGGCCTCTTAAGGATCATGTTCAACTTCGACACTGTAGTGAAGGGAAGGGGACTCCTAGAGCCAGAGAAATGGTGTGGGCTTTCTTGACCACTAGTCTGGACGTTCTCAAATGTTTCCCCTACCACTCCGGCTACTTCACCATTATTGCTACTACTACTAACACCAACCACATCAAGTTCAGCCGCAGAGTCTTGCCCCTCAGTCTCACAGTCACTAGTAATAGGAGGATATTGTTGATTACCCCCTCCTTCACTCCTAATGCTAACAAGCTCCTGGCCCTTAGTAGCAGTAGTACTAGCACTGGCAGGACTGCTTGGGAATGACAAGTGTGATTTAGGGTACCTTGCTGTCACACTTGGCATCATTTTCTCCTTCTTCCCCTGAGTACTACAAGAAATACTAGCAGCCGGCAATGCATTGCTGGCAGCAGGTTCAGCACTAGCAGCAGGTTCAGCACTGGCAGCAGGTACAGCGGTGGTGGCAGCATGGGTAGCACATCTGGCATCAGGTACAACACTAGTGGCTGCAGGTACAGAAATGGTGGCACTGGCAGTAGGGGCAGGACACCTGGCAGCAGGTACAACACTAGTGGCTGCAGGTACAGCAATGGTGGCACTGGCAGCAGGGACAGCATGTCTGGCAGCAGGTACAACACTAGTGGCTGCAGGAACAGCCATGGTGGCACTGGCAGCAGGGACAGCATGTCTGGCAGCAGGTACAACACTAGTGGCTGCAGGAACAGCCATGGTGGCACTTAGCAACCGGTGGCAGCACGTCTTGCAGCAGGCACAGGCAGCTGACCTACTACCCTTTTCTTCCTCCCTTCCCATTCCCTTTTCTCCCTTTCTTCCCATTCCCTTTTCTCCCTTCCTTCCATTTTCTTCCTTCCTTCCCATTCCCTTTTCCCTTCTCATTAAATTCCCCAAGAACCATTGGGGTGACTTAGGGAGTGTCACGGTTGCAAGCAAGACAAAAGTCAGACAGTATAGTAAAATTCACCTTTATTAAAGTAAGTGTAATATAATAATCGTATACTGGATGGAGCAGAGGGCAACCAAGAGACAGGGACTATAACGGTAACCCAGGTAGTAGGGAAGCCCTGGGCCATTGGTAACGGATTCCCTGCTCTTGAAGGCGGCTAGGTTCCGTCGAACACCCCGGTTGGAGCGAAACTCTTCGCGGTACTCTAGAACCTGTCGAACGTCGGAACCGGTTCGGACACAGAATCCCGCCGAGTACCGAAGACCGGAGATCCCGGAGGACCGAGGATCGAAGTTCGAGGCGGGGATTCACAGGAACGTGAATAGCTCAAAAGCGTCTCTGAGGATGGGGATCAGAGCGGATCCTTTAGATCATCCGAACAAGAACGACACAGGAGTCTTCTTGCTGCCAACGAACACCTTTATTGAACTGAACACATGTTTTTATACACTTCAGCACAGGGTCACAATGGGCCAATGGCAACCGGCCTAATCAGCATATTGCTCAACATCTGCAGTACAAACATGTGTAATTAGATTAAGACAAAGACAAAGGTTTGATGAGGGGGAATACACATTTAGAGGGCCAGGCCAGGGGTTGAAGCACGTACACACTAGTTTGAATATGCAGCTCCAACCCTGGCCAATCAGTGGGCGCAGTGAGTCGTACGTTGGCCAATCCGGCGTCGACGCACTACCTCCAGTTTCCTTCGCTCGAGGTGACATTGATGCCTCGAACAAAGGAACCGGGAAACCACCGGCGTCGGTGTTCGTGTATCCCCCTCGCACATATAACATATGAAACTATTCGACAGTCCATAGCCCTACATCCCGTAACAAGGGGACATGAGTGACCAGTTCATTTATGAGTTCTCAGTAACGGCCTATGGCCCGTTACAGGGACTCTATCAGCAATTGTAGTATGTCTCCAGATCCCAGAACTGCAGAGACTAAGCCAAAGCCAATGGTAGTCTCTAAGGTCAGAGAGGAAGAGTAGGCCACATGGTATATCCTGTAGATGGTAATCGGAAGAACGACTGACTCATGCCTGCTGTCAGTTAGGAGAAGGCTGTAGCCTAAAGGTGAGGTAACCAAAGAAGCCGCTGACTCACGCCTGCTGTCATTAGGGCCAGAGTCTACCAGATCCACAGGTCTGCACCAGATTGGGTGTCTGCTACAAGGGATGTAGGAGAGTAGTCAGACAGAGCGACAGGTCAGGATCAGGATGGATGGTCAGACAAGCCTAGGGCATACACGGAGCGGGTAGTCAGCCAAAGCCACAGGTCTGCACCAGATTGGGTGTCCACTACAAGGGGTCAGACAAGAGAGTAGTCAGACAGAGCCACAGGTCAGCACCAGGATGGATGGTCAGACAAGTCAGGTAATACACAAGGATCAGGATCAAGAAATAGAACTGTACTGAACACTAACGTAAGGGTAACTGGATGGAAATCCAGTTCCCTTAAATACAAGGCGCCAGGAAGTAGCTGGGAGGAGACAGACCCAAACCCAAGTATAAAAGGGAGCCTGCGTCAAGAAAGTCTTCTAGTGCCCGTAACTGACGCATCTCGCTGCGAGATGCATCGTACATCTGCAATACTGCTGCGTCAATTGGAGCCACAGAAACACTCAATGGACACATAATAAGTGTCCTTCCAGTTCCTCTTTTTGCTGCTCATAGTGACAGTAGTCACTATGAGCCTCTCCTGCGTCAATTTTTCCAAACTATCATAGCAGAACAGCACAGCACGTCTATCTCGCTCTGTAGGCTGCTTCTATTGTGTCTGCCTTCAGTGAAAACATCACGTTTTTATAGTGGAAGTGCAAAATCAACATAAATCAATGGTCGAAAACTTTCTAGACATTGAAAAAAATGGCAAAAGATGCGAAAATTTTAACTGCTAGTTTTAAAGCAGATTTTCCCACGAAAAAGCAGATAACGAGGTGGTTTTTGCAAAATTTCTTGTGGGAATATGGCAACAGCTTTCTCCCATCCCTAGTTGCCACCCTTCTTGCACTCAAATATGCAGGGTGATAAATTCAGAGCAGGATATATTTTCTCCACAGAGGGATTTACTTAAAATAACAGACTGGGCAAAGAAATAGAATACAAAGTTTAATGTGTGAAATTGTGAAGTTACGCATTTGGAAAGAAAAAAAATCCCAATGCTATTTTTAATGGAATAATTTTAGGAGACTTGTTGCTAGAGGAAAAACCTGGGAATACTTGTAAACTACAAACTTGGAAACAGCAGTAGCAAAAGCGAAGTCCTGTCTTGCATAAAAATGGGTATTGAAAGCGTTAGTAATGTACAAAAAAATTTTTAATAGCTTTGTAGAGGCTAAAAAAAATTCTCATTGCCACAAACAGATACATCTCCAATAGTTTGCAACATTTAGCACTGAAATGTAAAGAAATGTATAGTGTTTGTAAATGTATGCTAGTACAGGTTTATCAAAATGAAAAACTAGAACAGGTCATACCATTCATCCTCACTTTGCACATTCCACTGAGTTTGCTGCTTTTAAGGACTGTAAGTAGAGGGTGCTCATATCACTAAAGTGGAAGAATGACATGAACCATAATAACTGATTCAAGGTAGCTACACAGAATCAAAGAAAGCAATTAAAGAAAGCAAGAAGGTTAGCCCTTTAAGGACCAGAGAGCTGTGCGCTTCCTTCCTTCTCAAAGTGTTGCACACTCTGCTGGTTTTTAACGGGTTAATAAATTACTATTATTACTATTATTATTATAATATTTACTACACTACAAAAATAAGAAGATTTAAGGCATTAATATTCATATGAATATTTCCAGAAAATGTGCCGAAGTTGAAGTTGTACTACTGTTACCCTACTTCATTAACAGATGCTAAAAGATGTGATTTCTTTACAAATTTAACCCTTTGAGCACCAGAAGGGTACAGGATGCAATGCGTTCCATACCTCCTCTGGCACTCAAAGGGTTAAAGGGTTATGCAGAGAGCAAAAGTGAGGAAATTCTGGAGCAAGCCAGTGGCACCATAGGAGACAAACAGAATTCACCCAAATTCATACTGACTAAGCCCTTGCAATGTACTGCATAAGTCTGTGGCACTCAATAGGATAAACTCTTCTACCACCTTGAAGTTATGAGCTGTACACCTTTCCAGCATTTATGGTGTTACAAACCACTATTGAATAAATAGGAATGTTTATTTGTCCCCTACAACACAATCAATTTCTTTCAGAATTACTCCTCTTTAGCTTTCTGCATACAGTCCACAATATGATCATACACAAATCACTGAGATATAACCAAAGCCAAACTTTGAGTGACCAAGGTACTGAATAAATAGCAATCATACTAAAGGTAAAATATTATTTGTATATTTGTTATGGACATAGACGTGAGTATCTACATGTTTACTTAACAAATTAACAGATTTACCAAGTTGCTTCTTTTAAGATAGAGTGTATCTAATTGCTTCTCTCCATTACTTAAAAAAATGACTGCATAGCCAACATCTCCAATCTGTTTGGCAAGATCCACAGTGAAAACATGTTTACTTAAATATTTATTGATTTAAATAACGTTTTCATATATATATATATATATATATATATATATATATTTTTTTTTTTTTTTTTTTTTTTTTTTTTTTGAAGTTACTACAGCCAGACACGACTTATAGCCTGGAATTTTCAGGACTCCCCTGACATTTTATATGTAATTTAACAAGGATGTAAAGATGGGTACAAATGCAGAAGAATGTAGTTATTTTAGGTCTATCAATAAGAGTAACAAAAGCAAATAAATAGTGCATAACTAATTATTTTGTATGAATATACTGAAACAACATCATCCAAAAAGGCAGCTAAGACAGATTGGAAGTACTCAAGTCCTTAAAAACATATTTAATTGATAAGTCCTTAAAAACAAATTTAATTGATACCGATAGACAGACAGACAGACAGACATAGCAAAATGAAGAAAGCACTCACAGGACTTGTTGAAATGAAGAAAAGACTGCTGTTTATTCCATCAACGTTTCAGCCCTACTTTGGGGCTTTATCAAGATGCGTAAAGGATTTATTGAAAAAAGGTAAATAATTAAAATTAGAATTTAAGGAAAGAGTATAATAAGTATAATGATAAACCTATTGAGAGTGCATTTAATATGGCAAAAAAAAATTGTGTTTGCTACTATATCATTCACAAGGATTAAAAATCAAAAACATCCTAAAGAAGCATTGGAATGTGTTATTGCAGGATCTCATCTTGAAAGAGGAAATACACTCCAACTCAGTAGTCATTTAAAAAAAAAAAAAAAAAAAAAACTATAGCCCTTAGTAGACCCAAATTGATAAAAGAAAGTAGTGTATCTAGAGTCCCATTGATGAAAGAAATGTTAGCTGGTAACTTTAGATGTAAAAAAAAGAAATGTGCTACATGTTTACATTGCTTACATTTTTTTGAGGTATAAAACAATTTAGTAATGCTAAAGGGGATAAATTATTTAAGGTTAAACAGTTTATAGACTGTGGCACATCATATGTGATATATATTATATATTGAGGTGATATATGTTAAAAGGACCACTAGAACACTGAGAACAAAGATTGAGAAGAATAGAAGGAAAAGTGAATAAAATATTTTAGACCATGGAGTTTCCCAACATTTTTCTCAGTGCCCTGGGGGAAGTGATGGGTTTGGAGTGTATGCCAAAAGGGAAAAGGAACAGGATTTCCATCTTGTGCCAAAGGAAGGCTATTGGATATACACCCTGGAGACTATGGAGGATAGTTTATTGATTATGGGAATATTAATTAACTAGTTGAAGAGCTCGTTACACGGGCCACAGTGCCACTGCCAGCCAGTTGCGGGGCAGTCACGCACAGTAGATACTGCCCGCGCCGCGGCTGATACAGAGCTTGATGCTCCTTTGGAGCGTCCAGCTCTGTATCAGCCCGCGGAGTGGGCAGTCTCTACTATGCATGACTACAGCACGCACAGCAGTC
The DNA here is from genome assembly GCA_037306005.1 of Rhinophrynus dorsalis. NCBI lineage: Eukaryota > Metazoa > Chordata > Amphibia > Anura > Rhinophrynidae > Rhinophrynus > Rhinophrynus dorsalis. The sequence continues at coordinate 224,786,915 of CM074723.1, forward strand.
TCTACTGTGCAAGACTTAGTCGTTGCACACGTTTTAACAAATTATTATACAGGATATTTTTTTTATATATATATATATATATATATATATATATATATATATATATATGTATTTTTTTTTTTTATATATTTTCAGACATATTCACTTATAAAAGAGATTTGTGTTAGGGTTACATATATGCATATAAATATATATGTGTATTTAGTAATATTTTATCATTTGGGATAATAATTATTTAAACATTTTATAAATGAATACATTTTACAATACAGAGCATTCAACGGTCACCTGTTGGGGCATATATCCATTTGTACTTATATTCTTTTTGTAATTTTTTTAAATAAATGTATTTTTAGTTTTTTGTGTTCTCTAGTGGTGGAGTACGGAGGCTTAGTACTATATGCTTTTTGTTTTCACGTTCCAGAATTGTAGAACATATGGAAAGTGATGCAGTTTCAGATCCTCATTTTGCCTTACTGTGCTTTCCACTTGTGGAACGGGTAATGGGAAGTTACACAGGATGCATATACAAAGGTGAATTTATTTCTTTTATGTTTCCATTTTATCTACTTTTTTAAGCGTGTGTGCTCTGGGTTATGTAATATTACAAATTATTTATTATTCTTATGGTTTTGATGTGTTCTATAGGTGGAACGCTTTAACAGTAAGGCAGGGAAATGAAATGTATATTTATTTTGAACTTCCTCATTACACTATGCAACTGGAACACACAGTTCTTTGTATGATTTTGGTGGCAAAATGCTGCATACCCAGTGGACGCAGATGATATAGAAATGTGCAAATTATGTGTCTTACTTTATTTTTCTACTGCAGAAGTCGCTGTTTGAAAGAAATGTATAGATCAAGAGTAAGAGAAGAATTCCTTTATTGATACTATACTGTTTCTTGCTTTGTTGTATTTTAATAAATATAGTTCTTGGAAACAGAGCTTATTTGTGTTGTATGTGGACTCCAGCTTTAGGGTTTCTTGTTTGTTTGAGAGCTTAGTTTTGATCCACAAGTATTTGTGTATCCCTTGTGGGATCTACCATAGCCATAAATTCCCAGAGCCAAAAGCCAGTTGTGAAGAACTGAGAGGAAGGAGGATATTTCTATGACTGTCCTCTGCCTCCTGTCTAGGTATGTCTCTGTCCTGGATTCCACTGGCACTAAAGGGGATGTTCCCACAAATCGTAGAGAAAATAGTCCTTTCTAGTGAAGGCATACCTGTGACAACACTGTCAATACCAGTATATATCTGTTAGTATGAGCAAATACATGACTAGCCTCCATATCCCTCTATTCTGCTTCTAAGTGTATTCCATCTAGTTACCTACCCCACCATTGTACATTCTCCACCTCCAGCACTTCCTATGACAGCTACCTTTTGCCTCTCTAGATCTCTAACTTGAACCTCCACAGAGGTATGTGCCTTGGAACTGTTGTTCCAGGTGTGCAAAACATATGGCAGCTTTTACATTGAGTTAGACTAACAATTATACTAACACATTTTATCCCAGTTACTGCAAAAGGAAGGGAAAGTTAATAAATGTATGTTCCCCTGTTTAATTCCCTGTTGATTACATTTCCAGCCACTGCTGCCCTAAGACACACTACTGCATGATTCACACAATCAAATATTCACTCTCAGTCTGCTTTTTATAGCAGAAGGCCACTAATTACAAACCAACAATCAAAAGAAACACATCTACCACAGACACAGGATGCAATCACCTGCACACAAAACACCTACAGGGGGAGATAAAATACTTTTGTTTTTAACCTCTTCTTTAACATACTAATAAAATACAGAACACAAAAAAACTGTTATTTTATCATAGGTTTTAAAAGACAGAACCTTACAGGATAGCACACAGAATTCACTCTCACTTATGTAGCAAAAGGCCACCAATTACACCCCAGTAATAGTAATAATAATAATAATAATAATAAAGCAGCCACATACACAGTTTGCAATCATATGCACACAAGGGGAAAAAATCAATTTGTTTAACCCTCCTTTACCACAGTAATAGAACATAATCTGAACAGAAAAACACTTACTCTTGTTAATGTCACAGAAATGTTCCACAACTTACTTTTTTCAAAAGATAAGCTAACAATGAGCATGGGAAACAGGCATACAATTACTTCCTTGCATTGTCTTAATGATGGAGGAGTGTATGCCATAGAATGCACAGTTAAAGCACCTATGGCCCCTCTCTAGAGGCATACATATTAAAGGATAAAGTGGATACAAAAGACACTGGTTTAAAGAGGGTAGTACAGAGCTAGAGGGAGGTGTCTTAGCTGCTATTCAAGTACTCTTCTCAGTGTGTAGCTGCTATTCAACCACTAGTCTCCTGATTTTCAGATACTAATTGTAATGATATTTGTATAAGTATTATGTTATATGGCTATGTTGCTTTAAGAAGCTGAGCATGCTTAGTAATGCATTCATGCTCAGTAATGCCATGTGACAAAATTGGTTCAGACTGGTTGTTCAGAGTTGTCTGCAAGTTGCATACAAGTAAAAGCTGAGATAAGAAGACTTGTGTGTCTGTCTGTATTGTTATATTAGAACCCACAAAGCACAACATGGTGTTAGAAGTGTTGGGTTGAAGAGAGAATACTCCAGAGTTTTCTGTGCTGCAAGTCTGCTACTTTGGCTTAGAGCTGAGAAAAAAGCCTGCAGAATCAGGGTAAGAGGCATTATGGAAGGCCTTCAACCCCCACCAAAACTTCACTTGACTGGGAATGTTGCTGAAAATTGGAGAAGATTTAAACAAAGGTTTGAGTTATATCTCTCTCTCATTGATACTGACAGAAAAGGTGAAAAAATGAAAGCTTCACTGTTTCTTCATGTAATAGGTAAAGAAGCACTGGAAGTGTACAATAACTGTGTGTTTCTAGGAGGAGATAACCTAAAACTAAAGCCAGTAATGGATAACTCTGAAGAATATTGCATACCTTAAAGAAATGTTACATATGAAAGGCACAGATTCTTTACATGTATGCAGAAGCCTGGAGAATCAATTGATCAATATGTGACAGAGCTCAGGAACCGCATCAAAACATGTGAATTTGGAGAGTTAACAAATTCCTTGATAAAAGACAGAATTGTATGTGGTATACCAGATAATGTGCTGAGGGAGAGGCTGCTTAGGGAGCAAGACCTGGATCTAGAAAAGGCCTTAGCATTGTGTAGAGCAGCAGAAACTGTGAAGTCACAGGCCAAAGAGCTCAATAATGAAACATGTGCTGTAGACCAGTTGAGAAAGAGTGAGCAAAAGAGAAATATGGTGTAAAAACAGTTGCAATCCGCAAAAGGAAAAATATTAGACTTACTAAAAGACAAAAGACTTGTGATCTGTTTGGAACTGAACATTCACCAAAGAAATGCCCTGCATATGGACAGAGTTGTAATAAATGTGGTAAACTAAATCATTATGCAAGATGCTGCAAAAGTACATAAAATCATAGTAAAGTGCACATACTGAATGGAAATGCTGTGGAGGAATTATCTGTAGATAAACTGCTACAGAATGAGCAAGCCCAAAAGGACTGGATCCTCATACTGCAGGTGCAAAACATCAAACTGCCATTTAAGTTAGATACTGGAGCTAAAGTTAATGTCATATCAGAGACTGAGTTCAATCTGTTGAAACCAAGACCAGTACTGCAGGAGGCTAATATCAGAGTTACAGGATACTCTGGTGCAACTATACCAGTAAATGGTAAATGTGTGGTAAAAGTGTCATATAAAAATGAAGTGCATGCTCTTTCACTCATTGTGGTCCCAAAGAATGTTCAAGCAATATTAGGCTTATCATCTTGTGAGACACTGAACCTGGTGAAAAGAGTACTAGTACTTGAGACTGGAAGTAATTCTGAATATGACAGTTTGATGGAAGAATACAGTGATTTATTCAAAGGGCTCGGTTGTCTACAAGGTGAACACACCATCAGGATAGACAAAACAGTACCACCACTAGTACATCCCTGCAGGAAAGTACCGTTTGCACTGCAAGACCAGCTCAAATCAGAGCATGATAGAATGGAAAGCCTGGGAGTCATTAAAAACAATAGATGAACCAACTGAGTGGGTGAATTCACTAGTGATAGTGGACACAAAAAAAAGGAAAATTATGGGTTTGCCTAGATCCTCGTGATTTAAATAAACCAATAAAAAGAGAACATTTTAAATTAGCTACACGTGAAGAGATAATGTCACAATTTGAAAATGCTAAACATTTCAGTAAATTGGATGCTTCCTCAGGATTTTGGCAATTGAAGTTGGATGAAGCCAGCTTAAAATTGTGTACATTTAACACACCATATGCCAGATACAGATTCTTGAGATTACCTTTTGGCATTGCATCCACCCCAGAAGTGTATCACAAAACCATTCACATGATGCAAAAACACATTGAAGGTGTGGACTCATCCATGGATGACATTATCATATGGGGAACTTCTAAAGAAGAACACGATTCTCAACTCAGACAAGTTCTAGAAGCTACTAGACAAACAAACTTGAAACTAAACAAAGACAAATGTCAATTAGGAAATGCTTACGCATGAACCGGTGTTAAAGTTCTGTGATCCAGCTAAACCCATTAAGATATCATCTGATGCATCACAAACAGGACTGGGAGCAGTTCTACTACAAGAACATGATAGCAACTGGCAGCCAGTAGCAAATGCTTCCCGCTCCATGACTAGTTCTGAGACAAGATATGCTCAGATAGAGAAAGAACTTCTCAGTATCACATTTGCATGTGAGAGGTTTCATCAATTTGTTTCAGGACAACTTGTAAATCTTGAAACTGATCACAAGCCACTGACAGCATTATTCACAAAGTTTCTTAATGACCTCTAAGAATTCAGAGAATGATGATCAAATTGCAACGCTATACTCTAAAGATGACATATACACCAGGAAACTTATGTATATGGCTGATACATTATCGAGAGCAGTGGATCAAACAGCTGTTCCAAATGACAAGGTAGATGAAGAAATTCAGGCTTATGTAAATATGATTACCTCGGCTATGCCTATCTCTGATGCAAAATTGCAGCTGATCCGTCAAGAGACAGAAAAAGATGCTACACTGGAAAAAATCAAACTTGCTATTCTAATGGGATGGCCTGACATTAAACAGGGTTGCATAATTGGAGTACAAGAATACTGGAACTGCAGAACTGAACTGTGGTTGAAGGGTGTCATGATTCCCCAGATATATTCAGGAGTCAGTATGGTATAGTAAAATGCAATTTATTGAATAACAACAAAGGTAGCACAGAGTAGTCAGGTAGCAGGGATAAGCAGAAGGTCACAAGCCAGGAAGCGCTACTATCAGAAAAAGTACGCTGCCAAGATTGCTAGAGACTAGGCCGAACACACTGGTAGTCTCTGCAGGAACCAGGAACAGGAACTGGAATTGAACAGGAGCAGGAACATGATGTCAAGGTTCAGAACCACGGGAAGGCTACCAGACTCACGCTTGCAGTCAGAAATAGGAAGCGGATATCTGACTCACATCTGCAGTCAGTAATAGGAAGCTGATATCTGACTCACGTCTGCTGTCAGTATAAGTTAGTCTACCAGAGCCCCAGGTCTGCACCAGATTGGGTGTCTGCTAGGTACAGGGGATAAACGAGAATAGTCAGACAGAGCCACAGGTCAGCACCAGAGAGGGTAGTCAGACAAGCCATGTCATACACAGTTCAGGTAGTCAGCCAGAGCCACAGGTCTGCACCAGATTGGGTGTATACTATCTAAGGATAAGGCAGGAGAATAGTCAGACAAAGCCACAGGTCAGTACCAGATTGGATGGTCAGACAAGCCAGGTCATACACAGAGCCCAAGGAAACAGAACTGTATTGTACAACAACGCAAGGGCAACTGAGTCAGGACTCAGTCTGTCCTTTAAACCCCTTCTTAAAAAGTAGGTAGGAGGAGAAGCTCAGAGGGACGAAGTAGGTAGGAGGAGACTACAGGAAGCAAACACATAAAACAGAGGCCTGCTTCATTCAGAAGCCTTACACCTGCAGATGACACATCTTGCTCTGATGCATCCAACCGCTGCCATAATCCTACGTCAATCCGCGCGGCATGGACGGACGCTGACACCGAAGCGTCATTTTGAGTGTCGTCTGAAGCGAGGGGGTTGGAACCAAGATAAGCTGTGACAATGGGATTATCTACAAAGGCAGCAATATTGTGATTCCACACGCTATACGAAAACGTATGCTGGAAAAGATTCATGAAGGTCACTTGGGGATTGATAATGCAAAAAAGGATTCAGGTGGCACTCCTTAAAGCATTCAGGTGTAATTATAAAACATCACAATTTATTGGAAAAAATTAAAAAATGACATGGAAACATCCACACAATAGGACAAAACAAAGGGACATGCAGGTAAACCTACATCGTCTAACGTGTTTCACGCTCCAAACAGCGCTTACTCATAGAGATGTTTACATTGAGACAAATCAAGCAATATATAACCAGTGAATTTAAAATTTAAAAAACTAACAATAGGCACCTGATAACTTCCCATTTGATTGGGCCAAACCTTGCGCAACCAGCAAATCATGTTGGAAATGCAAAAGTTAACCCATTATACATATTGCAATGATATCTGAGAGCGAGGGCATAAGTCAGACCTTCAAACCACGTCAACATATACAAACATATATATCTATAGAGGTATGAAAATATTGATAGCTGAAGCCCCCTTCCCTTTTCTCTCCTCAACACCGAGAAAAAGCAACAACATATAAATACCACACAAATATATCAAAAGGATACAAAGTAGCTTCCCATGAAAATAAAACCAATTATAAGAATTAATAATTAATTAATCAATATGACTAATATCCCATTCATGGTTTAACCCCTGTGGATGACGAGTACCAAGTTGAAAAATCCAGAAAGCTTCTCTTTTATTAATCAGATTAAGCAAATCCCCTCCTCGCCACGGTAACTTAACTCTTTCAATACCTTGAAAAGATACACAACTCAAATCTCCCTTATGTATCTCAGAAATGTGCTTGGCAATCACAGAGGTCTGGCAATCACTAGATATTTAATAAATATGCTCCCTAACTCTCATTTTAAGAGGACGTATTGTGCGCCCTACATATTGAATAGAGCAAATACAACATGTAAACAAATAAATAACATGATTGCAATTGATGTAATCCTTAATTGGATATATTTTAGCATCTACTGTACATTTAAAATCTTTGGCAACACGCATCACGCAGGTGTTGCTTCCACATCTGTAATTACCAAGCACATTAAGCCACGAACCTTGTCTGTTTTTACTACTAAAAAGACTAGGATATACAACATTACCTATAGTGATTCCTCTTCTAGCACCAAAGCCACAACCATCCTTTAAGATCTTTTCAAGAATAGGGTCCGTATATAGCATAGGTAACAAAGATCTAACTATCTTGCAAATCACTGAATATTGAGAACTATAAGTAGTTATAAATCTGATCTGCCTATCAGATCTCCCATGCATTTTATTACACTTATAATTCGGGTGAATAAGATCATTTCTAGATTTAGATGATGCATATTCAAATGCCCTTTTAAGAACATGCCCGTCATATCCTCGCATCTGGAACATTTTGAAAAGATCCCCAGATGCCCTGATAAAGTCTACCTCAGAAGAACAATTGCGGCGCAGCCACAAATATTGACCCCTGGGAATATTAGTGATCAGATGCCGTGGATGCGAAGACCGGGCATGCAAAAGGCAATTCCCAGATATCGGTTTCCTATATATGGTAGTGTTAATTTTCCAAGTCAAGCCATCCCCGTTTAAAGTGAGGTCCAGGAAGGAGATAGTACTATTCTCATGCTGATAAGTAAGCAACAAATTCAAATGATTATCATTAAGATAAGCCATGAAAGAGACCACCTCGTCCCTGTAACCCAACCAAATAAATAACAGGTCATCTATGTATCTTCCATACCACAAAATCCTCCCCCCGAAGGCATTACCATCTCCAAAGATGTGGGTGGACTCCCACCACCCCATATAGAGGTTAGCGAGTGAGGGAGCAAAAGTTGCCCCCATTGCCACCCCACACCTCTGGAGATAGAAAACGCCATCAAAGGAGAAGAAATTGTGGGACAGAAGATACCTAACCACCTGAATCAAAAAATCAACAAGCTCCATAGAATAACGAGAATAGGTCGTAAGATGGAAAAATATAGGCACCTGATAAGCTTATGCTGGAAAAGATTCATGAAGGTCACTTGGGGATTGAGAAATGCAGGAAAAGGGTGAGAGAAGTAATATTTTGGCCAAGAATGAACCAATATATTTCTGACATAGTGTCCTCCTGTTCTACATGTTTGAAGTACCAGGTGAGCAATGCAAGAGAACCATTGCAGCCACATCCAGTTCCTAATAGGCCATATTAAAAGGTCTGTGTTGATTTGTTTACACATAACAACACCGATTTTGTCATCATCACGGATTATTATTCCTTGTATCCAGAAGTATGTGGATTGAGGTCAACAACATCTGAGAATGTGATTCGATGTATGAAGTCAGTCTTTTCTATACATTGTGTACCTCACAAAGTATTTACTGACAATGGCCTACAGTTTGCCAATGTCAGCTTCAGAAAGTTTGCCAAAGTGTGGGATTTCGAATATACTACATCTAGTCCTCATTTTCCACAGTCCAATGGTCTGGTTGAAAAATCTGTTGGAACTGTTAAAAAATTAATGTGAGAAGCTGACGACAGTGGAGGTGACGTCTAGAAAGGGCTGCTAGCATATCGCAGTACACCGCTTGAATGTGGTTACTCGCCTGCACAACTTCTTATGGGACGATGACTGCGTTCCAATCTGCCTATGAAGGAAGATCTACTTGCAACAGGGCAAGTGAACAAGTTAAGCAGTTTAAAGAGAATCAGAAAGAGAGACAAAAAGTATATTTCAACTCAAGAGCTAAACTTCTACCAGAATTGCAAAATGGAAACAAAGTGAGAATCAAACACAAGACCAATACTTGATCAAAGAAGGGTACTATCACTGAACAAGTGCAGCCAAGATCTTACATGATTCAAACAGAGAATGGAGCAATTCTTCAAAGGAATAGAAGAGACATTCTAAAGGAACAAGAGCAAAAGTGTCCCAACATAGACTCTGATGAAGTGCCAAATAGCAACATAGAGGCTGCGTCATATACTGATGTGAAAGTTAGATGGTCTGCATGTCAAAGAAATTGTCCAGAAAGACTGATACAGTCATGTTGAAATGCCTATATCAGATAGCTATGTTATGCAGAATTACATGCTAAAATAGATATATTTGTTTGTATTATTGCATGCTGTTTACAAAACTTTCATTTTCCTAAGAGGGGAAGGTGTAATGATATTTGTATAAGTATTATGTTATATGGCTATGTTGCTTTAAGAAGCTGAGCATGCTCAGTAGTGCATTCATGCTCAGTGATGTCTTGTGACAAAACTATATTAGAACACACAAAGCACAACATTAGTCTTCATTTAGAGATCTATAGAAAATGTAGGAAATATAAAGTGTTAATGTCAAGTACCAGGACCAGTGGGTTATCCAGTAACCTCTGACTTTTTCAGAGGGCCACACGATTCTATCCCCATATCTGTATATAAATGTAATATTATATTTTTCCCTTCTTAAATTTGAGCCCCATTTTTATATTCTTACATAATGACATAATTCACAACCACAAATATGTCCAACTAATGGGAGTCAAAGAGCAAGACAGAGAAAGGGGATGGAGTAGTGAACTAGGTGGTTAATTAGGGAGAAAACTTTGAGCAGGTTAAAAGCTATCCCTCAGTAGCAAACTGCTGCTTCCACTATAAACTGTTTTAATTGTATCAGTTTTTATACAGTGTATATAGAAATCCCATGCTGTTAGCCAATAGCTGACTATGGAAGACCTTCCATATTAAAGTATACTATACGAGAATAAACCAGACTTGTTAAGTAAACTTGCTAAGATACCTTATTGCATTGGAGACCTTACTAGTATTCAAGATGTTAAAAGCCATATTTAAATTCAGGGGATTTTTTTCTTGCCCTCACCTATTGTGCAGTTGATTTGTTCCAGAATATCTCCTCTTAAAGGGATAGTAATGGCAGAATAAAAATGGAGCTTGGACTGATCCTCATATAACGAGGATTATGTAGCTCTGTACTTCAATATTTTATGCTTTGTAGTTCAAGAGTAAATCAATTCTAAAGGACCCCACTCCCGCCCCTTTTAAACTCCGGTATGCCACCTCCCCTCAGATGTGGAATCTGATCCATGGACTGGACAGTACGCATCAAGGGACAATTTTCTTCCACTGAGTATAAGGAAAACCCTGTCCCCATTGACAAACGAAGGCAGGATTTTCCTTATGCTCAATGAAGATTGTCCCTCTCTGCGCTCCATGCATCTGGCTCAGAGGCAGCATGATGGTGAAAAGGAGAGGGGGATCCTTTAGAACTGATTTACAATTGAACTACAAAACACAAACTATTGAAATACAGAGCTGAATGATCCTTGTTATATGAGCATCAATCGGAGCCGCATTTTTATTCTGCCAATACTATCCCTTTAAGTGTAATGAATAAGGTTGACTATGGTAAAAGGATACTTGTTACTGCCATGCTGGAATCCACCTAGTAATCAAGCTCTGGATTCCAGGACACAATAATTTTTCTATTGAAATAAAAAATAAATAACTTTTGTGTTTATTTCAAGATCTTTGCTAATAATATTCACTAATATATTTTATCAATGTTCTTTATAAGTGAAATCCTAGTGGAAAAATGTCCTCCATTCTGTTCAGAAAAGGGCTAGAGTAATTCATGAACTAACCAACTCATAGGGCCAAATAAAAATTCATAAGATTTGTAATAAATGATAGAGAGATCTCCAAATCATTGCTAAGCAATGCTTGTATACCTCTCTGGTGTTTAAGTGGTTAAATGTGGCATTTAAGCCAATGGATTCTTTATCTGCTATCACGTAGTTGGTTTGTCCAAGAATTTCTCCAATTCCTCTTAGTACATCAGTCACCTCGTATTCTATTTTATACATTGATATACTTATGATTTGAGTTTAGAAAGCCATCTCATTAACCTACTTGCTTTTTCAGTTATCATTTTGATGTTTTGTGAGCTATTGTAGCATTAGATCAAAGTCAGTGGGTGACGGGAACTTGGCTTAATCTGTATAATTGACTGTATTTATATCTGGTAAATGGATAAAATGTAATTATACCTCTCTATCTCATTTTGATGAAAGCCCCTGTATACAATATTATAATGTAAAAGCTGCAAATACATTATTTACATTTTTTTAAAGAAGAATGTATAAACAATAGACTTAAAGGCCTGGTTATGCTTTTGCTGCCAACTACCATTAAAGTATATTGCATACATTATGGTTGTGGTGAAAGACTTCCAATTATGTTCATTACTATCCTTTTTTACCAGAACAAATGGTACCTCTAATAAAACAGCTAATGTTTTTTAAAGCCAAAAATAAATCAAAATGTAAGATTTAAGTAGGGGTAATTTTCAGCCAGCTTCTCTTGAACCAATGATGATTTTCTGGTACCTTATATAGATGGTATTATATGATTCCAGCAGAGCAATACACTAATGCATGACAAAAGCAAAGCAATGCACCATTATAGAATGACAAGATGTACTTTACTTATTAGAATATTACACTAAAGATTTAATGTAGAACTTGTTTTCAGTGCCAGAGGGGTGTGCAACACTTTGCAAAGCAATGCATTGTGCACCCAGCTGACACTGAAAGGTTAAAGAACACTAACAATTGCAATGAGATGCTCAGTCCCCTGGTGATAGGTTGTGCACCTCTCTATTGTTTGTGGGGTAACCCATACATTCTTTAGACTGAGCCATCTCTGGGTAAAGTCACTGGAGCATGAAAAAGGTAATTCATCTTCACTGGAGCCTAGAATGTAATTTATGGCCCACACTGATAAGAATATTGTGCTGGTAGAATTAGACCCTTTGGGTGCCACAAAGGTATCCAATGCATTGTGTTGCAATGTGTTAGATGCCTCTCTAGCAGTCAAGGATGTAGCTGTTAAAATTATGTGCATGTGTTTTAAAGTCATGTATTGTGCATTCAGCTTTCATTTTTATTATGCCTGAAGAAGAGACCTAAGGCTCAATTCAATTACCTCCATTTGTTAACCCAAACTAACATTGGTAGTTTTAAGTCACAGTTTGGTACTCTATTACCTGGTCTGTGCCAGACTACCGACCGGTAAAAATTCACAAGGGGTGTTAAATTAGCATCCATTGAAAACAATGAAAAAAGCAGATGAATACATGCAGTGGCTAGTAACACTCATTGGAGACTTCTTTTTGGTGTGAAAAATTAGCACCTGGAAAACCTATGCGTTTAGTCCCTAACACGTGTTAAAAACCACCGATGTGTAATTGAACAGTGTTAAAAAAAAAAAAAAAAAAATACAGGGATGCACAGCTAGGCATCCTTACATTAGTGACCACTGGATATACTGATATGGGGCCCTAAGCCCCAACAAACATGAGCAAACAAAAAAAATGAACCCTTTGAATACCTGTGGGATATGCACCACATTGCAGAGTTTTGCATACCCCTCTGGCACTCAAAGGATTAATTCCCCTAAAGCTAACCATCCCATGGCCCTTTCCCCACAACAGTAGCATTAGACACTTACCTGTAAGTTGGAAGTCCAGTGGGGTCTTCTGCACCCTGGTCTTCCTCTTTACTTTGTCTTTAAGTCTTTCTTCTTTTGCAAAGTTAATTCTGTCTCTATAAAACAAGAATAATACATTAAATCCAATGCCCCATAAGCTCTCTCGGCTGCCACCGGCATAATAAAGCAAAACATGTACCTTTTAGGCCATTGCCCGAGCCAAAGTGAGGTAAATTTGAGCAGAGACTGGCTTTATATGGCCAGTCTCTGTTCAAAATTGTTACCCAGGAACCACATCTCCCAGCCAATCAGATTTTGCTGGAATGGTCACAAATGTGTGTTTTGTCATCCCTCCAGCTATTCAAATAATGGCTAGCTGGAGGAATGACGAAATGAGCATCAGCTAGAAGCTGATTGGCTAGGAGGTGGGGTTACTGCAGAGCACATTCCATGCCCTGTGTAACCCCACATCCCAGCCAATGGCAAACATTTTGAACAGAGACTGGCCATGTAAAAGCCAGTCTCTGCTCAAATTTCCCTCAGTTTCGCTATGGGTCATAGGTTAGTGTTAGGGCTAGTATTTTTTTAACTTTATTGTTAGGTGTAGTGTAGAGCCCAGGTGGTATTATTAGGGTTAGTGTTTGGGAGTGTGGTTTTTAGCACATGCTCAATGTTTGACACTATGTCAAACATTGAGCGTTAGCTAGTTTTCTTTGATGTTCCCATTATTCACACAATTTAGAGTGTGTTGTGGGAACAAACAGCTGCATTGAACGTTGGGCCTTAAGTCATGTTCTAGCACCCAACGCCAGTCGACAAAGAAAGCAGAGCATTAAACAGGTCATCGGCATAGAAAGGGTGATATCAGAATCTACATCAAAAGGGCAAGATTCTGATATCACAGGCTTAAGTGTCTCACATTTGAATTCTTAATGGGATAGTAATGTCCCCAAAAAATATTTAGCATTTTGTAGAGATTAAAAAATTTAATTAAATGAAAAAAATGTATCTCTCAAACCGCTATGGTTTGAGAGATATCTGCATTCAAAGTTTGATGTTTCCTGCTGTCAGCTGTAAAGCTGTCAGCAGGAGATCCGTGTCGGCCGACACGGAGGCTCTGCAGCAGAGCCGCAAAAACATTTTTTATATTACTTAATTGGAATGGTCTACAACGTGTGCTTGCAAACCAGGCACACTTGGTAGACTATTCTAATTAAGTAATTCTTTTACAACTGACAGCAGGAAACATCAAAGTTAGAATGCAGATATCTCTCAAACCATAGTGGCTTGAAAGATACGGTTTTTTGCATTCAATTAGACTTTTTAATCTCTAGAAAATGCGAAATATTTTTTGAGGACATTACTATCCCTTTAACCTTGAAAGGAGTAGTGTGTTAGTCTAACCTTATACAAGGAGTCTTTCAGGGTCCGTGCATTAAATCTTGCAACTCTTACACACAGTAAGTGTAGGAATCACACATCCAACCACTGCTGGTGCTTACATGCTTATATATTAACACTTTGAGAGCTAGAGGGGTATACTTGCTTTGGCACCACTCTCTCTCTCAAAGGGTTATCACATGGATGTAAGAACAAGCAGTGGTTGTATGTGTGATTACTATATGCCCTGTGTGTGAGAGTTGCAAGATGAAATGCAAGGACCCAAAAAGGCTCCTTTTATAAGATTAGACTAACACACAACTTTGAGTGTGCAGCGTGTAGGTTTTTATTTTCAAGGTTAAGTATTAAAATGTGCGATGCTTAAGCCCACAATATCAGAATCTTGCCCTTTTGCCCTTTTGCGGGAGAGATTCTGATATCGCCCTTTCCATGCTGGTGACATGTTCAATGCACCATTTTCTTTGTCGCCCAATAGTGGCTGACATTTCAAAAGGATACCCTTTATGTGTGCTATAGAGAGAGGCATATGTATAAAGCCAAAAGCTGAGGAATATTGGGGAGAAAACTAAGTGGCATCTATGTGAAAACAACATATTAAATGTAATTTTTCCAGGGTATAGACATTGTTGTATATTTAACTGTAAAAGTTACCCAACTGGACTATAGAGAGAGTTGTAATGATCCAAACAAACAATAAATAAGACAATCCAATGTACCAATGTTTATTCATTTGTGATTTTCATCCTAGTCATAACGGGATGATCACCAGGTGCCATTTTATTCCACATGGTGGAATCAAATGCATTTGATTCCACCATCAAGAAAATACTTCATTACAGAAGAATGTTTTTTTAGAAAACAACCCTTATATTCAAACTTGATGATAAAATGAGTAAAAGTATTCTATAATTACAGTTTTCTTATGAAACAGACTGTTTCCCCATTCTGTTAGTAGAATCTGACCCTTTGGGTGCCACAGAAGTGTCCAATGCAGTCAAGGGGTTGAATGTTAAAATGATGTGAATGAGTTTTAAAATCATGTATTGTGCATTCAGCCTTCATTCTTATTATGTCTGAAGAAGAGACCTAGTTGTCTTGAAACTTGCATCCAAAGCCTCTCAGTTAGCCAATAAAGGATTTTTTTTACTCTGCTAGTCTCTCTGTATCACATAATATCAAGGGCAAATGTTGAAAATTTAAAGGAAAGCATGTGGGAAAGGGTCAATACTGTTTTCTAAAATATCACTAACCTTGGGCTGAGTTATTTTCCTTTCCCTGTGACCCTTTTTATAGGCACATTTTAAAGTCATCACTTTCAAATCAAGAAAGCATTTTGTCTTGATTTATCTACCATGTGCCTGATACATTGCATAGTGGTAAAATATAATGGTAACACAAGAGATAATAAAAATATAGAAAGAAGCTGAATTTCAACTTCACCTCTACTTCTGCTCTGTACCATGTGTAATATTGGGTCACACATAGTTCATGTATATAATGTTTCTGCTAGTCTTGTCACGTTTAAGGCAATAGCTAATCTTAATTTCCTCCATAGTTGGACACAAATGCATGGGTATATCAGAAATTACATAAACTAAACATCAGAATAAAGAAAAGTGGAGAAACCTAAGGATAACAAATTCTGGAACAAACTAATTGCCATTAAATGCATTAACATAGTAACATAGTAAATTATGTTGAAAAAAGACACAAGTCCATCAAGTTCAACCTTTGCCTCATAACCCAGAGACATGGGTGAGTAGCATTAGTGGACTCTCTAGCTTTCATGGAGTTGCAAGCCCCATTGAAATCAATTGGAAATTTGTGAATTTCTATGTGCCCCTCATGATGGTGTTGGTTTACTCCAGAATTGCTTTGATTCATCTTAAAGGGATAGTAATGGTTAATTTTAAGTTGATTTTATATTGTAGACATTAAAAAAAGGTTAACATCTATGTAAGTCTTATCTCTCAAATCTTTTTGGTTTGAGAGATATAACTTGCTAAAGTTAACTTTTCCTGGCTGTTTCACTCAAACCTGCCATCTAGCTGACAGCTGCAGATTCCAGTCATTTGACCAGACAGAGGCTCTTCAGAGGAGCTGAAATCATGCTATTTAGAAATAAATACTTCATTGGAACAGTCTACAAAGCGTGCTTGCAAACCAAGCACACTTTGTCGACCGTTCTAAATTAAGTATTTGTCTTTAGATATTGTTATATTGACGCTGCTGAAGAGCTGCATCTGGTCAAGCGACCAGAATCTGCTTCTGGCAGCTTTACAGCTCATCAAGCAGAAAGGGGAGGGACCAGAGAACTTTATTTCCCTATATCTCTCAAACCATAACGGTTTGAGAGATATGAATAAGTGCATGCACTCTCTTTTAATTGTATCTACCATATAGTTAATACTTTTTTTTTGACATTACTATTCCTTTAAACCTTTGAATGCCACAGGGGTGTGCATCATATTGTAAAGCAATATTTGTGCATACCTCTGATACTCATAGGGTTAATACATCAGCCTCAATGAGGTCTTGTCTCACTATACAGAATAGATAAATCATCTTTTGTGAGAACATGCAAGGTACTACATAATCAAGGATATATATATATTTATATGATGTTTTGTCTAGCGAAGATCACATAATCAATGGAATTATAAGAAATAATTTTGGTGTGTAAACTCTAGATCTCTCTTGCATTAAAACTATTCAAAGCTCCATTCATATCAATGTAAATGTTATTATTAATATGTCCATTATAGTGCAGTTGATTTAATCCAGATTTGTTGTTATCTTTCTGCATACTGCTCAGAGTTGCTTCCTTCCTTTCTTCCTTACTTATTTCCTCCCTTCCTGCCTTCTGTCCTTCCTCTTCTTTATTTATTTGTTTCACATCATCATGATTATATATTGTTTTTGCACCTGCAGATCATTACGAGCAGCATAGGAAATGTGCACATTATTAATCATCCACAAGAGCTCAGGATCACTCCCCTTTGCTTTTATACGTAAGGCCAAAAAAAATCAAGTGCAACATAGGGGAAAAATAAAAATTTCCTAAAATGTTAATGGTTTTTCAAACTCTTGAATGAGAAAGATGTTTTGCTACTCAGTGTGTTGGATGGATACTTAGCTACAGTTCAATAGGTTATTTTTTTTTTTTAATTTGTCCTCAGTGGTGCAGTTGGTTTACTACATAGTGCACTGGAGACATATCCAACACTAGATGGGGATTAAACCCATGTTTTCTTTGAATCATATGCATGCACATCACTTTAATGCATAGCAGTTCAAAATATCTTCTCTTTTTAGTAAGTGTAAAAATAATACATTTAGGGTGCTAACCTCTACTACAGTTACAACATTTGAATACAAGGGACTGGCACAAAGTAAAATTTTTCCCTATGGGTAGCATTCCAGGAAGGATAATTTAGGCATAAGTTATGCCTGCTGATGTAATTGGACTTCGGTTTCTGGCACTGACATGAACACTTACCCCCATTCATCATCACATACTTATGCATGCCATCACACACACATACACTCAAAAACATGTGTACAAACAACACATTCACACTGAGAGCATCGCCATGGGAAGATGTAGGTGGAAATTACAGGAAATCTCATGGGAAGTTATACAAAGCTATTCTGCCTATTTCTTCCAGCAATGGATTTTTGGCCCATCCATAATGAATCTATACTTGTTGTAAATATGTTGCCCATCCCTTCTAAACCTCTTTTTAAATATAAAAATAAGTTAACACTCTAACTACCCACTTCTTAAGTAACAGAAAATGTTTCTCTAAAGGTTAATGCCATTAAATAATCACACTTTATATTATTTAAACTTTGTTTGGTAAATTGAGGCACAGTATTAAAGAAACATTGAAAATTAACACATTTATATGAGCTCATAACATTAAAAGAAATGGCTGCTGTGAAAAGCAATGGGTATTCTAGATCTAAAAATAAAGTGTTCTGCCTGCTCACCAAAGTATACAGTAGCTCTAAAATGCCTTTTTAACATATCTGATGCATACTATTTAACATGTCCTGTTGCAGACAGCAATGCATATCGCTGCAATTAGTGCCTGAATGACTTATTTCATTTAGTTCTGGTAATCTATAAGTTACGTCAGTTCTTCATCTGTAGAATAAATCATGATCATGTTTATTACTTTCAGACAGATTAGGTATGCATGAAGTTAATCACTGTTAATTGGAAGATGGCATGAGATTTCACCTATTGTTCAATGTCCCACATCTTTAAGAGGTTAGAATTACTGGATTATTTTCACACAATTCTATAAAATTGGCAGTATTTAAAGAACTGTATAATGTGTTTTGTACATACATAGGAAGCAGAGAGGGAAAATGAAGTATTGAATAAAAGAATGAAAATTGGTATTTGGCTTCTTTACAATGTGATAAATTTAATCTTCAGTAAAACAGCAAAGACTCAGGATACTTTAATGAGATTCTCCAAACCTATTTCAGAAGTCTGACTGGGACATATTCAGCTTTTCAACCCTTAGACTCCGTTTTCCGTTTGGGGAGAGAAACATATAGCTTTTCAAACTATGAAACACACTGATAATGAAAAAAATTTATGTGAGTGTTCATAGCTGTAGGAGGGGTAGTTAAGAGTATCTCTTTATGGATAAGCTGAGGCTGAATTGGAAATTCTGAAAAAAAAATTTATCATTGTCTTTTGTAATGCTAGCTTGACACTGCTGATGTTTTCAACCCTGTTCAAAATTCTCTCAATTATATTTAATAAGTTGACTTCCTTTCTTTAATTAAATCTCAGCAGAAATGTTTCATGTGAATCTATGCCAAAATAATTTTATATAATCCCCTTGTCTAATCATTTACCATTCAGAGGTGTTGAAATGGTGATTTGATATACCCTTGTGAAGGAGATATTTTATCTATCACTTGTTAGCTTGATGGATGAGACAGGGTTTGTATACAATGAAGATGTATCTTTAAAAAAATAGCTTGAATCATAAAACCTATCCAGGCGAAAGGTAGATGCATATGATAGACACATATAAAAATAGTCATTGGCTATAAATCACATCAAATAAATCCTTCATAGGACTTAAAAGTGTTTCGTAAATGCAACAAGATTTAATGATCTTATAAGGGCATATTTACAGGATCACAACCCCAAAGCAGGCAAAGGCAAACTCAATATTTCCAGTTTTTGTTGGACTACAACTTCCATAATTCTCATAACTGTAACCTGGCTGAACTTTTAACCTAAAGCTCTGAAATAATGCAAGTTTTTACTGTAAGAAGTAGAACTTTACCATTGTTTTGTTCAGCACAGAAAAATAACAATTATATACATTTTTGTTTAATAATGTGTTTTCTAACCCTTAACCCTACCAGGGGTCTGTTTAGTAAATGTCATTATTGCATCAATATGGAGAAAAAAGACGTCTTGACACTTTCCCTGTGGAGAATCAATAGATGCCTATTAATTAAAAATAAAAAATCACATTGTTTTGATGATTTGTCTAATATAAACTGTTTCAATTAATTTAAAGGGACTTACCAACTTTCCATGTCATCATTCCAGTAGGAGATTACATCTTGAATGGATTTGCATAATTATACCTCCTTATAAATTAATTCCACCTTCTGGTGGAAACTGAGATGTGAAAGCCTATGAAGAGATTTTCTGGATATGTATATAATTAATTAAATAAACTGAGACCAAGTCAGAGAACAAAGCTGAAATTAGATTTCCCAACTTTGAAATCAAAATTCTCAAAAATTATTACCCTGTTTGGGACACAAATAGGAAGTTATAGGCAGTTTAAACATATACATCTAATGAGACTAAAAGCTGTGTAGGTAATGGTTCCACTTTAACATAGATATAAATCACATAACTTAAAAAGCTCCCACCAGCAAGTAGACATCTCCAGCATTCATGCTTTAAAACTACCACTGGCAACTTTGACAGATAACTGGGTGCTGCTAGTCCTGAACTTTTTGCCAAGTCTGCTTCTTTTGGAATAGACTTAGAAAATCATATTTGCCCATTAAGATTAAGCACCATATGCAGAAAGGTTACCAATCCTTATGTAAATCAACAACACCAGAGAAGACAAGTACAGAATTGTAAATTCTCCAGTGATATCTATGGGGCATCTAACTATTTGAATGCTAGGGAAGTCACCAACAGATAGAGAACCAATGTGTAGGAGACCTCTTTATCATTCAATGGGTTAAAATCCCCACTGAAATCAATTAGATTTTTTATGTGTACCCTTCGATACAGATACTTTTCCCAAGAATACTGCATCCTGCTGTACAGTTAAGGTCTCTTCATCCTGGTATTAAAATATGCTTCACTTCATTGATTTAGTTTAATTGGGATTTTAGTCAAAATGTTACCTTCTTAATGTAATCCTTATGGAGTGCTAAATAGGGATTGACAAAAGTGTTTGCCCAAAAAGATAAGGAGATAAATGCCTAGCTCATTGCATTGAAATCAATGGAAATACTTAATGTCTTCCCACCTGGGGAAAGATGCAGTTGAACAAAGAGTGTGTTTTTTTGTTTTTGTTGATAGTGATAGGGAACAGTTCATTTGAAATCAAACAAAAAAAATTGATAGGTGACAGTGACAGGGACCCTGATGTGAGCTGTGTCTGAGGCTGACTGATAATAGATGAGGTATAGTATTTTGTAGATGGAAAGATATCACACACAATCAGTTCAATTGTGAACTGTAAAAACTCAACACACCTCCACACCTCCTCTAGTCATGTTGTTAAAGCAATCAAGTTACAGGGTTCTTTTGCCAACCCACACTTACTGAGTTCTTGGGAAGGAGTCAAAAACTTTACAGGCAGTGGACATGCTGCCTTGTTGAAAACCGAGGATTTAGAGAACTGGTGTCATGTGTATCTTCTCTCTGGCACATATCAAGCTTCAGTTATTTTTCCAGGATGGCTGTGCCAAACTTATACAAGCAGGTGGTTATTGTGGTGCGCAAAGGGCTGGAATGCTCTTATGGCAAGAAAATCCACCTGACAATAGATATTTGGACAAGTAAGAAGAGCACAGTCTATACGACTGTCACTACTCACTGGGTTTCCCTCCCACCACCACTGGGCGACCTAATTTACAGGATCACATGACAGCCAGTAATCTTGTCTCTTATTCTGGCAGTATGATTAAAAGGTGGCAGCAGGATAGCCCATACCTTCAGCATGCCACCTGGTGCATGTAGAGTTTTGAGAGACAGTCACGCAAAGCTATAGATGTATTTAGTAAACTATAGCAGGTGATGGAAGAATGGCTTATGCCCAACTCCTTGAAAGCTTTGAAAGCTGGTTTTGTGTCCCCTTGTAATGGCTCCAACATAGTAGCTACCATGAGAATGGGTGATATGGTTAGTGTACCCTGCTTTACTCATGTCCTAAATTTGTGACTGGATTCTTGGCAGAATCTGAAACTCTCACAGAGATGCTGAATATTGCCTGAGAAATCTGTGGCCATTTTAGCTGCTTCTAAAGTGCACTAAATGCATTATATTTCATAAAAGAGTGTAACAATATGCCCCATCACCAACTGGAAATGGAGGCCCATACCTGGTTGAATTCTACTTTTTACCTGCTAGAGTGTTTGGACAAGAGGAATAAGGCCATTAATCAGTACAAAATGCAAAAACTTGGATGCTTTGGAGGAGCCTCTTTGTCACCTGGATAATGACAATTATCACAAGATGAATGTGAGCTGCTGAAATCGTTTGGGGAGGCATCCATGCTGATTAGTAGCATAGAGGCAGAAATTAACAAAATTCTTCCACTCATTTATTTATCGCAGAAAAAACTGAGGAGCATGGCTGAAGAATCGTAACATAATGACAACAAAGACATGCACCAGCTGGTCAAGGACATGTTAGCATGTTTGTAGATCCTCACATAGTATTTGTTAAAAGCAATGAGGAATCCTTTCTTCAAAACTGTGCTGGACCCCCACTTTAAAAACAAAATGTCAGTATTTCTGCCAAAGCACAACAAATAGTAATTATCAGCAATATCTCTCTAAGAAATTGGATTCTGTCAAGGAATATAAAGATATGCTTATAGATTGAGTGCAGGGTTGCATTGTGTAGGATGAGAAAGTTGGGGTTTAAAAATACTGCCAGAAAGCTTAATGAAAAGCTCAAATAGAAGAAAAATGGCATTTCCTGACTAGAGGGTAATTTCCTGCGAAAAGTGCAATTTTCCTGCTTTTTTCACCTAGCTCATTGTATTGAAATCAATTGGAAGACTGAAATTCTACCCACCACATGGCAAGTTTCCCTTTGTTTCCACAGGCAGCCTATAAAAGGGGTAATACGTTCCCACAGCATGCCATTCTGTGTTTGTGAGAGAAACAGAGAGCATCTCATCTTTGAGGTAGAGAAGATAGGCAAATAAAGTGGAGCTGAAGCTTAGTTTAGGGAGTCTCTTAGGCAGGACATTTGTTTTCTTTATTAGGGGAGTTTGGGAGCACTCTGGGAGAGAAGGAGGGAGAAATACCCCAAAATTTGGCTTGACTGATTGGCAAGACACAAGCAGCCTTGATCCAAGCTCTTTGCTGAACTATGTGTTGGACGGTTGGGGGTGTGAGAAGGGAGCAAAGTAGGTTGACCCAAAATGCCCCAGAATTCTTTCTGACTGATTTGATTTGAAAAACCCAGGCAGCTGTGGTCTAATTGCTTGCTGATCTATCTGTTATTAACCCTGCGTTTGATGTATCTGAGTGGTGTGAGTGAGAAGGGAGCAAAGAAGGTTGACCCCAAATATCCAACTATCACAGTGCCCGTGATCTTTTTCTGTCACTCTCCCTTGTGATGCACTCCTATTGGCTGAGCCTGTTTGGCCCGCCCCTTGTGACCTTTTTATGCCTGGCCATTGGCACCTGTCAGGTGCCCTTTCTTGGTGTTCCGGAGCCAGTGTTGCTGTTGCTGTGTTCCAGTGTTCCTGATTCTTGTGTACCGATTTGGCCTGTTTTGACTACGCTCCTGAGTTCCTGCTCCGTGATCTGACCTGGCTTGGCTGACGTTCCTGCTTGTGACCTGATCTGGCTTGTCTGAGAATCCTGCTCCGTGATCCGACCCGGCCCAGCTGACGTTCCTGCTTGTGACTGATCTGGCTTGTCTGAGAACCCTGCTCCGTGATCTGACCCGGCCTGGCTGACTTCCTGCTCTGTGACCTGAACCGGCTTGCTACTGACCCTGCCATCGTTCCTGCTTCCTGCTGCTTTGTGTAGCCGAGGCGACATTCTGACTTCCGCTGTGCTTGTGGCAGGGCTGATCGTGGATTGCCTCCATTAACACTTGCAGAGGCATGTCTCAATTGCTGAGTCTCCATTAACACTTGCAGAGCTGTGCTTCCATTGCTGAGTCTCCCTTAGCACTTGCAGAGCGGTGCCCACGTTTGTTGAGCCTCCGGTTGTACTTGCAGAGCTGTGTGTCCGTTCCTTGAGCTTTCATTTACACTTGCAGAGCTGCTGTCTCCATTATCCGAGCCTCCTTTAACACTTGCAGAGCCGTTGCTGATCATCCACAACATCTGCTGAGCCGGCCACATTGAAAGCCTTGTCTAGGCAGCAGCTCATCTTGTCATATTGCAGTGTAGGCGCTGGAGGCGCTATTAGCTCTAGCTCATTCAGTGTTAACTTTCCGTTACACGCCTGGTGGGGCTATTGGCTCAAGCTCTTGCACTACAGTTTGTCTCCGTTATTACGCCTGTGGGGGCTACTGGCTCAAGCTCTTGCAGTGTAGTTGTCTCCGTTATTACACCTGTGGGGGCTATTGGCTCAAGCTCTTGCAGTGTAATCTATCTCCGTTACTACGCCCATAGGGGCTATTGGCTGAAACTACTCTGCAGTATATTGGCCTCTGTTCCTGTTCTGCCTAAGCAGCTATCTAAGCCTTATGGACTTAAGGTGTTGTATCATCTAACACCACTTGCTGCCTCATTACCACCTTGGGCGTGCCAAACACCACAACAGAGACTAATTGATGACTTGTACTTAACCATTGAGTACCTTTGCTATTCTGTGCCTGTCCTGTGACAGTATATATTGTAACGGTTTTGTAAGACACTCAGACCAGAGATTAGAATAAAACACAGTTTTATTGAGAGAAACAAGGAACACTGCCCACTATGGGCTAACATAGGTAATGACACGTAAATGGATATAGATAATGGATGCCTTCGCAGGCACAGTATGGATTAGGAGCAATACTGTCATATACAAAGAAACAGTAGTGGCAAAAGGGTTAAAGTCCACTGTAAGTAATCAGTCTCTGTTGTGGTGAGTTAGACAACGCCCAGTAGATGGTAAGAGCAGCAAGAGACTGTGGTGCGAGGTGGGAAGCACCTTAGCAGTGAGGCAGAGCTGAAACACACCAAGGACAGGCGATAAGCGAGATACCCAACACTACTGCAAGAGCTGAATGGAATCCATGCCAAAAGCACCCTTCCGGTGCGGTAACGGAGTCACACACACTGCGAGAGCTAAATGGGACCAGAGTCAATAACACCCTTCCGGTGAGGTAACGGAGTCACAAACACTGCAAGAGCTGAATGGGACCAGAGCCAATAGCACCATTCTGGTGCGGTAATGGAGTCCCAAATACTGCAAGAGCTGAATGGAACCTGAGCCAATAGCACTCTACCGGTGCGGTAACGGAGTCACAAACACTGCAAGAGCTGAATGGAATCGCTCAATAGCACCACACGGTGCGACAACTGCTATACTGTGCAAGTAAGGTGTAAGGCGGAAGCACAGTTAACGGAGGCCACGGAGGCCACAAATGTTGCCTATAGAGGGCGATCTTTCTTCATTATTTTTTTAATAAAACTGTGTTTTATTCTAACCTGCTGGTCTGAGTGTCTTGAAAACCCGTTACACCAACATTCTGTCTAACTGATTTGATTTAAAAGACACAGGCAGCTGGGTCTAATTTTCTTTCTAATCATTTTTGCTATTATCTCTTTGCTGGAGTGTCTGGGGTGGGGGGGTGAAAGGTCCCGTTGTGTTCCCACAAAAAAATCTTCAAAAACCACATGGTTGTCCGCTTTTTCACAGTAAAATCCATTATAAATACAGTGATTAAAATCATCTCCGTTTTTGCCTATTGACAAAAATTCTTTGCTACTTTTTCAATGGCTAGAGAGTTTTTTACCCTTTATTAACATATTTTTTGCCTTTTCGCTATAAAAACATGCCATTTTCCAGGAAGTGGAACACAATACAAGCATCTACAGAGTGAGAGATAGGTGCTGTCCTGCTGTGTGCTAATAGCAAAAGTGAGGCAGGAGAGGCTCATAGTGACTGTTATCACTATTGGCAAGTTTAAGAATAATAAAAGGAAGAGCTGGAAGGACCCTTATGTGTCCAGTCTGAGGAGGAAGAGGAAGTGACCACTACTAGCATTGAAGTCTGCATGCCCTAGTTCCCCAGACCCAATGCTGGTCAGTCCCCCTAAATCACCCTTAGAGATCTTGGGGAAATTTATTTCATGGGAGGAAGAAGAGGGTAGGAGTGTGAGCAAGACAGGTCGGCTACCTGTGCCTGCTGCCAGTGCTGTGCCTGATGCTAGTGCTGCCCCTGCTGCCACCAGTGCAGTGCTGTGCCAGTGGGTCTTGTAATTCTCAAGAGAGGGGAAGGAGAAGATGATGCCAAGTGTGACAACAGGGGACTCTAAGTCATAGTTACCATCCCCAAGCTGTCCCACCACTACGACTAATAAGGTGCAGCTGCTCGTACAGAGTGTTAGGAGTGGATGGGTTGATCATCATATTAATAGTGAGGAGGGAGACTCAGCCGGGTCAGGGAGTGAAATTGATGTGTTTGGTGTTAGTAGTAGTAACAGTGATGGTGAAGCAGCTAGTGGGACTAGTGTTAGGGGAGTGGTAGAGGAAGCAATGCAGAGTGTCAAAACTAGCAGTCATGGGAGCCCACACCATTCCCCTAAACCCAGTAGTCCCCTTACCCTCTCTGCATTGTCCAGGTGGAACATAATCCCGAAGAAGGCAGAATTGTTGCCTAGCAGCAATAATACCACCACCCCCACCAGGAGCATAGATAATCTGCCTTGGCCAGCTGTTAGTGCTGCCAGTCTACCATATTCATTAGGGGACCTTCTTTCACATTTCTAATCACATCCTACAACCAGTGAGAGAGCAGCAGCAGCAGCACGGAGGGACTGGTGGTCGTGGTGATGATAGTAGAGAAGATGGGGTAGAAGAGACATTTATAGCCTTTTTAGCCCAAGAAGGGGGGAATGGGAGTCAGGGATGGGCATTACCACCACTACCAGCAGTAAGCTTTTGGAATTTGTGGAATTTGCAATTGCTCTAATTTCTGTTTTTTTTCTGCATTGCAAGGGCAGCAGGATGCTGAGGAGCAGGCTAGTGTGCCATAGACCATCGTGGACACAGTTGGAATGGGGTCAACAAGTGATGTGGTACTAGGACAGGCTCCACTTGCCAGCAGCACCAATACTCCTGGTCCTAGTTGCAGTGCTGATTTAGAGGCAGTTGAAACAACAGCAGAAACATCATCCTCTGTCCCAGCCAGTGAAGGAGAATGTGGAGGAGAAGAAGAAAGAGGCTATTCTTCTTTACCTTTCATGGGTGTGAGACTATTTTTCTCTTGGAGCAGGCACAGTGCAGTCATCAACAATGGCACTGTGCACAATTTGTGACAAGACAGTGAAAAGGGGAAAGGAGGGCACACCTTGGCACAACCACCCTGACAGCACACAGGAATTACAAACACTGTGACATTTATGTTAAACATGTTAAAGTCAATCACCCACCACAGAGATCAGGAACCTCTGTTGCTGTACCCCCTGACACTCCCCAATGGTGACAAGCGGTGAGGAGGAGATCAAAAAGGTAGAAGAATAGAGAAACCCAGCCAGAGGATGAAAGTTCAACGAAGAGCAAAACAACTGGCTCACCATCACCTTCTTGCTCTAGGGTAACTGCATCTTCTACCAATCTACCTCCTTCATCATTACCTCCCCCACCAAATGATAGCCATTCTGTAGATGTCAGGATGAGGCAGTTTATGTCCACCCATTGCACACTGTTTGGTGCACTTACCACACATGGAAGTGTGGTGGAGGAGAATCGCAAGCAGGGCATCCAGTGGCATCTGAGGAGATTCCATCCTGCAGAATATGCTAAGATGGTGGTAGGGAGAATTCGTCATTACTATTAAACTGTCTGCAAATTGTCATGTGTCCTTAGCAGTCCTAACCTTATTTACACCGTACACATTGCAGTTAATGATGTGAGATGCACAGTTCCAGCTCTCAAGGGAAACATTTCTATTCTCAACACTCCCATGATTTTGGAAGAGGGGCAGGTGGAGAAACATTATTGGCCAACATCTTCTTTTCTCCTCCCAGGGAGGATGCAGTACTGTCAAGGTCCCACCACAACCATATGCAATACCAGTACTATAAAAAAATGAAAGAAGAACACTGAAGATGACAATGAGTCACATTCTAGTGTTGATGATGGCATAATGAAGGAAGGTGTAGCAGGTCAACTAACTCCTTCATCTGACAGTAAGACAAACAAGCACAAAAACACTTGTCCTCAAAGTAGTAGCAAACTTTGTAAAAGGAAAAATAAGTTGTTTGACACCTCTAAAATCTCAGAAGAATATAAGTGTAGTGGGCAAGAAGTGGAGCGAAATGCTGAGAATGGCCTAATGATGAGGATGATGATGTAGATCAAGAATAAATCCCTCCAGCATCCTCCCTTTCTTCAGATACAGATGAAGTTGAGAGAGTGAGCGATATGGTGACCTGGCCAGAAAGTTAGCTGAAAGGAGGATGCTCAATCTTCCACACACAAAGGAGCACTGTGCCTGTCTACAAACTGTTTGAGAAAACCATTGGAAACGTTGACCCTGTACAAGCAAAAATGCCTAAAAATACACATCCTCATGGTCATCATCAGCATCATCCCCACTTCCAAGTCCAAGCTCCACTCAACCAACCAGCAACAAAAACAACACAGATTATTAACATCCACAGCCTTAGCTAAGATGAGTCCATCTAAAGGTGCTAGAATTACTGCAATTTTGACACCTAGAAGGAGTAGAATTGCATCAAGATCTAGCCCCAGTAGTAGCAGCAGCCCCTCAGGAAACTTGCAGTCCATGAAGTCCACAGTATGGAGATACTTCACTCAGGATCCAAAAGTTAAGCATGTTGCTCCCTGTTGTCTGTGCAAAAAGCATGTGTGCAGGGGAAAACAGGCTCACACATAGGCACCTCCTCTATGAGATCCCACCTGAAACACAACCACAGGTCTGACTGGCAGACACACTCTCAACAGGTCCAAGGTGCTACAACTAGCAGCAGCAGAAACACTCTTGATATGTCAGAGAGTGTTCCACTGCATTCTAAATAACTCCTATGGCTCCTGCTGCAAAGGAATATAAAGACTGGGTTTGCTGTAGGAGATGGCAAGAGTCATAGACTGCTCACACATGCTGCCTCCACCTCTTCCACCTCCTCTAGTCATGTTGCTAAAGGGATAGTAATGTTTCACAAAAACAGCAGCTCCAATTAAACTTCATAGTATTTTAGCCATATAGAGTGTTATTTCAATACTGTCAGAGTTGTAATTCAAGAGTAATTGAATGATAAAGTTCCCCCCTCCCGCCACCTTTTACCTAGTGTAAGCCACCTCCCCTCAGATGTGGAATCTGGTCCACAGACCAGACAGCTCACAGCAAGTGGCATTCTCCTTACTGTGAAAGCGATGAAAGACCTGCCCCCATTGACAGGTTTTTCCCTTATGTTAATTGATGATTGTCCCTCTTTGCAATCCACATGGACACCACCCTGCTGCTCTGAGCTGAGCAGTGTTACAGCATTAAAAGGGGCAGGAGGGGGATACTTTATCATTCAATTACTCTTGAACTACAACTCTGACAGTACTGAAATAACACCTCCATGGCCCAAATACTATGAAAATTAATTGGAGCTGCTTTTATTATGAAATATTACTATCCCTTTAAAGCAATAAAGTTAGATGGTTCTTCTAACATGTACTGCCAATGCACACTTACTGAGTTCCTGGGAAGGAGTAAAAAACTTCATAAAACAATCCCATATTACACCTGTGGAATGGCAACTTCACCAAGATGTTGGCAGTGGACATGCTGCTTTATTCTTTTGTAGAAACTGGGGTTTTAAAGAACTGATGTCATGGGGAGCTTCTCACTGGCATATCCCAAGCCACAGATATTTTTCCAGGACTGCTGTGCCAGAATTGTACAAGCAGATGGTTAGTGTGGTGGGCATAAGGTTGGAAAGAAAATCCCCCTCACATTAGATATATGGATATATTACAGCATCAGATGACAGCCAGTAATCGTGTCTCTTGTTCTGGAAGTGTGATTAAAATGCAGCAGCAGGATAGCCCATACCATCGGTATGCCACCTTGTGCATGTAGAGTTTTGAGAGAGTACCACAAAGCCGTAGATGTTTTAAGTAAACTAGAGCAGGTGATAGACGAATGGCTTGTACCTTGCTCCTTACAAGCTGGTTTTGTATCCGCTGATAATAGCTCCAACATCATAGCTGTCTTGAGAATAGGTGATAGGGTGCATGTGTCCTGCTTTACCCATGTGCTACATTTAGATTTAACAGATTCCAGACAGAATCCAAAATCCTCAGAAAGATGCTGAATATCATGTGCAAAATCTGCACCCATTTTACCCACTCCTACAGTGTACATTGTGTTTCCATACAAGAGCGTAAAAACCTGCCCCATCACCAGCTGAAAATGGAGGTCCCTACGAGGTGGAATACCCTGCTGTACATGCTAGAGGCTTTTTACAAGCAATAAAAGGCCATTAGTGAGTATACCATGTAAAACTGGAAGGCCATACACAAGCCCTGTTAAAAATAGTTTTGTAGGACATAGGTTTGTCAAACATAAGCCCTGTTAAAAATTGCTTTGTAGGACATAGGCATTTCTAACACAAGCCCTGTAAAACATGGTTTTACAGGATATAAGCTTGTCAACTAAAAGCCTTATTAAAATTATTTTGCAGGACTCAGGCTAGCCAAACACGAGCCCTGTTAGAAGTTGTTTTGCATGATTTAGGCTTGTCAGATCCAAGTCCAGATAAAAATGTTTGCTGTACTTATTCTTGTCATTGCCAAACACAAGACTTGAGAAAAATTAGTTTGTAGGCCTCGGGCTTGCAAGACCTGAGCCAAAATAAAGTGTATCCTCCTGGTTTAGTGCCTGTAATGCATGATGGATGTTGAGTGTTGGCAAATGCCTCTGGTGATATTCCGGCATTTGCCACTATTGTAATTGCTGCTGCTAAGTGCTCCAAACAGCAGGAGGATTAGACTGATCCAAGGTACTAGGATCATCAACAGTGATATGGGACAGGTGATGGTACGATTATCGTTACACTTGCCACAGGTGTATCAAGTTTGCCAGTAATTCTTTTTATATAAATTTTGTGTGTGTGTGTGTGTGTGTGTGTGTGTGTGTGTGTGTGTGTGTAGGGAAATATTATGAAATAGGGGAAGGACTGGGAACAACTGAAACATCTGCTTTCATAGGCACAACTGCAACCAAACTCCTTGATGCAAAACCATCCCCCAAGGAATCAAATACTGCTGTCACTATGGCCTTTGTCCACTCCGCTAAAGACACGTGAAAACAAGAAGACATTAAAAATTATTAATCCTCCCTTCTATCAGCTTAGCATTTTCTGTGGGATGGAATGTCCACAGATGCTCCTTGATACCTTTCATCTGACTACTCTCAGCTACATTGCCATGTCTGGTCAGTGAACCACACCATGTTTAATGGGTGGACATGAACTACACATTCTCACATCCACAGAATCACTTTCAGCTGGTGTGGGAGGTAACGCTGGCAAAGGTGCAATGCCAGAGGAGTAGGTAGAGGATTCTGAGGGTGCCGGGGGTGGGGAAGATTGGTAGGTCTTCTCGTGCACGCACCCTAGAAAAAGAAGATGATGATGACAGAGATGTTATGCTCACCATCAAACTTCCAGCCTCTGGCTGGATTTCCCTACTATTCCTCTTGGATTTTCATCAACATTCTTTGTGCCTTTGGGGAGGGACAGAGGGTACTGCAGCAACAGCTTTCAATTTCTTTTTTGGGGGGTTAGCTGTCACGTGCTAAATGTCTGAGTTGCATTTAATGTTTACTACTCTTTAAATGGGTCTTTAAACCCCTTGAATGCTATAGCTTTCTTTCACAATGCACTGGTGACCTCAGTAGCATTCCAGGGGTTAAATGCTACATTTATATAAAAGAGTATTTGATTTATTTGATGAATTATTATTTGTCCCCTGTGGTACTGTTGGGTCGCTCCAGAATTGTTCCTCTTTTCCTTTCTGCATCCATTCCAATGACTCCATAATTGCAGTCTGTTTTTTATGGTGAATACTATGTGCAGTTGACATTTACTGGCGGTCATAATTCACAGACTCAATGACGTTTCTATAAATTAAGAGTTCTTCTAATAGCTCCTAAATGCTGTTTATTTTTAATTTGTGGAAAGTAGGTACAATTCTACCGCAAATTAGACTCTCATTTGTCAGTGTCTTGCAGAGCAAAAGATGTGGTTTTCCCATCCGTCTTTCTCACACTGTGCAATGCCAGCTACCATGCTGCTTTGACTCTGAAAATATATTCAGAAAACCAGTCAGCTAGTAAGCCTCCAGCAGTGTAGATGATTTGATTAGTTATTTAGTAACATTTTATTTTATAAGACATATGCAAGCTTTTGTACCTATTTTACAATGTGCACAAATGTCCTGACAGGCAACATGCCTTACTATACTATGCTACATTGTGTAAAAAGAAATTCATTTTCTTTACATAAGTCAGACCATATTGCTCATCAAGCACAATACCCAGTTTCTTAAGGTGGCTAACATATCCAATGACTTTAGGAAACATCAAATATTTTATCTGTACAAAACAATGCTGCACATTAGATACCATGATGGATTTAAACCAGTCTATTTATTTGAATAACACAGGTGACAAGATGACACAAATCAACTATTTTTATGTTTTATAAATTATTACATTATTACATAGTTAATTAAGTTGTAAAAAGAGAAGTCCATCAATTTCTTTGCTATAGTATACCCCAATTACAAGATGGGTGTTAGTCTAGTTGCCAGAACAACTTCCTATTCAATCTTTTAACATATAGTGTAACCTTGCATTTTCCCTTGTGCTACAAAAGCATCTCATCCTCTCTTAAAGGGGAACATTCACATTCGACAAACTTGTGTCCATATACTTTACTTAGTAAAACTAAGTTAGCGTTGTTGTTTTTTTAAAATCAATCTTGTTTAGTATTGAAGATATTAAGCCTTATAATCAGGCACTTCCGCATTTTGTGGAACACAGTATGTGCGGCACGATGCTGCAGGACTTCCCACCTCCCTCCCAGCTGCCCCAGGGAGTGTGTTCACACTTCCCTTCGTGGAGACATTTAAGTGTGCTAATATTACAGCAAGCTCCGTTTACCATGGTACTGGGGTTGCAAGCTCAGTAGCATGGTAAATGGAGCTTGCTGTAATGTTAGCCCACATAAATGCCACCACAAATGGAAGCGTGAACGCGCTTCCTCTGGCAGTTGCGAGGGAGGCGGAAAGTCCAACGGTGTTGTGCTGCACACACTGTGTGCCGCACAATGCGGAAGTACCCGATTAAAAGACTTAATATCTTCAATACTAGGTGAGATTCATTTAAAAAAAAAAAAATAATAACGCTGACTTAGTTTTACTAAGTAAAGCATATGGACACAAGTTTGTCAAATGTGAGTGTTCCCCTTTAAATGTGTCCAATGCACATGCCATTCCCACATCCCAGGTTGTAATCTCCTTTTCTCTAATAATATATGGGGGAGGCTCCCAGATATTTGATCAGACCTTTAGAGATCCATGTTTTGACTTTACATATACCAATATATATAATAAGATCACCTGTATGTTGGTTTTCCTCTAAAGTAAATAATCCAAATATGACCACGTGTTCTTACCACTAAAAGCTTACTGCTGTTAGTGGCGGTGATACCCGTCTCCATCCCTGTCTCCCGTTCCTTCGCAGTTTGGGCTAAAAAGCCCATCAATGTCTCTTCCAACCCAGCTTCTCCATCATCATCATCACCACTCCACCCCCCAGTCCCTTTATGCTGCTGCTGCTCTATTACAGACATCGCACTGATTGAAGGATGTGATGAGAAATGTGACAGAGGGTCCCTTAGTGTCACACTTACCATTGCTTGTTGACCTGAAGAAGTCAGATTGTCATCATTAGCAGCAGGCACAGGCAACTGATCTGTGCTCCTGGTGGTGGTGGTATAATTGCTGCTATGCAACAATTCAGCCTTTTTCAGGATCATGTTCCACTTGGACAATGCTGTGGGGGCAAGGGGACTCCCAGGGGTATGGAGTGGGCTCCCTTGACCATTAGTCTGGATGCTTTGCATTACTTTCCCTACCACTCACCTAAAGCTAGTCCACCAGCTGCTTCACCATCACTGTTACTACTACTAACACCAACCAGATCAATTTCAGTCCCTGAGCCTTCCTCCTCACTAGTAATATGATAATGACCTTCTTTCTCTTCTAACACTCTGTACAAGGTACTGTACCTTATTACTAGTAGTGCTAGTGGCAGAACTGTTTGGGGATGTCAAGTGTGACTTACTGTCCCCAGCTGTCACACTTGCATCATCCCCCTCCCTCCTGAGAATTACAAGACACACTGGCAGCAGGTGCAGCACTGTTGGCAACAGGGGCACCACTGGCAGCAGGCATAGGTAGCTGACCTATCCTGCTCACTCTACTACCATCTTCTTCCTCTGCTCTTGACATAAATTTCCCCAAGATCCCTAGGCGTGATGTAGGGGGACTGGCCATCACTGGGTCTGGGAAACCTGGGCATCCGAACCCTTTCATGTGGTAGTGGTCACTTAGTCCTCCTCAAACTCAATGGATGCATAATGGTCCTTCCAGCTCCTCCTTTTATTGTTATTAACTTGCTCATACTCATAGCAGTCACTGTGAGCCTCTCCTGCCTCAATTTCACTATTAATTCACAGCACAACAGCCTAGCACCTCTTTCTCGCTCTGTACATGCTTGTATTGTTTTCCACTTCTAGGAAAATGGCACATTTTTATAGTGAAAAGGCGAAAAACACATTAATAAAGGGGCAAAAACTTTCTAGCCATTGGAAAAAATATTGATGAATTCTTGGCAATGGGCAAACACGGCAAATATTTTAATCTCTTCATTTAAAGTGGATTTTCTTATGAAAAAGCCGACCACCATGTGGTTTTCGCTGAGTTTTTCACAGAAACACGACAAGACCTTTTGCCCTTTCTTGAATGCTAGTGCACAGTATTAATAACCTCTCCAGAATTCAATGGGCGAATGTAAACCCATTTAAAGAGATACTAATGTCCAAGAATAATGTTATTTTGTATTGTAGAATAAAAAAATTATTTACAGCAAATCCCATCTCTCAAACCTCTATGGTTTGAGAGATATTCACATTTTAAGTTCCTCCCTCCCTCCCCTTCTCCTGATGTCAGCATTTGAGCTGACAGCAGGAGATCCCGGTCCTGGGACCAGCCATTGGCACTTCAGCAGAGCCGAAATCACGTTATTTAAAAAAGAATTACTTAACTGGAACAGTCTACAAAGTGTGCCTGATTTGCAGGCACACTCTGTAGACCGTTTCAATGAAGTAGTTCTTTTTCAATAACGCGATTTCGGCTCTGCTGAAGAACTTCCTCGAGTCGGCTGACTCAAATCTCCTGCTGTCAGCTTTACAGCTGACATCAGGAAAAGGGGAGCAGGGACTTTAAATGTGAATATCTCTCAAACCATAGAGGTTTGAGAGATGGGATTTGCTGTAAAATTTTTTGTATTCTACAATACAAAATAATATTATTCTTGGACATTAGTATCACTTTAAATGGGTTTACATTTGCCAATTGAATTCTGGAGAGGTCATTAATACTGTGCACTAGCATTCAAGAAAGGGCAAAAGGTCCCATCGTGTTCCTGTGAAAAACTCAGCGTTTGAGAGATGGGATTTGCTGCAAATAATTTATTTTTTTAATCTACAATACAAAATAACATTATTCTTGGATCTTACTATCACTTTAAACCAATAGAAAGTTTGGATAAATTTAGGAAATGTTATTATGTATTAATTCATTTATTTGTCTTCTACAGTTGATTTTCTACAGAATTTCTTCAGTTTGTCTTTATATACCAGCTTAATTATGTTCTATAGCATAAGCAATATGTAAAAGTGATTTCTTTTGTAGAGTTTGATATTCTCTGCAATTCATTTGACAACTTTCATTATTTTCAAATTCTATTGTTCAAATATGTGTGGGGGTGTTGTGATAATTATGAAAGGTACAGAATAAAAAGATTGGGCAGACACCTCTCCATTGTTCCCTGAAGTATGTTGTGTTTACTTCAGTATATTACTTTTTCCTTTTCTGGGCCATCTAGTTGAAAAAATATCAACAATTATTAACCTGCTGCACTGAAATAAACATTTTAAAGCAAACAGTAAATTTTAGTGAAAGTGTTATTAATATAGGTAATTGGTAGAATATAGGTATATACATCAACATAAAATATAAAGCTTTCACAGTTACATGTAATATGTCACATAGATTTCAAATCGTGCTAATAAATAGATCAGTGAATTGATTCTAGAAGATTAATATCTAATCGGATATAATGAACTGCTCACAAAGATGTGGTTTAAGTTTAATAGGGTTATAAATAATCAGGTAAATGTGTATTAATTGCTGGTGTGACTACTGTGTTTAGGTAGCTACGGGGTTAAAAATAAAGACTTTGGTGTGATTTAATTTTCTCCTCCTCCTCTTTTTCTCAGGTGTAATTGGGTTTGCACCTCTCATTTATTCTAGTATATAAGTACATACTTGGCTCACTGAGGGAATGCTCGCTGGTTTATTGAGAAGTGGCTTGCGTTAACCAACAAACACGTATGGAATATGTCCACAAAAAAGTGTTTCCCACAGGCCACTGACATATTCGATACATGCTTGGGGGCTTCTGTGTACCTTTTTTACCTCCCCTAAACTTTAACTAAAAAAAAGAAAAGACTTCATGAGGGGAGCATCAGGAGTGTCCTGATGCCCCACCCTTATCTATTGATCACCCTGTGGATAGAGCTGAACATGTAGGGGAGAATGAACATAACTCAAACATCTGAGTCGAATACATGGGAACAAGGAAAGCCAATCATATACTCATATAATCTGCAAAATCAGTAATTTCACAGATGATATGGGCAATACTGCCCACACAATCTTGAAGTTCAGGTTACATGGAGGGGCTTACTATGATAAATGTCTCTGTGCTGATATTGAGCTTCAAATTGGGAACTTTAAAATGCCTTCCTCTAGGGGTGAGCGAAAAGTGAGAACAATTTCCCACATTACTTTTTTGTGAAAAACAGACGATTTTTCTTTTTTTTTTTGCGAAATATTTCTCCTTTTCGCATATGCAAAATTTTTCCTCCTTTTCACCAACACATTTTTTGTCTATTCCAACAGATGTTTTATCTTTCTTTTTATGGTGGACCATTTCCCACCCCAATATTACTTCTTCTGAGGGTGACAGTGAAAAAATAAATGTTTGAAAATCAATATATATATTCCTAAAGCCATTTTTTACCATTTTCATGTTTGTGTCAAATGTAAGCTATCCTTCTTCTAAGATTGCTGATAGACATTACTTATTGTTTACAGCAGTGGTCCCAACCCAAGTCTGGTAGATGGTAGCAACCCTTCTTCATATCCCACTTCCTCCTCATCATCATCATCATCTGTGCTGTTGTTAATACATTTGTCTTGGCATTCTGTCATTGCTTTTAGATTCTGAATTAAGTATCTCCATACTGTGGACTAGGGGTGGGTGAAAGTTGTTGCCGTGTTCCCGCAAGAAATTTGGCAAAAACCACATTGTTATCTGCTTTTTCGCTGGAAAATCCACTTTAAAACTAGCAGTTAAAATGTTCTCATCTTTCGCCCATTGGCCAAAATCTTTCACCATTTTTTCAATGGCTAAAAAGTTTTCGCCCATTGTTTTACTTTGTTTTTGCACTTCTACTATAAAAACGTGACTTTTTGCTGAAGGCAGACACAATAGAAGCAGCTACAGAGCGAGACAGATGTGCTGTGCTGTTTTCTTGTGATATTTTGCAAAAAGTGAGGCAGGAGAGGCTCATTGTGACTCCTATCACTATGAGCAGCAAAAAGAGGAACTGGAAGGACCCTTATTATTTGTCCACCGTGTCTGAGGAGGAGGAGGAGGAAGTAACTACCAGTACTGAACCAATGCTGTCCAGTCCCCCTAAATCACCCCAAGGGATCTTGGGGAATTTAATGAGAAGGAAGGGAGAAAAGGGAATGGGAAGGAAGGAGACAAGGGAACGGGAAGGAAGGGAGAAAAGGATAGTACTGCTGCCAGATGTGCTGCACCTGCTGCCAGTGCCACCATTGCTGTAACTGCAGCCACTAATGTTGTACCTGCTGCCAGATGTGCTGTCCCTGCTGCAAGTGCCACCATTTCTGTTCCTCCTGCAGTCACTAGTATTGTACCTTCTGCCAGATGTGCTGCCCTGCTGCCAGTGCCACCATTGCTGTTCCTGCAGCCACTAGTGTTGTACCTGCTGACAGACATGTTGCCCATGCTGCCACCAGCGCTGTACCTGCTGCCAGTGCTGAACCTGCTAGTACTGAACCTGCTGCTAGTACTGAATCTGCTGCCAGTGCTAAACCTGCTGCCAGCGCTGAACCTGCTGTCAGTGCTGAACCTGACGCCACCAATACTTTGCCTGCTGCTAGTGTTTCTTGTAGTACTCAGAGGGAAAAGGAGAAAATGATGCCAAGTGTGACAGCAAGGGACCCTAAATCGCACTTCCCATTCCCAAGCAGTCCTGCTAGTACTTCTGCTACTAAGGTCCAGCAGCTTGTTAGCCTTAGGAGTGAAGGAGGGGGTAATCAACAATATTCTCATATTACTAGTGACTGTGAGACTGAGGAGGAAGACACTGCGGCTGAACTTGATGTGGTTGGTGTTAGTATTAGTAGCAGTAATGGTGAAGGAACCGGAGTGGTAAGGGAAACATTTGACAGCTTCAAGACTAGCAGTCAAGGGAGGCCACACCATTCTTCTTGCTCTGGGAGTCCCCTTCCCTTCACTACAGTGTCCAAGTTGAACATGATCCTAAAGAGGCCAGAACTGGTGTCGGGGGAGAGCGGGCTCAGAATTAATACCATCACCACCAGCAGGGGCACAGATCAGCTGACTGTGCCCGCTGCTACTGCTGCTAGTGCTAGTCTGCCTTCTTCTTCAGGTCAAAAGAAAATGGCAAGTGTGACATTAGGGGACTCACTGTCACATTGCTCGTCACCTCCTCCAAGTAGCAGTGAGATGTCTGGAATAGAGCAACAGCAACAACAGCATGTAGGGACTAGTGGTGGTGGTCATGATGATGCTGGAGAAGCTGGGGTGGAAGAGACATTAATGGCCTTTTTAGCAGAAACTGAGAAGGAATGGGAGACAGGGATGAGGATGGGCATCACCACCACCACCACTAGTAATGACACTTTGGAATTAGAGGAATTTGCAACTGCTCTAATTCCTTCTGATGCTGAGATGCAAGGGCAGCAGGATGCTGAGGAGCAGGCTAGTGTGCCACAGACCACCGTGGACACAATGGGAATGGGGTCAACAAGTGATGTGGGACTAGGACAGGTCCCACTTGCCAGCAGTAGCAATACTTCTGATCCTAGTTGCAGTGCTGAATCTGAGGCAGTAGCAGCAACAGCAGCAACATTATCTGCTGCCACAGACAATGAAGGGCAATGTGTAGGACAAGAAGAAAGAGGTAATTCTTCTCCATCTTTGCCCTTCCCCATGAAGTCATCATGGGTGTGGGACTATTTTTCTCTTGGGGCAGGCACAGTGCAGCAATTTGTGACAAGTCAGTGAAAAGAGGAAAGGAGGGAACACACCTTGGCACAAGCACCCTGATATCACACATGAAACACAGACACCATGACATTTACTCCAAACATGGTAAAGACAAACACTCACCACAGAAATCAAGCACCGCTTTTGCTGTCCCTGACTCTCCAGAAAGGCAACAAGAGGCGAGGTGGAGATCAAAGAGGAGGAGGAATAGAACAACCAAGGCAGAGACTAGAAGTTCCAGGACAAGTGAAACAACTAGCTTGCCATCACCTGCTAGGGTAACTACATCTTCTGCCAATCCACCTTGTTCATTACCTCCCCCACCAAATGAAACCCACTCTTTTGATGTTAGGATGTGGCAGTTCATCTCTACCCATTGCTCACTGTGTGGTGCACTGACCACACATGCCAATGTGGTGGAGGAGAATAGCAATCAGTGCATCATGAGGCTTCTGAGGAGATTCCATCCTGCAGAATATGCTAATGGTGGCAGGGAGGTTTCATCATTACTATTAAACTGTCAGCATGTTGTCATGTGTCCTTAGAGGGTCTGGAAAAGGGGTACAGCGACAGCGTCAGTACTTGGTTTCAGGTGTGATGGTGTTTGGATACAGTTGTGCCCCCAGATGTTATTTACCACACACACACTGTGCACATTGCAGTTGATGATGAGACCCGCTGTTCCTGCTCTCAAGGGAAAAAATATATTCTAATAACAACACATCCATGATGATTTTGCAGGAGGGGCAGGTGGAGAAGATTTAATGGTCAATTTGTTCTTTTCTCTGCATAGACTGGGGACTACTTATTTTGCTGCTACTACCTCAGGCGCATCGCTGAAGCCAGTCGTGGCAAGTGGAACCTTCATCATCCATCTTCCATGTTACTGCTATTGTTGATCCCAGTCCCTTTCAGCTGCCTAATCATCCTGCTGCTTAAACAACTCAGCAGCAGCAGTACAAACAGCGGTTGCAACTCAGGTGGACATTTGACAGTGGCCTCTGGCCAACATGACTTGCTGGCATTAGGCCAGTAGGACATTTTTATTTTTTCTCAGGGCTTGTGTTTTGAAAAAAAAAAAAAAAGTAAAAAAATAGAAATAAAATAAAAACTAGTCCTACAAAAAAAGAAACAATTTTTTTGGGGGTTGTTTCTAACAAGCCTAAGTCCTACAAATCAATATTTCCTTAGGGCTTGTGCCAAACAAACTTAAGTCCTACAAATAAATGTTTCCTTAGGGCTTGTGCCAAATAAGCTTAAGTCCTACAAATCAATGTTTCTTCAGGGCTTGGGCCTCTAATAAGTCTAAGTCCAACAAAGGTCTCTAACAACAAATCTAAGAAATCATCCTTTACAAAATACTCTATCAAGTCAAGCATCAGTCCACCCCAGTGGCAGCGTATGTCAGGGGGTTCCTGTCTCTATCACTTTAAATACAAATTTCTTCTTTATTTATTTTTTATTAACTGTCCCCCCAATATCAGTCAAGAATTCCCTGTTCAAATGATTCATTCATTCACCAACGCAGGCACCCTCCTCAGACCCCTTTATACCATGTCTTATGGTTTTTATTTTATTTAGGATTTCAATATTCAATATGCCGCTTTTGCCTCCAATGTAATTACACTACTCATCGCTGTGATATGTTAAAAGAACTAAATTGGTTAACACTCAAATCTAGACGTGCCCTTCACTTTTCTTGCTTAGTACACAACCACTTCTCTGGAAAACTA
This sequence comes from Rhinophrynus dorsalis, assembly GCA_037306005.1. Lineage (NCBI taxonomy): Eukaryota > Metazoa > Chordata > Amphibia > Anura > Rhinophrynidae > Rhinophrynus > Rhinophrynus dorsalis. The sequence continues at coordinate 224,827,895 of CM074723.1, forward strand.
CCATACTACCTGAGCAGTTTGCTCACTCCTGCTCTCCCTACTAAGTATAACCTCCGCTCCACTGCAAACAACTCGCTACGTATACCACAATACAAGAAAGAAGCAGGAAGATCTGCCTTCTCCTTCAGAGCGCCAAAGGCCTGGAACAATCTGCCTGAAATAATCAAATATGCTCCCAATCTAAAATCCTTAAAAGTAAATGCTTCTCTAAATCTAAAAACAGAGTGTAACTGTTTATAATTTTAAAATTTCCATTTGTATGTATATTCGTATGTATATTTAATAACATGTAATATATAATGTTTCTCAATTTGTGTAAATATGCAACCCTCTACTGAGAGAGAAATCTGAGAGAAATCTCAATGTATTCTTCCTGGTAAAACATTTTCTAAATAAAAAATAAAATGTCTTTTTTATTAAGTGCCCCCCAATCCCAGTAAAAAAACCCCCAAAAAATCATCCCCTGTTCAACTGATCCTTTCCCCACACCCCACCAACACAGAAACCCTCATGCCCCTTTTATACTCTGCCTTTGATAAATAAAATAATATTTGCTATGTGTTGTGTGTAACTTCTTTTTTCTCATTGATTTCAAGGAAATGAGCTAGGCGAAAAAAAGCAGAAAAAAGAAAAAAATCTGCAATTCTCGCGGAAAATTTTTTGCCAAGCGGAAAATGCCATTTCTCACCGATTTCAGTTTGAGGCAGAAATTTTCACACATCTCTGCTGTGGACTTCATGGACTGAGGGGTTCCTGAGGTGCTGCTACTACTACTACTACTGGGACTAGATGTTGATGCAATTCTACAGCTAGTAATACTACTCGATGTCAAAGGTGCAGCACTTCCAGCAGCAGCAGCAGAGGCACTCATCATAGCTAAGGTTGTGGATGTTAATAACCCGTGTTGCTGTTGTTGTTGTTACTGCTGTTTGCTTAACACAAGTGTATTTGGCTGAGTGGGACTTGGACTTGGAAGAGGTGATGATGCTGATGATGACTGACTGGATGATTGTGTACTTTTTGCCAAGGGTCAGAGTTTCCAATGGTTTTGTCAAACAGTTTACAGGCACAGTGTTCCTTTTCAGTGGCGGAAGATTGAGCCTTTACCCTCCTGCTAACGTTCAGACCATGTCATCATCTCTCTCACTCTCAACTACATCTGTATCTGAAGAAGAGGAGAATACTGGAGGGATATATTCTAGATCTACATCACCATCAGTCATCATTAGAACATCCTCATCATCAGAATCATCAGCTTCTTACCCACTACCTTTATATTCCTCTAAGATTTTAGGAGAACAAAGGGGAAAGAAATTGAGCAAAAAAGTCCTCTATGCGTAGTATTGAGAAATAAGACGATCGTTCACCAACACCCATAAAATATTATTTATAATTTCAAGAGGCCTTCACTTGTCTCTTAGTATAAAAGCATGTACTGGTTCACACTCCAGTTTATCTCCTGGGTTCACAGGCTACAGACTGTTCTGTTTTTTCACCACTCTTATGGGACTGAAAAAAGAAATGTTTTGTGGAAACAACCACTCTAACAATGGGAAACAGTGCACCCAATGTAATACTGACTGTACTTATATTTATTCAGATAATCTCTTAAAAAGAGTGCATCTGGAACTTCTTCCAAAGGCCAGAATTCTCCCGGTCAAAATAACCAGTACACAAGACCAATTGGTCTTAAAACAGATTATGGAAACACACTACCCCTGCTAGAATGAGTAATTGAATTAAAATCACATAGTCATCACCTACACGTCAGCGGGGCTATTCATAAACTGAAGGTTTATGACATGCACAGTAGCTAACTCCTATGAATGATTGACATTTATCTATATTCCAGAATTCAGTCCCACCATGCTAAATAAAAACACAAGATGTGCATTTATTTTATTACCCCTAAAGCTCCCTATAATTTTAGACAAAAAATTCCCTCCCATCATGTTATGTGAAGTGGAAACCAAATTTTTTTGCCTACTTGGGGCAACAAAGATTCTAATAGTACTGCTTCTTTTAAATGTTACCAGGGTTTTTTTTTACAAATATCCTCTGCCAAAAGATTCACAACAGAGATTATAATCCATCTCCGCTCAGGATCTCTAGGTCACTGTAACAGTCCTGCTCTTCAAAATCATTATTAAGTTAACGTATATTTAAAACAAATACTTGAAAAGGCCTGCTTACACATTTCACGGCTGGACAATGTCTTTTATCAAAGACAATGGTAAAACACTTTCTAAATAAAATAAATACAATTTCATTGCCAAACATTAATGGAGTGGGTGTAAAATCACATGCTGCTAGCACTATGCATCAGAAATAAACATTGTGGTGTCCACTGATGAATGAACAAGACTCTAAACATCAGAACGTTGGCTGCTATGCAAATGCTATCTGAAGCGTCTTAATAATATGAAGTTATGGCTGGACAGCCATCGTCAATTAAAGGTCCACCTATACTTTAGGTTTTCTTTGGAATAATCTTCACCACCTTCACACTGGTGGATATTTGGCTGCACAGCATCACTATATAAGCAGTCACAGCTTCTGGAGATAAAATAGCATGTTGGGTGGCCAGTTGCCACTTTGTTTAACCATTTCAGTGCCAGAACAATATTGCTCTGAAATGTGTTGCACACCTCTATGGCACTCAAAGGATTAAAAGATATAATGCCTTTAAAACTGATTTGCCAGTGTGCATTCACCCTGTTAATTAATTGATCATAACTACAAGTAACTTTTATTAAAAAAATCACAAAATTAGTTTATATTTATTTAAAATATATGACTGAAATGTAATATTTTCTTGTAGTGGAAACACCAAAAGGGAATTTTGCAATTAGCCTGGAATGGAAGGCTGAAAATTACCCAGCCTTGTATTAGACAATAGATTATTCATTTTGTGAACTATTATGTGACGTTGATTTGCTAAGTAAAAGGAGCAATTCTGAGGCAAATAAACTTCACCTCAAATCCCATTAATTTGAATGGGGCTTTTAAACTTTGAATGCTAGACAGTTTTCCAGTGTTTTCCGTCTCAATTAATTGCAACCTCTCTAGCATTAAGGAATTAAAGAAAACATTTAAATGAGATGGAATTTGACATTGTTTTTTCCCATATAGTGCAGTTGGTCTGCCACCAATTGCATCTCTTCTTAATACATTAGTCCGTATATGCTCAAAGCAGTCATTTCTTGTGACCTACAGCAAAAAGTATATCACTAGGAAGTTTTAACAGAAGCTGCTAAGTTGATGTTTTTAGAGCATATAATAAAAATGATGTGTAGTTTCTTCATATCGGTCAGAGGTGACCATCACCAGTAGGGAAATTAAGGTTGTCCATGCCTTAAGAACATTCAGCTTAACCACTTGAGTGTTAGAGCCCATTCAAATGGATAATTTTTGAGTTACTAGTGTCTTTTATCTTTTACCTTAACGTGGGATCTACAAAATAAAGTATACGAGTGTGCTGTTTTGTTTTAAATTCTGGACGCATTCAAATAAAGAATATCTTACTCAAAATATAATTTATTTTACATTTACTATAAATCTAAAAAATATACCCTGCTTGGATTTCTTACTGGCCTCTTGATAATCTAAGTTTCTGTGAGCAGTGTCCAATAAATTTCTGTTGCCCATGCTGTGTTTGCTCTGTTTGTTCTAATGGATTGCAAAGTAATTGAGTTTTTTATTTTTTTTTTATTTTTTTAGAGTGTGTGTGTGTTTTAGATTACTGAAGAAATCCATGCATTTAAATGAGGACTGTAGACACAGTGTATCTGTAATCCCTCTTTCAAGCCTAAAAGTGTTTTTTTTTTCTTTTACATTTGTACAGCTTTTTTGAGACTGCCAATCAACAGGACTTGAAAATAAAGCTTCACTTGCATTCATAGAACAGGTAGAACAATACTACACATGGTTTAAACTTTTCTAACCTTGTAAAGGGGCATTTTGGACTGGAGAAGTGGTTTAAAAATTCAGATCCTTTTTTCTAAAGACCATTTAAAATATGCACAGCTATTCTTCCTGAACTCAACTTAATAACAATGCGCTACTTAAAAGGGAACTAAAACCTCCAAATAATAATCACCATATCCAGTACCATAGCTAGAGTATCCTAAATATCCGTATGAATATTGCTCTTGTGTCTTTGCTCAGGAGATAACTAAGCAGTGATAAAGAGGTGATAAAGTTGAGATGACTTCTCCATTTTATCACTTCTCATTTTCATATGTTATTCTATTGAGCTTATGCACTAAGATGACAAGGATAACACAGGAACTGACGAAGCAATAAACTGGAGAAGTCATCTCCACTTTATCACCTCTTTATCACCGCTTAGTGAATCTCCCCCCTTGAGTTTATGTTTATGGAGGCAGACATAACACTTGTTGTCAGTTTTTTCATATTGAAGCAGGCACAGTACATGAGCCTAGTTATCCCTTTGACCATTGAGGGATTGGGCCATTTCTTAGACCTTAGAGGCCAGACACATTTTTAGCATTTTTACTATCCATATGTTTAGGTATGATATATATTGTTTTATATATTGTTTCATATTTTGTTTTTTTCATTGAGCTTTTGCATATTGCCTCACATGAAATAAAGTTTGCAAATGACAAGCTATGATGCTATAAATACAAAAAAGTTAAACATTGCATATTGCAGTAAAATCACACATTACATGTAAAAAAATATTTTAGCTGGTTGTGAAAATTCCAGTTATTTGAAACAGTCCTGAATCCCCCTAATACAAAAATACCAAATTGATATAGTTTAACAAATAGGTATGGTCTACAAGGACCCCATAATTATCAGGAAAGCAAAAGAGTATGTTCGACTTTATGAACTGAAATGCACATTCCATGGGATACATAATAAAACTGTGAATAAATGTACAAAACCATATATTTCCAGAAAGTTGATATTCTACCGCATCAACTGAGGTGTAAATTGCCTTTCCACCCCTAGTCTGGTAGGCACAAATGTTTCAAGAAGGTGGCACTAAAAGAATAAAATACATTTTTTTTTACACCTCCCCTTCTTCAAATTTACTGAAATCTTTGAAGACTATAAAATTTCTTGCTGGATACATTAGCTACTGTTTTTACAAGATAAATTGCATCCCAATGGTATGATTTGACATAGTGTATGGGTACTAGATACACAAAACTACAACCTCTCATTTCTCTTACATTTTTTTCAAAAGTGACTTGACTGAACTAAAATGGTTGTAACAACTACAGAAATGAAGAAAAGGTAGACAAAGCATATCATTTTGGAAAGAAGATAACAAACCTAATCAAAAGAGGAGCAACTTGTCTTTGTACCCCTAGCCTGGTGTGCACAAATGTTTCCAAAAGTTGGTGCTATAGGGAACAAATAATTAAAAAAAAAAAAATTCCACCACTTCAGTAATTACCTAGTGGATTCATTAGTAGGGATGGGCTAAAAGTCGGAGATATTTCTCTCAGGACTTTTCACATAAAACAAAACTTCCCACCCATAGACAATATACAAAATGTTCTTTTCACCACTGCCAATAAATTTCCCATGAGAATGTTGTCAAATTTTGCTTGCTTTCTATGACTGCAAGACTTCACTCTGCAATAATAATTCTTCTGAGCACGGAAATGGAGAAATAAATAGCTGAAAGTCAAAGTTGTAAGTCCAACAGCAACATATGCCTTGACAAATTTGTTTGTGTTTTTTTTTTTTTTTTGTGAAAGTATTTTACAAGGAAGAATACTTTGAGATTGTCTCTCCTTTTCAAGTATGCCCTGGACTAATTTTATTTACCTCAGGGCTGAGCTGACAACCTTACCAAGACTAGAACCTGCAACCTTGAGGCTTGTACAGATTCTACTGCTAGTGGATTAACCAAGTGAGCCATCTATTATTAGCAAGTTGATTGCCTTTGTCCTTTGACCTGCTTAACTAACAATGTCACAACCATTTTCTTTTAGTACTACCTGGGCTACTAAAAGAAAGCCTCCATTTATTAATTGTAGTAACGTGTAAATACACCATTATCAAGTAAAATCAAATAAGTTAAAAAAATAATAAACCTTCTCACTCTACATGTTTTGTTATAGATGTAACTTCGCCAGGGGTATAACAATATTAACACATATTGTATATGTTATACATTTCTTACCTCACCTAGATCGAAGTGCACTTCCATTTACTCTGCCTCCAGATAGTTCAAAATAGCAGAATTTTCCTGTCACAGAGAGCTTTACCTTCTTGCCGTCCTCCATGATGGTATAGTTTTATGGACCGCAAGCTATCAGTAGTCATGGTTACCTAGCTTATCTAATACATACATTATGGACATCAGTTTCCCACGGTAATAGCAATCTGTCATGTCCATCCTATTATCATTTTTTGGAGGATGTATTCAGGGGCAAACATTCAGGACAGGTCTCCACAATCGAAAGAAATATAATAAATTTAATTAATTAAACTAGCCCTGGTTGACATTAATAGGATCAAGTCAGAGTATACTGTGTACCAATGGTTGACCGACAGCTAGCCCCACCTGTCCGGAGAATATCACCTTAGTCGAGTGTGTCATGCATTACTACATCCTCAATAGGTGTATTTGCAACAGCACACACTATTGTCAAATAGCCCAGTTTCTCCAACTTGCAGGGTAACATAACCATTGCATCCACCTTATAGTGCAATAATGGACCCATCTTCATCCACTATATGTCTAACTTTAGGTCAGTATTTTCCAAAAATAATATCAATTAATAAATATACTTTAGAGGATGTGCACTACCTCCAATTGTTGAGATCTTAAATGGCTAAGAAGAAGAAGAAGTCATAGACTTCTCAAGCATATATTGCAAAGAAATGTATCAATGCCACTTACCCTAACCTAACATACCTAAACCATGACTCAGATCTATAGTATCATTGAGTCCCAATGGCACCCTCCACAAAGATGTTGAGTCTAAAGATCCATTCAGCTTCCTTCCTACATAACTTTCTGTATTGCCCTCCTATATTGGAGCTGATGGACCCTATACCCATCATCCTGAAGTTCTTAATTCACCTTGTGGGCATTTACTCGAATGCCTAGAGGCCCTATGTTGAGAGTCCTTTTTCTACATTCCTTCGGTGTTTGTTTATTCTTTGTCTTAAGGTCCTGGTTGTCTTCCCAACAAATTATGTGCCACATCTGCACTCAATACGATAAATAACATACTTGCTGTTACAATTGATAAAACTCATTATCACATATTCCTTGCCTGTAGTTTTATCCTTAAAACATTAATTGCAATTGAGCATTAGAGGACAGGTATAACATTTTGATGTTGAGTATTGAACAAACCCTGCTCTCAAAGAAAATCATTTAAGAGCTAGGAAAGGTGGAGAGGGATTTGGCTGTCAACTGTAACTATCTGAAGAACCTGCTATTGCTGCTGTACTTTCTGGCACTGCTGTGCCTGCTGTTGCCTGAGTCACTAGAACTACTGCTAGTAATAGTAAGTGGGAGAACTTCTTCCACCAATGCCTACCCCATGTGACCTTGACAACTTGGAAATCCACCATCAACTTGCTCATCACTATTGTCACCATCATGGTGGGAAGGGTGGATGCATCAGCAGCAGCCTGATGAGGATAATGCTGGCCTGCCAGCTGCTGCAGTTGAGACCTATCATAATAATTTGTGGCACCTAAAAACAATTCAGCATCAGGAACTAAACTTGCAGGTAACACCATACTTTCAGTAATACTGGGGATAGAAGTGGTGGTCTTATCTAATCTCTCCAGATCTCTCCTCCAATCTTCATTTGTCACCTCAAAGCAAACTCTCATCCTTACCCAACTATCAAGAAACAACCTGCAGGATATCATCACCACCAACTCATCAACATCAGTCTCTATCTTCTCCTGCTGTACTGGTGGTGAGTCCACTCTCATGCTACTTAACATCAATGAAACTGCTACAGGCTCAAGCAGCTACAATGTGGTGTGCCACACATGCTCTGGTTACACTTCTTCACACACTGCACTGCACTGTGCACCTGCTGCTAGGAGCATTCAGAGTGGGGCATGGTGGTGGACTATGGGTGAGAATGGAACATGGTGGGAGAACCGATGGGGAGTATGGGGACGTGTATCACAACTCCACTTTCTTCAATATATAACCCATTTCTCTGAGCTAAAATACTCACTGCTGCTGCTTGTGGAAGATCCCCCCTCCAGAACAGCAGAAAAGCTCTAACTTATACTACTGGCCATTCGTGGCTCATGCTTCAATATTTCTACCTCTCTATTACATCATGGTACTCTGAACACCACTCAGCTAAGGGAAAAGTTCAGGCCTTTTATTCTATTATGGGAGGAAATCAGAATCCATAAAGAAACATAGATGGTAAACATCAAACGCGTTGTGAGAACATTTGAAGAGGTAGTGCAAAATGGAAAAAAAAGACTTTTCTGTCGTTGAAATTTTCTACAACAAAATTTTTTTTTTCTGTGAAGTTTTTGTGGAAACAAAATGTTACTTTTCACCAATCCCTAGTTACATATGGCACAGAATGTACATCTTCCAGCTAATCTTGGCTTAACTGGAAGGGGTCATGCATGAAAGACATGTGACCTCTTCATCAAATCAAACAGATAACAGAAAAATTGTCATGTATGAGTGCGGCACATGCTTTTTAGGACTTTTGTATTTATTTCTTTAGCTTATTGATGCCTAGGACCAAGGTGTAATGAACACCACTGCTGGATTTCTGAAATCATGATGAGTATATGTTTTCAACACACACACACATGGGAGGAGGGGTGAAATTGATGTCGGAGACCCCTTCTACGTTTTTCCTTAAATTGGTATGGGGGCTTCAGTTCCAATGCAAATTTATTTTGCATCCTTTCCCTTGGGAAGGGCAATGGAAGGGATACTGGACCTCATCTTTGTATGTATTTAGTTGTGTTTTACCTTACAAAAGGGAAGTGAATATATGCCCTTTTTTTCGTTTAATCTGTTAATGGAGTGAATTAAAGTGTCATCCTTAAAAAAAAAAAAAAAAAAAAAAAAAAAAAAAAAAAAAAAAAAAAAAAGGGTGTTTAGGAGTCACAGAACCCCTTTTGCTTTGAACACTTTCCATCCTGGTTTGCTCAGGAAGAAGAGATGGGGAATAATGTTATTCCCCCATTGCACTGCAAGCTGCCTGTCATCAGATGCATTAAGGTGGATTTGTGTAAGTGTGGGAAGAGTGGTTGAGTCCACACGGGGATTTGTATTATTATGCATTACCTTGATTTTTGTTTGAGCACTGAGCAACTCACGTATTTAAGGTGAATGTCTTTTGATGCCCTGGCCTCTGACTTTATTTGGGGGCTTTAAAAGCACACATGTAGGTCCATGAGATTGTATTGCCTGTTGCTGAACCTTTTGAATTTTGGAGACACAGATAGCTATAATGGTCAGGATCTTTGGAGACAAAACAGGAGACTAAATAGGCCTTTTTACCCAGAGTCAGGGGTTCTGAGCTGATGGACCTGGGAAGTCCTATCTGGTCAAACAAGGGAGGCTTTCAAAGGACATACTGCTAAAATGTAATATATGAATGGCTGTGTGCAATCCTATTTTGAGCTGTTTTTTATGCATGCGGAATTGGACAATTCAGTATACATAGTTGTAACAGAATAGCAAAAGTAGGAAAAAGGCCATAAAAAGTATTTTTCCTACTCATTCGCCAGCTGAGTTTTCATTCTGATGGAATTAAATCTCAGTCTGTAATAGCCTGTGTTGGTCTTTTGAAGAAAATAAATTACAGCTCACATGCTCTTCATGCCAAAGTCATAGACTCCAGGAATATAATGTCCCATAAAATTATTTTCAGTAGAATATCTTCCAGAGTTGGAAACTGAAATTTCAATAATATCTGTATTATTAGTTATATCCCAATAGGTGGACACAAAGATCTGGCTCTCAGCTTTAGGAAGAGTATAAGATTCATAAACTTCTGGATAGATCTGTCAGATGCAAACATTTCTCCAGTTATAACTGACAAGGCTATTGTCATATGTTCAACAACTGAGTAATTACAGAGCAATTCTGTTGCATAGCAGGAGACAAATCAAAATTCTTTTGATTTAAACTGGCATTTAACCCTTTGAATGCACTGCAATGCAGTGGAAAAATCATTAGATTTCAAGGGATTACAATCCCTATTTAAGTGAATTAGAATTTGCCCCATAATGTGAATTTGTATTGCCCCAGAATTACTTTTTTTCTATCTTTAACAGTGCCCTTAGTTATGTTTCCATTCCTTGCTGCAGATATTCTAATAAAGGCCTAGATTACATTAACCCTTTGAATGCCAGAGGAGTATATAATGAATTGCAAAGCAATGCATTGTGTACTCCTACTGGTTTTGTCTATCAGATTCCTATCAAGGTATATTAAGAAATGTGTAGATAAAACCTTGCTAAAGTTATCAACTGCAGTGGAATCCAGGTCATAACATAAATGGATGGAGAAATCACATTACAATTTTTACACAATAGCAGATACTGTAGCCATATAAATATAGAATTTACAGAATTGTTTTACTCATCCTACATTAGTGTGATAAAGCAACTAATATAATATAATAACAATAATAATAATAATAATTATTATTATATTTTAAATTTAAGATAGTTTTCAAGAAACTTTAAATAACTTAAATGCAGATTTAAAAATTAATGTTTGTGAACACTGAGACCATTAAATCAAAAGTACACTGCAAATCAGAAATTAGAAATGTATACCTAAAGGTAAATAAAACACTCAATGAAACAGAAATACTGTTATGTTGAGCTGTATTACATTATGCTTTTGACACATTTCATTTCAGATCGGATTTGCATATAATTCAGTGGGGTCCTAATTTTCCCATTAAATATATAAGCAGATGTCTGGTTTAACACAGAAAAGCTAATTTATTTCTTGATGCCTATGAGACAGCGATATGCTTTTTCATGTGGCCCAAATATTTTATGAAGGTACTTTAATTTGTAATTAACAGTTTCTCTTTTTTTTCCGTCTAAAACCTCTTGATAATGCTGTTTGAGCAGCTGGTTCACTTTGTCACCAGTAGATGAGATTCTTTGTATTCATGCTGACAGATCCTGAAAAGTCAGGGCTACCTTTGGGCTTTTATAGGCTCAGATATCATTTTCATCATAACTACTTAAATGTAGCTTGAAGAGGCTTCAGGAAAAAAACTGTTTTAAATAAATAAAAAAGGTACATAAAATAATTTCAGATGAAGTGCAACAATTTATGTACCCTTCAGGGATTCATATACCTAGAACGCCCATAAAGCATGCCAGTCATTTTTTATTTTGAATTTGCATTATATCATTTTTTTACAGATGTAAAAATGGGCATGTTGATTAGTTTAAAAATATTATGTAGGCAAGCAGGCATAGCCAGCATCATTCCTCGCGTGCTACTAACATGATAGCTTTTGTTAATGCCAGTATTTGAGTGCAGGTGGATCAATCAGTGTACTCAGTCATTTTGAGTCTACATTTTCCTTCCAGGACTGAAGATGAACATGTTTGAGACAGTGTTAGACACCTTTTAAATCAAGCATTGACTTTTTAACTAACTTTTAATTTTCATAAAAAGGTTTATCAATTAGCAGAATATTTATGTATGAAAAAATACATATAAGAGAAATGTTAGGGGTTATGCAATTTAGCATGATACAGAGGTGATAAAGTGAAGACGACTTCTCCAGTGATATCATCTCTCCAATTCCTATGTTATTCCATACAGCCTATGCACCAAGATCTCCAAAGTTGAAGAAATTTTAGTGCATAGGTTACATAGAGTAACAGAGGAAGTGGAGAAGTGACATCACTGTAGAAATCAACTCCACTTTATCACCTCTTTATCACGCTAAAGTGCATAACCCCCAGTGATTTTTTATTTACTTTGTGAAATATAGGCAGTGCCTTCTTGGACAAGTATAGTAGCATGTAAGGAGAGAAAACCAATTAGCATTATAAGTAGAGAAAATACTTACGTTTTTATTTTTGTTCTTGTAACTCTTATTCTCATAAGGATTTATAAACAAAAAAACACAGTTTAACAAACTTCTTTGGGGAGATGCACTAAGGGACAATGATATGGCTATATGTGTCTGGTGATATGTGGCCTTGACGATAGAGACACACATTGCCATATGCACTAAGAATAAGTGATGAAAGGGGAGGAGGGAATTTCTTCATTAGCATGCATGGTTCTCCTACTTCTGGTAATGTGTAAGGGATGCCATCCTTTAACCATCACCAGCAGTGTGACACCCTGAAGCCTCAGAGCATTCTATCTGCTCCCCAACTTGCTTACTAGGGGAACAAAGATGATCTTCTGATGATGTCAGCACCAAAAACAGTTCCTCTCCCTAACCCCTTCAGTGCCTATGTGTCAGTAAAAGGGGCAGGACCAGACCTATGACAGAGCACATAACATAATCCAAACAATGCAAATTGTCTTTCTTTGAACACATTTCACCTGCTTATGACATATGCTACAGTGTCCTGCTTTGCATTTACACTTAATCCACTTTAGATTGTTTTACTTTTGTTATTTTTTGGATGCTGTTAAATATTACTGTTTTAATGTATTTATATAGCACCAACATGTTCATAAGACTTTTACCATACATTAGTAAAACAATACATATTAAATATTGTGACAGTAACATTTTATATATACGTTTATCATATATAATAACATCTCCTCTAGATATGACTTACATACAAATGAAAGGAGAGGTTGAGGCAGTTATAGAGAAATCATCAAGCTGAGCCGCTGGCATCTGCTCACATCCACTCAACTTGCCAGACAACACCCACTGACATCTGGTCACATATGCTCATATCACCAGACAATGTGAGTGAATGCCAGTGGATATTGTCTGGCAAGTTGAGTGGATGTGAGCAGATGCCAGTGGGACAGCTTGGCAAACTCATATCCAATTTCTCCATATCCCCCTCAACCACTCCTCTCAGTCTTAAAAACTTGCTAAAGTTGTTTATATTTTCTCTGTCCCTCTCTTCCTCTCTATATGCTTGTAAGGTTACCTGTCCAGCTAGACATTCATAAGGGGGATGAGGTTACTTAAGAGTACATTCCATGCTCTGTGTAACTCAACAATCCCAGCCAGTGGGAATTAATTTGAACAGGGATGGCCATATAAAAGGCAATCCCTGTTTGATTTGTTATTTTCTTTTAGATCTGGCAACAGCCCGAGCAAGGTGGAGAGTTTACTTTGTATAAGCAACTGTGGGAAGGGTGGCAGCAGGGTTTTTTTAATGGTGATTTGGTTTTCGACAGAAGATGCAGGAGGACAATGGTGTTGAGGAAACAGCTGGACCTCTGACAGCTACGTAAGTGATGACAAAAATTCTAACTAACTGAATGGGGAGGGAGGGGGACAAAAATTACTTAGTATTTCAGATGAAACACATTTTCAAGTCTACTTAGTAGAGACAAATGTTCATTGTCCAGTGCTGTATTTTAAATACATATTTTCATTTAGAAACACTGTACGTTTAATATAAAATTTACATATAAAAATAATCAAAAGCTGCTGAAGATGAGAAAAAGGCTTACCCAAGACAAACTCAAATTATGTGTCAACTAAATGCCTATTTATATATCTTTTAGAGTTGAACATTGAGTAAATGATTCCTATTGAAGTCTATGGAAAATTTTGGAGATAAAATCATAGATGCATATAGTGGTGTTTAATTCACTTTCTTTTATGAAATTTTACTTTAGTACATTCTACTTGATTTATAGGGTCTCTAAGAGCCTCAGTCTACATTGAATAAATATTAAAGAAACCGATTTCCTACAGATTGGGAATGATTGATATTTGAAACATGTTGAAGCTCTCAGATAAGCTTTACACTATTTAATCAAAAGTTCCAAGGATCAGTTAAGCAGGTGACAATAACAGTATTTTATCATGCTCATATGGATTATGCCACATTAAATATAGGCCTAAAACTTCCTTCAGATTGTATCTGAAGATTCAGCTCAAGCTGTGCAAACAACATGGAATTTAGACCCCTGTCAAAAGGACAATGGTCAAGAATTAAATACCATCCAAGAAAATAATAGTTTCAGATTCTAAAAAAGATATATGGCTGTACTAGTGGGGGAATGAAAAAGCTATTCATTTGTATAGGCACTTTGTAACTACGATATACAACAAAATCAAAATCCTTTCAGTGAATAACAATTAAGAATGGGTGAAAATATTTTACCACAAAAGCAATACCTGTGCAAAAATGATAATTATTGCCTTCTTGAGAAATCCTGAGAAAAGTGTAATATTTCTGTTTTATTCTACTTTTTACAATGCATTAAAATCAATGATAATAATATAATCTGTCCCCTATGTATTCCATTTGTGCTAACTCGCCAGTACAAGAAGGGAGTGTTTGTTTACCACAAGTTGTAAGTCTTTGCTTGGGAGAGAGCGAGAGAGAGAGAGAGAAAGAGAAACAGCTGGTGACATTTGGATGTTAACTAGTATGTAGAGGTAGGCAGGCAAACAAAGGTAGCTGGATTTGCTTGATTTAAGTGTTGATGTAGCAAGTTGTTCTCTGGACAGGTGGGATGAGGACAGTGTGGATGTGAAGGTAGAGAGCAGAGTTAAAAAATATAAAACAAAATCCAAAACATTTGACTGAGGCTACAATGCGAATAAGACAGGCATTTAATTATACCTGAGCTGAGCCTCAGCTGGGACTTAAAGGGATAGTAATGTCTCATAATAAAAGCAGCTCTAATTAATTATCATAGTATTTGGAATTTGAAGAGTGTTATTTCAATTCTGTAAGAGTTGTAGATCAAGAGTAATTCAATGACAAAGTGTCCCCCTCCCGCCCCTTTTACTGATGTAACACTGCTCAGCCAGAGCAGAAGGGAGGTGCCCAGGTAGATTGCAGAGAGGGACAATATTCAATTAAGATAAGGGAAAAACCTGAAAAGCTTGTCAAGGGGGGCAGGGCTTTCATTGTTTTCATAGGAAGAAGAGTGTCCCCTTCTGTTATCTGTCTGGTCTATGGACTGCATTCCACATCTGAGAAGAGATGGCTTACACTATGTAAAAGGGACGGGAGGGGGAAACTTTGCTTGTGAATATCTCTTAAACCATAAAGGTTTGAGAGATAAGACTTAAATCATTTGTCATGTTTTTTTAATGCCTACAAAATAAAATAAAGTTAAAACTAAGTATTACTATCCCTTTAAAGTATAAGATAAGACAGACATGACATAATACATCATACATTGAGGAAAAGACAAGCAGTCAACAGGTACGGACACTCACTCACTCCTAAATCCTCACAGATAAGAACAAGAGGGACAAGCATATAATGTGGTTTTGCACACGCTGCTGTACAGTATTTGTCACTAGTGAATTTACCAAAATTTTCTCCTTCTATATTTGCTTCACTGAATAACCTGATTGTCTGAGAGGAATTCACTAATGCTTTTAAGCAGTTGAAGTCAAACCCTTCCTCAGACCCTATGGTTTTTCCTATGGTTTACATATGTCTACGTTCACTAGCACTTCTCATTATTTGAATGACTTCTTTAAGAGTCCCTTAAATTTGTTGCCCATCCCTACTCATATGATATATGCATACATTACTTTGATTCAAAGATGGCTGAGACCCTTGCCCAACAGCTCTTTATGTGGGGAAAACAGGACAGCGATATCACGGTCCCCGTGATTCCCTGTCAATCTTTGCAGTGTTACCTGTGCACTTGTCAGTTGCCCTTTCGTGGTGTTCCTGAGTCTGCACCTTGTTGCTGTGTTCTGCTCTCCTGAGTACTGACCCGGCTAGCCTGACCATTCCGTTGTTCCTGCTCCGTGATTGACCCGGCTCTGGCTGACGTTCCTGCTCCGTGATTGACCCGGCTCTGGCTGACGTTCCTGCTTCATGATTGACCCGGCTCTGGCTGATGCTCCTGCTCCGTGATTGACCCGGCTGTGGCTGACGTTCCTGCTCCGAGTACTGACCCAGTTCCGGTTGGATTCCTGTTCCGTGATTGTTCCTGTGTTCCTGTGTATCCTGGTCGCCGGCTGGAGACATTCTGAACTGTGTTGTGTTGCTCTGGCTAATCCTCTCTCTGTCCTCTGAGCTATTGCCTGAGCCTGACCCAAAGCACTGCTGAGCTGTAGTCTTCCGTTTCAAACGTGCCTTAACCCTAGCTGTGCCGGGTGTCCCGATTATCTGTACCTGTTCACTTTCACTTGCCAAGCCTGAGAGTACCGATTGAGCCAGTTAACACATTCTGAGCCTGGGCAGTATCAACCGAGCCTACCTTTCGCACTAGCAGAGGTGTTGTCCTCCTCGGTGCTTGTGCGCCGCAACCGCGCCGGTTGGCGTTGGTACCTCCATTGGCTCTTGCAGTGTGTGCTCTGTATGACACCGGAAGGGTGTCCTGGCTCTGGTTTCCAAGTGCTCTGTGTTCTATCCATCTACCGTATCATCATTACTGGGCTCAGTATCGCTTGTGCAGTGATTACTCCATTGTGGCACCCAAGGGGTGTGTACGGCTTTCCTCCCATTGGCACACGCAGGGTTACATCGGTAATACTATTAAGGGTGATTCAGGTTCTGGTCCGTTGCTCCTGCAGTGGCTTCACCCTCTACTATTCCACTAAGGTGGTCGAGGCTCAGCTCTGGGCATTCGCTGGTCAATCTGGCGTTCATGTGCAAAAGTATCTGAGAGTGATTAGTTCAGGCTCACATTACACCCTTCTCTGCACCATCTAGAGACTGATATCTACTTCTGGGCGTTGGTCAATCAGATTACTAAACCTGTGTATTCCTCTATTAACCCTGTATCTGTTGGGCTCACTTGAGCTATATATCACTGCTATACTATTGGGCTTGTTCTCACCATTACCATTGCTGGCCCCTAGGGGCACTGTTTATTCATTTTAATTTTCAATAAAACTGTGTTTTTACTCAACCAGTGTCTGAGTGTCTGAAAACCATAACAAGCGATTACATAAGAGGTTTAATTCCCACAGATCCAGCATTAACAACAAAAAGACAGAGACACCAGTGGGAGAAAATTTTTGCCAAAGTGGACACAGTGTCAGGGACATTAGATTGACTGTACTGATGGGACAATTTCGCACTCAGAGGGATAAAAAATTATGGGAGGTAAAATTAATCCTACAATTTGCTTCTTTGACTTTGACTGATGGGCTGATTAGAGACAGAGAGTTTCTGTCACATATCACATTGTGAATTAACTTTTACGACAGTCCCTCTGGGATCATAAATACCTGGACTCCTCAGAGGAAGGATGTAATATAAATCATATCCTCTACCATTGACGGATCAAAGAATTAGTATCTGGACTAAGGTTCTTATGTGATTTCCATTATAAACAATGTAATGTGTACTTGTATTTAAGAGAGAAGTTTTCATATTTATCTGCATAACATGCCTGAGGAAGAGACCTAAGAAGACTTGAAAGCTTGCATTTTAAATCTGTTTAGTTAGCCAATAAAGGTATCAACTTTACTAAATTAGAGCCAGATAGAGACATACATAGTACATTATTTTCAGACAAACAACATCACTCCACATACCAACAGCTCACTGCACATACTAACAGCTCTGTTGTATGCTTTACAGTAAAAATCAACAGGACTGTCATTATATCCACCAAATTTGATTGGGGCAGGGGTAAAGGAATAGAGTCGGAGGATTGCATGGACATGTTGGCAGTATTAATGTGGTGCTACAAAACCTGACTGTAGCCATGACTGCTGCAGCTTATGCAATAAATAATGAGGATATTTCTACTCCTGCAGAGTCTGTTAGTAAAAATAACATGTACTAAACATTTTAACAAGTTGCATTCTAGTGTTGCTAGCATAGTGAAGGAGGATTTAGCAATGAAACCAACTGCTGCATAATACAGTGACTGTAATATGCCTATGAAAATATGAGGTCATGGGCCTAGATATATCTTGATTAGTAAACATTAAAAATAAATATTTCCAGACTTTAAAAAAGTACTATAAATTATGAAAGTATTGGGGAGGTGGTGAATAATGTTTCTGCTGATGACCTAATATTTGATGACACTGATACTGACTTAGAATATATTCTTCCACTGTCCACTCTTTTTTCTAACACAGATGATGTACAGGGTGAGAATGATTATGATATGGTGAAAAATTAACTGAAAGTAAAGTAAGCAAGCAATGGGGCAATTAGAGATGGGCAAAAATTATAGCCTCAAACTAAAATCAGCGAATAATGGCACTTCCTGCGTGGCGAATAATTTCCCACAAAAAGTGCAAATTTAATTGCTATTTTCGCCTAGTTCATTCCATTGAATTCAATGGGAACATTGAATTTACATACCACACATAACAAATATTATTTTATTTCCAAAAGGCATATAATAAAAGGGGCATGAGGGTGCCTGTGTTGGTGGAGTGTGGGGAAATAATCAGTTGAACAGTGAATGTTTTTTGGGGGGTTTGTTTACTGGGATTGGGGGGCAGTTAATCAAAAAATAAATCCTAAATACAATTTAAAAAACCCATAAGACATGGTAGAAAAGGGGTCTGAGGAGGGTACCTGTGTTGGTGGGTGGAGTCTGGGGAATGAACAAGTTGAACAGGGAATTTGTTTTTTTGGGGGGGGTGTTCTTGACTGGTATTAGGGAGACAGTTAATAAATAAATAAATAAAATACGAAATGTGTATGTAAAGTGATAGAGACATAAGCCCTGAAGGAATATTGATTTGTAGGACTTAGGCTTGATTGGCATAAGCCCTAAGGAAATATTGATTTGTAAGACTTAGGCTTGTTAGACACAAACCCACAGAAACTGATTTTTTTGTAGGACTATGGGTTTTTTATTATTTTGTATTTTTTTAAAGCACAAACCCTGAAAAAAATGCCCTACTGGCCTATTACCAGCAGGTCATGTCATGTTGGTCAGTGACTACTGACCATTATCATATGCACTGATGTAGATTCAGAATTTGCAATTGCTATTCTTGCTGCTGCTGCTGAGTTGTTTAAGCAGCAGGATGATTAGACAGCTTAAAAGGAATAGGATCAACAACAGCAGTCACATGGGTGATGGATGATGAAGGTTCCACTTGTCACAACTAGCTCCAGTGATGCACCTAAGGCAGTAGCAGCACAACAAGTAGCCCCCGGTACACGTGAAGAAAATAAGAAGTTGGCCAATAATTCTTCTCCACCTGCCCCTCCTCCAAAATCATGGATGTGTTACTAGAATATACATTTTTCCCTTGAGAGCAGGAACTGTGCCTCTCATCAGCAACTGCATGACTACTTGCTGACAGTTTAATAATAACGATGAACCCTCCCTGCCACCATCTTAGCATAATCCGCAGGATGGAATCTCCTCAGATGCCGCTTGATGCCCTGCTTGCGATACTCCTCTACCACACTGCCATGTGTGGTCAGCGGCAGTGCACCACACAGTGTGCAATGGGTGGACATGAACTGTGACATCCTAACATCTACAGAGTGGCTATAATTTGTCAGGGAAGGTAATGATCAACTAGTTGGACTGGCAGAAGCTGTATTTACCCTAGAGGAAGAAGGTGATGGCAAGCTAGTTGTTTTGCTCATCATGGAACTTCCAGTCTCTGTCTGGGTTTCACTATTCTTCCTCCTCTTTGATCTTGCCTTGCCTTTCTGGAGAGTCAGGGGGTACAGCAACAGTGGTGCTTGATTTCTGTGGTGGGTGTTTGGCTTTAACATGTTTGACATGAATGTCATGGTTAGAGATGGTCGAAAATTTTTGCCTCAAACTGAAATCGTTGAAAAATGGCACTTTCCACTCAGCGAAAATTTTTCTGTGAAAAGTGCTGTTTTCCCGCTTTTTTCACCTAGCTCATTGCATTGAAATCAATGGGAAGCAAAATTTTTTTCCAGCACATGACAGTTTTCTCTAGTTTTCTACAGCCATATACATGAGTGTCAGGCTCTCACAGCATGCCATTCTTTGTTTGTGAGAGGAGAGCGTAGTATGTTTTTGAGCTAGAGAAGATAGGCAAATAAAGGGGTATTGAAGCTTACTTTAAGGAGTCATTTAGGTAGGACATTTGTTCTCTGTATTAGGGGAGTGTGGGAGCACTCTGGGTGAGAAGAAGGGAGGAAGGAGGTTGGACCAATATACCCCAAAAGTTGGTGTGATTGACTGGCAAGACACAGGCAGCTGAGGTCCAAATTGCCTGCTGATTTTGCTTTTATTGTCTCTGCGCTGGGGAATTCTGGGGAAAGAAGTTATTGATTTTGTTTTTTAGTTTTATATATATATATATATATATATATATATATATATATATATATATATTTTATGATAAGATAGGGTGGACAACTTAAAAAAATACAAATGAAAAATAAAAAAATACATAGATAATTAAACAAATAACTGACTGGGAGCCTGATGTGAGCTCCATGACTGAAGCAGACTTGATAGACAGCAGACAACACTAAGAATTTAGGGCAATACATCACACTCCATCAGCTGTGTACTGTAGAGAGAAAATACACACACAGTAGTTGAGTAATGTCTAGAAAATGCACAAGCAGGAGGGGGAAAGGTGGAGCAGTGCAGGGATGTGAGAATAAAGTGGTAGTTCAAAACTGACTGCAGCAATGGTTGCTGTAGCATGTCCAATAAATGATAATGATCCCTCTCCTCCTGGGGTGGATGCAGTTTGTCAAGGTCCCACCAGTCACACCATGCCAGTCCCCCACCACCACTACCATACACATCAGGCACATTGTAGGTTGTACTTTATTTTTTTAATCATTTGACATAATCATGGTGTCACATAACCAGGATGTGAGTGTTGTGGGCAAAGGACAAATGAACTCTGCATGCTAAAAAATGTTTCAAGGTATATGTTTCTGTAGGACTCACAGCCTTGACTTCCAGCTCCTTATTTCTCCACTACAGACCTCAGATGAAGTAATATTGTGCTGGGAAATGTTGCACTGTATTAAACATGGCAAAAAAAATTGTTGAAATAATGTAGTAGAAAAATGTGTTGGAATAGGAAACAATGTGTTGAAATGGGAGAAAAATGTGTTAGGAGAAAAATATGTTGAATTGGTGAAAATGTGTTAGAACAGGTGAAAAATGTGTTAGAATAGGAGAAAAATGTATTGGAATAGGCAAATAATTTGATGGAGTAGGAGAAAAGGAGGAAAATTTTGCAAAGGAGAAAGGGAAAAATCTATTGTGAAAAAGAGAAAAATCGTCAGATTTTCACAAAAAGTCATGCAGAAAATTGTTTTCACTTTTCACCCACTCCTAGTCATGGTGTCTGTGTTTCATGTGTGTTTTCAGGACAGTTGTGCCAAGGTGTGTTGCCTCCTTTCCCCTTCTCACTGATTGTTCACAGTGCCGTTGGTGATGACTGCACTATGCCTGCCTCAAAAGAAAAATAGTCCCACACCCATGACTTCAGAGAATGGGGATAGGCAACAGCTAGAGAAGGATGGCTTCTTTCTTCTTCTCCTCCACATTCCCCTTCACTGTCTGGGGCAGAGGATGATATTGAAGATGTTGCTTACTGTCTCAGAATCAGCACTGCAACTAGGACCAGGAGTATTGCTGCTGCTGGCAAGTGGAACCTGTCCTAGTCTTGCATAACTTGTTAAATCCATTCCCACTGTGTCCACGGTGGTCTGTGGCACATTCGCCTGTTCTTCAGTATGCTGCTGCCCTTGTAACTCAACAGAATAAATTAGAGCAGTTGCATATTCCAAAATATCACTGCTGGTGGCAGTGGTGATCCCCATCTTCATCCCTATCTCCCATTCCTTCTCAGTTTGGGCTAAAAAGGCCATCAATGTCCCTTCCACCACAGCTTCTCCACCATTATCATCACCACTACCACTAGTCCCTCCGTGCTGCTGCTGCTGTTCTATTACAGGCATCTCACTGCTGGTTGGAGGAGTGATGAGAAATTTCTTGTTGACCTGAAGAAGGGAGACTGGCAGCACTAGCAGCAGACACAGATGGCTGATCTGTGCTCCTGATGGTGGTGGTATTATTGTAGTGGTACCAATTCTGCCTTCTTCAGGATCATGTTCCATATGAACAATGACGTGGGGGGGGGAAGGGGACACACAGGGACAGGGGAATGGTGTGGGCTCCCTGGACTGCTAGTCTGGATGCACTCAGTTGCTTCCGCTACTACTCTCCTAACACTAGTCCTGCCAGCTGCTTCACCATCGTTGTTATTACTACTACTACTAATACCAACCATATCAATTTCAGCCCCTGAGTGTTGCTCCTCACAGTCACTATTAATATGATTATTACCCCCTCCTTCACTCCTAATGCTAACAAGCTGCCGGACCTTCTTAGTAGTCGTAGTTGCAAGGGCGGGACTACTTGGGGACGGCAAGTGTGACTTAGGGTCCCCTGCTGTCACACTTGGCATCATCTTCTCCTTCCCCCCTTCATGAGTATTACAAGACACACTGGAAGCAGGTTCAGCACTGGAAGCAGGTACAGCACTGGTGGCAGCAGGGGCAGCATGTCTGGCGGCAGGGACAGTACTGGCAGCAGGCACAGCACATCTTACAGCAGGATTTTCCCGCAAAAAAGAGGACAACCATGTGGTTTTCATGGAATATTTTGCGGGAACACGGCAAGAGCTTTTGCCCACCCTAGGAGAAATATGCCTGATTATAATGTCTTTGATAGATCAACTGGAAAGTAACTGTATCTACAAATACAAAACCATCACCTCAGTCAACACTTCTAACTGCAACTCCCACCCTATTACATTCACTATTATTTACTATGCAGCAATGCCAGTCAACATCCACAACCCGAGCTATGAATGCTTCTGTTGCTGTTCAAAGTACAGCACCACTACCACTTACTGATAGTTATTGCAACATCTACCTCCTATAGGGTCATCCTCCTTGAGATCCAACCTGAAGTTCAACCACAGGTCTAATTGATCAGATTTTGAGACTTGTATTGGTGTTTTCCTGTCAAAAAGACCTTAACAGTAGTACAAAATGGGTTGATGGAGTGATTTAGTATTCCTTTCAGAGACTGAAAAGAGAGGGAATGCAGCAAGAATGCCACATAGATTTTGGGTTTGGAGAGTGTGCTAAGATAGTATGAAGTTACTTAAGTAGCTTTGGGAGGATGACAATCCCTTTTCATTGTCCCCATTAAAAAAATGTTCAGATTTCACTGTTGGGTCTTTTATCAATAAAGGGAACAGGAGAGTTCTGTCTTATTTAAAACATATAATTAGATATTGGATCTTTTGTCAGTTTTTCCTTTCATGATAGAAGGGCATTGATTTTAAAAGCAGCCTTCAGGTTTCTACCAGTAGACCCTAATTTTTGTTTCACCTCTTGGAGTGTCACTTGGAGATAGAGATTGTTATTGACTTTTGTATTCCCATAAGGTGTTCTACTGCAGGTTTTTACTTTGAAACATTGAGCAAAATCCTTGAGTAAGTAGTAAGAAACACATTATATTTTGATGAGATCACCCATTATCTGATGATTTCTTGTTCAGAAGTAATGGGCCCAATGAATGCTCCAGGACTCTTGAAGGAGTTATTATACCTATATTATTGGATTTATTGGACCTATATAATTTCTGTGTAATCCCCTGGCCAGTGGGTAACTGGAGGGACAACCAACCAATCTTATTTTTCAAAGTACTGAAATAGATACTGAATTGGGAATTTTTAGACTTCTGGCAGATAGGATTACTACATTAGCCCATCTGTGTGATTCATTTTCACTCAGCAAAAGTGCAGCATTAAAAGAGGTCTAGTCCCTTTTAGGCTTCTTGAACTTTGTGACTAGGCTTTTGACTATAGGCACAATTTTAGTAGATGTTTGTGCAACTAAAAGTATGTCAAGGTTGTTTAAACACATTAAGGCTTCTAATGAAATAGAATAGAATCTGAAAATTCAGTGGTCAAGTGATAAACCTACAGCCAGACATAACAGCAGATACTTTGAAATTATTCACAGATGCTACAGGATCAGTTGAGTTTGGTACATTCTTTAAAGGGAAATGGTGCAATGGGAAATGATTCAAAGAGTGGTATGAGGATGAGAAAACCAATAACATTACACTACTTGAAATGTTCCCAGTACACATATGAGGTATGCAGCTATCTAAAAATATAATTATTTTAGGTCAGACACTATGGGGATTGTGTGGGCTATCAAAAATGGTACTTCAGTATCTCCTGAGATCATTCAGTTAATCAGGCTGCTCACTCTCTCATGTTTGAAACACAACATCTTGTACATGGCAACGTATATACACCAGTTTATCAAAATAAAACACCTGATACTACTTCACGGTTCAAGATGAAGGAATTCATGAGTCTGGTGCCTTATGCCTGCAGAGTGGATGATCGATGTCCTGACCCTTTAAGGCCCTTAATGATCCCAGAATAAAGGATAGTTTTCAAGACTCTGTTTTACATGGTATGTAGAAGGGTTATATTACATCCTGCAGTGAATGAACAACATTTTCCAAAGAAGAGGTTTCATGGAATGGTCAGGACATACAACCTAACTTTAAAGAATTTCCTGTCAATCATGTTTAGGAAGAAGTCATTGGTTATTCTGCTTCTAAAATTGGAATGTTATATAAGGAATATCATTGTATGGCAAATGCCATGGGATAGAAGAACTTTACAAAATATTTCTGGTAAAATAATCTTAATTGGCTGGAAGAAAAGTAGTTACAAGCCTGACAATAGGGTCCCTGTCTAAATAAAAATAATAACATCGCTTTGCCAATCTGCAGATAGAATATGTTACTCTGTGTATGAAGCTAGAATCACAAAAACTGCATTAAATGTGACATTTTTGAGGGCTCTTCACAATAATCAGGAGGGCACTCCCTAGTTCTTTCACTCTACCACCACCCTCAAACTATACTACCCTGCCCCACATAAGTGTTTCATTTCAGTAGAAGCTTATATCATATAAAAAAGGAAAACATTGTTTGTCACTCAATAATGTAGTGTTTGGCGATAATAAAATACGTCCTATATTCCAGCAAGATTTTATTAATTACTCCATTACCTAAGGGACACACAAACCATTGTGAAACAGAAAATAATAAAATAAACAAAATATAAAATAACAATACAAATTACAGAGCCACCCATTACCATACCCTACCCCCACCCACTAGCAGATCTTTTGTGTGATTATATTTGGCAGGCTTTTGACTATAAGATCTACCAGGAAGATGACCCCCTTCTTCTTGTGTTTTATTTAATGGGACGAAGTACTGTAAACTGTGATATTATTAAAGTCAAAATACAGAGATTGATGTAGTAAAAATAATTGGAGTAATTGTGGAGCAAAGCAACTGCAATGCATTGAAGATTTATCTAGCTTTCAAATGATTTTAAAAATGCCCTGTTTAAATTATTGGGGATTTTTTTGCCACCTATAGTTCAGTTGCTTTGATCCAGAATTGCTTCTTTATAAACAGCATCATTGTAAGTATGGTAGATTTAACCCACAGTTATACTTTATTGGGCTGTGAGTGTGTCAAACCGCAATTACTATAATAGGCTATAATACACAAAATCTTACCTGTTCCTGGAAACATCAGATCAGCACCTACAATGAAAAAACAATATTAACACTACATAAAAAATGTCACAACATGCATGAGTTAATTAACAGAGCAGTACATTTTTTTGATGAAAAACATGTTATAGGGCTTGCATTGTTAAGACATTTTTCATTCTAATGTTATTAATGCTTATTTCTTGACACGAAACTGCAGTTTTCTGCTGTGGTCACCAAGCAGTGTTGTTGCTATCAATTATTGTAGAGAGCTGTAGTCTATGACTCAGGCTCTTCCACAGAATGGATTATAAAAATAACTCCTTGTACTAACAGTTTGATATAAAAAAATACATATAAATTGTAATAATATTTAATGAAGCATTTAATATCTATTACAGTCTATTACTAATTGTTTCAGTTTACAATCTGATTAAGACAGTTGACCTATATGAGCCATTCAGGATTATTGAAGCACATTATTTGTTGTGTGGGGTGACAAAATTAAATCATATAGAATACAAAAACAGATATACTTGACTGCTGTATGAAGGAAAATTACCTAACCCTATCTATAGGGAACTTTAATCTCACTATTTATCATGAAAACAAGCAAATCTCATTGAAGAACACAAACCAGGAAAACGTATTGTCTTGCGCCTAGTTTCTTTTACTAGAACACAGTTGGGCACATTACAGGATATTGGTTACCCCATTAGCTTTTATCCTAAAGTGAATATATTCACATAATGTCTTACATAATGTTTAGCACGGCAGGAGTATAAATCCCCCCAGTTTGAGTCTGCGAGCAAGATGACAGATGATGGCTCCTAGTACAAATTCTAACTCTAAATGTGGATCTCGAACAGAAAGATTTATCAACCCCTATACTAGACGGTGACTATAAAAATAATGTCACCAGAGCTCCACAGCTATAAGTGTAAAGAACCAATTTCTTAGATTGATGATCAAAACATTTATTAGTTCTAGTAAGTCGATGATTTCAAAAGCAACCAACTGAACAACAGGGCAAAAACAAAATTCCCCATAGAACTGAATTGGATTATTTACCTCTTGAATGAAAAAGCTGGGTCCAAAGCATTGCTTTGCAACACATTGGGAGTGTCAATAGCTTTCAAGTGGTTAAAAGACCCATTCAAATTAATGGGAATTTGGAAAATGTATTTGGCTCCTAGGGAGGAAGCTGTTTTTTTTCCTAGAATTCTTTAACCCTTTGAGTGCCAGAGGGGTACGGAATGCATTGCAGAGCAATGCATTCCGTACTCCTCTGGCACTCAAAGGGTTAAATACTTCTTAGTACATCAGACTCACAGTGTACCTCAGGACTTCATTGTTAAACTTGATTTTTTAAGGTCAGAAGAGCTGAAATGGGATTTGAAATATGCTTCCCTGCTTGATTCCCTGTCTAAAAGCAAGATTCGTTATTAACTACTCCACTGCCCCAGTAGGTTATTAAGTTAAAAAAGTACATTAGTGACAATTTGGCGTTACAGCAAAGAAAATTTTGTATGGACATTAATGGGAATCACAGTATGGTTATGCCACATGCACACTACTTTATTTTAAAATGTTAAACATGAAAAAAGCAGCACAGATTTGTGACCCTAGCCATAGAGAGAGAGAGAACAATTACCAAGCATACCAGCTTTTATCAGTCTGGAGAGGTATAAATGCTTAAATAAATGTAATAAAAATTGTGTTCATTATTTAACCTTTTGAGTACTACTTTGGTATGCAATGCATCACATAGCAATGTGTTGCATGCCCCAATGGAGCTCAAAGAGCTGGTTACTTAAAGGGATAGTAACGTTTCACAAAAACAGCAACTCCAATTAATCTTCATAGTATTTGAGCCATAGAGAATGTTATTACAATACTGTCAGAGTTGTAGTTCAAGAGTAATTGAATGATAAAGTATCCCCCTCCAGCCCCTTTTACCTAGTGTAACACTGGTCACCTCAGATGTGGAATCTGGTTGCTTGACCAGACAGATAACAGCAAGGGGCAATCTTCTTACTGTGAGAACAATGAAAACCCTGCCCCCTTGACAGGTTTTCAGCTTCTTCCCTTATCTTAATTGAAGATTGTCCCTCTCTGCAATCTACCTGGGCAACTCCTCGCTGCTCTTAGCTGAGCAGTGTTATATCAGTAAAAGGGGCGGGAGGGAGATACTTTGTCATTCAATTACTCTTGAACTACAACTCTGACAGAATTGAAATAACACTCTCCAAGGCCCATATACTATGAAGATTAATTAGAGCTGCTTTTATTATGAAACATTACTATCCCTTTAAAGGTTTTAGTACCTATATACCTATATTAACAACATAAAAGTCTGTTGCCTTGGTGATATTTTTTATTTTATTGCCAAGTGATTATACTATATATTCTGGGTCTCTTAAAAGACATTTCAATTCAAATCTCTCTTAAATGACCTTAATACTTTACATATTTGCCTAGCATGTCTTTTGGCCAAATATTTAATTATTGTAAAAAGTAAAAAGTAACACATTTGGGTGCATATCTATCTATCTATCTATCTATCTATCTATCTATCTATCTATCTATCAATCAGTTTCTGTGCTTCTACTTAAAGTTAAAAGTACAGAGTAAGTACAGGCATGTATAAGCTATTATACATACTGGAACTCCTCCCTTCAACATGTGTTGGTAAATATACTAATTTTATGCTAATATCCCCTGCCTTCCTCTTGGCACAATCAGCATAAAGAGGACAGCAATAAGTCTTTAGGCAGCCACACTCAGCATAAAATTTGGAGCCACTTGAGTTATTGTTCTGCATCCCCTTGTTGAGACAAACTTTTGCACAAAGAGAAAAAGACTGGAATTTAAGTGGATAATTATACTACCCAATAAGGAACTCACTGAGGGCCCAAAACCCTTCAATGGTCTGGATTCAAGAAACAAAATCCATGTCATGGACACTATACAAGCATAGATGTCAGGGCATTTATGTCTGGTATAGGTTTTGCACTGAGTCAGATAATTCATACAGTGGATTTGTGCCTTGTTTGGATAGGATGCCACAGTGAAGAAAGAATGACTGACATGAACAGCTGAACAGAGCCCTTCTTTGGACCTGGTCCAGAGGAAAAACATTGTGCGAGATATTCAGAGAGTTGTGGTAAATGAAATTATCTGTAATCATAATAAAACGTTTCTTAAGCCATGGTCCATTCATTATCAGACACAGTACTGTCATTTTTTGCATTAAATTCTACTCCATCAAAGGAAATAATCATCTTAAAAATAGGCATGGTTTAATCTACCGTTATGTTATAAGGTATTGTAAAAAAAAAAATAATAATATTTTAGCCGTCACTTTTTTGTCTGATTAACATCATTTTTCCTAACAAAATAAAAATTGTCTAAACTTGTACTATTAGCAGGTGAGAGAAGCAGTAATATGGAGGTAACTGGTAAAAATGTCTTTGGTCATTTACCCATTAATGACCTCCTGATCCAGAGCGTGGATGCCCATTAAGGACCACGGGGCCATCCCAGAATTCCATGGTGTTCCATGATCATCACCAGTCCTTAAGTGCTATCATGACCGTCCTGGCATGTTATGGGTCAGGGGGTTGAAGACAAAAAATGCCTTTTTTTCAAATACAAAATTAAAGACATTTTTTATACCATAATTTTTAAGGGAAATATTCACCAAGCTCATCTTACTGCAATTTTTAATTTTTTACAACACATTTTCAAATGTGACAGATTTACTTCTTAAAATGGTGTCCTTCTTTTACCACCAACTCATGATCTGGCAAATTTATCATTATGATGACTGTTTTGAACATCTCACCCATTGACTAACAGAAGTACTACCTCCAAAGATTGATCATTCATGGTATATTGGGAAGTGGTTTTGGGAACTTATACTTACATCAATTTATATAGAAACTGACAGCTCACAAAAATGTTTTCTTCTTTTGATTCTCTATCTAAGAATAAATGGAAACAATCTCAGAATGTGGGGAAGGGGGTGAGTATGACTGGAGTATAAAGCTGTCAAGAGAAGCTTCATGAAAGTATACTTTTTGGTATGTCTAGAAGAGAAACATACATCAAAAGCTACTATTTATTTGCTAACCAACTCCATCTCTGCAGTAATCAGTCAAGAATTAGGTTGGTGACGAGAGTCAAAGACAACTATCAATGCAAATAATAAGTAAATCACCAAATTACACAAGTGCCAGTCCAAAACTTTCTAAATCTGTCAACTGAGGTACACAAGCTGCTTGTTGTTATGCTCACAATTCAGTCAGCTCCTTACACCTTTACATGTTTTCTCAGACAATTTTTTCATGGATGATAAGGCATGGAAGAAAGGTTATCAAGGCTATGAGGCAACACTGTCAGGTTCCCTCATAGATGATACGGGTTCAAAATGGGATTTTGTCAGAGTCCCTAACAAAATGGCACCTCTTTCCTGAAAGTCAGACTAATGGGAACATAGACAATGTTTTATTTGTTCCTTATGATTTGCTACAGAATGCTCTACTTTTCCTTAGTGCGTCAGTGTAGCTCTTTTATCAATGAGCTGGATCAAAAAGCAACAAAAAGCCTTCATCTGGTTTGGGCACATGAAGATACATTATTTATTGGAAAAAGAAACACAAACACACGCACACACACAAACACTCAATGGTGTTAGTAGAAATAAACTATGAATAAAGTACTTTTAATGTATGTTTCTTATGTATTGTCTGCCATACTGTGTGCAAATGTATGATATGCTAGAGTAAAAACATCAATGATAAATTGAGGATGGATTTATCCAATTATCACGTATAATAGTATCAGAGAGCAGCATATTTGGTAAATATCCATCTTGACTTGACTATATGATTTCTCCGGAAGTCCCTCTGTCTTGCAGCACATCGTTCAAGCATCTTGGTTTTGTAGCAGATACCTCACCTGATACGTATATCAGGGATAATCTAGAACCGGTAATTACACAATTCAAGGTTAAAACATCCTCCTGGACTAATCTCCCACTGAACCTTATCAGTCGTGCAGATTTGATTAAGATGGTTTTCTTACCCAAACAGTTATATGTCTTTCAAGGGGCCCCGGTTACTATCCCCAAATGGCACTTTAGGAGAACTTGACAGAATCATTACCAAGTATCTACAGTCGGGAGGGCATCCTAGGATTTTTTTTTTTTTTAATGTTTTTATTGAGAGGACAGTAATAAAACATTACAAATACACAAAATAGACAAGTAGGATGTATTCTGTAAGACAACTAGTAAATATCACAGTTTAATGATACAGCTGTCCCATTTTTTATTTTTTAATTGTAAAAGAAAAACCAAAACTCACCTCACCCAACTATAACCCCACCATACCCCTACTAAAACCCATACCACCCACCCACCCTCCCTGGGAGATGAGCACAATCCTTCCTGAAGTAATTAATATTAGGTATAGTAAATAACGTAAGCCTGAATTAGTTGGTAATTATACAAGTATAGGTAACTAGAATTTCCAGTATATCACCCACGGCTCAGAGAACCATGAGTAACACTTCCATAGTCACTACTAGTAAAGAGTTCTAGCATTGCAATAAGAAGTCCAGGAGCCCCAAATCATGTTGAATTTATTTTGGGTGCCTCTATGTAAAAAGAGGCCCTTATAATGAGGGAGATTATTAGCCACCAGGGCCATCCACTGGATATGTTTAGGGGGTGCTCTGACATCCACGACTGCACCACCACCTTCCGTGCCATAATCAACAGCTCCCTAATCAATGCGTTATGAAAATTAGTGTGAAGTTGATCAGGTAGAATAGAGAATATGCATACCTTCGGAGAGAGTAAAAGGTCCCATTGTACCACAGCTGACACAGTGCGTATCACGTCTTCCCAAAATCTACAAACCGGGGGACATTCCCACATGAGGTGCAAGAAAGCGGCGCCTGCCTCCCCACACCTCCTGCACCGGTTGTCATCCAACCTACCCATCCTGAAAATACGCACAGGAGTGTAATAAGACCTGTACAGAATGTTAAGCTGAATTAGCTGATGTCTAGCCGTGGAAGCCACTGCTGCAGGTCTACGACATTTCCCACTCGTAATCCTCAAGGGTACCCACATCTATCTCCGATCTAGACCTAAACCCACCATTCTCACCCAAAGAACATTTTTCTAGCCACGTATATATTAACGAAACAGGCCGAAGCGGCCGCCCCTCTTAGCCAGTGTAACCAACAGGAACTCCTTCAAACATGGTGCCTTAGCACCCCATAAAGCATCCAGAGCATGCCTCAATCGTAAATAGGAGTAAAAAAAAGTACTAGGTAAGGCAAACTCCAGATGCAACTGCTCAGACGTTTTCAGGACATTGCCCTGGTATAGATGACCGAGCGTAGAAATACCATATGTCAACCAAAGCCATCCAAAATCTAATTGTCGAAGCTGTAGCAATCCCCCTGAACCCCAAAGGGGAATATCAGGATCCTTTGCTTCATAATTCGAAGCAGATTGAATAAGGGACCATACGGCACAGGTAGTCCTAGACGTGGTAGGTGAATCCTTAAGTGTATCTGAACCCAACATAGGGATATGTGGCAAAGAACAGCCTGATTTAAGTAAAGACTCGTCAATTTTATGGAAGGTATGTAGGGTATCTGGTTGTATATATGCTAATGCAAATTGTCCCTGCTCAGCCAGATAGTATTTGTAGAAATCAGGGAGGGCAATTCCACTCTCACTCACCGTGCGTTTAAGGGAGGACAGTCTAACCCTAGACGGGCCACCTGACCAGAGAAAGTACCTAATTATCTTATCAATTATTGTAAAGTATCTTCTGAGTATAAGTACGGGAGAACCTTGAAACACATACAAGAACCTTGGAAGAAATACCATTTTAATTAGATTAGAACGACCAATAACATTCAGCGGGAGTGCAATCCAAGACATAGTTTTATATATAAAATGGCCAATTAGAGGTTCCAAGTTATCCCTCAGATAGTGTCACGGTTTTCAAGACACTCAGACCAGTGGGCAAAAATAAAATGCAATTTATTTAAGAACAAAAATAATGACAGAGATCGCCCCCTAAGGGTAGCACTGTGAAATAGCGAAATAGCAGTAGTATGCACAGTATACAATAATACAGAAATGGACAGGCACTGAGTACTGGTATACAAAGGGTTAATATAATAATCAGTCCATCTCAGTTGTGTAGTTTGGCACGCCCAAGGTGTTAAAGGTGGAGAATACTCAACACCCACAGTCTGGAAAACTGAAGAAAATGTCCAGCAAAGAGAAACCTGCCTCCCACCTGCTGTACGGCAATGGTAGCCCCCACGGGCGTATGAACAGAGCGAGTAGACTGCCAGAGCTTGAGCGAATAGCTCCCACGGGCGTAACAGAGACGACTGAGTTACCGGAGCTGAAACCACTAGCCCCCACAAACGTCGTGGATGGAACTGGATTGCAAGAGCTTGGCCAATAGCCCCACGGCCAATGGAGATGACTTAGTACCAGAGCTTGAGCTTATAACCCAAACGCGCGTGATGGATTGCAAGAGCTTGAGCCAATAGCCCCACGGGCGAAATAGAGAGACTGGATTGCAAGAGCTTGGATCAATAGCCCCCACGGGCGTAACCACAGAGACGTACACAGAAGCAGCCAGAGCCGTGCGCCACCAGGCGCGGTAAAGAGCTACACCGGACTGCAACGAGAGAAATGGCTCAGCACAAGGCAACTCTCTGTATGGGCTGCGCGCCCCACTGGAACACAGCTCTGCATGGGTTAATGGCACTATAGTTGTAACACAGCTCTGCACGGGAGACAGCCCGATAGTAGGAACACAGCACTGCACGGGGTAACAGCTCAGAAGTTGGAACGCAACTCTGCACAGACAGACAACTCGGTAGTTGGGACACAGCTCTGCACGGGTTAACAGCTCGGTAGAGAAACACAGCTCAGCAGTGATCAGCTCAGTGGCAGGAATCAGCATAGCAAGGAGCCGTAATGAACAACAAGAGCATGGTCACTATGTCGCCGTGGCGACAAGGCAGACAGGAACGGAGACCGGCCTCAGAGACCGGAACAGGTCACGGAGCAGGAACGACAGCAAGCCGGGTCGAATGACAGGGCAGGTTCTCAGGCAAGCCGGATCAGGAAACAAGCAGGAACGTCAGCCAGGCCGGGTCGAATCACGGAGCAGTTTCTCAGACAAGCCGGATCAGGAAAACGAGCAGGAACGTCAGCCAGGCCGGGTCAAATCATGGAGCAGGCACACAGGATCGTAGTCAGGGATAGCCGAGTCGGTAGACCGGAGATCAGGAACACAGGAACACAGCACAGCAAAACTGGCTCAGGAACACCACGAAAGGGCAAATGACAGGTGCCACTAGCCCAGAATAAAAAAGTCACCAGGGGCGGACCAAACAGGCTCAACAAATCAGAGCGCAGCACAAGTGAGAGTGACAGCATGAGAAGCTGCACCGTGATAGATAGCTACTCACCGAAGCAGTTATCAAAAGTCCGAGATACATCACCGATTCCTCATATCTTAAAGGTATTGATAATCCAGGATCCCTATCTACAACCAGGTCCACAGGCAGCATGGAAGATATAGTCCAATTAATATGCAATCCTGAGTAAGTGCCATAAGTATTCACCAAGGCTAGAACACGTGGAAGAGACCTAGGGGAATCTCCCAAAAACAATAGTATATCATCGGCAAACAATGACAATTTTTCCTACCTATTACTCATCTGAAACCCCTCTACCATCGGATCGCTACAAATCAATCTGGCCAGTGGCTCAATAGCCAGTGCAAACAGACCAGGCGACAACGGGCATCCCTTTCACGTACCTCTTCCGAGCCCAAAAGGCCCGGACCGGACTGACCCGGTCAGAACCCTAGCAGATGGGTCCGTGTAAAGAAGTTGAACCCACTTCAAAAAAGTTGGCCCAAATCCAAACCCGCAGAGTGTACACCAAAGATAGTCCCACTCCACAGAATCAAATGCCTTGGACGCATCTAGGGAAACAACCACTCTGTGGCCAGCATTGTCATGGTTCAAATGCAAGTGAGAGAATAATTTCCTAAAATTGTGAAATGTAGATTTCCTGGGCATAAATCCCGCCTGGTCTGGATGGATAAGATCAGAGATCACCAAGTTGAGTCTAGCCGCCAGAACCTTGGCGAGAATTTTAGCGTCTGATGTAAACAAAGAGATAGGCCAATATGAGTCACATTCGGTCAGATCTTTACCCGGCTTAGGAAGAACCACTATCGTTGCCTCACCTCCAAGGCATCATAGAAAGTATTAAGTAATTGTGGAGCCAGCGTATCAGCGTACCGCTTATACCACTCAGCCGGCAACCCGTCACCTCCAGGAGACCTACCCGCAGGAAGAGAATTAATAGCTGCTACAATCTCACCCAACAAGATGGGGGAGTCCAGCATTTACCTCTGATCAAGAGACAAGGAAGGTAGGGAAATCCCCTCCAGGTACGCCTCTATCTGCTGACAAGTGGAAACCGTTTGTTTTGTGTATAAATCGGAATAGAAGCCCGCAAACACAGCGTTGACATCCATTTCATCATGCACAAGGTTTCCAGCACTGTTGTATACAGACGTTATGGAACGTCCACCCTCCCTGGTTCCTATCAAGTGGGACATAAGTTTCCCTGCTCTATCCCCATTCTCAATTAATTTCTGTTTCTGGAATATCATGAAATTTACATTTTGCTCCATTAATGCAGTATTATAGGTAGAAGAGGCAAGTAAAAAGGAGTCATAGGAAACATCTTCACCTCTGTCAACAAACGTTCTCTCTGCTCCACTAGCTTCCCTCTCTGAATGTTCTATTTTATCCTTTGTTCGTTTTTTATGTGCAGCAATTAATGAAACAATTGAATCTCTAGCCACAGCTTTCATAGCATCCCAGACTACTCCTTGCGATGCAGTGCCCTCATTAAGACAGAAATATTCTTTCAAAGTAACCCCATGGTCTTCAGCAATATGATCAATAGATAACCAATACGGTTGAAGTCGTCAACTGTTAAGGCATCCTAGGATTAAGTTGACTACTCTGCAAAGATCTATGGAGGAGAGGGGAATTTCACTCCCTAACTTTTATCACTACTGTTTGGCTGCTCAGGCCTAATATATGTTAGCCTATGTATCATCTCAATACACTCACACTTTCCCATGAGACGAGGATTCACACTTGAGACCGGAGTATCGCATCAAACATCTTGCGACAGTAGGTGCACAAATATATATTTCGCCAGTTCCCTGGTCGGGGGGGGGGGGGAGTTTTGGTTTTGGTTTTGAAAATAGAAAATGTAGGTGGAGGGGGGCATGCATGCACATGTTTCATACTACTATGTTACTCTGGATTCTGTACTGTGATTATACACTATGCCAATACTTTAACACTTTTGTTGCATTTTTATAATGCCTTGTTTTCTAAATGATATTACTGTGTGATGCATGTGCCTGTGTGCCTCCAATAAAAACAGTTTACAAAAAAATACATATATCCATCTTGACTTAATTAAAAGTAGTAATTTACATCTCAAATACCCCTAGACAAGTCACACAAGGCACCCTTATCCCCTCTAACTGCCACAACCAGACACCTCACTTCACTCCACCCCTCAAGCCCCTTCCATTCAACACACTGTTGCCTGGGATATAATATAACCTTAGCCTACAACATACAAGCACAACAAATGTTCTTAAATCCTTTGCTGGGAAATACATTTCAGCTGCATTGCTATGCAATAATGGGTATAAGAGACCAAAATATGTGGGGCATACAGAATTGTAATGAGGTAAAATACATGTGCACACACACACACACATATACATACACATACATAAGTGCATGCACTTGCTTACTGTAACAGACCATGGGCTCCAAGGACGAAATACCCCTCTGTTGGCTTGGAACTCGAAAGGGGAGAAATGTAACAAACCTAGGCTGTTACTGAGAGGCCTTTTCTGGCCTATCATATTTACATGGACTATAATATATCTAACAGATGCTGGACCCCTGTGTTGATTGTTGCCCACAATCTTACATGGGCCTGAAGGGGTTAATCTGTTGGATATTTGCAAGGACAGCCAAATTGTAGATGTGTCACCCTCTCTGGTCCAGAGTTTGATTAGGGTTTCACTTTACTAATCACTTCACCTGTAATGTGTATTCGCTATTATCTTCTGCGCGATGGGATTAGTCCGGGGTTCTGTTTCTATTGTACTGCTTTTGTTGATTGTTTCCATCCCATTGTATTGTCCCATTGTCTTGTGTGTACACTCTATTGTTTATTTATTGTTCCATTGTCTGGCCCAGTGTTTACTGTAAACACCACCATTGTTCACCATTGTATGAGATAATTTGCTCATGTCTGGCCCCCTTGTGCTATGTTTATATGTCCATTGTCCCTATTGTTCCATCATCTACCTAGCCATTGTACCATCATGTCCCTTTGTGCCCAGTTCCTGATTAACACTTTACCTGTGTATAAAAGAGCTGTTTTTGTCATCAATAAACCAGTATTTGTTTGGGACTCAACCTGTATCCTGTGTCTTCACTTCTGGATGGTTTAAAGGAGCAATACACTTTTTTATGAAAACACATATTTTATAGAACATTTCCTGCTGAATAAAACAAGGTCACTCCAATTGCTGTCAGATGTTCTATTCAAAATTTATAGCAGTTTAAATAATCAGGAAGTGAATTTACTGTGTTTTACTTCCTTATAGTTATAACTGACAGGAAGTTATAGGCAGTTTCTATCAGATTCTATGGAGAACTGTATGTCTCTGACTTTTCTGACTTTCCTCTCCATTAGAATCTAACAGGAAATCTAATTAGAATTTGACCACTAGAGGGGACTGCTAATGTAAAAAACATGGGTTTAAACTGTAATAACTCTGGAAATATAAATATCTCGACAGTGGGAATACCCTTATTTTACTCAGTAGGAAAATCCCTACAATATATATTTTTTTTCATAAAAAAGTTTACTGCTCCTTTAAAGAGTCCCCACTGACTCCCATTCAGAAGACTAGCATTCCAGCTTTATGTTTCCAGACATTCAGCTTAGGTTTCAAGCTTGTTTTTCCCAGTGTTCCAGCCAGCCATCCAGCTTCACCGGACCAGCTACCTTTCTGTAGCTGCTTCAAGGAGAGAAACCCTGGAACAACGGCTAAGGACAACCCGGCATTCTTAGCTTCCGTTACACTTACATACACACATTAGTGCAGAGAAGCATACATATTCAAATGTACACACAGGTGCAGAGCCATAACTATAGAGGGTGCAGTTGTGATGGGGACCAGGTATCCAATAGGGCCCATCAGTACTAAGCCCCAATGTGTTAGATGGCCCAAAAATGTTTGCACTTGGGCTCTCCAATGACTGGTTATGCCACTACTGACATTATGCATACATGTACAAACACATGTGCATATATACACACACACACATACAAATGAGCATACACACACACACACACACACACCATATACAGACAAAATATATTCACATAGATCTGAGCAGAATGAGCTAACCCTCATAGTTTCTTATAGCTGATATGTCCCTATCTGCATAACCCAGAGTGGCTACAATAATTCTACCACACACACACACACACAAGAAATTAAGGTCTGTTGTATGTCAAAAAGAAAACTGGAATGAATTAACTACATCATAGAGGAGATGTAAATATTATCATTGATATAAGTCAGAATTTTAAGCCCTTTAATACTAGAGGTCTCCAATGCATTGAGAAGAAGCATTCAATTGGCCATTGATATAAATGGGCTCTTAATCCTTTGGGGACCTCTCTAGCATACAAGGGGTTAAAAGTCCCTGTAACAGGAATTGTGGTGATTTTTATTTCCCTCCTAATTTGTCACATATTTCCTCCTGTTTTGAACACTGAGACCCTTGTTTCCACCTTACATCACTGTTATGGACTCTGTCCCTAGCTTGAATTAATCCCAGTGACAGGAGCAGAGGTACTAGTATTTGAGTCTCTGCTGTGACAAGTGGTGCATTCAGTTGTTTGAGCATCAGGTTGGATGAGGGCTGTTAATGAACAGCAATTTTCAAGTCTTGTCACAAATTCTTAATTGAATTGGGATCTGGATTTTGAATGGGCAATTTTAAGACATTCAGGTTCATGTTTTAAAGGACTTGAGTGTAAGCTTTGGTTGTGTGTTTAGGGCCATTGTCTTGATACAAGGTGAACTTCAGTCTCAGTTCAAGGTACCTTGCAGACTGAACCAAATTTTCCTCTAGAACTGCCTTGTATTTGGCTCCTTCCATTTTGTCCTTAGTCCTTACTAATATTTCAGCTCCTGCTGGGGAAAATCATCCCAGTATAATGATGCTTCCACCACCACTCTTCACTGCGGGGATGGTGTTCCGAGGGTTGTGAGATTTGCAGGATTTTGCGCCACACATATTATTTTATGCTAAGGCCATTGAGCTCAGTTTTCGGCTCATCAGAGCAGAGAACCTTTTTTTACATGTTTGCTGTGTCTCCCACATGGCACCTTTTCTACATGTTTGCTATGTCTCCTGGCAAATGACATTTAATATGGGCTTTGTTCTTCTCACTCCAGTTTTGGGTGATAGCTGTCCCGTGGACAGTGTCTCCCATCTCAGCTGTGGATCTCTCCAGTTCTAAGTTACAAGTGTGCACTTGGTTGCTTCCCTAATTCCCTCCTCATCCAGTCACTGAGTTTTGGTGGATGGCCATCTCTAGGCAGAGGTGTAGTTGTGTCTTAACCTTTCCTTTTTTAAATAATAGAGGTAATGATAGTCTGGGATGTTTGTAGTGTGAGATTTTTTTTATAACCCAGACTTGATTGGTGTTCTCCAGATCTTTATTCCGGACTAGTTTTGATAGTTCCTTGGTTTTCAAGATGCTGCTTTTTTTAGATATGCTCTCTAACATATTCTGTTGTCTTCCAGAAACAGGTGTATTTAATCTGAGATCATGGGATTTTATCTGCACACAGGTGAACTCCATTTAACTAATTATGTGACATGCGAAGGCAGTTGATTGCAGCACAGATTATTTAGGGTATCACAACAAATAAGGGTTGAATACTTATGTAATCGAAACATTTCAGTTTTTTATTTTTAAATCATTTAGTAAAATATGTCAGTTTTCCCACTTTGACATTATTTACTATTATATGTAGATCAGTGACAAAATTAATTAACTAAATTAATTTTAAAGGGATCGTAATACTTCTTTTATCTTTATTTTATTTTGTAGGCATTAAAAAAACACGAAGAACGATATAACTCTTATCTTTCAAACCTTTATGGTTTGAGAGATATTCACAAGCAAAGTTTCCCCCTCCCGCTCCTTTTATCTAGTGTAAGCCATCTCTTCTCAGATGTGGAACCTGGTTGTAAGACCAGACAGATATCAGAAGGGGACAAATTTCTTCCGATGAGAACAATGAAAGCCCTGCCCCCCTTGACAAGTTTTTCAGGTTTTTCCCTTATCTTAATTGAAGATTGTCCCTCTCTGCAGTCTACCTGGGCACCTCCCTTTTGCTCTGGCTGAGCAGTGTTGCATCAGTAAAAGGGGCGGGAGGGGGACACTTTGTCATTGAATTACTCTTGAACTACAACTCTGACAGAATTGAAGTAACACTCTCCAAAGTCCAAATACTATGATGATTAATTAGAGCTGCTTTTATTATGAAACATTACTATCCCTTTAACTCCTGATTGTAACACAACAAAATACAGAAAATCCAAAGGAGGCGAATAATTATAGAAGGCACGGTAT
The DNA here is from genome assembly GCA_037306005.1 of Rhinophrynus dorsalis. NCBI lineage: Eukaryota > Metazoa > Chordata > Amphibia > Anura > Rhinophrynidae > Rhinophrynus > Rhinophrynus dorsalis. The sequence goes on from CM074723.1 coordinate 224,868,399, forward strand.
AATCACTTGCCACAAAGTCCTATTTCTCAATGGTGGGAATGTATGACTGATTCCAAACTAAAAGCGGAGCTAGAATTCATTGTCTAATGTTATTAAGTTAGATATGGTTATAATTCTCCCCTTATCACCTAGGGGGAGGGTGTTGATCAGTTATGGATACACTGAGGTGCCTTGTTTAAAGCAATGTATTAAACAAGGTGCAGTGGAAATTATGTAATTTTATGCTATTTCCCTGCACATGCTGTAGAGCAGACATTAAGGAGATTGATGGTATTAAAATCTTAATAATGGTGGAGAGTGTCTGCCAGAATCAGTACACTGATCATAGTCTGTAGTGCCCGGAATGCAGCCACTGGCATTGGAGGCTAACTACAGTGGAGCTGCTGTGGCAGACTTGCGTATGCCCCCCATTGAGGCTGATATACAAAGAAGAAAAGATGCAATATTGTAGTAAACAAATTGCACCACAGGGAAGAAATAACAATTTTCATATTTTAAATGGATCTTTTACCACCTTGAATGCTAGAAAACACTGAAAAGGTTAAAAGATGCAATCAAATCAATCAGGAATATGTGAAACATTTACTTATGCAGTTGGTGTATTCAAAAAATGTTCCAGATCTTCTCAGTAAATTAGCCTCTGTGATTCAGTCCTATTTCTAAAATTTCTATCCATATAGACCTGCTTATTTGTAACCATGTGAACTGTGATAAATTTATATCTATAACTAGACTTTTCCATGTTCTTGCAATATCAGAAACAGTTTTATTCTGCACAGTTTTACTTTTGGATAAGCATTTTTTCCTGCAAGGACGTCTTAACACTTGTCTGTTTTTCCACTGTGTAAAATTATGGTCAGCTAATTTAAGAGAAAATGGCAAATTAAGTTTTCTTTTAAAAATAATGAATTGTTCTTTATTTCATTCATTTGCACCTTACAGTTTTACCAACTCAACGACAAATTATTTATTTGCCTAGGTCTGTTATACACAGTCCACCTATGATTATAGGGGGGTTATCCTCTTGCATTGTGGTCTCAGCTTGATTTTGTTAAATTGCCATGACAACGTCTACTTTGATTCTCAGACTGTAAACACATCTCTTTCATTTCATCTTATTCTCCTGAAAAATGACTGGTGTATTAACAAAAAGAACATTTATCAGAGGAAAGCCAAACCTTTAAACAAACAAAACAAAAAAGAATAGTTTTGACTTTGTTCATGCCTTCAAGCTCCCTTATGTGCTTGCTTAAACCAACAAATGCAGAAAACCACCACATCAACATCCTTGTCAGAAAGAATAATCTAAAATTAATGTGCACTTGTCCGCATGTATTACCATTCCTGACAGGGAATGTTTGCCTGCACTGGCTAGCAACCGACAATCCTTCACAAGCAGTTTTTTAACTGCCAAGGTCTAACAGAAGATATAAAGCACACAGCAGCCTACCACTCTGATACTAAATGATGTGTACAATGTCTCCTGACACATAAACTATTAAGAGAATTCACTCAAGACCACAATGCATATATTTCTTTTTGGTTTGTTTTTATATTTTCTTTTTACGTCCTTGTTTTTTTTTTGTTCCTCTTCAGAGAAATGTCTCTTATCCATTTGAGGATCTTTATATTGTTTATTTATTTATTCAGAATCTCAACCGATAGCAGTCACATATCTTTCAGTATGAACATGGCAAATCTGATAAATTGTAAACAAACAGTTTGACTTTCTCTCTATCCTTGGGGCACTGTGAAGTTAACTTTTTTGTATAGTGTAAATAATGGGACACTAATGCTTAAATCAGAAGTGGGAAAGCTGAAGCTGGCTGGTCAGGAAATCATGAAGGTAATTGTAGTCCTCAGTAGCTAGTGCACCCTGTCTTAAATAGAGTTTTCTCAAAACAAATATTTTCATATATACTGTCCTGTGTAACACACATCTGTAAGCTGGTATATTCAATAATGCCAATACAATATGTTAAAACTCTACTTCTACCCATAGGAGTAGCAGAATTATAATTATATAGCCCTCAGTGTACAGATTTACTCCAAGCATCTTGTCCTACTTCCTGCAAGAGCTGAAATTGAAAGTGGTAATCTCGTTCCTACGGGTTGTGCAAGTGGGTGTCATTTGAAAGTCACACATAATTTTCACTGCCTCTCTAGAGCACATAGGACAAGCTCTGGGGGGGAAGAGAGTCATGGGAACACCTTCAAACTAAAGGCTGGAAGTTTATAATACTGTTTTTCCAAGAGGTTTTAAATGCATACTGTTATTATTATTATTAGTAGAAGTAGTAGTAGTACCAGCAGCAGCACCAGTAACAGCAGTTGTAGTAGTATTATATTTTAATACTCCCTAAATATTTGAAAGGACACTATCATGTAAGAACAAGTTTTCTGGCTTTGAAGGAAGTTTCAAAATTCCCTATATGTCTTATTATCCATTTTTCACTTAGAAAACTAATTTTTTTGGTCATTTAGGTTTATAGATTATGCTAATTCAGACATGCTATTCTGGCACTTCCTTTCTTAACCCTTCATTACTTCTTCCACTCACTGAAATATAACTGTTTCAGAGCTAGGGGAGGTAGTAATTGCATTGCTGATCAGTGTCAGTAAGTATAACAGGTAATTTAAGGTAAAGACAGGAAGTGTCTGCATAGCATGCCTTAATTGGCATAGTCCATAAATTCATATAACTCAAAAACTAATTTTCTAAGTAAAAAATCGCTAGTAAAACAAATAGGTGATTTTTAATTTTTTTTCAAAATCATCAAAGTTGTCTTTAGGTCATATTGTCCCTTTAAGACTGGGTTATAATTAAATATTAATGATATATGCAATCAGATATTCTAAAAAGAATTATATCATCCTCCCATTTCAATATATTTATCATAATTTATATTAGATACATTTTTAGTAGACTGATGGTGTGGTGGGAAAGGACATTCAAAAAGTACTGTAAATGAACAAGACCAGATTTACAGTGCAAACAAACGAAAGCAAGACACCCTATGACCTTTTAGTGCCATTCATGATCACAACCCTATTTCTCACATGTATGCTATGGAACCAATGTAAGGGGCTTTCTGGCTTTAAATGTCTGAAGACTGCAGAGTGTTTGATCCAGTATGCACTAAAGCAGCTATTCTGGTTAATTTGTATGTCACCTAATGAGGCAAATGCACTAAGAATAACTGAGGGGAGATGTACTAAAGGTTGAAGACAGCTCATAATGATGTCTTGTTGGAGCAGTGTTGAAGGCACATCAACAGTATGCACTAAAGTGTCTTCAACATCATATTCCCATCTGCCCATATCGACATCCATCCAACATGCCTCCGGCTGGTTTACAAATTTTCACTCATCACATCGACAATAACCCATTTCCATATGGAAATGAATCATAATGAGTCATTTCCATATGGAAATGCAGGATAATGAGCCATTATCATATTCAAGCATGTGTGTTTATATGTTAATGTGGCACTTCACCACATGCACTAAACTCCAATAGCAGCCTCTGCTGTCAGAGAACCCAGTTTCAACTTCACCTACTCGAGGCTGGTGAAGTTGGCATACCTCTGTAGTTTCCTATGCAGTAACAGCCCTCAATCAGTCATAAGAATGGAGGGTTGTGAACTGCTGTCGATGTGGAAGGGTGCCCCACAGTTAAAATTTAACATACTATGCTGCCCACTCACTGTTAAAATTAGACATATGCTGCCCCCCAGTAAAATTCAACATATGTTTCCTCCCCAATACATTTTTACATATGCTGTCCCATAAATCCAACATATACAGTACCCTCATAGTTAATATCTGACATATTCTGCCACATTCTGCCCCATATACACCGTCTCTCCCCTGTATATATTTAAAAAAATTACACAGTGCAGGATCTCTAATCCTGTACTATGTGCCGGTTTTATTGTACAGGGGGACATCGGAACCCCTACTCATGTCACTGATCATCTATCTAATAGGATAGGTGATCAATGCAGGGACCATGAAGGTGATCACCGTCTTTCCCTACTACTTCCTGCTCAAGCTGTAGTTCTATGAATAACCTAATTGAGTAGAGGGATCCTCAAGACCCACTCGGATCAAGTGAGTGTAGGGGCATCATATGTTGAATATGAACTGTGGGGCAACATATAGTGAATTATCACTGTCTGTAGGGGAAGCATATTTTGAATATTAACTGTGAGGTAGCATATGCCAAATTGTCACTGTGTGCGGTGGAAACATATATTGAATATCAATTGTGGGGCAACATAAGTATAGTGGGGCAACATGGAGAACATCATCATTGAGTGTTAGCCCCACATACACTGACTGACACCCCCAGCTTTGTTCCCTTGCCCAGGCAGTATCCATGGGGACTTGTGGCTACCAGTAGGCAAGGAAACAAGGCTGGGGGGTTCAGATAGTGCAAGTGGGGATCTGTGACTACCAATGTCAAGGGAACAAGGCTGGGGGCCAGGCAGCACACATGGGTTCTGTGGCTACCAGCTGGAAAAGCAACAGGCTGGAGGGCAGCCCATGGATGCTGCCTGACCCCCTGCCTTGTTCCCTTGGGAGTTCACAACATGTATGAAATATGATACAGGACTGAGGGGATGATTGTGTACTGCTTGTTGTACTTTTCTAATCTTCAGAAAGCCACAGGAGTGTACAATGTAATCCCTTCCACATCAAAAGCAGTTTGACTATCCTGTATGCTAATAGGGACCTTCTCCTCCCCTACCCTTGCACCCTAAATTTAAGTGTCTATGGCGATGTGTGTCTACGTTGAAAATTCAAAGTGTTTTGAACACATTGACAAAATCATATTGACCTTTAGTGCATCTCGGCCCTGGAGTAATTTCCTCTGTACCATAGGGGACAAAAATATGAAACTGGTCTCCAGTGCAATGTGAAACAATACACTGGAGACCTAACACTCCAGGTGAGAAATGAATGGGATATTTTATTTGTCTGTGGATGCAGTTAGTTTGCCCCAGAATTACTCCAGGGAGGTTATGCACTAAGGCATGATGAAGAGGTGATAATGTGGAGAGGACTTCTCCAGTGATATCACTTCTCCAGTTCCTATGTTATTCTATAGAGCCTATGCACTAAGATCTACAAAGTTGAAGACATTTTAGTGTATTGGCTCTATAGAAGAACATAGGACCTAGAGAAGTGATATCACTGGAGAAGTCATCTCCATGTTATTACCCCTTTATCTTACACCTTAGTGCATAACCACTGTTCTTCCTAGTCCATCAAACTTAGCATCTTTCAAAGGAGCATTTTGTGATAGATAATGTGCTTTTATATTGCTTCTTTTCATATTGATAACCTTAAGCAATGGTTTAATCCTCTGGATGCCAGAGGGATGTCCATAACATTATGATACATTAAATATCACTCTGAAACTCAAAATGTAAAAACAAATTCTATGTTGTCTTTATGACAAGGTAACAAAAAAGTACCTTAAACAATTATTGTATTATGCTGAATCTAGATGCATATTCTTTAAATATTTTTTTATAGGTAAACTTTTTTATTTTGTTTTTATTTTTACAAAATATGTAAGCATTCTTACAATAACTGGGAGAATGTATGGATTTGCCAGTGCACCAGCACTGGCATCAGCCTCTACCACTAGTAACTGCAATGCAGAGTATAAAGTACAGTGTGTGAGTGCTTTAGTGTCTACTGGTGAACAACTCTGCCACTGTTAGTAATTTAACCCTTTGATTGTCAGAGAGGTACGCAACGTATTGCAAAGCAATGCATTGCACCCCCCGGCACTCAAAGGGTTAATGCTAGCAAGCACTGTACTGCTGCCACATAGCATGCATAGGATAATGTAGATAAATCATGCAATTTTCTTTATGTATTGTTTAATACATATCCTTACACAAAGCCAAGAGGAAAGAACATCACAAACTACCTGTGGACTTCTCCATTGTCCTCTCCTTAGCACAAACAGTTTTAAGAAAAGCAATTCTGGCATACATAGCTCGCTAAATTGATATTAGGCACGCGTTGGGACTGAAAATGCATTCCGGTTTCTGATTTAGAGCAGAATCACCATTGTGCATTCACTCTATTGTCTGTCCAAAAGGGCTTATTATTAGAAACTGACCTTCTAAGTATTGATTGAATGAGAAATTACATGTTAGCGTGAATTGACATACATGGTAGCAATTCTGGAGTAAAACAATTATAGCATGGGGACAAATAAAAAAATCAGTTGACTAAAATGAGTCTTTTTGACTCATAATTGCTAAAGAGAGCTCCAATATACTGCTTCAAAGTTAGTGTCTATTTGGGATTTATTTAAATGATTTATTTTAAATATTTTTTGAAAAAAGTACTAATACATGGGACATCAAAGTAGTTATACTCTATCCTGATAAATTAAAGTACATTTTTTGCCATTGTCAGTCTATCTTGAAAATTGTCATGTGGCATTACTAATAAATATCGATCTTAAATGCATTATATAAATCAACTAACACTACTTATAAAACGGGAACACATTAAAGGGTCTCTTAAAAGCTTAAATCTTTTTTCTCTACAAAACCCTTCTGACTTCTATATCACTTCAAGCACCAAGAGAAAAGAAAATCTATATTTCCAGCTGTTCTTGGCTCGATGCAGTGGGGACACTTTTATTTTCTTTATGAATTAAACGCCATTGGTAGGTGAATGAAAAAGGGATGTTCAACATCATTACAAAAGCACAATGTAAAATTTCAGGAGGTTAAGATTAGCAATTATCTTTATTTTCCTTTACTTGATGTGATAGGTGGTTTATTAAATTTTTGTCTGAAATCTGAATATTGTTGCAGTTGCAAAATTACTTTGAAACAAATTATATAATTTAATTGGTTAATCTTGGGTTGTCTGTTATTGTTAACTGCAATGGAAAACTGTAATCACATTCTTCATTTCTAAGTGATCTAAACTCTGGATGTAGAGTTGAAATTACAAAATAGAAAACAAACCTAGTGCACACTGTTATCCCACATGGGAACTTATAAAGTGGTAAAAGTAAGGTGCTGTGCAGGGTAATAAATAGATAAGAATCAATCAAAGAGAAACAGATGGTTTCACTGTGTAATCAGCATTGAATACTACACCAATATCTTGTTTTCCTTAAAGGGATAGATATGTTTCATAATAAAAGCAGCTCTAATTAATCATCATAGTATTTGGATTTTGGAGAGTGTTATTTCAATTCTGTCAGAGTTGTAGTTCAAGTGTAATTGAATGATAAAGTATTCTCCTCCCGCCCCTTGTACTGATGTAACACTGCTCAGCTTAGAGCAGCAGGGAGTGTTCAGGTAGATTGCAGAGAGGGACAATCTTCAATTAAGATAAGGGAAAACCTGAAAAGCTTGTCAAGGGGGGCAGGGATTTCATTGTTTTCATAGGAATCAGAGTGTCCCCTTCTGTTTTCTGTCTGCTCTATGGACTGGATTCCACGTATGAGAAGAGATGGCTTACACTAGGTAAAAGGGGCAGGAGGCTTGTGAATATCTATCAAACCATAAAAGTTTGAGAGATAAGACTTAGATCATTCTTCATATTTTTTAATGCCTACAAAATAAAATAAACATAAAACAAAGTATTACTATCCCTTTATATGAAAGGTGGTAACTTGGGAACAAAAAATACATAACTTTTATCCATGAAAACATACTAGGATACTATTAAAGGCATTCAAATGATAATGATTCATAATTAATGTATGTACCCATTCTAGATGCTGCAGGGGCAGGAAATAACAACTGACTTGCCACACTGACTATTGTATGAAAAAATGCAATTTACTTCACACTAAAAACAAATATAATGAAGAAACAAAATAACACCTAGAGAGTTTGGAGTTATTCAATATCCCCAGACCAAGACAGTGTAAGTATAAAAGAGAAAGAAAAACTGATGTGTTAAGAATTAAATCAAAGCTATTATAGCGCTTTGATTAGCAGTCCAAAAAATGCACTGTGGGAAGCACAGTGGCTCAGTGGTTAGCACTGTTGCCTTGCAGTGCTGGTGTCCTGGGTTCAAATCCCACCAAGGACAACATCTGCAATGAGTTTGTATGTTCTCACTGTGTTTGCGTGGGTTTCCTCCAGGTACTCCGGTTTCCTCCCACACTCCAAAAAACATACTGATAGGTGAATTTAGATTGTGAGCCCCAATGGGGACAGGGACCAATATGAGTGTAAAGCACTGCGTAATCTGTGTGCGCTATATAAATAAAGGATTATTATAAAAAAGATTTTATAACCATCAATTTCTTAGAAACACTCAAAATAAAATAAATTAAGAATTTATTGCCAAAGTTGCAATACGTTAAAAAATGCTAGAATGCATTTCATAAGTTAGAGTTCAAAAAATTTGTATAGCCTACAGTGGCCTGAAATTGCACAGTGGCGCTGTTGCTACACAATCCTATGGAGATTTATGGTCCTGGGACCAGAGCTGTCCATAGGCTCGTGTAGCAACAGTGCCACTGTACAATTTCAGGCCACTGTGATATTGCACCTAAAAAATTAAACTTTGAAAATGAATAACTTTTGAATGAAACACCTTTCAGCAGTGGGAGTACTCATGTTTTACTCAGGGGAATAAACCCTACAACATATTTTTTTTTTTTTACATTTTAAGTATTACTATCCCTTTAATCCTGGACCACCAGGAGAGGCACCACTTGATAGATGGGGTTATCTGAATGAAGTGATGGTGATTTTTAAAATCCTTATCCTAACCTGTCAAAATTAACTTCTGTAATGGTCTCATGTGCCACTTCACCCAAGGTACTACATTTATGGATGATGACATCAGTCTCAGAATTGATATCAGAGTGACATTCTATTGGAGGACCTGAGGAGAGAAATAGTATCCAATAGCTTCTGAATTTTGTCCTCTGGAAGAAATGTCATCCCTACCAAAGAAACTAGCATCATCCCTAGATGCCACTCTCAATTTCTTAAGGTTCAACCATCAGCTAAGGGACTCTAGCATTGACATGACCATATTGGTATGCTATTGAAGAAGGTAAGGAGAAGATGCCTTCAGTAACCAGTCATTCAGATAAGGTATGACTGCCGCATATCTTTAAATCAGAAAAGCAGCCACTACTTACATTATTTTGGTGAAGACTCTGCAAGCTGAAGACTGGCAGAACGGGAGTGCTACAAGTGATTAGTACTTGAGAGTCCTCCCATACTTTATAGTAGCCCTTAGAAACTTCTGATAGCTTAGATGAATTGAAATATGAAGTTAAGCATACTGAAGATCTACAATTGCCATCCATCTGAAAAATATTGACCATGGTCCTTAGACTATGCATCTTGAAATGCTCTTTCAAATGAAGCAGTTGAGAAAAGGGAGGTTTAAGACCACAGAAGGAAAGAAAGCATACACTAAAAGCGCTCCACTCACTGAATCTGTAAAAGAGAGTCAAACAAATAATTGTATACAAAGGAACCAAAGAGCATGTCTATGTGTATCCTTGGAATGCAGCTAATAGTACATGGTGTCCTATGCAGCACCAATCACTTAAAAGAAGACATGTAGAAGAAAGATGGACAAGAGATTTTGAGGTTTAAGACCAGTTTGGAATCCACCAGAAGCCTTGGGTACCAGGAATAGATGTCTCTTCCGTGAGGCCACAAGGAGATTGGAACTAAGACTCTTACCACTCGCAGAAAAATGCATCTTCAATAATCAGGGAGTTTCTAGGTTCCAAAAACCTGGACCACTCTAATACATTATTAGTAAAGAGTACAGCTCAGTTGAATTATTACTAGTAGGGAGATTATCAGCATTACATGTCTCATTCTCAAGTTGAAAGAAAGACTCAGGGATTTAAGTCTATCACCTGGGGCAGTAGCCCCTTCATCCAGTACCTAGCAAGCACCACTGTCAATGATACCAATGGTGTATGGCAGGTGCACATCACTGTTCCTCATCAGATAATCTATTCAGTACATTTCTGACAATTTACTGCAGAAAAATGTCATATCACTCATAACACCTGTCATCTGTCCCTCACAAATATGCAAATACATGCAAATCATATCTTCCTGATGTAACTGACCATTTTGTGCTTGACTTCTGGTCATCCTCTGTTTGCGATTTAATGTTTTGTTTGATCACGCATGTTTTGCTCATAACTATCATTTTTTTGTAAAATGCTTTTGCTCAATGGAATTTGTGTTAAATATTTTCTTCAAAGAAATGTGATTCATGCGCACAGTATATACATCCATAATTCTGTTTTATACCTTTTTCCTTTATTGTTCAAATGAAATGCTAAATTATATTATTTGGTACAAATATTCATTTCTGACCCCCTGGGAATGGGACAACAGATCAACAAGCTGTAAGTGAAGGAACCAAGTGCTCCATAAGATATATCTCTGTACCAAAGTTCATGACTGCTTAAATATGTATAAAGAGTAAGTATGAGGTAGTATTTCTTACTTTCCCTTCTGTATGCCATTTTGGTTGCTGTTATTTACTCTCCATCATTGTACATGGCTACTGAACATGGTGGTCTCCAAATAAAAGGATGATATTACTACTACTACTAGTAGTAGTAGTAGTAGTAGTAGTAGTAGTAGTAGTAGTAACAGCAGCAGCAGTAGTAGTAGTAGTAGTATCAGTGTTACTACTTCTACTACTTGTAGTAATAATAATAATAATAAAATAGTAATACTTTACCTAGAACTCGTGTTCAATTCACAACAGAGGATAGAAGAAGACTTAAAATATGAAGCAACTCTCTGGAAAATAAACTGCATTATGGGAGACAAATACAAATTCCCACTGATTTAAATGTGGCTTTTAACCCATTGAATGCTAGAGGGATCATCAATGGATTGCACATATATGGATTAGAGACATCTTGGGTATTCAAGAGGTTAATGTCCCATTTCAATCAATGAGAATTTGAAGACTTTGTCCAATATGGTACATCTGGATTGTTCAAGGATTGCTTCAGTTTTCTTGGTTCATCAGCCTCAGAGTCATTATTCATTATGACATATATGTGTTTTTTACTTGATTGAAGAGCTTGTTTGAGATTCATCTCCTTTTTTTCCTTTTTGATATTTTATTACTATGCCTGGCTCCTGGCATAAATCAATATTTCTTCATGAGAATGTATTTATTGGGGTATGCAGTGAGGTTATACAGTTGCATGATATATTCACCCATAACACATTGTTGATTCTAACTGATTATGAAGTCTGCTTCTTCTGCTAGCCTTTACAAGTAGATGATCCATCATTCCACTAAGAAGATGTGGCAGCAACATAAGACTTTGAGGTTCAGTGCACCAATGTGACTAAAGCAAACTTCTCCCTGGTGTTAGCTCTTTGTGGCTATAAGTTGTTCATTCAGCTCTCATGGGCCGCACTGTCATCCAATGAAAAATATTTTCAAAAGAAATCTGTTATTACTATTATATATAAAGTGACACTTTGTATAGAATAAAGAAAAATGAAAGACAAAAGAGCAGAAACAATAAAATTAGTTCAATGCACCACTTTGGAGACATCTCAAGCCAAAAAGCCCCTTTAAAGCAAAATTCATTTTTGGAATAGTTGTTTTTCCAATTATGGTGCAGATAGTTTGCCCCAGAATTGCTCCAGTTATACTTACTATATCTAGCTCAGTGGGGTGACTATACAGCTCCAAAGGCATTAACCTTGAATGCCAGTTGATGTCTAAATGGCTTGTCCAATAGCATGTCCACAAGACATAATGTTAAAAAAATTCTCTCTGCACTTAATACATGACATTAAACAAAGTGTAGAGGAAAGGAATGTCCACAGAATATACTATCCTATTGCCCTCCCTATGGTGCAAGAGGTGTTAACTCTTTGGCACACAGAGGGTTAAAGGGAAAATTATTGCTGTAAATCATCATCACTACCACCACCACTACCACTTTCAGACATGTTTTCATGTAGCAATTGTTTAAGAGATTAATGCAAAATCTTTTTATTATATGAGAATGGGAATAGAATGCCCCCTTGAAATCAGGATGGTGTCCTGAATTAGTAGTAGTATGGAAACTAGACATGTGCGAATTCGTTCGGAGACATTCGGATTTCGTCGAAAATGGGGTCATTCGGAGACATTCGGCCAATCCGAAACTCAAGGGTCATTTGGAAAAAATGATCCGACTCCGAACAGCCCAGGTCCGAAATTCGTCGAAACTTTCGGAAGTTTCGGCAATCGACACATTTCCAAAAGTTTTGACTACTTTTGACCAGGACATTTTGTACTTCCTGTGCGCGCTCAATTACTTTCCCTCCATAATTTTCCCTCCATGTCTCTAGTCCAATTCCATTCTCCGTTTCATGCACTACTTCCCTCTTTTGTCTGTATTCGAATAGCCTTCTTCGTTTCATGATGGGGGTTGGACTAATGACACAGTCACACAGACAGACAGCCTGCATTTCCTCATTGGGTTGTTGGAGCTGAGAGAGAGAAGAGATTAGAGAGTGTACAGTTGTTGTGTAGGCAGGCAGGTAGCATTAGGCTAGGCATAGGTAGGCAGCCAGCATTAGTTCCAGTTATTGCCACTGCAAGAACAAGTAATATTTGTTCCTGTGCAAAATATAAAAAAATATTAGGTATTTGTTCGAATACAGGGCCGGCCCTTACATGGGTCCCAGTGGGTCCATGGACCCATGCGGCACTTTGACAGGGGCGGCAATTTGCCGTCCCATAGCATGTTTATTTTGTGCTCTTCCGCCATTTCTGTGTTGCAGGGTGTCCCATCAGTGTGACTGTCAGCAGCCGGGCAGCCCTATGCTCACTCAGTGGTGATGCCTGCTGGCTGCTTCAGTGACGTGAATTATGTGATAGTGAAACATTATGCCTATTTTGTATTGTTTATCGCCCACCTAAAGTCAAGACTTGAGTAAATAGGTCTACCACCCCAGATTTGCTAGAGAGGTTTTACAAATACAGGAGGGTGCCCCCTGTACAAAATGAGTCTAAACATTTGGGATCCCTAGTATGAGTGCACAACAGTGCATGATGTGTCCTGAACAGGATTGCTGTGAGGTGTCTCCACCCAGAAGGTGCTGGCTGGGCTGAGCTTCAACATTGCGACAAGTGACCAACTAAGAGCACCGTGCCGTGCAGACATAGCATCACCCCCTCCTACTCTCCGGGTCCCGCTGACTGGCAATAACAGGTGAGTCACTAAGAGATCTGAAGCCTTTCTGGAAGTCCTTTCACTTGGAAAGGGGCTAGGTATTACTTGGGGGAGTTGCCTCGTGTGTAAATAATTTCTAGGTGGGAGATGAATGTGCATCACTTATGTGTTTCCTAGCAGTAGTTAGAATACAACTCCCATCATCCCCTGATTATGACATTGGGAAATGCCCAGCAATTACCGTAGAGACCTGTATTGCACACTCACGGAAAACGGTGATATTGCTATACTAAGACAATGCTGTGGACCCCTCTTCAGTATAGATGTCAAGCATTTTTTTTATTTCTCTCCTGTGTTGCAGTTTGTTCACAACAGAATGTCTCAATTTTTCTTTTTAACCCTTTGAATGCCAGAGTGGTATGCAACGTATTGCTTTGCAATGCATTGCGTACCACTCTGGCACTCAAAGGGTTAACACATTACATCTATCACATTGCAATCATTGATGTTTATTCTTGAAGTAGTATGAAACTCTACAATGTATATACACATAGAGTTATCTGATATGAGGGGAAATCAGGATAGGAAAACGAGAGAGAGGAATTTGGGTACTAAAGAGGGACAGTAGGGTAGGAGGCTGGTACCAGAAAATGAAACCTTAATCTTTACCCATGTACTAACATAGAATGTGACATGTAGTTTGTCCATATTCGAGTCGACCACTTATGTTGAGTAGGATGTGACAGGCATGGGTTTTCGATGTCGAGCATATGCTAAATTGAATGACAGGCATGAGGTTTCGATGTTCGAACATATGCTAGATTGAAGGACAGGCATGGGGTTTCGATGTTCGAACATGATAAATTGAATGACAGGCATGGGGTTTCGATGTTCGAACATGCTAAATTGAATGACAGGCATGGGTTTTCGATGTTCGACGTTTGCACTGTGACTGGCATCCCATGCTAGAGTAGAGGCATGCACAGACTTTCAATGTATGACAATGTCCGTTTTTGGGATGGATCTTTTTCTAAATGCACACCCTGTCTGCAAATAATGATAGCAGCGTGCACGGAGGCGCACTGCTATAATTTAACCCATGTTAAATTTGGCCGAATAATTCGGAATGGATCAGAATTTCATCCGAATCGAATAGGCCCGGTCCGAAATTAGGATCATCCGAATTAGAAAAAAAAAAATTTGTACGAATTCGAATTTTACCGAAAATTTTGCCCGTGCACAAGTCTAATGGAAACATCACAATACTTTGGAGACGTCTCTAGCGTTCATAGGGTTAATTACCATAATACCAAAACTTTTTACTGTCATGTCTTCAGTGAAATAGTCAGAAGCACTTTAAAGGGATAGTAATATCTGGATTTAAAAAGGTTTAATATTGTTAATATGAAAAAGATAAATTAAATTAAGTAAATCCCATTGCTTAAAGATTAATATTTTAATATTTTAATAATATGTGGTCGTTTGACCACATGGCTCTTCAGCAGAGCTGAAATGGCGTTGTCTACAAAGAAATACTTCATTAGAACAGTCTACAAAGTGTGCCTACAAAGTGTACAAAGTGAGCCCTCCCTGGTAACAGTCACTTATATTCTACAGAATGCATGGTTTTTAGGTGCTCTGTTATACCCAGCATCCTGTTTGTTTCCAAAACATTACCATGTGTAATCACTGCACCACATATTTGTGCCTGCACAGAATTGCTGTTTGGAGGAGCTAATGGCATTGTTGGAGGGATCTGGGACTAAGAGGGAAGACTGTTGGTGGCTGCAAAGGCTAATGGGGTTTGCTGCTGGCTGATTGGGTGGTCTCTGCAGCCAGAGTGGAGGTTTTCTTGTGCCCGTGTTTTTGAAGAGGGGTAGTAGATATGCCAGCAGGGTCAGCACCAGCAGCAGTGGCATGGAAGTGGGACTTTTTATTTTTTTGGGCATACAGAGCAGCTTGCTGCATATGCATAATTAATACAGATGTGCCAAGGTGGGATTCATCCTTTCCCCTATTTACTGTTTGTTCTCACAGGGTGCATAACCCATTTGTAGCCTCCTGCACTATTCCAAACTTCAGTGAGAAATTATTATAATGAAAAGTAAGTATTAAAAAAATGTTGTTATAGAAAAATATTAACAATAAAACAATAATTTCAAAGATGAAAAAAAGTCACTCACACTATAGACTTCACAGATCCTTACTGCCCTAACACTAACTCACCAAATTTACTGACCTTCACTATCCTAACATTAACTAAGTTTGAATGCCCCTCATAGCTCTAGCAGTAACTCACAATTTGAATGACCCTCCCTCACTGCCCTAACACGGTCTTGCATAATTTGATTTCCCTCATTGCCCTAACACTGTATCTCACTTGACAGACCCTCAATAACCCTAAGTCACACACACACTTCACAAACTACAGAAATCACACACATTTTATTTTATTAGCTCTCTCTTCTTCTGAAACACCTCTACTTCTCTCACTATAAAAAACTCACACTGAAGTCGGGGGAATTATTGGCTTTTATAGTAGAAGCTGGTGGGAAATTAAGGAGTGTTTTTCTATGAGGAGGGAAATTCCTGCTTCCAAAAAGCAACAGTATAGGGGCTGAAAATTTTAAGTTGCAGGAAATTTACACTTGAAACAAATGATTGTGTGGAAATACCCCATCACAGACAGGTGGTGGATAATCCACATAAACAGAATACATAAACTGAGGAACTCAACTGGATAAATAGTATTTAAAAACCATGACGTATTCGATGGTACTAGAAAAATATATATAAATATCAAAAATATACTCCACAGATTAAAAACACTTAAAAAGAAGACCCCAAAAGAGAAAGACATCATAGTATCCTAAATGTGAAATTGTACACTGAATCAGTGTGTAAAAAGTACTGTATATAAAAAGAGTGGACAAACTATTATATGAGGTATATGCAACTATATATCATATTGTAAAACATCACTTTGTAATACTAAGTATATACTGTGACAAAAAATATATTTATTAAATTAAATGATGTAAACTAAAGCACTAGTGCAAATGTGATGACAATAACCAAAAGAAAAAAGAAAAAAGGTAATGATGTAAAACTATCAAGAGAACCCCAAA
The DNA here is from genome assembly GCA_037306005.1 of Rhinophrynus dorsalis. Lineage (NCBI taxonomy): Eukaryota > Metazoa > Chordata > Amphibia > Anura > Rhinophrynidae > Rhinophrynus > Rhinophrynus dorsalis. The sequence goes on from CM074723.1 coordinate 224,884,716, forward strand.
TGCAAGAACTGTCATATAAGAAAAAGATACCATTGATTTAAATGGATAGTAATGTTTCAAAATAAAAACAGGAACAATTAATCTTCATAGTATTTTGGCCATAGAGAGTGTTATTTCAATACTGTCAGAGTTGTAGTTCAAGAGTAACTGAATGATAAAGTATCCCCTTCCCACCCCTTTTACTGATGTAACACTGTTCAGGTGTGTACAGATGGCTTGCAGAGATGAAAAATCTTAAATTAGCATAAGAGAAAAAGCTGAAAAAACTGTCAAGGGGGGCAGGGTTTTCTTTGTTCTCACAGTTAAAAGATTGTCCCTTGCCGTGAGCTGTCTGATCTCAAGACCAGATTCCACATCTGAGGTGAGCAGTGTTACCTCAGTAAAAGGGGTGAGAGGGGGATACTTTATTATTCAATTATTCTTGAAATACAACTCTGACAGTATTGTAAAAACACTTTCCATGGCACAAATACTATGAAATTTAATTTAATCTGCTTTTATTTTGAATCATTACTATCCCTTTAAAGCAGAACTACCACCCATGTTAAACTTTGTGCCAAATAATTACCCATATGGCGACTAGCAGCTCAATAGTGCTAGTCACCAGAATTATTACCTGGTTAATGAGAATTATACACTGCTCCCAGACTGACAGGCAGAAAAGAGCGCAGACATCTTTCCATAGTAACGTCTGCACGCCTGCCCTGTCAGTCCCAGCCTGCTCTAGGAGGCTTTGCTAGGAGCCATTCGGCTCCAAAAGGGATTGACAGGGCAGGTGCACAGACGTCACAATGGAAAGACGTCTGCTCTCTTTCCTGCCTGTCAGTCCGGGATCAGTATATAATTCTCATTAACCAGGTAATAATTCTGGCGACTAGCACTATTGAGCAGCTAGTCACCAGATGGGTAATTATTTGGCATAAAGTTTAAAATGGGTGGTAGTTCAGCTTTACGCCAAATGCTATGCTGCATACATGAACCCAGATGCTCTTCTATCTAGTTGAGTGTGTCAAATTATGGATCTTCTGTTTATGTGGATTATCCACCACCTCTGTATAATGGGTTATTTCCATATTATATGTATATCTATGTCCTAAAACCCAGATAGTCCCACACTATTTTAGTGTTTGTCTGGAGATTGATATATCTGGTGAAGGATCAGAGTCTGTGTGAAACAAATGATAGGGAGAAAATTCTCTGGAAATACATTTTGCAAGAATTTTCAATGGAAAAGTGGAAAATCCTGAATTCCTCTACAAAATTTTCCAGGAGGAAATAAACTGGACTTTTCATCCCTATTAAAAAAGCAAATTAATATACAAGAACTGCTTCACTCCAGAATTTCTTCAGGTTTAGTATATGAGCCTCAGTAACATAGCTGGCTAACTTGTTTCTTACAAGAGTGCAAGCTTTCAGAGTCCATCATCATCATTATCATTTTTGTCATTGTCATCACCTTTACCATTATCATCATCATCACTCTCACACAAAGTTCTATTTTACATTGTTGTTGTTTTTTTTAAATATGTTTTTAATGAAGACATGTAAATGACAAAGAACTGATAATATTGAAGGTTTACCAATGGCCATAATCAATGCAAAAAAACTACATTTTTTTAATATACTTCTCAGAATTAACAACGAGCCACAACTAGACCATTTTCTAACCTTAAACTTGACTAAACTAAAAAAAACTACCCATTAACACCTCACCCCATGGGCAACACCCTCCCCCCAGTAAAAGAGCTACTTTAAGGGACTTATTAAAATTGTAAAAATAATGGTAAAAATAAAGAAACGAGATTGGTGCAGCAGATTAGACTAAAATTAAAGACAGATAATGATGCTGGAAATGCCAGGGTTGCCTAGGTATTAGAATGAATTACAAGTACAGAGACGTTATATGAATGTAACATCAGCCAAGCTGCATATCATGTGCCTGCTCAAGCCAGGGGCCCCAAATATCATTACACTTTTGACCCGATTCCCTGTGTGCATGAACTAATATGAAGTGTGGAAGGTTAGAGGAAACCAGATGAGCCCAGGTTATGCACCCCGATATACAGATGATTGCTGCAAAAACACACAGGACACTGCTCTGCCATTGCAATGTACTTAAAATTGTATTTAATTAAATTTAATAATACAAATAGTAACATATAAACTTATAAGTAATGCCAAAGATGTCAAAGCATTTCACAGAAAACTACTTTACCAACACTGTATGGCACAATTACACACATATATATATATGAAACCTATTTTATTCACATGTTTTTTGAGTGATAAGGCACTATTGGGAGCTCTTTTGTTTGAATTTCTTCAATCCATCATCCTGGATGGATGTTTTGAGGAACATTCCTGGAGAGAATTGAGAGATCCTTATACAGATCTGAATTTAAGATCACTATTGTTGGAGCAGTATAATATCCCATCGGCCTGGATTTGAGACCATGCATATGTGTGGAGCTTGGACATAGCATTTGTGAGTAGCTGGTAGTGGGATTGGTGACATAGTCCTGATTAGAAGATATTACTCCAGGAGTGTCTGTTTTTCTTCTATCGTTGTTTCACAAGACTTACCAAACCTTTTTATTGGCATGTTTTTGGAGAAAAGGTCAGGAGAATTTTAATGAGGCTAATGTACTAAAGATAATTGGAACAAATCTAGTGCAAGAAAAACTCCAGCACCACCTGGGAGAATAAATATCCCTAATTAAATTAGGGTTTTTAACCCCTGGAATGTAGCGTTCTTGGTGTTAAAAGCCCATTCAAATCAATGTAAATGTTTATTTGTTTCCCATGGTGCAGTTTTTCATAGTATATCAGCTTCGTTATAATTGTTGGCTCTGTCCCAGAGTAGTTCCAGTTCTACTAAATCAACCACATTAAATATGCATTCTTGTGCTATTAATTTATAAACTGTTTACCACTCTGTTTCTAAATTATTATATCCACTTGCATTCATGAAGTTCTTCTAATCTCATCAGTTTTATGATGATCTAGCAACAGATGGGTAAACGTTGACATAAAATTCTGTCTGATAGTGGTACAATTAACAAGAAACATGACTTGTTTTGATAAAACACAAATGCCTTCCAGAACTAAACAGTAATTAGTGTTTATGGGGCATGTGGGCATATGTATGAATGCATCACTGTAGCTGCATGGTGTTAGCATGTAAGAAAGGTGGCTACATTGCAGTGTATGTTTGTTGTAGTGCATCCTGAAAGACACACATTGCCTAGGTTAAGCTTTATTTCCAGAATGCACTGCATCACCAGCCCCATAGCAAAATCAGTGAAACTGACAGTGATGGTGACCAAGTTGTCTGTGTCACATTAATACAAGGAGTAGATATTATTCTGACTAAGCAGCCCACATATCCCTTTAAATGAGAGATGCTAATAAAAATGTCTTTCTGCTGGGCTGCACATGAATTAAGGCAACCTTGCAGTGTGTGTTTTTAATAAGTATTCCTAATTTAAATGAATCTCTAAATGTAAATTAATCTCTAAAATGCCCACAGACTGCCTCATTGTTCTCCCCTAGGTGTAAGCACATTAAAGGGTACTTTTTGGTGAGTATAGCTTAGTAAATTGGGATAAAGCAGGCATAGTGATTTACCTGACATTCCATATCCTGATGTAGAACTGAACCGCCATCATACATTTACCCCATTAACATCTAAAAACTACTTTGGTGATTTTAAGAGATCTTTCAAAAGCATCTATATGTTCTTTTAGCAATTTGTTATTCTGAAAAGCATTTCAATTTAATGAGATGTACAAAGATTATGCTAACTAAGGCATTTGATGCAGGTACTTCCTGTCGTAGGCCTATATAACCTACCCCCCCCACTCACTTTCTCACTCACACTTAACCCATTCAGTACTGGGGGAGGAATGAAATGCACATTGCTGAGCGGTGTCAGTGAGTGGAAAGAGTAATATAGGACTTAGGTAGGAAATGCCTGCATGGCATACCTTATTTAACATATTCTATACATCAAAATAACTCAAAAACTAGTTTTCTGGATCAAAAATGGTATTACAGCATACTGATGATTTTGGAAACTCTTTCTAAATGTCTAAAGTTATTTTTAGATAATAGTGCCTTTTAAACTGCAAATTAGAAAAAGTTATTTTCTAGCAGACCAGCCTGTATACATGAGATATCACAATGCTACATAATAGCTATAATATTTTACTTTTGCATAACTGGTCTTTGAAAAATATATTTTGCAAACACATTTATTGCAACAGAAAGTACATTCACTGCCTCCCTGTGCATGCAGTGATTTTAAAATAAGCTAGAGTTACCAAAGGCTCTCATTTAAAGAAGCAGTAAACTTACATAGTACATAGTAATTTAGGTTGAAAAAAGACTTGCGTCCATCCAGTTCAACCCTTTTCCTATTCCTGTTTACCATCGCTGACCCAAAAGAAGGCATCTGACTCCAAATGGCAATCAGATTTCTCCCTGGATCAACAAGCCCTAACTAAATATTAATCCCAATACTAACGTGCATAGCCCTCTATATTATGCTCTTTTAAATAAGTATCCAGGCCCCTTTTAAAGGCATCTAATGTATTTGATAGCACCACCTCCTCCGGAAGTGCATTCCATACCTTTATTGTCCTTACTGTAAAGAAACCCTTCCGCTGTTGTAGATTAAATCTCCTTTCCTCAAGTCTAAGCGGGTGGCCCCTTGTCCTGTGTACTGTTCTGTTAATGAACAGGTCTTTTGAAAGCCCTTTATATGGGCCTTGAACATATTTATATAGTGATATCATATGCCCTCTAAGACGCCGTTTCTCTAGTGTGTACAAGTTTAACTTTTCTAGTCTCTCTTCATAACTAAAACTTTCCATTCCCCTTACTAGTTTTGTAGCCCTCCTCTGCACTCTCTCTAGTTCCATAATGTCCTTCTTCAGAAAGGGCGCCCAGAATTGAACAGCATATTCTAGGTGGGGTCTTACCATGGACCTGTAAAGAGGCATAATTATATCTTCCTCCCTTGAGTCAATACCCCTTTTAATACATGCCAATATCTTATTGGTCTTTGCAGCTGCCAGCTGGCACTGCATGCTACTGCTAAGTCTATTGTCTACCATTACTCCTAAATCCTTTTCATTAGTAGATTTCCCCAGAGAAACACCATTTAAACTATATGTTGCATTTTTATTATTATACCCAAAATGCATAACTTTACACTTGTCTATATTGAATCTCATCTGCCATTTGCCTGCCCAGTTACTCAATTTGTCCAAATCCTCTTGTAATGAAGACACATCGAGTTCAGACTTTATTACCTTACTTAATTTTGTGTCATCGGCAAACACTGATACATGGCTTCCTATGCCCTCTGGGAGGTCATTAATAAACAAATTAAAAAGAAGAGGACCCAGGACAGATCCCTGAGGCACTCCACTTATCACGTTTATCCAACTGGAGAACTTGCCATTTACTACCACTCTTTGCATTCTGTCTTTCAGCCAATTTCCAATCCACACACAAACATTTTCCCCTAGTCCTATTTCATTCAATTTGTACAGTAACCTCTTGTGCGGAACTGTATCAAATGCCTTGGCAAAGTCTAAATAGATCACGTCAACCGCCGCTCCCTCATCTATATTATTACTTACTTTTTCATAAAATTCGATCAAGTTCGTTTGACAAGACCTATCTTTCACAAAACCATGTTGGCTATTGCTAATGATATTCCTGTTCCAGCAGAATTCTTGAATATATTCCCTTAGCAATCTTTCAAACAGCTTCCCTACCACAGATGTCAAGCTTACGGGTCTGTAGTTTCCTGGCTGGGACTTTGATCCCTTTTTAAATATGGGCACCACATCTGCTTTACGCCAATCCATGGGCACCATACCAGAAATAAAAGAATCCCTGAAAATCAGATATATCGGTCTGGCCAGGGTCTGGCTTAGCTCTTTAAGTACTCGTGGGTGTATACCATCTGGCCCCGGAGCTTTGTCTACCTTGACACCATTCAATTGTTTTAACACTTTTTCTTGTGATAGCCAGTCCCATGCTTGCTGTGCCTGTTCTGTAAAAGTAGTTTGCAGATTCTTGTCCAATGGGTGTTCCTTGGTAAATACAGAAGAAAAGAAATTATTTAAAATATCTGCCTTCTCTCTGTCCCCTTTGACCATCTCTCCCGTTTCAGATAACAAGGACCCAACATTATCAGACTTTAATTTTTTGCCATTTATGTATTTAAAGAATTTCTTTGGGTTGCTTTTGCTCTCCTTAGCAATATTTTTTTCATTCTCCAGTCTAGCTAATTTAATAGCCTTTTTACAGGTTTTGTTGACATTTTTGTATTCTGCAAATGCCTCTTCTGATCCCTCAGCTTTGTAATGTTTAAATGCCACTTTCTTGTTATTTATTTCCTGAATTACTTTACTGGTTAGCCACATTGGTTTTAATTTGCTTCTTTTGTATTTGTTTCCAACAGGGATAAATTTATATGTGTATTTTTGCAATGTTATTTTGAAGGCATTCCACTTACCTTCTGTGTTTTTTCCTGAAAATATTTTATCCCAGTCAACGAGACCAAGGGATGAATTAAACCTGCTAAAGTTGGCCTTTTTAAAATTCAGTGTTTTGGTGGAACTCATATCAACTTGTTTTTTTGAATTAATCTCAAACGATACCATGTTATGGTCACTATTCCCCAAGTGCTCCCTTACTTGGATGTTAGAGATAAGTTCTTCATGGTCAGTTATTACCAAATCCAGACATGCATTCCCTCTGGTTGAGGTCTGCACTAGTTGTGACAAAAAATTGTTATTCAACAAGTTCAGAAACTTGCTGCTTTTAGCAGAGTTAGCTGTTCCATTTTTCCAGCCTATTTCTGGATAATTAAAATCCCCCATAATTATAGTTCTCCCTATTTGGGAAGCCTTTTCTATTTGCATTAATAGCTGTGTTTCTTCAAGGTCACCAATGTTTGGTGGTTTATAACAAATACCCACTAATATTTTCTGGGCAGTTTTACCCCCAGTGACTATTTCAACCCACAGGGATTCCACATGTTCACTACTGTCATCACATATATCTTCCCGCAATTGAGGCAATAATGCTGGTTTGATATACAGACAGACCCCACCACCTCTTTTGCTTGACCTATATTTTCTAAATAACATGTAGCCCTCTAAATTGATTGACCAATCATGTGTGTCATCCCACCATGTTTCTGTTATGCCTATCAAGTCATAGTTTTCAATTTCAGCTACCAGCTCCAGTTCCCCTATTTTACCAGTTAAACTTCTGGCATTTGCAAGCATACAATTTATGCCACTGCTGTGTTCCATTTGTGATTTAATTTTGATGTGGTTTATAGGCTTCTCCCTATCATCTGTACTAACCCCGCCCCCAGATCCTCCCACCTGGTTATTAACTACATCGCCTTCCCTTTCTATACTATCTATCCCAGTATTTATTGGCCCCTCCCCCCCCTTCCTAGTTTAAAATCTCCTCCAACCGTCTAGTAAACCTCTCCCCAAGCACTCGAGACCCTCTTGCATTCAGGTGCAATCCATCCCTGCTATAGAGATTGTACCCCAAAGCAAAATCAGCCCAGTGCTCTAAAAACCCAAAGCCCTCCTTCTTACACCAAGACTTCAGCCATGCATTGAGCTCCCTAATCTCCCGCTGTCTCTCTGGCGTAGCGCATGGCACAGGTAGTATCTCTGAGAATACTACCTTGGAGGTCCTGTTCCTAATCTTACTGCCTAAATCCCTAAAATTACCTTTTAGGACTCTCCACCTTCCTCTAACTTTGTCATTGGTACCAATATGCACCAAGACAGCTGGATCCTCTCCAGCCCCTCCCAATAATCTGTCCACCCTGTCTGCAACATGCCGAACCCGGGCACCCGGGAGACAGCAAACCATTCGGTTGCTGCGATCAGAGCCACAGATTACCCTATCTGTTCTCCTAATAATGGAGTCCCCTACCACCACAACCTGCCTAGGCTTCACTTTCCTCTCAATCCCCTCTGTGCTAGAGGAGCTGTTCTCCCGGCTGTTAGAGAGAGCAGTCTTCTCCAGCAATTCCACTTCTGGGTTTGCCTCCCCAACATCTTTACTTAAATGAGCAAATTTGTTTGGATGGAAAAACTCAGGACTGGCGGCCCTCTTCCTCTTCCCTCCCCCACTGCAACCACTTCTAACTGTCACCCAGCTATGTGCCTGGTTCCCTTCTAGCTGATCTCCTCCCTCTTTGCTAGGTGACCCAGCTAGACTCTGCTCCGTTAGCAAGAGACTCCTCTCAAGGTTGTCAATGTCTCTCAATGTTGCAATATGACTCTCTAGAGCTCCAATCTGAGCTTCTAGAAGGGCCACTTGCTCACATTTGCTACAGCGGTATGGACCCTGGAACTGCTGTTCCAAGCATGCATACATATGGCAAGATGTGCACTGAGTGAGATCTCCATTCTTGCTCATCTTGTATAGTGCAAATGTGAGTTCTTAAAAATGTAAGCAATTAATTTACCTGTGTTCCTCTAACTCCTCTGTTTCACCAACTGCTGTGTTTCACAAACTGCACACTTATTTCAGAGCACTTAGGAAAGAGCACGCTCTATTTGTGAGCAAGCTCTGTGAGGCCTGTACCTAGATTTATACAGGCCTACACAGGGGATTGATCACAAACCCCTCCCTTAATTAATTACACACACTCCCAGAGAAAAGCACAACCCTTTAAACTTTAACCCTTTAACCTTCGTACTGCAGGTTAGAATGTAAACACAAAAACACTTTTTCCAATGCTGGGATGTCCAACTTTTATTTATGAAAACACATATTTTATAGAGCATTTCCTGCTGAATAAAACAAGGTCACTCCCACCGCTGTCAGATGTTTTATTCAAAATTTATAGCAGTTCAGATAACCAGGAAGTGAATTTACTGTGTTTACTTCCTGATAGTTTTAACTGACAGGAAGTGACAGGCAGTTTCTATCACATTCTATGGAGAACTGTATGTCGCTGACTTTTCTGACTTTCCTCTCCATTAGAATCTAACAGGAAAACTAATTAGAATTTGACCACTAGAGGACACTGCTAATGTAAAAAACATGGGTTTAAACTGTAATAACTCTGGAAATATAAATCTCTCAGCAGTGGGAGTACCCTTATCTTACTCAACAGAAAAATTCCTACAATATATAATTTTTCATAAAAAAAGTTTACTGCTCCTTTAACACTTTGGCCGGCATAAGGGATTCATCAAACTGTGGGAAAAAGCAGCATATCAAATACTCTGCTCTTCAATGTGATCATTGATGGATACCTCGGGTATTCATCAATGATTTGGAGTGTTTCCCTACTTTGCATATGCGAAGCAGGGAAAAACGCATAAATTGTTCAGTCAGGAGAAAAACCCACACATATGCATAGTTGAAAATGTGTATGCATGTGTTCACCCCATACATTGGAGTGGGATCCGCCAGCTTGAAGCTATCAGATCAAAGTTGCGGATCTTTCTGCCCATCATTTGAAGAATAAGTGATAGCCACATACAATCCGTAAGTTGCTAAATGGGTGAATGATTAATGTGCAAAGAAATTCTCAGGTTTTCTCAAGCATTAAGCCATTTGCACCTTGATGAATCCAGGCCTTAGAATGCAAGGGAGGTATACATGCATTCCAATGCAATGCATTGGAAACCTACCTGGCATTCAAAGGGTTAAAACAAATCTGAGCTGCTAATATTTAACCTCTTATATGCTTCATACATCTACAATGATTTATGAAGCAATTTTCTGGAGTAGTAGTTCTTAACAAGGGTATAGTGAGTGGCACTTTAGTATACCACAAACAATTTGAGAAATTGTTATGCACAATATATTTTTTTATTTTCATTGTGAGACCAACAAATAATTATATATTCCTTTACAAGTAACATATAAAATGTTAGGTAAGCCAGGAAAATTCCAGAATGCCACTTAGAGCAAGGGTTGGCAATTATTTTGGTCTGTGGCCCCCATCTCTATTCTAAATGAACTTGAAAGATGGCACACTTATGTGTGTGCTATAGAGTTTGAATACAACTCATAATATCCCAGCCTCTTTAGTAACTAATAAAATGACGGAGGGTGATGTCTAGATTTCCCTTGTGCTTCTGGTCACAAAGCTGCACAGACAATGTGTCAGCTCTGTCTCTACTCTGGCAGAATAATACATTATGTGAAACTTGTGCTTTTTGTTTTTATTCTGCCCAGAAATCTAAAGGTAATATTTTCTTCATATAACAGATCTGCTATATGTTTGGAGTCAGACAGACCCAAGGGAACCATTTTAAATTTGCTTGAAGGCTGCATTTTGCCAATCTCTGTTCACTCTGGAATTTCCATGGAGTTTTTCCACTTTCTCTTTTGAGAAAAATGTTTTTGAACATCCCTAGTAAGGAATATGATTTTGTGCTGCAGCTTTTACTGGAACCAGTTTCTTATCCCTGAATCTGCCTAATGGAATTTATTTACTAGGCTACTGATGCTGTTAATTCTCTTTTTAATGCCACTTGTTGCAAGTGTATGAACATTTTGTGGTGTTTCTTTCTTTTGCACCTGTTCTAACAAGGCTCCATGACCTGACATATCTTTACTAGATTTCTCTGTGAGTTTCTGAGGAGAGGCATTCAGGCTTTGCTGGCATTAAAGTCTTAACAACATTAGAGTGTGTATGTTGTGGTATGCTCTAGTGCATACCTCAGATTGCAGCGAAAGACATTGAAGACTAACAGCAGTATAATTGCACTGGTGGATTTACACTTTCCTTCCACATGTTCCAGTCTAGGCCCAAAGCACTAGCACCCACTCAAGCAGTTCAGCATTTTGCCAGCCAGAACTCATAACCTAGGTTTGCTGGCCATTACTTCAGCTCATAGCGCTCAAGCATGTGGTAAATATGAGATCATTCAAGACAAGACATTCCAACCAAATAACAGTATGAAACATTGAGTTGTTTTGGGCCTGTTTCACCATCCTAAACAAATCTCATGAGAAGGACATTTTATCCATCTCCCCACAGAGAAGTGAGATGAGTGAATTGTGTCTGCATATGCATGATGATGCATGTGAGATATAACATGTGTATGCATGCATGTGGAAGGTTAAGCTCATTGATTCAGAACAACTAAATGTGATTTTTCCCTATCTTTTTCCTTCCTGCTAAAGCAGATTTATCGACAGCTTTAGCAGCACCTTGGTGAGTGCCGTCTAGATCATTGCTTTCTGTCTCATTTTACATTAGCTTTATTACTTACATCAATACACTTATATTTTGTAGCATATTTATAAGTAGTTGTGGCAAATGTATGAATTCACCAGTGCAGATCCACTGGCATTAGCCTCTAACTACAGAGATACTCTTCAGGGTATGCACGATACCATATGATCTCTGTAATGCATAACAGTGGATAATCTCTGCCAACGGTAGGGCTTTATTACCAGCAATCCCTGTAAAACTGTCCCATTCCATGTACAGGGACATGGAATAAAATCATTATATTTCCTCTATGACTTAATTAATAAATTCTATTAAACATGGGGTAGAAGAACTGAACTCCCTAAAACACGCTTATGCTTCCACATTGTGCCCCATAGTGCAAGTGGTGTAATATGCTGAGAAATATTGGCTATGTAGCATAGTAAATTGACTTTAAACAGGCATAAGGTCTTAAAATTAATTCCAGAACCTGAATTAGAGCAGAATTGTCATTGTACTGTTACTCCCTACATGCCACATGTGTTTTTTAACCCTAATTACATTTGGAAGTATTCCTCTTAATCCTGCAGCCTCACTTGCTTGTGTGACAGCCCTAGTCACATGACTTTACACAATTTTCGTAACTGTATGGAACACTTAATAGTCTTTTGGTAAAATTCTGCAGGCCAAAGAAAACTGGAGCAGTCCTGGAACAAACTGTCTGCAACATACTAGAAAAATTGGATATTCCCATTTAACTCTTTAGGGGCCGGAGTGGTTAAGTAGTGCATTGCAAAGCAATGCGTTGCACACCCCACTGGCACTCAGAGGGTTAAATGGGCCATAAACCCTCTTGAATGCTGCAGAGATCCCATCACATTATGAAGAAAAATATTGGAGCATTGAAGGGGTTTAAAATCTCAATTTAAATTAACATTAATTTGCGGAATTTGCACTCAAAGGTGCAACTGATTTGTTCTAGAATCTCTATACCTTCCACTTACACTTAAAGCATCATGCCCCTTTTTTGTATGTAGTGCACTTACTCAGGGCTTTTCAATAGTACAACTATCCCACTAAAATAAGTGGAATACTCACCTGTTCTACATGTGCAAAATTGTATCCACAACTCCGGATGCATTGTATAATTTCCCATAACATATTCAAAGACAGAAAAGTAAACTATGTGGTAAAAATTTTCCTTTAAACAACTGAGGCAATAAGAGAAATGTGTCAGCCATTGTATATTAGCTGAAACATCAAGACTAATTATGCACAAGAGAAATGAAAGATCAACATAAAATAAAATAAAACTTTTTTATAGATAACCAAGCAATCATTCATAGCTTTACTGACTGTATAATTCTGTTTTGTTTTGCTACAAAAATCACCTGTCCAATATCTCAAGTCACAGAGGTACCATCACAGAGAGCAATATCAGATTAGTGGGACTTAGTTCAGGAAAACTAAAGGAATTACAGAATAACATATGGATGTCCTGATAATGGCAACTAGCAGTGAGCCTTCCAATATAATATGTGGAGAAGAAAATAAGTATAGGAAAAGGGTAGTTCATTGTTGGACCTCAAGCTTTTGGGGACAACAACTCCCAACATCCCTAATCAGCCATTGGCAGGTTGGAAATGATGGAAATTATAGTCCCTAACAGATGGAGTTCAGACAGTCTGGTATACCAAACAAGTCAGATTAAATGACAGTGGCCATAATAATCATATACATAGCCATATGCCATACAAACTGTCTAATTTAATAAGATAAAAAGGAGCAATTCTCAGGCAAACCAACAACACCATAGATGTCTCCAGTCAGTAGGAATTTAGGGAATTTTTATTTGTAACCTACCAGACAGATTAATTGTTCCAGTGCTTCTTATTAAGGTGGCAGTACTGGTAAAAAAAGATAGCTAGAAGTAGCAATCACTGTCATTGCTGTGTCTTCATTACTTTATCAGCTTTACTCTTTTAAAGTCACACTGCTTTGGTGCTCATAGGATATCCACATAGAGCTCATTGACATCCTGTGTCTGAGACATTCAGCTTTTCATAGACTGTAATAGCAACACCGCCACCTGGCTGCAAAACATCTTGAAATCAAGCTATCAAAAAAATGCAGCATTATCTTTTTAACAACAACAATCTGAAAGAAACATCTGTAATCATTAGGAACACCTTTATACTCTACACTTGTTGGAAAAGCCCAACAACATATTTTTTTCATAATTAAGGTATATTGACCCTTTAAGGACCATGGTCCATATTTGTAAAATAAAACCATGAGTGATTTTATTATCTCTCTTTGATGGAGCTGGTTTACCCTAGAATTACTTCAGCTTTCCTTTATACATTAAGGATTAGTGATTCAGGAAGTGAACGTCCCTTAAGGACTGCTTTGAAGTTGGACTGTGCGCTGGCACACGTGATAGATGATGTGTACAAACTTGCAGAACGAGGGTCTGTGAGAAAAAAAAGTTTACTATAATTAAAATTAATAAAATGAATGAAGTCCTCTGGCACTCAAAGGGTTAAATGTTTTTATTATGCGATTGGGTCATACTTTCCCTTTAGAAGGAGGCGATTAAAAGGGTTTTGCTATTATGAAAGTCTTTTTTAATGAAATGTCTAGCTATTAATCTGAACCATGCTGGGATAAGCTGTGCATCTAGGGCAATGTTTTTCATTGTTAGTCCTCTGAGTACAGCAACAGGTCAGATTTTTAAGAAAATCCTGCTTAATTACAGGTGACTTATCTTTGACTCCTCCATTGTGGTTGAGTTGCCTGTGCTTCATAAGGAATATCTTTAAAACCTGTTCTGTTGGTGTGCCCTGATGTCTGGAGCAGAGAATCACTGATCTAGGGGAACATTATTGTGCTAGAAATGTATCAAAATTGTTGTTGCCACTCTGCTAATTTCAAATGCTATATTTAGCTACAGTAAATGGTTAAAAAGCTATGAAGATATTTAATGACCTACTTATTAGCATTCCAACCCTTACTCAGAAAATAGAAGTCAAATATATGGATAATAAACTCTAATGGACAATGAATTTGAATACATACATATTCATTTTTCATTGTTTAGAAGAAAGAATTTAGCAGATAAATTAACTCTCATTGGACAACAAAGTTAAACAGTGCTGCAAGCTCCTTAGTTTCATGATGTTACAGACTTGTCTCTTATGTATCACTCTCTACCACTTTTGCTTCTATTTATGCTTAATTGACGTGAATCTATTTGATACCATACTCAATGAACTGCACCACACGACTTTCTCTTATTTCTATTAGGACCGATTCTTTCTCTGACGTGTGTCAGACAATGGAGGGATTCAAGAATACATTGTTAGCCTGCACTAAAGGCCTTAAACATTGCGGGCTTTATTCTTCATACTAAAGAGATCCAGTTCTAAAGCAAATCAATTGTACCATAGGTAAAGAAATGTGTTGGAGACATCTCTTGAATTTGAGGGGTAAAAGCCTCATTGAAGTCAATGTTAATTTGTAGAATCTGCATTTCAACCTTATGGTACAATTTTTCCCAGATGATATAAACTTTTTCATCCAAAATCAGTTGTTTCATGAAACCCAAAACATGTTTTGCTATATACAGACTTGGTTCTAAGTTTTGTAAAGAAAAAGAGTTGCTTCCTTACTTTTCTACCTCATTTACAGTATTCTGGTTTAGGGCAGTTGTTTAATCAAGGCTGGGAACTTTTCTCCCTTTCCTAATTAGTAGTGTCTCCCTCCTAGCCGCAGGACCGCTCTCCTTCCATCTCCTCTGCCCACTTCTCTTCCACCCCTATCCTTTGGTCTCCTTCACTCCTTCCATCTCCTCTGGCTTTTTCCCCACCTTTTCATGTCCTCCAACGAGCCCCCTCCCTTCCATCTACTCCAGCCCACTCCCCTCCGTTCATTGTTTTTGGTACCCATGCCTTTTGTTATTCACCTTGGCCTATACCCTGTCCTCTACTTGCTTTTACTTGTACTTTTTTCCCTTACTCCCCTGTCTCTTTCTCACCGTGTCCCCTGAGGGATCAGAATTTTTTCCCATACCCTCCAAATTAATCAAGAGAATGAATCATGGATGTTTCTTACTATTCAGAACCATGGCACTCACTGATGAATTACTGAATACATAACATAACACTTAAAAATGTATGAATGATGAGTATACAAGAAAACATGATTATTTTGTTGCTCATTTAGTTATACATACTTTGATGAATTTTGGTCTTAGGTGTAAAGGACTTTCTATATCAACACAAATCTTAATGCATACTAAGAATAAACATTTATTGCAGATCACAATTATTATAATTACACCACCAATCTTGATAAATTCATTAAAGGACAACTCTCAATCAGGGAGCAGACCTGCCAATAAAGCCTGAAAGACTTTTTGCGAAAAAACAACCATTTTTTTTTTCAAAGTTATCTCCTTTTCATCACTGTCAATACATTTTTTGCCTATGTTTCCTTGAAAAATAATTGTGGCTTGGCATATTCTAGCAGGGTGCAACACATGACATTGTTTATTTAAAGTCTCTGTTTTCAAGAAAATAACAGCATGTCAACAAGCAACATTTTGGCAAGTTCACCATTCCACAGGTGCACTTTTGCATTATGTTTGTACAGGTTTTGACTTCTAGTACTTAGTGTGTCAGTACATAGTAGACATAGTAGAAGAACTGGGTAACTTCATTGCTTTAACGCCATCACTTGTGGAGGTGGTGGGGGTGATGGATGTAGGTAGGCACTCTATGACTCTTGTCATCTCCTACAGCAAACCAAGAGTCGTCGCACTTGTCTGCAGCAGGAGCCATAGGTGTTATGTGGAACAAACTAACTGTTGGCAGTGGCACGCTCCCTGACACATCAATAACATCACTACTTCTCGTATCTGCCCCAGAGCCCTGGGAACTTTTTGTAGAACTAGTTGGGGCACCTCTGACCTGTTGATAGTGTGTCTTACAGTCAGACCTGTGGTTGTGCTTCAGGTGGAATTTCATAGAGGAGGTGCCTAGGTATAAGCTTGCTTTCCCCTTGCACACATGCTTTTGCTTAGCTTTTGGATCCTGAGAGAAGTATTGCCATACTGTGGACTTCATGGACTGTGGGGTCCCTATGGGTCTGCTGCTACTACTGGGGCTAGATATTTATGCTATTCTACTGCTACTTCTACTAGGGATCAAAGATGCAGAACTATCAGCAATAGCAGAGACACTCATCTTAGCTAAGGTTGTGAATATTAATAACCTGTGTTGTTTTTGCTCCTGGTTATTCAACACAAGAGTAGCTGAGAGGGGCTTGGACTTGGAAGTGGTGATGATACTGATGATGACCAACAGGATGACTGTATTTTTGGGCATCTTTTCTTGAACAAGGTCAGAGTTGTCAGTTGTTTTCTCAAACATTTTATAGACAGACACAGTGCTCCTTTTCAGCGGTGGGAGATTGGGCCTTTGCCTCTCAGCTAACTTTCTGGCCATGTCAACATTTCCCTCATTCTCAACTTCATATGGATCTGAAGAAAAGGAGGACGCTTGAGGAATATATTCTAGAACTATACCATCATCAGTCATCATTTGGTCATCCTCAGCTTCACCCGCCACTTCTTGCCCACTACCCTTATATTCCTCTAAGATTTTAGCGGTGTGAAGCAATTTATTTTTACTTTTACTTTCACAAAGTTCTCTACTACTTTGAGAACAGGTGTTTTGGTGCTTGTCTGCCTCGCTGTCAGATGCAGCAGTTGGTTCAGCTACAATACCTTCTTCCATTATGCCATCATCAGCAATAGAATGTGATTCGTTGTTGTCTTCAGTGTTCTTCTCATATCTTTTTTTATAGTACTGGTGCTTTTGGTGATGGGGGAACTTTTGGTGGGACCTTGACAAACTGCATCCTCCCTGGGAGGAGAGGGTTTTCACGGTTCCCGTGATCTTTTTCTGTCACTCTTTGCTGTGGTGCGCTCCTATTGGCTGAGCTTGTTTGGCCCGCCCAGTATGGCCTTTTTATATCCGGCCTTTGGCACCTGTCAGGTGCCCTTTCGTGGTGTTCCTGAGCCAGTGTTGCTGTGTAGCTGTGTTCCAGTGTTCCTGCATTCCTGTGTACCGACCTGGCCCGTCTGACTATGCTCCTTAGTTCCTGCTCCGTGATTCGACCTGGCCTGGCTGACGTTCCTGCTCCATGATCTGACCCAGCTTGTCTGACAATCCTGCTCCCTGATTTGACCCGGCCTGGCTGACGTTCCTGCTCCATGACCTGACCCGGCTATGTTGACGACCCTGCCTGTGTTCCTGCTGAGATCCTGTTCCAGTGTCACCTGGGCGACATTCTGACTTCCGCTGTGCTGTTTGCACGGCTGACAGAGTTGTTGCCTCCTGTGTACTGGGCCTTCACATTTACTCTTGCTGAGCACTGTTGCCTCCGTTACTCTGGGCCTCCGTTAAACTTACAGAGCACTGAGTCTTCCATTTGCACTTACAGAGCACTGTTGCCTCCGTTCACTGAGCCTCCGTTAACACTTGCAGAGCTGTTGCCTCCGTTCACTGAGCCTCCGTTAACAGTTGCAGAACCATTGCCTCCACTACCCTGAGCCTTCCGCTTACACTTGCAGAGCCTTGTAGTCTCCGTTACTAAGAGCCTCCCGTTAACACTTGCAGAGCATGGTGGCCTCCGATTTGCCTTGCACATCCGGTTACACTTGTTGGGCGCAATAGTCTTGTTACGCACCGGTTGGGTGCGATTGGCTCCATATGCTACTTATGCCTGTCCTGTGACAGTATATATTTATTTCCCTGTATACTGGGCCTGAGAGGGCATCTGTGCTTTACTGTCTATTTCAGTCATTCTGTATTGCCTATAGAGGGCAGTCTTTCTTGTCTTTTAATAAAACTGTGTTTTATTCTAACCTGCTGGTCTGAGAGTCCTATAAAACCATTACAAGGGTTCATCATCATTTATAGGAAATGCTGCAGCAACCATGTGCAGTGAGTTTCTGAACTATCACGTTACTCTCACATCCCTGCACTGCTCCTCCTTTACCCCCCCTTCCCTTGTGTATTTGCCAGGCATTTCTCAACTACTGTGTGTGTATTTTTACATAACAGCACTGATGGAGTGTGATATCTTGCCTTGGCCTTCAAAAAAGTACTCCATTTATTCTGCTGTCTATCAAGTCTGCCTCAGTCACACAGCTCACATCAGGGTCACAGTCAGATGTCTGTCACCTAATATTTTTTTTTTTTTTTTTTAACTGTGTTGATCCTACCACTGTCCAAAAAAAAAATTATAACTAAAAAAAACAAAAAAAACAACTTCTTCCCCCAGACTTCTCCAGCACTGAGATAACAATAAAATTTGGGGTTAACCTCCTTAACTCCATTGTCACACCCCCAGACATGTTGAACAGAGATAACTGCAAAATCACTAAGGATCTTGGACTACAGCTGCCTGTGTCTTTCATATCAAATCAGCAAGACAGGTATTTGCAGGTCAACCTTCTTTGCTCCCTTCTCCGACCCCCAGACGTGTATAACACAGAGCTAATAACTGCAAGATCAGAAAGGAACCTGGATCATAGCTTCCTGTGTGTTTCAAATTAAATTAGTCAGACAGAATGTTGGGGTAACTTCAAGATCAGCAAGGAGCTTGGATCACGGCTGCTTGTGTCTTACCAGCCAGTCACACCAAACTTAGGGGTATTTGGAAGTCAACCTCCTTTCTCCCTTCTCCCCCAGATTGCCCCCAATCTCCCTTACTACAGAGAACATACGTCCTACCTAAAAAACTCCCTAAACTAGGCTTCAACTCCACTTTATTTCCCTATCTTCTGTAGCTCAAAAATGTACTGCTTTTCCTCTCACAAACACAGAATAGCATGTTGTGAGAGTCTGACACCCTTTTATATACCTGCAGGAAAAGAAGAGAAAACAACCATGTGGTGGAGAGAATGCTATGAGCTAGGTGAAAAAAGTGGGAAAACTCCATTTATCGCCTATTTGTGTGTTGAGGTGAAAAACTTTTGCCCATTCCTAAAAACAACTGCCAGCTATATGTTTCACATATTTTTTTGTGATAATTTGTGTTGGTAGAGGATGAGTAATCGTTTTTTATTAAATATACATAGTAATTAATTCCCTGATGAGGTAATCTCACTGCTGGGAGATTTTTCATTAAAACATTATTACAACTCAAATGCTTTATTTGTTTAACCCCTTAAGGACCAGCGGTCCCAGGGTGTGTGGTCTTTTAAGGACCAGATAGGGAAGTTCAACATGCCTCCCCACTTGACTGATCACATGTGCCGGCACACCGAACGAGGGACTGAAAGAGATCACTCCGGTCTTGGAGCGATCAACTTCAGTTCCTGGTATTACTCACCACTCTCCTGCAGGAGCGCGGTGAGTAAAAGTATGTGACGTACCAAGACCGTCACTGATACTTAAGTGCTGGACCAGCGTGATGGTCCGGGTACGTCATCGGACATGAAATGGTTAATTAAACTTCAATTTACTATTGTATTCACCAGGTAGTGCTGTTCCATTGACTCGCTATAGAGAACCTTAATCTTTGACTCAAGATCTTCCAAAGACTGCATTGTAAAAATGCTCCTTGCACACCAGTTGGCATCACTGTTAACACCTTACCGCCCGAGGAAGTACGTGTACGTCCCGAGCGGATGTCCCAGGTGGACAGAGGACGTACATGTACGTCCCGGAAATCGTTTGAAAAAATGAAAAAAAAAAAAAAAAGTTTGGCAGGCGTTAAATGCCGAACACTAAGGGGTTAATAATCTGAAAAAAACATTTTCTCAGATGAAAACGTACCATAAAATATTCCTCTATCTATATTTTCCTCTCTCCCTTTTTTCTCTCTCTGTCTGTCTGCCTATCTATCTATCTATCTATCTATCTATCTATCTATATGCAGCAGGGTGTTTAAGCACTCACCTCTCCCCCTGCTAGAGCATGATGATATCCACTAGGCTGAGTCATAGAGTTTCGCTGTAGCCATAGAGACCTCTGCACCAATCAGAGGATCACCTGCCTTTTCCTATGCTTCTGTCATGAAGTCAAGCCAATTTTACCTAAGGAGCAGAGGGGAGAGGGAGTCTAAGGATGAGAAAGAGCTATGGAGATTCTGAGTGGATCTGGAGGAAGAGGAGTAAGGGAAGAGAAGAGAAAATAAGATCCCCAGGCTGTCCCTTATATGTACTGGCTGGAGACTGCATAACTTTATTTCTATGCTTCCTCTTGTGTTATAGATGGCTGGAGAGCAACATTAGTTAGAAGCTCCCCTAATTTCACAAGAGTGGCTGGACAGTAACGTTATCTACCCCACTGTTCTTAAAGTAACCTTACTAATATAAGGCACTCCTGTTCTATAAGAAAACAGAAACTGAAACTACAGAGCCTTTAACTGGTGTGATCTGTAGTTTCAGTTTCTGTTTTTTTAAACCATCTATTGCCTCTCTCATCTAACTTGGATGTTTCATTTTGAGTATAGTAGTGCTCTCAATTTGATAAAGGGAGTTTGTTATACTTGAAAGCTTCTCCTGAAAGCTCTTCCAATAAAAAAGGTATTATCGCTCTGTGCCACTCATTTGTTTTGCATGTATATACTATATATAGTGTCTGCTCCCATGCTGCCAGTTAACCCCCACATTCCGATTTCCTGCCTATCAGCACTTAACTTACCTTTACAGTCTACTTTTTTATTTTGTTTTTTTTTTCCTCTCTTTTTTCCAGTATGCTTCATTTCACTCATTTTCAGTAAGCTTCTGACTTGATAAAGGGAGTTTATCTCTCGCAAGCTTGTCTCCATAAAATTAAAATTTTGGTCCAGGGCTCGAGTCCTGCAGAAACGCATGGGAACAGTGTTCCTGTACATTTTCCTTAGCAGGAATGCCATTCCCTCTAGCAGGGCCCAAGTTCTCCGGCTGCTGAGCTCCACCATCGGCTCTTTAGTAATGCAGAGCGCTGGGAGATTACATCATCTCCCAGCGCTCTGCATTACTGAAGAGAAGACCGAGCAGGAGCTCCAGCAGCTACAGGACTGTGCCAAAGGAGGCACAGACCTTTCCTGCCATGCCGCTGGACAACCAAGGAGGCAGGAAACGGACACGGGGGGAGGCAATATGAGGGCCACATGGTGCTTACGGGGGTTGGAGGCAATATGGACCTGATGGGGGCAATGTGAGGGCAATATGGAGATGATGGGGACAATGTGGAGCTGATGGGGGGGCAATATGGACCTGATGGGGGGCAATGTGAGGGCAATATGGAGATAATGGGGGCAATGTGGAGATGATGGGGGCAAGTTGGAGCTGATGGGGGCAATATGGAGCTGATGGGAGCAATATGAAGAGGGCAATATGGAGATGATGGGGGCAATGTAGAGCTGATGGGGGCAAGTTGGAGCTGGTGGGGGCAATGTAGAGATTATGGGGGCAACATGGAGATGATGGGGGCAATGTGAGGGCAATATGGAGTTGATGGGGGCAATATGGAGCTGATGGTGGGAAATGTGAGGGCAAAATGAGATGAAGGGGGGCAATGTGTGTGCATTCATGCAACAGACATACACACATATAGAAACAGAAACTCCCATACACATGCACTGACATACATAGAGTGAGATAGACACACTCATACATGCAATGATACACACACACACATGTATAGAGAGAGACACACACTTGACGTGAGCCATACATATTTATTTTGGGTGGGGGTGAATCTTGGGCGAGTTCCCACACTTTTATCCCAGGACTTGACCCCTGTGTTAGTCCAATAAAAAAGGTATTACTACATACTGGAAAACTCATTCATTTGACCACAATACCACCGGACTAACATGGCTAACCTAAATTATATATAAAAATATATATATGCACATATATACATATAACATTTCAGAGGGATTTATTTACCTCATAGTATGATTTCCGCCTCTGAAACTGAAGCATGCCTTTTTCCATTTGTAAAAATGGAAATTATTTTGAAGTGAATGATAAATGACGTTCAAAATCTGTTGGCAGAGGAGAAATATGTTCTGTGATGTTCACCTGCGTAACCTTACAGAAGTCTGACAATAAACAGATAAGGAAGTATTGTTGTAATTTGACCCTTTCTTCAATTTTATGCAGAAAGCCAAATATGTAATTGAAAAAAAGAGGTTCTAATGCACAAACACTAAAAGAGAAAATTGTGCTATTTCTTCTTTTCAATTACAATTTATCGTTGACAGAAAAGGAATGTACTATTTCCCAGGTTGATCATCAGGGAGTGTCTACAGGGGGTGTAGCTGGTGAAGTTGTGATTGGGCCTAGCAAGTGTCCCATTGGCTCTGCACTATTCTGAAATCCCTTACAGAACATTTTTTTATCTTAGCTTCTGACTACTAACATCATCACACACATGGCTACTGCCAGCCAGTAAAATAAGAATGGTATTGGTGAGCCCCTTCCTTTTTCTTCATTAACCTTTTTCTAGTTAGACCTCACCTAGAGTATTGTGTTCAGTACTGGAGACCCCATCTCCAGAAGGATATAGATACTCTGGAGAAAATTCAAAGAAGGGCTACTAAAATGGTGACTGGTTTACAGGAAAAGACATATCAGGATAGACTACAGGATCTGAACATGTATAGCTTAGAGGAGAGAAGAGAGAGAGGGGATATGATTGAAACATTCAAATACATGAAGGGATTCAACAAAGTGCAGGATGGAAGTATATTTCAAAGGAGTAAAAACGTTAGGACAAGAGGCCATAGTCTAAAACTAGAGGGACACAGGTTTAGATGTAATGTAAGAAAGTTTTATTTACCTGAGAGTGTAGTAGATAAGTGGAATAGCCTACCAGCAGAAGTGACAGAAGTTAATACAGTGACAGAATTTAAGCATGCATGGGATAGGCATAAGGCGGTCCTTAACATAAGAAAAGACCAAGGACCAAGAAAGGTTTGAGGTTTTTACTGTGGGAAAATGGGCAGACTAGATGGGACGAAATGGTTCTTATCTGCCGTCAAATTCTATGTTTCTATGTTTTGCACCAGAGCAACACACAGTACATTGTACTGTGATGTGTAGGACTGACATGTCTTACATTAAAAGGGTTAACTGTCAGCATTCATCATTGTTTTCCTTTCATTTTCACTATCAAACAAATCTCTTCTGAATTCTTCTGGTAGGGAATTGCATCTTGTGTCCAGCGCGGACTGTTAAAACTTGCTTCAGACCCTGCATGGGAAGCGTTTCCAGCTTCATATTTTGTCCCAAAGCCCAGCAGGTTCTAGTTACTCATAGAGTAAGCTCAATGATACACCTTGGCAACTGCTCCCATCTCTTTATATGCCTAGGTACCGAAGACTCATATTCAGTTTGGTATATAGGAGTAGACATGGGTACAGGGTTATTGACATCTTCTTTGGGAGGCACGGGTAGCTCTGCGCTTTGTATATAATGTATATGGCAAGAGGTTCAAACTCAAAGCATATATTTCCTTGAGACAGATATGGTGGCAGAATCATTTGTTGTCATTGTTAGGCAGGGGGTTGGGATGTTTAACCCCCTTTCCAAGTTATGCCTGTCTAACATTGGGTTTCAATCACCATGTGTTATTCTGGAGTAAACCCATTGTCTCATGGTGTTTAAATGAAACTACCACAAAATCCCATTGCATCTCTTTGAATGCTAGAAAGGTCTCCAATGCATTGTGAATCAAAAGTGTTGGAAAAAGTGTCAACAATGAACAACACTTGGCAACTTTTCAAAAACATTTCCATGGGCACTTATCCTCTAGGTAGTAGTTATATTACATTGCATCACTACTGGTTCATAGTACCATGTAGCACAACAACAGCAGAAAACTTGAAACAACAGACAAAACTGCTCTTCCACAGCAAAACAGGCATTGCACACATGTAAATACTACATGCAAGAACAAACACAATTATTATTAAAATAAAATTAATTATGCTCCAATGTTGTGAAAAAAAATCACTAGTGATATATGTTGTACAGGCAGCTTAAAGATATAACTGTACACCACCACCCAAAGAGCTAGATAAAGAATCTCAAAAGAAAAAATAGTATATATAATCACCCAAAAAATTACATTTAATATTTATTATCCCTAGGGGGCGCAATAGATTAGAACCCTCCCAAAAAACAGAGATCCTAGGAGTATTAAGATGCCACACAGTGTAAAATACAATACCTTCATCACTTAGAAATAAATCTACTTAATTCTAATTCCTGGTCAAATCTCCAGCTCTCCCTAATGCTGCACCGAACACTATACAATCCAATCACTGATTCACTGATATTTTGGATCCACTATTGTTGTGCTTTGTGGGTTCTAATATAATATTAAAGAGAGACACACAAGTCTTCTTTTTCTAGCTTTTATTTATATGCAACTTCTAAACAACTCTGAACAACCAGTCTGAACCAGATTTGTCACATGACATCACTGAGCATGATGCACTACTGAGCATGCTCAGCTTCTTAAAGCAACATAGTCACATAACATAAAACTTATACACAAATCATTACACCTTCCTCTCTTAGGAAAATTAAAGTATCCTATCTGATATAGACATCTCAGTATGACTGTATCAGTCTTTCTGGACATTTTCTTTGACGTGCAGACCGTCTAACCTTCACATCAGTATATGATGCAGCCTCCTTTTTGCTATTTGGCACTTCATCACAGTCTGTGTTGGGACACATTTGCGCTGGTTCTTTTAGAATGTCCCTTCTATTCCTTCTAAGAATTGCTCCATCCTCTGTTTGAATCATGTAAGATCTCAGTTGCACTTGTTCAATGATAGTACCCTTCTTTGACCAAGTATTGGCTTTGTCTTTGATTCTCACTTTGTTTGCATTTTGCAATTCTGGTAGAAGTTTAGCTCTTGAGTCGAAATATACTTTCTGTCTCTCTTTCTGATTCAGTTTAAACTTCTTAACTTGTTCACTTGCCCTGTTGCAAGTAGATCTTCCTTCATAGGCAGATTGGAACATAGTCGTCGTCCCATAAGAAGTTGTGCAGGTGAGTAACCACATTCAAGCGGTGTACTGCGATATGCTAACAGCCCTTTGAAGACGTCACCTCCACTGTCATCAGCTTTTCGCATTAATTTTTCACAATTCTAACAGATTTTTCAACCAGCCCGCTGGACTGTGGAAAATGCGAACTAGATGTAGTATGTTTGAAGTCCCACTCTTTGGCAAACTTTCTGAAGCTGACGTTGGCAAACTGTGGGCCATTGTCAGTAAATACTTTGTGAGGTACACCATGTCTATAAAAGACTTGACTTCATGCATCAAATTACATTCTCAGATGTTGTTGACTTCAATCAACATACTTCTGTATACAATGAATAGTAATCCGTGATAATGACAAAATCTGTGATATTACATGTAAAAAGATCAACACAGACCTTTTGATATGGCTTATCAGGAACTGGATGTGGCTGCAATGGTTCTCTTGCATTGCTCACCTGGTACTTCAAACATGTAGAACAGGAGGACACTATGTCAGAAATATCTTGGTTCATTCTTGGCCAAAACATTACTTCTCTTGCCCTTTTCCTGCATTTTTCAATGCCCAAGTGACCTTCATGAATCTTTTCCAACATAAGATTTGTAGACTGTGTGGAATCAGTTCCAGTATTCTTGTACTCCAATTACGCAACTCTGTTTAATGTCAGGCCATCCCATTAGAATAGCAAGTTTGATTTTTTCCAGTGTAGCATCTTTTTCTGTATCTTGACGGATCAGCTGCAATTTTGCATCAGAGATAGACATAGCTGAGGTAATCATATCTACATAAGCCTGAATTTCTTCAGCTACCTTGTCATTTGGAACAGCTGTTTGATCCACTGCTCTGGATAATGTATCAGCCATATACATAAGTTTTCCTGGTGTGTATGTCACCTTTAAGGTATAGCTTTGCAATTTAATCATCATTCTCTGAATTCTTAGAGGACAAAAATTAAGAGACTTTGTGAATAATGCTATCAGTGGCTTGTGATCAGTTTCAACATTTACAAGTTGTCCTGAAACAAATTGATGAAATCTCTCACATGCAAACATGATACTGAGATGTTCTTTCTCTATCTGAGCATATCTTGTCTCAGCACTAGTCAATGAGCATATGCTACTGTTTGCCAGTTGCTATCATGATCTTGTAGTAGAACTGTCCTGTTTGTGATGCATCAGATGATATCTTAATGAGTTTAGCTGGATCATAGAACTTTAACACTGGTTCATGTGTAAGCACTTTCTTTAAGTGTTGCCACGCTGTTTCTTGCTCATGATTCCAGTCACATGCATTTTTCTTTTCATATAACCATCTCAGAGGAGCTATCTTCTGGGACAGGTTGGGTATGAACTTTCCCATGTAGTTGACCATGCCCATAAACCTCTGCCCATAAACCTGAGGAAGCATACAATTTACTGAAATATTTAGCATTTGCAAATTGTGACATTATCTCTTCATGAGTAGGTACTTTAAAATGTTCTCTTTTTATTGCTTTATTTAAATCATGAGGGTCTATGCAAACCCGTAATTTTCATTTTTTCTTGTCCACTATCACCAGAGAATTCACCCACTCAGTTGGTTCATCTATTTTTTTAATGGCTCCCAGGCTTTTCATTCTATCAAGCTCTGATTTGAGCTGGTCTTGCAGTGCAAATGGTACTTTCCTGCAGGGATGTACTACTGGCGGTACTGTTTTGTCTATCCTGATGGTGTGTTCACCTGGAAGACTACCAAGCCCTTTGAATAAATCACTGTATTCTTCCATCAAACTGTCATATTCAGAATTACTTCCAGTCTCAAGTACTAGTACTCTTTTCACCAGGTTCAGTCTCTCACAAGATGATAAGATTAATATTGCTTGAACATTCTTTGGGACCACAATGAGTGAAAGAGCATGCACTTCATTTTTATATGACATTTTTACCACACATTTACCTTTTACTGGTATAATTACACCAGAGTATCCTGTAACTGATATTAGTTTTCTGCAGTACTGGTCTTGGTTTCAACAGATTGAACTCAGTCTCTGATATCACATTAACTTGAGCTCCAGTATCTAACTTAAATGGCATTTTGATGTTTTGCATCTGCAATGTGAGGATCCAATCCTTTTGTGCTTGCTCATTCGGTAGCAGTGTATCTACAGAGAATTCCTCCACAGCATTTCCATTCAGCATGTGCACTTTACTCTGCTTTTCTGTGCTTTTGCAGCATCTTGCATAATGATTTAGTTTACCACATTTATTGCAGCTATGTCCATATTCAGGTCATTTCTTTTTGGTGAATGTTCAGTTCCACACCGATTACATGGCTTTTGTCTTTTATCTAACTCTAATCTTTTTCCTTTTGCTGATTGCATCTGTTTTTTCACCACATTTCTCTTTTGCTCACACTTTTTCAACTGGTCTACAGCACATGTTTCATTAATGAGCTCTTTGGCCTGTGACTTAACAGTTTCTGCTGCTCTACACAATGCTAAGGCCTTTTCTAGATCCAGGTCTTGCTCCCTAAGCAGCCTCTCCCTCAGCACATTATCTGGTATACCACATACAATTCTGTCTTTTATCAAGGAATTTGTTAACTCTCCAAACTCACATGTTTTGCTGCGATTCCTCAGCTCTGTCACATATTGATCAATTGATTCTCCAGGCTTCTGCATACATGTAAAGAATCTGTGCCTTTCATATGTAACATTTCTTTTAGGTATGCAATATTCTTCAGAGTTATCCATTATTGACTTTAGTTTTAGGTTATCTCCTTCTGGAAACACAAAGTTATTGTGCACTTCCAGTGCTTCTTCACCCATTACATGCAGAAACAGTGAAGCTTTCATTTTTTCACCTTTTTTGTCAGCATCAATGGCAAAGAGAGATATAACTCAAAACTTTGTTTAAATCTTCTCCAATTTTCAGCAACATTCCCAGTCAACTGAAGTTTTGGTGGGGGTTGAAGGCCTTCCATACTGCCTCTTACCCTGATTCTGCAGGCTTTTTTCTCAGCTCTCAGCCAAAGTAGCAGACTTGCGGCACAGCAAACTCTGGAGTATTCTCTCTCTGCAACCCAGCACTTCTGACACCATGTTGTGCTTTGTGGGTTCTAATGTTATATTAAAGACAGACACACTTCTTATTCCAGCTTTTACTTATATGCAACTTCTATACAGCTCTGAACAACCAGTCCAAACCAGTTTTGTCACATGACATCACTAATCATGAATGCACTACTGAGCATGCTCAGCTTCTTAAAGCAACATACTCACATAACATAAAACGTACAGACATATTACAGCTATCTCCCAATAAATACATTAAAATCTTGATAAACTAAAAATTCTAGCATAACAGCAATCAGAGAATATTTTATAGTACATATAAGAAAAATATATACTATAAAATATAGATAAAAAAAGTCTTCCATCCACATTCCCATCATATAATACCTTGGAATGTGAAAAAAAGACCCCAAGACGTATTAAATAGTATAATCACTACTCCTACCAAGAATAGAAAAAATATAAAACACAGTTGCCTCTGGAACTCTCCAATCCACCCTCCCACATTAAAGGGATAGCGTCATAGAGGGAAACACAAACCGAATGTGTAACGCAACACAATATCTTCTATACTTAAAATAAAAATTATATAGAAATTCTATAAGCAAAATCTGCATTTGAATCCCTCCCAACAAACAAAACAGGTGGTCAAGCGATCTCCAGCTAAACATACATGATGAACAACTAGAGTCTGAAAACCGCCCTGCCTGCTCCTTCCATTTACTCATCGATATATAGTATAACATACGTGTACAGATCCAGTAACCCCCTATTGACCCGTGTAAAGAAGATATGGGTGTTTGGAAACCACACTATATTTTTATGTAAAACAGTTGGTTTGGGACAGTGGGAGACTGTGTTTTCTTGGTTATTATAATTTTTCTGTTCTTGGTAGGAATAGTGTTTTTACTATTTAATATATCTTGGGGTATTATACAATGGAAAAGTGGATGGAAAACTTTTTTATAAATATTTTTATAGTACTAATGAATGTATTGTATTTTCCGTCTCTCACTGCGTGGCATCTTAATACTCCTAGGATCTCTGTTTTTTCTTGGGGTTCTACTCTAGTTTCCCCCCTAGGGATAATATATATTAAATTTTATTTTTTGGGTGCTTAGATATAATATTTTTTCTTTTGAGACAATTATTATTAACACGTAACATGTTAATAACATTTTACCCTTTCCTGGATATTACATGGCATATCTGACTGAAATTCAATTTTAAAAATAGTGCAAAAACAGGGACAGCAGGATCCTGGGAGCCAAATAAACAATCCTTCTGGAAATCTGTTTTAATCCTAATCTCTCACATTCAGTGAACATTGGTTTGAATCATGGGAAAAGCTCCCAAAGAGCTATTTAATTCAGAAAACACCTAAGATAAACATAAAATGATAGTTAAATGAACCCAGCCAATAAAAATAGAATATGTTGATATAAATTGAAACATCCCAGCTAGCTGCTAGGATGTGTACAAATTAATTATTTGTTAGAGGCCTAAAAATAACCCTACACTTGCTTTTATGCACACATGTAAACTGTCCTTTTCAGATATTCTTTATTAAGTTGTTTTTGTGCTCTTTGTAAAGAGCAATGTGCTGTGGCTAGTGTCCACTGATCTTGTATTTATAATGGTTGTTACATAATCTCTACCTATTTACACACAATCCTGGGCAGTCATTTCAGATTGTTGTGCTAATGAGAGCAATGAAAAAGTTAGGAATGGATGCTTCCTCAGAACATACATAAAACTAGATTATATCTCTCAGAACACAAAGTCTTTTTTCATATGAAGTATAGGAGATTTAAAGGGACATTAATGTCCCAAAAAATATATTCAGTTTTGTAGCCTTTAAAAAAATAATCAATATGTTCCAAACCCGATCTCTCAAGCCACTATGGTTTGAGAGATATAGGGATTCAAAGTTCCCCCCTCCCTCCCCTTCTCTTGATGTCAGATGTAAAGCTGACAGTAGAAGAATCGAGTCAAACGACTCGAGGAGGCTCTGCAGCAGAGCCGAGATTGCATTATCTATAAAGAATTAATTCATTGGAAATGTCTACAAAGTGTGCTTGCAAACCAGGCACACTTTGCTCTGCTGCAGAGCCTTCTCGAGTCGTACGACTCAATTCTCCTGCTGTAAGCCTTACAGCTGATATCAAGAGAAGGGGAGGGAGGGGGAACTTTGAATCCCTATATCTCTCAAACCATAGCGGTTTGAGAGATCTGGTTTGGAGCATATTGATTTTTTTTGTTAAAGTCTACAAAACTGGATATATTTTTTGGGACATTACTGTCCCTTTAAGAGCATATAATAAACCCAGTTCCCTTTAGTGTTAGTGCTTCTAATTAAATGAAAGCACCATTTCAGTTCCATTTTTGACATTACAAAATAGGGCTCCTCTTTTCCATATCTAGTAGTTAGAACTTTATGGTATTGCCTCCTGCCATGGTTGGAGACATCTCTAGCATTTGTGCAGTTAAAATACCCATTTAAAGGGATAGTAATACTTTGTTCTATCTTTATTTTATTTTGTAGGCATTAAAAAACATGAAGAATGATATAAGTCTTATCTCTCAAACCTTTATGGTTTGAGAGATATTCACAAGCAAAGTTTCCCCCTTCCGCCCTTTTACCTAGTGTAAGCCATCTCTTCTCAGATGTGGAATGCAGTCCATAGACCAGACAGATAACAGCAGGGGACAATCTTCTTCCTATTAGAACAATGAAAGCCCTGACCCCCTTGACAAGTTTTTCAGGTTTTTTCCCCTTATCTTAATTGAAGATTGTCCCACTCTGCAATCTACTTGGGCACCTCCCTTCTGCTCTGGCTGAACAGTGTTACATCAGTAAAAGGGGCAGGAGGGGGATATTTTGTCATTGAATTACTCTTGAACTACAGCTCTGACAGAATTGAAATAACACTCTCCAAAGTCCAAATACTATGATGATTAATTAGAGCTGCTTTTATTATGAAACATTACTATCCCTTTAAATCAATGGAAATTTTCATTTTCTTCCTTTGGTTCAGTTAGCTTACTTGAAAACCACACCTGTTTATCTTGATTAAAATGGCCCACTGTCAGGTAGGGATAATCTTAGAGGGTCTGCCTGACCCTTTAATGACAAACGATTCTGCCACCATAGCAGTCAATTTGCAAAAAGATACTTTATTTTGTTCCATCAAAGCTTCAGTGTGATGTGTTATGTGTATAATCCTGCATTGTCATGTACACATAACTCTAAAACATTCTAAAACTAATCTTTCTGCAAAAAAAAAACAAAACACTGGTACAGCAGCAGAATGCTTTGTTGTTCAGTAATACAGAAGATATAATAGAGATAAGCAGATATCACCTCTGCTCATTCTGCAGAGAAAAGTGATTTTCACCCAGAACAACTACATTTTACCCTACAGCAGGTTAAATTGATGGATCTTCAGCTGTGGAGGGCTATAACTCCCAATGGCTGGTAGGGGAGATTTAACTGTTGAATACCCCAACCCTACTGTGACTCTGTTACCAGTAACACATTTACACAATCTAAACTGACCCCCATTTAACCCACAAATGCCAGGTTGACCGGCAATGTATTGTAATGGAATGAGTTGTGGTGGACACACATGGTTTTAAATAAACATTTCAAACTTGTATGCCAACAGAGGGGGTGTTTGAAAGTGCTGGGAGGATGTTTAAAGTGTTCCTGTCACAGGGTATTCAAGGAAGAGACCAAGAAGCCCCCCAACACGCACCACCTGGGCCTGCCTAAACTAGATGGAAGGGAACTGTACACAATGTTCATATTTTACAAGCTAACGAGGGAAATATCCCACTTTCATATCTCTTTCACCATACTCTGGCAAATGGTACAGAAATGATGTATCTTTCAGGCATGTGTTGCTTAGTACAGTGATTTTCAGACTGTCTTCTGTGGAACACAGGGCTCAGTGGTTCTAGTGGTTTAGCAGAATGCATCTCTGTATTGTAATGGCAGACAATTGATCAAGACTTGGTAGAAGACAATGAGGCTGAAGTAGTAAGCAAATGGGATCAATTCTGGAGAAAAATAACTGAATCATAGGGGACAAAACATATCTGATATTATTTACAGGGAAATGTTAACTCCTTGAATTCTAGAGAGGTCTCAAACACATTGTTTTGCAATGTATTTGAGACCTCTAGCATTCAAGGTGTAAGAACCTAATTTAAATCAATACAACATGGTATTTCTGACCTGTGGTGAAGCTGGTATGCTTCACTTTGTCTTAGTATATTAACCTTAGTGTATGAACGGTTCTCTTACTACAAGTGCTTGTGTGGAAGATTAAGGTAATGGTTAGCTAAAACTATAGCCTAATAGTTTAGTATTAATTCTTATTTTAATAGCATTTCAATACATTTGATACTGATATTAACATAACACATTGGATGCGAGAGTGGTCACCTATGCAAAGCAATGCATTGGAGATCTCTCTAGCACCCAAGGGGTGCGATGTGTTCCGTACCCCTCTGGCACTCAAACGGTTACAGGGTTTAATTGTTAGGATTCCACTATCTGAAACCAATGGGTTCCACTTCCACAAAAAAAAATAAAAATCACTGATGTAAATCACCACAATGCGTTGTACACCCCTCTGACACTCAAAGGGTTAATACCTGTACATAGAGAGCAAAGTGACAGCAGCTTCTCTGTAGATGGCAAAATGTGTGCCCCACCCCCAAGACTCGGGTCATCTGTAAGCTTTTCAGTGTAGAATATTTCATGTTAGATACATTCTACAAAAATAATTACAAATCTTGGGGCATGGTTAGGCTTTATAAAGGTTCATAATGCTAAGTTTAAAAGAATAGTATGCCAAATAAATAACTGGGCTTGGTCAGTAACCAGAGATATCAACATCTCCACCACCATTTTAAAATGTGAAGGCCAAGTAATATAATGTGTTACACTCAGGGAATCTCAGAAATGCAAAACTGTTTTCTAGTATTTTTTTGTATTACAGTATGTGTATTTGCTTAAAGGGATAGTAATACTTTGTTTTATCTTTATTTTATTTTGTAGGCATTAAAAAAACATGAAGAATGATATAAGTCTTATCTCTCAAACCTTTATGGTTTAAGAGATATTCACAAGCAAAGTATCCCCCCCCCCCCGTTCAGCCAGATCAGAAGGGAGGCGCCCAGGTAGACTGTAGAGAGGGACAATCTTCAATTAAGATAAGGAAAAACCTGAAAAACTTGTCAAGGGGGGGAAGGGCTTTCATTCTTTTCATATAAAGAAGATTGTCCCATGCTGTTATCTGTCTGGTCTTACAACCAGCTTCACATCTGAAAAGAGATGGGTTACACTAGGAAAAAGGAGCGGGAGGGGGAACTTTGCTTGTGAATATCTCTTAAACCATAAAGGTTTGAGAGATAAGACTTATATCATTCTTCATGTTTTTTAATGCCTACAAAATAAAATAAAGTTAAAACGAAGTATTACTATCCCTTTAACTTAGCTGGAGAAGCCCTACATAAAATTACTGCTAACAATAAGTATTACCATATTTTTAAGGAATATTATTTTTCTAACATTTCACATTGGACATACAATTACACAGATCAAGGGTTTTCTCATATCAGTGTATATGAATACTAATGGTAAAGTTCCTTATGTTTATTGATTGCACCTGTTCTTCTTGCATTTTTTGAGTTTGTGACTCAGTGATAACTACTGTAAAGTCACAAAGCCAGTTACGGCTGAATGCTGATTTTATTTATGTAAGTTCATCATTTGGAAATCCAAACCTTGTTAACCTATACAAACTTCATCAACCTGAGATAATAATTCATGGACGGTTTGGTGGTTTTGTGAAATGAAACCGTTTATTTTGTTATAGTGGCCTATACTGGTGTAGTCAGTGGATGCACAATATAATTTGAATTGTGGATTAATCATTATAGTTAGGTGATCAAATTAAAGGGTCCTTGAATAGATAAAGAGAATTTTAAGAGTGGAGAGTAGAGAGAAATTCACTGGTCCCTTGAGAAAGCACATTTTGGAACAGTGTAGATTAAATAGGGCATTTGGCCCCTCCTATTAATTTAGGCTAGTAACCTGACCACTTGTGGTCATGACCTACAGCATAGTAGCTGGTGAAAGCATAATACAGTTTGAATTGTGGCATAATTTTGATAGGCAGGTGACAAAGGGCCGAGAAAAAGCTGAACTCCCATAGAATTGTCCTTCAGCTCTCAGGAGGGAAGACAAACCTATACTTTTATATTTGCTTATGAAAATGTAATGAAAATATTTTGTTTTTGAGCGACATAGACAATAGACAATAGTCTTCACAGAGTCACTCAGCTGCTGCAAGAGCAAATAGAGTACTAGCCTGCATAAAAAGAGGTGTAGAAGCAAGGGATGCTAATATTATCCTACCTCTGTATAAATCCTTGGTTAGGCCTCATCTAGAATATGGAGTACAATTTTGGGCGCCTGTTCTAAAAAAAGACATTACTGAACTGGAAAAGGTGCAGAGACGTGCAGCAAAACTGATAAAGGGATTGGAGGATCTGAGTTACAAAGAGAGACTAGCCAAACTGGGTTTGTTTACATTAGAAAAGAGACGTCTAAGGGGTGATATGATTACCATTTACAAATACATTCAAAGTAAATACAAAGAACTATCCAATGAATTATTTATGCAAAGAGCTGAGCTAAGAACAAGAGGTCATCCATTAAGACTTGAGGAAAGGCGCTTTCGACTAAAACACAGGCAGGGATTCTTTACAGTAAGGGTGGTAAGGCTATGGAATTCTTTGCCTCGGGATGTTGTGCTTGTAGATAATGTAACTGCATTCAAAAAAGCAATGGATGCCTATCTAGCACAGAACAATATTGACAGTTATGACAGATGGCTTCAAAGCAAATAGGATATTGAGCCGGGGAACTATTTGACACACACACACACACACACACACACACACACACACACACACACATACACCTACACACACACACACACACACCTACACACACACACACACACACCTACACACACCTACACTGGAAATTGCTCCAGAGGGCTTTTTTGTTGCCTTCCTCTGGATCAACAGGGGTGTTTTGGCATGGGCTGGACTTGATGGACGCATGTCTTTTTTCAGCCTTATCTACTAAGTTACCATGTTACTATGTATGACATATTTATTAGTGTTGAGCGAGCGTGCTCGGCCGATGCTCGGATCGGCTCGAGCATCGCTCTGCTCGGCACATGGCGGTACTCGTACGAGTACCGCCATGTGCTCGCCCGACATGTTCGGGTGAAGAGGATCTGTGCCGGAAGAGGCACAGATCCGAAGACGCTCCGCTGGACCACCAGGGAATGGAGGTACGGGGGCATTGCGGAGATGAAGGGGGCATTGCGGAGATGAAGGGGGACATTGTGGAAGAGGGGCATAGACTCTATGCCCCTCTTCCACAATGTCCCCCTTCATCTCCGCTATGCCCGTCTTCCACAATGTGCCCCTTCATCTCCGCTATGCCCCTCTTCCACAATGTCCCCCTTCATCTCCTATGCCATAGAGGAGATGAAGGGGGACATTGTGGAAGAGGGGCATAGCGGAGATGAAGGGGGACATTGTGGAAGAGGGGCATAGACTCTATGCCCCTCTTCCACAATGTCCCCCTTCATCTCCGCTATGCCCCTCTTCCACAATGTCCCCCTTCATCTCCGCTATGGCATAGGAGATGAAGGGGGACATTGTGGAAGAGGGGCATAGCGGAGATGAAGGGGGACATTGACCAGGCACCCTCCGCTCATCAGAGCAGGGGGTGCCTGGTTTAATGCTCGAGTGCTCCCATTCATTTGAATGGGGCTCGGGTGCTCGGCCGAGCACTCGAGCATCAGGGGGTGCTCGGTCAGAGCACCCGAGCACCCGAGCATCGGGGTGCTCGCTCATCCCTAATATTTATTTAGACTCATTTGAGTGCCGTAGTGCAGCTCTAATTTTCCTTTCTGGGAGCTAAATGGGTAGTAGATGGAGGGTTTCTGGAGGGACTTGTGAAAGCGTGCCGGTTCACTGTTGGCCGCGATGTATGTCCAGTCAGGTCGGGCCGCTGGGGCACCCAGTCACTTTAATTTATTCACACATTTTCTACATGTAACACTGTGAATTTCAAGCAATTAATCTCCATATATTTTTTCACCATATTTATCACCTTTATAAGCTTTCTATAATCTTTCTTTTTTTCAGCATTTTTTAAATGTTTCTGTATTTACAAATATTTTCACATACACATATATTTATCACCTTTATAAGCTTTCTATTTGCTTCCTTCTTTTTCAGTAAACGGTAGTTAATTTTTTCTTAATTATTTAAGCATTTTTACTATATTTACAAATATTTTAACATACACATATATATATTTTCTTTTACAATATGCATATATCTTTATAGATATATTTCTTCCTTTTCTATCATATATTTTTGCTTTAATATAATTATTATTTTGTTATATATTATATATTTTTATTTTCATGTTTGATTCTATTTTTGTTTTTTAGCCACATTGTTGGTTTTTGATTGTGGGAGTGTGTCTTCCATTTGGGTTCCCCGGCCAGGGAGGTGTCTTGGGGAGACTGTCTTTTGGTCGAATGCATTTTGTGATTGATGATGGTTTAGTGTTCACCTTTGATATGGGTATCGGATTTTAAAGTAGGCTATGATTGTAGTGTGCTGTGTCGTGTGCTGTGGGTGTCTTAATGTGGCTCTTCCGTTTTCTATCCATTCGGCTCTTACAGCTATGTATACATTGTGTTCAGGGGCTTGTCCTCCAGATCTAATGATATTTTAGTGTGGTGACATATAAGGAGGCCCGTCCATCCCCTGGACCCAATTTCTTTAAAAATACGAAGGGAGCTTTTTATTTAGGTATGCAATTAACCCTCCTTGTCTAAAGGTATTTAAGTGGGGAGTGTTTTGTCAGCTTTTCTCCTTTGTTCTCAGCCCATACTCTGATGAAGCTGTGGTGTTTACACAGCAAAATGCATTAGTTATATTGTTATTGCCCTAGCTATCACTTTACTCTAAAGTTATTTTATTTTTTCCCAACCAATTTTATATCATTTTCTATTTATTAATACATTTTCATATGAGATTGAAGCCACCTTGGATTTTCCCTTTATATCAGTGAGAAGTGGAACATTTGCCATATCCAAATGGAGATGGATCTATAATCTCTGTATGCCTGTATGTCAGTTCTGAGAAGCACTGACTAGTACTTTTGTGAGTATATTTCCATTGTTTACTTTGCCTGATTTCAACAACTGTGCTGTACGATTTGGGCACCGTCAGTTGTTTCTTTCTTTACATAAAACTAGTGGGAGGAAACCTCTGGAAGACCATGGCCTTAGGATTTCCTTCCACCTAGGAATTAACAGGAGAAGAGGGTGGGTAGAAGTCTGGTATAAAATGTGAAAGCTGAAAGCTGATAAGAGGAGACGAACCATGGATACTCAAGGATGTTATTTGGATGGACAAAGAAATCATACTAAGCTTAGAGAATGGTAGGATACAAGGGAGATATAAACTTTGGTAAGAAAGAAGTGGAAAAAATACTAATGCTTAGTATTAAGTGGGAAGCTGATTAATGGTTAACAGATTGTATTTAGGTAACAGGAAGATGGGATAAAAAATGGGCAGGGAGTAAACACTCATTGCCATTTTCTGTTGGCAAAACTTAGAATGGCCTAATTGGTTAGTGGGGCAGTGAAAACAAGGACAATGGGATAAATCACAGATGGTCACTGGGGAATGGAGAGCAAAAGTACAAACATTTGAGAACAGGGATGGTGACTGGTTGACAAGAACAGGCTTTGAGACTTTGAGACTAGCAAGTTGTAAGGTATATGACTCTGTTGGGGATAAAAGAAACATGAACATTTCCATTTTCCATCCCCATAATATAAAAAATACAAAACTACAGGCCATGCTGTGAGGTGTAGATTAGGCAGACATGAAAGTGAAAGCTATGTGTAAAGAAAAAACAATGCATAAACTTATGTTATGGTGCTTGCTGTAGTGGAGAATGAGAATGGGGAGATGTGTTGGGTGCTGATGCTGCAAGTGATGGCTGAGAAATCCAACAGCAGCAGCAGAAGCAGTACTGAAGGAGTAATCCCACTTATTCCATCAGTTGCTTGCTCTAGGCCAACAACCTCTTCCCCATGGATCTGAGGAAATATATTAAGAAGGGGTTAATGAATAATGTGGTGACAAATGTGACAGCAGGGGCCTCTATGTCACATTTGTCATCCGCTAGAAAGGAGCGAGAGACTAGCTGTGGTGGTGATTCACAGTATGGTAGACAAGGTGGTGTGAAAGGTAACTTGAGAGCCAACTTGGAGCAAAGCAATGAAGAGATGGACAGAATTATGTAGTTGAGAATACCCCCCCCCCCATTTTCACAGACCCTGACTCCTCAGAATGCTGCTCACTGCTTGGCACAAATTCAGAAATGTTATATTTTAAACAGGGGTTAAACAATATAGCAATAATATTATTAATGAAAAAAAATTAATAATATTTTCCTCTAGAAGTCTGCCAGCTCATGTGTGCGTGTGCATGTGAGTGTGTGTGCATTTCTGTGGCTACCCATGTAGGCATCAGCCAACACCTATGTGTGACTGCCTTGAAACACACTTTACTATGATGTAGGCATCAGCCAACATGTGTGGCATGGCATGAGCTAAAATGGGGCACTAACAAGAAGCCTGTGGGACAATGCCCTAAAAACTACTTAATAATGTAAAAGCAGTTAAAAAACTAACATTTAGTCTGAAATTTAGCAAATTGCAGGGAAAGCAACATATCAAATACGCTTCTCTTCGAAAGCACTTTGCTGTGATCATTGATGGATACCTTTGGGTATTCATCCATAACCTGTCAGGTTTCCCTGCTTTTTGTATGCAAAGAAAGGAAAATTGTGTAAATAGGCCAATCAGGTAATAAACCCATGCATGCACATAAGCAAAAATATGTATGTGTGTGTTCACCCCATACATTGTATTGGGATCTGACGGCATTGATTATTGATGAATAAGCAATGGCAAGATACAATTGCTGAATGGCTGAATACTTGGCAAAGAAATAGCACCTTGATGAATTACGGTCTTAGTGTACCTTAAAGGCCCGTTTTATTCTTTCAGACCTACAATAGCAATGTGCAATAAAAAAAAGAATGTAAAATCCTGTTATGGATTTATAATGTGTCCGTATAAAGTTATGTTGTTATTTGACTACGGTGTTTGGTGGTGCGTGGAAATAAAAATTAATAATTCACAGCTCAGTAAGTGAATTAATTTTGGCAGTCACATGAGGAAAGAAATAATAAACAGTTTTAAGTTAAAAATGTTATATAGAAAAATGAATTGTTTGGAAAAAAAGTAAAAGGATTTGTTTCTTAAGATAACTGACATATCAGTACCTCGATATGCATTGAGGAATGTGTTTCAGACACTTTAAGTGAATGATGACCAACTTAATTACCCACACTAACTGTGCGCCTTGGAAGTTACAGATGGAGATTTACTAATGTACATCTGCATGGAAGCAGGTGTAGATACTAGATATATCATAGTTTGTTTCGGAGAAAGCATTCTTTTATTTATAACATTGTAATGCTTTTACGAATCGCTGTCTATTTATTTATATTAACTCCTTGTGGAGCAAAGGGGTGTGAAACACATTGTTCTCTTGTCCTCAAGGGGTTAAAAGACATTAATTTAAATTTCTATCATATCTTTTTAAATGATTTTATGTTTATCATGTACATGATCTATAGAATGTCAATGTCTGTCTTATTGCAGTTGATGGAGAGCACTTAAGATTTTGCATCAAAATAGCAAGCAAGAATAAGGGCTGGATTCTATTGCAGGTGCTAATGTTATCACTGCTTTTATCTCCAGGTTTCCCCATGGAAAATGTTTGGAAAATGTTTGATGGTAATAGAATCCAGCCCTAAATGCCATATATTCACCTAAAGAGCTGAAAATCTGGGGTAATCTAACCGCAGCAAAATTCCAATTAATTAATTTTTCCCCCATTAATGCTAGAGAAGACTCCAACACATTGCTAAACAATGCATTGGGGACCTCACTAGGATTCAAGGAGCTAAACGCCCAGTTCAAATCAATGGGAATTGTCTCCCTTTGAGTGCAGTGGATTAGATCTTCGATATTATGACCACCATCAAAAAAAAGTTGTGACCTGTGCTGTGACAAACTACCGACAGTTAAAAATACGCGACGGGCATTCATTTGCTCCTATTGTAAACTGTGAAAAGTAGATGAATTTGGTATTCAATGTCATGCAGTGGCTTGTAACACAATTTAAGGGACTTTCTATTATTACGTTAAAATAGCACCTAGCAAACCTAGGCTTTGAGTTCCTAACGTGTGTTAAAAACCACCGACATGTACTTGGACAGTGGTTTCTAATACACACATGCATGTGTAGCTAGTGATCCCTACACTAGCAACCCATGGATGTATTGATATGGGGCCCTAAGTCCCATATCAATACATCAAAGGAACTAAAAGCATTAGTGAAAAGAACAAAATATTCCTATGAATACCAGTGGGATGTGCAAACCCCGAGCCATACTGAGGGAAATTTAAACAGAGACTGGTGTTTGTATGGCCAGTCACTCAG
Source organism: Rhinophrynus dorsalis (assembly GCA_037306005.1). Taxonomy (NCBI): domain Eukaryota; kingdom Metazoa; phylum Chordata; class Amphibia; order Anura; family Rhinophrynidae; genus Rhinophrynus; species Rhinophrynus dorsalis. The sequence goes on from CM074723.1 coordinate 224,925,772, forward strand.
TATGGTTCCCTGGCTTCCATTGGCTGGGATGTGGCATTATGTACCTCCCAACCAATCAGCTTCTAGTGCAACCTCACATCTAAGCCTGTGGAAGCCTGGGCCAGGGAATGGCTTTTATATGGCTCAGGCAAAGGTCTGAGAGGTATGCAAGGGGCAGTGTGTGATTTTTTTTCTCTACTTTCCTGCCACTACCGCCAGTGGTGGCAGAATTTTATTAAGGGCCAGCACATCTTTTCGGACTATTAATAATTTGAACATTTCATTTTTTCTTTTTAGTAATATTATTTTTCGGATGAAGAAAAAAGATATGAAGATAGAATATTATAGAAGAAGACTTACAGTGGATGACAGGTAAGTGTTACAGCTATGGGGTATGGCTGATAAGATAGTGTTAGGGCTAGTATTGTTTTACTTTCTTGATATTGTTAGAGGTAGTGTAGGGTTAGTGTTTAGGAGGGTGGGTGTGTTTTTAGCTCACTCTGCTTGTTTGATACTGTGTCATACATTGAGAGTTTGCTACTTTACTTTGATCTTCTCACAACTCATGCTATTTAGCGTGCGTTGTGGGAACAAAAATCTGCAATGAGCGTTTGGCCACAATGTGGGTTTGGGCGACCATCCCTCGTTACAGTGGATGCTGGCCAAGAGATAGAATTCCGATGGTACAACTCTGTGTGTACCACCGGGAACTCCTTTGGTCTCTAACAATGCTTTTAGCTCCGTTCACAGTATCGAGTATCTGCTCCATAATTTTTCCTGCTTAACTTGAAGAATAAGGTCCTAAAAGTTTGTCTTTTTGTAAATATATTTAAAGGGATAGTAATACTTTGATTTAAAAATGTCTAATATTGTAGCTGTTAACCATAGACGTAGAAGCTACTTCCCATGTCTCAAAACTTTATAGTTTTTGCACAAGGATTTCCCTTGTTTCTGGATTTTATTATTTTAACAACCCACTGAAGAGGCAAAATCAAGCCCATTGATGGGAATTTAAAGGAGAAGCATGAGCTTTTCACTTCCTAACATGTTACTGTTCTTATCTTAGTTTTGTCCTAGGAGGTACTGCCCCTGACCCTTTCATTTTCATATTTTAGCTACAAAAATGTCTATTTTGCTGATGTGTTTAAAGGGTTAGTAATACTTCGTTTTAACTTTATTTTATTTTGTAGGCACTAAAAAAATAGGAAGAATGATATAAGTCTTATCTCTCTAACCTTTATGATTTTAGAGATATTCACAAGCAAAGTTTCTCCCTCCCGCCCCTTTTACCTAGTGTAAGCCATCTCTTCTCAGATGTGGATCTGGTTGTAAGACCAGACAGATAACAGCAGGGGACAATCTTCTTACAGTGAAAACAATGAAAGCCCTGCCTCCCTTGACAAGCTTTTCAGGTTTTTACCTTATCTTAATTGAAGATTGTCCCTCTCTGCAATCTACCTGGGTACCTCCCTTCTGATCTGACTGAGCAGTGTTACATCAGTAAAAGGGGCGGGAGGGGGACACTTTGTCATTGAGTTACTCTTGAACTACAACTCTGACAGAATTGAAATAACACTCTCCAAAGTCCAAATACTATGATGATTAATTAGAGCTGCTTTTATTATGAAACATTACTATCCCTTTAACTCTCAGTTTAAAGGGATAGTAATACTTTGATTTAAAAATGTCTAATATTGTAGTTATTAACTATAGAAGTTGTATAAGCTACTTCCCATTTCTCAAAACTTTATAGTTTTTGCATTTGTAGCATTTAAAATTCCCCCCCTCCCTCCCCTTTCTCATACGTCAGTGCTCTAGCTGAAAAAGGCAGATCCTGGTCCCGGGACCGATGAAGGCTCTTTAGAAGAACTGAAATTGTGATATTTAAGAAGGAACACTTCATTGGAACTGTCTGGATAGAGTGCCTGGTTTGTAAGCACACTTTGTAGACTGTTCCAATGAAGTATTTCTTCATAAATGTCGCAATTTGGGCTCTGCTGAAGAGACTCCACCAATCCTAGGACCAGGATCTGCCTTTGTCAGCTAGAGCACTGACGTATGAAAAAGGGGAGGGAGAGGGGAACTTTAAATGCTACGAATGCAAAAACTATAAAGTATTGAGAAATGGGAAGTAGCTTATTCAGATTCTATAGTTAATAGCTACAATATTAGACATTTTTAAATCAAAGTATTACTATCCCTTTGAACTAAGAGTTAAACACATCAGCAAAATAGATATTTTTGTAGCTACAATATGAAAATTAAAGGGTCAGGGGCAGTACCTCCTAGGACAAAACTAAGATAAGAACAGTAACATGTTAGGAAGTGAAAAGCTCATGCTTCTCCTTTAAATTCCCTTCAATGGGCTTGATTTTACCTCTTCAGTGGGTTGTTAAAATAATAAAATCCAGAAACAAGAGAAATCCTGCAGAATTTTGAGGCCCTAGAAAAATTTAGAGAATGATGAAAAATATTAAAAAAAAGCGGTCATTTTTTTTAAGTTTTGAGAGCCCATCTAGGGTTTCTAAGGATAAGCTCCCTAGTGATGTGCATATTTAAAAAAATATTTATTATTTTCATCTAGGATGCTGTCCCTTTAATTTTTTCTCACTCTGAAATATTCAATATATTTCAACTATTTTAATTGTACTGAATAATTATGCAATAATATCCATGGATTATATAGAGAAATTACTCCAGGGCTGCAGGCTAGTGGGTGGTGTAGGGTGCCAACTACAATGTTCTGAAAAGAGAGAGTGGGATATTGAATTTCCTTTCATCTCGCCATTTGCACATGCTGTGAAGCTTTCCAACACTCACTAGAAACTATTTTTTTTATGCAGGAGGACTTGAGTCCTATCAATGACTTATGCTAGTGCTATCTCTGTGACTGCCAATTCCTCCCTGCCCTTCCTAGCCTGTGCTTCTGTGCTGACTTTTTTCTCAGGTCACTTTACAGTACTGAATGCAGGAAATTGGAGTAAAGCATATTTATTGCCATACAGTTTTTTCATATACTGAGTTCAATTTTGTTTGTGCTTTAAAAGAGTTGGATGCATAATAAAGGAGAATGGGATTTTTTAGAACTGTTCCAGGGCCTCCAACTCTTTAATCTGGTTTTGATTAGAGGAGAGACAGAAAAAGAGAAAGACAATCTTCACATTAGCTGCCAATGAATAATGGCAGTTTCAGTACCAGCTGTCTTTACTGGTTACACTGCAAACACTGACTTCTTTTATATAGAAGTCAGATCTATACTATGTTATGAATATTCATTTTTGCACATAAACTAGTTATTGACAGGGACCTGTTTTATGGAGCAATCCCATAAAAGGCCTCTGCTGAAATTAAGCAGACATTTCATTCTAGTACAAAAGCTAAACACAGTCTTATTCCCCACTAACACCATAAAATAAATGCATAAATAAATACATACACGCATTCATACATAACTGAAATAAATACATAACTTATTAAAACACATTTTACTTGGATTAAGACCATATTGCTTCTGCATAACACAATACACGTTAAAAAATTATTATTTTATTAATTGCAATACATAAATATTGCCCATGGAATACATATTAATTATTGTTATTATCATTAGTAGTAATAGTATACATACTAATTATGACTACTAATTTGAAATTGATATTTCATTACTTGTTTTTTGTTATTTTTTTTATTATTCAGTCTTTCAGTAATTGTAAGTTGTTTAACAGTAGTGCTTATACAAGCAAGCAATAAAGAGTTGCATAAGAACTGTTGTACTAGTCTGTTCTTTAACTGTGACAAACCTTATATCCTTTCATTATAAAGAAGATGTTATTCTTTCAAATACTGAATGTTACAAAATGATAGACAACTGGCAAACATTCTTAAAGGGATAGTAATGTTTCATAAATTAAAACAGCTCTAATTAATCATCATAGTATTTGGACTTTGGAGAGTGTTATTTCAGTTCTGTCAAAGTTGTAGTTCCAGAGTAATTCAGTGACAAAGTGTCCCCCTCCTGCCCCTTTTACTGATGTCACACTGTTCAGCCAGAGCAGAAGGGAGGTGCCCAGGTAGACTGCAGAGAGGGACAATCTTCAATTAAGATAAGGGAAAAACCTGAAAAGCTTGTCAAGGGGGGCAGGGCTTTCATTGTTTTCATATAAAGAAGATTGTCCCCTGCTGTTATCTGTCTGGTCTTACAACCAGATTCACATCTGAGAAGAGATGGCTTACACTAGGTAAAAGGGGCGGGAGGGGAATCTTTGCTTGTGAATATCTCTTAAACCATAAAGGTTTGAGAGATAAGACTTATATCGTACTTCATGTTTTTTTAATGCCTACAAAATAAAATAAAGTTAAAATGAAGTATTACTATCCCTTTAAAGAAATGTGTTTTGGACATAGATAGACTATTAATATTGAAAATGACCAATCGTTAAGAGACTAGGGCCTAGATGTACTAAATGTTGATGTGGCATCGGTATGATATTGTCGTTGTGTTCAAATCACTCTGACAATTCGATCTGCACACACATCAACATATTCACAAAAATTGTAGGATGGAAGGGGAAGGTTGGAGAAGGTCCCTGTTAGCATACAGGATTTTACGACAATTCTGTACAGCATTCTCTGTGCTTCCCTACCTAGCCAGTAGGGGAATACAGAGAAGGCTTTCAGCACCATGGACAGGATTGAATGCCATAGGGATGTGCATTGCTCACCCCTGTGGCATTCAAAGGGTTACAATAAACAGAACTAGTACACCAAGCACTACACAATGTGCCCACCCCCCTTTAGTATGTCGACATATATTGCATATATTCGACATACTAACTCCATCCGACTTTCACCTCAGGGACTGCCATTTAGTCGACTGCACTTTTATTCGACTCCATGTTTAGTCGACTCTGTTTTTTGTCTACTCCATTTTTATTCTACTCATTTTTATTCTACTCCATTTTTATCTACTCCATTTTTATTCTACTCCATTTTTTGTCTGCTTCATTTTTTTGTCGACTCCATTTTTTCTCGACTCCATTTTTATTCGACTCCATTTTTAGTGGACTACACTTTTACTTGTCTTTTATTCTACACTTAACCCTCTGAGTGCCAGAGAGGTAGCAAATGCAGTGTATGTTGGAGAATGGATGTTGGAGAATGCATGTCACAGAATGCTGTTCAGAATTGTCGTAGCGCTCCCTGCTGTTGCTCCATAGGAAAGTACATGGGAGAGCCCAACTACGACAGCCTGAGTTAGGTGAAGTGGAGACTGTGAACTCCAACAGCAGAGGCTGCAATCAGAGTTTACTGAATGAGTCAAAGTATCACATTAACATTTCAACACATCCCCTGGCATATGAATGTGTCTCATTATGCTTAATTTCCATATGGAAATTAGCAATTGTCGATGCTAAGAGTAAAAATTTATAAACCAATCGAAGGAATGTCGGATTGATGTGGATGTTGCCATTTTTTGTCAGAATCATGTTGATTTGATGTCATAGAGACTATGGTGAATACTGCAGATGTGCCTATGACCCTGCTCTGACAGTACATCAACATTCGTAACCCTCTTTGACCTTTAGTGCATCTAGGCCAGGTTCTTCTTAAATGCAAATCAACAGAACTTTCAGTGTTTTAAGTTGATGGCAATCTGTGTACACACACACACATTACATTATCAATTCAATCAAAAGGATAACAGGGTCTGAATTAATTATAAAATCATGTGATGAGTCCAGACTATAAGGTTATGCTACAATTCTTTATTCTAGCATACGCCTCAGCTTGGGAACTGGATAAATAAACATAATATTCATATTTTGGATCTTTGTACCTCATGATTACTGTCTCGGTCTACAAAGTTTAAAGTAATGTATGCATCCAGAAACTAAAACCACTTAAATTCTAAGAATTATGTAAGATATACTGAGACGTTCATGTAAAATGGCAGTAACCTTATCATTAATTATCATATCACTTTGGGTTCTTAGAAGAAGTGGAAACAAATACTGACTGGGTTCAAGTTCTGAACCATGCTCAAGTCAGCTCTCATTTATGAGGAAGCTGGTCTAATTTTAGTAAAGCGTTAACATTTCTCCCATCATATTAAGATACATAACATTTAACTATGAACCCTCTATGGTAATGTTGTACATGACAAGAAATGTATCTACTGTCTAGTATATACCTTATTTTATGTCAACTCAGGCTAAGGTCTTCCTTTCAGTAAAGGCTACCATGCTTCCAGTAATGCAAGTCCTGAGCTCTTTCCCTAGTTTGTCTCTAGCAGACAATCTAATTTACTACTTTATCCAAACATATGAATGGGTTATCAAATAAAATCCAGTAAAATATGTTTTGTTTTTAATGTCAAAGATAGGAATGTTGTCATTACCTTAACTTTGCTTCATATTATTTGTTTAACTGAGTCTAGGTCTACGGAAGTGTTAAAATATGTTTTTCTAGTTAGCGTTCAGTAAAATTGGTTACAATTATTAATGTACAAAATAGGCATTTTTCCATATGAATGGCGTCATTGTTCAAAGATAGGCATAATCAGAATGACACATTTTATTTCCAACACAAATTATATTTTCAAAAGTATGAAAATGCATGTATTTAAACAATTAATATTAAACATTTCAGGTAATGCTACAAGGAACAAGGGAACAGTGTGTGATAAGTTATGCTAACTCAGAACCCTAATGATTTTGCATTAACATGTTCAATGGAGACCTTAGATCAATTGCTTAGAGTGCCATCTGACTCTGTTTGAGGACCATATGTGAGTGCTGACTTGAAGCATTCCCAAAGGAATAATGTTGCTTAGAAAATCTTGTTTACAAGCTTCCAAAGCCAAAGGGAATTTGTTTACATATGAATACAAACAGAAAATTTAATCAGATCCTGATGCCATAATACAGAAGCTAAAATGAGGTTTTTCCACTTTTACAAGCCCAAGATAAAACATAAGTACATAATATAAGTATATTCCTTGAACAAGGGAGCTTTTGTTATCATTGAATCGGAATGAATCTTTAAAAGGTCACAATCTGGTGAACTATTTCAGGGATACAAAATTCTATGGTAGAAATAGGAAGAGAAAAATAATACATTGTAAAATTACGTGATCTGAACTGAAAATGTATAAAACAGATGCTCTAGAAAAAAAAGTAAATAATAGGTTTAAAAACTGAAAAATTATACTAATATATAATATACAATGATATTTTCCATCACTGTATTGCTGTTAAAAACTATCTATTTGGTTTTGACTGAAACAAAAAAGACAGAAAAAAAAATAATCAAAAACTAAAAGTTTTTGTTCCCACTATTTGGTATGCAGGTCTTTTTGAAGAGACTGTTACTGAAATCAAACTTTATGTTTGTCTTTTTTCTACTTTTTTATTTCAATTTCTCTCAACATGCATATTACAGAGTCAAATGAAATCACAAAAGTAGCAAGTGGCATTCTTATGCAGCTAAATATTAACAAAGTTGGCAGATAAGGAAGCTAATGTACTAAATGAATTGGAAGCAATTCTGGGGCAAATTTGGCCCAAATATTAGACAAATACAAATTGCCAAAATGTCTGTTGATTTAAATTGGACTTCCAGCCCCTGTAATTCTAGAGAGGTGACCAGTACATCGGAAAGTAATGCACTGAAAACTTCTCTTACATTTAAGGGCTTAAAGGGATAGTAATATTTCATAATAAAAGCAGCTCTAATTAATCATCATAGTATTTGGACTTTGGAGAGTGTTATTTCAATTCTAGTTTTTGATGCCTTTTATTGGCTAACTAAGTAGATTTAAATGCAAGCTTTCAAGACCTTAGGTCTCTTCCTCAAGCATGTTATACAGATAAATATGAAAACATCTCTCTTAAATACAAGTACACATCACATTGTTTAGCATGGAAATCAGATAACAGAATGCAGTCCAGATCCAGATATCTTTGATCGGACAATGGTAAATTGCACTCTTCCTCTGAGGCTTTAGAGGTATTTACGATGCTCTTGGGTCTGTTGGAAAGGTCAGTCAACTAAATTGTATTTTGATAGGAATTCCTTATCCCTATTCAAACCACTACAAATTGCATTAAATTTTAACATTTATTTTACCTCCTATATAGTGATGAGCGAGCACCCCAATGCTCGGGTGTTCGGGTGCTCTGACCGAGCACCCCCTGAGGCTCGAGTGCTCGGCCGAGCACCCGAGCCCCATTGAAGTCAATGGGAGGACTCGAGCATTACACCAGGCACCCCCTGCTCTGATGAGGGGAGGGTGCCTGGTCCATAGGAAAAGGGCAGAAAAGGATGGAAACACCACAGAAATGGTTCAGGGACAGCATAGGGAGGATGTCTGGATGCATCTTGGACTCCAACATCGCTGCTGGGAACGATCTTTCGCCCGTAGTACGCCATTTTTACAGACTGACCGTAAAACACACAAAAAGGCAGATAAAAACGACTTTAGGCGAAAAATTGTTACCAAACAGTATTTGCTGTATATTTACTTGTATATCATCTGCAAATTCTCCCAAAAATTTCCTCGATTTTTCTGAACTGAGGCCATGATAAAGAGGGAAACGTGCGCAGAGGCAAATTCTCCCAAAAATTTCCTTGATTTTTCTGAACTGAGGCCATGATTAAGAGGGAAACGTGCGCAGAGGCAAATTCTCCCAAAAATTTCCTCGATTTTTCTGAACTGGGGCCATGATTAAGAGGGAAACGTGCGCAGAGGCAAATTCTCCCAAAAATTTCCTTGATTTTCTGAACTGAGGCCATGATTAAGAGGGAAACGTGCGCAGAGGCAAATTCTCCCAAAAATTTCCTTGATTTTATTGAACTGAGGCCATGATTAAGAGGGAAACGTGCGCTGAGCTGACCATCTAAAACATTATGGGTGAGGGTCTGCTGCAGAGCTGACCATCCTAAACATTATATGCGAAGGCCCGCTAGTGAGCTGACGCTATAAAACATTATATGCGAAGGCCCGCTAGTGAGCTGACGCTATAAAACATTATATGCGAAGGCCCGCTAGTGAGCTGACGCTATAAAACATTATATGAGAGGGCCCGCTAGAGAGCTGACCCAATAAAACATTATATGAGAAGGCCCGCTGGTGAGCTGACCTATATAAAAATTGTCAAACAGGGCCCGCTGGTGAGCTGGCCCTATATAAAAATTATATCACAGGGCCCGCTGGTGAGCTGGCCCTATATAAAAATTATAGCACAGGGCATATGGAAGAGGAGGAGGAGGATGAGAAGATTAAGAGTCAACCATATACCCGTTTTTTGGGTGGAAGGGGTGAATGGGAATACAGAGTATTCACATCATTGTAAATAACATATATAAAGTGAGTTTATGTTCCCCCGGGGCTTTCCTCCAGTGGAGTGGAGAAGTCAGGGGAAATCCAGGCCTTGTTCATTTTTATAAGTGTCAACCTATCAGCATTGTCGGTGGAAAGGCGGATACGCTTATCTGTTATGATGCCACCAGCAGCACTAAATACCCGCTCAGACAGAACGCTGGCGGCAGGGCAGGCCAGCACCTCCAAGGCGTAGAGTGCCAGTTCATACCACGTGTCCAGCTTGGACACCCAGTAGTTGTAAGGCACAGAGGGATCATTGAGGACGCTGAAACAGTCTGCTACGTACTCCTTCACCATCTTCCAAAACTTTTCCCTCCTTGTGACACTAGGCTGCGCATCAGGGTGAGGGTGCTGGCGGGGTGTCATGAAGGTGTCCCACGCCTTGGAGAGTGTTGCCCTGCCTTTGTCGGAACTGCTGTGTGCTCCCCTTTTCTCCCCTTCTCGGTTGGCCAAGGTAGCACGTACTCTGCCGCCAGCGTTGTCAGATGGAAAATTTTGGAGCAATTTTTCAACAAGAACCTTCTGGTATTGCACCATTTTGCTTGTCCTCTCCACCGGAGGAATGAGAGATGAGAAATTCTCTTTGTAGCGGGGGTCCAGAAGGGTGAACACCCAGTAATCCGTGTTGTTTAAAATGCGTATAACGCGTGGGTCACGGGAAAGGCAGCCTAACATAAAGTCAGCCATGTGTGCCAGAGTACCAACAGTCAAGATTTCGCTGTCCTCACCAGGAGGATGACTCTCAATATCCTCATCCTCTTCCTCCTCTTCTGCCCACCCACGCTGAAGAGATGGAACTAAAGTTCCATGGCTACCCTCTGAAGCGGAGGCAACCGTGTCTTCCTCCTCCTCCTCCTCCTCCGCCTCCTCCAATTGTCGCTGAGAAGACGAAGTGAGGGTGCTCTGGCTATCACCTTGTGTAAGCTCTTCCTCCCCCATTTCCACCTCTTCCACATGCAAAGCGTCGGTTTTAATTGTGAGCAGCGAGCGTTTCAGTAGACACAGAAGTGGGATGGTTACACTGATAATAGCGTTATCGCCGCTCACCATCTGTGTCGATTCCTCAAAATTGCGTAAAACCTCACAGAGGTCTGACATCCATTCCCACTCCTCACTTCTGATTACAGGAAGTTGAACGGAGAGGCGACGACCGTGTAACAGCTGGTACTCCACTACTGCCCTCTGCTGCTCACAAAGCCGGGCCAACATGTGGAAGGTGGAGTTCCAGCGCGTGCTCACGTCACACAGCAGCCGGTGAGCTGGCAATTGTAAGCGCTGCTGCAGCTTCAACAGGCCGGCCGAAGCTGTAGATGACTTACGGAAATGTGCACACACGCGGTGCACCTTGGTCAAGAGATCATGCACATTGGGGTAGGTTTTTAGAAATCGCTGAACCACTAAATTAAATACATGCGCTAGGCATGGTACGTGTGTGAGCTTGCCGAGCTCCAAAGCCGCCACCAAGTTACGCCCATTATCACACACAACCATGCCTGGTTGCAGGTTGAGTGGCGAGAGCCACTGCTCGGTCTGGTGACTAATCCCCTGCAACAGCTCTGAGGCCGTGTGCTGTTTGTCCCCAAGGCAGATCAGCTTCAGCACGGCCTGTTGACGCTTCCCCACTGCAGTGCTACACTGCTTCCAGCTACTGGCTGATGGGGGAGTGGCGCTGCGTGTAGAGAATTCGGAGGTGGAAATGGAGGAGGAGGAGCCAATAACGTAGGTGCTGGCGGAAACCCTGATGGAGGTAGGGCCCGCAATCCTCGGCGTGGGTAGCACCCGTGCCATCCCAGGGTCCGAGTCGCTCCCAGCCTCCACGACATTCACCCAGTGTGCCGTCAGGGAAATGTAGCGTCCCTGGCCACAAGCACTTGTCCATGTGTCAGTCGTTAAGTGGACCTTCCCAGTAACTGCGTTGGTCAGGGCACGGGTGATGTTACGGGACACATGGTGGTGTAATGCGGGGATGGCACACCGGGAAAAGTAGTGGCGGCTGGGGACCGCGTACCGAGGGACAGCTGCTGCCATCAGGCTGCGGAAGGACTCAGTGTCCACAAGCCTAAATGGCAGCATTTCGATGGCCAGTAATTTGGAAAGGTGTGAGGTTAGTGCTATGGCCTGTGGGTGGGTGGCTGGGTATTTTCTCTTGCGCTCAAATGCCTGGGGTAACGACATTTGGACGCTGCGCTGAGACAGGGAAGTGGATGTGGTCGCTGATGGTGCTTCAGATGGTACAGGTGCAGGGCGGGAGGTATGTGGGCCTGCGCCTTCGACAGGCGATTGGCCGGCACCGAAAACAGGGGAAGAGGAGGCAGTGGTGTGGCCTGCAGACACAGATGGGCGATCCAGGCGTTCCTCCCACTTACTACGGTGCTTGGATGCCATGTGTCGGATCATGCTGGTGGTGGTGAGGTTTCTAGTGTTCATGCCTCGGCTCATTCTGGTGTGGCACAGGTTGCAAACTACAATTCTTTTGTCGTCCGCACTTTCCTTAAAAAAACGCCATACCGCGGAACACCTACCCTTTGGCAAGGTAGATTTACGCAAGGGGGTGCTCCGTGGAACATTTGCGGGCCGGTTTGGTGCGGTCCGCCTTCTTTCTGTAGCCACACCACTGCCTCTTCCAGCCTGTTGCGGTGCTGCAGATGGCTCACCCTCAGGACTGCTGTCATCGCTCGGCTCTACACCTTCCCAGGTGGGGTCAGTCACCTCATCGTCCACCAAGTCCTCCTCCACTTCCTCACTCTGATCATCCTCCTCATGTCTTGATCCCACCACATACTCAGTCATTGACAACTGTATAACATTCTCCTCAACAAGGTCTTGAGACGGAAATAGTGGTTGATTTAATGGCAACTGTGTCTCATCATCATCATCATCATCCACTACTTCCTTTGACCTTAAATGCCGTTCACATCTGTCATCTTCTTGTGATTGGGTACCCTCTAGAGGTTGTGAATCAGGGCACAAGATGTCATGTTCCTCTGCAAGCGTGCTTGGAGAGAGGGTCAAATGAAGGATTGGTGATGAGACGAGCTCCTCACTATATCCCAGTGTGGGATCACTTCTTTGACCAGACCGTGAATGGTGGGAGGAAGGATGATCAGAGTGAGGATTATGTTGACCAGACTCTTGGCTACTGAGAGTGGACTTGGTGGAAGACAGGGTGGTGCTTAACCGACTGGAAGCAGTATCAGCTGTCATCCAACCGACCACCTGTTCGCAGTGGTCGGACCTCGAGAGTGATGTCCTGCGACGCCCTGTAAAATTAGACATGAAGCTAGGTATGGTGGATGTCTTTCTTTCTTGTGCTCTGGCACCAGGCACAGTTTCTCCGCGTCCTGACCCGCGCCCTGAACTATCAGGATCACGTCCACTTCCCCGTCCCTTTTTACCCGCCTTCTTCATCTTACACGGAATATGTGACTTTAATATTTGAGTTTGAAAACTTAACAGTATTTCTTCCTATTCTGCAACTGTGCAGAGTACACAGAATAGGCTGCTAAACTGCGGTGACACACACTGAATGGAATATGTGACTTTAATATTTGAGTTTGAAAACTTAACAGTATTTCTTCCTATTCTGCAACTGTGCAGAGTACACAGAATAGGCTGCTAAACTGCGGTGACACACACTGAATGGAATATGTGACTTTAATATTTGAGTTTGAAAACTTAACAGTATTTCTTCCTATTCTGCAACTGTGCAGAGTACACAGAATAGGCTGCTAAACTGCGGTGACACACACTGAATGGAATATGTGACTTTAATATTTGAGTTTGAAAACTTAACAGTATTTCTTCCTATTCTGCAACTGTGCAGAGTACACAGAATAGGCTGCTAAACTGCGGTGACGAACACAGAATGGAATATGTGACTTTAATATTTGAGTTTGAAAACTTAACAGTATTTCTTCCTATTTTGCAACTGTGCAGAGTACACAGAATAGGCTGCTAAACTGCGGTGACGAACACAGAATGGAATATGTGACTTTAATATTTGAGTTTGAAAACTTAACAGTATTTCTTCCTATTCTGCAACTGTGCAGAGTACACAGAATAGGCTGCTAAACTGCGGTGACACACACTGAATGGAATATGTGACTTTAATATTTGAGTTTGAAAACTTAACAGTATTTCTTCCTATTCTGCAACTGTGCAGAGTACACAGAATAGGCTGCTAAACTGCGGTGACACACACTGAATGGAATATGTGACTTTAATATTTGAGTTTGAAAACTTAACAGTATTTCTTCCTATTCTGCAACTGTGCAGAGTACACAGAATAGGCTGCTAAACTGCGGTGACACACACTGAATGGAATATGTGACTTTAATATTTGATTTTGAAAACTTAACAGTATTTCTTCCTATTCTGCAACTGTGCAGAGTACACAGAATAGGCTGCTAAACTGCGGTGACGAACACAGAATGGAATATGTGACTTTAATATTTGAGTTTGAAAACTTAACAGTATTTCTTCCCATTCTGCAACTGTGCAGAGTACACAGAATAGGCTGCTAAACTGCGGTGACACACACTGAATGGAATATGTGACTTTAATATTTGAGTTTGAAAACTTAACAGTATTTCTTCTTATTCTGCAACTGTGCAGAGTACACAGAATAGGCTGCTAAACTGCGGTGACACACACTGAATGGAATATGTGACTTTAATATTTGAGTTTGAAAACTTAACAGTATTTCTTCCTATTCTGCAACTGTGCAGAGTACACAGAATAGGCTGCTAAACTGCGGTGACACACACTGAATGGAATATGTGACTTTAATATTTGAGTTTGAAAACTTAACAGTATTTCTTCCTATTCTGCAACTGTGCAGAGTACACAGAATAGGCTGCTAAACTGCGGTGACACACACTGAATGGAATATGTGACTTTAATATTTGAGTTTGAAAACTTAACAGTATTTCTTCCTATTCTGCAACTGTGCAGAGTACACAGAATAGGCTGCTAAACTGCGGCGAAGCACACTGAATGGAATATGTGACTTTGATATTTGAGTTTGAAGACTTAACAGTATTTCTTCCTATTCTGCAACTCTGCACAGTACACAGAATGTGCTGCTACACTGCGGCGAAGCACACTGAATGGAATATGTGACTTTGATATTTGAGTTTGAAGACTTAACAGTATTTCTTCCTATTCTGCAACTCTGCACAGTACACAGAATGTGCTGCTACACTGCGGCGAAGCACACTGAATGGAATATGTGACTTTGATATTTTAGTTTGAAGACTTAACAGTATTTCTTCCTATTCTGCAACTCTGCACAGTACACAGAATGTGCTGCTACACTGCGGCGAAGCACACTGAATGGAATATGTGACTTTGATATTTTAGTTTGAAGACTTAACAGTATTTCTTCCTATTCTGCAACTCTGCACAGTACACAGAATGTGCTGCTAAACTGCGGCGACGCACACTGAATGGAATATGTGACTTTGATATTTTAGTTTGAAGACTTAACAGAATGTGCTCTAATCTGCAACTTTGCACACTAAACAGAATGTGCTCTAATCTGCAACTTTGCACACTAAACAGAATGTGCTCTAATCTGCAACTGTGCACACTAAACAGAATGTGCTCTAATCTGCAACTTTGCACACTAAACAGAATATATATATTTTTTTTTTTTTTTTTTTTTTCCCCCCCACACAAAATAACCTGCTGCCCCCACACACAGTAGTCCTAAAAAGGACTTTTGGTTCTTTTTTTTCACAATTTTGCTTTTTTTCCTCCCTACACTGACTTTCCCTTCCTATCCTCAGCTCTCCCTGGCTAAGACTGAGCCGAACTCGCTGGTCAGGTGCTATACAGCACCCGACCACGGGTTCTGGCCAGCCAATCAGTGTAATGCCAGCAGCCAACATGGCTGCTGGCATTACACCGATGTCAGAGCCTCCCTGCACGTTTATTGGCTGCGCAGCAGCCGCAAAACGTGCGGGGAGGAGACACGAACATGGCGGGCGAGCACATGCGGTACTCGTACGAGTACCGCCATGTGCCGAGCAGAGCGATGCTCGAGCCGATCCGAGCATCGGCCGAGCATGCTCGCTCAACACTACTCCTATACCTTTCTGTCCCTCTGAGCGTGGAACAGTCCCATCAATACAGTTAACTTAATATCCTTGACACTGTGCCCATTTTGGCAAAAATGTTCTCCCACTGGTGTCTCTGTCTTTTTGTTATTAACACTGGATCTGTGGGAATTAAATCTCCTGTGTAGTGCTTGTCCAGTTTCTCCCACATACAGAGCTGTTGGGCATTTTGCACACATGATAAGGTATATTACATTGGATGATTTACAGGTGAAGGTACCATTGATCTTATGGTGTAAATGGGTGTTTGGAATTGGTATGTTGTCCGTGGTGTAAATGTGTGCACAAGTTTCACATCTCTTTTGTAGGCAGGGAGATGTGCCATTTTTTGTATTTTTATTCAGGGCACTCCTCACCATCAGTTGTTTCAAATTGGGAGGCTGTCTGAAGGAGATTAAGGGAGGCTGTGGGAATATGTTCTTAAGTCTTTCATCCGTATGTAATTTCTTTTGAAGTTCTCTTGATATTTTGCGTAGCACTTCAACCTGGGGGTGGTAAGTGACCACCAGTGGTACCCGATTTTCCTTATGTTGTTCTTTGTAGTGCAACAGATTTTTTCTTGGTATTTGGGTAGCCTTCTGTATCTGACTGTCAATAATAGTTGCGCTGTAACCGTGTTTTATAAAGTCTCCTCTGAGTTTCTGGAGGTGCTTGTCACGGTCCATCATGTCAGAACAGATGCAGTGGTATCTGATGGCCTGGCTGTATATGATGGAGTTCTTTGTGTGTTTTGGATGGAAGCTATTGCTTTTCAGGTATGTTGGTCTGTCTGTTGGTTTGCGGTATAGGGATGTGTGGATGGAGTTGTTCTGAATACTGATAGTTGTGTCAAGGAAGTTAATGCTTGTGCATGAGTGAATGAGTGTTAGGTTGGTATTGGGGTGGAATGTATTGTAATTCTCACGGAATTTGAGAAGTCCTTCTTCACTGGCGGTCCAGATGATAAGAATATCATCTATGTAGCGGAGATAAACCAGGGGTTTTATCTGGCAGGTGGACAGGAAGTCCTCCTCCAATTTTGCCATAAACAGGTTGACATATTGTGGTGCCATTCGGGTATCAATTGCAGTCGCCATTTTCTGAAGGTAGAGGTCCTGTCCAAACTTGAAGTGATTGTGGGTGAGAATAAACTGTATGAGTTTTGTTACCGGTTCCATGGGTGTGTTATTTTGTTCCAGATATCCCTGGCATGCTGCTATGCCATCCGTGTGTGGAATATTGGTATAAAGGGATTCTACATCCATAGTGGCCAGGATGGTGCTCTCTGGAATTGGCCCCAAGTCAGCTAGTTTGTTTAAAAGATCCGTGGTGTCCTGAAGGAAGCTGGGTGTTTGTTTTACCAGGGGTTTTCAGGGTATTTTCTACCCAGCCAGATATATTCCCTGTGAGTGTACCAATCCCTGAAATTATGGGTCTTCCTGCGTTTCCTATTTGTATTTTTGGTAGCATGTAGAAGGAGCCTATTTTTGGATCTGCTGGTATTAGGGGCCTTATCTGTTCTTCAGTGTTGGAGGGTAGTTCTTTTATGATCCTGTACTGGAAAGACAATGTGAACCAGCACCCAACCTAACCCAAAAGGAACAAAAAGCCATAAAGTCACTTAAGAATAACCAGGACGTTAAGCCTGCAGACAAGGGAGGAGCTGTTGTTATAATGAACACTGTGGACTACATTCAAGAAGCAAATAGGCAACTCTCTGATGAACGATATTATGCAAAATTACAAGAAGATCCCACAAAAAATTATACAAAACAACTTAATAGGATCATAAAAGAACTACCCTCCAACGCTAAAGAACAGATAAGGCCCCTAATACCAGCAGATCCAAAAATAGGCTCCTTCTACATGCTACCAAAAATACACAAAGAAGGAAACACAGGAAGACCCATAATTTCAGGGACTGGTACACTCACAGAGAATATATCTGGCTGGGTAGAAAATACCCTGAAACCCCTGGTAAAACAAACACCCAGCTTCCTTCAGGACACCACAGATCTTTTAAACAAATTAGCTGACTTGGGGCCAATTCCAGAGAGCACCATCCTGGCCACTATGGATGTAGAATCCCTTTACACCAACATTCCACACACGGATGGCATAGCAGCATGCCAGGGATATCTGTAACAAAATAACACACCCATGGAACCGGTAACAGAACTCATACAGTTTATTCTCACCCACAATCACTTCAAGTTTGGACAGGACCTCTACCTTCAGAAAATGGGGACTGCAATTGGTACCCGAATGGCACCACAATATGCCAACCTGTTTATGGCAAAATTGGAAGAGGACTTCCTGTCCACCTGCCAGATAAAACCCCTGGTTTATCTCCGCTACATAGATGATATTCTTATCATTTGGACCGCCAGTGAAGAGGAACTTCTCAAATTCCAGGAGAATTACAATACATTCCACCCCAATATCAACCTAACACTCAGTCACTCACGCACAAGCATTAACTTCCTTGACACAACTATCAGTATTCAGAACAACTCCATCCACACATCCCTATACCGCAAACCAACAGACAGACCAACATACCTGAAAAGCAATAGCTTCCATCCAAAACACACAAAGAACTCCATCATATACAGCCAGGCCATCAGATACCACTGCATCTGTTCTGACATGATGGACAGTGACAAGCACCTCCAGAAACTCAGAGGAGACTTTATAAAACACGGTTACAGCGCAACTATTATTGATAGTCAGATACAGAAGGCTACCCAAATACCAAGAAAAAATCCGTTGCACTACAAAGAACAACAAAAGGGAAACCGGGTGCCACTGGTGGTCACTTACCACCCCCAGGTTGAAGTGCTACGCAAAATATCAAGAGAACTTCAAAAGAAATTACATATGGATGAAAGACTTGAGAACATATTCCCACAGCCTCCCTTACTCTCCTTCAGACAGCCTCCCAATTTGAAATAACTGATGGTGAGGAGTGCCCTGAATAAAAATACAAAAAATGGCACATCTCCCTGCCTACAAAAGAGGTGTGAAACTTGTGCACACATTTACACCATGGACAACATACCAATTCCAAACACCCAGTTACACCATAAGATCAATGGTACCTTCACCTGTAAATCATCCAATGTAATATACCTTATCATGTGTGCATGAAACTGGACAAGCACTATATAGGAGATTTAATTCCCACAGATGCAGTGTTAATAACAAAAAGACAGAGACACCAGTGGGAGAACATTTTTGCCAAAATGGGCACAGTGTCAAGGATATTAAGTTAACTCTATTGATGGGACTGTTCCACACTCAGAGGGACAGAAAGGTATAGGAGGTAAGATTAGTGTTAAAATTTAATGCAATTTGTAGTGGTTTTAATAGGGATAAGGAATTCCTATCAAAATACAATTTAGTTGATTGACCTTTCCAACAGACCCAAGAGCATCGTAAATACCTCTAAAGCCTCAGAGGAAGAGTGCAATTTACCATTGACTGATTAAAGATATCTGGATCTGGACTGCATTCTGTTATCTGATTTCCATGCTAAACAATGTGATGTGTACTTGTATTTAAGAGAGATGTTTTCATATTTATCTGTATAACATGCCTGAGGAAGAGACCTAAGGTCTTGAAAGCTTGCATTTAAATCTACTTAGTTAGCCAATAAAAGGTATCAAAGCTATATTTGCCTCCTGTATTTCTACGGCTAACATGGTACCAACTCTCATCTATTATTTCAATTCTGTCAGAGTTGTAGTTCAAGAGTAATTTAATGACAAAGTATCCCCCTCCCGCCCCTTTTACTGATGTAACACTGCTCAGCCAGAGCAGAAGGGATGTGCCCAGGTAGACTGCAGAGAGGGACAATCTTCAATTAAGATAAGGGAAAAACCTGAAAAACTTGTCAAGGGGGGAAGGGCTTTCATTGTTCTCATAGGAAGAAGATTGTCCCCTGCTGTTATCTGTCTAGTCTATGGACTGCATTCCACATCTGAGAAGAGATGGCTTACACTAGGTAAAAGGGGCGGGAGGGGAAACTTTGCTTGTAAATATCTCTCAAACCATAAAGGTTTGAGAGATAAGACTTATATTGTTCTTCATGTTTTTTTAATGCCTACAAAATAAAATAAAGATAAAACGAAGTATTACTATCCCTTTAAGAAACCCATGTAAAACTATGGAATTTTTATTTGTCCTCTGTGGTTCCCTAGAACCTTTCTACTTATTAGTACTCCCAAGCAGCACAGTGGGCAATACAATAGGAGTGATGCTGGGGCAACCAAAAGTGCCATGTGCAACAAATTATAATTCTCATTGATTTGAATGGGCTTTTAACTCCTTTTTTCTACTGAGACTTTCAAGGGGTTAAAAGTCCCATTCAAATCAATGGAGATTGTAGTTTTTTACCTATGTGAATTTGGTTTGCCCCAGAGTCACTTCAATTTTGTCTTTATACATACGTATGCCTCAGTGTGTGACTAATTAGAAGTTCTTTGCAAGTCAGCAGGTAAGTATTAGCATAATGATTAGGCACACTTTGTATGCCATACAGCTAGTCACATAGTGTGTAGCTAATTAGGCTCCCCTTGTGAACTCTGCTATAGAATCCAAGTAATAGTCTAATGTTCAAGTGTTCAAGTGTTACATTTTCCATGTTTTGGAGTCGGAAAAATGCACTAGTTCTTACTATGTTACTAGTTACTATGTTGAGTCTTCATATGATCATTAGCAAAGATGAGCAACAGAGATGTGAACTTATTAGCTGAATGTCAGATTCCTTGCTAACCATAAGCTAAATTCTTTTTTTTGGATTTAGACTAATGTGAGATATGAACTATTAAAATTGACTTGTGACCCGAAGACAAGTTAATTTATCTTTGCAAGAATTAAAATCTGTCTATATGGTGCTGAAGAATTTTTCTGTTAAATAATTTCAAGAAAATTGTCTTTTTATTTTTTGTGACACAGTGTGACACTTTATAAATAATATTGTGAACAGTATGATAATTTTTTCTCTCCAAGGTAAAACTTATCACTCACGATACTGTTAAAAATATACTGTTAAAAATGCCCTCAATGTGTGGGCTCTGCCTTGATTCAGTCATAACACATTAAGTGATAATATCGGCCCAGCACAGAAACTAATTTGCATGAAGTGCAATACTTTGCCACAATGCCACCAACAAATATTAATTTCTCAAAAATTATTTACATTAGAAACAAATACTTAGTGTTAAACTACACTTATCAAAGGTTCCTATCACATGGGCTACACCAGTGAAACCATCTCCTCACATAAACACCCCAAAGTCCAGCAAGATGAATGTTTACTGTGTTCATGCAGGAACATAGCAAAGGTCCAGCAGTGCAGATCTGTATAGTGATATATGTTGCCATCACTACCTCCTATGAAGGGACAACCTACATGGGCAGCAGCCAATAATATTTGGTAGAGGCTCATGTGGGATGGCTGCCAACCACATCCCCCCTGCAAAGGCATCAGGTATAGAACTTAGGCTAGAGGTCATTTTAGTACACCAGTGACAGAACTGTAGCAGGGAGCTGCTACAGTTCTGTCACCCGTGTGAAATAGCCCTTAGGGTAACAGGTCATATTTAATGTTAACAATTTTTTAAAAATTCAATCCTTTCATGTGCGGAACTGATTTGTGAGCCAAATACATATTTAATGAGTAATTAGATATAAGTACAATATGTCAATTATTTGTATAATATACTGTAATCGTTACATCTTATTTACACAGCACAAACTAACTTCTCTTTGTAAAACCCAGGGCACTTGTCCTGTATTATACTTACCTGTGTACAGTTTTCCCATTTGACCTATTGAAATCCACTGATCCTGCACTTCAGTTCATGTGCAAAGTGTCTTATTGTCTAGTATTCCTGAAACCTTGTGTATCTTCTTTGCCTATGTATACCTTGCCATGTTAATAACCACACTCTTGTTTGCGGCACTGTCTTGACCCCACTAAAGATTATGTTCTTATCTGCTGTCTTGTCTCATTCCTTGCCAAGTTTAAATAACCACTACCATCGACTGCCAACCCTAAACCTCAGATCAGGTCTAGGACCTTGCTTTTCACTAATACCAACAAATTGTTGTACAACACAGCTTAGCCAGCCCACAGCTTCAAATAAGGCTTAGTCACTAAACTTCCCAGCATCTGGACAACTTCCTGTGGTTTTAAGATTGCCTCAGCCAAGGTCTGATCAACTAAATCTCCAGGCATCTTGCATGTGTTCTGTTCCAATTCTTCCCTTGTCCAGGATGCCACTTAGTTCATATGCTACTTATTCAAATTTGGTTCCTCCCTACTGACATCCTTAAATAAGTGGCCAACCTAATATCTCAGTTCACATTTCTAGACCAGGTTCATGTTCACTTTGTCCTGAGTAGTCAATGTCATGGGTGAAAAGGTTAATCTCCGTCTCAGAAGGCTAAGCCCGTTGATTTATGGGGGAGGTTAAATATGGGAGAAATTCTCCAATTTCTGTGGTAGTCTGTGGAGCATATGTACTATAATTCTCTGAAGACATAATGGGTTATGTACTATGGTCATATAAAGGTGAGAAGAGTCAACTAGAGAGATGCATCTCTCAAATTTCTATGCTATTCTATGAAGCCTATACAAAAAGTGCCCTAATCTGAAAAGGTTCATAGGGATTGGGGAGTTTCACTCATTGGAAAACGTCCCTTGTCTTAGTAAGCAATCCCATGGGGATAGATATACTAAATTGAGATCAATCCAACTTAAAAAAGGTCCCATAGAAAAACAAGGGTTTAGGCACTAAGGTAAGATAAACTCTTCTGTGATATAAACTCTTCGGTTCCTAATTCATTCTGTGGAGACTCATTTTCAGTTTGGAGAATGTTTAGTGCATAGGATTAATAGAATAACATTCCAGAAACTGGAGAGGTTATCTCACTTTAGACAGTGGCTTAACTAGACATTGGCAGGCCCTGGTACAAAAAATATGTTTGGACCCCCTAACAAAATAATACTTTTACATGGACATAAATATAACCTATTGAACCTTGAACAGATGGTACCCCTTTGGATTCTGGGCCCCAGTGCAAATGCAACCTCTGCACTCCATTGAGTTATTCTCTTTATTGGAGAGTTTGTTTCACTTAACCACCCTAATGTTCATTTTATAAATAATGTACAGGTTTGTTTGCCCAAGAATTGTTCCACTTTTATATTTTCAAATTTCCTTTATGTCCCTTTATTTTTTTATTCATGATCATTGAGAAGAATGTATGAAGGTTGAACAAATATCAAAAACTGGTACTAAATCTGCTTTGCTATGAATTATTACACAACGCTGTAAAGTAGTTGTGTTGATGTGTATCGGTTACTTTGCTTAAAAGCACTGCACTATTTAAAGTATCACAATTTGCTCTTTCCAATACAGCAATTTTTTATTAAATTAATTTGCAAAAATAAATTGTTCAGTCCATGCTAATAAGATTAAGCGAACATATGTGAGTTTGGCACAAGTAATGCAAATTTTCTTTATTTGTTGCTTTTCTCTGTGATTTAGAATATAGTTGTATTATTTAATAGTGCAGTTCAGTGCAGCCAGCCAGAAACATACTAATGTAAGATAGTAATGACATTACTCTCATAGGCAATCTATCATTGATTGCATTCATAATGCATGTTTAAATGTGATATTGGAGTAGTACAGACCATATGTTTTATATGTTTTCAACATTTTATAGGACCAGAATCCCAGTTTGTGGGGCACAACAGATTTCTTCTTTATCAAATCTGTTTCTGTCTATAACTTTAGAAAAAACAAAATCAATTGCAGTATGTCAGTAACAGCTAAGTCTGTTACAGCTAGACTCCATTAGTCCTCTTATAGCTGTAAAAACACAAGCATTTTAACTCCATCTTTTAACACAATCGCCTGCTAATTATTGGAGTTGCTCACTTATGAACATAATCATATAAGGATGAATGTACAAAAACAAGTGAGTTTGAATATAAGCAATGATTTATGGTCTGTGCCTACCTAGTGTGTACGTACTAACGCATTTCCAAATACACTCCCACTCACCATCTTCGCTCTGCACATGACCTTGTCCTCTCTACAGCTCTTAGTACATTCTCCCACTCCCACCTACAGAACTTCTCCTGTGCTGCACCTGAGCTCTGGAATTCCCTACACCATCCCATAAAACTCTCCCCCAGCCTTAAGATCTTCAGATGCTCCCTGAAAACCCTTCTCTTCAAGGGATAATAATGTTTCACAATAAAAGCAGCTCCAATTAATCTTCATAGTATTTGAGCCATGGAGAGTGTTATTTCATTACTGTCAGAGTTGTAGTTCAAGAGTAAGTGAATGATAATGTGTCCCTCTGCTGCCCCTTTTACTGATGTAACACTGTCCGGATGGATTACAGAGAGGGACAATCTTCAGTGCGCATAAGGAAAAACCTGAAAAAACTGTCAAGGGGGGCAGGGTTTTCCTTATGCTCATAGTAAGAAGATTGTCCTTTGCTGTGAGCTGTCTGCTCCCAGGACCAGATTCCACATCTGAGGAGAGGTTGCTTACACTAAGTAAAAGGGGCAGGAGGGGATAATTTATCATTCAATTACTCTTGAACTACAACTCTGACAGTTGTAGTCTAAAACCATTGAATTGGTTAAAATCAAAAAAGCACATGGGTAGAATCAAGCAACATGTGCAAGTAAAAGTTCAATACATGGAGTTAAGTGATAGCAGAAAGGAGCCTTTACAAATTAGGTTTGCAAATTTTTCATGCTGCTGCTTCCATGAATGAGCAAATTAAAGGGATAGATATGTTTCACAAAAAAACAGCTCTAATTAATCATCATAGTATTTGGGTCTTGGAGATTGTTATTTCAGTTCTGTCAGAGTTGTAGTTCAAGAGTAATTGAATGATAAAGTATCCCCCTCCCGCCTCTTTTACTGATATAACTCTGCTCACCTCAGAGCAGCAGGGGGTGTCCTGGTAGAATGCAGAGAGGGACAATCTTCAATTAAGATAAGGGAAAAAGCTGTGAAACCTGTCAAGGGGGGTAGGGTTTTCATTGTTCTCACAGTAGAATATTGACCCTTGATATGAGCTGTTGGGTCTATGGACTGGATTCCACATCTGAGGAGTGGGGGTTTACACTAGGTAAAAGGGGCGGGAGGGGGATACTTTATCATTTAATTACTCTTGAACTACAACTCGGACAGTATTGAAATAACGCTCTCTATGGCTCAAATATTATGAAGATTAATTGGAGCTGCTATTATTTTGAAACATTACTGTGGATTGTACAACAATGTAGAGTAAAATATTGTGTTTATTGGTGACACTGCCACATTATCTTTGCTGGTAAGTGTAGCTGAGTATTTTCCCCACCATCATTATATAAACAGTATATGCTATGTGTACTAAATACAATATAATTTGGGGGGTTTTCACTTTGTTTATGGATGCATGATATAAGGGGCACCCATGTATTAAATAAAATTGGGGCTTTAGCAATATAATTCTGTGATCTTGCTTTTATTAAAATATCGGCATTTTAAGATTATTTTTCATTTTCTATGTTCTATTTTCGGATGCTTAACTTGATTATGTAGTCTCCCATATTACCCTTCAGAGCTTTATTAGATATAAATGTTTGTATCATTTTTAAGAATGCTAGTCTACAAACATTGTGGCTTTATAACCGTGTCTTATGGTCATTTACAATATAACCCACTAACCTGAAAACATGCTCAGACATTTGCAAGAAGGCAACAAAGGGTTTCCACTGAAGTACATAGCAGATCTGGCTACATACATTGTTTTGCTTGACAGTAGTCCGTGTGGTCATTGCTTCTGCCAAGAATGGAGCTATCCTGCAAGTATGCTGAGACCATGTCACATGCAGTGGGACCACTCATGGGAGCTACACTGTGTTCATTTGTATCAGTAACCAACCCATACTCTGGAAGTAAGTCCCACAGAGATGTGCTGCTAACAGTGACACCACCAGCACAAATGTTGAACTGCCTCCCCTGAGATCCTTGAATCACTCTGTGCTAAGAAATATGTTGGAATGGATTGTTCTAGTTGATGTTGCTGCTCCTTCTGCTGCTGGTATAATCCCTCTGCTACTTTCCATTTCACTATGCTGTCTAGCAGTTTTATTTTACCCTATCTTTCTTCCTCTCATCCTCTGCAATGCAACCCTCCATTCAATCTATAAGCATATTGTTATATTCTTTGACAGAACCCAATTAATCAAAGAGATGCTACTGATCATCATGGCTCCTTGTTGTGGCAAAATGATGATGCCTTATCAGAAAGTCAGTCATTTTGTGTTTAAAGCAGGAGTCCCGCAAAGTGGCAAGAATGTATTGCTCATCCCCAGCACAGTCCCACAGTAGCCATAGAACCACACATACTGACCCAAAGCCTTGTCTCACTGCAGTGACAGCCATAGAACTACGTACATATATTGGGTCTAAACTGCATTAAGATGACTTATGCATAGGCAGAAACCAGCAAAGGTCTCCATGGAAAGTTTAGGGGGACCAGCAAAATAGTCTGAAGTTCCTATGTGCAAGAAATTATAAAGAAAAAAATTGCAATTTGTTTTTTATGAAAATGTTTGAACATCTGTAAAGGAATACTTCAATGGATGACCAGGTCGGGCCAATTGCACACTAAGGGAAAAATAAAATTCCCAAAACTACCACTAATTGAAATGTGGCCTTCAGCCACCTGAAGACAAGCACGTGATCTAACACATTGCTTTGCGATGTGTGGCAGACCTCTCTAACATTTAAGAAGTTAAAAACCTCATTAAATCAATGAGGCATTTTATGTCTCTCCTATGGTGCAGTTGGTTTGAGCCAGAATTTCTCAGGTTTTCTTTATTACATAAGAACCATTTAGGCTGATGTACTAAGAAGAGCCAGAGTAAATCAAATACACCATACCCCTTGAATGCAAAACAAAATGTTGAAGACCTATCCTTAGCAGTTATGCGGCAAAATACCCAATTTAAGTCAATTTGAATTTTAATTTGACCCCAATGTGCATTTGGTTTACTCCAGCATTACTCCAGTTCTTCAAACTCAATATGTTTAGTCATTAGTTCACCTTTAAGAGTGGTTTTATTTTTTGGAATATTTAATAAATGACATTGGGGAAGGAAAGGCTACAGTACATGGAAAAATATTCCATGTTCCACGGATGACATATGTATCAAGATATAGTAATGTTGACTTTAAACAGAACATATGTTGTAAATGATTTGTTGCATGAACTATGGTTAGGAAATTATTAAAGAAGAAATATCTGTAGAGTATCCAATCAAAATGCTACAAGAGAAATGATAGCCATTAAATGCATGAAAAAATTCCCCAGCAGCCATATTGTATTCATTAAATTGCATTGAAACGTCATAAGGGAAATGAAATATTTAACAATGACATGAGGGAATAGATTGGTGGTGCAACCAAAGGTCTTCCAGATGTTCAGGACTACAATATATATCATCCACTGCCATCCAATGACTGGCTGGGGATGATCTGAACTGTTGTCGATAACAGGTGAGGGGACTCAGAGGATCACCGTAAAAGACTTTATAAGAAGCAAGAACCTGCATAATAAGTCAAGAACAATACATTATGGGACATATGCAAAAGTTAAAAGTGGAACATTTCTTGGGCAAACCAACTGCACCAGCTGCTCCATAAGAGAAATCAATCCCCCCCATTCCCATTAATTTAAACAGGTCTTTTAAGTTAATTTAAAAGCGTATAAATGTTTATTTGCAATTGGTTTGCTCCCAAAATTGCCCAGTTTCTTTGAGCACATTAGTCTAAAGGCCTTTAAACATTTATTTAACAGTGGGGAAAGTACGTATAATAAATACAAATAAAATAAGGATACAGCAGTAGAAAACACAGAACAGTATACAACATTAATCACTCAAAGGGTTAAAGGGATACTATCAACTAAAATCAGCATTGTTGATATAGAAGAAGCTTTTAAAACCACCTATATGTTGCATTCATCAATGTTTACTTTAGAAAACTAGGTTTCAAGTTATTTCGATTTATAGATTATGTTAATTAAGGCATGTCATGCAGGTGTTTCCTTTTGTAGCCCTACTCATAACCTCCTTCATTCACTGACACTAGCAATGCAGGGCTAAGACAGGAAGTGCCTGCATTATTTAGCATACTATACATATCTAGCCCAAAAACAATTTTTACGTTAAAAAGGCTAATACAACTTAAAAGGTATTTTGAAAGTTCTACCAGAGTTCATTTTAGGTGACAGTGTCCTTTAAATGAAACAGAGACCTACATTATATTATATACAGCAAATTTAAATATGACTACAATGAGTATTTTATTTTCCCTGTTAAAAAAAAGACTAGTGAATAATTTGTTGGAAACGTTTATATAATCCATAAGTCTAAAGGTACTAAATAATGGGCAGGATCTATATCCACCCAAATGAGTGCTAGCAAGTGACTTCTAACTGTAACTCAACAATTCAATGCAGCCAGTGATACTGACTAGAAAGAATTGCATGTATAGAGACTCTGAATTAATGGAGCACGCATTACCACATAAAATAATCTAGTATTAACCTTTTAGTGGAGGGATGCGCAATGCATTTTGAACCTTAAAGGGTTAAAGCACCCATTTTTATCTATTTATTTATTAATTTACTTGGCTGGTAGAGGCATTTGTAATGCATTGCTTAGCAATTAACGAAAATTAATTTGATTGATTTATTAAATTACTGACTTTTATTTACTTAGAAAAATGTTTTACCAGGAAGAATACACTGAGATTTCTCTCATTTCTAATTATTTCCTGAAGTGTTTACAGTTGCGCAAACAGAGAAACATTATATGTATACACACACAATCATACAAAATAAAATGTATATACAGTTAAGTATTGGGTTTTTATTTTATAAAGAAATAGTTATTTTTAAAGGGATAATAATACTTCGTTTTATCTTTATTTTATTTATCTCTCAAACCTTTATGGTTTAAGAGATATTCACAAGCAAAGTTTCCCCCTCCCGTCCCTTTTACCTAGAGTAAACCATCTCTTCTCAGATGTTTAATGCAGTCCATAGACCAGACAGATAACAGAAGGGGACAATCTTCTTTCTGTTAGAACATTGAAAACCCTTCCCCCCTTGACAAGTTTTACAGGTTTTTCCCTTATCTTAATTGAAGATTGTCCCTCCCTGCAGTCTACCTGGGCATCTCCCTTATGCCCTGGCTGAACAGTGTTAAATCAGTAAAAGTGGTGGGAGGGGGATACTTTATCATTGAATTACTCCTAAACTACAACTCTGACAGAATTGAAATAACACTCTCCCTGGCCCAAATAGTATGAAGATTAATTACAGATGCTTTTATTATGAAACATTATTATCACTTTAAGTATTTTAGACTGGGAAAAGATCTGACTTTTTGGGCAGGTTATTCCAGACTGTCAGAGCTCTGAAGGATAAGGCAGATTGAATTGACCAGCTTCTTTCTTTGTAGCTTGGAATACTCAGTGAGTTCTTAGCAATGGAGTGGAGGTTATATTTAGTATGGAGAGCTGGAGTAAGCATATTGCTCATGTAGTATGGTTGCTTTCTAGAGAAGTGGATATAAACTATGCAAGAGAGGTGAAGGGCAAGTCTAGATTCAAGTGTTAGCCAATTTAGTTCTTCGTACATGACACAATGATGGGTTGTGTAATTACATTGGAGGGTAAAGCGGCATAATGAGTTATACAGAGTGTCAATTTTAGAAAGATGGATTTGTGGCGCGGGAGCATATACTATGTCTCCGTAGCCTATGACTGGCATTAACATCTGTTCTACAATACTCTTCTTACCAGGGGATTTAAACAGGATTTGTTTCTAAACAGAGTACCTAGTTTGAGATACAGTTTGGATGTTAATTTATCAAAATGAAGACCAAAAGAGAGGTTGGGGTTATGCCAAATACCAAGATATTTGTAGGAGTCCACCTGGGCAAAGTTATGATTAGACTCTTTTATATTGGATAGGTGGATATTGCAGCGATTACACAGTTTGTGCTTTGTACCAAATACCATTGTTACCTTTCAGTGTTCTTTGCTATACATCTTTTAACTTCAGAGAAATTGTGTTGTAATACGGTTTCTAGTTGAGATACGTTTGAATTTTTAGCATAGATTATGTGGTCATCTGCATACAAGCCCAATAGAGGTCCTGTCTCACCACCAAGAAAATAATGCACCAGGTTTCACTCAGAGCTGCTTTGTGAATTTAAGTCATTAAGTCAACATTACTTAAATGTTTTGTGTCAGGCTGAGGCAGCTGGCCCCAGTCTCAAACTACTCTACATAGTGATGAATTGTCTTCGACGCTATGCACTGATTGTTGCTCTGTGCTTGGTGTGTAATTTTAGATATGGAGTGAGAACAGCACATGTAGTGCTTGCTAGCTTCCCCCTTCATCCCATGTTTCCCATTCATAGAAGTTCTCCAATTAAAGGCCTGATGCATGCAGAAGCACCAATAAAGTAGCTATGTAGTTTGAAAATATAATGATATATCATAAAATAACTACTTGTTTAATATTGTCATTTTTGGAGGTGCTGTGAGAGAGTATGAGAGTCAATACAACCCAATCACATGCAAAGGAGAAAACAATAGAAAATAATCTAATCACATAAATAAAAAAAAAATATATAGATTCAGAGATATTCAGCTATTCTATCTTTTAAGTAGTATTATTATATCAATGAATTTGAGAATACCTTACATGACCTAAAATCAATATTCCGTTCAAAAAGCTAAGAACTAAAATAATAATTCTCCGAACACTTTAATCAATAAAATAACATAAAGTTTAACATAAAGTTATGCATCAATAGCCAATTCCCCAGTCCGTGAAAGGAGTAGGAATTAAAATACCATATTAATATTCTTGTAAGTTTGCATCATACCTTACATCACAAGAACATGAAAACTATATAGAAACATGTAACACGTGAAGAAAGAGTATGATGATATCAGAAATTAAAACTGGAACTTTTGGAGTGAATATAAACATATTAGCTTGCTAACAGAAAGGTTACAAACACTGCTTTTATTTTATTAAAATCATCACTAATCATTGATTTAATGGACAATTAGTGAATACCAGTTCAAGCCTTAGGGTATGAACTACTAAAACAACTGTAGATAAGTCTTATCTCTCAAACCTTTATGGTTTAAGAGATATTCACAAGCAAAATTTCCCCTCCCGCCCCTTTTACCTAGTGTAAGCCATCTCTTTTCAGATGTGGAATGCAGTCCATAGACCAGACAGATAACAGCAGGGGACAATCTTCTTCCTATGAGAACAATGAAAGCCCTGCCCCCCTTGACAAGTTTTTCAGGTTTTTCCCTTATCTTAATTGAAGATTGTCCCTCTCTGCAGTCTACCTGGGCACCTTTCTTCTGCTCTGGCTGAGCAGTGTTACATCAGTAAAAGGGATGGGAGGGGGATACTTTATCATTCAATTACTCTTGAACAACAACTCTGACAGAATTGAAATAACACTCTCCAGAGTCCAAATACTATGACGATTAATTAGATCTGTTTTTATTATGAAACATTACTATCCCTTTAAGGTCTGTGGCTGTTTTGTAAACACAATGCATTGGATACCACTCCAGAACTCAAAGTTATATTACCTCCTTCAATATCACTTTTCTTGCTATGATTTTGTTAATTTAGCTTTCAATGCTTTATTGTTAAGTTTATCTATAAAAATATGTTGTCTGTTTTTTGGTATTAAATACATTCTGTTGTAAACATATATTCCCTATCTTGTGTAGATAATAGATAAAAATCCATTCTCCTATAAACAGAAAAAAATCTTTGTATAGGTTTTCAAAGTATTGTTGAATTACATTGCAAATTATTACTTTATGATGAGAATGAGATAGAATGAACAATAACACTTATCAATAGCCATGAAGTGTAAGCTTATTGTATGGCATTGTATCTGCTGCCATTGTCTGTATTTGGGTACTTACTGAGCTCAGTTCAGATTGCCTTTAGTAGTACACCCTTACTCATAATACATAATAGCTTCAACTGTTGTAATTAGACATTCTATCGAGAAACGCCCCACCCATAGTTCTTTAGAGCAAAGTATACAATTTCAGACAGTGAATGCCTCTGTACAGATAAATACTACAAAAGAATAACAAAACTATTCAGGAATACCTGATTGCTATATGAATGGCATATGTCTTTCTGTAAAATGAATGATACACCATATTATTGGTATAAACCCATTTTAACGTACAGTTCTGTACATAGCAATAATGTCAGAAAATGTTGACTAAATAAATGCAATAAAATTATTGATTTTGTGTTTGGAACATTGATACGGTAAAGTATTTTGTGGTGCTTAACCCTTTGAGTGCCAGAGAGATATCCAACACATTGTGTTGGGTACCTCTCTAGCATTCAATGGGTTAAAGAGGGATAAAGTCTGAGTATATCTTGGGAGATCTAGATTCTATGAATGGAAGGTAAAACATAGCACACATGCAGTCGTATCTAGGGTGTAAGCAGGTCCTTTGCCTGATTAGAACCCATACACAAAGCTCTCTTACTATATATGGCCACTCTAAGCCGTATGTGCCAAAGTGTGGACAGTGTAGCACTGTATGGGCATTTATAGATCTGCCATTACTCTTTACCCACGTGCAGGCAATGTACAATCTGGGCACAGAGCAATAAGCACATAACCCATATGATTTTAAATCAGCTCCAAAAAGGACAATTTTAATGCTTTACATTACCTAGCATAACCTGGGGGCCTCAGACTCAGGGAGCCTCTTATTTTTGTTCTGCCAGCTCAGGTGAGGAATTGCATTGTTGCAAACCACGCATAGCCAGGGCTGGTCTTTGGAGTGAATGACCTGTAATTGGTCACTGATGGGACTGCAAATTGCTTATATTGGGGGAATGAAAAGAGGATATCATCCACAGCGACTTCCTCTCTGAGTGCCCCAAAGTGCTGTGAAGTATGGATCTTGCACAAAAAGAGTAGTCCAAGTGTGTCATGGTGTATAGGAGCTAAAACAGAGAGAGAGAACCAAGAGGCATGCAGGTTCTGCCAAGCAGAAGTGCTGTGTGCTGCTGGATGAGCTCAAACTTGGTCATGCAGATGGTGCTTAGACCTTACAGTCCAGTCCATTATGAATTCCGTAGAAGGCTGGAGGTTAAGAACTGCAGTAGAAAGATTTCACAGCTCTATATATGTTTATAGCACACAGAGTGGATCAATGTTCTCTTAACTCAAGTACAATTTCTGCTCATTCATTATTAAATTATGAATTAAGATAAGAAAAAAAGATGGAATGAAACATAGTGTATACTGTAATTTGACTTGGATGTCTAGTGCATGGGTTACAGCACTTTATCACCAGCTATTAATCATGTAGTCTGTAAAAAAATCACTCTGGTATTAGTGGTACATTATGGCATTATGGTGAGCTAGAGATAAAATGTATGGTGAAATTATCACCAATTAAGTCTCCTGGGCTAAAGTAATTACCGTAATACCCCAAGATTTCAGAAGTTACAGTAGCGCAAACTGATGATAGAAGGCATGTACAATTCAGTCATTTTTCTCAGCCATATTCACCACAATTTCACCCTAAATTATATTCCTGAGTCACCATAATGTATCATTAGTACCAGAGGGATTTGCTTCTGCAGAATACATAATATCTGGCAATGAAGTGCTAGGTGTAGATAACACACTAAATATCAAAGTAAAATTGCAACACATACTATATTTTTATTTTACTGTTTTTATCATTTTACTTAACTAGTTTTATTAAAACCTTGAATGCTAATAATAACATCAGGGAAAATAAGGGGCCAGGATGGCGACATGGTGCTGAATTCACGTGGGAAGCACATGGATAGCATATATCTGTGCGAATCTGCGACCGATCCACAACAAATTTCCAAAATCACCTTCGACAGGTTACAATATTGTTTAGCGGTGGCTAATTTGCATATGTAAAGCAGGTCCATTATTGAATTCATGTGGGTGTGTTTATATGTTAATGTGCCACTTCACCCTTGCAAACCTAGAGCCTTTGAAGAAGTCGGCAGTACGCAGACGAAAACGTGTTTGCTTTATTTTGGTTGCTTAATGCACACACACATTGTGCTGGTCCCAGTCCCGGTCCCCCACTAGTAGTCCATTCCAGTCAAGTGTCCCTTGTATCTTCCACAAATAGTCACCTAGGGGAATCCCTATTCCATCTATTGACCATAGGTGTCGATCCAGCTCTATACTGGACTGCTTAGGGTGCGAGAAAAGTGGATTGTTTCACAAGGTTCCAGTACGGAAAAAGGACATCAGAGTTGATCGCCAAAGAAGGCGGCTACATGACCAGTAAGGGGGTCTGGGACCCTAAGATGCAATTTATATTTTATATTATTGTGAGTGTGCATTTTGGCAATATTGTTTTATTTAATAAATATATTACACTAAGATCTTTATTCTTTCTTTTTTTCCCTATGATATATATGTGGAATATTGGGAGTCATTGAGTGCAGTTTTGGTTTCCAGAAATGAGACTGACGATGTTGGGATCCTTCTATAGCTCCCTATAGAGCA
The DNA here is from genome assembly GCA_037306005.1 of Rhinophrynus dorsalis. Lineage (NCBI taxonomy): Eukaryota > Metazoa > Chordata > Amphibia > Anura > Rhinophrynidae > Rhinophrynus > Rhinophrynus dorsalis. Next base: position 224,959,916 of record CM074723.1, read on the forward strand.
AGAGGGTAGTTTGCTGTCTCTGTTAATGAACACAGACAGCAGATGCCCTCCTGTAACCCTTTCAATGCCATAGGGATGTGCTACAAACATATGGTGAGATTCAGCAAACAAAAAGGAATTGCTAACTAATAGCTGCTAAAACAAAACAAGCAATAAGATGGAAATGTGAGCTACACTTGTACATTTGTTTCGGAACAAATGTAAAATTTACAGAAATCACTTGTTTCTTAGATTCAGATTAAAATGACATATTAAGCTGAAGGGATACAAAGGGGTTATGCACGAAGGGGTGATAAAGAGGTGATAAAGTGGAAATAAAGTCTCCAGTGTTATCACTTCTCCAGGTCCTGTGTTATTCTGTGCAGCCTATTCACTAAGATTCCTTAAGTGGAAGAGATCTTAGAGCATAGGCTCCATAAAATAACATAGGAACTGTAGAAGTGATATGACTGGGTAAATTATCAATTCACAATAGGTCATACTCATTTTCAAACAGTTAATACATAAAATGGATCTTTCCTGCATTGTACATTAATTACAAACTCATATTCTGGGAGCCGGTACCATAGAGGTTTTCCAGTGCAACTACCACCACCACAAATGTTACACTGCCATACCTGAGAAACATTAATTGCTTTCTTTGATGATAACATGTTGTTATGATGTTGTTGCTGGTGATGAGGATATAATCTTTTTATGTTCTACCTTTTCACTGTGTTTTCTAGCAGTTTTACCCCTACATTTCTCTCTCTAATCATCCACAAAATCCAATTCCTCAGAGTGATGATGCTCATGCCTAGGCACTGATTCAGAAATGTAAATATAATTTTAAACTGGGGGGTCTAGCACTGTAGCATGAATTTATTCCTTGTTGATTTTTATGGATACTATGCAAGGATCCTGGCAAAAGCATGCCATCATATGATTCATCAGTCGGTTCATGTCCATCTTGTCATTATTGTAAAAATCATCGACAATACTCAATGTTTTTAGTAATAAAAATATTAGTGGGAGTAGATCACTGATTCCTGCACTGACATGACTAACCAGCAAGATGGGCTCCCCAGAAGGCTTCAGAAGCTCAAATAATTCACACATAAGCTACAAAATAAGCCCCCCTCAAAAGCATTCCACTTAAGCACTGACCAATCACTAACGGTTTTTTTCTGCTTATATATGAGCATGTACAGTGTGGAATTCCATGTCTCACGCACTATAGGAACAGATACAATATGAACAGATGTGTCTGGTTATATTCAGCATTTCTTCTGATGGTTTCAAACTCTGAGAAGAACATAGTAGCAATCAGCTTTAGGACATGGGTGAAGCAGGTTACATGTACTATTTCTGCTATTTTCAAGGCAGCTATTATATTGGAGCCATTTTTAGCAGACAAAAAGCCAGTTTTCAATGAGTGGAGTACAAGCCATTTGTCTGTGACCTGCTGCATTTTGTTTAAAATGACATCAAATTATGTGAAACTGCATTAATCTAATTATTATATTTGTTCAAAGGGAAATAATAACTTAGCAAAATAATCTGGCTAAGAAACAATTCAATCCCCTGGTGCTACCTCAAGACTTGTTAATTAATTTGATAGAAAGATAATATGTTGCTGTTTGGTGCACATTATATTTTAACTAATATATAACTTGTCTTTATTTTATTAACAACCCTAATCAAAAACTCAAATGACACACAATTAGTGTAAGCAGGGGATCCTCATTTAAAAACATGATTGGTGATAGACTAAAAAAATGATTGCCTATATAAAGGGCAGTACTGTCACTTAAATAAATAACAGGAAGGCAGAGAATATGTTAAAACGGAACTACAACCCGACACAATCTTTAGCTTCACTAAGTCCCCATCTGGCGACTAGCTGCTTAGTAGCGCTAGTCGCCAGAATAATTACCTTATTTAATAGATTTCTGCTCTCTTTCATGGGTGACAGGCAGGATGGAGTGCGGACATCTTGCCATTGTGATGTCTGGGAGCCTGCGCTGTCAGTCCCAGTTGGGTCTTGGAGGCGTTGCTAGGAGCCATTTGGCTCCTGCTGGGACTGACAGCGCAGGCGAGTGGATGTCACAATGGCAAGATGTCCACGCTCCGTCCTGCCTGTCACCCATGGAAGATAGCAGAAATCTATTAAATAAGGTAATTATTCTGGCGACTAGCACTACTAAGCAGCTAGTCACCAGATGGGGACTTAGTGAAGCTTTAATACACTTCTATGATGTACATTAGTGACAGAAAACAGACCCGTTCTTAAGTTAGGGAACCCTTTCCTATCTGAATAATGATAGGTTAGTCTACCACCGTGCCTCAGATTACAGAGATATCTGCTCCAACTATAAAACTAAAGCCACATGGCCAAGCATTCAGTATTCTATACCACGGTGCATTGGATATAGCTGCAAAGAGGCAGCATTTGTACTGAAAGTCTGACCAAAGTAAGCAAATAAGATACCCACTTCCTTTAAAGTGCATTCATAAGTAAATCTGTTGGCAACCAGCAGTTTCAAGCTGCAGAAGACAATAAAAGGACACAGTAATGTCAGATAGGCAAACCTAACAAAGGAGAGTTTGAGCATATTGCTCTTGTCAAATTCATACTTATTTAGAAAAGATCTCACAACAAATGATTATTTAAAATAATAATGGAAGTGCCCATGCAGTTAAAATCACAGAGATAATACCTGTAGTCAGAAAACAGTCTCACTCTCCAGACTGAAAATTACTACCGTATGCTAGCCTAGGGCACCCCTGATACAGGAATCCTCTGTACTTATGTGGGTTACGGTGGGCTGCATGGAAACACACCTACCCGACCTTTCAGCTAATACATATATATATATATATATATATATATATATATATATATATATATATAAAATATATTCAAGATTCTTTCTCACATCTGACCTGGATGCTCATAGTCTGGTATTGGGACACAGCTTACAGGTTCCTGAGGCATCGGATGCTTTAATCTTTAGTTCTCTTGTGGATCTTACATAATGGTTTGAGGCAATATGTTCTCTAATATTTTGATTCCTCCTGAAACAAGTGGAGTCATCTTTCAGGAAAAAGTTCCATTACCAGTTGTGCCTATTATAGCTATGTTCTCTTCAAAATATGTGCTAAGAAATTTCACCATTCTTCCTGCTTTAAGAGTTAAAAGAGTTTCCCCTACTACCCCCTTGGCTCTATACCTTCTCTTTTAACACCTTCTCTGAGTCAAAAAATGATTTCATGGTCCTTCTCTTTAAAATCAGCAGTGTCTGAGCAATTTCTTCAAAGTCAGGTAAATTCACCAGTCATTAATGCTCAGATGGTTGATGGTGGATGAGAAACAGAGACATGCAAAATACTGTTTGTCATAGTCTCTTTGTGCAAAATACTTGATACAATGATCCAGTCACTTTTTTCTGCGTTACTATAACCAGAAATGGAATGAAGGTCTGATTCTGTTATTGGATGAACCAAACATTGACATTATTATAGATTAAAATTTGCATGAACTCATCCAGTAGACTAGATGTGGAATCCCAGAGAACTAAGATATCATCTATGTACTTAAGCCAGAGGTTAATGTGGTGAGTGTATGTACTTTCTGTAAACACATATTCTGCTTTCTACCAGCCTAGAAACAAACAGGCATTAGTGGGAGCAAAGGCTATCCCCACCAAGGTCCCTTGTACTGAGCTGGACTTGGAGGTCAAAAGCATAATGAAATGTAAATTATTTAAATTTCAGGATAAACTCCAAAAGTTAAGTAAAAAAGATATTGTGTATCAAATACTCTTTCCCCTGGTCATTATAATGGAAGTGCAGGAAAGAACTGATCACAACACTCAAGAGGAAGAATCAGAAAAACAGGCGGAAGCTCAACCAAAAGCCAATATTTATAACAAGTATAACAAAGAGGGGGAAGAAAGTGATGACTCAAGAAAAAAAAACAAAGAAACTATGGAAAAAATACAAAGAACAAAACCTGAGAGCTATCAATATAAATAGCAGAATTTTTGTGAAGGAACATATTGCTTTATACTAGTATCAACCATGTGTAGGGTATAAGAGTTGAAAAGTATTTTCTCTCAAAAGGAGATGAGTATATAAAACATAATACCTTTATTATGAAAACTTTTGGAGCTTATCATTAAGTGTAATTATTTACATTTAATTATATATTTGACCTCCAAATCTAACCAAGTCCAAGGGACCTCAGAGAGGTATAGCCTGTGCGTCTATGTAAGCTAATTTATTTCTGAGCTGGTGAGAAGAAAAATATGTGTGCAATTCAAGGTACATGCTAGAGAATATCATGCTTTAATGTGTACCAGAGCACACATTCCACCATCATTAGGACTATATTGGGACTCTATAAAATGAGCAGGAAAAGTGAGTAAAGTTACACCACTTTCCTTTGTACCTTGTTAGCACATAACATTAAACAAGGTGCAGAGTAAATGAACACCTTATGTTCCTAATTTCACCATTATCACTTTGAGTTAAGCAACACAATATTACATTCAGAGAATAGTTGGTATCTGTGCTGAACCGTATACTTTTAAGGAACCCACATTATTTATTAACACTTTCCAAATGGATCTGACGTAAAGTTATTATAGGCTGAAATGCTGATGAATCTGGGGTTGCATTGTAAACCCTGGCAGACCTCTAATGTTCTTCCAGTACAACTCAGAAAAACAGAACATGACACAAAGGGTCTATTGAGGTTGCTCATGCAACCAGCAAAGTTTACTGCTGAGAACCACAGATGTACAACTTACTGAAAGCCACAGACATCCAAGCTGCATTTCAAGGGTACCAACATTCCAACTCCCTACCCTCTAATGGATGATACAAGCTAGGCATTTTTTATGTTCCCATTGTAGTAGACTTATCAAATCATTTACTTTAACCTCTTAATAATGAATGGTGTGCCAGGATAATAATATAATTCTGTCCTTTGAGGATGGATAACTGTCCTGACATGTCTTGGGTAACTTAAGAGTAGTAGCGTGCCTTAGACAGGGATGCAATTGTGGTGGGAATGCTGATGCTGACTGCTCCAATTCTGGTTAGTTTCATATGCATGTGATTATTGTAGTCTATAGTGATCAAGTTTAGAATATCAGCAGAATTGATATGTTCTCTTGTCTTGACCCTTTGTTGGTTATTTAAAAAACACAAACAAGCAAAAACAAAACAATATACATATATTTTTTTAATTAATCAATTACATAGTTCAGGTGGGTAGTTAGTGGGCACAAGATTAGGGTTTATGTGGGTTAGTGCTGAGCCAAAATGTGAAAATTTGCAGCTTGGAAATAGTAGTGCTCATCTCGTAATATTTGCCCTGTAAATGTAAAAAAATTACAACTGTAGGAATATGAGGTATTCCCAAATTCAGGACAAGTAAATGAATATTTTTGGATATTTTTTCAAATGCACTAATTGTATACAAACCAATACAAGAAACCCTATGAAAAATGTTTTTTTTTCCATATTATTCCTCTTCTCAAACTAAATGATACATTTCTATACAACAAAAAAATGGTTTCCTCTGAATTATTTAGTTTTTTTTACTTACTCGGATAAAACAAATTTAACTTACCTTCCCCCATTTGAATAATCAGAATTTCAGGGAGTATATTCTGGTCATTAAGTACTACTCTCAGTCATCACTTACCTCAATGTCCAAAGTCCAGCAGTGTCCGACACCCTGGTCCTCTTCCATCTTCTGGCAAAAATGTAATAAACATAAAAAATACCTAAAACTCACAACCACCATCCACTCCACTGCCTGTACAAAGTAGCCTTCCTTAATCTGCCATTGTCTGAGACAGAATGAGAAAAAAATTATTAGTGATTAGCTTTTATATAGCTATCCCTGTTCAAATTAATTCCCACACTTCCACTATCTGGGATTGTGGGGGCTACACAGGGTACAAAACGTGCCCTACAGTAACCTCACCTCTGAGCCAGTAAGCATTTAGCTGGAAGGGTCACAGTCATGGATATGTGTAATATATGTGTGGTTGATTTTACATGCATATGTGGTCCCTCCAGCTGGATGCTGATTGTCTGGGAGATTAGGTTACTACATAGCACATTCCATGCATACATATCCCTACAATCCTAGCTAATGAAAGTGTGGTAATTAATTTGAACTGGTATGGACAGTTCACTGTTCACTTTTTTCTTATTCTGGTTCAGGTAATGGCCTGAGCAGTAGGGATGGGCAAAAGTTGTCGCCATGTTCCTGCAAGAAATTTCGCGAAAACCACAGTTATCTAAACTAGAGCTTAAAGTTTTCGCATGTTTCACCCATTGGCCAAAATCTTTCACCATTTTTTCAATGGCTAGAAAGTTTCCGCCCATTGATTTATGTTGTTTTTGCACATCCGTTATAAAAAAGAGACGTTTTCACTGAAGGCAGACACAATAGAAGCAGCTACAGAGCAAGATAGACATGCTGTGCTGTTCTGCTGTGATATTTTGGAAAAATTGAGGCAGGAGAGGCTCATAGTGACTGCAACCACTGTGAGCAGTGATTAATAATCAATGGAGGAGCTGGAAGGACCCTTATGAGTCCACTGAGTCTGAGGAGGAGGAAGGGATCACTACTGAACCAATGCTGTCCAGTCCCCCTAAATCACCCCAAGGGATCTTGGGGAATTTAATGGGAAGGGAGAGAGAAAAGGGAATGGAAAGGAAGGGAGAAAAGGGAATGGGAAGGGTGGGAGAAAAGGGAATGAGAAGGGTGGAAGAAAAGGGTAGTACTAGAGAGAGCAGGACAGGTCAGCTGCCTGTGCCTGCTGCAAGAAGTGCTGCCCCTGCTGCCAGTGCCACCGCTGCTGTACCTGCAGCCACTAGTGCTGTACCTGCTGCCAGTGCTGAACCTGCTGCCACCCATACTTTGCCTGCTGCTAGTGTTTCTTGTAGTACTCGGGGGAGGAGAAAATGATGTCAAGTGTGACAGCAGGGGACCCTCTGTCACAATGCTCATCACCTCCTCCAAGCAGCAGTGAGATGCCTGTAATAGAGCAGCAGCACGTAGGGACTAGTGGTGGTGGTGGTGTTGGAGAAGCTGGGGTGGAAGAGAAATCGATGGCCTTTTTATCAGAAAGTGAGAAGGAATGGGAGACAGGTATGAGGATGGGCATCACCACCACCACCACTAGCAATCAGATTCTGGCATTTGCAACTGCTGTAATTCCTGCTGCTGCTGAGATGCAAGGGCAGCAAGATGCTGAGGAGGAAACTAGTGTGCCACAGACCACTGTGAATACAGTGGGAATGAGGTCAACAAGTGATGCAGGACTAGGACAGGTTCCACTTGCCAGTGCCAGCAATACTCCTGGTCCTAATTACAGTGCTAAATCTGAGGCAGTAGCAGCAACATTATCCGCTGCCACAGAAAGTGAAGGGGAATGTGGAGGACAAGAAGAAAGAGGCCATTCTTCTCCACCTGTTGCTTATCCCTCCCCCAGAAGTCATGGGTGTGGGACTATTATTCTCTTCCTGCAGGCACAGTGCAAAATTTTTGACAAGTTAGTGAGAAGGGGAAAGGAGGGAACACACCTTGGCACTCTCCAGAAAGGTGGAGATCAAAGAGGAGGCAGAATAAAGAAACCCAGACAGACACTGGAAGTTCCATGACGAGCGAAACAACTAGCTCACCATCAACATCACCTTCTTCCTCTAGGGTAACAAGTACATCTCCTGCCAATTCACCTCTTTCATCATTACCTCCCCCGCCAAATGATAGTCACTCTGTTAATGTTAGGATATGGCACTGACCACACATGCCAGTGTGGTGGAGGAGAATCGATACCAGGTCATCAGGTGGCATCTGAGGAGATTCCATCCAGCAGAATAGGCTAGGATTCTGGCAGGGAGGGTTAATCATTACTATTAATCTGTCAGCAAGTTGTTATGTGTCCTTAGCGGGTTCTGGACAAGGGGTATAGTGACAGCGGCAGTACTTTGCTTCTGGTGTCATGGTGTTTGGATACAGTTGTGCTCCCAGGTGTTATTTACCACACACACTGTGCACATTGCAGTTGCTGATGAGAGCCACAGTTCCTGTTCTAGAGGGAGAATTTCTGTTCTAATAAGAACACACCTATGATTTTGGAGGAGGGGTAGGCGAAGAAGAATTATTGGCCAACTTCTTCTTTTCTCCACATATACTGGGGGCTACTTATTGTGCTGCTACTGCCTCACGCGCATCATTGTAGATAGTCGTGGCAACTGAAACCTTCATCATCCATTTCCATGTTACTGCTAATGTTGATCCCATTCCCTTTCAGCTGCCTAATCATCCTACTGCATTAACAACTCAGCAGCAGCAGTATGATCAGCAGTTGCAACTCAGGACTCAGGAGGACATTTGACAATTGCCACTGGTCAACATCACCTGCTGGCATTAGGCCAGTAGGGCATTTTTATTTTTTCTCAGGGCTTGTGTTTTGAAAAAAAAAAATAAATAAAAACTAGTCCTACAAAAAATAAACAATTTTGGGGGGGTTTGTTTCTAACAAGCCTAAGTCCTACAAATCAATGTTTCTTCAGGACTTGGGCGTCTAATAAGTCTAAGTCCTGCAAAGCCCTCTAACAACAAATCAAACAAATCATCCTCTACAAAATACTCTATCAAGTCAAGTATCAGTCCACCCCAGTGGCAGCTTATGCCAAGGGGATCCTGTCTCTATCACTTTACATACAAATTTATTTTTTATTTTTATTAACAGTTCCCCCAATAGCAGTCAAGAACCCCCCAAAACAAATTCTCGGTTCAAATGATTCATTCATTCGCCAACACAGGCACCCTCCCAGACCCCTTTATGGTTTCTATTTTATTTTATTTAGGATTTATTTTTTATTAACTGCCCCCAATCCCAGTAAACAACACCCCCAAAAATCATCCCCGTTCACCTGATTCTTTCCCCACACCCCACCAACACAGGCACCCTCATGCCTCTTTTATACTATGCCTTTGGGAAATAAAATATTTGCTATGTGTTGTGTATAACTTCTATGTTCCCATTGATTTCAATGGAATGAGCTAGGCGAAAAAAGTAGAAAAAAATCGGAAAATCTGCACTTTTCGTGAGGAATTTTTCACCAAGTGGAAAGTGCCATTTTTTCACCTAATTCAATTTGAGGCAGAAATTTTCACCCATCCCTACTGAGCAGGACTAAGAGGGGTTACTTTGTATAGGCAGCAATGGACATAGTGGCAGTATGGTTTAGTTTTTCAATGTTTATTTTATTTTGACAGAAGATACAAGCGGACCAGGGTGTTGAAGAGACTGCTGGACCTCTGACATTAAGGTAAGTGTAATGCTTGTTATGAATGGTGTAAGTGTAAGTAGAGGAATGAATGAAAGAACAACATGATCAAATGGAATTGAATGAATGAGGTGAATATAATCTTCCTTTTTTTAAATTGCTGTTCTGTGCCATTTGTTTTTCATTTAAATCTGAATGTCATGAAACACACAATTTGTGTAAAATTTTGCCTTTATTCCAAAATCAGCTAACAAGTCTACTAAATGATGATATATAAAAATATTACTATGGCATCAAAAGAAAGCCCTACTTATACTTATAAAAAGGATATGTCATTTTTCTGGGTGTACTAAATGAATTAGAAGGAAAATATGGTATTGAAAAGGACAAAATTGTACTTGTCCACTAGTATAAAAAAGCCATGATCATCAAGAGATTAAAGAAACAGTAAACTTTCATTAAGAAAAAAAGTTAAAGGGCTTTCCTTCTGACTAAATGTACTGTCTTGTGTGGAACAACCAGAAGAAAGAGACCTCAGTAGGTGTGGGATAGAGAGATGCAGCAGATAACACAAGGAAAGGCATTACAATAAGGATACCCACTGGATAACTAAGGCATACCCGAGAAGGAGAAAAGCTAAGGAGCTGGCGTGGACTACCCCTTCAACAGTTGTGCTGCAGCTGAGGCAGAAGTAAAGATACTAGTGACAACTTAAGACTAGTTTAGTGCCGACAGCAGGGGCCAGCCTGCACCCAGGATAACTGCATAGGAATAGGTTATACCTACTGGTGATGTAATATACAATGTTACAACAGCAGCAAAGGGTTATGTTTTGAATGAAGCAACATGATGGTTGGCTGAATGAGCAGGAAGAAGCCACTATACGGGTCTATTCATTTACATGATGCATGGATAACATCTCCCTGGAAAAATGTGAGAAGCAAGAAGGGCACCAAGAAGTAAGATTGGCTAAGAGAGTGAAGGTCATAGTGCAGCTACACCAAAATTGTTGGATATCCAGCTCTTATTGTGGACTGACAAAAAAGGCAGCACATTTTGTTACCAGCTTTAGACCATGTTTACTTGGGTGACTTGGCTGGTCTTCCATTTTAGTGTAATCTAAGTCATCTGGATTTACTCCCAGATGTCCAACATCGTCTCATTCATTTTTGAGAGATTAGAGAGGGGTTTAAAATGCTGCACTAATTGTGCCCATGCAAACATGCCTTCAAGGAGTAATGTTTTTATTATGAATTTTGTAGGACTTTTCCTGTACCACTAAGATACCCTCAATACTCAGATACATCTTTCTCACGTTATTAATAATAATCATTTATTTATATAGCGCACACAGATTCCGCAGTGCTTTACACTCATATCGGTCCCTGTCCCCATTGGGGCTCACAATCTAAATTCACCTATTAGTATGTTTTTTTTGGAGTGTGGGAGGAAACCGGAGTACCCGGAGGAAACCCACGCAAACACAGTGAGAACATACAAGCTCATTGCAGATGTTGTCCTTGGTGGGATTTGAACCCAGGACCCCAGTGCTGCAAGGCAACAGTGCTAACCACTGAGCCACTGTGCTGTTATTACAGCTTAAGCTTTTTTTTTTATATTAACGGTCATCTACTGACCATTTGTAGAGGTGTGTCACTGATAACAGTTCTCCATAACATGTTATAGTAACTGCTAGACCTCTTCCTGCCAGTTTGAAATTTAAAGGGATAGTAATGTCTCACAATAAAAGCAGCTCCCATTACTCTTCATAGTATTTGGGCCACGGAGGGTGTTATTTCAATACTGTCAGAGTTGTAGTTCAAGAGTAATTGAATGATAAATTATCCTCCTCTTGCCCATTTTACTGATGTAACATTGCTCAGCTCAAAGCAGCAAGGTGGTGTCCTGGTGGCTTGCAGAGAGGGATAATCTTCAATTAGCATAAGGGAAAAACCTGTGAAGGGGGGAGGGTTTTCATTGTTCTCACAGTAAGAAGATTCCCTTGCTGTGAACTGCCTGGTCTCAAGACCAGATTCCACATCTGAGGGGTGGTGGCTTACACTGCGTAAAAGGGGAGGGAGGGGGAAACTTTACCATTAAATTACTCTTGAACTACAACTCTGACAGTATATATGGAAGAAGTTAAGGTGCATTTCATTTCCTGAATGAAAAGCTCCATGACATATAGGTTTTCACAAAAACTTTACTGCTCCTTTAAGAGTTAAAAACAAGGGCTCTATGAGCCTTAATTGATTGATTCATTATATAAGATAAATGTGGATATATTGAATCTGATCTGCTGATAAAAGTGTAACAACTCTAGGGCAAACAACTGAGCAATGGGAAAAAAATGAAAATATCCATTGTTTTAACCACCTCTCTGATGAGGATGAGATCGGCCACACCCTCAGGATACACTTAAAAACTGGTAAGAATGTGAATCATTACACCCTTTGCAATAGGGCAGTGAATAGGTTAATTGGGGACCCAAGGACTAACCTCCTTGTAGGTCTTTTGTCCCATGGTAATCCTATGAAGTACTTATGAGCGGGCTGTAAGTACCAACAGTAGTAGGAAACTCCATGGTTTTTAAAAATGTTAGCATGTTTGAAATTATGTGAATGCTATAAAATATATTTTTTTCCTATAGCACCACCTTCCAGAAGTATTTGTGCACACTATCCTAGGATTAGAATGGCAAGTGACCCCTCATCTAATGTAGCTGGTTGTCTTATTTCCAAAATTGTATACATTGTCTCCCCTTTTTGTGTATCCTGTGTAACAGCTGTTGTAGTACAGGCAAATTATATTTGAAGAATTAAGCACCCACTATTGTATATCAACTCTTCCAAGTTCTTAATTTCTCTTCGGAGAGGAGCTGCTAATGAATACAGTAGAAAAATTCTATCATTTGCAAAGATTTCAGTGCATGTGGAGGGGTAGAAATATACATAAAATCATATATTTTTCTATTAGCACCCTTCTGGAATCAGTAGAAAGGCACGTGAGTTGTCTTCTTTCTGAAATGGTATGCCTTGGCTACCTTTCCATGTGTAGGTGTTATAACCATTTAAGTGCAGGTATGTCATATTAAAAAATAAAAAAACTTAATAATGCATTGGACACACATCTGGCACTCAAATGGTTAAATAAATAAATAAAATATAAAAATGCTATAGGCAATTTGAACGTACCTATTATGTACTTGAAGCATATGTGAAGTTGAAATAAAAGGCTATTACCCCTTTAACTCTGAGAGGTAGTTTCCAGTTGCCCAGAAAAATAAGTACCATAATATTATTTGAAAACTGAAAATGTTATAAACCACATTTCATACGTTTTTCTAGTGAATTATTTCCTCATTAGACCATTAAACTAATTCATTGTGGTGTTGACTGAAAATATGATAAAACTCCATTCAGTGCAGAACTAGATTTATTGCAATACTTTTATAATTAGAAAAGTTAATGTTCAAAGTAAATTCAAATGCAGTGTAAAATATTTAAGTACAATGCATACAGTGGCTTACTGTATAGTAATAAGTGATTCTGTTTCAAATTTCCAAAACTTGGGCAATATCTACAACAGATAAAAGACTCATAACTGTGGGCAATTGTACATTCCATGGACACATTTTTTTTTCTTTTTCATTTACTTTGCTTTACACTTTTTAGTGTTGCGCACAGGTTGAAAATCTTACTTAATAAACAGCCCATTTTAGGATAATGCTAAAGGAAATTGATCTGGAACAGACTAATGTGTAGGTCAAAAGAGCAAAGATTCTATCCTTTCTGGTAATAAAAAGTGTGATAGATTGTAAAATCAGTACAGGGTATTCTTTTTTGTTGAAGGACTTTCTATATTAGAAGTGTGTGTAGATAAATTATACTAGGTTTAATACAGACAAATTATGAGTTATGAAAGAAGACATTTCTTAACTGTCTTCAGTAAAACTTGGTTTATGCTCAAAGTGGAAACATTTAGTTAATTTGAGTAATATATGAATCAACTTGCACAGGTTATTTGGCTATGCAGCTACACTTTGGGATATGCAATAGAGTGTATGTTCGATCATTTCAGTGCATACTAGTCCACATGCTCTATGTGAGAAAATCTTGATCACATTCCCTGTAGCATGCACAGGAAAATGTAGAAAAGTCATACTATATAGGGATGGGCAAAAAATGTCACCTCAAACTGAAATCAGCGAATAATGGAACCTACCTCTTGGCAAATAATTTCCCCTGAAAAGTGCAGTTTTTCCACTTTTTTCGCCTAGCACATTCCATTGAAATCAATGGGAACATTGAATTTACACACAACACATAGCAAATATTATTTTATTTCCCAAAGACATAGTATAAAAGGGGCATGTGGGTGCCTGTGTTGGTGGCGTGTGGAGACAGAATCAGTTGAACAGGGAATTTTTTTTGGAGATAGAGGGGCACATGCAGGTTCAAAGAGGAGGATAGGACTGAGTTGTATGTTTTGTCAAGGCTGTTTATGTCAGGATTAATTTGAATAGATGAAAGTCCACTAGCCAGGGAGGACTGGAGAGCAGTGAAATTAAGTGATTTGAGGTTACGGGTAAAGCAGGGAGAGGAAGCAGGTATTGCAGATAGTGGAAAAGGAGAGATATTAAAGTGCACAGCCTCTAGTAAACACAAGGTCTAGGAAATGACCATCCTTGTGAGTACTAGCATTTGTCCACTGGTTTAGTCCAAATGCAGATGTTAGAGAAAGAAAATGGGATGCCCAGGAGACAGAGGGATCATCTACATGGCAATTGAAGTCCCCCAAAGAAAAGAAGGTGTGTCTGATGAAAGGAAGACGGAAAGTGATGATTCAAAGTCAGACAGGAAATGTGAAGGTGTATATTGGGAGGTAGGTGGGCAATAGATATCTGCAACTTGTACAGAGACAGGAGCAAAAATACAGATAGCATGCAACTCAAAAGAGAAGAAGCAGAGTGAGGTGGGGGAGAAACTGGTTTGTAACGGCAGTGTTTAGAGGGCAGCAATCCCACACCTCCCCCACATCCATTTGGACATGGAGTGTGAGAGGAGAGACCGCCATAGGAGATTGCTGACCCTAAACTGGAGTCAGGTTGAGAGAGCCACGTTTCAGTTCTAGCAAGTAAATTGAGGCAGCAGGAGAAAAAGAGAAAGAGCACAGGAAAAGAGAAGACATTGAGTGAAGGTAGGGAATGTTAGAAATCCGTTTATTTTTCTAGACTAAAATAGGGATATTTACTACTACTGTATAATTATTTGGGTGGGGTCTACTTTTTTTGCATATACTTATAATTTATGTAGACTCCTAGCACTCCATGCAATGTATTATCATGGTTATGTAGAGATGTAATACTATAACTGTGCTTTCAATAGGACGTTTTTATCATCTAGGCAGGATCAGTGTGATGTACTGCAGGATGTTTATTCTCTGTGTGCAGCACTTCAAAGAGAAAACAGGTGTATTTGCACTGAAATTTTGAAACATTATCAACATGAGGGTATATTTATGAATAACCTAACATATTAATGGAGGTAACGGTCATAAGTGTTTATTCAGCAATACTAATAAAGGCACAGGAGATGCCACTCAAAAACAATCTTATAATTTATAACCCTTTGAATTTTAAAGATGTTTTCAACATATTGATTCATGGCATGATTCTGATAAAAGGTATTTATTTCCTTTACAGCAAGTATGAAGTCATAACTGAGATTCCTGAAGTAGTGATATCTTTTAGTATAGTCTATTCTTGAGGTGGGCAACAGTTGTTGTTAGACACACAAGATTATATTTGATGAATCTAGACTATAAATCATTCATCCCCAATTGAACTGGCCTAGTTCAGAAAGATATTTCTAAGTAATATCAATAATACTTTGTGTGAAGCAGTGGATATTAAACCCTTTTTTTTCAAATAACATTTTGCCTTTAAATTATGTTAGCAAAACCATGACAATATATAGATAAAAATCATACCTTTTGTTATTCCCATAGGATGAACCAAAAAAAATGTAGTGACCTGCCATGCTGAGATGCCTACGTGCTTATCATTAGAAAAAGGTCTTTCTAGACTTTACAAAAGGCACCTATCATATCTGTATTTTGAAAGACATGGCCTAAATCCTATATTTATAGATGCTATGCTTGTTCAACTTAATCTCATTATTGCAGGACTCATGGAATTATTGCCTGAGGCATTTGACAAAGGCTTGCTTTTTAAGCCACAACATTTCTATTTAGGGAATTATAAGGTAAATTTTCCTTTGAAAATGGAATACCTCATGTAGCTAAAGGAAGATATGAATATTAATGCACATGGCATATTCTCTCCATAATTCATAATATACAACCTAGAAATTGGAGATGTAAAAAGTTTGATTCAGCTGTGAATTATAGGTTACAATACAGGAGACTGTATTTCATTGCATAAACGTACAGGTTATTGAGATGATACCGAACTCTGCTAAATACTGCATTCTTTATTTAAGGAAACATGGGATCCTAGGATCCTAGTATTTACCTTAATTTAGTACAGAATAGTATTTAGACTGAGCTTTATTTAGGGTGAATATAAATATTACTACTGCCACATCTGGGTAGGCTGTATGTATGTATATATAAATATACTAGAAAAAGGGGCACAGAGTTGCCTGTGTGGATAAGTGGTTTGAGTGGTATTCAAGGCATTGACTGGCAATGGTTTGGGTATGGTTTCATGTGCAAAAAGATGTGCATAGGACCGCATTACACATGTCTCCAGGAGGTAGCGTGAGTTTATGTGCATGTGAGAGCATGTGCATGTGAGTGCATGTGTGAGCATGTGAGTGCGTGTGTGAGTATGTGAGTGTGTGTGAGCATGTGAGTGTGCATGCGAGTGCGTGTGTGAGCATGTGAGTGCGTGTCTGGGCATGTGAGTGTGTGCACATGAGTGCATGCATAAGTGCTACTTCTGTAGACAGGGCACGTATAGTCTAAAGGCGGTATTGTAACCAGAAAACTTTCACATAAAACATTATAGATATGAAATATATATGAAGTTTAATAATGAGGCATGAGAATAGTCATATAAATGTTAAAAAAAGAAGGGTCCCCAAAAAACATATATAATTTTGATGATGTCCTGATAGTTGTGATAGAATTATAATTATTAAAATATTACCCATGTGATGAGTGACAGCAGTCCGATGGAAATCATGAATTAAATGAATGAGGCTAACGACATATGGAGATGCAGTGGATGAGAATGAAATTGTAGTGGTTAGTAGATGTGATGACCGAACAGTCTCGTTTTCCTTTGTAGCTGCTTGTCACGTATACCAGGATCTCCAGGCATTTGTAGATACTATATATCTACACAACAGTGATTGTAGGCAAGCTCTATGACATAGGGGAAAGAGAGAATTCATTGCATCTAAGGGTAGTATATGAGGATAAGGCAATAAATCCCAAAAATGAATTAATGTTATCATTGGTGTGCAACAGAGAAAATCCATACTGGTCGTATATATACATATATATATAGGTAATAATATGTAGAGCATTACTTAGTGAGCCGATTAAAAAAAAAAAAAAGACTTTATTAGGTTAAGTCCCATAGGGACAGGTAAATAGGTAAAATAAAACCATAGATCAAGGTACAATGAAACAAACATTTAAAATGATAAAAAAATGAAACAACAGTTTGTGATAAGGATAGATAAAATAGTTTAAAAAAGTGAGGTAAAAATAGGATGTTTGACCTGTTTAAGCTGTGCGTTAAATAGTATAAGTAGGACACAGTAAGTAAAATGAAGGCTCAAGCAGGAAAGGGGTTAATGGCAATAATTATCTGTTCCATGTAGTACAGGGTGAAAGAGTCCCATGAAATCAAAGGGTCTAATTACTGATGTAGAGAATCCTAAAGTTTGACAGAATATATTCAAAAATGGTGTATATGGGCATTCCCCTTTGGTATTCTACATTCTGTCCACTAATCTTGTATGGATAGCCCATCACTTTGTTTTTATTGTGATGGTCTGGTTATGCACAAAACTCCCTCAACGTTGTCCTCCTGTTTGCCACTTCCACAGAAATTCTTTGCATTTTGAGGTTCAATACCACTTCCTCAGAGATAATAGTGGACTGTGCAGAAGGTGCTACACCTATTACCTATTTTATCTGCCAGTTTAATTGTTTATCATTTTACTAGTTGAAGAGCCCGTGTACGTGGGCCACAGTGCCAGCCAGTCGCGAGGCAGTCATGCACAGTAGAGACTGCCCACGCCACAGCTGATACTTCGGAGAGCCCTGCTCTGATGTATCCAAAGTCTTGAGCCTACTACGCGAGAACAACTTGTTTTGCAAGCTGGAAAAGTGTGAATTTCATAAGCCCAGGTAACATTTCTGGGGTATATCATTTCCGCCTCTGGGTTCGCCATGGACCCTCAAAAGTTGTCCGCGGTACTTGAGTGACCTCATCCTATGGGACTCAAAGCGATCCAAAGATTTCTGGGGTTCACTAATTACTACAGAAATTTATAAAGAACTTCTCTTCTATTGCCATACCACTTACCGACATGACTTGTAAAGGGACCAAGACCTCTGAATTGTCCCAAACTGCTATCTTGGCTTTTGAAAAATTGAAGGCAGCTTTTGCTGCAGCCCCGATATTGGCGCATCCCAATCCCTCCCTGCCCTTTACCCTGGAGGTTGACGTTTCTAAGATTGGAGTGAGCATCCTGTTATCACAACGTTCAGCTCCTGGGGAGGCCTTGCGCCCTTGTGGATATTTCTCCAGAAAACTGATCAAAGAGGAGATGGTATATCAAATTGTGGACAGAGTTACTGGCAATTGTCCTGGCCCTGAAAGAATGGAGGCACCTCTTGGAGGGCACTAAGACTCCTATCTTAATCTTGACTGACCACAAGAACCTCATTTATCTTTCTGAGGCCAAGTGCTTGTCTTCCAGGCAAGCGAGATGGGTGCTGTTCCTTTCCCATTTTAATTTTGTGGTCTCATTTCTTCCTGGCTTGAAAAATGTTAAAGCAGACGCATTGTCTCTCCAGTTTTGTTTGCCTTCCAGGGAAGAGGTTCCACCGTGCACAATCATTCCAGCTGATCGTATCCTTGCTACCATACGAACCTGTATTACTTCTCCTCTGGGAGAGGAGATTTTGGCTGCTCAAACTTCAGCACCTGCTGCAAACCTGATGGCCGTTGCTTCGTTCCAGAGCAGTTGCATATTAAGCTGTTAGAGACCTATCATGCCTCAAAAATTGCTGGTCAAATTGGTTGCAACCAATTGATTTGGTCTTTGTCATGAGTATTCTTGTGGCCTAGTCTCCGTTCTGATTGTGCTACCTTTACGGGGGCTTGCACAACTTGTGCTCAAAATAAGTCACCCCAACATCTACTGGTGGGCTTGCTCCAGCCAGTGGCCAACGGGGAACGTCCTTGGTCACATCTATCTATTAACTTTATGGTCAACTTCCCTCGTTCCATGGGCTGTACAGTCATATTGATGAGTGTGGACAAAATTTCAAAGATGGCTCACTTCGTGCCACTTAAGGATTTACCATCTGTGCAGGAATTGGTGAAGGATTTTGCTAGGGAGGTTTTCTGACTCATTGGCATACCCAAAGTAATCGTGTCCAATAGAGGTAGTCAATTTGTGTCCCACTTCTGGAGGTGTTTCTGTGCTCAGATGGGAATTCAACTGGCATTCTCCTCCAAATACCACCAGCAATCTAACACTGCAGCAGAAAGGTCAAACCAACCCTTAGAACAGTTACTCCGCTGCTATATCTCTGACCACCACGATAATTGGGTTACCCTATTACCTTGGGCGGAGTGTGCCAGAAATTGTGCTGTTAACTCATCTACTCAGAGTTCCCCATTCTTGGTCAACTATGCGTTACAACCCTGGGTTCTTCCTGAGACCTTCCAGGCACAAACAATCCCAGCTCTTGATGAGCATTTGAGGACACTCTGTTCTTCTTAGGTTTGGGTACAGCATACCCTACGTGGTTCTGTGCAGCAACAAAAAAAGCACCTACCTTCCAGGTAGGGGACAGAGTGTGGTTGTTTTCCCGTAATTTGCACCTCCAGGTTCCTTGTAACAAATTAGCTCCTCGATTCGTTGGTCCTTTCCATGTGTTGCTCAAAATTTACCCGGTGGCTTATGCATTGGAGCTTCCTGCCAATATGTGCATTCATAATGTCTTCCATGTTTCCCTGTTAAAGACCTTGGTCTGCAACCGGTATACCTCCGAACCTGTCCATCCTACTCCTG
The DNA here is from genome assembly GCA_037306005.1 of Rhinophrynus dorsalis. Classification (NCBI taxonomy): domain Eukaryota; kingdom Metazoa; phylum Chordata; class Amphibia; order Anura; family Rhinophrynidae; genus Rhinophrynus; species Rhinophrynus dorsalis. Next base: position 224,979,505 of record CM074723.1, read on the forward strand.
TGAGAGTTGCAGATCACGAGGAGTATGAAGTTCTGGACTCCCATTTGGTTCGAGGGCGCTTACTTTATTAATTGAAAGGGATACGGTCCAGAGGAGCCCTCCTGGGTTCCAACTGCCATTGTTCACACTCCAGTTTTAGTGCGCAGATTTCATATGCGATTTCCTGATAAACCCTAGCTGCCTCCATGAAGGGAGGCCTTTGAGAGGGGGGTACTGTCACAGCTTACCTTGTTTCCAGCACTGCCGCTTCAGCGATGCTCGGCGTCAGTCCACGCGTCATCTGCAGGCACAAGACTTTAGAGGGAAGCAGACCTCTGTTTTATGCCATGTTTCCTGTAGTCTCCTCCTACCTACTTCCTTCCTCTGAGCCTGCTCCTCCTACCTACTTCCTGAGGAGGGGTTTAAAGGGCAGCCTGAGTCCTGACTCGGTTGCCCTTGCGTTGTTGTACAAAGCAGTTCTGTTACCTTGTGCTCTGTGTATGACATGGCTTGTCTTCCATCCAATCTGATGCTGACCTGTGGCTCTGTCTGACTGTTCTTTTGTCTTATCTTTATAGTGGACACCCAATCTGGTGCAGACCTGTGGCTCTGACTAACTATCTGAACTGGGTATGACCTGGCTTGTCTGACTATCCTCTCTGGTGCTGACCTGTGGCTCTGTCTGATTATTCTCTTGTTTGTTCCCTGTACCTATCAGACACCCAATCTGGTGTGGACCTGGGGCTCTGGCAGACTAGCTCCTATACTGACTGCAACCGTGAGTCAAGTATACGCTTCCTTATACTGACTGGAGGCGTGAGTCAGAATTCTTGCTACCTCGGATCAAGACTTTGAGTTCTTGTTCCTGCTCCTGTTCCATTTCCCTTTCCGTTCCTGTTCCAGTTCCTGGTTCCTGCAGAGACTACCAATGGCTTAGGCCTAGTCTCTAGTAGAGTGGTCCTCTGTAGCAGTTCTATTCTGGTAGTAGCACTTGCTGGCTGTAACCCTATCCTTGCACTCTCTATTAACCTCTGTGTGCTACCTTATTGTTATTTTAATAACAGAGCAGAGCAATGAGTTGTGTATGGCTGTGGCATTCAAAGGGTTGATTTTTGTACATACTGTGCTTGTTGTTTTTTGACTTTCACAGACACACATACCTGATCCTCCAGTCCGTGGTTAGTGTGCAAATGTGCACCTCACAACGCGGGCTCAAAGACGCAGACACACATACCCAATCCTCTAGTCTGTGGCTAGTGTGCAAATGTGCACCTCACCATGTGGGCAACTGTTGATGTTAATGGCAGCAGAATACACACACAGGACAACGCTGTATTGATTAACCCTTTGTGTGCCAGAGGTGTTCACAACACGTAGCCCTCCGGCACTCAAAGGGTTAACAGGTGTGGAAGATGTTGTTGTTAAAGTGGTGGAGGAGGGCTATGGAAAACATGACTGTGCTTGCAGCAAGTCAGAGTGAAGTAATGTGGATCCGCTGCATGGCACCAAGTAAGAGTGAAGCAATGTGGATCCCTTGCGTGCAATAGAGGTGTAATGGGTGGTACTGGGAATACTACAGATATAGAATTGTGCTAGGACTTACCTTATACACCCTGTGATGGGCATGAGAGGTATGGGTGAGCCGACTGTCTAAGTGTGTGTGTGCGTGTATGTATGTGTGTGTATGTGTGTGTGTGTGTGTGTGTTTATGTGTCTGTCAGCTGGGCATGTTTTGTTTACTGAGGCATATTTCATTTTGTTAGTAACCGTCAGTTGTAGCAAACTGTATAGTGAATGGCTAAAGTCATAATGAGGCACAATACTGAGGCGTTTTATTTTTTTGTCAGCAGGATATTATAATTAGAACTTGTTGTTTCTCCTTTAAATACAGCATTTTGTATTTATATGTATGGGGGTTGATTTATTTGTATCAAAAGCACCGGTGGAGGTTGCTCTGCTCTAAATAGCTTTTGGTATGGGTATTGATATAGATAATTCAACATTCATAATGCAGGCTGTGTGCTATTCCATTGCAATGCTTGGAATTAGTCTAATATATGTCGGATTGTAAAGAATTTGAAGTATGTAACATATTTTTCCAGATACCATAGGAAGGGAATGGTATAGTTAGCAGGAGACCTATATTTAGTGAACATTTTATTTAGCAAAAAATTTAAAGCAATGCAACTGTTTGTCATATGTGTATATTCAAGAGACTCAAAAAATAATTGAACAAGTATTCACATAACTATTCATTTATATCACATAAATTAGTTTCTTCGATTTTAATTATCAAGAAAATAATTATGTGAACACCATTAAAAACCTTGCTTATGTGCATAATTAGCTATATTTTTGATAGTCTTTTGCTCTGATAGCTTGTATTATAACTATTGTTTTTCAAACATCTGACAGTGGGTGACTTGGTTTCCCCCACCACTACCACCAAAATGGTGTTTTATTCACAAGAAAAATGCTGATGTCTGCTTTGAAACTATGAATGATTATTTCTAATTATACTATATGAATATTTGGACGGGAAAGATGCCAGGAGTCATGACATCATGGACATAGGATGTTATTACAGTGATGAGATTGATCCATTGATCTATATATGTCTATTATTGTAAGTTTCCTTAAAATCGCAGTGCCTCTTAGGACAAGCGTAGACACATATTAAGAGGATAAAATAAATCAGATCTGTGTTTTTACTTTTGTCCTTACAAATCTTAGCCAGATAAAATATAGAAAAACTGATTCATTAACTTAATTTGTTGCTATGACATCGAGTTATTGCTCTCAATTTCTTCTACTCTGGTGATGTCATCATGTCAACTGCTCATAGTCTACAAGGTCGTCTTGACTCATGCTTTTCCTTCACATTTATTCCTGTAGTGTTAACTTTGATAAGCAATTGGGGAGAGAGAGGACCATCTGAACTTAAAGTTCCCAGACAAATTTAGATCAATATGAAAAAATATATTGTAGGGGTACCCAGGAATGTCAGGCATACACTTCATATTGTTGTATTTATTAAACAAAGACTTTGTGTCTGTATGTTTTGGTGTTTGGTGAATTTTTGAGACTGGATTCCTAATGAACTATTCTATGCCTCCTCAATCCTTTCACTTTGTTATCCTACCCAGTTTATCTGCCCTACCTACTCCTTGCATTCCTCTTTGGAGTAGTGAACCTGCACCACATGAGGTTGGGGGGATGTTGTGGGTGTGGAGAACTCGGTCTTATATTTTTATTGGTTTAATTGGAGATGATATTAATAAATCATATTATTATATATAATTTATATTGGGTCATTATTTGATAATGGAGGGTGAGTGCTGATAATAGTCCTACTGTGGTTTTTTTCTTTTTCGCTTTTGTTTATGCATAGCCTATAGAGCAGTGGTTCTCAAGGGATTTTTTCTAGTGGCTGCCAATGTGGCCACCATGATGTCCTGGTGGCCACACTGCAGCCACAGCCATGTTCTGGTGGCCACATTATGACATTACATGCACAAATGCTATGAGGATGTTAAGACATACAAAAATTGCATATAAATAGGTGCAACAACAATAAATTTACATCATATTACAATTTAAAATTCCAGAAAGAAATCACATAGTAATAAAGAGTACCACATAAACACTGACCAGCACCTAAAGCTACATTCTCACACTATTGCTTTAAATAAAACATGGCTAACAAACATATATGAATATGAAAACGTTTAACCCTTTTACTGCCAGAGGGGTATCCAATGCAATATGTTGGATACCTTTCTGGCACTCAAATAGTTAAAAACACCTATTTATTACAAAGAAATAGTTCCACTGTAAACCAGTGCACTACAAAATGCCTTTTTAACCTTCTGAAAGCCAGAGGGCTTACACCTGGGTGCACCCCTGGAAACCACATTTTCAACTGTTTGACCAGGTAGAAAACACCTAGTCAAATGAAATGACCCTTCTGATACATTTTCTCTCTCTGTCAGGACCTCTGACATTACTGACAATATGCCCCTGACACAGGTATTCCTGACAGATGCAGCTGGAAACCCAATGAGCAATCAGACAGTCATCCTCCAGATTTATACTGATAACAATGACAGTTTTCATTTCACTGGGATGGATGGGACTGTAGATTTCACCATTAACACCTCCACCTTTTGCCTTTAAAGTTATGTACCATTAAAGTACAACCAAACCATCAATTCTAATGGAATTTATATAATTCCCTCAAAGCTTCTCTAGTATAAAATTAACCCCTTGGATGTTAGAGGCCTCACAGTAGACTGGGTACCTTTGTGACAGCCAAGGAATGAAAACAACACAACCCTGCACTCTGCATTTTTAGAATCTAACATACATTTGAGATATCAAAATGCTACCATTCTTGTTCAATGTTTTAACTGCTTGAGGACCAGAGGGGTGCACAACTCATTGCCAAGCAATGAACTGCACTCCCTTCTGATCCTCAAGGGGTTAACACAAGTAATCAATTTTCGTTTTAACTGAACAGGCAATATAAATTACAAGACAAAAGCGTAGCAATCCTGTTGTAAGGACCACTACTATACCACATGGAACGCAAACACAATGCAATTGATTGAAATGTGATTTTTAACCCCTTGGATGCTTTCTAATGCATTAGGGACCTCGACTTCATCCAAGTGGTTATTTATTTATTGTTAAGCATTCTGCAATTATTTTACCCCAAAATTGCTTCACTTTTCTCCTTACACATACACTTATATATTTTCTGCTGTGCATTATCCAGCAATGTGACATGATTAATAAAAAACAGTATATGCTGGGTTCACTGTGTGTGTGTATCACTCATGTTCAACACTCACTCTCATTCATCCAAGGGCCATCTGAGGTTGAGGCTTAGGGGAGCGACTGTGACAGTGACTCACACTGCCCACCTCACACTGGCCCACTCACATGGCCCATCTCTTATTGCCCACTCGCACTGTCCCACTCGCATTGCACACCTCATACTGGCCCACTCATATTTCCCACCTCACACTGTTCCACTCATATTTCCCACTCACATTGCCCAACTCACACTGTCCCACTCATTGGACCACTCATATTGCCCACTCACATTGCCCACCTCACACTGTCCCACTTATTTTGTCCCACTCACATTGCCCACCTCACACTGTCTCACCTGACATTGCCCACCTCACACTGTCCCACTCACATTGCCCACCTAATATTGCCCACTCACACTGTCTCACTATATTACCCACTCACATTGCCCACTCACATTGTCCCACTCACACTGTCCCCTCAAACTGCCCCACTTATATTGTCCCTCTCACACTGCTCATCTCACACTGTCCCACTCTCATATTGTTTCACTCTCATATTGTCCCACTCACATTGCGCACCTCACATTGCGCACTCACAGTTCCACTCATATTGGCCACTCACAGTCCCACTCACATTGCCCACTTCACACTGTCCCACTCACATTGCCCCCTCACATTGCCCGCCTTTTATTTTCCACTTACACTGTCCCACTCATATTGTCCCACTATAATGCCCACCTCACACTGTCCCACTCATATTGTCCCACTCACAATGCCCACCTCACACTGTCCCACACACATTGCCCACCTCATATTGAGCACCTCATATTGTGCACCTCACATTGCCCACTCACGGTCCCACTCACATTGCCCACTTCACACTGTCCCACTCACATTGCTCCCTCTTATTGCCCCCTCACGTTGCCCGCCTTTTATTGCCCACTCACACTTCCCCACTCATATTGTCCCATTATATTGCCCACCTCACACTGTCCAACCTCACACTGTCCCACTCATATTGTCCCACTCACATTGCCCACCTCACACTGTCCCACTCACTGCCCACCTCATATTGCCCACTCACACTGTCCCACTCATACTGCCCACTCACATTGCCCGCCTCACACTGTCCACTCACACATTGCCCCCACTGCCCCACACAAACTCTCCATAAACGGACTGGTCACCCGACACTGATCACTACTTACCTTTTTTCTGAATCCAGTCCAATCTTCTGCCTGCTTGTCATCAGAGACACATATTCCTACTGAGCTGAGGCTGGGGCGGTCTGAAAAATCATTGGCTGGCTGAAGTGGGAAGCCTCAGCCAGTCAGACCCAGCATTTAAATAAAATCTCTGCAATCATGGTGGCCGCACGAAAACACGCTGGTGGCCGCATGTGACCATGGTGGCCGCATTTGAGAACCACTGTAAAGAATATGCGTGTTCTTAAGCTAATACCCATTGACTAATGTATTGGATACATTGGCCAAAATCGAACATATTTTTTCAATTTGGTTCTATCTAAAAGACAGCATAAAGCTGTACCAATGATAAAAAAAAACTGTTTACAGATGAAGAATGGCTCTAAGCTTGCTGTGATCATTAACAATTGCTCCAAATAGCAAAAATATGACAAATATAGCAGAACATAACTTGTTGAGAAGAGATGCTTATTCATTTAAGATCAAAGCTTCTACTTTTTCCTTTGATACAGGCCTGTAAGTTAGATTAGAAATGGTTATGTTTGTTGATTAATACATTTCTTGACTGTACTTGATGTGTTTATGTAAATTCAGGAAATCTAAACATTCTATAGAGTAATCGAGAACTGTGTCTTCTACTAAATGAGAATTCTAAATACACGTAGGACTAGACCTAATATAAAATGTTGCTTAAATGCTATTTACATTTTATGTTTTTTCTCTTGGTTCATCCATGAAAAGATACATGATCAATAAGAACTACTGAAATGCCATATAGAAAAAAGGAGTTCTGTAGGAATATTTCTGAATGATCTACACCCTTGTGCCATAAAATAAGAATTTTATGTTAAAAGACGTTGAGAAATTCTGGGGTAAACAAAGTACACCATAACTGAGAAATACATTTTCCCATTCATTTAAATGGAATGTTTAACCTTTTGAATATGAGAAAGGTCTCTATTGTATTGCAAACAATGCACTGGTGACCTGTCTTCATTCAGGTGGTTAAATGCCCAATTTAAATCAATAGGTAATTTGGACATTTTTATTTGTCCTCTATGGTGTACTTAGTTTGCTCCAGAATTCCTCCATTTTTTATTTAGCCCTAAGAGTTTTTATCTCTATATATTGAGTAAAGGATTTTAAGAACTCAGTCCCAAATATGCTTTTCTGCATTTACCTGCAGCTCTGCTGTCTCACCTGGGTTCTTTCCTGTGGTTTATTTGAACATGTGTGTGAAAGTATTTTACCAGGAAGAATACATTGAGATTGTCTCTCATTTTCAAGTATGTCCTGGACTCATTTTATCTACCTGTGAAGGGTGAAAGGCCGAGCTGACCTTGTCAGGACTAGAATCTGCAACCTTGCAGTTTGATCAGATTCTATAGTTGGTGTATTAACCACCTGAGCCATCTCACAGGCTTACTGCAGACATGCATTAGCGTGAGTGTGAAGTGATCATGCTAACTAGCACTTCAAATCTTTGTTTGTTATGTCATGTATGACACTTGTTTGACTGACCATCATCCATGTTTGCCTCTCTCTTGGCCTTGCCTTTTCCTGTGAATGACCTTAGCCTGTTTAAATGACCACCAGTATTGTCTGCTGCCTGCTGTCTGCTAACTGCTGCCTGTTAAATAACTTCTGGTACAGTCTGCCACCTGCTTACAACCTCACCTTATTAAACAGCCACCTTTACTGCCTGTTACCAGCCTTCAGCAAGAACCTTGTTTTGCTACTTGTGATCTCATTCTATGAGGTTATCCCCACCACCTCCAATCCCGAGCTCCAGCTCAACAGTCTGGTTTAAAGTGTTCTTTTCCCTCTGTGCCTGGCTCATTCAGAGTCCTGATTCCAGTCTGTAGTTCTACTGGCTTGTAAGTAGTGGTACTATCCTATCTGCTGTCTTGCAGTCAGTCAGTCTTGGTTCTACTCCAGTCTCCTGTCATCAATAAGTCACAAATAATAGTTTATCAGTTAGCAGGTTTAGGGCTCAGATGGCAGGATTTCAGGTCTCTATCCTTCTCAATCTTCTATGTTTGTCTCCTAGTCTGGACAGTCTGCATGACCAGCATCCTTTGCAGTTAGTGAGATTCAAAACCTACACTGCATGGGCCTTTAATGAAAGGGCTAGTTCTATATGATGTTTGCAGTTTCAACAGTTCTATTTGTCTGAAAGCAAACACACTGATGTAGCTGGTGCTGTAATGTGAGACCTAGCAGATCAACTGGAGAGCCAAACAGAGCTCTGAAAATTTACCAATGGTGATCTTCTGCTGCCCTTCAAATATTGCATCAGAACTGCACTCCTCTATATACTGCCATCTTTTTATTAAGTTTGCTCCCCTAGGAACAGATTTTAAAAAAATTGACACTTTTTCTTTAGGCTATCACTACGCCTCTTCTACTAAGGCCATTACTCACCTTTGCCTGTCTAGAACATATTTTTGCATCATGGAGCATCATGTCACAATAAAACACATACTGCCAAATAATGTGTGCATATTTTTTTATATCTCTGTGCAGGGGTTTGCATTTCATATATGTGCCACTGTGGATCATATGCTTCAATTAATTTCAATTTTAAATTTGTATATTATTTTAAGTCAATGGTCCTGTGCATGTTTATATACAAATAAGTGGGAATGTGTGTGTATCTATTTGCAAATCAACACAGTAGACTGAAGAGCACTCTACCATGAAAGGAATCACAGTCACTTATTCCAGGTCTCAGAGGCTAACAAATCACTTTGATACAGCTCCAACATCTGACATATACACATTGAACACTGGGTCTTAGGAAGAAATCTAAATATGAGCAATTCCAGAGCCAGTCAGCTGCACCATAGATTACAAATAAACATTCTCAAAATTCCAATGTGTTTAAATATGGCGTTTAACCTATTAATGTTAGAGAGGTATCCAGATTTCCCAATAGGCAGAGTAGGCAACTGCATAGGGCTCCAAGTTGTAAGTTGTGCCTTAGCTGTGCTGGCCACACCCACATTCTGAATTGCAAGAGCAATATTAACCCCTTAACGACCAGCGGTCGCGGGGTGTGTGGTCCTTTAAGGACCCGATAGAGAATTTTGGTGTGCCGCCCCACGTGACTGATCACGTGGGGCGGCACGCCGAACTGAGGGACTGAAAGAGATCACTCCGGTCTTGGAGCGATCAAATTCAGTCCCCGGTATTACTCACCGCGCTCCTGCAGGAGCACGGTGAGTAATAGTACGTGACGTACCAGGACCGTCACTGGTCCTTAAGTGCCGGACCAGCGTGACGGTCCGGGTACGTCACCGGACACTAAGGGGTTAATGTAATGTCCTTGCGCCAGTTTTACACCCCATATACAGGCTATTATTTAGTACTTTGGATGTTAGAGAGATATCCATTGCTCTTCCATGTGCTGGAAATCTCTCTAGCAAGCAAGAGGTTAAAGTATCTAAGTTCTTGCTTGTTATAGGCCAATTGTTGTTTTTTTTTTTTTGTAAAGAAAATAGTGGACAGGACTGGGGGGTGATGTGAGAAGTGGGTGTATGGCCAGGACCATGGGCGGAGCTATCGGCATCTAGCGTGCCTTCCTAAAGGTGCACTGGAGACCATTTTTATCATTCAAGGGTTTAAAAACACCATTTAATTCAATGACAAATGTTCATTCGTTCCGTATGTACAGTTGATTTGCTCCAAAATTGCACCTTTCTGCATCAGACTTACTGTGTTTATATTCCATATATAGGTGTGTCATTGTAACCGTGTACATGTGTGTGTTCTAGTGCAGTGGTTCTCAACCTGTGCTCTTATTGGCTATTATCAGGCCAGGATTTTAGAATTTCCTTTTAAGAGCACAGGTGAGTTAATTAATACGACTGATCCTCTGATCAACACACTCCTGTTCTAGCAGGGAAATTCCTATGTCCTGGCCTGTTAGTGGCCACTGAGGGCATGGGTTGAGACCCTCTGTTCTAGTGGATGTTTGTGTATCTGCTTGTGATAGTGAGGCTTAGTTACGAAAAGAACTTGGACAATTCTGGGTCAAACCAGATGCTTTGCAGACTTCTTTCAAATGTTTGGTGATTAAATTATGTAAGGAAATGCACACAGTGACAGATGGTTTGTATCCTCAGAAAGATTTGAATAAACTGAGTAAATGGCTGGATAAGTGGCAGGTGAGGTTTAAAGGGACACTGCCATCTAAAATTGACTTTGGTCATTTTTAATGCACTTTCAAAATCCTCTATATGTTGTATTAGGAATTTTGTATTTAGAAAACCCAGTTTTCAGTTAATTAGATGTATAGATGCTAATTAATGCATGCAATGCAGGCACCTCCTGTCTTAGCCCTACATTACCTCCCCCCTACTCACTGATACTGCTGAGCAGTGCATTGCTCACCTCCCCTAGTATAAAAGGGTTAAGTGTCAGGGAGTGAGGGAGACAATAAAAGGCTAAGACAAGAAGTATTTGTATGACATGCCTTAACCCTTTGAGTGTCAGAGAGGTATCTAGTGCATTGCAGCGCAATTAATGTTATACCTTTCCGGCACTCAAAGGGTTAATTAGCATAAACTCTAAATCTAAATAAATCAAACAGTTTTCTAAACAAAAAAAATGACTGATACAGGTGGTTTTGATTATTTTTTCAAGATCACCAAATATGTTTTAGGCAATAATGTCAATTTGATATAGATGAATGCAAGCTCACACATTTATGTTACAGAGATAAAAGTGAAAAAAGAACAGCATGTTCCATGTACAGTAAATAGGATATTACTGTCCACTATGGTGTATTTTGTTTGTTCTAAAACATCTTTAGTTCTTAGTACATCAACCTCCGTATGTTTGTGAATGTGTTTTTGTTCTGTTCCTGTGTATCCATGTATTTTATTGGGTCTGTACAATAGTCTTTATGTATAGAAGGTCTGCATCTGTTCATCTTTGGATTCAACTAAGAGCCTCTCTGGGTTTTTCTGTGTGTTTTGTGTGTTGGCAAAATCCTGTTTGTCTTGCAGAAAAAAGCATGTTGTGTGAGTATCCTCATAATAACAGCAATCTTGTTTAGGTCACAGTAAAAAGGATCAGTTTCTCTGTGCACAATTACTATATTGGATATTGTTTGATGATACCAGCAGTCCACCTAGGGTATTGAACAGAACCTCTGCTGATTCTGCAGCTTAAAGTGTTAGTAATGTCCACAAAAAAGTTTTTTGCATTTAGAAGAGCTTAAAAAGCTGAGCTAAATGCAAAAAAAAGGTCTCTCTCAAACCGCTATGGTTTAAGAGATACAGGCATTTAAAGTTTTATCTCTCCTACTGACAGCTGTAAAGCTGTCAGCAGGAGATCCATGTCAGCTGATACAGAGGTGCTTGAGAAGTGCTGCAATCTCGTTATTTACCACAAATACCTTCATTGGAATGGTCTAAAACGTGTGCCTGGTTTTCAAGCACTTGTTTTAGACCATTCCAATGAAGGGATTTGTGGTAAATAACGAGATTGCGGCACTTCTCAAGCTCCTCCGTGTCAGCCGGCACGGATCTCCTGCTGACAGCTTTACAGCTGTCAGTAGGAGAGATCAAACTTTAAACTCCGGTATCTCTTAAACCATAGTGGTTTGAGAGATACATATTTTTGAATTTAGCTCAGCTTTTAAAGCTATTCTAGATGCAAAAAAACTTTTTTGTGGACATTACTAACACTTTAATGGGGTGACTATGCTAAGTAATTCTGCAGCAAACCAACTGCATCATAGGGGACAAGTAAAATTCATCAAATTCCGATTGAGTTAAATGGAGCTTTTAAATCATGAACCATTTAATTTTCAGATAAATAGTGTAGCTCTTTTTGAGAAGACTCAGAGTTGTGGTCAAAACCAATCGGATTACAGCCTGATCTGTCCAGAAGACTAACTGTGAGACTTCAGAGAGATAAAAAAAGATTTATGCTTGCTGAAAATACCTGGCTAAACGTTAATTGGGGGGTAAGAATGCTTCCTAAGATGTGAGAGAAAGCTCTTCAGTTCTTGATTTCCTCTATACCATTCGCTAAATGGCCTGAAACCATTTTACCTTGAAAATGCGTGAGGTTCCATATTGTAATATTGAAAATGAAATGTATTTCTTACTCAAGATATTTCTATATATTCCCTTTGAGTAACATAGAGATGAAAGATGATTTGCAGCCATCCTGTTTTTGTTAAAATGTGCAATTTCATGTTCAGGGTTTAACTCTTTATGGTGGAATTAACACATTTATTTTAAAGAGTTTTCCAAAGCACCTACAGGGCTGTTAGCCATTTTTTTTAAAAGAAAAGTTTATATCTTACTTAGCTTTATTGATATGTCAGTTTATACAAAGTAGGCAGAACTGGCTGTCACAGCTATGTGCCAGATACTAACATCCTAGACTCCTCAGGCAATCTGATACATGGCTTTACAAGCCAGCACTGTCTAATTTGCAAAAACTGACATAAATCAAGTTACACATGTAATAAAATATTGGTTTAAATAAAAAATGACTAATATAACATATGGGTGATTTTGAAAGCCCTTGCAAATGAACCTAAGTTATTATAAGGTGTTACTTCTTGCTGAAGGAACAAGGGAGATGGGCAACGCACTGCTTTGCATTGTGTTTCCCTTTCCACTGGTCCTTAAAAGGTTAAACATTGTGGTTTGTATAATACGGCAACCCTATTTCACTGTAAGGGACAAATAAAATGTCCCACTGATTTAAATGGTGCTTTGACATCATTGAATGCTAAGAAATGAACAGGAGCTCTATTTTTCATTCAGGTAATCAGAAGCCCCAGTTATATCAATGGAAAATTTTATTCATTCCCAATGCTGTTGTAGGAAGGTCAAAGAATGATCCCAGTTCTTCTTGATACATTAACCTCCATGAATGTAACTGCATTAGTGATCTTAGCATAACGTTCTCTTAGAATCCCTGCCATAGATTATTTAGATTTTTCTTTTGTTCAGTGGTCATTAATGAATGTGTCATGACTAAAGTGGAAAGCTGTCTGATGTGCATATTATCTGGATAATATACACACTAATGTTCACATTATCCAGATTATATGCACATTTGCCATGTGTGCCTGGATAAAGTACATCTCCATAATGTACTGTACAATAGCCTGACCTTAAAACAGTACTTCTAATCCTATCTGTAAATTAACCATTAAAATGCTAGATGAAGAAAAGGAGTGTCTCAGCTGGTTAATTAACCAAATCTGAAGCCAAGAAACTATGAAGTGTTACCTACTCCCTGTGACCTTCAACAGGTTACTGTATCTCCCTGTGAGTCAGGTACCAAGAACTTATAAGCTCTACAGAACAGGGACTAGCACCTACTGGTGTTGTTTTATCAGAACAAAGATAAAGGGGTGCACAACATACTGTAAAGGTACTCACAGGATCACCTCTAACCTTAGTCCCTAATCCCAAGGGCGTAGAATTCCAAAAAAAAATCAGAGACAGTACATCACTAGTTGTTCACAACAGCATCCAGTCAGAAAATCATACTTTTACCCTGTGAATGTTTGCCTTGGCAGAAGAGACAACATTTTCAATCAGTCCTGGATGCAGACATGATAACTGCAGGCATGACCAAATGACCTCAAACTCTGCCCACACAGCACATGGTCATATTTAACCCTGTAAGTACCAGAGGTGTGGGTATGTCATTGTGAACAAAACATTGCACAATTTTCTGGTCCTTAACCCTCTGAGTGCTTCTCAATGCATTGAGTACCCCTATGTCATTCAAAGCATTAAAAGGCTGTCTGCTCCAGCTTAAATTAACTGCCTACAACTGTCATGTCTGCCTCCATGGATATAACATCCAGGACTGATTGAAAATGTTATCTCTCAAACAACAGCACAAGGGAAAAATTCATGAGGGCCATTACGATTTTCTTGACAACATTTTATAAGTGGAGAGTTTTTTAGAAGAAGGTGTTCATTCTCCTGTATCCATGTCAAAATATTAAACAAAACAATATCAATTCACCAACGTGGCACAATGGGAAGCTCATAACCTATCAAAATTACAACCACATACATATGATAATATATTTGAACATTAAGCCTTTGCCTGTAATTGCAGTGCAACAGCAGTGGGTCCAGCACAGGTCACCTGCACTAGTCTAGTAGGGAAGGGGTTAAATGGGTGCACAAGCATCCGGAAGGTCTCAGATTGCCAACGTCTATTCTAAAATGTGCTGTTCACCCTAACCTAGTCCTCCATAACAGATTTTATAGTCTGCAACTCTTAGATTTTCAACAATGCATTGCGCAACCTTCTAGCACACAAATGGTTACATTTCTTAAAGAGATAAAAAGACGGTTCCAATTAGTTGGAGCCCCAGAAGACATAGGACGAGCCAACCTGTGGATCACGTGGCATATTTTGTTTGATCTATTTGGTTTACCCCAGAATTGTTCTTCTTTCTTCTCAGAATACCAAAAGTTAAGAGCTAATTAGTGTAAGAAAACCATTTTAGCTATAAAATATAGAAAACCCATTGCCCAGCATTTAACCCTTTGAGTTGTACCAAAGCAATGTGTTATGTACCCCTTTGGCACTCAAGGGTTTACAAAATAAAAACTATTTATTAATCCCATGATTACTGGCTTAAAATATGTGTACAATATTGTAGTTTAGAGTAAATCAGCATTCAGTGGGTTAAATGTCTCACTTATATCATTTGGGATTTTAGGTGTACCTGGATTGTCTCAGAAGTACAGCACTTTTGTCTTTGTGCATATGACTCTCAACTGGCCCTAAACTCAATCCTTTGAGTGGCAGACGGATGGGTGTCCAACACCTTTCTATCAATAAAAAAGATGACACTTCAGATGTTCAATCTTCTGCTTCAGGGTGCCCCTCCGGTGGTGACCGCTGTTTAAATAGATAGGTGGCTATCAAGCACTCACCGGATATGTGTTTTCACCTCATAACACAGTGTCTAGCAAGGTGAGCAGATGGGCAGATGAAAGTGCTGCAGTTTGACAGTCACATCCACTCAAATGACCAAGTGTCCTTCTAAATCTTTTTTTTGTTTTTCTTTTTTTTTTTAACTAGGCCACTCTATGTTTCAGTATGACCCCCAGACCCCATATTAATTTAATTCCCTGACCCCATTATTTTTTTAACACTTTCTATTCTGATCTGATAGGATGCCCTTCACTGCCAAGCCTGAGAAGGCCTGTCTAGCTGTGAAAGGGAGCTTTGTACAGGTCATCCTGGTACAACATAATAGCAGAATGGCTGTTTTTTTTTAAGTTGTTTTGGTATTTATATTAAATTGTAAAGTTCAGTATATATATATATCCTTCCAGAAAGGAATTGCAGCAGTAGGAAAAGGGCTAGAAGAAAGTATTTTTTCTACTCTTTTGTCACGTTAATTTCAATTCTTATTATACGGAATCTCGGCCTTGATATGTAGACAGAATTTCAAATTTCAGTAAAAATACTGTCCGGAATGGAAAGACAGCTGTCGGAAAAGTCTAGAAAAAAGCTATTTCCTACTCTTTTCCAGACAAATTTCCATTCTGAAGAATACAAATCCTGGCCATTGATGTTATTTATCTGGCTGTGTGTTACCATGCATAGTAACTGTCAGGATTATGAAAACAGAGAAACCACCTGATCTCCTCCAATCCAAAATTTCAACTACATGATACACAGAAAGAAACTTTATTATACTCACTATAACTAGGAACACTTGGAGGATATCTGCGTTATATGGATTATTCTGATATTGTCCAAAACTCTGACTTTATCTACAGTCAATGAAAAAACAAAAAGGAAGATATTATAGCAAGTTTTCCAGACTTTTTTGACCATGGAAGGCTTGTACTTATAATATCCTGACAGAACACCAATAGGCACTCATTAAATATAATGCATGCTTGGATGGCATAGATTGGCCTCAAAGACATTTTTCAGTGCTGCAACTTGTAAGAATTTTTCTATAATTAAACAACTTTTTACTAGTTTGCATGAGACACTACAGGTGTTGTGAGGGGCATTAACAGCCAAATCAGAGACTTCTCCTCCAGAATTCTGACTCCTCATCTCTGCCCTTGTCACTAATATGATGATGTGTGAATTCAGCTGTCTAAAAGACCTCCCGGGATGTAGTCTTCCTCACCCTTGCCTCACCAGTAATCTTATTTTATTAATGACACACTGTTCTTTAAAAGTATGGCAAATATCAAAATATTTTAGAGCAGTGTTTCTCAACTCCTGTTCTCAGGACCCACTAACAGGCCAGGATTTGATGATTTCCTTGTTAGAGCACAGGTGAGTTAATCAATGTGAATGAGCCTCTGATCACCACACCTGTGCTCTAGCAGAGAAATCCCTAAGTCTTGGCCTGTTAGTGGGTCCTGAGGACAGGAGCTGAGAACCAGTGTTTTAGAGGAACACCTCAGGGTATTGTGCAAAACACCAGAACACATATTGAGAAATGCTGATCTATAGATCCTGTTTTGTAGTAAGGATTGCAGAGGCTCTCTGACTGTGCTGTAATATGATTGCCACCTGCATCTTCCACTCACTGGCTTTTTGCCCCACTGATACTAAAGCTCCACAATGCCATTTTTGTATTCAGCTGCTCTCCGTAATTGCATTCTGTCTAAACTCTTGAAGATTATGAGGCTGATGTATTAAGAGGATATGGGGTAATTTTGGAGAAAACCAACAGCACTATAGGAAATATGTATGAAAAACTCAGTTTATTTTATTTGCCCCACAATTATAAATCTATATGATAAACATTCGAATATGCATTCATCATGTACAGTGGTATGTATGTATGTATATCTTTATTTACTGTATATCGTGCCACACAGTGTACACAGCACATTACAACAGAAGTATGTTACAATAAATAAAAAGGGATAACATAGAAATTTGACAGCAGATAAGAACCATTTGACCCATCTAGTCTGCCCATTTTCCTACTGTTAAAACCTCAAACCTTTTTTGGTCCTTGGTCTTGTCTTATGTTAACGAGAGCCTTATGCCTATCCCATGCATGCTTAAATTCTGTCACTGTATTAACATCTGCTACTTCTGCTGGTAGGCTATTCCATTTATCTACTACCCTCTCAATGAAGCAAACCTTTCTTACATTACATCTAAACATGTGTCCCTCTAGTTTTAGACTATGGCCTTTTGTCCTAACATTTTACTCCTTTGAAATATACTTCCATCCTGCACTTTGTTGAATTCTTTCATTTATTTGAATGTTTCAATCATATCCCCTCTCTCTTCTCTCCTCCAAGCAATACATGTTCAGACCCTTTAGTCTATTCTGATATTTCTTTTCCTGTAAACCAGTCACCATTTTAGTAGCCCTTCTTTGAATTTTCTCTAGAGTATCACAATACTCTAGGTGAAGTCTAACTAGATATCTGTAGAGTGTCATCGCCATTTCCCTTTTTCTGCTACTAATGCTCCTAGCTATAAAACCCAGCACTCTGCTTAAGTTATTTGAAATAATTACTCCCAGATCCCTCTCCTCTGTTGTCTCTGACAGCGTACCCTTAATAGTATATTTTTCCTTTGGATTTTTATCTGCCAAGTGCATTATTTTACATTTATCAACGTTAAACTGCATCTGCCATACTCCATTCTTCTAATTTACATACATCATTTGTCATTTGGCTTATTCCCCCAGGAATGTCTACCCAATGGCAAATCTTGGTATCATCTGCAAAAAGGCATACCTTACCTTGAAGACCTTATGCAATAAAATAAGTGTCACAGTCAACGAACAACAGGAGACAGGTCCTTGCCCCAAGGAGCTTACAGTCTAAATGGGTAATAGGAGATGGACAGCAGGGTATGAGGGTGTCAAGTGCTGTGATTACAAGAGTTGAGTTTGCATTGAAGATTATATAAACCATAACCTGTTGACTTTGTAAAGTCTTCCATTAATAATTCATTGGCAGTGGAAATATATGATATGTATCAAGCTTGTTAAATGCATTTATCTAATTTTTATTTTTTGACATAAACATTATCACTTTTTTATATACAACTTAATGTTATCCACATAACAGATGGTTCTTGTTTTCAACTGCAGTGTTTTTTCTGCTGAAAATTAAAAAAAGAGTTTGCTTTGATGTAACAATATGTTTCTTCAATGTTATCACTTATGTTCTTTAAATAACTGTAACTAAGATATATTAAAAGGTATAAATAAAAAGTGCACATCAGCCATTTCATAGCATGCTTAAGCAAAATCCCTATGTGTCCTCAAAGAATTGCTTACTACTCAGTATGACTGTGGCTTTTTAGAGCATGACAATGTGCTTTCATTTTTAACAAAATAATCGGTGGTGCTGTGTTGGATCAAACTTTACATATTCAAAATATGTCAGTAGTCTCTCTTTGTATGAGCCCATTGCATGTGTTATTACTAACATACTAATGACTATTGGAAGTTAACAGAATGTATAATTCAAAATAAATTGAAACTGACAAAAATGCTGTGATCTGTTTAAGTCTCTTATGGAATGTTTCATATTTATCTTTATGTGAGTTAATCTGTAATAATTTCTAAAGAAATTGTAAAGTGATTTGTCATTTAAGTAAACGATTCTCCAACATATTTGTTAGAGTTTGAGTTTTCAGGAAAGGCATAAGATTTGCAACAGGTGGACTCAGTTATGTTTGTCTACATTCACATAATACAATGGTAGTTCTTACTTGGAACTCCAGCTGTAGCTGCTGTAACTTCCAACATTCCAAAATTTAGGTCAATGTTCTTGTATCAGTTATGCCCAGTGCAACATTTCCACTCAAGGAAAGGTGTTTCTATATCTTATTAACCCTTTGAGTGCCATACACTGGATATCTCCCTGTTTCTCAAAGGGTTAAGGGTACTAAGTAACTGTTACACTTATATATTTATAATATATCTTTTCAATTATCCCTGAGGCAACTGTTATGTATGGGAAACTACACATCCTGTAAAAGGCCAGGTAAGTGAACATAAAAATATTTTAGTTGGGACTTGAAATCACCGGCACCCGTGTATTTTATAGAGGCTGGATATAAGCCTTTGCAATTGTATTTCCTGGTAGTTGATGATGTGACTAAGCTGAGGAGGATTAGTGATTGCTTCATCCTTCTTACAATGACTTTGGACTATCCATTTAGATTTTAGGATGGTTTGACATGGATTTATGTGTGAACACTTTAGAGATTAACATATTTATGTATGATATCTTTTCTCTTTCTGTGCTCTGTACAGGTTATGGCTACAATGGAGGCAAAACCATGCCTATGTATGAATATGGATTGGTGGCTGATCTCTGACACAAGTAGCAAGCATGTTTGGTGTAATGCTTGAACGTGTATAAGTAAATATTGCATATGTTTGTTCTTCAATGCTGCAGTATTGGCTTGAATAGAAGGTCACCCTGAAACACTGCTGTATATACTCTCTGGCCTGATAGGCATGATGATGCTCTAATACATACATTATTTTCAATCTACTGCAGAATGCTGTTTTATTATCCAAATTAATTAGTGACAGAGGACGAGGTAACAAGTTCACAGACACACACCAATATCCATCTACCCAGAGTGTGCTACAATTTATATATTAGGCTCTTTTTATCTAAATGGATATTCTCTGTACAGCTAATTGAATAGGTTTGTGGCAATGCTAAAAGAGAACTATAGGACCCATATTTCAGAAACTGGATTTTGAAGTTTGATGAAGCTAGATATATCAAATGATGCACGGGTGATTCAATAATTCAGGTAAGGAAACATAAGGGAAACAGTGATGAAACATAACTGTTATTTTTAGAAAAGCTACTGAGAGCATCAATAAAGCACATGAACCAGGATAAAGTCTTTACAGAAAGGAATAAAGAAGAAAAATGAACTATCTTCAAATGCTATTGGATTTGTATTCTCATCAGTATATACCATTAGGGAAAGAAAGAAACAGACATACATTCAGACCATTGTAGCTTAAAATAAAATGTTACATTAAGAAGCATATAGCAGATAAAACCATTAGTAGGATAAGTAAAATTTAAAGGAGCAGCATATTTTTAAATGAAAAATATGTTTTAGGGTTATTCCCACTGAGTATTCAAAATGTATTACAGATCATACTTTTAAAATTAAACTGCAACTTTTTATTGAAGTCACAAGGAGGTCCTGTTTCTTTCACCTGCTATGGAAACCCATAATAACTGATGCAAGCTTTCTTATGGAGTGCATTTTTATAAAGAAAAAAATTGCCTTTTTGGTTCTAGTTAGTGCTGGTATCCTATCAAAATGTCTCCCTCAATTTGGCGACCAACCCTGGGGTGCATTAAATATGTCACAAGGTTGAAATGGTTAATGGATGGAACGGCACTGCTATACATAGCAGTGCCATTCCTTCCACTAACCCCTTCAGTGCCGCATCACAGGACCTGCAATCACTGCAATGGGGCATCACAGTCATGCTTGCTACTCTGCAAACTTCATGTTAAGCCAGAGGCGTCACTAGAAGGCACTGGCCCTGGTGCAAGAAATTGCCATGGGCCCTCCTGACCACATTGCCCCCCATTGCCCCCAATCGCCACAATTGCCTCCACATTGACCCCAATTGCCACAATTGCCTTCACATTGCCCCCAATTGCCTCTACATTGTCCCCAATTGCCTTCAAATTGCCCACAATTGTCTCCACATTGCCCCCAGTTTTGCTACACATTGCCACCAATTGCCACAATTGCCTCCACATTCCTCCACATTTTCCCAAATTGCTCCAGTTGCCTCCACATTGCCTCCACATTGCCCCCAATTGCCACATTACCTTCACTGACACTCCTCCGTGCCCATCTCCTACCTCCCAGGTGGTCCAGCGGCATGGCAGGTGAGATCTGTGCCTCCTTCTGCACAGACCTCTTTAGTTGCAGCTCCCGCGCAGTCCTTTCTTCAGTAATGAAGAGCTCTGGGAGATGATGTAATCTCCCAGCACTCTGCATTACTACTAGAGTGCTGAAGAAGGATTCTCATTTGCTAGAAGTCTGTATGGAAGAAAGCACAGACCTCAGCTGCTTGCTGGAGTGGTGGGCCCAGTCACAGGTGCGACCCCTATTGTTACACCACTGTGTTTAGCTCATTTGGCTTTTCCCCACTTTGTTAGGCATGTCACCCATGTCATGTGGGCAAAATGAATATATGTGAGATTCTTATGTCGCCATTTTCACCCTGGTGACATACTTAATGCGCCACAGGTTTGGTTGATAATGAACCGTTGGTGCTGTGGGTAACAGTTTAATTTAAAAACAATGTCTGAAGTATAGTACGTTTTGAATGTGTATGTGTGTGTCTGTTTGTAGGAGAGAAAGAGTGAGTGTATAGGATTGAGAGAATATGGATAAACTAGAGCAGGTGATAGAGGAATGGCTTGTACCCCACTCCTTGGAGTCTGGTTTTGTGTCTTCTGATAATGGCTCCACCATAATAGCTTTGTAGCAAACAGAGGCACTATAATCCTCTGGGGTAACGAATTGTAGCACTCACCCGGCTGTGCTTATGTTCCTCCGGTGCCATCAAGAGAGATGGTCACTCTCCAATAACAATACAGGTAAGAAAAAGAAAAGACGCACGCGTAGAAGGAACTTTCTTCAGTTTAAAACCCTCTTTATTTCAATACAAGCATAAACAGCAGACTATAAAGAACAAAAACAAAATGTCTCACGCGTTTCGTACTAAACATACTTAATCATAGACATGTTTTTGGTCCCACTGCAAGTGAGATGGTTTCAGCATACTTGTAGGATAGCTGCATTCTCTTCATAAACAATGACCCCATGGACTACCAGCAAACAAAACAATGTGTGTGGCCAGCCCTGACAAGAACAGCCATGGAAAACATTAGTTGCCCACCACAAAGGGTGGATCTGAGCTGGTTTTCAGTGTTGCTGGTTATATTGTAACTGGCCTCAGGACAAGGTTGTCAAGCAGCAGTGTTGGGAGGCTAACATTTCTAAAAAATTAAGCTGCATCTAATACCATCTGAGAAAATATTTTTTTGCAGGACTTAAGCTTGAAAACACATGCCCTGAGAAAAATGTTTTTGCATGACTTAGGCTTGCAAATGGCCAAACACAAGCCTTGAGAATGATAGATTTGTAGGCTTGGGCTTGCCAAGAACAAGCCCTGAGACAAGTAAATATGCCCTACTGGCCTAGTGCAAGCAGTGCCTGATCATGTGCTAAGCAATAGGAAATGTCACTGGAGATATTCTGCCATTTGCTGTTACTGTAATTGCTGTCTCTGAGCCATCTAACCAGCAGTAGGATTAGGCTGCTTCATGGGACTGGGATAATCAGCAGTAATATGAGACAGGTGATGGTACGAAAATTATTCCACTTGCAACTAGCTTGAGCGCTGCTAAGGCAGCAGCTGCACTACAACTAGCCCCCACCACTTCAGGTGCATCTGGGTAGAAGAAGTTGGCCAATTATGCTTCTATTCCTGCACCTCAACCAAAATAATGGGTGTGTCAGAATACTAATTTTACCCTTGAGAGCAGGAAGGAACTGTGCCTTTCATTAGCAACTTCAATGTGCACGGTATGTATAAGGAAACATTGTAAAATAGGGGAAGGACTTGGAACAATTGACACGTCTGCTTTCAAATGAATCAACTGGCACAACTGCAACCAAACACCTTGACGCTCATGTTGGCAATGTAAAACCATCCACCAAGAAATCAAGTACTGCTGCCACTATGGCTTTTGTCCTCGCCTCTAAAGACATATGATAACAAGAAGACTTAGTAAAAATAAAGAATACTCCATGCCACCAGCTTAGTGTGTTCAGCTGGATGGAGTGTTGACAGATGCTCACTGATACCCTGCATTTGATTGCTCTCCACCACATAGCCATGCAATGGGTGGGCATGAACTGCCAGATCCCCACATCCACAGAATCGCTATAAGCTGGTGGGGGACACCAGCAGAGGAGGTAGAGGACCCATAGGGTGCTATGGCAGGGACACTGGGTAAATATTCCATGTCCGGACCCTAGCAAAAGAAGCTAATGTAACTGACCTGTGCTGTAAACACTGACAGCCAGTTCTGCCTTTTATAATATTTCTACCCATATCCCAAGGGACCACAATGGGGGACTGGATATCATTGGGTCTAAAGAATGTGGGTTCCCAGTCCCTTTAGAGTTGGTGATGACTTCCTCCTTCTTCTCTCCCCTGCATCACTATGTGCCTCTGGGTCCTGACAGCTCCGCATTTTTGTTTTAATTCTGATGCAAATAATGTCAGCTGGCACTATGAACCTGTAATAAGTTTATTATTCTTTAATTTGCTTTTAATTTTGATTTTTGGCCTCTTTCTCTCTCTCATACTCCTTTTATCACTCTATCTTTAACAATTAACTGATTATTCTATAGCTTGCTACATTGTGGGAAATTCTGTTCATGTTGACAGGAAGTTTCACCCCACTGAAAGAAATAGTCAAAAAAACTGTAATCATTTTTGTGAAATATTTTTTGGAATAAGTGAAACAGTGGAAAACCTAATGGTTTCACTGTGGGTGAATATTATGTGGAAAAAGTAGACTGCCACATGGTTTTTATGAGCTTTCCAGTGACAACAAACCAGGACTTTTTGCCCATCCCTAGTTGGGATCACTGTTTCCCAAGTGTTCACCTACTTTAATACTGGACACCATGTCTATGAAATTTGGTATCACTAGATCAAAAATATTATTACTAGTTGAAAAGCCCGTGTACACGGGCCACAATGCCACCCAGCAACCTCAGCTGGTGGCTAGATCCTCTCTTCTCACTGGCAGCGCTGCAGTCATGCGCAGTACTGACTGCCTGAATGCACCGTGGCTGATACAGAATGGGGAGCTCCTGATTCAGACCGTAGTCCTCTCTGCACACCTTCCTGAGACTGCGTCCTCCCTACAGAAGCATTCTCATACAATAAGTCTTCCTGCAGCTCAGTATCTCAGAGCCCATTTTATGGTAAGGGTTCCTCAAGCTTTCATTCCCATTGTTCCAATAACCCCACTTCTGCCAGCTATGAAAAATAGATCCTTTACCCTTCAGAGTAATCAGGAACTTCTTAAAAACTCAGTAAGAGGCACAGGAAGATTACAAAGAGCTGACAGGCATCATCAATCTCTTCCTGCAGCATGTTGATGATAAAGCACAAAACTAACTATATGATGTTCAGGGAAACCTATTGCTACACCTCCTACCTGAGCACCTGATATCCCAGCACTGGGATTGGTCTATTCCTTACCTGAATGCCCAGTTATCAAGCTTGTTTGGTGTTTCTGAAGATTCCTGTATTTGTTGCTGACTCAAGCCTGCCTTCTGACTACCCTTCTAGATTATCCTTGTGTATTATGCCTTGATTTATTTTGATTTCTGGCTTATGACCCTGGCGTGTTGACCAATCTTTTTTCTCATCCCTCAGGTACTTCATTTTTGTCTCCAGTTACTGACCTCTGGCTTGTCTGACCTCCTATCTCTCCAGCCCCTGGCTGGTTTGCCGCTCCACAGACCAGCTATGCTTCTCCGTGTGCTACCCTTCTCTCTACTCCTGCCTTCCCTCTGACTCCTACTACTGTTGCGGGCTTTATTGCTGCCTCCAACAGGCTCTGAGGTTGAGAGCATCTGCTTCTCTTTGCAGTGCTCTCGCTGCCCATGTCATCTGCGGGTCTGTTGACAGCATCAGATCTGGATGATAGTTCCCCTTAGCCTAGCTCTTCATTACTGTAGTAGGTCCATGTAGCCTACAGCCAGTTCGGCTGCTTTCTCCTTCGAGGATCACGCTATTCCTTCTGGCTCCCTCTCTTGGTGTCTACCAGGAGACCTTCGGTGGTTCAAGCGCCATTCGTTTTATTTTAAGTTTGGTCCGCAGTTACAGCCTGTTCAGGCTGCTACAGGTTGCTGCGCTTCCCTCCTCATTTTTGAGCTTGACTGTAGATAGAGGTTCTAGCCCCCAGCCTCAGTATGGCTCAGGCAAAGGCCTAAGAGGTAACTAAGGGGGGGGGGGTTCCTTGCTCTGTTTTGCTGCCACCACCACCACCAGCGGAGGCAGCAGAGTGCAGTTATAACAGGAATATTTTTGGGGAGCATCTATGATCTGCAATTATGACTTGAATATTTTTTGAGGCATCTATTTCTTGAACTTTATTTTTGCACTTGCACTTGTAGGGTTGATATTCTTTTCACTCATGTTTTTAGTTACTTGGATGTACTCAGTAGTTTTTAAAGCATATTAAGGAATCAAATTGCTATATGGTATTTTTACGCAAAAATAGAGGGTACCTTAACTTGTATTAGAAGCCATCATCACATGTAATAGAATGACAAATAAAAACACTTTTTCACTGTGTCCAATGGGCACAAATTTTGCACGCGTTGCGCCTTTTTTACGTGTCTTCAGTTTGTCACAGCACAGGGAATAGAATAGCAAATTGTGACCCAAAAGTACTATTGCCACTTTTTGTTTTTACCAGTGGTAAAAGTATCAAGACCCTTATATGATTTCCATTCTAAACAATGTGATTAGTACTTGTATTTAAGAGAGGGTTCATATTTATCTATATAACATGTCTGAGGAAGAGACCTAAGAAGTCTTGAAAATTTATATCCTAAATCCGCTTAGTTAGCCAATAAAGGACTCTACTTGCCCCCTGTATTTCTACGGCCAACACAGTACCAACTTTCATCCATTATAGCAATGGCAGTAAAAGCATGGACTTCCTGTCTCGTGTTTCCGCAAAAAAAATCAACTAAAACCATGTGGGTGTCTGCTTTTTCACGGGAAAATCCACTTTAAATAAATCAATTAAAATCTTCACCATTTTCATCCATTGTCAAAAATGTTTAGGTATTATATCAATGACTAGACAGTTTTCTCCCCTTTAATTACGTGTTTCGTCTTTTTTCCTATAAAAATGTTACATTTTCCAAGAAGTGAAACACAATACAAGCAGCTACAGGGAGAGAGGGCGAGGTGCTATGCTGTGCTGTGAGTTAATAGCAAAATTGGTGGGACTAGCATCAGGAGAGTTGTAGGGGAAGCAATTGAGAGCATCCAGACTAGAGGTCAAGCAAGCCCAAAACATTCCCCTGAACTTGGAAGTCCCCTTTTTCCAGTACCCACAGCAGTGTCCAGATGAAACATGATCCTGAAGAAGCCAGAACTGGTGGCTAGCAACAATAATGCCAGCACCATCAGGGACACAGATCAGCTGCCTGTGCCTGCTGCTAGTGGTGCCAGTCTCCTTCTTTGGGTCAACAAGAGATGGCATTAGGGAACCCTCTTTCACATTTCTTCATCACCTCTTCCAACGTCTGTAATAGAGCAGCAGTAGCAAGTAGGGACTGGTGATGGTGATGATAATGGTGGAGAAGCTGGCGTGGAATAGACATTAATGGCATTTTTAGCCCAAACCGAGAAGGAATGTGAGACAAGGATGGGGATGGGCATCTCCACCTCTACCACCAGCAGTGAGCTTTTGGAATTTGCAGAGTTTGCTTCTGTAATTCCTGCTGCTGCTAAGTTGCAAGAGCAGCAGGATGCTGAGGAGAAGGCTAGTGTGCCACAGACCACTGTGGACACAGTGGGAAGGGGGTCCCGTGATGCGGGACTAGGACAGGTTCCACTTGTCAGCAGCAATATTCCTGGTCCTAGTTGCAGTGCTGATTTTGAGGCAGTAGCAGCAACAGCAGCAGCAACATCATTCTCTGCCCCAGTTAGTGAAGGGGAAAGTGGAAGACAGGAAGAAAGAGTTCCTTCTTCTGCATCTTTCCCCTCCCCCTGAGGTCCTGGGTTGAGACTATTTTTCTCATGGGGCAGGCACAGTGCAGTCATCAGTGATGGTACTGTGCACAAGTTGTGACAAGTCAGTGAAAAGGGGAAAGGAGGGAACACACCTTGGCACAACATCCTGATAACACACATGAAACAGAGACATTATAACATTTATGTGAAACATGTAAAAGCTAAACACCAACCAAACAAATTGAGTACTAGTGTTGTTGTACCCCTTGACTCTCCCCTAAGGCAACAACAGGTGAGGCAGAAATCAAAGAGGAGGAAGAATAGAAAAACCCATCCAGAGTCTGAAAGTTCAATGGTGAGCAAAACACCTTCTTCCTCGAGACCAGGGCTGTCCAAGTTCAGTTCTCAAGGGCCACCAACAGGCTAGGATTTAAGGATTTCCCTGATTAAACACAGGGGAGTTAAAGGGATAGTAATGTTTCAAAATAAAAGCAGCTCCAATTACTCTTCATAGTATTTGGGAAATGGAGTGTTATTTCAATACTGTCAGAGTTGTAGTTCAAGAGTAATTGAATGATAAAGTATCCCCCTCCCGCCCCTTTTACCTAATGTAAGCCACCTCCACTCAGATGTGGAATCTGGTCTTGAGACCAGACAGCTCACAGCAAGGGACAATCTTCTTACTGTGAGCATAAAGAAAACCCTGCCCCCCTTGACAGGTTTTTCCTTTATGCTAATTGAAGATTGTCTCTCTCTGCGATCCATCTGTACAGTCTTGCTGCTCTGAGGTGAGCAGTGTTACATCAGTAAAAGGGGAGGGAGAGGGATACTTTCTATCATTCAATTAACCTTGAACTACAAGCACTGAAATAACTGACAGTACTGGAATAACACTCTCCATGGTCCATATACTATGAAGATTAATTGGAGTTGCTTTAATTTTGAAACATTACTATCCCTTTAATCAGCGGGGCATTCATTTTAACTGACTCACCTGTACTTAATCAGGGAAATCCTTACATCCTGGCCTGTTAGTGGCCCTTGAGGGCTGAACTTGTACATCCCTGCTCTAGAATAACTACATCTTCTGGTAATCTACATCTTTCATCTGTAACTCCCCCACCTGTTTATAGTCACTGAGTAGATGTCAAGATTTTGCAGTTTGTGTCCAACCACTGCACACTGTGTGGTGCACTGACCACACGTGCCAGTGTGGTGGAGGATAATTGTAAGCAGGGCATTAAGTGGCATCTGAGGAGACTACATCCTGTGGAATATGCTAGGCTGGTGGAATAATTACTATTAAACTATCTGCAAATTGTCTTGTGTCCTTAGCAGGGAGTGGAAGTTTATTAAAATCACAAACAGCAAACACATCAATATGCATTTCACCCTGAGGGCTGTATTCTGTTGCAGGAAATACAATAATCAATGGATTCTATTGCAGGAGATACATTATCAATGCTTTTACTTCCTAGTTTCTCCATAGAGGACAATCAGAATTTGTGCTATAAAACCATAGCTAATTGTTTCCTGCAATAGAATCTAGGACTATTAACCATTTATGATATTTTATTTATATTTCAGATGACCATATACTGATGAATATCTTCATGGAACCCCAACAACTGCATAAGACTTTTTCTAGATCTACTTCTATCATTCTTTTCATTAATGGGAAATGTGATTCTCAGTCCATTATTTCTATTAAGAAGTGGTTTTAGTGATACCCTGGTATCAGAAGAAAGGCTAATATCTATTATTTTGATGTTTCTTGAAAGAGTTTGCTGCAGTGCTAAAGGAACACAATAGAATGCAATCTCAAAGCAAATAGGTGCTATGAGAAAAGCCAGCATTCGGGGGTAAGGATGGGTGAAAATGTTCACCTCAAACTGAAATCGGCGAATAATGGCACTTTCCTCTTGGTGAATAATTTCCCGCAAAAAGTGCTGTTTTTCTGCTTTTTCCTGCCTTTTCTGCCCATTGAAATCAATGGGAAGAAAAATATTTCTCCACCACACAAAACTTTTCTACAGCCATATAAAAGGCTGTCAGGCTCTCACAGCAGCCATTCTGTGTTTGTGAGAGGAGAGAGAAGTATGTTTTTGAGCTAGAGGAGATAGGCAAATAAAGGGGAATTGAAGCTTAGTTGAGGGAGCCATTTAGGTAGGACATCCGTTCTCTGTATTAGGGGAGTCTGGGGGCAGTCTAGGGGATAAGAAGGGAGGAAGAAGGTTGACCCCCAAATACTCCAAACTTCCATGTGACTGACTGGCAACTACGGACCTATTTGCTTGATGATCTTGCTGATATTGTCTCTGTGCTGGGTGGGGAAGTCTGGGGAAAGAAGTCATTGATTTTGTTTTAGTTATAATTTTTTTCCACAGACTGTGATAAGACAACAAATAAATAAATAAATAAAAAAGAATAAATAACTAAATATCTTAGGTGGCAGTGACAGACAGCTGACTGGGCTTAGGCAAGGCATCATACAGCTCCATCAGTTGTGTTGTGTACCGTACAGTAAATAAAAACAGTGTAGTTGCGTAATGTCCAGCAAACGCACAAGGGGAAGGGGGAGGGGTGGAGCAGTGCAGGGATGTGAGAGTAAAGTAGTAGTTCAAAAACTGACTGCAGCAATGGTTACTGCAGAGTGTGCAATCAATGATGAGGATCCCTCTACTCCAAGGGAGGATGCAGTTTGTCAAGGTCCCAGCAAAACTAGTTCCAGCACCACCAGTGCCAGTAGAAATATAGAACCATATAAGAAGATCACTGAAAATGACAACAAGAGGCATCCAAGTGTTGATAATGCTGGCAATAGCATCAGGGGAGGGCTGGCAATTTTTGGCCTGGAGGGCAGCTACAATCAAGTGGCCCGATTTTACTATTGTTCCAGCCCTCTGTCCCAGCCCACCCTCTTTTGTTAATTTTAAAATTGCCATTAACCCTTTGAGTGACAGAGGGGTATACGGCATACCCCTCTGTCACTCAAAGGGTTAGTGTTGTGAAGTAAGGCAATACCACAGAGCTTATAATTGAAATGCGGTCACACTGGTGCAACTACAGAGCTTACAATGTAAGTAACGCTGCACTAGTGATACTATAGAGCTTACAAGAGAAATGGGATATGCTACTAATGTAGCTCCACTTGGATTGTAGCTCCATTTCAATTGTAAGCTCTGTGGTATCACTACTGTAGCTACATTTGCAGCAAAAAGAGGGAGTGGCCCATCAGCCCAGACATATGACTGGCCCAGGGGGCAATTGCCCCCCTGCCCCCCAGGCCAGCCCTCCCCTGAATAGCATAATAGAGGAAGGTGTAGCAGCTGAACAGCCTGCTGCATCAGACAGTGAAACAACCAAGCACCAAAACACCTGTCCTCAAAGTAGTAGCGAATTTTGTTATAGTAAAAGTAAAAAGAAATTGTTTGAGACCTCCAAAAGCTTAGAGGAATATAAGGGTAGTAGTGGGCAAGAACTGTCAGGTGATGCTGATGCTGCTGAGGATGACCTAATTATTACTGATGATGATGCAGATCTAGAATATATCCCTCAAGCATCCTTCTCTTGTTCAGATACAGATAAAGTTGAGAGTGAGAATGATGACAGGGCTATAAGGTTAGCAGAAAGTCAAAGGCTGTATCTTCCACTACTTTTAAGTAGCACTGTGCCTGTCTATAAAGTGTTTGAGAAAGCTATTGGAAAGTCTGACCCTGGACAAGTATAAATGCCAAAAAGCACACAGTTGCCCTATCAGTCATCATCAGCATCATAGCCTCTTCAAAGTCCAAGTCACACTCAGCCACACATACCTGTTTTGAGTACCCAGCGACAGAAACACAGGTTAACATCCACAATGTTAGATATGATGAGTACCCCTGGTACTGCTGCTGTAAGTGCTGCACCTTTGACACCTAGCAGTAGTGGCAGTAGAATTGCATCAACATCCAGCTCCAGTAGTAGTAGTAGTAGCAGCAAAAACCACACATGACAGAAAAAGCCAGGACAAATATATTAACAGCAGCACAGATGAGGAGCTGGAGGAAGGATGTGAAGAAGGGTTTCCACCATCTACCCCACTTGGGACCACTGTTATGAGCGACAAGTAATGTGTGTCACTAATCTGAGAAGGAGGATAGAGATTTGATGCAAAAATGACAATAGTAAAAACTATATACATGCACAAATCACAACCATCCCAGCCAGTCCCCCACTACCTCCACTACAGTACCCATCTGCCACATTGTAGGATGTATTTTTTTTTAAATTTATTGACATCATCATGAATATGTGCCAGTTTAATTTACAAATGAAGTTTGTGTTGTGGGCAAAGGACAAATGCATTCTGCATGTTAACACATTTTTCAAGCCATATGTTGCTGTAGGACTCACAACTTTGACTTTCAGCCACTTATTTCTAAACTTCAGCCCTCAGAAAAAGTAATATTACAGTGGGAAATGTAGTACCTATAGGAAATATAGGTGAAAATGCATTAAAATAGCCGAAAAAATGTGTTAACATAGGCGGAAAATTTGTTAAAATAGACAAAAAGGAGGAAATTTTTGCATAGGCAGAAACGCATAATTTTTCGAGGGGAAATCGAAAAATTGGCACATTTTCGCGAAAAGTCATGCAATACATTTTTCCCACTTTTCACCCACCCCTATTAGGGAGCCAGAGTGTAAGTTCAGTATGATGATCTTCAGATTCCTGTTGTGGGATATCTTTTGTTCTGTTGTGCTATCACCTAAGACTACTGTAGATTTGACCTAACTGAGTAGGATGCTATTGTGTTAGTATATATACCTCACATGCATTGTTCAGCAGTTGCCTACGCCTTCTTTCTAAACCAGGTATTATTTGCCCTAGCAAAGCCATCCAGTTATTGAGTGTGAAGTCCTACAGTTCCAGCCGTGTCTTAACCAAATCTTGGCACTGACCTCACAGTTCCATCATATGTGGGCAAAGTTCCCCATTTCTCCACACATACAGAAACAAGAGTGAAAATTGTCATGGTTGATGTAATGCAACCTCACTGGGACAAGATATGTTTAGTGCAGCATCCTAAAAGTCTCCTCAGGTCAATGATCATGTAATGGGGTCTTTTAACTCCTCAAATATTATAACGATCTCCAAAGCATTGCACTGCAATGTGTATGAGACCTTTCTAGCATTCAAGAGTTTAAACCCCCATTTAAGTTAATGTGAAGTTTTATTTGTCCCCTACATGCTTTCCAACAATAGTTCATGTCCTTCTTAGTACATCAACCTTAATATATGTTTGTTCTGATGGTCTTCTAAAAACTATTTTATCTGTCTTCTTAACAGCTTTAATATTTTGATAGTAACATTAAATTTATTTTATGGCTTATAATTTATTTTAGGCTTAGTATTGATTTTAATTATATATAATTTAGAAGGCATGCTTTCATTTAATCTCTTGGATGCTACAGATGTCTCCAACACATTAAGGAGAATATATGGATGTGATTCTGCTCTTAAATAGGAGCAGGATCTGATTTGCATGTGCTGCTGCTTTCTGCCTATGTTAAGATGTTTACACCAGGAATATTCCTATTTACGTCACTTGCACCAGTGTGGGAGTGTATGGGTATTTAAGAGCTCTCTGTGCATTTGCACCTTATTTCTAACCAGGTACTGAAAAGGTCCAGAGGAAACCCATAACAAGTTCTTCCTTTTTCCTGCTCATGCTGTAGAGGAGGCAGTTGGATCTTACTGAAGTGTGTGTACACTAAAGCAATTATACATACTAGTGTTGAGCGAGCATGCTCGGCCGATGCTCGGATCGGCTCGAGCATCGCTCTGCTCGGCACATGGCGGTACTCGTACGAGTACCGCATGTGCTCGCCCGCCATGTTCGGGTCTCCTCCCCGCACGTTTTGCGGCTGCTGCGCAGCCAATAAACGTGCAGGGAGGCTCTGACATCGGTGTAATGCCAGCAGCCATGTTGGCTGCTGGCATTACACTGATTGGCTGGCCAGAACCCGTGGTCGGGTGCTGTATAGCACCTGACCATCGAGTTCGGCTCAGTCTGAGCCAGGGAGAGCTGAGGATAGGAAGGGAAAGGCAGTGTAGGGAGGAAAAAAACAAAAATTGTGAAAAAAAAGAACCAAAAGTCCTTTTTAGGACTACTGTGTGTGGGGGCAGCAGGTTATTTTGTGTGGGGGGAAAAAAACAAAAAAAAAAAAAAAAAAAATATTCTGTTTAGTGTGAAAAGTTGCAGATTAGAGCACATTCTGTTTAGTGTGCACAGTTGCAGATTAGAGCACATTCTGTTTAGTGTGCAAAGTTGCAGATTAGAGCACATTCTGTTTAGTGTGCAAAGTTGCAGATTAGAGCACATTCTGTTTAGTGTGCAAAGTTGCAGATTAGAGCACATTCTGTTAAGTCTTCAAACTAAAATATCAAAGTCACATATTCCATTCAGTGTGCGTCGCCGCAGTTTAGCAGCACATTCTGTGTACTGTGCAGAGTTGCAGAATAGGAAGAAATACTGTTAAGTCTTCAAACTAAAATATCAAAGTCACATATTCCATTCAGTGTGCTTCGCCGCAGTTTAGCAGCACATTCTGTGTACTGTGCAGAGTTGCAGAATAGGAAGAAATACTGTTAAGTCTTCAAACTAAAATATCAAAGTCACATATTCCATTCAGTGTGCTTCGCCGCAGTTTAGCAGCACATTCTGTGTACTGTGCAGAGTTGCAGAATAGGAAGAAATACTGTTAAGTCTTCAAACTAAAATATCAAAGTCACATATTCCATTCAGTGTGCTTTGCCGCAGTTTAGCAGCACATTCTGTGTAGTGTGCAGAGTTGCAGAATAGTAAGAAATACTGTTAAGTTTTCAAACTCAAATATTAAAGTCACATATTCCATTCAGTGTGTTTCACCGCCGTTTAGCAGCCTATTCTGTGTACTCTGCAGAGTTGCAGAATAGTAAGAAATAGTGTTAAGTTTTCAAACTCAAATATTAAAGTCACATATTCCATTCAGTGTGTATCACCGCCGTTTAGCAGCCTATTCTGTGTACTCTGCACAGTTGCAGAATAGTAAGAAATACTGTTAAGTTTTCAAACTCAAATATTAAAGTCACATATTCCATTCAGTGTGTTTCACCGCCGTTTAGCAGCCTATTCTGTGTACTCTGCAGAGTTGCAGAATAGTAAGAAATAGTGTTAAGTTTTCAAACTCAAATATTAAAGTCACATATTCCATTCAGTGTGTGTCACCGCCGTTTAGCAGCCTATTCTGTGTACTCTGCAGAGTTGCAGAATAGTAAGAAATAGTGTTAAGTTTTCAAACTCAAATATTAAAGTCACATATTCCATTCAGTGTGTGTCACCGCCGTTTAGCAGCCTATTCTGTGTACTCTGCAGAGTTGCAGAATAGTAAGAAATAGTGTTAAGTTTTCAAACTCAAATATTAAAGTCACATATTCCATTCAGTGTGTATCACCGCCGTTTAGCAGCCTATTCTGTGTACTCTGCACAGTTGCAGAATAGTAAGAAATAGTGTTAAGTTTTCAAACTCAAATATTAAAGTCACATATTCCATTCAGTGTGTTTCACCGCCGTTTAGCAGCCTATTCTGTGTACTCTGCACAGTTGCAGAATAGTAAGAAATAGTGTTAAGTTTTCAAACTCAAATATTAAAGTCACATATTCCATTCAGTGTGTATCACCGCCGTTTAGCAGCCTATTCTGTGTACTCTGCACAGTTGCAGAATAGTAAGAAATACTGTTAAGTTTTAAAACTCAAATATTAAAGTCACATATTCCATTCAGTGTGTGTCACCGCCGTTTAGCAGCCTATTCTGTGTACTCTGCACAGTTGCAGAATAGTAAGAAATAGTGTTAAGTTTTCAAACTCAAATATTAAAGTCACATATTCCATTCAGTGTGTATCACCGCCGTTTAGCAGCCTATTCTGTGTACTCTGCACAGTTGCAGAATAGTAAGAAATACTGTTAAGTTTTCAAACTCAAATATTAAAGTCACATATTCCATTCAGTGTGTGTCACCGCCGTTTAGCAGCCTATTCTGTGTACTCTGCAGAGTTGCAGAATAGTAAGAAATACTGTTAAGTTTTCAAACTCAAATATTAAAGTCACATATTCTGTGTAAGATGAAGAAGGCGGGTAAAAAGGGACGGGGAAGTGGACGTGATCCTGAAAGTTCAGGGCGCGGGTCAGGACGCGGAGAAACTGTGCCTGGTGCCAGAGCACAAGAAAGAAAGACATCCACCATACCTAGCTTCATGTGTAATTTTACAGGGCGTCGCAGGACATCACTCTCGAGGTCCGACCACTGCGAACAGGTGGTCGGTTGGATGACAGCTGATACTGCTTCCAGTCGGTTAAGCACCACCCTGTCTTCCACCAAGTCCACTCTCAGTAGCCAAGAGTCTGGTCAACATAATCCTCACTCTGATCATCCTTCCTCCCACCATACACGGTCTGGTCAAAGAAGTGATCCCACACTGGGATATAGTGAGGAGCTCGTCTCATCACCAATCCTTCATTTGACCCTCTCTCCAAGCACGCTTGCAGAGGAACATGACATCTTGTGCCCTGATTCACAACCTCTAGAGGCTACCCAATCACAAGAAGATGACAGATGTGAACGGCATTTAAGGTCAAAGGAAGTAGTGGATGATGATGATGATGATGAGACACAGTTGCCATTAAATCAACCACTATTTCCGTCTCAAGACCTTGTTGAGGAGAATGTTATACAGTTGTCAATGACTGAGTATGTGGTGGGATCAAGACTTGAGGAGGATGATCAGAGTGAGGAAGTGGAGGAGGACTTGGTGGACGATGAGGTGACTGACCCCACCTGGGAAGGTGTAGAGCCGAGCGATGACAGCAGTCCTGAGGGTGAGCCATCTGCAGCACCGCAACAGGCTGGAAGAGGCAGTGGTGTGGCTACAGAAAGAAGGCGGACCGCACCAAACCGGCCCGCAAATGTTCCACGGAGCACCCCCTTGCGTAAATCTACCTTGCCAAAGGGTAGGTGTTCCGCGGTATGGCGTTTTTTTAAGGAAAGTGCGGACGACAAAAGAATTGTAGTTTGCAACCTGTGCCACACCAGAATGAGCCGAGGCATGAACACTAGAAACCTCACCACCACCAGCATGATCCGACACATGGCATCCAAGCACCGTAGTAAGTGGGAGGAACGCCTGGATCGCCCATCTGTGTCTGCAGGCC
Source organism: Rhinophrynus dorsalis (assembly GCA_037306005.1). Lineage (NCBI taxonomy): Eukaryota > Metazoa > Chordata > Amphibia > Anura > Rhinophrynidae > Rhinophrynus > Rhinophrynus dorsalis. The sequence goes on from CM074723.1 coordinate 225,015,541, forward strand.
ACACCACTGCCTCCTCTTCCCCTGTTTTCGGTGCCGGCCAATCGCCTGTCGAAGGCGCAGGCCCGCATACCTCCCGCCCTGCACCTGTACCATCTGAAGCACCATCAGCGACCACATCCACTTCCCTGTCCCAGCACAGCGTCCAAATGTCGTTACCCCAGGCATTTGAGCGCAAGAGAAAGTACCCAGCCACCCACCCACAGACCATAGCACTAACCTCACACCTTTCAAAATTACTGGCCATCGAAATGCTGCCATTTAGGCTTGTGGACACTGAGTCCTTCCGCAGCCTGATGGCAGCAGCTGTCCCTCGGTACGCGGTCCCCAGCCGCCACTACTTTTCCCGGTGTGCCATCCCCGCATTACACCACCATGTGTCCCGTAACATCACCCGTGCCCTGACCAACGCAGTTACTGGGAAGGTCCACTTAACGACTGACACATGGACAAGTGCTTGTGGCCAGGGACGCTACATTTCCCTGACGGCACACTGGGTGAATGTCGTGGAGGCTGGGAGCGACTCGGACCCTGGGATGGCACGGGTGCTACCCACGCCGAGGATTGCGGGCCCTACCTCCATCAGGGTTTCCACCAGCACCTACGTTATTGGCTCCTCCTCCTCCGTTTCCACCTCCGAATTCTCTACACGCAGCGCCACTCCCCCATCAGCCAGTAGCTGGAAGCAGTGTAGCACTGCAGTGGGGAAGCGTCAACAGGCCGTGCTGAAGCTGATCTGCCTTGGGGACAAACAGCACACGGCCTCAGAGCTGTTGCAGGGGATTAGTCACCAGACCGAGCAGTGGCTCTCGCCACTCAACCTGCAACCAGGCATGGTTGTGTGTGATAATGGGCGTAACTTGGTGGCGGCTTTGGAGCTCGGCAAGCTCACACATGTACCATGCCTAGCGCATGTATTTAATTTAGTGGTGCAGCGATTTCTAAAAACCTACCCCAATGTGCATGATCTCTTGACCAAGGTGCGCCGCGTGTGTGCACATTTCCGTAAGTCATCTACAGCTTCGGCCGGCCTGTTGAAGCTGCAGCAGCACTTACAATTGCCAGCTCACCGGCTGCTGTGTGACGTGAGCACGCGCTGGAACTCCACCTTCCACATGTTGGCCCGGCTTTGTGAGCAGCAGAGGGCAGTAGTGGAGTACCAGCTGTTACACGGTCGTCGCCTCTCCGTTCAACTTCCTGTAATCAGAAGTGAGGAGTGGGAATGGATGTCAGACCTCTGCGAGGTTTTACGCAATTTTGAGGAATCGACACAGATGGTGAGCGGCGATAACGCTATTATCAGTGTAACCATCCCACTTCTGTGTCTACTGAAACGCTCGCTGCTCACAATTAAAACCGACGCTTTGCATGTGGAAGAGGTGGAAATGGGGGAGGAAGAGCTTACACAAGGTGATAGCCAGAGCACCCTCACTTCGTCTTCTCAGCGACAATTGGAGGAGGCGGAGGAGGAGGAGGAGGAGGAGGAAGACACGGTTGCCTCCGCTACAGAGGGTAGCCATGGAACTTTAGTTCCATCTCTTCAGCGTGGGTGGGCAGAAGAGGAGGAAGAGGATGAGGATATTGAGAGTCATCCTCCTGGTGAGGACAGCGAAATCTTGACTGTTGGTACTCTGGCACACATGGCTGACTTTATGTTAGGCTGCCTTTCCCGTAACCCACGCGTTATACGCATTTTAAACAACACGGATTACTGGGTGTTCACCCTTCTGGACCCCCGCTACAAAGAGAATTTCTCATCTCTCATTCCTCCGGTGGAGAGGACAAGCAAAATGGTGCAATACCAGAAGGTTCTTGTCGAAAAATTGCTCCAAAATTTTCCATCTGACAACGCTGGCGGCAGAGTACGTGCTACCTTGGCCAACAGAGAAGGGGAGAAAAGGGGAGCACACAGCAGTTCCGAGAAAGGCAGGGCAACACTCTCCAAGGCGTGGGACACCTTCATGACACCCCGCCAGCACCCTCACCCTGATGCGCAGCCTAGTGTCACAAGGAGGGAAAAGTTTTGGAAGATGGTGAAGGAGTACGTAGCAGACCGTGTCAGCGTCCTCAATGATCCCTCTGTGCCTTACAACTACTGGGTGTCCAAGCTGGACACGTGGTATGAACTGGCACTCTACGCCTTGGAGGTGCTGGCCTGCCCTGCCGCCAGCGTTCTGTCTGAGCGGGTATTTAGTGCTGCTGGTGGCATCATAACAGATAAGCGTATCCGCCTTTCCACCGACAATGCTGATAGGTTGACACTTATAAAAATGAACAAGGCCTGGATTTCCCCTGACTTCTCCACTCCACTGGAGGAAAGCCCCGGGGGAACATAAACTCACTTTATATATGTTATTTACAATGATGGGAATACTCTGTATTCCCATTCACCCCTTCCACCCAAAAAACGGGTATATGGTTGACTCTTAATCTTCTCATCCTCCTCCTCCTCTTCCATATGCCCTGTGCTATAATTTTTATATAGGGCCAGCTCACCAGCGGGCCCTGTGATATAATTTTTATATAGGGCCAGCTCACCAGCGGGCCCTGTTTGCCAATTTTTATATAGGTCAGCTCACCAGCGGGCCTTCTCATATAATGTTTTATTGGGTCAGCTCTCTAGCGGGCCCTCTCATATAATGTTTTATAGCGTCAGCTCACTAGCGGGCCTTCGCATATAATGTTTAGGATGGTCAGCTCTGCAGCAGACCCTCACCCATAATGTTTTAGATGGTCAGCTCAGCGCACGTTTCCCTCTTAATCATGGCCTCAGTTCTGAAAATCAAGGAAATTTTTGGGAGAATTTGCCTCTGCGCACGTTTCCCTCTTAATCATGGCCTCAGTTCTGAAAATCAAGGAAATTTTGGGGAGAATTTGCAGATGATATACAAGTAAATATACAGCAAATATTGTTTGGTAACAATTTTTCGCCTAAAGTCGTTTTTATTTTCCTTTTTGTGTGTTTTATGGTCAGTCTGTAAAAATGGCGTACTACGGGCGAAAGATCGTTCCCAGCAGCGATGTTGGAGTCCAAGATGCATCCAGACATCCTCCCTATGCTGTCCCTGAACCATTTCTGTGGTGTTTCCATCCTTTTCTTCCCTTTTCCTATGGACCAGGCACCCTCCCCTCATCAGAGCAGGGGGTGCCTGGTGTAATGCTCGAGTCCTCCCATTGACTTCAATGGGGCTCGGGTGCTCGGCCGAGCACTCGAGCCTCAGGGGGTGCTCGGTCAGAGCACCCGAACACCCGAGCATTGGGGTGCTCGCTCATCACTAATACATACCCATAAGCATAAGTGCAGGACATTTACCCAAAAAATAGACGCAGATATATACAGTAATGTGCAAAAGTTTTAGGCAGGTGTAAAAAAATGCTGTAAAATAAGAATGATTTCAAAAATAGCAATGTTAATAGTATATTTTTATCAGTTAATAAAATACATAGTGAGCAAACAGAAGGAAATGTAAATCAAATAAATATTTGGTGTGACCACCTTTTGCCTTCAAAATAGCATACAGTCTTCTAGGTACACTTGCACAGTTTTTTAAGGAACTTGGCAGGTAGGTCTCCAAACATCTTGGATAACTAACCACAGTTCTTCTATGGATCTAGGCAGCCCCAGCTGCTTCTTTCTCTTCATGTAATCCCAGACAGACTCAGTGATGGCTCTGTGGGGGCCATACCATCACTTCCAGAACTCCTTGTTCTTCTTTACACTGAAGATCGTTCTTAATGACTTTGTCTGTATGTTTGGGGTCATTGTCATGCTGCAGAATAAATGTGGTTCCAATCAGATGCCTCCCTGATGGTACTGCATGGTGGATAAATATCTGCCTGTACTTCTACCAGTTTTGAGCTGGTGGCACTGCTGGACATCTTCCAATTGTGAAGGGAAATAAGCATGATGTGTTTTCATCTACTACAATTAGTTTCCTTGGCCGACCACTGTGTCTTGGGTCCTCAACATTCCCCGTTTTATTGTGCTTCTTCAAGAGAGCTTGGACAGCACATCTGGAAACCCCTGTCTGCCTTGACATTTATGCCTGGGAGAGACCTTGCTGATGCAATATAACTAACTTGTGTCTTGTTGCTGTCCTCAGTCTTGTAATGGTGTATGTCTTCAGCAACCTCACCTTGTTAGCTGAGTTTGGCTGTTCCCCACCCAGCTGTACTTCTCCTACACAGCTGTTTTTGTTTCAGTTAATGATTGTGTTTCAACCTATATATTAAATTGATGATCATTAGCACCTGTTTGGTATAACTGTTTAATCAATCACATTACTAAATGTAATCAAAATCCCTGACTTTGTGCAAGTATAATTAGAAGAAGTGATGCTGTTTTCAAGGCAAATGGTGGTCACACCAAATATTGATTTAAGATTTTTCTTCTGTTCACTCACTATTCATTTTATTAATTTATAAATATACACTATTAACATTTCTATTTTTGAAAATATTCTTACTTTAAAGATAGTGGCACACTCTAAAAATGTAACATTATGAGGCATATTGATACACTTGCACTCTTGTACTCTACTTGTACTTTTCTATGTATATATTTTTCTATGTATATATTCTTTTTTTTATGCATTTTTTTTTCTCAGCGCTAGCCTACAGCCGGCAGCTCATTGGTTAATGTCCTGTGGGTATCCGTTGCCTGGCAACGAACTCGTGCTGTGGATGACATCACTGAACTAACGTGCACCCGTGAATGCTGATATTTGCATTCCACAGGACGAGTGGTGGGATTGGTGAGTCTCCACTGTGTTATGTGTTTAAATACTTGCTTTTTTATGTTGTGTCCCCTTTTGACCTGATGATAGAAGGATAAAGGATAGAAAATGTTTGGCTCTACAATAAGATGAAATAAATCTTCTTTTCTAACAATACTTTATCCAGATGTGTGCTGTCTCCCTCATCCACCAGGTTCAACCCAGGCTGAGTACCTTTGTATATTTATTTAATAAGGGACATGCACCAATTAGTTATATACTGTTTCTAATGTTACATTTTTAGTGTGTGCCACTATCTGCCTTGTTTGGCTACATTTGTATATTTATCTTTATGACAGTGAGCACCAATCGTTGCTGATCTATATTGATACATTATTTCTGCTGGGGATAGCTTTTTGCTATCTTTATTGAACACTCTTGTGCATTGATTACAATAGCTCTTCATTTTTGCATTGGACATTTTGTTCTTTGGCAACTATTGTATTTTGCTTGTATTCTATATATCGCCGTGATATGGACAGTGAAGTATTATCTTTAACTGGTGATTTGGTGTCTACAGAGTCTGGCCATACCCTGTTCATTGATGGTTTGGATTTAACCCTAGGGCCTGATAAGCCTCTTGATATATTTAATGTCTATTACATCTTAAGAAAAGGGAAGTGGACCTTTATTTACATGGAGTAACATTAACTCATTATTATAAAGAAAAGCTTATACCCGGAGGCTTTAGAATTAAAAATCAGCAAACAACTGGACAGGGAAACCAGGACTTTTGTACCAAATGGTGTGAAGTTCTTGACAAATGCTCTATGGATTTGTTGTTATTGGTCATAGACCAGGTTGCTAAAGAAATTGATAATACTAAAATTGATATTAAAACTATTGAAATTAAAAACAAGGACATTTTTAATTTTGACAAGTGTAAGGATCTGTGTGCAAAGCTGGAAGTTGGAGTCACTAGACAAAAGGAAAATATAACCTAATTGAAGAAAGAAACATTAAAACAAGTTCAAAGTGACTATAAAGAAAAAAGAGTGTACCCCTGGCTCCTTGGCCTTTCATACAGATGCCCATTTGCCTCTAGAAGAGCAGGATTTAGGTCTAATAGGAATGGAATTGAATCCACTGTAGATTTCGAGTTCCTCATCATACTCAGAGGATACAGAACAGAAGGCCATACTAGTGACTCTTTTTTAGGCAGATATCCAAGGAGATCAAAGTCCAGATTTCAAAAACAAAAAGGAGGGGAGGAAGAAAGCACCATAGGCAGTGTCTCTCAAACAACCCTACACCAGAGACCAAAGTAGCAATATACAATTTATCTAACAGGGAGCTAACTGCTAAGATGTGTGTATTAAGTAAAGGATTGAGATTCGTCCCTATATCTAAACAGAACAGTTTTAAATGGGAAGTGGACTTATTTAAAGGGATAGTAATACTTAATATGTAAAAATATATATACTTTAGTGTTTATCCCCCTGAGTAAAACAAGGGTACTCCTACTGCTGAAAGGTGTTTTATTCAAAAGTTATTACAGGTCAAATTTGAATTTTTTAGGTGCAATATCACAGAGGCCTGAAATTGTACAGTGTCACTGTTGCTACACTATCCTATGGAGATTTATGGTCCGCAGACCAGAGCTGTCCATAGGATGGTGTAGCAACAGCGCCACTGTACAATTTCAGACCACTGTGATACTGCACCTAAAACATAAAACTTTGAGCTATAATAATTTTTGAATAAAACAACTTTCAGCAGTGGGAGTGCTCTTGTTTTACTCAGGGGGATATACTCTACAATATATATATTTATATATACTAAGTATTACTATCTCTTTAAGCTTCATAGGCAACTCAGGTTGAAAGACTTTTATTGCCATGAACCTGTTGAGTCAACCTCTTTGAGTACATTTAAGAAAGAGTATGTTCAACCTGTTTTGCAATAATCCACACATCACTGCCTTTATGAATTTGGTTACTACTGAGAAGCGGCAATATGTTGCCAAGAGGCAGACAAGTTTTGATAATTTGACAAGAAATTAGCATATGGATGCAATAAGTCTAGCCAATGATGGTAAAATAATAATCAAATCCACAGAGAAGGGCAGAGGTATAGTGATTTTGGATTATTGCTCATACAGGGAGCAGGTACTCCGACAGCTTAATGTTGTTAATCACTATTAGTGTCTACCACAAGATCCCACAACAGGCTATACAATGGAAATTGATTCCATATTACAATTAAGAATGAATAATAGATGGTTTTCTTTAGAAACTAGGAATTTCCTCACCCAACAGCATCTGAAAGTCCCCATACTCTGTTGTATCCCTAAGATACATAAGTCCCTTGATAATCTGCCAGGTAGGCCCATAATATTGGAAAGAGGGTCCCTATGCCATCCCATTTCCCAAAATGTGGATTATTATTTGCAGACATATACCAAAAGATTTAAGAGCTATATTAGGGACTCAGCAGATTTTATCTGCCGGTTACTTTCTAGTATTGAGGAAGACACACTTTTTGTCACTTTAGATGTCTTTAGCCTTTACACCAATATTCCTCATGAAATGGGCAAAGAGGCTGTTTCTGCAGTGGCCAGTAATGATAGCGGTTATGAGGGTCCTCCTCTGGAATTTTTGATGTTACTCATGGATGTGATTTTAAAGAAGAATTATTTCAAATTTGAAAATTCTTTTTATTTACAACTCCAGGGGACGTCCATGGGGTCCAACATGAACCCTGGTATGCCTCTATCTTTATGGAATACTATGAATTGACGCACATCTTCTCTGAGGCACGATTTGCTGAGCAAATTGTTTTTTTCAAGCATATTATCGATGACATATTTTTACTGTGGAGTGGTAGTCCAGACTCGTTGAGAGAGTTTGTGAACCACCTCAACGATCTGGACTCCACCATCAGATTTATGCTTTCATTCAATAAACAAGAAATTAATTTTCTTGTTATGACGGTCTACAGAGAGGGTGGGCTAATTTTTACTAAAATTTACCAAAAAGCCTCTGACAGAAATACCTTATTGCACGCTGATTGCCATCATCCAGCACCACTTAAACGTGGGCTCCCTTATACGTACCACCACCAAGAAGAAGGAGTGCGTAAAGGGTTTACTATTCATGAAAAATACATTTCTGAAAAGGGGATATGACCCCAAAGAGGTTGAAATCGCTTTTCAAAAGGCTAATAAACTAGATAGAACTGCAATGTTATTTCTTAAATGTGGTGTCAATGACAAAAAGCAGATGTTTTGTATTCAAACACAGTACACAACAGTGTCTCCAGGCATAAAGAAGGCTATTTTGCAAAACTGGCATATACTGAGTGGTGATGCTAAAATATTTGTACAAGGACTCCCCACTTTTATGCTACAGAAGAGGCAGGAATCTGGGTAATGTACTGGATAAGGGTGATCCAATTGATAAATATAGTCAAACAGCTAACTGGCTGCCACGACCACTAGGAGTATACAAATGTAAGGGTTACACCAATTGTGGATCCATTATAACAGGCAAATACTACATACACCCCAAAACAGCAAAAAAGTATTTTTTTAAGAACTTTATGAACTGTGAGAGCCGATATGTTATATATGTGATTAAATGCCCCTGTAACCTTATTTATGTAGGAAAGACAACAGCATTGTTGAAAGAACGTATCAACAATCATAAAAGCATTATAAAAAAGGCCCTGGAGGGAAGAATGGAGATTAAAGACATTCCATGCCAGCTGGTAGCAAGACACTTTTAACTACTTCAGCACAAACTGACTGACTTTCGTTTTATGCCATTGTTGATGGTAAATAAATCACAAAGAGGAGGTGATAGACACCAAATACTCCTCCAGCATGAAGCACGTTTAATATATGAATCTGAATCTATGGCCCCCAATGGCCTCAATTGTGAACTATTATATTCATGCTTCCTATAGACCCGTGTAACCTAGTGGTACAATATGGTGCTACTAGTGATTTGGATGCTAGGAATCGATCCTCCTAATGGAAACACTGAATCTAAGGACTACAAGAATCTGGAAGTCACTAGGAAGCTTCTGTCCTGCTGTAACCTCCAACGCTGTTCCCATAAAGTCTATTGCATTTTGGGCACTCCTTGTGTTTATGCACAGGAATGGGCCCTTAGGTGGAACGAGTATAGCTATTGGGACATATTTACCTAAAGGATTTGTTACAACATTGGCCTGGACTCCAGTGATGGATTATAAACTATGGTGGTAAACAGCTTCAGGGCTGGATTTACATCTCAGGAGCCTGTAGGCACAGAAATCTGAATCCCCCTCCCCCCGATTTGCCATCTCTACAATGCTCCTAAACTCCACATTGCCTCCATCATCTCCATATTGCCTTCACATTGCCCCCATCATCTCCACATTGCCCTCATAAGCTCCAGCTTCCCCCCATTACCTCCAACTAGCCCCCCATCATCTCCACATTGCCCCATCATCTCCAACCTGCCCCCCATCATCTCCATATTGCCCCCCATCATCTCCATATCCCCTCACATTGCCCCATCATCTCCATATCCTCTCACATTGCCCCCATCATCTCCATATTACCCTTCACATTGCCCCATGATCATTTCCATATTGCCCCTCACATTGCCCCCATGATCATCTCCATATTGCCCCTCATAGTGCCCCCATCATCTCCATATTGCCCCCCGTGTCCTTTCCTACCCTGGAGAGGAGAGGTCTGTCTGTGCCTCCTCCTTCTGCACAGATATCACGGTTCCCGTGATCTCTCTGTCACTCTCACTTGTGCTGCTCCCTTATTGGTTGAGCTTGTTTGGCCCGCCCCTGGTGACCTTTTTATTCTGGCCATTGGCACCTGTCAGGTGCCCTTTCGTGTGTTTCAGAGCCAGTGTTGCTGTTGCTGTGTTCCAGTGTTCCTGATCTCCTGTGTACCGATTTGGCCTGTACTGACTACGCTCCTGTGTTCCTGTCCCGTGATCCGACCCGGCCTGGCTGACGTTCCTGCTCATTGCTGATCTGGCTTGTCTGCGAATCTCCTCCGTGATACGACCCGGCCTGGCTGACGTTCCTGCTCGTTGCTGATCTGGCTTGTCTGCGAATCTCCTCCGTGATCTGACCCGGCCTGGCTGACTTCCTGCTCCTGGACCTGTTCCAGCTTACTGCTGTTCCAGTCTACAGCTCCTGTTGTCGCCTTGGCAACATTCTGATCGTTGCAGCGTGTGTGTCTGAGCCTTTCGAGATTGCTGCATTAACTCCTGCTGAGCTGTGTCTCCTGAGCTGAGCCTTCCGTTTCTCTGTTGCATTGTACTAAGTATAGCTGAGTCTCCTTGGCACTTGCTGTGCTATTTCGCTACTCATTGAGCCTCTGATCACTTGCAGTGCTTTCTTCTACCTCGCTGCTACTGTTAACTCTTGCTGAGCCGTTACCTTATACACTGCTTCTGCTGAGTCGGCCGCGTTGTGGGCCTCGGTTGTTGGCGGCTCAATTGTCATCTACAGAGCAGTAGTTCTCCGTTATATGCCCATGGGGGCTATTGGCTCAAGCGATCCCGATATTATTGGTCTCCGGTATATGTCCGTGGGGGCTATTGACTCAAGCTATCATGATACTGTTGGTCTCCATTACAAGCCCAAGGGGCTATTTGGCTCACGCTCTTGCAGTACAGCATCCTCCGTTATACGCCCATGGGGGCTATTGGCTCAAGCAATCCCAATACTGTTGGTCTCCGTTACACCCGTGGGGGCTATTGGTTCAAGCAATCCCGATACTGTTGGTCTCCTTTACGCCCGTGGGGGCTATTGGCTCAAGCGATCCCAATACTGTTGGTCTCTGTTATACGCCTGTGGGGGCTATCAAACAACTACCCTGCAGTTTCAGTCTCTGATTCAGTCCTATCCAGCAGCTCTATACATATATGGACTTAAGGTGTTGTGTGATCTAGCACCTATTGCTGCCTCTTATCACCTAGGGCATGCCTAACACCACATTTGAGACTGATGATTCTTTGTACTTAACTATTCATTGCCAGTCGCTGTTTTGCCTGTTCTGTGACAGCATATGTATTATCCCTGCTTCTGTATCCTGGTCCTGAGAAGGCCTATGTAGCCTATATTCTGCTATTCTCAGTACTGCCTGTAGAGGGCAATCTTGTTATTTTTTTTTCTAATAAAACTGTGTTTTTTATTACTGTCTGAGTGTCTGAAAAACCGTTACAACAGAGCTGCAGCTGCTGGAGCTCCCGCGCGGTCTTCTCTTCAGTAATGCAGAGCGCTGGGAGAAGATGTAATCTCCCAGCGCTCTGTATTACTATAGATCCGATGAGGTAGCTGAGCAGCTACAGGTCCGTGCCGAAGAAGGCACAGACTGAGACCTCACCATGTTGTTGAGGGCCGTGGGCGCCAAGCAGGGGAGCAACCAGGCAAGGGCCGAGGCTAATAAAAAGGGCAAATAAAAAAAAGGCAAAAAATGATCCGAATGACAGGTGCCCCGTGGGGTGTGCCTGTAGGAAGATGCCTACTCTGCCTAATTATAAATCCGGCCCTGAACAGCTTTAAGAAAAAGATGTGATTCCAGATGATGAATCTGCACTTGGAAATGCTCAATAAACTGCTAGCTAACTGATATTATGCATGCTGCTCCCAAGAAGCCTTGCTGCTTTGGGCACTCCTTGTGCTGAAACACAGGAATGGGCCCTCAGATGGAACGAAATCAGTGGACCATGACTGTATTGCTACAGTGAACTTTTGCTTTAAATGGACACGGTGATCTTTAAATGAATGATTGGGAGTATTGGTTCATGCTACATACAGAATGCAGTTTTCCACAGGATGGATCATTGCCGTTTATGATACAGAGATTGGATTAATAATGAACTATTGATCTCACTCCCACAATAAGATATTTTGTAGCCCTTAATGGTTCTATATAGCGCTCGATTGAGGGTCACCATTTCTAGCAAAAATTGATCCAAGAATTTTTTCTTTTATTCTTTTTCTTTCTATTGCCTGTTGTTTCTCTATCCCCCTTGATATGAGGCATATTGATACACTTGTACTCTTATATGTTCTATGTATATATTTTTCTATGTATATATTCTTTTTTGGGGGTTTTTTCTATGCATTTTTTTTCGCAGCGCTAGCCTTCAAACGGCAGCACACTGGTTAATGTCCTGTGGGTATCCATTGCTTGGCAATGGACTCGTGCTGTGGATGACATCACTGAACTAACATGCGTCCGTGAACGCTGATTTTTGCATTCCACGGGACGAGCGGTGGGATTGGTGAGTCTCCAAGGAGTTATGTGTTTAAATACTTGCTTTTTTATGCTGTGTCCCCTTTTGCCCTGATGATGATCCGATTGAGGATCGAAAACGCTTGGCTCTGCAATATGATGGAATAAATCTTCTTTTCTACAAATACTTTATCCAGATTTGTGCTGTCCCCCTCATCCACCGGGGTCAACCCAGGCTCTGTATATATATATATATATATATATATTGACAAAGGCCCAAAGGAGGGAAAAATGTTGAAGAAGTATCCTTTATGTATCCTTTATTGGGACCCAGCACCCAGGTCATTGTCTTTCTGAATCCAAGCGGATTATACAGAAAGTGAGATGTGCTGGTGAATTTGTATATCTTACTATTGTTAAAAATGATGTTACTAACTACTGATGATTTTTTTATTATTATTATTGGAATCCAAATATGAAAATGTGGTGTTTATAGCATATGGTAAGAAAAGGAATACAATACATGGTAATGTAATTGGGTCTGGGAACCTGGCAAGGCTGCTTTCTCTGTAGCTGATGGACTGTGCAAGAAGTGGAATAAATTCCACTTTAGTAACAAGTTGTTTAAAGCTTGGCATAAGCCCAAAACACTGAAGAAGTGACTGGCACACTGGGAAACTCTTAATTGAACAGCTCAGCATGTAGAAGTCTAAATGCTTACTGGGAAACAAGCAAAGGGCTTCACACATAAAGCAATATTGGAGCATATCAGCTGCTCCATAGGAGACCTATACATATTCCAAAGGTTCCCACTGATTTAAAAAGGGGGCTTTTAATCTCTTGAATTCTAGGGAGGCCTCCAATGCATTACGAAGCTTTGGAGAATTCTAACATTCAAAGGGTTAAAAGTCTCATTTAAATCAAAGTGAACCTTTAGCCTCCCTCATGGTGCAATTATTTTGCTGTTGAATTGCTTGTATTTTCCATTTTGCATTAGAACCATAAAATAACCATCCATCACTGAGACTGATGTACTAAGAAGGTTGTGCAATTCAACCAAGTGCACCATACTGAACAAATAACAAAATGGGAAATATGCATTGATTTACATGGGACTTTTAAGCCCTTGAATGCTAGAAAGGTTATCAGTGTATTGCTTTGCAATCTGTAGTCTATATTTCTAGCAAGCAAGGTATTAAAACCCCTATTAACCCTTTGATTGTCAATGCGTTGTGTACCCTCTGGCACTCAAAGGGTTAACATAATTTTTAAATGTTCCCTACTCTGCTGTTGGTTGACCGATAATGACTCCATGTCATCTCAGTACTAGAACTTCACTGAGAAGCCCAAAAGAGATGTTATAGATAATTCTATATCTGTGCATTTAGTACCTGCCAATAATTCCCACTATATAATTATAGCATGAATGGATAAAGTAAATCATGGCTAAAACAAAGGATGGCTCTGATAATATCCTGCATGAAATGCATCAAATGAAGAAAATAGAACAATTATCCGTACGTGTTCTTCTATTTTGCATTTCCTTCTCAGTACTACTAAGCAGAAAATTGATTTAGGTTTCACAGTGTTCATTACATAAAATACAAAAGCGTTGGCTATTTTCTTCATAGTAATCATAGATTTGAAAACTAACAAGCACAGAAAACCTTACCATTAACCACTTCATTGCTAAGGACTTTTTTCCCAATAAAACCAAGACATGTTAACAAATATTGTGCTTCTTTTGTGCTTATTATTATGCTTTTTAATTGGAAAAGGGGTGAATAAGCACCCAATAAGTGAAACCTTTTGAGTGCCAGAGGATACCTAATACACTGCAAAGCAATGTGCTTGATACCTCTCTGGTATTCAAAAAGGTTAAAATGTGGACAAATTCTTCAAGCTAGGTGAAATTAGGAAAAAACAATTTGGAAAATGTTGTAAAAAAAAAAAAATTAAAATTAACTAAATTATCATTGATTTAAATGGGGTCTTTTAATGTTTTGCAATGCATTGAATACCCCTCTGGCACTCAAATGGTTAACTCATTGACTACTAGAAAGGTCTCCGATGTTCTGCAAACAATGCATTGGTTACATTTCAAGGGGTAGAAAAGTCCCACCTAACTTGAAGGGAATTTTCATCCTCAACAACCATGATGCAGTTAATCTGCTCCAGAATTGTGTCTCTTCAGCTTAAAGGGATAGTAATGTTTCATAATAAAAGCAGCTCTAATTAATCAGCATAGTATTTGGACTTTGGAGAGTGTTATTTCAATTCTGTCAGAGTTATAGTTCAAGAGTAATTCAATGACAAAGTGTCTCCCTCCCACCCCTTTTACTGATGTAACACTGCTCAGCCAGAGCAGAAGGGAGGTGCCCAGGTAGACTTCAGAGAGGGACAATCTTCAATTAAGATAAGGGAAAAAGCTGGAAAGCTTGTCAGGGGGAGCAGGGCTTTCATTGTTTTCATATAAAGAAGATTGTCCCCTGCTGTTATCTGTCTGGTCTATGGACTGGATTCCACATCTGAGAAGAGACGGCTTACACTAAGTAAAAGGGGCGAGAGGGGAACCTTTGCTTGTGAATATCTCTTAAACCATAAAGGTTTGAGAGAAAAGACTTATATCATTCTTCATGTTTTTTAATGCCAATAAAATAAAGATAAAACAAAGTATTACTATCCCTTTAATGGATAAGACTGATTGTGTTAAATTGTATGTATATTTTTTTATTTTTTCTGGCCATCAAACAGATTCCCACTTTGTCCTCTGCTAATGAAGCTGTACGCCTCTCATTGAAGTGATACCAGCTGAGAGGCAAGATCATGTACACAATAACTCCAGAGTATTCTGTGAATTGTAGGAATGGTGAGATGTGATTATTTAATGTCAAGAATTCCTACATACAGGTGTCTTTCGTGACAGTTATGATGTCTGACTCTTAATTACTAAGAGTTCCCAACATGATAATTTGCAAAGCTCTATTTTCTCAGGGGAAGTCATCATGCTGCAATCAAAGATTATATTGGATGTGGTAAAAAAATCCAATACTAAATAGGACATGTTATCTTGATATGTCTGCGTTGAAATTGTTTGATAAAGTAATTGTTTCAGTAGAATCTCCCTGGTGATCTCTTAGTGTTGAGTGCCTGCTCTATGTGGGATATAACATGCCCCACCATTCTGGTGACAAAAGTAGTGGAGGAGGCAGACTTTCCTACACAAAACCCACAAGACAGTCTGTGGTGCAAATCTCCAGAGGAACTATTCCAGCTGAAGGCTCAGTGGGTTTAAAATGTATGCAGAGATCCATTTCAATACAGGGAAGCAAACATCACCCCAGGAATCCAGTTAATCACTAAGAATATGGTATAAGGCTAAGGTAGCTGGGGTCTTAGGACCCAAATATGTGTTTATCCCTTCCCCCTCAAAGCTAAGGGGTGAGATGAACCAAACTGCATATCAAATAGAATCACATCCTATTACAGATAGAAAGGACAAAATGGTTCATAATGCCCTCATGTCATAAGCAACTTTTCCCAACATATTTTTGTTTGTATTTGTAAGAGTCAAAGGTCAAACTTGCACCCAATACCTCTGTCTCAAAACTGTCACTATGACAACATTGCACAATCATTACCTTTTCCACCAACCTAACTTTGCAGTTGTCTGAAACCTATCCCTTCTCTCAAGCTAAACAAAATCCCATCTGAATTTACCTAGTGTTCAAGTGTTCCCCTTTTGCCTCTAGACTGTAAGCTCTTGTAAGCAGGGATATTTCTGTCATTTTTATTCTTTGGATAAAGGGGCAGTGTAGGGTCGAATAACTCATAATTGACTGGTCCTCTCCCATGTTGTAGTGCAGATCATGGAGATTTGCACAGCTTGACAATGTCAACTACTAAGTCAGACCTCGTGGAAACTTTTCCCCTCCTCATAAAAGCTAAGTGTTTGTGAACCACTCAGTTGTGTAGATCTCAGTGTATTCTGCAGCAACATGGGAGAAAACAAGTTACTTATGGGGGGCTATAGGCTATAGGGATGCTGTTCCCATATGTCTGATAGCACCATCATGGGTTTATACCTTATACCCTCTATACCCCTGTAAATGCTTCATGTATGTGTAATGAGTATTTTATTATTGTACAGTGATGCAGAATGAATAACTCTAAAACCAGCCTCTTTACTAGCCCCTCTGTGCCTTAAAACATTGACCCATTAGTATTATTAAGCCATTACTTCCCATACAACAAACATCAAAAGGAAGGAAAATAAAGGTTCTGAAGAGACTAACTCCCTATTTATGTTATGGAAATGTAAAAAAACATAATAATTTGCGAGTACACAAGCAGGCACACACACACATACACACGCTATCACAGATAATGTACACAGGAGACATACAAACATTTTAAATATGTATATGCAGGATAAAACCAAAAATAAATACCCTGTCTATGGTCTTCTATCCATTACTGATATAAGCACAAAATATAAAAATAAGAGGTTTCTTGTTCAGAAAACAGATATATATTTAATTATTCTCAAAAATATTTTATGTTAAATCTATTTATATAAAAGGAAAATTCATAAAAAAAACAAAAAAGCATTATACTTGATGAATATAATAAAAGCTGAAAACATACCATGCTTTTTTGATTTCATCACTTATTATATATGCCTAAGGTGACAAGATGTGCCTTTAAATACAGGATGCATATGAAAAATGTTATTCTGCAGGACTAGACATGAATCTGTGTCTTACATTTAATGCGCTATCTGGTCACCTTATATGCCATGACTAATATCATATGAAATTAATTCACTAATAACATAAAATGTACGTGGGCTTACATAAAGTTAGAATATAACTTTAGCCTACAGAATTCCTCAAACATTTTATCTCACTCTTTCACAAAAGCATTTATCATGCTTTTACTTGTTGCCATCAACACCACAGTTGATATTTCAAGCTTATCACTACTGATATCTACTATTGCAAATGTCTGACACAACTCAGTCCTATATAATAATTCGCTAGAATGTTTGTCAGAAGCCATCATGCTCAGTAGAGACTGCCTGAATGCACGGAATGCTGGGAGCATTCTGTGCTTTCAGCCAATCTCTACAGTGCATGACTGTGTCCGAGGCAGGACGCAGAGCAGGACCGGCCTCTTAACATCACTTGGACCTTGGCCCATATACACGGGCTTTTAGACTAGTTTTGAATAAAGCAGGTGAGTGCATCACCAATTATTTATACAGTGGCACAATATTTTTCAGCTCTGAACAAAATGATAAAAAAAAAACAAAGATTGAGGTAACAGAGATTAGAGCTCTCTAGGGAGAGTATGGAGTATATGATCCAAAAAAGTCCAAGTGCTTGGTGGTGCTGTTTGGTCAAGCCACATGTTATGTCACAAGAAAGCAGGCTACAGTGATGAGCTGTAGGATTTCATATGGATAGGTTACTTAGTGGTATTACAAAGCTAGAGTTGTACAAGGGGGCGAACTGCATACATTTGAGTCTGACTGAAGGTATTTGAATTCCTATATTGATATTTATCAAAAGCTGAATTAATTGAATGCTATATTTTTCACCAATACATAACAACTGTTCATCATGCACATTTTCAGCGACTAAAAATACACTAGTGGGGAACAAAGTTAGTGGTAAACAAATAAAAAACGCAAAGAAAACCCACAAAAAAATGTACTTCAGGGAAATGTTCATGGATCAACATTTTCAGTCTTTATAAAGTGTATTTAATCAGCATAGCAGTGTTAGCAAGTGTAGTTGTTGTACCTTGGATGCCCTAAGTAGGGATGGGTGAAAGTTGTCATCATGTTCCCGCGAGAAATTTTGCAAAAACCACATCGTTATCTGCTTTTTCATGGGAAAATCCGGTTTAAAAGTAGTGGTTAAAATTTTTGCATCTTTCGCCCATTGGCCAAAATATTCAATTTTTTCAAAGGCTAGAAGTTTTCGCCCATTTGTTTTTTTCGCACTTCCGCTATAAGAACATGACATTTTCACTGAAGGCAGATACAATACAATAGGAGCAGCTACAGAGCTGCCAGTGCCACCATTGCTGTTTCTGCAGCCACTAGTTTTGTAAGGGAGCCGTTACTGGTCCATGTCTAACAGTTTTTGCATACAGATATGATCTGGCATACCTGTGTGATCATGACACACTGCAGAGGTTTAGTTGAAATCAAGAAGGGCTAATCCAATTCCTAGCAACAGGGTCCTTCCAGTCCATCTCTGAAGCTGTCATAGACGTCAGCCAGCTGTCTTTTTCAAGATTCCTTAATTGGGTTTTAAGAGCGATGAGGCCTTTTGGTACAAAAGTAAAATGTTTTTCCCATTGATAGATCAGAATGGCAGGAGCACAACAAGGCATATTTAATGCTTACAGGCATATTTGGAGCAGTAGATTGTACTTATGTTGTTCTCAGACCTCCTTGATGAAGGAAGGGAGAATTCAGTAAAAGGAAAGACACCCACTTCCTTAATGTACAGGAGATCTGTGATGCCTAACTGTACTTCATTAGTTTCAAAGTGGGCTTCTCATTTTTCTGTTATGATTCTCAAATTCTGTTTCAGTCAGCCTTCCTTGAAAGGTTTGAATAAGGACACATGCCAGAGAGCTGTTTTTCAGTAACAGATAACATACTGCAGAAAACAAATTAATTGTAGTTCTAATTATTATTAATTTTTTTTACATTTTGTGGGGTGATTCAGGATATGGATGGCAACCCTGGTTACTAGCCCCTTTATTGTATCCACAAACACACATTGATAGCACACATACAGTCAGATGCCTGGTCAGATCTGGTGTTGTACTCAGATATGCTCTTCAAAAACTGCCTAACATGACTGCAGCATGCTGAGTTCCAAATAGCCCTCAGTTTATTATTCACCACATGATGTGAAATGTTGTAATGTAGGTAGCGTGGAGAAAATAGGCTGGGGGAGGAGTGCATGCACTTAACTAATTGCTTCACATTTTTAGTGTATTTTTTCTATTTCATGCGTAACTATGAAACATAATTGTGGAAACAAAGATTTTCATGATAGAACTATTTTAGAGAATGCATACTGGAAAAGTTACTGCTTCCTTTTCTCTTCTGTTCTCCACCTTGTTTTTGAATAAGTTAATTTGTGTACTTGCTACAAAGGACAACACTCTTTCTTTATATCATTTTAAACAGACGCCTTTCACCACTCTCTTTTGTTATTTGCAGATATCCCGTTATACATATTTGACAGGTTTGATGTACAAATTTGAGTCTCTTATTCCTGGATACATTTGCTCCAGTCAATCCTGCTCAACTATTATCTGTGATCTGGTCCAGTGGCGTTAACTATAGGGGTCGCATCTGCAACCGGGACCGTCATTCCAGAGGCTCGGCTGCCCCCTGCGACCCCTTCGCCTGGCGCCCGCAATCTCCCTCCAGCGCTCTAGTAATGCAGAGCGCTGGGAGATTACATCATCTCCCAGCCCTCTGCATTACTAAGAGGACCGCATGGGAGCTACAGGGAGGTAAGGAGCATTGTGAAGATTGAGGGGCGTTGTGGAGGGGGTCAATGTGGTCGAGGGGGGCCATTGTGGTGGGGGGGCCCGTGGCACTTCTTGCACCAGGGCTCGGAGGCTTCTAGTTATGCCTCTGATCTGGTTTATTCACCATTACTATTGGGCACCTTCTTTCTTTTGTGTTTCCTATTCACCTGGAGTCACACTCTGTAGTCAGTGGGTCTGCAAATACTTGCTCTCTCATGAATTCTCTTAGACATTCATCTACAGCCTATTTTAAACAGCAGCACTGGAGTCCAAGTGTCTCATGTTAACTTATAGTGTTAACGTATAGTGTCTCATGTTAACTTTCCAGGGATGTATTTTTGTCTTGTCTAATCCCTACTGTGACTCTGGACGGTTATATGACCAGTCTTCTGTTTTCCACTTGCCTTCCTCTAAGACTGTTGAATGGCAGTTCATGTGCTGGAGACCTCTCCAACAATGATGGGTTTTAAAAGTTTCATTTGAGAAGTTGCCCATTATTAAGTGCAGCAGATTTGATCCAAATAACACATTTTTACATGTTTCTCTTACCACCAAATGGAGCTGTGGAAGGAACAAATTCAATGTGAGAGTTTGGAACTCTTTAAGACAATGGAAGAAAAGGTATATTTTGATGAATGTGAAGTAGAATAGGTATGATTCAGTTGCAAACTACAGCACATCCTAACCAGAACTCTGGCACTGTATTCAGCACTTGACCCTTATGTACACTGTATGTCTCCCATTACCACTCTAGATTGTAAGCCTTCAGGCAGGGACTTCACTTCCAGTGTTCACTTTGCAGAAAGCACTTGTAACCCTGTATTGTCTAAACCCTTAAATTGTAAAGTGCTGTGTACACTTGTGGTGCTATATAAATAAACATATTCATTCATTCAGACACATGAGAACAAATAATACCCATGACTGCTAGATAGGGCTCTAGCACATCACTCTTCTCCAGTTTAAATTAACATCATGACCAAGATTAATTATAGTATTTCAAATGCAACATTGGAGAAGTTTTTTTTTTTTTATCTCTACCCATTTCTTTTGTCTGTAACACAGTTAGAATCCCTATGTCCCTCTATCCCAACTACCATAACAGAGACTTGTTGAGCAAGTGTGCTTGGCTTCCTGAGACCCTTTTTTCTTGCAATCTTCTCAAGCTAATATATATATATATATATATATATATATATATATATATATATATATATATATTACTTTTCTACTTTTCCTGCTATTAATTTCATAATATGCATAATTTAAAACAATACACATATAAACACAGATTTTTTTTGTCAGGTGGTAGTTTATTGCAGCTTTTAATATGAGCTGTCTAGTCATTCAAGTTTTTAAAATAAGCATCATGATGAACATTAGCAGCAACACACTTTTACGCTACAATGCTGCCAAACAAAGGAATATAAAGATTCATTCACATCTGACAATTTGAATGACCTTGGATGAATTTTGGTCCAAGTGTTTTAGGGTGTTGAAAAAAGAAAACATGCAGAGCAAGGTGAATATATTATCGAAAGTGGAGCAGAACAGGGTAGAGTGAAGTAGATGTTACCTAAGAGGAGAGTTATTACAAAATACAATAAGATTCCTTAAATAGGTTTATTTTGAAGCTGTGTTTGTCTGTGTATGTTATTGTATTGTCTGATACTGTGAAGTACTGAGTTCTATAAGGTAGGTATAGCCTAAAATAGTCTTTTAAATGGGAATGAGGGGTGATAATTAGACAAAAAGAAATGCATAAGACATAGAAAGCAGGGGGAGTGATTTGGGACTCTAGAGCATATGAGAGTAGAAATATAGGGATGTATCACCTTGCTGGGGGAATTATTCAAATCTATGAAATCTATATATTTAAAAGAGAAAGACTCATTACATAATTTATGTCTCCTCAGGAGACACACACACCCAGGGGTGGCAGTAAGGAGGAGTTACTGCTCCCATTGGGTGATTCAATGGGGGGGCGTGATTTTCATAGGAGTTGCAGGGGATGGTGGCCCCTGCTACTCCTATGAAAATCATGCAGGGAGTTGGCCCGCCCCCACTATCCAGCCTGCCCACTACTATACAATTGATGAAAAAAACAAAATGGCTGCCACTTGCTCCTACACCACAGACACACACATTTGCCCCACTCACACAGCACCAGACACACACATCAGGTGCGCACACACACACACACGCACACACAGATTCAGAGTGGGGGGAACCACAGGGCTTTATCAAAGTAGCAGCCAAGAGAGCAGCCACTTCCATGGGATCTTCCTTGTGCCACCAAATTTTGTTATAACTGCCTGGGAATGACGGACAGACACCTATTCACTGTAGCACAATGCACTACTCCTGGTGTGCCACAATGTGTTTGCGTTATTCTTTACACTACAACTCTCATAATCCTTACACATCTTCAATGGCTGCGAATAAAACAGCACTTTTAACACACTTCATTGCCTTCATCATGACTGCTGCAAGTAATGAAGACAAACTTTCCTAAAAGTGTCGTTTTAGTCCCGCACACTGAATATATCTAAGGATTATGGGAGTTGTAGTTCAATCAAAGCATGGCATTTTCACATGTTTTACACGCGACATTACTCTTCATAACAGTGGTGGAGGTAAGTGGGATAAAGCAAGTTAGGCATTGCGTAAGACTGTGCCACTCCAACCTTTCATGTAAGTCCTGCAAATTCTCACACAAGCCTAAAACCTCAGAATTTCACAGTCGCCAGGCTTTGACCCCTGAAACACACACGTTCTTCCACAAATTGTTTACCCTACAGCTTACCGTCCCACAGCAGCGTCCTCCTTCCCCCCTCGCCAAAGAAGCCACTCTCCAGCCAGCACACCTCCCAGCACTTCCTGCTCCATTCACACACTGCAGACAGAGGCCGCTATGCAGTGCTGCTAGGACAGCTGGAGGATGTGCCTGAAGGAAGGGACTACAGGATCGGCATGCCACTCCATTCTTTCCCACAGCCACTGTGTCCGAGGAAGGGGAACACGTAGCATCTGACTCCAGTACTTGGCTTCATTGTTAACCTTTTCAGTGCCAGAGAAGTATGCAACACAATCTGTTGGACACCTCTCTGGCACTCATAGGGGTATGACACGCATTGCTTCCCTAGCCCTGCCACTCAGAGAGTTAACCAGTGCTGTCTTCTCCTCCCCACTTCCCGCAAAACAGTCTGCCACAGGTATTAAACCTTTCACTGCCACAAATGCAATACAAATTTTAAACCATCCAACTGCTTGGAAAACCACATTACATCCACAAACCACATTAATCTCTGCATTTTACGACTGATAACCCCTACTGTAGCTAAAAGCTATTTTTTATTTTCTCCCTTTGCTGCACTTTCATCCGCAGCTGGTACAACACATTATCACTTCTGCTCCCTCCATTCTAACGCAGTTGTGCACACTGTGTGCAGATGAGAGGAAATGAACAGCGAGACTCCCCTATTGCTTTGAATACTGACCTCTTATGTTCCTGCTCAAGTAAATTAGTCCGGAATGCTTGGCCGGCTCTTAACACATTAATCTCTGCATTTTAGGATTTTGTTAACCCCTACTGTAGCTGTTAACTTAATCCTAAAATTCAGACATTAATGTGTTAACACCTGCCTGATCGTGCAGAACTAACTCATAATTTATGCCACTAGGCACATAATAGCTCCGTGTTTAAATCTGCTGCATTCCAAGCTGACTGTGAACTTTCACACACACACACACACACACACACACACACACACACATTCATTACAACTATGGGTGTACACACACCATTTTGCCTCACTTATATGTGTTCTATATACATATGTGTGTATCACTGTGTGTGTCTGTGTGTATGTGTCTGCCTCTGTGTGTCTCATTGTGTATGTTACATATGTGTATTATACTCTGTCTTCATTTTCTCAATGTGTGTGTGTGTGTGTGTGTGTGTTTCACTCTTTAAGTATGACACTGTATGTGTGTGAATGTCACTGTGTGTATTTGTGTGTGTCTCCATGACTGTTGCATGAGTGTGTGTGTGTATATATGTCTGCCTACATTTGTGATACTGTTACACACAACACCATATGTTTTATAATATTCACTGTAGACAAATTACACATCCCCTACATAACATGACGGACAACGCCGTCCCACATTGCTAGTCAAACTATAATTCTAAAAAATGCATAAGCAACCAGTTTAGTAACTGACTAAAGAACAGAAAGAATAGGAGACTTGTAGTAATTAATATGATAGATACTGAGTTTTCATTGTCTTGTGTGAGAAAAGGTTGAATTTGAAAAATAGTTTTGAAGTGAAAGAAATAGGTCAGGTTTAAAGAGGGACTGGATGTGATGAATGATGGAGAGGGCAGAGTCAACCATGACCCCAAGCAGCAAGCTTGGGGAGTAGGACTGATTGTAGAATTTTGTTCACAGTAATAATAACTTTTGTTGAAGGTTGGGCAATGGAAGACATTCAGGTAGAGCCTCTGGAAATAACATTCATGAAGTTCTGCAAGAGATAAAATAATCTGAGGGGAGGAGGAGAGATAGAGTTCTAAGGAGAACTGGATTCATTCTAGCATAAACCAAATGCTCATTAATTTAAAGGGACAATAATGTTTCACAATAAAAGCAGCTTCAATTAATCTTCCTAGTATTTGGGCAATGGAGAGTGTTATTTCAGTACTGTCAGAGATGTAGATCAAGAGTAATTGAATGATAAAGTATCCCCCTCCCACCCCTTTTACTGATGTAACACTGCTCACCTCAGAGCAGCAAGGTAGTGTCCAGGTGGACTGCAGAGACGGCCAATCTTCAATCAGCATAAGGGAAAAAACTGAAAAACCTGTTAAGGGGGGCAGGGTTTTCCTTATACTCACAGTAAGAAGATTGTCCCTTGTGAGAGGTGTCAAACTAATTGTTTGCAGTGCTCTTGAGACCTCTCTCTAGCATTCATGGTGTAAAGCTCCATTTAAAACAATGGGAATTAGGAATTTTAGCATCCCATATAATGTGTCTGGTTTACAATTACATCATAGGCATAAAAGGGGAAATTAATATTGAGACAGAACCTTTACATCCTCCAGGCAAAGAGACAGTGGGAAAGAAGTAGAGAGTGAAGAGGAAACAAATGAAGAGTGTTTTGTGAAATTACATTGAGAAAGAAGGAGTGGGCTGTTATAGACGCTAAAGCAGCTAAAACTCTAATAAATTTAAATGGGGCTTTTAATCCACTGAATGCTAGAAAGGTCTTCAACATATTGTAAAGCAACAAATAGGAGATCTCTCTCATATTTAAGGGGTAAAAATCCCAATTTAAATGAATGGTAAGTTTAGATATTTTTTTATTTTTTTTCGTTTATGGTGCATTTGGTTTCCTCCAAATCTGCAACTCTTTAGCTTCCAGAATTGCGTCTTCAATGTGTTTTAAGGAAAACTTAGTAATCTGCTCTGTCCAAAATAACTTAGCGTTCTGAAATTATTAATTAAGCCTAGTCAAGTTTATACAAAGTAACCACTTGAAAATGAACCCTTTGATTGCCGGAGAGGTACACAACCCATTGCTCTGCAATGCATTGCGCATCCCTCTGCCATGCAAAGGGTTAAGAGATAAATGTGTATTTTTATGGTGAAATTATAATGATAAATGGGAAGTAACAACTACTAATACACACCACGTACATTACTATGGCCAAAAACTCCTAATGGCCCCTATGAATTTTGCCCTTATGACTATTCTCAATATCTTCAGTCAGTCCTGGATGTCTTGCCCATGGAGGCAGACATGACAGCTGCTAACAGGACTATAGGACACAAACTCCATCCCCACCACATAATAATCTTATTCCTTTAGGTGTCAGAGGAGTGTGCAAAGCATTGCCATCTCTGAAGAGCCCACATGTACTGATATGCTGCAAATGACTTTTACGCAACCATAAATGGCCAAACAACTCCAAACTCTAATGTACTTTTTCCCACAAAAAGGGTTAATATACAGTACTGTGCAAAAGTCTTAGGCAGGTGTGAAAAAATACTATAAAGTAAGAATGCTTTCAAAATAAACATAGACCTGTTCATAGTTTATTTTTATCAATTAACAAAATGCATAGCGAGTGAACAGGAGAAACATCTAAATCAAATCAATATTTGGGGTGACCACCCTTTGCCTTCAAAACAGCATCAGTTCTTCTAGGTACACTTGCACACAGTATTCAAGGAACTTGGCAGGTAGGTTGTTCCAAACATCTTGGAGAACTAACCACTGTATTTCTTTGGATTTAGACAGCCTCAGTTGCTTCTTTCTCTTCATGTAATCCCAGACAGACTCAATAATGTTGAAATCAGGGCTCTGTGTGGGCTATACCATCACTTCCAGGACTCCTTGTTCTTCCTTACACTAAATAATAATGACTTTGGCTGTATGTTTGTGGTTGTTGTCATGGTGCAGAATAAATTTGGGGCCAGTCAGATTGCTGCCTGATGGTATTGCATGATGGATAAGTATCTGCCTGTACTCAGCACTGAGGAGACCATTAATTCTGACCAAATCCCCAACTCCATTTGCATAAATGCAGCTCCAAACTTGCAAGGAACCTCCACCATGCTTCACTGTTGCCTACAGACACTCATTCTTGTACCTCTTTCCAGCCCTTAGGCGAACAAACTGCCTTCTGCTACAGCCAAATATTTAATATTTTGACTTAGTCCAGAGCACTTGCTGACATTTTTCTGCACCCCAATTCGAAGATATGGCGTTTTGGCTGCAAATCTTCCCTGAAGAATACTTCTGACCAGGCTTCTCTAGACAGTAGATGGCTGTATCAGGAGCCCACTGTTTTCTGCCAATTCTGAGCTGTTGGCACTGCTGTACATCTTCTGATTGCAAAGGGAAGTAAGCATGATGTGTCTTTCGTTTGCGGCACTAAGTTTCCTTGGCCGACCACTGCGTCTACGGTCCTCAACGTTGCTTGTTTCATTGTGTTTCTTCTAAAGAGTTTGGACAGCACATCAGCAAACCCTTGCCTGTCTTCAAACTTCTGCCTGGGAGAGACCTTGCTTATGCAGCATAACTACCTTGTGTCTAGTTGCTGTGCTCAGTATTGCCATTGTGTATGACTTTTGACATTAAATTGTCTTCAGCAACCTCACCTTGTTAGCTGAGTTTGGCTGTTCCTCACCCAGTTTTATTCCTCCTAAACAGCTGTTTCTGTTTCAGTTAATGAATGTGTCTCAACCCACATTAAATTGATGGTCATTAGCACTTGTTTGGTAGATTTGTTTAATCATACACCTGACTATATGCCTACAAAATCCTTGATTTTGTGCAACTGTACCTAGAAGAATTGATACTGTAGTAGTCATACCAAATATTGATTTGATTTAGATTGTTCTTCTGTTCACTCATCGTGCATTTTGTTAATTGATAGAAATAAACTATTAACATGTCTATTTTTGAAAGCATTCTTACTTTACATCATTTTTCACACCTGCCTAATACTTTTGTACAGTACTATATATAATATAATCATACACATCCACTTTCACAGCCAGTCACAACAATATATTCCATCATTCTGAAAACACTAGATATCATTGTTGACAACACATGGCTGGATCAAGTTATAAAGAAAGTGAGGCTGATGAACTAAGAATGAGATTCTGGGGCAAAACAATTGTATTATAGGCAATGTGTTGCGTACCCCTCTGGCATTCAAAGGTTTAAAATACCATTTTAATCAATTGACATTTTGCAATTTTTATTCTTCTACCATTGAGTAGTGTGTTTGCTCTAGAATCAGCATCAATAAGTCTAACCTAGTTATACTAGAACAATCAATCAATCAATCAAACAATCAGTCAATATGTACAGTTTTCCTTTTCTTGGTTGACCTTTAAGCTTATTATATGAATTATTTATGAAGG
This sequence comes from Rhinophrynus dorsalis, assembly GCA_037306005.1. Classification (NCBI taxonomy): domain Eukaryota; kingdom Metazoa; phylum Chordata; class Amphibia; order Anura; family Rhinophrynidae; genus Rhinophrynus; species Rhinophrynus dorsalis. The sequence continues at coordinate 225,043,017 of CM074723.1, forward strand.
TTTGATCACTAAATACATATTCACATAATAAAGTATAGAGAACTATTATTTATTAACTAGTCATTATGGGTTAGATAAACAGAGAAAACAAAACAATATAAGAACAAAGTGAGTGTAAAGCAATTGTTCATTTTCAGTACTTTATAATTATGTATTTGTTTTGTGTCAGATATCAGATGATAGATTAGTGACTAAGCTGACTTGTGAAATGTAAGCAATGGAATCATTTGCTTGCAGTAAGTAATGATATGAGTGGGAAGAAAATGAAGCCTTTGAGTATCAGAAGGGTATGAAAACAATGTAGCATACCTCCGTGGCACAAAAGGTTTAAAGCAAACATGTCACCTTGACCCAAATTTTAAAAAATCATTAAAAACTGTCTGTGCCATTTTAGCCAAAAGACCTGCAAGTGTACAGTTAAGGAGATACTTATAAACGGTGCCTAATGCTATTGTATGCTAATTGTGGTACCCAACATAATCTGTGTTGTTTCATATGCTAACCTGAGTTTTCATTGATTTTTCATATGCTAATACAGGTTTTCAGTGAAGTTTCATATAACTGAGTACTGTGCTGCACCAGGATATTTCCACTATTACTTTTACCAGAAATAGAAGTGTGAATATCCCCTGGTTGATCGATACCTCTGATGGACTTTTGGTTAACATGACACATAGGAAATTTTGAATGAAGTTTTCAAACATGCAAAAACCTTTCCAGGCAATCAGAGGCGTAACTAGAAGCCACCGGGCCCTGGTGCAAGAATTGACATGGGCCCCCCGACCACATTGGCCCCAGACGCCCTCAACCACATTGGCCACCTCCACATTGCCCCCCAATCTCCAAATTGCCCCTTCATCTCCACATTGCCCCCATCTCCACAATGCCCCCATATCTCCAAATTGCCCCTTCCACAATGCCCCCTTCAACTCAACAATGTTCCCTTCATCTCCACAGTGCCCCTTCATCTCCACAATGCCGCCCAATCTCCAATCTCCAGTACTGAAATAACACTCTCCATGGCCCAAATACTATGAAGATTAATTGGAGCTGCTTTTATTATGAAACATTTCTATCCCTTTGAAACTAGTTTCATTTCTCTTTAAGTTCAGTTAGTCAGAATTTTACATTGCCCAACAAAAATAGTTTAGCACTATTTCCAGTGGGGAAGGCCCCTCCCACATTCTCTGGACTGACATATCAAATAAATTAAAATACATAAAACGTGGCCCATTCTTACTTAATTGTGAGAAGACCAATTAAAGTATAATTAGCAGATATGGGTGCAAAAGCAGTAGTATGGTGTAATTCAACTGGTACAAAAAAATCTTTAAAGCAAACATTTTCAAAGGAAAAAAGGCAAAATAAAAGGTGTTTTAATGTAATAAAGGGCAATTTTATGAAGCTACTAGTACCACCACTTTTAATCCTTTATGATCCGTTTTCAAATATGAAGGATATACTTCTGAAAATACTGTCCTTTTACCACCAAATCACAATCCAACTATTTTTTTCATTATGACGACTTTTGGAACACATCACACCCTTAGACCTTCCCCAGGAACTTCATTTTAGAGACACAGATATGCGATGAATTTGTTTGTAGTTGTACCTTTTTTTGTGATTTTTGATTTTCCTGCTGTGTGATTCCACTTAGGCTTACTAAAAATGCAGGGATATCAGATGATCACACTGGTTGTGACACTGCTTCACTTCTGGCTGCTAAATTGTAAATAAAGAAAACGTGCTGCATCAAGATTATATAATTTTGATGGGCTATGCCATTGGAAATCAGGATTGTCCAGCATATAAAATACATCACAGATAAACAAAACATTCAAAGGCTATTGCAACTATCAATTGCAACCATAGCCAAGGACACTGTCCCTCCTCTTCATACCAGGATTGTATTGGCTATTTTGTGTATTACTTCTCTCTACCATCCTACACACAGTCCCTTCACAGTTTCCCCACTGAAAGTACAAAAATTAAGAACAAATGAAAAAAAATGATTAGCACAAAAAATTGAATGTCCTGTTTCTTATTTAGTATGTCATTTTAATCTGAATCTAACTAAACATGATTTTCTGTTAATTTCACATTAATTACAAAACAAATGAACAAGAGTATTCTTAATCATTTAAGTGCCAGACGTAATGACAGACATAGCTTCACTAAACTATACTTAAGTATATTTTAAGATTGTAAGGCTCTCATGTAAGCATAATTTAGACTGTAAGCTCTTCTGTGTAGAAAACACATTTTTTATTTTATAATAAATATTAAAAGACCTCAATTTTCAGAAATGTGTTCCCTTCTGACCAAACGAATACAACAACTGTCACACAGTAACATTAAAATGATTGATGCAGCTAACATTTTGCTGGTCCTTCTTCATTGGTTCATTCACTGTAATTTATGTAATGGTCTTTATTGCTTGTCACTCCACTGTTGAAACCTATTAAATATTGTGGTACTTAATAATTACACAATGATAATATTCATGGTTATGTCAGACGGAATTACAGTCACTTTGACACCTTTGCTCATGTGAGGACAGAGGAGTAACTAGAAGCCTCCAGGCCCTGGTAGAAGAAGTGTCACGGGCCCCCCCACCACCACACTGGCCCCCTCCACAATGCCTACCTCGAGCTCCCGCGCGGTCCTCTTAGTAATGCAATGCGCTGGGAGATGATGTCATCTCCCAGCGCTCTGCATTACTAGAGCGTCGGCGGGAAATTGCGGGCACCAGGCGGAGGTGTTGCAGGGGGAGGCCGGACCCCTGGAGTGCACGGGCCCGGTCGCAGGTGCGACCCCTATAGTTACGCCACTGTGTGACGATATCCTTAAAATTCTGCTTGTGCCCCTCAGGAAAGGAGTTGCTAACATACTTATTAATCACCACATCTGCAATCAGCCTTCAGAACTAGGGATGAGTGAAGTGTTTGTAATTCACTGCATGGAAAAAAATTAACCAAGATCGAGGGTGGGGGTACAAATTGAGGAAGGGGACTGGGTAATGGAAGAAGAGAGAAGGTCTCAGGAGTGGGGCAGCACAAGATGGGGGAGGGGACTGAATATAGAACAGGGATAGGTAGCTGGAGAAAGGGAGAAGGAATGGGGCCTGGAGTGTGGGAGGGAGAACAAGAAGGAAGGAAGCAAAAGGAAGTGGGGTGAGAAGCAGGAGAAAGCTTGTGATATGTCCAGTGGAATCCTGCCCCAAGAGGTTCTCAACTCAGGCAGGAATATGCTTTTGATTGATGCCTGTTAGTAAGTAAACCTGAATTTTGTAGTTTTATACCATGTGAATATTTTTCCAGCTATCTGACTGGTTAACTGAGTAAACAAAATGCAGCAAACAACCACCGTCTTGCAAGAGATTATTCTGTTATTGTGAAACAGCCAGTTTTGTTTTGTTCATCTTTATTCAGAACCCTCTTAGTGTGCCATTATCTCACACACTATAATGTGGGTCCCAGAGAGAATTCATATCAATCACTTGTTTTCCATTACTTTCTTTTAAAGATACCTTTAATGATGATATAATATAGTTCACATGTCTGTACTTTATTCACATTCTTAATAGATGTGTAGAGCATGATTGCAGGAAACAGAACCATTAAAGGGATAGTAATACTTAATATGTAAATAAATATATATTGTAGGCTTTATTCTCCTGAGTAAAAGGGTACTCCTAGTGATGAGTGCTGGTTTATTTAAAATCTATTGCATCTCAAACTTTAAACTTTTAGGTGCAATATATCAATGGCCTGAAATTTTAGTGGCACTGTTGCTATAACATCTTATTGATAGCTCTAGTCTGTTGAAATAAACTTCCATAGGATGGTGTAGTAACATCATCACTGTACAATTTCAGGACTTCTGCTACAGAAAAATATTTCAAATTTTGACTCATCAATCCAGAGAACCTGCTGCCATTTTTCTGCACCACAGTTCCTGTGCTTTCAGGCATAATTGAGTTGCCTTGTTTCCATGTTAGAGGTATGGCTTTTTGGATGCAAGTCTTCCATGAATACCACGTATGACCAGATTTCTCCAGGCAGTAGCTGGGTGTGCCAGGATCCCACTGTTTTCTGTCAATTCTGAGCTGATGGCATTGCTTGACATCTTCCGATTGTGAAGGGAAGTAAGCATGATGTGTCTTTCATCTGATGCACTAAGTTTCCTTAGCCAACCATTGCATCTATGGTACTCAGCATTGCTTGTTTCTTTGTGCTTCTTCAAAAGTGCTTGGACAGCACATCTGGAAACCCGTGTCTGCCCTTAAATGTCTGCCTGAGAGACCTTGTGATACAGTATAACTACTTTGTGTGTTGTTGCTGTGCTCAGTCTTGTTGCTAAACCAGTCCTGTTCCTGACTACTCTATTGTATTCTGCTTGCTCCTGCTTTAATCATCTGTTGCTGTACCAGTCATGTCCCTGACCATGGTATTGTTTGTTCCTTGTTCCTGTATTGATCTGCAGTTACTGAACTGAACCTGTTTCAGTCTTTGTTGCCTCATTTTTCTTGTGACAGTTTTGCCTGTGGTTGCTGAATCAGACCTGTTCCAGTTGTTTGCTGTTTGACTCTGCTTCCTTCTAGTTCCAGTCTGGCTGTTGGCTCTGGTGTGCTACACTCTTGGACTTATTCCAGATGTTAATATTTACCCCTGCTTTTAAGTTGCTGTTGCATGCTTGGGTTTTGTGGCTCTCTGTAAATTTAAATGCTAGTAGTACTGATTCTACTTAAGTGTCTGTCCAACTGTGCTGTTCTTGTTCGTTTCCTCTACACTCTCACCAGTGTTGTGTGTCTGCACTGCAGCCTGTCTCCAAAGACTCCAACTTGTCTTGTCTTTCTATTCCAGCCTGACTCCAGCGACTCCTCCTAGTGTTCAGTTCCTGTAACTTCAGTCATTTTCCATTATATTGTCTAGTCCTGTTTGTTGGTACCTGGCAATTGACTCTAGAACTTCACTTGTGACTATTTCAACAGACCCTGACCAGTCATCCTGAGCATAGTCCAGCTCAACTGGTTTGTGCTATCAACCTTGCAGATGGCACCTTTACCTGTCTTAGACTGCAATAATGGTCTGCAGTGGTCTGTCTACATTCTCAACCACAGAACTCTAGCACCTTACCATGGCATTTTGTGGCTCACAGTGGTAGTTCTGATTAGAGTCTGAGGTCACCATAGCCAGGCAGCATGACAAAAGGCTATAGAAGTTCAGTTACAATATGTGAGAGCAGATTGTACCCACATTTGGCGCTAGTGGGGACAAAACTGTTTTAATGTAGGACATTAGTTAAGGATGCTATATGGAAGGCTATTTACCCCTACGAGTGACAGAGGAGTGTGCAATCAATAGTGAGAGAGCGAAGAATGCACTCAGGACAACATAAACATTTTTAAAGGAACAAAATATGTTAAATGGCTTTTCTGGCCGAGTAAAACTATGTATCTCTTGTTGCTGGGAGGTTTTTCTTTCAAAATGTATTACAGCGGAAAAGTTTCATTTTTACATTAAACTACAATTATCTATGTAGTCATCAGGTGCTGATGTTCCCATTACTTTTTATGGAGAGTTGTAGTTTATGACTCATGATCTCTGATAAAAAGCACTATAAAACACAATTTGGATTCTGGATACTATAATACATTTTTAATACTAATTTGATATAATGAAAATAAATTTTAGCTCTAATAAGTTTTGAATGACAAATTTCCCTTCTGTGCGATTGTTGCCCTTGTTTTACTCAACAGGAATCACCCTAACATGAACATAAAAATAGTTTAAAGAACATAGATCACATATATTTTGGCATCCAGTGATATAAAAGAGTGCTTCGGGGAGGGGGGAGAAAGAGGCGAGCAGCATGGCCATGGTTATTGCTGAGAGTGAGGCACCATGGATAAATTCAGGACCAGCAGAGTTGGTAGACCTTAACACTTTGAGTGCCAGAGGCATATGCAAAGCTTTGCAAACCAATGCGTTACATACCCTTCTGACACTGAATAGGTTAAAGGGATAGTAATGTTTCAAAATAAAAGCAGCTCCAATTAATCTTCATAGTATTTGGGCCATGGAGAGTGTTATTTCAATACTGTCAGAGTTGTAGTTCAAGAGTAATTGAATTATAATGTGTCCCCCTTCCACCTCTTTTACTGATGTAACACTGCTCACCTCAGAGGAGCAAGACCGTCCGGATGGATCACAGAGAGGGACAATCTTCAGTGAGCATAAGGAAAAAACTGAAAAACCTGTCATGGGGGGCATGGTTTTCACTGTTCTCACAGTAAAAAGACTGTCCCCTGCTGTGAACTGTCTGGTCTTAAGACCAGATTCCACATCCCACATCTTTTACATTCAATTACTCTTGATCTACAACTCTGACAGTACTGAATAGACTTGTGCAAATCGGTTCGGCCGATTTCAGAACTCGGACAAATAAGGGTCATTCGGCATCATTCGGGCCATCCAAAAGGAAAAAAGTTGTTTGTTTTTTAAAACCGAATCCAAACAGCCCTGGTCAGACATGTCATTGAAAGTTCCAGAAATTCGGCGACGACTATCCGTCCGTGCAATACTTTTCCTCCACACTTTCCCTCCCTCTCTAGTCCAATTATCTTCTTCGTTTAATGATAGGGTTTGGGGTAATGACACGTCAGAGACCCAGACAGTCTGCATTTCCTGTTAGTCCATTGTTGGAGCTCAGAAAGAGCTGAAGGAGATAGAGAGTGGCCAGTTGTTGCATAGGCAGGCAGCCAGCATTAGTACCTTATTACCACTGCAAAGGAGAGTCATCTTTGTTCCTATGCAAAATATAAAAAATATTAGGAATTTGTTTTAATAGTTTTCAGAGTGACACAGCCTGTCTCACATTTGTGGAGGCAGGCCTAGTATCTTATTGCCACAGCAAGGAAGAGTCATTTTTTAACGTATGTTAAATTTGGCAGAATAATTTGGAATGTCGCCGAATTTCGTCTGAATCAACCAGGTCTGGTCCGAAATGCGGATCCCCAAATGACAAAAAAAAATTTGTCCGAAATCAAATTTTACCGAAAATGTTTGCCAAGCACAAGTCTAGTATTGAAAAAACATTCTCCATGGCCCAACTACTATAAAGATTAATTGGAGCTGCTTTTATTTTGAAACATTACTGTTCCTTTAAGGGATTTCCTACTGTATGAGTTAGTGACCCATGTACCCACATTCTACATGTGTCATCATTCAGTAAGTAGACATTTGTGTTAGTAGTGCATGAGTTTTTAATATCCTCCTCTCCAATGGTTTTATTGATATTTAGCTAATTTTGTTAATCGGTTTTGTGGCTCTCCCTTGAAGATTCTTTTATGGTATTGAATTTATTATGGATTAATCTGTGTTTCATGGAAGCAATGCACTAAATGAGCATTAAGTACAAGAGAACAAGAAGAGAAATTCCGGAACCAACTGATCTGGCCACAGGAGACAAATAACACTTCCATCTGATTTAAATTGGGCTCTTTACTTCCCTTTGTTGCATTTGATTGGCTCCAGAATTGTTCCTATTTTTGTGCATAAACACCAATGACCCATCTTTATAAAAGCAAACTGGAGTTATTCAGGAATAAACCAACTGCATCACAGGGGACAAATAAAAATTCCTAAATTCCCATGCACTTGAAAAGAGCTTTTTAACCCCTTGAATGCTAGAGAGGTCACCAATACATTGCATAGCCGAACTTAGTTTAACAGTAATTTTTTATTTATCCCCTATGGTGCAGTGGATTTACTCCAGGATAACTGCTTTATAAATATGAGTCAATGGGGGAGGTTTATAAAAAGTGTTGTTCGTTTTTGTGAACAGATCCTTAAAATGTCCATATTCCTTATAATAAGTGTTGTTATTTATAATGTTTTCTAGTTACATTTATAAATGTGGCGACTGATAAAAATAAGAAAAGGTCAGACATGGCGAAAATTCTGTTGCTATATTGCCGCAAATAGCATAATATCTTTATAAATACGTGCCGTCACTTTTTTAAACTTCCTTAATCAATTTCTTTTTTAAATGTACTACACGGCATTATAGCCTCTTAAACTGTGCTTAAGGACCCATGACATGACACGACCGTCATGGGTAAACTTGCCATAAGGACCCATGAAGGTCCTGGCATGTCATGGAATTCAGGGCTCCTGAAATTATTTGCAAAAATATAATGACTCGTGTTCCTTAACTGCTGGCCACGCCACCATGAGGCCATTCCTTGACGGGTTAATACTTTTACAACTACCAGTGACAATCTTACAGCCATTTTAATGCTTCTTTTCAATTAACTCCACTTTTTATAAATCTCCCCCATTACGTGTGTGTGTAAGGCCTGGAGTCAGGACCAGTACGTCCACAGAGAAGTTATTCTTGTTGTTGAGAAGAGTACAATACTGCTCACTGAGTCATATACACAGCTTAGATGAGTAATCCTGGGCTAACCAAAGGAAACATGGATGGCAAATACAAACTGCCTCAATTTGAAGGGCAACTATCACCCCAAATAAAGTCCACCCCCAGTTAGCCATCTAGCAGTAAACTTACCAATGAAACTGTTATGCAGAATAAAGACCGCTTTAGTCAAAAATCCTACCTCAGCCGACACTGACGGCCAGGAAACAGTGCTCCAGAGGCATCTGCAAGCCTATGCCGCAGATGTCTGTGAGCAAAGATGTCTGCACTGTTGCCTGGCCGTAAGTGTCGGCTGAGGTAGGATTTTTGACTAACGCTGTCTTTATTCTGCATAACAGTTTCATTGGAAAGCTTTTTGCTATATGCCTAATTAGGGGGAAGAGAGTGGACTTTATGTGGGGTGATAGTTCCCCTTTAAATGGGTCATTTAATCACTTAACCCTTTGAGTGCTCAAGGGGTTAAATGCTAGAGAGGATTCCAACACACTTAACCCTAGCGTGCCAGAGGGTTATCCAATGCATTGCAAATGCAATGCGTTGGATACCCCTCAAAGGGTTAAATCAGTGGGCATTTTGGAAATATTTGTCTGCTCTGCTGCTTCTATATGTATCATGTTCCTGCAGGAGGAAATCATGTGGGACATCATTTTGCATCAATGTCAGATTAACCCTTTGAGTGCCAGAGGGGTATGCAACGCATTGCTTTGCAAGGGTTAATGCACAGTCCCAAATAATTAAATTATCATTGGCACTAAGTCTTAAATGATTTAAAGGCAGTATGCAGAAACCCATAATTTTGGAACAAAGCAACTATGCCGTAGGGGGAAAAACAATAGAAAAAACCCTCCAAAGTCCCATTGACTGAAATGGGGCTTTTAACCATTTGATTGCCAGAGAGGTGGCCTTGGCTACCTCTCCTGGCACTCAAAGGGTTAACACCTTAAAGGCTAGTGGGGTCTCTAACACCTTGGGGGAGATTCACTAAGTGATGATAAAGAGGTGATAAAGTAGAGATGAGGTCTCCAATTTATCACTTCTCCAATTCCTATGTTATTCTATGGAGCCGATATACTAAGATGTCTTCAACTCTGGAGATCTTAGCGCATAGGCTCTATAGAATAACATAGGAACTGGAGAAGTGATAAATTGGAGACCTCATCTCTACTTTATCACCTCTTTATCACTGGTTAGTGAATCTCCTGCATTGTCTTGCAATTTACTGTAGGTCTCTCAAGCATAGAGGGCTTAAAAATCCAATTTAAATAAATGGAGAATTTCATCTCCCCCTTCAGTCCTGTTGTTCCCTACAGACCTGTTATCCCAGAATTTTTTTTCCTCTATGGCCCTTAAAAGGAAATTGCCACCTATATACTCTGTATTCTTTAACCCTTTGAGTGCCAGAGAGGCATGCAGTGCAGAGTTTGATGTCTTTCTTGCACGCAAACAGTTAATAAATGCATGGCAGTAACATTGAGTGCATATTTGCAGTGGCTATCACAAAATTAATTAAAATTTAATAAATAACTAACCTGCATGCCTTCAGTTTTCAAATATTATTTCATGGCTTCTGGCTTCTAGCATAATTCATATTCTTATTTCCTTCATTCTTACCTTACAAATGTAATACTGTGACAATTGAAAATTATGCTAGTAGGAGTCTGTGTAGCAATTTTGTGTCAGTCTGACCCACAGAATTTCTCACAGAGGTGAGATACATAGTTGCCTTCTATAAAGCAGTGACCAAAAAGGTAAGGTAACATGGATGAAGCAGTTTATTCTCATCATAAAAGACTATTCAGAATCAAATTAAGGCAAACAAATATGCTTATTTTGTTAGCAAATATAAATTTTTACAGATATTCAGAAATGGTTTATGATTTATCAGGATATACAATAAACATACGTATATGTATATAAACAGATTGAGGGTTTTTTACATTTCATTATATTTGTAATTTTTTTTCTGTTAATGACAAATTAATAATTTCCAGACAAAGACAGTTCTTAACATTTTGGATAATACAGTACAGATGCTATGAATGGATTGTAAAGCAATGTGTCAGAATTCTGACCTGGTATAATTATCATGTGAGGCTTCAACTCTGCTCATAAACCATACTAGAGACTGGATATCTACTGTCTTCAGTGTACTGCTATCCTAGTCCAGAACATTCTGTCTCCTCCCTGACTTCATTTGTAAACCAATCCAGTTCATTTCCAGTTTGCCAGACTGTTGTTGGTTGATTCAGTAATCTAATGCTCCTTGCTGTTCACTCCTGATTTTCTACTGTATACTAAGCCCAGATTGGTTCTGTCTGTAACTGCTCTCTCCTTCCTGGTAATAAGACCTCTGATCTATTTCACCACGCCTGATCTTCACATATGGTTGCAAGTTTATGACTTCTACACAGTCCGATTAAGTTATTATTATCTGTGTATACTTTGTATAACTATTCCATCTCTCTGCTTCCAAGAAATGTTTCAGTGAAAGTCCCTGTAGAGTTGCAGCTCCCCCATTGGGGTCAATAGGTTTTATAGGTGAGGGGATGCAGTCTAAGATAGGGGCTATTTTCCCTAAAACAGACACTGTACATTGGAGACATGAAAAGCAACCTAGCAACCAAGTGTTTAAGACAATCTCCTGTTCTTTATATTTTAAATCTACCTCAAAGATTTAATTGTTTAGAAAGTAAAAAAAATGCTGAGTTTGTGGTTTGTTCACTTAACTGAATATAGATTTTTTTTGTTTGGTATTGCCCATTATTTGAAGTTTAGAACCTGAAGCATTTATTGATTTCATTTCCCGTATTTACTTGAATATGTTATATTGGTGTCAATCCTATATTTTAACCTTAACATTAACCTTTCCAAGCAAGCTTAACACTAGTACTTTAACTATTGACTATAGCAAACGTTGAACGCATTCCATTTTATAAGAAATATTGGCTCATAGGAGAAGGTTTGATTTGGGAAAGGCAACAAATGCTTTGGAAATGTTGAAAAAGAGAGACCAAAAGGAGAGACATGCACAGTGTGATTTATCAAGCAGCAGATAAAACAGTGTATCAGGTACAGGGCCGTATACAGAAAGCTGTGCATCTGCTGGTGTTACCCTTCATCTTCTGAGCCTGCATTTGGGGTATGCACTAAATATGAATGCTTTAGTGCATATTGGCACATGCACTCCACCTTTGCTAAGACGTTAAAGGGATAGTAATGTTTAATAATAAAAGCAGCTCTAATTAATCATCATAGTATTTGGGCCTTGGAGAGTGTTATTTCAGTTCTGTCAGAGTTGTAGTTCAAGAGTAATTGAATGATAAAGTACCCACCTCCCGCCCCTTTTACTGATATAACAGTGCTCAGCTCAGAGCAGCAGGGAGGTGCCCAGGTAGATTGCAGAGAGAGACAATCATCAATTAAGATAAGGGAAAAAGCTGAAAAAACTGTCAAGGGGGGCAGGGTTTTCATTGTTCTCACAGTAAAAAGATTGTCCCTTGCTGTTATCTGTCTGGTCAAGAACCAGATTCCACATCTGAGGTGAACAGTGTTACACTAGGTAAAAGGGGCGGGAGGGATATACTTTATCATTCAATTACTCTTGAACTACAACTCTGACAATACTGAAATAACACTCTATGGCTCAAATACTATGAAGATTAATTGGAGCTGTTGTTTTTGTGAAACATCACTATCCCTTTAATGTCAACAAACCCTAAACACCTCCCCTCTTAAATGGAGAGAAACACAGAGTACAGTTTTGCCTTTTATTCTACACCCTGTTTAAAGGAGCGCTAAGCCTTTTTTTTATGAATGCCTATATGTTATAGAGCTTTTCCTGATGAGTAAACCAAAGGTACTCGCACTGCTCTCAGTTGTGTTATTCAGCCGTTAAACAGTTGAAAACTGTTATATCTCTGGAAACAGAGATCCAGGAAGCTTAGTTCAAGTGACTGAGAAGTTTCTATCAAATTTTATGGAGAGCTTTTGTCAGTGACTCACCTCTTCTAGAGAAAACAACAGAATCAATCTCTGAAATACGGCCAGTAGAGGGCACTGTTTATGTAAAAAACAAAACAAAAAAACAGTTGAATCTGTAGTAAATCTGGAGAGACACACACATCTTCCAGCAACAGGAGTACCCTTGTTTTACTCAGCAGGAAAAGCGCTACAATATATGTTTTTTCCTTAAAAAAAGTGTACAGCTGCTTTAATACATGGCTTTAAATAAGGAGAAAAGGAGATAAATTCCCTGTAATGCTCATAACCGCCAATACTGTTCTCCCCATGGTGCAAATGGCACATTTTCAGTGTATGTAGCTTACTTAATTGGCATAGGACTAAATGATCCTTTCAATTTAGGGAGAGTTTAAATGCAGCATTCTTTGACCCTGATTCACTTATGACAACTGTCTAATGCTCAGCTAACTGTGAATTCCTGACTATATTTTGCTCTTAGCCAGATTTCTACCAAAGCCCAAATGTTTAACTCTTTGAGTGCCAGAGTGGTGTCCAATGTGAAAACACTCTGGCTCTAACGGGGTTAAGTGAACAAGGGGGAAAAAAACCCAGCTATCGCTGGAAAATAACCACATCTCCAGTGTATTGCAAAGCATTCCACTAGTGATATCTCTAACTGGGACCTGCTGTGAGTAGCATTTGTGTACAAGCAAACCTATTTTTTTCTGGATATCATGTGATTGTTTTCCTGCTTCTTTTTTTTGGGGGGGGGGAGGGGGAGTTGGGGTGCAACACGTGCCTGAAAATGCCAGGTTTGCAAGACTGTGATTCTGGCTTTCTGAAAGCACCTGTTTTGTATGAATACCAAACATACCGGATACTTTTCCTTCCTTTAGTACCTAAAAAGGTCTCGATATCTGTTCACATATCTGATTTTTTTTTAGTTGCACTCACCCTCTTATGCCATGTAACTCCAACTACATGATTCAGGAGAAAACTGGCACATTTTGAAGGAGCACTGTATGTACACCTTTCTTGTAGTAATAAACAAATCAGTTATAAATTTGAGACCCTCTTAGGTAATTTACATTTCCAAGAATTAGCAGGCATGACTGTTTTGACACTTGTAGCCTGAATTATTGCACTTTGACATATTGGAACAAATATGTTGCAATGCTGTGCTGAAAAGATTACTTTTCTAGTCAAGCCATATTTGTAAGAACAAATAAAATCAAAATTGCTTTTAGTGGCCTGAATTTCATTTGAGAAGAATTTGTCTCTAATGAGTGATTTCATTTTGGAGACACTGTCAACTTACATTGTTAAACACATCAGAAGTTTCACTCCTGAATAAGGCTACTTATCGCATTGAAAAATTATTTATGCAACACATGAATAAGAATGGAAAGAACTGAATATACTCCTGAATTTCCCAGTATCGAATTCCAGTAAGTACCAAACCTGCATATCTGGCAGCTGATATGGACATGTCAAGTGACCTTTTTCATGCCTGTGTGTCCATGATTGCATACAGTAATTGCTTAAAGGGATAGTTATACTTTATTATTACTATCCCTCATATTGTAGGTATTTGCAAAATAAGTTAATAGCCCCCAGGTTCATCTCTCAAACCTTTATGGTTTGAGAAATAACCGAAGGCAAAGTTCCCCCCTCCCTCCCTTCCCTGAAGTCAGCGTTGTGCTTATTGCAGGGATATCCGGTCTGTCTTTCATCATGCGGCTCTGCAGCAGAGCCGCGATCGCGTTACTGACAAAGAATTATTTCACTGAAACGGTCTTCTACATGTGCTTGCAAACCAAGCACATGTAGAAGACCGATTCAGTGAAATAATTATTTTTCACTAATGGGATTTCGGCTCAGCTGCAGAGCCACAAGCCTGTCGTACGACAGACTTCCCCTGCAGGCAGTACAACGCTGACTTCAGGGAAGGGGGAGGGAGGGGGAACTTTGCCTTTGGTTATTTCTCAAACCATAACCTGAACCTGGGGGCCATTAACTTATTTTGCAAATACCTACAATATGAGGGATAGTAATAATAAAGTATTACTATCCCTTTAAGTGTGAATGTGTAGCAATGTAAATGGCTAAATATGCTAGTGAGTACATATGGTGAATCTAATTAGTACCCTGGCAAATTATTGTAAGGTTTTATTAATCCACCAAACGGGTTGCAAGATATTAAAAAATTAGATATACAGAAAAAGCAGAAGAAGCCTAATAGTTTAATTCAGTCACATAAAATGTAAAAACATAAAAACAAATGCATACTCACACATATAATATGTCAGCAACAATTAAGCTAACAAATGAGCCTATGGAGAGATTCACGCATTTCCGGGGTTTCACAGGAAATCTGGTCCTGAGGCAATATATTCTATTCAGGCAGCTTCAATTATCTAAAAAAAATTAAAAGCACATAAAAAAATAATAGGATACAAAAAATAGACAAGCCCAATGGGTATCTAACGCGTTTCACTGTGTCAACTACCACCTTTTCAAAGACAAAGCCAAATGGGCTATAGAAACCTTTTTCTTTTCTATAGCTCATTCAGCTTTGTCTTTGAAAAAGTGGTGGTTGATAGTGCAAAACATGTTAGATACCCATTGGCAATGTCTATATTGTGTACCCAATTGTTTTTATGTGCTTTTAATACATTTTTATATAACTAAAGTTGCCTGAATAGAATATATCACCTGTGGACCAGAGTTCCAGAGCTTATTTGTTGCTGACCATCATATTTGTGAGTACCCATTTCTACATAAAAACTGAGATGGATTCGATCCTTGGTATTGTTCATGTTATCAAATGAAACTTCCATACATGCACATTTATTTGATGTGTCCTTTAGACCAGGGACATTATAAATTTGTCTCTCATTTGGATAACTCCAGGACCTTCAAAAATGTAAAAGCTGAAGCAGAAATTGTCCAATCTGGAGACTAAGTGACTCTGAAAATCCAAACTGGCTGCAATGCAATCATTTAACATTGTTTCTGATAATGTTCAGTGGCAGATTTACCTGGAGCTGATCAGAGTAGACCAGTATTCCCAAAGAAGCAGACTATGGACTTGATTCTATTCCCCCGGTAAAACCTCTGGTAAGGGGGAAAAAACACAGAGCGAGAAACCCACTTATGTACCACAGCTATTCTATTGCTGGACTGGTACATGGTGGTCAAAACCCAGGTTGTGGCCAAACGCTTGCTGTAGATATTAGTTCCCACAACTCATACCATGATTCTTGGGAACATCAAAGGAAAAAAGCCAACTCTTGTTCTTTGACACAGTGTCAAACAATGAGAGTGAGCTCAGTCACCCTCCCCCCACCTCCCATACACTAACCCTACACTTTCAGTAACATTACACTTAAATAATACTACCCCTAACACTATCCTAACATCCAGAAGTGTAACACTTACCTGTCATCCACTGTCCGTCTTTGTCTTGAATCTTCTGTCTTCTTTTCCTTCATCTTTCTTCATTAAAATCTGTTTTTTTTAAAGATAATTCAATGAGAGTTCATTTTCAAATGAAATAATGCCCTCAAGAGATGTCACAGTTAACCCTAAGAGTGCCACAGAGTCACCCCTCCTGTGCTCAAAGGGTTAAATGAAGTGTGGCATAGCTCTCCAAAGTAATATGTTGCCAGTCCATTTGTAAAAAAAAAAATAAGTTAATTCATTGTTGTTCCAAATAAAAATGCTGCCAAAGTATGGAAAAATGTCCACTGCCGCAGCTGCTGGCTCCACTGTTCAAAATTCCCTCATGGGGACTCTGACAACTGTCCGGTACATATAGAGTGTGGGGGGGGGTCCGTAACCATATGCATTCCTGATGCCTCCAGTGGAGCCAGCGGCAGAGGACATTTCTTCATACTGTGGCAGCATTTTTACTTTGAACAATAATTAATTACTTATTTCTTTACAAACAGACAGACAGCATATTACTTTGGAGAGCTATGCCACACTTCATTTAACCCTTTGAGCGCAAGAAGAGTGCCCCTCTGGCACTCAAAGGGTTAACTGTGGCATTGTTTCGTATGAAAATGAACTCTCATTGGATTATGTTTTTTAAAAACAGATTTTACTGAGGAAAGAAGAAAGGAAGAAGGGAACAAGAAGAGAGAAGATTCAAGATGAAGACAGACAGTAGCCGAAGACCCCCGCTGGACATCAGGATTACAGGTCAGTTTTTATTTTTCAGGGGATGTGTTAACTGTAGTGAGATTAAAGAGATATGCACAAATAGCCATGCACACTGATCAAACCAATTAGACACAGATGGATGCTAATCAGGGAAATAAGAGGAACAGGTGCTACAGGGGAACGTACAATATAATAAGAAAAAGAGAAACAAAAAGAACCCTGCCGAAATAGCACTCAAATCATCTAAAAATTCCCCAGTATCCAAGTGTCAGGACACGAACACCAAGATAAAAATATCACTTTTATTTTTACATTTAAAAGAAAATGCCAGGGCATATCTGGCTTGCCACAAACATAAATTGAAACACACACTTTCTACAAAAGAAAAAACATAAAATATTACAAAGTTCTCCAAAAATGACTTCCGTGACGTCTCACAGGGACAAACTATTGAGAACACTTGTAAACAGAATACTAAGCGATATACCAAAAAATATCAGGGTCAAATG
The DNA here is from genome assembly GCA_037306005.1 of Rhinophrynus dorsalis. Lineage (NCBI taxonomy): Eukaryota > Metazoa > Chordata > Amphibia > Anura > Rhinophrynidae > Rhinophrynus > Rhinophrynus dorsalis. The sequence goes on from CM074723.1 coordinate 225,060,095, forward strand.
ATAATTATTCACAGCTGATTACAAATAAAAAACTCTCAACAGCTCTATTCAAATGTTGGTCTGAAAGCTGTCATAGCCATAAAAATAGGTGGAGAGTGATTACAAAATTGAAACCCTATACGATGGGATAATTGTGATAGTTGTTGATAACAAATAATCACAAGAGAAAACATCTCTCTACAGCTGTAGCTAAATAAAAGTCTTAACTACACAAATATGTATAGAGGGGTGAAAAATAAGAAGACCCTATATGGCAATACCACTATATCGCCTCCAGTCTCTCTATGCGAAAACAAATAACTCATAAAATGTTTGCAATAGTATGTCAGTCACTCTGCATAAATATTAAGGTGAGTCAATGAGATGATTGCTACACTCAAAATTGCACATGGAGTCACCAATGCAGAGTAATCTGATAAGCATAGTGAGATTAACCCTGTGAGTGCCAGTTGGGTATGCAACGATGTACAATGCATTTCATGCCCCACTGGTACTCATGTGGTTAATTATTTCGTTGTTAAAGCAGAACTTTCACATAATAGCAAGTCACCATGCATTCATTAAATGTATGGCGACTAGCTTGAAAATAGATGTGTTACCGTAAAAAAAACATGTGTCTAAAGGAATCCGTCCCGTCTGGAGACTGGAACTGAGGCTAGAGTGCAGACATCTTGTCTGTGCCGTCAGTCCTGGTCTCCACAAAGTAGACTGCTTTGCACCATATGGTCACCGGAAGGGACTGACGGCTCATGCGCACAGACCTCACTAACCTGCCCGTCAGTCCCAAAACGGGACGGATTCCTTTAGACACATGTTTTTTTTTTTACGGTAAGACATCTATTTTCAAGCTAGTCGCCATGGATTTAATGAATGCATGGCGACTGGCTATTATCTGAAAGTTTCGCTTTAAGCACAAGTGTGTGTTGGAAACCACTTTTCTAACACACACTAGTGGTTTTCACCTCATGTCTGGACTCTGCCCCTCCATTCATGGTGCAGTTTTTTAGCATTAAAACATACGTTCATTAATGTGAGTTGAAGTCATCAAGTGTAATAGGATACCAAATTCAACTAGTTTTACGTGGTGTCCAACGGGTGCAAAGTTTGCTCCCATTTGACATTTTTGCTCGCCAGTGGTTTTTGACAGCGCAGTTAATAGATTAGCAAACTGTGTTGTCAGAATCAGAACCACCATCGCCAGTTTTTAAAAATAATGTGGGTAGTAGAATCAAGCCCCTGATCTAATGTAATGACCGGATTAAAAAATACTCCCCGAGAAATTATTTTTGGTGGGAATTGTATTTGCTCATTGATTTCAGACATATTTCCATGTTGGAATGCAGTATCCAAAGGGTTAACAGTAATTACAAAACAGAAAGCATGAAAAGAGACACAAATTGCATTACCTCAAGTTGAAAGTAAATATACAGAATTTTCTGTGTGTGAAATTAGTTATGCCTCCTGAAACTGTAAGTAGAATTTTAATGTGCACTTCTGTCATTTACAAGAAAGCCCTAGTTTCACATTTAAATCATACAGAGATTCAGAAACAGCAGGCATACATAAACCAATGCATTGAATTTTGTACTACGATCTATAGCTACTTGTTATATCATACACTTACAATTCTTCTCCGTCTTCAGTTACTCTGATCTCACTTGTCTGTGCTTACAAGATACTTACATACATTATTCTTTCTTTAAAATGTAAAATAAAGGCTCCTTTTGCTACAGCTCTAAACAAGAGAGACGAGAATGATGTACATCAGCGCTTTGGCTGCTTATAATTGAGATGGATGGAAAAGTGCTACTTTTGTTTTGATACAACAGCTAGGGATAGCACTGAATATGCCTTTGTGGAGTATTGCTGAGCTATTATAATTAAAGAGCACATTCATTATAATTATTTAAAGTGTGTTTGTGTATGGTACTAATGTTCACCATATACTTTACTGACTAGAAAGGCCATATGCAGAAAGACAACTAGAACAATTCTGGAATAAATCAACTATACAAGCACACATTTCCATCAAGTTAAATTGGGCTTTTCACCCCATGAATGCTACAGAAGTGGCCAGTGCATTATTTGAAAATGCATTGGCAATCTCTCGTATTCAAGCTCCTTTTAAATCAATGAGTTCTGGGAATTTTTACTCTTCCCTTGGTGTTCCTATGTCTTGACTTATGAGGTTAAAGCCACAGGTCGAGCCTGAAGCCCACCTTATGGCATATAATGGTGGAGATCTCCCAACTAGTAATGTTGCAACTGGAAGTAATGGTGAACTAATAATGCATTTGGGGCTATATTCAGGAAAACAACTGTACTGTAGGAGTCAATGAACATTTCCCATTGATTTAAATAGAGATTTTAATCCATTAAATACTAGAGAGAACCCCAGAGCTTTGTAATGATATTTTTGGTGTCCTATATGGAATTCAAGGGATTAACGTTAATTAGGATTTTTATTTTCCATTTAAGTGCAGATGGTTTTCTCTAGCATTGTTCATGTTTTCTGAATAGAGCAATAGGTTGGCCCAAGCTCCTTGTCTTTTGAGAGGCAAGGGTCACCTCTACAAATGGCACACTTGATTTGAACCAGCATTGTTGCACTTTAATCATTAATGGGAAATATAGATTTCAAGCAGCACAGTAGCATTCTTACTCCCTATAATACAGAGGACTTCTCTTTCATGATCATTGCCTACTTGAATTTCCAGCTTTGGACTTTCATATGTTTTAGCTGTTCTTTCCATCTTCACTGTATTGGCATTCTCTCAGTTACATCCCCATCCATCATTGTACTGCTGTTCTGATGTTATGTATTCTTCAGCCTAGCTTTTGCACCCCGTCACATTTATAACAATATAATGGTCACTGGCAGAGAAGCCCTTACACAATATTTCCTTTATCCCTTGGCTATTATAACCTGCAATCACACATCATATGGAACAAAATTTCCGGTAATTGTAACAGTAATTTTATTGATGATGTCAAATACACAACTGTCAATGTGTATCATTAGATAAATAGTTCTCAAACACGGTGCAGTGGCAAGGCTTTGACACAAATGTGAATTTTGAGATATCTATATCTCAAATGAAATGTAAATAGGTGCATGTCCCATATGATGTATACACAATGTACTCAGCCTGGACTTTAGAGAAGAGATTGCACATTGGAATCTTGACAGTTGATGTGTAACCCCTTAAGGGGAGCCCTGAATTGGTTAGGCAAAAAAAAATTCCAGTGGTCGTTAAGTGCCAGCGTTGCCAGTCCTTAAGGGGTTAATAAATCATGGTGCCATCGCTATCCATACCTATCAAGATTACAATGTGTCGTCTCTTCGCTATAGTCCAGGATGAGTTCATTATATATATATATTTGTGTGAGAGAGAAATGTTAATCACAATATGTTTGTCGTTTCTAATCTGATTATGAGACCTTAGGATAACTATATATGTATTTCTACCCTCATTAGGCTCTTGACAAATGACATATCAAATGTTAGGGGTGCCCTGAAAATTGCACAGTGTTATGAGTGACTCAAGCAAAAAAAAAAAAAAAAAAAAAAAAAGACTGAGAATCACTGCATTAGATTACAAAAAAATGATTTTCTCTGTTTTAGATTTTTTTTCTTTTTACCTGCAGCCAAGTTTGAATCATGTTTTTATTTTACGCTTGGCACAAACTTCTCACCAAACAGATGTGCATCTTTTTTGGACTTGGCAGATATCATAGATATAGAAAACAAACAGAATAAATGACACAAGATACATTATGAAATGTGTCCATAATATTTTATGCTGTTTACATGTTTTATGCAACAAAACCCATGCATATGACACCAAAAACCAACAAGCGTCAAAGTGAAACTGAGGCAAGAAGGTTAAACTCATTTAAAATTAAAATTCATTTTGTAGATAGATATCATAAAGAAATATTCACTCAGGAGGTTTAGCCCTATGTATGGCACCCCTCTGTCATTCTTAAAAAGCAGGTTATGATTATAGATGAAAAAAACAATAATGTACAAAACATCCAAATCACATCTTACAAAAATAAACTCTTTTTCTTTGTTAGCTTCTTTTAACCCCTTAAGGACCATTGATATGCCAGGACTGTCAAGGCGGTCCGGCGCTTAAAGACCAGTGACAGTCCTGGCACTGCATGGAGTTCAGGGCTCCCGACGCGGCTGCACACTGCTCTGGAAGCCCTGAACCGGAATTAAAAAAAAAAAACCCGTGGTCCTCAAGTGCCGGCCATGCGTGCGCGCTGTTTCTTAAGGGGTTAATCAGTTCACAAATCAGATAGCTGTAAAAGCATTAACTTAATGCACAGATAAAAAATCAGGTACACTTACCATCTATCATCAGTCACATCGGGAGTTATTATTCCTTTAAATACTGGGATTCAGTGATATCTCAGACCAAGCATATCCTATTATTGGTGTTCTGTGGATATCACATCCTCAGAAATAAAGATCTAGGATATTTAGAGCAGGTGCTGAGTCAAGATCTTGCCCAGAAGGAGGAAGGACAAGGACGGGGATCCAGCCTCACAGATACCTGCACTGGGGGTAATCCAGTAAATGCACTTACACAGAGAGGCTGGTCTGCGCTTAGAGCGTGTGCGCTCTTCTCTTTTCTGTTTTCTTTAGTTATAATGTCTCAACTTGTTATATAAATGGCAAACTGGTATAAGCAGATATCCATGTTTAACCCTTTGAGTGCCAGAGGGGTACGCAACATTGTTCTGCAATGCGTTGCTTACCCCTCTGGCACCCAAAGGGTTAATAAAAGATACCGTGACTTCAGTTCTATACAGTGGAAAACATAAATATTAAGGCTGATATAATAGAACATTGAAGCAATTCTACGGTAAAGATAAAACAAGTAATGAGAAGGACCAGAACACATGACCCCTATGAGTGACAAAGAGGTATCCACTCAGTGAAGGAGATTCACTAAGCGGTGATAAAGTTGTGATAAAAGAGGTGATAAAGTGGAGAAGATCTCCAATTTCTATGTTATTCTATGGAGAGTATGCACTAAGATTTCTTCAGCGTTGATGCTCTTAAATAGTAACATAGTAAATTAGGTTGAATAAAGACACAAGTCCATCAAGTTCAACCTTTTCCTCATACCCCAGTAACTGAGAATTTTATAGCTTTCCTGCTACCAAATAAGTTAGTCATTATCAGACCTTCCTGATCAGCCTACTGATAAACAGTATAACTCTGCATGTTCCCTTTTGAAAGAAATGTGTCTAATCTTCTCTTAAATGTATCCATTGTATCTGCCATAACCACCTCCTTGGGCAAGGAATTACACAATTTAACAGACCTTATTGTAAAAAGCCCCTTCCTAAAACCTCCTTTCCTCTAATCTCAATGCATGTCCCCTGGTCACCTGATCAGGCCTTGGATTAAATAGCTCACCGCAGAGATCCTTGTATTAACCTCTCATATACTTAGTGCATAGGCTCTATAGAATAACAGGAACTGGAGAAGTGATAAACTAGAAAAACCATCTCCACTTTATGGCCTCTTTCTCACCGCTTAGTGAAACTCCCCCGTTGTATCACAATGTGATGGATACCTCTCAGGCACTAATAGGGTTAATAAATAGGTAATAAATACGTGTCAAAAAATGGTTGTGACGCAAACCAGGACTAAAACAAACCCCCCAAATTACCATTGATTTAGATGGTGCATTTAACTTTTGAAACGCTACACAGAGATCTACTGAATATCTAAATGTGTTTCAGACCTTTCTAGCACTGAAGGGTGTTAAAAGCCGAATTGAAATCAATGAGACATTTTTATTTGTCCCCTATACTCCAGATTTCCTCTAGTTCTTCCTTATATAACCTCATTGTTTTCAACATGGGGCAAAACAATAAAGAAATACAAAACACAGCAATGGCATCTGGCAACATGGAACCAGCGTTCATCTCCACAAGACACTGCATCTTTGCCTTGTCTTTTCAGTAAGACGTTACCCTGCAGTGAGATTCCAGAGATGTTGTTTTAAGTTAGATGATAAGTGGTCTGGCTTCCTTCTGTGCTAGTTGTGACAGTTTCCATGAATTCTAAGCAAAGCTTTATGGGTTGCCCGAAACTTTTAACATGAATAGAAAGTATAATCGCTAGCGGACACAATAAAATAGCAGCTGTACATAACTAATACTTTCTGACTTTCAAAGTTAAGTTCATGTAAGTTTGAGTGTGGAGAAAAACAACATAAGTGCAGAAGACTTGTGTGTGTGTGTTTGTCTCTGGACATATGCAGAAAGAAATACATGAACACTGCTGGAGTAAATCAGTTGCACAATAGTGGAAATAAAGATTTCCACAACAATAATTGACTTTAAAAAGGACTTTAAAGGGATAGTAATAATTAAAATGTAAAAAAAAATATGTTGTAGGGTTTATCCCCCTGAGTAAAACAAGAGTACCCCCACTGCTGAAAGGTATTTCATTCAAAAGTTATTAATTTTCAAAGCTGAATTTTTTTAGGTGCAATATCACAGTCGCCTGAAATTGTACAGTGACGCTGTTGCTACATGATCCTATGGACAGCTCTGGTCCCGGGACCATAAATCTCCATAGGATGGTGTAGCAACAGCGCCACTGTACAATTTCAGGCCACTGTGATATTGCACCTAAAAAATTCAACTTTGAAAATTAATAACTTTTGAATGAAACACCTTTCAGCAGTAGGAGTACTCTTGTTTTACTCAGGGGGATAAACCCTACAACATAATTTTTTTACATTTTAAGTATTACTATTAGTGTTGAGCGAGCATGCTCGGCCGATGCTCGGATCGGCTCGAGCATCGCTCTGCTCGGCACATGCGGTACTCGTACGAGTACCGCATGTGCTCGCCCGCCATGTTCGGGTCTCCTCCCCGCACGTTTTGCGGCTGCTGCGCAGCCAATAAACGTGCAGGGAGGCTCTGACATCAGTGTAATGCCAGCAGCCATGTTGGCTGCTGGCATTACACTGATTGGCTGGCCAGAACCCGTGGTCTGGTGCTGTATAGCACCTGACCAGCGAGTTCGGCTCAGTCTTAGCCAGGGAGAGATGAGGATAGGAAGGGAAAGTCAGTGTAGGGAGAAGACAAGCAAATTTGTTAAAAAAAAGAACCAAAAGTCCTTTTTAGGACTACTGTGTTTGGGGGCAGCAGTTTATTTTGTGTGGGGGGAAAAAAACAAAAAAAAAAAATTTCATATATTCTGTTTAGTGTGCAAAGTTGCAGATTAGAGCACATTCTGTTTAGTGTGCAAAGTTGCAGATTAGAGCACATTCTGTTTAGTGTGCAAAGTTGCAGATTAGAGCACATTCTGTTAAGTCTTCAAACTAAAATATCAAAGTCACATATTCCATTCAGTGTGCGTCACCGCAGTTTAGCAGCACATTCTGTGTACTCACTCAGCACAGTTGCAGAATAGGAAGAAATACTGTTAAGTCTTCAAACTAAAATATCAAAGTCACATATTCCATTCAGTGTGCTTCGCCGCAGTTTAGCAGCATATTCTGTGTACTCTGCACAGTTGCAGAATAGGAAGAAATACTGTTAATTCTTCAAACTAAAATATCAAAGTCACATATTCCATTCAGTGTGCGTCACCGCAGTTTAGCAGCATATTCTGTGTACTGTGCACAGTTGCAGAATAGGAAGAAATACTGTTAAGTCTTCAAACTAAAATATCAAAGTCACATATTCCATTCAGTGTGCTTCGCCGCAGTTTAGCAGCATATTCTGTGTACTCTGCACAGTTGCAGAATAGGAAGAAATACTGTTAATTCTTCAAACTAAAATATCAAAGTCACATATTCCATTCAGTGTGCGTCACCGCAGTTTAGCAGCATATTCTGTGTACTGTGCACAGTTGCAGAATAGGAAGAAATACTGTTAAGTCTTCAAACTAAAATATCAAAGTCACATATTCCATTCAGTGTGCGTCACCGCAGTTTAGCAGCACATTCTGTGTACTCTGCACAGTTGCAGAATAGGAAGAAATACTGTTAAGTCTTCAAACTAAAATATCAAAGTCACATATTCCATTCAGTGTGCTTCGCCGCAGTTTAGCAGCATATTCTGTGTACTCTGCACAGTTGCAGAATAGGAAGAAATACTGTTAAGTCTTCAAACTAAAATATCAAAGTCACATATTCCATTCAGTGTGCTTCGCCGCAGTTTAGCAGCATATTCTGTGTACTGTGCACAGTTGCAGAATAGGAAGAAATACTGTTAAGTCTTCAAACTAAAATATCAAAGTCACATATTCCATTCAGTGTGCTTCGCCGCAGTTTAGCAGCATATTCTGTGTACTGTGCACAGTGCAGAATAGGAAGAAATACTGTTAAGTCTTCAAACTAAAATATCAAAGTCACATATTCCATTCAGTGTGCTTCGCCGCAGTTTAGCAGCACATTCTGTGTACTCTGCACAGTTGCAGAATAGGAAGAAATACTGTTAAGTCTTCAAACTAAAATATCAAAGTCACATATTCCATTCAGTGTGCTTCGCCGCAGTTTAGCAGCATATTCTGTGTACTCTGCACAGTTGCAGAATAGGAAGAAATACTGTTAAGTCTTCAAACTAAAATATCAAAGTCACATATTCCATTCAGTGTGCTTCGCCGCAGTTTAGCAGCATATTCTGTGTACTGTGCACAGTTGCAGAATAGGAAGAAATACTGTTAAGTCTTCAAACTAAAATATCAAAGTCACATATTCCATTCAGTGTGCTTCGCCGCAGTTTAGCAGCACATTCTGTGTACTCTGCACAGTTGCAGAATAGGAAGAAATACTGTTAAGTCTTCAAACTAAAATATCAAAGTCACATATTCCATTCAGTGTGCTTCGCCGCAGTTTAGCAGCATATTCTGTGTACTCTGCACAGTTGCAGAATAGGAAGAAATACTGTTAAGTCTTCAAACTAAAATATCAAAGTCACATATTCCATTCAGTGTGCTTCGCCGCAGTTTAGCAGCATATTCTGTGTACTGTGCACAGTTGCAGAATAGGAAGAAATACTGTTAAGTCTTCAAACTAAAATATCAAAGTCACATATTCCATTCAGTGTGCTTCGCCGCAGTTTAGCAGCATATTCTGTGTACTGTGCACAGTTGCAGAATAGGAAGAAATACTGTTAAGTCTTCAAACTAAAATATCAAAGTCACATATTCCATTCAGTGTGCTTCGTCGCAGTTTAGCAGCATATTCTGTGTACTCTGCACAGTTGCAGAATAGGAAGAAATACTGTTAAGTCTTCAAACTAAAATATCAAAGTCACATATTCCATTCAGTGTGCGTCACCGCAGTTTAGCAGCACATTCTGTGTACTCTGCACAGTTGCAGAATAGGAAGAAATACTGTTAAGTCTTCAAACTAAAATATCAAAGTCACATATTCCATTCAGTGTGCTTCGCCGCAGTTTAGCAGCATATTCTGTGTACTCTGCACAGTTGCAGAATAGGAAGAAATACTGTTAAGTCTTCAAACTAAAATATCAAAGTCACATATTCCATTCAGTGTGCGTCACCGCAGTTTAGCAGCATATTCTGTGTACTGTGCACAGTTGCAGAATAGGAAGAAATACTGTTAAGTCTTCAAACTAAAATATCAAAGTCACATATTCCATTCAGTGTGCTTCGCCGCAGTTTAGCAGCATATTCTGTGTACTCTGCACAGTTGCAGAATAGGAAGAAATACTGTTAAGTCTTCAAACTAAAATATCAAAGTCACATATTCCATTCAGTGTGCTTCGCCGCAGTTTAGCAGCATATTCTGTGTACTCTGCACAGTTGCAGAATAGGAAGAAATACTGTTAAGTCTTCAAACTAAAATATCAAAGTCACATATTCCATTCAGTGTGCTTCGCCGCAGTTTAGCAGCATATTCTGTGTACTGTGCACAGTTGCAGAATAGGAAGAAATACTGTTAAGTCTTCAAACTAAAATATCAAAGTCACATATTCCATTCAGTGTGCTTCGCCGCAGTTTAGCAGCATATTCTGTGTACTCTGCACAGTTGCAGAATAGGAAGTACTGTTAAGTCTTCAAACTAAAATATCAAAGTCACATATTCCATTCAGTGTGCGTCACCGCAGTTTAGCAGCACATTCTGTGTACTCTGCACAGTTGCAGAATAGGAAGAAATACTATTAAGTCTTCAAACTAAAATATCAAAGTCACATATTCCATTCAGTGTGCGTCACCGCAGTTTAGCAGCATATTCTGTGTACTGTGCACAGTTGCAGAATAGGAAGAAATACTGTTAAGTCTTCAAACTAAAATATCAAAGTCACATATTCCATTCAGTGTGCTTCGCCGCAGTTTAGCAGCATATTCTGTGTACTCTGCACAGTTGCAGAATAGGAAGAAATACTGTTAAGTCTTCAAACTAAAATATCAAAGTCACATATTCCATTCAGTGTGCTTCGCCGCAGTTTAGCAGCATTTTCTGTGTACTCTGCACAGTTGCAGAATAGGAAGAAATACTGTTAAGTCTTCAAACTAAAATATCAAAGTCACATATTCCATTCAGTGTGCGTCACCGCAGTTTAGCAGCACATTCTGTGTACTCTGCACAGTTGCAGAATAGGAAGAAATACTGTTAAGTCTTCAAACTAAAATATCAAAGTCACATATTCCATTCAGTGTGCTTCGCCGCAGTATAGCAGCATATTCTGTGTACTCTGCACAGTTGCAGAATAGGAAGAAATACTGTTAAGTCTTCAAACTAAAATATCAAAGTCACATATTCCATTCAGTGTGCGTCACCGCAGTTTAGCAGCACATTCTGTGTACTCTGCACAGTTGCAGAATAGGAAGAAATACTGTTAAGTCTTCAAACTAAAATATCAAAGTCACATATTCCATTCAGTGTGCTTCGCCGCAGTTTAGCAGCATATTCTGTGTACTGTGCACAGTGCAGAATAGGAAGAAATACTGTTAAGTCTTCAAACTAAAATATCAAAGTCACATATTCCATTCAGTGTGCTTCGCCGCAGTTTAGCAGCATATTCTGTGTACTCTGCACAGTTGCAGAATAGGAAGAAATACTGTTAAGTCTTCAAACTAAAATATCAAAGTCACATATTCCATTCAGTGTGCTTCGCCGCAGTTTAGCAGCATATTCTGTGTACTGTGCACAGTTGCAGAATAGGAAGAAATACTGTTAAGTCTTCAAACTAAAATATCAAAGTCACATATTCCGTGTAAGATGAAGAAGGCGGGTAAAAAGGGACGGGGAAGTGGACGTGATCCTGATAGTTCAGGGCGCGGGTCAGGACGCGGAGAAACTGTGCCTGGTGCCAGAGCACAAGAAAGAAAGACATCCACCATACCTAGCTTCATGTCTCATTTTACAGGGCGTCGCAGGACATCACTCTCGAGGTCCGACCACTGCGAACAGGTGGTCGGTTGGATGTCAGCTGATACTGCTTCCAGTCGGTTAAGCACCACCCTGTCTTCCACCAAGTCCACTCTCAGTAGCCAAGAGTCTGGTCAACATAATCCTCACTCTGATCATCCTTCCTCCCACCATAGACGGTCTGGTCAAAGAAGTGATCCCACACTGGGATATAGTGAGGAGCTCGTCTCATCACCAATCCTTCATTTGACCCTCTCTCCAAGCACGCTTGCAGAGGAACATGACATCTTATGCCCTGATTCACAACCTCTAGAGGGTACCCAATCACAAGAAGATGACAGATGTGAACGGCATTTAAGGTCAAAGGAAGTAGTGGATGATGATGATGATGAGACACAGTTGCCATTAAATCAACCACTATTACTGTCTCAAGACCTTGTTGAGGAGGATGTTATACAGTTGTCAATGACTGAGTATGTGGTGGGATCAAGACATGAGGAGGATGATCAGAGTGAGGAAGTGGAGGAGGACTTGGTGGACGATGAGGTGACTGACCCCACCTGGGAAGGTGTAGAGCCGAGCGATGACAGCAGTCCTGAGGGTGAGCCATCTGCAGCACCGCAACAGGCTGGAAGAGGCAGTGGTGTGGCTACAGAAAGAAGGCGGACCGCACCAAACCGGCCCGCAAATGTTCCACGGAGCACCCCCTTGCGTAAATCTCCCTTGCCAAGGGGTAGGTGTTCCGCGGTATGGCGTTTTTTTAAGGAAAGTGTGGACGACAAAAGAATTGTAGTTTGCAACCTGTGCCACACCAGAATGAGCCGAGGCATGAACACTAGAAACCTCACCACCACCAGCATGATCCGACACATGGCATCCAAGCACCGTAATAAGTGGGAGGAACGCCTGGATCGCCCATCTGTGTCTGCAGGCCACACCACTGCCTCCTCTTCCCCTGTTTTCAGTGCCGGCCAATCGCCTGTCGAAGGTGCAGGCCCGCATACCTCCCGCCCTGCACCTGTACCATCTGAAGCACCATCAGCGACCACATCCACTTCCCTGTCCCAGCACAGCGTCCAAATGTCGTTACCCCAGGCATTTGAGCGCAAGCGAAAATACCCAGCCACCCACCCACAGGCCATAGCACTAACCTCACACCTTTCCAAATTACTGGCCATCGAAATGCTGCCATTTAGGCTTGTGGAGACTGAGTCCTTCCGCAGCCTGATGGCAGCAGCTGTCCCTCGGTACGCGGTCCCCAGCCGCCACTACTTTTCCCGGTGTGCCATCCCCGCATTACACCACCATGTGTCCCGTAACATCACCCGTGCCCTGACCAACGCAGTTACTGGGAAGGTCCACTTAACGACTGACACATGGACAAGTGCTTGTGGCCAGGGACGCTACATTTCCCTGACGGCACACTGGGTGAATGTCGTGGAGGCTGGGAGCGACTCAGACCCTGGGATGGCACGGGTGCTACCCACGCCGAGGATTGCGGGCCCTACCTCCATCAGGGTTTCCGCCAGCACCTACGTTATTGGCTCCTCCTCCTCCGTTTCCACCTCCGAATTCTCTGCACGCAGCGCCACTCCCCCATCAGCCGGTAGCTGGAAGCAGTGTAGCACTGCAGTGGGGAAGCGTCAACAGGCCGTGCTCAAGCTGATCTGCCTTGGGGACCAACAGCACACGGCCTCAGAGCTGTTGCAGGGGATTAGTCACTAGACCGAGCAGTGGCTCTCGCCACTCAACCTGCAACCAGGCATGGTTGTGTGTGATAATGGGCGTAACTTGGTGGCGGCTTTGGAGCTCGGCAAGCTCACACACGTACCATGCCTAGCGCATGTATTTAATTTAGTGGTTCAGCGATTTCTAAAAACCTACCCCAATGTGCATGATCTCTTGACCAAGGTGCGCCGCGTGTGTGCACATTTCCGTAAGTCATTTACAGCTTCAGCCGGCCTGTTGAAGCTGCAGCAGCGCTTACAATTGCCAGCTCACCGGCTGCTGTGTGACGTGAGCACGCGCTGGAACTCCACCTTCCACATGTTGGCCCGGCTTTGTGAGCAGCAGAGGGCAGTAGTGGAGTACCAGCTGTTACACGGTCGTCGCCTCTCCGTTCAACTTCCTGTAATCAGAAGTGAGGAGTGGGAATGGATGTCAGACCTCTGTGAGGTTTTACGCAATTTTGAGGAATCGACACAGATGGTGAGCGGCGATAACGCTATTATCAGTGTAACCATCCCACTTCTGTGTCTACTGAAACGCTCGCTGCTCACAATTAAAACTGATGCTTTGCATGTGGAAGAGGTGGAAATGCGGGAGGAAGAGCTTACACAAGGTGATAGCCAGAGCACCCTCACTTCGTCTTCTCAGCGACAATTGGAGGAGGCGGAGGAGGAGGAGGAGGAAGACACGGTTGCCTCCGCTACAGAGGGTAGCCATGGAACTTTAGTTCCATCTCTTCAGCGTGGGTGGGCAGAAGAGGAGGAAGAGGATGAGGAGATTGAGAGTCATCCTCCTGGTGAGGACAGCGAAATCTTGCCTGTTGGTACTCTGGCACACATGGCTGACTTTATGTTAGGCTGCCTTTCCCGTGACCCACGCGTTGTACGCATTTTAGACAACACGGATTACTGGGTGTTCACCCTTCTGGACCCCCGCTACAAAGAGAATTTCTCATCTCTCATTCCTCCGGTGGAGAGGACAAGCAAAATGGTGCAATACCAGAAGGTTCTTGTTGAAAAATTGCTCCAAAATTTTCCATCTGACAACGCTGGCGGCAGAGTACGTGCTACCTTGGCCAACCGAGAAGGGGAGAAAAGGGGAGCACACAGCAGTTCCGACAAAGGCAGGGCAACACTCTCCAAGGCGTGGGACACCTTCATGACACCCCGCCAGCACCCTCACCCTGATGCGCAGCCTAGTGTCACAAGGAGGGAAAAGTTTTGGAAGATGGTGAAGGAGTACGTAGCAGACCGTGTCAGCGTCCTCAATGATCCCTCTGTGCCTTACAACTACTGGGTGTCCAAGCTGGACACCTGGTATGAACTGGCACTCTACGCCTTGGAGGTGCTGGCCTGCCCTGCCGCCAGCGTTCTGTCTGAGCGGGTATTTAGTGCTGCTGGTGGCATCATAACAGATAAGCGTATCCGCCTTTCCACCGACAATGCTGATAGGTTGACACTTATAAAAATGAACAAGGCCTGGATTTCCCCTGACTTCTCCACTCCACTGGAGGAAAGCCCCGGGGGAACATAAAGTCACTTTATATATGTTATTTACAATGATGGGAATACTCTGTATTCCCATTTACCCCTTCCACCCAAAAAACGGGTATATGGTTGACTCTTAATCTTCTCATCCTCCTCCTCCTCTTCCATATGCCCTGTGATATAATTTTTATATAGGGCCAGCTCACCAGCGGGCCCTGTTTGACAATTTTTATATAGGTCAGCTCACCAGCGGGCCTTCTCATATAATGTTTTATTGGGTCAGCTCTCTAGCGGGCCCTCTCATATAATGTTTCATAGCGTCAGCTCACTAGCGGGCCTTCGCATATAATGTTTAGGATGGTCAGCTCCGCAGCAGACCCTCACCCATAATGTTTTAGATGGTCGGCTCAGCGCACGTTTCCCTCTTAATCATGGCCCCAGTTCAGAAAAATCGAGGAAATTTTTGGGAGAATTTGCCTTTGCGCACGTTTCCCTCTTAATCATGGCCTCAGTTCAGAAAAATCTAGGAAATTTTTGGGAGAATTTGCCTCTGTGCACGTTTCCCTCTTAATCATGGCCCCAGTTCCGAAAAATCGATGAAATTTTTTGCAGAATTTGCAGATGATATACAAGTAAATATACAGCAAATACTGTTTGGTAACAATTTTTCGCCTAAAGTCGTTTTTATTTTCCTTTTTGTGTGTTTTACGGTCAGTCTTTAAAAATGGCGTACTACGGGCGAAAGATCGTTCCCAGCAGCGACGTTGGAGTCCAAGATGCATCCAGACATCCTCCCTATGCTGTCCCTGAACCATTTCTGTGGTGTTTCCATCCTTTTCTGCCCTTTTCCTATGGACCAGGCACCCTCCCCTCATCAGAGCAGGGGGTGCCTGGTGTAATGCTCGAGTCCTCCCATTGACTTCAATGGGGCTCGGGTGCTCGGCCGAGCACTCGAGCCTCCGGGGGTGCTCGGTCAGAGCACCCGAACACCCGAGCACTGGGGTGCTCGCTCATCACTAATTACTATCCCTTTAACCCTCGAATACTAGAAAGGTCTCCAAAGCATTGAGAAGAAATACATTTCAGATGTCTGTTGCATTTAAGAGGTTAAACACCCTTATAGGATTATGGTGATGTTTGCATTTGGGCAGTCTAATATATGGTCTGGAGCAACCTTTTTTAAATAAATAGAATCTTCTGCTGTAAGTGCTTATTTTAGGGATGGTAAGCTTTCACTGTCCTTCATTATTCTCCTCGTATAAGGCTCTATGTAACTCAATGCATTGGCTACTAAAAGGTATGGTGTGTGTGTGTATGTGGATGTGTTTGTGCATGCGTGCATGTATTGCAGTACAGTTGTAATCACCATTATTAAATTATGGATATCTAAATAACTATTTCATCAAATGAGCATGTATAACAACTTAAGCTTGTGGTATCTAAAATAAAATAGTATTTAGCTTTTGTTTAAAAAAATGAAGAGTGTGAAGGAGTAATTTATTATTTTATTGAAAACCAAAAGTTTACAGATGAGGTATACACATCTATGCAAAAAGAAAAAGAATATCCCATTGGTGGAGCGCTCCTAAGATAAAATAACCAGGGCCGTAACAAACAGTCACACATCAATCAGTAGCAATATGAAAGAGTTCATCAGATCAAAGGAAATGTTTAGTCAGTAAACAGTGTCGCAGGTGAATATGAACGGGCATAAGGTCTTCTCATTTTACCTAGATCCCAACAAACTCAAGGGAAGAAAAAAAAAAGAAAGGGGTAAGTCACTCCTTCCCCACCACACCACAAGGGGGTACCCGCAAGTTATTGACCCGGGAGACATACCAGGGAACCCAGAACTCCTCAAATCTCAAGAGATGGCTCCTATGAAAGTAAAGCAGTCTGAAATGCAGGATATTTTGATTTACCAGCTTCAGCCAACAAGCATAAGAAGGGGACCTGTCAGATATCCAGACAGTGGCAACCACCTTGAGCACCATTATTAGTGTTTCAGAAAGGAAAGACTAAAGGGGGCTTGAATGTATATCATCAGGGTAACTGAAAGGAGAGATAATTTGGAAAATGGCAAGATCCGCCTCCTCAGCAGGACAGACAGGGTATTAAAGACATTGGTCAAAAAAGCACAAACTCCTGGACATGTCCAGATCATATACAGGAAGGTACCCATCTCTCCACGGCAGCGCGGGCAAAGGTCTGTATTTCGTTTGCCCATTTTGTTTTAACAGTACCAGTATATAGTAAACTCGGATGAGAATCTTCAACTCCAGAAGCTGATATTTGGCGTGATTGGAGACAGCAGAGGCACTATCTTTGGCGATGTCCCACTCCCAGTCCTCCACAGGACTGAGGTCCTCCTCCCAATTAGCATGCAAACGATCACCAGTGGAGGCGACATGTTGTGGTATCCATCTATAGAGGAATGAAATCATACTCCTCTGTGGGCTCTAAGCTTGGACAAGAGTTTGAATTCCTCAATCATTTAAGTATTCCCTGGCTACTAAATCTGGGTGGCATGGCATAGGAAAAGATACGAGTCTATCACTAAAGTATTCCCCAGCCAGCGACAATGGATTGCATAGCATAGGCATAGATATGAGTAGAATAGAAAATTTAGCAAATTGTAGTCTCCTCATAGCGGTTGCAAGGTTTTAAGGATGTTATCTTGAAACAGTTGACACAGAGTGTAGACACCATAGTCGTTTCAAACTGTACAAAAATCCAGGTGGAGAAGGTGCCCTAGAGCATCATTGTGCCACAAAGGATTTGCTGGGTCAACACCTGCATATCCTGTAAGCCAATGAACAGTTTTCCTGGTGGCTGCCACAGTGGTCATCGATGAGCTCCCATGTGATCCCATAAGGAACAGCAGTGAGAAGGACAAGTCATTCTATCAAGAGCAGTGAATGCACGGGTCATGTTTTGATTTGCCCACGCTGAGGCATAAAGTGCCTGAGAAGCTAAGTAATAGTTGTAATATTCAGGTAGCACCCCCCCCCCCCCTGACATACCATGTGCAGAGTTGCCAGTCTGATTCTAGCCTCTTTCCCACCCCAGAGAAACGTAGTGATAATCCTATCCAGTTCTCAGTAGTACAATTTAGGGATGCATACGTTTTTAAAAAACATAGAGAACTCTATTTTTATAAAGTTTGAGAGTCCTATAATATTAAGAGGCAAACTCTGCCAGACAACCGTCTTGTCTCTAAAGGTAAGAATGACCGACCAAGTTGTTACTCAACAATGTGCCCATGGAATCAGAGACCACAATACCAAAGTATTTGAAATAATCAACTAACATTAACAAACAAAAGTCAAGGGAAGTCAGATCAGGTACCGGGTCTAGCAGGGATCTCTCTGTATCTCCCAAGAAGAAAATCACGTTGACAGTACAGAGCAGTCTTATCCTCAATTTCCTTAATTTGAAATGAAGGATTCTATAGCCATGGCAAACAGGGCTAGAGATAATGGGCATCCCTGTCTTGTACCCTTGTCCAAATTAAATTCAGGGGAGCTCCCTTCTCCAGTTGATAAAATTTGTGTAAATCTGTATTTTTAAAGTGGCAAATTATATTAAACCAACTTATATTGAAAAATAACACTTGACATCACCTTATAAATGAATAGAAAATCTTCCTCTATCCCACTGATCTCACTTAAGCTGCCTTATAGTGAATAGACAGAGTAATATTGAGATCCCTAGGATGCAGCTTCAAATAGAATACACAGGAAAGGGAACATAGGCTCCATGTGTCTTTTCACTTACTACTTGGAAGGCATAAAGTGAATCCTTTTATCTACGATATTCTCCCTTCACATCTAATTCAGAAAAACAATACCATTTCTGAACTGACCTATAACACAATGATGATAAATTAATTACAAACACATCTGTAAAAGAGTGTACAGAATTTTTAAATTTACGTTAACCAACCCACTATTCTCCCTCCTACACAATCCAAGATTATTCTCCCCCAGGGCCTGTGATGCATTACAAATCAATGACACCCTCATCTCTTTAGCCGATCCCATCAGGATGGAGAGGTTTTTCAATAGATATTGTGTCCAGAGAACTGATTATAAATAAAAATGACAGACTGTACTTTTCAATTATTTTCTTTTCCTTACTCTATCAAGGTTAAGAGCTCTATATGAGCTCTACAGATTCAACTTAAACTAAACATGGACAAAAGAGGGATCCTTAGATACCTTAATATACTCCAAGATCAATTAGATGAATTAATATGGCATAGATAGACTATATAATAATTATTATTGGTCCAAGGAACCAAGACAGAGGTTTTTTGATCCCTTCTCTACTCCCCTGTCAGGAATTAGAATATAGATAATAGAAATAAAGTAATCTTTCTACCCCAAGTAGGACACTCAAAGTCTGGGCACTCAGTAATAGCTGTTTAATACCCTCAAGACTGTAGGGGTGTTAAAAAACTCTTACTGAGTCCTCAATCCTTGAACAGTAGGATACATGACCTCCTACTTAGTCCTACCAAACCTTTATATGGAGTTATGGGCCACAGTAAATTAATGCCTATTTAAAGAGTATAAATTAACAAACACATACATGCATGCATATCTACACACATACTTACATGCTCATTGGTTCAGTCCACCCAGACACACACATACACACACACTTGCACAAATATATGCACATATGCACACAGCTATAGAATGAGGATTATAAAAATAAAAGTTCTCTGTCACAATGCATTTAAAGATTTTTTTTATTCATGATGTACAAAGGACAAAACAACAGCAACAAAAAAATTAAAATCACAAGAATGGGGGGAGTCAGGTTGGGATTGGGTGAAATCAACCTATCAGAGATTAATATACTACAAGTCAGTCATAGGATGGGAGTATAGGAAACCAGGGGGATATGCACTAAAGCGAGACAAAGTGGTGATAAAGTGGAGGTGAATTATCCAGTTATATCACTTCTCCAAGTCCAATGTTATTCTATGGAGCCATGCATTAAGATTTCTACAACTTCGGATTCAGAGATCTTAGTGCATAGGCTCCATAGAAGTGGTATCACCTTTTTATCAAGCCTTAGTGCTTAACCTCCCAGATGTCTCCCAAAAATGTGAATTTGATTTCAAAAGAAGCCATGTGGTATACCATACTGCTATCACCATGTGCATCAAAGAAAATATATCCCAGAAAAAAAATGACAATTATCATGTTAAAATGTTTTGCCCTAGATGTTGCATCAAGGAAATTTAAGTAATTACCAGATATCAAATAAACCCATTATGAAATAAGAATCATCTGGTTAATTAAAATATTACATGTAAAGTCCAGAAGACACTAATAAATAATAATTTTGTCTCTAACATGATGTTAAATCGGGGCAGGTATAGGTCCCGCCGCTTTACCGTGAAAAAATCAGCGAAAACCACATTGTTGTCCGCTCTTTCATGGGAAAAATAACAATTAAAATCTTTGCATTTTTCACCCATTGGCCAAAATACTTCGCCATATTTTCAATGGCTAGAAAGTTTCCTCCCATTGATTTACGTGATTTTCACTTTTTTCTATAAAAACGTGACGTAATCCAGGAAGTGAAACACAACAGAAGCAGCTACAGAGTGAGGTAGACATGCTGTGCTGTTCTGCAGTGATCTTTTAGCAAAACTGAGGCAGGAGAGGCTCATACTGACTGCTATCAGAATGAGAAGGTTTAAAAGTAATAAATGGAGGAACTGGAAGGACCATTATGTGTCCACAGAGTCTGAGGAGGAAGTGAGCACTACAGAAGCAATGCTGGCCAGTCCCCCTAAATCACCCCTAGGGTTGGTGCAGAAATTCATGTCAAGGGAGGAACAAAGTAGTAGTGAGAGCAGGACAGGTCAGTTGCCTGTGCCTGCTGCCAGACACGCTGCTCCTGCTGCCAGACATGATGTGCCTGCTGCCAGACGTGCTGCCACCAGTACCATGCCTCCTGCCAGTACTGCTCCTGCTGCCACCAGTGCTGTGCTTGCTGTCAGACATGCTGCCCCTGCTGCCTCCCAGTGCTGTGCCTGCTGCCAGTACTGCCCCTGCTGCCAGCAGTGTTGTGCCTGCTGACAGATATACTGCCTATGCTGACACCAGTGCTGTGGCTGCTGCCAGTACTGCCCCTGCTGCCACCAATGCTGTGCCTGCTGTCAGACATACTGCCTATGCTGACACCAGTGCTGAACCTGCTGCCATCAGTGCTGTGTCTGCTGTCAGATGTGCTGCCCCTGCTGCCGCCAGTGCTGTGCCTGCTGTCAGATGTGCTGCCCCTGATGCCACCAGTGCTGTGTCTGCTGTCAGGGGTGCTGCCTCTGTTGTCACCAGTGCTGTGCCTGCTACCAGTGCTGAATCTGCTTCCACCAGTGCTGTGCCTGCTGCAATTGTGTCTTGTAGTACTCAGGAGGGGGAGAAGGAGAAGATGATGCCAAGTGTGACAGCAGGGGATGCTAAGTCACACTTGCCATCCCCAAGCAGTCCCACCAATATTAGTACTACTACTACCAAGAAGGTCCAGCAGCTTGTTAGCACTAGGAGTGAAGGAGCAGATAATCATCATATTAAAAGTGACTGTGAGGAGTGGCTGAAATTGATGTGGTTGGTGTTAGTAGTAGCAACAGTGATGGTGAAGCAGCTGGTGGGACTAGTGTTAAGAGAGTGGATGAGGAAGCAATTGAGACCATCCAGACTAGCGGCCAAGGGAAACCACAACATTCCCCTGAACCTGGGAGTCTCCTTCCCCACACAGCATTGTCCATGTGGAACATGATCCTGAAGAAAGCAGAATTGTTACCACCACAATAATACCACCACCACCAGGAGCACAAATTAGCTGCCTGTGCCTGCTGCTACTGATGCCAGTTTGCCTTCTTCCCCTCAACAAGAAATGGCAAGTGTGACATTAGGGGACCCTCTGCTCATCACCTCCTCCAACCAGCAGTGAGCATTTGGAATCTGAAGAATTTGCAACTGCTCTAATTCCTGCTGCTGCTGAGTTTCAAGGACAGCAGGATGCTGAGGAGCAGGCTAGTGTGCCACAGACCACTGTGAACATAGTGGGAATGGGGTCAGCGACTGATCTGGGACTAAGGAAAGGTTCCGGTATGCCAGCAGCAGCAATACTCCTGATCCTAGTTGCAGTGCTTATTCTGAGGCAGTAGCAGCAACAGCAGCAACGTCATCCTCTGCCCCAGACAGTGAATGGGAATGTGGAAGACAAGAAGAAAGAGGTAATTCTTCTCCACCTACCCCCTCCCCCTGAAGTCATGAGTTTGGGACTAATTTTCTCTTGGGACAGGTAAAGTGCAGTCATCACCAATGGCACTGTGCACAATTTGTGACAAGTCAGTGAGAAGGAGAAAGGAGTTAACAAGCCTTGGCACAACCACACTGATAACACACATGAAACAAAAACGCCATGACATTTGAGTCAAACATGTTAAAGCCAAACACCCACCACAGAAATCAAGCACTGCTGTTGCTGTACCCCCTGACTCTCCAAAAAGACAACAACAGGCAAGAGATCAAAGAGGAGGATGAATAGAGAAACCCAGGCAGAGATTGGAAGTTCCAAGATGAGCAAAGCAACTAGCTTGCCATAACCTTCTTCCGCTAGAGTAACTACATCTTCTGCCAATCCAACTCATTCATCATTACCTTCCCCAGCAAAATGATAGCCACTCTATAGATGATAAGATGTAGAAGTTCGTCTCCACTCATTCAATAAGGCATGGTGCACTGACCACACATTGCAGTGTGGTGCAGGAGAATCTCAAGCAGGTCATCCAGCAGCATCTGAGGAGAATCCATCCTGCAGAATATGCTAAGATGGTGGCTGGGAGGTTTCATCATTATTATTAAGCGGTCAGCAAGCTGTCATGTGTTATTAGCGGGGGTCTGGATGAGGGGTATATTGACTGTGGCAGTACTTGGGTTCTGGTGTCATGGTGTTTGGATACAGTTGTGCCCCCAGATGTTATTTACCACACACACTGTGCACACTGCAGTCGCTGATGAGAGGCACAGTTCCTGCTCTCAAGGGAAAAAATTAATAATAACAACACACCCATGATTTTAGAGGAGGGGCAGCTGGAAAAGAATTATTGGCCAACTTCTTCTTTTCTCCACATATACTGGGGGCTACTTATTCTGCTGCTACTGCCTCAGGAGCATCACTGGAGTTAGTTGTGGCAAGTGGAACCTTCATCATGCATCTCCCATGTTACTGCTATTGCTGAGCCCGTTCCCTTTCAGCTGACTAATCATACCGTTGCTTAAACAACTCAGCAGCAGTAGCAAGAACAGCAGTTGCAAATTCTGCAATTATGGACTCAGGAGGACATTTGAGAATGGCCAGTGACCAACATGACCTGCTGGCACGATGCCAGTAGGGCTTTTTTTTCTCAGGGATTGTGCTTTAAAAAAAATACAAAAATAAAAAAAAACATAGCCCTACAAAAAAAAAATTATATTTTTGGTTTGTTTCTTACAAACCTACGTCCTATAAATCAATGTTTCCTTAGGGCTTGTGCCAAACAAGCTTACGTTCTACAAATCAATGCATCTTCAGGGCTTGTGTTGCTAATATGTCTAAGCCTTTCAAATCAATGTTTCCTCTAGCAACAAATCTAACAAATCATCCTGTACAAAATACTCTATCAAATCAAGTATCAGTATACCCCAGTGGTAGCTTATGTCAGGGGGTTTCTGTCTCTATTACTTTAGATCCAAATTTCTTATTGTATTTATTTTTTATTAACTGTCCCAATCCCAGTAAACAACCCCTCTGTTCAACTAATTATTTCTCCACACCCCACCAACACAGGTACCCTCATGCCCCTTTTATATTATGCCTTTGAGAAATAAAATAATATTTGTTGTGTGTTGTGTAAATTCAAAAAAGCGGAAAAACTGCACTTTTCGTGGGAAATTATTAGCCAAGCGGGAAGTGCCATTATTTGCCAATTTCAGTTTGAGGCTGCGTTATGAGCTGCAGGTTACAAGATGTATGGACTGATACTAAAGGGAAGATCTCTTTATGATCTCTTTGAAGAAAAAAAAAAAAAAACCTGCCTTTCTTAAACAAAATGGTTAAATGGTGCTTAAATGTATTTGGTATCAAAAGTATTTGGTATCATTCAAAGTTAGGTTATAACATTTTTTCTAAACATTTTAAGTAAGAGGTCCCAATTACTCAAACACGTGGGCAGTAATTTAATCACAGTATTTTGGTTTCTAATTAGTGATAAGCAAAATAATTCAGAAAGTTGTAGGTAACCAGCTGTTTCAAAAAACCCAAAACACATTTTGCAAGGGCAATCATAAGAAAAGCAATTACTCGATGTCAGAGAGAACAAAAATGGTCAGGTTTGCATTTTCTTAGCATTATTCAAAATTGTTTCTAGTGTGGGTCATAACTCCTCTTAACTAGCTAGGAGAACTGTTGGAGTGAGTTACTAGTACCCATTCTAGTATAGTACTATTAGAGGAGTCTCTCTCTTCCAAAATTCATTTCAAATCGATTCCCCAAAATCTGAATACTTTTAAGATTTGAAAATTAAGCCAAAACCAAATCTCTATAGTTTAACTCTTTTCTAATTCCGATGCTCTCATATTCTCTTTTGCTTTTGGTATTACATAAAATTGCTTTGTGTGTGTGTGTGTGTGTGTGTGTGTGTGTGTGT
Organism: Rhinophrynus dorsalis; assembly: GCA_037306005.1. NCBI lineage: Eukaryota > Metazoa > Chordata > Amphibia > Anura > Rhinophrynidae > Rhinophrynus > Rhinophrynus dorsalis. Next base: position 225,084,406 of record CM074723.1, read on the forward strand.
GTGTGTGTGTGTGTGTGTGTGTGTGTGTGTGTGTGTCCATATTTTATGTATATTTTCTTTTATTGCATATTCTGCTTTTCAGTTGGTTGGAGGAGGCAATTTAAGAGAAACGTGTTTCCCCAGCGTATTAGAAATTCACCACAAATGCTCATACCTTAATGGACAATCAAATTAGGTCCATATTCTGAAAGCTACTGCCCCATAGATTGGAAATAAAAAGTCCAATTGATTTAAATGGGGCTTCTAACACTTTAAATCCTAGAGAATACTTCAATGCATTCAAGTGTTTAACAACCTCATTTAAATCAAGGTGAATTTTAGGAATCTGTATTTGTCCCCTAAGGTGCAATTGATATGCTCCACAATTGCACCATTATAGCTTTATGTATAATTCTGTGACGTTCAAGACTACCAAGTCTATGATTTTAGTTGGAAGAGGAATAATCACACAGGCACATCTGCTCCTATGGGAGCAAGTCTGATAAAGAGAACTGGCTGTTAATACTGCCTCTTCACGTTCTGTCAGAATATTAAATCTTTTTCATAAAAGTCTGTGTATGCAGCAATAGACTATCTTTATATGATTTTGAATTTTAGTGTTTGTGATTCTTTGATATTCAGCAAAACTGCTGAATATCTACAATTAGAATCTTATATATTTATATCTCTAAAACATTTCTGTCTACTATGTTTCAATTGTAAAGAAGATATAAAACACACCATGTAAAAAGATACACTATTGATAGTTTAGATGACTGAAGTTGTAGCCCAAGGTTCAAAGACTGTCTACTCTGGTATAGTTCATTATCCCCTGCCTGATTAAAGAACACAACCTACAGGAAAATGCAAAGTACACCTTCAAATAATAAATGCAGTTTGCTTAGCTGAAGCAAAAGCCCTCCACTGTGTTAAATAATATAATGCCACAGCCAGTAGGCAATCTCACTTACATCACAGCAACAAGATAAAAGTGAGTGACAGAATCCCATCCTGGGGACAGTTTCCATTTAACTAAGACTTAAGGTGTATAATATATATATATATATATATATATATATATATATATATATTATATATATATATATCGTAGTTTGAAGATGCTAAGGTTTGCACATAAATTCAATGACACCTTAGTTCAGATAATTGAGGCTAAATGCTTGCAGATTAGAATACTTCATACTGGCCAGGTGTTATGCTGTTCTACTTCGTGAAAGCTAACCATTTAGCCAGATGTCAAACAATATTTAGCTCTAAAAACCAGCTGTAGATGGTACCATCAAAGGAAATTATAATTTTATTAATTAGTCTTTAATTAGTTGATACAGCACAGAACATGCTGTAATTTAGTCATAATTGGCTTGACTAAGACTCAGTACTTGAAGGGATAGATCCTGCCTGTGATACTTCACTGCATGAATAATGATCATGTATAACAATTATGAATGTAATAATGCACTTTTTATCTGAGATGTACAAGAGAGGACAAAGTGGTATCTTAAAGAATTATATTGCTGCATTTGTATTTTTATATTTCTTTATGCAGTAAAGGTGCATTCATGTTTTTTTCAAATCTCTAGTATAATATTTTAGACTGTGACACACTTTAAAACTCTGTTTTTGATTTGTGATTTTTTTTTTTATAATTGCAAAATATAATTTTCTTAACACAGTTTCTGACAAGGAGGGAGTAAAACATCTCAGATGGAGGGTGATACATTACAGTTCCTGAGTTGCCTGGTTGAACCACACTGTCGGCTCCTTCTAAAGGAAAGGAGCTGATATCAGGGAAACAGAAACAAAACTGGAGGATAGTAATACATGATATGTTGAAAACTGCAGAGATTTACACAGTGTGAATGGCATTAGTCACATGCTTAATTAATATAATTAATGTTTAAAGTCTATTTAATGTATTTAATATTACAATACTTGGATAAATACTTGGAAATGTTGATATATACTTTTACAAATCAAGCAGCTGTGCCTGTGCTTATATTATATAGGAGCATTAAAAGGATAATAACCCCCCCAACAACTTGACGGCAAAATACAGCAATCATAGAAACATACTGAATGCACTTAGTCCCATCTCTCAAACCTTTATGGTTTGAGAGATGTAAGGCAAGACAGACCTCCGCTCCCTCCCCCTTCTCATACGTCTGCTGTATAGCGGATGTCATGAGATCCTGCTTCCAGCACCAGACGGCGGCTCTGCAGGAGAGCTGTTATCTAGATATCTCCGTATTATTACTTCATGGGTATGGTCTAAAACGCGTGCCTGGCTTGCAAGCACATGTTGTAGACCATTTCTATTAAGTAATTATACAGAGATATCTAGATGTCAGAACTCCTGCAGAACCGCCAAAAGTTGTCCGACCGGATTCTGCTTCTGACAGCTTTACAGCTCGTCAGGCAGAAGGGGGAGGGACCGGAGGACTGTCTTGCCTTACATCTCTCAAACCATAAAGGTTTGAGAGATGGGACTAAGTGAGTTCAGTATGTTTCTATGATTGCTGTATTTTGCCGTCAAGTTGTTGGGGGGGGTTACTATCCCTTTAATACATTTCTAAGCACAATTTTACCAATGCGCAATTTCAGTGCAAACAACTGCTCACTGCCCAATTTAGCTTTATTTTTTATTTTATTTGGATTGCACCAGAATTGTTCAAATTCATCTTAACACATCAGCCTTCTTATATTATTAATTTTCTGTAAACCTAACAGTAACTAACTACTCAGTTAACGTAATATAACCTGTGGTTGAAATTTTTGTCATTATTTATTGATATATTTATCTGCTTATGTTGCTATTTGATCAAGACAGACTTTATTTTCAATTTTCTAACATTTTTCTCACTGGCTTGGATGTATAAGATAATTACAGGTTTCTTCATACATTTTAAAAATATCTACTGTACATGTGAGCGTTGTTTCTAATGTCTCTGTTCCTATAGAGAGAGGCACCAAGGCAGTGAATAGGAAGCTGTTCAAAGAGCCACTCACTGTTGTTTCTTCTTCTGAAATATGCACTTCAGCATTCTAATTTCATTTAAATTTTGTGAAATTAGTATAAACATTTTATAACACTTTTCCTAGTGAGTAAAACAATTGCACTCCTACTGCTGGCAGGTGTTTTATTACATAAATATAACCATTAAAACAGCAGCAAAATGATGCGGCTGTTGCTCTCACATTCTATGCAGACCTGCAGCCAGAGGCCCATGTTTCCAATATAATGCAAAGGATTAATTGTTGAGCCATTAGGTAAAATATAGGAGAGGTGTCTGGACACCAGAGGGCACTGCTACTGTTAAAAAAAACAGTTATAACTTTTGGAACAAAACATTTCCCAGCAGTGGAGTAGCCATTAGGGATAGGTGAAGGTTTTTGCGTCAACTCAGAAATAGGAGAAAAAAGGCACTTAACGCCTAGTAGGACATTTCCTGTGAAAGTGCCATTTTTCAGCTTTTTTCACCTAGCACACTGCATTGAAATCAATGGGAAGACAGGATTTCTCCTTACCACATGGCAATTTTCTCTTCTACTCCTGCAGGCATATAAAAGGTTATCATAACATGCCATTCTGTGTTTGTGAGAGGAAGAAAGAGCAGCTAATTTTTGAGCTAGAGAAGATAAGCAAATAAAGTGGTGTTTAAGCTTAGTTTAGGGAGTCTTTTAGGTAAGACATTTGTTCTCTGTATTAGTGGTGTCTGGGGGCACTGTGGGGGTGTCACAGTTTGTTAAGACTCTCAGACACGAAGTTAGGTAAAAACACAACTTTATTGAAAGTTTAACAGAACCCCATAGGGTAACATACACGTTCATATATATATTGCAATGACATAGAACATAAGCAGTGATAATAATGATACAGGCTCTACCGGCCCTGCCAATATACCGGGCAAGGCAGCCAGGAGACTGGTACAAGGAATGTGATAGGCTCTACCGGCCCTGCCAATATACCGGACAAGGCAGCCTGGAGATTGGTACAAGGAAATGGTGAAGGCTCTACCGGCTCTACCTATATACCGGGCAAGGCAGCCTTGAGGCTGACAATAAGTCTAGAGGCTCTACCGGCCTTGCCAATACTGGGTAAGGCAACCCAAGATGGTAAAGGAAGGAATAGGTTCTACCGGCCTTACCAATATACCGGGCAAGGCAGCCTGACACGGAGTAGTTGGCAACCACTAAAGCCTCGGTGACTGGCTAGGTGGAAAAACCAGTCACATAGATGGCATACAGAGGCAGATGGAATAAATGTGGCAAGCCAACGAGAAATATAGGAGCCAACCAGTACCTGCGTACTGAGGAACCAACGGAACACCAAAGCTGCCTAGGACATGACAGCAATAGTAAACATGGAGCGAACCAGTACCCGCTTACTGGAGAAACAATATCACTATCGGTGCAACAGTAGCTGGTAGTAGTGGAGCAAACCAGTACCCGCATACTGGAGAAACCAGTCTCTCATCCGGTGCAACAGCAACCGGTCGTTAGTGGAGCGAACCAGTACCCGCGTACTGGAGAAACCAATCTCTTTTCTGGTGCAACAGCAGCCAGTGTTAGTGGAGCGAACCAGTACCCGCGTACTGGAGGAACCAATCTCTCATCCGGTGCAACAGCAGCCGGTCGTTTCTGGAGCGAACCAGTACCCGCGTACTGGAGAAACCAATCTCTCATTCGGTGCAACAGCAGCCGGTGTTAGTGGAGCGAACCAGTACCCGCGTACTGGAGACTCAACTGAGGAATAGAAATGTCGCCAGAGCGACTATGGAGGACTAGCACACTGCAGGTGATTCAGGATCAGGAACACAGCAGAGGAGGACAGGAACCAGCACTCCAGATGGTCAACCAGATCAGGAACGGCAGCAGGGATAGGCAGCAGGAAAGAGCGACTAACAGCAACCTCAACCGGATCAGGAATGGATACGGGAACCAGGGGACTGATGATCAGGAACTAGATGATCTCAGGCAAGCAGGATCATAGCCAAAGCCCAGGAAGCTCAGGAACTCAATAAAGGTGCGAGCTGCATAGAGACAACACGAAAGGGCACCCAAGGGGTGCCCAAGCTCAGTCTAAATAGGCAATGCAGGGCGGGCTGAAGGCAGATGGCCAATGGAGAGCCCCCTACAGGTAACTGACACAGATAAGCAGCAATCACGGGCACCGTGATAGGGGGATAAGAAGGAAGAAAGGAGGTTGTGACTGACTGGCAAGTCACAAGCAGCTGTGATCCAAGCTGCTTCCTGATCTGGCTGTTATTATTTATGTGCTGGGAGAGTCTGAAGGTTTGAGAACGGAGCAAAGGAAGTTTACTCCAAATACCCCAACATTCTGTCTGACTGATTTGATTTGAAAGACATAGGCAGCTCGATCCAATTTCCTTGCTGATGTTGCTCTTTCTTATTATCTCTGTGTTGGACATGTCTCTGGATGTTAGGAGGAAGCAAAGGAGGTTGACTCTAAATACCCCATCATTCTGTCTGACTGATTTGATTTGAAAGACACGGGCAGCTGAAGTCCAATTTCCTTGCTGATCTTGCTTTTATTATCTGGGGAAGTCTGGAGAAAAAAGTTGTTGATTTTTTATTTATTTATTCATTCATTCATTCATTTTGGACAATGATAAGATAGGGTGGACAACTGTAAAAAAAAATAAAAATAAAAAAAAAATAAGTGACAGACAGCTGATGACTGGGACCCTAACTAGAGCTGTGTGACTGAGGCAGACTTGATAGACAGAAGACGAGATTGAGTATTTTTTAGGGGCCAAGGCAAGATGCCACACTCCAACAGTTGTGTTGTGTACTTTAGAGAAAAAACACACACTGTAGTTGAGTAATGCAGAAGGGTCAGGGGGAAAGGACGAGCAGTACAGGAATGTGGGAGTAAAGTGGTATTTCAAAAACTGACTGCAGTCATGGTTGTTGACGATCCCTCTTCTTCCAGGCAGGATGCAGTTTGTCTAGGTTCCACCAAAAGCTCCACCACCACCACCACCAGTGACAGTACTATAAACAAATATATAAGAAGGACACTGAAGACACCAGTGAGTCACATTTTAGTGTTGATGATGGCATAACAGAGGAAGGTATAGCAGCTGAACAAACTACTGCATACATCATTGAGACAAACTAGCACCAAAACAACTGTCCTCAAAGCAGTAATGAACTTTGTGAAAGTAAATGTAAAAAGAAATTGTTTGAGGAATATAAGGGTAGTGGAAAAGAAGCAGTGGGCAATGCTGAGGATGACCTAATGATGAATGATAATTATGATGATGATGTAGATCTAGAATATATCCCTTCAGCATCCCTCTTGTTCATGTACAGATGAATCTGAGAATGAGAGAGATGATGACATGACCAGAAAGTTACCTGAAAGGTAAAGGCTCAATCTTTCACCACTGAAAAGGAGCACTGTGCATGTTTATAAACTGTTTGAGAAAAACATTGGAAGGTCTGGTCCTGGACAAGATGCCAAAAAATACACAGTCATCCTGTTGGTCATCATCAGTATCATCACCGCTTCCAAGTCCAAGCCTCACTCAGGTACACACACTTGTTGAGTAACCAGCAGCAACAAAATCAACATGTGTTATTTATATCCACAGCCTTAGCTATGACGAGTGCCTCTGTTGCTGCTGGAAGTGCTGCACGTTTGACACCTAGTAGTAGTAGCAGTAGAATTGCATCAACATATAGCCCTAGTAGTAGTAGGAGCAGACCTTCAGGAACTCCACAGTCCATGAAGTCCACAGTATGGAGATACTTCACTCAGGATCCAAAAGCTAAAAATGTTGTCTGTGTAAAAAGAATGACAAGAGTCAGAGTGCCTACACATATCGCCACCACCCCCACCACCTCCAAAAGTGATGGCATTAAAGCAATAAAGTTACACATTTCTTCTACTATGTACTGCCACTGCACACTTACCAAGTGAACTAGCCAAAATGTTGGAGGTTGGCATGCTGCCCTTGTTGTGAAAACAGAGGCTGTAAAGAACTGCTGTCATGTGATACACCCTGCTGGAATATCCAAAGCTGCAGTTATTTTTTAAAGAAGGTTGTTACAATTTTACATAAGCAGGAAGTTATTGTTGTAGGCAAAGGACAAAGGCACTCAGCCAGCTAACAACCTTTTCAAGGCATATATTGTTTTAGGACTCACAGCTTTGACACTCAGCTATTTATTTCTCCATTTCAGCCCTCAGAAGAAGTAATATTGTAGTGGGAAATGTTGCAGTCATACAAAACATAGGCAAAAATGTAATGGCAGTGGCACAAAAGGAGAAAACATTTGCAGTGGTGAAAAGAAGAAAACGTTCATGATAAAAAGAGAAAAATCATTTTTCATGAAAAGTCATGTGGGAAATGTATCTGATTTTTCACCCACCCCTAGTAGACATGTTTTAATTAGCAATAAAAACCCTACAGTGAACATGATTTTGTAACAAAGGTTTAATTCATTTTAGCCTTTGAGTACAAGAGGAGTGTCCAATTTGCCAGACTCACTTCTAACACCCAAAGTATTAAATACTTTTAATAATGTTCAGCTTTCTTTTCTAGATGAATATCTTCAATGTGTTGCATACCCTTCTGGCAGTTCCAAGTAAAACCAATATCCCTGCTTTTGCCATAAGCCTCATTTCATCAACTATCTGCTCATGCTGGTTTAACCCTTCTCCACTTGTCTGTGCTAAGCTGTTCTCCAATCACCTCACACAGCCATATTCTGGTTTTGTCTAGAACAGACAGCTGATGAAGAAAGGCTTTCAACATAACTAAAAAAGGCAAAATTGTTTTTCATTGAACTGCCAGAAGGGTATGCTACACATTGCAGAACAATGTCTTGCACATCCTTCTGGAATTAAAACAGTGAAAGGAAATGGAAGAGGGTATGTCAGTTCTTTAACACTTTAAGTGCCAGATGGGTGTCCATTCCTATTTCCCTCAAAAGGTCTGATGACCTCTAACCCAGTTGTCACTTTCTCTCTCTCTCTTTCTCTCTTTTTAATTGGTTCTTTATTTCCATACGCTCCCATATCTCTCCCTCCCTTTTCTAAAGGTACAGTCCCTGGATTTAGGTTACTTCCCTATTCCTTGAGATCTGCAAAGGAACCTTATTATAAATGCTATTCAAGAACACATTGCCTGACAGAAATGGAGCATTGGGCCACTAACTGTACCCTGAATTTTGTGTCCCTGATTTGCCTCAATTAAATTCAAAGTAATGACTAGCAGAATATTTAATAGTGTTTCAGTATACAAGAAAAAAATGTCATCCATTGCTATAAGACAATGCACTTCGTGTTTAGTGATCCCTTTCTCTTCGTCTCACCATGGACATGTGGCAGCCCTTATATAGTCACTGCCTCTGCACAGTACCATCTGGCCTGGTATCAGAGAGTGTCAGGGAGTCGTAAGTATGTCAAAATCTACAACCTGACATTCAGGGATGAAAAGGGCATACTAAAAGAGTAATTAAGTGAGGTAACTGACTAGTTTTGGGGAATTTAATATGACGTACCCATTTGTGAACAGAGTTATACCTTCTAACACTCAAATAGTTAAGTTAGTTAATAACAGCTGTAGTTTGTCTTGGTAGGATTGTTTTGTGGCTGGTGTGTGTGTACATAGAATAAAAAAACAAAAGTCAACACTCACAAGTAATCATGCCTGGGAAGTTACAAAAGAAGCTGACACACAGAACTTTAAAATATTAACACAGGAAATTCCCTAGAATATAAATTCTGCTTTCCCTAACTCATAGGCACACTGATGTCATTGAATATAATATCATAACATTTCACAGGTGATTTTGTGTTAGTGACTTACAGGCACTCCCCCTAAGCTTCTTCAGGGAGCCCTGGTCCTTGTATGTCCCCAAGGGACCCGTTAGAACTCCTGACTTGAGCATCCTCTCCATAGCATATGCTCTGTTTCTGCAGGGACCAGAAATATTCTCAATATATTTTCTAGGCTGGATTCATCTATTGGGGACATCCCTCATACCCACTTCCAACCCCTGAGGAAGCAGGCTGTTTGACACACTACATGTGTAGGGTATAGTTACTCCATACTTTGCAAAAATTGTATATCTCACTCCCAGTGAAAAATTTTTTTTACTGTGGTATACGGGCCACTTGACATCCCTTCTTTTTATACATTGAGATCACACACTTTTCTCCTAGCCAGTTAGGCTTAAAATGTATACAACAGAGAGAACCTGAAACAACATTATATCCCCTGTATGATATAATGATAAATGATTCTGCAAGGCCAGCATCAGGATCAAGTAATAGTGATCAACAAAACTTTATACCTGAAAATAAGAAAGGAAACAAACTAGCATATCCTGCTCAGAGGACATATTTTGATAAAAGTGCAAATTTTCCACGTTTTTCTTCTTGCTCATTACTTTGAGATTGATAGTAAGTCTGAATCCCCCACCATGTGGAAACTTTCCTTTATTTTGCTGTCCGGATATTACAAAATTGATATCAGGTTCCTGCAGAATGTAACTCTGTGCTTATTAGAGAGACAGAAAGCAGAGGAGTATGACTCGGAATTTTTGGAGAAAATGACAAGGGTCATAGAGTCCCCACACATGACTTCACTACCACCATTATGTCCTCCTGCACAAGTCATGTTGTTAAAGTAATAAAGTTACACAGTATGTACTCTCAACCCATATTTACTACATTCTTGGGAAGGAGTCAAATACATCACAAAAATAAACCAAAAGTAAGCCCGTGGAATGGAAAAGTTGCCAAATTGATGGCAGTTAATATGCTGCCTTATTCTGTTGTAGAAAAAAAATTGATGTCCTGTGTTGCAACCATCTAGTATATTCCAAGCCACAGTTATTTTTCAAGGATGGCTGTGTCATAATTGTAAAGCAAGTGTTTAACCCCTTAATGACATGTGACGTACTATGACCGTCACGGTCCTTGAAATACTCAAGGACCGATGACGGTCATAGTACGTCATGTACTTTTTACTTACAGCGCTCTACCGGGAGCGCTGTAAGTAAAAATAGGGCCTGAAATTGACCGCTCCAACATCGGAGCGATCTCTGTCAGGCCCCATAGTGACGCGCCGATACACGCGACAGGTCACGTGTACCGGCGCGTCCAAGTGGTCCTATGCGGTCCTTATGGGACGGAAATGTCACAGGACCACCGGTCGTTAAGGGGTTAATGTGGTGTGCAAAGGCCTATAAACATGATACTGGAAGAAACTTCACCTGACAAACAATATATGGACAAGCGTCCAGAGTGCAAACTATATGACTGTCACAGTTCACTGGGATTCTCTCCCACCAGCGAATGGATATATTATTTGCATTTTATATTTAATAATAAATGCACACTTAAATTATTTTTCTCTATGCTTTAATATTAATTAACAGATGTGTATTTGCGTACCAATCAGTTACTATAAGAGCAGCACCAGTTTGGAGTACAAAAGAGGCCTGAAGTAAGACAATTACAAGATTATTTTAGTAATTTCTTGGCACTGAGAAATCCATACCATCATCATTTGCATCATTCCCATCAATTCTCTGTCATCATTCTATAAACACAGTATATTATGGAGTTTTAACATACTAAGGACACTTTAGAGTAAAGGTTTTCTCTCGGTTTTGCATATTTTAACCTAATTTTAATTATATGCTTTGGTTTATATTATTTACATCTACACATAGTGATTTAGGTATTTAGTTTTAGATTGTTGCTATTTGACTATATTGAATATGTACTGACTGATTCCTTCATTGCTAGAGGGAATGACTGAAGGCTGGCTTACCTCAGCATCAGCCCTAGATTGATTGTGGGTAAAGCCAGTTATTGGTGGTTTTTGATAAGCATTGCAACCTGCAGTGTCGACCATATAAATAATCTAATATATTCATACGTCTTCAGCTTTGAATGAAGGCAAGTTGCAACAAGTTATGTTTGGCTTCTTTCAAAAGAGTTAGTACCCACCAAGTTGAACTGCCCAACAAAACTTTTATTTTTTTTTAATTCTCAGCTACAACGATTTTATTGATTTAATTTCAATATGTTATAGCAGGAGAGTCCCCTGGGCCAAATGTGGCCAACCTAAACCCAGAGTGTGGCCCACTGGAGATTTAAAAAAAAAACAAACAAAAAAAAACCAACCAATTTTTTAAATTGAATTAACTAGCATATATGAACTAATAGACCAGTATGACCTAATCCCCTTCTTGTCAGCACCGTGCAGTTCAAGAATAGATATTTGTTAAATGTCACTAGTGATATTTTTGAATAGTTGACAGGCTATAATTCACTATAGTTATCAATATAAAAAAATAATAATGTGGCCCTCCCACTTATAGCATTGAAAAAATATGGACGTCCCTGTATCATTATAGGATGCAATCATCATGTGTGAACTTGAAAGGCTATATTTTTTCTGGAGGCTTTATGAGCAAATATTACAGCATTTTTATTAAGATTCTTCTTTTAATGTACCTTACATATTTTGTCTTTGACTTAAGATTTATAGAAATCTATTAAACGTTTAAAATCATACACTACTAATGTATAATAGAGAATACAATTTCTATAATTATTTATTCATTATTACAGTATTTGTGTTTATTTGAAACATAAAACTTAAGTTCTTAAACATTTAGCACAGTGCTCATAAACCATAATGCCATTCTAACTGTTAATGTCTTTTAACAAAAATCATAATAAACATAAAGATTTTTGCAGGCCAATATAAAATATTTAAAGCGGAACTATCGTAGGATATCAACTTGGTTTATCCAAGTAGATATCCCTATTGCATGCCTTAGAGTGTATGTAAAACATCCAATAAATATAAGATTCAACTATAAAGTTACCGTTATTATGTGCCCCAATAAGTTGTAGACCGCAGCCATCTTGGTTTTTTAGCATCCAATGCGCATGCAGTGCCAGCTCCGTTGCCTGTCAATCAGGCTCGGAGACTCTGCTCATTGTCCTCCTCTCTGTAGTGCGCGCCTCTTAGGCGCGTTTCCTACAAGTCACGTGACCCACTCTTCCTTCTCAGCCGAGCGCATCATTGCCTGAACACATTGGATAGCTCTGTAAGATGTGTGTCAGGCATTATAAGTAATTTTTAACTTAACCCTTGCGCAGTCCATCTCCCTCGTTCTTAATGTCACTGAGTAAGATTTTCATTTACTCTTTTCGCCAAACCTACAAACTTTATTCTAAAAAGGACTACATGTTTAATATATAAATGAAGAGTGTACATTTAGACCACATGTTGTTTGGACGATAGTTCCGCTTTAAATATACAAATGAATAAATTAACACAAAAACAATGTTTCTAGGCTGCTAATACTCTTGCTTGACAGTTCATATATGGTAAAATGCTCAATATGAAAGTTTTTTGTCAATACTGACTCTACTAGTATAAGAAAACATGGCAGAATGCAATAAAGTAAACCGCACATAAGCCATTAAGCTCATTTCTGAATAAACTAGTTAAAGAGTAACTAATAAGTAAAAAATTGTTAAAACTCACATTTTTTACTTGTTAGTTGCTGCTATTCTCACCCCTGGAAACAGCTGTACTTTAATTATACAGCACCTTTTATGCAGGTCTCCCACAAGCTCCTTGATACACCTCTTGTAAAGTTTGAAGCTTATAGTGGTAGTGTTAGTACTACTGGCTGTGAAGGTGAATTTGATGTCATAGCAGCAAACAGGAGCCATCAGCTACCCTTCTGGCATTTATAGCATCAATTGTGTGCAGTGGAATGCTGTGTAGACTTAGGGCCAGATTTAAAGGCAGCCAACTCCAAAAAATAAAAAGGTGTTGGCATTTTTTCAAGCACTGTAAGCTATTTAAAGATCAGTGCTATGAAAAAATGGTGGCAATCCCCCCCCACACACTGTCCACTATATTAACATGTGTTTTGTCCCATTAAAAAGTAAAAAAACACTACACGCAGCCATTTAAAGTATGAAGTTAGCTGTTAAGATCCAATAAGGGACTCACTTTATTGCATAAAATTTAAGACCCAGTTTTTATTTTTACTAAAGTCCCTTATCGGCTCTTTAGTCCACAGTGGATGTATTGATATGGGGCCCTAAGCCCCATATCAATACATTCAAAGTGCCTAAAATGTGCCCAGAGTTAGCAGAATTAACCCTATGAGTGCCAGTGGGGTATAATTACCCCACCAGCATTCATAGGGTTAACCCTACTTAGTAAAGCAACATCACATTACAAGTAACACCATTAATCCTGATGTCCAGCGGAGTCTACAGCACACTGGTCATCTTCTGTCCTTCCTTCTTCTCTTCTTTCTTCTCTTCAGTCTTCTTGCTGTATATATAAAAAAGGTGCAATGCAGAAATATCTGGAACACTAATACATAGTTTAACCTCTTGAGTGCCAGAGGGGTACACGTTACCGCTCTGGGGCTCAAAAGTGTTAAAACATGTATTACTGTGCCGTTTGTGAATATGCCTCCATTTAATCAAATATGTCCGACTTGTTAAAAATGCCAGATATGCTATAATTAAAATGCCAGAAATGCCATAATTAAAATGTCATAAATAGTTGTATACTATACATAAATAGTTGTATACTATACATAGCTTAAATTGTTCATGTCTCTGCCACTGTGTGCGGCCGCGGAAGCGGCGGCGGAGACAGTGATGCATGGCACACTCTCCATTTCTGTCCTGCATGGGCTGATGCCTGTTACACACTGAGGGAATTGGTACTGAGACTGCCTTCATATTTGGGCAGTCTCAGTTCCAATTACCTCACAGCCATTGGCTGGGAAGTGCTTAAGCACATCCCAGACAATCAGTTTAAAGAACAGCCGCTCAAATCTGATTGGCTGGGATGTGCGTAAAAACTTTCCAGCCAATGGCTGTGAGGGATTTGGAACTGATACTGCCCATATAGAAAGGCAATCTCAGCTCCAATTCCCTCAGTGTGTAACGGGCATCGGCTTGTGCAGGACAGGAATGGAGAGGCGGTATTTTGTTACAGTATACAGCTATTTTGGCATTTTAGTTATAACATTGGACATATTTGATTAATGGAGGCATATTCACAAACTACACAAAAATACGTGTTTTAACCCTTTTGAGCCCCAGAGTGGTATGCATCGCATTGCTTTGAAATGTGTTGCATGCCCCTCTGGCACTCAAGGGGTTAAAGTATGTATTAGTGTTCTGGATATTTTTGCATTGTACTTATACCTTTCTTTTCTTTTTTTTTACAGCCAGAAGACTGAAGAGGTGAAAGAAGAGAAGGCTGAAAAGAAGAACGAAGAGAAGAGAAAAGAATACAGAATGGAGGCAGAAGGAGACAGACTGTGGATAACAGGTAAGTGCAAGACATGAGTTAATGACTGGTGCTTGGCAGTATGTCAGGCACCGATAGTTAACTTTTTTACTCTTAAGCTCCCAATATCTCTGCTATTAAGTGGTGTTTTGGAAACATAATGCACAAAATGGACGTTTAGCCACAAGACCATTTCTGTGACCTAAAGTCTGTTGTGCTTTTAGCTGGTAGGGCCTTTAAATACTGAGTTAGACATTTTGTTATGTCGGCCGGTATGCACTTTGGCCATACTGGCTTTTTAACGCAAACCTTAAAATCTGGCCTTTATTTCTACTACCAGAGGGGAGCTTTGCAGCAATATTTTTTTGACAATTGTTAAAATTACAGTGATGAACAACTATGCTATGTTAGCCCAAGTTATTGATCCTATAGTGCAATGCTTCTGAAAAAAATGCATGAAATAAAGGTCATATGATGGGGGCTTTTCATTGCCTGCCACCCAATTACATAATCCGCCATTTTAAACTACAGCTATTATCCAGATAGTGCTTTATTGGCCAAAAGAAGACCTGCATATTAAGCTGGGGCATTGTGAGCCCAGGCAGAACATCAGGAAGGGGTTATGCACTAAGGTGTGATAAAGAGGTGGTAATGTGGAGTTTACTTCTACAGTGATATCACTTCTCCAGTTCCTATGTTATTCTATAAAGCCTATGCACTAAGATTTCCAAAGTTGGAGAAATCTTAGTGCATTGGCTCCATAGAATAACACAGGAAAAGAGATATCACTGGAGAAGAAAGGGGAGATGCACTAAGACTTGATTGTCATGGTTATCAAGAATACACCAGGAGTCAGTACTGTAATTGTAAAACCACCTTTATTGACAGTAATACATGCAGATAGTAAAATAGTAGCAATCACAGAGGGTACCGAGTTAGCTATCAATTCCTACCAGAAATAGGATGCCGCTTAGAGTAACCTCTCTGATAGAGACTAGGCAGATGCCAATGGTAGTCTCAGAATGGCGAGCACGAAAACCAGAGAGGAAAGTCTGCCAGAGCCACAAGTCCACACCAGATTGGGCGTCAAATATATAGAAGGGTAAGGCAGGAAGAATAGTCAGACAGAGCAACAGGCAAGCACCAGGATGGATGGTCAGACAAGCCTAGTCATACACTGAGCGGGTAGTCAGCCAGAGCCACAGGTCCACACCAGATGGAGTGTCTGCTAAGCCAAAGGGTAACGCAGGAAGAGTAGTCAGACAGAGCCACAGGTCAGCACCAGGATGGATGGTCAGACAAGCCTAGGTCATACACGGAGAGCTACGAATAAAATAAACAACTACAACAAACACTAACGTAAGGGAGACTGGACTAGCATTCCATCACCTTTTAACCTCTACAGGAAGTAGCAGGGAGGGGTCTCAAGTCACCCAAGGTCTTAAAAGGTACTTGCGTCATACATACAAACACGCCTGCAAGTGACGCTGCTGACTGAGGAGATGTGTTGCCTCCAGTGACATACTGTACTAGACAGACAGCCACGGGAGGCACAAGATGCGGCCAGGGCACAGGCACAGAGAGACGCGGGTAGTGATGCCAGAGCGCCACTTCCGCAGCTAGGACCCTAGCAAAGTCTAGCCAGATGACGCTGGACCTAGGGTAGGTGCTGTGACATTGATAAAGAGGTGATAAAGTGGAGATAACTTCTCCAGTGATATCCATTCTCCAAGTCCTTTGTTATTCTATGGAGCCAATACCCTAAGATTTCTCCAGTTTTGATATCACTGGAGACGTCATCTCCACTTCATCAGCCCTTTATCACCCCTTAGTACATCTCCCCTTTATGACTTCTTTATCAGTCTTAGAACATCTTCCCCCCACCGCTGTCTTAAAAGAGACTTCCAAGGGCTCCCTTGTTGGTCCAGCATGAGAAGACTGAAGTACAAGACTAAGGTCTCACAATTCAGTCTCTTATTCTAAGCAGTGCAGTCCCTATTGACCATATGATTTTGGTTTAAATGCCTAACAAAGGGGACTGAGTGTGCAAGTCACAAAGTTTGTGACAGAGCAACATATTTCCAGGTTGCATTGCAGCTAAGGGAGCCAATTTTCTGACCCACTGAATAGCTAATTGGAGCCATTTTGGGGATGTGTTGTTTTGTAGTAACAGATATAATAAAACATAATAGTCACTATAAGCATGAAAAAGTTAAAAGCTGCAATGGGAATAACCTGAAATTCTAATAGCCCCACTTTAATAATAAGCTTTTTCTAATAGTTCAGTTTAGCTAATAATACAGCACACAATGGAGGTTATGCACTAAGGCATGATAAAGAGGTGATAACGTAGAGATAACTTCTCTAGAGATATCACTTTCTGTGTTAGTCTATGGAGCCAATGCACTAAGATTTCTCTGTGTTATCACCTCGTCATCGTGCCTTAGTGCATAACCCTCAATGAGCCATTCATTTTATAAGATTCTAATTAGGTTTCATTTACAGAAAAAGGGAAAACATCATGATAAATATATATTGTAAGTTTATCACACTACCACTTTAAATAGAGACAAACAAAACAAATTGCACTCCAGGTTTTCAGTATATTTTAATAAATGTTCCCTTTAAAAGGATTGCCTGGTCACCTAAATTGTATTATATACGTTGGTTATTACAAGATTTAAGTAGAAGTCACAAATCCTGAAATATTCCACTCACTTGGCATAATCTACAGAACCATATTATTAAAATCAAAAGGACATCACTCTGTAATGAGATACAAAGCTTATAAAATGTCCATTTGGTTCAGGCAGGAGGTATTGCTGAGACAGAAATGGAAACAATGTGATTACCAACTGCCCATGCAAATGCAAGTCAACTGCACAACAAAACCTGAATGACACGTGAGCTGCTGTAGCCAACATGATTGCAAAGCTTTTAACTTCCATTTAATAACACTAAACTGAAGCAATGAATACAGATATAAAACATTATACTGTCAAAGCACACTGAAAATAGCTCTTTAGAGCATTGTATTTTTTCCATATACAATTATGAAAGCTGAAATGGAAGCAATTCTTTTTAATGTTTAAAAGATTTATGTAGTAAGTTAACTTAAATGCATCGTGCTCCAAATTTTTTTCTTCACTGTTCACATTTTTAGTTTATAAAAAACATTATCTAAACATTTCATCCCAAAGGTGTTTTACACAAAAGGAAAATAAAAGGAACAATTCCGGAGCAAACCAATTGTATCATAGAGGACAAATAAATACCCTCATTGGTTTAACCCTTTGAGTGCCAGATGGGCATACAACACATTGTGAAGCAATGCATTACATACCCTATGGCATTAAAAGGGTTAAATATGGGACTTAACTAGGGCTGTAACTAACAATTATTTTGATAATCGATTAGTTGGCCGATTATTTTTTTGATTAATTGATTAATCAGATTAAAAAAAACAATATGCTAATTTTTCATTTTTTAAAATGATTTAACCCCTTAGTGACCGGCCGCGAGCGCACGCGGCCGGCACTTAACGACGGGGTTTTTTTTCCCCCTCATTGTAGCGAATGACTTCTGTCATTTGTCACTAAGTGACATTTTTTCATGACGTACCTGGTAAGTCACTTGTCGGGAAGGGGTTAATGAACAAACTGATATATATATACATACACACATATATACATATACATGTGTGTGTGTGTGTGTGTGTGTGTACGAACATGTACTTGGGAGGAGGAGGAAAAGATATGGCTGAAGAAGAGTTAAAGGCCCGTAGGTGGAGAGATCCGTGAGAAAGGATAGGTAGAAATCTGTTTAACTTGTATGGGGTGATTACTTTTCTAGTGGAAATACCTGTCAGTTTAGGTTTTGATCTGTCCCTCCATTTATTATATATTTTTAATCTCCAGTCTTAGTGACACACTCTCTCACAAACTCTAGCACACTATCTCTCACAGAAACATGTCCATATATACTCCAATTTCTTCCCCTCAAACATTCTTTCCCTTCTTTATATTCCAATACTATTCTGTTCTCATGAAGTAGTATAATGGGCTGCTAGTCCCATGTGATGGGTTTATTTGCACTGCTGGTCTCATGTAATGAGAGAATAGTCTGCTAGTCTCAGTTAATGGTGTGTATGTGTGTGTGGGGATTGAGGGGAGGGGTCCCAAATTGGTAGCCTGCCTATGGCCTAAAGAAGTCTTAATCTGGCTGTGAAAGGGTTAATTCGTTCTCACATAACAGTTACCTTTAGCATCCCAGAAGATACTTTTTTGGAGAAGTGATATTCTAGAAAACTGATCTGGTGATGGATTGCACACACAGATCTATGTACCAGTGGGTTATGAAAATTACAAAAAAAGAAAAAAATGGGAGTACGCCTATAATATCTACATGACTTATACCCATACAAATATAATATGGGGTACACTCAATCTCTCTTAAAATCAGGGCCGGATTTGCCATAAGGCAGAGTAGGCATCTGCCTACAGGCGCACCCCACAGAGGGGCGCCTATCATTGGAATATATTTTTTATTTCTAAATTATTTTCATCCACAGCTCTCAGTAACGCTATCCGCCGCCCGCACATGGTGAGGTCCTACTGTTGCTCCCTCGTTGGCTCTTTAGCAATACAGAGCGCTGGGAGATGACATCATCTCCCAGTGCTCTGCATTCCTAAAGAGAAGACCTCGCAGGAGCAACAGCAGCTACAGGTCTGTGCAGAAGGAGGCACAGACCTCTCCTGCCGCTGGACCACCAGGGAGGTACGAAACGGTTACTGGGGGCAAAGTGGGGGCAATGTAGAGGTGATGGGGTCAGTGTGGAGATGATGAGGGCAATGTGAAGGCAAGTTGGAGCTGATGGGGGCAATATGGAGCTAATGGGGGCAATGTGGAGATGATAGAGGCAATGTGAGACAAGTTGGAGCTGATGGGGGCAAGTTGGAGCTGATGGGGACATTGTGGAGGCAATATGGATATGGGGGGTAATGTGGAGATTTGGAGTATTGTGGAGGTGTCCAGTGGAGATGGCCAATGGGGGGGGGCCCCTTCAGATTTCTGTGCCTACAGGTTCCTGAGATGTAAATCCAGCCCTGCTTAAAATGTTACGCCCAGGAAGAGAAACAGAAAAGGATTAATCTGAGGCACATGGCTAAAATGATAAAGTATACGTAATATATAAAAATATGAAATTTATTAATAACAAAAAAATACTATAATCAAACAAAGAAAAACATTGGCATAATGAATATCCAACCTAAGATGCAGGTCCGCACCCACTATACCACGTACACCCCAAATCAAAAATAAATCAAAAGAAAAATCAAAACACCCCCCAAAAAAGAAAAAGGTTAATTACAAAAGAGGCTATAAAAAGCACCAATGACAAGATGAAATATAGAGAGTCCATAAATCTTACGTTGATTAAAGGCCAAATAACTGAGAATTAATCTCTGTCAACATCTTCATCTGATATCAGGGGAGCCAAGCCCAAGCTTGGGCTATATAAATTTGGGTGAAGACTGATGAGTTAACTCATTTTGTGTATGTTTGCCCACCACAATGAAATACTGGAGCCAGACTCAGTTGTGTGTATGACGTTATGAAATTTCATCTCCATTTATCTTCACGTCCATTTTCATCATCTTTCTCTTTTTTGCATTTGCAAATGTGAACTTTCAAATTTTGGAACTGTTGTATTGGTATTAAGCTTGGTTGGCCTGGCCAACCGAGATGAATTCTCAATTATTTGGCCTTTAATCAATATAAGATTAACTGACACGTTACATTTCATCTTGTCATTGGTGCTTTTTATATCCTCTTTTGTTTTTAACCTTTTTCTTTTTTAGGGGTGTTTTTATTTTATTTTGATTTCTTTATGATCTGGGGTGTATGTGGTTATGTGGTGTAGTGGGTGCGGATCTGCATCTAAGGTTGGATATTCATTATGCCACTATTTTTTCTTTATGTTTGATTATAGTATTTTTTTGTTGTGAATTAATTTCATATTTTTATATATTACGTATACTTTATTTATCATATTAGCCATGTGCCTCCGATTAATTCCTTTCTGTTTCTCTTTCTTGGTTATGACAGTTCCCTGAACATGTACCAGATGTGCGTCCGTCATCATGAAGATACTCATAACCCATGCCGTTGGCTTGACACCAATTTACATTGCGTTTATTACCCACTGTCCAGTGCCCATAAGCACCACTCTGCCCAAGGTGGATACGGCCATAATGCAGATTTGATTAATCACAGCTGTTGGTATCTCCCATCTCTCTCTGCTGCCACTCCATATGTGAAGTGAAGAATGCATTCTATTTCCCCTGGATAGGGAGCCAATGACAGGAGCTGGTAACCAGCATCTGAGAATACTGCAAAGACCTGGGTAGATGCCTGTCTTTCCTTCTGCTTTTGAAGCACCATTTTCAATTCAAACTTGCTGTCGTAAAACAGCATGATTGAAACTGGTGCTCCAATAGAGGAAGGAAAGCCTAGCACGTACCTACGTCATTGCAGAGGTCTCAGATGCCGGTCTCTAGTGCCTGTCACTGGTTCAATGCGGGCAAAATAAAAACAAGGAGGCCGGGCTGCATAAGCGGGCTGGAGACATGCATATACAAAATAAAATAAAGGAGGCTGGGTGGCTTTTTATGCCGCCTCCTGTAAATTGCCACCCTAGGCCTAGACCTAGTCAGCCTAGGCCAATATACATCGCTGCAGCTCCCCCCCTGACAACTAATCGATAATGAGAATCTTTGGCAATGATTATCATTATTGATTTTTATTGATTTAATCGATTCGTTGTTGCAGGCCTACATCCCTCGTCCTTCTCCTCATCTGTGCTGCTGTTAATATATTTGTCCTGCCTTTGTCTGTCATGTGTGGTTTCTGCTACCTGATATTCAGATGGTATGAGATGTTGGTTCATTTTTAAGAATGTTAGTCTCCCAACATTGCTGCTTGATAGCCACATTCTGCGGTCATTGACAATGTAACCAGCAACACTGAAAACACTCTATGATTCAATGCTTGCTTGAGAACAACTAAGGGATTCAGTTGCAGTATGTGTCAATGACGGCCACACACACTGCTTTGTTTGCCAGTTGTCCATGGGGTCATTGTTTCTGCGTAGAATGTAGATGTCCTTCAAGTATGCAGAATCCATCTCAAATGCACTGGGACCACTTCTAGGAGCCACACAGTGTTCCTGTGTGTCAGTTACGTACCCATACTCAAGAAGCAAGTCCCAAAGAGATGTGCAGCCACCACCACCACCAGTGCTGGGTTTTTGCAGCCCCTGCTGAGACCCATGAATTGTCCTGTGTTCTGAAATGGGATATTCTTGTTGATGGTGTAGCTGCTTCTGTTGGTTGAAATGCTTTGCTGCCTTCCTTTTCAATATACTGTCTAGATGTTTTTGTGCCCTCACTTTTTCTCTCTCATCCTCCACATTGCAACCCTCCACTTGATCAATAAGCATATTTTGATATTCCTTGACAGAATCCAATTCCTCAGAGAGTTGCTGCTGATTGTCATGATTCCTTGTTGTAACAAACTGCTGATGGACCATTTGCAGAAATTCAGAAATTTTGTGTTTGAAGCAAAGTGGCAAGAATGTATTCCTCATTGCTTTTAATAGACACTATGCCAGGATCTTGTTCAAAGGACACTAACATGTCATTTACCAGCTGGTGCATGTCTGTGTTGTCATTATGGTAAGACTCCTCAGCAATACATTGCACATAAGTTGACACTGGCCAGGTGACAAAGAGGCTCCCTCCAAAGCCTTCCAGTTTTGCATGGTGTCCTTATTCTGCTTCTTCAAACTCTCTAGCATGTACAACATGGAATTCCACCTTGTAGGGACCTCCATTTTCATCTGGTGATGGGGCAGGCTGTTACACGCTTGTATGGAATATAGAGTGTTGCGTGCACTGTAGAAGTGACTAAAATGGGCACTGATTTTGCTGGCAATAGTAAGCATCTCTCTGAGGTTTTCAGATTCTACCACGAATCTGGTCACAACTAAATTTAGCATATGGGCAAAGCAGGGCACATGCACCATACCACCTATTCTCAAACCAATGGCTATGTTGGAGCCATTATCAGCAGACACAAAACCAGCTTTTAAGGAACGGGGTACAAGCCATTCCTCTATCACCTGCTCTAGCTTACTTAAAACATCTACAGCTCTGTGGGACTGTCTCTCAAAACTCTGAATGCACAAGGTGGTGTGACTATGGTATGGGCTATGCTGCTGCCTTCTAATCATACTGCCAGAACCAGAAGCACAATTTCTGGCTGTCACCTGATACTGTAAGCTAGTGTTGTCCACTTCTGGTGCTGGGAGGGAAACCCAGTGAGCAGTCACAGTCATAAAGTATGTGATCTGCCCACTTGTCCATATATCTGTTGTCAGGTGGATTTTCTTGCCATATGCACTTTTCAGCCCTTTGTCCACCACACTAACCACCTACTTGTACAATTCAGGCACAGCCATCCTGGAAAAATAACTGCGATTTGGGATATTCCAGCGTGGAACTACACGACATCAGTTCTCTGAAATCTCAGTTTTCTACAAAAGAATACGGCATGTCCACTGCCAAAATCTTGCCAACCTTGCCATTCCACAGGCACACTTTGGGATTGTTTTTGTGAAGTTTTTGGCTCCATCTAAGGAATTCAGTCAGTGTGGGTTGGCAGGATATGGCAGAAGAAGCCTGAAACTTTAATGCTTTAACAACATGACTAGAGGAGGTGGTGGTGGTAGAGGCAGCATGTGTGGGCAGCCTATGACTCTTGCCATCTCCTACAGTAAAGCCAGAGTCATCATACTCATCTACAGCAGGATCCATAGGTGTAATGTTGACTGAACTAACTGTTGTCACATAAATAACTTCAGTG
The DNA here is from genome assembly GCA_037306005.1 of Rhinophrynus dorsalis. Taxonomy (NCBI): domain Eukaryota; kingdom Metazoa; phylum Chordata; class Amphibia; order Anura; family Rhinophrynidae; genus Rhinophrynus; species Rhinophrynus dorsalis. The sequence continues at coordinate 225,107,658 of CM074723.1, forward strand.
ATTATTTTATTTTGCCCTAGAGCCCTGGGAATATTTTAGAATAACTTCACTAATTCGTTTTTTGCCCTAGAGCCCTGGGAATATTTTAGAGTGGTTCTGCTACTGCTAGTTGGCCTGCTAATAGTGTGCCTCCCTGTCTGATCTGTGGTTGTGCTTCAGGTGGGATCTCATAGAGGAAGTGCCTAGGTGTGAGCTTGCTTCCCCCTGCTCATGTGCTTTTTGCACAGGCAACATATAGCAACATGCTTAGCTTGAAGATCCTGAGTGAAGTATCCCCATACTGTGGACTTCCTGAACTGAGGGGTTCCTGAGGGGCTACTACTACAACTGGGGCTAGATGTTGACGCAATTCTACTGCTACTAGGTTTCAAATGTGTAGCACTTCCTGCAGCAGCAGAGGCACTTGTCATATCTAACACTGTGGATGTTAATAACCTGTGTTGCTGTTGTTGTTGCTGCTGCTGGGTACTCAACAGAGGTGTGTGTGCCTAAGTGGGTCTTGGACTTTGGAGAGGTAATGATACTGATTATAACTGATGGGGTGACTGTGTACTTTTTGACATCTTTGCTTGTCCAGGGCCAGAATTTCCAATGGTTTTCTCAAACAGTTTATAGACAGTCACAGTGCTCCTTTTCAGTAGTGGAAGAATCAGACTTTGCTTTTATGCTAACTTAATTGCCATATCATCATCCTCACTCTCAACTTCATCTGTATCTGAACAAGAGAAGGATGCTGGAGGGATATATTCTAGATCTGCATCATCATTAGTCATCAATTGGTCATCCTCAGCAGCATCAGCATCACCTGCCAATTCTTGCCTTATATTCCTATAATCTCAAACAATTAATTTTTACTTTTACTGTAACAAAGTTAGCTACTACTTTGAGGACAGGTGTTTTGATGTTTGTTTGTCTCACTATCTGATGCAGCAAGTGGTACAGCTGCTACGCCTTCCTCCATTATGCTATTGCCATCATCAATGCTTTAACGCGACTTGTCATCTTCAATCTTCTTCTTATATGTCTTCTTATATTGTTCTTTATTTGTACTGGCACTGGTGGTCCTTAAGGTTTTGCTGGGACGTTGACAAACTGCATCCTCCCTTGGAGGATGGGCATCATCATCATCATATATTGCACACGCTGCAGCAAACATTGCTTCAGTCAGTTTTTGAACTACTACTTTACTCTCATGTCCCTGCAATGCTTATGCCCTTTGTAACTTAAGAAAGGTGTATACAAAAGGGTTAGCCATTACAACAGTTTTTTAAAACATATTTTTATTTACAATTGGTTAGAGGCTAAAAAAGCCATTTCGAAAACTATGGCAGTAGCATGAACATTGGTTAGGTTCTGTAATAATAATTATAAAAAATGGTAAAATGTTTAGAGAAAGTCTTGGCCTGTTACTGCAAAAAAAGTAAAAAGGAAAATTAAAAAGAAAAAGAGAAAAACAGAAAAAGAAAGAGAAAGAGAAGGTCTATACCAGGGCTCAAAATTTCCACTCGCCACTAGCCAATGGCGAGTGAAAATTTAGCCCTGGAGAGTAGAAATTCAGCGCTGGTGGGTATGTTTTGGCTTGCAGTGGCGAGTAACTTTTCAGGTCTGGCTAGTAGCAAAGGACTTAAAATTATAACCCTGGTCTACACAGTATCTACCCACTATAAAGAGCCAGATAACAAGACAAGTAAAGGGGGAAGGAGAAGGGAGGGAGCCAACCAGTAGCCGAAAAATTCATCCTAGGGAGACCATCCATAAAGGCCCAGAGGGAGAGATCCCGAGGCAGTTTTCCAGGAGACAGTGTAGTATGTATGTCATAATAAATTCCCATTTGTATATGCATTTATCTTGGGTCCAAATTGTGGGGTTCTCAGGCCCATGTCCAGGTCAGGATCTGGGGGATAGCAGGTCGGAGGAGTAGCAAAGTCCTGTACACTATATCTAAGATGGGGTGCCACAATGATAATACATCTACAAGCCTATGGGCATGACCTAGACTCCCCAAAAATTTGCCATGGAGATCAAGTTTTCCAAAATGCCTCAAAAGAGCCAGTGGAGCGGGCATGCAATTTTTCAAGGTCAAAGGTCTTGTTCATCCCAGCCAGCCATGCATCAAGCAAAGGAAAAGAGGTCCTCCTCCAATGTCTATGGATATTATGTCTGACATGATGCAGCAGTATTTTAAGCAACGGTTTAAGATGGAGTTGCCAGGAGAATATGAAATAGGCAAAAGAAAGGGACTGATGTCAAGGACAGCGACAGCATGAAGTTGATGAAAGAGAAGACCTCTTCCCAATACTTAACAATTTCAGGGCAGGTCCACCAAACATGAAACATAGTACCCTCAGCACCCGAGCACCTCCAACACAGAAAGGATGTTGCTGCACTGGCAATTTTGTATGTTCTCCCCAGTGTCTTAGACACTACTTTACTTTTGATTGGTGTCTCCTCCCACTTTGCATGTTCTGAATAGATATATGATAGCTGTAATAGATAATTTAAAACTATTTTGCATACTTAAGCAAGGGAGAAGGTGCCAATTAGATTACATAAGCAGATGCTACCTACAAAAGCAAAAATGGAGCAGTTTTGGGGTATACTGCACCATAAGGAATAAACCGCCAATGAGATGGCTCAGTTGGTTAATGCAACAGCTGTAGAATCTGTTCAGGACGCAAGGTTGCAGGCTATAGTCCCGGAAAGGTCAGCTCAGACTTTCACCTCCTCTGAGGTAGATAAAATGAGACCAGAGTATACTTGAAAACGAGAGACAAGGGGGTGCCATTAATTGCTTTGCAATGGCTGTTGAAGGGTTAAAACCTTATTAAACCTTTGAGCAGCAGGAAGACATCAACACAATGCATTGAACACCTTTATGGCACTGAAAAGGTTAAATCAATTCAAATGTTTATTTGTTTACTACAATGTAGTTAATCCATTCTTGACTTTGTGAATACTGAACAAGGTCAGCACAGTATATCAGGTTTCAGTTGGTTTTAGCTGAAGATTAAAAAGTAAGAACTCGAGAGCGAAAAATTACAAAATAAGAACTCAAGAACATTATGAAGAAAATTGCACACACACCCTTTTTGGATACTAATACGATTCGGTACTAAAACAGGAACTGAAACTGATTTCCTACTGCTGAGCTTGCCTATCCCCCATTGACTAACCTTTCCGTGCTTAAAATTCTCCCCTGAATCCCACTTGCACAAAGGGAAGAGTAATGTTGGAGTTTATTAGCGTTTTGGGGCGTTCCGTTCTCTGAGCCTTCATTAACCCTTTGTATACTAGAGACTTGCTTCAAATGCTTTGGAGTGTCTCTAGCGGAACTACCACATTTAACAAAAAAGGCCCCAAATAATTCCTCATCTGATGACTAGCTGCTCAGTAGCGCTAGTTGCCAGAATTATTACCTGGTTAATGAGAATTATCCACTGCTCCTGGACTGACAGGCAGGACGGAGCTCAGACATCTTTCCATAGTGATATCTGCACGTCTGCGCTGTCAGTCCAAGACTGGGTGTATATGTGGTGATATACACATCAGCAAAAGTGCTGTATTGGTCAATCCCAGAGAAAATGTCTGATGAGTGCACCGTAGGGGATGTACAGGGATAATACTCAGATACAATAGCCGCTTACAGGAGGATACGTGATATCTGGACACTAAATGATACACTTCAGACCCAAAGTAGCATATTCAACATAAAAATAGTACAGATGTCCGCTTACTAGATGTTTTCTTTAAGCATAGCCCATAAGAGGTCTCTGTACATATCACCGTTGTCCCCACATACTCCCTCCATTCTCCCGAAGCTTGATCTAAGAAGTCCCCTGCTGTGCGATGCCAGGCGCTCCCCTCAGTTATCACTTCACCAGCCGACCAAATGGAGTTCTCCTTGTACGTGGAGCTGCTCGAAATTGCTCAACGCGTTTCTGCTTTGCATATACACCCAGTAGACTGATTTTATATTGTGTATATAAATATATATTTATGTGCCAGAGGACTCTAGCCCCTGTCCTCCTAGATATGTAATGTGTATATATATATGTAATTTGTATATATATGTATGTTTCCAGTTTTTTATCTGAGATATTTGACTTTATCATATTGTTGTGTCCTGTGTTTTACTATTAAACAAGCATACTTTCATTCTGCTTTATATATATATATAATATATATATATATATATATAACCTGTATGTCATAACTTACTAAACTTAGAGGATATTTCTTGCGCTGTCTACCCCTCCCTTTCTTTTGACTCTATTTTACATGTTTAGTGGTGAACCTTGAGAGGACTCTTCGTTTACATGAAAAGATTATAGACAAGCAGTAGAAGTGGGAGGACTCATCGCCCATTATTGACTATAGATATAGGGATAGTCTCTATATATGCTAATAGACATATATAACAGTGGGGTATATCACTGCCTATCCTTTATATATATATTTACAATTAGATTCAGCTCTCTCTACCCCACATAGTCTGGACCTGGTTTTGTGCGCTGTGTCTATCCATTTTTCTGTCTATAGTGAAGTTTATACAAACATTAATGTGAGTATTATTGCTGAGGAGCAATGTTATACACTTACACACATACCACACAGTCTGATCTCCTGAAAAGAAGGAAGACAGGGTGGGAAAGAGGGACATATGGATTTGCTTCTCATTGGGACAGTACGCCTCCAGAATGGGACATTTGACAGTAGAAATAAACGTTCATACTTTTTATCAGTTCCCTATAAAATGCACTCATTAAGTATAAATCATCACATTATCTTCCACATTTTTATATTATTATCAATCTAAATTATGGGTTACACATATAAATATGGCATTAAAAAAGCACTGCTTATCCTTTAAAATGATATATAATTTGTGTGCTTGTACAAAATGAATTTGGGGAAAAATATGGTTAAAAAAACACATACTAAAAAAAACAAAATTGCTCTTGTCCTCTAGTATAAAAAAGCCTTGGTCGCCAAGGAGTTAAACAACAGTGTCCATTCAAGGTTGGCATATAGCCGTTAAAGTAAGTGGTGCACTCCCTAGGAGAATGTAGAAACGTCCTCTGCCATATATATATATATAAAAAAACTTCAGGTTTTGATAAATTAATATATTTAGCAATTTAATTTAATTGTGAAATTAAAGGAGCACTATAAACCTATTATAAACAGTTAATAAAAAGTTGTGCATTTAATGTATAGAAGCATAAGAATCAAGGCTGATATAGCAGGAAGAATTGTGACAACCCTCAAATGATAGAGAGGTTCCGAATGTACTGCTGATTAATGTAGTGGATACCACTCTGTTCATCAAGGGCTTAAAGGTCTAATTTGAAATCAATGGGAATTATAGGAATTTGTATGTGTCCCCTCAAGTGCCATTGGTTTGCTTTAGAATTTCTCTGACTCTCAATGTGTTAATATGGTTTGGTTGTAATGTTTCACAGGTGCATATATGCACACAAATATGCACAGATACATGAACATATGCATGTGTTTACATCCACATGCACACACTAAAGCACATGCACACATTCACCCCAGGCACCCAACCCACCCTGGAATTCAAAGGCTTAAGTCCTTGAATGTTGGAGAGGTCTCCAGCACATTGCTTAAAATGCTTTGAAAACCTTTCTAGCATTCAAAAGTTTAAAAGCCTCATTTAAATCAATGGGGATATTTTATTTATCCCACCAGAATTGTGCCATTTTATCTTGGTACATGAACAGCACTGAGGCTCAGGTACTAAGTCAAAGTGGTAGATTGCTGGGGTTATGCAATGCATTGCATAACCCTATGGCACTCAAAGTGTTAAATCAATGGGAATTTGTGGCACTTAAATGTATCCAGAGTGATGCAGTTTGTTTGCCCCAGAATTGCCAGTTATGGTTTTTCTGCAGCCTCTCTGTATTGTACAATTATACAGCAACATCAATACGGTTAATATACAGGGAAATAAAACAAGTACATCAAGACAGTCTTACAAATAAAACATTCAGTTACTAGATGAAGAGCCTGTTACACGGCTCAAAGTGCCACTGCCAGCCGGTTGCACAGTACAGACTGCCAACGTCGCGGCTGATACAGTGCCAGCCGGTCGTGGTGCAGTCATGCACACTAGAGACTGCCCACGCCGCGGCTGATACAGTTCCAGCCAGTCGCGTTGCAGTCATGCACAGTACAGACTGCCTGCACCGTGGATGATACAGAGCAGGAAGCTCCATCGGAGCGCCCTGCTCTGTATCAGCCTCGTCACTGGCAGTCTCTACTGCGCATGACTATGGCGTTACACACGTTTTAGCAAATTATTATATAGGATGGGTAAGAAAAGTAGAGATTAGAGTAATACTACTGTGTCATGAACCTGGGGTGAAATGCATTAAGAGTCGATCTTATGGCTAAGTGTGTCTGAAGATTTAAAGAGATAGCTCCACCATGAAGAATATAAAACCCTCCACCATAAGCACTAAGAGTTAGCTATGCAAAGGGAGGCAGAGAGACTGAGATCACTAGCATATCATTCTCTTGTATGTTTTGGGGAGGCCAGGGGAGAGCAGAGAGCATGCAGAGAGATGAATCAGCACCAAGAACACCAGCAGCCCACACTAAACCCGTTGTGTGTCAGTCAGGTAAGCAACACATTGCAAAGTGATACTTTGCTCATCTCAATAGACTTCCTGTCTCTTTGAAATAAATGTTACAAATCACAGTAATACTCTTGAGTGACATAAGGATGAGCAGTGCATTGCTCTGAAAAGTTTTACACACCCCTCTAATATAAGATACAAAGTGGGTCTCTGCTGCAATGCTCCTATCAGCTGTTATAGTACACACAGAAGTTGGCTGCCAAACAGCTGACTGAAGTAAACAGACACACAGACATAGTGCACAATAATAGCAGTGCTATTACAGTTGACTCGTAGTGGAGACCCACTGTGTTCATTTTAACTTTTTGAATGCTAGAGGGGTGCACAATGTATTGCAGATCAATGTAGTGCACATCCTTATGACACTCAAAAGATTAATCAATGGGATTTATAGCATTTATTTCAAAGTAGTACAGAAGCACCTTAACCCTTTAATGACAGCCGCATGCGTACATGGCTATCACCTTAACAACGGTTTTATATATAAATATATATATATATATATATATATATATATATATATATAATTCCAGCTAGAGGCACTCTCAACAATTTCAAGACGACTGCCTGGGTGCCGACATTCCAGTATGACAATTGTAGTTATAAATCAGCACACTCAGGACTTCTCATCTGTGTTATTTTTCTTTATTGGTGGATCAACGTTTCGATCCCTCTCAGGGATCTTTGTCTTGACAAAGATCCCTGAGAGGGATCGAAACGTTGATCCACCAATAAAGAAAAATAACACAGATGAGAAGTCCTGAGTGTGCTGATTTATAACTACAAATATATATATATATATATATCCTATATAATAATTAGCTAAGGTTTTTCAGAAGCCATCATGCGCAGTAGAGACAGCTGAGCTCGCTTCAGTCATGCGCAGTACAGACTGCCCGCGCCATGGCTTTTACGGAGCGGGGCTTTCCAAATTCAGACCGGAGTTGCACAGAGAGGACTCTGGTCTGAATTCAGAGCGCTTCGCTCCATATCAGCTGCGGCGCTGCTACTCTCCACTTTTCATGCCTACAGATGTGGAACTGTGGCCCGTGTAAACGGGCCTTTCAACTTGTATATATATATATATACATCTACAGGGCTCAAAATTTCCACTCACCACAAGCCAATGGTGAGTGAAAATTGATCCCAGGCGAGTAGAAATTCAGTCCTGGTGGGTATGTTTTGGCTTGCAGTGGCAAGTAACTTTTCAGGTCTGGCTAGTAGCAAAGGACTTAAAATTATAAGCCCTGTATATATATATAAATGTACTCAGCCTGGAAATCTCCAGTTGCAGCAAGAAACAGCACTCTTCTATTGGAAAAGAAACAGAGCGTTTTCGGTCCTTTGCTGGACCGTACATTTATATTACTATACTTATGGGACGTGCACCTTCATACTTGTTTATTTCTTAACATTGTCACTTTAATTTTGGTGTGTGCTACTGCCTTACACTGTGTGTGTATGTGTGTGTATATATATATATATATATATATATATATATATATATATATATATATATATATATATTGAATATTAAATGTTACTGTTCCTTTAAGGCCAAAAGCAATGTCATTATGAATAGGCTTATTTTATCCCTTACTTTTTACTTCATTTCAGATATATTGATGCTGGTATAGTAAGAAGGACTAGAATAACTAAGTCAAACCAGCAGTACCACTGGGGATAATTAAAACTATTTGCATTACACTGGAGACTTCTCTAGCATTCAAGAGGTTAAATGTCCCATTTAAATGAATCAGAAAGACCAGTCACCTTTCCAAATCCTCCCCAGGGTGACAGCCTTCATCTTGACAGGATTTGCATGAATATTCCTCCCCATTAATTTATTCCACCCCTCTGAAGGTAACTGATAGATTCCAGCTGCCTAACAAGAAGGTAGTTGGAGGGAAATCTCTGGACATGTGAGAAATTAATTATACAGCTTTATCAGACAGGTCAGAGATCAAAGTTCTGTTGAGATTAGGTTTCTAACTACTGACTTAAATGGGATTCATGAAGGATTCGCACAGGTTTCAAACAGGTGACATTCTAACTACTCACGTAAATGGGATTCAGGAAGGACTCGCAGTTTAAAGGGATAGTAATACTTCGTTTTAACTTTATTTTATTTTGTAGGCATTAAAAAAACATGAAGAATGATATAAGTCTTATCTCTCAAACCTTTATGGTTTGAGAGATATTTACAAGCAAAGTTTCCCCTCCCGCCCCTTTTACCTAGTGTAAGCAATCTCTTCTCAGATGTGGATCAGGTTGTATGACCAGACAGATAACAGAAGGGGACAATTTTCTTTGTATGAAAAGAATGAAAGCCCTTCCCCCCTTGACAAGTTTTTCAGCTTTTTCCCTTATCTTAATTGAAGATTGTCCCTCTCTGCAGTCTACCTGGGCACCTCCCTTCTGATCTGGCTGAACAGGCGGGGGATACTTTGTTTGTGAATATCTTTTAAACCATAAAGGTTTGAGAGATAAGACTTATATCATTCTTCATGGTTTTTTAATGCCTACAAAATAAAATAACTTTAAAACGAAGTATTACTATCCCTTTAAGTTGTCAAACAGGTGACATTTTCCCTGCTTGTTCATAGATGGGTAACCAGTGATTCAGTTACTTTGATTGCCTGACCTATGCTTAATTAGAAAAAAGAAAAAGAACACTAACACGGGGACGCCAATAGTGCCTTATCAAACTAATCAATAGATGTACAACAATGTAACAATTACACTCACATTTATAAATTGCTGCACTAATACTTATGTATAGACGCAGCTAATACAGGGGTATCTTACCTCCCTTGTTCGGTAACTGTTGCAATTTGTCCCAATGTAACAAACAATCCACGGATAATCTCTGGGTTCTTAAAATCACGGTATCATAGAAGATCAAAGGACAATAGCTCCGTATTTTCCAAAGATACTGATTTTATCTTAACCCAGAATGTGCAAAAAATCAAAATATTTAGTTTTGATTTTTTGCACATTCTGGGTAAGATACGATAGTTCAATAGAGTTATAGGGATATATATGACTATATAGGGATAGTTATCACACAGTTTTTTGGGGATATAGCTCTACACATTCAAAGGGACATTTAGAGTTTTATATAGGCATAAGTTTATTATTGTTTATTACATTTGTGTAGTTACATATTGAGATACACAGTGGGATTCGGATTTGAGAGTTGCGATTGCCATGCCCTTAAGTTGTGTACAGTTGTATTAGTATTATACATTTAGGTAAACTGGGGGATAGCAGAGGTTTAGAAGTACTCTATAGGTGTACTTGCTGAAAGGGATAATTATTCTATGGGGCGGTAGGTCTATCCCATGTTTTTAAATAGCTGTTGTGCTATTCTGGGCTATTTTCTGTTCTGTAGTAGACATGTGCGAATTCATTCGGAGACATTCGGATTTCGTCGAAAATGGGGTCATTCGGAGACATTCGGCCAATCCGAAACTCAAGGGTCATTCGGAAAAAATGATCCGACTCCGAACAGCCCAGGTCCGAAATTCGTCGAAACTTTCTGAAGTTTCGGCAATCGACACATTTCCAAAAGTTTTGACTACTTTTGTCCAGGACTTTTTTGTACTTCCTGTGCGCGCTCAATTACTTTCCCTCCATAATTTTCCCTCCATGTCTCTAGTCCAATTCCATTCTCCGTTTCATGCACTACTTCCCTCTTTTGTCTGTATTCGAATAGCCTTCTTCGTTTCATGATGGGGGTTGGACTAATGACACAGTCACACAGACAGACAGCCTGCATTTCCTCATTGGGTTGTTGGAGCTCAGAGAGAGAAGAGATTAGAGAGTGTACAGTTGTTGTGTAGGCAGGCAGGTAGCATTAGGCTAGGCATAGGTAGGCAGCCAGCATTAGTTCCAGTTATTGCCACTGCAAGAGCAAGTAATATTTGTTCCTGTGCAAAATATAAAAAAAATATTAGGTATTTGTTCGAATACAGGGCCGGCCCTTACATGGGTCCCAGTGGGTCCATGGACCCAGGCGGCACTTTGACAGGGGCGGCAATTTACCGTCCCATAGCATGTTTATTTTGTGCTCTTCCGCCATTTCTGTGTTGCAGGGTGTCCCATCCCATCAGTGTGACTGTCAGCAGCCGGGCAGCCCTATGCTCACTCAGTGGCGATGCCTGCTGGCTGCTTCAGTGACGTGAATTATGTGATAGTGAAACATTATGCCTATTTTATATTGTTTATCGCCCACCTAAAGTCAAGACTTGAGTAAATAGGTCTACTGTCCCAGATTTGCTAGAGAGGTTTTACAAATACAGGAGGGTGCCCCCTGTACGAAATGAGTCTAAACATTTGGGATCCCTAGTATGAGTGCACAACAGTGCATGATGTGTCCTGAACAGGATTGCTGTGAGGTGTCTCCACCCAGAAGGTGCTGGCTTCAACATTGCGACAAGTGACCAACTAAGAGCACTGTGCCGTGCAGCCATAGCATCACCCCCTCCTACTCTCCGGGTCCCGCTGACTGGCAATAACAGGTGAGTCACTAAGAGATCTGAAGCCTTTCTGGAAGTCCTTTCACTTGGAAAGGGGCTAGGTATTACTTGGGGGAGTTGCCTCGTGTGTAAATAATTTCTAGGTGGGAGATGAATGTGCATCACTTATGTGTTTCCTAGCAGTAGTTAGAATACAACTCCCATCATCCCCTGATTATGACATTGGGAAATGCCCAGCAATTACCGTAGAGCCCTGTATTGCACACTCACGGAAAACGGTGATATTGCTATACTAAGACAATGCTGTGGACCCCTCTTCAGTATAGATGTCAAGCATTTTTTTTTATTTCTCTCCTGTGTTGCAGTTTGTTCACAACAGAATGTCTCAATTTTTCTTTTTAACCCTTTGAATGCCAGAGTGGTACGCAATGCATTGCTTTGCAATGCATTGCGTACCACTCTGGCACTCAAAGGGTTAACACATTACATCTATCACATTACAATCATTGATGTTTATTCTTGATGTAGTATGAAACTCTACAATGTATATACACAGAGTTATCTGATATGAGGGGAAATCAGGATAGGAAAACGAGAGAGAGGAATTTGGGTACTAAAGAGGGACAGTAGGGTAGGAGGCTGGTACCAGAAAATGAAACCTTAATCTTTACCCATGTACTAACATAGAATGTGACATGTAGTTTGTCCATGTTCGAGTCGACCACTTATGTTGAGTAGGATGTGACAGGCATGGGTTTTCGATGTCGAACATATGCTAAATTGAATGACAGGCATGAGGTTTCGATGTTCAAACATATGCTAGATTGAAGGACAGGCATGGGGTTTCGATGTTCGAACATGCTAAATTGAATGACAGGCATGGGTTTTCGATGTTCGACGTTTGCATTGTGACTGGCATCCCATGCTAGAGTAGAGGTGACATGCACAGACTTTCAATGTACGACAATGTCCGTTTTTGGGATGGATCTTTTTCTAAATGCACACCCTGTCTGCAAATAATGATAGCAGCGTGCACGGAGGCGCACTGCTATAATTTAACCCATGTTAAATTCGGCCGAATAATTCGGAATGGATCAGAATTTCGTCCGAATCGAATAGGCCCGGTCCGAAATTAAGATCATCCGAATTAGAAAAAAAAAATTAGTCCGAATTCGAATTATTTTACCGAAAATTTTGCCCATGCACAAGTCTATTCTGTAGTGGCTGAGGAAGCAGTGTGGATCGCGGTGAAACAGTTTTATATTGTTTTTATTGTTTTTGATTATTGTATACAATAAACAATTTGGAATATACGGAGCTATTGTCCTTTGATCTTCTATGATACCGGGATTTTACGAACCCAGAGATTATCCGTGGATGGTTTGTTACATTGGGACATATAGGAAAATACGAGGAGAAGAGACCTTATACGGAACGTGGAGGAGGCATTTGCAGCAGTTACCGAACAGTGGCGGTAAGATACCCCTGTATGCTATATTAGCTGCATCTATACATAAGTATTAGTGCAGCAATTTATAAACGCGAGTGTAATTGTTACATTGTTGTACATCCATTGATTAGTTTGATAAGGCACTATTGGCACCCCCGTGTTTGTGTTCTTTTTCTTTTTTCATGTTGAGATCCTTCGAGAGTGGAGGTGGGAGAGCAGCCAGACATCCATTGTGGTGAAGCTGATTGAGGGTCAGCTCTAATAAAACCCTAAGCACATTTGCCGGTTTACACATAAGTGTATCAACCGGCCAATATCTATGTCAGTACCATTTTATGGTGGTGGTGAGGTGATAATCGAATCCAACGATAATACACTAGGAAGCTCCCCTGTGTGTTTTTTGTTCTTTTTTTGCTATGCTTAATTAGGTTTATCCTGAAAACCTGACCTGTTCTTTTGTCCCGAGTACTGGTGCTGAGAATCAATGGACTATGCAAAGACATGGTAAATACATATTACTTTTACAAGAAAAAGCAAGTTGTAGTACACACAATGACTGAAGAGATGCACACACATACATACACATACATTCACACATATATTACACAGATGCACGCACACACAAACATATATATATACATAACCACATATATATTTCACACACCCACACACATATATTATACACACACACACAAACATATATTACACATATACACACATTTTTGCTTTTTATCTGCACTTTGATCTTCTGGTCAGAAGGTTGTACTCAGCTGTGTAAAGAGATTAGTGTTCTTTTAAGGGTAACTAATATTAATTAGCGCATGTTCAATTAGCTGAAAACAAGTGAGAGTTTAATAAACATTTCAGGCACAATTGTACAGAGACTACCAAAACAAGTCCTATGACATATCTATAACACAGTAAAATGTGCTTATGCTGTTATCTGTCAAAACAATAAATAACCAATTCACTGAATATGTTTTCTCTAAGCCGGCAAGACTGAACACAAGCTTGTCTATGTCACATTTATTTGTAAGCAGCAATGTTTTCAACATTTTCAAAAAATGTTTAGATTTTGCATGTATCAAATAAAAATGGCCCATATTTATTAAAACAAGTGGAGTTACTTTGGAGTATACTAACCTCACCACAGGTGACAAATAAAAATTCCTGTTAAATTAAATTGAGCTTTTAACCCCCTGAATGCTAGAGAGGGCTCCAATGAGTTGTGAAAAAAAAGCACTGGAGACCTCTATGACATTCATAGAGTGGATACGTTCTATTGAAGTGCATGGGAATTTTTACTGGTCCGGTGCAGCTGGTTTACTACAGAACTAGTTGAACAGCCCGTTACACGGGCCACAGTGCCACTGCCACACGGTCAGAGTGCCCAGCTCTGTATCAGCCGCGGCGCGGGCAGTCTCTACTGCGCATGACTGCAGCACGTGCAGCAGTGTCTACTGCGCATGTCGCGGCATTACACACGATTTAGCAAATTATTATATAGGATAACTCCAGTTTGCTTTTATTAATATGGGCCAATGTTTTTTTTGAGACTGCACACCTTCTTGTGTGTTTTCACTTAACCCCTTAAAGACCAATGACATGCCAGGACCGTCACGGCGGTCCTGCACTTAAGGATCAGTGACGGTCCTGGCAATTCATGGAATTCGGGGGTCAATGAGCAGTGGCACGCCACTTGGGGAATCAGATGAGGAAAAAAATGCTCTGTGGTCCTTAACTGCATGGCTGGTCACTAAGGGGTTAAGCTTTCTTTCCCTTATAAAATAAAAACTTGAGAAAATGGCCATGAGTGTAAAAATTATCTGGGCACCAAAATGGGTTAACGCTTTGATGCCAGAAGACTGAGTAAAGCATTTCTTTGCAATTGTTTGTTCTCCCCACAGAAACTCAGAGATTTAAAGGTGAAACAAACGTATATATTTAATTTGTGTAACAACAGAACTTATCCTTTATATAGCATATAAATGTTTTTGTTTTTTTGCACTGGAACTCTGCTGTCTGGTCATTTTCATATTAGTATCTTATCTTTTTAATAATGTGCTCATAAGAAAAGACTATTTTTCTCAACAAGATGACACTGATGAAGCCTATTACATATTGGGAGGATGTGTGAACTAAAAGTGGACTGAAATGGTGATTAATAAATACACACAGGCAACTGCAACTACAATGCACATAATATCAGGGGAGGGCTGACCTGGGGGGCAGAGGTGCAGTTGCCCCCTCGGCCAGTCAAATGTCTGGGTTAGTGGGCTACTGCTTCACTCAATCTTCTACTTGCTGCTGTAAATGGAACAACACTAATGATGCCACAGAGCTTAAAAATTGAAATAGAGCTATACAAATAGCATAACCCATTTCTCCTGTAAGCTCTATGGTATCAGTGCAGCTTTACTTAAATTGTAAGCTCTGTGGCATCACTAATGTAGTTCCCTTTCAATTGTAAGCTCTGAGGTATCACTAATGTAGCCCCATTTCAGTTCTATGATACGTCATGTTGTCACTTACTTCACAACATTCCAATGTAAAAATTAACAAAAGGGTGTGGAGTGGGACAGTGGCCTGGAACGATAGTAGAAATGGGCCACTTGATTGTATCTGCCCCCAGGCCACAAGTTGCCAACCCTCCCCTGCATAATATAAACACAACACACACAAAGGGATAAACTGATAGAATTCCTTTGTTAAAATAGGGGCTGGTACCAATTGTTTTTCATGGGTCCTTGCCTAAAACCAATTTTCTAAGCTACTTATGTTGAAATGTGTCCTCTATATGTCGCTTGCATCAAGGGCAAGCGGTGGGGAAGTATTTGTTTTTGGTGTATTCTGCTCCTTGTTTTGCATTATGTAATAACAATGCATAGAGAAAACTGGGGTAACATTACTCAGTTTTCCTGTGCATGGGTGGCTTTTGGAGATTGCTTGCACTGAAAGCTTACAGCTGAACTACCATGTTAAGTAACGGCACCCTGCAATACTTAGGTAGGTGGCAACTAGCTTAATAATAATTACTTTACCTCTCAAAATTAGCCACATGTAAAGTAATCCTTAAGCTTCCAAGACCAGAAAACAGTCATCAGTGTAGACATCTTGTCTGCGCGCCTGCGCTGTCAGTCCCGGTCTACCTACAGATGAATTGCACTGGCCCGAATGGCACTTCAAGGGACAGACGGTGCAGACGCGCAGACTGCACTAACCTGGCAGTCATTCTTGGAAGATTAATGATTACTTTACAAGCCCCTACTTTTGAGAGGTAAAATAACCATTATTAAGCTAGTCAACACCTGCCTAAGTATTGCAGGGTGACTTTACTTAACGTGGTAGTTCCGCTTTAATGGCAACAGGTGTGCTCTGGTATGTACCAACATCTTCATACGCTCTAGTACAGGGCTTAGGGTTTGAAGTCCTTTGCTACAAACCAGACCTGAAAAGTTACTCGCCATTGCAAGCCATACCATACCCACCAGAGCTGAATTTCTACTCGCCTGGGCTAAATTTTCACTCGCCATTGGCTAGTGGAAAGTGGAAATTTTGAGCCCTGCTCTAGTACATACCTGGAAGAGGAGGCACATGATTCATAAACCGACTTCCGATCAAAGCAAACTTGCTGTGTTGGTAGATACATTCATTCCCCCCCAGAGTTATACCTGATTGCTGTATGGACTACTCCTTCTGTATATACGTAAATAATTATTTTAAACAAATGAAGAGCCTCTTATTCCTATAGATGTAGTCCTGATTTACCCCTTTTAAAGTCAGGAGGTACCCAAAGCATTGCAATGCATTCTGGCACTCAAATGGTTAATGAACTAACTGGGCGATAATGGAATGTAACGAATAAGCTGTGAATGAGCACAGGTATTAAAGAGTAAACTGGCAACATGATTTCACTAAGTCATTAACCTTTTGGATTCTAGGGAGTTCTCTGATGTTTTACTTCACTGCTCTTATTTTCATAGGGATAAATGTGTCTACATTTAGAAATGTCTACTTTACTCAATGTCAACACAATTAAGATCTAATATTGTTATAGAAGTTGAAAACATTTATTAGTGACACTTTGATATGGACTGTAAAAATTTTAATCAGAATGTACATGTTCTGCTACAGAGATTTTGGTTTTAGCGATGACAAAATTCATTAATAAAGACATTGCAAGCATGTAAAATTCATTGCTATTTAAAGGAAATTATACCCAAGAAATATCTCAGAGTCTTATTTAATAAGAATCACTGAAGCAATTCTAGAACAAATCAATTGCATCATAGATGAGAAATAACAATTCCCATTATCTCCATTAATTTAAACGGGGCTTTTAATGAGCTGAATGCTAAAGATGTCTCCAGTGCTTTGCTTTGAAATGCGTCGGAGACCTCGCTAATATTCAGTAATGAGCAGAGACTTTGTTCTTAATTCCTCTTACTGTTGTGTTGGCCTCTGCTGAAATCCTACCCAGCCCTCTCAATTCCTGCTCATTACGACAATGAGTTGGATTTTGATCATCAGTGTGAGATGTAAATGGAGAAAGGGACAGGAGTAAGAACAAACAAGCTGGATTTAGAGGACAGGAGAAATTCAAATAATGAAACTATCTAAAGTTAACCAAACTTTTTTATTTTTAAGTTTGTGAGACCATTTAGGTATATCAGGGATAACCTTACACAAAAGAGTATTTATTAAGTATTTTTTCCCATATAGGATGAGCCGCGTCTTTAACCCTTTGAGTATCAGAAGGGTAGGAAATGCATTGCTTTGCAATACATAGTAACATAGTAAATTAGGTTGAAAAAAGTTCAAGTTCAACCTTTGCCCCATAAACCAGAGAAATTAGAATTATATAGCTGTCCTGCTACCAGATAAGTTAGTCCTTATCAGACCTTCTTGATTTGCCTATTAATACACAGTATAACCCTGTATGTTTCTTTTTGAAAGAAATGTATCTAATCAGCTCTTAAATGTATACATTGTATCTGCCATAAACACATCCTTGAGCAAGGAATTCCATAATTAGGCCTTACTGTAAAAAAAACCCTTCCTCTGCTGAAGTCTAACCCTCCAGTTTTCACCTCTCTGGCATTTGAGGGGTTAATGGTGTCCACTCATACAGTTTTGGTGTACTGCATTCCACTTATGCCTGTTCTCGTTTTTTACGCTGTATCTCTGATGTCAGGTGTGGAAAGCAACAAACCACCCTCACATGGGGCAATGTGCATAGAGAGATGAGGAACAATTCTTGGGTAAACCAACTGTACCATAGGGGAAAATATCTGAATTCCCAAATTCCCATTGCTTTAAATTGGGACTTTTAACCCTTTGAATGTTAAAGAGATTTCAATTTGCAGTGTGATACACCTCCCTAGCATTCAAGTTTTAAATCCCCATTTAAATCAATGAAGATTTTATTATGGAGTTATTATGCAAATATTGTAACACTGTTTGTTTATGGTGATACTGCATTACCTTGTACTTCCTGTTTCCTGTTCTTACCTCTGACCTGGATGCAGTTCTGTATCCTAACGTGATTCCTCACACAAACAGCTTCTTGTGTCTTCATTACTATACTTGAAACAGATGTTTACTTGACCCCTATGGTGAAGATCTTTTGCACTAAAATTACTATTGTTTTATTTGTGCATATGGCCTATGGAACACTCGTGGTTCCAGAAAGCAAATAATCATGCTCCCCTACCTGCCGCCAGTGACCAGAATAAAATGTTCTCCTGGCAATGGGCAATGTAATGGGAGCTCCTATTGGAGAGCTGATTGACTTGTCCCAAAGAGATTCCATGCTCATATGCCTCAATGCAAGAATTAGAGAAATAAGTGGTCTTATAAAGGAGATGCACACATTTCCAGGCTACATTATATGCTGGAATTAACTTCATATCCTTACACCTACCTAATGTCAATTTGCTTAGCTACATATACCTAACATTCTCCCTTTAACATAGCTTGAACCAACAGGAGATCAAGGGGGGAAGAGTAGGGGTTTTGAGGCATTCCTGTCCTATGCCTCTTATTTATGTGACTACTAACAAGGGATAGAGAAAACAATGCACCTTGCATGCTCTTGTACATATCCTAAAGTACTGCTGCTGCTATTGGAGATTAACCCCAGAAGACTTGCACGCATGTATTCTTACATTTCCCCATTGTTAGTGATGTTGTTGCCAAGTTACCGATCATGAGGCCTGGGACAGCACTGCTTAAAAATATCATAGAGTTAGGGTGCTGGCTTTGTGTGACAATGTAGTAATTCACCCAAGGAAAGCTGTTTTAGTACTTAGCGCTATAGTCAGAAACAAAAGTGTGTTTGTATTTGTCCACTGTGGTGCAACTGGTTTGCCTCTGAATTCCAACCCTTTCTTTGGATTTCTGAATATGACTATATTTTGAGTGAAAATAGCCTTGCAACTAGAGGTTTAACACGTGAGGGATAAACTAGAACTCCCTGCTATCAGGATATAGAATGTGGGACTGGAAATCTGCATGTTTGTTTCCTAACTATGGGATTTTAGGATTATATAGACTGGCAATGTACAGTGAGCATGTGTGATCATTTGGTTAAATGTAATGTAACCTTTTAAGGACCAGGGGGTGTATAATGCATTGCTTTTCAATGTGTTATACATCCCTCTGGTCCTTAAAGGGTTAAATAGCTTATTTTGGCTTTATGTAAATAAAATGATCCTTTTTCAGCACAAATGGTGAAACAAAACATTAGCACATAGTTATTATCATTTATTGATATAGCTCCAACTTATTTTGTAGCACTGTAAAACGGGAAGTAGACATGCAGAGATATATGTGCAAGTGGAACATAAACAAAAGAATCAGAGAGGCTTGCAAACTTACACTCTAGAGGTATATAAATGCCTGCTGGGATGAATTTATATATACACCTTGTTTTCACTCTACTGGAGAAACAGATTACACATGCCAAGCATGTTCAGTTTATAAATGTTTTTGACAAGACAAGGGGGGAGATTCACTAAGAGGTGATAAAAAGGTGATTAAGTGGAGATGACTTCTCCAGTTTATCACTTCTCCATGTCCTATGTTATTCTATGGAGCCTATGCATTAAGATTTCTTCAACTTTGGAAATTGTAGCACATAGGTTCTATAGAATAACATAGGAACTGGAAAAGTGATAAACAGGAAGTCATCTCCACTTTATCACCTTTATATCACACCTTAGTGAATCTCCCCCACTATATCTACGCATGGTTTGTTTTCGTTTAGCATTTTGTATGTAGTTGTAATGTCTGATATATATATATATATATATATATTCTTAATTGCCCAGTTTCTATACTCCTGTTCTGACCAGTTTACAAAGAGATAGGGATAGGAAATCCGGTGAAGTAATGGGTGGAGTATTGGAGTTGCCATGGTTGCGGAAGTGGGTAACTAGTTATATGTCTTTGAATAGTGAAGCCTGAGAAACAAATCCTGGCCTGAGGAAAATATAAATGTAATGTATTACTATGATACTGCCATATAATAAGTTATGAAACCAATTTACTAGTGCTATATCTGTCAAACTCCATTTTACTAATCTGCTGACACCAAGAATTCTTCCCCTTAATTCCACTTGTGACAAGGCGATAGTGGTGGGAAAGTATATGAGTGATTTGTGGTGTTTTACAGTATGTACTAACAATGTGCAGAGGATACTGGCATAGCTCATTCAATGGGCAGACTAGATGGGCTAAATGGCCTTATCTATCATCAAATTCTGTGTTTCTATGTTTCTTTGTTTCATATCCCTGCACCTGCTATCAGGGTGGAGTTATGGATTTACAGGCATGAAAATCTTATTAACTTTGGCTTATGTGTTCCAGCATACAGTACAGCAATCATACAATCAAATGCATACCCTGAAGTGCAGGTGTATGAGTACAAGGCCATGACCTGGCACAGAAAGTGAGCTGCACTGATGGATTTATACATCTCTCCCAATGGTGAGGTTGATAAACTAAGAAGAACTGGAACAATCCAACTACATCATGGGGACAAATAGAAAAGCACAACATTTCCATTGAGTTTAAATGAGGCTTTTAACTCTTTGAAAGTTAGAGCGGTCTCCAGCTCATTGCTTTATCAATGCTTTGCAAAGCTTGCTAGCATTCAAGTAAAAGCCCTATTAAAGCAGGACTTTCACCCTCTATAAAGTTGCCCTCCAATAATTAGGCATATGGCGACTAGCTTCATAATAGTGCTATTATCTGTAATAAATACCTGGTTCTGAAGTAACCCTTAGTCTTCAGAGACCAGAAGCCAGGCTTACACTCAGACATCTTGGCTTAGAGACGTCTGCATGCCTGCGCTGTCCATCCCAATCTTCTCTAGGAGGCATTGCATGGTGCCTTAAAGGAGCAGTAAACTTTTTTATGAAAAAATATATATTGTAGGGATTTTCCTATTGAGTAAAATAAGGGTTCTCCCACTGCTGAAAGATTTATATTTCCAGAGTTATTACAGTTTAAACCCATGTTTCAGTGTCCTCTAGTGGTCAAATTCTAATTAGATTTCCTGTTAGGTTCTAATGGAAAGGAAAGTCAGAGACATACAGTTCTCCATAGAATGTGATAGAAACTGCCTGTCACTTCCTGTCAGTTAGAACTATCAGGAAGTAAACAAAGTAAATTCACTTCCTGTTTATTTAAACTGCTATAAATTTTGAATAAAACATCTGACAGCAGTGGGAGTGACCTTGTTTTATTAAGCAGGTAATGTTCTGTAAAATATGTGTTTTCATTAAAAAAAGTTTACTGCTCCTTTAAGGCACAGGAAGGGACTGGCGATGCAGGCGTGCAGATGGCTCTAAAGCAAGAAGCCCGGCCATCAGTCTCCGAAGAATAAGGATTACTTCAGAACCCAGGAAATTATGAGAAATAGTAGCACTATTATGAAGCTAGTCGCCATATGCCTAATTATTAAAGGGTGACTTTATAGAGGGTGAAAGTTCCGCTTTAAACATTGAACATTTTTACTTATGCCTTTCGGGGGATGTTGGTTTATTACAGAATTGACTCAATTTCTTAGTACATCAGCTTACATGTGAACCCACGAATAAGCTACTATAGGCACAAGGGATCTGTTTCATGTGTTGTGCCAGTGTACACATTTTTACACCAAAAAAAAGCTTCTTTCTCTGCTTGCACCAAAGGGAGGACAGTTTGTGAATATACTGATATTTCGGTACATGGCCTTCCTCTGTCATCTTTTGTCACATATGTTACAAAGGAGTAATGGAAATGAGCATTAAGGGTGGAATGCCAGAAAGTGGAGCTTTTGCTATATTTTGAAAACCATAATTGTATGCACTATTTGCGATTACTAATGGTTTGATAAAAGAAACTACTAATGCCTTGATGCTGAATAGCACATGCTCCTAATCTAATGGCAAAATTACTGAATCAGTGGCGTAACAATAGGGGTTGCAGGGGTCGCACCTGCGACCGGGCCCGTCACTCCAGGGGCCCGGCCGCCCCCTGCGACGCCCTTGCCCGCAACAGTCGCTTAGCTGATCTCCCACTCAGTGCGCTGCTCTAGTAATACAGAGCGCTGGGAGATGACATCATCTCCCAGCCTCTGCATTACTAGAGCGGTGTGCGGGAGCTCCAGTTACAGAGATCTGTGCCAAAGGAGGCACAGATCTGTCAAGACACTCTGCTAGACCACCAGGGACTGGAGGTAGGGCCAGGGGTATTGTGGAAGGGGCATTGTGGAGATGAGGGGGAAATGTGGAGGTGAAGGGGCAATGTGGAGATGGGGGCATTGTGGAAGGGGCGTTGTAGAGATGAAGGGGGCATTGTGGAAGGGGCAATGTGGGGATGAAGGAGCAATGTGGAGATGGGGGCATTGTGGAGATGAAGGGGGCATTGTGGAGATGAAGGGGGCACTGTGGAAGGGGCAATGTGGAGATGTATGGGGCACTGTGGAAGGGGCAATGTGGAGATGAAGGGGCAATGTGGAGATTGGGGGGCAATGTGGACGAGGGGGCCAATGTGGTCGGGGGGGCCCATTGCAATTCTTGCACCAGGGCCGATGGCTTCTAGTTACGCCTCTGTACGGAATGCCTCTAAATAAATGGCAAAGTTAGTGAATGTGCCTAAATTTACTAAAGAGTTAGCCAGCTATATGAAAATGTGTTCTAATTGCTTTGCTGACTTAGGAGGAATCTGTCTTCCTCTCACAAAACAGGAGACATTTTAGCCACACCTTTTTTTTAAATGCATTCACAAAAAATGTGCACCGTTCGTTAATTCAGAAAAAATTTGCAATTCAGTAACATTTTGGTGCTAAACATTTTGTAAATAGTGATTGTTAACGTTTCTTTCATTCCTCCATAAATTCTTTAAGTTGTTATGTTAAGGCTTCTTCATGTTAGTGCCTTGCACTGGTGAAGTTATATGCACCCAAATGAACTAAAGAACTCTGTACATAAGCACAGATGTGGGATTGTCTAGCCTATGTATAAGTACAGAAAATGGGCTGAACTGCTAAATTTGTATATTCACCTCAGTAAATTGCTGTTTGAAGTGTTTTATTTCTGCTTTCTAAACTTGTGTATACATTGAGTTTAAAACATCATAAATACTCTTTCATATATTAGAGTTAATATTTAATAAATAGTCTGAGCCTGATTCATCTAGCTCAGTGATTCTCAACCAGGGTGCCGTGGCACTTTCATGTGCCACATCAATGCAGGGTGCCCCATGTTTTCTATGAAGACTAACAAAAATGGACTTTTAAATAAAGATTTGTAGAAATTGTTATGCACAATATGTTTGGTTTTGTTATTACGATTATAAGACCTAATAATAACTGTATATTTATGTATTGTACCCTTCTCATGTCCTTGATAAAGTACATTAAATATGTTAGGGGTGCACCTAATGTTCTAGATTACGTGTTAGGGGTGCCCCGAACAAAAAAAGATTGAGAACCACTGATCTAGCTAAATGGAGCAAACCACCTGTACAATAGGGAGCAAATAAACATTTCTGTTGATTTAAACTGAGCTTTTAACCCCTTGATTGCTACAGAAGTCTCCAATGCATTGCTTTGCAATGCATTGGAGACCTCTAGCATTCAAGGAGTTAAAACCCACATTTAAATCAATGGGAATGTCCAGAATGGTAATTTCCCCCATATGATGCAGTTGGTTTGCATCAGAATGACACACTACTGCACTGATACTGATACTGCACTGAAGGGCACTTCTTTCTCCCACCTACTGACCGACAGTTCACGTGGCAGGACGCACTTCCATTCCATAGCAATTACTCCATTTATGTCTCACCTACCTTCCTCTAGAATGTAAGTTATCATTAGCAGAGTCCTCTGACCTTTGGTTTTCTATGTTCCATTTGTGCTGTTTAATGTCTCTATATGTCTTTTCCCTATTGTACAGCACTGCAGAATACATTGTCACTATATAAATATAGTATCATAATAATAATGAGAGCAGTATATGAATGCACAAGATACAAACATACTTCACAGTAAGACAGCTTATATTTTCAACCTAACCAGTGCTAATTAACGTGTTATGATGTACATATAACCTTTGGCTAATTGTTTTATTCTGTTGAACATTATTTAGTAAAGTGAACTATGTACACCCTATGGGGGCTTCCATTTCAAGATACATTCATTCAAAAAGAGTGTGAACACACCGGGATTTTATATCAGTTGCTGATTAAATTATTTAGGGATTCATTTTCTAAGGGGTGAATTGAAAACATGCCAGAAAATAAGGCAGCTTACTGGCATAGGTTCAATTCCCTAATTTATCAGTGAGCAGTTTTATACTTGCATCTGCTTATGTATGAAGGCTACACCACTACAGTATGGCAAAATGCACTCATGTGGTTTGAGCAGGCAAAGACAACAAGGTGAATGTACAATACTGATTCCACACTAAATCAACTGCAGGAATTGATTCTGAGTGCTTATGTCTGCCTTACATCAGTTTACTAAGCTATGTATCCTCCCCTTAATACCACTTGTGCCAAAGGGAGTACCAGGATGTAGTTTGTGGGCATTTGAAGTGTTTCTTTCCTCTACACCTTGCTTAGGCCAATGTTCTAAACACGTTGAAGAGGAAGTGGCATTAGTGTACACCATTTCCTTGTGAATGCTCTGGGAAAGGCATGTGGAGCTTCTGGTATCATAGACCTATGGCTGAATAGTTCATCTGCCAGTGTGCAGTACAGCAATCAAATGCTGTAGTACATTACCCATAGTGCAGCCACGGGCAGTAGAGACTAATTCTAGGGTGGTTGTACTGGTAACATCTACATTTACCCTAATGATAGTCTGGGGAGGGGGTACATATATGAAAACATGTGCATGTTTTTTTTTCACAGTGGTGTTAGTGGCACCCAGAATAATGTATCAATCTCCCAGTTTAGACCATTTGCTGCACTTACTTGTAAGACTGTAAAACATTAAAGGGATAGTAATGTTTCATAATAAAAGCAGATCTAATTAATCATCATAGTATTTGGTCTTTGGAGAGTGTCATTTCAATTCTGTCAGAGTTGTAGTTGAAGAGTAATTGAATGATAAAGTGTCCCCCTCCCGCCCCTTTTACTTATGTAACACTGCTCAGCCAGATCAGAAGGGAGGTGCCCAGGTAGATTGCAGAAAGGGACAATCTTCAATTAAGATAAGGGAAAAACCTGAAAAACTTGTCAAGGGGGGCAGGGCTTTCATTGTTCTCATAGGAAGAAGATTGTCCCCTTCTGTTATCTGTCTGGTCTATGGACTGGATTCCACATCTGAGAAGAGACGGCTTACACTAGGTAAAAGGGGCGGGATGGGAAACTTTGCTTGTGAATATCTCTCAAATCATAAAGGTTTGAGAGATAAGACTTATATCGTTCTTCATGTTTTTTTAATGCCTACAAAATAAAATAAAGATAAAACAAAGTATTACTATCCCTTTAACCTGTAGCTAGGCCAATTTACTGATGCCTTTAGTGCGTAACAGTGCTCAACCTTGTCAGTGCAAAGTGCTAATATAAGCAAGCCCAAACACACGTGTAAGAAAATGGAACAATTTAAAACTGATTTCCTCTGATCCCCTATTAGAAAATGGAGTAAAATGAGACAAAGAGGAACAAATGCCCTGAAGTGTGCATAAACCCAACTGATCTTCTATTGGGACAATCAGTGCAAATTATTCATTTTTGATGTAAAAGTTTTGCACATAGTAATTGGACAAGCAGAGCACACAGAAAAACAGCCCACTTGCACTAATATTAGCATAAATGTACATTTGAACATTCCCCTGTCTATACTGAAAGTCCTAGTAATGTTCATTTGTTATATACTTTCTGTTGTAGCACCTGCATGTGTACAATATGGCAGGAAAGATACATACTCATTGATAAATAACTGACAGCTTATGTCAATAAACAAGACAGAACACAGCTAATTAGAAACACTGCTTTCACAGATGTTTGGTAAACCAGCCCCACACCCCAAGTGATGCAGATGGTTGAAAAGTGCTGTATACAAGTGTTATTGTTTTATCTCTTTAATCCGTTGAATGTATACCACCAAATGGGGTTCAGATTATGTTTGCATTAACTAGTAGTATATATCAGTAAAACAAAAAGTAATGTGTACTTCTAATATCAGAAAATTGCAAATCAACATATCAAAATTATTTTGATATTAGAGGTTATTCTTTGAATGTTAATTAAGCATTATTTGTGAGTATAATTTCATTTTAAGCAAAGAAGAAATGGCAATTTGATGTTCATTAATCTTCTTTCATCTGGGACATAAAACTGAAGCTTCACAGTTAACAAACCTCTATAACCCTACTTGATACTAGAGCGGTGTTCAATGCATTGTAGTGAAAAACATTGGCACCCTCTCTAACATTCAAGGGGTTGAACTGCAGCAGTCAAAGCCATGTTATCTAAACTGTCCTACATCGCACCTAACCTTTCTAGGTTACTGCATGGCTGCAAATGGAGAAAGCTAGATTTAAGTGATAAATAGAAGCAGTATGGAATAGTGTTCTCAAAATCCCCTGTCTTTTTTTCTCAGCATCGGTAAATACTTACAAAACCACCATAAAAACACACACTGTTTACATGCTACTCAGTGAATTGTTCATAGTTACCTCACCCCAAACACACACAGAATACATCTAACAGTAATTGTGTTGAAAGTGAATAACCCTAAATTTATCAATATCTGAAAATACATTTCCAACTCAACAAATGAAAAGTAAGCTTAACCCTTTAAACACCAGTGGGCTGTGGAACTCACTGTGTAGCAAGGCATTGTCCACCCCCCCCCCCCAGTATGGTTCTTAAAATGTTAATATTCACAATCCACTACAAAGTTAGGAAGCTTAACCCTTTGAATGCCAGAGGGGTATGCAATGCATGGTAGAGCAACGTGTTGCATACCCTTCTGGCACTTAAAGGCACTTAAAGGGTTAACCCTTTTGCCAAGCATTTTGTTTGTTTATTTTTTATGTTCTTTTTTCGCACTCACTATATTAAACAAATTAACAGAATTTATACTTTATTATGATTTGTATGTCACTTTAATCGGTTCTTACCTCTGAAATAAGTACTTGCAAACTAACAAGTTATTAGTTTAAAGCACAAGTTAACCCTTTCAGGACTAGTGCATAGCAATGCATTGCACCCCCATCTGGACCTTAAAGAGTTAAAATGAATGACAAAAACACAGTTGTTCTACCTGTACTTACAATGATAAAGGTTAAAGATAAATGTTTTTTTATTACAAAACAATGAAAAAAATATGAAATGTATAAAATAATTTTCCATCTTTTTCTGACTATAACACTTTCAAAACAGAATTGATGACAGAACCTCAGAACAGAATGAACAATTAGCTACATAATTATTCTAGTCACACCAGGCTACAATGAAATCTTTATTCAGTGTTTACAGCTAGTTTTGGCAGGGGCTGCCTGGCTATTTTTTTTTTATAACTGAGAAGAACTGGACCCCTTGGCTTCCCTCAGAATCAGCTGCCTGAATGTTAAAGGTAGCTCACTGCCAAAAACCTGCCTCAGATCTCTATGAAGTGTAAATGTTTTTACCGAGTAAAAGTCGTAGTCTTATTTTTTTCTAGTACTGCATTTTACTAGCTTGATAACTGGTCCTAACGATGGATCTTTTTCTCCCCCTGGCAGTCTTCACCAGCTATTTCTCCCACTGTGTGAGTCACTCTTGTGCCTAATCAGAGAACTATGCATGCATTATGTCTCATCGTGCAAGGTGACCTCCAGATTGCTCCCCGTTGCTCTGCAGGTGTATATCATGCAGTGAAGAAGTAACACACAGGTTGATCACTTTAAGCCAAAGCCCCAGGAGTCGATGAACACTTAGCAAAGGTCGAGCTGTCCTTCTACATAATGCTTGCAGACACAAGCTTCAAGTTGACTACGAAGTTAAATAAACTTAGCCAGAGTGAAAGCAAAGTTTGACAGACTCTGCTGCTTTATAATAAACAGTGGAAAAACAGCAGGAACCAGCATGATAAGAAGCAGCGCCAGTAAACTCACGGGGCAGTTGTACTGTGTCCTGAAAGCAGCAGATTACTCATACAACAATCAAACAGCAAATGCTGCTTCTTCAAAGGCAGGTATTTTAGTAGCAATGTTTATTTCGGTACCAAGCTGGTACAATTTGAAGCTACCGGATGCTAGTAAAGTCTCCAAAGCGTTGAAGACCTCTCTAGCATCCAAGGGGTTACATTAAACAGCGCAGGAGTTAAATAAACCAATTCAACAAAAAAGTATCAAAAAGGATTTGACAGTATCTTATTAACCTTTTGAATGCTAGAGAAGTATCCACCGCATTGCAACGCAATGCTTTGGATACATCTCTGGCATTCAAAGGGTTAAATGCACACATCTATATAATTTTTTTCAATGCAAGAGAGATATGGGATTTACGTGGAGTGATGGAAAGATCGAAGGGAGCGAGAGGTAAAGAGATAAAAAAAATCGGAACTTATTTACCTGCCCACATTACATTATTTTCAATAGTAGAATCAAGGACAGAATCCAATTCTCCCAGCAGTCAGATAATAAGTGTTGGATCCTTAAACCTTTTCTCTTTTGCCTTGAGCCCGATGTGTGCTGGTAAGCTTCCGAGTCTTTCTGATTTCACCCTCTGTAGGATTCTTTTACAATCCTCCGTGTGTCTGTATTAACTGTTCAGGGAAATGAGCTGTAGAGGCTGCAGATCGATAGTCTATGGTAGTTTGGTGCAGGGACCTTCCTCACTCACATTCTCTCTCTCTCTTTCAGTAGATTCTGTCTGCTTGTTTCACTGCTTCTCATTCTTTTCCTCATGAATATTCTGACAGAGGTTAATGCTGTTGAAGTAAATTGAATTAGCCAATTGGTGCCAAGAGCTGCACTTCTTCCTTCTCAGGAGATGTCTGGAATTGCACCAGATGGAAGTAATTAGTGTCCAGTTGGCACCCCAATAGCTCAGTCCCTGCAGTTTTGATTTGACACCTTAGGGGGAACCCCGCGACAGATCTCTGACTAGGACATTCAATTCACATCGCTCTGGCTGTGAGAAGCAGCTGTATGTTACTGTAAAGGAGAAAACTATTAGAATACATCAATATATGTTAGAAGGACACCTCCCAAATGGGCTTGGTTTTAAAATAACTGTAACTGGATTGTTGGTTAGTAACTATTTTATTTTAACAGCTAAAGAAATAGCTATAAAATTGTTGTGCACTGTAACATTTTCACATGGCATTTGTATAATGAAATACTATAGTAACTGGTAGCTAGCTAGTATAAATGCATGCATAGAAACTATTGCACAGTAAGGCTAATAACAATCATCAGAGTACAGGCACCTGGCAGAACAAGTTTGTAATATGAAGTAATGCATATTTATGAAGTTAACCCTTTGAGTGCCAGATCGGTGTGGAATGCATTGAAAACCAATGCATTTCACATCCCTCTGGTACACAAAGCATTAACCCTTTTCAGGACCCATGATGTGGTAGCACCATCACCCCAGTTCCTACACTTAAAGGTGCCATCCCAGAATCCAATCTGCAAAAAAAAAGCTCCATTGTCCAGCTGTCATGCATGGGATTGGGCGGTCGTTAAGGACCAGAGGGGTGCGCAATGCGTTGTGGACCCATCTGGTCCTTAAGGGTTTAAAAAAGATACCAGAGGCTGATATACAGAAGAAATGTGGTGCAATGTTGGACTAACCAAAACTGCATCATAGGAAACAAATAAAAATTCTCATTAATTTAAAAAGGGCTTTTAACCCCCTGAATGCCAGTGTTGCCTCCAACACTTTAGTATTTAGTCAGTTAAAAGTCTAAATTTGAATCAGTGGACATTTTGAGATTGTTTATTTTTCCCATGTGGAGCAGTTGGTTTTCCCCAAAATGGCATGGTACATCAGCCTCACTATCGTTATACAGGAGGATATTTCAGAGTGTTAACTTCTGCTTATTTGCAATAAAATAGGAAGGCAATTATTAATTGGCCCTTTAAAACACTTCTCCTTCACCTTTTATTAAAGGGGCAGTGCAATTTACAGGGCAAACATTTTTTAGGAGTACTGGGGAGCTTACCAGTGACACTCCTAAGTAATCCCACAAACCATAACCCTTTGAGTGCCAGAGGGGTACACAATGCAATGCTTTGTGTACCCCTCTGGCACTCAGAGGGTTAAAATATATGATTAGTTTTGAACAGTTTCACTCTTCAGATGAATTTACCAGACCTGGACACATTCTGAGGGCTCCTTCTCCTGCTACTATTCTCTTCTTCTAATGATTGAAGGGAAGTCCACAGAATGAGATCTGAAGGAAGTAACATGAAAAATATAAAACTACATAAATTGTACCTTAAAATGTTACTGTAATTATGTACATTTTGTCAGAAGAAGCATTGCAGCTTTAAGAATAAGACAAGGGTATCACATTGAAAGCATCTTTCTCTTTGCACAATTCCCTGGGTTAGAAGCAGAATATATACCATGGAGTGTTATATAATTTTCACTGACTTGCAGGGGATTTTTATGAATTTACAATTTATATTTTATGAAAAAAGGGCATCATGTTTGAAATGAGCAGAGTGCTCATTTCATATTCACCTTGTTCCCATGCACCACACTCCACCACATTTAAAACATTGCTGCTTTGTGTTGCATGCATCAAGCTGTGGAAAATGTGGCAGTGAGTTGGTATGTGTAGGAATGATTTCCTTTGTACCCGTGTGCCAGCTATTTACACACTTGACGCAGAGGAACTGACTGTAAATACCATAATTATTTTTGTGCCACCTTCTGGGCTATTAGAAAAATATTCTCAGTGAAAACTGATCATGCCAGAGATATTGTGCACCTGTATGTAGTAGTGTGCTCCTAAGAATTTGTACATGTGCAGAGGTTAATTCATCTGGCATGATAAAATGTAGCTTTTGCTACAACTGTACATATATTAAAGTTGGAGTGTTGGACTGTCTATAAATCCAGCCCCCCATTTGGTGAAGAGTAGTGTACAGCCTCTCTTTTCCAGGTCTCAAAGCAGGTCCTTTTGGAAAACAGGTAAAAGTGAACAGCTGCACAGGTCTTACTAATGTAATGTACAGTAAAAGAGAAAATCAGGCAGTCATGCAGTACAGTTTGCTACATTCTGGAACTCCCTCTCACTGACAATATGGAGGATACAATACAGTCTGTTCAATGAGTGAAACCAGGAAACAGCATTGTGTGAATGACTCTGAAAACTACTGTTAAACTACTGGTTGCACATAATATCTTATTATAATGGAACAGATGTGAACACCTAGTAGAGTGTATGTATGAATTCACCAGTGCAGATGCATAGTGTTAGTCTCCGATGACATTGAATACCCTCAACATTATTCAATATAGGATATGATTGCTATTTCACTACAGTGTGTGCTTCCTGCAGTGCATACCTACAGATGCTCTCCATTAGCTTAGGACTTTGCTACCAGCCAGCACCACATTGCCAGCCATATAGTATACTCAGGTAAATGCTGTACAGTAGGACCATTTTCTCTTTGCCTTGCTTAATACATTGGTCTAAGCAAGCACAGACTTTCCAACTGTCCTCCTTTTGCAGCAAGTAGAGTTAAAGTGAGGAGTTGTAGTTATGTAGCCTAGTAAATTGATGTTAGGCAGACATGGGAGCAGTATTCTAGTAAGTTTATTTAAATGGATAGTAATAGTTTTCTGTTTATTTAATATTGTATGCATTAAGAAAATATTAACAACAATGTAAGTCTTACCTCTCAAACCTTTATGGTTTGAGAGATGTACCATGCTAAAGTTACCTCGTGAGAGAAGTCAGCGCTCTAGCTGACAGTTGCAGAATCCGGTCATTTGACCAGATGGAGGCTCTTTAGCAGAGCCGAAATCAAACTATTTCGACATAAATACTTCATTGGAATGGTCTACAAAGTGTGCTTGCAAACCAGGTACAATTTTTGTAGACCGTTCCAATGAGGTATTTATGTTTACATCGTATGATTTCGGCACTGCTGACGAGCCTCCATCCTGTCAAATGACCGGATTCTGCAACTGTCAGCTAGAGTGCTGACTTCTCTCACGAGGTAACTTTAGCATGGTACATCTCTCAAACCATAAAGGTTAATATTGTTAATATTTTTTTAATGCCTACAATATTAAATAAACAGAAAATTAACCATTACTATCCCATTAACTTGTGCTAAGGAGAAGGCAATTGCTTGACACTACCTTAAGAATGAGTACTTACATTTAGCAAGAGGGGAAACAGGTGTAGATATGATTTAACCTATTGGATTTTACTAGTGAACTTCCAAGCACTGGATATTGCTCCAGATCCAAGAGTTTTAATGGGCCAGCTACTTTTACCTTTGTCCAGGGCCCAACTGTTTTTACACAACCATGCATAGAATTGCTGAGTCATATAGGAAACAAACAATAAATTATCTTGCAAAGGGAATAAGGAAGTATTAGATTCATCTCCAGTTGCAATTTCAAGAGAGTGAATATACATTTCACCTAATTACACTGTGGAGGTGGCAGAGTGGAAGGTATCAATACTTATAACACTTAAAGTGGGAACAAAAATGGAAGCTTTCTCAATGTACATAAAGTGAGTGGGTAGGCATTATTCCCATTCCCAATGCAGTATTGTTCATATTCTCCTTCCATCCCATTGCATGGCTCAGTAGGTGAGGAATTATGAACATTACCCCGCACTAACCCCACAAAAGGGTGCAAAGTATACATATTGGGGTGAATGTAGAAATACAATTTTGGAACTGATTTTTTAGACCTACACCTGCCTATTACCAATTTTCTAAGCTACTTATGCCAAAAAATCATCCCTTAATGTCATTTGCACCAAGCAGAGGACAATGGGGTTGTATGTGGGCATTTCATGACATCTCCTCCATGTTTTACACAAGGCATAGAGGAAATGGTGTAACTTTATTCAGATCTCCTGCACATACTGTAAGGCAGATGTACAGCCAGGGCTTGCTGACATCAAAGTCTTAATAACAATGAAATGTATTGGAAAGCTCTTTAGCATTCAAGAGGTTAAAAATCACATTTAAATCAATGGGACTTTGGGATTTTTTTTTATTTCTCCCTACAGTGCAGTTGTTTACACTAGAACTGTTAACCCTTTGAGTACTCAAGGCATTCCTTTGAAATGAGTTGCATACTCCTCTGGCTTTCAAAAGGTTCATTTTGCATCTATACATGAGGCCAATGAGGTGGACACAATCTCACAACGACTCCCTTATACACAATTTATTTGAAAAATAATTTATAAAAAGTAAACTTTTTCTGTTTACTTTTCCAGCAATATTCTGGAGGACCTTTCTGCTACCAAGGGTTTAATTGGATGTTAGGAGTTGTATCTATGTTCTTAATGATACGTGGGCTTAGTATTGGCTTTTAAGCAGTAATTGACCCTGAGTTACTGTCTGCACAAGCCAGATTTTAGAAAAAAAATATATTGTTTAATTACATTTCTGTTGTGTCCACCAACCCCCATCTTGCAGTTACATGCTAATAAACTGTACACCTCTAAATTCTGCCATTTTTTTTTCTTCACCTAAGCACAGATACCACATTGCAGCCATACTGACATTTATAATGACTGTATTGAAGAAACAGTGCTTTGTAAAAGAAAAAAAATGGCATCATTGCAGGAGTGATTTTCTAACAAAAAAAACCCCACTACCTTATTCTTGGTGGATAAAGTGCCCTAAATGTACAGTCACAGTTAAAAGGTATCAGGTCTCCAATAAAAGTTACTGGGTTTCTGATTAAAGGTGCATAGATGCTGATCTGGCATAACCTGACTGAAAATCAGCTCTGCATCATTGTAATCTGATTTTTCACTGTACATATTTATTAAAGACATAGTAATACCTGATTTTTCTAAATAGATTGGTAAGTATCAGCATTTTGAGTGCCAGAGGGTTACGCAGTGCACTACTTGCAAAGAATTGCATACCCCACTGACACTCAAAGGGTTAAAAGTACACTAAAATTAACTTTGGTGATTTACCTATATGAATTAACTATCTGTTGTTTTAGACAATTTTATTTAGAAAGATAAATTATGAGTTGAATGTATGGTAATTAAGGCATTTCCTGTCGTAGCCCTGCATTATCTACCCCACTCAATGACACTTAACCCTTTCACTGCTGGTGAGAAGGGCAATGCATTGGGTTGATTGGGGGAGGTGATGTAGAGCAAAAACAGAAAGTGCCTTAATTAGCATAATCTATAATTGTAAATATAGTATCATCCAGTTTTTAAAAAGTCCTTTATTTTTAACCCCTTAGCGACAGCCGCGTTCGTACGCGGCTGTCACCTTAACGCCCAAGGAACTTTTTTTTTTTTTTCAAACAAGTCTGGAGTCTCTGAGCGGCATGCAGCGCACGGAGACCCGGACTTCCATGACTTACCAGGTACGTCCTCTGTCACTAAGTGAAAGTTTCTGCGGGACGTACCTGGTAAGTCATGCGTCGTTAAGGGGTTATATTTATTTTCATTTATATTTGTAATTCATTTAATTTGATTGTATTTTTATATAAACTTTCTTTCTTATATTTATTTTTGTTTATTTCATTAATTCAGTTTACCTTTGTCTTTTACTTATATTCCTTTCTTTTTTTTTTACAGATAGGTTAATCTTTTACAGTTGTGTAACAATCTAAGTTGTTTAACATTATAATATTATTACACTATCACCAATTTTTATATTTTTCTTTTAACTTTCCATAATTGTTTCGCGCATTGCTACATTTACTGTCTGTTCCAGGTATCTGTATTCTGGTAACTTTTTTTGTCTACTACATTGTTAAATTGTTATAGTATAATCTTTGTTATAGGCATCTGTATTTCAAGAATCTTTATTGTTTGTCTGTTGCATCATTTGTGACACTGTGAATTCTCTCGGTCATATTGATAATTTAGAACCAATAATTAGATGAATAAAGGAACATGTGTTCAAGAGACTAGTTATTTACAGGAGGACGGACATGTTCGAGGCTGATATGACATTACATGCTCCTGAAGAAATGGCTTAAGAGCCAAGAAACACAAAGAGGTTTTAACAAAAAACTTTCATTGGATTGTTTTATGTCTTTATTTTCTGCACATGATTAAAACATTTTTCAGATTGGTCTATCCATCCTCTCTGGATCAAGTCTTCATCTCATTTACAGATGCCCACTTGTGGATGATCACAGCAGGTAAAGATTAACTTTTCCTCTCTACCAGTGATAGAAGTTGGTTGATGGTTTTTATAAATCATGTAAGTTATTATTCCTCCACTCCTGCAATGTTGTGGCTTTGATATTGACACCTCTATCAGCACTGGCTAAAACTAGGGGTGGGCAAAAGGTCCTGTCATGTTCCCGGGAAAATCCGCTTTAAATAAAGCGATTAAAATCTTTGCCATTTTCGCCCATTGCCAAAAATGTTTTGATATTTTTTCAATGGCTACAAACTTTTCACCCCCTTACTTACATGTTCTTCTCGTTTTTGCTATAAAATTGTGATGTTTCCAGGAAGTGAAACACAATACAAGCAACTAGAGAGAGAGAGAGAGACGGTGCAAGGCTGTTGTGCTGTGATTTATTTCGAGAAATTGAGGCAGGAGAGGCTCATAGTGACTGGCATCACTATTATGACCTGGAATACAATTAAAAGGAGGAGATGAAAGGACAGTTATGCGTCCAATGAGTCTAAGGAGGAGGAGGAAGTGACCACTACCAGCTTTGAATGGTCTGGATGCTCTGATTCCCCAGACCCAGTGATGACCAGTCCGCCTACATCACCCCAGGGATCATTGGAAAAATAGTGTCACAGGCAAAGGAAGAAGAGGGCAGCAGTGTGAGAAGGACAGGTCAGCTACCTGTGCCTGCTGCCAGTGTGCCTTTTAATCCTCAGGTGGGATGTGGGAAGAGATTATGGCAAGTGTGACAGCAGAGGACCCTAAGTCACACTTACCATCACCAAGCAGTACCACTTCTACTAAGATACAGCAGCTAGAGACTCAGAGCATTGGGAATGAGGGAGGAGGTGATACTAGTAATGTGGAAGACTCGCAGACCGAAATTGATGTGGTTGCTGTTAGTGATAGTGAAGCAGCTGGTGGTGCTGATCCTGAGGTGGTAGGGGAAGTAATGCGGAGCTGCCAGACTAGTGGTCAAGGGAGCCCACAACATTCCCCTGACCCTGTGATTCCCCTTTGCCCCATGGCATTGTCCCTATGGAACATGATACAGTGGAAGGCAGAACTGGGGGCAAGCAGCAGTAATACCACCAACATGAGCACAGATCAGCTGCCTGTGGCTGCTGCCAGTCTTCCTTCTTCAGCTCAAGAGATGGCAAGTGTGACAGTAGGGGACCCTCTGTCACATTTGTCATCACCTCCAGTCAGTGAGACTATAATAGAGCAGCAACAGCAAGGAGGGACTGGTGTTGGTGATGATGATGCGCGTGATGGTGGAGTAGCTGGGGTGGAAGAGACTTTATTGGCCTTTTTAGCCCAAAGTGAGAAGGAATGGTATACAGGGATGGGGATGAGCATCACCACCACCAGTGAGTCTGTTTAGTTTGTAGAGTTTGAGGCTGCTGTAATTTTTGCTGCTGCTGAGTTGCAAGGGAAGCACGATTATGAGGAGCAGGCTAGTGTGCCACAGACCACTGTGGACACAGTGGGAATGGGGTACAGCAGTAGAGATGTGGTACTAAGACAGGTTCCACTTGCCAGCAGCAATACTGGTCCTAGTTGTAGTGCTGATTTTGAGGCAGTAGCAGCAACAGCAGTAACATCATCCTCTGCCCCAGCCGGTGAAGGGGAATGTGAAGGAGAAGAAGAAAGAGGCCATTCTTCTCCATCTTTCTCCTCCACCTGAGGTCCTGGGTGTGGGACTAAATTTCTCTTGCGTCGGGAACAGTGCAGTCATCAGCAATGGCACTGTGCACAATTTGTGACAAGTCAGTGAAAAGAGGAAAGGATTAAATGCACCTTGGCACAACCGTCCTCATCACACATATGAAATACAGACACCATGGCATTTATGTGAAGCATGTTAAAGCTAAACCCCCTGACTCTTCCCAAAGGCAACAATAGGTGTGGTGGAAGAAGGAAGGAAGAATACAGAAACCCAGCCAGAGCCTAAAAGTTTGATGGATGAGCAAAACACCTGACTCACAATCACCTTCTTGCTCTAGGGTCCAGCCGCAGGAAAATGTAACTACATCTACTGGCGATCCACCTTGTTCATCGTTACCTTCCCCACCAATAGCCATTCTTTAGATGTCAGGATGTGACAGTTTGTGTCCTGACCACACATGGCAATGTGGTGGAGGATAATTGTAATCATGACATGAAGCAGCATCTGAGGAGATCCCACAGCATATGCTAAGCTGGTGTCTGGGAGGGTTCATCATTACTATTAAAACTGCAAGTTGTCATGTGTCAAGTTGTCATGTGTCCTTAGTGGGTAGTGGACAAGGGGCATAGTAACACCAGCAGTACTTGGTTTCTGGTGTAATTAAATCACACTGGGGACCCTAAGCGTCGTGGTGTTTGGTTAGAGTTTTTCCAGGTGTTTAATGCAAGTGCAGATGTGCCCATTGTTCCCAGTCCTACCCTTATTTCCCATACTCACACCGTGCACATTTCAGTTGCTTCCTGCTCGCAAGGGAAAAAATTATATTCCAACAACACACTCATGATTGTGGAGGAGGGGCAGGTGGAGAAGCATCATTGTCTAACTTCTTTTCTCCACATATACCTGAAGTGATGGGGGTTAGTTGTGGTGCTGCTACTGCCTCAGGCGCATTACTAGTTCCAGTAGTGGCAAGTGGAACCATCATCCATATCAATGCTGTTTTGGATCCCATTCCCTTGGAGCTACATAATAATCCTGCTGCTTAAACAACTAAGCAGCAGCAAGAAAAGCAGTCGCAAATGCCACAATGACACCAGGGTTTTTGCCACTGGCCACCATGACATTACCTGCTGGTACTACGCCAGTAGGGCTTGTTTTGTACTCAGAGCATGTTCTTTCACCACATACCAGAGGCCTCAAAAAATTGGGGGGGCTTGTTTCTAAGAAGTCATACAAATCCTTGATTCCTCAGGGTTTGTGATGCTAACAAGCTGAATTGATAAAAAAGATTTCTGATTCCTCAGGGCTTGTAACGCTAACAAACCTGAGTGAAAATAATTATCTCTGATATGATTCCTCAGGGCTTGTGATTCTAACAAGTTAAAGTCCTACAAATCAATGTGTCCTCAGGTCTTGGGCCTAACACAAGACTAAATCCTACAACAAATTTGTTTTCTCAGGCCTTGTGTTCTCTAATAAGTCTAAGTACTAGAAATCAATGTTTCCTCAGTACTTGGGCCTCTAATAGCAGGTCTACATCCTACAAATCATCCTCTACAAAATACTCCATCCCATCAAGTATCAGTCTGCCCCAGTAACAGCTTATGTCAAGGGGTCCCTGTCTCTGACACGTTACCTACCAATTTCTTATGTTTTTGTATTTTTAATTGTATGTATTTTTTTTTTTTAAACTGTCAATCCCTGGCATCAACCCCCCTGTTCAACCAATTGTTTCCCCACACTCTACCAACACAAGCACCCTTAGATCTCTTTTATACTATGCCTGTGAGAAATAAAATAACATTTGCTATGTGTTGTGTGTAAATTCAATGTTTCCATTGATTTCAATGCAATGGGCTATGTGTAAAAAGCAGAAAAACTTCACTTTTTTGCAGGAAATTATTTGTAAGATGGAAGTGCCATTATTTATCATTTTGCTTTGAGGTGAAAATTTTCACCCATTCCTGTCTAGAACCCTTTCATTTCTTTTTTTCTTTTATGGTATAGGGGATTTAAAAACAATTTCCAACTCACCAACATTTATTTTTGATGATAGGGCCTCTTTAAACAGTGTGAATAATATCAGTCTTTAGGACATAGTGGTTAAAATATATATGTGTTTTTCCCATACCACCTCTTTACCTGATACCGGACCATTCTGCAGTGAAGAAACTGACCCAGTCAGTTGACTCATAGAGACTTGTCAGGACAACCCAATTTGAGACTCATATACAATATGATTAGGGAGTTATACTAACATGAGTCTGCACAAGAGATCTGAAGCACATTTCTAAGTGTTACTTTTGATTGACCTTTACTATGATATGTATGTGAAAAATGGCTATCTGTATATTGTTTATACCAACAGGAGGGCAGTGGGGATAATGTATGAGCATTCTGATGTGTTCCTTTTATCTCCTATATTTCTCAGCATTGAGGAGACCATTAATTCTGATAAAATCCCCAACTCCATTTGTAGAAATGCATCCCCCAGCTTGCAAGGAACCTCCACCATGCTTCACTGTTGCCTACAGACTCTCATTCTTGTACCTCTCTCCAGCCTTCAGCGAACAAACTGCTTCTGCTACAGCCAAATATTTCAAAATCTGGCTCTTCAATCCAGAGCACATGCTTCCATTTTTCTGCACCCCAGTTCCTGTGTTTTCAGTCATAGTTGTGTCTCTTGGCCTTGTTTCCACATCGGAAGTATGGCTTTTTGGTCGCAAGTCTTCTATGAAGACCATTTCGGACCACTTCTGACCATGTCTATTTTTGAAAGCATTATTACTCTACAGCATTTTGTCACACCTTATAGGGCTCAAGCACCCAGGAAAAGGAAATAGAAGCAGAAAAAAACAGTAAAAAATATCTAAGTGTAGTACACTTAAAGGACCAGGAAATTAAAAATATGGCAATATGTTTTTAATTATAAAAGACTTTATTGAAATGATACAAATATAAAAAAAAAACTCTTAAATATAAAAAATAGATGTTTTAAGTATCTTTTTATTATTATTTTGAAGCCTGTTTTACTATTATTAAGCCATTTATCATTTGATTTAGGCTTTTATCTTTTGGCAATTCACCATAGGACATCTATTTTCTATATTTTAACAGATATTTATTTTAACTTTTTTATGTTTGTATCATTTCAATAAAGCCTTTTTAATTAGAAAGATATTGCAATATTTTTAATTTACTGGTCCTTTAAGTGTACTGCTACTAGTATAGATATTTTTTATTGTTTTTTTCTGTTTACATTTCCCTTTCCTGAGCACTTGAGCCCTATAAATATTGAATTCTCTTCATACCTTGGGATCCTGGTTTTATGATGAGAGCAGCTTGTAAAGGAGAAATATAGACATTTTAAAGACTGGACTTTTGACGTTGGTTCATCTATTCATCATCCTTCATTCATCTTCATCATCTGAAACATCTCCTTCATCAACCATACATACTGGGACACAGTGAGCAATCAGACTTGAACTTTTAACACATTTTAAATTGACTGATGGGGACTGAGGGAAACATGGTTTAAATGGACATAATAATTTTTTCCTTAATACTATAAATGTTATAGTCGTATAAACTTGTTCCACTATTTATTTACCAATGGTCTATCAAGGTAATCCTATTACATATATAATATTTCTCTAGTGGATAACTGCTTCTTGTAGCATTTCACCTTACATAGTTCACTGGTGTAATACCCCTCAAGCATATTCTGGTGAGAACTTGAAAATCATTTTTCTTTTTACACAGCTGCCTAAAACTTTTGCACATTACTGTGTGTATATATATATATATATATATATATATATACACACACACACACACACAGAGAAAGAGAGAAAGAAAAATATATACATTTATTACAGAGAAAAAGGGAGAGACTGAGAGAGAGGTTTGATTATGTTTAGAATTGTACTTTGCTTTCCAGGAACGATATGCAATTTAGTACATGACAGTGACTAGCAATAAAGCTACAAGAAAAGCTGTTGGGAAAAAATGCTGAAAGAGTCTGCTGATGTCTACTGAGATGCATGCTGTTTTTCAGTAGTAAATGTTCCTTGTCACATCAGTTGCAGTTGTTTCAGCAGTGAGAGAAAAGCTGAGGCTTTCATATCAGTGACTGGCT
Organism: Rhinophrynus dorsalis; assembly: GCA_037306005.1. NCBI lineage: Eukaryota > Metazoa > Chordata > Amphibia > Anura > Rhinophrynidae > Rhinophrynus > Rhinophrynus dorsalis. Next base: position 225,148,860 of record CM074723.1, read on the forward strand.
TTGATATCAAATTATGAGTGTCACTCTGCTCTGGCATACTTTCCTAGGTTATGTGGTGTGAGCTAGTGTTTACCTGTCTGTGATACATAATTAAACACATCATAGGTTTGTATTAGGACACCATTGTCTACTGGTATCTAAAGTGTGCTTTAACATAGCTTCATCCAAGAGGCAGTGCATTCCAAAATTAATTGCAGTGGAGTCTGGAGTACAGAGTGATATCAATTATTCGCTTCTAATCGGTTTGAGAAAACACTTAGATTTTCTTACTTAGGACTTTCTAGATACCGCTGGGACTTAGCAAAAGACAGATTGCAAACAATCAAGGACATAACAGGACAGAAGGGAAAAGCAGGATGAGAGTGTCAAAATATGGTAAACAGTCCACTAGGCATCAAGAACTGTAGATGAGACAAAGGTTAGACAAATCAATGAGCAGAAGAGAGGCCAGGCAAACTAGTCAAACTACAGAAATGATGAAACTGGAACAAGAATGAAATTAAATCTAATATTTCTGTTTCCAAAATTTAAAATGTAGGTTCTAATCCATTAAGTCCATGACATAAGGCAATTATGGAGGCTACATCTGCAAAGAAGCCTCCTGCTTACTGGTGAGAATTAACAAAATGGTAAACAGGAAAGAGATAAATCAGGAAACAAAATAATGGTGAAATACCCCATTAAAGTGGTGAAGACTATGACTGCACTCACAAGACAATGACAAATAGACAGCTATCATCCCTATTTGTAAAAACAACTTTCCTCAAAATAAATCTCATAGAAATGAACTATGTGTAAAACATGAACTATAACTTCTCCTTAGAAATGCATTTTGAAACACTGTTCTTTGACCCCCAGTGTATTTCCATACTTGAACCCAGTATATATATTTCAGAACTCTTCAGACTAAGGGGAGATTGGGTTTGCAGTTTTATTAAGTCTGCCTTTTCTGTTACTTGTTCTGTCAGTTGTGACTGGATTATCACTATACATTCTTTCCACGGACACCCATCTTTATTACAGGTTAGACAGTGAAGATGAGAAAATTAACTGCAGTTGTGCAGCAACCATATTTGAGGTAGTTGTGATTAAAAGATAAGCACTCCCACCTCTTATATTTTCAAAGTTTCACCAAGTAAAAAAGAATTGATATTTTATTTTCTGATGCAAAAAAAAAATGATTGTTTTTTAGGAGGTACATAATATTGGCAAGTAAATTATCCTTTCGTGTTCTGAATGTAAATGTTTCTCAAATCCATCTGTGGAGCACAATTTCTGCTCTAGGACACTGGCTCCCTTCTCAAATTGACTAGAAAACAAAGAGTGTGACAAATGCACAAAGAGATTGAACAAAATTAATTGTTTTGCTCTTAGGCTTTCAGTTGCTGCTCAAATCACTCTTTTTGTCCTCATGTGCCACTGCAGAGAGGAAATGTCCATATCTATATCAGCCACACCCACAGGCAGTCCAGTTCCAAAATGCTAGGCAAGTGCTGTCTTCACAAGAGAAACAGCACAACATCAGATTTAAATTTTGTCATGGGATACAGCTGATTCCCTCTAGGCATATGTAGTGCAAGGGCCCATGTATGGGATACCCTTGTACTTAGTGGTACTAGAAAACAAAGAGTGTGACAAAGCTCCCAGAGACTGAACAAAATGTAATGTTTTGTTCTTAGGCATGTGAACCTCACAGGTGTTGCTCAAGTAATTTTTTTTGTTCCCTTGTGCTACTTCAGAGATAACATTTCCATATCAGTATCAGACTGGTCTCACCGACAGAGAGTCCAGCTCTGGAATGTAAGGCAAATCCTCTCTGCATGAGAAAAACAACACAACCCCAAATGTACTTTTCAGCCTATGTAGTGAGGTTCTGCTGATTCCCTATAAGCACATTGACAACAATGGCCCATGTCTGAGATACCCTTGTGCTTTAAAGTAGGGATGGGCAAAAAATTTTGCCTCAAACTGAAATCGGCGAATAATGGCACTTTCCGCTTGGTGAAAAATTTTCAGCGAAAAGTGCCGTTTTTCTGCTTTTTTCCGCCTTTTGAAATCAATGGGAATAAAAATATTTCTGCACCACAGAAAAGTTTTCTACAGCCATATAAAAGACTGTCAGGCTCTCACAGCAGCCATTCTGTGTTTGTGAGAGGAGAGAGCAGCATGTTTTTGAGCTAGAGGAGATAGGCCAATAAAGGGGAATTGAAGCTTAGTTTAGGGAGTCATTTAGGTAGGACATTTGTTCTCTGTATTAGGGGAGTCTGGAGGCACTCTAGTTGATAAGAAGGGAAGAAGGAGGTTGACCCCCATATACGCCAAAATTCCATATGACTGACTGGCAAGACACAGGCAGCTAGGGACCTATTTGCTTTCTGATCCTGCTGATATTATCTCTGTGCTGGGTGGCGAAGTCTGGGGAAAGATGTTGATTTTGTTTATCAGTTATAATTTTTTTTTGGACAGACTGTAATAAGACAACAGGGCGGACATCTTAAAAAATATAAATAAATAAAAAGAAAATTAAAAAAAAAATAAAAAAGAATAAAAAACTAAATAGTGACAGAGAGCTGACTGGGTTTAGGCAAGGCATCATTCAGCTGCATCAGTTGTGTTGTGTACTGTAGAGTAAAAAACACAGTGTAGCTGTGTAATGTCCAGCAAATGCACAAGGGGACGGGATAGGGGTGGAGCAGTGCAGGGACGTGACAGTAGCATAGTAGTTCCAAAACTGCAGCAATGGTTGCTGCAGTGTGTGCAATCAATGATGATGATCCCTCTTCTCCAAGGGAGGATGCAGTTTTTCAATGTCCCAGCAAAACTAGTTCCAGTACCACCAGTGCCAGTAGAAATAAAGAACCATATAAGAAGAACACTGAAGATGACAAGTCGCACTCAAGTGTTGATGATGCTGGCAGTAGCTTAATAGAGGAAGGTGTAGCAGCTGAAGCGCCTGCTGCATCAGATAGTGAGACAAACAAACACCAAAACACCCATAGTAGTTACAGTAAAAGCACTGTTCCTGTCTATAAACAGTTTGAGAAAGCCATTGTAAAGTCTGACCCTGGACAAGCACAGATGTCAAAAAGCACACGGTCACCCTATCAGTCATCATCAGCATCATTGCCTCTTCAAAGTCCAAGTACCACTCAGCCACAAACACCTGTTTTGAGTACCCAGCAACAGCAACACAGGTTAACATCTACAGTGTTAGATATGAAGAGTACCTCTGGTGCTGCTGCTGTAAGTGCTGCACCTTTGACACCTAGTAGTAGTGGCAGTAGAATTACATCAACATCTAACTCTAGTAGTAGTAGTAGTAGCAGAAACCAAACATGACAGACAAAGCCAGGGCAAATATATTAATAGCAGCACAGAAGAGGAGGTGGAGGACAGATGGGACCACTGCTATGACCGATGAGTAATGTGTGTCAATAATCTGAGAAGGAGGATAGAGTATGACGATGGTAAAAATACATACACAAATCACCATGCCAGTCCCCCACCACCACCACTACAATACATATCTGCCACATTGTACGTTGTACTTTATTTTTTTTATTACTTGATGTCATAATGAATATGTGCCAGTGTCACTTAAGCAAGAAAGTGTTGTGGGCAAACAACAAATGCATTCTGCATGTTAACACATTTTTCAATCCATATTTTGCTGTAGAACTCACAACTTTGACTTTCAGCCACTTATTTCTAAACTTCAGCCCTCAGAAGAAGTCATATTACTGTGGGAAATGTAGTAGCTATAGGAAATTATTGGTGAAAAATGTGGTAAAATAGGTAAAAATGTGTTAACATAGGCAGAAAATTTGTTAAAATAGGCAAAAAGGAGGACATTTTTGCATAGGCGGAAAGGCGAAATTTTTCGGGGGAAAAGCAAAAAATCGGCATGTTTTCGCAAAATTTTTCCGCAGGAAATTTTTCACGCTTTTCGTCCACCTCTAATTTATAGTGTAACAAATGCACACCGAAACTGAACAAAATTAAACATTTTGTTCTTAGTCATTTGAGCCTCCCAGGTGCTTTTTCACTCCCATGTACCATTGCAGAGAGGACATTTCCATAGCCATATCAAACTGGTCCCTCCCACAGACAGGCAAGTTCCAAAATATAAGGCAAATCTCTGCACAGAAGAAATAGCACAACCCGTCATATGTACTGGCCTATGTGGATCTTGTCAGTGGGGTGCAGCTGATTAATTCTAAGAGCAAAAACCTATGCCTAGGTTAACCTTCTACTTAGAGAGACTAGAACACAACAGTGTGTTAAACACACACACCCGTGAATGAAAAGAAAAAAAGTGTTTTGTTCTTAGGCAAGTGAGCCTTTCAGGTGCTGCTCAAGTCACTGCTTTTGCTCCCATGTGCTACTGCAGAGAAAACATTTCCATGTCCATTCAGACTTGTCCCACTCACTGACTGTCCAGATCCGGAATGTGAGGCAAATCCCATCTGCATGAGAAAAACAGCACAACCTGAGACATACATTTCAGCCTATGTGGGCCTTTTCCATGGGGGAACAGCTGGTTACATCTAGGCACATGGGGAGCAAGAGACCATGCCTGTGTACCCTTCTACAAGAAACCAGACTAGACTAGACTAGAAAGTAGAATAGAAACAAAAAAGTAAAGCACCAGCGAGGCTGCCATGCCATAGACCAAAACACTTAATTTTATTAGATCTCAGTGTACACTGGTCACACTCCTTGCTTTCTAGTACCTCTAAATGAGCCACTGCTCTCCAAGTGCCTAGAGGGAATCAGTTGTACCACTATTAAAAAGACCCACATAGGCCGAAATGTACATCTGGTTTTGTCCTGTTTCTATTTTGCAGCAAGGAATTTCTAACATTTTGGAACTCACCTGTCTGTTGGTGGCACTGTCTGGTATGTATACATAATTTCCCTCCCTCCTGTGAAACATGGTAGAAAAAAACGTGACCTGAGCAGCACCTGAGATGCTACCATGCCTTACAACAATTACTTCATTTTGTTCAATCTTAGTGCATGTTTTGCTTCTAGTCTACCTGCACAAGTGCCTGCACCTAGGGGTATGCACTAGAGAGTATGAAAGCTTTATTTAATACCAATGGACATACTTCACCATTGTTAAGGCTTATGCAAGCAAGCATCAAGCCTCTACCTTATAGCATGTGCAGGTACATAGCGATAAACAAGGGGAAATAACTGCACAAAAACCCCGTACACTTTCCACTGCCCACCCCTTAAAGCAAGAGGCATAAAAGGAGAAACATTTCAGTATCTAAGTTGCTTATTAAATTGGCATCAGTCAGGAATGGCACTAATAACTCAGTTCAGCAGCCATTTTAGAGCAGAATGATATTAGCACGCCAGCTCCCACATTGATTCCAGGCACCAATTTATGTTGTAACCAAACATGCACATACACCCAAAGCATCAGCCTTGCTCATAAACAGCTGGAGTAAATGGTAGTTGCCTTAAATAAAGGTTGGTAGATGAAAATCACATATTTTAATTATCAATTGGTGAATCCTCAAAAGAACCAGAAATACTGAAGTTACAGCACATGGAAAACTTACACTGGACTAGTGACATGAACTATAGAGCATCTGTACCAGAGAGAAACATCTCGGTAGTATCTGTCTAATGAAACCTATTTGGGCAACATGTCATTACCCTGGGAGAACCTAGTAGCAGATAATAGGAACGAGCATGGGTAAAAAATACAGCACAGAGACCGGTCTTATTTGACTTAGGGCCTTCAGCTTAAAAGAAAAGCATAATTTTAGGGCAAAACAACTACACCATAGAGGTTAAAATCCCCATTGAAATCTGTATACTTTTTCTTACGGTACGGAAGGGATGTTCCAGAATGACTCCACTTTTCTTTTGAACATAAATTGAGATGTATTAAGGCGAAATTGAGTAATTATGAGCCAAACCAACTGTACTATAAAGGAACAAATATATATTCCCATTAGTTTAAATGGGGCCCATTAAAATCAGTGGATAATGTGCGAATGTGTATTTGTCCTGTATGGTGTAGTTGATTTGTTCCAAAATTGCTACAGTTCTTCTTCATTCACCATCCTGAAGACCCTTTGTCCCCATTATTAAAATTAAATCATTTTCCTTAAATCTTCACAGTTTTTTTTTCAATTGATTGCGACTTATAATCAACAATACACTTTTAGGGTCTTATTCATCAAGCTAAAAATGTGCAGTTCTGGAGAAAACTAACTGCAACATTGAGGGAAATGAGCACTCTGAAAATTTCCATTGATTTAAATGTGTCTTTTAACCCCTTAATATCCAGGGTCCTGAGAAATAACCTTCCCTTAAAGGGATAGTAATACTTCGTTTTAACTTTATTTTATTTTGTAGGCATTAAAAAAACATGAAGAATGATATACGTCTTATCCCTTATCTTAATTGAAGATTGTCCCTCTCTGAAATCTACCTGGGCACCTCCCTTCTGCTCTGGCTGAGCAGTGTTACATCAGTAAAAGGGGCGGGAGGGGGACACTTTGTCATTGAATTACTCTTGAACTACAACCCTGACAGTATTGAAATAACACTCTCCATAGTCCAAATACTATGATGATTAATTAGAGCTGCTTTTATTATGAAACATTACTATCCCTTTAAGGACCACTTTGGTGTTTCTAACACGCCGGTACATGTGACGCCTACTGGCTTGGTGCTCTGTGGACTGAGGGACACCGCTCCAGTTTTGGAGTGATCAATTTTACTCCCCGTTTTAATTTACATCGCTCCCGGAGCAGTGCTGTAAGTTAAATGTACGTGATGTGCTATGACCGTTCACTGGTCCATAAGGCAAAATCCACTTGAGGGTCAAAGCACAGCACGTGGGCGTTAAGGGATTAACCATTTATGAGCTTCAGAAGTTTCCATTGCATTGATTTGGAACAAATTGGAGACTAAACGCCTATTAACCCTTTGAATACCAGAGGGGTATGCAATGCATTGCATACCCCTCTGGCACTCAAAGGGTTATTATTAGTGGGAGTATTTATTGCCATCCTATAGTGCAGCTGCTTTGCTCCAGAAATGCTCAGTTTAGCTTGCTGGTCCTCAGTTGCATAAACAGTGCCCTTTCACAAGCTGCATTGTAATACCATAATCAGCCTCCCCAATGGTTTTGACTAAACACAAAGATTAAAGTGTGCTTAGATCTATTTAATTTAGCTTTCTTTGCAGAGCTGCTCACTAGAAGTTTTATAATATGCATTTCCAATTACTGCTGAACTATTTTTCTCTAAGGCAGTGGATGACAGCTATTTTAAAAAAGCCCCCACAAAGGCAAATCATTGCAAGCTGATATTCAGGTGTGCACACAGTCAGCATAAAGAAGGAATATGATGAATCACTGTAAAAAGATAACTTGCAGATTTTAAGACCACATGATGAACATTACTTATGTTGTCTGTATGTGTCCTTGCTAACAAAACAAAATCACAATCAGCAAAATTACTCGCTCTTCTTGCAAAAATAAATAATAGTAATAATAACCAGAGATGATGTATCATAGAATCCTATTTATAGAAGCTAGAAATGGTGAGTATTAAAATAATTAACCTCTTAATGCTAGAGTGGTCCCCAAAGCTTTTCTTTGTGATGCTTTGAAGACCTTCTTAGCACCCAAAAGGTTAACATTCATGCAATCATTATGAACAAAATGGGAATTTGCTTATATCAACAACTGAAAGAATTTTAGGGGTTGATCCTGAACCAATGATGTATTTAGGCCTAGTGAGGTGAATACTCCTAGGCCTAGGGCAGCAGTTGTTGTTGTGCCACTTTGTGCCTATATCCATTTTCTAAAGAAAATGCAGTATATTAAAAATGTGTGTTTTCGAGTCTCTTAGCTTATAGCAGAGGCCTTCCAACTCTTGTGGACACCTTTTTCCCCACAGTGAACTTACCCAAATTCTGTTATTTTTGTTCTTCTTTAAGTGAAACGGTGTGACCTCTGAACTGAGCTGATTAACATGAGGCTGTGGCAAAGTGTGTATTGTGGTTGTATGTATTTGATTGGGACTAGGGCGGAACACAGCTTAAATACATGCAATGGCATAACTAGTCATTGGAGGGCCTAGGTGCAAACTTTTTTGGGGCCTGTTACAGAAAAAATATTCTCCCTGGAACATAACTAAAGCCTACTGGTCCCCAGGACTGATGAGCCCCTTTGATGCTGGATCCTGTCACAAATGCCCACTCCACACCCATGTAGTTATGCCCCTGAATACATTACTGTCCTCAATAAAGAAGCCAAAATGCATACTCTCAAGACCAGAGGCATAACTAGTAGCCACCGGGTCCTGGTGCAAGAATTTCCATGGCCCCCCCGACCACATAGGCCCCCCTCAACCACATAGGCCGCCTCCACATTGCCCCTTCCATAATGCCCCTCATTCTCCACATTGCCCCTTCAACAATGCCCCTCATTCTCCACATTGCCCCCATCACAATGCCCCTCATTCTCCACAATGCCCCTTCCACATTGTCCCTCAGTCTCCACATTGCCCCTTCCACAATGCCCCTCATTCTCCACATTGCCCCTTCCACAATGCCCCTTCCACATTGCCCCTCATTCGCCACTTTGCCCCTTCAATAATGCCCCCATCACAATGCCCCTTCCACATTGCCCCTCAATCTCCAAAATGCCCCCTTCCACAATGCCCCTCATTATCCACAATGCCCCTTCCACAATGCCCCACATTATCCACAATGCCCCTTCCACACTGCCCCTCAATCTCCACATTGCCCCTTCAACAATGCCCCCATCACAATGCCCCTCAATCTCCACAATGCCCCCATCTCCACAATGCCCCATCCGTCCTCCTACCTCGAGTCCCTGGTGGTCTAGCGATGTGTGACATGACAGATTCGGCACAGACCTCTGACTGAAACTACCGCGCGGCTGTTAGTAATGCAGAGTGCTGGGAGATTATGTCATCTCCCAGCGCTCTGCATTACTAGAGCACCGGCCACTGGGAGATCAGATATGCTGCCCTGCCTGTTTTATAGGTTGCTGCCAGCGCGTGGCGAGGGGGTCGCAGAGCCTGTCACTCTCAGGGGCCTGGCCCCTGAGAGTGACGGGCCCTGTGACCCCCTATTGTTACGCCACTGCTCAAGACCAGATGCTAGGCATTGGCAAAACATCTTGTTTTTTTCTCGTGGGGATTTTCACAGACAATCTGCACGTTAATACTTTTTTGCATGAAATTAATGCTCATGGAAACCCCATGACATTTCCACCTTTTGCCTATCTCTAAAATATTTCCAGCAGAACTGTTCCAGCTTCTGCCTATGCCTGAGAGGTTCTGCCAAAGTTCAGTGCAATGAGACAACAAGGCTGGCACTTGGAGGTCAGTAGTTGTGGTTTTATAGCTACCAGTGCAGTGGGATAAGGCCATGGAGGTCTGCATGTGTGGTTCTATGATTACCAGTGCAGAGTCAAGGCTGAGGGCTCAGTATGTGTGTTTCTGTTGCTGCTGTGTGATTCTATGGCTACCAATGCAGTGAATCAAGGCTGAACAGTCAGTATGTGTGAATATATGGCTACCAATGCAGTGGGGAAAGGCTTGGGGGGAGGTCAGTATATGCAGTTCTATAGCAGTGGTGGGCAATGGAAGGCCTTCCAGCTGCTGACAGACTATAACTCCCATGTTCAAAGTCCTCACATTGCCCATCCCTATAGCAATCAGAGCAGTGGTTGTATGGATTTTGCTGACCAAGGCCAGAGGTCAGTATATGGGGTTCTATGGCTACCAGTGCAGCATTACATCATTGTAGACGGTAAAATTCAAAACAGCTAATACTCAAAACCAAGAGAAAGAAACAATCTCCTTCACTACCAGAGCCACCATCTACCACACCTCAAGAAAAGTTTGCCAAAAATCACAGATGCTGAGAGCTAGGAGAATTGTAAGCAACAGTGATCAACTGAGGAATTAACTTGACAAGATGGGCACAAAATTCATGTCTAGAGGTTATAATTGGGAGCTCATTGACACATGCAAGCACACAGTACAGGAAATTACTAGGGAACAGTGTTTCCTACAGAGAGATAAAACTAAGACTAACCGCCCAATACTTCAGACTTCATACAGTACAGGATCAGATATTATAAGGACAAGTGTACAGAACCATTGGAAAATTATCAAAACTGACGCTCAATTTCCAATGGACAGTAAGGCAAACCCTATGTTTTGTTACAAGAGGGGAATAAATCTTAAGGATCTGCTGGTTAAGACAGATCCTATTCAATGTTATGCACAAAAGTCACGTCAACCCAAACTAGGTTGTTTCAAATGTTTGTCATGCGTGACCTGCAACTGTATAATAGCTGGCACTTCCTTCAAGCATCCACATAAAGGATACAAAATACCAATCAGATATCATCTGACATGCTCTACACAATATTTAATTTATATTAATTTCTGCCCTTGTGAATTAATCTATGTGGGTAAAACTACAAATTCTTTTAAAGAGATGATGGGAAACCACCAATCAGCAGTTAAGGCTGCCTTGTAATCAGCATCTGATCCAAAAGAGAAACAATTTTCTAAAATAAAAGATCAACCTGTGGCACTCCACTTTGCTACATTTAAACATAACTTGCCTACATTGCGATATATGATTATTGACTGGATTCCACCCCTGCCGAGCGGAGGAGACAGGGGAAAGAAGTTGTTACAAAAAGATGCTCAATGGATTCACTTCTTAGATACTGTGGCCCCTAAGGGCCTAAATGATAAATTATTTCTCTCAAGCTTTTTATGAGTATTGTACTGGGATTCTCATGGGGGGCACGAGGGATGGCATGGAGGCTCATAAGAGCCTGTGGTGCCCTCCTTCCGTGCCACCCTGACTTATCCTCATTGCAGTGTTTTGGGTAGGTCCGCTCTGACCTCTATGTTCGGTTATGCCTCATTGTTGATACATATTATGGGGCTCTATGTGCGTTGCAGTTCAGTGTGGATTGACACTGGTACTGGCATGCCATGGGCTCTGCCCTGTCATCTATCTGTTCTCTAACTTTACTACGGGGTCTGTGGACGTTCTGCGGGTCGACAGCTGGAGTATGTGGGCCACTTTGGATTTGCTTTATCCCTTACTGATGTTCACATGCTCAGTGAGGGGTGAGTTACCATGGGCTAGACATACTCATGCTTCCTGTTGTTACACTTCGATATCCGGGGCATTATTTTCTACACTACATACGTGATTAAGTTACTGTCACCTTATTTAATTTAGTTGGCATTGGGTAGCAAGTTCAGATTTACATGTCACTTCGATAGTCTTTACTCCAGCTACCTTGCTAGTACCAGTGGACGCGGGCTTGGCCATTCCAGGGAGCATTCCGTGCCCACTGGTGCCGCGGGTAATTTAATACAGGACCGTCTCATTGAAGTACTTATTCACTTTTTAATAACCAAGTTCTTTTTGTCTGAAATAACACCTTTTATTATAGTCAGATCATTGTGAGTGTCCCAGTTAAAACTGCACCAAGCTGACTGCCCGTGAACAATGGATATACTCAGGATCTATTTAAATGATACCTTGTTTAAATCGATGTTACAGTTTCTGGAGAACACACCCATAATAGGACTCTGTACTGACTGCATGGGATGCAGCAGATGTAGAGCCAGGGAGGAATTCCTATCAACGATTAAATATCAGTTCTTATAATCTGGAAATGGACGTATTCATATTTAAACGTCATACTAGACATCCTCTACCGTCACCGCCGACTGGCGGATCGAAGCCATTGTACCGAGGCAGACAGTTGAGTCCTAACATATGTCTCCGCGATTGTCTGTCTGTGACACAGCACGCGTAGAGCCATGGACTCCTACCGCGTAATGTCTAGAAGTACAGATGCTGTTCTCACACTGTATTGATTATAACAAGATGTTGGATCAAAATTCAATATGCATTTGCTTAACTTTCACTATTTGTGGCAGGCTTGGGGCACCATGACACTCTGGGACACTAAGCCAATAACCTTGAGGTGTTTACTTAGTGAATTTTTCATTTTTTCTTTTTCTTTTCACGTATGTTTGAGATCAGTTCTGGTTAGTTATTCCAACATAGCATTATGAATAATACTATAAATATATGTATTAATCATATCTATGCTTTGGTGGTTCTTCTCACTGTATTGTACATACATGTAGGGGAGGTACAGGTGTGGTCACTTTTCCCAGCATCCTCTGCTAACCGGTTTGTTGCCAGACAGAGTGCTATGACATCACTATTACAGTTGTTTTGTGGTTTTGGCAGTATTTTACACATATTCATATGTATATAAGGTCACTTTGGTGCTTGCTACAGTTGTCTTGATAAAGGCCCTTAAGGGGGCCGAAACGTTGACTAATAAACTAGTACTTTTTTTGTAAGTCCTGTTTGAGCACTCATTTCATGGTTTTATACCATATATATATATATATATATATATATATATATATATATATTATATATATATATATATATATATATATATATAATTTTTCCCCTAGCTGTTCTGTGTGCTGTAGTCTGTTACTGAACCAGGACATTTTGCTACTTTTATAATGGTTGCATGGCTTTTTCTAATCACAGGATTGTCTTTCTATAGCACTAGAGTGAGAGTGTTATCCATGATTCTAAAGATATTCTAATTTCACAGTCCAGTGTCAGACTAAAGCAGAGCTCAAAATTCAAATGTAATACACTGTCTACAGAGATAACTGACTAATATATGGGTAGCACCTACTTTCTAACTAATTAAGAGACATTTATTCAAAGACTATAGTTTCCATTTAAAGACTTAAGTCAAATTGAGCAAAGACAACAGTAGAGTAATTTGGGGTCTATCCAATTACACCACAGATGACAAATAAAAATTCCATTCATTTAAATTGGGCATTTATCCCCAAGGTCTTCAATATATTGTGAGGCAATGTACTGATGACCTATTAATCATAGGGTTGAAAAACCTATTTAAATTGATGGGAACATTGTGATCTATTTTGTTCCATGTGATGCAGTTGGTGTTGGTTTGTTCCAGAATGAGTGCACTACTTTGTGCATATGACCCTTAAAGGAAGCTTCCTGCAGTATTTGAATGCTCCTTATTTAGTCACCAATCTTTCTTTGTTCTTTTCTTGTTATATGGGTCAGTAATCCATAGTGTTCTTGCTCTTCCAGAAAAAGGGGTTAATACACACAATACCGTTTACTTCCTAAGATGGAAATTAGTGGGAAACTGGTGGTTCTGGTCCAAAAAAATGGCGTATTAATAGAAACCTATTGATTCCATTCAGGGACGCTCCACTGAAGACCACATGACTACTTAAGCTAAAAATCAGTGAGATTTACAGAAAATCAATGACAGCTGGCAAGTGTGACCATAGAGGCCTGTTTACATTCCTGAAAGCTTACACATCATTTCTACTGCAAGCCAAATATGTTTACACATAATGTAAGGTTGTACTGTACAAAATTAACTATGTTGCTGTCAGAGTATACCTATAAGCAACTTATACATTTCTATGAGTAAATTATATCTGTGTTAAAGGGGAATTATAAAAGCGAGATAAATGTTTGTAAAAGAGAACATGTACATCCCCATAATAACCCCATCTACTATAGCAATACTAGTGTAAAAGCCCGTGTACACGGGCCAAGGTCTGAGTAATGTTAACCCTTTGAGTGCCAGAGGGGTACTCAACGCATTGCTTTGCAATGCTTTGAGTACCCCTCTGGCACTCAAAGGGTTAAGAGGCCGATCCTGCTCTGCGTCCTGCCGCCGACGCAGTCATGCACTTTAGAGATTGCCTGAAAACAAAGAATGCTCCCAGCACAGAACTCCCAGCATTCTGTGCTCCCAGCATTCCATGCATTTGGGCAGTCTCTACTGCTCATAACGATTTCTGACAAACATTCTAGCGAATTATTATATAGGATGATTCTAGTGGTTTATAAGAATATTGTTCTTAGGCCTTTACACAAGAAATAACACAGTCAAGTCATCCTTGAGGTTGTATGTCCTTTGGAGGCAGATATCACATATGCTAGCAGGACCACAGTATCTCAGTCTCTGTTCACTGCACATGACAATAGTAAACTTTTAACTGTTTGCTTCAGCTTGAATACTTATCTATCATTCAAGGTGTTAACAGCCATATTTAATTCAATCTGAATTTTCATTATCCCTATGGGGCGGATGATTTGTGCGAGAATTGTTAATCTTTTGCTGTCTGCATAATGCCCCAGATTTCCCCATCCCCTTGCATCAATGATCACAACACTAATTCTGATTTATGTAATCGGTTATTCAATAAATAACAATACACACCAATATTAGTTTAGATCACCAAAGGGATTAAACAAGCAATGTTTTTCAATGTTTAAGAGGGCTTTATTCTTACATACTGTAATCCTAATACTCCAAGTACTTTGATATACCATCCAAAGAATAAAAAATGATATTGTGTGAAAGAATGGGGAGAATGGATGAATGTGCCAGTGCAGACCTACTGGTGTTAGTTTCTGATGCCAGTGGCTGCACTCAAAAGTAATCACTGAAACATATTAATGTTCTTGTGCATTTTGGCAGCCATGCACTGCTAGCATTACACTTTAAAGGGTTAGTAATGTCCAAAATGTTTTATACATTTGTAGAGGCTTAAAAAAGATTATCATTGCCACAAACCCCATCTCTCAATCCACTATGGTTTGAGAGATATTGGCAATGAAACTTCCCCCTTCCCTCCCCTTCTCCTACGTCAGCATCTAGCTGACAGCAGGAGATCCCAGTCTGGGGGTTTAGCCTGCGGCTCTGCAGCAGAGCTGAAATCCCATTATTGCAAAAGCATTATTTCATTGGAAAGGTCTACAAAGTGTGCCTGGTTTGCAAGCACACTTTGTAGACCTTTCCAATGAAGTAATCAGTTTGCAATAATGGGATTTCGGCTCTGCTGCAGAGCCTCATCGCGTCAGGCGACATGTATTCCCTTCTGTCAGCTTTACAGCTGACATCAAGGGAAGGAGGAACTTTGATTGCCAATATCTTTCAAACCATAGTGATTTGAGAGATGGGGTTTGTGGCAATGATAATCTTTTTAAGCCTCTACAAATCTATAAAAAAATGTGGACATTACTAACACTTTAATGACAGCAATCCCTGCATTTTCAGCAAACAAAATTGCCACAGGAAAACTATGTGATAGAATTTGGAGGATAGTTACACAATTAGAATATGCCTTGATACAGAGCATTTGCTCTTCTCTACGTGACACTAAATAGCCAGACTCCTGTCGGTCTCCTCTTGACTCATGCAGTCTGTTGTTGTCTATGATTAAGCCCCATTCTTCACAGAGGTACTTTTGAAACAATTCTCTTTTTATTAGCCCCTCTGCTAATCCTGTCCTCCTGATCATCTCTGTCTGAGGATTGTATATCCTGAAACTGCTTCACTTTCCCTCAGGTCCATGAGCAATGTTTACTGCATCCTGGCAGGCCACAAAAAAGTATATGGAAGGACAGCATGGGAAGCCTAGAGTTTCAGGGTGAAGCTAGTCCCTCCTGAGGAAAAGGAAATGGGTACCCTGGGGGAGGGATTAGAGAGCATAACAGTAAGACCCTAAGACCCTAGAAGTCTTGTAGGCCATAACTAGTGGGAGTCAGTCCATGGTCCACCTCACTTATGTATCCCCTTTAAATTAGGACAAAATCTCTCCCACACACAGACTGTTACTTTAATATAGCAAGAAAATCCTGATAGACCCTAAGAATTTTGGCCATGTTTATTGGTCGAAGAGGTAACATCTTCAATCTGCTTTGGAGGCAGACATAACAGTTATTAGCAGTTTGTTTTCAAAATAAAGCAGGAAGAGTGCACGGGCCTACTTAACCCTTTAAGGACCGAAGCTGAGTAAATTGTAAAGAAATGCATTGCTCGCCCATCAGGTCCATAAGAGTTTATTATGACCAGATATAGGGAGTTTGAAGTCCTGTGGTCCTATAGCATCTGTTATGTCCTCCTCCATGGATGCAACATGCAGGACTGATTGAAGATATTATCTGTTGAACAAAGGCATATGGGCAAAATTCACAGGGGCCACTGGGATTTTCTGGTTAAAATAAGGTAAATAGATAGTTGCAAATAAAAACTTCCGGTGACTCATTGGAGACATCTCTAGCATTCAAAAAGATCAAAAGACTCCATTTAAATCAATGGCAATCTTGGGGAATTGTTATTTGTCCCTCATGGCACAGATGATTTGTTGCACAATTGCTCCAGTTCTCCTCAATACACCAGCCTCTCTATCTGTCTCAGGAATTCTTCATTGTTCAGTTGTTAAATAAAAATAATCACTTCTGCCAGTAAACTATTCCATTTCTACCACTTTTTTTTCCTATAATTGCATGTAAAAAATACAAACCCACAATGCGCATATTTAGTTATTTATCAGGTTATGCAATATCATCTTGTCTAAACCCCATCCAATTTTTTTACAGTATTCCCTATTCCTATATAATAATTCACTGTTTGTTTGACAGAAGCCTTCATGCACAGCAGAGACGGCTGACCGCCCTGCAGTCATGTGCAGTACAGACTGCCCGCACCGCGGCTGATAACAGAGCGGGGCTCCGAATTCAGACCGTAGTTGGTGTGCAGAAAGGACTACGGTCTGAATTGAGAGTGCCCATCTCCATATCAGCTGTGGCACCGGCATTCTCTACTGTGCATGACTGCACCACGGCTCTTGCTGGGTGGCACTGTGGCCCGTGTACACGGGCTCTTCAACTAGTAATCTCATAATTGTACACCAATTTACTTACATGCACAACCAAGTAGGGGCTGTATTCTGTTGCAGGAGATGAATGTTACCTCCCGTTTTATCAAAACATTTCCTATTGAAGTCTATGGGAGAATCTGGAGATAAAAGCAGAGATAAAATTAGCACCTGCACTAGTATCCAGACCTAGGTGTACGAACTGCAAAAGTGCATATCTTTAACACACTGTTTTCCAGAAGGTTGTTCAATGCATCACTTCTTAATGTGTTGCATACCCTCTGGTCCTCAAGGGGTTAATTTACATTTAAATATGTCATTGAGTAATTTTCAAGCCACCTACTCTATTGCATTGTGTGTATTCTTTGTATTGTTTGCATGCAAAATACTAGAACAATGTTCTTATAGTTTTGAAGCACAGCTCATCAGTTATGCAGTCAATCTTTTTTCCCTGTTCATATGACATTTGTTGATTTGACACTTAGGCAGATCATTTGAACCTATGACTGCTGCAAAGACATTTATATGTTTTTCAGTGCACATTTTATTGCATACAAATGCACAACAGGGTGCACATTGTTGGAGAATGACAGACTTATGTGCCTTGTGAGGCAAAACTCTTTAAAATAGAGTAATCTGAAACCCCTGGGATGCATGTCTTTAAAATGTAGCTGCATGATTGGCAGGGCTTTTTTCAACTAAAAATTTACATGAGCATAAAAAAATCTGTAAGGTAGTATTTGCGTATTTATGAGGCAATATTACTTTACTATTTTTATGGAACTTGGGCATCTGACTACCTATTCAATAAATAAATTCATTCCTTTGGGTTATCAGACCCCATTAGTTCTTTTAAAGTATGCAGTTTTGTCCTTCTTATCTAGAATGAAATCAGGCTCTATAGTGCAGAAATTAGTGTTCATAGGGTTGTAAGATGGAAATTGAAATAATAAGATTATAAAGAGGTTGAGGGACTCAAATGGAAAGCATTTAAGGAAACTGTACTGTGATCAAGGTGTGAGACAATTGTAATTGAACATCATTGACATGAAGCTTTTAATACTGCAGGGGAATTTAGACTTTAGTGAAATGCAAATGTATTGCAATATGTGAACAACTTTTATTGTCAACTAATATGCCAATTTTATTTCTGGCTAGATAGATAGATAGATAGATAGATAGATAGATAGATAGATAGATAGATAGATAGATAGATAGATAGATATCCAAACCCTCACAATCACAACAACCCTAACAAAAATATACCCACCTCTACTAATACTATTCCTAGTCGCTCTTCAATACCCCAACAACTTTAATGATACTAAACCTAACAACACTAAAAATCCTAACACTTATAAGCCATAACCCTGACTCTGCCAGCCATAATAACTTTAATTATATCCCTAACAACCCCTACAACCATACTCATTAATCTTAAACGTAATAATCCTAACAACCCCAAAACTAATTACTGTTCATTTTAAAATTCCAACAACCCTAAATCTAATAACATTAACAAGTTTAACCCTAACAAAATTACCTCTAATATCCCTAACATTCCCAACAACAGAACAATACTAACCGTAACAAACCTAATTATGTTAACAGTCCTAAAAATTCAAACCATAACAACCTGTACCTTAATATCCCTAAACCTTATAATTACAGCCTTGACAATACTTGCAGATCTGACGCTCTCTCTAGTTGTGTGAGGATGCTTATAAAATGAGCATATTATATTAAAGATAAGGTGAAAAAAAAGAGAAAGAAAACAAAAGACCTTTCCAGGAGCTTCTTTTTTTTCTTCAGTCAAGCAATTACATACAAGAGAATACAGTTAAGTGTCTTGAAAGGTCAATTCAGGATGCAGCTGTAGCTGATCAATCTACTCAGAGAACCACTGGATATGTTTTTTCTTACTATTACATAGTAGCAAAATGGCCTTTCTACAGTCTGCTTGGCTACTGGTTGAACATATTTTGCTGCTATAGCACAAAGCTGTAGAAGTAATAAAACTGGCTAGTTCAGATGTCACCAAGGGACCCCAATCTCCCTTCACCCCCCCACACACATACATATATACTGAACTTTAACATTGCCAGGCATGGCATGGCATGGCAAGCCATTACCTAGTAACAATAATGTTTGCATTTCTTTGCAAATGCTCTGTTTTAGAGACAAAATAAAATTCTTAAAATTTATTTTGATTACTTTTTCTTTTGAACATAGAGCCTTAATTGGTATAAAAAGGGAAAATATTCTCTCAGACCATGAAATAGTTATTAACCTGCCAGTAGTTTATAACAAGAATCTGATTCTTCCTTATTTATCAGTTGATGTTACTGTGAAAGTTGCAGAGCTGTGAATATCCATTTCATCCTTGAAACTACCTCATCTGCAAATGGTCTTAATAAGCAAGGATTTACACTGAACATCAAGCATGCATAAGCCAAACATTATATTGAGTAGTAATATAATCTCAGTCCTTTTACTAGGGAGTGTGGATATAAACCATTGAGTTGGAATATAAGGTCTTATACCTGTCACCTTGTTCACGTCCACTCCCCAAGTAGGACCCTCCATGTTAAAAGCTTTCCATAAAAATTAATTACTATCATTTTTTTCCACTCCTTGGTGAAAATTGATGGGCTTTAGCAGGTACTGTGTAGGGAGAGATTTTATGGACATGTGAGATATTAATTATGGAAGCTTTATCAGAGAACAAAGCTCTGCTGGAATAAAATTCCACAACTGCTCAATCAAAAAGCTCTAAAACTATTAAAATGTTTGGAAACCAAAAGGCACCAGGTATAGGTAGTTTAAATAGATACTAGTGTTGAGCGAGCATGCTCGGCCGATGCTCGGATCGGCTCGAGCATCGCTCTGCTCGGCACATGGCGGTACTCGTACGAGTACCGCATGTGCTCGCCCGCCATGTTCGGGTCTCCTCCCCGCACGTTTTGCGGCTGCTGCGCAGCCAATAAACGTGCAGGGAGGCTCTGACATCGGTATAATGCCAGCAGCCATGTTGGCTGCTGGCATTACACTGATTGGCTGGCCAGAACCCGTGGTCGGGTGCTGTATAGCACCTGACCATCGAGTTCGGCTCAGTCTTAGCCAGGGAGAGCTGAGGATAGGAAGGGAAAGGCAGTGTAGGGAGGAAAACAAGCAAAATTGTGAAAAAAAAGAACCAAAAGTCCTTTTTAGGACTACTGTGTGTGGGGGCAGCAGGTTATTTTGTGTGGGGGGAAAAAAAAAAAAAAAATATATATATTCTGTTTAGTGTGCAAAGTTGCAGATTAGAGCACATTCTGTTTAGTGTGCACAGTTGCAGATTAGAGCACATTCTGTTTAGTGTGCAAAGTTGCAGATTAGAGCACATTCTGTTTAGTGTGCAAAGTTGCAGATTAGAGCACATTCTGTTTAGTGTGCAAAGTTGCAGATTAGAGCACATTCTGTTAAGTCTTCAAACTAAAATATCAAAGTCACATATTCCATTCAGTGTGCGTCGCCGCAGTTTAGCAGCACATTCTGTGTACTGTGCAGAGTTGCAGAATAGGAAGAAATACTGTTAAGTCTTCAAACTAAAATATCAAAGTCACATATTCCATTCAGTGTGCTTCGCCGCAGTTTAGCAGCACATTCTGTGTACTGTGCAGAGTTGCAGAATAGGAAGAAATACTGTTAAGTCTTCAAACTAAAATATCAAAGTCACATATTCCATTCAGTGTGCTTCGCCGCAGTTTAGCAGCACATTCTGTGTACTGTGCAGAGTTGCAGAATAGGAAGAAATACTGTTAAGTCTTCAAACTAAAATATCAAAGTCACATATTCCATTCAGTGTGCTTCGCCGCAGTTTAGCAGCACATTCTGTGTACTGTGCAGAGTTGCAGAATAGGAAGAAATACTGTTAAGTCTTCAAACTAAAATATCAAAGTCACATATTCCATTCAGTGTGCTTCGCCGCAGTGTAGCAGCACATTCTGTGTACTGTGCAGAGTTGCAGAATAGGAAGAAATACTGTTAAGTCTTCAAACTAAAATATCAAAGTCACATATTCCATTCAGTGTGCTTCGCCGCAGTGTAGCAGCACATTCTGTGTACTGTGCAGAGTTGCAGAATAGGAAGAAATACTGTTAAGACTTCAAACTAAAATATTAAAGTCACATATTCCATTCAGTGTGTGTCACCGCAGTTTAGCAGCCTATTCTGTGTACTCTGCACAGTTGCAGACTAGGAAGAAATACTGTTAAGTTTTCAAACTCAAATATTAAAGTCACATATTCCATTCAGTGTGTGTCACCGCAGTTTAGCAGCCTATTCTGTGTACTCTGCACAGTTGCAGAATAGGAAGAAATACTGTTAAGTTTTCAAACTCAAATATTAAAGTCACATATTCCATTCAGTGTGTGTCACCGCCGTTTAGCAGCCTATTCTGTGTACTCTGCACAGTTGCAGACTAGGAAGAAATCCTGTTAAGTTTTCAAACTAAAATATTAAAGTCACATATTCCATTCTGTGTTCGTCACCGCAGTTTAGCAGCCTATTCTGTGTACTCTGCACAGTTGCAGAATAGGAAGAAATACTGTTAAGTTTTCAAACTCAAATATTAAAGTCACATATTCCATTCAGTGTGTGTCACCGCCGTTTAGCAGCCTATTCTGTGTACTCTGCACAGTTGCAGACTAGGAAGAAATACTGTTAAGTTTTCAAACTAAAATATTAAAGTCACATATTCCATTCAGTGTGTGTCACCGCCGTTTAGCAGCCTATTCTGTGTACTCTGCACAGTTGCAGAATAGGAAGAAATACTGTTAAGTTTTCAAACTCAAATATTAAAGTCACATATTCCATTCAGTGTGTGTCACCGCCGTTTAGCAGCCTATTCTGTGTACTCTGCACAGTTGCAGACTAGGAAGAAATACTGTTAAGTTTTCAAACTCAAATATTAAAGTCACATATTCCATTCTGTGTTCGTCACCGCAGTTTAGCAGCCTATTCTGTGTACTCTGCACAGTTGCAGAATAGGAAGAAATACTGTTAAGTTTTCAAACTCAAATATTAAAGTCACATATTCCATTCAGTGTGTGTCACCGCCGTTTAGCAGCCTATTCTGTGTACTCTGCACAGTTGCAGACTAGGAAGAAATACTGTTAAGTTTTCAAACTAAAATATTAAAGTCACATATTCCATTCAGTGTGTGTCACCGCCGTTTAGCAGCCTATTCTGTGTTCTCTGCACAGTTGCAGAATAGGAAGAAATACTGTTAAGTTTTCAAACTCAAATATTAAAGTCACATATTCCATTCAGTGTGTGTCACCGCCGTTTAGCAGCCTATTCTGTGTACTCTGCACAGTTGCAGACTAGGAAGAAATACTGTTAAGTTTTCAAACTCAAATATTAAAGTCACATATTCCATTCAGTGTGTGTCACAGCCGTTTAGCAGCCTATTCTGTGTACTCTGCACAGTTGCAGACTAGGAAGAAATACTGTTAAGTTTTCAAACTCAAATATTAAAGTCACATATTCCATTCAGTGTGTGTCACCGCAGTTTAGCAGCCTATTCTGTGTACTCTGCACAGTTGCAGAATAGGAAGAAATACTGTTAAGTTTTCAAACTAAAATATTAAAGTCACATATTCCATTCAGTGTGTGTCACCGCCGTTTAGCAGCCTATTCTGTGTACTCTGCACAGTTGCAGACTAGGAAGAAATACTGTTAAGTTTTCAAACTCAAATATTAAAGTCACATATTCCATTCAGTGTGTGTCACCGCAGTTTAGCAGCCTATTCTGTGTACTCTGCACAGTTGCAGACTAGGAAGAAATACTGTTAAGTTTTCAAACTCAAATATTAAAGTCACATATTCCATTCAGTGTGTGTCACCGCAGTTTAGCAGCCTATTCTGTGTACTCTGCACAGTTGCAGAATAGGAAGAAATACTGTTAAGTTTTCAAACTCAAATATTAAAGTCACTTATTCCATTCAGTGTGTGTCACCGCAGTTTAGCAGCCTATTCTGTGTACTCTGCACAGTTGCAGAATAGGAAGAAATACTGTTAAGTTTTCAAACTCAAATATTAAAGTCACATTTTCCATTCAGTGTGTGTCACCGCAGTTTAGCAGCCTATTCTGTGTACTCTGCACAGTTGCAGAATAGGAAGAAATACTGTTAAGTTTTCAAACTCAAATATTAAAGTCACATATTCCGTGTAAGATGAAGAAGGCGGGTAAAAAGGGACGGGGAAGTGGACGTGATCCTGATAGTTCAGGGCGCGGGTCAGGACGCGGAGAAACTGTGCCTGGTGCCAGAGCACAAGAAAGAAAGACATCCACCATACCTAGCTTCATGTCTAATTTTACAGGGCGTCGCAGGACATCACTCTCGAGGTCCGACCACTGCGAACAGGTGGTCGGTTGGATGACAGCTGATACTGCTTCCAGTCGGTTAAGCACCACCCTGTCTTCCACCAAGTCCACTCTCAGTAGCCAAGAGTCTGGTCAACATAATCCTCACTCTGATCATCCTTCCTCCCACCATACACGGTCTGGTCAAAGAAGTGATCCCACACTGGGATATAGTGAGGAGCTCGTCTCATCACCAATCCTTCATTTGACCCTCTCTCCAAGCACGCTTGCAGAGGAACATGACATCTTGTGCCCTGATTCACAACCTCTAGAGGCTACCCAATCACAAGAAGATGACAGATGTGAACGGCATTTAAGGTCAAAGGAAGTAGTGGATGATGATGATGATGATGAGACACAGTTGCCATTAAATCAACCACTATTTCCGTCTCAAGACCTTGTTGAGGAGAATGTTATACAGTTGTCAATGACTGAGTATGTGGTGGGATCAAGACTTGAGGAGGATGATCAGAGTGAGGAAGTGGAGGAGGACTTGGTGGACGATGAGGTGACTGACCCCACCTGGGAAGGTGTAGAGCCGAGCGATGACAGCAGTCCTGAGGGTGAGCCATCTGCAGCACCGCAACAGGCTGGAAGAGGCAGTGGTGTGGCTACAGAAAGAAGGCGGACCGCACCAAACCGGCCCGCAAATGTTCCACGGAGCACCCCCTTGCGTAAATCTACCTTGCCAAAGGGTAGGTGTTCCGCGGTATGGCGTTTTTTTAAGGAAAGTGCGGACGACAAAAGAATTGTAGTTTGCAACCTGTGCCACACCAGAATGAGCCGAGGCATGAACACTAGAAACCTCACCACCACCAGCATGATCCGACACATGGCATCCAAGCACCGTAGTAAGTGGGAGGAACGCCTGGATCGCCCATCTGTGTCTGCAGGCCACACCACTGCCTCCTCTTCCCCTGTTTTCGGTGCCGGCCAATCGCCTGTCGAAGGCGCAGGCCCGCATACCTCCCGCCCTGCACCTGTAGCATCTGAAGCACCATCAGCGACCACATCCACTTCCCTGTCCCAGCGCAGCGTCCAAATGTCGTTACCCCAGGCATTTGAGCGCAAGAGAAAGTACCCAGCCACCCACCCACAGGCCATAGCACTAACCTCACACCTTTCCAAATTACTGGCCATCGAAATGCTGCCATTTAGGCTTGTGGACACTGAGTCCTTCCGCAGCCTGATGGCAGCAGCTGTCCCTCGGTACGCGGTCCCCAGCCGCCACTACTTTTCCCGGTGTGCCATCCCCGCATTACACCACCATGTGTCCCGTAACATCACCCGTGCCCTGACCAACGCAGTTACTGGGAAGGTCCACTTAACGACTGACACATAGACAAGTGCTTGTGGCCAGGGACGCTACATTTCCCTGACGGCACACTGGGTGAATGCCGTGGAGGCTGGGAGCGACTCGGACCCTGGGATGGCACGGGTGCTACCCACGCCGAGGATTGCGGGCCCTACCTCCATCAGGGTTTCCGCCAGCACCTACGTTATTGGCTCCTCCTCCTCCGTTTCCACCTCTGAATTCTCTACACGCAGCGCCACTCCCCCATCAGCCAGTAGCTGGAAGCAGTGTAGCACTGCAGTGGGGAAGCGTCAACAGGCCGTGCTGAAGCTGATCTGCCTTGGGGACAAACAGCACACGGCCTCAGAGCTGTTGCAGGGGATTAGTCACCAGACCGAGCAGTGGCTCTCGCCACTCAACCTGCAACCAGGCATGGTTGTGTGTGATAATGGGCGTAACTTGGTGGCGGCTTTGGAGCTCGGCAAGCTCACACACGTACCATGCCTAGCGCATGTATTTAATTTAGTGGTGCAGCGATTTCTAAAAACCTACCCCAATGTGCATGATCTCTTGACCAAGGTGCGCCGCGTGTGTGCACATTTCCGTAAGTCATCTACAGCTTCGGCCGGCCTGTTGAAGCTGCAGCAGCGCTTACAATTGCCAGCTCACCGGCTGCTGTGTGACGTGAGCACGCGCTGGAACTCCACCTTCCACATGTTGGCCCGGCTTTGTGAGCAGCAGAGGGCAGTAGTGGAGTACCAGCTGTTACACGGTCGTCGCCTCTCCGTTCAACTTCCTGTAATCAGAAGTGAGGAGTGGGAATGGATGTCAGACCTCTGCGAGGTTTTACGCAATTTTGAGGAATCGACACAGATGGTGAGCGGCGATAACGCTATTATCAGTGTAACCATCCCACTTCTGTGTCTACTGAAACGCTCGCTGCTCACAATTAAAACCGACGCTTTGCATGTGGAAGAGGTGGAAATGGGGGAGGAAGAGCTTACACAAGGTGATAGCCAGAGCACCCTCACTTCGTCTTCTCAGCGACAATTGGAGGAGGCGGAGGAGGAGGAGGAGGAGGAAGACACGGTTGCCTCCGCTACAGAGGGTAGCCATGGAACTTTAGTTCCATCTCTTCAGCGTGGGTGGGCAGAAGAGGAGGAAGAGGATGAGGATATTGAGAGTCATCCTCCTGGTGAGGACAGCGAAATCTTGACTGTTGGTTCTCTGGCACACATGGCTGACTTTATGTTAGGCTGCCTTTCCCGTGACCCACGCGTTATACGCATTTTAAACAACACGGATTACTGGGTGTTCACCCTTCTGGACCCCCGCTACAAAGAGAATTTCTCATCTCTCATTCCTCCGGTGGAGAGGACAAGCAAAATGGTGCAATACCAGAAGGTTCTTGTTGAAAAATTGCTCCAAAATTTTCCATCTGACAACGCTGGCGGCAGAGTACGTGCTACCTTGGCCAACCGAGAAGGGGAGAAAAGGGGAGCACACAGCAGTTCCGAGAAAGGCAGGGCAACACTCTCCAAGGTGTGGGACACCTTCATGACACCCCGCCAGCACCCTCACCCTGATGCGCAGCCTAGTGTCACAAGGAGGGAAAAGTTTTGGAAGATGGTGAAGGAGTACGTAGCAGACCGTGTCAGCGTCCTCAATGATCCCTCTGTGCCTTACAACTACTGGGTGTCCAAGCTGGACACGTGGTATGAACTGGCACTCTACGCCTTGGAGGTGCTGGCCTGCCCTGCCGCCAGCGTTCTGTCTGAGCGGGTATTTAGTGCTGCTGGTGGCATCATAACAGATAAGCGTATCCGCCTTTCCACCGACAATGCTGATAGGTTGACACTTATAAAAATGAACAAGGCCTGGATTTCCCCTGACTTCTCCACTCCACTGGAGGAAAGCCCCGGGGGAACATAAACTCACTTTATATATGTTATTTACAATGATGGGAATACTCTGTATTCCCATTCACCCCTTCCACCCAAAAAACGGGTATATGGTTGACTCTTAATGTTCTCATCCTCCTCCTCCTCTTCCATATGCCCTGGGATATAATTTTTATATAGGGCCAGCTCACCAGCGGGCCCTGTGATATAATTTTTATATAGGGCCAGCTCACCAGCGGGCCCTGTGATATAATTTTTATATAGGGCCAGCTCACCAGCGGGCCCTCTTTGACAATTTTTGTATAGGTCAGCTCACCAGCGGGCCTTCTCATATAATGTTTTATTGGGTCAGCTCTCTAGCGGGCCCTCTCATATAATGTTTTATAGCGTCAGCTCACTAGCGGGCCTTCGCATATAATGTTTAGGATGGTCAGCTCTGCAGCAGACCCTCACCCATAATGTTTTAGATGGTCAGCTCAGCGCACGTTTCCCTCTTAATCATGGCCTCAGTTCAATAAAATCAAGGAAATTTTTGGGAGAATTTGCCTCTGCGCACGTTTCCCTCTTAATCATGGCCCCAGTTCAGAAAATCAAGGAAATTTTTGGGAGAATTTGCCTCTGCGCACGTTTCCCTCTTAATCATGGCCCCAGTTCAGAAAATCAAGGAAATTTTTGGGATAATTTGCCTCTGCGCACGTTTCCCTCTTAATCATGGCCCCAGTTCAGAAAATCAAGGAAATTTTTGGGATAATTTGCCTCTGCGCACGTTTCCCTCTTAATCATGGCCTCAGTTCTGAAAATCAAGGACATTTTTGGGAGAATTTGCCTCTGCGCACGTTTCCCTCTTAATCATGGCCTCACTTCAGAAAATCAAGGAAATTTTTGGGAGAATTTGCAGATGATATACAAGTAAATATACAGCAAATATTGTTTGGTAACAATTTTTCGCCTAAAGTCGTTTTTATTTTCCTTTTTGTGTGTTTTATGGTCAGTCTGTAAAAATGGCGTACTACGGGCGAAAGATCGTTCCCAGCAGCGATGTTGGAGTCCAAGATGCATCCAGACATCCTCCCTATGCTGTCCCTGAACCATTTCTGTGGTGTTTCCATCCTTTTCTGCCATTTTCCTATGGACCAGGCACCCTCCCCTCATCAGAGCAGGGGGTGCCTGGTGTAATGCTCGAGTCCTCCCATTGACTTCAATGGGGCTCGGGTGCTCGGCCGAGCACTCGAGCCTCAGGGGGTGCTCGGTCAGAGCACCCGAACACCCGAGCATTGGGGTGCTCGCTCATCACTAATAGATACTCCTTCACTAATGAATCGCATTTTATTTATAATATAAATGTTTATCCATGGTGTCTTAGCGTTGTGAGTTTTTCTTCCTTTGCACACAATTCTCCTTTTCACTCATTCAAGCTGCTGTTTCACCATATCTAATCTTAATTCAGCTTCACTTAATCTTCTAGTAATAGAATACTCATATTTAAATGCACTCATGCTTAAAACATGCACAATTTCTTAAAGCGGTGTTTATTAAAAAAAATAGCATATGGCCATTTGCTCAACAGTTTACCTGCTGGGGTATTCCTTTAATCAAATATACAGGCATCATATGGGTGGATGAGACCTATATAAGGGGGGATGGTGTGGTATTCACTTCCCTCTGGGTCTTCACCTACCTATTGCAAGCCTTTCCTGTTTAAAAACAAGCTAATCTTTTCAAGAAAGTATTAGATATTTGAGGGGTGGGATGGGTGATTTTAAATTAGTGTTTCATCAGGTTTTAACTTCAGTACATCAATATATTAGGGTTTCTACAACAGCCACTTTATCAGCCCACATTTTCACTTTATTTTTAATTATGATTCATTATATATTGGTTAGGACTCTCTTGATGTACCTTGGTGTGGTAAGAGAGTTTATACATAATGCTAAATTATGCATCAAAATCCTCATTTGTTTGAAATGAACACACACATAGGTATGTAATATACATTACACAGGATTTATAATTTCTGATTAACGTAGGAATACTTTTCCTTTTGTGTAGGTAATAGGTACACGTTAACAGATTCAGTTTAACTTGACGAGTCTTAGCATTAGTAATTTAAAGGAGCAGTACTTATTTTTAAATGAAATAATATGCATACCTGGGAACTCTCTGGTTTTGCCCTGGAGACTCCGGATTTCAAAGTGAATTACCGGGTCTCCGGGGCAATGTGTGAATCACCGGGTGGGCAGAGTTTAAGTGGAAACTCTGCCCACTTGTGCTCCATCCCGCCCGGGTTCCTCCCCGCCCTCTTACAGCCATTTTGCAGGGGGGTTTTGTGTTTTTTTTGTCCCGCCCCCCGTGACTAATCCTCGCCCCTTTTATGATGCGATTCGTGTCATTTTCCTCCCCCTGGGCACTGGCAGGGTAAAACAAAAGGAACTCCCGCTGCTGTGAGTTTTTCCTATTCAGAAGTTATTACACATTATTTTAATCCAGCTGTTAACAACAGAGCCAACTGGTGCCCAAAATTAATTTTTAGAGCGCTCATTATAGAAAGTTTGAGTAATAGACTACAGAACTGATGATCACAACAAACATTGCAGTTTAAATAAATAAAAAATAACTTTTGAAAGAAAACTTTCCCAGCAATAGAAGTGCCTTGTTTTATGCATCAGGCAAATCCATATGTAGCTCCGCTACCGACGGATAATATCCATAACCATCCGTAATATACAGAGGGATTTTACAGTTAATTATGATCTAAATCTACAATTCAGCCTCCAGGATGCCTGACACAGTCTTTATTTTTGATTTTGTTAGAGTTTCGGCATCACTTGAGAGATTGGGCCTGGAGCCGCGGCCTTGCGTGCCGCTTTCGCCTGGCGGGGATCCAAGCGGGTGTGTGAGCGGGAGCTTGATTTCTCCGGCTTATTATTGAATGTGTATTGCTGGAGGTTCCGTTGGGTGTTACCTGGGACTACATGTGAGCACCCCGCTGGAAGTGGATTACTTGGGGTGGAAGTACAGAGGTGAAGAGGGGACCCTGTTTCTATAGCTTTCCACTATTGGATCCGCATATGAAACCCAGTAAGTGACTGAGTCTGTTATTCCTCTTGGTCCCACTGGACATAGGCCTGCCCAAACGCTATCCCTCACAGTTTTAGTGCACCTTCCGTTTGATAGTTTTTTCCCAGTGTCCCTTTCCTTGCCAATAGTTTGCTCACTACAACTTCTCTGACGCTGGTGCCTTTGAGGAGCTCATTCCCTTGCACAGTTAAGCCTACTGTTTGGCTCTGGACTATAAAATTCCCTGTTTGTCATCTTCCCTATAATTGTTCCCCCTTCTGCCCCATGTATGATTAGCTGGCAGGGCCCCGAGTCCCTGATAATTGCTCATCTTTGATAGTAAGCAGTGGCTATTCCAACTTTGGGGGAGACTGGTGGCCTGTGGCTGCAATATTGCCCTTTGGATGCGCACAACGTCCCTTGATGCCAATAGCGGGACTGCACTTGAGATACAGAAATGGCTGGAGGGCCTCCTGTTGCTGTGCCATTATCTGGATGTGACCCATACTTTTCCACTCTGTTCATAAATTGGACACTCTTGATTCATACGCTACAGACTCCCCTGTTTGACTACTCTCCTATATATGTTCTCCCCTGCTGCCCCGTGTATAATTGAATCACAAGGATCCTGCTGCTGATTGTTGCTTGCTTATTTCACTTCACATATATGACCTGGAGACACATCATGTTTTACAAACTGCAGTATGCTGTTTTGCCTTTAAATTTTGAAGATTCAGGAGTGGCTGCGGAGCCTATTGTTGCTGTACCGACTTTTGTTCTCAGACGATAAATTCCTGAGCTCATCTATACCTCCAGTGGTATACGCTCCCTTGTTTGTTGCCTCTCCTATCTTTGTCTCCCTCCTCTACCCCATGTATTACAGAGGATTATATGCATGTTCTACTCTGCAAATGAAAGTATGGAATATCAAAGGCCATACCTATGAGAGGAGATCATTGGTCTGTGGATGCCATACTGCCCTTTGAATGTGAATGTCATCCTTTACTGACACTGGCGGGACTGCATCTGAGATACGGGTGCGGCTGAAGAGCCTACTGTTGCCGTATCATTATCTACCTGTGGCCAATGCTCCTACATGCTGTTTGAGTATTGGATACTGCAAATTCTGATGCTTCAGGCTTCCCTGTTCGTCCTCTTTCCACTATATGTACTCCCCTGTTGACCCATGTATAATTGAGTATCAACGCTCCTGATACCGCTTGCCGCTTGCTTCCTCCATCTCAAGTATATGACCTAGGGCTGCTTTTGTTACACAACTAAGTCTTGGGAGCCCCTACTTACCCTGGATTCCGGTAGTTTTTCTTTTACTACAGTTTGAATGTAAATAACATGAGACGAATTATGCATGTCATTTGAATCTTGAAGGGTCCTGTCTGCACCTGCTTGCCTCAGCAGTTACTGTCCACCCTGCGCTGACTTTGTCCTATGCTGATCTGACCTACACTAGCTTTCTCAAACCCTGTATGGTTAAAAAGACATCAGAATACAGGAAGAAGTTAAGTAAATTTGCTAGGAGAGCTATGGCGGCGGAGGAGGTCATGGCCATGCTGGAGGCCCCTTCTGCGGTCACTTCGCCGGCTCAGTCTTCAGCTTCTGAGGAAGACGATTTGAAATCCCAATTTACAGAAATAATGTCTGCAATCGCTACCTGTCAGGCAGTTTCTGACCAACAAAATTGATACTGTGCAGGTGGAAATAAACCTCTTACGTGCAGACCAACAAAATCTGCATGAAAGTATCACTGATGTTCGACAACGTATATCTACTGTGGAGGACACACTTCCCCCTGTGGTTACCACGGTGTATGAATTGAAGAACTCTGCAGTCCAAAGTAGATGATCTTGAAAACAGGTCTAGACACAGTAACGTTCGTATAATTGGGCTGCCGGAGGGCCGCGAGGGTCGTGCCCCTGAGCAATACATGGAAACCTGGAAAAAGGAACATGTTGGCACGGAGGTCTCTCACCATCCTTTACTGTTGAAAGGGCACATTGTATACCGACAGGCCCCAGACCCCCTGTCAGATGATTATCAAACTCCAGGAATCGAGATGCCATACTTCGAATGGCCAGGATGAAAGATTAAGTTCTCTTTGAAAATCACCAAATCTCCTTTTATCCAGGCTTCTCTGCTGATGTCCAACGCCAGAGGCGTAGGTTTCTGGAGGTGAATCGCAAACTTAGAGAGAAAAACATCTCCTACTCTATGCTGTTCCCTGCTAGATTGAGAATTATCCATGATGGCAATACCATTTTTTTCACGTTAGATTCGGAGGCTAGAGAATGGGTGGACGCTCATTAAAGCCATTTCCTCACTTCATCATTTCATGACACCGTTACCGCAGTCTTCACTTCCTGAGCTTTCATCTATTTAGTCTCTCTATTCCACGGGGTTCCTGGGGCGGCCCCCGATCAACGTGTCCACCCTTCGGACTGATCCCTCCCGTTGATTTACCAGGATGGGGGTTGAATTCAGTGGGACATGATAACATAGCCCCGATGTGCAGTGGATGCAGAACATTGTTAACACTGAGGTCCACGGCTCACGTCCTGTGATGAACTGCTCTGAAAACTCTGCTGGAGTGATGAGGTTGGGGGGGGATAACACGATATAATGCTGTACACCTGCCTCAATGCCTGTTATATGCATAAGTATATGTGTCCGTTTTTTTTTCTCTCTCTCTCTCTCTCTCTCCTCCTATCATGTTGATATTGCAGACACTGTTCTGAGTTATCTTACTATTCTGGTATTCTCTTGTATATCTTGGGTGGTGATTGGATGCCATATGACCGTTATTTGGCAATTGGATTCTCTGGAGTTGTTAAGTTCTGTTCATCTAGTTTAGGATGCCTCCGATCTGCCCAAGAGGTGCCAGGAAGGGGTGAATAGGCAGGAGACATGCCTAGTAGCGTCGGGGAGATTTATTTTGCTACTGAGTTTTGACAATGCTATTGCCAACTTGTACTTGTTTATGTATGTACATATTTATATATTTCTCTTTAGGACTATGGGTTACGATTCCGAAATAATAATATTAAGCTGATCTCGTCTTACATGTTTTGGGCAGGGATTAAGTGCTATGTTGCCATATTCCGGCACTAAGACCCCTTGAGGCTGTTGGAGTCCGCTTGTTTGATGATGCCTCCGATCTGCCCGAAAGATGCTAAGACAGGGAAGATGGGTGGAAGTAACGCTGGGTTACAGCCGAGGGATTGGCTTAATACTGAGTGGGATATGCTGTGTTCTGGTGGAGGCTGTGGTGGTGTGATCAATACGTTCTCCTTTATCCGCTGCTATGAAGTGGTGGTGCATTTGCTGTTTGCTTTATATTGCTGCTGTGGGGGGCGGGGTGTCTGTTGATCTCTGGTTATTTGGTTTATGTGTGTTGGGCGGTTAGGGGTTAGGTTTCTGGGGTTCCTCTCTCTTCTGGGCCGGGCGCTCCTCGCCCCCGGCGCGTCCAGACGGATAGCCAGGGATGTAGCATATAATCTCTATATCTGAAATGACAGCAATAAACTGTAATTTTTGTCATGGAATGTATACGGCTTGAATGATGCTGTGAAATGATCTTTAGTCCTAAACCACATAAGAAAACAGACTCCAGAGGTGATCACGCTGCAGGAGATACATCTTTCTGCAAGTAGAGTTCTGTCTCTTCGGAGGCAGTGGATACAAAGCCATTATCATTAGTGTTGAGCGAGCATGCTCGGCCGATGCTCGGATCGGCTTGAGCATCGCTCTGCTCGGCACATGGCGGTACTCGTACGAGTACCGCATGTGCTCGCCCGCCATGTTCGGGTCTCCTCCCCGCACGTTTTGCGGCTGCTGCGCAGCCAATAAACGTGCAGGGAGGCTCTGACATCAGTGTAATGCCAGCAGCCATGTTGGCTGCTGGCATTACACTGATTGGCTGGCCAGAACCCGTGGTCGGGTGCTGTATAGCACCTGACCAGCGAGTTCGGCTCAGTCTTAGCCAGGGAGAGATGAGGATAGGAAGGGAAAGTCAGTGTAGGGAGAAAAAAAGCAAATTTGTGAAAAAAAAAGAACCAAAAGTCCTTTTTAGGACTACTGTGTGTGGGGGCAGCAGGTTATTTTGTGTGGGGGGAAAAAAACCAAAAAAAAAAAATTTCATATATTCTGTTTAGTGTGCAAAGTTGCAGATTAGAGCACATTCTGTTTAGTGTGCAAAGTTGCAGATTAGAGCACATTCTGTTTAGTGTGCAAAGTTGCAGATTAGAGCACATTCTGTTTAGTGTGCAAAGTTGCAGATTAGAGCACATTCTGTTTAGTGTGCAAAGTTGCAGATTAGAGCACATTCTGTTAAGTCTTCAAACTAAAATATCAAAGTCACATATTCCATTCAGTGTGCTTCGCCGCAGTTTAGCAGCACATTCTGTGTACTGTGCAGAGTTGCAGAATAGGAAGAAATACTGTTAAGTCTTCAAACTAAAATATCAAAGTCACATATTCCATTCAGTGTGCTTCGCCGCAGTTTAGCAGCATATTCTGTGTACTCTGCACAGTTGCAGAATAGGAAGAAATACTGTTAAGTCTTCAAACTCAAATATCAAAGTCACATATTCCATTCAGTGTGCTTCGCCGCAGTTTAGCAGCCTATTCTGTGTACTCTGCACAGTTGCAGAATAGGAAGAAATACTGTTAAGTCTTCAAACTCAAATATCAAAGTCACATATTCCATTCAGTGTGCGTCACCGCAGTTTAGCAGCCTATTCTGTGTACTCTACACAGTTGCAGAATAGGAAGAAATACTGTTAAGTCTTCAAACTCAAATATCAAAGTCACATATTCCATTCAGTGTGCGTCACCGCAGTTTAGCAGCCTATTCTGTGTACTCTGCACAGTTGCAGAATAGGAAGAAATACTGTTAAGTCTTCAAACTCAAATATCAAAGTCACATATTCCATTCAGTGTGCTTCGCCGCAGTTTAGCAGCCTATTCTGTGTACTCTGCACAGTTGCAGAATAGGAAGAAATACTGTTAAGTCTTCAAACTCAAATATCAAAGTCACATATTCCATTCAGTGTGCGTCACCGCAGTTTAGCAGCCTATTCTGTGTACTCTGCACAGTTGCAGAATAGGAAGAAATACTGTTAAGTCTTCAAACTCAAATATCAAAGTCACATATTCCATTCACTGTGCCGAGCCGCAGATAAGCAGCACATTCTGTTTACTGTGCAAAGTTTCAGATTAGCAGAACATTCTGTTTAGTGTGCAAAGTGTAAAATATAAAAGTCACATATTCCATTCACTGTGTCTAGCCGCAGATAAGCAGCACATTCTGTTTAGTGTGCAAAGTTTCAGATTAGCAGAACATTCTGTTTAGTGTGCAAAGTGTAAAATATAAAAGTCACATATTCCATTCACTGTGCTGAGCCGCAGATAAGCAGCACATTCTGTTTAGTGTGCAAAGTTGCAGATTAGAAGAACATTCTGTTTATTGTGCAAAGTGTAAAATATCAAAGTCACATATTCCATTCACTGTGTCTAGCCGCAGATAAGCAGCACATTCTGTTTAGTGTGCAAAGTTTCAGATTAGCAGAACATTCTGTTTAGTGTGCAAAGTGTAAAATATCAAAGTCACATATTCCATTCACTGTGCCTAGCCGCAGATAAGCAGCACATTCTGTTTAGTGTGCAAAGTTGCAGATTAGGAGAACATTCTGTTTACTGTGCAAAGTGTAAAATATCAAAGTCACATATTCCATTCACTGTGCCTAGCCGCAGATAAGCAGCACATTCTGTTTAGTGTGCAAAGTTGCATATTAGGAGAACATTCTGTTAACTGTGCAAACTGTAAAATATCAAAGTCACATATTCCATTCAGTGTGCGTCACCGCAGTTTAGCAGCACATTCTGTGTACTCTGCACAGTTGCAGAATAGGAAGAAATACTGTTAAGTCTTCAAACTAAAATATCAAAGTCACATATTCCATTCACTGTGCCCAGCCGCAGATTAGCGTCACATACTGTTTGGTAACAATTTTTCGCCTAAAGTCGTTTTTATCTTCCTTTTTGTGTGTTTTACGGTCAGTCTGTAAAAATGGCGTACTACGGGCGAAAGATCGTTCCCAGCAGCGATATTGGAGTCCAAGATGCATCCAGACATCCTCCCTATGCTGTCCCTGAACCATTTCTGTGGTGTTTCCATCATTTTCTTCCCTTTTCCTATGGACCAGGCACCCTCCCCTCATCAGAGCAGGGGGTGCCTGGTGTAATGCTCGAGTCCTCCCATTGACTTCAATGGGGCTCGGGTGCTCGGCCGAGCACTCGAGCCTCCGGGGGTGCTCGGTCAGAGCACCCGAACACCCGAGCATTGGGGTGCTCGCTCATCACTAATTATCATGCCACATCCTCCACATATGCCAGAGGTGTTTCTATTCTTATTACTAGACTAGTTTCATTTGAACTCATCAACCTCAAGTCGGACCCCCAGGGACGTTACCTCTTTTTAACATGCAAATTGCAGGGAGCTTTGTTTTGTCTTATTGAATGCTTATATCCCGCCGCCTTTCAACCATTCCACCCTTAGAGACATACTTTTGTACATTTCTGACAAGCCACATCACCATATTGTCTGTATGGGCGACTTTAATATAGCTACCAATTCTGACTTAGACAGATTGGGTGGGACGGCTGTTGACTCCAAATTGCATAGAGATGCCTTCCTCAGTCTCATAGGTGACATGGGATTCATAGATGTATGGAGGACTCTTCATCCGCAGACCCGGGAGTTCTCATGCCACTCGGCTACCTATAAAACATTATCTAGAATTGATTATGTATTTGTTAATCGATTGGACTTGAATTTGGTTACAGATTGTTGATTTCTGACCAGGGTCGCTTCTGACCACTCCCCGCTTTTATTAACGCTACAGCGAGACCAGAGACCTAGGTCTTGGGTATGGAGGCTTAGTCCCGTCTGGTTGAATGATGCACATCTGGTATCCAAACATATAGAAGATCTGAATGAATATTTTGTTAATAATGTTGACACTACTGCTCAAGGCATTGTTTGGGAGGCTGCTAAGGCGACTGAAGGGGCTTCTTGATCTCCCTTATATCTATGAAAAGCAGGCTTGGGTCTAGGGAGGAATCGGATGCAACTGAGGTGGAAAAACAATTTGTAGAAAATAGGGACTCAATATCTTATACTAACTTTGTTTCCTGCTCCTTAAAGTATTCCATAAAATTGTCTGACCTAAGTGCCCGTTGCATTTTTTACTTGAAACAAAATATCTTTGAAAATGGAGATAAGGCAGGGAAACTAATGGCTCATCTTGTTTCTCAAAACCGGGGGACTTCGTCGGTTTCCTCTCTCCGGGACACTGGGGGTGAACTGATTCTTGATCCACAGATGATTAATTCACAATTTCGGTGCTTCTATTCTCAACTTTATGAATCACGATTGACCCGCTCTGAATCTCAGATCTCCTGTTTTATTGACCAATGTAGCCTTCTGCAACTTTCCTTTGAGCATAAACAAGTGCTCGATGCTCCTATTCTTCTGAGAGAGGTGGTAGAGGCTATCCGTGGTTTGCCGGCGGGCAAGGCATCCGGTGTGGATGGTCTTCCTGCAGAATGGTATAAAGAATTTGTTGATGTTTTAGCCCCCCACTTGCTGAATACCTTATATGCTGCTATGGATGACGGACACCTTCTGGATTCTATGAATGATGCTTCCATTATTGTATTGCCCAAACCAGGAAAAGGTTCGGAGATATGTGATTCTTACAGGCCCATCTCCTTATTGACTACAGACGCCAAAATTGTGGCGAAGATACTAGCTACCAGATTAAATATGGTACTGAAAACCATAATCCACGAAGATCAAACCGGCTTTATTCTAGGTAAATCGACATCTCACAATCTTAGAAGGTTATTTATGCACCTGCAACTCTCTCATGATACCATGGGATCTCGGGTGATTGTATCTCTAGATGTCTTTAAGGCCTTCAACTCTCTCGAGTGGCCTTATCTTTGGCATGTGCTCAGGGGTTTTGGGTTTGGCCCATCCTTTATCAAATGGATACATATTTTACACAGCAGTCCCAGGGCTTCTGTGGTGAAGGGTGGACTGTGTTCACAGTCCTTCTCCTTGCATCATGGTACCAGGCAGGGTTGCCCACTCTCGCCCGGCCTGTTCGCCTTGGCCTTGGAACCCCTGGCTGTTCTCATTCGTGCAAATCCATTGATTAGGGGACTCAGGATGAAAGGCTGAGAGGAAAAGATTGCAATATATGCTGATGACATCCTGCATTTTTTGGATGATGATGGGAGCTCCTTGGAAACCACATTGAAATTGGTATTTGATTTTGGTACATACTCTGGATTCCAAATAAATTTGGAATCCAGATTTGCTTCCAATTGATAGTAAGTTGAGGGAGTCTTGTCCGACTAATGTCCCACTTACATATGTGGAAGAGTGTATATACTTGGGGATTAGGGTGGCAGCAACGATGGACTCCTTTTTGGAGATGAATTTGATACCCAACAATCAGTACTTTTTGACGATAAAACAACTGCGTGGCTTCACTTACCCTTAAATGTTATTGGTAGATCAAATCTTATTAAAATTATTTTTTTGCCAAAATTTGTGTATGTTTTTCAAAACGCGCCGGTCCCTATACCTAAAAAATATCTCCGACAAATAGACAGAATTATCTCACGTTTCATATGACGGGGGGGACGGGCTAGAATTAGGCTGACTACCCTCATGAGACCTAAACGTGAGGGGGGAATTGCATTGCCCAATTTTTACAGGTATTACTTGGTGGCACAATGTCGATATGCGTTGGATTTTGTTTCTCCCTGACCACGCTACCAGACTACTCAGATGGATGCATTACTGTTGCAGCCTGCCTATACTCTGCCCCAGTTCTTGCATGGAGGCCCCGCAGTTTTTAAATCTCAAACTCCGCTGATAATGACCTTATACGAGGTGTGGGAGGAGCTGAAAGGGCTGTTGGGATACACTGCAATGGACCCGGATACCCCCTTGTGGGGTGCCGCGGAATTACGTTGTTTACTTGATAGTGACTTTGGCCCCTTATGGGCTAGATTTGGGGTTAGTAGCCTCGGACAGCTATACCAAGATAGTCAGCTGAAATCCTTTGCTCAATTGCATGACGAATTCCATGTACTGCATACTCTCTTTTATTCATATTTATGTATTAGACATGCTCTTCATGCTCAGTGGGGTGATCGAACCCCGGTGATTTCTACATTCCCGCTTCTTGCCAGATTGATGCTTCTTGAGCCCTCGAGACCTCTTTCTTTTATTTACCATTGGCTGGACTCTTGTGTAGGATGTTGGGAGTTCCCTTCTCTGAACAAATGGGAAATAGATTTGGGTCCGTTAGAGGACTGGGAATGGGATTTGGCTAAGGCAGGATCTGCGTTGGTGGCAACATCGACTAGACACCAGATGATACAGCTGAATATTCTACATCGTATTTATTATACGCCGGTCAGACTGTACAGAATGGGGAATTCCGGCTCTGACTGTTGTCTCCGGTGTGATAATGTTCAGGGTACATACTTGCATTTGATCTGGGAATGTCCTGGAGTTGAGAGGTTTTGGAATGAAATAATGCGTATTGTGGTCCTGGTGCTGGGGAGACCTGTCCCTGTGACTCCAAAGATTTGTCTATTATCTATTTTCCCCGAAGAGATTGAGGATGTCACTGACAGATCTCTGTTGAGTGAGCTCTTGGTGATGGCAAGAAAGGTGGTGGCCTTGAACTGGATGTCGAATAGAGTTCCCAATTGCAGGGAGTGGATAAACCTAGTTTTGCAGTGCATTCCACAATATAGATTGGTTTACCTACACCGGTAACCCGAGTAAGTTTGACAAGATTTGGGGAAGATGGCAGAACTGGTGGACAAATAGAGCAGATAATAATGTGGCACTTGATGATGTGCAGCTTACCAGTGATGGTTGATTGAGGTCCCACCTGCTTGTTGTGTGGAAGGCTATGATGTATGATTGATGCGTTACATTCTATATGAACTCTGTACATACAGAGATCTTGTGAAATCGCTGGCTGGTGGGCGGGTGGGGGGGGTGCTGCGGGTTCGGAAGAGAGAGGAATTGGGGTTGAAGGGTATAGTAAAATTTAAGTTAGGTTAGGTTCTGGGAGTTTTGGTTATTGGAGGTTGAAATAACACTAAAAACCTCAGGTTAACTATGTACGTTCTACTGATATGAATATATTCTTTTCATTGTTACAAAACTCTACATGTTTGTGCTACATTTGAATGTTTTATGTGTACTTTTCTGTATTTGAGATATGTATGGAGTGATCTGATAATAAAATATATTTAAAAAAAAATATATATATTTTTCCATTAAAAAACGTAATTCCTTTAAAGTAGTAGCACAGTAGATGAAGCTTTGAAAATACATGTATTCAATAACTTAGCCTTTGCCATATAACTTTTGTTGATCCAGAGAACCTATCTAAGCCACATTCAAGCAAACCAGGGCAGAAAGCTGAGATCAATCAGTGAACTGCTGGGAGAGTTGGAAGTAACAAACCCCAACTTAATTTATTTTTTCTATATTCTTAACATTTTATTTATGTATGGGTTTTAGTTCTGTTTACCTAGTTGTTTAGCTGTGATCAATCCACCTAGTTTAGCCAGATGGATAGGAGATCTATTTACCATGGCATATATACTCCTTCTTTTTTCTTATCTTTTCTGTTTATATTTGAATTTTGTAATGAAATTAATAATTTGACTTCCCCGCAGATTCATTATGATGTATGATATTAACAAACGATGAATATATAATACCTACTCTATCTGATTTTTTACCTAAGGGGTTAATTCCCCTACATCTAATTAGTCACTTTTGGATGATGTCATGTACACCTGAGTATTACTATTATGTTATAAAAGGCTGCTGACTATACCTATCAGTTGAACATTTGTCCCAGAAGAAGTATCACGTTTGATACAAAACATGTAGGATTATTGGACCCCACTGTGTCTGTTTCATATCTATCGCCATTATCATAACCACCGAAGACCTTGATTTATTACTTGCTATAGAGTTCTGGACAGGAGGTGTCCATCTTTATTATTGGCATTCTGCGCTTCCTTCAACATTAGCGCATACAACGCCACACTAGCTTCTGCCCGCTTACAGATTTATCAGCGACTCTGAAATTATCATCCCACGCACTATTGTACAGGGGAGATACAGAGCATATGAATATGTGGTTTGAGAGATAACATCCACCTCATTGATCTCTGCCCGCTACAGGAGTTTGTACAGAGCTAAGTTTATGTTCTGAAATGGAATCTAAGACGGGAGAACATTGGAGCCTGTTATCCAGTACACCTGCCCACTACTTTGTTGGATTCTTGCAAGTACCATGATTATCAAGGTTCTACCATATTTTCAGTACTCTATAGGTGGTTGATCCATCATTTTGGAATCATCTGTTGAGCTTTAAGTTACATTTAGCCCATATAATTATATAGCGCTATATATGCTTTAGACATAATGGGAAATTATTGAATGTATATTGTTGCACTATGTTTTAATTTATCTGCTATTGATCAGCTGAATTTGTAATTATAATCTTTTATAATAAATATACATATTAAATTATCAAGAACACTAGTGCTCTCCCTATATTGTTGTTTTTTTGTTATATATATATAAACAGAATACTGTGTAGGTAATATACAAGTCCGTGAAGGACCACAGATCCATTACATCACCCCCCTCCAAGTCCCAAGCCAGCAGGAAAGTCTTTGGAGGTGGCTTGAAGAATGGTTGCCCTAGTCAGTTTGGATCCTCCTGCAGGGACAACCCGTAGGCATTTCTGTTGTCCCTGCCAGGCCAGTAATGGACCATAAAATTAGAAGGACTGAAGTGCCTGGCTCAGGAACAGTAAGTGCTTTTTGTAGCCGGACACCCTGTTAAGACATACTTGACGGTTATGGTCAGTTAATTCCATGAACTCCTGGCCATACAGATAGGACTGGAAGTGCTTGATGGCCCAGACTAGCAGCAAACACTCCTTTCAGATGGCTGCATACCCTACTTTCCTCTCCAGCAGCTTGCGGCATTCACCTGGCTGAGCAACGCTCCTAATCCATACATGGAGGCATCTGTGTGAACCAGAAATTTGGAGTCTGGAGTGGCCAATACCAGGGCATTCCCTAAAGCCGTCTTCAGGGCCAAAAAGGCCAGTTCACACTCTCTGGACCAGGCAACTACACGGGGAAGGGCCTTCTTAGCCAGGTTGGTCAGAGGTTTGGAGACGTTGCTGCAGTTAGGGACAAACTTCCTATTGTATGTGGTGGTTCCCAAAAAGGTTGGCACTTGCTTCTTGATCCAGTAAACCGGCCAGTCTACTATAGTAGCTCCCTTAGCGGGCTCGGGAGATGTTTCCCACTACCTACTCGGTGATGCAGGTATTGGTCCTCCGCCATACCCAACTGACACTTGTCTGGCGTAATGGTCATTCTGGCCCCCTGAATTCTTCCCAGGATTGCCTCTAAGTGGAACAAGTAGTCCTCCCAAGTCTCGCTGAAGATGACTATGTTATCCAGATAGGCACAGGCAAATATCTGGTTGACCTACCTTTGAAACATGGTTGGGGCGTTCTTTATCCCGGCATTAACTGAAACTCATAGAGGCCAAACGGGGAGATGAGGGGCGATTTAAGAATAGCCTCTGCCTTGAGGGGGATCTGACAGTATGCCCAACTGAAGTTAAGGGTTGATATGTATGTAGCAGTCCAAGAGCTTGTCCACTCAGGACATGGGAGAGGTATCAGTCTTCCCAAAGGAAAGGAATCAGGGCCCCGGTGGGGGGCTTGCACTTTCTCTGGCCCCATGCTAGCTGGGGTGCAGATAGCAAAGGTGGCTACTGGTTGGTCTAGGTATGCCTTAAGGATGTTTATGTGGCAAGTTCTAACGGTTTTATTTGACACTCAGACACAGTAGGTTAG
Source organism: Rhinophrynus dorsalis (assembly GCA_037306005.1). Lineage (NCBI taxonomy): Eukaryota > Metazoa > Chordata > Amphibia > Anura > Rhinophrynidae > Rhinophrynus > Rhinophrynus dorsalis. Next base: position 225,191,339 of record CM074723.1, read on the forward strand.
GTAAAACACAGTTTTATTGAATAAACACAGAATAATAATAACCCTCGCGGGTCCAGTAATATATGTACACAATATAGTACTGACACAGGACAGGTTACAGTAATCAATACCCACACGGGTCCAGTATATGTAAAAATCAGCAACAATAATATTCTGACACAGATCAGGTAAAGTTCGTGTGATACTCAAACGAGACAGCAGTGAAATGGTTACTATTAGGCCAGGAAGGCTGACAGGCCCTAATAGCGCAAGGCCCTCAAGACTCTCACTCTGCAGAGAGTGACGGAATAGCGAGTAATGCCACAGGAGTAAACGGAGGCCCAGGACTAGCTGTGGACTGCTGAGCAGTAACGGAGGACTGCAAATGTATGCACGGAGGAACACCCAACGAAGACTGCAATGACTGAAAACCGGTGGAAAATGGCACCTTTCCTGAAGGGGTTCACGAACGCTTAGACCTAATGTCGACTACCACATAGTGAGAGCAGCCTGAGGCGCCCAGAGTAAGACCAACCTCAGCTTCCAGCAGTAAAAGGTCAAGCATACCGTGGTGCAACCAGATGGATCTATCACACCGGAGTGTTGCCTGCGCTACACAGTAAGTGACAGGTATACCATGACTAGACTGCCTGAGTGGCAATGAGGCAACAGAGGCTCTGTCCGAGGACAGAGAGGACACCAGATGACAGCCCCAAACCGAATACTGGATGGGACCGCAGGCAGGCCCTGATACACGGATAATGTTCGCCCAAACCGGTCCGATACACAGAACAGGAACTATAGCCAGGCCGGTTTGGTACACAGAGCAGGAACGTCAGCCAATCCGAGTCGGTACACAGAGCAGGAACGTAGATAGCAGAGTAGTCAGGCAGTTCGGGTCATACACAGAGATCACACAAATAACTGGAACAAGGGCTGGCAATGGAAACACCACGAAAGGGCACCAGAGAAGTGACAAGGCCCAGTATTTAAGGAAAAATACTGGGCGGAGCAAAGCCACATCAACCAATAAAAGGCAGCAGGAAGTAAAACTGACAGAATGTCACCAGCAATAGCACGGGCACCATGATACAAGTTCATTGGTCCTGCTGCTGGGAGCCTCACACTATAATAAAGGTGGTGTCCCCTTGCTAGTCTTTGACCTGATATGGACCCTTCCAGGAGGTTTGCGGGATGGGTCACAAGGCTTGGACTTACCAAAATGGAATTCCCTATCCCTATCATGCTGGTCATAAAAACTTTTCTATCTCACCTGTAAGCACTGCAGATTGCTTCTGTCTAGCCTCATTTGGGATTCAAATTTTTCCCTCAGCTCCACTACGTAGCTGGGGCTGGGGTTCTCCTCAGAGTCACACTTCCCTTCCAATACTAGCTGAGGATATTCAGGGATCCTCGGACTCTCAACCTAATAAAAACTCAAAGGGGAGAAGCCTGTGGTCTCCTGAGGTTCCTCCCAGTAGACAAAGAGAAGATGAGGGTAGTAGCATTCCCAGTCTCTATGGGACTCGATGATGGCTCAGAGCATCTGCTTCAAGGTCCAATTGAACTGGTCTCAGGGTCCATTAGTCTAGGGGTAGTATACAATGGACTGGATAGGTTTTACCCCGCATAACTTTCAGATCTGCTGTAACAGATCTGATGTGAATTGGGTGCCCTTGTCAGACTCAAATGAATATTCTGATCAGGCTTCCGCTATCATCTCTATGGTGATGTTGACCAGGGCAACTGCCTCAGGGTACCAAGTGTACAAAGCCCATTAAGGTTAGGATATACCTCTTCCCTGTCTTTCTGTGAGAGTCATGGAATATCAACTGCTACACACACTGAAAGGAGTCTCCTGTGATAGAGAGGGGTTGCAGGGGCAGTGGGGTTTTGTCACCCCTTTGGCCTACCCACTAGCAAGTGTCACAAGTGCGGAAAAAGCCAGAAGGCTGGAGCTAGATTTACTCTGAGCTTCATGCTCCAAGGTGACTAGCTAGTGGATCTCATGGGCCAGGGTAAGGAGGACCATTCTGTGGCATGCGGGCACTATGAGCTGGGAAAGGAGAACCTTTGTTAGCCCCTTACAGTGGCCTACTGTCCTGCTGTCACTGTTTGTTTTGACTCTCAGACACAGAGTTACGATAAAAACACAACTTTATTGAAAAGTTAATAAGAACCCTCACAGGTCCTGAACATACACATATGATACAGACACACGACAGGTTCAAATAGTATTGCAACAATGATACAATGTAGTAGGCTTTACCGGCCTTGCCAAATACCGGGTAAGGCAGCCTGGAGACTGGCACAATGAGATGAAGTAGGCTCTACCGGCCTTACCAATATACTGGGCAAGGCAGCCTGGACGCTGGCACATAATATGAAGGAGGCTCTACCGGCCTTGCCAATATACCGGGCAAGGCAACCTAGCAAAGTGACAAAAGTCTGGGTGTCCCACTGGTGCTGTAACGGAGGTAGCATCAGCAACTATGGTAATGTGGAGCAAACCGGTAACACGTACTGGACAAACAGGGAGGCCCTACCGGTGCTGTAAGTTGGTAATGCAAGCAACCGGTGTAATATTGGAGCAAACCAGTACGATGTACTGGACAACACAGAAGCCCTACCGGTACAGTAATGGAGGTAGCAAGCAACCGGTGTAATGTTGGAGCAAACCAGTACCACGTACTGGACAACATGGAAGCCCTACCGATGCAGTAATGGAGGCAGCAAGCAACCGGTGTAACGGTGGAGCAAAGCAGTACCGCGTACTGGACAGCACAGAAGCCCTTACCAGTGCTGTAATGGAGGCAGAAAGCAACTGGTGTAGTATTGGAGCAAACCAGTACCGCTTACTGGACAACACGGAAGCCCTTACTGGTGTTGTAATGGAGGCAGCAAGCAACCGGTGTAATATTGGAGCAAACCAGTACCGCGTACTGGACAACACGGAGGCCCTACCGGTGCTGTAATGGAGGCAGCAAGCAACTGGTGTAATATTGGAGCAAACCAGTACCGCGTACTGGACATCACGGAGGCCCTAGCCTAGTACCCAAGGTACAACCAAAGGAGGAATCCAGTATACAGAATGTCGCCCAGGCGACCATAGTCCAGAGGGAAGAATGGCAATCTGGATCCAGGAGCAGGAGCGACAGCCAAACCGGGTCAGGAACAGAAGCAGGAATGTCAGCCAAACCGGAATCAGGAACGGAAGCAGGAACGTCAGCCAAACCGGATCAGAAACGGAAGCAGAAACGTCTCTGGAGTGTCACTGGCTGTCTGGGTAAGTACACTGACACTGGAGCAATAGGGGATACAAGCAGGCCCAGTAGAGACAGGAAACCATAGGCAGGTGATCACTGACATAGAGACACCTCGAAAGGGCACTCAAAGGGTGCAGGAGCCCAGTCTATATAGGCAATACTGGGCAGATTAATAACAGGCAACCAATGGAGAGCCCTTACAGCTGACTGACAGAAAAAGCCAGCAATCACGGGCACCGTGATACTTGCTTTATGGGAAACCATCCTCCTAAGCAAAAGTTTTCTCACTATGTCCCATCTCCCCAGTCTCAGCCCTCCATCTGTAGGCAACCAGGGTAGGGTAGGAGGCGACTTCTTTACGGAAGTCTGCCAGGGGACCTGGTTTGGATTGTTCGGTTGTCAGGGCCATCACTGATGTCTGCGGTAGGGGATTGTTACGGTTCAGTACACTCAGACACAGTAGATGTTGGTAAAACACAATTTTATTGAAGCACATAAGGAATGAGGTAACCCTCACGGGTTCAGTAACAACAGCAGTAACTGACACAGGACAGGTTACAAGCAAGTTAACCCACACGGGTCCAGTATGGATAACACACACAATACTGACACAGGTCAGGTAAACTAGATTGATACAGTGTATGAAAGTCCAATGTGGCCAGTGGAGCCACTGGCAAAGTGACAGTATAGCGAAGGTCCAATGTCACCTATAGGCAGTGGGAGGCGACAGTCACAGGACTGCAACAGCAAAACAGGCAAAGGTCACCTGTAGGGAGGATTCTATGGTGGACGCCCACCGTCGACTACACAAGGCAGGTCAGAGCTCGTGCCAGAAAGGAGACCCTACCGAGATTATCCACCATTGTCTGCACATACTAACCTCAAGTGTTAATGTGCGATAGTATAAAATGGATGGCAACCGGAAGCGCCCAACGGAACCTAATGGAGACTCAATCGCACAGAGTAACGGAGCCCAACAGCACCAGGGTAGTCAGCAACAGAACGAGGCACCGCCCCCGAAGGGGTTAATAGCGCTATGGTCTGGATAACGGCAACCACCGGATGCGCCCAACTGAACCAAGTATAGACCAAGTGATTGCAGCACGGTGTGGGGGCACACTGAGACTCTGACCCACGGACAGAATAGAACCGGCCACCGGAGTACCAAAATACAGGGAGGCCCAGTAATGTGGAAACTGTGCCAGGCAGTCAGCAGCAGGAACAGTCCGGTAGAAGCCCAGCCGGGCACAGAGAAAGCATGAACCACCGCCAAGTCGATTCGGTACACAGCACTGGAACGTCAGCCAAGCCGGGTTGGTACACGGAGCAGGAACCTCAGACTCGCCGGGTCGGTACACGGAGCAGGATCATTGGTCTCGCCGGGTTGGTACATGGAGCAGGAACGTCAGCCAGGCCTGGTCAGAACAGGAAGCAGGAACGTCAGCCAATCAGAATCGGTACACAGAGTCAGGAATGAGATAATGGCGTGGTCAGGCAGTCCGGGGTCATACACTGGTATCAAGACAGCAAAATTAGCGCTAGGCATCAGGTACACCACGAAAGGGCAACAGCAGAGTGACAGCCCATGGTATAAAAAGGCTGTCACTGGGAGGAGCTGTACAGCGCAACCAATGGGAAACAACAAAATAATCAGAATGTCACCCGATCATGGGCGCCATGATAGGGATCTGCTTACCAGTGCCTCGGAAGTGTGTGCTTGTCAAGCCCGGGAGTGGGTGAGGACCTGGAAGTCAGTGGTGAGCAGTGCTGAAGGAGCTGGAGTGTAAGAAATTTCCAAGTGAACCAGAACGTTCCCCAATAAGACATCCATGGGCATGCCAGACATAACTCCAATCGTCTTGCGCCCCTGGCCTATGCCCCAGTCCAGGTGCACCCAAGCCAGGAGAAGCTGCTACATCTTTCCTCCAGCCACTCGGGCCTCTGCACACTGTCCTGTTAGGTGATGGGGGGACAAACATTGGGGATGGACCAGGGTAAGGGTAGCTTCCTTCTGCCGGGTGTCCATTGATCTTCACCGGTTGACAATGATGTTGCCAATTATCCTGGTCAGTCAACTGTACCACAGAAATATCCAACTGCCGTTTTGAGTCAGGAAGGAATTTTTTTTACCCACTTGGGGCTTATTTGAAAATGGCTGCCATTTTTTTTTTGTTTGCCTTCCTCTGGATCAACAGAGGTGATCTGGCATGGGCTGAGCTTGATGGACTCATGTCTTTTTTCAGCCTTATCAGCAATGTTACTATGCTACTATTAGCAAATAACGGGTTTTGTACTTATCTGTTAAATGATAAGGGTATATTCTGTGTAAGAGAGAAGCTGATATGGCAGCTGATATGGCAGGGGGAAGTAATGTGATGTGACAGGGAGTGGCAATTGATATGGCTAAAGTACCTTTTTTTAGGAGAAACAAAGTTGTATAATCAGCTCTGGTTTTCACTTTTTTAATGCAAGGTCAATTATAATGTCCATGTATTTATTTGTTTGCAGTTCCCCATTTAAATCAATGGGAATTCTGGGAATTTTTATTTGTCCATTGATGTGAAGTTGGTTGCGCCTCACTGTGCAAAAATAATTTTGTCAACTTTACACCAACTCCTCCAGCTTTTGAAAACCTAGGGTCCCATATGCCACAGACACTCTGGTTCACTCAGAAATTAAACTGTTTGCAGTGATGCTGACAAATAATCATCTGCCAGTGAAAAAGACAATTGAGTTACATTTAATGGAGCTGAGGGACAATTCTTGATACTTATGAGTCTTCTGTTCCCTTCTTGCTCTTATCTGAAGCTTCCAAGCAATACATTTCCTTCTGTGGACTTCACAGCTAAAAAGCACTTTTGAATGGGGTTGCAGATGTATTTTGATACAGTTCATGTATGAGTAGCATCATTAACCCCTTGTATGCTAGAGGCACCTTCAATGCACAGCTTTTAATAAACTGGCGCATTTTAATAAAATGGGCGTCTGGGGATGTGCAACACTTGCGTCCTCAACATAAACATAGGGGCTGGCTGGGCAGACCTGAAAGTTGTATTATGGCTTTGCCTTCCCCCCCGAAAAATTATAGAAGCGTATACTGCAGTCTGATGCAGTTTGCTTCGACTTCTCTCTGTTTCCTCTAATATAATTTAAAGCAGTGAGGCTGAAATACAAAGAAAAGCACATGATTTTTGATAAAACCAACTGCATCATAAGGGATCACTAAAAAGTACCCAAATCCCCACTGTATGAAACAGGGCTTTTAACTCCATGAATGCTAGGGTAGTTTTCTATATAATTTGAGACCTCTCAATCAGAGATAAAATGATAGTAATACTTAAAATGTAAAAAAAATATGTTGTAGGGATTATCCCCCTGAGTAAAACAAGGTTACGCCCACTGCTGAAAGGTGTTTTATTCAAAAGTTATTGCAGCTCAAATTTGATTTTTTTAGGTGCAATATCACAGTGGCCTGAAATTGTACAGTGGCGCTGTTGCTACACCATCCTATGGACAGCTCTGGTCCCAGGACCCCACTAACAGTCCCATTCTCTGATAAAGAAAATTCCCTTAGCCAAGGAGATAGTTTTGTTCCACAGCTTTTGGTTATTAACACTGCCATCATCCCCAACCACAGAATGACTGGCTGAGGATGACATGGTAGTTATCAACATTCAAAGAACAAAAGGTAGCCTACCCCTACTTATCCACTAACAAACAAGCACAAAATTTTAACCCCTTGAGTGCAATGTAGGTCTACAATACATGAAGACAATTCTAGCATCAAAAGGCTTAAATAAGGACCAGTAAAATCATATGCATTGTGGTAAATAAACCTGCTAGCATAATCCAGTAGAGGGTGTTTGGTGCAGGGACAATCAACTTCAAGTTGCCACACCCACAATTTAGTATATGGGTCTGGCCATCATAGCAGAGGTTCCTCTCCTCAAAATCTGGAAACATAGGTGGCTGCCAAATTTGCCTAATGGGAAATCTGAACCTAAACCATTATATGGTAGGAAACAGAACAAAACTTCACCAGACTGATACTATATGACATACTCAGGTCCATACAAAGTAATCATGACCAGTGACCTTGGGTTGGAGTTTTTTAGGAGTGGGGGTGTGGTAGGATTCTGGACAAACCTTCTGTAACTCCGGTTGTAGCACAGAATGAAATAACAAGTGTAACGGATCCTACCGTTACTTGAGCCCTTGTCTGGCCGTAAGACTGTTTAACCAAAAACTGTGGACATTTTTCCCCTGGTTATGCATTAAAATACTTTGTGAACCCCCTGCTGTGGTGAGTGAGGAAGAGCTCACCAGAAGCCCCAAAATGATGCCCCATGTTGGATTGAAAAATGCCCTGGAGAAGGAGCAAGTTGTGCTCTCTAGGGTCACGGATGATGCCGCCTTGAGGGATGGGACTGCGGTCTCCCTCAAGGCAGAGAAGGTCCTTGTGAGTGATGGCCTAGAAGAGGAGGACCCCAGCGGGCTGGAAGAGAGCAGTGCTGTTGGCTCTCCTGTGGATATGTTTTGTGAACTGGTGGGTGGAAAGGAGTGCCCCACCAGCCCCTCTGTGAACCCTGGCCTGGTGAGTAGGAGTGAACTCACCAGGGCCTCGGAAACCCCTGCTGTGGTGAAGGAGACGCAGGTCCCCACCAGCAGCCCCAGTCCATCCCCTGTTGCTGTTGCCCTGGAAAAGGAAGGATGTGTGCTCCCCAGGATCACGGAGGAGTTTGCCATGGGAAGTGGGACTTCGGTCCTTCCCAGTGGCCACATGCACTCTGAACTGGTGAGGGAAAAGGTGTGCCTCACCAGCAACACTGCGACTTTCCCTGAGAACCCCAGCCTTGAGAGTAGGAGAGAGCTCTCCAGTTCCCCTTTGATCACTGGCCTGGCGAGTGGGAGTGAGCCCACCGGGCCATGCGAGACCCTGGCAGTGATGAGTGGGACACCAGTTCTCATCACCAGCCCACCCGTTGTTGCCCCTTTGCTGGAGACCCCCATCTTGGTGAGTGGGACCACGGTCCTCACCAAGGATGCTTTTGTTACCCCTGTAACTTGCGAACTGGTGGGTGGGAATGCGTTCCCCACCAGCCCCCTTGTGACCCCTAGCCTGGTGAGTGGGAACAAGCCCACCAGGCATTGTGAAACCCTGGCTGTGGTGAGTGGGACAGCAGTCCTCACCAGTGGCCCACCGTTTGTTCCCCCTTGTTCTGTTGACCCAGCCAAAGGGAGTGGGACCACTGTCCTCCCTACGGAAATTGGGTCTTGCCCCAGTTATACACTCAGCACAGAGTCTGCTTGCCCTGGATTGGTGAGTGGGAATGCGCTCCTCACCGGTCCTTTGAATGCCCCTACCCTGGCCAAACGAGTCCCCAGCGTTGCCCACAGTTCTCTGCATGTTGCCTCAGTCCAGGAGAGTGGGAGCAGCATCCTCTCCTGTCACTGGGGGTTACTTGCCCCACCAAAAGGGGGAGATGTCCCCAGCATTTCCCAAATTGACCCCCAGGCCACTGAGGACTCAGAGACACAATTACCCAAGGGAGATCCACGATATGGACTGGCTATGGACCCTGAGCCACTGGCCCCAGACCCAGGAGGGCCTGATCCCAGCTCTGCCTGGAGCATTGCCCCTGAGAGGCCTCCCAACTTGGTGCCAGCTAAAATCAAGAGGCACTGGTTCCCGTGGCCCAGGACCAAGGGCCCCAGCTTTATTCCTGGCCCAGGACAAGGGGCTCTACAATTGTGTCTGGCCTAGGACCAAGGCCTGTGGACAATAAACTGTCCAGACAAGTGGCTCACAACAGTAATGCTCTTCTAGAGTCCCAAGCCAGCATTTACTACTGCAACTGCTGGCTTGGTACAAAAAAGGGGGAGAAATGTAATGGATCCTACCGTTACTTGAGCCCTTGTCTGGCCCTAAGACTGTTTAACCAAAAACTGTGGACATTTTTCCCTGGTTATGCATTACAAATACTTTGTATACTCTGCATGTGAATTACACACAACTGCCCTGTTGTAGACTGATGGCTTGCTTCCAAGGGAATAGGCAGTGAGGGGTTAATTATTCCAATGTGTATTGCAGTCCCTCAAGGCAGTGACTATGGGTACTGTAGCAAGACCTCCTGCTGGGTGTTAACTAAGCCATTGTGAACTGCAGTCAGACGCCCTGCTGTGTGGTAATTAGTTCAAACCCCCAAGTCTTTGTTCATCAAACGCTTTTGTATCTGAAATGTAATCATGTGTGAGTTAGTATGTTTGCCATCTTCTGCTGGCCTTTTGTCTACTGTGATATGATTGGATTAAGCCCTATTGTACCTGGTTTCCCCATAAGAGGCAATGCAAGATTTGTGTATAAATATCTGTGGTCTTTACCAATAAAGTAAGTTATGTTTGGAGTGAACAAGGAGTCCTGGAGTCTTGTATTGCTTATGGTCTAAAGTTTCCACTCTGATACCCATCTGCGCCAAGTATCCTGAATCTTCGACCGCCTGCTGCCAGCTTCCTGTGACCTAACTTCGTGGACTGTCAGGTGGCAACGTGGACTCTTCCATCCTCTCATCCTTGTGTTCCTGTGACATCTTCCAGTGATCCTTTGACTGGGAGTAGAGGCCTCACTACTACTACTGCCCGTGTTTCCCTGCTCCAAGCGATCCTGCGACTGTTTCAGAGACCGTCCATACTTCAACCGGTGCATCCAACGGCGCTTATCTGGCATTGAGAGGGAGAGACCCGAGAACGACGGTGGAAGGTGACACTGTCCCTTCTCAGCTTCCGTTGCAACAAGCAACAAGTACACAGCCCTGAGCCACACAACACACAAGAAATACCTTATCCGATGACTTCATGCAGGTGTCCTTATTCAGGAATCTCTGGACTTGCCTTGAATATGCAGTGCAATTTTGGGCACTGGTTCTGAAAAAGGATATACTAGAATTAGAGAGGGTACAGCAAAGAGCAACAAAATTAATTAAGGAAATGGAGGACTTGACATATGAGGAATGACTAGACAAACTTGTTTTATTTACTCGAGAGAAAAGACGGCTAAGAGGAAACCTTATCACATTGTACAAGTATAAAAGAGGTCAATACAAGGATCTCTACAGTGAGCTATTTATTCCAAAGCTTGATCAGGTGACCAGGGGACACCCCTTGAGATTAGAGGAAAGGAGGTTTAGACTTCAGCAGAGGAAGGGGTTTTTTTACAGTAAGGTCTGTTAAATTGTGGAATTCATTGCCCAAAGAGGACGTTATAGCAGATACAATGGATACATTTAAGAGAAGATTAGACACATTTCTTTCAAAGGGAACATACAGAGTTATACTGTTTATCAGTAGGCAGATCAGGAAGGTCTGATAAAGACTAACTTAATTGGTAGCAGGAAAGCTATAAAATTCTCAGTTACTGGGGTATGAGGAGAAGGTTGAACTTGACGGTCTTCTGTCTTTATTCAACCTAATTTACTATGTTACTATGTTTTCTACAAGAAATAGTTCAAATAAGTTTAGTGAGAACCCAGGTCATGTCTGAGATGGAAGGGACAGACAATCATAAAATATCTGGAGCAATTATATTCATAAAATTACATGAACAATCTGCACCAGTGGAGGAAAAATATGTATGTATGTATGTATCTTTATTTATATAGCGCCATACATGTACACAGCACTTAACAAGTTGAAATAATACAATACAAAAATGACAGAACTGGGTTAAGAGCATTAAGGTTAAGTACAATCATTGCATTATTTGTGAGGGAAAGTGCAGAAAGGGAATCATACACTAGGAAAGGGACCCTGCCCCAAGGAGCTTACAATCTAAGCTGAATTCTTAACAAACAGACAAACAGAGACAAACAGAGACAGTAGGAGGAGTATTATAAGTGCAGGTACAAGGTGTGGTGAAAGAAGTGCAGAAGGATTCTGGTGTGACTGTCAGTGTGCAGAAGGAGGACATTGCTATTGAGATGCCTCCCTGAGCAGGTGGGTTTTGAGGAGTCGCTTGAAAGTGATGATTGTGGATGATTGGCAAATGGTGATGGGGAGGGCATTCCAGAGTCGAGGAGCAGCCAGTGAGAAAGCTTGTAGTCGAGAGATGGCTCGAGTTGTGTAGGGAGAGGACAGGAAGAAACCTTGAGAAGACCGTAGGGGACGGCGGGAAGGGGTGTAGCGGGAGATAAGGGCAGAAATGTAAGAGGGTGCTGAAGAACAGAGTGACTTACAGGAGAGGAGGAGAATCTTGTAAGAAATACAATATTTTATAGGTAGCCAATTGAGGGATTTCAGGAGGAGATGAGATGGAAGGTATCTGGGAGCAAATGTGGTGATTCTTGTGGCTGAATTGATAATAGATTGAAGTGGAGAGAGATGAGAAGCAGGAAGACCGGCGAGTAGAATGTTGCAGTAGTCAAGTCTAGAGAGAACAAGTGCCTGAGATAGTGTTTTAGCTGTTGAAAAAATATCAATAAAAAACGTCACTGTGAGTTATTGAGTTTACATATTCTGAAGTGTATAAAATATAAAGTTACATTGCCTCTCATTTTACTAGTTTTAATCTTCATTTATTTTATTTTTTTTATACTTTTATGTCCCTGACAATAAACTCACTAAATTTTAGTTTTCAGAAAGCTTTTTCTCAGGGAATGTGTATAAAAAAACACATTGAAACAATAAAATAAAATGTATCATCAATTTGACTTCATATGTTTTGCTCTTGCATCTAAAGTAAAAAAAGAGGTTGTCTGTCACTTAAAAAAGTGTGCTTTACTATATCACAAAACAAGACATAATCGAACTCACATTCTGGAGCTGTTTGATATGATAATAGACCCTATCAGCTTGTGCTACCAAATACTCTAAAATGTAATATATAACCACCAGCTCCATCCTTCAAAACCACAAACTATAAATTAAATGTAATCCATTTAGTGCCCATTTTTAAAAATGCTCTAAGAATATTTTTTACAGCTTCCCCCAATGTGAGGGTTGGTATGGGAAAATAATATTGAATTTTTGTAAGCCTATGTGTATTTAGTGAAATATGAAGGTGTGACTCCAAGCAAGAAAGAAAATGTGCATACTAATTACATGTTGGGTGTGTCATCAGTAATTACATTTGTTACATGTAGTGATAAATCCCTTTGAAGGCCAGCCCTTTTAATGAAATGTAAAGGTTGAACTTGTACAGAAACTCCTAGGAAATTAACATAATATGCAAAGTAATTATATATAGTAATTACATTTGTTACATGTTGCAATAAGTCCTTTTAAAAGCCAGCCTTTTTGATAAATGTAAAGGTGTGACTTGAAAGAAATTGACATCTAGTAATTACATTTGTAATTATCTGATTACACTGATGGTACAGGATATGCGCACCAGTATCACATCAGTTCTTGCATAGACAAATATCAGCAAGATATGTGTTTAGTTGCATGCACAGTAGTGTGCAACATTTTTAAAGGATACCCAGTATATTATGAGGATAATTACAAGGAGGAGAGGGTGAAGCGGTTGTAGACAACCTTCTTTAATCTAGTGTACGTGCTATAAATTAAGTGGTACAAAAGGGTTATCATTACATAATTCAAGTAGTAAGGTATTTGTGAGTGACATTTTAAAAGCACAAAAATGATACTTACAAGGAGGAGGAAGAACGGTCCTAGAGAGGCTTCTTTTGGATGATTTGTGGGCTATAAATAAAGTGACAAAAAAGTAAATATGTATAATGTAATGCCTAATTGGCGTTCACTCCCTACATGCAATAAAAATACTTACTTGCAGGATGCAGGGTCTGTGGGGCAGTGTCCACCACAGGATCAGGGGGGGCACTTTGGGGTGGGTTGCATGCTAGGGAGGAAGTGAAAAAGCAAAGTGTGAACATGGAAAAACATCTGAATTACAGTTATGTTACAACCAAGCCCTCCCTCCCAGCAATAAAAATCAAAGAAAAAATACATGATCTAATGGTACAGAGTACTCCTGTCTCTTGGAGCTTGAGGTCAGACAATCTCTGAAGTATTTGCCTCATGATCCTCTTGATGCCACTGGAGTCCACTTTGTTCCTAATGCTGTCTGGCAGATACCTGTCCATTTAGCGTACAAGTATCCGCAGCTCTGCATTCGTAAAAGAATGCTTCCTAGGAATGTTTGTCAAGCTGTGTGTGGCAAGGCAAGCTGGCAAGCTGTGTGCAGCTGTGTGAGTGCCTGTGTGCAGCTGTGTGTGCATTGCTTCGTCACGCTTTGTTGGTGTACTTCTTGTTTTGTTTCCAATAGTGATGCATTTCCTGATTGGACTGTGGAAAAAAAAATGATGCAGTTGATACAATGGAGTCGGCGCTGACACCCGTTTTTCTCCCAAACTAGACACCTTTTAAAAGAAAAATAAAAAACAGTATATTGCCAAATAAAACAATCTGACCTCTATACGTATAAAAATACAAAATTGTTTATTCAGATCCAGACAAATAAAAAACTAGAGATACAAATAATTGTGTATCTAAGTAACATAATACATATATAGACTAACAGTAATATATATTCTAAAAGGGATCTGCTAACCCCTTTATATATAAAATCTTTAAAAATATTGATTGTACACTTATATGTCAACTTTAAAGAATCCTAGTACACAAATGTTATAACCTCCAGCCAGAAGGGATTCACTTGCAACGTGTTTCACACTAAAAGTGTGCTTTCTCAAGCATTCACTGAATACACTGTATACTAGAGGTACCGGCTATTTAAAGCTCAAGTCAGTTATTTGTTAATGAGTCGAAACTAAGGAAACCCAATCAGGTCAAACTACCTGACCTCATTTTTTGAGTAGAACCAACAAAATCTTTTATTAACCCCAAAACACAAATTCATTTAGAGAAGAAATAAATTAGTTCCCTTCCATATACATTTACCCATTCTTAACATTTTATCAAAATTCCAATCACAAAAAGAATGCCAAATCAATACAGTCATTTAACCCCTTAGGACTCAAGGTGTTGAATGTAAATATCCAGAACGCTTCTCGTCTATTGAGAGTGTTCTCATAAATCCCCCCGGGGATCTTTCTTGATACTCTCAATAGCATAGCCCAATAACAATTTGGCATCTTCATGACAAAACTCTAGCAAATGTCGAGGAATTGAATGGTTTGTAATTTTTTTCAAGATGTTTCTCTTATGTTCGTAGAGACGCCTCTTAAAGGCTCTCTTACTTCTACCTATGTAGCGTAAACCACAAGGACATTCTAACACATATATAATGCCAGCGCTTTCATAGATTAAGAAGTGTTTTATAGGATAGTTCTCTCCATTGCTACCTTCAATTGATTTTTTTACTCTTAAAGGGATAGTAATGTTTCATAATAAAAGCAGCTCTAATTAATCATCATAGTATTTGGACCTTGAAGAGTGTTATTTCAATTCAGTTAGAGTTGTAGTTCAAGAGTAATTCAATGATAACGTATCCCCCTCCCGCTCCTTTTACTGATGTAACACAGCTCAGCTAGAGCAGAAGGGAGGTGCCCAAGTAGATTGCAGAGAGGGACAATTTTCAATTAAGATAAGGGAAAAACCTGAAAAACTTGTCAAGGGGGGCAGGGCTTTCATTGTTCTCATAGGAAGAAGATTGCCCCCTGCTGTTATCTGTCTGGTCTTACAACCAGATTCCACATCTGAGAAGAGATGGCTTGCACTAGATAAAAGGGGCAGGAGGGGGAAACTTTGTCACTCAATTACTCTTGAACCACAACTCTGACAGTATTGAAATAACACTCTCTAAGGCTCAAATACTATGAAGATTAATTGTAGCTGCTTTTATTTTGAAATATTACCATTCCTTTAAGGCAGTTGGCACAGTACCTGTGCCAACCTGTCACCGGTGTGATATTAAATATATTTTTCTGATCTTCTAAATTTCCAGATCTTTTATCCCTATGATTTTTTTAATACTGTCGGTGCCAGAATATTTTTTAAACTTTAATTCTTTTTACAAACTATCGTAATTTTATCTGGAACTAAGTTCTTCAACACTTTGTCATTCTGTTTTATGGGCCAAAAACATTCACAAATTTGTTTTATTTTATTTATATGGTATGAGAATGGAATACTTAAAGCCAAAGTAAATTATTTTTCAGACTTCATTTGACTTTCCTTTTTCCATGTAATACCATTCACCATATTAATTTTATATTTATTTCTCTTTATTATTTTTTTTTAATTTGTCTTTATTTTTAAATTTTGTTATATCCTTTATTTTCATTCCATTAATTATTTGTTTACTAAATTAATTTTTCATAAAAGGATTTAAAGACAACTTTTCTTCTTTTTTATTCTTGCTTTTATTTTTATATTTATTTTTGTATTTACTTTGGTCCTCATTACTATTTTCATTTTTGTTTTGAATTCTATTTTTATTGAATTCTAATTTTTATTGTCCTCATGTTGATGACTATTGTTCTTTAATGAATTAATTACATTTTTAATTTTATATAATACTTCATTTTTTTAGCCATCTCTTTCATCTGAAAAAACAATGGCATTATCTATCCTCAAAAGAATTTATTCTCTTAAATACATTTTCGATTGAGTATCAGCCTCAATCAAGTCACTTGCGGATTCACTCATAAGAGGACTTCTACTTGTAAATAAGATTTCTATTAAGTCTTGGGTAATTTTATTAACATCATAACCCCTTTCAAAAAATCTTACCAAAAGAGCAATGGCTTGTTGGCAAAAATCTTCCACCCGGGAGCATTTCCTGCGAATATGCAGGAACTGCCCCTTGGGGATATTATCTAGTCAATTGCGCGTATGGTAACTGAACAAACACAAATCCAAGAAGGTTATCCCACTTTTGTTGAACTCATAAGTGAATTTTAAAAAATAATGCAGTTTTGATGCAGCTGAATGTAAGGCTACACTTATAAGATGCAGTTTTGACGCAGTCATTTATGTGAACGAAGTTTTGACTCTGTGCGCCCTTAATGCACCCTCCTTTAATATGTGTGCACCAAAGATGTGAATATATGTCACATATGTGCTTTTAATACATATTAGTATTTTTTTTTAGTATGTGTGCACCAAAAGTGTGAAATTTAAATATGTCACATGTGCGGCCCTAATAAGCCTTAATGCACCAAAGATGTGAAGTTTAAATATGTCACATGAGCGCCCTTAATGTGCCGTTAATGCACCAAAGATGTGAAGTTTAAATATGTCACATGTGCGCCCTTAATGCACCCTTAGTGTGTGCAACATAAAGATGTGCATCCATTATGTGTAAGACACATAGTGAAGATGTGAGCGACATTTTGACGCAGACGTCATATAGAAGGTGACAGGTTGTGCAAGGTGATATACTGAATACGTGATTGTTTGGCAAGCGACCTTGTTAATGTGTCATTTGTAAGCTGGTGACCAAAGAAATGCAACATTTTGAGATGCATGATGCGCCATGCAAACTTTCAAAAGGATACCCTTCAGTATGAGGCTGAATCTGAACTAAAGACAAAGTCCTCCTCTGAATCAGACTCCAGAAACAATTAGTATGCCTCCTCAGCAGTGAAACATGTTTCACCATTTTATAGTCAGGGCAGATTACATTATTCAATATAAAATTTGAAGATTTGTATTAATAAATTTGTACTTATAAAATATGAATATGTGTGTCATCAAAACACATATGCTATTGATGGCACAAGTGGGAAAAATGTGAGAAATATATGTATATAACATATTCTTCATGAATTTAAATGTATCTAATGTAGATACACTACCTGATGTGACTGAGGACTTTGAACTTTAATTTGAAAACCATTGCCAGAGGGGGGTGAAATACAGCTCTACAATGCACTGCACACCTCTCTGGCACCCAAAGGGTTAACTCAGGCCACTCATTACCAATGGAAAATAACATGCGCTCGACTACAATACAGCAATGAGATATCCAGAAAAATAGAAAACCAGGCACTCAGTGAACACATTGTGCACACACTGATTCATGGGCATGTAACCCTATCAGTGTCAGAGGGGGTCAGTTGCACCCATTATACTTGTCTCCACCTAGATAAACAAACTAGCCTGTAAAGCATATTATGGCTTTGTCTCTGACCCTACAAAAAAAGTCTGTGGATGCCCTGTGAACTGGAGATGTCTCTAACATAAAAGAAGACTAAACATTTTAATAAAAACAATATTACAGGACTTTTCTCAGCTGAGTAAAACATGGTTACTCCCTCTGCCAGGAAAGTTTTCTTAGAAAATGTACACATTAAACTTGTGAATTAATTTCACAAAAATGCAAAATTTTATTAAAATTGTGTGTCTTGAATTTAAATAAGAAATGAGTGGTATTGAACATGCACTACCAGAAACATGAACATCACATTCAACACTTCAACAATTCAATTAAATCCATTAATTCATTTTGATCATTCAGTCATTCACATGTTTACACCAGTCATAACACGTATTAACGTATTACAGTTACGTTGATTTTGGAGGTGTAGCGGTGTCCTCAACACCCTGGGCCTCCTGCATCTTCTGTCAAAAAATAGAGTAGAAAAAAACTAAAACTCTGCCACTGACTCTGTCACCAATAAAATTAAATGCTCCTTCCCACTTAATCCTGCGTGGGTGGTAGCCTGAGCCAGAATGAGGAGAAATTTAATGGGAATTGGCTTTTATATGACCATCTCTGTTCAAGTGAATTCTCATATTCCACTTGGCTGGGATTGTGGGAGTACCCAGCGCACAGAACATGCCCTGGAATAACCTCTCCTTCCACCCAATCAGTCTCTAGTTGGAGGGGTCATGCAGACAGTAATGTCTCCACTCCACCTAGCCAATGAGGACTGGGTTTTTTTGTTTGTCTTTTTAATTTTGTATGGGGCAGTGGGGATGGTAGCAGCGGGGTTTTACATTCTCTTTTTCACTTTCTTTTGACAGAAGATGCAGGAGGCCCAGTGCATCAAAGTAAGTGCATACATAAGGGGCAGAATATTGATATATAAATTTAATTTACCAATGAAAATCATCACCAAAATTCTGACAAACTGAACTGGGGGAGGGTATTCTTTCGAATATCCGAAATTGCATTTATTAAAATTAACTCTTTGGGAAAGCTTGAGTCATAGTACCACCTGTTGAATACACTAAAACATTGCACTTTACTTTGTTTTACTCAGCAAAGAAAATACATAACTATTTTTTTTTTTTAATAAAAAAGTACTGCTCCTTTAGGGATCATTGACATCATGAAGTTATCTGTGGCATAGCAAATTAAATTATTAAGAATATATTAGTATAAAAAGCTTTTTTAAGGAACACATAGACCCATACACTGAAACATCTGCCAGCTACTGTCATGCATTAATAAGGTAAGTAGGTGGCTTTGTTATTAGTTGATAGTACTTTGAATGCAATATCATTACCACAAGTTTCATGTTTTAGTAGAAGCACTTATCTTAAATATGTATGGAAACGTTTTGAAGAATATTATTTGGTTCCATATAATAAGCTTGACTATCTCCTTGAGTGCAAGAGATGTATTCAAAGCTTTACCTCTCTGGCACTCAAACGGTTAAGAACATGGCACCCACTTCATGAAAACAAAGATGCTTCAAAGCCAGTCTGCAGTATCATGATCTGCATTCCTGATTTCTGTTAACAGACAAGCTTATTCTTTAGTCCTTTGAGAGTCAGAGTGTGATGGATGCATTGCTTCAACCTTAACACTCAATTAGGCTGTTTTATAAGCACTGGAGCAATTCTGAAGCAAACCAACTGCACTAAAGGGGAGAAATAAGAATTCCCCAACGTTCCACTGATTTCAAGGGAACTTTTATCCCCATGATTGCTAGGGAGGTCTCCAACACAATGCAACTCAAAGAGTTAAATACCTCTCTGGTATTCAAAGGGTTAATCAAGCTACTTATTCAACAGGTTATCAGGCCCATTTAAATCAGTAGGTTTTTATATTTTCCCCTGTGAAACAATGCACTGAATAATTATCTAGCATCCAAGGGGTTAATTATTGCTAATTTAGAAGAAGAATCTGTTAATGCAGCCTGTTAATGTGAACCAACCATAACATTTTGACCTTGTTCCTCTGTTCAAGGGATATGATTACAGTCAGTCCTGGACATCATGTCCATGTAGGTGGATTTGACAGTCCCTGACCTGTTTTTTCAAACTGGAGTTGGTGCATGAGTGTACTTAATCTTTTGAGTGGGAGAGGATTGTCTCCCTCTCTGGTACTCAAAGGGTTAAAAGAACCAAACGTGTGTGCAACACATTGCAAAGCATTGCATACCCCATTGGTTAAGATTAACATATACAGTTAGCAGAGTTAGCGGGTCAGTGTCTGTGACTCTGCTTGGAAATGTTGGCAGAGGTTGGAGGTGACGTCTCCAGTTTATCACTTCTCCAGTACCTATGTTACTGTACAGAGCCTATGCACTAAGATCTGCAAATTTGAAGACATCTCAGTGCATAGACTCCATAGAATAACAAAGGAATTAGAGAAGTGTCACCTCTTTATCAACACTTTGTGAATCTCCCTTTTGTCTTTCTCTATGGACATGACATAGGACTGATTGACAGTGTTATCTCTTGAGCAACGACACAAGAACAAAACTTCATAGGGGCTATTAGAATTTTTGGCTATAGGAAAGTAAGAAATGAGTTATTATTAAGAGATGTAAGTTCCCTTTAAGAAAAGCAACTGAGATAGACACATAAACAGCAGTCCATCAAAGAAGCCTTGGCTATTACAAATGCAACATCTGAATATGTCAGCACAGAACACACCTGACAGACTTATGAACATTCAGACACTACATCTATCTAGTAGAACAATAGGCATGGATTCAAGGAATTATCATTTTGTTATGAAGAGATCTAGCTAATATTTGCTTAGTTCTAATATAGGTAAGAAAAAGACAGAATATGCACTTTCCAAAAAGTGTGACATTTTCACAAAAATGTTCTGTACTAAAGGTATACAAAAGAAAAGGTAACACCACAGGTCAGATTCTTCAGAGAGAATAGCAAGCTCTTCAGTATTTGTAAGATCCAAATACATACAGCAATGCTGACTTTGCTGCTGGATGCAGGTTCTCCTGTTGCAGGGTTGATTGATGAATGCTTTCTACAGTAGTTCAAAGGATTTCATCCTCTAAAAGTGAAACCCCATCCTATCAAAAGGCATCAAAAGTAAAAATGACAGTACAGAGGAATTTTTATATAGGTAAAAGGGAACTTCATTAATGAACATAAATCTTACATTGTACTGCACGCGAATTTAGATTTTAATACTGTTATTTCTGTCTCTATTGACCTTGTACAAGACCATGGTAAAGGTGATAGCACAAACATGTCTAGTACTTTAAAGAAAAATAATTCTGTGTGAATAATTGGGTTATTATTGGACTAGTGTAAAAGCCCAAGGTCCGGGTAATGGAACGCATTGCTTTGCAATGCGTTGCATACCCCTCTGGCACTCAAAGGGTTAAGAGGGCGCTACCTCACTGCTCCACGAGATGCAGTCTTGCGTCGCCTCACCCCCACCATGCAATCATGCGCAGTAGAGACTTCCCGAAGGAGGGCAGTCTCTATTGCGCATGACTGCATCGTGACAAACATCCTGGCAAATTATTATATAGGATGCCTGTCACCTTATGCAGAATTTAATTTTTCACACTTAACCCCTCTGGCACGCAAAGGGTTAAAACCATAATTAATGAATTTAATGTAAATTAACTTTGGTACATCTATTTACACTAATATAATGAAATACACGTTAAGATTAACCGCCACTTTGTAGGAAGTTAGCGAATTGGAAATATCTTTCAAAATCAACTATATTTGAGTTTGTCCACTTTTTATTTAACCCTTCGAGTGCCAGAGGGGTATGCAACACATAGATTTGTTGGCACTCAAACAGTTAAAACAATAGTTTATAAGATGTCTAGCTTCATTTGTCTGTTAATATAAATTAGACATTATTTCCAGATACTAACATTTCAGGCTAGTTCCTATCAGCCAGAAGTAGCTATTTGGCGTAACCTGACAAACATCCCATAAACTACTGTTTCAAACAAAAATGACTCAAGCAATGTTTTCTATCCCCTCAAGCCTATTTTGTGTTTTTTGTTTCAGTGAAATAGCTATAAAGAGGGATGTTTTAATCCATGCTTGCTACAGCTGGTCTGGTTTTGGTCTACATTCAGATTGGCATTCTTCTGAGGCAGCATCCCCTATGTCTGAGAATTCTCCAAATTGCTATGATTGCTCCCACCCCAGTCCATCTTGCTAGCTATGAAATGAAAAGCTTTAATTTGAACAAGGGTATCACTGTTGATGTTGTATACTTGGATTTTGCAAAAGCCTTTGATACTTGCCTCACAACAGTATTATATAAATTAAAAGTTTAGGCTTGGGAGATTATGTCCATGAATAGAGAACTACCCCAAGGCCAGAGGAAACAAAACAGAAGAATTGAGAGTCTAGTCATTCAAGACAGGACAATAAATACTGGCTCTTCTGGGGAGTGGGACTTTCTATTTTTGAGGTTACCATCTAAGTCAAGGTGTTAGGCTTATGTATCCAGCTATACTGCTTACAGGGGATGAAAGCACCACAGGAATGTTTAGGATGGGAGTTAGGTTGAAGTTATAGTGTTATGTATTTAACAAACACAAACATATGTGGGTTAAGCAGCTTCTTCTCCATAAATAACAAACAGATACATGCTTAGCCACAGACTTACAAAAACAACATTTTCTGATCACATTTTGGAACAGAAATACAATATTAAAACCCACGTGCAGTTTTCATTACTAACTTTGATTTCAAGAACTATTATCCTGTCATTCTCCCACGTCTTAGTAATTAATACCAGTAGATTTTTCAAATCGCTAATTAATTTGAACATCCTCCTCAATATTCTTCAGCAAAGGGTGCGATGGCTTTATATTTTTTATGAATCTAGTGTCAGTTCATCTTTTATGAATGTTATCCTTTCTGCTCTGGAGAAGACAGTAATTTATTTGAAAAATGCTACATAGTTTATGCAAAGGATACAATAAATAGGAGAAAGGGTAAAGGAGAGCCTAAGACTGGATACACAGTGGCAATCAGTGATTCATAATCATCTGAAGAGCTGTGAAGAGATGATGCAATTCCCTTTTTTCAAAAGAATTACCATTCTGATGTTTTTTTAACAGCATGTTATTATTTTGATGCCTTTTGTTGCTTATTGTATATGCCTTGTTAACAACCTAGGGAGTTTTAGAGGATTGCTATGTCTATGTTAATTTAGATGAACATTATACTTATTATTCTTATTCCATCTGCTCTTTCTGAAGTATTTATCTCTGTCTGTAATTTCTGATAAAAAATGGGCATTGTAAACTACATTCTGAAGTCCAATATAAAAATGTATAAGGTATCTTACAGAGGGTAATTTTTTTTAATGAAAGCATTTTACCAGATAGTTGACACTGAGAATGTGTCTCATTTGCAAGGATGTCCTGGGTTTTCATTTTACCTTGACCTTGATAGAACTAGAACATGCTATCCTGAGGTTTCTACAGATAAACTAATTATAAACTATAATTAGGAGTCTGGGTGAGATTTGTCCCATAGAAGTTATAGAACCACACATTTGGATCTCCGCAACTTTGTCCCACTGCACTGATAAGCAAATGGATGGACAACATGAAGATGTACATCTGCTGCTAGAATATGATGGAAGTTGTAGTCTGGAGCAGCTGCAGGGCTTCATGTTGCACACCTCTGCTGTCACTGTGATAGTCAAAGAACCGCATATCCAGCATTTCCTCCACTGCACTCCTAGCCATATAATGCCCACCCAGCCATGTCCAACTTCAATGGTAGCCATAACCACACATACTAACCCCTGAGTCCCAGCCTTGTCCCAGTACACTGATATCTATAGAAAGAAACTTAGTTAGTCTGCCTGCCCCTTCCCCAACAGGAATTCTTGGGCTTAGGCAGATACTGGATGGAATTTTCTGGAAGTCAGCAGAAAGTCAAATATTTTATGGAGCCTGACATCCTGGGGAAAAAACTGACTTTTCACCAATCTCTAAAGGAGATCCTACCTGAGTTTACAGTGACAGATACTTGATAAATAGCTCAGGTCCCTGATGATGTGATAACAAACACTACTCTCTACTTGTGCTGAGCTCACACTGCTACTACTACATTTGCCGCTCTTGCTGTTATTTGTAACTCTTCATATTCAATTTAAACAGTCCTGCAAGCAAAAGCAGCTACACAGGTGGTAACTAGAGGGTGAGCGAAAAGTGAGAAAAATTTCCAGCATGACTTTTCACAAAAAAAACAGACGATTATTCTCTTTTTTTCATAAATGTAGTAGTAGTAGCATCCCCTCAGGAACCCCACGGTCAATGAAATCCACAGTATATAGATACTTGACTCACATTACAAAAGCTAAGCCTGTTGCTATCTGTTCTCTTTGTAAAAAGCAGGTGAGCAGGGGAAAAGCAGGCTAACACCTAGACACCTCCTCAATGACATCCCACCTGAAGCACAACCACAGGTTTCACTGGGAGACACACCATCAACATGTCATAGCTACCACAGCTATCAGCAGCAGAAGCACTCCTAAAAGTTCCTAGGGCTCTGGGGCACATAATGTGTTACCAACCCACACTTACTGAGTTGTTGGGAAGGCGTCAAAAGCTTCACAAAAATAATCCCAAAGTTCAAATGTGGAATGGCAAGATTTCCAAGATTGCAGTGGGCACAATGCCATATTCTTTTGTAGAAAGCAAAGAATTTGGAGAACTAATGTAACATGTATCTCCTCCTTGCGCATTCTAAGCAGCAGTTATGTTTACAGGAAAGCTGTTCCAGAATTATACAAGCCAGGGGAAAGCTCATACAGCAAGAAAAAAAAATCACCTGACAACAAATATGAAGACAAGCAGGCAGAGCACAGACTATATGGCTGTGACTGCTCACTGGGTTTTCCTACATCTAGTGATAGACAAAACTAGCTTGCAGCATCAGGTTAAAGGCATTAATTGTGCCTCCGGTTCTACCAGTATGGTTAAAAGGCATTAGCAGGTTAGACCATACAACTGGCCTGCCTCCTTGTGCATGCAGAGTTTGGAGAGACAGTCCCTAAAAACCACAGATGTATTAAGTAAGCTAGAGCAGGTGTATGGCTTGTACTCTGCTCCTTGAAAGCTGGTTTTGTGTCTGAAGATAATGGCTCTAATGTAATATCTGCTTTGAGAATAGGTGATATGGTGCCTGTTAAATACAAAAACTAAAGTGCGCACTACAAAGTGATATAGATGGAAATTAAATTAACAGCTGCTACAAGATAATTCACTTCTTTCACCTTAGAAGTTTAAAATAATCAAAAAATTAAAAGAGAACATATCTTATTGCTAAAATAGAAATTATAGCAATTATGAAACTTTAAAGAAAGGGAAAAACATCTCACTATAGTGTACAGATGGATGGATCCAGTTGACTCTAAAAAGTCTTGGAAAAAAGTAATAGGGGTTCAATGAAAAAGGCTTGAGAAGGATATACAAAATATTTTTTTCGAAGTTGAAACTGTCTCCTAACAAGTTATATCAGAAGTGGAACTCTCCCTAAGTGTATTTTGCACATTTTTTACATTTTACTGTGTTTGGTAGTATACATTTGATTGTATGCTATTTCCATGTTTTTCAATTCTTTTTAATGCTTTTACATATCCTGTATCCCTCAGTTTGGTATTAAAGCATTTGCAGTTGAGTGGGCACGTACAGCTTATAATATATTCATAACGATGTTGGTTCTTTAGGGGCCTTTGAAGTGCCACTGCTTGCTGTGTGTTGAAGCCTTTGTACCTATGGGTTTTGGTCTTCCTGTCACGCTCTCACCCTGTGGAACAGCACGAGGTGGGGAAAGATATTTGTGTGTTACGGGGGACATGAGCTGTTTAAGGAAGTATTTGATTCTTCAAATACTTGGGCTGTATTTTCTCTCTTTTTCCTTAATGTTGTGTGTCCTCTGTCTTCTCTAACAGCATGTTGGAGCAGATTCAATTTTGATTTGACCCATTGTGTTGGGGGAGGTGGGGAGGTGCACGGCTCAGAGGATAGGCTTTTATAGAAATAGTGTAATACTTTTACATTTTCACATATGTACTTTTTAGTCAAAAAACATATTTTCTTATAATTTTTAATTTTTTTGGACATTGATGCTTCACTAACAGTTTCATAATTGGTATATTTTTATTTTAGCGCTAAGATATTTTCTCTTTTAATTTATTGATATGGAGCATGTACCCTGCTTTATCCATGTGCTGAATTTAGTTGTGACCAGATTCCTGGCAGATTCTGAAACCCTCAGAGAGATAATGAATATTGCCCACAAAATATGTGCCCATTTTACCCGCTCCTACAGTTCATGCAACACATTATCTTTCATACAAGAGCATAGCAACCTGCCCAATAACCAGCTGCAAATGGAGGTTCCTACCAGGTGGAATTTCACTTTGTACATACTAGAGTGTTTTACGAGAGGAATAAGGCCATTAGCAGAATAAGGCAATGCAAAACTGGACTTCAAAAAAATGGAGTAAACCAACGGCGCCAAAATAGTTAATGCAATCCCAGTATCTGCTAGCAATTAAAGACAAGAGACATGCTCTTACCTCAAAGCTGCTACTATACTCTGAATCATGTGCCACCAATCAAACATAAAACATAAATATATTACTGAGGAGAGCGGTATTTTAAATTATAAATTATTGCTGAGATAGCCCAATAATCATGAGATCCTAACTATTACCTAAAAAACATACAGTAGCAAGGAAAGAATATATGTAAATAGTTTAATAATATTAAAATGCATTACATAAACACATAATACCTATATATAGACTACAGCCCTTAGATAATATTATGTAGAAACACACAAAATAACATCTGATGTAGGTAAAAGGAAAAAATTAAAGTGGTACCACTAAATATATGTAAATTAAAAGGAGTATGCTTCCCCGGATTAATCGTACAAGCAACTGTCTGAACTGTTCTCTCTCCCACTTGGGTAGACTGTCCCCTTGAAACCAGCTCTCCCGTCTACTCCAAAAATATACTTCCCACACCACACTATGATAGCTATCATAGTGTGGTGTGGGAAGTATATTTTTTATTGACAATTTGATATTTATATGGGATGGTCAAGAGTCAGAGCTAGATAGTTATTTGCTTAGCCTAGATAATAACAATCTGGGCCTAAGATTCACATATCAAGTGAGTCGAACAAGCGTAAACTACCTGGATCTGACCCTGTCCCATAAAGAATCCAGAATAGTTACAGAGACATACATAAAGGAAACTAGTGTTAATAGTTACCTCCACTATACAAGTTGCCACAAACAGGGTTGGCTTCGCAACATTCCAAGAAGCCAATTCCAGAGAGTGCGAAGGAACTGCTCAGATAATGGGAGTTTGAGGAAACACTCTCTGGAGTTGAAGAAGAAATTCATAGATAAACAATATCCCAAAGAGATTATAGATAGTTCTCTGAAAGAAGTAGAAGCTATGGACCGAGACAGTCTCCTGAGAGAGAGAGAGAAGGATGAAGGGGGCAAAAGAAAATGTGCAAATAAACCGACCTTTATAACAAAGTATAATCTAGCACACAAAAAGATTAGTAATATATTAAAGAAACATTGGCCACTGCTTAAGGCAGATCCACTACTAAATAATGAAATTTCAATGGAACCACAGGAGATATATAAAAGGAATAAAAGTTTGAAGAATATTCTGGGGAAAAATAAACCTGCAAGAGAATTTTTTGATATGGAATTGGAAAGTAAGGGAGCATAGAAATGCAGTTCTAAACGTTGTATTACATGTAAATACACAGGTTATCAAGTTGTTAGTTTTCAGGATAGTAGAGGTTACAATCATGACATTAATTACCATATTACATGTGATACTACATATGTGATATATTGTATTGTGTGTCCTTGTGGACAAAGATATATAGGTAGGTAGGACTAAAAGACGGTTGAAAGACAGGTTTTTAGAACATAGGAGGAATATAGTTAAAGGAGAAGTAAAATATCCTCTTAGTAAACATTATAAAGAAAAACATAATAAAAAACTAGGATCTACTGTCATTCTGCCATTGGAACATATACCACCCAATATTTTGGGTGGACATAGATTTAGGACATTATGTAAGAGAGAGTCCTATTGGATTTATAAATGTGATACTTTGAAACCCAATGGGCACAATGACAAGTTAGATATATACACTTTTATTTAAGATTGGTCTTGTAGTCCACCCAAAACCGTATATGAGGTTGGTAATATTTGATATATATTGGAAATATGCCTCATCATGAGATGTCAGAGATTTTATGTGTGTTTTTTTAGGGGAGCAGACTAGGCTCTCCATTGTTTAAAGGGAGTAATATTAATAAATAAAATTAGTTTAAAAGTGTGGATTGAATATCCTCAGTAGGCATTTAAAAATGGGATGGGGAACATACAGTAGCAGAGGTTGTGAAGTTTTATTAGCATTTTTAAAAAAGATATAGTATATTGTGTGACTTAAGGGTTAAAGGTTGTAGGTAATGCAGCTGGTTTGGATTTATTGATTGAAAAGGAGCTCACAAAGACTATATAAAGGAGGTATCTTTGAGGAATTTTCATCCCTGAGGAAGTGCCCAGGAGGCAAGAAACGCGTTGGATGTGACCACTGTGAAATATATTATCCAACGGCGTTACCGGTGATTGGAGAATTACTGTCTGAATTAATGAGAACGGAGTTTGAGAGCTGAGCTGCAGTAACAACATGTGGCCACACAGATGGAAGCTAGGCTGATTATTTCAGATTACATCCGATTGAAGACATCCCACGCTCTGCCTGCATTGCCACACACGCTTATACCTATTGCGGCAGCCCTTTAATCAGGACCCGGTGAGAGCAGTAACCACAAGAGAACTAACAGTAGCGGTCGCCGCCAGAGGGTCACAGCCAAGTATATGAAGAGTTTTGCACCCGTATTAATTGTATATCTATTTATGCACACATTGACTGGGGTAGCCCTTGAAAGAGACCCGGCGAGCGTAGTAAGCCGCAAGTGAACTAACAGTAACGGCATCCACCGGAGGGGCACTACCAACAAGGTGAAGCGTTGTGAGCCATCATAGTGTGGTATGGGAAGTATATTTTTGGAGTAGATGGGAGAGCTGGTTTCAAGGGGACAGTCTACCCAAGTGGGAGAGAGAACAGTTCGGACAGTTGCTTGTACGATTAATCTGGGGAAGCATACTCCTTTTAATTTACATATATTTAGTGGTACCACTTAAATTTTTTCCTTTTACCTACATCAAATGTTATTTTGTGTGTTTCTACATAATATCTAAGGGCTGTAGTCCATATATAGGTATTATGTGTTTATGTAATGCATTTTAATATTATTAAACTATTTACATATATTCTTTACTTGCTACTGTATGTTTTTTAGGTAATGGTTAGGATCTCATGATTATTGGGCTATCTCAGCAATAATTTATAATTTAAAGTAGCTCTCTTCTCAGTAATATATTAATGCAAAACTGGAGCCTCTTTGTCACCTGGATTATGGCAACTAATGTGTAATGTATGTGAAGTGCTGAAAACATTTAAGGAGGCAACCATGATGGTTAGTCACGTAGGGGCAGAAATGAGCACAATTTTTCTACTTTTTTTATCACAGAAACTGAGGAGCATTGCTGAGAAATCTTACCATAATGACAACACAGACATGTACCAGCTGGTGGACATGTTAACATGCTTTGAGCAAGATCCTTGCATAGTGTCCAATGAGGATTACATTCTTGCCACTTTGCTGGACCCCAGCTTTTAACACAAAATCACAGAATTTCTGCCAAAGCGTGATCCATTTATCACAACAAGGAATCATGATCA
Source organism: Rhinophrynus dorsalis (assembly GCA_037306005.1). Classification (NCBI taxonomy): domain Eukaryota; kingdom Metazoa; phylum Chordata; class Amphibia; order Anura; family Rhinophrynidae; genus Rhinophrynus; species Rhinophrynus dorsalis. The sequence continues at coordinate 225,220,564 of CM074723.1, forward strand.
GCAGCATCTCAATGAGGAATCAGATTCTGTCAAATAATATAAAGACATGCTTTTAGATCAAGTAGAGGGTTGCATTGTGGAGGATGAAAGGGAGAAAGTTAGGGCTAAAAAAACTTCTAGAAAGCATAGTGAAAAGGAAGGTAGCAGGATTAGTAACATCAACCAGAACAACCCACTCCCAACATATTTCTGAACACATTATCATCACATAAAACAATTACTGTCTCTCAGTGGCAGCAACCAAACATTTGTGGTGGTGGCCCTGGTGGCACTTGTGGCAGCACATCTCTGTGGGACTTACTTCCTAAGTAGGGTTCGTAATTGATACACAGGAACACAGTGTAATTCCTACAAGTAGTCCCACTGCATGCAAGATGTTTTCAGCATAGTTGCAGGATAGCTAGGTTGTCAGCAGAAAAGATGACCCCATGGACTGCTGGCAAACAAAACAATGTGTGTGGCCAGCACAGACATGAACAGCTGTGGAAACTATTAGTTGTCCACCAGAGTCTGAGCCTGTTTCGAGTGCAGTGGGTAATACTGTAAATCAGGACTCAAAATTTCAAGTCCTGAGCTACTAGCCAGGCCTGAAAAGTTACTCGCCACCAGTTTCCACGCCTAACCCCACCCATATCCCTGCCTTTAACCCCACCCATCTCATGTTCGCTTTGATAAAATGACATTGTTGTTCTATGTTTTATTCAGCATATGGCATAGGGGACAAAAACTGTGCAAAACTGTTTTAACTCCCGTGAATGCTAGAAAGGTCTACAACGTAGCAGTTAAATGCTTCATTTAAATTATGTGAAAGTGTTTTTAGGACCTACTGCTTCTCCCCACAACATGGTACAATTGATTTGCTGCACTTTGTCTTTATACGTAAAGGCCATTGTAAGCAACACTATGCTTAACCTTTTAAAGGACAGAGGATGGTACTTCTAACAAAAAAAAAATCAAGTTCCAGCTGCAATAACTTGTGAATTATACATCTATCAACAGTTGTAGTTTCCATATTTTAAAGCACTGGGCAACTAATGATTTAAACTGATGAGATCAGCCTCGAGGAGTCAAGTTAGAAAGGAAAGTTAAGTGAATCAAAAGGATGCTTTGTACAACAGAAGCATGTCATACCCTGCTCTCACCAGCTGCATAACACAACACAGCGTTTACTGTCAACATGGGTTAACTGTCTGTACCCCAAGTGGTGGGTGGTAAAGGTTTTTATCACCTCTTGGGAATACAGTAATTCTTTCTAATTATCCAGACGGTGGGAAGCAAATTCTGTCCCAGCCGGTGGGAAGCACAATGCTTGGCCAGACCAGTGGGCCCTCCCAAGTTGCTGGGCCCTAGGCAGTCATCTAGGTCACCTTGCCCATGATCTGGCTTTGTAATATGTTTGGGAACACTCAGGGCTGTCACCCCAGTTTTGGGGGAGAGACTCCACTTACCTACTAATGTCCTGCTGTAACTAACTGCTTCTTGTCTGGTAGAAAAGGTACAAGAGTTGTGTGTGTGTGTATATATGAAATGTAGAACAAGTAGGGGCAGATGTGCATGCCTTACAGTCTTCATATCATGAGGCGCCATCTTCCTCCACCTGCATTTCCTGAATAGGTCTAACACTATTAAGCCTCCTCACCTCTATGTTGCTCAGCCACAGTGGCATCAACCTGCTGCATTCTCAGTCACAGAGATGAATGCCGTGTTTCATTCCCGCTCTAATCTCCAGTGCAGCATGATTCTTAGATAGTACTAGTAAGAGGAGGGCAACGGTGGACTTACGCTGCATTTTATGACGCCGTGCTATGTAGCCAATCAACTTATTCTTTCTTAAAATAGATTATTTTTACCCTTCTATTCCAGAAACATTTATACTTTCCAGAAAATTAGGTACCATGGGTCCCTAAAAATTCTCTTTTGGGGTTTGAAAGTGTACATGTTACCCCGGTGCTTTATAAGTAAAGTGTTTAACTCTGCACCAAACTACATCTCAGACGGTTTACCCTTCTGCATGCCAGAGGTATTCAATGCATTGTTTTTTAATTATATTCATATAAAAGCAGAACTCATTTTTACGACTGCCCTGAATGAGTGCCACCACTCTAGAGCCTCCCTAACAGCTCATGGAGTCTAGATTTCAAGCAGAGGTTTTTTTTGGGGTTTTTTTTTATTTATTTATTTAGGCCTTGACTTATTGTGGTTTTGGTTAATACATTGCAAGTGCTACGACTGAAATAAAACCAAGTTGAAAAATAAAACCAATTGAAAAATATGTAAATATTGGTCAAGAAATTAAAGAAGTGGTCATCTAAAATGTGCAACCCTTCCCTCCCCCCTCAACAACCAAAAAGTTGTTTAAGGTCCCGTAGGGACCAACAAGCACAAGGGACTAACAGAAACTCCCAAATGAGCATATCTCTTGAGAGTAACGCTATACAGGGTGACTTTAGGGTGCATAGCTAGGTGAACCCTCCGATTCTCAGCAGGAGACACGCAAGGGGAGAAAGTTTCTCCGAGAAACATCTGATCCGGTCTTCAGACTCTCCCAAATACCAACTGTAAACTTTCAATTGTAGGACCCAGTGTCCTTCTACCTGTGCGCTAACCACGATTCGGAATTCTGGGCCAGTGGTCTCACTCTCCCTGGACACCCTGCCATCCTTATCAGCAGACAGATACTGTCCCAAGTGGCTCCGGAGCAGCGCAGCCCCAGCATCCTCGCCCGCCGGCTCCAGTTTCCACGTCTGCTTCTTTTTAGGCTGGAAGTCACGTTGGCTGTTAGATACTTGTCACAGTTGATGAGCCCAAGCTGCAGATTTCTGGAGCCACTCATGTTGTATTTTGCGCTTGTACTAGTAACCCTTTGAGTGCCAGAGCGGTGCTCAACACATTGTTCTGCAAAGCGTTGCGTACCCCTCTGGCTTAATGGGTTAAAGCAACAATTCCCGTCTACTGCAGCACTCTGTTTAGCTTTCCCCTGGCGTAAACCAGCACCGCAGACAGAAAAGCATACCAGCCAAAGTATTAGAGGCAAGTGGGACAGAAGACTGGGAACCGGGACGTTGTCTTTACGCTGCAGGACAGAAATGAACATCAGCCTAGTCTATGCAATCGGCGGAATTTCCAAATGCGAGGAGGCGAGTGGAAATTTTGAGCCCTGCTGTAAATTACCACAAGTCATAACTATCAAGCAACAGTGTTTAGAGACTAACATTTCTAAAAATGAACCAACATCTAATACCATCTGAGTATCAGGTAGCAGAACTATACAAAACCAGACCAGGGAATGGCAGGTCACATGTATTATTAACAGCAGCATAAAGGATAAGGAGGATGTAGAGGAGGGATGTAAAGGGTTGCCAGCATCTATCACTGTTGGGACCACTGCTATGACCAATGAATAATGTGTGTCAATAAGCTGAGCAATTATGTAAGCTTGCATTAGACTCAAAGATAATAATATTAATGCCTGTTGTAGGAATAATTATGAATATGTATATATATATATATGCATCATTCACGCCAGTTTACCACCATAATACACATCTGTCACATTCATTGTCAGTTGTAATCATTTGTTTTATCTGTATACAAATAATGATTAGCAAGCATTGTACCAGGCTCGTGTGTGCAGTACTCAGCTAGCCAAACACAAGTCCTGTTAAAACTGTTTTGCAGGACTTAGGCTTGTCAAACACAAGTCCTGCGATAATTTGTCTTGCAGGAGTCAGGCTAGCCAAACACAAGCCCTGTTAAAATTGTTTTGCAGGACTTAGGCTTGTCAAATACAAGCTCTGAGATTTTTTTTGTGTTGCTTAGGGTTGCCATTGAGAAACACAAGACTTGAGAAACTTTTGTTTGTAGGCCAAACACAAGACCTGAGACAAAAAAATGCCCTACTGGACTACTATCAGCAGTATATGATCTTCCACCAGTGTAGCATATTCTGTGGGGTGGAAAGTCCTCAGATGTTCCTTGATACCTTGCATCTGATTACTGTCCACCACATTGCCATGTGTGGTCAATGCTCCAAACAATGTGCAATAGGTTGACATGAACTGCCAAATCCAAATCTGAGATAGACAGTGGGTATAGAGGTAGTGTCTCTTTAATTCTTCTTTTTTGGGGCTTTGGCTTTCACATGCTTAACATAAACATTGTGGTGCCTGTGTTGCATGTACTTTATGAGGGTGATTGTGCCAAGGTGTGTCTCCTCCTTTCTCCTTTGCACTACCTTGTCATAAATAGGACACAGTGCAGTCCATGATGACTGCACTGTACATGCCCCAAGAGAAAAATATTGTGACACTCATGATTTCAGTGAGGGGAAAGGTGTAGAAGAATGGCCTTCTTCTTCTCCAGTATCCCCTTCACTGGCTGTGGCAGGTGAAACTGCTGCTGCTGCCTCAGAATCAGCATTAGAGCTATGACCAGGATTATTGGTGGCAAGTGGAACCTATAATAGTCCCCATAAGGCAAAGTAGGCACCTGCCTACAGGTGCATGCCACTGAGGGATGCCTGCCAATGGGATACTTTTCAGAGAATAAAAAAAAAAGAAAAAAAAATGGCCACCGGGCTGGCTGCACCAGCGCCCACTCCATGTCGCCCTCTCATTGCACCTCCCTGGCAGGAGGTTTGTCCGTTTCCTACCTCCCTGGCAGGATATCTGTTGTCTGTGCCTCCTCTGGTACAGTCAGTCCCGTGGTTGCTGAAGCTCCCTCGTTGGCTCTGTAGGAATGCAGAGCGCTGGGAGATGACATCATCTCCCAGCGCTCTGCATTCCTGAATAGGAGACCACGCTGGAGCTTCAGCAGCCACAGGACTGACTGTACCAAAGGAGGCACAGACAACAGATCTCCTGCCAGTTAGGAAGGAAACTGACAATGGGAGGGAGGCAGGCAATGTGAGGGAAACATGGAGATGGTGGGGGCAAGTTGGACCCGAAGGGGGGCATTGTGAGGGCAATTTGGAGCTGATGGGGAGGCAACATGGAGATGGTGGGGGCAATTTGGAGCTGATGGGGGGAAATTTGGAGATGGTGGGGGCAATGTGGAGCTGATGGGGGGCAATTTGGAGCTGATGGGGGCAATTTGGAGATGGTGGGGGCAATGTGGAGCTAATGGAGGGCAATGTGAGGGTAGCATGGAGCTGATGGGGGGCAAGTTGGAGCTGATGGGGGGCAATTTGGAGATGGTGGGGGCAATGTGGAGCTGATGGAGGGCAATGTGAGGTAACATGGAGCTGATGGGGGGCAATTTGGAGATGTGGGGGCAATGTGGAGCTGATAGAGGGCAATGTGAGGTAGCATGGAGCTGATGGGGACAAGTTGGAGCTGATGGGGGGCAATGTGAGGACAATATGGAGATGGTGGGGGAAATGTGGAGCTGACAGGGGCAAGTTGGAGCTGATGGGGCAATAAAGAGATGATGGGGGTAATGTGGACATTAGGAGCATTGTGGAAGTGTCCAGTGGAGATAGCCAATGGGGAGGGGGGTGCTTTAGATTTCTGTGCCTACAGGCTCCTGAGATGTAAATCCGGCCCTGCCCAGAACTATTGGAGTAACCCAATCCGTGGTAGCCACAGCAGCTTGTGGCACACTAACCTGCTCATCATAATCCTGCAGCTGAGATAGATGAATGTCTGGTCCTTGTGAATAAGCAGCAGGAATTACAGCAACAGCAAACTGTTTAAAGTCATTGCTGGAGGTGGTGATAATGCCCTTCCCCATTTATATCTTTTTCCCATTCCCAGTTGCTTTCAGTTAAATAGTCCTTCATTCTCTCCTCCACACCAGCTTCTCCACCATCATCCTTACTTGCATCACCACCACCACCACCAGTCTCTTGTTGCTGTATGGGAGTTCGGCGATTTGGTTATGACAAGTGTGGCAGAGTGCCCCTGCTATCACACTTGCCATCTCTTCAGATGAAGAAGGTATACTGTCAGCAGTAGCAACAGGCACAGGCATCTGATGTGTGCTGCTGCTGCTCATACTGCTAGCCTGTTCTGACTTCTTCAACATAGTTCCCCAGTGGGACAATACTGGGGGATTTGGAATCTCAGGGTCAGGGAAATGTGAACTCCCTTAACCACTGGTCTGACTGCTATCTTCCCCTTACACCTCAGCAGCATCAGGTTTCATCCAGCTAGTCCCAGCAGCTTCTCCACCACCACCTTCACATCCAACAGTCTCTAGCTGCTATGTGGGAGTGACTTCCTCCTTCTCCTATGTGTCACGGTGTCCTGCCAGCTTCTCTTTTTGCCTGTTTTGCCTTTGAGTTGAAAAATGTTGCCCATCCTTACTCAAGTACTTACAAACAGGTAGCTTGATAACCAGGCAAAGACAAAGGAGGAAGGAAAAAAATAAGAAGCAGAAAGAACCAATAACAAGCTAGAGAGGAGAACACATATGATAGCAAGTCTGAGAAAACAAAAAAGACAACAAAAAGAATGAAGCAGACGTGACAAATGACATCCATTGTATGTGTGGTTCTTTGACTACCAGTGGACAGTGGGACAAGACTGTTGTATCAGACAGAAGTTCTGTGATTACCAATAGGAAAAAGTAAAAATTGGCTGGGGTGGTGGTGACTACTAGTGGACACTGGAACAGGGTTTGAGTAGAAGACAGTTTATGTGTTGTTTTGTAAGTGTCTTTGAACAGTAGAACAAGACTGGGGTGCAAACAATATGTGTGGTTTATTCACTATAGTGAAGCTGGTTTGCATCCATATTATGTGTCTTAAATTCCTGAATATGGCCATGTTTTTTGCAGTTACAGGAGTCTATATGACAATACACTAGTAGTTTTTCTGAAAAGTGGTGAGTTGTTAATAATTACAGATGTAAGAATGGGGATGGGACCCAGCCCCAATTTTTGCTTTGAGACTGTTGAGATCTTCTAGTTATAACTTGTAACATGGCATTATCCCAGTTCATTAAATATTTAGACAGTGAGAAGTTTTGTTGTTTTTGCTCTTTAATCCAGCAAAGTGGATTTAAAATTAACAAAGATGGCTTAGAGGAAAAAATGTAGACTGTCAGCTTTAATTTGAGGGTATTTATATCCAAAAACCAAGAATGGTGCAGGTAAAAAGTTCTTTTTGTACATAGTTCCTCCATTTTAGGAGACCAAATATAATTGCACAGTTGGTTTCTCAGATGCTTCTTGGCCTTGTGTGTCATTTTATATTTAGTTCATGCATAAGAGAGATGTCAAGAGGTGATTCTAGGTGTGAAATTTGCATTTGGAGTCTGTTGCTGTTGTCTCTTAACATGAGGAGCAAAGAAGTGTCAAGGCCAGTAAAGTAGGGCATCATTAGGCTAAAAAATCAGACTGAGCCAAAATATTAGGTGTGTCAAAATGAATTGTGTAATATATTGTTAAAAATCAAGAATGCACAAATGAGCTCAACAATATCAAAGAACCTGGTAAACCATGAAAACTACTGTACTGGATGACTGAAGAATATACAAGGTTGAGGGAAGCGGCCATTAAGTATGGTTTTATGGCTGCCAGTTTAGTGGGAGAAGGCTGGGGGCAGTATGTGAGTTTATATGGCTATCATGGGGCAATATCGGTGGCCATTATGTATGATTTTATGGCTACCAGTGTCCATCCATAGTTAGTGTCCATGTATTTACCTTGTCTTCTCCTTCATCGCCAATCACTCATGTAGCTGTGTACTGCCTCTTTGTGTCATGCAATGATGTAATGCTTTGCTGGTTTACTGTAATTCTCAGACAGTCTTGTATAGTGGTGCAAAGCTCTGCTGGTCCCACTAACGATATGAACTCCATATTCTGCCTTGTGTAAAGACTTAAGTTGATGGAAAATGTTTTCTTGGATGTTTTGAAATGAGACTGGTGGGTGGCACATTTTTATAGCTTTGCAATAGGACCCATATTGTTTAGAAATAGCCTGATTGCACATCCCTTTGGTCCTTAAAGTATTAAGGAACTTTAAATGTTACAAAAGGATTTTATTAATCATAAAAAAATCACTGCCACTGAAAACATGATAATAAAAACAAAACTTTGAGTGTACGAAAATGTTAAAATGTTAAATAGATACCTTCCCCCACATCACCACCAGCACATTTTTCTCTGTGATGTATTTTCTATATACCCTTGCTTACCTATGTATCTTAAAGGTTAAATTATACCTCTGAAATGTTATGCTCTTTTTACCTTTCCTTTCCTTTGTCTATTATTTATAGTTAGATGTAAGACAATGAGATGTCTATCAGTTTCAGTTGTCTGTGATTCAGCTACAGCCCATCTAGAAAAATAACTAGCAAAGACCAGATGTGTACACAGTATTGATGACAGCTAATATATTCTACCACATTCAAGTTATCTATGGGCAACATGGGCAAGCGTTCCAATATTTTTTTCATTGCTCTTTCACTCTTTGACTGCCAGAAGGGTGTCCAATACATTTATTCTTAATGCTCTGTGTTTGTAGGTGTTAAAAATATAGATACATTAAAAAGAAAACAGTACATTAATGTATTTATTAAAATTGCACACTGTGATAAAAAGACACACACATTAGTACATGGTGAGGAGAAAAAAATCCTGATCGTAAATTGGGTAGAAAATATTTGCCTTCCACACCAAATGACAAATCTTGGAAGGCTGCACTAATAATTGTCAGAAAGTAGAGTGGCTAGTCAGGCCACTCAGAGTGGCAACTGGATCAGCTGAATGGAGATAGACACAGTCAGAGAAGGTGTGGCATGCCTGGCAGATACCCACATTCAACAGGGGAGCCATGTATTAACTTCCAGAGCATTCAGTTTATTAAACCAACCAAAGGTACATTTGCACTGGTGTTTTCATTATATTGAACAGTGAACTACATGTTACAACCTTGTGAACATGTAAGAGGCCACCTATACAGATACTTTGCCAATCTCATTCTATGAACATTCATGACCTAGTCCTAGTTAGGAAAATACTGTAAGGAGCCAGCTATAAAAACAAGTGTCTGTAGTCACTGACTACTGTTTACATTCTGAAAACCTATGTGTATTTACTGGAATACACACACTTTGCCTTCAAAACAGCATCAATTCTTCTAGGTACACTTGCACAAAGTCAGGGATTTTGTAGGTATATAGTCAGGTGTATGATTATACAATTATACCAAACAGGTGATAATGATCATCAGTTTAATTTGTAGGTTAGAACACAATCAGTAAGTGAAACAGAAACAGCTGTGTAGGAGGAATAAAACTGGGTGAGCAAAAGCCAAACTCAGCTAACAAGATGAGGTTGCTGAAGACAGTTTAATGTCAAATGTCATACACCACAGCAAGACTGAGCACGGCAACAAAACACAAGGTAGTTATAATGCATCTGCAAGGTTCTCCCAGGCAGTAATTTCAAGGTGAACTGAGTTTTCCAGATGTGTTGTCCAAGTTCTTTTGCAGAATCACAAAGAAATGGGAAACAATGAGGACCGTAGATGCAGTGGATGACAAAGGAAACTTATTGCAACTGATGAAATACACATAATGCATAATTCCCTTCGCAATCAGAAAATGTCCAGCAGTGGGTTTAGTTCAGAATTTGCAGAAAACAGTGGGACCCTGTTACACCCATCTACTGTCCAGAGAAGTCTGGTCAGAAGTGGTCTTCATGGAAGTCTTGTGGCCAAAAAGCAGAAACAAGGCCAAGCAACTTAACTATGCATGAAAACAGAGGAACTGGAGTGCAGAAAAATGGCAGCAGGTTCTCTGGACTTATGAGTCAAAATGTGTGCCAAAATTGTAAATATTTGATTATAGCTGAAGGCAGTTTGTTATCCGAAGGGCTGGAGAACGGTACAATAATGAGTGTCTGCAGGCAACAGTGAAACATGGCGGAGGTTCCTTGCAAGTATGGTGCTGCATTTCTACAAATGGAGCTGGAGATGGTCAGAATTAATGGTCTCCTCAATGCTAAGAAGTACAGGCAGATACTTATCCATCATGCAATACCATCAAGGAGGCATCTTATTGTCCCCAAATTTATTCTGCAGTATAACAACTACCCCAAACAAAAATCTAAAGTCATTAAGAACTATCATCAGTGTAAAGAAGAACAATGAGTCCTGGAAGTGATAGTATGGTACCCACAGAGCCCTGATCTCAACATCACTGAGTTTATCTGGGATTACATGAAGAGAGAGAAGCAACTGAGGCTGCCTAAATCCACAGAAGAACTGTGGTTAGTTAGTGTACCTAGAAGAATTGATGCTGTTTTGAAAGCAAAGGGTGGTCACACCAAATATTGATTTGATTTAGATTTTTCTTCTGTTCACTCACTTTGCATTTTTTCAGTTGCTAAAAATAAACTATTAACATGTCTATTTTTGAAAGTATTTTTTTACAGCATTTTTTCACACCTGCCTAAAACTTTTGCACAGTACTGAATATAGTGTGTGTGTATTTCCCAGTAAAGATAGATAGATAGATAGATAGATAGATAGACATACCCACTTTTTAATCCATTTGATGTATTAGTCTGGTCTTTTGGTAATTTATATATCTATCAGTCATTATTTGTTCCCAATCTTTTCACACCTGCCTAAAACTTTTGCACAGTACTGAATATCGTGTGTGTGTATTTCCCAGTAAAGATAGATAGATAGACATACCCACTTTTTAATCCATTTGATGTATTAGTCTGGTCTTTTGGTAATTTATATATCTATCAGTCATTATTTGTTCCCAGTCTTAAGAATATCATGATACAGGGGCATTTGTTACTCACTGACGGACATTCTTCCAACTCAAATCAGAGTGTTTTTACACAATAGTAGTTTTTAACCCACAGGGGAGAAATCATTCTGTGTTGATGGTAAGTATTTTTTTTTTTGGATGATTTCAGATTACGAATTTTTACCTCACCATTTCCTAGTGTGTGTGTTTGTATATTCTTAGCACAGTGGGCATTTTAAAGGGACAGTAATGTCCCAGAAAAAAAATATAGTTTTGTAGTACTTAAAAAATTAATCTATATGCAACAAATCCTATCTTTCAAACCGCTATGGTTTGAGAAATATTTGTATTCAAAGTTACACCCCTCCTTCCCTTTCCCTGACGTCAGCGCTGTGCTGTCTTTACTGTCTTCTAAAAGGGGAACTATTCCCTAACAATAAAGGTCTTTTAATTTGTATATTAAAAGGTTGTACATAGGTAGTTATTGTTCAAACAGCATTTGTTCCAGTTTACATTCTGAGAAAGACTAGCAGCTAGGGATGCTTTTTATTTAATCCTCCTGGGGATTTCCACAGTAATGGAGCGATATTCTTCCTTTATTCAGAAATTTCCACATGAGAAAATGCAGGTAACACTTATCATTGGAAGGCGCACAATCCTATGGCTATATATTCCTACACTAAGTCCCTTATTCCTGTGCTAAGTTCTGAGTTTAAGTATGAATTTCTTCCCATGAATGTAAGTTCTGCACACCCCTACTAGTGAACCCTGCAAGTAATTTAGATCTAGTGAAGCTTAGTGTTTGCTGTGTGGTGCTGTGATCTAAAGGCAGACTTCAGCAGTGATCAATATAAACAAGAAAATTCAAATATTATGAATAAATATAGGTACCCATGATGACTATTTTATGAAGGATTCCTATCCAGGTAAGTGAATGTGTTAAACAAATTCTGAGTTATTTTTTTCTGTGACGTAGTTCTTCTGTAAGTATAAACTAGAAATAAGTGCCTTTTAACTTGTTTAAAAGAAGGACTTATAGGACTTACTTAGGTAGATGTCCCTAGCTGTGAGAAGACGTGACCCAGGAGCAGGCTTTTACATAGATTACTGTATATAGGAAACTGCAGCTATAAATGAATAAGTTAATCTGCAGATATAACTGTGTAAGGTATTCTGTTAAATAAATTAAAGAGATGGGAATGTGTCATAATAAAAGCAGCTCTAATTAATCATCATATTATTTGGGCCATGGAGAGTGTTATTTCGATTCTGTCAGAGTTGTAGTTCAAGAGTAATTCAATGATAAAGTATTCCCCTCCGGCCCCTTTTACTGATGTAACAGTGCTCAGCCAGAGCAGAAGGAAGGTGCCCAGGTAGACTGTAGAGAGGGAAAATCTTTAATTAAGATAAGGGAAAAATCTGAAAAACTTGTCAAGGGGGGAAGGGTTTTCATTGTTCTCATAGTAAGAAGATTGACCCCTGCTGTTTTCTGTCTAGTCTTACAACCAGATTCCACATCTGAGAAGAGATGGTTTACACTAGGTAAAAGGGGTGGGAGGGGAAACTTTTCTTGTGAATATCTCTCAAACCATAAAGGTTTGAGAGATAAGACTTTTATCGTTCTTCATGTTTTTTTAATGCCTACAAAATAAAATAAAGATAAAACAAAGTATTACTATACATTTAAGACCTTTTTTTTCCCTAGGGTATATTCCCTTTTATTACACAGATTGTGCATTCTAATAGTGTTTTCACCTCGTTCGTGGAATTATAGATCCCAAATCGTACATATTGATTAACAAGGTCCTTACTGTAGCCTGGAATGCTAAGTGACAAAATCATTTGTGACTTTTAAGTTACTAGCCACTAATTTGTTTAACATAATTAAGCAATTGGACGCTAAACAATTCTCCATGCAAAGTATTACTGTGGAGTCATATCTAGCAATATTCAAGGAGTTAAAATGTTTTGTCATCCTGATGGGACCAGCATTTTAATTGGAATTGTAAATTGTTTCTAAAGCGTTTCAGAAATGTCTCACACTGGAAATGTGCTGTAAAAACATTTCAATCTGCTTCATTTTGGCTCGGAATGATAGGACATGAATGTAGTGAATCAAATGGTTTGCCACATTGCTTGACCTAAATTGCTTCATTAGAGTACTCATCATTTGGGGAATTGTTAAATTGTACAGAAAATATAAGCAGAAAACACTGCAAATACACAAACATTCCAATTCTCACTATGTCGGTAGTTGCTTGTCAATTGTTGAACCTCCAGATGTTGGACTACATCTCCCATCATCCCCTACCAGCTGATGTCTGGTTGGTGTTGATGAGAGTTCTTATCCCCAACAACCAGGAGACCAACAACTGACTAACCCTGCACTTGATCATACATTTTATGCACATCACAGTTAACCCTTTGAGTGCCAAGGAGGTATAAATACATTTAACTGCAATGCGTAGATGCCTCCCTAGCAATCAGATGGTTAATAAAACCATGCTTAGGGATGTAAATCACATCATTGCAACTTTAAAATGTATTTTTTAGAATGTGCATAGCAAGATTACAGAAAATCCATACTGCACAGAATCATGTGATGAGCCATTATCGGCTTAAAGGAACACTAACACCCACCGCCCTAATCAGGTCACTATGATTTTTGCTTTATTTAATGAGGTATTAGAGCCAGTGCTTACAAAGCCCCCCACCCCCCATATTTATGCCAGGGGTTAAAATGTGAAGTCCTTTGCTACTAGCCAGACCTGAAAAGTTACTCGCCACTGCAAGCCATAACATACCCACCAGGACTGAATTTCTACTCGCCAGGGCTGAATGTTCACTCGCCTTTGGCTAGTGCCGAGTGGAAATGTTGAGTCCTGTTTATGCCATGTGGATATTTAATATAAAGATGCAAGGAGACATTTTCCCTGTATCATGTAGTTAAAAGACCTGAGTAGTGGCTGCTTCCTACTCCTGCAGTCAGACATTGCATGTTTCATCCAGTTTTAAGTGAGTGGTCACTATACAGGTCTGTAGAGTAAATGATGCAGGGAGAACATCTCCCTGTATCTTTACATTAAAGGGACAGTAATGTCCCATAAAAATGCTTACAGTTTTGTAGAGGTTAAAAAATAAACAATATGACACAAATCCAATCCCCCAAACGCTATAGTTTGAGAGATATCTACCATTAAAATTCCCCTCTCCATCCCCTTCTGGTCTGGGGACAGACAAGTGACTCTTCATCAGAGCCGCAATAGCACAATTTAAAAAAGAAATACATCTTTTTAACAGTCTACAAAGTGTGCCTGGTTTGAAAGCACATTTTTTAGACCATTCCAAAGAAACATTTATTTTTAAATTGCGATATTGCGGCTCTGCTGAAGAGCCTCCTTGCGTCGCTGACACGGATCTCCTTCTGTCAGCTTTACAGCTGACATAGGAGAAGAGGAACTTTAGCGGAGGATCTCTCAAATCATAGTGGTTTGAGAGAGAGGATTTGTGTCATATTGTTTATTTTTTAACCTCTATAAAACTCAAAGCATTTTTTATGGGATATTACTGTTCTTTTATGAATTGTGGCACAAGTTTTGTTATTTATTTACTTACATGCAAATGTGGTTTGCAGTATGTTGGCCGTACCACACAACAATTAAGAAAGAGGTTCGGCCAACATAAAAGGAATATTTTGTCAGGTTTCATGCAGCATAGCGTTTCTAGACATTTTGTTGAGTGTCACAATAAGGAATTGCAGGGTCTCCATATGGTGCCTATTGAGTGGATCAATCCCATTGGAGGGAATAGATTGCGGAGGTTAGCCTGTAGAGAGGCTTTTTGGATTTTTAGGTTGAACACTCTAACACCTTTAGGTTTGAATGAGGTAGTTGATACACAGTGGTAGTTTTTTTTTTTTTTTTTTTTTTTTTTGTAGTTATATGACATGGGAAGGTTATTCATGAGGTAGTTCTAGTAATTTGAGGATGTGGAACTGTAGTGGGATTGAGTTTACTGGTGTATATTTAGGTAGTTTTTCGGATGGGTACTTTATTATTTAGTTTAGGTTACACTTTGTGTTTCTAATTGGACTACAGTCCTTATTATGTGATACTAGTTATATGTGTGAGGGTTCACTACTATATGTGATGAATTTCATCTTAATCTGTGAGGATTTATGATTATATGTGATGAAGGTCATTATAATATGTGATGAGGATTATTATGTTTTTGTTTTTTGTTGTGGGTTCTGCCGCAAGGGTGGATTAGGGGATGTTATTATCTCCCCGTTGTGCTAACTTTGAAACCTCCTATATTGGGCTTATGAATGTCCATTTGAGTGTTAGATATTTCTATCGCTGGGTGTTCTTTTGGTGATATAGCGGAGGTTTTTTGTATGTATTTGGGCACTCTACCCTTGCAACAGCGCTCATTTAGATTTATGATTTATATTTTATATTTTATATTATATTATATTGTATTTACATTTGTAATCGATGTCTTATTTGATGTTTGTATTTTATGTTTGGTGTTGTTTTGTATTATTTGATACATTTGTATATTGTATTCACTTTATGTTATATTCAGCTCGTCGGCCGTGAGCGCATGGCGCTTCACGGGTTAATGTTGGTTTTTATTGGTTTTTATTTTATCTTTTATTTACATGTGCAAGCGATGTCTCATTTGATGTTTGTATTTTATGTACTGTATTCTATGTCTGGTGTTGTTTTGTATTACCTGGGATATTTGCATGGTTTCATTTTATTCTGTTGTATTAAGCCTGCATTACTGATGAAGCAGCGTGTTAGCGCTGCGAAACGCGTTTTTTAGTGGGTGATTTATTATCTTTTATCAATAAAACATTCTCTTTCTGCGTACACTGTTGGAGCGGCTTTTCTCATTTTGGGACGGAACAGCGGACAGTGGATCCAGTGAATGTTGATACAAGAATACCGAGCAAGGGCGGTAAGATTTCCTTGCATGTGCATTTAGCTGTGTGTGTACATAAGTATACTTGCAGCCTCTTTTTAATGTGAGTGGAATACCTATTGATTTATTATTGACACTTTATATATCATTGGTATAAGCACTATTGGCGCCCTCTATATGCGTTTTTTGTCTTTTGGGTATCTGATTCCTCCGTGGGTGGAGTGGACGAGTGGCAGCCGATTCCTGTGGTGGAGAATAGTTGGATAAGGGACAGCTGGAACATCCCTTGGCTTGATAGCTGGTCTACACATATGTGTATTTCCAGCCTATAATTTTGTGAGTACCATTTTACAGGTGGTGGTGAGGTGTCCATTATATATGTGAGGATATTACACCAGGAAGCGCCTCTTCTTTTTTCTTTCCTGTTTTCCATTACTGTCCCTTTAAATCTCAACACAGTATTAATATAGGGGGGTTATAAGCAATGGTATTATAATCTTATTAAATAAAGCAAAACAGCTGATTTGTACTTTGGTGTTATAGCTCTGTCTTATATAATAGACCCTGTAGTGTTCTGGTTTCTCAAATGTCAATTTGAGTTAGTACTGGATATCTTATCCATGAAGGCAGACATAATTCATTTTACAAGATTCCAAGACTTCAGACGACTTGTATATTATCATTATGCAAGTTACAATAAAAAAAAAGTCTGCAGGTATATTGAAACTAATGTACTAAGAAGAACTGGGGCAGTTCTGAAAGAAACAGCCTACAGAATTGGGGATAAAATAAACTGGAATTCACATACTTGAAAGGGATAGTAATACTTAGAATGTAAAAAAAAATATGTTGTAGGGTTTATCCCCCTGAGTAAAACAAGAGTACTCCCACTGCTGAAAGGTGTTTCATTCAAAAGTTATTAATTTTCAAAGTTGAATTTTTTAGGTGCAATATCACAGTGGCCTGAAATTGTACAGTGGCGCTGTTGCTACACAATCCTATGGACAGCTCTGGTCCCAGGACCATAAATCTCCATAGGATGGTGTAGCAACAGCGCCACTGTACAATTTCAGGCCACTGTGATATTGCACCTAAAAAATTCAACTTTGAAAATGAATAACTTTGAATGAAACACCTTTCAGCAGTGGGAATACTCTTGTTTTACTAAGGGGGATAAACCCTACAACATGTATTTTTTTTACATTTTAAGTATTACTATACCTTGAATACCAGAGAGCTCTCCAACTCCTTGCTTCACTATGTATTACAGGCCTTTCTAATTCAAGTTGCAGTTCATTCTCTCCAGAGTTACTCCAATTGTGCTTAACACTTCATCCTCATAAGGCCAAAATTACATTGCAGGTGATACATTTTATTTATTTATGGGCATATATCACAGCTTCCTACTGAAACCAATGAAAAAATTTGTAGGTAAAACCAGCAATACCTTTATCAACTACAATTTAATTCAGGTCTATGGGGGATGGGATTCATAAAGTGGAGAATGTCTCAATGTGCAAGGATATCAGAAGATTTTTTTGCCTATTATCCATTCACCCATTCTTCAATAGCCAGATCTTACCTGGCTATTACTTATTCATCATTGAGTGATGACTCCAAAGATCAACAAATTACATGCTCTATTTTCAGGATGGGATATCCCATTGTAATCAACAGGGTAGAACAAATGCATACACATACTCTGTATGCTTATGTTTGTGTATCACTGGAATGGCCACTGGTCATTGATGAGTACCCATAGATAGGAGTGAGTTAAAGGAACTGTTGTGTTCCCACAAGAAATGCTGCAAAAACCTTGTGACTGTTTGCTTTTTAGCTAGAAAATCTGCCCTCAACAAACCCTTAAAATTGTCTCCTTTCTGCCTATACCAAAATGTTTTTGCTATGTTTTTCAATGGATACAAACTTCCCACTTCCCATTCACTATGTGTATGTCAGCATCTGGTGCACCGTCCACGGCTGTCTTGGGCTACAGGGAGACGTCGGGTTGGCTCTGGAGGTGCTCTTCTTCTTGGACGCTGCTGGCATTGGTGCATCGGACAGGTGATGTGGTGTAGCATCACAGTGACGTCATTGAGCCTCCCTTCAGTCCGGTACTTCCTTATTAAGCCCTTAGCATCTTTGTTTGCCTCTTCTGAGTGTTTTCTGTTTTCAGTGTTCCATTGACCCAGGATTGCCTTACAGTGTACCAGACCTAGGACTGCCTGACCATTCCCTTTGCCTGCTCCCCTGCCTTCAGTGTTACAGTGTGCTAGACCAAGGATTGCCAGACCACTCTCTTTGCCTGCTCCTCTGCCTACAGTGCTACAGTTTTCCAGACCCAGGACTGCCTGACCATTATCTTTGACTGCTCCTCTGCCTTTAGCATTACAGTGTACCAGACTCAGGATTGCCTGACCACTCTCTTTGCCTGCTCCTCTGCCTAAAGTGCTACTGCGTACCAGACCCAGGATTGCTTGCTCCCACAGGTACTGTACATACTTCTAGATATTGGGGTTTGTTTGCTCATACATCCTTCCGTATTTGGGGGTCTGTTCTCCTCTGTCTGCTTTTGGGTTTCTACTCTACTGTTTTAACCTTTAATAGCTTTCTGTTTATCCCTGAAGTAGGTCACTTTTCCATAGGGAAGTTTCAGCACGCTTACATTCCTTTAACGGTTTGTTTTGACACTCAGACCAGTAGGTAAAATAAAACGACGTTTATTGAATGAAAATAAGTACAAATGATCGCCCTCTACAGGTGACAGCAGCAAGTGACAGCAGCAATTGCAAGTGAATACACAGTACACATAGATTCAATATAATGGATAGAAGGCACACACAGAGTGGTACAGATAATAGGGAACTGGTCCCTAAAGGGTAAATGAGAACAATCAGTCCATCTCAGCTGTGGGGTTTGGCATGCCCGAATGGTGTAGTGATAAACTGAGCAAATGTGCACAGCACAGAGTTCATGCAATGATGGGTAGTAGATGTTCAGTGACCAGCATGAGCTTAGCAGAACAGTGACCCAAAATAGCCCCCACGGGCGTTCCCAAAGAGACCACTGAGACTGCAAGTGCAAGAGTATGTAGCCCCCACGGGCGTAATCGTAGACTAGCCTGAGATGCAAAGCTGGAGTTTTAGCCCCCATGGGCGTATAACTGGAGACCAAAGTGAGCACAACACGAGCCAATAGCGCCCACGGGCGTAGACCTTCGGATCCTGAAAGAGCTTGGAGCCTAACCTTGCTACCTCTCAGAACCAATAGCCGCAATGGATACCTCCGGTAATTAACGTGATACCGAGAGCCTAAGGCGCCCAACCGGATCGACATCTACTCTGCAGATGTAAATCGGAGTCACCGTCCAAGTTAGCGGCCAACTCAGCAGAAGCAGACTTACAAGGTAGAGGCTCGGTAAATAGAATGGAGGTTCGGCAAGAGAGAAGCGGCACTGCAAGGGTTAAAGGGTACCTTTAAATCTCCCAGGCTCGGTATGGTAACTTAGCTCTGCAGCGTATGGAGGCTCGGTACAAGGAGCACAGCTTATGCACGTCAGCAAGGAACTCTGCACTAGGAGATGAGTTACACCGGAGTGTAATGGTCACACTGAGTCAGCACAGCACCGCAGGAGTCAGAATGTCGTGGTGGCGACAACAGGCAAACGCAGGTCGCTGGAACAGGCCGTGGTCAATCACGAAGCAGGAAGTCAGCCAGCCGGGTCGTAGCACGTAGGAGTTTCTCAGACAAGCCGGTTCGTAGCACGTAGAAGGTTCTCAGACAAGCCGGGTCGTAGCACGTAGGAGGTTCTCAGACAAGCCGGGTCAAACACGATCAGGAACACTGGAGCGTAGTCAGGACAGGCCAAAGTCGGTACACAGGAATCCGGATACAGGCAGCAACAGCAAGACTGGCTCAGAAACACCACGAAAGGGCATCTGACAGATGTGAGAGTCAGGTATATAAAGGTCACCAGGGGGCAGGCCAAACCTGCTCAACAAATCAAAGTATGCCACAGATGAGAGTGACAGGATGATCACAGGCACTGTGATAATTCCATCCATTCTGCTGGAGAACAAAACTTACAGTGTACTATAGAAATAGTGAAGGTGATTTTCTAGTGATTTAAGTAGCAAAATAAGGTTAGCAGGTGCTCATAGTGTGGACTAACACTATGAGCACCACAATAAAAAAAGGAGATGCTGGAAAGACAGTGATGTGTCTAGTGAGTCAGAGGAAGATAAAGTTACCACTACCAGCATGGAAGGGTCTTTCAGACCTTTTGCCTCAGACCCCATGGTGTCCAGTCCCTCCTACATTGTCCCTTGGGATCTGAGGGAAAATCGTGCTATCATCAGCGAAGTGGGTAGAAGTGTGAGCAGGACAGGTCAGCTGCCTTTGCCTGCTGCTACTACTGCCAGTGTGCCTTATGATACTTAGGAGGAGGCGGAGATGATGGCAAGTGTGACAGCAGGGGACCCTAAGCCAAACTTGTCATTCACAAGTAGTCCCACTACTACCACACAGCAGCTTGAGAGTGGTGTGGGTGAGGGTGGGGTGGTGGTAATGATTACTGTGAAGCAGCTGCTGGGACTAGCTTGATTGTTGATTCTCCTTATTCTGAGGTGGAGGGAGAAGTGATGATGAGCAGCCAAACTGGTGGTCAAGGGAGCCTACAACAACCCGCTGAACCCGTTACTCCTCTTCCCCTGGCATTGTTCCTCTAGGACATGATGATGAAGAAGGTAGAACTGGCCAGCAGCACTCATAAGCTGCCTGTGCCTGCTGCTAGTGCTGACAGTCTGCCTTCTACCCCTTGAAGAAGAGATCACAAGTGTGACAGAAGGAGACTCTCTGTCACATATGTCATGTTCACCAACCAGTCCAACTCTCATAGAGCAGAAGTAGCAAGGGACTGGTGGTGGAAGTGGTTAGCGATGAGGGTGATGGTGGAGCAGCTGGGGATGAGGAGAGAATGAGGGCCCTTTTAGCAGAAAACGAAAAGGAATGAGAGATGTATATGAAAATGGGGATGGGCGTCATTGGGAGACAAATAATTGTGAGGAGCACCCACTACCCCACTACCAGCATTATTGTTTCTGGGTTGGCTGCTGCTGTAATTCCTGCTGCTGCTGAGTTGCAAGTTCTAGATGTCGATTGGTCTCAGCAGCAGCAGGTTGATGATGAGCAGGTTAGTGTGCCACAGACCACAGTGGCCACAGTGGGGATGGGGTCCAGCAGCAGTGATGCTGGAATAGGACAGGTTCCACTTGCCAGTGCCAGCAGTAATCCTGTTTCTAGTTCTAGTGCTGATTCTAACAGAACAGCTGAAACAACAACAGCAGCGTCTTCTTCCCCAGCCAGTTAAAGTGATTGTGGAGAAGAAGAAAAAGGGATTCTGTAGATGCATCAGTTTGTGTCCACCCATTGCACATTATGTGGTTCGCTGACCACACATGGCAATGTGGTGGAGTATAATTGCAGGCATGGAATCAAGTAACATCTGAGGAGATTTCATCCCACAGAATACGCTAAACTGGTGATAGGGAGGATTCATCATTATTATTAAGTCTGGTAGCTGTCACTTGTCCTTAATGGAGCAGAAAAGGAGCATAGTGACAGTATTATCTAGTTTCTGCGGGGGATGATTTGACATCATCAATTTTTCCTCAGGGCTTGTGCCCAAAAGGTATAAGTCCTACCACTGAATGTTTCCTCAGGGCTTGTGCCTAACAATGCTAAGTCTTACAAATCAATTTTTCCTCATGTCTTGTGCCTGTAACAAGTCTAAGTCCTACAAATCAATATTTCCACAGGGCTTGTGCCTAAAAAGTGTAAGTCCTACAAATTAATATTTTGTCAGGGCTTGTGCATAACAAATCTAGGTTCTACAAATCAATGTTTCCACAGAGCTTTTGCCTAACAAGTGTAAATCCTGCGAATCAATGTTTCATTAGGGCTTGGGCCTCTAACAAGTCTAAGACCTACCAATCAATGTTTTCCTAAGGCTTGTGCCTGAAACATATAAGACACAGCAATGAATGTTTCCTCAGGGATTGTGCCTAACAATTCTTAGTCCTTCAAGTCAGTTGTTCCTCAGGGTTTGTGCCCAAGAAATCTAAGTCCTACAAATCAATGTTTCCTCAGGGCTATTGCCTCACAATTGTAAGTACCCTAAATCAATTTTTTCTCACAGCTTGTGCCAAGCAAGTCTAAGTCCTACAAATCAATATTTCCTCAAGGTTTGTGCCTAAAAAGTATAAATCCTACAAATTAATGTTTCTTTGGGGCTTGTAATTAAGAAATCTAAGTACTACAACTCACTGTTTTCACAGTGATTGTGCCTAACAATAAGTCCTAAGAATCAATGTGTCCTCAGTGCATGGGCCTCTAACAAGTCTAAGACCGACAAATTAATGTTTATTGGGACTTGTGCCTAACAATTGTAAGTCCTACAAAATAATGTTTCCTCAAGACTTTTGCCTGACTAGTCTAAGTCTTACAAATTAATGTTTCCTCAGGGCTTGGGTCTCTAACAAGTCTAAGCCCTACAAATAAATGTTTCCCCAAGGTTGTGCCTATGAAGTGTAAGTCCAATAAATTAATTTTTCATGAGGGCTTGTGCCTAACAAGTCAAAGTACTACTTACTGATGTTACCTTAGGGCTTATGCCTAACAAGTCTAAGTCTTACAAATCAATTTCTTCTTAGGTCTTGTATTTTACTTACCTGAGTCCTGCACAGTGAACAGCACATACAAATATCTTTCAGTGTTTTTAAGCCTGCTGCTATGCTGCCTACTACCCAAAGAGAAATAAAGATATCATTAAAAATGGGTTACTAAAACCAAACTTGAATGTAGCACATGTGACTTGTATTGTGATGGTGGAACTTTGGAGGGACTTTGACAAACTGCATCCTCTTCAGGAGGAGGAGAAGGATTATCATTATTTATTGCACACACTGCAGCAACCATGGTTGGAGTCAATTGTTAGCCTACCACTTTACTCATCTGTCTCTGCACTGCTCCTAAGACCTTTCACCCTCCCCCTACCCTTAACCTCCCCCTACCCCTTGGGTGTTTGCTGGATGTTACTCATCTACAGAAAAACTGCACTTTTAACATTACATTTCCAGTTAGGCCGGAAGTATCATTTTTCTCCTATTTCTGTTTTGAGGTGAGAACTTTGACCCATACCTACTCATGTATATCCATTAATGATCATGTTGAAGACATGGTAAAGAGAAGCCTATATGCTATACTCATCTTCTCACTCCTTCATAAATCCAGGTAAATGTCTGGTATTTACTGAGAGACTGAATCATACTGTGTCTAATGTTGTTGGAATGCTTGAATAAAATAATTGTATTTACTAACATGTAACTATGAAGTTCTAAGCACACTGAAAAATCAAAGGGAAAATCCAAGGTTAATATGCTCTAAAAACTAATTTTATTGTGTATTGCCTATGATCATGTAGGGTTTGTTGTCAGCAGTGAGATTAAATAGCTGGCCAACACAAGAATAAACATAAAGTTGTGCCTGGCATAGAAGATTATCATACTGGTAAAAGAATATGAAATAGGAACTAAGTGAAAAATGTCTTGCTATAGCCCTATTTTGTATATAAAGGGACAATTTGTGCATTTGTAAATATCCACATTGAAGGACATTGCATTTTGCAGCTAAGTCAATGACTAAAAAACCTTACTGTTTACCAGTATCATTCTAAAAAACACTTAGTATGCCTTAGAACAGTCTGGTATGACCTTTAATTAACATTAGGGTTATTTCTAATAGATGCCTCCAACGCATTGCTTTGCCATTCAAAGGAAATATCTTTATTATTCTAGGGTTAATTTAATTTGAAATGGTAAGCATTCCTTTTTCCACTTCATCATATGCTTCCTCACTGGAGCACTCATTAATTTACTCACCCATCCATCTCTTCATTCACCAACTCATTAATAAAATAAATGATCATGGGAAACATTCACAAATATTTGTAATTATGTATATTCTCTTAATTTGTTTTCAAGATGACTGGAACCAAAAGGCATGGAGTAACAAAATGTATTCTCCTGGGGAGGGGAATATTCTGTATGGGTACACATATTCTTTTCCAATTTAAAATGTTTGAAGAGGCCATTTATTTATTATATTTTGGGTGGATTTCCTCATGCACATGTTTCAACATATTTGTAGTTTGAGCTGCAAATGTTACCCAAGTCACCACTTTTCACACATAACTAAATTGACTATAAATATATACAGATCTATCTAAAGAAGTAGATGATATTTAAATTATTTTAGCAAGATATTTCAAAGTATTTTTTCTTTGGGTGTGCTTAACAAACCTGCACTGGAACTGTATTTTTTGGAAGTTTGACCATTTTCTACTGGTTCAACAATCCCTCACATCCCCAGTTTAAAAATGTATTGTCTACAAGATAGTATAAAATTATAGTGCTGTTTATTATGGGGTACCTTAACATGGTAGAAAACCTAGCATACTATGGACATCTCATGTGGCTAAAACTTCAACATTAAAGGGATAGTAATGTCAGAAAAAAAGTATTAACTATATGATAGATACAATTAAAAGAGAGTACTTGAACTTATTCGTATCTCTCAAATCGTTATGGTTTGAGAGATATAGGAAAATAAAGTTCTATGGTCCCTCCCCTTTCTGCTTGACGAGCTGTAAAGCTGTCAGAAGTAGATTCTGGTCGCTTGACCAGATGCGGCTCTTCAGCAGTGCAGATATAACAATATCTGAAGATAAATACTTCATTTAGAACGGTCTACAAAGTGTGCCTGGTTTGCAAGCACACTTTGTAGACCGTTCCAATTAAGTATTTATTTCTAAATAGAGCCATTTCGGCTCTGCTGAAGAGCCTCTGTCTGGTCAAATGGGTGTAATCTGCAGCTGTCAGCTAGATGGCAGATTTGAGTAAAACAGCCAGGAAAAGGTAACTTTAGCAAGTTATATCTCTCAAACCATAAAGATTTGAGCGATAAGACTTACATTGATGTTAATCTTTTTTTAATGTCTACAATATTAAATCAACTTAAAATTAACCATTACTATCCCTTTAATACAATTAGTATGTGCATGTACTTTCCTGCAACATAAAGGATTAATACTGAGTAAGAATATACATGCATCAATATTTTGTATTTTTGCTTTTAGCTGTTTTGGTCAGTTTAGTTTCACTCCAGTTATTTAAATTAACTTCTTTCTTTGTGTGTGCTTATCAAAATCTGGACTGGAATTGTATATTTCAACATTTGGGAAGCTTCTACTAATTCAAGCACCCCTCAGATCCCCAAGTATAGTGTTCATTGTCTTTAGACACTATAAAATCCTATTCAGGGGGCACATCTCCATTATAAAGAGTAAATCAAGAGTGTATGAGCTCAAGGACAAAGCATATTAAGCGTTGGACTTCCTACAATGGGGTACTTTGACAATGTGGCAAACTTAGCATAATATGGCCATCTTATGTGACTAAAACCTCAACTGATTATATACAGAAAATATGCCAAAGTAGAGAGGGTTAATACTCAGTAAATATGGATGTGAATCAATATTTTGTGCTTTTAGCTATTTTTGTCAACATTGATTACACTGCAGCTATTTAAATATATTTTCTGTTTGGGTGTGCTTACCAAAGCTTTTACT
This sequence comes from Rhinophrynus dorsalis, assembly GCA_037306005.1. Lineage (NCBI taxonomy): Eukaryota > Metazoa > Chordata > Amphibia > Anura > Rhinophrynidae > Rhinophrynus > Rhinophrynus dorsalis. Next base: position 225,245,889 of record CM074723.1, read on the forward strand.
ACAGTAATACTGGTGCAAACAAACTGCACCACTGTAAACAAATATTTCAATCCCTTTTTTGATAGAGAATTCTCAAAACATTGGAGACATTGTATTTTGTTTATTTTTTGTATATTTTGTTATTAACCTTTTTTTGTATACTTTTATACTAAAGTTTCATAGGAGAAATAAAGAGCAAAATAAATAAGCTAAAGACAATATCTTTATTTCGAAATACCCTTAGGTTCAAGAATCTTAACAACTCACAAGCTACCAAAGTTGCATACACCAATCAGCCATACAGCCTCAAGCCATATCCCTTTAACCTCATTCTCCAGTGCTGCTTCAGCATTAGAGTGGTTCATAAATAACTTGTACACTATTACAGATATATGCTGTCAGTCCCAGAGTCTCTTTAATCTTTCCATTTGCCAGTAGTCTGGTAAGTTTAGTTGGAGAGTGCTTCTTCTAATGAAGATTGGTCCCACTGAACTGGCAAAGGAGGAGCTGGAAGAACCATTATTTGTCCACTGATTTTGAGGAGGAGGAAGTTACCACTACAGACCCAATGCTGGCCAGTCTCCCCAAATCACCCCTATGGATCTTGGGAAAATTAATCTCACTGGAGGAAGAAGATGGAGCAGGGCAGTTCAGCTGCTTGTGCCTGCTGCCAGATATGCTATGCCTGCTGTCAGACCTGCTGCCCCTGTTGCCACCAGTGTTGTGCCTGCTGTTAGACTTGCTACCCCTGCTTCAAGAAGTGCTGTGCCTTCTGCCCCTGCTGCCACCAGAGCTGTGCCTGCTGTCAGATGTGCTGCCCCTGCTGCCATATGTGTTATGTCTGGTGTCACACATGCTGCCCCTGCTGCCACCAGTGCTGTGCCTGCTGACAGTGCTGAATCTGCTGCCACCAGTGATGAACCTGCTGCCAGTGTGTTTTGTAATTCTCAGGAGGGGGAGGAGAAGATGATGCCAAGTGTGACAGCAGGAGACCATAGGACACACTTGCCATCCCCAAGCAATCCAGCCGCTAGTGCTACTATTACTAAGAAGGTCCAGCAGCTTGTCAGTGTTAGGAGTGAAGGAGGTGTGATCAAATTACTACTGACTGTGAGGAGGAAGACTCAGTGGCTGAAATTGATGTGGTTGCTGTTAGAGTTAGTACTATTAACAGTGATAGTGAAGCAGCTGGTGGGACTAGTGTAGGGGAATAGTAGGGGAAGCAATTGAGAGCATCTAGACTAGCAGTCAAGGGAGCCCACACCAGTCCCCTAACCCTGGGAGTCCTCTTCCCCCCACAGCATTGTCCAGGTGGAACATGATCCTGAAGGAGGCATAATTGTTACCTAGAAGCAATAATACCACCACCACCAGGAGCACAGATCAGCTGTCTGTTCCTGCTGCTAGTGCTGCCAGTCTGCCTTCTTCAGGTCACCAAGAAATGGCAAGTGTGACATTAGGGGTCCCTCTGTCATATTTCTCATCACCTACTTCAAACCAGCAGTGAGATGTCTATCATAAAACAGCAGCAGCACGGAGGGACTGGTGGTGGTGGTGATTGATGGTGGGAAAGCTGTGGTGGAAGAGACACTGATGGCTTTTTTAGCCCAAACTGAAAAGGAATAGGAGATAGGGATGGGGATGGGTATCACCACCAGCGAACTTTTGGAATTTGCAGAGTTTGCAACTTCTCTATTTCCTGCTGCTTTGCAGTTGCAAGGCAGCAGGATGCTGAGGAGCAGGCTAGTGTGCCACAGACCACCTGGACACAGTGGGAATGGGGTCAACAAGTGATGCAGAACAAGGACAGGTTTCACTAGCCAGCAGTAACAATACACCTGCTGATTCTGAGGTAGTAGCAGCAGCATGTCACAGTGCCTTACCTCGGCCTGTGCCGTTCGTCCAGGAGCAGGGTTCTGGACTGACACCTCGGCATCACTAGCTGCGTCACTCTTGCCTGCGGCCTGGTCGCATATGTTTCTTTCTATTGGCACCATGAATCAGGCACTTGCCTGGACCCCTGTTATAGGCCTAGCTCGGGGGTCCTAATTGGTCCCGCCTTCTCCTACTCCTTTATAAACCTCTCTGGGCCTGTGTATCATTACCCTTACGTTGGTGTTTAGTGCAGTTCTAGTTCTTGTTGCTCCTATATCCTGTGTATGACCCAGCTTGTCTGACTATCTATTCTGGTGCTGATCTGTGGCTCTGGCTGACTACTCACTCTGTGTATGATCCTGGCTTGTCTGACTTTCCAACCTGGTGCTGACCTGGGGCTCTGTCCAACTATCCTCCCAGTGTTGCCTACTATTATTGGACATCCTATCTGGTGCAGACCTGTGGCTCTGGATGACTAACCGCTCCGTGTATGAACCTGGCTTTTCTGACTATCCTAGCTGGTGCTGACCTGTGGCTGTATCTGTTCACTCCGCTTTGTGGCTCCGTTCCCCACAGACATCAATCGTGATGCAGACCTGGGGCTCTGGCAGATTTCGACCTTACTGACTGCAGGCGTGAGTTATTGCTGTTGTTGATCCCATTCCCTTTCAGCTGCCTAATCATTTTGCTGCTTAAACAACTCAACAACAGCAGCAAGAACAGCAATCACAAATTATGCATCTACATCAGGGCATTTGACAATGCCCGTGGCCACTGGACAACACAACATGACCTGCTGGCACTAGGTCAGTAGACATTTTTTTTTCAGGGCTAGAGCTTTAAAAAAAATCAAAACAAAAAAAACAATCAAACATAGGCCTGCAAAAAAATAAACAATTTGTGGGCTTGTTTCTAACAAGCCTAAGTCCTACAAATCAATGTTGCCTTAGGGCTTGTGCCAAACAAGTCTAAGTCCTACAAATCAATGTTTCCTCAGGGCCTGTGTCTCTAATAAGTCTAAGTCCTACAAATCAATGTTTCCTCGGGGCTTGGGGCCTCTAACAAAAAAATATTACAAATCCTCCTCTGCCAAATACTCTGTCACGTCAAGTATCAGTTTACACCAGTGGCAGCTTACTTCAGGGGGTCCCTATCTCTATCACTTTAGATAAAAAATTCTTATTTTATTATATTTATTTATTTTTTTATTAACTGCCCCCAATACCAGTAAAAAAACAAAACAAAAAATAACAATTCCCTGTTCAACTGATTGTTTCCCCAGACTCCACCTACCAACACAGGAACCCTAATACCCCTTTTATACTATACTTTTTGGTAATAAAATACCATTTGATATGTGTTGTGTGTAAATTCAATGTTCTCATTGATTACAATGGAATGAGCTAGATGAAAAAAGCAGAATTTTTTTGCCAAGTAGGAATTGCCATTATTCACCATGCAGCAGCTAGAGTGTTGTGGGGGTGAGGGAGGGGGTGGTGGTGATGGTAATTGTGATGAAGCATCTGGTCATGGGACTAGTGTGATTGTTTATCCTCCTAATGCTGAAGTGAAATGGGAAGGGATGATGATGATGACGAGCAGCCAGAATAGTGGTCAAGCAAGCTCACAACAGCAAGCCCCTGACCCTGTTATTCCCCTTCCCCAGGCATTATGCCTCTGGGACATGATGATCAAGAAGGCAGAACTGGCTAGCAGTATTAGCATCAGCACAGATTAACTGCCAGTACCTGCTGCTAGTGCAGTTAGACTGCCTTCTTCACCGCAGGAAGAAGAGATGGCAAGTGCGACAGTGGGTGACCCTCTGTCAAATTTGTCATCATCGCCAACACTTCCAACTCTCATAGAACATCAGCAGCAAGGGACTGGTGGTGGTGATAAAGATGATTGTGGAGCAGCTCTGGTAGGAGACAATGAGGGCCTTTTTACCAAAATCGAGAAGGAATGGGAGACAGATGTGCAAATGAGGATGGGCATCAACAGCCTACAAGCAATGACATTGCAGAGTTTGCTGTTACTTTCATTCCTGCTGCAACTTGCAATGGCAGCAAGGTGATGATGAGCAGGCTAGTGTGCCACAGACCTCCGTGGCCACAGTTGGAATGGGGTCCAGCAGCACTGATGCGGGACTAGGAACAGGTTCCACTTGCCAGAAATAATCCTGGTCCCAGTTCTAGTGATGATTCTAACAGAATAGCAGCAGCTTCAGTAGCATCCTCTGCTCCATCCATTGAAGGGGATTGTGAAGAAGAAGAAAGAGGCCATTCTTCTCCACATTTCTTCCCCCTGAGAGATGTTGGACTATTTTTCTCTTGCTGCAGGCACTGTGCCGTCATCAATGATGGCACTGTGCATGATTTGTGACAAGTCAGTGAAAAGAGGAAAGGGGGAACGCCTCTTGGCAAAACCATCTGGTTACTGCACATGAATACAGACATTTATGAGAAGCATGTTAAAGCTAAACCCCCACAAAAATAATCGTGAGTCATTCTTCCTGTACCCCTGTCTCTCCCAAAGGCACCAAGAATCTTCTTGCACTATGGTCTGGGTGTGGGAAGAAGTAGCAATGTCTTCTGGTGAACCACCTCTGTTAACATTACCTCTTCCTCCACCTGATAGCAGTTTTGTAGATGTGAGGCTTTGGCAGTTCGTATCCACCCATTAGACATTGTGCAGCCATGGTGGCAGTGGTGGTGGAGAAACAGGTAGTGGAGTTGCAGCAGAGCCCCCTTTTACCTTATAGGCTGATGCCCATTCCACAATGAGGGAATTTGAAGAGATACTGGCAAATCCACAAGCAGCTATGATCCAAGCTCCTGCCTGATTTGACTGTTATTATCTCTGTGCGGGGAGGGGGGTAGCTTGGGTGTGAGAAGGGAAAAAAGGAGGTTAACCCCAAATACCCCAATATTCTGTCTGACTGATTTGATTTGTGAGACACAGGCAGCTGCAGGCCAAGCAATTTCCTTGCTGATCTTGCTGCCATTATCTGTCTGTTGGATGTGCCTGGTGTGTGAGCGGAGCAAAGAAGCTTGATCCCAAATACCCCAGCATCCTTTCTGACTAATTTGATTTGAAAGACACAGACAGCTGCAGTTCATTTTCCTTGCTGCTATTGTCTCTGTGTTGGACATGTCTGGGGGTGTCAGAAGGAAGCAAAGGAGGTGACCCCAAATACCCCAAAATTCTGTCTGACTGATTAGATTTGAAAGACACAGAAAGTTGCACCTCAACTCCCTTGCTGATCTTGCTGTTTTTACCTCTATGCTGGGGAAAGATTTGTTGATTTTACTAAGGGCTGAAACTTTAGTTGTGCATTATAATATGGTAGCTGAAAATGAAATAATTAAAACTGGACTTTTTCTTTTTTTACTGGTTTCTGACCTAATTTGTTATTTAATCTTGCTATTGGCTGAATCCAGCTCTGACTACCTTGTGTTTGGATTTGCTTGTTTGCTACTTGCCTTTACTACTTTGCAGAATATCTGGGTGATCTGCCAACTTTAACTTGCCTGCTTCTAAACAAGCTTTTACCTATTCCCACTTTTGCATTTCAAAGTCTAATACCATCACCTGCTTGATTGCTTGCTCATCCAAAGTTACTGGATCTCTAACAGAACCTTATATCTGGAACTGCAGTGTTATCACTGATTCCTTACTTTCTGTGTTGAAGAATGCACTGTCACACAGGATTTACACAATTAAGAAAGCATAGCTAAGTTAATTCTTCTGTCCAAATAAGTACCTGTCTATAGTATTGTAAAACCACTTGTTCTTAAATGCAGAAATTGTTATTTCTTTATTTAGTATCTGATATTAAACATGATCATATAGTTTTGCGTTTTCTAGAATTCATATGTAAATTACTTTATACTTTATAAAATACTTTTTAGTACAAAATTCATTACAGTTAAATATATCAGTCTTTTATCTGGTACTGATTCTTCTATTTCTTATTTGATTTAGAAAAAAAAACACTTCCTCTATAATCTCTTCATCTTTTAAATCATCAGTGCTTTTAATTATTTTTGTTGCCTTTTCTCTTTTATTTATAGGTCTACAAATGTGTCTATTGTTCAGAAAACACAAACTGAAAATGGTATCAAACACTAAAATGAATAATCTGTTTGTAATTTGCATTATTATAAATTGAATTTTATTTCCAAACCCATTAACATTCCCAGTATCAGAATGCAGAAACTAGTTACTATTTGTCATTTGGCAATTTCTTATTATGGGGATAGATAATTAGTTTGAACTGGTTGTATATGACTGTAAGAATAATCATTAATCTCAATGAAAATCCACATGCAGCATTGAACATTTTTACTTAAATTAATTATCTCTGTGTATTTATGACTTCATGCTCAGTCAAATAGTATACTCTTTATACCATAGCTTTATCAGTCTTTCGTTTTATAGGTCATACAGTAATTTCATTGTCAATGTTTATTTTGTACTACTCTTGTTAATTGTATTATAACCACCTATTAATATATGACTGCTCATTGTATTAGTTACACTTTCATTCAGTTTTACAAATGTATCAAGCTTTACTGAATTTTTTGACATATTGAGAATTATAGTGCAGAATCAAGAGGGATCACTTGTGTATAGAACCACATTAAAGGGATAGTAATACTTCATCTTATCGTTATTTTATTTTGTAGGCATTAAAAAAACATGAAGAACGATATAAGTCTTATCTCTCAAACCTTTATGGTTTGAGAGATATTCACAAGCAAAGTTTCCCCCTCCCGCCCCTTTTACCTAGTGTAAGCCATCTCTTCTCAGATGTGGAATGCAGTCCATAGACCAGACAGATAACAGCAGGGGACAATCTTCTTCCTATGAGAACAATGAAAGCCCTGCCCCCCTTGACAAGTTTTTCAGGTTTTTCCCTTATCTTAATTGAAGATTGTCCCTCTCTGCAATCTACCTGGGCACCTCCCCTCTGCTCTGGCTGAGCAGTGTTACATCAGTAAAAGGGGCGGGAGGGGGGTACTTTGTCATTGAATTACTCTTGAACTACAACTCTGACAGGATTGAAATAACACTTTCCAAAGTCCAAATACTATGATGATTAATTAGAGCTACTTTTATGATGAAACATTACTATCCCTTTAAGGTGTCCCTACTAATTTGTCCACTGTAGTACTAATCAATTATATTTTCTGTAAATTATACTGTTAACATCTTATTATACTCCATGCAAGTAAGAAGTTGAATCTTGCCACAGAACCACACAACAAAATAAGGTAACACAATTTTGCAACTGTTGGTATGAAACAAGGCACATTAACATTGCTACATCTGTAGCTAAAGTTAGAATTTTCCACAACAAGAAGCAGCTATTCAAGCACAAAAAAACAGTTTAACAATATGTGTACGTGTGTGTGTGTGCTGAACAGGGATCAGTATAAAAATTGATATATAATTAAGTCACTATGTTTCACTATGCAAGGTTTAAAGCCTTTTTTTAGCTATTTCAGGTCTGTGGGTAGCACTCCAACTGAAAGATGCTGTACAGTAACTCCATAAAAGGTAAATTTATTTAAACAATAGAATAAGAATGGCTGAAACAGACACTGAGAGGTAGGGCACAGAGGGATCATAAGATTATGAAGTAGGCTTATGTATTTCACGCTAAATATAGTGATTAATGATAGACTAAAGGCAGAGACCAGAAATAGCGATATAAATGGTATATCATAAAACAAAAACAGGAAAAGGTGGTACAGTGTTAGCCATAGAAAAAGCAAGAGACTGATAGAGTAAAAGTGATACATAAGAAATAGATCAACACTGTCAATTACATATCAGACCACTAAAACAACATAAAAAATAGCACAAATAACAGTGTGCACTGAATGAACATGTATAAATAATAAAGAATGTTGTGATCTTCGACAATATATGCGTGCATATTAAAATTAGATGGAAAGTGGGAATTGAGTGGAAATATGTAAAGGGAGGCAAATATAACACCAATTTCATTTATGTTTATTGATCAACTAGTGTAAAAGCCTGTGTACACAAAGAGTCCATTTCGTGTATTTTATCTGACATGTTAAACAGATACGCAACTGGTTCAGTATTACAGGTCATGTAACTATATATCTTCTAACCCTTATCATCAACCACACAGCTAAACTCCTTAGAAACATTTGCAGCAACACTGCTCTTGAAGAAATCTTATGCATTAAGTAATTTATGGCTATCTGCTTCACTTATGAGTAAACTAGGTGAAACTAGGTTTTCACTAGCGATATTGCATTTAGCTAAATTTGAGAGAGTCTATTAGCAGTACTCAGAACTGACAAAAGGGCCCAGATGATGTCAAAAATTAGAATATATCATTAACTGTAATATTGCATCATCAATATTATTGAGATGCTTATGGAAAGAGCCAATCTTTAGTAACTCATCCATAGACCTAGCAAATTCATAGACCTGAGTTAGAAGTTTGCAGCTGTAGCCTCTTTCACAAAACCTGTCAAGAAATTTGACAAATGCTTCCCTAAAACATGCTATTGTTTAAACAATTTCTGTGTAGATGCTGGGACTGTCCTTGGAAGCCTGATGTCTATGATGTGATGCTGCTGCAAGTAGCAAACTGTTTCCAGATGAATGTTTCCTGTATATCACACATATGACCATACAAGAAGGTGGATCACTAGTAAGGGTGATTTCCAGATAGGATGTAGAAGCAGCAATGTAGGAGAAGGAAAATTTGAGATTGAAAGTAGTTAATTCAATTACTATATAAAGGTGTTCGCCTCTTCCTCAGTGCCCAACCACACAAATAATAGGACCTCAATACACCTCCCATACCAATCCATATATATAGATTGGCGAGAGATGGGGGAAACCAAATCCCCATTGCAGATCAACCCCTCTGAAGATAGAAGTACACATCCAATGCAAAAAAATGGGAGAAAGGAGTTACTTTACTGCCCACAGTAAAAAAAAAAATTATCAAATTAGTGGAATAATGGGAACATTTTTACAAATTAATTTGCAAGGCCCTAAGCCTAAGTGTACGAGGAATAGATTACCAAAGAACAGCCACATTTACAGAGAGCTAAGGAATATGTAGCTTCTACATTACTGAAGACATCCATACTTTTGCCAGGTTGTACAAAATGATGAAACTTTTATTTGTAGTATGACATAGGATTAAAGCTTAAACTTGTATGTGTCCTTATTAGAGTGGGCATAAAAATCTGAAAAAAAAATCTGAAAAATCTCCCGCAGGAATTTTTGCAAAAAAGCATCCTGCTTTTTTCCTAAACATTCCTTCCCATAGAAAACAGCAATTTGATGGAGTAGGCAAAAAGGAGGAACATTTTTGCGTTGGAGAAAAATAAAAAAACTTTTGCCAAAAAAGGAGAAAAATCTTCCATATTTTTTATTTAAAGTCATGTGGGAAATTTTTCTGACTTTTTGGCCACCCCTGATTCCAACACCCCCATGATTTTGGAAGCGATAAAGGAGGAGAAGCATTATTGGTCAACTTCTTTTTTCTAGATAGACCTAAAGTGGTGGGAGCTAGTTATGGGGCATCACCGGAGTTAGTGGCAAGTGGAAACATCATCGCCTGTCTCATATAACTGTTCGTGGTGATCCAAGTCTCTTGGAGCTGTCTAATCATCCTGCTGTTTAGTCAACTCAGCAGCAGCAATTACAGCAGTAGCAAATGAAGGAAATTCACTACTGACATTTGCCAATGGCCACCATAATAGGACCTCCTGGCACTAGGCCATTAGGGCATAAGTTTGTTATCTCCTGGGCTTATTTTTTGCAAGCTCAATGCCTCTACAAACCAGTTTTTTCTCAGGGCTTGTGCATAACAGGTCTAAATTGTAGAAATATTTTTTTTCTCAGGGTTTGTGTTTAACAAGTCTAAGTCCTACAATCATTTTTTCTCATGGCTTATTAAACACAAGTCTAAGGCCTACAAATAATTTTTTCTCAGCCCTTGCATTTGGCTAACCTGAGTCTCGCACAGTGTATACACAGATATTTTTCAGCATTTTTGTAAGCTTGTTGCTATGGTACCCAACCATTGTTTATAAAGAGAAAAACAAATAAAAAAAAAGGTTACTTACAATCCAAAATGAATATAACAGATGTGTATGGTGGTGGTGGACTGGTGTGGTATGATTGATTTATATCTCATTCTCTATATATTTATAGATTTACACATATACAACATGATTTCTACAGCAATTATTACCATTATTATGTCTGAGTCTAAAGTAAACTATCGTTAGTCTCACATTATTGACACACATTAATCAGTGCTCACTGCATTGATCCCACAGTGGTAGATGGTAGCAACCATTCCCATGCCTCCTCCTTCTCGTCTTCCTCTTCCTCTGTGCTGCTGTTTATAATTCACGTTGCCCGGCATTCCTGTGTGATTTTGTTCATTTCTGCTTATACTCAGATGGTATTAGATGTTGCTTCATTTTTAAGAATGTAAGTCTTCCAATATTGTTGCTTGATAACTGTGTCTTACGGACGTTTACACTATAACCAGCTGCACTAAAAACATAATCAGCTAAGTGTTTCCACTGTGGAATGTGTCAGTGCTGGCCACACACATTGTTTTGTTTGCTAGTAGTCCATGGGGTCAGAACATATCTGTCCCACAAGTATGTCAAAACCATCTCACATGCAGTGGGACCACTCCTAGGAGTTACACTGTGTTCCTGTGCATCAGTTACCAACCCATACTGAAGGAGCAAGTCCCATAGAGATGTGCCACCACCACCAGTGTTGGATATTTTCCTCCCCTAAGACCCATGAATCAACCTGTGTTCAGAATGGGAATAGGATGTTCTGGTTGATATAGCTGTTACTGTTGTTGCTGGTAAAAACCCTTTGCTGTCTTCCTCTACCTCTCATCCTCCATAATGTAACCATCCACTTGATCAATAATCAAATCTCTATATTCCTTGGCAGAATTCTATTCCTCAGAGAGATGCTGCTGATCATCATGACTCCTTGTTTTGACACACTGATCACACTTTGGCAGACATTCTGAAATTTTGTCTTTAAAGCAGGGGCTAGCAAACTGGCGAGAATGTATTCCTCACTGGTTTTAATGCACACTATGCAAGAATCCTGCTCAAAGCATGTTAACATGTCCTTGACCAGCTGGTGCATGTCTATGTTGTCTTTATAGTAAGATTCCTCAGCCATGCTCCTCTGTTGTTTCTGAAAAAATACATCACCAGAAGAATTTCACGAATTCCTGCCCCTACGTAAGTAACCAACATGGGTGCCTCCTCAAAAATTGGTTCAGCAACTCATATACATCATCCATTAATTGCAACTGCACAGATGACAAAGATGCTCCTTCCAAAGTCTTCCAGTTTTCATTTGTACTCACTAATGGCCTTATTCTGCTTGTACAAATGCTATAGCATGTACAAAGTGGAGTTCCACCTGGTAGGGACCTCCATTTTCAGCTAGTGATGGGGCAGGTTGTTATGTTCTTGTAAGGAATATAATATTTTGAGTGCACTGTAGGAGCTGCTAAGATGGGCATTTATTTTGCAGGCAATATTCAGCATCTCTGTGAGGGTTTCAAATTCTACCAATGTTGTGGTCCCAACAAAATTTAGGATGTGAGCAAAGAAGGGCACATGTACCATATCACCTATTCTATCACCTATTCTCAATGCAGCTATTATGTTGGAGTCATTATCAGCAGAAACAAAACCAATGGGGTAAAATCTATTCCTCTATCACCTGCTCTGGTGTACTTAATATGTCTATTGCTTTGTGGGAAAGTCTCTCAAAACTCTGCATGCACAAGGTGGCAGGCCTATGGTATGACCTATCCTTCTGTTGTCTTTTAATCATAATGCCAGAACCAGAGACATGATTACTGGCTGTAGCCTGATACAGTAAGCTAGTGTTGCCCATTGGTGGTGGTGGGAGAGAAACCCAGTGAGCAGTCAGTCATATAGTGTGTGCTCTGCCCAATTGTCCACATATCTATTGTCAGGTGGGTTTTCTTGCCATATGAGCTTTCCAGCCCTTTCCCAACAACATTAACCACCTGTTTGTACAATTCTTGCACAGCCATCCTGGAAAAATAATTGCAGCTTTGGATATGCCAGCAAGGAGCTATACAAGACATCAGTTCTCTAAATCCTCAACAAAAGAATATCTTGGAATCCTTGACATTCCACAGGCAAACTTTGGGATTGTTTTTGTGACGTTTTTGACTCTCCCAAAAACTCAGAAAGTTTGTGTTGGCGGTACATGGCAGAAGAACCCTGTAAATTGATTGCTTTAATAACATGACTACAGGAGGTAGTGGAGGTGTAGGTAGCATGTGTGGGCAATCTATGACTCTTGTAATCTCCTACAACAAACATACTCTTCTATAGCAGGAGCCATTAGACTTGTGCACGTGAAAAAATTCGGTAAAATTTGGTTTCGTACAACTTTTTATTTTTGTTTGGCTGATCCAAAATTCGGACCGGACCTGTTCGACTCGGACAAAATTTGGGTACAATCCGAATTATTTGGCCGAATTTACCATGCTTTTAAGAATACAATAAAACCAAAATTAGATAAATAAAAATAAGTGAAACCATTTCCAGGGTCTAAATGAAGATGGTGGAACAGGGTAAGGTGGAGCTTTAGCCTTATGGTACTGTAAATCAAGCCTGGATGTAGCTATTTTAAGGAAGAAGGAAGACTGAGGCTGACTGGTGCAGGGTGAATTCAGTAGATAGATGTACGACTTTTCTTAGAATACAGTTAGACTACAAAACTGAGGAAACCTGGAGCAGGCAGAACCCATAGACATATGACTTTTGTTAGATTAGAGTTAGACTACAAAACTGAGGAAGCCTGGAACAGGCAGGACTCAGTAGATAAATATATACGACTTTTGTTAGATTAGCATTAGACTACAAAACTGAGGAAGTCTGGAGCAGGCAGGACTCATAGACATAAGACTTTTATTAGATTACAGTTAGACTTCAAAACTAAGGAAGCTTGGAGCAGGCAGGACTCATAGACATACAACTTTTCTTAGATTAGAGTTAGACTTAAAAATGAGGATGACTGGTGCAGGGTGGACTTAGGATGACAGCAACACTGGAGATGTAGCCAGAACTGCAGAACACTGGAACAGGCAGGTCTCAGTAGATGGATATAGCAACTTAGGATGACTGGTGTGAGGCAGACTCAGGATGACAGTAACACTGGAGATGTAGCCAGAACTGTAGAACACTGGAGCAGGCAGGACTCTGCAGATGGATACACCAACTAAGGATGACTGGTACGAGACAGACTCAGGATGACAGCAACAGAGGAGATGTAGCCAGCAGCAAACCGCAAAACACTGGAGCAGCCAGGACTCAGTAAATAGATACCGCAGAGCCAGACTGAACAACCTGTATAGTAGGACAACAATATAGACTTTAAATTCCCCCCTGAGTCCCACCAAGTCAGGGGGGTGCCCTCTGCCCAACCAACCACTGTTCTAGAACTGGGTAAGCTGGAGCACTCAGCATATTATGGTACTATGAATGATTCTAGATTAAGACCTTTTTGCTTTTCTAATATGCATCAAACCTGAGAGCAGGGTAAACCAGCTTTGGCAGGTTGACTTTAAAAAAAAAGTTATTTGCTCCATGAGCTGGGGGGCCAATTGAGAGCACTTGGGGCTAAGTATATTTCCAGTTACAGAAAATACCCGCTCATTCTGGACAGTGGTTGGGGGGCAAGAAAGCAACTCCTGGGCTATCGGGGACAAAGTAGGCCACACAGTCCTCTTGTTATCCCAGAAAGTCAAGGAATCTGTACTTGGGGGAAAAGAAGGTTCCGCAATGTAAGCCTTAACCTCAAACTCAGAGCTTTTTCTATTGATGGGGAGCTGTTTGTTTTGTCCAAAGCATAATCTGTCCATTGCCTCAACATAAAAAGCAGCAGCTGCTCCACTGAAAGAAGAGGACGCGCCACTGGTGCTGCTACGGATAGGTCCCAGAAGACCAAAACACTCCTCCAGCTCATCTGCGGAATCTTCTCCTGCCTCCTGTGAATGCATCCTGTATTTTCTTTGCCTCTCACGCACCCTCGCTATCAATTGTTCCCTCCAGACACTGAGTGAATTTGAAGTGAGTGCCATCTTGCCTTTGATTTGTGGATCACACATTGTGGCAAGCATTAACTCGGGTCAATTGTCCATGCACTCTTCCATGCGCTGAGTCAGTTCCTTCTTCAGCCTCGTTAGAAGGGCAGCAACATCAGGAAGTACATTACCATCAGCACCAGCCAAGCTTTCCCTATGGGCAAGGAAATCGTCCAATTTTAAGGAGAGGTGTATGAAGAGGTGAATGACTTCTGCCAGGCTAGTGTTCTGTTTGCTTAAAATTTCCATCAAAACATGGAAAGGCTTAAGGACTGTCACTACCTGTCCCATCTGGGCCCAGTCAACCCTGCCCAGTGTTCTGCTACTACCAATGAAATGGTGACGTGACATTGCTTGAATTGCCTTTTTCTGCTCCAGGATATGCTCTACCAAAGCTAAGGTTCCACCTGGTCCCAACATCTTGTTTTAGGCAGTGCTCTGGGAGGTCTTCATTTTTCTGTTCCTCCCTGAGGAGCTGGCTATCTTTGACTCTCCGATGGAAATTTGTCGGCACGACTCCAGAAGTGCTGGCAACCTTCCAGTGTTACTTCCATCCTCGAGAGCAGCCTTCACTACTAGATGCAGGACATGCGCTGAGCATCGCACACCTACAAATCTGCCATCCCGGAGATCCTTGATCATGTTAGCTGCACCATCAGTAACCACAAACCCCATTTGCGCCTGTGTACCTGCCTGCTCTCCTAGCCACTGCACCATCATGTTCTGCAGTGCTTTATGAATGTTATATGAAGTGTGCTGCTGATCCATTACCTCAGCATGGAGGAGGAACGAGCAGTGCCCTGCCTGCTTGGCTACTGCACCCGAACTTGTTGTTGCTATCGGTGTGTCTTTGATATGGACCAGGAACCAGACAGGACACAAAAAGGTAAAATGCAAAACATTTTATTAAAGTAACAAATAATAAACAAAACAGAATTGTGATCCAAGAGCATAAACCAAATGACAAGCCAGGGTCAGCAACCAGGACAGGTACTCAGCCAAGCTGGAGTCAGGAGCACAAAAGCCGTGAAGTCAGGAACAAGCCAGTGGGTCTGGAGCCAGAAGGGTCATCAGAGGAAGCCAGGTCATACACGGATAAACAGGAGCTCAGTAGAATCACAGCAGTCAGCAACAAAGTCACCAACAAACACAAGGACATTGGGGAAGTGAGCCAAGCTGCTTTAAATACCCTGGGAGGGTTGGCTGATAACAGTCAGGTGAACAATCAGAGAGGTCAGCTGATCAGCCTGAGCCAGAAACTTAGAAGATAGCAGCGGTGGATAGCAGAGCAATAGATTAGCTCAGACATCAGAATAAATAGGCAGAGTTAAGCTGCTCAGCAAAATCTCAGCAAAAGTCTTGTAACACATTGGGCTGCCAAAAATGCACCGTCAATGACAGGAAGACATGCTGGCCAATCGGAGCACTCCATAAGTCAGTGGTAGTGTGCACTGTCTGGCCACCAGTCTTTCCTAGCAGGTCCTTCAATAGCCCAATGTATGACCGGTACAGTGAGGGCACTATTGTTTTACTAAATGTGGTGCGGGATGGAATTTTATATCTGGGTGCAACAGCCTCCATAAGTTGCTGGAAGGGCTCCCCGTCCACCAAATTAAAAGTAGCACCCCCAATGGCTATGAGCTGTGCAATGAGGCATGTGGTTTTCCTGGCCTGCTGCCTGCACATCCCCTTGGAATGAAACCCACCAAAATCTTCCAGTGTGGCCTGTACTGCTTTTGGGATGGGCTGTGACTGTCTGCTGCTCTTACTAGGACTAGATGTGGCATGATCCCCCTGCCCTTTCTCCTGCTGCCTACTGGTGGTGGGTGTGACACTGGTATATGCAGTACTAGTACTGCTACCTTCTGCACTTATCAACACTGACTTGTGGTAGTTGTTCAGGTGTTGGTTCATCCCGGAAGTGATCAGATGACCCAACACCCGCCCACGGCTGACTTCCTTGCCACACAATTTACATTTTGCTAGTCGCCCATCACCAAGTGCCACAAAATGGTCCCACTCTTTGGAGTGACAGATGACTCTGGAAGGTGATGGAGAAGAAGAAACAGAGGTGACACTTTCTTCATCTTCATATGCTGGAGCAACCTCACTTTGCTTTTTCTTTCTACGTACTGTTACAAGGATACCAGTAGACCTAAAGATTGCAGCAGGGATGTTGGGACTGGGATTGGAGGAGGATTGTGGAGTAACAGTGGTACTGGTGGTGGATACACTAGCAGCTACTAGCAGCGAGATCTTTTCATAATGCCCCCACCAGGCCAATGCCTTTTTTATATTTTATTTTTTTGACTGGGAAGTGTAATTACTCTGTTGCTGGAGCAGCAGGATTACTAATTTTTCAATGGAGAAGTTAACCATTTCTGTGGATGGGGTTGCTGTGGGTGGAAGGGGGTTGTTTTTGTGGCATGGGTAGTTGTCCAGGATACCTAAAGGCCAAGTCCTAGAAAGAGTGTCCAAAGAGAGAAACAGCTTGCACCTACGGATGAACCCCAAGGTCTAAGCAGCTACAGTTCAAAGCAAAGGAACAAACTCTGCAGGCACAGGACCAGGTTAGACAATACAGAAAAAAACAGGAATAGGCACAGCTACTTGCCCCCAAAGTTTGAGCCTATATTTGTGTGCTGCCACGAATAGAATTATGTAAGTTCAAGGTGATGTACCAATCTGCAAGCAAAGCCAAGGTCAGGCAACCAGAATGCAATCGCAGAATTCACTATCTGTAAATATCTGCTAAATTAAATAAAAAATAACCATTAGGCAATATTTCTTGCTGAAATGGAATTTAACCCTTATTTCACAGTGCATTGACAATGAGCCAAGGACCCAGATGCTTTTTAGTGAAACCTATCATGCAGGAGATTATCTTTGCATCTTCATACTGAATCTTTAAAGACTTCTCCTGATACTCAAACTCATCCTTTAAAATGTATTTAGATTGGGCATTATTCATAAGCTAATTCTGGGGCAAGCCAGAAGTACCATAGGGGACAACTAAAACTTCCCCAAATTCCCATTAATTTTAAAAGGGATTTTTTTGCCCCAATAATACTAAGGTGGCCTACAACACATTGCTTCTTCTCTTTCTGAAAGATGTTGGAATCTATGTTAGCAAACCCAATACCACTACTGCTTTAAAGGCTCTCCACTTTATTCCCCTTATGAGGTCTCACAGTGGATTAGCACTGTTCTACGCTGTAATTACAGTGTTTTTAAATTATTGAATATCTCCATCTTTCTCATCCGGGCTTCTTAACCTTCTATTGAAACATAATTCATATCACTAAGTCCAAGACAAACATAGATCTTGAAATATTCAAGCTCAATACATGCAACTACATTACATTTTTTTCAACCTCTGTTCGTCATAGCATCCCTTTACTAGTTACTGCTTCTTCTCTATACTTTCCTGAAGGAACCAACTACAGAGATTACATACAAACCATCAATTATATGATGAATGGTAAATGCATAATGATGTAGAATATTTCAGAAAATCACACACTGCAACAGATTTTCTTTAGTATTGTAACAGGTTTTGGCATAGTAATGTTCTCTCAGGCATCAGTGGAAAGAATGGAACCTCTGCCTTCAAAAAAGACATTAACAGAAATGGTTTGAACAGGAAGTTGACTACATGTCTTATTGATCTTTTCATGCACACTCCATGTAAAATATATTTTTTGAGCTCCAGCAATGTATACTTTGTCCCAGTCTTTTTATTACACACTATAGCTTTGTTTCTGATGTCTTGCTTTCTTGAGTCCAGACCACAGCCCATCCATAGCTATTCTTCTTATTTATTCTTGCAAATAATGTTTTGACTCTAACCAATGTTGAGCTCAAGGTGTCTTGAGCACTGCCGTTTTTAACGACCAACCTAATCTTCAATCAACTCTGACAATACGCAGTCCAAGTTACATGAATAATACAGTATTACAACTACAAATTAAATCTTTTTTGCTACAATCATGTCTGCTCCTTGACCAGACATACTTTTCACTTCTTTATATATTTTGAGTCCTCAACTCTAAATTAAGTTTCTTTCTGATCCTGATTCTAATTGTATATATATACTCCTTAAAACCAACTCTTTTTAATCTCTTTTAATCTCAAGCTCCTGTAATGTCTGTTTAAAGTGCAACAGGCTTAGGCCTCAATTCAAATTACCCTGCTAAAACAGAGAGTTGGGCAAAATGTGCTAAGGGAGCCATTCAATTGTCATAACTACCAAAACCACAAAAAAACATTGGTCCACAGAAATGGACTTGTGGCTAAATGTCCATTGTGTGTTTAAATTTCCCAAAAGAGTACCCAAAGCATTTCCTGAGGAAGCCGAGAGTGTACAAGGCAAAAAGCACTGGGCAATATGACCAATTTGAGGGGGAAGTACTGTGCATTGAAGCATTCATTTTATATACCAGCATTTACAACTTTATCTTTTCCTTCATTCACAAACTTTTATAGTGACTTATGGAGAATTTTAATGCAGAGCACGGGGATGTTAACAGAGCTACAGGGTTTCCGATACTATACTATTACCTACTCTATCTCTCTACTGTTATAGCTACAGTGAGAATACAACATTTCTTGGGAAGCAGAATCCAGTGAATACAAAAAAAAGCTATTTTCCTATCACTGGAAAACACACTCACTGTTTCCAACAACTAATTCAACTATCAAGGAGTAATAACATTAATGATAACAATGTTGCACTCAAAAATAATCAGTGAATTGATGAAAGTTAAAAATAGTACTTTAAACATTTTTACAGCACATCACACTTTGTGAAGCCATTGATGGATGTTGCATAATTGACTTCTCAATTTCTACAGTCCACGTAATTACAAGTGAAAGTGACACTAATTACTGTAGTGGAATGATTATGTGAGCTAGCTATAACACACTCTTTCAACATAAAAGGGATATTAATGTTTCACAATAAAATCAGCTCCAATTAATCTTCATAGTATTTGGGCCATGGAGAGTCACTGTGTCACTGTGTTACTGATGTCACACTGCTTCCCTCAGAGCAACAAGTATGTCCGGATAGGTCACAGAGTGGGACAATCTTCAGTGAGCATCTTCACAGTAAGAAGATTGTCCCTGCTGTGAGCTGTCTGGTTCCAGGACCAAATTCCACATCTGAGGAGAGGTGGCTTACACTAGGTAAAAGGGGTAGGTGGGGATACTTTATCATTCAATTACTCTTGAACTACAACTATGACAGTATTGAAACAACACTCTCCATGGCCCAAATACTATGAAGATGCAATGGAGATGCTGTTTTTGTGTAACATTACTATCCCATTAAATATTGCTTGATAGAAGGTGAAATATATCACGAGTAGTAAAAATGGGGTTTTGAGAAAATAAAACGTAACCCTTTAGTGTCCGCAGTATAAGACAATGTTGAGCCTAGTACCCTGCTAAACTGAACATAAGAGTTAACATATACTTTAAATAGTGAGTGAAATACTGGAACATTTCATACTGGTATAAATATAAAAAAACACTCCCCTTTAAATATTTTGATTGATATATATGTGGGTGCTGAAAAAACGAAGCCAAACAGTGACCGACCTGGAATAACAGACCCAATATAAGATCAAATTTTAACAAAACCACATACCACTGAATTAAGGTGATACATAATAAAGGTTTTTAAGTATATACACTAAAGGTTATGTTTTATGAGTGCCAGCCACATGCAATGTAAACATATCACGGGCCAAGCACTGAACTAGCTTCAATAGTGTTTTGAGGTTTTGGGACTAATTTCTGTGAAGAATTAAAACTCTCCCATTTTTCTTTTATTTTTGATTACCCCTAACGCTAGCCTAACATCTACAGCTGTATGACACTTACCTGTAATCCTGTGTCTGTCTTCTGCTGTCAGCTTCTATCTTCCTTTTTCTTCTTTGTCTTTCTCTTCTGTCTCCTAATCTTAAATCCTGAAAAGAAAACAATTAAACATGACATACACTCCAAAAAATAAATTTCAAATATGTGTGTCTCTAATATTTCACTCTTTGTGATTTCATTGAATGGTTACACGATCAGACTATTCTTGGTTGTCCTACTCCTATTCAGGGTTATCCTACTCCGTTGTGCCGCTCCCCCATCTGTCAACCTCGGCCAGTCAGCGTAGTGCATACCATTGAACAGGGAAATGAAGTGCAAGTCGACACTGCCAGAGGGCGCAAGTCGAATGTCTAATGCGGGATCGTCAAAGACGAGCAGATGCGAGTCTACTCCTCTCCTTGAGTCAACACATAATCGAAGAGTCGATCTGGGTCATCAAATCCCGTAGGAGGTCGAATCCAGCACTTCCAGCGTAGTCGACTAAGCCAGTAGTTGAAGCCACCGTTCCTGTTTCTGGTGCCCGCTGCAAAAGTTAGTGAATTACGCTCCCAGTGTCCCGCCTTGAGATGGGAGTCAGAGAGGACTCTTTAGACCACCCAAATAACGAGACACATGCTTCAGAGTTCCAAGCAGTAACACACTTTATTGAACCACTTCATGCTGTTCTATACACACTCACAAACAATTAAACAATAGAACAGTAAACATTTAGAACAAAGGCATCAGTGATTGAATTAGTTTAGCATAGATGGCCCCAAATCCGTCCATAGGGTGTTGGAGTGACAAAAGTCCACCTCATCCCAACTGGTCCATTAGTACGACCAATGGGTGTCGAGTTCTTGGGCATCGACACAGTTCTATCCCTCGAGTGACCATTCCTGACATCACTCGAGTCCCCAGCCAATCCCATGCCTGCCTACCGAGTTCATTCGACGAAGCGAGAGTCAGGGTCAATTAGAAGAGGGCCACCCAAAGCCTACGACTTAGCATCGAAAATACCATCCACTGTCGACTATCAGTCGGCAGTGTAAATCCCCAAGTATACAATAACCCCTCCACAGTGTGCCCGATGGCCAAGTGAGTTCATTGGTCGACTGAAAGTCGGTGAAGTGTACCTTCCACAGGGTGCCCGGTGGCCAAGTTAGTCCTTAACCAGGGAAGTTCGAACAGTCTCTTGTCAGTGACGGCCTATGGACCGTTACATTTCTTCCCCTTTTTGGTCCATAAGCCAAGGTATATCAGTAGCTTGGCTGAAGGAGAGGAGGGTGCCATAGGGAAAGTTTTACATCCTCTTGTCGGGAGAGTCAATCCTCGTTCTGGTTATCCTTCCCTGACCGGTAGCGGATGGTAAAATTGAAGGGTTGTAGTGCCAAGCTCCATCTGAGCAACCACCCATTGTCTCCAGAAACCTGGTTCAACCACACCAGCGGGTATGATCCGTAATAACCACAAATTCCCCTCCATAGAGGTAAGTCTGTAATTTCTTTAGTGCCCATACCAGAGCCAGGCACTCCTACTCAATGGCTGCGAAGGCCACTTCCTGGTGCAACAGTTTCCGGCTGAGGTAGGCCACCAGGTGCTCCTCCCCAGCTGCGTTGGTCTGGTTTAGTACCGCTCCGAGTCCATAGTTGGAGGCATCTGTATGGACGATAAAAGAGCGGTTAAAATCTGGTGCGGCTAGTACAGGTTCTCGTCCCAGGGCCTCCTTCAGGACTACAAAGGCATGCTCACATTCTGGGGTCCAGGTAACTTGTCGGGCCAGGGTTTTCTTGCTCAGGTCAGTGAGGG
This sequence comes from Rhinophrynus dorsalis, assembly GCA_037306005.1. Lineage (NCBI taxonomy): Eukaryota > Metazoa > Chordata > Amphibia > Anura > Rhinophrynidae > Rhinophrynus > Rhinophrynus dorsalis. Next base: position 225,267,595 of record CM074723.1, read on the forward strand.
GTGTGGCCAGGGAGCTATACTGAGGCACAAAATTCCGGTAGTAACCGGCGGTACCTAAGTAGGCTAAAACCTGTTTTTTAGTTTTTGGAGTGGGCCAGTCTAGGATGGAGGGTATCTTGGAGGGTTTGGATCTCTGGAGGCCGCTGCCTACCCGGTGTCCCAGATACTGCACCTCCCCCATGCCTACTTGGCATTTGTCAGGCCTTATGGTGAGGTCTGCCTGGTGAATTCCACCCAGGATAGCCTCCAGGTGTAGTAAGTGTTCCTCCCAGGTGTCACTGAAGATGGCTTTGTCATCCAGATAGGCACAGGCAAATTCCTGCGCCCATGCCAACAGATGGTCCACTAGCCTCTGAAAGGTGGCCGGAGTATTCTTCATCCCAAATGGCATGACCTTTAATTGGTACAGGCCATAGGGGGTGATGAAGGCCGAATTTTCCACTACCTCAGAGTCCAGGGGTATCTGCCAGTACCCCCGACTAAGGTCGAGGTTCGTGACAACACCAGCCTCAGCGAGCCTGTGCAGGAGCTCATCCACCCAGGGCATGGGGTAGATGTTGGTGACAGTCCGGTCATTGAGCCTCTGTTAGTCAACGCAGAACCGGGTGGTGCCATCTTTTTTTGGGTACCAGCACCACCGGAGCGGCCCAGGGTCCAACGTCCTGAATCTCTTTTTGCATATCCTTCTTCACCGCTTCCGGGACCCGGTATGCGGGCAACTGGAGCGGGGCCTGCCCTGGGGTCTCTACCCTATGGTGGGTGACAGAGGTAAGGCTGGGTAGGGGTGAGAACAGGTTGGGCCATTTCTGGATAATTTCCTGCACCTGCTGCTGTTAGGTGTGGCTGAGGTGTGACCCTAACTGTAGGGAACTTATGGGCTTGTCGGGATGCACTTGATCCAATAGATCAGGGATGTCCTGTTCTTCTGGGTCATCCCCTGCCAGCGTGCAGATGGCCAAGTCCTCCCCCGCTCTGGGGTAGTAGGCCTTCAAGTCATTGACGTGACAGGTCCGTTAGCCCTGCAGTAGCCCCTCTAGCAATGACATAGGTGGTTTCCCTCTGCCTGTCTATGACTTGATAGTGGCCTTCCCAAGCTGTCTGTAACTTGTTGTGCTTCACAGGGCCGAGGGCTACCACTTGCTGACCTGGAATAAATTCTTTGGGTCTGGTCTGCTTATCATAGCATTTCTTCTGATGGGTTTGGGCAGCCTGCATATGCTGGCGGGCCAGACCCATAATGGTTTCTAACTTGTCCCTGAGTTCCATGATGTATGTGACCACCGGGATTTCCTCCAACTCACATTTGCCCTCCCAGTATTCCCGGAGGAGGCTCAGGGGACCACGAACCCTCCGTCCGAACAACAGTTCAAAGGGGGAGTATCCAGTGGACTCCTGGGGCACCTCCCGGTAAGCGAACAAGAGATGGGGTAAATATTGTCCCAATCTCGCTGTGAGTCGGTGAAAGCCCGAATCATCTGCTTCAAGATTCCATTGAACCTTTCGCACAGGCCATTGGTCTGAGGGTGATACGTCGTGGTGTGTAGGGGTTTGACCTCACACGCTTTCCATAACTGCTGGATGTAAATTGGGAGACCTGGTCAGATAATATCTCCTGGTGAAAGCCTACGTGGGTAAACACCATGACTTGGTTGTGGACCACGGTTTATGCAGTAATAGTGGCCAACGGTAAGGCCTCGGGATACCGAGTAGCGAAATCCACTATGGTGAGTATATATTTTTTTTCCCCGTGTGGCTGGGTCTGGCTAGTGGACCTATGATGTCTACTGCGACCCTCTGAAAGGGTCCCCCGATTATGGGCAGGGACTGCAAAGGTACCGGGGGGCTGTCCCCTCTTTTCCACACCCACTGACAAATGTTGCAAATGGTGATAACCCAGGCCAGTTAGGCAATATTCAGTGTGTCTGGTGCCTAAATGACCGGATAAAGGGACCTCATGGCCTAGGTGAAGTAGGGCCATGCGGTGTTGGGCTGGGACTAGCAACTGGGTGCGTGTGACTTGGGTCGGCCCCTGACAACAAGTGAGAGTTTTCCTATATAACAGGTTATTGACCCAGATAAACTGCTCACCCGGGGACCTGTCTTCCCTTTGTCTGCCAATTTTCTATATTCCGTTATTGTAGGGTCGGACCGTAAAGTAGTGCGGATTTCGTTGGGGGGGTAACTACGTCATGGGGGAGATGTCAGTTGTGGTTGGGGTTAGGTCAGAAGGGTGGCTTACCACCGTCTGTTGAGTTGCGGCCCTGGTGAGAACCTGACATTCCTCGGTCCCTTCCTCGGGTGCAAACCAGCTCTGCAGATTTCCCAGGTCGTTGCCCAACAAAACATCTGCAGGTAATCCCGGCAAAACTCCCACAACTCTGGAGCCTTGGTTGGTTTCCCACTCCAGATGAACCTTGGCAATGGGTAGCTGCCACCGGCTACATGCACCTCCATCACTTGGTTAATTCAGAAACAGGGAGCCAGACAGTAGGGCTGAACCAAAGTGAAGGTGGCCCCTTTATCCCTCATACCGTCCACTGTCGACTATCAGTCGGCAGTGTAAATCGCAAAGTATACAATAACCCGTCCATAGGGTGCCCTGTGGCCAAGTACGTTCGTTGAAATGTACCTTCCACAGGGTGTCCAGTGGCCAAGTCAGTCCTTAAACAGGGAAGTTCAAACAGTCTCTTATCAGTGACAGCCTATGGACCTTTACAGTGAGAATAACATTTCTTTGCAGTTTCCTACTTCATGTTACACAGCAATGAGTAGCGACTATGGAAGGAATTGAGGAATATAAAATAAAAATGTTGTCATCTAACCTGCTGAAAATAGCACAAAATATTTAATATATATTAGAGTCTGTCAAAGTATATAAAATAAGCTTTTACATAGATATATGGGAATTTTACAACACAAAATAAAAGCCTTATTTTACCGTTAGCGTCCCCTTAAATCACTCAGAGTAACACCAATCTTTTAACTTAACTCAAATCACACTTGACTATGGCACACACCAAAATCCTATTCCCCTTCTGTTTTCAGATGAAACTAACTGTGTAGCTGGATCATACCCCATTTCAAATAACTTTAATGTTACTTTACTTGATGGGTTCAGCTGTGTGTGTGTGGTTGGACACAGGAACCACATGAGGCCCTTAAACCTGTTGCCATGTCAACTCTTCTCTGTAAACCCTTGAGAACAAGATGATCTATCATTGTGTTTTACATTGTATTGTCAAATGTTTGTACAGCACTACAAGATATACAGTTTCTTTCTAAAACAAAAATAGATATTATAATAATAATAATAATAATAATAATAATGCAATCCTTGATATTTTACAGACCTTGTTGCTAAAGTTCAGGACAACGCACATGGACTGTTTTAGAAATGTGTTCTTCAGTAAAGATGGTTATTTCTTTATAGAAAGACATATTGCTCTATTGAATTTTAAGTGGTACACTCAAAGATCTAATCAATCCCAACAGCTGACAACCTCCATGCAAAGGATAAAGAAATATGGATTTTAGTGAAAGTGCATAGATATTTAACCCCTTATTGACCACACAACCTGGGGGTGGGAGGCTAAGGACCATGGCATTTTTTTTGGTAATGAATTCTGGGATGGCAGAGGGTCATGCAGATGCGCTGCCATCCCAGAATTCCATGATGTGCCAGGACCTTCACTGGTCCTTAACATCCAGACTGACGTGACGGTCCTGGCATGTCATGTGATGCTGAAGTGTTGAAGGGATTTTAATACTTAACGTAAAGAAAATAATAATAATAATTTAGTGTTTATCCTCCTGAGTAAAACAAGGGTGCTCCCACTGCTGGAAGGTGCTTTTTTAATAAGTTATCATAGCTCAAACTTGAAATTTTCAGAAGTATCACAATGCCCTGAAATTGTGCAGTGGCTCTGTTTCTACACCATATTGTCGACAGCTACCAAAAATCTCTATAGGATGGTATTGTAAGAACACCACTGCACAGTTTCAGGTCACTGTGATACTGCACCTAAAAAAATAAAGTTTGAGCTGCAAACTTTTGAATACAAAACCTTTCAGCAGTGGGAGTACCTTTGTTTTACGCTTTTACACAGGGGTATAAACCCTACAACATATTATTATTATTTTTTAATATCACTTTAATATCACTAAAAGGTTGAAACTCTTTGGCAAAATGACATGTGAATATGCCAGAAGCTTACTTTGATAAAAATGTCTGCATACAGCAAATGATGAAATACATTAATGAACACAAAATGAAGCTTCTATGAATTGTTTGGGTACAGGAGGGAGAAATATCTTTCTAGATAATTAATAAAAATCAGATATTTGTTTTGTCGTGTGTTTATTTAATTGTCCCTCTTCTAATATATATCTGACCTGCTTGAAATGTTTTTCAGACTTCCTCTTATGATATATTTATTTTGTTATTTTATAGCAAATTTATATTATGTAGTCACACTGTACTTTGTTTTGTTTTCTTATATAGGTAAAGAAACACAAACACAAATGTCTAATGTTCTATATTTTAATTCATGCAAGTTATGTTTAAGGAGAATGTATTTGTTGAGGGAAAAGGCTCTGATTTAAATTCACACTTATGTTATAAAGGATTTCAGACAAAAAGAGATTGGGTGCGGAAACTGGACATTTTAACACAGCAATCACATTAAAACATTGCCATAAAAATGAAGACATAGCCATAAAATCAAAGAAACATTGCCATAAAATCAAAGAAACTCACCTCTGGTAACAAAAGGATAGGTGCTGATTTGCATAGTTCTCCCCCTCCACAAAAATGAATCATCAATTAATGGTTTTGGTAGCGCTCCATTTGAAAGACTCTGTACACTGTCTTCACACACACACAGTAAATTTATTGAAATAATAAAATAAATATGTGTGAAACAGACATTGAGAGATGGGACAATGAGGGCTCATAAGAGTACATACTAGTCTTAAGTGCTTGATTCTAAACATAGTGCTAAATCATAGACTAAAGAATAGGGCAGGGCGAAAAGTGGGAAACATTTCCTGCATTACTTTTTGTGAAAACGGATGATTTTCCTTTTTTTTTTACGTGAAAGTTTTCTACTTTTCTCCAATGCAAACTTGCCCTCTTTTTAAACAAATCCAGCACATTTTTTGCCTATTCCAACACATTTTTCTCCAATTCAACACATTTGTATTCCTATATTTCCTATGGTGCAACATTTTCCTGCACAATATTACTTCTTCTGAGGGTTGTAGTGAAGAAATAAGTAGCTGAAAGTCAAAGTTGTGAGTCCTAAAGCAACATATAACTTGAAAAATTTGTTAGCATGCAGAATTAATTTGTCCTTTGCCCACACTAACTTTCTGTTTAAGTGACACTGGCACATATCCATGATGATGTCAAGCGATAAAAAAAATAAATAAAGTCAACCTACAATGCAGCAGATGCATATAGTAGTGGTGGGGGACTGGCGTGGTGTGATTGGTGGGACTGATAAACTGCATTCACCCCGGGAGGAGTGGGATAATTATCATCTATTGCATACACTGCAGCAACCATTGCTGTAGTCAGTTTTTGAATTACAACTTTACTCCCATATCCCTGCACTTTTAAACCTTTCCCCCTCCCCCTTGTGCATTTGCTGGACATTACTTAACTACTGTGTATGTGTTTTTACTCTCTACAGTACACAACTGATGGACTGTGATGTCTTGCCTTAGCCCTCACCAAAATTCTCAATGTCGTCTGCTGTCTATCAAGTCTGCTTCAGTCACAGAGCTCATATCAGGCTCCCAGTCAGCTGTCTGTCACCTAAAATTTTTATTTGTTGAATTATTTATGTATTATTTTTTATTTTTATTTTATTTATTTAAAAAAAATATTTTAAAAAATATATATATAACTAAAAATCAAAATTAACAACTTCTTTCCCCAGACTTCCGCAGCAAATAGACAATAAAGGCAAAATCAGCAAACAAATCTTACCCCAGCTGCCTGTGTCTTGCCCATCAGTCACAATGAATTTTGGGGTATTTGGGGTCAACCTCCTTCTTCTCCCCCAGAGTGCCCCAGACTTCCCTAATACAAATGTCCTACCTAAAAGAGTAGACCATCATGATGCTTGCTGTAAATGTTCATTATGTTGCGGTTACGACTTCAATACTTGTTGGATATAAATAGCAATATACGGCTGCAACCAGCGTTGAACAGGTTACAATGTGACAATTGGTTTTATTTAATAATGTGTGTAATATGATTTACTTTCAGTTCATTTTGAATTTTGGTTTATTTCTAGTTATATTGATTTTATGATTTATACTTTCTGTCGATAGATTAAACTTATCTAACACTCTAGATGTATTAGATAATATAGGGTTAATTGTAACGGTCTAATTGTATTCTTTAATTAGACAGGTAATTATGTTTGAATTTTGGTGCTTTTTTTGTATTTAAACGGTGATGGTGTGTATGGTTTACTAGCACCTGACGAAGGGATGTTTCCCCGAAACGTTGTGCAATGGTGATGAACAAAAATAAAAGAATATATTAACACTTTTGATCAACTGAATCCTGTGTGCGAGAATCATCTTTTATCTATACCTAAAAGACTCCTTAAAGTAAGCTTCAATTCCCCTTTATTTGCCTATCTGTTGTAATTTTTTAATAAAATTTTTCAGCAGTGGGAGTACCCTTGTTTTATTCAGAGACCTAAACCCTACAACATATATTTTTTTACATCTTAAGTATTACTATCCCTTTAAGGCCCTAATTATCTCAGTCTCTTGCTTCTGCTGTATGCAAGCTGGTCTGGTAGGTGATTATGACAAATGTGACAGAGGGTCGCCAACTATCACACTTGCCATATCTTCAGTGAAGAAGGTACACTGGCAACACTAGCAGCAGACTCATGTAGTTGATGTGTGCTGTTGCTCATACTAGCCAGTTCTGCCTTTTTCAGCATAATTCACCAGTGGGAGAACGCTGGGAAAATGCAAATCACAGGGTCAGGGTTATGTGGGCTCCCTTGATCACTAACCTGGCTGCTCACTACCCATATATGTTTTTGTGTTTATCCACTTGAGTAAAACAAAATTACTCCCACTACTGAAAGGTGTTTTATGCATAAGTTATTACTACACAAACTTGAAATTTTCCATGTGCAGTTTTAATGGTGGACTGTTGTTACACCATCCTATGGAGATTTATGGTCAACTAACCAGAACTGTCCTTAGGGTGTAGTAACAGCAACACTGTACAATTTCAGGCCACTGTGCTGTACCTAAAAAATTCAAGTTTGATCTGTAATAACTTTTGAATAAAACAACTTTCAGCAGTGGGTGTATAACAATGAGACAAATGATTTTGGTGGCTCACAGGAAATCCATCCAAACCTCAAGTTCTTCCCAGGCTCCAAAGCTTTCCCAACAAGGACACCACAGTGCAAAACATGGGCTTCCTCCAGCTGCAACACATAACATCAAAAGAAAGGGCTGCACTGGTTAACTCCACGTAAAGCCACTTTTAGTTTTATGAATGCTCTTGCTTTAAGTGGCGTTAAAGTGGAACTTTCAGGTAATACTAACTCGCCATGCATTCATTAAACGCATGGTGACTAGCTTGAAAATAGATGTCTTACCGTTAAATAATAGCTCTGTCTAAAGTAATCCATCACATATGGAGACCAGAACCGGGGCTACAACACAAACATCTTGTCTGTGTGCCTGCACCGTCAGTCCCGGTCTCCATTGAGTAGACTGCAGTGCACTATATGGTCACCGGAAGGGGACTGACGGCTCAGGCGCACAGACCGCACTAACCTGCCCATCAGTCCCAAAACTGGATGATTACTTTAGACAGAGCTATTATTTAACGGTAAGACATCTATTTTCAAGCTAGTCGCCATGCGTTTAATGAATACATGGTGACTTGGTATTACCTCAAAGTTCCGCTTTAACCGGTGAAGCCCTTTCTTTTGATGTATCCTTGTTTTACTCAGGGGGATAAACTTTACAACTTATATATATATATATATATATATATATATATATATATATTTTTTTTTTTTTATATTTACATTTTAAGTATTACTATCACTTCAAAGAAGGGCTAAAAATTCTTAAAATTAACCCTCAGCTTACCTTTTTATGACCAGACAATTCTGATGACCCCATGAAATTTGCTCACATGTCTTTTTTAAAAGATGACATCTTCAATCAATCCTGGATGTCATGACCATGGAGTTATACATGTCAATTGCTGGCAGTATTTTTTTAACTGGAGTAGGCAGAATACTTGAATCTCCTTAACCCTTTAATAACCAGTGGAGTGTGCATCTAATTGTAGTGAGTAGAGTTTGATGTTCTGTGGTCCTGCTAGTAACTGTCCTTTCAGCCCCCAGGGACATGACATCCAGAACTGAGTGAAGATGACATCTCTTGATCCAAGGAGTAAGGGAAATATTCATATAGGCCATTAGGATTTTCTGGCCATAGGTAAATTGGTGGTGTTAGTTCTTTTGTAGAAGACAAAATAGCTTGGGTAACACTGTGAGAAATTCCTTTCTGCTAATCTGACATATTTCTATTGCTCTCTATCTATTTCATTAGATCTCAATATTTTTTTGCTCAAGGCACTCCTAATATAGAGACTGGGATTTTGTAACATGTTTATATAGTTGTTCACAGGTTGTATAATCTGATTGAGAAGAAAGAGCATATAATACATAATTTCCATACCTACTCTTCATAAAACTGAGTGGGTGTTCACAGTGCATGAAAAGTGCTACAATATCCTGGTTGAGAACTACTGATATATATATATATATATATATATATATATATATATAAACTCAAACACACTGAGGCCCAAATGTGTAAAGAGTAATGAAAACAGACAATAATGCAAAAACAAATGGCAGATACGGCACTCATGTCTGCCATTTGTTTTTGCATTATTGTCTGTTTTCATGGGGTGAGTGCCGTATCTGCCTTTGTTTTTGCACCGTTGTCTGTTTTCATTACTCTTTACACATTTGGGCCACAGTGTGTTTGTGTTTTTATACCGTAACCAGGGTGCAGGTCATCCCTTGCAGTTTGGAGACAGACTGATTCTAGTGTATTCAATGGTGGTAATATCACACTGCTTCATACAGAGTATCTGTAATTTTATTCATTGCTTAAATAAAGCATTTTATAAAGATCAGGTTAATCTTATTATTTAGTTACCAACTATCAAATTTAGTTAAAAGGAGAGCTCATGGAAAAACTCCCGACGGAACCCTTTCAAAGCGGTCTTGTAAAGACATAGCGGGTGAATCCCAGAAGACATGGAACACGGAAGGATAAGAGCGGATCAGAAGAAGTAACAGAGTACCGTTACACAACCATGTAGCTAACAATACCACCGGTGATTCCCTGCTGATGAGTGAAACGGCTCATCTTTAACCTAGACACAGGTCTATATTTTCTGCATTTCTGGTTTTACATACAATTCTTTGAGAGACTGTTATTTCCTTTTTATTACATGATCTGCTTAAGAAACGGACTTTAAACAGAGATTACAACAAGCAAAGAAATCCAAAGAAAGAACATTTATGAGATTTCTGACACACTGTAATAAGGACACATTGGACCTATATCTCTATCATCACACATTACCCTACCCCAGGTTTGTTGCAAAACGTAATTCTCTCACCCTAGGTTTCTGTTATAGTAATCAATATATGTAAGACTATTACTGTATATAGGGATCCCTAAGCTCTATTGGCATCGCCTTGTTCTTACTTTGTGAGCACAGCTGGGTCTTTGTTTGATTTGCCTGTGCTTAATTAGGGAAATCCTTAAAACCCGAACTCTTGGTGTACCTGATGACTGAAACTGCACTAATATATAAATAGATAAATGTAGCTGTTTTATGAGCAACTCTTTCTTAAGTATATCCTTCTGTTAAACACATAAAGAGCCACTTATTATTTAGGTAACATTTCTTTTTCTACAGCTTTGATACAGGCAGTGATACAATTTGCCCTTAATGATACCATTAAGGACAAAGTACCACAGTAAGGGAAGAAAATAAAACAGATATGGGAAGAAAAAAAATATGAACAAGAATATTGTTAAAGTCATCACTCTTTATTTTTTCTTCTTTGGTGATGTCAACTGATGAAATATCATCCCATCCCACTCAGTTTATCTTGCTCCTTCATTTTTCTTTGATGGGCTTACCATTGATAATCAGTAGGAACTCTAAAGGCAGAAGAAGTAATAGAAAGAGCAAACGAGCTGAATTTACAGGACTGAAAAAATTCAAAATATACAGTTTTAAGATTAATGGGGCCAGTGAATAAAGAATGTCAGGGATAAGCTATGTTTATATTGCTAGAAGACACTTCCCACATAGATGTCCCTTTTCCTTGCTCAACCTACTTTTATAAAATACAAATGAATTACTAAACAGACCATACCATTTACATTTTATATTTTTGCGTGTTCCTTAACTCATACATGTGACTATGGATTTAATCATTTGCATTTTTACAATAAATTAAAACAGCTTATCATTGTCTATGCATTGAAATAAAATTCATTGTCAGAGTCCCAACCCAAAAAACGAATGTGTTAATAATCTACTTGGGATGCCATGCAGATCAATGTGTTGCAGGCAAAACTCATAAACTGCAGAAAGTCAGAAGCACTCCACACATAAATTAACAATATGAAATGAAAAAAAAGTGAAGTGTCTTAGCTACGCAATTTTATAAATTGGCAGACTCAAAGTAATTCAAACATATCTTATTTGCTCACATTCAAACTAAATTCTTACACCACTGAAAACTATTTAAAAATAATCATTGTGCATATAGATATTGATTCTACTGAACATAGATTTGATTGAGAAATATGTGGTCCTTGAAAGTCAAACAATATTCTTCTAATGATTCATGCTCTGAGCATACAGTTGTAGTTATTATTCTTGTATTATCTGACATAGTCTTAATCTTAAACTCTTACAAGCAGGGATTGCTCTTCTTGTACAAATCTGTATAATTATATATCATGTAGCTTGTGTTTATTTCGTCCATTTCTATAGCCCAAAGGAATATGCTGGTGCTTTATAACTAAACATTATTATTATTACAGTACCAGTACCTGCACTAGATAAGTACATTGATTGTGTTTTTTACTTCACAACTTCAAAGATACTGAATGGCAGAATTACCTTTTCAGTAGCTACTGCATTCCATAGAAAAAATGTACCCTATTGATATGAGGTCACATACACATACTTTAAGGAATACAATGAGCACAAAGCTACACAGAGAAGCTTAGGGCAGAATTTATTTACATTTTTTTTTAGTAAAACAGCTACATTGAAATGTATGTATCTTTATTTATACAGCGCTATACATGTACACAGCGCTTAACAGAAGAAATGGCTCATAAAGATAAGGCGTGTATTGCATACCCTGATTTGAAACAGATCCTCACTTCTTTAAAATGAGGGTTCTATAATACCTTTTGGGCAAGTGATACTTAACCTTAGTTCGGAGGGCACACCAACATTGCATGGTTTGAAGATATCTCTGCTTGATCATATGTGGGGGTTATTCAATAGCTCAGGGACTGTGAGTAATACTCCTTTGCTTATATAATGATATACTGAATTTTGGTGTATTTCGAAGACTGGAACTTCAAATCCCTGGTCTAGGGCAGGGAGTCCAAGTTCAGTCCTCAAGAACTAAAACAAACTAGAACTTACATAATTCCCTGCTTAAGTACAGGTGGGTCAGATGAATGACAACCCGATTACCTAATATGTGCTAAATAAGGCATATACTTAAATCTGGGTCAGTTGGTAACTCTCAACAAAGTACTGATGTTGGGATCACAAAAAAAATTAGCATTCTCATTTTTATTTGAAACAGAATCCCTCCCTCTTTCCCATTAATCTACACTGGCTATTATGAAATATGAAATCAGGTAGGGAGTTGTTTACAGATAGGAGCTCATTTTGATCAATGACCCATTACTTAAAGGGATAGTAATGTCAGAAAAAAGTATTAACTATATGGTAGATACAATTAAAAAAGAGTACTTGCACTTATTCATATCTCTCAAACCATTATGGTTTGAGAGATATAGGAAAATAAAGTTATCCGCTCCCTCCCCTTTCTGCTTGACAAGCTGTAAACCTGTCAGAAGAAGATTCTGGTCACTTGACCATATGTGGCTCTTCAGCAGCACCGGTATAACAATATCTAAAGATAAATACTTCATCAGAATGGTCTACAATGTGTGCTTGCAAACCAGCCACCGATTGTAGACCGTTCCGATGAAGTATTTATTTTTAGGTATCGCTGTGTCGGCGCTGCTGAAGAGCCTCCCTCTGATCCAGGAACAAGAATCTGATTCTGACAGCTTTACACCTCATCAAACAGAAAGGGGAGGACTTTATTTTTATATATCCTCAAACCGTACAAATAAGCACAAGTACTCTCTTTTAATTGTATCTACCATATAGTTAATACTTTTTTTTTGACATTACTATCCCTTTAAAGATGCCTTGAGTCCTAACATTGGGGAGTCAGCTGAAATAAATCCAAAAACATTTTTGAAAGCTTAATATGAGGTGTATAATTTTTTTTGCAAAATATGCAAGCTAGCCAAAATCAAGCTCTTGCAAAAGCTAGGGATCGGATATTTTCAGATGAACCCGAGCCTGCATGTTCCCCCACCCCACGTATCTGATCTGCCATAGACCTTCCACAGTTTCCTTGGCTGCAAGGATTTTATATTTTGTTATCCCATTCTAACCAGTGACTTGTCTCTAACCCTTTAATGAGATTATGGGGGTGCAACACTTTGTTTCACAATGAGTTGTACATCCCCCTGATTCTTAAAGGCTTAGTAGCCACAAGCAGTGAGATACAAACATGAGGACTAGAGAAGCTATCATTTATGCAGGCAGCTCTAACCTTTTAACTAATGGCTCCATAAACCATTAGGTTTCTCCTGAACACCTCCAATCGTATTCATTTCTAGACACCCAGTACAGCTTCAATAATTCCTGATCAGCAGTGACCTGTGCTTTTCTGTGACCTCAGAGTTGGAACAGTGTGATATCACCATAGAGCATAAACTGAGGTCACAGAAAACAGAGTAATACAGGTGACAGCTAACCAACTTCAATAAATGCTGTTATTTTTATTACTAGAGTGCATATTTAAACAAGAACATTCTAAGATATAAGAACAAGAACATAATGCCCTCTCAATTGTGTATAGAAAAATTTGTGCTTAAAAAAATACTTGCATTGGTGCTTTTGTCTCAGAACTTAGTTAACTTGAAAGAACTCAGGATGCTCAGAGTATTTCTCCAATGCCATCTAACCATTGTAATTGTCCTGTGCATTTTGCTGGAGACAAAAAAAAGCAAATGGTATAACAGCTCTAGGAAAATTGGCCAAGACTGTCCCCAAACCCTCTAAAACCTCTACAGCAGAAGAGCAATGTACAACAATTGAGAACTACTGGTATAAAAGAGAAAAGTAAATAATAATAATTAATCTCCACTATACAATATCATCAGACAAGGAAACTCTCCAGACAAATGTCAAAGTTAAACCAGTTAATTTGTCCTTTTTTCTCCCTTTCTTGGTTGCCCCTTCCCTGTGCTCAGCCTGAGCTCAACCCCCTGCTTTGTGGGACTATTTCTAGAGTCACTATGTGGGATACTTACTTCCCTGTAGAATGATATGGGTTCCCAGTCTTTTAAACTAGTGTCAGGGGTTTAATTACCCTATCAAACATTCCTTGGTTTTGAACTATTTACATAAACAGCTGTCGGAAATTGCGACCCTGCAAGAAATTCATCTTTATGACAGAAACTCTTATCTTTCAGGAAATGCTGGATGGGTCCACATTACCATTCCTCATACTCATCATATGCTAAAGGGTGTCAATACTGGTTAGGAAAACTGCACGATTTGAACTTGGAGACCTTAAATCTGATGACAGAGGAAAATATTTATTCCTCCACTGTACCCTGTCCACATCCCCTACTATATTAATTTATCTGCCATCCCATTTTGCTCCTCAGGTCTTATAGGAGAAATTCATATACATAGTTGATAGATCTAACCATTAGGTGATATGCATGGGTCACTTCAACATGGTAACTGATGGAGATCTGGACCGTATGAAGAGGTCAATGGTATTAATTCGGCACTTTAACGCTTTGAGTGGCAGAGGGATATGAAACTCTGCAACTCAAAGGGTTAATGGCCTTACACATGACATGAGATTACTTGAATGGTGTGGGTTCATGCAATCAGAGGAGTAGGGGTATTTGTGCCATTCGTCTGCTATAGAACCTCGTCATGAATAGATTAAGCATTCAGATCTGAGGGTATCAGGCGGAGGATGAGGAGCTGTCACTTTCTGCCCAGAGTAACCTTGGACCATTCTCCGGTCTGCCTTTAGCTCTCTCTAGGCAATCCGGCTTTAACACATAAATGGAGGCTGAATCCAGTCTGGCTTTCTATCCCTTCTATCTCAAATGGTCACATTCACATTCTTTACGGTAAATAAAAACTCAGGCCTGGACGATACGGTTTGGGAAAATGCTAAGGCAAATGCGAGGGGGTCACTTCTGTCCCTCATGTCCTCCTTCAGAAAGGAAAAAAAAACATTTACAGGTCTCTGGCATTGATGAGGAGGCTAGGGAGGCTGAGAGGGCTTGCATTGAACAGGCTACTACCAAAATGTATGATGCTTTCCAGGCTACTACTCTGAACTTGAACTTGTTTCTCACTGACATTAATGCCAAACAGATGTTTTACAGGACCCAGAATATATTTGAAAATGGAGATAAACCAGGTAGGTTGATGGCACACCTGACTAAACTAGAGATCAGAAAATAAACCAACAATTCACTGCTTTCTATTCACATCTATTTAGTTCTAAACTCACCATGTTGCTGTTGGAAATGGCGATCTTTCTCTAAAGTTGTAGTTTACCCCATCTTACCCTTGATGATAGTCGAATGCTGGACTCTTCCATCAATCTTTGGGAAGTGGTGGAGCTGGTGCGATCTCTTCCTAATAATAAGGTACCGGAAAGGGATGGGCTGTCAACTGAGTGGTACAAAGTCTATGTGGAGACCTCATCTGCTTAATGCCTTCTTCCCTGCCTTTGATAATGGTTCTCTTCCACCCTCCATGAATAGTGCCTCAATTGTGGTAATTTTGAAACCAGGGAAGGACCTTTGCGAATCTTACTGGCCAATTTCAAGCCTGACAACTGATGTCAAGGTTCTTGCCAAAATATTAGGTGAATAGACTGAATTGAGGGCTCTTCACAATAGGACACCCTGGCCAAACAGGGTTTATGCCAGTGAAGTCAACTATGCTTAATCTCAGATGAATTTTTATGCATCTGTCCTGCCCTAATGATAATATTGACAACTGTGCAGTTGTGTCATTGAATGCAGCCAAGGCCTTTGACTCCATGGAATTGGAATACTTGTGGGAGGTTCTCTCCTTGTACGGCTTTGAGCCAATGTTCATATGTTATGTCTGTCTTATATGCAAAACCGTTGGCTGCAGTGTTGACTGGAGGGGGAAGCTCCACGGAGTTTTGTTTATACAGGGGAACTCTACAGGGATGCCCATTATCACCAACTGTGTTTGCTCTTGCTATAGAACGATTGGCTTCACTGATTAGGATGGACCCTGATTGAAAGAAGGTCCCCCTTTACGCTGATGATATGTTCCTGTTCCTGGGTGACACCAGACACTTCCTTGAGCAGCTTTTGGAACTGGTTGTCCATTTTGGCCAATTCTTGGGCCTGATGGTTAACTGGTCCAAGTCCTCATTGATCCTGTTTGACTAACCTGATCTGGCGTCCCTAACCTCTTGTGAGTTATAGACGGTCTCCTTCAAATACCTCAGTATTACAATCTCTGCTTCAATGCACTATTTTCCAAGTAATAATTTGGTCCCAGTTATTGGCATTGGCGGTATCTGGCCTGGCCATGTCATCGGGTGTTGTCACGTCCTCCACATCAGGTCTCCATGACATTAGCCATCTCCCCTATATAGCGAGGTGGCAAAGTTGAGTCCGTGCTCATTTGTTTCAAGTCTTCCCTTCCCTTGTTTGATCTCCACTGTGCTTGACCTTGGTTTTGTTTTGACCCTGACTCTGCTTTCTGCCTTCCCTGATCTCTGCTTGGACCTGGATATTGGTGTATGTGCTACCTGCACGACCTCTGCCTAAATTTGGACTTTGATGTATAAGCTGCCTGCCCTGACCTCTGCCTGGGACTGACCATTCTTCTGGGGTTTCCTTCCTGGTTCTTCATCTTGGTTTGAACTACTCTTGGCTTCTTGTCTCCCTGGTACATACATACATATATATATATATATATATATATATATATATACACTTATATACATGTATCTATTGTGTTGGGCCTTATGTTCCTGCACTGTTCTCCAACCTACCATTATCCTTCAGGGGGGTGTGTTCATCATCTAAAGAACATATCTGAGTTGCTTGCTTATATTCGTTGTGGCCTCTCCTGTTCCGAGTGGGGTTTATTGCAGCGCACATGTCCCCCTTTTACAATAGAAGTTGACATATTCATTGAAATATAAAATAGCTGCTTGGAGTGGACTTCCACTCAATGTGATAGGGCATTTGAACCTGATTAAAATGGTGTTTTGCATTAGGCTTCTCTATGTCTTCCAAAGCTCCCCTGTGTATATCCCTAAAACATACTTTTGAGATTTGTACGGAATGAAATCCACTTTCCTATGGGGAGGTAAAAAGGCCAGAATCAATTTGCGACCCTGTATAGACTTCTCCCAGAAAGGGAAATTGCACTCCCTGATATCTATAATTATTATTTAGCTGCTCTGGCTCAACCTGCATCAGAGTGAGCAAACTCAAACAGCTCCTATGCTTTTGTAGCTCTGTATGCAGAGACTCTACCTTACTGCTTGTTCTTTGCTCAGATGCTCCTTTTGGGATCATGCGCGGGACTTCTGCAGCAGCTTCCACACTTACCAATGATTCTCTGTACATTCTATATGTTTTGCTTTAGCTCTATATATTGCAATTGTTTTGATATGTATACGCCATTTGTACATTTCTGGCCTTCAATAAGAACAGTTTAAAAAAAAAACAACAGTTCACCTATATATCACACTGAATACATATATATTAGTATCAAAATGGTATCAAATGCATTTATTAGAATGAATATGAATAATCTTAAAATAGGCCAAGTTTTAATTAATGGAAAAAAGTAAATTATCTGTAGCCCCAACAGTCAGTGATATGGAGATGGTGATGAAAGGGTGATCTGTAAATTAAACCAAAATGTCAGTGAAGATGGAAGTCTAGTCCACACCAAAGCAAAATAGATATTTTTCATGCAGCACATGGGATAATCTCCATTCTATTAGTTTCTATGAAAAAATACAAGAGTACAAAGAAAAAAGATTTAAAAGTGGTGTTTTATTAACAGTTAAGAAGACACACAAGGCAAATAAAAACTTTCAGGATAAACAGCAAAGAACAGCCAGCAGTGCACCTCTGTAGAATGATATTTCAGAGACTTGGTTCTTAATGAAGTGAATTGCAATGTGTATACAATATCCCTTCAGGATTTATGAGATTTTGGTCACCTGACTTGGTCAACTGAGGAAACGGACAGCTGGAGTCCACAAAACCCGCTTGGAACATTGGAAACATTGTTACAAGGTAGCATCAAACCTTAGGTCCCTCTCGGTTATGCTCCCTCTGATAAAAGCCTGTATCATCTGAAAAGAAAAAGAACAGCGTTCTCTACGGTTGGAGGAACACTTGTTTTACTATACACAGGTATCATCTTTTGATTTATACTAACTCTATAGCATGTATGAACTCCAAGTCAGGAGACATACACAGGGACAGAGTAGGCACGGCCTGACCACCAAACTGCCACTGCATTGGAGGAGGACAGACTTCGGGACCCCATGTCCATAAGGAGAACATGGAGCAGACCATCCTTGACAGGGAGCACATACTCTTCACCAATGTAAAGGCCAGAAGGACTGGTACTAGGAAGAAGCTTGCCTGGCATCTGGTCCAAAATGCAGTTAATGCGGTGCCCAAGTGTACCACATACTTCATCACAAATCGTTGGACAGATTCAAAGTGCAAAGTCAAAAACAAGATGGGAGACCTCGCCCTGCATGCAAGAGGCACTGGAGGTGGCCCATCATAGTAACATAGTAACATAGTAATTTAGGTTGAAAAAAAGACTTGCGTCCATCTAGTTCAGCCTTTTCCTATTCCTGTTTACCATTGTTGATCCAAAAGAAGCCAAACCCCCCCCCCCCTCAATTAGCAATTTAAAAATTCTGCCTTGAATGAGGGGGGGGGGGAAATTTCCCTCTTGAATCCAAATGGCAATCAGATTTCTCCCTGGATCAACAAGCCCCAACTAAATATTCATCCCAATACTAACGTACATAGCCCTCTATGTTATGCTCTTTTAAATAAGTATCCAGGCCCCTTTTAAAGGCATCTAATGTATTCGATAGCACCATCTCCTCAGGCAGTGAATTCCATACCTTTATTGTCCTTACTGTAAAGAAACCCTTCCACTGTTGTAGATTAAATCTCCTTACCTCAAGTCTAAGCGGGTGGCCCCTTGTCCTGTGTACTGTTCTGTTAATGAACAGGTCTTTGGAGAGCCCTTTGTATGGGCCCTGAACATATTTATATAGTGTTATCATATCCCCTCCACGACTCCGTTTCTCTAGTGTGTACAAGTTTAACTTTTCTAGCCTTTCTTCATAACTAAAACTTTCCATTCCCCTTACTAGTTTTGTAGCCCTCCTCTGCACTCTTTCTAGTTCCATAATGTCCTTTTTCAGAAAGGGCGCCCAGAATTGAACAGCATATACTAGGTGGGGTCTTACCATGGACCTGTAAAGAGGCATAATTATATCTTCCTCCCTTTAGTCAATACCCCTTTTAATACATGCCAATATCTTATTGACCTTTGCAGCTGCCAGTTGGCACTGCATGCTACTGCTAAGTCTATTGTCTACCATTACTCCCAAATCCTTTTCATTTGTAGATTTCCCCAGAGAAACACCATTTAAACTATATGTTGCATTTTTATTATTATACCCAAAATGCATAACTTTACACTTGTCTATATTGAATCTCATTTGCCATTTGCCTGCCCAGTTACTCAATTTGTCCAAATCCTCTTGTAATGAAGACACATCCAGTTCAGACTTTATTACCTTACTTAATTTTGTGTCATCGGCAAACACTGATACATGGCTCCCTATGCCCCTGGGAAGTCACTAATAAACAAATTAAAAAGAAGAGGACCCAGGACAGATCCCTGAGGTACTCCACTTATCACGTTTATCCAACTGGAGAACTTGCCATTTACTACCACTCTTTGCATTCTATCTTTCAGCCAATTTCCAATCCACACACAAACATTTTCCCCAGGCCTATTTCATTCAATTTGTACAGTAACCTCTTATGTGGAACTGTATCAAATGCCTTGGCGAAGTCTAAATAGATCACATCAACCGCCGCTCCCACATCTATATTATTACTACATTTTCATAAAATGCGATCAGGTTAGTTTGACAAGACCTGTTGGCTATTGCTAATGATATTCATGTTCCAGCAGAATTCTTGAATATATTCCCTTAGCAACCTTTCAAACAGCTTCCCTACCACAGATGTCAAGCTTACAGGTCTATAATTTGCTGGCTGTGACTTTGATCCCTTTTTAAATATGTGCACCACATCTGCTTTACGCCAATCCATGGGCACCATACCTGAAATAAATCACTTTCAATGCCTTGGAGGAGATCCTCCGACAGAACTTCTCCACAAATGCTGTGAAGGGGGTCCAAGGTGGCTGTGAGATGACAGCACCCTCCAGCCTCCCAGTAAGTCAATATGTCCATAACTGTCCACCACACAAAGTCTCATAGCTAGTATGGCACAACACAGTTCCAGCTGAACAGTCAGCACTGAGCTCCCTAAGTTCACCAACACAGAGTTCCAACAAGGAGATAATGCTGTACATCCAAAAGCAAAATTTGATGGGGTAAGCAGTAGAGTTGAGCGAGCATGCTCGGCCGATGCTCGGATCGGCTCGAGCATCGCTCTGCTCGGCACATGGCAGTACTCGTACGAGTACCGCCATGTGCTCGCCCGCCATGTTCGGGTGGCGGGGATCTGTGCCGAAGGAGGCACAGATCTGAAGACGCTCCGCTGGACCACCAGGGACTGGAGGTAGGGGGCATTGCGGAGATGAAGGGGGCATTGCGGAGATGAAGGGGGACAGTGTGGAGATGAAGGGGGACAGTGTGGAAGGGGGACATTGCGGAGATGAAGGGGGCATTGCGGAGATGAAGGGGGACAGTGTGGAGATGAAGGGGGACAGTGTGGAAGGGGGACATTGCGGAGATGAAGGGGGCATTGCGGAGATGAAGGGGGCATTGCGGAGATGAAGGGGGACATTGCGGAGATGAAGGGGGACAGTGTGGAGATGAAGGGGGACAGTGTGGAAGGGGGACATTGCGGAGATGAAGGGGGCATTGCGGAGATGAAGGGGGGCATTGACCAGGCACCCTCCCCTCATCAGATCAGGGGGTGCCTGGTGTAATGCTCGTGTCGCCCCATTGAAGTCAATGGGGCTCGGGTGCTCGGCCGAGCACTCGAGCCTCCGGCGGTGCTCGGTCAGAGCACCCGAGCACCCGAGCATCGGGGTGCTCGCTCAACACTAGTAAGCAGGCCAAATCATGTCCAAGTAAAGTTTAACCCCCTTGGTGCTGGATTGCTCAGGCATACTTACCTCACACAAACAACTGCTGCTATCAAGTTGTAATACACCTGTTATGTTCTTGAACAGTGTTACAAATGTTGCCACAGGTATGTGAACACTTACCCTTTTGATTGCTAGAGGGCACTCAAATGGTTAAGGGATGACAAACACACTACACCAGGGTCATGTTGCACAGGTCTACAGGTTCATCACACAGATGATAGTTGTACAAACACAAACTAATTACATGTCAAACATGTATGCCGCGTACACAATGACCCCAGGGCCTCACATCACAAATTTGCACTGTTGATTCAACCATGACAACTATGTTGAAACAATGAAGTACCACACACAGGCAAAGCAAATCCACAAACACACATTGATGGGGGAACACATCAACATAAGCAGCTGGAGGGCACATGTTTCACTCACCAGAATAACCATAACAAACACATGCAAAATGTGATGTTGGAACAAACACTCAAACTTGGGTTAGCAACACTCCCAAACCATACCATCAGGGAACCACAACACACACATCTTAACAAGTATATGATACATAATTGTGGATAACAGGTACAGTTGGCCACGCCTGAATTCAAACATATGTGTCTTCTGTGTCACATAATAAGTACCTAGTATGTATGCATATCTACTTGCCATCCCCACTGTTCCGGACACATATGATAATGTACAACCACTCACTGAATACACACCACCATCACCACCAGGGGAACACAAATCTGTAGTCAGTGAGGAGACCATAGATGCATCAGATGCTGGCCCCACCTCACCCCTGTCTATTCATTTGCTTCACCAGCATCAGAGACACACTCAGATCTTGATGGAACCACTGGTCAATTGACAGACAGAGACCAAGGAGGAGAAGCATCCGCAGTACTTCCTTTTGCACCACCCACGCCCCCAACATGTGCCACAGCTATCAGAACCAGCAGAATGGATGATGGAGAGTGCTCCAGCTTACAGGCAGAAAGCCTCCATCATCAGAGGAGGCTGGATAGAGGGAGGACAGCAGAGGTAAAGTGACAGACTGCGGTACAGTGCTGGTAACTGCAGTTTGTCCAGAAGTAGGGTGCAGGTCAGTATTTATTCTTTAGATTTTGGCCAAATAGAGATCTAAAAAAATGGATACAATATTACACATATTCGCTATATAAACTACATATCAAGACAAACTTGTTTAGGGGTGATAGATCCCCTTTAACATTTAGTAGCACAAAGAAGAAGCAGCAGGAGCACTGTATGGAAGCATTTCACCAGGGTTACTTGGACATCCCTCTGTTCTATGATGGGTCATGCCATGGATGCCTGTAGGAAGGAATGACAGGCATTGAAACTGCACTGCATAACTCTCTTGTATGCAGAGGATTAACCATCATTATCCTATTAACCTTTTGCGTTTCATGGGTTGGATACCCTCCTGAACTCATAGGTTGAAGAACGAAGGGGTGATAACCAGCCATATGAATTTGTTTCGTGAATTGGACGTTGTAGCAATCTATAACTTAGTAAATGAACTAACCCCCATGAAACAGAAGCTGGTGTTCGGTGCCAGACTATTGTCATAGTGCTGCACACAAAAGTCAGCATGCTGGGCATGCCAACCTCCCTCTCAGTTAGTTACTCCTATGCATTAGTCATCACTCTTACATGGAAAATCCATCCCTATTGAGTTAGATCAGGCATTGCAAATCTATATTTTTCCTAATACCCCTTAAAAATGTGGAATGTTAGAGGGTATCCAATGCATTGGATACCTCTCTAATGCTCAAAGGGTTATATGCTTCATATGACTATGCTCAACTCTAAATTTGCTTTTTATAATATTTCAGTTAAATTATGAACATAGGCAATAGGCTGTACCAGTGTTCACAGGGAAATAGTGACAGCTATGTCATTGTGATGTTCAAGCAGGCAATTTCAAGGCTGAAGGCTTAGTTGAATTTCAGTCATCCTGTGGAGTGAAACATATTATTATGTATTTTGTGAGTGTGATTTCACACATTCCTCATGCAACATAATCATGGTCATACATGCATAGTGTTTGATTCATGTATTGTACTCACAAGTAAAGAAGTCCCCGATGAGCCTGTCTTGTGACTCCTCCCCTCACAGGGTATCTTCTTCCTTAGGCTGGGGAACAGGCACCTCCTCAATGGGTTCTGGATCCAATTCCTCCACTAAACATATGTCAACTGCAATAGTTTGGAGTATGGCACACGCTAGTATGATATTGCAAACTTTAGCTTGTGCAGATTGAAGATCTCCTGCTGAGTTATGCAGGCAGTGGAATCCTGTTATGAGGAGGCCAAAGGTGCATTCTGTAGTATTCCTAGTCCTAACATGAACCTCATTGAAGTGGCCCTGTGCAGAAGTTTGTGGATTTGGTACAGCTGTGAGGAGCCATGGTTTGCAGCCAAATCCTGCATCCACTGTGGAACAGAAGTGACATAGTGAAATATGGTGTTGTGGATGATGTTGTTTAATGGGGACATACTTCTTGTGTGTCATGACCATGCAATGTCCAAGTGGAACATAATCCTGAAGAGGCCAGAACTGGTGTTGAGGGAGAGCAGGTGCAGAATTAATACCACCACCACCAGAAGGAGCGCAGATCAGCTGCCTGTGACTGCTGCTACTGCTGCCTTCTTCAAGTCAAAAAGAAATGGCAAGTGTGACATTAGGGGACCCTCTGTCACATTGCTCGCCACCTCCTCCAAGCAGCAGTGAGAAGTCTGTAACAGCAGCAGTAGCTTGTAGGGAATAGTAGTGGTGGTGGTAATGATGTTGGAGAAGCTGAGAAGCTAGGGTGGAAGAGACATTGATGGCCTTTTTAGCAGAAACTGAGAAGGAATGGGAGTATCACGGTGCCCGTGATATACA
Source organism: Rhinophrynus dorsalis (assembly GCA_037306005.1). Lineage (NCBI taxonomy): Eukaryota > Metazoa > Chordata > Amphibia > Anura > Rhinophrynidae > Rhinophrynus > Rhinophrynus dorsalis. The sequence continues at coordinate 225,291,362 of CM074723.1, forward strand.
GGTGACATTTTGACATGTTTACTTCCTGATGCCTCTTTATTGGCTACGCTGTCTTGCTTCTCCCAGTGACAGCCTTTAAATACCTTGGGCTGTCACTTATGTGCTGCCCTTTCGTAGTGTATCCGTTGCCTAGCGCTTGTTCCGTTTCATATGATACCAGTGTATGACCCGGACTGTTTGACTACTCTGCCTGTAAACCGCTCCTGCTCTGTGTACCGACCTGGATTGGCTGACGGTCCTGTTTCCTGTATTGACCCGGACTGACTGACGTTCCTGCTCCGTGTACCGACCCGGCTTGACTGGCGATCCTTCTCCGTGTACCGACCCAGCTTGTTTGGCGATCCTGCTCCGTGTATCGACCTGGCTAGGCTGACGTTCCTGCTCTGTGTGCCGACCCGGCTTGGCTGAAGTTCCTGTTCCTGCTTGCTTCACCTGTTCCATATATTCCAGTCACTGTTGTTACTCTCTGCGTAGAGAGCTACATTGGGCCTTCCACCATTAGGGCCAACTACTGTCATTGGCCTAATAAGTATCACTCTGTCATATTTACACTGTATCATATGCGATTTACCTGACCTCTGTCAGTATTGTATGTTTGTTCTACATACTGGACCTATGTGGGTTAATCATATCATTGTAACCTGTCCTGTGTCAGTTTACCGTTTATCTGTATGCTGGACCCGCGAGGGTTACTGTTAATCGTGTGCAAATAAAACTGTGTTTTACCAAAACATTCTGTTTCTAAGTGTACTGAACCGTAACAGGGAGACAGGGATGTGGATGGGCATTGCCACCACCACCACCACTAATAATGAGCTTTTGGAATTTGTGGATTTTGCAACTGCTCTTATTCCTTCTGCTGCTAAGTTGCAAGGGCAGCATGATGCTGAGGAGCAAGCTATTGTGACACAGACCACCATGGGCACAGTGGTAATGGGGTCAACAAGTGATGTGGGACTAGGACAGGTTCCTCTTGCCAGCAGTAGCAATACTCCTAGCTGCAGTGCTGATTCTGAGGCAGTAGCAGCAACAACAGCAACATCATCCACTGCCACAGATAGTGAAGGGGAATGTGGAGGACAAGAAGAAAGAGGCCATTCTTCTCCATCGGTTCCCTTCCCCCTTAAGTCATCATGGGTGTGTGACTATTTTTCTCTTGGGGTAAGCACAGTGTAGTCATCACCAACAGCACTGTGCACAATTTGTGACAAGTCAGTGAGAAGGGGAAAGAAGGGAATGCACCTTGGCACAACCACCCTGATATCACACATGAAAAACAGACACCATGACATTTATGTCAAACATGTTAAAGACAAACACCCACCAAAGAAATCAAGCACCACTGTTGCTGTACCCCCTGACTCCCTAGAAAGGCGACAAGAGGAGAGGTGGCGATCAAAGAGGAGGAAGAATAGAGGAACCCAGACAGAGACTGGAAGTTCCATAATGAGTGAACCAACAAGATCTCCACCACCTTCTTCCTCTAGGGTAACTAGAACATCTTCTGCCAATCCACCTGGTTCATCGTTACCTCCCCCGCCAAATGATAGCAACCCAGGCAGAGATTGGAAGTTCCATGATGACTGAAACAAATAGCTCACCATCACCTTCTAGGGTAACTACATCTTCTGCCAATCCACCTCGTTCATCGTTACCTACCCCTCCAAATGATAGCCACTCTGTTGATGTTTGGATGTGGCAGTTCATCTCTACCCATTGCACACTGTGTGGTGCACTGACCACACATACCAGTGTGGTGGAGGAGAATCGATAACAGGTAATCAACTGGCATCTGTGGAGATTCCATCCCACAGAATATGCAAGGATGCTGGCAGGAAGATTCATCATTACTATTAAACTGTCAGTGCGTTGTCATGTGTCTTTAGTGGGGTCTGGTCAAGGGGTATAGTGACAGCAGCAGTACTTGGTTTCTGGTGTCATGGTGTTTGGATACAGTTGCGCCCCCGATATAATTTACCACACACACTGTGTACATTGCAGTTGCTGATGAGAGGCACAATCCCTGCTCTCAAGGGAATCATTTCTATTCTAATAACAACACATCCATGGTTTTGGAAGAGGGGCAGGTGGAGAAGAATTATTGTCCAACTTCTTCTTTTCTCCACATATACTGGGGGCTACTTATTATACTGCTATTGTCTCAGGTGCATCACTGGAGCTAGTCATGACATGTGGAACCTTCATCATCCATCAACCTTGTTACTGCTGTTGTTGTTCCCTATTCCTATTCAGCTGCCTAATAATCCGGCCGCTTAACCAACTCAGCAGCAGCAGCAAGAACAGCAGTTGCAAATTTTGCATCTACATCAGGGCATTTGACAATGGCCAGTGGCTACTGGCCAACAGGACATCACCTGCTGGCACTAGGCCAGTAGGGCATTTTTTTTTCTCAGGGCTTGTGCTTTAAAAAAAAAAAAAAAAACCTATTCCTACAAAAAAAAAGAAAATTTTTTGGGGGGGTTTCTAACAAGCCTACATCCTACAAACTGTGCCCCAATCCCAGTAAACAAACCCCACAAAAAGAACACTCAACTGATTATTTCCCAACATTCTACCAACAGAGGCACCCTCATGCCTCTTTTATACTATGCCTTTGAGAAATAAAATAATATTTTCTATGTGTTGAGTATAAATTCAATGTTCCCATTGATTTCAATGGAGTGAGCTAGGTGAAAAAAAAGCAGAAAAACTGCACTTTTTATAATTCGCCAAGTGGGAAGTGCCATTATTCACCAGTTTCAGTTTGAGTAGAAACTTCCATCCATATTCCTTGGCAGTTCAGGAGTTAATTTTGCCTTGTTATTGTGCTATGTGCTGAGTGTTGTGTGAGCTATTTGTTTCTGCTTGGTGTTGTTCTTCTGGCATTTTTAAGCTTTGTTGTGTGTTGTACACCAAGAAAAATAGGCATAGGATTCACATGAGTTATTGTATCTGTTTACCGTGTGTTGGCACCCACTGCACACAAATGTATCACAAATGGGTAGAGCTGTTCCATTGATCTCAATGGGCAAAATATTACTGGCCGTTGTCATTTTTTTAGCGCACGTTAGCAGTTCACAGCACGGGTAATTGGATGGCTAACTCTGCTTGCAAAGCTACCGTACCTTCCTTGGAAGTTGCTGTTTTTGCAGCCCCAGTACCTTTATGCTATTGCATCCTTATGTGCTTTGTGCCACTGGGTACCCTACTGCTTCTATCATTAAGTACAGCCATATTGATCTAGATGTAGCTCAGCTGGTTCTGGCTATTTAACCTTTTGTTCAACAACTTTATCCACAGATGCAAGCCATAGCAATGGAGTGATTGCAGACAACATGGTTCCCAACCTCTGCAGCCTAGATTCACTTTCTAGCACCTCTATGAAGTAGCTTTTGGTGCGTGCTTTATCTGCCAATCCATGTGGTTGCTTAGCAGTCTAATAAGACTACTGTTGAGTAATTGCCTGCAGGTCCACCTTTGTCCCATCAGTCAAAGTGACAGAATCACATGAAAGGCTATATTATGCAAGAGTACAGTCAGTAGGCAAATCAAATATATCATGCTTATCAGTCATTAATAATTAATCTGAAATCATGGTTTTGATATATACTGATTATTAAGTTATTATTAGTAGTAGTAGTAATTACACCAATACATCACACCTTACCCAAACAGAGGAAATAAAGAATCAAAATTTTACAGGATCTTAGATGTAATGAGGAGATAAAGAAGATACATATAAGTGTAGTCACAACACACTGGATTATAAATAATAGATTAGGTGGAAATCTTTAGGTGATTCTGATTAGAACATACATTTTTTTTTTATCTCAGAACCATCATACAGAATACATGCATAACACCTACACCTTGTCAGTATCAATGTATCCAAATGGATGAATACAGGATACATTAAATGATTCCAAATAAATACAACATAAGGTATTGGCAATCAACATTGATCACATGCATTTAATAATGTTAGTCTATAAATGTTAGTTTATATTCATGAATTCAAAGGTCAGGGATAAACAGTTACAGTGATATACACATGGGAAGTAGTTGCATTGATGTGCATAAAGGCACACCTTTTAGATGGATGTGAAATCTAAATACTCATGGACTTCAAAACATTATGGAAGGAATAGCAAATTATTCAGGTGAAGAATAAAATTATTCACTAAACGGCCTATGGTAACCCCTTCATTTAGACCATAAGAGCTACACACTATTAATTGATATATTTGTCAGAAGAAGTTGATTATATGTATGGGAATATATGGGTTAACCAGGTGCCAACACACATTCCATCTCTGTTTGGGAGTATGTTATTTGCAGTATTCTTTTTAAGCTCTGTTTAGAGTAAATTACTTGCAGGAGTTATAACCTCTTACATAAGATCATCTCAGGCATGTGGCATAGGGATCACACTACACAAACTCAACTCTTACAATACACAGTGTCTGGAACACAAACATGTCTTTCACAGCAATTTATTGTGCATCCCCTGTGGTGTGTGTTCATCAGGGGTGTGCTTGTGGGTGGAGGAGGAGTCATAGGGTACTCCTGGGATGCCAGTGGGGCACACAGTATATCACACATATATGCATTGTGTAATCCACTTGCATTCCAAACTCCAGGTTGGTTCAACATATGCAAGATCCATATGCTGTCCTGAAGGAAGAACCAGTCAAACTGCCTACTACTTGAGAAAGCAGTTGATCTGCAAAACGTTGTGCTTGATTGGTAGTTAAATTTTTGTTATTAATATAACACTATTGTTGTCTTTTTTATATTTTTATAACTAAATAATTTTGTACAAAGTCCTGGAGCAGCACCTTTTCCTTTTCTTGTCCGGATCAAAGCTGGAGTTTCCTGAACAGAGACAGGCAAATTTCTCTGTAAGTATATTTGTTGTTAATTTGCATATGTCAATGACAACCACCTCCAGTTGTGAGTATAAATATTGAGGAATATACTGTGTCATTTCAAGTTGCCATTTAAGACAATATTGGGTGCCCTCTTGTCGTTCTTGTTTTGCAAACTGCACTGTTGAGCTATCTTCATGATGGCGTCCTTCTCAGTTACACTGTGAGGAGGAGGAACATTTCATGACTGTCCAATATTCTGAACAAGGGACATGTGTGGATTTCAGATGATGTTCCTTGAGTTTAAGAAACATATGGATATTGTGTGTGTCCCCAACATCTTGCTGTTCATGGTGTGAATGACTTCTGATACATCAACTTTGTGTTAGGGCCAACACATATGAATGTCACATTGTGGATTTGTCACGTTCCTCCTTTGTACCAATGTGCAGGAACAGATGTGGCCTCATCAATTCTACCATATGGCTCATGTCAGTGACATGACATTTGCCATACTGTATTAACATTGAGCAGCACCAGGAAACAGCAACAGGTGCTTGGTATGGAAGCGGAGTCAGCATTTCACCAGGGTTACTTGAACATCCCTTTGTTCTATGATGGGTCATGCCATGGATGCCTGTAGGAAGGAATGACAGGCATTGAAACTGCACTGCATAATTCTCTGGTATGCAAAGGATTAACCATCATTATCCTATTAACTTTTGAGGGGTATCCAACCCATTGCTATGCATAGGGTAAAGAATGAGGGGATGATAACCAGCCGTATGACTTTGTGAAGGACATTGTAGGGTTCCTGTGGCTCCTAAGCCCTCAGATGCCCCCTTCTCTGATATCTTCACAGGTATTGCAATGGAAACATAATGTTCATAATCACTATATTAGTGGTCTCACTGTAAACACGCCACATTCCAGGATGGTGGGATGTCCCTTTAAGTCAGTGGTGGGGTATTGGCCAGACGCGGTCATCAGGTACAAAGGGACCAATGGGAATGAGTGTGTTGTCCAGTTGAGTTTATGCTAGTGTGGCTATTATTGTTTGAATGTGTTTGATGTAATTTCTGTTTACCTGTCATATGGATGTGTGATGTTGACTGCACCATGGTTTTCCATTGGATAGTGATCTTGAACATGCTGGCTTTGGTTGCTTAACAATTACAGGTGTGGATATTGTGTTATGTGGACATATATGTTGGTATGTGTTAAACCCAGTTGTGCCAGGGTTCCTTGCCCTGTATGTTTGAGGTTGATTTGTAAATCCCTTGTTTCTTTGTTTATTGATGGGTTGATGTTGGTTTTCCAGTACCTATGTGTATGGCATGTATATTTGACTGGTGCATCCTTGGCAGTTCAGGAGTTAATTTTCTCTGTGTTGCTATTGTTCTATATGCTACAGTAAGTGTTGTGTGAGCTGTTTGTTTCTGCTTGGTGTTGATCTACTGGGGTTTTTAAGCTTTGTTGTTTGTTGTACTCCAAGAAAAATAGGCACAGGACTAAAATGAGTTAATGTATCTGTTTACCATACATTGGCATTCACTACACACAAATGTATCGCTAATGGGTAGAGCTGTTCCATTGATCACAAAGGGTGAAATATTATCGACCGTTGTCATTTTTTAGAGCACGTTAGCAGTTCACAGCATGGGTAATTGGATGGCTAACTATGCTTGCAAAACTACCATTATCTATTTTTTGTAACGGTGGTAATTGGATCAGGCCCTAAGAGTCTGCCTGCTGATTGGCATCCTGTGCTTTTGGTTTCTTATGAGCCTTCCTTGAAAGTTGTTGTCTTTGCAGCCCCAGCACCTTTATGCTATTGCATCCTTACATGTTGTGTTCCACTAAGCTGCTGCTTCCATCAATAAGTAAGTGCAGCCATCTTGATCAAGATAGATGATCTGTCTCAACTGGTTCTGGCTATCGAACCTTTTGTTCACCAGTTTTATCCACAGCTACTAGCCATAGCAAGGGTGTGCTTGCAGACAACATGGTTCCCATCCTATGCATCCTAGATTCACTTTCTAGCACCTCTATGAAGTAGCTTTTGATGCTTGCTTTATCTGCCAACCCATGTGGATGCCTAGCAGTCGAGTAAGACTACTGTCTAGTAAATGTCTAGTTTTTTCCCTCTGCCATGCAGTTCCACCTTTTGTCCCATCAGTCAAAATGACAATCGCATGAAAGGCTATATTATACAAAAGTACAGTCAGTAGGCAAATCAAATATATATCATGCTGATCAGTCACTAATAATTCATTAGAAATTAAAAAGTTTTGATATTTAATGTGTATCAAATTATATTATTATTATTATTATTGCACCAATATATCACACATTACCCAAACAGAGGAAATAAAGAATAAATAATCTGATAGGATCTTAGATGTAATGAGGAGAGAAAGTAGACACATATAATCGTAGCCACTAAACACTGGTTTATACATAATAAATTAAAATCATACTTGTCTGTTAATCTTTCCTACCTATTACCTAATAGGATAGGTGGACATATTTAGGTGATTCTAATTAGAACATAAATTTTCTTTTATCTCAAAGTATTGTACAGAATACATCCAAAAGATCTATGCACTGTCAGTATGCATGTATCCAAATGGATGAATACAGGATACATTAAACAAATCCAATTAAATACAACATAAGCTATTGGCAACCAGCATTGATCACATACATTTAATAATGTTAGTCTATAAATATTAGTTTATATTCATGAATTCAAAGATCAGGGATAAACAATTACAGTGATATACACACATGGGAAGTAGTTGCATTGATGTGCATATGGGTACACTTTTTAGATGGATGTGAAATCCAAATACTCATGGAAGGAATAGCAAATTATTCAGCTGAAAGTTAAATTATTCACTAAATGGCCTATGGTAACCCATACATTTAGACCAGTAGAGCTACACAGCTATTCCTGGCATGATAAACAAAGAATTATCCTTATCAATAAATGTGTGTTTACTATACCTATTCAACTTAATGAAATATCGCCCCTTTATTGCAACAGTATATACATCTACTACATTATTGTTATCAATATTATCACATCTGCTAATGTCCACAATATCCACCATGCTTCTTTCTTCAGCAATTGTTTTATTGAAGTGGCCTTTTCTCATTCAAAGTTGGACTTTCTAAATTATATTCGCATATATGGCCTCACTGTCTCAACTGTGTAATATGCCAATATACCATGCTATAGAAGTAGCTTACAAACATACTGGCAAATAGCATAAACCATAGCTCAGAATATAAGCTTTAGGAAGGAGTAGCACAAATAAATACCTCCAGCACCCATGTTAATACACCCCCACAGTATATCTGAAAGATTTCTCATTCCCTGGTTTTAGAAATGCACAATTAATGATTAATTAATGATTAGATAATAACAAGGATAGTCACTTGCCATTCCTGCAGTAATTGGAGACTACAACTCCAAGCTGTTGGATGCAGATGATGGAAGTTGTAGTCTCTAACTGTTGGAGCCCCCCTGGATTATAAGATTTATGGGCATCATCCATTTTCTTGAAACTTGTATTGGTTTGATAAGAAGGAGGACTCAACTATAGTAGATGAAGAATGGGTGCTGCTTTTTGGTATATAGGCTTTAGGATAATTGAGGAAGATTTTTCTTAACACTGATACCATAACAATGAGCAGAAGACGATTAGAATAAATTGTTACAGTGTTTGCTATTTCTCCTTCACCACTACTGTGAAATTAGATAATTTTGTTTGACACAAAGAGTAGGGATGGGTGATAATTTTCACCTCAAACCAAAAATTGGTGAACGGCAAATGTAATTTTGGCGGAGTGTGGAGAAAGAATCAGTTGAATAGGAAATGTTTTTTGGGGGGTTGTGTACTGGAATTTGGGGGGACAGTTAATAAAAAATATAAACAAAATACAATTTAAAAAACCCCATAAGACATGGTATAAAAGGGGTCTGAGGAGGGTGCCTGTGTTGGTGAATGGAATCTGGGAAAAGAATCAGTTGAACAGGGAATTTGTTTTTTGGGTGGGTTGTTGACTGGTACTGGGGGGACAGTTAATAAAAAAAAATGAAATAAAAAATAAAATAAGAAATTGGCACATAACGTGACAGAGACAGGGACCCCCTGACATAAGCTGCAACTAGGGTATTATCACGGTGCCCGTGATCCCTGAGCGACATTCTTACTTCCTGGTTTACACTGGCTGCATTCTTATTGGCTCAGGGCTGTTGCTCCTCCCAGGGTTTGCTTTCAAATACACCCTCCTGTCACTATACCGGTGCCCTTTCGTGGTGTACCCATATCTAGCGTTCTGTAGCTCTTGTTCCTGTTTTCCGTGTATGACCCGACTCGCCTGACTACGTTTTGTTCCTGACGTTACTGATTTCGATTCCATTGCTGACCTAGTACTGGCTGACTAACTCCTTGTATACCGAACTGGCTTGGCTGAGTATCTGATTCCATTACCGACTAGGACTGGCTGACTATCCCCTGTGTACCGAACCGGCTTGGCTGTGTACCAGATTCCGTTGCTGACCTAGGACTGGCTGACTAACTCCTTGAGTACTGAACTGGCATGGCTGAGTATCTGATTCCTTTACCAACTGGGACTGGCTGACTACTCTGTGTATTCTGACCTGGCTGGGCTAGTTCTGGCTGTCCATTTAGACTGGTGGTATCCTCAGTGTGTGCCAACCTGGTTGAGTTGCTGTACTTGCCTGTACCGGGACTTGCCGTTAGTCCCATTGGTCCATTAGGGCTACCGATTACTGTCCGCATGCGTTACGTGCTCACTTACCATAGTGCTGGTCGTCCCATAGCTCCTTTAGCCATCTGGAGCTTGCTTGGGCCATTCACTCACCAGTGTCTGTGTTGCCTCCGGTAACCCTGTGCTATAGGGTCCAGTCTAAGCCAGACTTCTGCCCGAGTTGCCTATACCTATCCTAGTGATCTAAGGCCCGTTACGGCCAGTGTCTGGTTTCCGTTGCCTCAGTTAACCCTAGCGTGCTAGGGCCTAGTCACTGCCAGCTGTCGATCCTTGCTGCCTCCGTTAACCCTAGCCTTCTAGGGCCAAGCCACTGCCAGAGTTGCCTCCGTGTTGCCTCCTTAACCGTAGCATTCTAGGGTAGTCCGCTGCCTAGCCATCTCGGTGTTGCCTCTTTAACCCTAGAGTTCTAGGGTGTCTGCTGCCTAGCCATCTCGGTGTTGCCTTCTTAACCCAAGCTTTCTAGGGTAGTCCGCTGCCTAGCCATCTCAGTGTTTCCTCATTAACCCTAGCATGCTAGGGCCCTCTCGTGGCAGAGTCCTGCCGTGTTGCCTCCCTTATCCCTATCTGGGTCAGTTCTCTGCCAGAGTCTTTGTTGCCTATACCCCCCAAGCCCACTAGGGTTTTGCCCTGCAGCTACCCTTCGCTGTTGCCACCTATTGCGGAGTGGGGCTGTTGAGGAGTTCCTGGTTCCTGCTTGCTGTTGTTCCTGTCAGCTAGTCCTAGCTAATACATTACTGAATTATAATTCATTGTGTGTTTTTCTCAGTCTGACCTGTGTCAGATGTGGAAGGTACTTGGTACGGACCTTATCTGGACCTGAGTGGGGTACTTGCTTATTATTTCTCAATAAAGCTTTTTAACCTTTCCTGACTGTCTGAGTGTTCTCTACAAAAACCATGACAGGTATACTGAAACTAGAGGGGATAGAGCATTTTGTAGAGGAAGATTTGTAGGACTTAGACTTGTGTTAGGTCCAAGCCCTGATGAAACATTGAATTGTAGGACTTAGACTTATTACTAATGACACGCTCCCTGAAGTAACATTGATTACTTGTAGGAAATTAAACGTGTGTTAGGCCCAAGCCCTGAGGAAATATTCATTTGTAGAACTTAGACTTTAGTAATGATACAAGCCCTGAGGAAACACTGATTAGTTATAGGAAATTAGACTTGTGTTAGGTCCAAACCATGAGCAAACATTGATTTGTAGGACTTAGACTTGTTTGGCACAAACCCTAAAGAAACATTGGTTTTTAGGACTTGGACTTGTTTGACCCAAGCTCTAAGAAAATGTCAATTTGTAGGACTTAGGATTGCTTTGCACAAGCCCTAAGGAAACATTGATTTGTAGGACTTAGGCTTGTTAGAAGCAAGCACCCACAAAAAGTGTTTATTTTTTTGTAGTCGCTGAGAAAAAATACACTGCTGGCCTAGTGCCAGCAGTAATGTCATGGTGACCAGTGGCCACTGGCCATTGTTAAAAAATTCCCTGGTTTGTTTGTGGAACTTGCGACTGCTGTTCTTGCTGCTGCTGCTGCTGCTGCTGAGTTGTTTAAACAGCAGGATGATTAGGCAGCTCAAAGGTAATGGGATCAACAACAACAGTGATATTGGTGGTGATGATGATCATGGTTCCACTTGCCACTACTAGCTCCAGTTATGTGCCTGAGGCAGTAATAGCATCACAACTAGCCCTCATCAATTTAGGTATATGTGGGAAAAAGAAGAAGTAGACCAGTAATGCTTCTTAACCTGCCCCTCCTCCAAAATCATGGGAGTGTTGTTACTAGAATAGAAAATGTTCCCTTTAGAGCAGGAACTGTACCTCTCACATCAGCAACTGCAATGTGCACAGTGTATGTGGTAAATAAGGGAAGGACTGGGAGCAATGCACTAACATAAAACACCTGGCACAACTCTATCTAAAAACAATGACACTTAGGGTTCCCAATGTGAAATCCTCCCCCGTACCATAAACAAAGTACTGCTGCTGTCACTATGTCATTTGTCCACTCCCCTCTAAGGATACATTGCAACTTGCAGACAGTGTAATAGTAATGATGAACCCTCCCTGCCACCAGCTTAGCATAGTCTGCAGGATGGAATCTCCACAAATGCTGCTTTATGCTCTGGTTGAGATTATCCTCCACCACACTGCCATGTGTGGTAAGTGCACCACACAGTGTACAAAGGGTGGACAAGGTGGATTGGCAGAAGATGTAGTTACCCTAGAGCAAGAAGGTGATGGTGAGTCAGGTGTTTCGCTTGTCATCGAACTTTCACCCTCTGGCTGGGTTTCTCTATTCTTCCTCCTCTTTGATCTCTGCCTCTCATCCTTTACCTTTGGGGAGAGACAGGGGTACAGAAGCAGCAGTGCCCAATTTCTGTGGTGGGTGTTTGGCTTTAACATGTTTCACATAAATGTCAGGATGTCTGCGTTTCATGTGTGTTATCAGGGCGGTTGTTAACAGCACTGTGCCTGCCCCAAAGAGAAAAACAGTCCCACAGCCATGACCTCAGGGGGGAGGGGAAAGGTAGGGAAGAACTGCCTCTTTCAGGTAGAGAATAATTGCCTCTTTCTTCTCCTCCACATTCCCGCTCACTGGCTTGGACAGAGGATGATGATGTTGCTGCTGTTGGTGCTATTGCCTCAGAATCAGCACTGCAACTAGAACCAGGAGTATTGCTGCTGCTGGCAAGTGGAACTTGTCCTAGTCCTGCATCACTTGTTGACCCCATTCCCACCTTGTCCATGTTGGTCTTTGGTACACTAGCCTGACCCTCAGCATACTGCTGCCCTTGCAACTCAGCAGCAAAAGGAATGAAAGCAGTTGCAAACGCCACACATTCCAAAAGCTCACTGCTGGTGGCAGTGGTGATGCCAGTCCCCATCCCTGTCTCCCATTCCTTTTCAGTTTCTGTTAAAAAGGCCATTAATGTCTCTTCCATCAAAGCTTCTCCACCATCATCATCACCACCACCATCAGTCCCTCTGTGCTGCTGCTGCTCTATTAAATATCACACTGGTTGGAGGAGGTGATGAGAAATGTGACAGAGGGTCCTGTAATGCATACTTTTAATTGTTTTGGTATGCATTTGTGGCCATTTCTACTGTGAAACATTCATGTGCTATGTTTCCATAACACTTTCAAGTGCTATAATGCCATGTTCTGCACAGGTAAGGATACATGCACTCATGCATGAACATGCACACTCACTTCTTTCTGTTACAAGTAAGACTTTTATAGAAAGGTTTTTTCTACTAAATCTCTTCTTGCTAAGTAAAGTCTTTTTTACCCCCTTCCCTACCTTCCATCAGCAGACTGTACCCTAGCCTGCAGTGTTTTTAATAGTCCCCCAAAATAGATTTCATAAGAGAATCTTGCCCAATTAGTCTTTAAGATCCTAAGTTTCCCCTCACAGAATAACAAAACCCTTACTTCATTTTTTCAGAACACAACTCTCCTGGTGGCACTTATAGGTGTGTGCCTAGACACTTTAATTATTTTTGTGTCAAATTTGTTGCTTTTCTTCACTATATCCTAAAATAATGTTTCACACTTTAATCACTGCAATTGCACCGTGAGACATTCTCACTTTCTATACAACGGTCAAATGAAAACAGGCACTCAGTGAGTGGCCCTTCCTACTAAAACTCCACTAAAATGGCTTATGTATATAAGGATACATTTGTGAAGTGTATGCCTTTGAATTACATTACTACTAATGATATCTGGTTATTTATTTATTTTTTGTATAATGCCAAGTTTATTAAACTAGCTTTGAAAGAAATTATTACAAAAATAGAAAGACATGGAAAACCATGTGAATGCACAAACAGACACATGCAGCATCCTGAAATCCACAGCATGTTATGATTTTAAAACAGAAGAATCCCACTGGATAACTGGACCAGTCCATCTGAATTAGGCATTGTTTCAGAAATTTCTCACTGGTGAATTATGATCTTATAGATGTTGAACAGGCTAAAATACTCAATTTTACATGAGTAACTCTTATTAAATAGGAGAATCATGGAAAAAACATTTTCCATGGTAAATAAACCCCAAGATTCCACATTATCATCAAATATGTACAGCTGTTTCTATCAAAATAACTAGTAAATCTGGCAAAATCATGAAGTCAATAATTTATTCAGTTCTGCTCAGTGAGGATAATCTGAAAACCTCAACAGTTAATGAGATTTGATGACTGAATTTATTTAAAATCAGCAAAAGTTGTTTCAGGTGATAGGGTCCCTTTTGGTTATTTGTATCAAGAAGGGATTAGATACATTTAATTTATACTATTTAACATCTAGAAAGACCAATGATCACATTACAACACTAATCAAGTAAACAGAGAAGACATTTTCATAAAAAGTTGTACTCTACCTCACTGCCATATGAAAAGTTATACTCTACTCCAAGATTTGTATGTAATGTCTTTCCATAGACTAACAGAAAACAGCAGTCAAGAGACAAATATTTTTATATCATTGTACAAGCTAACAACTGCTTTTTGATAAATTGGAAAATTGGAGATGCACCAATACATTTGCCATGTTTCAGGCATGTTTTAATGTCAGACACAAGTACATTCACCCCTATATCTAACTGCCTAATGACAAGAACTACCAGGAAGTTTCAAGCAAGATACAAAAATCTGTTTATGCTAAACAGGTCTCTATTGCATTGCTTTGTAGTTCATTGGATACCTTCCAGCACTCAAGGTCAAGAATTCATAGGGGGTTATACACTAAGGCTTGATAAAGAGGTGATAAATTGGAAATGGTTTCTCCAGGGATATCACTTTAGTGCTTATGTTATTCTATGGAGCCTATGCACTAATATCTTAGGTCATAGGCTCTATAGAATAACATGGGAACTAAAGAAGTGATAAACTGGAGACATTATCTACACTTTATCACCTCTTTATCATGCCTTAGTGCATCTCCCTGTAGACAAATAAAACAATCTCATTATGTTATTTATCTCAGGTAGTATCATAAAGATTACATAAAATGTTTAAGTAATGGTATATGTTTGATACCTTTCAAGGACATGCAACTTAATGTTATGCAAGTTAATAATTGCACTGCATAGACTTTTCAGACAAAAAAATGCCTAGTAACAGGTTTAGAAAACTGATGAAACCAGTAGAGCGAAATATGAAGCTTAATGGTTGAAAAAATGTTTTATATCTCTAGGGGCCTCTTGAAGCCCAAGTAAATCATACTAATTGCCAGTCCCTTACTTGCCCTACCTGTCAGTCTTATTCAGCTGCCTAGTTCATTTTAGTTTGATTTTCACTATTATATTTACTCTGTCATCTTCCCAACAAATGCCTGTTTATCATTTAGTGACCCTTAGTTCACTTTTCTTTTGACAGAACAAACACTGGTATATTTACCTTTACTTTACTTTCAATTAATTTAACATCTATAGTTATCTTTTACTTCTTCGTAGGCTTGATATGTCACAGAGATGCCAGTGCCTCTAAGAAGTTAAAAAAACTTCCATTTATCCATGAAATAGACTTTAAAAATCAAAGCATGTATACATATTATTTCTGAGTCTTTAGATGAGTACTCTATAGAGTTATATTTATCACTACCATTTACATACATTTAATCCTTTGAGTGCCTGTGGGGCATGCAGCACATCGCAAAAGCAATGCATTGCGTAACTCTCTGGCACTAGAAGAGTTAGTGTGTGGTACTGTTTTAACAAAACTGAAAAACTTTCATTTACTAGGGGTACACCAAATCCATAATTTTGGAGATCTTAGAATAATAGTTTATCTGGAATCTGAAGTATTCTAATTAATCAAAATGCAGAAGAGAAAGCCTTGGTGCAGACCAAAAATCTGGTGTTCTATGTAATCAACATGCAGAAGAGAAAGCCTTGGTGCAGACCAAAAATCTGGTTGAATTTTAGATTCAAAGCATCCTCATTGTTAACATCTTGAAGTTTAGAGAGTTAAAACATATTGATTTTGAATGTTTTGGGGCAATTTCAAGCATCCAAGTGATTAAAAACCAGAGTTTATAGGAATCTACATTCTGTAACACTCTTTGTCCTTGTAAATTATGATGGCCACCTGACAACAGCTAATGGATACTATACTATGTATCTGGTATCTAATCCTAAGGAACTGTAACTTTTTCATCTCTGGTGGCCTCTAACAGTGATAATCAAAGGTTTTTCTGTAAGATTAGCAGACTGTTTAACCTTCATAGGGCATAGTTATCCTTTAAAATAGTCTGAATCAAAATTTGAAGTAAGGAACTCTGAAGTTCCATTAAAACTGTAATGTATGTAATCATTAGACTGTTGTTCAATGAGTCATAAATGAAATTCAAGTATCATATTTATGTATCTGACTCTATTTATTTGTCTGAGAGAGATGTTTATACTATTCAAAACCACAAATCACAGGAAAATGTTGTCAACAACCTCACTATGTAGATATCTTCTACACTGGAAACAGTCTAATATCACCCACAGGGAGTGTTTGAGTCCTTGATTAATGGATGACTTAGTGGGAACAAAGGTTTTATGGCCAGATTGAGTATACAAGGACCCTGCCTGCCATGATTAAATGCTCAACAATAAAGATGTGTGTGTGTGGGTACAGTGAGGGAAAAAATATTTTATCCTCTGCTGATTTTGTACGTTTGCCCACTGACAAAGAAAGCATCAGTCTATAACTTTAATGGTAGGCTTATCTGAACAGTGAGAAACAGAATAACAACAAAAAAATCCTGAAAAACTGGCTAGGACACTCAGGACCTTAATGTGCTTCTTCTTGAGCCACTCCTTTGTTGCCTTGGCCGTGTGTTTTCGGTCATTGTCATGCTGGAATACCCATCCATGACCCATTTTCAATGCACTGGCTGAGGGGTCATAGGCATCATTCCTCCTCCTCCAAACACGGCGAGTTGAGTTGATGCCAAAGAGCTCGATTTTGGTCTCATCTGACCATAACACTTTCACCCAGTTCTTGTCTGAATCATTCAGATGTTCACTGGCAACAAAAGAAAAGGACAGCATGTCAACCACTGATATTTTGGCACGTTTACTATTTTTTCACTATTTTTGTGCAGATTTTGACTTCTTTCTAAGAACTTAGGAAGTGTGGGATGGCAGTACATGGTGGAAGAACTGTGTAACATTGTTGCTTTAACAAAGACTTGTGGAGCTGGTAGCAGTATGTGTGGCAATCTATTTCTCTTGTCATTGCCAAAAACAAACTTTGAGACATGCTCCTCTGAAGAAGGAGCAGAAAATCTTGGTACACTTTCTGACACAACAACATCACTTCTATTATGTACCCCAGAACCCTGGGAATTCTTAGGAGTACTTCTACTGCTGCTAGTTGTGGAACCTCTGACCCATTGATGGTGTGTCTCCCAGACCTGTGGTTGTGCTTCAGTTTGGATCTCTTTAAGGAGGTGTGAGCCCCCTTCTCACATGTTTCTCATACAAACAACAGATAGCAACATATTTAGCTTTTGGATCCTGAATGAAGTGTCTCCATACTGTGAACTTCATAGTCTGTGGGGTTCCTGAGGGGCTTCTACTACTACTGGGGCTAGTTGTTGCTGAAATTGTACTACTACTAGGTGTTCTTACTGTGCAAGCTGCAGCAGCCATGGCTGGAGTCAGTTTTTGGACTACCACTTCAGTCACAGCCCACTGTGTCTATCACGTATCATTTTTATTTATTTTCTTTTTTTATTGACTATCTCCTATCCCTATAAGTTAATAAAATACACTACCTGCTCTACTGCTCAGCTGCTTCTTTTCTCAGACTCCCCTAGCACAAAGCTAACAGCCAGGTCCGGAAGAAACTTGGATCATTTTTGCCTGTGTGCCACACTGAATTTTGGGGAATTTGGGGTAATTCTCCTTTGCTCCCTTCTCATACTCCAAGACTTCCCTGGCACAGAGATAGCAGCCAGATCACGAAGGACCTTGGATCACAATTGCCTGTGTCATGGTCACAAAAATGTGGCTGATTGTGTCTTTCCAGTCAATCACACGGAATTTTGGAGTATTTGGGATAAACTGCCTTTCTTCCTTCCTGTCCCCCAAAATCCTCCATATTCCCCTAATACAGAGAACATATTTCCTTCCTACAATACTCCCTAACTAAGTTTCAACTCCACTTTATGAGCCTGTCTTCTCTAGCTCAAAAATGTGCTACTTTCTCTTCCCCTCACAAACATAGAATATCATGCTGCGGGAACCTGACACCTCTTTTATACTTTACCTGCAGGATAAGAAGGGAAACATGCCATGTGGTGGGGAGAAAAGTCCTCCCTTTGATTCCAATGCAATGAGCTAGGCAAAAATGACATTTTGAGAAAAAATGTCCAGTCTGTCAAAAGTGCCATTTTTATCCTGTTTTTTTTTTTTTTTTTTTTAAAGTGACAGTCACAGGGATGCTGATTCCTGACATGAGCTGTGACTGGGGTAGACTGATACTAGATGAGAAAAAGCATTTTGTAGAGGACCAAGGCAAGACAGCACACACAATCTGTTATATATTGTGTACTTTACTTTAAAAACACTCAAAGTAGTTGAGTAATGTCCAGCAAACACACAGGGGGCAGTGTGATGGGGAAAGGAGTAGGAGCAGTGCAGGGATCTGTGAGTAAAGTGGTAGTCCAAAAATGTATTAAAGCCATGGTTTCTGCAGGGTGTATAATATATGATTGTGACCGTTCTCCTCCCCAGAAGAATGCAGTTTGTCAAAGTCCCACCAAAAGCTCCACCACCAGCATGAGTACTATTAATAAACCATCTAAAAACACTGAAGATGACTACTAGTTGAATTCTTGCATTGATTGCATAATGGAAGGTGTAGCATCTCAACCAACTGTTGAATCGGACAGGGTAGAAAAACAAGCAAAATACACCTATCCTGAAAGTAGTGAACGCTGTGACAATAAAAATAAAAAGAAATTGTTTGAGACCTGTAAAAGACTAGAGGAAAATAAAAGTAGTGGACAAGAAGCAGTGAGAGATGCAGAAGATTACCTAATTACTGAGGATGAAGATGTAGATCTAGAATATAAAAAAAAACAAGAGAACAAAGAAAGGCGCCCTAGTGTAGTAACTTCAAAATTCTGTGACCACCACCGATTCACCCCACTCGTGGGTACTCCTAAACACAATGTGCTATCCAATCACTTATATAATAGATAGCTTGATAAGCTTTTTCTGGGCTTTAAACACTAGCCCTACTCCAGATATGGTGCTGCTTCTCTTCACCTCATCCCCTCCAGACGGCAATACAATCAAACTCCAAAGTCCACAAAGGAAAAAAACAAAAGGAAGCGCCTCATCGTGAAATACAGTACAAAAAAACGATCAAATAGTATATAAGAAGAAATACACTCACGTGTCCTTAATGTCAACTGCTAATATATATTAGAGTTGACTATTGCGCATATGGAGAATATGATACATAGCCTCAATTTATTTGGTGCGAATCTGGTCCTCTATCGTCTTTTCATTGATGATATTATAATCATTTGGAAAGGTAATAAAAGTGAAATTACTAAATTCATTCAGTATATGAATAATAATCCATGGAAATTAGAATTTACTAGTGAGATTCAACATAGTTCAATAACATTTTTGGATTTGGAGTTGATTGGTAATAGAGATATGGAAATTAAAACTCGAACGTATTTTAAGGATGTGGATAAAAATAGTTATCTTGATTTTAAAAGTAGTCACCATAAAAAATGGTTAAGAAATATCCCATATAGTCAATTCTTGCGTATTAGAAGGAACTGTTCTACTTTAGAAGATTTTGATGAACAATCATTGATTATTAAAGATAGATTCCTAGAGAAATCTTACCCTATTAATCTAGTGGAGAATGCTAGGAAGAGGGCTAGGGATTTTGTGAGAACTACGTCTTTGGATAATATTACAGAGGAAGTTTCTAGAACTAAACGAAAGGAAGGATACTGTAATATCCCTTTGTTTGTCACACAGTACAATAATAGTGTTAAAAATATAACACAGGTTTTTAAGAGACACTGGAGTATTTTGAAAGGAGACCCTTTTTTGAAAGATGACATTTCAATGGAACCTAGAACAGTATATAGAAGGGCGCCAACTTTGAAGAATTTATTAGCACCCAGTAATTTCGGTAGACATATGAAACAAGTAAAATCTAAAGCATTGATGGATTCTATGGGTGGGAGTTTCAAGCCGATTGGATCATTCAAATGTGGCATATCTAGGTGCTTGACATGTCCTTTTATTTCAAACAAGGTTTCCAATTTTTCTTCAACAGTGACATCAGAGATATTTCAAATTAAGGAGTTTATGAATTGTGGATCAAGTTATGTAATTTATCTGTTGACTTGTGTATGCGGCCTTCAGTATGTAGGTCGCACTACACAAAAGTTACGTATGAGATTTGGGCAACATAGAAGGAATATATTAATGGGTTATGAATTACACGGAGTGTCCAAGCATTTTTTAAAACACAATAAGAATTTAGATGGTTTGAGAATTACACCTATAGAGTTTATTAAAAAATCAAATATACATGATAGAGTGACGTTGTTAAATAATAGGGAAGCCTATTGGATATTTAGATTAAATACAATATTTCCGTTTGGTTTGAATGAGAATATTGAAAGTCCAAACTAATTCACTAGGGGGTTTCATATTTATATTTTTAATGTTAGATTTAAAGTAACACAGAGGGTTGTTTTTTTTTATATATAATATAAGAGTATGAGTATTTATATAGATATATGAGGATATAAATATTTAGTTAGAATTGGGATTTATATGAGTGTGATATTTACACATAGGTAATTTAGGTAATTTGAATGTTTCACATAAAGTTATCAATATAATTGACATTATAAGTCTAATTTATTGTTTTATTACAAGTTATGCATGTAACAATATTCTCCTCCACTGTATTATATGTTTTTATATGATATTTTTATGTGGGGTGGTGATCCAGGGTCGATGTGCTTATTACCTTAGAGTGATCCACACGTGACAAGATGGAATATATGGTGTGTATTGTTTTTGTAGTTACATATATGGTGAGAGTTTTTTGGTGAGAGGTGGAGCGGATAGTGCGCTGAATGGGTTATGTGTATTGTAATGTACGGTGTGAGTTTTGTTGTTTGATGGGATAATGTGGTGTTTTGTGGTACAGTTTGGTATGGGTGGTGGTTGGTGGTTTCCATCCCGTGTGGTTGGATTTTTGGGGAGTGGTTTTGTTTCAGTGAGTTTGAGGCTTCATGGGAAATATGTTTGTGTTGACTATGTGTGGATATAGTAAGTAGGGGCATGCATATGTTCGTGTCCCATTCGATACTTGTATACGTTTCCAGGTATGAGTCAGGTGATTCAGCGATCATGTGTTTAGTGCGTGTCATGTGTGGACCGCATAGGGGATGTGCATGGAAACATATAGTGGATGCGCACGGGATCATTACGCTATGGATGCGCAGGAACCACTTGATGAAGGTCAATTAAGGCTAATTAAGAGGTATTTAAAGAGCCGTTGGGCTGGGTCATCCACCTTACATATACATATATTTTTTATATATATTTGTTGGCTTTGAGAAAGCGAGTACAAAATCTCGCGAAACGCGTTTGCCTAGTGTACTGTACACATTTTTAATATTTTATGATTGTTTATTAAAATTTCTTTGATACTTGTGGAGGAGTATTTCAATATATTTTTTTTCAACGTTGGATGATCCGGTAACAGAGTACCGAGTGGAGACGGTGATATATTCTCCATATGCGCAATAGTCAACTCTAATATATATTAGCAGTTGACATTAAGGACACGTGAGTGTATTTCTTCTTATATACTATTTGATCATTTTTTGTACTGTATTTCACGATGAGGCGCTTCCTTCTGTTTTTTCCTTTGTGGATTTTGGAGTTAGATCTAGAATATGTCCATCCAGCATCCACCTCTTTTTCAGATACAGAGGAAGTTGAGAGTTAGAGAGATGATGACCTGGTCAGAAAGTTTGCTGAAAGACAAAGGCTCAGTCTTCATTCACTTAAAAGGAACACTGTGCCTTTTTAAAAAAAGTGTTTACGAAAACAACTGGAAAGTCTTTAGACAAGCAAAGATGGCACACAGTCATCATGTCAGTCATCAGCAGCATTGTCACTGCTTCCAAGTCAAAGTCCCACTCAGCCACACACACATTACTAGAACAAGAGACAATGAGAACTTCTTAGATCTTAAAATATCTCTAATAGTCACTAAGTATTTCAAATTGAGACTTTGGTCTCTCAAATACCAAAAAAAAGCAGGGTTTAAAACAGTATAATTTTAATTGGATCCTCATCTTCAAGTTGACTTCAACTGAAGAATTAGGGTAGCAAAAAGCAACAAAAAGAATATAACGCAGAGACTAATTAAACAAGTTTATCACATCAAATTCATAGTTCAGGCCATTGGGTTTTCTAGTGGATAATGTGAACATCCAGAAGACTTCCCGCTGGGAAAGCAACCTGGAACCTATCATCCACATGTACAGGTAAAAACACCCTTTCAATACCAACTCCTCAAAGTGTTCAAGTATGCCTGACACACTGCCAAGCACTGATCGTTAACTTATATGTGTTACACTTACCTGTTATCCACTGGATGTCTCCTTCTGTCTTCATTCTGTATTCCCCCGCAAATTCCAAAAACTCATTGCTGGTGGTGGTGATGCCCATCCTTGTCTCTCATTCCTTCTAAGTTTATGATAAAAATCCATTAATGACTTTTCCACACCAGCTCCACCATCATAATCCTCATCATCACTACCAACACCACCAGTCCCTCCTTGCTGCTGCTGCTCTATTGCAGACATCTCACCGGTTGGATGAGGTGATAAGAAATGTGACAGAGAGTCCCCTAATGTCACCCTTGCCATTTCTTGTAGGCCTGAAGAAGGCAGAGTGGCAGTTCTAGCAGCTGATGTGTGCTTCTGGTGGTGGTGGTATTATTAATGCTAGGCAACAATACTTCCTTCTTCCACCTGGGCAATTCTGTGGGGGGAAGGGGACTCCCAGGGTCAGGGGACCTGATTTTCACAGATTTTTTTGCAGGAACACAACGGGACCTTTTGCCCACCCCGACCTATGACTGCAACATTTCCCATTACAATATTACTTCTTATGAAGGCTGAAGCGGAGAAATAAATAGCTGAAAGTCAAATTTGTGAGTGCTACAACAACATATGGTTTGAAAAGATTGTTAGCAGGCTGAGTGCCTTTGTTCTTTGCCTACACCATTAACTTCCTGCTTATGTAACATTGGCATAAACACCCTTGAAAAATAACTGCTGCTTGGGATATTCCAGCAGGGTGCAACACATGACATCAGTTCTTTAAAACTTCTGTTTTCAACAAAAGAAAAGGGCAGCATGTCAACCACCAACATTGTGGCCAGGTTACTTTTCCATATGCGTACTTTTGCATAATGTTTGTACAGGTTTTGCCTTTGTTCTAAGAACTTAGTAAGTGTGGGATGGCAGTACATAGTAGAGGATATGTGTAACTTTATTGCTTTAATGCCATCACTTGTGGAGATGGTAGGGGTGAGGGTAGTATTTGTAGACACTCTATGACTTTTGTCATCTCCTACAGCAAACCCAGAGTCATCATACTCCTTGGCAGCACAAGCCATAGGTGTTATTTGGGATGAACTAACTGTTGTCTATGGTACACTCTCTGACACATCAATAGCACCACTACTTCTCTTATCTGCCCTAGAGCCCTGTGAACTATTTGGAGTGCTTATCCTGCTGCTAGTTGTGGCACCTATGACCTGTTGATCGTGTGTCTCCCAGACAGACCTGTGGCTGTACTTCAGGTGGGATCTCATAGAGGATGTGTCTAGGTGTGAGCCTGCTTCCCCCCTGCTCACGTGCTTTTTGCACAAACAACAGATAGCAACAGTGTGTATCTACTGTGGACTTCATGGACTGAGGAGTTCCTGAGGGGCTACTTCTACTACTGTGGCTAGATGTTGATGCAATTCTACTACTACTAGTAGGTGTCAAAGGTGCAGCACTAACAGGAACAACAGAGGCACTCATCATAGCTAAAGTTGTGGATATTTTGTTGTTGTTGTTGCTTCTGGTTACTCAGCAAAAGTGTGTCGCTGACTGGGGCTTGGAATTGGAAGCAGTGTTGATGATGACCAACTGGATGTGTACCAACTGCGTATTTTTAGGCATTTTTGCTTGTTCAGGGTTTCCAGTGGTTTTCTCAAACAGTTTATAGACAGGCATAGTGCAACAATTCATTGGTGGAAACTGAACCTCTCCTTTTAGCTAACTTTCTGGCCGTTATCATCTCTCCCACTCTTAACTTCATCTGTATCTGAAGAAGAGGAGGATTCTGGATGGATATCTTCTAGATCATCACCATCAGTGATCATTAGGTCATCCTTCCTCAGCACAGCTCGCCAGTTCTTGCCCACTACCCTTCCTCTAGGTTTTTAGAGGTGTCAAACTATTTCTTTTTACTTGTAATTTCACAAAGTCCATTACTACTCTGAGGACAGGTGTTTTGGTGCTTGTTTGTCTCACTGTCAGATGCAGCAGTTGGTTCAGCATGCTTCACCTTCCTCCATTATGCCATCGTCAATACTAGAATGTGACTTGTATCATCTTCAGTGTTCTTCTTACATTTTTTTTTAGTTCTGACGGTGGTGGTGGAAGTAGTGGACATTTTGGTGGGACCTTGATAAACTGCCTCCTTCACAGGAGCAGAGGGATCATCATCATTCATTGTACACTCTGCAGCAAAACTACCACTTTACTCCCACTTCCCTGCACTGTTCCTCCTTTCCCCCTTCCCCTGCCCCTTGTGTGTTTGCTGGACATTACTCAACTACTTTATGTGTTTGTACTCTAAAGTACACAACACCACTGATGAAGTGTGATGTCTTGCTGGGGTCCTCAACAAAAAACTCAATCTTGTCTGCTAGCTATCAAGTCTGCCTCAGTCACACAACTCACTTCAGGGTCCCATTCAGCTATCTGTCACCTAATATAATGAAGATGAAAGTCTGCCTTCTTCAAAAGTTGCCCCAAAATTACAAGGTAGGGACAATGTCGGGGGACTCATTGGGTCTGGGAAATGTGCACTCCCATTTCCCTTTAGCACTGGTGGTCCTCTGCTAGTGTTAGCACTGGTGGTCCTCTGCTAGTGTCAGAGTCACTAGCCTTAGGGTCCACCCAGCTTCTCTCTCTCTTTTTTTTTTTAACAACAGTGGTGATGTGCATAGTGTCAGCCAGCACCATGAACTACTAAGTAACTACTTTATTTTTTTAAATATTTGATTTCAATTTATTTTCTCTCTCTCTCTGTCTTCTCCTCCCACTCTACCTTTCTCCTAAAATACACGCCACTACAGTGCTGGTGATTATGGGTTTATTTAGTATATGAGAGTGAAGTTTTGCCCAATAGAATAACATATAGGGAAATGGAACCATTCTTACAAGATTTTCTGTGGTCTTATCAAAATACAGGAAAATCTATGGTTTTCTCTATGGTCAAAAAATGGAAAAATATTTTTATTCTGTAAAAGTTCCCATGTGAACAAAATGGGACTTTTCACCCATTCCTGCTAATGACTCCTCCTCCTCAGATTCATTAGCCTCAGGGTCCATCCTGCTTGTCTTTTTCTTTTAAACAGTGGTGATGGTCAAAGTGCCAACTTGCACTAGGAATCACTAAGTAACCACTTTATTTTTTATTTCAATTTACTGCTCTCTTTCTCTCTCTCTTCTCCTTCCACTCTGCCTTTCTCCTAAAAAACATCACACTGAAGTATGGGAAACTATGGGTTTATTTAATGTATGGGAGAGAAGTTTTGCCCCATAGAATAACATATTGGGCAAACTGAACCATTCTTACGAGATTTTCTGTGGTCTAAACCAAACACAGAAAAATTATGAACCACTAAGCAACCACTTTATCTTTATTTTTGATTTCAATTTCTCTTTCTCACTATGCCTCCTTCCATTATACCTTTCTCCTAAAATACACCACACTACAGTGCAGAACATTATGGGTGTAGATAGTATATGGGCAGGAAGTTTCACCTCATTGATAAACATAGGATGGAAATTGAAGAATTGATATGACTCTTTCTGTGATCATAGCAAAATAGCGGAAAATCAACATGCTTCTCAATAGGAAAACTTCCTTCAGGAAAATGAAAAAACCATGCTTTTTTTTTTTTTTTAAATTTCCAGAGGGTACAAAACCGGGATTTTTACCCATCCCTATTTAGGACTACTGACAAAAAGTATGATACTGTCTGAAAAACATAAGTGATATAGGTAGTCTTCATTGATCTTAAGCCCTTTTTTGTCCCACTCTAGATTCTGGCAGTTCGTCTCTACCCATTGCGCACTGTGTGGTGCACATGCCAGTGTGGTGGAGGAGAATTGCAATCAGTGCATCAAGCGGCATCTGAGGGGATTCCATCCTGCAGAATATGCTAAGATGGTGACAGGGAGGGTTCATCATTACTATTAAACTGTCAGCAAGTTGTCATGTGTCCTTGGCGGGTGTGGAAAAGGGGTACAGTGACAGCGGCAGTACTTTGTTTCAGGTGTCATGGTGTTTGGATACAGTTGTGACACCAGATGTTATTTACCATGCACATACTGTGCACATTGCAGTTGCTGAGGGGACCCACTGATCCTGCTCTCAATGGAAAAACTATATTCTAATAACAACACACCTATGAATATTTTGGAGGAGGGGCAGGTGGAGAAGATTTAATGGCAACTTGTTCTTTTCTCCACAAATACTGGGGGCTACTTATTCTGCTGCTACTGTCTCAGGAGCATCACTGGAGCCATTCGTGGCAAATAGAACCTTCATTATCTATCTTCCATGTAACTGCTATTGCTGATCCCATTCCCTTTCATCTGCCTAATCATCCTGCTGCTTAAACAACTCAGCAGCAGCAGTACAAACAGCAGTTGCAACTCAGGACTCAGGAGGACAATTGACAGTGGCCACTAGCCAACATGTCCTGCTGGCATTAGGCCAGTAGGGCATTTTTATAAATAAATAAATAAATAAAAACTAGTCCTACCATTTTTGGGGGGTTTGTTTCTAACAAGCCTAAGTCCTACAAATCAATGTTTCTTCAGGGCTTGGGCCTCTAATAAGTCTAAGTCCTACAAAGGCCTCTAACAACAAATCAAACAAATCATCCTCTACAAAATACTCTATCAAGTTAAGTATCAGTCCACCCCAGTGGCAGCTTATGTCAGGGGGTTCCTGTCTCTGTCACTTTAAATACAAATGTCTTATTTTATTTTATTGATTTCATTTTTTATTAATTGCCTCCCCCAATAGCAGTCAAGAACCCCCTCCCCCAAACAAATTCCCTGTTCAAATGGTTTATTCATTCACCAACACAGGCACCCTCCTCAGACCCCTTTGTACCATGTCTTATGGTTTTTATTTATTTAGCATTTCTTTTTTATTAAGTGCCCCCTAATCCCAGTAAACTACCTCCCAAAAATCATCCATAATCAGCGTAAAATCAGCCTTCTTGCAGGAAAATTTTTGCCAAGCGGAAAGTGCCATTTTTCACCGATTTCATTTTGAGGAGGAAAGTTTTGCCCACCCCTACTAACCAGATACGTAGGAGGACTGAAAAAATCTCTTGGGTTTAAATGGCTCCTATATATTAGTATAGCCATTATCACCAAAAAATTATCTCAATTTAATCTGTCGGACGTGCTTGTATAAATCAACCTTCCAATTTAGCATATTTGTAGAATTTGTAGGAATAAATCCCAATCATATATTTCTTCCTGTTAAAACATTTTCCAAATAAATAAATAAAAGTTTCTTCTACCAAAACGTTTGGCAAACGTTCGGTCTCTGGCACTGCATTCAATTGTTGTCCTTCATCCTTGTAAATATTGAATAAAATTTTTCCACTCGTTTTAGAATTTGTTGTTGTGCCATCTTCAAGCTTTAATGCAAACATTTGGCACCCATGTGTGTCTATCTTTCGTTTTGCTTTCTTTACTCTTTGATTTTCTTCCAGTGTTCTTTTGATAAGCTCAGCATTGAAAGTTCACACTTCTTCTTTTATGCGCTTCCTTATAGTATTAAACATATTCTACCCTGTGTATAATATTACCATTTTGCTTCATTTTTCATCACTTTTTCATCATGGAAAATGCCTCTTTTGATATTGGGGTTGCTTTTTCTTGTTTCACAGTAAGCGCGAGGTCATGGACAGTGTCTATGATAGTCTCAATAACTTTTTCATTGTATGCTGAAATGTCTGTGTCTGGAAGGTCTTACAGCACACTGAAGTGATTAGACAGTGCTAAATTTTTTTCTCAACGGGGACAATCTTAATGCACTATCGGTCACCGTTGTGGCATACTGCAACATGCCTAGAGACACTATGTAGGGGTAACATTTTTACTATGTTGCTCCTATGTTGTCCAAACCTCTTCTGTAAGGTTTGGGTGGTGCACCCTACATACCGAATTCCACATTGACATATTAACAAATACATCACATAGGTGTTCCCACAATTCATAAAGGTCTTAATAGGGAACTTTGTCCTGTCACATAAGATGTAAAACAGGTTGCCTTAAGATAAATGGACATACATGTTATGCATCCTCTCTGCCCACATTTATAACTACCTGTACTATTTGAAAAAACGTATCCGATTGTTTTCCTTTATTATTCATTATATTCTTCTTTCAACATTTGGGTTATTATATTTTTGGAGAATCCTAGCTCTCCTAAATGTTATCAGTGGCGTAGTAGGAATATCTGCCCTCAAAACTGAGTCAAGATTTAAAAGAGATCAATATTTGTCCAAATGTTCCTAATCTTAACATGAGTGGAATTATATCTGGTAATATACTTGACACCCTCAAATTCTTCTTTCCTGTCAATCTTAGGTTTGTATTCCAACAGACCTTTTCTCTCCTTGCTCTCAAATATGCCCCCTCACTCAGGCTCACAGGATATCCTTTAGCTAAAAAGCACTCCTTGAGAACATTAGATTGAATATCACAACTCTCAAAGGAGTTACAATTCCACCTAATCCTACAGAACTGGCTGAAGGAGATGTTACGGAGCCAGCTTTTATGGTGAGAACTAGAACTGGAATTGTTGGAAATCACTTTTTTTTTTTTTTTTAAATATGCTTGATTCAGCCATACCTTACTGGGTGACAAAAAGGTATATATCCAAAAATTGTATATTAGTTTTATGTACATTTGCAAAAAATTAAATTCTAGCATGATTAGCATTTAAATGTTGAACATGATAATAAGATAATCTATATATAATCTACAGAGGACCAGGCCCAGTCCAAGTAATGTATTATCACAGATATATTTTGATTAAAAATATCCTATAAAAAATTAGTGAAAGTTAGCATGAATCTGGTCCCCATCTTTGTGCCTTTCACCTGGAGTAAATAACCTAGAGAAAAAGTTATGTTTAATAATAAATCTAATTGCGTTTATTGGGCCTTAGGCATAAGTAAATCTTGTTCAAGGAAGTACTTCATTGCTTCTATAACAAAATCATGGGGAATTTTTTGGAAAACAGGGAATTAATATCAAGAGTAACCAACAGTAATCATTTTGCCACCCTATATGGCTAGTCAATTCTAGTAGCTGCATAGTATCCTTAAGATAAGACCTTAAAGGGCTAGTAATACTTAATTTTCTATTTATTTATTATTGTGGGCATTAAAAATATATTAAGAACGATGTAAGTCTTATCTCTCAAACTTTTATGGTTTGAGAGATATTCGCTACAAAATTCCCCCTCCGTGACGTCAGTGCTTTAGCTGACAGATTTGGATTCTGGTCCGCAGGCCGACCAGTGGCTCTTCAGCAGAGCCAAGATCATATCTTAATTGGAACGGTCTACAAAGTATGCTTGGTTTGCACGCACACTTTGTAGAATGTTCCAATGAAGTAGTTTTTTTTTAAAGATCTCAATCTTGGCTCTGTTGACCAGAATCCAAGTCTATCAGCTAGATGGCAGACTTGACTGAAACAGCCAGGAACAGGGAATTTTACTTGCGAATATCTCTCAAACCATAAAGGTTTGAGAGATAAGACTTACATAGTTCTTAATTTTTTTTTTTAATGTTTAGAATACGTAATAAACATAACATTACATATTACTACCCCTTTAAACTTACTACATGTCTCTGCAAGTGGTAGTCTAAAACAGTCAACAATTTTGAAGTGATGCTGTTAATTCCTGAGATGATAGATTGACCAGGAGGAGGGTAAATGGTAATAGATAGCAACTGTATCTTCCTCAACATACACTACATTCTATCTTAACCAAATTGTCTTGTGCATCATTTGTATCACCACCAATATCATCCTCTGACTCCACACATTTATTAATTTGTGTTCTAAAAATCACTAGAGACTCAACTTTATGATTAGTTTAAGATCAATGAAAACTTTGGCGATATTAGGAGAAGGGGCTAAAACATAAGCCTCTTCTTAAGACATTAACTTTGTCATTATCCAAAATATGTTAAAAAGTTAAAAATCTCTTTTAGAACTTTTATGCCTTCAATTATTTTTTGCCCATTCTTCCTCCATCTCTACATTCCCTTCTTCTAACTGTAATTGCCATTTCTCTTGCAACAGTTGGAACCTGTTATGATATTCCCATTGGTTCCAATCTAAATCCCATAGTGGCATCACTGGTGGAGTTTATTTCCCTCCTTGATACAAAAAATCTCCTTGAGTAGATGAAAGGTCTTGACATCCGGATGAGAGGATTGTGTATCCATAAACACGTTGGTGTACTTGTTTGTTTTTTAAATAATTGTAAACAAATTACAATGCATATTTTAAAAATTTGTAATCTGGCAGATGCTGGAGTGCCTGAACAGGTTACCCCCTGATGCAACGTAATGGTTTGTTTAATAACGTTTTATTGATTTTATGGTTAAAGCATTACAACAAAAGAAGAAGGACATATAAGACAAAAGAAGTAGAAAGAACAAGTACAATACTACATGCACACAACGTAATGGTTTGAATGCTTTCAACCAGTGGAAGAGGATATGTAAGTATTACATATATATAGTATTCAAGTTATATATATGCTCACAATTATTTTCAAATGCCCCTTCCCATTTATTTTCCTATTATTTTGTCGGTTTTAGCGTTCTACATATAAAGCCTACTTTTTCTTTATTCCATCACAACAAATTTAGCTCAGTTTGTTTTCCATGTCATAAAAACGTTGATATTTTAAGTATGCTTAAAGGGATAGTAATACTTTGTTTTAACTTTATTTTATTTTGTAGGCATTAAAAAAACATGAAGAACGATATAAGTCTTATCTCTCAAACCTTTATGGTTTAAGAGATATTCACAAGCAAAGTTTCCCCCTCCCGCCCCTTTTACCTAGTGTAAGCCATCTCTTCTCAGATGGGGAATCTGGTTATAAGACCAGACAGATAACAGAAGGGGACAATCTTCTTACAATGAAAACAATGAAAGTCCTGCCCCCCTTGACAAGTTTTTCAGGTTTTTCCCTTATCTTAATTGAAGATTGTCCCTCTCTGCAGTCTACCTGGGCACCTCCCTTCTGCTCTGGCTGAAAAGTGTTACATCAGTAAAAGGGGCGGGAGGAGGATACTTTGTCATTGAATTACTCTTGAACTACAACCCTGACATAATTGAAATAACACTCTCCAAAGTCCAAATACTATGATGATTAATTAGAGCTGCTTTTATTATGAAACATTACTATCCCTTTAAATATATTTTTCTTTTTTATTTACTGTAGTTTAATTGCAATGGTTAATAGTTAACAGTTATGGAATTTCTGTTACAGTGTAGCCTAAAACAAATCTTCCACAAGACCAAAACAGACACTTAATCTGTGCAACTAAACAATTAATTCCAAACTTATTTTACAAATTATAAGGTAATGTGCAGCATGTGATGAATTCCTAATCCTGAAAATTCACCTTCTTACTTCTTATCCATTGTTGGATAGATAAGTTTCAGACTCCACTTAGAACATTTGCTTACAAATTTAATGAACATACTGGGAATAAAAACACATTTACCGTTTTGCAGAAGTAAAACATAATTAACTGTATGTTAATTATTCGCTTTACTGCATACAGTGTTACTTACTGTGCATACTAACTTAGGATAGATCACATTAAATATGCTAACATCCTTTAGTTGTCCTTTATGTCAAAAATTCAGGAGAAAAATACAGCTGTTCTGCTTGCTGTATTCTGATATGTTCCTCTAACAGATGGATCAATTTAAGAACATGTTAAACTTTAGAATCATGGTGACATAGCCATCATATTACTTTGGTCACAAATTGTTATATTTAAATAGAAGGTCTCTTTTTCTGCTACTTTTCTGATTTAGATTCAGAAACAGAATAACATTTAGGTCATTATGTATATGTAGCTTGCCATTAGTTGAGCCAGCATTATTGTATTGTGACACAAAATAAAGCTTGATCTTTATCCTGTTCCAAATTAGATCTTGCTGGACTCAGTGCTACAGTTCCGCTTTGGTCTCTGACTTCTTGGAATGGTTGTGAAACTTTTTGCACTAAGGCAATTATTTGTTAACTCCACAAAAACTATTCATCATCTCACAGTAATTCACATTAGAAGTTCATTTTCTCAAACTTTAATGTAAGATACACTTTTGCCCATTTCTACAACTGACCTTCACAAAAAAGACTTCTGTTTAGAGCCTGAAAGAAATAACAGGATGCATAAAGTAAAAAAAAGCTCATTGTTTAAAATATTATACATTTTTAACTTTTTAAAGCTAAACTTATTAGGCATCTGATTTAATGGGTTATTATTTTATCATAACATTTGGTATGTGTTATAAGAGTATTGTACTAACAAAGGATGTTAAGAGAAAAATGAAGGTAACTGAAAAATGGATATGCTTCATTTAACAATTCTCTTCGGTATGCGTGGAAGCACAACGTAGAAGATTTGATGTGTCCATTTGCCACAAACTTTGTTATAAAAATCAATCAATCAAACTCACACAGAGATACAACTATCCAAAGGAGACCTAAAGAGTCCATAAAAAAGTAGAACAATATGAGTAAAGAAACATGCATCAAATCCTAAGTAGTCACTAAGAAAAATATGATCAAAGGCCCAGTGCAGTAGCTAAAATTAGGTGGTGTATTAACTTTACACTTAATAAGGTATCTCAAAAACATGTATGGTGGGTTACTACACTGCCAAAGTAAAGTGGACTAAACATACAAAATATCAGTGAGTGCTACTAAGGATTAGATTTAAGATGAAAAAATGAACCAACATAATCCATTCTAGAAAAGAACAAGTGTTAAAAAGAAACCAAACTTTGGAAGATGCAGTTATCAAAAAAAAAATTAATAAATGTGGCAATGTGTTATTGTGGCCACTGAAAATGTGTAAAAAGAAGAAGCATAACAAGCCCAGAATGCTTACCGGAAAATGACCAATAACTGTGTTACTTAATGAGTATAAGAAATTAATTAATGAAGCCAAAAGGAAGGGGTAATTACTAGGGATGGGCAAATATTTCCGCCTCAAACTGAAATCGGCCAAAATGGCACTTTCTGCTTGACAAAAAATTTCCAGCTAAAAGTGCTGACTTTTTGCTTTTTCCTGCTTTTTTCGCCTAGCTCATTCCATTGAAATCAATGCAAACGTAGAAGTTACACACAACACATAGCAAATATTATTTTATTTCCCAAAGGCATAGAATAAAAGGGTGTCTGTGTTAGTAGAGTGTGAGGACAGAATCAGTTGAACAGGGGATGCTTTTTTTGGGGGGTTTGTTTACTGGGATTGGGGGGAGGTAGTTAATATAACATAAATCCTAAACATAAAAAAAAAACATAAGACATGGTATAAAAGGGGTCGGAGGAGGGTGTCTGTGTTGGTGAATGAATGAATCATTTGAACAGGGAATTTGTTTTGGAGGGGTTTCTTGACTGCTATTGGGGAGGGACAGTTAATAAAAAATTAAATCAATAAAATAAAATAAGACATTTGTATTTTAAGTGACAGAGACAGGAACCCCCTGACATAAGCTGCCACTGGGGTGGACTGATACTTGACTTAATAGAGTATTTTGTAAAGGATGATTTGTTTGATTTGTTGTTAGAGGCCTTTGTAGGACTTAGACTTATTAGAGGCCCAAGCCTGAGTTGCAACTGCTGTTCCTACTGTCAGAGACATTGCCATGATGGGGAGGAAATGGTAATTTTTTTCTTTAAACCTAATTCTCTAAAAATCTGTGTTTTAAATGTGTTAAATTACCTCATGTAACAGAGACAATGAGCTTCTCTTCCTCAATGGCGGGGGGGAATATTTGGGTGACTTTTATGATGATTGATATCCACCACAGTCTCAAGCAGTATTATTATCTTATGAGAAAATCTCAAAGTCTGGGAAGAAGATGTACTCCTATGTAAGAAAGGCTGGTAGAATGACATGTTTATATAGTCTCTGATAAACTTATGATCTCTCCCTTTTGAGATGATTGCCAGACAAGATGTCATTACTAGTGGTTCTCAAATTATCAAGGAAAATGTTAACGTGGGGAGAGAGGGCCATCTTGTGGATGGGTAGCATTATTACTGATGCCTTGAAATTCCTCATATTGTTATCATCATTTATGCATGATTTCATATGGCAATTAAGGGTTCGAAGCACCCAATCAGGTAATACTGGTGATGTCGCTGTATAATGAGATGGTCCTTTAACCAATTAGAGCAGATTTTGATAAGAGGAATTTCATATTATAAATATGCAAGTTTAGAGAGAAAAGGGGCTTTTTCCTCTTGGGTCTTGGCTGATTTTTTCTTTCCAATGGTTCCTGGCTGAGTGATAAAAGATACAAAGAAATACCCAGTGGACTGGTAACTATATATTTTCTTATTTAACCCTTTGAGTGCCAGAGGGGTACGCAACACATTGTTTTGCAATGCATTGCATACCTGTCTGGCACTCAAAGGGTTACATTTTGCAAAATTCCAGAATCTTATACATATTTTTTCTATTTTGGAATAAACTTAATTTTCTTATAATTTGTCTTAATTGTACTGGCCAACCATTTGGGATAAATTATAATAACCTATATTAGCTCTAGAAATTCTGAAATTAAGCAGAATTCATTCATTTACTGGTAAATTGTTATATTTTGTCAGATAAGTGTAATATAGTTAAAAGCTTGGTATATATATTAGTTAATATAAATTATGTTATTTCTGGAATATTGTTTTTCTGGAAAGGTTATAATAGCTAATATTGATCTGGGGGGATTCTTTGAATTCATTTATTAACCCTTTAACACTATTTGTCTATGTAGTTGTGGTGTTTCTTTGGATTTCTTTGTGTGTGTACTAGGCCTAACTTTTATAAAATGAAGGTTTCTTTTCAAGTTTCACTAGACAAAATAAGCTGCCATCTTGGGTGGTGCATCCTATCTTAATAAGTGGATTAACCCTTGTAGTACCCTATAGGTTTTACATAGCATTGCTATAGTCATAGAAACATAGAATATGACAGCAGATAAGAACCACTTGGCCCAGCTAGTCTGCCCATTTTCCTACAGTAAAAACCTCAAACCTTTGTTGGTCCTTGGTCTTTTCTTAAGTTAAGGACAGCCTTATGCCTATCCCATGCATGCTTAAATTCTGTCACTGTATTAACTTCTACCACTTCTGCTGGTAGGCTATTCCACTTATCTACTACCCTCTAAGTGAAGTAAAATTTTCTTACATTACATCTAAACATGTGTCCCTCTATTTTTAGACTATGGCCTCTTGTCCTAACATTTTTACTGCTTTGAAATATACTTCCATCCTGCACTTTGTTGAATCCCTTCATGTATTTGTATGTTTCAATCATATCCCCTCTCTCTCTTCTCTCCTCCAACCTATACATGTTCAGATCCTTTAGTAGCCCTTCTTTGAATTTTCTCTAGAGTATCTATATCCTTCTGGAGATGGGGTCTCCAGTACTGTACACAATACTCTGGGTGAGGTCTAACTAGAGATCTATAGAGTGGCATGACCACTTCCCTTTTTCTGCTACTAATGCCCCTAGCTATACAACCCAGTACCCTGCTTCCATTCCCCATCGCTTTATTACATTGCCTGCCTACCTTTAAGTCATTAGAGATAATTACTCCCAAATCCCTTTCCTCTGTTGTGTCTGACAGTACAGTACCCTTAATAGTATATATTTCCTTTGGCTTTTTATGTCCCAAGTGCATTATTTTACATTTATCATCATTAAACTGCATCCGCCACACTCTTAACCATTCTTCTAATTTACCTAAATCATTTGTCATTTGGCTTATCCCCCCTGGAATGTCTACCCTATTGCACAGCTTGGTATCATCTGCAAAAAGGCATACCTTACCTTGAAGACCTTTTGCAATATCACTAATAAACATATTAAAAAGAATGGGTCCCAGTACAGGTCCCTGAGGTACTCCACTAGTAACACTCCTTTCGTCCGAATATTCTCCATTGACTACCACCCACTGTCTCCTGTCAGTCAGCCATTGCCTTATCCATTTAACTATTTTTGCATCCAGACCCAAACACTGAAGTTTATTTATGAGTCTTCTATGAGGGACAGTGTCAAATGCTTTACTGAAATCTAGATAAGTTATATCTACTGCTCCCCCTTTATCACGGTGCCCGTGCTATTCGTCGACATTCTGTCAGTTTCCACTCCTGCCTAACGCCTATTGGCTGCACTGTGATTGTCCCGCCCAGTATTGTCCTTAAATACTGGGTTCTGGCACATCTCTGATTCCCCTTTTGTGGTGTTCCAGTACCAGTGGCTGTTTCTGATTCTTGTGAGCTCTCAGTGTATCGACCCGGCCTGCCTGACTACTCTGCATCTTGTTTCCTGCCTGTGCACCGACCCGGACTGCCTGACCATTCTGCTTCTCATCTCCTATGTACTGACCCGGCTTGGCTGACGTTCTTGCTCCGTGTACCGACTTGGATTGGCTGTGGTTCCTGCGCTGTGTACCGACTTGGACTGTGCTACGTTCTTGTGCTGTGTGGATCTCGCCCGGTTGGGCTGCTGCCTCCTCTGCACACTCTGACCAGTCTCTGGTTAAGGGTAGTGTTTGTCTCTCACTGTCTCTGGACAGCTCTGCAGATTGGTCTCGGTTGCCTCCGTGTCGGCCTGGCGACATTTCTATTGGTCTGCCTTACGAGCAGTTCCAGGTTGAGTGCCTCTCAGGGCGAGTTGCTCAGTTTTCCGTTTCTGCTACAGCAGTGCTTAAGTGGCTCAGTCTCCGTTACTGCTACAGCTGTGCTCAAGTTGCTCACGTCTCCATTACTGCTACAGCAGTATCCAGTTGCCTAGTCTCCATTACTGCTATGGCAGGGCTATGTGGCTCAGTCTCCGTTACTGCTACGGCAGTGCTCCTAATGCTCAGTCTCCGATACTGCTACGGCAGCATTTCAGTTGCTAAGTCTCTGTTAATGCTACGGCAGTGCTTGGTTGCCTAGTCTCCGTTACTGCTACGGCAATGCTCACGTGGCTCAGTCTCCGTTACTATTACAGCATTGCTCAAGTTGCTTGGTCTCCGTTACTGCTACGGCAGTCCACAATTGTCTGGTATCCATTATCTTGGGCGTTACTCGAATTAAAGCTCTCACCTCTGTTTGAGCTTCTTAAAAGGCCTGGCTACACTAGGTCCTGTCAACATTCTTTGCCTACTATTAACCCATGCAGTACTGATATACTGGGACTCACACAAGATCTGCATGACCTGTGTCAGTATATTGTTCTATGGACTCTCTAATTATACTGGACCTGTGTGGGCTTACCTCTGTATAACCTGTCTAGTGGCTGTACTATATTATATATAGATATTACAGGACCTGTGAGGGTTATTGTGATCTTTATTGTTGAATAAAATTGTGTTTTATCCAAACCTACTGTGTCTGTGTGTCGAACAAACTGTTACACCCTTGGTCTATTATTTTAGTTACACAGTCAAAAAAATTTATGAGGTAGTTTGACAAGATCTCCTTGCTGTAAACCCATGCTGTTTGGTATCTTGCAAGCCATGTAAATTCAGATATTCAACAATTCTTTCCTTTAACATAGTCTCCATTAATTTTCCCACTACTGATGTAAGACTTACTGGTCTGTAGTTACCAAACTCTTCCCTGCTACCTTTTTTGTGAAGAGGTACTACATTTGCTAACTTCCAATCTTCTGTAACTATTCCTGTCATTAGTGACTGATTGAATAATTCTGTTAAAGCTTCTTTTAATAACTTTGGGTGTATCCCATCTGGTCCCATTGATTTATCAGTTTTAACCTTAGAAAGTTGAAGTAGAACTTCTTCCTCTGTAAACATGCATGTTTCCCATGTCTTGCCATTTTGTTTTTCTAACAGAGGTACCTTCCCTTCATCTTCCTATGTAAAAACTGAACAGAAATATTAATTGAGACAGTCAGCTAGCCCTTTATTTTCATTTACATAGTTTCCATTTTTTGTTTTCAGTCTAACTATTCCTTGTTTCATTTTCCTCCTTTCACTTATATATCTAAAAAATGTTTTATCCTGCTTTTTTAGTGACTGAGCAATGTTTTCCTCTGTCTGTGCTTTGGCACATCTAATAATACATTTGGCCTCCTTCAGCCTAGTCTTGTACCGATACCTATCTTCTTCGTTCTGCGTCTGCTTATATTTCTTAAATGCTTCCTTTTTCTCCTTTACTATTTTTGCCAGTTCTGCTGAGTACCACAGTGGTTTTCTTTTTCTTTCACTCTTGCTGACATGTCTAATGCAATGCTCTGTTGCATTTAGTAAAACACATTTCAGATAATCCCATTTCTCCTGGACTCCATCTAAAGATCTCCAAGTTGTTAAAGACTGACATAAAAATGTTTCCATTTTAGAAAAATCAGCCTTTCTAAATTCTAGAACCTTTGTTTTTGTGTGGTGCAACTCAGCCTCTGTCTTTATATTAAACCACACAGATTGATGATCACTGGAGCCCAAACACTCCCCTACAACTACATCTGATACAAAGTCTCCATTAGTAAATAATAAATCTAGTGTGGCTTCCTTCCTAGTTGGCTCTTCTACTAATTGACTAAGAGCTAATCCTTGTAAAGAATTTAGGATATCTCTGTTCCTGGCTGAACCTGCTGCTTCGTTTTTCCAGTCCACATCAGAAAGATCACACCTACACGAGTGAACATCTTATTCCCATATTCTAAAGTTATCCAAACAGTCTTTGTGTTCTCCTCCATACCCTGTATAAGATTAACCTTTAAGCTGTTTTTGACATAAATGACAACCCCTCCTCCTTTTCTGCCTTTCCTGTCTTTTCTAAATAGAGAGTACCCTGGTACTTGTATATCCCAGTCATTTGTTTTATTGTACCAGGTCTCAGTAATTCTCACTAAATCCATATTTGTGATATATGTTGCACAAAGTTTAATATACTGTCTAGACATTTATTATATTATTGAGTTGATTTTTAAGTATTTTCTGGTATAATCTGTTATTGAATATGTTTAATGCAATTTATATGTTTTATTCAGAAGGTATGCAATATTTGTAATCGGTAGATAATTAAATTATAGTGATTTAAATCTAGGATTCTATTCCATTTAGTCTCTAAATTTGACTATTGCATATGGTACAAGGAAAATTGTCAGAGGACCTGGCTTCATATTAAAGTTGACTCATCTGACAATATAGCTTAAACCTCAATTACCATAGTTTATACAGTTTCTGGGGCAGAAGGTATTCATATACACTGCTGCCAACTATATTTTATTAACAGTAAGGATCAGTTATCTTTTTCTATGCT
The DNA here is from genome assembly GCA_037306005.1 of Rhinophrynus dorsalis. NCBI lineage: Eukaryota > Metazoa > Chordata > Amphibia > Anura > Rhinophrynidae > Rhinophrynus > Rhinophrynus dorsalis. The sequence goes on from CM074723.1 coordinate 225,330,966, forward strand.
GCTGAGTGCAATTATTGTTATCTAATACCTCCGAATATACCTATGTGTGGTTAACCCTTTACTTGCTGGTAATCCTCATGGTGATAATTGTGGTTTGAGTTACCCTATATCTATTGTAATTGCTGATAATTCCTTTATATCATTGTTGTTTACACTTTATATATAGTATATTTCACTTAAAATATATATATATATTTTTGCACAAATATGCAGGATTGATTATTTTAATCAATTCTTTACTGTGGAGTAACTTGTCAATACTTAATATAGTGTAAAGTTCTCAAAATTATTTAATATTGTCATTTATCTATTTATGTGAAGATATGCAACCTGATTGGTTCTCTTGTTTTAACCCCTTGGATACCTTCACATAATTGGTTCGACACTACTACCGCTGCTGAGTTGTTTAAGTAGCAGGATGATTAAGCAGCAGAAAGGGAATGGGATCAACAATAGCAGTAACACGGAAGATGGATGATGAAGGTTCCACTTGCCATGACTGACTCCAGTGATGCTCCTAAGGCAGTAGCAGCACAATAAGTAGCACCCAGTCTATGTGGAGACCCTCCTCCAAAATCATGGGTGTGTTGTTATTAGAATATATTTTTTTCCTTTGCGAGCAGGAACTGTGACTCTCATCAGCAACTGCAATGTGCTCAGTGTGTGTGTCTGTGTGTGTGGTAAATAAAATCTGGGGACACAGCTGTTTCCAAACACCATGACATCTGAAGCTAAGTACTTCTGCTGTGACTAAACCCCTTGTCCAGACCCTGCTAAGGACACATGGCAACTTGCTAACAGTTTATTAGTAATGATGAACCCTCCCTGCCACCATCTTAGCGTACTCTGCGGGATTGAATCTCCTCAGAAGCCTCTTGATGCACTGCTTGCGATTCCCCTCCACCACACTGGCATGTTTGACAGTGCACCACACAGTGTTCAATGGGTATAGATGAACTGCCACATCCTAACATCAACAGAGTGGCTATCATTTGCTGGGGGAGGTTATGAACGGGCTGGATTGGCAGAAGATGTAGTTACCCTAGAACATGATGGCATCATGGAACTTCCAGTCTCTGCCGTTGCACTATTCCTCCTCCTCTTTGATCTCTGCCTCACCTCTTGTTGCCTTTCTGGAGAGTCAGGGACAGCAAAAGCAGTGCTTGATTTCTGTGGGGGTTGTTTGGCTTTAAAATGTTTGAAATAAATGTCACAATGTCTGTGTTTCATGTTTGATATCAGGTCACTTGTGCCAAGGTGTGTCATGGAACTTACAGTTTCTGCCTGGGTTACTCTATTCCTCTTACTTTTTTATCTCTGCCTCGCCTCTTGTTGCCTTTCTAGAGAGTCAGGGACAGCAAAAGTGGTGCTTGATTTCTGTGGTGGGCACTTGTGCCAAGGTGTGTTCCCTCCTTTCCTATTCTCTCTGAGTTGTCACTAATTGTGCACAGTGCCATTGCTGATGACCGCACTGTACCTGCCCCAACAGAAAAATAGCCCCACATCCATGATGACTTCAGGGGAAGGGAACAGATGGAGAAGAATGGCCTCTTTCTTCTTCTCCTCCACATTCCCCTTAATTGTCTATGGCAGTGGATAATGTTGCTGCTGTTACTGCTACTGCCTCAGATTCAGCAGCTTCTATTGTGTCTGTCTTCTGCAAATATGTCATGGTTTTTTTAGCGGAAATGTGAAAACAATATAAGTCAATGGACAGAAACGTTCTAGCCGTTGAAAAAATGGCAAAAAATTTTGGCCAATGGGCGAAAAATTCAAAAATTTTAATCGCTAGTTTTAACCCCTTAAGGACAAGCTGGGGTGTGTGGTCCTTTAAGGACCAGATAGGAAAGTTTGACGTGCCGTCCCATGTGACTGATCACATGCGCCGGCACGCCGAACGGGGTACTGAAAGAGATCACTCCAGTCTTGGAGTGATCAACTTCAGTCCCCAGTATTAAAAGTACGTGACGTACCAGGACCATAACTACTCCTTAAGTGCCGGACCAGCATGACGGTCCTGCCACGTCAATGGTCCTTAAGGGATTAAAGAGGATTTTCCCGTGAAAAAGCAGACAACAACGTGGTTTTCGCAAAATTTCTTGCGGGAACACAACAACAACTTTTGCCCATCCCTAGTAATTACTGATCATTTCTGAATGTGGAGAATCCAGGACTTGCCAAAGTATAGTTTCTAAATAAGTTACCCCATTCTGGCTGGATGGGCAACCCGTGGGAAAAAGCAAGTCAATGCCTGGACATAAGGTTGAAAATCTCTGTGTCAGATTTCCCATTCCATGTTAGGGAGAAATGGAGCTGTGCCCAAACTTGATAATCTGCCAGATAATTATGATATTATCCTGTCCAGAATAGATGTTGATTCAATATACACCTGCTTTCAACATGAACTCAGTTGCAAAGCTTTTGAATATTTTATTCAACATGAAGATTCAGTAACACAATCTAAAGAATATATAATTAAACTTCTTGAAATCTTACTTACCCATATGTTTGGCTTCAAAATACATACTACTTACATTTGAAAGGCAAAACTATTGGAAATACAGGTACTCCAACATATGTCAAATACTTAGGATGGTGGGAGAAACATCATGTATTTACTTACAATGTGTCTAAATACACCAACAATGTTTTGTTGTGGCTCTGCTTTATAGAAGATAACCAGTGCAATTGTGTTTAAGTTAAAAACTCAATATATCCCCCTTTTGCATAAAATGTTATAAAAATTGCCCTTTCTAAAGCCCATTTTTATATTTTCAAATGCAAAACCACTAAGAATCCCTACTCTATTTCTCTAGAAAATGTTTAAACACCGAGTAGGTCAGCAGCCCAGCAATGACATTCAGCAAGTGCTCATGTAGTTGTCTCCTGAAGGTTCTTTTAGTCATTCCTACATACTTATGCCCACAAAGGAACTTCAGTACATAAGTAACCTCTGTACTAGTACAATTAAAGGGATAGTAATACTTCATTTTAACTTTATTTTATTTTGTAGGCATTAAAAAAACATGAAGAATGATATAAGTCTTATCTCTGAAACCTTTATGGTTTAAGAGATATTCACAAACAAAGTATCCCCCCCCTGTTCAACCAAATCAGAAGGGAGATGCCCAGGTAGACTGCAGAGAGGGACAATCTTCAATTAAGATAATGGAAAAAGCTGAAAAACTTATCAAGGGGGGAAGGGCTTTCATTGTTTTCATACAAAGAAAATTGTCCCCTTCTGTTATCTGTACTGTCATACAACCAGACTCATATCTGAGAAGAGATTGTTTACACTAGGTAAAAGGGGCGGGGAGGGGAACTTTGCTTGTGAATATCTCATAAACCATAAAGGTTTGAGCGATAAGACTTATATCATTCTTCATGTTTTTTTAATGCCTACAAAATAAAATAAAGTTAAAACGAAGTGTTACTATCCCTTTAAGGTATTGTTTAATAGAGTAAATATTACCTTCTTTTTTAGCAACTACTTCAATTAATTTTTTAGGAGAGTTAGGACACATATTGCAGCCTCCAATAGATTGCATTGGCCAGCTGCAGTTTTATTTTTTTATTTGTTTGGGTTTTTTTATGTGCCTTATGTACAGTAGGCAACAAATATTTTTAAAGAGATAGTAATGTTTCATTATAAAGTAAGGTTTGATCATAGTTTATACTAATACTCTCCATCATTGCCAGTGTTCATGTTGGTCTAGTTTCTGTGTAATTATATTATAAAGTTTCCCCCTCCTGCCCCTTTTCCATACATCAGGCAAAAACCTGAAAGATCACAACGAGGAACAATTTTCTGCCCACAGTGTAAGGAAAACCCTGGTTACCCTTGATGAAGGAAGGCAGGTTTTTCTTTATGCAGATATAACATTGTCCCTCGTCGCTATCTGTCCAGACTGGCTTTCTGATCTGACGACAGAAGACTGATGTACGTAAAAAATGGCAGGAGGGGAGAAACTTTATAATATAATTACACAGAAACAAGAGTGATATGAACATTGGCAACAGAGCAGAGCATTAATACAAACTATAAGGAATGATCAAACCTTACTTTATAATAAAACATTACTAACTAATTAAAATTGCCATTTTTCCTGCAAATGATATTCACTATATTAAAACAGGATAGGGATGGACAAAACTTTTCTTCTTAAGGGAGAAACCTATACCCATTAGCACTTGAGGGAATTCCCAGGACAAGTGCCGTTTTCCTGGATTTTATTGCATGATTCGTTGCATTGAAATTAATGATAATAACTAGGGGTAGGTGAAAAGGCAGAAACATATCCCTCACGACTTTCCACAAAAAAAATGATTTTTCCCTTTTATTAAGAAAGTTTTCTACTTTTTCCCACTGAAAAGATTTCTACTTTTTCACCACTGCCAATACATTTTTCACCTATGTTTCTTATGACTGCAATATTTCCCTGCACAATATTACTTCTTCTGAGGGCTGAAGTGAAGAAATAATTAGCTGAATAGTTAAAGTTGTGAGTCCTACAACAACAGATGCTTTGAAAAGATAGTTAGCAGGCTGAGTGCCTTTTTCCTTTGCCCACAAAACTAACTTCCTGCATAAGTAACATTGGCACAACCATCGTTTTAAAAAATAACTGTGACTTGGGATATTCCAGCAGGGTGCAAGACATAACATCAGTTCTTTAAAGCCTCTGTTTTCAACAAAAGAAAAGGGCAACATGTCAACCGCCAACATTTTTGCAAGTTTACTATTCCATAGGTGTTCTTTTGCATTATGTTTGTGCAGGTTTTGACTTCTTTCTAAGAACTTAGTGTGGGATGGTAGTACATAGTAGAAGAACTGTGTAACTTTTTTTTTATTGCTTTAAAGCCATCACTTGTGGAAATGGTGGGGTGGTGGTGGTATGTCTAGGGACTCTATGACCCTTGTATCTCTTGCAGCCAACCCAGAGTCATCATACAGCTCTGCAGCATGTGCTGCGTGTGCTTGTGCAGTTGTGGCATCTGTAACATGTATAGGTGTGTCATCCAGCCATACCTGTGGTTGTGCTTCTGGTAGAATCTCATAGAGGAGGTAACTAGGTGTGAGCCTGCTTTCCCCCTGCTCACGTGCTTTTTGTACAGACAACAGATTGCAACATGCTTAACTTTTGGTTCCTGAGTGAATTATCTCCATACTGTGGACATCATGGACTTCATGATTCCTGAGGGGCTGCTATTACTACTGGTGCTAGATATTGATGCAGTTCTACTGTTACTTGTACTAGTTGTCAAAAGTGCTGCAGCAGCAGAGGCACTCATTACAGTTGTGGACGTTAATAACCTGTTTTTTTGTTTTTGTTTTTACACTGGTTACTCAATAAAAATGTATGTGGCTGAATGGAGCTTGGACTTGAAAGCAGTGATGATCTGATAATGACAGATAGGATGACTGTGTATTTTTAGGAATCTTTGCGTGCCCAGGGTCAGAACTCCAATTGTTTATAGACAGGCACAGTGTTACATTTGAATGGTGGAAGATTGACACTTTGTTTTTCAGCTAACTTTCTGACCATGTCATCATCTCTCTCACTCTCTACTTCTGTATATGAACAAGAGGAAGATGCTGGAGGGATGTATTCTAGATCTACATCATCATCATCTGTCATCATTAGATCATCCTCAGCATCGCCCGCCATCTGTCAAACAATTTTTTCTTACTTTTGCTTTCACAAAGTTTGCTACTACTTTGAAGACAGGTGTTTTGCTGCTTATTTGTCTCATTGTCAGATGCAGCAGTTGGTTCAGCTGCTACATCTTCCTCCATTATTCCATCCTCAACACTAGAATGTGACTGTTTGCTGTATTCAGAGTTCTTTAACTTTTGGTGGGACTGGGACCAGAGGGATCATCATCATTTATTGCACACCCTGCAGCAACCGTGGCCGCAGTCAATTTTGTCACAGTGCCTTACCTCGGCCTGCGCCATTCAGCCTTGAGCAGGGTTCTATACTGATGCTCCGACGTCGTTAACTGCATCCCCTTTTGCCTGCGGCCTGGTCGTGTATGGTTCCTTGTTACTGGCATCATGAATCAGGCACTTGCCTGGACTCCTGTTATAGGCCCAGCCTGGGGGACCTAATTAGTCCCACCTTCTCCTACTCCTTTATAAACCTCTCTGGGCCTGTGTATCATTACCCTTACACTGGTGTTCAGTGCAGTTCTAGTTCCTGTTGCTCCTGTATCCTGTGTATGACCCTGACTATCCATTCTGGTGCTGACCAGTGGCTCTGTTTGACCATTCTCCTGTGCACTTCTTTGGCTTTAGACATCCAATCTGGTGTAGACCTGTGGCTCTGGCTGACTACCTGCTCTGTGTATGATCTGTCTGTTCACTCCGTTGTGTGGCTCCGTTCCCCACAGACATCCATCCTGGTGCAGACCTGGGGCTCTGGCAGCCTTCAACCTTACTGACTGCAGGTGTGAGTCAGTAGTCTCCATTGTTGCCATCCATAGTGGAGACGAGCTCTTGCTTACTGACTGCAGGTGTGAGTCAGTAGTATCCCTTGTTGCTACATAACGGGAGACTGTAGGTTCTTTGTGCATTCCACCTACTACCCTAAGACTACCAGTTGGCTTAGGCCTAGTCTCCAGCAGATGTGGTTGACCCATCGGCAAGTTCCTAATTCTGATAAAGTCGCTAGCCTCTCCAGTCACCCACTGCTTATAGTATATTCGCTTATTGCCTATTGTTTATTATCCTAATAAAGGTGATTTTAACTATACCGTCTGACTCCTTGTCTTTCTTGAAAACCATAACAATTTTAGAACAATCACTTTACTCCCACTTCCCTGCACTGTTCATCCTTTCCTCCTCCTCCTGCCCCTTGTGCATTTGCTGGACATTACTCAACTAATGTGTGTGTTTTTAATCTAAAGTACACAACAGAACTAATGGAGTATGATGTCTTGCCTCTGCTGCCTTAATTTTTTAAAATTAAGCACTGCAAATCAGCCTAACAGCCTCTCTCCTTCTCTAGCTACTTCACTTCCTGGAAACGCAACGTACATTAAGTAAAGGGGCAAAAAGTTTGTAGCTATTTAAAAAAATCACAAAACATTTTTGGCAATAGTCAAAAAGGCAAGGAATTTAAGGACTTTGTTTAAGGCCTATTTTCCCAAGAAAAAGCAGACAATCATGTGATTTTCATGGATTTTTTTACTGGGAAAACAAAACAATAAATAAGAGGTGTTAAAATAAGTTTCACATTCATAGAAACAATAGGAGAAAGGTCCATCCCCAGCCAGCACTCATAGGGTTTACCAGACTAAGGTACCACTCAACATCACATAAAAAAAACACTTGCCATTAATCCTGATGTTCAGCTGAGTCCCCAGCATCCTAGTCAGCTAATGTCCATCTTCTTTCTTCTCTCTTGTATCATATTTCTTCTCTTCTGTCTTCTCTTCTTTCCTCTGCCTTCTTGTCTTGTAGCTGTAACAAAAAAGAAAAGTCTAAATAACTATTTTCCTCAAATAACCCACATACTCATACATAGTTTAACCCCTTGAGTGCCAGAGGGGTACGCAACACATTGCAAAGCAATATGCTGCTCACTTCTCTGGGCCTCAAAGGCTTAAACCATGTATGAATGTGCGGGTGATGATCCAAAAAGAGGCCTCCAGTTATAAAAAAAAATTCCCTTTTTGTTTAAATAATCACCAGATTTCAGATAAAAGCTATACTTTCCTATTTCTCCATTTCTAATGTGCAGCACAGAACCCCCGTCCTTCCTTCATGGGCCAATGCTTGTTCCACACTGAGGGTATTTGAAGAGTGACTGCACTGTAGATCGAAGCTGATTGGCTGGGATGAAGCACATAACCATATATAAAGGCAGTCTCTGTTCAAATTCCTTTAGTGTGGAACGGGCATCAGCCAGTGAGGGAAGGACAGGGAGTCTACTGCACATTAATTTCTCTGCTGCCTCCATGGCTGCACACAGTGGTGGAAAAATAGGAAAGTATAGCTTTTATTTGGAATATATTGGGTCATGATTTAAACAAAAGGGGAACATTTTTTATAACTTGAGGCATCTTTTTGGATCATCACCCTTTGAGCCTGAGAGATGTGCGGGCTCTGCAATGCATTGCGTACCCCTCTGGCACTCAAGGGTTTAAATGATGTATGAGTGTGCGGGTTATTTGATGAAAGCATTTATTTAGACTTTTCTTTTCATTACAGCAAGAAGCAGAAGAGAGAACAGAAGAAGAAGAGAATACAGAATGGAGACAGAAGGAGAAGGACAGTGAATGACAGGTAAGTGTAACACAGATAAGCATATGATCGGTGCTTCACAGTATGTCAGGCACTGATCATTAGCTTTTTTCCTTTGAAGTTTCCAATGTTGCTGCTATTTAGCAGTATTTTGGAAACTTAATGCACAAAAAGGACTTTTGGCCATAAGATCATTTCTGTTGTGCTTTTAGCAGGTAGGACAATTGAAAACCAAATTAGAATTTTTTTTTTTTGTCAGTTAGTATCCATTTGCCCTACCAGCTTTTTTAATAGGCTCAAACTGAATTGAGCCCATTGTCTTTATTAGACTGTGTGTTGAAATAACTAGCAGTGCACTAAAACTAGAGATTAAGGCCTAGATTTAACTGAGGCCATTAAAACTACTAGTAGGTCAAAACTGGATAACGTCCTGTTAGCAAAAAGGTCTGTCGAGCTATTCAATTGCCTTACCAGCTGAAATCACAATGGACATCAGGCAACAGAAAAGGACTTGTGGCTAAATGCCTGTTTTGTGCATTAAGTTCCCAAAATGGTGCTTAACAGTGGCAATAATGGGAACATCAAAGAAAAAAGCTAAAGATCGGTGCCTGCCATACAGCCAAATAACGACCGATAGCTGGTCCATCTTCTTTATTTCATCTTCTGGTCATTTACCTGTAAGAAATATTAAGAAATATAAATAAATATTCCCTACAAAGAGCCCTAATATGTATACATAGTTTAACCCCTTGCGTGCCAGAGGGGTACATAACTCATTGCAGAGCAATGTGTTGTTTACCTCTCTGGGACTCAAAGGGATAAACAATGCTTAGATGTTCTGGTCAATAGTTTACAAAAATGCCCAAAGTTGAAAACATTTGTCCTCCTCCTTATCCTGTAATGTTTATATGAATTACAAAAACGGCAAAAATATTATCCCTCTTTTCATTTCTCTGCCTCTGCATGCGGTGGAGGTGTGTGAGGAGAAAGTAAGTAGGAGCACCCTCCCTTTGTACCATATGGGCTGATGCCTGTTCCACTGTGAGGGAATTTGAACGGAGACTGCATTTATATATGGGTAGTCCGTGTTCAAAAGGACTCAGAACCATTGGCTGTGATGTATGCTTACACATCTCCCAGCCAATCATCTTCCAGAAGGTTCTGTAAATCCCCCGTCAATTCCAAAGTGAGTTTTTAACCCTTTGAATGCTATGGCAGTTTCCAAAGCATTGTGAAGCCCCAGCTAATTCACTAAATATTTTGTGATTTTTTTAATGTATCCCCTATGGTGTAGTTGGTTTGCACCAGAATTGAGCCACTTTGCTTATATACATACAGATCAATGCTTAAAATTTTTATTAGCTATATCCTTTATTTTTCAGAATGATATTTTATTTAATATCATTCATTAAAGTATATTTACATTGCATACACATTTTCAAACAAAACATAATTAATTGTTAAATAAAGCATAATTCAGCATAACTAACTAAATTACCCATAATTTTAAACACTATATCAGTTTTGAAAAGTTTTCATCATCATCTATGTTATCAGTAAGACTGAGGCCAATAAGTTTAGAATTCATTTTCTATGCAGTATTCCCTGAAGGCAAGCTTCACTTTTGATTAATAATCATCTTTACATATTGATTTGCAATTTGAATCCAGGTTGCATTTGCCACACATCAAATACACTGCGGCTCTGGAAGCTGACTGCTTTATTAGCAGTTGTTAGTGGAATACATTTTTAAACAGAATTAGTAATTCATGTTTCATACTATATTTTATTCTCTTTACCATACCGACACAAGTAGCATGGTAACACATTCCATAAAACAATTATTTTATAATTTCAAGTTGCTATAGGGGATGACAATTGAAAGATAACTCTGCTGAAACAATTTGTGACCCAACATAAGCATACAAACAATATTCTGGATAGGATTACTTCATGAGGAAAATATTAAAGGGTTCTTTCACATGGGCAGTAGGACTGTGCCATAGCCAAACTACTTGTCTTTCAGTAAAATAAAACAGAACAACAGGCACCTTTCTAAGTGTAATATATCTTAAAATCTCTCAGTGAAACCCCAAATCCCCATGAAAGGGTGCTCACATTTGGAAGAGGCTAGTACTGCCTCTAGGTTGGATGACCTTTAATGGATCTGACCCCCAGTCTTGGTATCTCTCCGGTTTTCTCCACTCCTCCGCTTGCAGCTGACTTCACCTTCACACACAGAGGGATACCTCATCTCTAATATAGGTCAGCTTCAGACCCTTCAGTGGTCACTATTGTATTGCTTTCTAAAGATCCACAATTGGAACAGATATTAGCATAAAATGCATAATAAATATGAAGTCGTCCAAATATCCCATAATTTTTTAGACTAGTGCATACCAAGTTGTTTGTTACCTATGCAGAGCTGAATGCAGGAAGCAAAAGATGAGCAGTTCCAGAGCAAACCAACTGCACTATGGTGGGGGGAGGGCAAATTTTATTCAGTTGCTATTTTTTATTTATTGAAAGTTATAGAGGTCGCCAACAAATTATGAAGCATACAAGGAGTTAAAAACAAAACTGTAACCATTTTAAAGATTTTTTTTATTTGTCCTATTTGCCATAAAGGTAACTAATAACTTGGGGGTGGGCATACAACAGTTATGAAGTTGTAATTATTTCATTCCCCCCCATACACTCATTTGTTAAAGGAGGGAAATAGACCCAGAGGGTTATTCACTAAGGAGTGATAAAGAGGTGATAAAGCAGAGATGACTTCTCCAGTGATTTCACTTCTCTTGTTTCTATGTTATTCTATGGAGCCTATGTACTTTGGTGATCTTGTGCAAAGGCTCCAAAAAAAACTTAGGAACTGCATAAATGATATCACTGGAGAAATCATCTCCTCTTTATCACCTCTTTATCACACCTTAGTGCATCTCCCCCATGAATCATTAATATAGCCCTTAAAGTATGATGATATTTGGAAATAAAATGCAGCCCCACTGGCATTCGATTCCAACTCCAGCATATGGAGTATGTACTAGAGCATGTGTTGACTTTAGTTCATGTCTGCACATGCGCTCTGCCTTAGATAAGACATTAATGTGAGCAAGTCCCAGAACAACTCCCTAGTAACATGCACACAAAAATGGAATAAAGTTACATAATTTTCTCCTGCTCCTTGTTATCACATTGCATTAATGAAGAAGTAAACTTTTTTATGTAAATCAATATGTTAGGACTTTTACTGCTAAGTAAAACAAGGGTACTACTATTACTGACAGTTGTTTTATTCAAATGTTCTAAAAGTTCAGATTGTCCAGAAATGATTTTAAACCTTTCTGATGTGAACTCACTACTTTCCCCAACTGTCTCATGTGTCTGACTATGTCTGTTTAATATCAGATGTTTTATGGAGTCACACCTGATTGCAAATTCATAGAATCTCCTTTGCAAAGTAATTTGTTACTGGCCTCACATCACCCAGTCAATCAGTTCTGGATAGGATTTCTAGTTTGTATAATTATAGACACAGATGCAGGTGGTTTAGTAAGGGGTTTGGTTTTGCAGGGGTGTTTTAATTGGCACATGTTTCCACCCATACCATTTGTTGGAGAGTTGGACAAGAGAGTTAGACAGGAGAGGTGAGGGAAGAGGTGCAGAAACCACAATCACCTTCACTGGTTAGGGCAGGTGATGGTCCTGCTTAGACATCATTACTGCAGCTACTAGGATTATTGATGCCAAGTGAATCAGGACTTGGTCCTGTATTGTTGCTTGAAGAAGCCAGTCCCATGGTGGTCATTGTGTTCAGACTGTGGCATACTAGCTAGCTCATCACCATCCTGCTGCTGAGAAAGATGAAAGTTTGCCACCTCCAGATCATAAGGGAGGAAAAATGTAAGGGGACTCTGCATCATAGCATCCGGAGTTGTGGGTCAGTGGTCTATTTTGCACTGGTGATGCCGCTGCTAGTGTTAGTGACTGACTTTTCCTCCTCAGCTACTAGCCTCAGGGTCCATCCTGCCTCTTTAAAAAAAAACAAAAAAACAATGGTGTTGGTCTTGGGAATCTGGGCTTCCAGTCTTTTTAGCACTGGTGGAGCCACTGCTAGTGTTAGTGACACGTGTCCTCAGAGTCTGAGTCGCTAGCCTCTGGGTCCATTCAGCTTCACTTTTTTTTTTTTTACAACAGTGGCAGTATTCAGCCAGCACTATGAAACACTAAGTAACCACTTTATTATAATTTTTATCTTTGATTTCAATTTATTTTTTTTCTCCCTCTCACTCTCTCTCCTTCTGCTCTGCTTTTCTCCTAAAATACATCACTCTAGAGTGCAGGGAATTATGGTTTTAGACAGTATATGGGCAGAAAGTTTCACCTCATTGAGTAACAGAGGAGAGAAATGGAAGAATTTTCCTCCTTTTTCTTTGCTCCTAATGAAAAGGAGGAAAATCTGCATGTTTCTCCATGGGCAAAATTTCCTGTTGGAAGCAGAATACTATGCTTTCATCATGAGATTTCTCAAAGGAACAAAGCATGACTTTTCACCCACCACTAGTATAGAGTATCTTAAAATATTATAATGTTTCAAATGTTAATTAATTTTCTTAGAAATTATCATATACAAGGATAATACAATTAGAAGATTTATAGTAAATAACTGTACTTTTGCTGATATTTCAGAAAGATCCTTCATTCTTTTCCTCATTTTTTTATGTTCATGCATAGCAGATAAAGAAATAAAACATGCCAAGCAATTTCATATTTCTGATTTGTCTTTGTAGATAAAAGAAAAAAATTACTTTGATATCACATTTTGGACAAGAGTATTTAGAATGCTCGAAGCAATTTCCACTTTTTCATGCAATGAATACTTTTAAGAAACAGTATTATATATGGATATTTCTTATCTGCTTATATACTTGAGCATTTTCTAGGACCCAAATGACAGATGAGTTATAGGTTATCTAAATGATACAGAAAATAGGAATAGGAGAAAACTCACAAGCAAGCTACATTAAACTTGAATTTCATGTTATCACACAAAGGTTTCCATATCTTTTAACTTCATTCCTTTACTATTTGTTTATTTATCTTTACAAGGTTTTGTGTGACTGATGCATAGACCTAGTGGCATAAATCACAGCTATTTTTATGGACAAAAGATACAGTAATGTTTGTGTAGTGGATTGGAATAAGGACAAACTTTAAAATAAGATCTGTATCTGAATGCATCTTTGCTGCCCAAATATTTTTAAATAAATAAGTTTTGCATTCTTGCAGGTACAAGCATTATATGAGAGGCATTCCATCAGTGTCTTGTTGGTATGCATTCACTGTCTAGTTAGCATGCATGAGTACCACTCCTGGTTCTTGGATATGTCAAGTCACAAACTTTGCCACATTTGAGATGCTTGGTTGTATCTATATAGTTTATTGATTGCCTTGAATAGCATTTCAGTAAACTGTACTGCATAATCTGCTTTGTAGGGATATAATATTGATATAATTTTATTCTCATCATATTGGATCTTGCTAAGGAACATATACTTCATACATAGTAAGTAATGGTCTTTCTTTGGATTACAAAAGAAAAAAGGAATTTTAAGAATATGCGGAATAATATGTAGAAAGAAAATGAGAGCAATTCAGCAGCACACAAACTGCACCATAGTGGACAATACAAATGTCTCCATAGCATTTACTTTTCTTTTTTCAACTGTGTTCATATTTTGCTCAATTGTTATCTCTTTAACCTATTTCAGTATAGCATAAATGCCATTATTTTCTGTCTGCAAGTTGTACTATTTTGAAATGCCTGACATTTTTCATTCTTCATTGCTATTTGTATGAACAGATGCATTCATATTTTCTTATCTACTCACTATTTGCCAGTTAGACAGGATAGAATTTATGTAACATAGTAACAGCTGATGAGGCTGAAAAAAGCATGTGTCCATCAGGTTTGGACCATAGTATACCACCCTTACTGGAAAGCAAAAAAACTCAAAACAAAAACCCTATTGGATTCAATTCCAATGAAGCCTTAAGTGATAGAAAAAATCCTCCTTCCTGATTCCTAAAGACTGTTGGATATTTCCCTGGTCAGTGTTCTATCTGCTTTAAATACAGGGGTCAAAATGTTCAATTTTGTTTTGAGCTACAAAGTTATCCACTACTGTATCTGCAAACACAGCATAAAGAGGCAAAGAATTACACAGCATTACTGCCCTTACTATAAATACAAATTCCTGCCTTTGATTTAGTTAAAAATTCCTTTTATGGGGTGTGGCCAGAAGCCGGACTGAGTGGATGCAACCTGCTTGAGCTCTGTTTTCCAGTTTGTAATCTAAGGCCATCCATCCCTTAAAAATCTGTTTTTAGCTCAATATTGGGAATATCCTTACTCCTTGCTCCTGGAGCTATGCGGAGATACCCAAACTTCTGAAGAGGGACACATTGTCGCCAATTTCTTCGGTGTGGGGCCTGTGACACATGTGAGGCCTATGGACCTGGTGGTCTTGCCTACTTAGCATCAGCCGTGGACTGGCAACTACGAAGGGTTATCTGAGTTGGGAGAGGAAGTACTGGTACGCATCAATACCCCAGTGGATGACTACGGGTGACCAGCTAGAGAGATCAGGCTGCCTACTGTGGGTGAGCAGAGTCTGGCATTTGTCCCACGGTGGTTTAGATTATATCATGGCCTTGGCTTCCGGTATGAGGATTGGCTGGGCATAACTTTTACCATAGCCTCTAACTTTTGTATGTACATAGCATAGGACCGGAACTAGCTATATCTGGGATAGAGGAGCGATCTACATAATACCAACCTTCTATCACTGACTAGCCTGGAGGGTTCACCTCCCTGACTTGAGACACTTGTGTGAGGCCTACCAAGGCTGAAGCCTGTGCCTGTGATGGAGGAGTCCTTCAGCTGCAGTATGTAGGAGCCGCTGAACAACCAAGGGAACACATATCGCAGTGGAGGCCTATCATACAAGGAGCAAACTCGGTGCTTACACTGTCCTTGCTGATGTGAGTATCCCTGATGGAGGGGTTCAACCTAGTCTATCTTTAATTCTGACATAGACTGCACAGATTACATCAAGGGCCGCTTATACTCACAAAATTCCCCTGCAGGGGGCAAGGTCTGCTCCTGATTCTCACAGGTACCCTGATATAGGGACCTGAATGCCAGCCTACCTACTCCCCTTAGAACTCCAACCTGTGTATTTCTTTAACCCTATATGAACTTTCTGTCCAGGGGTCCATGTGTTCCAATAGGTCCCTATGATTTCCTTACTAATGATTGCAGGGGAAAAAAGAGAATGTCACAGAGTCATTCATACAGACAACTGCATAGTACAAACTAAGTATTTCTTGGATTTCTCTATCTTTGGCATGACAGTGCTGTAGAACCCCTCTGATATCCTCTGGTGTCTCGTCTCCTGTTGTGTAGCCTCAGCTCTTCACATTATGTGTTCTATTGTCATGCTAATCTTATATACCTGTAATATGAGGAAAAATCAGGAGACTTTAAAAATAAAAGCAAATACACCAGGAGACAAATGGAGGAAGGTGAAGTCCAGGCTATTATGGAACAACCCTCCTTGCCATCTCATTCCTCTGAACCTGAGGAAACATCTGACCTTACTTCACAGAACTAATGGCAGCTATTTCCAACTGCCAAAACGTTCTAAACACTAAGATCGACTCTGTACGAATGGAGTTAAACCTACTACCTGCTGACCAAAATACATGAGGGAAAAGGTATTGGACACGCAGAGTATCTGAGGTGGAAGACTCTATTCCTCCTATTAGTGAGTCGCTTGAAACACTAAAACAACAGGTCAAAATCCTACAGAAAAAAGCTGATGATCTTGAAAACAGATGTAGACAATGCAACATCAGTAAAGTCGAACTGTCAGAAAACTGTGAGGAACGTAATCCAGAACAATTTGTGGAACGAGGGGGGAAAGAGAAATTGGGTGAGCAGGGCTTCTCTAGCTGCTTTGTGGTGGAGAGAGTGCATAAGATCCCCTCTAATCGCCCTCCCCCTGAGGCTACCTCTAGGCCCATGACTGCCAAGTTACTTAACTACAGGGATAGGTATGCAATATTGCGGCTAGCTTGCATTAACAGTCCCATTATGCATGGCATATATCCGGATTTCTCAATGAAGGTACAGTGCCAAAGAATAAAGTTTCAAGAGGTCAAGCTCAAACTACGTGAAAATAAAATTCAATACTCCATGCTGTACCCAGCTAAGCTTTGCATGGTTCACGATGGTAATACGTCTTTCTTTACATTAGAGGTGGAGGCCATGAGATGGGCAGAGGCTTTATAGGCGGGAGACGATGATTTCTATGGTGACTCAATCTTGTTACCCCCCTCACAATTTATAAATGTGCTCACTAGCAGTTCTCTCTGTAAGACAAAATGCAGATGTCATGTGATTTATTCTACAGGAACTGTGCCTGGGGTCCACGTAATGGAGGAAAGGCGACCCCTCAAGAGGAGTGCCTTCATGTACATGCCTGATTGAGCCTGTCAGGTCATTTGGTCTGTCATTTGATGAACAAAATTCTTCATGTATAATTGCAAAGTGACTATTATGTGTCTTCCACTGTTTCCCTGTACCCCCCCCCCAGCGCTGCAGGGGGAGACCATTGGGCAAGTATTGATTCTGTGCCTCCTCGGCACTGCTGGAGATTAATTACTATGATGGGAGTGCTTGTCCCAGGGATGCTTTCCTCTGCCCCATTGCTGTACATTGACATCATTGTTAAGTCTCACCTATACTGTGGTATACAGCGGGTGGCTCTGGGGCTGGGGGAGCGGCACAAGGCATGTATTATATTGATGCTAATGTCTTCTTAATGCACAAATGTTCTGTTCCTCCTCTGCAGATGGGATTGCTTGTCCCTGGGCTGCTTTCATCTGCCCCATTGCTGTACATTGACTTAATTGTTGACCCTCACCTATACATTGGTATACAGCGGGGGACTCTGGGGCCGGGGGGAGCGGCACAGGGCATGTATTATATTGATGCTAATGTCTGCTTAATGTGGGAATGTTAAGTTTCGCAATACCCTTGGGGATAATGGGTGTATTATTACTGATGTTTATATTGATGTGTTACTCGATTTCTGAACTCCATGTATTGCACTAGCGAGAGTACTATGAGTCACCATGGACACCCTTGGGACTATGGGAATGTTTTGTCTGTTGTGCTTGTTACAACTGGTTAAGTTATTGTACTAGAATGTGTGTGTGGGGGGTCCCGGGTCCGGCTTGGGATTCCACAGAGGGTTATTTTCAGGGATAAGGTCCTCAACCAGTTGGAGTTAGATGAGGGCAGGGTGGGAGGGTTTGTTCTAATTTCAGTTTTAGTCTTAGTTAAACTGGGTTGGGTGTCTACAGTTAGAGCACTTCACTCAGGGAAAGGGATTTGGGTCTGTTGCTACTCTTTTACACACTCTCATGGCAAGTAATCTTAACCTAATATCTTGGACTGTTAGCGGATTGAACAATCTCATTACACATAATCTAATCCTTTCCCATGTTAGAAAGCAATATCCCAATATCTTTATGCTTCAGGAAACCCATCTATATGCTGGGTGTCACCACAACGAGGGGTAGGGACCCGTGTGGTGCCGGCACTGGTTCAGTGGCTGGAGACCGATGCTGGGGCGCGATGCTTGAGTTCGGAGACGGTGTACCAGGTACTCCCTTGCTGCAGCCGAAGCTGGGTAAAGGTGCTGGTCGCAAAACCAGATTGTTCCACCCCAGTTGAGCCGGGGTGCAACCAGGATGGGAGTGCCCTGGGTACCGTTAAGAACCAGGCCGACTAGACAAGCTATCCCGGAAAACTGAGAACAAGCCGAGGGTCAGGAGTGGAGCCAAGGGTCAAGCCAGGGACTGAAGACAAGCCAGAGGTCAGATTCAGAGCCAAGGGTCAAGCCAGGGACTGAAGACAAGCCAGAGGTCAGATTCGGAGCCGAGGGTCAAGCCAGGGACTGAAGACAAGCCGGAGGTCAGATTCGGAGCCGAGGGTCAAGCCAGGGACTGAAGACAAGCCAGAGGTCAGATTCGGAGCCAAGGGTCAAGCCAGGGAACTGAAGACAAGCAGAAGGATACTAGAACAATCTAGCACTAAGGAGCTCGTGGAACGGGCACCCTATGACTGGGGTAACCCGTTTAAATAGTGTGGAAGTCCAATCATATGGCAGGGTAGAGAGGCTCGCCTGGGAGCCGTTCTTGGTTGGAGCAGCCCCTGCGAATAGTGCACCAGTTTGGGCGCATGCGCGGCTGCCAAAGAGAAGGCAGCAGGGAACCGCGCATGCGCAGCCGAGCCGAAACCCGGAAGCACCGCCGCAGAGACGCGACCAGGAAGCGGAGACACCGGGCGGAATCCAGGTGAGCGTGACACTGGGACAATTATGTCACTAAAGCGACCATGGGTTAGTCACCACTATCATTCAGCATTCTCTTCACATGCTATGATTTTAATACATAAAACACCATTTGAATTCATAGACATACAAACGGATCCCAAAGGTTGTTATGTGTTTTTGACTTGTAGAATAAAATGACAGCTATTCATTTTGTTGAATATATACCCCCCACCTTTTGAACCAAGTGTTCTGTGAGAGAAGCTACTTTACATATCCAATCGCCTAGACCATGTGGTGATTTGCTCCGGTGATTTTAACATGATCCTAAAGGATCAATGTGACAGAAAGGGAGGGATGGGAGATGACAATAAACAATCTAGAGGTATATTTCAGGACCTTATACATGACACGAGATTGCTAGAGGCATGGAGGAAATTGCACCCCACTGACTTGAAATACTCTTGCCACTCTACTACTCATAAATCCCTTTCATGCATAGATTATACCTTTCTTTCTTCATTAGGGCTACTTAAACTGACTAATTGCCAATTGCTACCCAGGGTGGCCTCCGACCATTCCTCACTGGCTACCGCTATCTCTGTGGGGGGTACCCCCCCTCCCGTAAGTGCGCCTTAATCCTATGTGGCTAGATAGGGAGGACATTGTTAAGAATCATGCCCGAGATCTCCAATTCTATTTTGAGGAAATTCTATACTCTACCTCCCTGGAGATAACTTGGAATGCAGCTAAGGCTGTAGTTAAGGGGTCTCTTACTACCCATATATCTGCATACAAAAGGAGGAAGGGGGAGGAGGTGGGCCAGATCGAGGAGTCTCTAAAAACGGCAGAAGCTCGATTGTAACATCGGGCATCTCCATTTCAACCAATGATTTTCAGAGTGCATCCTTAAAATATAACGCCAAGATATCTGCAATTAAAGGAATATTAATACTTCGTTTATCTTTATTTTCTTTTGTAAGCATTAAAAAAACACGAAGAACGATATAAGTCTAATCTCTCAAACCTTTATGGTTTAAGAGATATTCAAAAGCAAAGTTTCCCCTTCCCGCCCCTTTTACCTAGTGTAAGCCATCTCTTTTCAGATGTGGAATCTGGTTGTAAGAGTAGACAGATAACATAAGGGGACAACCTTATTTCTGTTAGAACAATGAAGTCCCTGCCCCCCTTGACAAGTTTTTCCCTTATCTTAATTGAAGATTGTCCCTCTCTGCAGTCTACCTGGGCACCTCCCTTCTGATCTGGCTGAACAGTGTTACATCAGTAAAAAGGGAGGGAGGGGGATACTTTGTCATTGAATTACTCTTGAACTACAACTCTGACAGAATTGAAATAACACTCTCCAAAGTCCAAATACTATAATGATTAATTAGAGCTGATTTTATTATGAAACATTACTATCCCTTTAACTTACAACAAATGTTTTAAAAAAATACAATCTCTGTTTGAACAGGGACACGGCAGGGAAACTGATGGCCCATTTGATTAAAGCCAATACTGATTCTACTATCATCTCATACCTGATTTCCACTGAATGTAAACTTCTAAGTACTGATAAAACAATTACTGATGAATTCACTAACTTTTATAAACCCTCTGCTCCTCCGGATTTTCACATGATCTTTGTAGAATGCATCAATGTATGCAGTTATGCCCATTACCAATGCTGGATAAGGAAGCCATGAGGAGACTGGATTCTCCCCTACCTTTGAGTGAAGTAGTGGAGGCAATTAAACAACTACCACCCAGGAAATATCCTGGGAGTAACAGATTACCTGCTGAGTGGTATATACACTTTATTGATATCCTAGCCTCCCATTTGCTAAATAAATTCTATTCAGATCCGAACGTACAGATACTGCCTCCATCTCTCAATGAAGCAAATATCATAGTCCTTCTCAAGCCCAGCAAGGATTCCCAAAAATGTGAATTGTACAGTCCCATCTCTCTATTAAACACAGATGCTAAAATAGTAGCTAAAATCCTGGCCTTCAGACTCAAGTCAGTTATATCTACATGTATACACCTGGATCAAACAGGCTTTATGCATGGTAAATCCACATTTCACAATCATAGGCTCCTCTTGAGGCATGTGTATGTGGACCATCCTACAAACAGAGATGGCATACGTGTCTCTCTTGATTCCACAAAGTCATTTGTTTCCGTAGAGTGAGAATACTTGTGGTGCTTTTTGGAGCATTTCGGATTTGGGCCCAGTTTTGTTCAAAGGATTAAACTTCTGTACACTGCTCCTCACACTAGGATTCTGATTGGGAGTGGTGATTCTAAGTTGTTCCCCCTGGGGAGGGGTAGGTGGCAGGGATGTCTCTTATGCCCCGGTTTGTTCATTCTGCAATGGAACCGTTAGCATCTAGCTAAGAGGGTATCGACAAACATTAGGTTTTGTTGTAGGGGAGAGGGAGGAGAATCTTGCACTTTACGCAGATGACGTTCTTCTGTTCCTAAGAGATGGGGGAAAATCTCTGTTGCAGGAATTGTGCTCGGTAGAGGAGTTTGGCTCTTTTTCTGGCTTGTCTATTAATAGAGCTAAATCATCTATCTTATCCCTAACATCTTCGTCACCTACATCGGACCTCAGTACAGGTCAATTGCAGGCTGTTGGGTCAACCAAATACCTCGGTGCAACTATTTCCGCATCTGCTAACACCTTTCCAAGTGATAACTTGGATCCCCTGATCAACTCATTTCAGACAAAAGTCAGAACCTGGATGAAACTACCTCTGAATGTGATAGGTAGAGCCAACTTAATCAAAATGGTTTTCTTACCTAAATTTCTATATGTATTTCTGAGTACACCTGTCCCTATCTCAAACAGGTACTTCAATCAGATCAATCATATCACGACAACACTACCGTAGGCTGGGGGAAAGGCAAGAATTAAACTAACCTCTCTTAAACAACTGGTAAAGAACGGAGGTATAGCCCTCCCAGATTTTTACAAATATTACTTAGCAGCTCAGGGACAATTTGCATTGGCATATGCTATGGAAGGCTCTACTCATCGTTTTCCAGATCTTGATAAACCATCTCTTCACAGGGGATATAATACTACACACTTTCTCCTCCTGTGAGAATGGATCAGCTCTTCCTGCTCTACTCCCACTACAACCCTCACATGAGCTGTTTTGTAAAGGGAAAGACATCATACACACAATCAGTTTTGTTGTATACTATATTGTTTAATAATGTTCAGCAACATACTAAGGGCAGGGGTAGGTGAAAGGTGTAGTAGTAGTAATAGTACAGGGAAGTGTTAATAAAGTGATAGTACAAAAACTGACTGCAACAATGATTTCTGCAGTGTGTGCAATTAATAATGATGATCATTCTTCTGAGGAGGCAGTTTGTCAAAGTCCAATAAAAAGTTCCCCCACCACCTCATGTAATTTTAATAATAAACCATCTAAGAACACTGAATTGTCAACAAGTCACATTCTAGTGTTGATGGTATGATGGAAGAAGGTGTAGTAGTTCAACCAACTGCTGCATGTTCAGATAAACAAGTATAACACCTGTCTTTAAAGTAATAGAAATCGTTGTGAAAATCCCCATGACTGTCACTGCTTACTAGGTTTCCCTCCCACCAGTGGCTAACAATAGCTTGCAGCATTAGGTAACAGCCTCTGGTTCTGGCAGTATTATTAAAGAGAGCAGCAGGGTAGCCCATACCATCGACAAGCCACTTTGTGCATACAGAGTTTTGAAACACAATCCCACAAAGGCATAGATGTGTTACATAAACTAGAGCAGGTGATAGAGGAGTCACTAGTTTTTCATCTGCTGATAATGACTCCAACATAATAGCTGTCTTGGGAAAAAGTGAAATAGGGCATGTACCCTGTTTTTCCCATGTCCTAAATTTGGTCATAACTCTATTCCTTTCAGAATTCAAAAGCCTCAGAGACATGCTGAATATGGCACACAAAATCTGTGTAAATTTTAGCAGCTCCTACAGTACTTGCAATGCATTTATATTCCATAGAAAAGCATGACAACCTGCAACCATAGAATGGAGGTTAGGGGTGGGTGAAAAGTGTGAAAAATGTTGTGCCGATTTTTTGCTTTTCCTGTGAAAAATGTTGCCATTTGCCTATGCAAAAATGTCCTCCTTTCCGCCTGTTTTAACACATTTTATGCCTATGTTAGCACATTTTCCACCTATATTTCCTGTAGGTACTACATTTCCCACTGTAATATTACTTCTGAGGGCTGTAGTTTAGAACTAAGTGGCTGAAAGTCAAAGATGTGAGTCCTACAGCAACATCTGGCTTGCAAAATGTGTTGGCATGCAGAATGCATTTGTTCTTTGACCACAACACTAACTTCCTGCTTAAGTGACACTGGCGCATATTCATAATGATATCAAGTAATGAAAATATTAAAGTACAACCTACAATGTGACAGATGTGTATTCTAGTGGTGGTAGAGGACTGGAATGGTGTGATTTGTGTATGAATTTTTACGATTGTCATACTCTATCCTCCTTCTCAGATTATTGACACACATTAATTATCAGTCATAGCAGTGGTCCCAAGTGCGGTAGATGGTGGAAACCCTTCTTCACATCCATCCTCCACCTCCTCATCTGTGCTGCTGTTAATATATTTGTCCTGGCTTTGTCTGTCATGTGTTGTTTCTGCTACTACTACTAATGGAGCTAGATGTTGATGTAATTCTACTGTCACTACTACTAGATGTCAAAGGTGCAGCACCTACAGCAGCAGCACCACAGGTACTCATATCTAACACTGTGGATGTTAAACTGTGTTTCTGTTGCTGGGTACTCAAAACAGGTGTGTGTGGCTGAGTGGGACTTGGACTTTGAAGGGGCAATGATGCTGATGGTGACTGTGTGCTTTTTGACATCTGTACTTGTCCATGGTCATACTTTCTAGTGCTCTTTCAAAGTGGTGGAAGATTCAGCCTTTGACTTTCTTCTAACCTTATAGCCCTGTCATCATCCTCACTCGCAACTTCATCTGTATCTGAACAAGAGAAGGATACTGGAGGGATATATTCTACATCTGCATCATCATAAGTCATTATTAGGTCATCCTCAGCAGCATCAGCATCATCTGACAGTCCTTGCCCACTACTACCCTTATATTGCTCTAAGCTTTTGGAGATCTCAAACAATTTCTTTTTACTTTTACTGTAACAAAGTTCCTTACTATGGGTGTTTTGGTGCTTGTTTGTCTCACTATCTGATGCAGCAGGTGGTGCAGCTGCTACACCTTCCTCTATTATGCTATTGCCAGCATCATCAACACTTGACTGCGACTATCATCTTGAGTGTTCTTCTTATATGGTTCTTTACTTCTACTGGTACTGGTGGTGCTGGAGCTAATTTTGCTGGGACTTTAACAAACTACATCCTCCTTTGGAGTAGTGGGATCATCATAATTGATTGCACATGCTGCAGCAATCATTGCTGCAGTCTGTTTTTGAACTACTACTCTCACGTCCCTGGGGAATTTAATGGGAAGAGAGAAAGAAAGAGAGCTGCCTATGCCTGCTGCCAGATGTGTTTCCCCATGGTTCCACTAGTGCTATGCCTGCTGTCAGACTTGCTGCCCCTGCTACTGCTAGCACCATTGCTGTGACTGTAACCAGGCATGCTGCCCCTGCTGCCACTAGTGCTGTGCTTGCTGTCAGACGTGCTACCCCAGCTGCCACCAGTACTATGCCTGCTGCCAGTGCTGAACCTGCTGCCACCAATACTGGTCCTGCTGTCAGATGTGCTGCCCCTTCTGCAACCAGTGCTGTGCCTGCTGCCAGTGCTGAACCTACTGCCACGAGTGTTGAAACTGCTGCCACCAGTGCTGAACCTGCTGCTACAGTGTCTTTTAATACTCAGGAGGGGGAGGGGGAGAAGATGATACCAAGTATGATAGCAAGGAATCCTAAGTCACACTTGCCATCCCCAAGCAGTATCACCAGTGCTAGTACTACTACTACTACTAAGTTCCGGCAGATTGTTAGCGTTAGGAGTGGGTAAACAATATCCTCATATTACTAGTGACTGTGAGGAAGACTCTGGGACTGAACTTGATGTGGTTGATATAAGTAGTAGTAACAGTAATAGTGATGCAGCTGGTGGGACTAGTGTTAGGGGAGTGGGAGGGGAAGCATTTGAGAACATCCAGACTAGTGGTCAAGGGAGCCCACTCTATTCCTCTGACCCTAGGGGTCCCATGCCCTTCACTACAGTATCCAAGTGGAACATGATCCTGAAGAGGCCAGAACTATTGGGGGATAGCAGATGCAGAAATAATACCACGGCCACCAGCAGGAGCACAGATCAGCTGCCTGTGTCTGCTGCTACTGCTGCCATGCAAGTCTGACAGTAGGGGACCCTCTGTCACATTGTTTGTCACCTCCTTCAAACAGCAGTGAGATGTCTGTAATAAAGCAGCAATAGCAGTATATAGGGACTGGTGGTGGGGGTGATGATGATGGAGGAGAAGCTGGGGTGAAAGAGACATTTGATGGCCTTTATAGCAGAAACTGAGAAGGAATGTGAGACATGCATGAGGATGGGCATCACCACCACTACCAGCAGTGAGCTTTTGGAATTTGCAACTGCTGTAATTTGTGCTGTTGCTGAGTTGCAAGTGCAGCAGGATGCTGAGAAGCAAGACAGTGTTCCCCAGACCACCGTGGACACAGTGGGAATGGGATCAACAAGTGATGCAGGACTAGGACAGGTTCCACTTGCCCACAACAGCATTACTCCTGGTCCTAGTTGCAGTGCTGATTCTGAGGCAGAAGCAGCAACAGCAGCAACATCATCTACTGCCACAGACAGTGAAGGGGAATGTGGAGGACAAAAAGAAAGAGGTCATTCTTCTCCACCTGTTCCTTCTCCCTATCCCCTGAAGTCATGGGTATGCAACTATTTTTCTCTTTGGGCAGGCACAGTGAAGTCAGCACCAATGGCACTGTGCACAATTTGTGACAAGTCAGTGAGAAGAAGAAATAAGGGAACACATCTTGGCACAAACGTCATGATAACACACATGAAACACAGACACCATGACCTTTATGTCAAACATGTTAAAGCCAAACACCCACCCCAGAAATCAAGCATCACTGTTGCTATACCCCCTGACTCTCCAGAAAGGCAACAAGAGGTGAGGCAGAGAACAGAGGAGGAAGAATAGAGTAACCGCGCAGAGACTGGAAGTTGCATGATGTGTGAAACAACTAGCGCTCCATCACCATCACCTTTTTCCTCTAGGGTAACTACATCTTCTGCCAATCCACCTCATTCATCGTCACCTCCCCTACAATGATAGCCACTCTGTTGATGTTAGGATGTGGCAGTTCGTCTCCATCCACTGCACACTGTGTGGTGCATTGACCACATATGGCAGTGTGGTTGAGGAGAATCAAAAGCAGGGCACCAAGCAGCATCTGAGGAGATTCCATCCACAGAATATGCTAAGATGGTGGCAGGCAGGGTTCACCATTATTATTAAACTGTCAGCAAGTTGTCCTGTGTCCTCAGCGGGTTCTGGACAAGTGGTATAGTGACAGCAGCAGTATTTGAGTTCTGGTATAATGGTGTTTGGATACAGTTATGCCCCCAAATGTTATTTACCACACACACACTGTGCACATTGCAGTTGCTAATGAGAGGCACAGTTCTTGCTCTCAAGGGAAAAATGTATATTCTAATAACAACACATCCATGATTTTGGAGCAGGGGCAGGTGGAGAAGAATTATTGGCTAACTTCTTTTCTTCACATATACTGAGGACTACTTATTGTGCTGCTTCTGCCTCAGGTGCATCACTGGAGCTAGTCATGGCAAGTGGAACCTTCATCATCCATCACCCATGTTACTGCTATTGTTGATCCCATTCCTTTTCAGCTGCCTAATTATCCTGTTGCTTAAACAACTCAGCAGCAAGAACAGCAGTTGCAAATTTTCAATTATGGACTCAGGAGGACATTTGACAATGGCCAGTGGCCACTGGCCAATATGACCTGCTAGCACTAGGCCAGTAGGGCCTTTTTTTTCTTAGGGCTTTTGTTAAAAAAAAATAATGATAAAAAAGCATAGTCCTAGAAAAAAAGTAAACAATTGATTATGTCCTATTCAGTCTAAGTGCAGTGGGAACATTGTCATCGGAGCATTTGCTGACCCATTTCTACCTACCTCACTGTTAGTGCTTTAAGTAGAATCCATTCTCTGCTCTTTTATGTTTACACTGCTGGGAGGAATACAGATTGTCTTACCCATATATTCTCATTTTTTGCACAGCTCTTTGTTTCTTTTGTTTGCAGTGAAGCATTTCAACCAGCAGAAGCAGGAGCACCTACATCATCAACCAGAACATCCATTCTGATGGGTTGGTAACTGACACAAAGGAACACCGGGTAGCTCCCAGGAGTGGTCCCACTGCATTTGAGATGGTTTCTACATACTTGCAGGATAACTATGTTCTAGGCAGAAACGATGACCCCATGGACTATTTGCAAACAGAGCAGTGTGTGTGGCCAGCATTGTCACACACTGCAGTGAAGCCCTTAGCTGCCCTCCGGCAAGTGTTGAGTCTGAGTGGGTTTTCAGTGCAGTTGTTACACAGCAATGTTGGGAGACTAACATTCTTAAAAATTAACCAACATCTCATACCATCTGAGTACCAGGTAGCAGAAACCACACATGACAGAGAAAGACAGGCCAAATGTATTAACGGCAACCCAGATGAGGAGGAGGGGGGGGGGATGTGAAGAAAATTGCTACCATAACCGCAATAGGGACTACTGCTATGACCAATAAGTAATGTGTATGAGTAATCTGAGAAGAAGGATAGCTTACATTTGACAAAGATGATAATGGTAAAAACCCCTGTTGGAATATATTCATATACTCATCAATCACACCAAGCCAGTCCCCCACCACCACTACCATGCACATCTACCACATTGTAGGTTGTACTTTTTTTTTTTTTTTTTTTTTTAATCCTTTGACATCACCATGAATATGTGCCAATGTCACTTAAGCAGGAAGTTTGTGTTTTGGCCAAGGGACAAAGGCACTCTGCATGCTAACATATTTTTCAAGGTATGTGTTGCTGTAGGACTCACAATTTTGACCTTCAGCTACTTATTTCTCCACTACAGCCCTCAGAAGAAGTAATATTGTGGTGGGGAAACATTTGTTGGAACTTGCGAAAAAAGGAGGAAAATTTTGCATTGATGAAAAGGAGAAAACTAGTAAAAAAAATTGAAAAATCATCAGTTTTT
Organism: Rhinophrynus dorsalis; assembly: GCA_037306005.1. NCBI lineage: Eukaryota > Metazoa > Chordata > Amphibia > Anura > Rhinophrynidae > Rhinophrynus > Rhinophrynus dorsalis. The sequence goes on from CM074723.1 coordinate 225,358,914, forward strand.
TGCAAAAAGTCTTACAGGAAATTTTTCTCACTTTTTTATCCACCCCTAGTGGTGAGTGTGGGAGTAACAACCTGGATGGCAGATATCACACATAAATCTAGTAAACTGAATGATTATGTCCCATTCAGTCTAAGTGCATTGGGAACAGTTCTGCCATTTCTACTTACCTCACTGTTAGTGCTTTAAGTAGAATCCATTCTCTGCTCTTTTGTGTTTGCGCTGCTGGGAGTAATACAGATGGTGTACCTGGCTAGGGTATCATCTGATTATGGATAGAGGACCTGTCCGAGGCCTTCTGAGGTAGCCTCCTTAATACTTTCTACACTTATCTGTTTTGTCCAGATAACGTGTATATATTGACTTTATCATCAACCTGCATGCAATGGTGGAATGACCGGGACCAGGGCTTTGTGATGCACTGGCCCCTGATGACAGCCCGCATATATTTATGTATATTATCATGTACATTTCAAGCATTTATCAGTTTCTCTTTTTTTGGGGCATTATTGTCTGTATATGATCATAAGCCTTGTGAATTCTCATAGCGGGCTCATGTTTTACATGTATACCAGTGCTGTGCAATTCACTGGAGACCCACAGTGTCAAGAGATGTAAATAAAATAACGTGGGGTCTAAAGATCAAAAGTTCATATTCTAGTGAGGAGTCCATTGACCCCACAACTAGTATGTTTTACAGTGTTATTGTCATGGTTTGTTAAGACTCTCAGACGCAAGGTTAGGCAAAAACACAACTTTATTGAAAAGTTTAAGATAATCCCATAGGATTTCATACACAAACATATAATACATAGAAACGGCAAATAGGTAATGACAATAGCAATTCAGGCTCTACCGGCCCTGCCAATATACCGGGCAAGGCAACCTGGGCAAGAATTAATAGGTGGCTCTACCGGGCCTGCCAATATACTGGGCAAGGCAGCCTATAGATAGTCAGGAGGATAGAGGCTCTACCGGCCCTGCCAATATACCGGGCAAGGCAGCCTATAGATAACAAGAGGATACAGGCTCTACCGGCCCTGATAATATACCGGGCAAGGCAGCCTAATGAAATACCATAATAGTAGGCTCTACTGGCCTTGCCAATACCGGGTAAGGCAACCTCAGGATGGAATGATAAAAGGTTCTACCGGCCTTACCAATATACCGGGCAAGGCAGCCCAAGGAGAAGGTGTCAACCACAGTGACCTGAATAACTGTCAGATGACAATGACAGTATGGAGATGGTAGGTAACGGTTGCAAGGTCCAGTGGTAACACCAGGTAGTCTGCACACTCCAGTACTTGTGTACCGAGGGAATAACTAGCTGTCTAGGACTGGACAGCGCACTGGGAACCCACAGAGTATAAGAGTAAATGGCAAGCCAGAAGGCAATGGAGCGAACCAGCGCCCGCGCGCTGGTAACCAACAAACTAGTAGAGTATAGCCACAAGGCAGTGGAGGAAACCAGCGTCTGCACGCTGGGACTAACAGATAATTGTGTAATAGAGCCGTAAGGCAAAGGAGTGAACCAGTGCCCACGCGCTGGTAACCAACAGACTAATAGTGTATAGCCAAAAGGCAGTGGAGCGAACCAGCGTCTGCAAGCTGGGACCAACAGATAGCTGTGTAATAGAGCCGTAAGGCAAAGGAGCGAACCAGTGCCCGCGCGCTGGTAACCAACAGACTAATAGTGTATAGCCGCAAGGCAGTGGAGCGAACCAGCGTCTGCACGCTGGGACCAACAGATAGCTGTGTGATCGAGCCATAAGGCAAAGGAGTGAACCAGCGCCCGCGCGCTGGTAACCAACAGACTAATAGGGTATAGCCGCAAGGCAGTGGAGCGAACCAGCATCCGCATGCTGGGACCAACAGATAGCTGTGTAACAGGGCCGTAAGGCAAAGGAGCGAACCAGCGCCTGCACGCTGGTAACCAACAGGCTAATAGGGTATAGCCACAAGGCAGTGGAGCGAACCAGCGTCCGCACGCTGGGACCAACAGATAGCTGTGTGATCCAGCCATAAGGCAAAGGAGCGAACCAGCGCCCGCGTGCTGGTAACCAACAGACTAATAGGGTATAGCCGCAAGGCAGTGGAGCGAACCAGCATCCGCATGCTGGGACCAACAGATAGCTGTGTAACAGGGCCGTAAGGCAAAGGAGCGAACCAGCGCTTGCGCGCTGGTAACCAACAGGCTAATAGGGTATAGCCACAAGGCAGTGGAGTGAACCAGTGTCCACATGCTGGAACCAACAGATAGCTGTATAATGGAGCTGTAAGGCAAAGAAGCGAACCAGCGTCCGCACTCTGGGACCAACAGATGAAAATGTTGCCGGAGCGACCGAGGAGCAAAGTCGCCACAGAAGAAAGAACCGGATGCAGGAGATGAACAGGAACCAGCACAAAGACGGTCAACCGGATCAGGAACGGCAACGGAGACTGGCAGCAGGAAACAGCAACCTCGGACGACTTCAACCGGAACAGGCACTGGAACACGTGCAGCAGGGGACGAACTCAGGAAACCAGGAACACAGCAAAAGGCCCTTCAACCTTCTGTAGCATAATGAAAGTGGATGCAGTCTGAGACACCACAAAAGGGCAACCAAAGGGTGCCCAAACTCAGATTAAATAGGCAATGTGAGGCAGGCTAAAAACAGACAGCCAATGGAAGCCCCCTACAGGTGATAGACACAGCAATGCAGCAATCACGGGTTACCGTGATAGTTATTTTTATATGTCATTTGAGATATATATATATAGATCTGGAGACATAGAAACGGCACTCACAGGATCTTGTTGATTGCAAAAAAGGTTACATTTATTGAATCAATGTTTCGGCCATCTGAACATCCTTTCTCAGTCTTGAGAAAGGGTGTTCAGACATCCGAAACGTCAATTAAATAAATGTAACCTTTATTGCAATGAACAAGATCCTGTGTGTGCCATTTCTACATCTCCAGAACTGTATGTATCAGTTTTGATTTCATCACCCAGGCAATATATTGCGTGTTATAGTGAGTGCATTCCCACATCCATGAAACATATATCTATATATATATATCTATATATATATATATATATATTTTTTTTTTTTCAAAAAAGCTTCATTCCACATTTATATATATATATATATATATATATATATATATATATATATATATATATATACACATATAAATAATAAATTCTTTGAGTTTTATATTTATATATAGGTTTATATGTTTTAGAGCTATTAATGAAAAGGCAGTGCACCTAGAAACGCGTTGAGTGTTCATTTGGCTTGTTTTATTATTATTTTTACCATTATTAAATTAGATAATAATTTACAAGTGGATTCAATTAATTTTTATCCACAACGGGAAGTGTATCTCCGAGCAGGGTGTATAGTTGTTCCCTGCATGCTGAGAATACTGGTTCTATGTGGAATAGACCGGTGGGTTACATCTTGTGAGCATATATATATATTTCACTATTTATCTCCATTTGAGGAATATAATATATTGGTTTGCTCCCCTTCTGGCTGTTTGTTTCTTTTTGTCCAAGGATTTAGTTTGGGGTCCCTGCACGTATAAGGGTGAGCTGCATCCCATGACCATTGTATGGATTGACTGAGTGAAGGCAGTCTTGAAATCCTTCACCTGTCCAGTGGACCACTCATAGTATTTTTTTTAGAGTGTGAGTATGTTGGTGTACATGGTGGTGGATTTCAATTTATGAATTTATTACACTAGGAAGCTCCCCTCTTTTTTTTCTATAATATTGTAATTAGTTGATACTTATTATTGTGGAATACAGTATTTAACACTAAGACAAATAATTTTTTTATCTTTGTTAAATCTTTATGTGAAATTGTCATTTATATGAGTATCCTCTTCATATACTATTTGATACATTTTCAAAATGTTCATGTGAGGAGATGGGCAAATGAGAAGCTAACACACCATTGTATAAAACCTACAATTAAATATGGTACAGGAAATATTCAGGTGGGGGAATGCTTTGCCTGATCTGGAGTTGGTGACTTGCACAAGGTCAACTACACTGACCAATGAGAAGTGCCACTCTATTCTGCAGAGGCATGCCTTCTGGCTTAAAGTTGTGTGGAAGATGATTAATTTTCCAGCAGGAAAATGAAACTGTGCCAGACATATCTGAATTTCAAGGAAGAGCAATGAGTGATAGTTTGCATGGCTTTCCCATCTCAACTCCATTGAACATCTGTGTGAACATTTGAAAAGGGAAAAGGTGAAACATCTTTAGACATCTCTAGACACTCTCTGGGATGCTCTGAAGGAGTGCTGGAATAATGTGGATTGTAAAATTCTGCACAAACTTTTAGAATAAATTCCAGACAGAGATAAAACAGTCATTAAGGCAAATAGTGATCATGCCAAATATTGAGAAGTTTTGATTTTCAGTAGGTACTAACAAACCTATTTTTTTTTACTTTTATTAGTGAAAATTATGTATTTTTATTTGTAAAATACTGTATATATTGACAAAGAAATTAGTTTTTCAGAAATGCTGAAATAAAAGCAGATTGCAGTGGTGGACTCACACTTTTGAACCCTACTGTATAGATTATAAAAAACAGACCTTCAAAGGTCCAATGGATAGTGACTACTGAGCTCTGCCATGTAAGCTGTAAGCATAGTAAACATATACTTTCCTTTACTTGCTTCAACATAAAGCTCCAGTTAATGGAGCATCAGTCAATTAGAGCTTCCAGACAATTAGTGACTGAGTAATACATCACACAAATCAGCACCCAGTGTTGATGTTCAGGGTCATATGTTAATCCCATATTAGCCCTACTCTAACCCCTACCTGAAAAATCACTAAGCAAAGGTTCCTAGATCCCATAGTCAAAATGTTAAACACCTAAGTTTAACCTAAAAGAGGAGCGCCTATGTAAACAGATATGAAATTCTGATGTACAGTAAAAACCTCTTCATATTATTTAAAACTAGTTGAACAGCCCGTTACATGGGCCACAGTGCCACTGACAGCTGGTCGTGGGGAAGTCACGTGCAGTAGAGACTGCCCGCGCCACGGCTGATACAGAGTTGGATACTCCTTCGGAGCGCCCAGCTCTGTGTCAGCCGTGGCGTGGGCAGTCTCTACTGCGCATGACTGCAGCACACGGCACAGTGTCTACTGCGCATGTTGCGGCGTTACACACGATTTAGCGAATTATTATATAGGATGTTGTTAATGTGGAACTGTTCTGTTTGCTCCTCAGTCAGTATAACAGTAAATAAATGTAAATAACTAAAGTGTATCTCCGAGCAGGGTGTATAGTTGTTCCCTGCATGCTGAGAATACTGGTTCTATGTGGAATAGACCGGTGGGTTACATCTTGTGAGCATATATATATATTTCACTATTTATCTCCATTTGAGGAATATAATATATTGGTTTGCTCCCCTTCTGGCTGTTTGTTTCTTTTTGTCCAAGGATTTAGTTTGGGGTCCCTGCACGTATAAGGGTGAGCTGCATCCCATGACCATTGTATGGATTGACTGAGTGAAGGCAGTCTTGAAATCCTTCACCTGTCCAGTGGACCACTCATAGTATTTTTTTTAGAGTGTGAGTATGTTGGTGTACATGGTGGTGGATTTCAATTTATGAATTTATTACACTAGGAAGCTCCCCTCTTTTTTTTCTATAATATTGTAATTAGTTGATACTTATTATTGTGGAATACAGTATTTAACACTAAGACAAATAATTTTTTTATCTTTGTTAAATCTTTATGTGAAATTGTCATTTATATGAGTATCCTCTTCATATACTATTTGATACATTTTCAAAATGTTCATGTGAGGAGATGGGCAAATGAGAAGCTAACACACCATTGTATAAAACCTACAATTAAATATGGTACAGGAAATATTCAGGTGGGGGAATGCTTTGCCTGATCTGGAGTTGGTGACTTGCACAAGGTCAACTACACTGACCAATGAGAAGTGCCACTCTATTCTGCAGAGGCATGCCTTCTGGCTTAAAGTTGTGTGGAAGATGATTAATTTTCCAGCAGGAAAATGAAACTGTGCCAGACATATCTGAATTTCAAGGAAGAGCAATGAGTGATAGTTTGCATGGCTTTCCCATCTCAACTCCATTGAACATCTGTGTGAACATTTGAAAAGGGAAAAGGTGAAACATCTTTAGACATCTCTAGACACTCTCTGGGATGCTCTGAAGGAGTGCTGGAATAATGTGGATTGTAAAATTCTGCACAAACTTTTAGAATAAATTCCAGACAGAGATAAAACAGTCATTAAGGCAAATAGTGATCATGCCAAATATTGAGAAGTTTTGATTTTCAGTAGGTACTAACAAACCTATTTTTTTTTACTTTTATTAGTGAAAATTATGTATTTTTATTTGTAAAATACTGTATATATTGACAAAGAAATTAGTTTTTCAGAAATGCTGAAATAAAAGCAGATTGCAGTGGTGGACTCACACTTTTGAACCCTACTGTATAGATTATAAAAAACAGACCTTCAAAGGTCCAATGGATAGTGACTACTGAGCTCTGCCATGTAAGCTGTAAGCATAGTAAACATATACTTTCCTTTACTTGCTTCAACATAAAGCTCCAGTTAATGGAGCATCAGTCAATTAGAGCTTCCAGACAATTAGTGACTGAGTAATACATCACACAAATCAGCACCCAGTGTTGATGTTCAGGGTCATATGTTAATCCCATATTAGCCCTACTCTAACCCCTACCTGAAAAATCACTAAGCAAAGGTTCCTAGATCCCATAGTCAAAATGTTAAACACCTAAGTTTAACCTAAAAGAGGAGCGCCTATGTAAACAGATATGAAATTCTGATGTACAGTAAAAACCTCTTCATATTATTTAAAACTAGTTGAACAGCCCGTTACATGGGCCACAGTGCCACTGACAGCTGGTCGTGGGGAAGTCACGTGCAGTAGAGACTGCCCGCGCCACGGCTGATACAGAGTTGGATACTCCTTCGGAGCGCCCAGCTCTGTGTCAGCCGTGGCGTGGGCAGTCTCTACTGCGCATGACTGCAGCACACGGCACAGTGTCTACTGCGCATGTTGCGGCGTTACACACGATTTAGCGAATTATTATATAGGATGTTGTTAATGTGGAACTGTTCTGTTTGCTCCTCAGTCAGTATAACAGTAAATAAATGTAAATAACTAAATCAAATCAATATGGATGAGTGGTACTGAAATATACAAATGTTATCATATATTTTGTGAGGTGGGTGCTAAAGGCCATGTTAACATTGACCAGTAATCAACAAGTATATATATGCAAAAAACTATATGTGAATGCAGAATGTAAAAATAAATATTACTTCTAAACTACCTTGAGTCACGACCCAATTCTAGAATTCTGGAAGAGAACGTGAAAGGAAACACATTTTATTTTGGACAGTTTAATAATTCAGTGTTTAGGATGAAATGTTTGTTTACCCTGTTTATTTATTAATAAATGCATTTATTACTGCAAGTGGATTTTAGTCTTTCAAAGAATCCTAATAGTAAATGACAAATAATGCAATGTATTTGTTTTGGAATATTGGATAATATTTCTGTACCTCTATTTCAGGGCTGCTGTAACCCATTGAATTCTGAAGACTGAGACCTGGGTAAGGTGTAAACCCCAGGAAAACTGGTAAAAAGTTTATCTTCCCAGATTGCTTTCTTCAAGGGGGTCAGAGAAGACTGAGTTCCGGTCAGAAGTGAGACCTGGGACCATTAGGGTCACATCTGTAAGTCTGGTGTCTAACACAGTAAAATGTCCTGGGAAGCCTTGAACAATAAACCATTGAGAAACTGAGGCCTATGTTCTATTACCCCCGATACCAAAAAAACAACCAAAGGCATGTCTGCAAGCACTTTAAAGAATTACATTTTCTGTGCTATGAAGAAATACCTCTGGAGAAAAAACCCTCCTCAGGCGGTAATCATTCAGCCGTTTGCACCTTTGACACACAACAAAACTCTGAAATATGCCATTCAGTTCCATGCTTTAGCATTAAAACATGTTAACGGACTCTAACGTGTAAAAATCAGCAGCCGGTTTGTCTGGGTGCAAAGTCCCTTAACCTCTTAACGACCCTTGGCAGTCATAGTACGTCATGGGTAAATCTGACTGAACAACCCATGACGTTCTATGACCGTCATGGAATTCTGGGCTTCCCCCGCGGCTGCACGCTGTTCGGGGAGTCCTGAATCGGGTTCTTAAAGAAAAAAAAAATGTGTCAAATGTTAGTAGAATTAAATGTCAAATGTATGTTTAGCCCACTAGCACTCACAGGGTTAATTTGAAGTTAAAAACAGCCCTTGACAATAAGCACTTACCAGTAATCCTGATCTCCAGCTGAATCTTTAGCACCCTGGTCATCTGCAGTCTTCTTCAATCTTCCTTCTTCTGTTCTATGTAATCTTTCTTCTTAGCTTCTTTTTCATCTTTCCAGTAAAATAAAAAATAAATTAAAAAAAAAAAAATGCCGGCAAAACAGGTCTGAGTTAACTGTTGAGTGCTGGAGAGGTACTCCTCTGGTGATCAAAGGGTTATATGTAGTGTGGCATATGTTATAATAGCACTATTCAACCATTCTGTTATAAATTAAATAAGTCATTTATTTTTTCCAGGAATGTTTAGTGGCACAGACCCCCACCCCCCTCTATACCTTTTCGGGTCATTGACTGAGTCTGAATGAGAAAATTTTGGACAGACTGGCTTATATATGGCCATTCTCTGTTCAAAATGTATTCCAGGCTACCATTTACTGGGATGTGTGTTTATGCTCAGCTTCTATGGGGTGTTACCATTTTACCAGTAGAAGCTGATTGGCTAGGAGGTATGTAAGCACACATCCAAACCAATGGTAGGCTGGAATCCTTTTTGAGCAGAGAACGGCCTCGTAAAAAGCCAGTCTCTTTTAAAAATTCTGACGTTCGGACAACAGCCTGAAAGGTATAGGGGGGTGGGTTCTGTGCGACATTCCTGCCACCACCAGAGACGGCAGCAACAGAAATATCTTTAAGCATTGGAAGGGCTTTTGTTTATGGAAAAAATAACTTCTTTATTTTAAAATTGAATGGCTGAATATAACTTTTAAAAGATATGCCACTCAGGCATATCTTGGGGGCAGTTTTTTTTTTATTACTTGCATTTATATTATATTTTGTTTTACAGGATAGAAGAAAAAGAAGATAAGAAGAAAGAAGATTACAGAGAACAGAAGAAGGAAGATTGATAAAGGAGACAGACAGTGGATGACAGGGAAGTGTTACACAGATCTGGGTGTTAGGCTAGTGGTAGGGCTAGTATTGTTGTACTTTACTGTTAAGGGTAGTGTAGGGTTAATGTTTTTGAGGTTGACTGTGTATTTGAGCTAACGATTAGTGTTTGACATTTGCTCTTTTCCTTTGATGTTCCCATTATTCCCATTATTTAGTGTGCATTTTGGGAACTTAACACACAAAGCATGTGTCTGGCCACAAGGCTGTTTCTGTGGCCTCACCTCTGTTGTGGTGTCAGCTGGTAGGTCAGTTTGATACCGACTTAGACATTTGGTTTTGTGGGCCAGTAACCAGTTTTGTCCTACTACATATTTTAGAGCAAATAATTGGGAGCCCTGAGTCTCATGGATTGACTTATATGCATCTTTCTCCTCACCTAACCTGTAGTTCACACCTGATGTGTGCTAGTGGGTTGCTGCCTACATTGAAGTTCTGCTTCAGCACACTGTACCATATCCCTTGTCACTGCCATAAACCATACTCTGCCATATCCCTTGTCACTGCCTTATAGCTACTTCCTCTTGCCCTCACAGCCAATGGATGCCCACTGATTGTTCTTCTCCTGCCCTTTCCCAAGTCATTTGACTGACAGAGACACTAAATAATGAGACCCGCCTTTGGCTACCTTCTCCATTAGGTTGAGTGAAACATCGGCTGGAAAAAAGCAGTGTTTATTTCCTTGCATACAAGAAGGGTAGAAATTATTTTTAATGTATCCCACACCGCTCTGATTCAGAAAGGAATACAAATTGCAATCCAATTAAGGCAATCACTTAGTACCCTTGCTTTCTTTGAATTCAAAGTTGGAACTATACCAAGTATACCAACTGTGCCAGGTACTAGATTCAACAAAGAAGAATGGGCCAAAGAAGACTAGAACAGCTTGAAACCCCATCAGAAAATATGGCATAGGAATCAGGAGAAAATGTCAAGAAAGCCAGTCCAGTTTTAACATTTTACTCATCAGATCAGTAGTGGAATTTTGGTTGTGTTAAGTTATGAAATTGGGACAAACAAATTGTAATGCAACTTATGAACTTAATGGAATCATTCTTGGTGACTTTAGATAAAGATCTTGTAAAGGGTAAACTGGAAAATAGTGAGCAGTGTCAAACAGCAGTAACAAAAACAAGCAAAGTATTGTCTTACATAAAAAAGGGTAATGAAACTAGAAAGTGTAACATAAATTTGCCACCGGACAATTCGCTGGTAAGACCTCATTTCAAATATACTGTGTAGTTTTGGGCACCAGATCTGAAAAAGGATATTCAAGAACTGGAAAGAGTACAGAGATGAGCAACAATATTAATTAAGGGAACAGAGGATTTGAAGTATAAACAAAGGCCAGCAGAATTTGATGTATTAGAAAAAAGGTACCAAAGAGGAGTGGTTACATTGTATAAGTATATGCAAGGTCAATACAAGGATCTCTCTAGTGTGATTTTCATTCCAAGGCCTGATCAAATAACCAGGGACCATGCCTTATGATTAGAGGAAAGGAGATTTCAACTTCTTTCAATGGAAGGTTTTTTCACAGTAAAGTCTGTTAAATTGTGAAATTCTTTACCCAAGGACCTGATAAAGGTAGAAGCAATGGATACATTTAAGATAAGATGCATTTAAAGCAAAAGGGGACATACAGGGTAGACTGTGTATTAGTAGGTAAAGCAAGAGGATAAGTTTGATAAACAGACTAATATCCATTTTGGAATCTGGAATGCTAATATAATTTGAATTTGGGATATAACGTGCAGACGTTGAACTTGATGGACTTTTGTCTTGTTTTTCAATCTAATTTATTATGTAACTATGTAATTATGTAACAGGTTTAGAGCCACAAGTAAAATGGAGGGCACTTTCATTTTACAATAACAGAGTTCTCCCACCCATACAATCCCTCAATACATGTTTAGAGGTCAGTTTCTATTTGGTCTTAAGTGTATAAATCAGAGTTACATGTTCATGGGTTGCTCATTAGACTGATGAACAAAGTAATAAATGGGGCCCTGCCACTTACATTTGTCCTTGACCCTATATTTCTGTTGGGGGCCCTGGCTTCCCACTTGGTATGGAGGTTCAGCAAAAGGAGTCAGTCTTTATTTTAAGAGCTAGGTATTTATTATTATTATTAATATTATTATATGTCATTTTTATGTCGTGTTATATGATAAATACTCTTACACACTTTTTTCCTGACATCTTTTTTTGTTTGTTTTTCTGTATATTAGCACTTACCCACATGAAGTACTGGATTATTAAATACATGCACAAAAATACACATCATGAAGAGGTGCCATGTGGAATCAGTTTATCTAAAGAACTTTTGTTACAGTATATGTGCAAGTTCAGGTTTGACATGTACAGTCCACTCTTTGTATTCCAAGTGTGATAACTTACATTTTGATTACTACAAACACAAAAAGTGTGCCAAATACACACCGAGACAGGAAAAAATTAAGTGTTTTGTTCAAGGCATGGTAGCCTCTCAGGTGCTGCTCTTCACATTTTCACTTGCATGTGCCATTGAAGAGAAGTCATTTCCATATCCATATCAGACTGGTCCAGCCCTCAGATAGCTCAGAAAAGGCAGGCAAATCCTCTCTGCACTCCCTCTTAAGGAGACTAGAAACACATAAAACTTGTGACAATAATACATAGAGGAGGTGAATATAGTCGTTGACACCTTTGGCTAACTAAACAGTTTTAGGATGTAAGCTTTCAAGACCTCTTAGGTCTCTTCCTCAGGCATGTTATACAGATAAATATGAAAACATCCTTCTTATAAACAAGTACACATTGCATTGTTTAGAATGGAAATCCGATGAGAAAGAACAATCCCAGGGGGACTTTTGTAAAGGTTAATCTACAATGTGATAATGTGTCAGGAATTCTCTGTCTTTATTCAAACCATAATTCAAAGCTTTAAATTGGATCATTAATTACATCTCATATTTTTCTCTCTCTCTGAGTGTGAAACAGTCCAATCAGTGCAGTCAATTTAATGTCCCTGACACTGTGTCCACTGGTGTCTCTAGTCTTTTTGTTGTTAATTCTGGATTTGTGAGAATTAAACCTTTTATGTAATGGCTGTACCACATAAAGAACTGCTGGACATTTTTCACACATGATGAGGTATATTACATTGGATGGTTTGCAGGTGAAGGTACCATTGATTTTATGGTGTAATTGGGTGTTTGTATTGGGTACCTTGTCAGTGGCATAAATGTGTGCACAGGTTTTACGCCTCTTCTGTAGGCAGGAAGATGTGCCATTTTTTGTATTATTATTCAGGGCACTCCTTACCATCAGTTGTTTGAGGTTCTCTTGCTCTTGCTTGGAACATCAACCTGGGGATGATAAGTGATAACCAGTGGCACCCTGCTTCCCTTATGTTGTTCTTTGTAGCTCAACAGATCTTTTCTTGGTATGTGGATAGTCTTTTGTATCTGACTGTCAATAATCCTTGCACTGTAACCCTGTTTTATAAAGTCTCCTCTGAGGTTCTGGAGGTGCTTGTCACAGTCCATCAAGTCAGAACAGATGCGGTTGTATCTGATGGCCTGGCTGTATATGATGGAGTTCTGCAAACCAACGGACAGACCAACATACCTGAAAATCAATAGCTTCCACCCAAAACACACAAAGAACACCATCATATACAGCCAGGCCATCTGATACAACCGCATGTGATATGACATGATGGACCATAACAAGCACCTCCAGATCCTCAGAGGAAACTTTATAAAACAGGGTTACAGTGCAAAGATTATTGACAGTCAGATGCAGAAGGCTACCCACATATCAGGAAAAGATCTGCTGAGCTACAATGAACAACATAAGGGAAACGGTACCACTGGTGGTCACTTATCATCCCCAGGTTGAAGTTCTATGCAAAATATCAAGAGAACATAAAAAAAAATTACATATGTATGAAATACTTAAGCACATATTTCCACAGCCTCCCTTACTCTCCTTCAGACAGCCTCCCAATTTAAAACAACTGGTGGTAAGGAGTGCCCTGAATAATAATAAAAAATGGCACATCTCCCTGCCTAAAAAGGAGATGTAAAACCTGAGCACACGTTTATGCCACTGACAAGGTACCCATTCCAAACACCCAGTTACACCATAAGATCAATGGTACCTTCACCTGCAAATCATCCAATGTAATATACCTCATCATGTGTGAAAAATGTCCAACAGCTCTTTATGTGGGTGAAACTGTACAGTCATTACATTAAAGGTTTAATTTCCACAGATCCAGTGTTAACAACAAAAAGAGACTCCAGTGGGATTGCATTTTTGCCAAAATGGACACAGTATCAGGGACATTAAAATGACTGTACTGATGGGCCTGTTTCACACTGAGAGAGAGAGAGAAAAAAATATGGATGGTAAAATTAATGATCCAATTTAAATTATCACATTGTGCATTAACCTTTACAACAGTCCCCCTGGGATCATACATACCTGGGACCCCTCAGAGGAAGACTGCAATTTACTGCACTCTCCTCTACCATTGACTGATCAAATAACCAGAGTCTAGACTGAGCTTCCTTATTTGATTTCCATTCTAAACAATGCAATGTGTATATAAGATGTTTTCATAATTATCTGTATAACATGCTGGAGGGAGAGCCCTAAGAGGTCTTGAAAGCTTGCATCCTAAATCTGTTTATTTGGCCAATAAGGGTATTAATGACTATATTCGCCTCCTGTATTTCTACAGCTAACACGGTACCAACTCTCATCTGAGCACACATAGAGAAAGAACAAAATGAAGTGTTTTGTTCAAGGCACTGTTGCCTCTGAGGTGCTGATCAAGTCACATTTTTCTCTCCCATGTTCCATTGCAGAGAGGAAATTTCCATATCCATATCAGACAATCCAGCTCTGAAATGTCAGACAAATCTTTTCTGCATGAGGGAAACAGCACAACCCCAGATCTACGTTTCAACCAATGTGGGTCTCATCAGTGTGGTGCAGCTGGTACCCTCTAGTCACATAGAGAGCAATGGCCCATGCCTGGGATATGCTTCCACTAAGGGAGACTAGAAATACAAAAAGTGTGATGAACACAAAGAGAGAGAGAAAAAAATGTGTTTTGTTGAAGGCATGGTAGCGTCTCAGGTGCTGCTCAAGTCACATTTTTCACTCCCATGTGCCATTGCAGAGAGGAAATTTCCATTTCCATATCAGAGTGGTCACTCCCTCAAACAGTCCAGCTCTGAAATGTCAGTGAAATACTTTTTTTGTTCTGTCTCAGTGTCTGTTTATCATACACTGGTTTTGTAACTTGCATCTTGATGTGAATTGTTTAGTTGGGCAATGCACTATTCTGCCACTATATGGTGGTAATGATAGTACCCTCAAGCACATATAAGTAATCCCAAATCACAGACTTTTAACCCCACCATATGGACTCTTAAACTCAACCTTGTGCTCCCTGAATATTTGTTTCTAGGGAGCCTCTGCCATGTATTGTGAAAATATATATAGTCAAATAGAAGATTGAGTGTCACATTAGCATTGGACTTGTAGAATTCTGAAACCAGGGAATACTGTACACCTTGAATGACCTCAAATGTCTGATCTTCTGTATCTTATTCATCGTAACCCTAGTTATGCTAAGTAGATCTTAGGTTATGAATAAGATATAGCACGTCAGACTTTTGAGATCATTTGGTCTTTCTATATTTGTCTGCTGTGTAGACTTTGTACACTTCTAAGTTATCCTCAAAGACTTCTTAAGTTGGAATTATACATACAAAGTCTACATTGTTAACACAGAATGCTACAAAGACTTAGATGTCTATGCAGCATTCCCTATGTGGCTCTTAGAAGTGAATGCAGCAGAATGTTAATTATGAATGTGATATTTAACATGTGCAGTACACAATACACCTGACACCAGCTGCTTGCTAGTAAGTGAGTAATAGTAGATTGCATAAAAAAGAATAAAACAATAATTACAAAGAAGTGTCTCAACTAAGCTTAAAGCAATGTTTGTAGTTAACATGAGATAAGTGAACTAAAAACAGACTTCACTAAGGTGTGCAAGATCAGGTCTTAAAAATGAAAACATGCTCACCACAATCTATATAGTAAG
Source organism: Rhinophrynus dorsalis (assembly GCA_037306005.1). Classification (NCBI taxonomy): domain Eukaryota; kingdom Metazoa; phylum Chordata; class Amphibia; order Anura; family Rhinophrynidae; genus Rhinophrynus; species Rhinophrynus dorsalis. Next base: position 225,374,323 of record CM074723.1, read on the forward strand.
CCTTTTGTCCAAACCTTGTGCAATTGATTGCTTTGTGTTCTAAAGGGGTTGTTTTTGTTTTCAACTATATTTTATAGGAAAACACATAATACAAGAGAGTCAACAATGGAAGTTAGTGGAAACATTTGTTATAATTTCAACCTTAATTAAAAAAAATAAAATATTGCAAGCAATGAGACAATCTATAGAACATTTGCCTTAAAAAAATATATTTTTTGGTTAAATAAAAAATATTTAACTCCTTGAATACTAAAGACATTCCCAAAGTGTTGTAAACCAATAAAATGTAAATATTTCTAATATCTAATTGATTAATTTTGAGCTATGGATTTTATATGATTAAAACATTTTATATGTATTATTTGCAATAGTATTCAATTTGGACAGAGGTAATTTGAACAGTGCCACTGTCATAATGCAGTTTAAATGTATATTAAATGACCTTGCATTAATGAAGGACAAAAGACACATTTGATTAGCTTAATCTTCAAAATACATAAGTGTTTATATTAAAAAAAAAGAATGCACCTACCATTAAGGCAAATATATTCCAGTTCTGTGATCCAAAGGTCTTCTCAAGGGCAGTACATCTTAAAGTCATGGTAAAGCTTTTTAATTTTCCCTGTGGCATATTTTCCACCATATAGTTTATTATAGCTATCTCTTTGAATTAGGCAATATATGTACAGTAGCTCAAACAAGTAATTACTTAGCATGGGCATAAAGTTGCCTAATGTATGATGGTTTTCTATAGATTAGAACTACCCAGGGAGATGAACTATTACAGTTAGTTAATGTGACAGAATGATATAAAATGAGCATTGATATGAGGAATAATGTGCATTAAAGGAAAAGTATCAGCTAATGCAATTCTCTTACCTACAGAGTGTATCTAAAGTTGGAACAAGCAAGTAAATGTAGGGAAATGACATCTCTGTGAAATGAGAGCCCTTCTGGTCTTAAGCCACACTTCCTGTGCAGAATAACCAATCCATGGAAATGTTGCAATCAGTGACAACTTATAGTAGCAATCTACAGGTACATAATGTTTTTTTTCTGTCACATGAAAATTTAAATTAAAAAGCCTACCTAATATGTAGCATGTGAGTGATATCTATTTGGATGTATTTCATGTTAGTTTAATGATTGGGAAATTTGTAAATGCTACAGTAGTCTAATGTACAAGTAAATGTAATGTAGTAGTTAATGGCGTTACTTCTAATGCAATGGGAGAAATATAAATAAATAAATTCCGTTTTTGCAATGTTTTGGTAAACTGTCTGACACTAAAATAATTCAGTTTTGTGTCCAACAAATGAAAGAGATTGTACTGTTTAGAAATTAGGTTGCTCTGAACTGTAGTAAACTATTTTAAAGTACCTGATTGATGAAAGCGGACAGATGAGGGAAAAATCTCACTTGGTCTGAATGCCAAGTAGCATTTCCTAAGCTACTAATGATCCAAGTATCGTGTCTGGTTGAACCATCATAGTCAGCCACTTCTGTTCTGAATGAAGGATCCGATTTACCTGAAAAGCATGGACAATGGAATTTTAAATAAAAATTACTATCGAACAAGACTGTTTTAGAGAGAGTGGGCAGAATCAATTTACTACAGTTTAAAGCGAACTCATTTCTAACTAAGTGGCTCTTAATTTATTTAACAGATTAACTTACATAGGTAGAGTATCTTACTTTTCAGAAACCTCCAGAGGAAGGATCTCCTTATGTTCCCCTACTACATTTAGAGGTTAGGTTGAGCTGTCAACACCTGCCAGATTATATTCAAGGTGCTTGTCAAACAGCAGTCAGGTTTACCTACCTACTTATTTTTTGCATCTATAAGGGATGCATGATGGTATCAATTTTAAACAAACAATGTGCAGTAGACTAGAAGAGAGATCAAAATAGCTAAGACACCTACCTACGAAATTCTGTTTTTTAAACATATCATGAACCATAGTTTCCCTTTAGCCATAGGATGTGATCATATCAAATATGCAAGAAATATGAAAGGGAAATCAAAACTCAAATCTGCATTGCTTCATAATGACTATATAAAGGGTTAGTAATGTTTCATAATAAATGCAGCTCTAACTAATCATCATAGTATTTGGGCCTTGGAGAGTGTTTCTTATAACACACTCATTGGGTCAGATTCACTATGTGGTGATAAAGATGTGATAAAGTGGAGATGACTCTGACTTTTCCTGTTTATCACTCCTCCAGTTCTTATGTTATTCTGCAGAGCCTATGCACCAAGATCTACAAAGTTTAAGAAATCTTAGTTTATTAGTGCCATAGAATAACATAGGAATTGATACCACTCCACTTTATCACCTCTTTATCACTGCTTAGTGAATCTCCCGAAGAGATTTGCTTTTTTTTTGTTGTGTAATTTGGATAATTTATAATTAATTAATTAATTATTTATTCATACCTGTAGAAGTCTGTCCCACACACACACACCTAAATACCAAAACATGACGCAAATGTGTTGATAAGAAATAGATGCAACCAGTCTTATCTCAAGCTCCTGGACACTCTATCCATAAATGAAGTAAATCTCCCCTCTTAGGTCTATAATAAACCAACTTTTCAGAAGCTCTCACCTTTTTAAAATCAGCAGTGTGATTCTGAGAAAGTCTGAGAAAAATGTTAAATTTCACATTTTTCATGCCATAGTGTTTTCTCAGCAACAATAAAACATAATCTGTACCAGGGCTTATAATTTTAAGCCCTTTGCTACTAGCCAGACCTGAAAAATTACTCGCCACTGCAATCCATAACATACCCACCAGGGCTGAATTTCTACTCACCAGGGCTAAATTTTCACTCGCCATTAGCTAGTGGCGAGTGGAAATTTTGAGCCCTGATCTGTACTATAGTAGATTAAAGAACATAAGTAATATACATTAAAGGTGGGTGCAGACTGCAGCTTAAAAATAATAATTTTTGCATAATGACTTCCTCTTAATTCTTATTCCTGTGTACTTGGATAATGACAAGTAGGGGTGGGGAAAAATTAGAAAAATTTCCTGCATGACTTACACACCTCCCAGCCAATCAGCTTGTAGCAGGGACGTAAGGGACTCTGCACCTCCTTTTCATAGATCAGGTTTTTCTCCATGAAAAGTGCTTTCCTTAACATGAGGTGAAGCCACCGCAAGGAATAGGATAGAAAATTCTCCTTTTTATGTGATGTCCTATGGGCGCATATTTTCTTATTGACGTCTATGGGGATACCTGGAGATAAAAAAAGAGATAAAATTAATACCTGCATTTCTATCCTACCCTTGGTATTTGATATGATCTCCATACCCCAAAGCCAAGGAAGTTAGTGAGGGAACATTGACTTTCTGCTAGTGATTTGACTCCCATGAAAGAGGAGTAAAAGGGGGTCTTAAAAAGCTACACATATTTATTGAACATCCTTCCAAAACCCAACAGAGGGAAACTGGGATGCTATGAATCCCTCAACTCAAGTATCTCTCCTATCTTTTTAATTTAGTTTCCACTGTATATCTTTAATCTCATTACATATTAGGATCTCAGCTGCTTATGTTGGAAAGTTTTCTTTTAGCAAGCAAAACACAGTGAGGTCTTATTTTTGAAGGGGTGTATGAAATATTTTTATGTTTCCATAATGATACACTAGCTCTATAAAAGTATGTAACTAAAATTTAACAAAAGCTATGGAGTTATCAGACAGAGCAGTGCATATTCTCAGTTCTCAGCCAGGAAACATTCAGCCCAGAAGTTAATTCTGCATCCATCAATGGGTAAGCTTTGATGTATACCATACTGCATTTCTAACAATTGTTTCCATTGGTCCTTAAGTTAAAGCATTAACATTATATATGATCTGTACTAGCACAATGTAAGATGATCATTAGTTATGCTCAAATCACACAAAGTTAAATGTTCAATTTCAAGTACTGATTTCATGAACAGTTACCGCATGTTAATTTTTTAAAGGACGCCTGTGCATTGGTAACTAAAAAATCAGTCTGCTTGCAAACAGCTGGAGCTACAAGGATTGTGGGGACTTACAAGACTGCATGCTGATTTATTATAACAGCACTGCTTGCGAAATTGTGTGTAACAGATAGAAGAACAAAAATAGCATTTCTCTCCACTGCTGTAAAATCATACTCTGTTAAAGACGTTTGCAAAGGAAAAAAAATATGAAAACTCTCTTTGGCTCTTTACCAAGCACTTCCATTAAAAAAAATCATTTACTCAAAATGTGGATTTGTCAACATATGAGCCTTAATTTCTTAAAATTGATTTGTATGATAAAATATTGCAAAAGCTAAAATCCAGACTAAATGAATTATTGATTGTGTGGTGTGACATGTTTGTGAAAAATCATGTTCTAAAGTCCAGGGTAATAGTTATGACTAAACACAATATTTTAAACTTCTGGATGCTAGCATGCAAGAGAGTTCTTGAATGTTTCTAATTTTTTTGTATGTTAAGAATACAAATTGATATGCACTATAGAAATCTATCAAATGCAACCATTACAATATTTTTCTTATACCGTACAATGAAATCAACATATAAAAATGAGAGATAAGGTTGCAATCTATAGAGATCAGGTCAATTTATAATTCAATAGTGAAATTTTGCTATGAACTATTGATCCAGTGAAATCAATTCAGATTGTTTTAAATTTAAGACGATTTAGGATTCTATAATATATAGACCACTGAAGTCTGAGGAGGTAATTTTTATTCCTAGGTCAAGATCTGTGGAAATTTGGAATACATTGATGACTCATAATAAAAATTTAAACAAATAAATAAATAAAATAATAGTAAATGTAGCAACAACGAGGCATGGGTGTGTGAAAGATTCTAAGCCTACTCCGAAGAAACTAGTATTTGTGTATGTGTGTGGAGGGCAGCTACCATTTTAATGTTACAATTTACTCTCCCACTTACTTTCTGCTTTCCACAGATGAGCTAAGACCCTGCTATCCTACCACACTTATAAGCATAAGTCTTTTTTCTCACTGCTCCCCACCTGATCCCCACAGTTCATTAGACTGTGCTTCACAGCTCAGTTCTTCAAATATTGTGCAAAAGCTCACCTGTTAGGACCTCATATAATATAACTGGGCTAACTCACCTGCTGTAGGCATTTTTTGCTCTTGTTTCTACCAACTTTTTCTAGAGTAAAACTTTATCATTGGACACTGTTCGGGATCCTGAGGCTCAATTTGTTAAATTATCATTTACATTGATTTTCTCACAAATGTATCCTATTATCTCTAGATTGTAAGCTCTTCTGGACAGGAACCTCACTGTCCTCTTTGATTACTGTGGTTATTTAATGAGAAAGTGCTTCAGCTTGTCTCATTATTAAGGTAGTGTTTCTTATTTTAAATGTTTCTTTAATATGTGTAGCTAAGAGTAAGTCATTAATTAAGTGATGACAAGAATAGATTTATTTTTCTATTTTAATAGCTGTATTTGTTTTACTTTTTTAATCTAAGGTGTTGTACTCTTCACAAAAATATTGGTATGTTAACTGTATACGTGCGTTCTTCCAAGTTATAAATTCAGAAAGCCTATTTGTTCAGAGATGTAGTATATCTAGCAGTAGTATATCTAGACTTTGCAAAGGTATTTGATACAGTGCCACACAGAAGGCTGGGGTATAAAATAAGGAAATCGGGACTAGGCGATGACCTTTGCAATTGGATACAAAACTGGTTGAAGGGTAGGGAACAGTGTGTGGTTGTAAATTGACAAATCTTCAATACATTTAAAGTTGAGAATGGAGTACCTCAGGGTTCAGTATTAAGTCCGCTGCTGTTTAACATGTTTATAAATGACCTAGAAATTGATATAGAAAGAAAAATATCAATATTTTCAGATGACACTAAATTATGCAGGGTAATGAATTCAGAACAGGATAATTGCTCTCTACAGAGGGATTTATATAAAATGGTAGATTGGGCAAACAAATGGAAAATGAAGTTTAATGCGGGGAAGTGTAAAGTCATGCATTTGAGAGGAAATAATCCCAAGGCTACTTATGAACTTAATGGAATCATTTTAGGGGACTCGTTGCTAGAGAAAGACCTGGGTATCCTTGTCAACCACAGACTTGGAAACAGTGACCAGTGTCAACCAGCAGTAGCAAAGGCAAACAAAATCCTGCCTTGCATAAAAAGAGGTATTGAAGCAAGAGTGGATAACATCATTTTGCCATTGTACAAATCTCTGTTAAGACCTCTGGTTAGTGCAGTTTTGGGCACCAGTTCTGAAAAAGGGTATACTAGAACTAGAGCGGGTACCGCAAACAGCAACAAAATTAATTAAGGGAATGGAGGACTTCATGTATGCGGAATGACTAGACAAACTTGGTTTATTTACACTAGAGAAAAGACGATTAAGAGGAGACCTTATCACATTGTACAAATATATGAGAGGTCAATACAAGGATCTCTGTGATGAGCTATTTATTCCAAGGCCTGATCAGGTGACCAGGGAACACCTCTTGCGATTAGAGGAAAGGAGGTTTAGACTTCAGCAGAGAAAGGTTTTTTTTTACATTAAGGTCTGTTAAATTGTGGAATTCTTTGCCCAATTAGGTGGTTATGGCAGATACAATGGATAAATTCAAGAGAAGATTAGATACATTTCTTCCAAATGGAACATACAGGGTTATGCTGTTTATTAGTAGGCAGATCAGGAAGGTCTGAACTTATTTGGTAGCAGGATAGCTATACAGTTCTCATGTCACTAGGGTATGAGGCAAAGGTTGAACTTGATGGACTTGTGTCTTTATTCAGCCTAATTTACTGTGTTACTATATTACTAATATTACTTCTTCTGAGGGCTGAAGTTTAGAAATAAGTGGCTGAAAGTCAAAGTTGTGAGTCCTACAGCAAAATATGGCTTGAAAAATGTGTTAGCATGCAGAATGCATTTGTCCTTTGCCCACAACACTTTCTTGCTTAAGTGACACTGGCACATATTCAGGATATCAAGTAATAAAAAAAAAATAAAGTACAACCTACAATGTGGCAGATATGTATTGTAGTGGTGGTGGTGGGGAGAATGGCATGGTGTGATTTGTGTATGGATTTTTACCATTGTTATACTCTATCCACCTTCTCAGATTATTGACACAAATTCCTTATCGGTCATAGCAGTGGTCCCAAGTAGGGTAGATGGTGGCAACATTTCTTCACATCAGTCCTCCACCTCCTCATATGTGCTGCTGTTAATATATTTGTCCTGGTGTAATGGAAGCTAGAAGGGACTGCGCCGCCTTCCACCATAGTTCCCGGGTTTCTCCCTCTTGACGCCGGACTGGCGCCGTTGAATGCACCGGTTGAGCAAATGGCCGGACTGCTCGAACACCATGGTGTTGCAAACTCCATGCCAAAGACGACAAAGTGGTAGCGCCGCCAACTTCGTGTCTGAAGACAGCCAGGCGAACAGGGAAAGACTCAAAGGCACACAGCCAGAGCTGGGTCACAAACTGGTACCACAGGCCGTAGAGAGTGAGGCCTCTACTCCCGGTCTACAAATAACAGGAAAAGTTTGTCCTATGTATAATTGACCACAAGGACACCTAAGAGCATAAACGCAATTGGTAGAGCGACAATTACTAAAGCTCCTTATAACCAGTTCTCTTTGAACCACTGGACTGTAGATCCTCTTAACCGTGCAAATAAAGGGACAAATCGTACAATTACAACACGGGAAAGTCCCTATAATTTTATTACCTTGAGTAGATCGAATCACAGATTTAAAGTGGCTATGTGATAGTATATCTGAAAGATTCCGAGATCTTCTGGTAATAATTAGTGATGAGCGAGCACCCCAATGCTCGGATGTTCGGGTGCTCTGACCGAGCACCCCCTGAGGCTCGAGTGCTCGGCCGAACACCCGAGCCCCATTGAAGTCAATGGGAGGACTCGAGCATTACACCAGGCACCCCCTGCTCTGATGAGGGGAGGGTGCCTGGTCCATAGGAAAAGGGCAGAAAAAGATGGAAACACTACAGAAATGGTTCAGGGACAGCATAGGGAGGATGTCTGGATGCACCTTGGACTCCAACATCGCTGCTGGGAACGATCTTTCGCCCGTAGTACGCCATTTTTACAGACTGACCGTAAAACACACAAAAAGGAAAATAAAAACGACTTTAGGCGAAAAATTGTTACCAAACAGTATTTGCTGTATATTTACTTGTATATCATCTGCAAATTCTCCCAAAAATTTCATCGATTTTCTGAAGTGAGGCCATGATTAAGAGGGAAACGTGCGCAGAGGCAAATTATCCCAAAAATTTCCTTGATTTTCAGAACTGAGGCCATGATTAAGAGGGAAACGTGCGCAGAGGCAAATTCTCCCAAAAATTTCCTTGATTTTCAGAACTGAGGCCATGATTAAGAGGGAAACGTGCGCTGAGCTGACCATCTAAAACATTATGGGTGAGGGTCTGCTGCAGAGCTGACCATCCTAAACATTATATGCGAAGGCCCGCTAGTGAGCTGACGCTATAAAACATTATATGAGAGGGCCCGCTAGAGAGCTGACCCAATAAAACATTATATGAGAAGGCCCGCTGGTGAGCTGACCTATATAAAAATTGTCAAACAGGGCCCGCTGGTGAGCTGGCCCTATATAAAAATTATATCACAGGGCCCGCTGGTGAGCTGGCCCTATATAAAAATTATATCCCAGGGCACGCTGGTGAGCTGGCCCTATATAAAAATTATATCCCAGGGCATATGGAAGAGGAGGAGGAGGATGAGAACATTAAGAGTCAACCATATACCCGTTTTTGGGGTGGAAGGGGTGAATGGGAATACAGAGTATTCCCATCATTGTAAATAACATATATAAAGTGAGTTTATGTTCCCCCGGGGCTTTCCTCCAGTGGAGTGGAGAAGTCAGGGGAAATCCAGGCCTTGTTCATTTTTATAAGTGTCAACCTATCAGCATTGTCGGTGGAAAGGCGGATACGCTTATCTGTTATGATGCCACCAGCAGCACTAAATACCCGCTCAGACAGAACGCTGGCGGCAGGGCAGGCCAGCACCTCCAAGGCGTAGAGTGCCAGTTCATACCACGTGTCCAGCTTGGACACCCAGTAGTTGTAAGGCACAGAGGGATCATTGAGGACGCTGACACGGTCTGCTACGTACTCCTTCACCATCTTCCAAAACTTTTCCCTCCTTGTGACACTAGGCTGCGCATCAGGGTGAGGGTGCTGGCGGGGTGTCATGAAGGTGTCCCACGCCTTGGAGAGTGTTGCCCTGCCTTTCTCGGAACTGCTGTGTGCTCCCCTTTTCTCCCCTTCTCGGTTGGCCAAGGTAGCACGTACTCTGCCGCCAGCGTTGTCAGATGGAAAATTTTGGAGCAATTTTTCAACAAGAACCTTCTGGTATTGCACCATTTTGCTTGTCCTCTCCACCGGAGGAATGAGAGATGAGAAATTCTCTTTGTAGCGGGGGTCCAGAAGGGTGAACACCCAGTAATCCGTGTTGTCTAAAATGCGTACAACGCGTGGGTCACGGGAAAGGCAGCCTAACATAAAGTCAGCCATGTGTGCCAGAGTACCAACAGTCAAGATTTCGCTGTCCTCACCAGGAGGCTGACTCTCAATATCCTCATCCTCTTCCTCCTCTTCTGCCCACCCACGCTGAAGAGATGGAACTAAAGTTCCATGGCTACCCTCTGTAGCGGAGGCAACCGTGTCTTCCTCCTCCTCCTCCTCCTCCTCCTCCTCCTCCGCCTCCTCCAATTGTCGCTGAGAAGACGAAGTGAGGGTGCTCTGGCTATCACCTTGTGTAAGCTCTTCCTCCCCCATTTCCACCTCTTCCACATGCAAAGCGTCGGTTTTAATTGTGAGCAGCGAGCGTTTCAGTAGACACAGAAGTGGGATGGTTACACTGATAATAGCGTTATCGCCGCTCACCATCTGTGTCGATTCCTCAAAATTGCGTAAAACCTCGCAGAGGTCTGACATCCATTCCCACTCCTCACTTCTGATTACAGGAAGTTGAACGGAGAGGCGACGACCGTGTAACAGCTGGTACTCCACTACTGCCCTCTGCTGCTCACAAAGCCGGGCCAACATGTGGAAGGTGGAGTTCCAGCGCGTGCTCACGTCACACAGCAGCCGGTGAGCTGGCAATTGTAAGCGCTGCTGCAGCTTCAACAGGCCGGCCGAAGCTGTAGATGACTTACGGAAATGTGCACACACGCGGCGCACCTTGGTCAAGAGATCATGCACATTGGGGTAGGTTTTTAGAAATCGCTGCACCACTAAATTAAATACATGCGCTAGGCATGGTACGTGTGTGAGCTTGCCGAGCTCCAAAGCCGCCACCAAGTTACGCCCATTATCACACACAACCATGCCTGCTTGCAGGTTGAGTGGCGAGAGCCACTGCTCGGTCTGGTGACTAATCCCCTGCAACAGCTCTGAGGCCGTGTGCTGTTTGTCCCCAAGGCAGATCAGCTTCAGCACGGCCTGTTGACGCTTCCCCACTGCAGTGCTACACTGCTTCCAGCTACTGGCTGATGGGGGAGTGGCGGTGTGTGTAGAGAATTCGGAGGTGGAAACGGAGGAGGAGGAGCCAATAACGTAGGTGCTGGTGGAAACCCTGATGGAGGTAGGGCCCGCAATCCTCGGCGTGGGTAGCACCCGTGCCATCCCAGGGTCCGAGTCGCTCCCAGCCTCCACGACATTCACCCAGTGTGCCGTCAGGGAAATGTAGCGTCCCTGGCCACAAGCACTTGTCCATGTGTCAGTCGTTAAGTGGACCTTCCCAGTAACTGCGTTGGTCAGGGCACGGGTGATGTTACGGGACACATGGTGGTGTAATGCGGGGATGGCACACCGGGAAAAGTAGTGGCGGCTGGGGACCGCGTACCGAGGGACAGCTGCTGCCATCAGGCTGCGGAAGGACTCAGTGTCCACAAGCCTAAATGGCAGCATTTCGATGGCCAGTAATTTTGAAAGGTGTGAGGTTAGTGCTATGGCCTGTGGGTGGGTGGCTGGGTATTTTCTCTTGCGCTCAAATGCCTGGGGTAACGACATTTGGATGCTGTGCTGGGACAGGGAAGTGGATGTGGTCGCTGATGGTGCTTCAGATGGTACAGGTGCAGGGCGGGAGGTATGCGGGCCTGCGCCTTCGACAGGCGATTGGCCGGCACCGAAAACAGGGGAAGAGGAGGCAGTGGTGTGGCCTGCAGACACAGATGGGCGATCCAGGCGTTCCTCCCACTTACTACGGTGCTTGGATGCCATGTGTCGGATCATGCTGGTGGTGGTGAGGTTTCTAGTGTTCATGCCTCGGCTCATTCTGGTGTGGCACAGGTTGCAAACTACAAATCTTTTGTCGTCCGCACTTTCCTTAAAAAAACGCCATACCGCGGAACACCTACCCCTTGGCAAGGTAGATTTACGCAAGGGGGTGCTCCGTGGAACATTTGCGGGCCGGTTTGGTGCGGTCCGCCTTCTTTCTGTAGCCACACCACTGCCTCTTCCAGCCTGTTGCGGTGCTGCAGATGGCTCACCCTCAGGACTGCTGTCATCGCTCGGCTCTACACCTTCCCAGGTGGGGTCAGTCACCTCATCGTCCACCAAGTCCTCCTCCACTTCCTCACTCTGATCATCCTCCTCAAGTCTTGATCCCACCACATACTCGGTCATTGACAACTGTATAACATTCTCCTCAACAAGGTCTTGAGAAGGAAATAGTGGTTGATTTAATGGCAACTGTGTCTCATCATCATCATCATCATCCACTACTTCCTTTGACCTTAAATGCCGTTCACATCTGTCATCTTCTTGTGATTGGGTAGCCTCTAGAGGTTGTGAATCAGGGCACAAGATGTCATGTTCCTCTGCAAGCGTGCTTGGAGAGAGGGTCAAATGAAGGATTGGTGATGAGACGAGCTCATCACTATATCCCAGTGTGGGATCACTTCTTTGACCAGACCGTGTATGGTGGGAGGAAGGATGATCAGAGTGAGGATTATGTTGACCAGACTCTTGGCTACTGAGAGTGGACTTGGTGGAAGACAGGGTGGTGCTTAACCGACTGGAAGCAGTATCAGCTGTCATCCAACCGACCACCTGTTCGCACTGGTCGGACCTCGAGAGTGATGTCCTGCGACGCCCTGTGAAATCAGACATGAAGCTAGGTATGGTGGATGTCTTTCTTTCTTGTGCTCTGGCACCAGGCACAGTTTCTCCGCGTCCTGACCCGCGCCCTGAACTTTCAGGATCACGTCCACTTCCCCGTCCCTTTTTACCCGCCTTCTTCATCTTACACGATATATATGACTTTAATATATATGAGTTTGAAAACTTAACAGTATTTCTTACTATTCTGCAACTCTGCAGAGTACACAGAATAGGCTGCTAAACGGCGGTGAAACACACTGAATGGAATATGTGACTTTAATATTTGAGTTTGAAAACTTAACAGTATTTCTTATAATTCTGGAACTGTACAGAGTACACAGAATAGGCTGTTAAACGGCGGTGAAAGACACTGAATGGAATATGTGACTTTAATATTTGAGTTTGAAAACTTAACAGTATTTCTTATAATTCTGGAACTGTACAGAGTACACAGAATAGGCTGTTAAACGGCGGTGAAAGACACTGAATGGAATATGTGACTTTAATATTTGAGTTTGAAAAATTAACAGTATTTCTTACTATTCTGCAACTCTGCAGAGTACACAGAATAGGCTGTTAAACGGCGTTGAAACACACTGAATGGAATATGTGACTTTAATATTTGAGTTTGAAAACTTAACAGTATTTCTTATAATTCTGGAACTGTACAGAGTACACAGAATAGGCTGTTAAACGGCGGTGAAAGACACTGAATGGAATATGTGACTTTAATATTTGAGTTTGAAAAATTAACAGTATTTCTTACTATTCTGCAACTCTGCAGAGTACACAGAATAGGCTGTTAAACGGCGTTGAAACACACTGAATGGAATATGTGACTTTAATATTTGAGTTTGAAAACTTAACAGTATTTCTTATAATTCTGGAACTGTACAGAGTACACAGAATAGGCTGTTAAACGGCGGTGAAAGACACTGAATGGAATATGTGACTTTAATATTTGAGTTTGAAAAATTAACAGTATTTCTTACTATTCTGCAACTCTGCAGAGTACACAGAATAGGCTGTTAAACGGCGTTGAAACACACTGAATGGAATATGTGACTTTAATATTTGAGTTTGAAAACTTAACAGTATTTCTTATAATTCTGGAACTGTACAGAGTACACAGAATAGGCTGTTAAACGGCGGTGAAAGACACTGAATGGAATATGTGACTTTAATATTTGAGTTTGAAAACTTAACAGTATTTCTTACTATTCTGCAACTCTGCAGAGTACACAGAATAGGCTGCTAAACGGCGGTGAAACACACTGAATGGAATATGTGACTTTGATATTTGAGTTTGAAAAATTAACAGTATTTCTTACTATTCTGCAACTCTGTAGAGTACACAGAATAGGCTGTTAAACGGCGTTGAAGCACACTGAATGGAATATGTGACTTTGATATTTGAGTTTGAAGACTTAACAGTATTTCTTCCTATTCTGCAACTCTGCACACTACACAGAATGTGCTGCTAAACTGCGGCGAAGCACACTGAATGGAATATGTGACTTTGATATTTTAGTTTGAAGACTTAACAGTATTTCTTCCTATTCTGCAACTCTGCACAGTACACAGAATGTGCTGCTACACTGCGGCGAAGCACACTGAATGGAATATGTGACTTTGATATTTGAGTTTGAAGACTTAACAGTATTTCTTCCTATTCTGCAACTCTGCACAGTACACAGAATGTGCTGCTAAACTGCGGCGAAGCACACTGAATGGAATATGTGACTTTGATATTTTAGTTTGAAGACTTAACAGTATTTCTTCCTATTCTGCAACTCTGCACAGTACACAGAATGTGCTGCTAAACTGCGGCGAAGCACACTGAATGGAATATGTGACTTTGATATTTTAGTTTGAAGACTTAACAGTATTTCTTCCTATTCTGCAACTCTGCACACTACACAGAATGTGCTGCTAAACTGCGGCGAAGCACACTGAATGGAATATGTGACTTTGATATTTTAGTTTGAAGACTTAACAGTATTTCTTCCTATTCTGCAACTCTGCACAGTACACAGAATGTGCTGCTAAACTGCGGCGAAGCACACTGAATGGAATATGTGACTTTGATATTTGAGTTTGAAGACTTAACAGTATTTCTTCCTATTCTGCAACTCTGCACACTACACAGAATGTGCTGCTAAACTGCGGCGAAGCACACTGAATGGAATATGTGACTTTGATATTTTAGTTTGAAGACTTAACAGTATTTCTTCCTATTCTGCAACTCTGCACAGTACACAGAATGTGCTGCTAAACTGCGGCGAAGCACACTGAATGGAATATGTGACTTTGATATTTTAGTTTGAAGACTTAACAGTATTTCTTCCTATTCTGCAACTCTGCACAGTACTCAGAATGTGCTGCTAAACTGCGGCGACGCACACTGAATGGAATACGTGACTTTGATATTTTAGTTTGAAGACTTAACAGAATGTGCTCTAATCTGCAACTTTGCACACTAAACAGAATGTGCTCTAATCTGCAACTTTGCACACTAAACAGAATGTGCTCTAATCTGCAACTTTGCACACTAAACAGAATGTGCTCTAATCTGCAACTGTGCACACTAAACAGAATGTGCTCTAATCTGCAACTTTGCACACTAAACAGAATATATATATATTTTTTTTTTTTTTTTGTTTTTTTCCCCCCACACCAAATAACCTGCTGCCCCCACACACAGTAGTCCTAAAAAGGACTTTTGGTTCTTTTTTTTTCACAATTTTTGTTTTTTTCCTCCCTACACTGCCTTTCCCTTCCTATCCTCAGCTCTCCCTGGCTCAGACTGAGCCGAACTCGCTGGTCAGGTGCTATACAGCACCTGACCACGGGTTCTGGCCAGCCAATCAGTGTAATGCCAGCAGCCAACATGGCTGCTGGCATTACACCGATGTCAGAGCCTCCCTGCACGTTTATTGGCTGCGCAGCAGCCACAAAACGTGCGGGGAGGAGACCCGAACATGGCGGGCGAGCACATGCGGTACTCGTACGAGTACCGCCATGTGCCGAGCAGAGCGATGCTCGAGCCGATCCGAGCATCGGCCGAGCATGCTCGCTCAACACTAGTAATAATCATCGGGTATGGATCTAAAAAAGGTATCAGATCTTCATCACTCTGTAAAACTGCCCAGTGCCAACAAATTGAAACAGTATTCCACTGAGAATTAAACACAGTGATCGGTTTAATTTTAGAGACATTAGAATTAGCTTTCTTACCTGTATTTAGTAACTTATCATGACTTGTCAATTGTGCACACTGGAAACCCTTTCGTAAGCACAAATTGGGATCCGCGCGTTCTCGAAAACGTTGGTATAAATCCTTCGAATGTTGAACAAACTGTTGGTCAGATGAACAATTTCAACGAATTCGCAGATACTGACCAACAGGGATGGCTTGTTTGATGTGAAGCGGATGAAAAGTAGAGAAGTGCAGAAGAGAATTAAGGGCAGTCGGCTTCCTAAAGCGGCTAGTCTGTAGATAGCCAGATTCATCAATCATGATAGTAATGTCATTTTTTTGTCACTTTAATATTGTGTATGTGATTTCACATTGTCATACAGTTGCTGCTGTGAATAATTACCATATGAGATTTTGCTATTTTTTTTACTAGGCTTTAAGTGATGTATTGACTAATGACTGTATTATTTAGTACTTTTTTAGCCTGTACATATGGAGGTTTCCCCTATCTAATTTGTTTTATATGTTTTTATGAGTCTATTTGTATTTGACATATATTGCCTCAATAAATATATTTTGGTATTTTGTTATCTCTGGGTTTGTGTGCCTCAATTTATAGGGTTTTGCTTTAGGTAGGCAGGGGAAGTTTTTCTTTCTTTTCCTTTTCCTGTCTACTTTTGTTTTCTTTAACCTTATAGCCCTGTCATCATCCTCACTCTCAACTTAATCTGTATCTGAACAAGAGAAGGATGCTTGAGGGATATATTCTAGTTCTGTATCATCATCAGTCATCATTAGGTCATCCTCAGCAGCATCAGCATCACCTGACAGTTCATGCCCACTACTACTCTTATATTCCTCTAAGCTTTTGTCTCTCAAACAATTTCTTTTTAATTTTACTATAACAAAATTCACTATTACTTTGGGGACAGGTGTTTTGGTGTCTCACTGTCTGATGCAGCAGGCGGTTCAGCTGCTACTCCTTCCTCTATTATGCTGTTGCCAGCATCATCAACACTTGAATGTAACTTGTTGATATCTTCAGTGTTCTTCTTATATGGTTCTATATTTCTACTGGCACTGGTGGTGCTGGACCTAGTTTTGCTGGGACCTTGACAAACTGCATCCTCCCTTGGAGTAAAGGGACCATCATCATTGATTGCACACGCTGCAACAACCATTGCTGCAGTAGGTTTTTGGACTACTACTTTATTCTCATGTCCCTACACTGCTCCACCCCTCCCCCTTCCCCTTGTGCATTTGCTGGACATTCTGCAACTACACTGTGTATTTTCTACTATACAGTGCACAACACAACTGATGGAGCTGTATGATGCCTTGCCTAAGCCCAGTCAGCTGTCTTTCATGTCACCTAATATATTTCATTTTTTATTCTTTTTTTATTTTTTATTTTATTTTTTTTAAGTTGTCCACCCTGTTGTCTTATCAGTCTGTCCAAAAAAAATTATAACTGAAAAAGAAAATCAACAATGTCTTTCCCCAGACTTCCTCACCCAGCGCAGGGACAATAACAGCAAGATCAGCAAGCAAATAGGTTACCTGTGTCTTGCCTGTCAGTCACATGGAATTTTGCAGTATTTGGGGGACAACCTCCTTCTTCCCTCCTTATCCCTTAGAGTGCCCCCAGACTCCCCTAATTCAGAGAACAAATGTCCTACCTAAATGACTCCCTAAACTATGCTTCAGTTCCCCTTTATTTGCTTCTCTCTTCCAGCTAAAAAAACATGCTGCTCTTTCCTCTCATAAACACAGAATGGCTGCTGTGAGAGCCTGACAGCCTTTTATATGCCTGTAGAAAACTTTTGTGTGGTGTAGAAATATTTTTATTCCCATTGATTTCAATAGTTGGAAAAAAGAGAATAAATGACCCTTTTCGTGGGAAATTTTTCACCAAGCAGAAAGTGCCATTATTCGACGATTTCAGTTTGAGGCGAAAATTTTTGCCCAACCCTACCCATGATTTTGGAGGAGGGGCATGTGGAGAAACATTATTGGCCAACTTCTTCTTTTCCACACATATGCCTGAAGTGGTGAGGGCTAGTTATAGTGCTGCTACTGCCTTAGGTACATAACTGAAGCTAGTCATGGCAAGTGGAACCTTCATCATGCATCACCCATGCTACTGCTGTTATTGATCCCATTCCTTTTGAGCTGACTAATCCTGCTGTTAAAGCAAATTCTGCAATTACATCAGGGCATCTAATTATATATATAATTATACAAGTCTAAGTCCTACAAATCAATGTTTCCTCAGGGTGGGGTGGGCAAAAAGAGATAAAAACTTTTCGCGAAAGCTGTCCGATTTTTCGCTTTTATTCGCAAAAGTATTCTACTTTTCGTCAATGCAAAATTTTCCTCCTTTTCGCCTATTTTACCAAAATTTTCACCTATATTTCCTATGTGTACTACATTTCCCACTACAATATTACTTCTTTTGAGGGCTGTCGTGGAGAAAAAGTAACTGAAAGTCAAAGTTGTGAGTCCTACAGGAACATATGCCTTGAAAATGTGTTAGCATGCAGAGTGAATTTGTCCTTTGCCCACAACACTAACTTCCCACTTAAAGGGATAGTAATACTTCATTTTATCTTTATTTTATTTTGTAGGCATTAAAAAACCATGAAGAACGATATAAGTCTTATCTCTCAAATGTTTATGGTTTCAGTGATATTCACAAGCAAAGTTTCCCCTCCCGCCCCTTTTACCTAATGTAAGCCATGTCTTCTCAGATGTGGAATGCAGTCCATAGACCAGACAGATAACAGCAGGGGACAATCTTCTTCCTATGGAGAACAATGAAAGCCCTTCCCCCCTTTACAAGTTTTTCAGGTTTTTCCCTTATCTTAATTGAAGATTGTCCCTCTCTGCAGTCTACCTGGGCACTTCCCTTCTGATCTGGCTGAACAGTGTTACGTCAGTAAAAGGGGCGGGAGTGGGATACTTTTTTCATTGAATTACTCTTGAACTACAACTCTGACAATTGAAATAACACTATCCAAAATCCATATACTATGATGATTAATTAGAGCTGCTTTTATTATGAAACATTACTATCCCTTTAAGTGACACTGGCACATAATCATGTTAATGATGTCAAGTAATAATACAAATAAAGTACAACATACAATGTGGAGATGTGTATTGTAGCGGTGGTGGTCGGTGTGATTTGTGTTTGTATATAGTTTTTACCATTGTCACGTTTACGTCAAATCGATATCCTCCTCAGATTATTGATACACATTACTTTTTGGTCATAGCAGTGGTCCCAAGTGGGGTAGATAGTAGCAACCCTTCTGTACATACCTCCTCCATCTCCTCATCTGTGCTGTTAATATATGTGTCTTGGCTTTCTCTTTCATGTGTTGTTTCTGCTACCTGAAACTCAGATGATATGAGATGTTGGTTCATTTTTAAGAATGCTAGTCTTCCAATATTGCTGCTTGATAGCCACATCCTGTGGTCATTGACAATGTAACCAGCTGCACTGAAGACCCTCTCAGACTCTATGCTTGCTGGAGGACTTCTAAGGGTTTCCTCTGTAGTATGTGTCAATGCTGGCCACACACACACTGCTTTGTTTGCCAGTAGTCCACGGGGTCATTGTTTTTGCCTAGAACATAGCTATCCTGCAAGTATGCAGAAACCATCTCACATGCAGTGGGACCACTTCTAAGAGCTACACGTTGTTCCTGTGTGTCAGTTATCAACCCATACTCAGGGAGCAAGTACCACAGAGATATGCCGCTACCACCACCACCACTAGGGGTGGATGAAATCTCTCACCATGTTTCCATGGGAAATTCCAGTGAAAACCAAGTTATTGTCTGCTTTTTCACGGGAAATCCAATTTAAAACCTGCAATTAAAATTTTCTCATTTTTTGCCTATTGTCCAAAACGTTTCACCATTTTTCGATGGCTAGAAAGTTTCTGTCAATTGATTTACATGGTTTTTGCCTTTTCACTATAAAAACGTGACGTATTTGCTGAAGTCAAACATAAAAGAAGCAGCTGCAGAGTGAGGTAGGCGTGCTATGCTGTTCTGCTGTGATTTTGAGGCAAAATTGAGGCAGGAGAGGCTTATAGTGACTGCTATCATTGTGAGCAGGTTTAAAAATAATAAAAGGAGGAACTGGAAGGACCATTATATGTCCACTGAGTCTGAGGAGGAAGTGAGCACTACAGAAGCAATGCTGGCCAGTCCCCCTAAATTACCCCTAGGGTTTTGGGGGAAATTAAAGTTAAGGGAGGAACAAAAGGGTAGTCGTAGTGAGAGCAGGACAGGTCAGCTGTCTATGCCTGCTGCAAGATGTGCTGCACCTGCTGTAAGATGTGCCGTGTCTGCTGTCAGAAGTGCTGCCCCTGCGGCCAGTGCCACCACCAGTGCTGTGCCTGCTGCCAGTACGGCCCTTGACACAACCAGTGCTGTGCCTGCTGCTAGTGCTAAACCTGTTGCCACCAGTGCTGAAGCTGCTGCTAGTGTGTCTTGTAATACTCAGGATGGAGTAATCAATATCCTCCTATCAATAATGTGAGGAGGAAGACTCAGTGGCTGAAACTGATGTGGTTGGTGTTAGTAGTAGTAGTGACAGTGATGGTGAAGCAGCTGGTGGGACTAAGAAGAGTGGTAGGGGAAGCAATTGAGAGAGTCCCGACTAGCGTTCAAGAGAGCCCACACCATTCCCTTGACCCTGGGGATCCCCTTCCACCCATGGCATAGTCCACGTGGAACATGATCCTGAAGAAGATAGAATTGTCATCACTGCAATAATACCACCACCAGTAGGAGCACAGATCAGCTGCCTGGGCCTGCTGCTACTGCTGTCAGTCTGCCTTCTTCACGTCACCAAGAAATGGCAAGTGTGACATTGGGGACCCTCTGTCACATTGCTCATCACCTCCCCCAACCAACAGTGAGCTTTTGGAACTTGTGGAATTTGCATCTGCTCTAACTCCTGCTGCTGCTGAGTTGCAAGGGCAGCAGGATGCTGAGGAGCAGGCTTGTGTGCCAAAGACCACCGTGGACACAGTGGGAATGGGGTCAACAAGTGATGCGGGGTACTAGGACAGGTTCCACTTGCCATGAGCAGCAACACATATAACAGAAGTGGTGGGGGCTACTTATGGTGCTGCTACTTCCTCAGGCTCTTCACTGGAGCTAGTACTGGCAAGTGGAACCTTCATCATCCATCACCAATGTTAATGCTGTTGTTGATCCAATTCCCTTTCAGCTGCTTAATCATCTTGTTGAATAAACAACTCAGCAGAAGCAGCTAGAACAGCAATTGCAAATTCCGCAATTATGGAGTCTGGAGGACATTTGACAATGGCCACTGGCCAACACGACCTGCTGGCATTTTTTTTTCTAAGGGCTTGTGTTTAACCCTTTGAGTGCCGGAGTGTAACGGAATGCATTGCTTTGCAATGCATTCCGTACCACTCTGGCACTCAAGGGGTTAATAAATAAATAAATAAAACATAGTCCTACAAAAAAATAAACACAATGTTTACTTAGGGCTTGTGCCAAACAAGCATAAATACTACAAATCAAGTCAAGTATCAGTCCACCCCAGTGACATCTTATGTCAGGGGGTTCCTGTCTACCTGTCACGGACTCAAGAACGAGAACTGGACCAGTACTGTAGGTAACACAATCTTTATTAAGATATACATGTACAGAATGAACGGCAACAGCAAGAACACAATACTATATAGAAGATGTCAGGAAGGATAGTGCTGCTGTGGTGGTATCGAACTGAGCCCCAGAAGGCAGGCTGGAGATAAGACACCTCAGGTCCGCACCTGAGGATCTACTACAGGTTTGCACCTGTACAGAAAGGTTCCTGAAAAAGGCTACTGTGCTAGAGGCCCGCACCTGTATAGACAAGGTTCCTGAGAAAGGCTACTGCGCTACAGGTCCGCACCTGTATAGACAACGTTCCTGAGTAGGCTAACTGTGCTACAGGTCTGCACCTGAACACCGCAAAATATATGGAGAGAGACAAGGAGACATCTGCCAGAGCCACCAGGAGTACCCAACAAGTTATCCACTGGAGCGTTGGTATGCTGGGTGCACAGTGAACAACCCCAGGTAGCACCGAGGTGGGTAGTCAGACAAGTCGGAATATACACGGAGCAATTCGTAAACCAGAGCCACAGGTCACACCAGATTGGTTATCGGACTAGCCAGGGTCATACACAGAGTGGGTAGTCAGACAGAGCCACAGGTCAGCACCAGAACAGATAGTCAGCCAGGCCAAAGGTCATACAAGGAGGAGTTAGTCTACCAGAGCCGCAGGTCCACACCAGAAGGAATGTCAGCCAAGCCGGGGTCATACACAGAGCGGGTAGTCAAACAAACCAAAGGTTGGCATCAGAACGGGTAGTCAGACGAACCAAGTAATGCACAAATACAAGCCAACTGCACTGGACACCATGAAAGGGAGACTGAGCATAGTGTCCAGGTAGTTTTTAAAGTCTGAGAGCCAGGAAGAGGAGGAGTCAGAAAATGAGTGCTGTACCTTTTGATGGAGTGCACCTCCATGCTTTTAGACGTGCGCCCATTATCTGTACAAATCTGCGCCGGAACCCAGCCCCAGAGAGAGCCACCAGTTCCATGCGGATGGAGCCGGCAAACAGTGCGGCTGAAGCCATCGGGCAAAACTGCGGCTGGAGCCACCGGAGGAAGCTGCTGTCAGCTCAAGCAGCCGCCGCAAGGTACGTTGACACTACCACTTTACATACAGATTTCTTATTTTATTTATTTTTTTATTAACCTTCCCCCCAATACCAGTCAAGATCCCCCAAAACAACTTCCCTGTTCAACTAATTCCCCAGACTCCACCCACCAACAAAAGCGACCTCCTCAGACTCCTTTTTATACCATGTCTTATGGGTTTTTTTTAATTGTATTTAGGATTTATTTTTTATTAACCCCCCCCATCCCAATAAACAAACCCCCCAAAAAAAATTCCCTGTTCAACTGATTCTTTCCCCACACCCCACCAACACAGGCACCCTCATGCCCCTTTTATACTATGCTTTTGGGAAATAAAATAATATTTGATATGTGAATTCAAAGTTCCCATTGATTTCAATGGAATGAGCTAGGCAAAAAAAGTGGAAATCTACACTTTTTGTGGGAAATTATTCACCAAGCGAGGTGCCATTATTCACCGATTTCAGTTTCAAGCAAATTTTTCGGCCATACCTAAGCACCACCAATTCTGGGTTTTTGCCACCCCTGTTGAGAACCATGAACTGCCCAGTGTTCCGAATGAGATATTCTGGATGGTGTAGCTGCTTCTGCTGGTTGAAATACTTTGCTGCCTTCCTTTTCACTATACTGTCTAGATATTTGTTGTGCCCTCACTTTCTCCCTCTCATCCTCCACAATACAACCCTCCACTCGATCAATAAGCATATATCGATATTACTTGACAGAATCCGGTTCCACAGAGAGTTGCTGCTGATCATAATGACTCCTTGTAGTGACAAACTGCTGATGCCCTTTTCGCAGAAATTCTGAAATTTTGTGTTTGAAGCAGGGTCCAGCAAAGTGGCAAGAATGTATTCTTAATACAAAAAAACAGAAAGCTGTGCACATCCACTTAAAATAACACCTAAATGTAACATATTAAATCAAGTAAAAAAAAGTACCAAAATGTAGTCCAATTCTAGCTCTCAAATCTGCAGCTCCTTTCCAAGTGTCCACAGTATCACTCAATAATATCTATACGAGAAGAAAGAGAAGGGAAAGAGCGCAAAAAAATCTGAGAGTAGCATCCGATATGTTAAAAATCCAAAATACGCAATAGTTCTACTTACAAGATATATTCTTGTAAGGTATGCCCAATAACAGAACAAAATATCCACTTCTGTAGTGACAGTAACTTTTCCTTCAACTCGCTCCATCTGGACACCGCTGTAGTGATTCACACTCGTAAAAGTATTTACTACATAACCCAACCTCGATCCTTATGGAAAACAGAGAAACAAAAAGAATTCCTCTAAGAGCGACTGTTCTGATCAACAGTTTGCTGGTACGTGCAGTGTTTATTGTAATTTTATTGGGTATATATTATGGTATTTTGTTATTACACTGTAATCTATCCCCTGAAGAAGTGAGATATGTCTCAAGAAACGTGTAGGGACAGACTAGCTAAATTTTTATTTGTATTTTATATGAATAAAGTAGTCTACTTAACCATTTGAGTGCTGTACTGAAGTGACGCTACTCAACTCTAGTTGGGTCGGGCTTGCTGTGTTTTCACTACAAGGGAATTCTGGTGAGTGAGTTTCATTTGGGGGGCTTCCCTCTCATTTTATATGCAGAGTTGCTCTTAGAGGAATTCTTTTTGTTTCTCTGTTTTCCATAAGGATCGAAGTTGGGTTATATAGTGAATACTTATACGAGTGCGAATCACTACAGCGGTGCCCAGACGGAGCAAGCTGAAGGAAGAGTCACTGTCACTACAGAAGTATTTTGGATTTTTATCATATCAGAATCTACTCTCAGATTTTTTTGCACTCTTTCCCTTCTCTTTCTTCTCGTAAGAATGTATTCTTCATTGCTTTTAATAGACACTATGCGAGGATCTTATTCAAAGCACATTAACATGTCATTTAACAGCTGATGCATGTCTGTGTTGTCATTATTGTAAAAATCTTCAGCCATGCTCCTCATTTTTTTCTGCAATAAAAATATCAGTGGTAGAATTTCACTAATTCCTTCCCCAAACCGACTCACATGGTTGCCTCGTCAAAGGGTTTCAGCAGCTCACATACATCGCACATAAGTTGCCATTGACCAGGTGACAAAGAGGCTCCCTACAAAGCCTTCCAGTTTTGCATGGTGTACTCACTAATGGCCTTATTTTGCTCGTACAAACACTCTAGCATGTACATTGTGGAATTTCACCTGGTAGGGACCTCCATTTTCAGCTGGTGATGGGGCAGGTTGTTACGCTCTTGTATGGAATATAGAGCGTTGCGTGCACTCTAGGACAGACTAAACTGGGCACAAATTTTGCTGGTAATAGTAAGCATCTCTTTGGGGGTTTCGGATTCTGCCAGAAATCTGGTCACAACTAAATTTAGCACATAGGAAAAGCAGGGCACATGCACCATACCACTTATTCTCAAAGAAGCAATTATGTTGGAGCCATTATCAGCAGACACAAAACCAGCTTTTAAGATGAGGGGCACAAGCCATTCCTCTTTCTCCTGCTCTAGCTTACTTATATCTACAGCTTTGTGGGACTGTCTCTCAAAACTCTGCATGCACAAGGTGGTGTGATGATGGTATGGGCTATCCTGCTGCTGATTCTGCTGCCATATTTTAATCCCACTGCCAGAACCAGAAGCACAATTACTAGTTGTTACCTGATGCTGTAAACTAGTGTTTGGTGCTGGGAGGGAAACCCAGTGAGCAGTCACAGTCATATATTCTGTGCTCTGCCCACTTGTCCACATATTTGTTGTCAGGTGGATTTTCTTGCCATATGCACTTTTCAGTCCTTTGCTCACCACACTAAACAGCTGCTTGTACAATTCAGACACAGCCATCCTGGAAAGATAACTGCAGATATTCCAGTGTGGAGCTACATGACATAAATTCTCTGAAACCTCATTTTTCTACAAAATAATATGGAGGCATATCCACTGCCAACATCTTGGCATCCTTGTCATTCCACAGGCGTATTATGGGATTGTTTTGGTGAAGTTTTTGACTCCTTTCAAGGAGCTCAGTCAGTGTGGGTTGGTAGGACATGGCAGAAGAAGCTGTGAACTTTATTTCTTTAACAAAATGAATAGAGGAGGTTGTGGCAGTAGAGGCAGCATGTGTAGGCAGTCTATGTCTCTTACCATCTCCAATAGCAAACCCAGAGTCATCATACCCCTCTGCAGCAGGAGCCATAGGTGTTATTTGGAGTTAACTAACTGTTGGCACTGGCAGTAGCACACTTAGCCTTTGCCTTTCTGCTAACTTTATTGCTGTGTCATCATCATTCTCACTCTCAACTTCATCTGTATCTGAGCAAGAGAATGATACTGGAGGGATATATTCTAGATCTGCATCATCATCAGTCATAATTAGGTCATTCCCACCAGCATCAGCATCATCTGACAATTCCTGTCTGCTACCCTTATATTCCCCTAAACTTTTAGAGGTCTCAAATAATTTATTTTTACTTTTGCTGTAACAAAGTTAGCTACTACTTTGAGGACAGGTGTTTTGGTGCTTGTTTGTCTCACTATCTGATGTAGCAGGCAGTTCAGCTGCTACAACTTCTTCTGTTATGCTATTGCCATCATCAACACTTGAATGTGATTTGTCTTCTTCAGTGTTCTGCTTATACGGTTCTTTTTTTGTACTGGCACTGGTGGTGCTAGACGTTTTGCTGGGACCTTGACAAACATCCTCCCTCATCACAATAATTGACTGCACACACTGCAGCAACCATTGCTGCAGTCAGTTTTTGAAATAATACTTTACTCTCATGTCCCTGCAATGCTCCAACCTTCCCCCTCCCCCTTCCCCTTGTGCACTTGCTGGACATTACTTGACTACTCTGTGTGTTTTTACTCTAATATATTTAGTTCTATGTTTCTTTCTTTTTTTTCTTTTTTTTTTAATTTATATCACCATCACAGTCTGTCCAAAAAAAAATGATAACTGAAAAACAAAATCAACAACTTCTTTCCCCAGACTTCCCCAGCACAGAGACAATAACAGCATGATCAGCAAGTAAATAGTTCCCCAGCTGTCTGTGTCTTGCCAGTCAGTCAAGTGCAATTTGGTATCCTTTTGAAATCTCGCATGCCGCAATGTGCATCTTAAAATGTTGCATTTGTTTGGTAGCTTCAATGCGAATGACACATTCACAATGTTGCATGTTAAACAGTCGCAAATTCAACATGTTGCCTGGCACAACATGTCACCTTCTATATGTTGTCTGCATCAAAATGTCAATCACATCTCTAACTATTCAACAATAGTCGCCTAAGGGTGCAATAAGAACACATTAAGAGCAAAATAAGGGCACAATAAATAAAGGACACAATAAGCATGCATTAAGAGTGAAATAAGGACGCAATAAGGATGCAGGGTACAATAAGGTAATTTTGGGGTATCTGGGGTCAACCTCCTTTCTTCTCCCCAGAGTGCTCCACTGACTCTCCTAATACAGAGAACAAATGTCCTACCTAAAAGATTACCTAAACTAAACTTCAATTCCCCTATCTTCTCTAGCTCAAACAACGTGCTGCTCTCTCCTCTCACAAACACAGAATGGCATGCTGTGAGAGCCTGACACCATTTTATAAGGCTGTAGAAAACTAAAGAAATCTTTTGTGTGCTGGAGAAAAATGATTTCAATGCGCAATGAGCTATGCAAAACAAGCTGAAAAAAGCAGGAAAACTGCACTTTTCATGGGAAATTATTCGTCAAGTGGGAAGTGCCATTATTTGCCAATTTCAGTTTGAAGCAAATATTTTCACCCATCCCTCAGGGCTTGGGACTAACACAAGTCTAATTTCCTATACTAATCAATCTTTTCTCAGGGCTTGTGCCACTTAAAAGTCTAAGTCCTACAAATCAATGTTTCCTCAGGGCTTGGCCCTATCACAAGTTAAATTTCCCACAAATAATCAATGTTTCCTCAGGGTTTGCATCATTAGTAATAAATCTAAGTCCAACAAATCAATGTTTCCTCAGGGCTTGAGACTAACACACGCCTAAGTCCTACAAATCTTCATTTAAAAGAAAAAACTATCCCGTCAAGTATCAGTCTACCCCAGTTGCACCTTACATCAGGAGGTCCCTGTCTCCATCATATAACATGCTAATTTCTTATTTATTTATTTTTTTATTAACTCCTCCCAATACTAGTCATTAACCCCCCCAAAACCAAATTCCTGTTGATCTTATTCTTCCCCAGACTCCACCCATCAACACAGGCACTCTCCTCAAACCGCTTTTATAACATTTTTTTTAATTGTATTTTGTTTTTATTTTCTTAACTGTCACCCCAATTCCAGTAAACAACTCCCCAGAAAAACATTCCCTGTTCAACTGATTCTTTCCCCATACTCCACCAACATAGACACCCTCATACTCCCTTCATACTATGCCATTTGGAAATAAAATAACATTTGTTACATGTTGTGTGTAAATTCAATGTTCCTTTGACTTCAATGGAATGAGGTAAGAGAAAAAAGCAGAAAAACTGAACTTTCGCTGTAAATTATTCACAAAACGGGAAGTGCCATTATTCCCCGATTTTGGTTTGTGGAGAAATTTTTCACCAATCCCTACTCCCGGGGAGGATGCAGTTTGTCAAGGTCCCAACAAAAGTTCCACCAACAAAACCACCGGCATGAAAAAACTATATATGAAGAACACTGAAGATGACTAGTGGTGGGAAAAAAGTGAGAACAATTCCTCACATGAATTTTCATGAAAAACTGATGTTTTTTCTCTTTTTTCGACAAAGTTTTCTCCTTTTCTCCAATGCAAAATGTTCCTACTTTTTGTCTATTCCAGGAAATGTTTTGCTTATTCCAACACATTTTTCTCCTATTCAACACATTTTTCTACTATTCCAACACATTTTTCTTATTGTGCAACATTTCCCAGCACAATATTACTTTTTCTGAAGGGACTGTAGTGGGGAAATACATAGCTGAAAGTTGTGAGTCCTACAGCAACATATACCTTGAAAAATTTGTTATCATGCAGAGTGCATTTGTCCTTTGCCCACAACACTAGCTTCCTGCTTAAGTGACACTGGCACATATTCATGATGAAGTCAAATGATTAAAAAAAAATAAAGTACAATCTACAATGTGGTAGATGGGGGACTGGCGTGGTGTGATTGGTGGTACCTTGACAAACTGCATCCACCCCGGGAGGAGAGTGATCATCATCATTTATTATACATGCTACAGCAACCATTGCTGTAGTCAGTTTTTGTACTACCACTTTACTCCCACGTTACTGCACTGCTCCAACTTCCCCCCTCCTGTTTTTACTCTCTACAGTACACAACTGATGGAGTGTGATGTCTTGCCTTGGCCCTCAACAAAATTCTCAATGTCATCAGCTGTCTATCAAGTCTGCCACAGTCACAAAGCTCCCAGTCAGCTGTCTAATATATTTATTTGTTTATTTATGTATTTTTATTTAATTTTTATTTTTTTAAGATGTCCACTCTCTTATCACAGTTAGTCCAAAAATACATACATATAACTAAAAAACAAAATCAACAACTTCTTTTCCCAGACTTTCCCAGCACAGAGAAATAAAAGTAAAATCAGCAAGCAATTTGGACCCCAGCTGTCTGTGTCTTGCCAGTCAGTCACACCAAATATTGGTCAACCTCCTTCCTCCCTTCTTCTCCCCATTGTGCCCCCAGACTCCCCTACTACAGAGAACAAATGTCCTACCTTAACGACTACCTAAACTAAGCTTTGATTCCCCTTTATTTGCCTATCTTCTCTACTCAAAAACACGCTGACCTCTCCTTTCACAAACACAGAATGGCATGCTGTGGGAACCTGACACCCTTTTATATGGCTGTAGAAAACTTTCGTGTGGTGGAGAAAAATTTTTCTACCCATTGATTTCAATGCAATGAGCTAGGAAAACAAAGTGGGAAAAAACAGAAAAATATCACTTTTCACTGGAAATTTTTCACCAAATGGAAAGAGGCATTTTTTGGCAATTTCAGTTTGAGGGGAAAATTTTCACACATACCTACTCCAACATTCTCCTCTTGTTCAGATACAAATGAAGTTGAGCGAGAGAGTGAGGATGACATCACCAGAAAGCTAGCAGTTAGAGAAAGGCTTAATCTTCCACCTCTGAAAAGGAGCACTGTTCTTGTCTATAAACTGTTTGAAAAAACATTTGAAAGTCTGACCCTGGACAAGCAAAGATGGCAAAAAGTACATTGTTATCATGTCAGTCATCATCAGCATTGTCTCTACTTCCTAGTCCAATCCCCAGTCAGCCACAGACTCTTGCGTGATTAACCAACAACATAGGTTATTAACATCCACAACCTTAGCTATGATGAGTGTCACTGCTGCTGCTGGAAGTGCCACACCTTTGACATCTAGTAGTAGTAGCAATAGAACTGCATCAACATCTAGCCCCAGTAGTAGTAGAAGCCCCTCAGGTACCTCTCAGTACATGAAGGCCACAGTATGGCAATACTTCACTCAGGATCCAAAAGCTAAGCATGTTGCTGTCTGTTTTCTGCAAAAAGCACGTGAGCAGGGGGAAAGCTAGGTCATTCTCTATGAGATCCCACCTGAAGCATAACCACAGGTCTGACTGGGAGACACATTATTAGAAGAGGTGCCGCAACTAGCATTAGCAGCAGGAGCACACCAACATGTTCCCAGGGCTCTGGGTTAGATAATAGAACTAGTGATGTTATTTATGTGTCAGGGAGTGTGCCCCTAACAGTTGGTTAATTCCAAATAAAACTATGGCTCCTGCTGCAGAGTAGTATGAGATGGAAAGAGTCATAGACTGCCCACATATGCTGCCTCTACCGCCACCACCTCCTTTAGTCATGTTGCTAAAGCAATAAAGTCACAGGGTTCTTTTGCTATGTCCTGCCAACCCACACTAACTGATTTCCTGGGAAGGAGTCAAAAACGTCACAAAAACAATCCCAAAGTACACCTGTGGAATGGTAAGTTTGCAAAGATGTTGGCAGTGGACATGCTGCCTTTAGTGATGATCGAGCACCCCAATGCTCGGGTGTTCGGGTGCTCTGACCGAGCGCCCTCGGAGGCTCGAGTGCTCGGCCGAGCACCCGAGCCCCATTGAAGTCAATGGGAGGACTCGAGCATTACACCAGGCACCCCCTGCTCTGATGAGGGGAGGGTGCCTGGTCCATAGGAAAAGGGCAGAAAATGATGGAAACACCACAGAAATGGTTAAGGGACAGCATAGGGAGGATGTCTGGATGCATCTTGGACTCCAACGTCGCTGCTGGGAATGATCTTTCGCCCGTAGTACGCCATTTTTACAGACTGACCGTAAAACACACAAAAAGGAAGATAAAAACGACTTTAGGCGAAAAATTGTTACCAAACAGTATTTGCTGTATATTTACTTGTATATCATCTGCAAATTCTGCAAAAAATTTCATTGATTTTTCGGAACTGGGGCCATGATTAAGAGGGAAACGTGCGCAGAGGAAAATTCTCCCAAAAATTTCCTTGATTTTTCTGAACTGAGGCCATGATTAAGAGGGAAACGTGCGCAGAGGCAAATTCTCCCAAAAATTTCCTCGATTTGTCTGAACTGAGGCCATGATTAAGAGGGAAACGTGCGCAGAGGCAAATTCTCCCAAAAATTTCCTTGATTTTTCTGAACTGAGGCCATGATTAAGAGGGAAACGTGCGAAAAGGCAAATTCTCCCAAAAATTTCCTCGATTTTTCTGAACTGGGGCCATGATTAAGAGGGAAACGTGCGCTGAGCCGACCATCTAAAACATTATGGGTGAGGGTCTGCTGCGGAGCTGACCATCCTAAACATTATATGCGAAGGCCCGCTAGTGAGCTGACGCTATAAAACATTATATGAGAGGGCCCGCTAGAGAGCTGACCCAATAAAACATTATATGAGAAGGCCCACTGGTGAGCTGACCTATACAAAAATTGTCAAACTGCGCCCGCTGGTGAGCTGGCCCTATATAAAAATTATATCACAGGGCCCGCTGGTGAGCTGGCCCTATATAAAAATTATATCACTGGGCCCGCTGGTGAGCTGGCCCTATATAAAAATTATATCACTGGGCATATGGAAGAGAGTCAACCATATACCCGTTTTTTGGGTGGAAGGGGTGAATGGGAATACAGAGTATTGCCATCATTGTAAATAACATATATAAAGTCACTTTATGTTCCCCCGGGGCTTTCCTCCAGTGGAGTGGAGAAGTCAGGGGAAATCCAGGCCTTGTTCATTTTTATAAGTGTCAACCTATCAGCATTTTCGGTGGAAAGGCGGATACGCTTATCTGTTATGATGCCACCAGCAGCACTAAATACCCGCTCAGACAGAACGCTGGCGGCAGGGCAGGCCAGCACCTCCAAGGCGTAGAGTGCCAGTTCATACCACGTGTCCAGCTTGGACACCCAGTAGTTGTAAGGCACAGAGGGATCATTGAGGATGCTGACACGGTCTGCTACGTACTCCTTCACCATCTTCCAAAACTTTTCCCTCCTTGTGACACTAGGCTGCGCATCAGGGTGAGGGTGCTGGCGGGGTGTCATGAAGGTGTCCCACGCATTGGAGAGTGTTGCCCTGCCTTTGTCGGAACTGCTGTGTGCTCCCCTTTTCTCCCCTTCTCGGTTGGCCAAGGTAGCACGTACTCTGCCGCCAGCGTTGTCAGATGGAAAATTTCGGAGCAATTTTTCAACAAGAACTTTCTGGTATTGCACCATTTTGCTTGTCCTCTCCACCGGAGGAATGAGAGATGAGAAATTCTCTTTGTAGCGGGGGTCCAGAAGGGTGAACACCCAGTAATCCGTGTTGTCTAAAATGCGTGTAACGCGTGGGTCACGGGAAAGGCAGCCTAACATAAAGTCAGCCATGTGTGCCAGAGTACCAACAGGCAAGATTTCGCTGTCCTCACCAGGAGGATGACTCTCAATCTCCTCATCCTCTTCCTCCTCTTCTGCCCACCCACGCTGAAGAGATGGAACTAAAGTTCCATGGCTACCCTCTGTAGCGGAGGCAACCGTGTCTTCCTCCTCCTCCTCCTCCGCCTCCTCCAATTGTCGCTGAGAAGACGAAGTGAGGGTGCTCTGGCTATCACCTTGTGTAAGCTCTTCCTCCCCCATTTCCACCTCTTCCACATGCAAAGCGTCGGTTTTAATTGTGAGCAGCGAGCGTTTCAGTAGACACAGAAGTGGTATGGTTACACTGATAATAGCGTTATCGCCGCTCACCATCTGTGTCGATTCCTCAAAATTGCGTAAAACCTCACAGAGGTCTGACATCCATTCCCACTCCTCACTTCTGATTACAGGAAGTTGAACGGAGAGGCGACGACCGTGTAACAGCTGGTACTCCACTACTGCCCTCTGCTGCTCACAAAGCCGGGCCAACATGTGGAAGGTGGAGTTCCAGCGCGTGCTCACGTCACACAGCAGCCGGTGAGCTGGCAATTGTAAGCGCTGCTGCAGCTTCAACAGGCCGGCTGAAGCTGTAGATGACTTACGGAAATGTGCACACACGCGGCGCACCTTGGTCAAGAGATCATGCAAATTGGGGTAGGTTTTTAGAAATTGCTGAACCACTAAATTAAATACATGCGCTAGGCATGGTACGTGTGTGAGCTTGCCGAGCTCCAAAGCCGCCACCAAGTTACGCCCATTATCACACACAACCATGCCTGGTTGCAGGTTGAGTGGCGAGAGCCACTGCTCGGTCTGGTGACTAATCCCCTGCAACAGCTCTGAGGCCGTGTGCTGTTTGTCCCCAAGGCAGATCAGCTTCAGCACGGCCTGTTGACGCTTCCCCACTGCAGTGCTACACTGCTTCCAGCTACCGGCTGATGGGTGAGTGGCGCTGCGCGAAGAATTCGGAGGTGGAAACGGAGGAGGAGGAGCCAATAACGTAGGTGCTGGCGGAAACCCTGATGGAGGTAGGGCCCGCAATCCTCGGCGTGGGTAGCACCCGTGCCATCCCAGGGTCCGAGTCGCTCCCAGCCTCCACGACATTCACCCAGTGTGCCGTCAGGGAAATGTAGCGTCCCTGGCCACAAGCACTTGTCCATGTGTCAGTCGTTAAGTGGACCTTCCCAGTAACTGCGTTGGTCAGGGTACGGGTGATGTTACGGGACACATGGTGGTGTAAGGCGGGGACGGCACACCGGGAAAAGTAGTGGCGGCTGGGGACTTTGTACCGAGGGACAGCTGCTGCCATCAGGCTGCGGAAGGACTCAGTCTCCACAAGCCTAAATGGCAGCATTTCGATGGCCAGTAATTTGGAAAGGTGTGAGGTTAGTGCTATGGCCTGTGGGTGGGTGGCTGGGTATTTTCGCTTGCGCTCAAATGCCTGGGGTAACGACATTTGGACGCTGCGCTGGGACAGGGAAGTGGATGTGGTCGCTGATGGTGCTTCAGATGGTACAGGTGCAGGGCGGGAGGTATGCGGGCCTGCGCCTTCGACAGGCGATTGGCCGGCACCGAAAACAGGGGAAGAGGAGGCAGTGGTGTGGCCTGCAGACACAGATTGGCGATCCGGGCGTTCCTCCCACTTATTACGGTGCTTGGATGCCATGTGTCGGATCATGCTGGTGGTGGTGAGGTTTCTAGTGTTCATGCCTCGGCTCATTCTGGTGTGGCACAGGTTGCAAACTACAATTCTTTTGTCGTCCGCACTTTCCTTAAAAAAACGCCATACTGCGGAACACCTACCCCTTGGCAAGGGAGATTTACGCAAGGGGGTGCTCCGTGGAACATTTGCGGGCCGGTTTGGTGCAGTCCGCCTTCTTTCTGTAGCCACACCACTGCCTCTTCCAGCCTGTTGCGGTGCTGCAGATGGCTCACCCTCAGGACTGCTGTCATCGCTCGGCTCTCCACCTTCCCAGGTGGGGTCAGTCACCTCATCGTCCACCAAGTCCTCCTCCACTTCCTCACTCTGATCATCCTCCTCATGTCTTGATCCCACCACATACTCAGTCATTGACAACTGTATTTCATCCTCCTCATCAAGGTCTTGAGACAGTAATAGTGGTTGATTTAATGGCAACTGTGTCTCATCATCATCATCATCCACTTCCTTTGACCTTAAATGCCGTTCCCCTCTGTCATCTTCTTGTGATTGGGTACCCTCTAGAGGTTGTGAATCAGGGCACAAGATGTCATGTTCCTCTGCAAGCGTGCTTGGAGAGAGGTTCAAATTAAGGATTGGTGATGAGACGAGCTCCTCACTATATCCCAGTGTGGGATCACTTCTTTGACCAGACCCTCTATGGTGGGAGGAAGGATGATCAGGGTGAGGATTATGTTGACCAGACTCTTGGCTACTGAGAGTGGACTTGGTGGAAGACAGGGTGGTGCTTAACCAACTGGAAGCAGTATCAGCTGAAATCCAACCGACCACCTGTTCGCAGTGGTCTGACCTCGAGAGTGATGTCCTGCGACGCCCTGTAAACTGAGACATGAAGCTAGGTATGGTGGATGTCTTTCTTTCTTGTGCTCTGGCACCAGGCACAGTTTCTACGCGTCCTGACCCGCGCCCTGAACTATCAGGATCACGTCCACTTCCCCGTCCCTTTTTACCCGCCTTCTTCATATTACACGGAATATGTGCTGCAAATCTGAAACTTTGCACACTAAACAGAATGTGCTTCTTATCTGCGGTTAGACACAGTGAATGGAATATGTGACTTTGATATTTTACACTTTGCACAGTAAACAGAATGTTCTCCTAATATGTGTAAGGATGTAAGCTTACTGAAGCCTATCTCTGGGTGGGAGGAGCCACCCAGAGATTAGCAGGAAGCTATATACTCTAAGAACAGCGAATATGGATCCCAGAATGCAGGGAATCAGTAGATAGGCCAAGGATAGCTTTATTAAGATAATGCAAGTCCAGTAAAACAAGCCAGAGGTCAGGGCAGGCTGAGATGA
Source organism: Rhinophrynus dorsalis (assembly GCA_037306005.1). Taxonomy (NCBI): domain Eukaryota; kingdom Metazoa; phylum Chordata; class Amphibia; order Anura; family Rhinophrynidae; genus Rhinophrynus; species Rhinophrynus dorsalis. Next base: position 225,409,379 of record CM074723.1, read on the forward strand.
TGCAAGTCCAGTATAACAAGCCAGAGGTCAGGGCAGGCTGAGATGATGCAAGTCCAGTATAACAAGCCAGAGGTCAGGGCAGGCTGAGATGATGCAAGTCCAGTATAACAAGCCAGAGGTCAGGGCAGGCTGAGATGATGCAAGTCCAGTATAACAAGCCAGAGGTCAGGGCAGGCTGAGATGATGCAAGTCCAGTATAACAAGCCAGAGGTCAGTACCTGAGATTATACAAGTCCAGCGTAGCAAGCCAGAGGTCAGTACAGGTTGAGATATAGCAAGTCCAGCGAAGCAAGCCAGAGGTCAGTACCTGAGATTATACAAGTCCAGCGTAGCAAGCCAGAGGTCAGTACAGGTTGAGATATAGCAAGTCCAGCGTAGCAAGCCAGAGGTCAGTACAGGTTTGAGATATAGCAAGTCCAGTGAAGCAAGCCAGAGGTCAGTACAGGTTTGAGATATAGCAAGTCCAGTGAAGCAAGCCAGAGGTCAGTACCTGAAATTATGCAAGTCCAGAGAAACAAGCCAGAGGAGGTTGGATGGAGGACCCCAGGAGAAAGGCTGGCTGGAAGAAGCTGGCTGGCCTGGAGGACTGCAGGAGAAGGCTGTGCTGGCTGGCCTGGAGGACTGCAGGAGAAGACTGTGCTGGCTGGCCTGGAGGACTGCAGGAGAAGACTGTGCTGGCTGGCCTGGAGGACTACAGGAAAAGGCTGTGGAGAAGGATGCAGAGCCTGCAAGCAGGAAGAGGCTGGAGCACGAAACTGCGGCAGGTATACCACCCGGGACTCAAGCGACAACTGAGCGCCGAGTCCCGGTTGCCGCCAGTTTTAAAAAGAACGCCGGGCGCCCAAGGAATGACGTCGGTGCGACGACCGACGTCAGGCCTCGCAACTGCGCATGCGCGAGGACGCGCGCATGCGCCCAGCCGTCCTGAAGCCAGTAGAGCTACTGGCAAGGACGGCGAGGGCGAGGGACCTGACAGTTCCCCCCCTTTACGACCAACCTCCGGGTGGTCAGGTCAGCAGGTCGGTCTGGATGCTTCTGATGAAAGTTACGAATACAGGCCATGGTGTTGAAGTTGCCTGCGGGTTCCCAGGAGCGGTCTTCTGGGCCGTACCCCTTCCAATGTACCAGGTATTCCAAACGGCCCCGACGAAAACGAGAGTCTAGAATCTCTTTGACCTCGAACTCATCAGGATCTGTAATAGAAACAGGAGGAGGTCTAGAAGGTTCTCGACCAGGAAACGGGCTGGGAATCCATTTCTTCAATTGAGAGATGTGGAACGTTGGGTGGATCCGGAATGAGGAAGGTAGTGCCAGGCGATATGCTACTGGATTAATGACTTGAGTGATAGAAAAAGGTCCCAAGAAGCGAGGTCCCAATTTTTTGGTGGGACAAGAAAGGCGAACATGTGAAGAGGACAGCCATACTTTATCCCCAATTTGTAGTTCAGGTCCTCTCTGTCGGTGTTTATCAGCATAATGTTTATAGTCTTGCTGTGCAGATCTCAGAATTTGACTTAACACATGATGAGACTGCTGTAATTGTTGTATTCGTTGATTAGCCTCTGGGACTGGAGTGATGGGAGTGAGTCCTGGTAGAGCTGCCGGATGGTATCCATAGTTGGCCAAGAAAGGAGAGTTTTTTAAGGTACTGTGATAATGATTATTATAAGCAAATTCTGCCATGGGGAGTAGGTGGTACCAATTATCTTGTAAGTGAGAAGAGAAGCAACGTAAATACTGTTCCAAAGTCTGATTGGTCCTTTCTGTCTGCCCATTTGTTTGTGGGTGATATCCTGAAGATAGGTTACTGGTAATTTGAAGACCGGCACAAAATGCTCTCCAGAATTTTGATGTGAATTGGGAACCTCTGTCTGAAGTAATGGATTGTGGTACTCCATGAAGACGGAAGATTTCCTGCAGATACAAAGAAGCGGTTTGGCTGGCTGAAGGTAGACCTTTGCTTGGGATAAAATGAGCCATCTTGGTAAATCGGTCTACTACGACCATAATGGTATTATGTTGGTTTGAACCTGGTAAATCCACAATGAAATCAATTGTTACATCTCTCCAAGGACCAGAAGGTATGGGTAAAGGATGGAGCAAACCGGATGGTTTGGCATGTTGGCTTTTAGCTCTGGCACAAGTGTCACAAGAGGATACGTAGTGATTGACGTCCTGCTTTAAGTTTGGCCACCAGAAATACCGCTGAATGGCTTCTAAGGTCTTTTGGATTCCCCCGTGGCCTGCAACAGGAAGATCGTGAAACTGGTGAAGAGTCTCTTGACGGACAGATTCAGGGACAAAAACTGTATCTTGCTTATACAATAGGCCATCAGTGAAGGTTAAGGCGTATAGTTGTATCAAACGAGGAGAAGGAGTGGTGGCTTGTTTGATACGTTCCAGTAAGTTGGTGGTGACAAGGAGGAATTGACGTGGTTGCAAAATTGTATCAGGAAGTGCAGTAGTATTGGAAGGTACCGTATACATCCTGGACAAAGCATCTGCTTTCAAATTTTTTGAGCCCGGTCTGTAGGTGATGTGTAGTTGGAATCGTGCAAAAAACATTGCCCATCTGGCTTGACGAGGTCGTAATCTGCGGGCTGATTGGAGATATTCTAGATTTCTGTGATCTGTATATATTGTAATAGGGTACTCTGAACCCTCTAATAAGTGTCTCCATTCCTCCAAGGCGCATTTAATAGAGAGCAATTCCTTGTCTCCCACATCATAATTTTGTTCGGCAGGTGTGAGACGCCTGGAGTAGAAGGCTACTGGATGTAAACGATCTTTAATGCCCATATGTTGCGACAGTACTGCCCCTGTAGCGATATTAGAAGCATCAACTTCTAAAAAGAAAGGTTTATTGACATCAGGTTGTTGAAGAATAGGTGCTTGTGTAAAGTGAAGTTTTAAACGGTCAAAAGCCTGTTGGGCTTCAGGAGTCCACTGAAAACTGGCATCCTTCTTGGTTAAACATGTGAGTGGTGAAATACATTTTGAGAAATCCCGGATAAAGCGTCGGTAGAAGTTGGCAAAACCAATGAACCTCTGAATTGCCTTCTTGTCAGATGGTATGGGCCACTTCAGTATAGCTGTTATCTTACGAGGATCCATCTCTAACTGCCCTGGGGAGACAAGGAAACCTAGGAATTCGATCTTAGACACTTCAAAAGAACATTTCTCCAATTTAGCGTACAAACCATGTGTACGAAGCCTAGTTAACACTCTCCTGACATGACTGCGATGTTCCTGTAGTGAATGTGAGAAGACAAGAATGTCGTCTAAGTAAATGACAACAAACTGATCCAGAAGATCCCGAAAAACATCATTTACAAAATGCTGAAACGTTGCAGGAGCATTACATAACCCGAAGGGCATCACGGTGTATTCAAAGTGTCCATATCTGGTTCGGAAGGCGGTCTTCCATTCGTCTCCCTTGCGGATGCGAACCAGGTTATATGCTCCTCGCAGGTCGATTTTTGAGAAGATCTTTGCGGTTGACATGCGTTCAAACAATTCTGGGATCAGTGGTAACGGATAGCGGTTTTTAATGGTAATGGCATTGAGTTCCCGATAGTCTACGCAGGGGCGCAGACCACCGTCTTTCTTGGGTACAAAGAAAATCCCGGCTCCAGCTGGAGAAGTGGAAGGTCGAATAAATCCTTTCTCCAGATTTTCAGAGATGTACTCTCTAAGATGTTGCAGTTCTGGTCCGGATAGAGGATATATATGTCCATAGGGGATAGTAGATCCAGAGAGAAGTTCGATAGGACAATCATATGGTCTATGAGGTGGAAGAAGGTCAGCCCCTTTTTTATCAAACACATCTGAGAAGTCCTGATAGACCATGGGTATGGTTGGCGTTGTAACACAGGTCAACAGTTTAGGCTCTGTTTTGATAAGACATTTTTCTCTACAGTGGGTGGAAAGAAAGGTTACCGTCTTGGAAGACCACTCAATATGGGGGTCGTGAATTTGTAGCCATGGAAGACCCAAAATAAGAGGAAACAAAAGAGATGGAACAACTTCAAATTTAATCTCTTCTCTATGATTTACAGCAGTGAGAAGATACAGAGGTAAAGTCTCATAAAGAATGGGACCTGACTGTAGGTAGCTTGCATCCGCCATCTGAAGTGTGAACGGTTGGGTTTTGCGTTTGATGGGTATGCCCAAGGATAAAGCTGTCTCCTGGCTCAGGAAACAACTACTGGCTCCGGAATCTATGATGGCCGACACCTCACTCTGCTGTGTGTTCCACTGTAGAATAACAGAGAGGGATATGTAAGAAGAAGTGGGCAACAGAATAGGAGCGGATGATGTTGCAGGTAAAAAATGCCTACCTTGGGAAGGCCGTGGTCTGGTATCACAGGTCCTGAGATGGTGACCCCCTTTTCCGCAATAGAGGCAAAGATTTAGAAGGCGTCTACGGTCTCGTTCGGCTTTAGATAGAGGTCCCCGTAGAACACCCAGCTGCATAGGCTCCTCTGTGGTGGTGACAGTAGCAGGTGGTTGAGATGAAGCTGGAGTACGATGGGGAGGAGAAGAAGTGGCAGAGCGTTCACGCCGCCGTTCTCTCAAGCGGCGGTCAATTTGTATGGAGAGATGAGTGATCTCGTCTAGTGTAACTGGTATAGGTACTCTAACCAGTTCGTCCTTCAGGCTTTCAGATAGGCCTAGACGAAATTGATCCATGAGTGCAGCTTCATTCCACTTTGAATCAATTGACAGACGACGAAAGTCAGCAACGTAGTCCTCAACTGGGCGTCTCCCTTGAGTTAGGGACCTTAGTGCTACTTGAGCTGAGGCCGTTTTAAAAGGGTCATCGTATAATGCATCCATAGCCTGCCGGAAAGCCTGCCATGTAGTTAATACAGGACTATTGGTCTGTAAGAGGTGATGGGACCAGCCCTGTGGTTCTCCTCCTAACAATGTGATGGTAGTACGTACTTTGGTGAAGTCAGAGGCATAGGTACGTGGGTTGATTGAGAACAGTAACTCACAAGCCGTGATGAAGGACCTGTACCGGGCTCTATCCCCATAAAATCTTTCAGGCAGGGGAACACGAGGTTCTGGAGCGGAGTTCATCTCAAGGCTAGGAAGGGGTGGTGTAGAACCACCTGCTGCTTGGGTTAAACTTGGTTGAAGGTCCTGTAGTTGCTGTTGGAGATGTGTTTGGTTGGCCTGTAAATCCTGTACAGAAGCAGTGAGAGCAGCTATCCGACTACCCAGGGTATTTAAGGCTTCGAGTAACCCCGCGGGTTCCATAACAATTTTGAGGCTCAGTTGTTACTGTAAGGATGTAAGCTTACTGAAGCCTATCTCTGGGTGGGAGGAGCCACCCAGAGATTAGCAGGAATCTATATACTCTAAGAACAGCGAATATGGATCCCAGAATGCAGGGAATCAGTAGATAGGCCAAGGATAGCTTTATTAAGATAATGCAAGTCCAGTAAAACAAGCCAGAGGTCAGGGCAGGCTGAGATGATGCAAGTCCAGTATAACAAGCCAGAGGTCAGGGCAGGCTGAGATGATGCAAGTCCAGTATAACAAGCCAGAGGTCAGGGCAGGCTGAGATGATGCAAGTCCAGTATAACAAGCCAGAGGTCAGGGCAGGCTGAGATGATGCAAGTCCAGTATAACAAGCCAGAGGTCAGGGCAGGCTGAGATGATGCAAGTCCAGTATAACAAGCCAGAGGTCAGGGCAGGCTGAGATGATGCAAGTCCAGTATAACAAGCCAGAGGTCAGTACCTGAGATTATACAAGTCCAGCGTAGCAAGCCAGAGGTCAGTACAGGTTGAGATATAGCAAGTCCAGCGAAGCAAGCCAGAGGTCAGTACCTGAGATTATACAAGTCCAGCGTAGCAAGCCAGAGGTCAGTACAGGTTGAGATATAGCAAGTCCAGCGTAGCAAGCCAGAGGTCAGTACAGGTTTGAGATATAGCAAGTCCAGTGAAGCAAGCCAGAGGTCAGTACAGGTTTGAGATATAGCAAGTCCAGTGAAGCAAGCCAGAGGTCAGTACCTGAAATTATGCAAGTCCAGAGAAACAAGCCAGAGGAGGTTGGATGGAGGACCCCAGGAGAAAGGCTGGCTGGAAGAAGCTGGCTGGCCTGGAGGACTGCAGGAGAAGGCTGTGCTGGCTGGCCTGGAGGACTGCAGGAGAAGACTGTGCTGGCTGGCCTGGAGGACTGCAGGAGAAGACTGTGCTGGCTGGCCTGGAGGACTACAGGAAAAGGCTGTGGAGAAGGATGCAGAGCCTGCAAGCAGGAAGAGGCTGGAGCACGAAACTGCGGCAGGTATACCGCCCGGGACTCAAGCGACAACTGAGCGCCGAGTCCCGGTTGCCGCCAGTTTTAAAAAGAACGCCGGGCGCCCAAGGAATGACGTCGGTGCGACGACCGACGTCAGGCCTCGCAACTGCGCATGCGCGAGGACGCGCGCATGCGCCCAGCCGTCCTGAAGCCAGTAGAGCTACTGGCAAGGACGGCAAGGGCGAGGGACCTGACAATCTGCAACTTTGCACACTAAACAGAATGTGCTGCTTATCTGCGGCTCGGCACAGTGAATGAAATATGTGACTTTGATATTTTACACTTTGCACACTAAACAGAATGTTCTCCTAATATGCAACTTTGCACACTAAACAGAATGTGCTTCTTATCTGTGGTTAGACACAGTGAATGGAATATGTGACTTTGATATTTTACACTTTGCACAGTAAACAGAATGTTCTCCTAATATGCAACTTTGCACACTAAACAGAATGTGCTTCTTATCTGCGGTTAGACACAGTGAATGGAATATGTGACTTTGATATTTTACACTTTGCACAGTAAACAGAATGTTCTCCTAATATGCAACTTTGCACACTAAACAGAATGTGCTTCTTATCTGCGGTTAGACACAGTGAATGGAATATGTGACTTTGATATTTTACACTTTGCACAGTAAACAGAATGTTCTCCTAATATGCAACTTTGCACACTAAACAGAATGTGCTTCTTATCTGTGGTTAGACACAGTGAATGGAATATGTGACTTTGATATTTTACACTTTGCACAGTAAACAGAATGTTCTCCTAATATGCAACTTTGCACACTAAACAGAATGTGCTTCTTATCTGTGGTTAGACACAGTGAAGGGAATATGTGACTTTGATATTTTACACTTTGCACAGTAAACAGAATGTTCTCCTAATATGCAACTTTGCACACTAAACAGAATGTGCTTCTTATCTGCGGTTAGACAAAGTGAATGGAATATGTGACTTTGATATTTTACACTTTGCACAGTAAACAGAATGTTCTCCTAATATGCAACTTTGCACACTAAACAGAATGTGCTGCTTATCTGCGGCTCGGCACAGTGAATGGAATATGTGACTTTGATATTTTACACTTTGCACAGTAAACAGAATGTTCTCCTAATATGCAACTTTGCACACTAAACAGAATGTGCTTCTTATCTGTGGTTAGACACAGTGAATGGAATATGTGACTTTGATATTTTACACTTTGCACAGTAAACAGAATGTTCTCCTAATATGCAACTTTGCACACTAAACAGAATGTGCTTCTTATCTGCGGTTAGACAAAGTGAATGGAATATGTGACTTTGATATTTTACACTTTGCACACTAAACAGAATGTTCTGCTAATCTGAAACTTTGCACACTAAACAGAATGTGCTTCTTATCTGCGGTTAGACACAGTGAATGGAATATGTGACTTTGATATTTTACACTTTTGCACACTAAACAGAATGTTCTGCTAATCTGAAACTTTGCACACTAAACAGAATGTGCTGCTTATCTGCGGCTCGGCACAGTGAATGGAATATGTGACTTTGATATTTTACACTTTGCACACTAAACAGAATGTTCTGCTAATCTGAAACTTTGCACACTAAACAGAATGTGCTGCTAATCTGCAACTTTGCACACTGAACAGAATGTGCTGCTAATCTGCAACTTTGCACACTAAACAGAATGTGCTGCTAATCTGCGGCTAGGCACAGTGAACGGAATATGTGACTTTTTTTTTTTTTATATCTCTGCCCCCCCAAACAAAATAAACTGCTGCCCCCACACACAGTAGTCCTAAAAAGGACTTTTGGGTCTTTTTTTTTTACAAACTCGCTTTTCTTCTCCCTACACTGACTTTCCCTTCCTATCCTCATCTCTCCCTGGCTAAGACTGAGCCGAACTCGCTGGTCAGGTTCTATACAGCACCCGATCACGGGTTCTGGGCAGCCAATCAGTGTAATGCCAGCAGCCAACATGGCTGCTGGCATTACACTGATGTCAGAGCCTCCCTGCACGTTTATTGGCTGCGCAGCAGCCGCAAAACGTGCGGGGAGGAGACCCGAACATGGCGGGCGAGCACATGCGGTACTCGTACGAGTACCGCCATGTGCCGAGCAGAGCGATGCTCGAGCCGAACCGAGCTTCGGCCGAGCATGCTCGCTCATCACTAGCTGCCTTATCTTTTGTAGAAAACTGAGGTTTCAGAGAATTGATTTCATGTGTAGCTCAATTCTGGCATATCCCAAACTTCAGTTATTGTTTCAGAAAAGCATGCCTGAAATGTACCAGCATGTGGTTAGTGTGGTGGGCAAAGGACTGAAACGTGCATACAGCAAGAAAACCCACCTGACAACAGATATGTGGATAAGTGGGCAGAGACTGTATCACTGTCACTGCTCACTAGGTTTCTCTTCCACCACCAGCAGTGGGCAACACTAGCTTACAGCATCAGGTGACAGCCAGTAATCGTGCCTCTGGATCTGGCAGTGTGATCAAAAGGCAGCAGCAGAATAGACCATACAATTGGCACTCCATCTTGTGAATGCAGCTGTGGAAGTTTTAAGTAAGCTAGAGCAGGTGATAGAGGAATGCCTTGTGCTCTGCTTCTTAAAATCTGGTTTTGTGTCTGCTGATAATGGCTCCAACAAAATAGCTGCCTTTAGAATAGGTGATATGGTGCATATGCCCTTCTTTGCCCATGTGTTAAATTTAGTTCTGAGCAGATTTCTGGTCAAATATGAAACCCTTAGAGAGATGCTAAATATGGCCTGCAAAATCTGTGCCAATTTTTGCCACTCCTACAGTGCGCTCAATGCTCTATATTCCATACAAGAGTATAACAACCTGCTCTTTCACCAGCTAAAAATGTGGGTCCCCACCAGGTGGAATCCCACACTGTACATGCTAGAGCATTTGTACCAGCAGAATAACTTCTTTAGCAAAAACACCATGCAAACCTGGAAGATTTTGGAGAGAGCCTCTTTTTCACCTGGCCAATGGTAACTAATGTGTGTCATATTTAAGTTGATGAAACCCTTTGAGGAGACAAGCATGTTGGTGAGTAGCAATGGGCCAGGAATTAATGAAATTCTACTATATATATATATATATATATATATATATATATATATATATTGCAGAAAATGAGGAGCATGACTGATGAATCATACAATAATGACAGCACAGACATGCACCAGCTGATAAAGGAAAAGTTAGCTTTAAACAAGGTCCTGACATATTGTCCATTAAAAGCAATGAGGAATACATGCTTGCCACTTTGCTGGACCCCCACTTTAAACACAAAATTTCCTAATTTCTGCCAAAAATTCCATCAGCAGTTTGTCACAATAAGGAGGTATAATGATCATCAGCATCTTTCTGAGGAATCAAATTCTTTCAAGGAATATTGAGATATTCTTACTGATCAAGTGGAGGGTTTCATTGTGGAAGATGAGAGGGAAAATGTTAGGGCACAAAAAACATCTCGACATTATAGTGACAAAGAAGGCAGCAAAGCATTTCAACCAGCAGCAGCAGGTGCACATACATCATCAACCAGAACATCCAATTCTGAACACAGGACAATTCATGGTTCTCTACTGGTGTGGCAGAAATACAACACTGGTGGTGGTGCTGGTGGTGGCATTGGTGGTGATACATATCTTTGGGAGTTTTTCCTGAGTATGGATTGGTAACTGACACACAGGAACACCATGTAGCTCCTAGAGGTGGCCCCACTGCATGTGGTTTCTGCATACTTCCAGGATAGCTACGTTCTAGGCAGAAAGAATGACCCCATGGACTACTGGCAAACAAAGCAGTGTGTGTGGCCAGCACTGACACATACTTCAGCGAAAAACATTAGCTACTCTACAGCAAGCATGGAGTCTGAAAGGCTTTTCAGTACGGCTGGTTACCTTGTGAATGACCGTTGGACTCAGCTATCAAACAGCAATGTTTAAAATTTTTAAAAATGAATTAACATCTTATACCATCTGAGTATCAGGTGGCAGAAACCACAGGACAAATGTATTTACAGCAGCACAGATTATGAGGGGGATGAGGGATGTGAAGAAGGGCTGCTACCATCTACCACACTTGGGACCACTGCTATCACTAATAAGTAATGTGTATCAGTAATCTGAGAAGAAGGATAGCTTACATTTGACACAAACATGATAATGGTAAAAACTGTCTTAGGAATGTGTATATATATATATATATATATATATATAAACATAAATCACCACCACTGCCATATATATGCCACATTGTAGGTTGTACTATTTTTTTTTTTAACTTTTGACATCATCATGAATATGTGCCAGTGCCGGGATGTTCGTGTTGTGAGCAAAGGACAAAGTCACTCTCTATGCTAACAAATTTCTAAAGGTATGTTGCTCTAGGACTGACAACTATAATGTTCAGCTACTTATTTCTCCACTGAAGCCATGTGAAGAAGTAATATTGTGGTGGGAAATGTTGCAGTATAGAAAACATAGGTGAATAATTTATTGGCAGTGGAAAAAGAATAATAATTTTGCAATGGCAAAAATGAAAAAACGTTCGCCAAAAAAGTGAAGAATTGTCTGTCACAAAAAGTCATGCAGGAAATTTTGTAGACTTTTTGCCCACCCATATTTACTTCTCAAATTATTTTATAGGATATTGCTAATGCAGCTTGTGAGCAGATCTGAATTCTTGGTAGAACAAACTAAACATGTACTGAGGTGTTGTTTCCACTTTACGAATTTAAGCAAGACTTGAATTATATCTTTTTCTATGTGCAGGGAGAAAATAAATTAATTTATTGATTTCCTCTGCTCATTGTCAATACATGGCAAGACACAAGGCAAAGAGAAAAGGAGTAACTCAAAATTCTCATACACTCCCAAACTGTCTTTCTCTTGGTGTCAGCATAATAAAGATGACAATTTTACCTCACTATATGGTGGAACAAAACTACCTTTACAGACAATCACACTCTGAAGTCTAAGTGGGAAATAGACTTAGGACTGCTGGAAAACTGGCAGTGGACTATGGCCAGAGGTAGACCTACAGAGGTAGCAGCTAGGGGTGGGAGAAAAGTGTGAAAAATTTCATACATGACTTTTCACGAAAACGTTCAGATTTTTCACTTTTTCCATGAAAAATGTCACCTTTCCTCCTATTTTAACAACATTTTCAACTATTCTAATACATTTTTCACCTATTTTAACACATTTTTCGCCTATATTTCCTTTAGCTACTACATTTACCTCTGTAATATTACTTCTTCTGAGGGCTGAAGTTTAGAACTAAGTGGCTGAAAGTAAAAGTTGTGAGTCCTACAGCAACATATGGCTTTAAAAATGTGTTAGCATGCAGAATGCATTTGTCCTTTGCCCACAACACTAACTTCCTGCTTAAGTGACACTGGCACATATGCATGATGATATCAAGTAATAAAAAAACCTACAACGTGGCAGATGTGTATGGTGGTGGTGGGGGACCAGCATGGTGTGATTTGTGTATGTATATTGTTTTTACCATTGTCATACTCTATCCTTCTCAGATTATTGACACACATTACTTATCGGTCATAGCAGTGGTCCCAAGTGGGTAGATGGTGGCAACCCTTCTTCACATCCCTCCTCTACCTCCTCATCTGTGCTGCTGTTAATATATTTGTCCTGGCTTTGTCTGTCATGTGTGGTTTCTGCTAGTACTATAACTGGGGCTAGATGTTGATGCAATTCTACTGCCACTACTACTAGATGTCAAAGGTGCAGCACTTACAGCAGCAGCAGTAGAGACACTCATCATAATTAACATTGTAGATGTTAACCTGTGTTGCTGTTGCTGGGTACTCAACACAGGTGTGTTTGGTTGAGTGGGACTTTGAAGACGCAATTATGCTGATGATGACCAATAGGGTGACTGTGTGCTTTTTGACATCTGTCTTGTCCAGAGCCAGACTTTACAATGGCTTTCTCAAACAGTTTATAGACAGACACAGTGCTGCTTAAAAGTGGTGGAAGATTCAGCCTTTGACTTTCTGCTAACCTTAAAGCCCTGTCATCATCCTTACTTTCAATTTCATCTGTATCTGAACAAGAGAACAATGCTGGAGGGATATATTCTACACCTGCATCATCATCAGTCATCATTAGGTCATCCTCAGCAGCATCAGCATCACCTGAATGTTCTTGCCGAATACTAATACCCTTATATTTCTCTAAGCTTTTAGAGATCTCAAACAATTTCTTCTTACTTTTACTGTAACAAAGTTCCCTACTACTTTGAGGATGGGTGTTTTGGTGCTTGTTTGTCTCACTGTCTAGTGTAGCAAGTGGTTCAGCTGCAACTTCCTCTATTATGCTGTTGCCAGAATCATCAACACTTGAATGTGACTTGTGTTGTCCTCTTCAGTGTTCTTCTTATATGGTTCTTTATTTTCTGCTGGCACTGGTGGTGCTGGAACTAGTTTTACTGGGACCTTGACAAACTGCATCCTCCCTTGGAGTAGAGGGATCATCATCATTGATTGCACACTCTGCAATCACATCCCTGCACTGCTCCACCTGTCCCCCTTCCCCTTTTGCTGGACATTATGAGATTACACTGTGTTTTTTTACTGTACAGTATACAACACAACTGATGGAGCTGTATGATACCTTGCATAAGCCCAGTCAGCTGTCTGTCACTCTCACCTAATATATTTAGTTCTTTATTCTTTTTTATTTATTTATTTAAGCTGTCCAACTTTGTCTTATCATAGTCTGTCCCAAAAAAAATTATAACTGAAAAACAAAATCAACAACATCTTTCCCCAGACTTCCCCACCCAGCACTGAGACAATAACAGCAAGATCAGCAAGCAAACTGGTCTCTAGCTGCATGTGTCTTGCCAGTCAGTCACATGGAATTTTTTAGTATTTGAGGTCAACCTCCTTTCTCCCTTCTTCTCCCCAGAGTGCCCCACTGACTCTCCTGACAGAAAAAAATTCCCTAAACTAAACTTCCATTCCCCTCTCTGTCTTCTCTAGCTCAAAAAACATACTGCTCTCACAAACACAAAATGGCATGATATGAGGGCCTGACAGCCTTTTATATGGCTGTTGAAAACTTTCTTCCCATTAATTTCAATGGGCAAAAAAAGCAGAAGAACTACACTTTTCTCTGGAAATTATTCATAAAGCGGAAAGTGCCATTATTTGCCGATTTCAGTTTGAGGTGAAAATTTCCGCCCTTCCCTAGTAGCAACCACAACCTGACACCAATTGATTCAGGTAAAAATTTGACATAGAACTTAATTTACACCGATGCGATTATACAGGATGGAATGAACTGACACTGACAACTGTCATCGATGTGGGATCCCAGGGGGGACTTCTTTCATTTGTTGTGGAAATTTTCCATACTTTGCTCCTTCTCGAGGTGAATGGTGGAGACAATATCTACGGCTCTGACAGAACCGGTTCCCCTCTCTCTGGTGATATATACCTTATCTATAATGCCAAGCTCCCTTAGTCAGGGGCCCAGATGCAGGCTGCGAGAAAGGTGGTGGCCGCATCACCTCTGGACTATAAGGCTTGTGTCAGTCTTCCTCATTACAAATTACTGTATATGCATAGAGGTACTTCACAAGAATTTAACACCATTTGGGATCCCTGTATCAATGCGAATAATAGCTCTGGCATGGTTTCACAGGACAAAACAAATAACATAAAATATGATCACTCCTGACTGCGGGTTCATACAAGGTGGGTGGTACCCCCGGGGGGGGGGGTGATGTGAGGTGTTCCTGACCGACTATTTAGTAAAAGGGTTACTTGCAGTTTTCAATAGGTTTTGGGGTAAATTCTAAAAATGAAAATATATGGGAATCTCAGCAGGAAATGCCATTCTGCAATTTAATGAAAGATGTATGTGAAACTTTGATATTTGTATATATGGCATATGATGGTATTAATGATGACATCTGTTTTAATATGCTTCCTGCTGATTCCTCAGTATAAACATTTAACCCTTTGAGTGCCAGAGGGGTACGCAACGCATTGCTTTGCAATGTGTTGTGTACCCCTCTGGCTCACAAAGGGTAAAAAAAATAATAATAATTTTAAGTGTAGATAGATTAGTAAATAACTTTTGTATTTGGCAGCTTCAGCACACAAAAACTGGTTCAAACATTTATTAGAATTGTATTAGTACATTGTCACTAATATATTTTTGGAGAACTCCAAAACTCAGTAGAGCAGTAAATAGATTTGAATTTTGGATGACCTTTTTCAAATTGGCCATCAATATTTTCAGATTGGTTTCAATATTTTAGGAGAAAGTGTTGAACAGAACAACCTAATTCAGCAAATGAGGTTAAATGCAAAGCATGTCTTTTTCTTAGCATAAACCAAAATAATTAACAAAGGTATTTTAAACCATATGGCAATGAATAAAGCCAAATTGTTTCTTTGTGATAATTATGTTTACATATAATATTAAAACTAAGAAGTGGCAAATCATGCCTTCTAATTAGGATAAACACATTTACATTCATGTCACTAATTTAAATGTATGAAAACATGCCAAAATGAATCTGAATACAGAAATTAGAGCAATTCTAGTCCCATAAATCTATCTTATTACCAAAAAAAGAAATAGCAAACTCTTGGCAGGATATGTGATAGAGTAAAAAAAAATGTGCAGCAAAGGCAAACTGGAGCAATACTGAAGCAAAACAATTGGGCCATAGGGGACAAAAAATCTCCCAGAGTCCCATTTCTTTGAATGGGGCTTGCACTGTAGACCACTGTAACATTCAAAGGATTGTAATCAATGGTGATTTTTATTTTTCCTTTCCCCTATGAGACACATAGTTTGTCCCAAAACTGTTTACATTTGTTTTTATACATAATATACAGAGTTAGAAGCACACCTTTTGCTTATGTCTTCAAACACGTATCCTTATGAAATGTCACAAACTAAATGTCGTGCGGTTCGTTAAAAGCCGCATTAACCATGTTGCATTGTTAAAAATGGCGACATGAGAACCTCGCATTGCATAAAAGCACAAGGTTCTCATGTCGCCTTTTTAAACGTTGCTACCATCCGCGTAAAGTTCCCATAATCCTCTTCACCTACTGCTGCCTCTTCATCAGTATGCATTGTAAGTGACATAATTATTAATAAAAGCTCCTTACCTTGCCAAAAAAAAGGGAAATGAAGACCCTTCAAAAGCCCACCAACCCCCTTGCACAGCGCTGCACTGGCTGTCTCTCTCCTGATCTGTGGTTTAGTTGTCTTTTCATTGCCTGTGTAGAGCTCCTGTAGGACCCTACATTGTTGTCCGTGGATTGCCTGTAGAACACCACGGAGCAGGGGAGAGCCGGTGCAGCGATGTGCAAGGGGGTTGGTGAGCTTTTATTAATTATTATGTCACTTACAATGACAGTCACAATTACAGAATGCACACACACACATGCGCAACTGATTCCAAGGGTGGAGATCTATATATAGTAATAACTAGCAATGTGGGATGGTGTTGCCCGTCAGGATACATAGAGAATTAATGCACACACATGGTTGCAAGGCAAACACACACATAGACACATACGCAAATGCACATGTATGCACTGAGATGCATGGCTCCCGGGGTGTGAGTGTGAGTGAGTGTGTGTGTGAGTGAGTGGCATTCATTCATGTAGTTGAAATGCATGTGGTAATTGAACATACTATGGTAGAAGGTGGATCGTGCTGGCTCCCGGGGTGTGAGTGAGTGTGAGTGAGACTATGGTGGCAGGTGAATCGTGCTGGCTCCCAGGGTGTGAGTGAGTGTGTGTGAGTGCGAGAGTGAGTGATTGCATGTGAGTGTCTGAGTGTGTGTGATTGAGTGAGTGTGTTTGAGTGTTTGATCGAGTGTGTGTGATTGAGTGTTTGTGAGATTGAGTGTGAGTGTGTGAATTATTGTGAGTGTGTATGATTGAGTGTGTATGATTGAGTGTGAGTGTGTGTGATTGAGTGTGTGTGATTGCGTGTGTGTGAGTGTGTGTGTGTTTTTTGTCTGATGTGTTTGTCTCTGTGGTGTAGGAGCGAGTGGCAGCCATTTTGTTTTTTCAGTTACTTGGATAGTGGTGGGCGGGCTGGATAGTGAGGGCAGGCCAACTCCCTGCATGATTTAAATCACTCCCCCATTGAATCACCCAATGGGAGCAGTAACTCCTCCTTACTTAACCCTTTGAGTGCCAGAAGGGTACGCAACGCATTGCTTTGCAATGCGTTGCATACCCCTCTGGCACTCAAAGGGTTAAGTTATGGTAACATAGAAATGTAACACACGGTGGCTCTTCGGTTGAGGCAGCATAGCAATATGCTGAGGGAACAAATAGATAGTGGTGTTTGAGACTTACCCTCTGTAACATACAGCAAAGCATCTCTCTCCCTTTAAGGAGAAAGGGCAGGAAGCAGGAAGTGGAGGAGTGACAGTTGAAAACAGACAGTGAGGTGACTGAAGAGGTGAAAAGAGTTAAATGAAAGAGTTGCTATTAAGTTTATCCCTGAGTTTGTATTTTATGGAAACCTCACACCCTCGTACTGAAACAGAGTGTATGGAGGGTTACAGTTATCTGTGGGAGGTGAAACAGTGTGTTTGTGGGGTCATGATCCTGAGTGAAAAGTTATTGATATCCCCTACTTCAGGAGTGAATGGCAGCTATAATTTTTTGTCAGTTGGATAGTGGTGGGCGGGCTGGAGGGGGCGGGCCAACTCCCTGTATGATAAACATGCCCCCATTGAATCACCCAGTGGGAGCAGTAAAGTCCCCGTTGAATCACCCCATAGGAGTTGTGTCTCCTAATGAGACATAAATTATGTAATGAGGCATTCTGTTCAATGTGTGTTTGTTTTCTGAGGAGACATAAAGTATGTTCTGTTTGTGAGGTACCATAAATTATGCAATGAGGCTTATTCTTTTAAATATATAGATAAATATTAACAGTTACAGATAGGTCAGAAGAAAATAATAAAGTTTCTAATGGCTGAATGATAGCCCTTTACTTCAAAAATAATAAAAATATAGAGTGGAGTAAAAATGTCCTTAGATGATGGTGAAAACAGTCAATGAAAATTAGTAATCAATATGATTACTAATCAAATAGTCTATAAGTTAACAACCTACAGATAGACAATCTTAGACATCTAAAATAGGCATACAAATACTAGCAGTAAGGACCATGTATCTTATAGAAAAGCAGTAAAATCAAATTCAATGTTTAAGCCCAATGGATTCATCATTTTCAATGTATATATCCAAAATGATTCCCTGTTCCTTAATTTAAGCATTCTAACCTCTCCTCTATGGTTTAGGGACACTTGTTCTATACCTGTTATTTTTAAATTTTCATGTTTACAATTATGAGCTGACTTGCAATGTTTGGATAGATTATGTGTTTCCAAACCATTTTTAATATTTTTCAAATGTTCAGAGAACCTAGTTTCAAGCTTTCTTTTGGTTCTTCCTACATATTGTAGGTTACACTCATAAATGATCAAATAAACTGTATAGGTACAATGACAGTTCATGAGATCTTTACTAATATAGGTCTTACCAGTGACTGTACTGTTAAATAATGTGTTTAATTTGTGGTGCTTTTGGATTATAATTAGTAATAAACATAGGAACAGAAGATTGTAGTGAGTCTTTGTTACTTGTATCTTAATATTGTATAAGAACATCTCTATTAATATTTAAGGTTTGATCTAATGCTTTTTGTTCTACCTTCTTATCATAGCATCTCTCCTGAAATTTCTGTTTAAGAACCTCTACTTCTTTATGAAATTTCTGTTCTGTACTGGCATTTCTCTTAATTCGCTGAAATTGGCTAAAAGGAATATTATTAATCCAATTCCTATAAAGTCCACTTTAGCATGAAGATAATTGTTTGAATCTACAGTTTTGCGGTGGTTAGTAGTGAAAATTTTGCCTTCAGAATGATAAAGAATAATATCTAAAAATTAAATTCTTTCTTCCTATAGATTACTAGTAAAACTTAAATTTAGATAATTGCAATTCATATATTGTGTGAATGCAAAAAATTCCTCTTTAGAACCATTCCAGATTAAAATAAGATTGTCAATATATCTCTTATAACATTTTATATGATCTTTAAAAGGATTTTTATCATAGATGTATTTCAGTTCCCAAATATTCATGTATAAGTTGGCGGAGGATGGAGCAAATGTGGATCCCATTGCTACACCTGAGATTTGTAAAAAGAAAGTATTATCAAAAAGAAAATAATCATGATGCAAGATAAAATCAATACATTCTATAAGAAATATAACCTGTTCCTGAGGTAAAACATTATGCATAGTTAGAATGTCTGTCATTGCTTTCAACCCTACTCGATGGGGTATATCCGTGTATAAACTGCAAACATCACATGTTGCCCATTTGTAGTTTTTATTCCATTTAATTTTCTCCATTTCTTGCAAAATGTGTATAATGTCTTTAAGATAAGACCGTTGAGTTGTCACTAGAGGTTGAAAAACTGATCAACGTATTTTGACAAATTGTTTGTGAGAGAATTAATACCTGATACAATCGGTCTCCAACCCTCCAGGTAAATGATAAAAAACTGGTATAGTAGGTGCTTCCTGATTGATAAAATGACATTCGTCGTTGTTGACAATACCTTTATTTAAAGCCAATTTCAACCATGTACGAAGTTCCTTTGAGAATTCTAAGGCTGGATCAGCTTTAAGTTTAGTGTAAGTAGTTGTATCATCTAATAATCTGTAAGCTTCCTTGAGATAATCCATAGTATTCTGAATGCAAATAGCTCCCCCTTTATCAGCCTGACGGATGACTATGGAGTTGTTGCTTTGTAAAGCTAATAAGGCTGACTTCTCTTCCTTATTTAAGTTCTGTTTTATGAAAGTGGTTTTGGTGCAAATATTTTCTATGTCCCTATTGATGAGATCATTGAATACTTTAATATGATCACTCTGTGATTGAACTGGATAAAAAGTAGATTTGTGTTCGCATGAACTGATTTGCACTATCATTTTGTAACATCTCCAATTCTCTGAGGTTATGTTTTCTTTCATAGTATAATATGGAATCGGGGTTTGTATTTCTTTTTGTTTAATGGCAAAAAATCTTTTCAGGGTTATAGATCTTATATATTTGTGTATATCCACATAAAGGTTGAAACCCTTTGGACCTTGATTAGGAGAAAAGGAAAGACCCTTTTGTAGCACTTGAGTTTCTGATGGTGTGAGTATATAATTACTGAGATTGTAAATGTTATTCGCAGGATTCAATCTACCTTGGCTACTTTTATGGTTGTTCCTTCCTGCTCTGCATCCTCTTCGGGTTGTAATGGTCTTTTTTGTCCATTGTTGTTCTGTACTGATGTGGTCTTTGTTATTGATGTGTGTCTGTGTTGTTGGCGGACTCGATTCATTTTCAGTGGTTTGTAAAATCTTGGATTGTGTTGGTATTGATAATGTGTCGATTGGCTGTAATAATTGTGACGATTGTGGTATTTGTTGCGTCTGGGGGGATAATTGCGATGTTCTAAAAAATGATGTTGTGAAGTAGTAGAATACCTATGTGAGATATTTTTAGGTCTAGCTCCTTCCTGAGAAAATTAACTATATGAAGGTACGGAAAGGGGAGTATATCTATTGGAGATAGGTATATTAATTTCATCAATGTGATCTGACGAATTTTCTACAAGATCTTTGTCAGGATTTTCTAAATCTGATAAATTACAGAATGACAGGCGTAGCGGGAAGATGAAGCTTTTGCAGCACTCTGCAAGGGGGTCGGTAGTCATCTGAAGGGACTTCAGGTCCAATTTTTTTGGCAAGGTAAGGAGCATTTATTAATAATTATGTCACTTACAATGCATACTGCTGAAGAGGCACCAATAGGTGAAGAGGATGATAGGAGCTGTATGCGGACGGCAGCGACAGAGGTGACATGAGAACCTTGTGCTTTTATGCAGAGCGAGATTTTCATGCCGCCATTTTACACAATGTGATTAGGTTAATGCGGCTTTTAACCACACAACATTTAGTTTGCAACGCTTCAAAAGCGAACCCTTCAAACACACTTGTTTATCCACTGGAAAAGCAGGGTCAGTCTGCATATCTAGAAGTAAATTGGCACAGTCCTATGTTTGAATTAATTTGACAATTGGACTGATGCATAATTTCTGAACCTGTTGTGTTTGATTCTGCCCACTTTGTCCTTTTAGAGTGTATAAATACATAGGAATAGATATTGAAATGAAAATATTAAGGTTTTTAAATATACTGTAGACTACTATGTGATAGTATTTAATAAGGTGTGAACCTCTGTTATTAAGATTCACACCTTATTAAATACTATCGCATAGTAGCCTACAATATATTTGACCCCTTAACGACCGGCCGATAAGCGAGGCACGGCACTGTCACTCAACAACCACGGAGCATTTTTTTTTGTCGTTTCCTGTTCCGGACTCCCCGAACGGTGTGCAGCCGCGGGGGGAGCCCAGAATTCCATGACGGTCATAGTACGTCATGAGTTTTTGATTCAGATTGACCCATGACAAACTATGACCGTCAAGGGTCGTTAAGGGGTTAAAAAACCTTAATATGTTTATTGCAATATCTATTCCTATGTAGGATGTAGTTGGTGTTACAAATTTGTTATGGACATGTATCTGAAGCTAAATCTCAGTAGAGTTTTACTGATTTCTAACAGCCTACAGCAGATTGCATGTATTTGACAGCTTGCTTAGCTTATTTTCACCCTATTAGAGCTTAGTGAATCCCTCTTGGAATTTATAATGAAGAGCTAAGTGCTGATTTGCATAGAAATGAATGTTACTTGTAATATATATATGTCATTCAAATGGCTATGTAATTAGAACTTTATTTCTTGTTTCCATAATCACTTGGTCGTACTATTATTGTCTTGCATAACACTGTTATTAGTGTGACTTCAAGACAGCTTTGACTTTTGGTCAAGAACAGACCAATGTTGATAATGACCAATCATCATCACTGATGAGTACCTACCTTATCAAAGTAAGTAATAAATTAACATGCTTTTGCGCAATTCCAATTTATATTTACGTCTTTAAATTAAACTGAAATCGGTTAAAAATGGCACTTTCAGCTTGGCGAATAATTTGCAAAAAGTGCAGATTTTCTACTTTTTCCCACTTTTTTCGTCTAGCTCATTGTGCATTGAAATCAATGGGAAGAAACATTTTTTTCCACCACATAAGAGTTTTCTCTAGTTTTCTACAGCCATATAAAAGGCTTTCAGGCTCTCACAGCATGCCATTCTGTGTTTGTGAGAGGAGAGAGAAGCACACAGAGTAGTTGAGTAATGTCCAGCAAACGCACAAGGGACAGGGGAAGGGGGAAGAGTACAGCATTGCAGGGACGTGAGAGTAAAGTAGTAGTTTAAAAATGGACTGCAACAATGGTTGCTGCAGTGTGTACAATCAGTGATGATGATCATTCTACTCCAAGGGATGATGGAGTCAGGGTCCAAGCAAAAACTCCAGCACCACCAGTGTCAGTAGAAATAAAGAACCATATAAGAAGAACACTGAAGACAACAACAAGTCGCATTCAAGTGTTGATGATGGCAGTAGCATAATAGAGGAAGGTATAGCAGCTGAACCACCTGCTGCATCAGATAGTGAGACAAACAAGCACCAGAACACCCATCCTCAAAGTAGTAGGGAACTTTGTTACAGTAAAGGTATAAAGAAATTGTTTGAGACCTCTAAATGCTTAGATGAATATAAGGTTAGTGGGCAAGAATTGCCAGGTGATGCTGATGCTGCTGAGAATGACCTAATGATGACTGATGAGGATGATGAAGATCTAGAATATATCCCTCCAGCATCCTTCTCTTGTTAAGATAAAGATGAAGTTGAGAATGAGGAAGAAGACATGGCTATAAGGTGTCACAGCTTACCTTGTTTCCAGCTGCGCTCAGCGTCATTCCACACGTTATCTGCAGGCGCAAGGCTTCAGAGTGAAGCAGGCCTCTGTTTTATGCCATGCTTCCTGTAGTCTCCTCCTACCTACTTCCTTCCTCTGAGCCTGTTCCTCCTACCTACTTCCTGAGGAGGGGTTTCAATTACCCTGGGCTCTGTGTATGACCTGTCTTCCATCCAATCTGGTGCTGATCTGTGGCTCTGTCTGACTATTCCTTTGTCTTATCCTTATAGTGGACACCCAGTCTGGTGCAGACATGTGGCTCTGGCTGACTACCTGAACTGTGTATGACCTGGCTTGTCTGACTACCTTCTCTGGTGCTGACCTGTGGCTCTGCCTGACTATTCTTTTGATTTTCCCCTGTACCTGGCAGACATCCTATCTGGTGCAGGCCTGGGGCTCTGGCAGACTAGCTTTGATACTGACTGCAGGAGTGAGTCAAGTATCGCTCCCTTATACTGACTGCAGGCGTGAGTCAGAGATACGCTCCATTCTGATTGCAGGCGTGAGTCAGATTTTCTCACTACCTCAGATCAAGACTTCGAGTTCCGGTTCATGTTCCTGTTCTGTTCCTGTTCCAGCTCCTGGTTCAAGAGACTACCAGTGGCTTTGGCCTAGTATCTAATAGAGTGGTCCTCCGCTGCAATTTACGATTTCTGTTAGTAGCACTGGCTGACTTTGACCCTTTGCTTGTACCTGCTATTTTCCTCTGTATGCTACCTTATTGTTGTTTAATACATTGCATTTTCCTATACCGTACTGACTCCTGATCATCTCTGGGGAACCGTGACATAAGGTTAGCAGAAGTTCAAAGGCTGATTCTTCCACCACTGAAAAGGAGCACTGTGCCTGTCTATAAACTGTCTGAGAAAGCCATTGGAAAGTTTGACCCTGGACAAACACAGATGTCAAAGAGTACACAGTCACCCTATCAGTCATTATCAGCATTAAAGTCAAAGTCCCAACAGCAACACAGGTATTAACATCTACAATGTTAGATATGTTGAGTCCCTCTGATGATGCTGTAAGTGCTGCACCTTTGACACCTAATAGTAGTGGCAGTAGAATTACATCAACATCTAGCCCCAGTAGTAGTAGTAGCAGCAGCACCTCGGGAACCCCTAAGTCCATGAAATCCATAGTATGGAGATACTTCACTCAGGATCCTCAAGTTAAGCATGTTGCTATCTATTGTCTGTGTAAAAAGCATGTGAGCAGGGGGAAAGCAGGTTCACACCTAGGTACCCCCTCTTTGAGATCCCACCTGAAGAACAACCACAGGTCTGACTGGGAGACACACTATCAGCAGGCTAAAGGTGCCACAACTAGCAACAACAGAAGTACTTTAAAAAGTTCCCAGGGTTCTAGGGCAGAAAAAGAAGTAGTGAAGTTATTTATGTGTCAGAAATCATGCTACTGCCAGGACAAATATATTAACAGCAGCACAGATGAGGAAGTGGAGGAGGGATGTGAAGAAGGGTTGCCACCATCTATACCACTTGGGACCACTGCTATGAGCTACAAGTAATGTGTGTCAATAATCTGAGAAGTTTAGCAATTTGATGCAAACATGACTGTGGTAAAAACTATATGCATACACAAATCACACCATACCAGCCAGTCCCTCACCAACCCACTACATTACACATCTGCCATATTGTAGGTTGTATTGTATTTTTGTTATTACATGATATCATAATCATGAATATGTGCCAGTGTCACTTAAGGAGGAAATTAATGTTGTGGGCAAACACAACACTAACTTCATGTTAATGTGATGCATGCTAACACATTTTTGAAGGCATATGTTACTGTAGGACTCACAACTTTGACTTTCAGCCACTTATTTGTAAACTACAGCACACAAGTAATATTGCAGTTGGAAATGTAGTACCTATAGGAAATATAGGCGAAAAATGTGTTAAAATAGGCAAAAAGGAGGAAAGTTTTGCATAAGCGAAAAGGAGAAAACTTTCATGAAAAAAGCAAAAAATCAACAATTTTTCTCAAAATCATGCAGGAAATTTTTCCCACTTTTCACCCACCCTTATTCACATGCTCACTGTGATTTTAATAATAAACAAAACAAAAAGCATAGGCCTAAAAGTATCAAAGTTTATGTGTTATCAACTGGTTTTATCTAACAGATTGTGATTGAAGAGTATGGATTCATGTATATAAAAAAATCTTGATAACGTTGTCAGAGCTGCAGTGGAATCCAGGCCATAAATAGATGCATAATATACTTATTTTATGTAAAATCAAGGAAACAAGGACAATAGTACATACTAGTATGTAATACTAGGTAATATTTGACACTCAATATTTTCATGTGTTGTCTTATTGCAAGATATTGTGGGCCTAAATGTTATTCTGTTGAGAAATTTCTCTGGGGCAGTCTCTCACAGAACAGAAGAATTGCAACCATCTTGGGTGGGGCAACCATGTAACCCATAATCTCTTGTTAACCCTTGCAGTGTTGTATGGTGTAGCAAACAGGATATTGAAATAGTCATTTTTATAGTATCTGTTGCATGCAATATATTAATATGATCTTTGGTAACTAAACATATATTATTTTTATTGTAATTTGATTATATTGTATTTATAATCTGTTACTGGCAATAAGGTATATATGATTTTAAATCTCATCCAGAAGGTATGCAATATTCAAAACAGCAGATAAATAGTTAAATTCTATTTATCTAATCTGAGGCATATTGTATTCCAGATATGTTTCTAAATTTAAAATATTGTATATGTGGTAAAAGGAAATTGTTAAGAGACCTGTGATTTAAATTAGAACCAATTCACATAACAAAATCCCTTATACCTTAATTAGCATAGTTTATACAGGTTTTGGGGCTGGTATAAATATACACAGCAGCCAACTGTATTATCATTAATTTTAAGGAATAATTAACCCTTGCTATGCTGCTGTGTTCAAATATTGATATTCTACCTCTCGATACCCCTATGTAAGGTTTAATATGCTGGGTAATGTTACTTTGTGACATTCTTTTCTTTAGATATATCTTAGCATATGACTAAGTCATATTAAAAGATATATCTTTGAGTCATTTGGCGTTCACTTATATTCCTGTCATACTGATTACCATTAATATATATATATATATATATATATATATATATATATATATATATATTAAAAGATATATCTTTGAGTCATTTGGCATTCACTTATATTCCTGTCATACTGATTACCATTTATATATATATATATATATATATATATATATATATATATATATTTATATATATATATATATAAACTTAAATTATATTTTTTTTTGCACAAATATGCATAATTGATTATTTTAATCAATTCTGTATTGTGAAGTAATGTGTCAATACCTAGTTTGTATAAAGATCTAAAATTAATTTAACTACCCATTTTTATCTATGTATGTGAGAACAAAAGGTACAAAAGGAACAAAAGGTTTTGACCATAAAGCGCTCCTGCAAGTCTACAGACAAAGGCAGAAATAAAACTAGTCTACTAAATAGCAAATCAATAAAACTGTATATATAAAAATGATACCAAAAGAGAGGATCAGTTCAAAAAACACACAAATACAGCTCATAAAACAAACAATTCCCTAAGAATAGAATGATGGTAATAATGATAGTGGTACCTGTAACTAATACACAGGTTGAATGCTCTTAAACAGTAATATAAAACAGTAATATATAAAAAAATTACCAATTGAGTCCTTGCTCAAAAGGGAAAGTATAAAATTATGGCGATGGAGTGTAGGTCCAATATGGAAATGGTATGAAAATGAAGGATGAAGGTGGTAGTAGATGGTGGTGAATAAAAGGATGAACAGTACAGTTTATCTCTAGTTATGCAGCAGGCTAGAGTTGATAAAGTGGCCTTGTCCACTTGAAAGAAACTGTGTACCTGTAGTAACTCAAAACAGAAGAAGAGCTAAAGAGCCAATCTAAGTGTAGTTGTTTTATATACAAACAATAAGATAAAAAGTAAAGTGTTGTACTCACATTTGCCCTTCTTGGGCTTTATGCACATCATAGGGTCCCCCCTTGTGTTGATGAAGCTGTGTGCATCACCTCATATCACCCCAATATGAAAGAAATCCCCTCCGATGGATTGGGTAATTGGGTTATTTCCTTGTGCAGAGTATCAGCGGCCAGTCTCCGTTACTTCTACGGCAGTTTACCTTGGGCCTAGTCTCCATTATTGCCTCTGCTCAGAGTAAGTGTCTGCCTCCGTTAACACTCCGGCTGTTGAGCCACTGGTTGCCTCCGGTTATACTTGTGCAGAGTGCAAGGTTTGTCTCAGTTACTGCTACGGCAGTTTACCTTGGGCCTAGTCTCCGTTATTGCCTCTGCTCAGAGCAAGTGTCTGCCTCCGTTACCACTCCGGCTGTTGAGCCACCGGTTGCCTCCAGTTATACTGGTGCAGAGTGCAAGTGTTGTCTCCGCTACTGCTACGGCAGTTTACCTTGGGCCTAGTCTCCATTACTGCCTCTGCTCAGAGCAAGTGTCTGCCCCCGTTACCACTCTGGCTCTTGAGCCACTGGTTGCCTCCGGTTTTACTTGTGCAAAGTGCAAGTGTTGTCTCCGTTACCGCTACGGCAGTTTAACTTGGACCTAGTCTCCGTTATTGCCTCTGCTCAGAGCAAGTGTCTGCCTCCGTGTTACGGTTTTACTGACACTCAGACCAGGTTGTAACATAAAACACAGTTTATTGAAGTAAAAAATGAACAACACTGCCCCTAGAGGCTAGTAACGGTAAGAACAGGCAATATGAACAGAGAATGGAGTAAACTACAAACAGTAGTGCATAGAGGTTTAAGTGGAGCAACTGGTAAGGCTCAGACTAGATTGGCCAACGCCCAGGAGATATATAGCAGTCTATGGTAATAGTCCTTAAATGTAGATCAGGAACTCAGGAGAAGCGCTGTAACACTCTTGAAGCATAAGCAGGATGAGCCCCTGTTGCTCTAAGCTGAGCCCGTACCACCACAGTGGGCTTATGAGGATTGCTACTGCCAATTTGATGTAACCAGAATAGAAATCGCCCGGAAGGAGTATCGAGTAACCCTGCGTCTGCCACGGAAATATGCCAGCCCTTGGGAGGCCACAGTAGAACGGAATTGCCCAAGCTATGAAGAGCCGATGCACCGAGTAGTGCAGTTGGGATAAAGCACTTTGAGCGAATGAGGTACTGCCCAGACACCCACACGGTGTCACCCAGAATCCTGATGCAAGAGCGAATGGACTACCAGTGTCAACCAGCGTGATCACGATGCTCACCGGGCATCGAACAAGCGGAGCTCTGCAAGGACTGGTATAGCGTAAAGCGGAGGCTCAAAAGTGTAACGGCTCAGAGAATCACCGGAGCTTGGCAATGTATCAAATGGCACGTAATCGGAGACTACCGGCAGTGCAAGGGTTAATCTGGTACATTTGAAAAGAGCAATGCTCAACGAGAACAAGGCAGGCAACCTCGGCTACAGCGTAATGAGCGAGGAAACTGAGAACAGTCAGAATGTCGCCAGAGCGACCGGAGTACACAGGAGCAGGAAACGGACAGGAGCAGTAGCCGGAACCGGATGACTGAGTCGCAGGAACACCATCGGAGAGTGGAACAATCACGGAGCAGGATCAGGAGCCAGAACCGGGTCGGATCACGGAGCGGAGTCGTTAGCCAGTGCCGGGTCGGATCACGGTGCAGGGTCGTCAGCCAGAGCCGGGTCAGATCACGGTGCAGAGTCGTCAGCCAGAGCCGGGTCAGATCACGGTGCAGGGTCGTCAGCCAGAGCCGGGTCAGATCACGGTGCAGGGTCGTCAGCCAGAGCCGGGTCAGATCACGGTGCAGGGTCGTCAGCCAGAGCCGGGTCAGATCACGGTGCAGGGTCGTCAGCCAGAGCCGGGTCAGATCACGAAGCAGGAACAAAAGGAGAGTCAGACTAGCCGGGTCGGTACACAGGAGACACTGGAGATCAATAACAAGGCGCAGCAACACAACACCACGAAAGGGCAATTGACAAGTGCCCAAGCCTCAGGATATAAAGGCACATCCTGGGCAGGCCAATCAGACTCCTCCAATGCAAATGTATACATACTGAGATCGACAGGGAATCACGGGGACCGTGATACTCCGTTAAAACTCAGGCTGTTGAGCCACCGGTTGCCTCCGTTAGACTTCAGCAGTGTGCAAGTGTTGTCTCCGTTACTGCTATGGCAGTACCTCACGTGTCTCTGTTCCCAGTATTGCCTAAACAGCTCATGCTAGTTCTGCTTATCTGGCTTTTGGCGTTACAAATTCCACAGCTGTTTATATGCAGGGAGTCCCATCACTGACCTCTCTGCACATAGGACTGTTTACACTCTGAAGATCTTTAACCCATGCAAGACCTTGCTCCTGGGAATCCATCATTCTGCCTGACCTGTGTCAGTATAGACTATTGTGGACTTATTGTTTATGCTGGACCTTTGTAGGCCTATGTATCTATAACCTGTCGTGTGTCTGTACTATTCTGCTGATATGCTACAGGACCTGTGAAGGTTATTTATTTTAATAAAACTGTGTTTATCCTAAACCACTGTGTCTGTGTGTCAAACAAACCGTTACAGACAGTACATAAAATGTTCTCTTTTTCACCACTGCCAATGAATTTCCTTGCAGAATGTTGCCATATTTTGCCTTTTTTTTTTTTTTTTTCTGTGACTGCAAGATTTCCGGGCCACAATATTACTTCTTCTAAGGGCAGGAGTGGAGAAATAAATAGCTGAAAATAAAAGTTTTTATTTCTACAACAACATATGACTTGAAAAAACTGTTAGCAGGCTGAATGCCTTTGTCCTTTACCCACAATGCTAACTTCCTGCTTAAGTACCATTGGTACAACTATCCATGAAAAATAACTCCAGCTTGGGATATTTCAGCAGGGTACACAACATGCTATCTGTTCTTTAAAGCCTCTGCTTTCAACAAAAAAGGGCAGCATGTCAAACACCAACATTTTGGCAAGTTTACTATTCCATAGGCATACTTTTGAACTATTTTTGTGCAGGTTTTGACTTCTAACTAAGAACTTAGTAAGTGTGGTTGTGTTTCAGGAACTCATTGAGGAATTGCCTATGTGAAAGTCTGCTTCCCCTGCTCACATGCTTCTTACACAGATAACAAATAGCAACATGTTTAGTTTTTTAAACCTGAGTGAAGTATCTTCATAATGTGGACTTTGTAGATTGTGAGGCTCCTGAGAGCTTTCTACTACTATTACTGGGGCTAGATTTTTCTGAAATAGTGTATTATTAGTTTTCACAGGTGCTGCATTTCCAAGTGCAGCAAAGGCACTCAAAGCTTAGGTTGTAGATACTCATAGCATGTGTTGTTACTGGTTACTCAACAATGTTAGTAGGAGTCTTTGCCTTTCAGCTAACTTTCTAGCCATATAATCATCTCTCTCACTCTCAACTTCAAGAGAAAATGCTGGAGGGATATAGTCTAGATCTACATCATCATCACCCATTAGCTCATCTTCAGCATCACCCACCACTTCTTCCCCACTACTTTTATATTCCTGTAGCTTTTAGAGGTCTCTAACAATTTCTTTTACTTTTGCCATTTGAGGGATCTTCACAAAGTTCACTACTACTATTTCTATCTCAAATACAAGCTGTAGGAATTTGACATTCCTTTTATAGTATCTCTGCTAGAAAATAGAAATTCTCCTCATGGGGGGGTCATTCTCATCTTTTATTGCAATGCAATGATCCAGGTGGAAGGAAATGGGAAAACATTTTATCCATCTCTAGTCCTTGACCACCTCCATTACTCTTGCCACTGCACTGTTCACTCCCTTCTACCAAATATATAACTATTTCTCCCTGCTAATCACCAGGGTCTAGTCTCCTTTGTCCTTATTTCCCCTCTACTCTCGTAATAACTCGTCCACACCTTCCCCATCTTCTTCCCATTTCCACTTCCCTCTTTTTCTCTGCCCAGTTGTTTTTATATGTCCTTGATATCCTCCCCATCTAAGTTTTCTATACTCATCTCTTTCCCATTTCAGCTTTGGTTATTTTCTCTGTTCCATATCCCCTACTCTATTTTACTTCACTTTATTGTTTTTTATAACCTCACCTGTTACTTCCTCCATTCTCTTCTCCCTTTCTCAAGTGCTCCCCATCGCTCACAAGCAACACTTCCATACTTTGCTTATTAAAAAGTAACAATTACTCACGTAAATTAAATATCAAATCAGTTAACATAGGCTTACACTTTTTACCCACACATGCGTACGCACAATAATGTTAAAATAAAGCACTGTATTTTTTAAGTGAGCATGCTTTCCTTATTTAAAAAATGAAGTAAATGGAGTGTGACAATCTTGTTTGCTTCATGTGTTAGACGAAACGATTTTCCAGGAAGTCAATGAGCCCCAGTATATTGAACTAGCACCTTTTAATCACACTTTTATGGTGTGTGCTATTATTCTCCTTATCCTAATCCTCCCTGCCTGTAGTGCTTTCCTTCTTTTCTATCCCAAACTTTCCTTATTTCTCTTCTCCATCTGCTTCACTCATACCTTTATCCTTCTCTTAAGCATTTTCTCTTATCTACCACTTTCATTCTTCTTTAATTTTCTGTCCTTTTTACCTTTTTGGCAAGTTCCCTATTACAGTATGTGAGCCAGTTGCCCTGCAGATTATGAATTTCGAGTGTTATTTTACATTCAGATAACACACTCCGTGAGCCAGTTTCTATGCCGATTTAATTTCATTTTTAGTTTAGATTGCAAGCTGTGTGTCTCAGTTTTAAGTATCCAATTCAATTGAAAGCCATTTTATGATCTGGTATCACTGCACCATTATTCATATGTTCATACTTGGTGACCAAAAATAGGAAACAATATAATGTGATAATGAGACTGGTGTGCTAATAAGAACTAGGACATTTCTGGACCAAACCAATTACACCATAGGGGACAAATAAAAATTTGACAAATCCCCACTGATATAAATAGGGATGTTAACCCCTTGAATGCAATAGAGGTGCCCAACACATTGATTCATGACATGTTGTAGACCTCTCTCACATTCAAGTGTTTTAAATTTGTCTTTGTCCACTGTGGAACAGTTGGTTTGCCCTATAATTGCCCCAGTGTTTTCTTAGAACATCTGCATCAATGTTTTAAAGGTGCATTATCACCTAAATACCATACACCCCTAGCCAGAAGTTCAAAAAAGGATTTCTAAGGTAGGTAGCCTTTTTCATATGACCCTTTTGTGTATAAAGTTCCTAAGAAGTGATCTCTGCACTGAATGTCATAAATGGGGTAACCAAACAAAGGGAAGGCTCTAATCTCAAAAAAGTATATTGTTTAGGATTTACCAATTGCTAAAATTGCAGTTGTTAAAAAATGTAGCAGCAGACTTCCCTACACATTTACTTATGAAATATTTTAGAACGTTTGTACCAAAGAAAAAAAATGCAGGCAATAATATCTCATAAAAGATGCTGGCAATAGAACCTCATATTTACATTGATGTGAACCATTTTATTTTTAGGTGATAATGTTCCCACATAGGATATAAATGCATATGAGGGTAATACTGCCTCATTTTTATTTATTTCCTATTTAAAACATTATTATTATTCTTATTTTTTTTTTGCTTTTTCTTTTTAATACAATAGTTATCTGTACTTAAAAAGGGATATTCTGTGACTA
This sequence comes from Rhinophrynus dorsalis, assembly GCA_037306005.1. NCBI lineage: Eukaryota > Metazoa > Chordata > Amphibia > Anura > Rhinophrynidae > Rhinophrynus > Rhinophrynus dorsalis. Next base: position 225,441,398 of record CM074723.1, read on the forward strand.
GAAAGTGCTAAAGCAGTGATCTCATACTGGCTTTCTAAAAGGATAAGACGGTGCAGGTTTAGATAAATCCCTCCTTTTGTACAGGTGACCAAGCCAATGGCTGGCACACTGCATATCTGTGCCAAAGCAAGGTTATAAAAAGTACTACACTTTCCAAAACTCTAGGGATGCATTTTGAGATCCCTGTGTTGTTTGTATATTCACCTTGAAATTGTTCACAAAAGAGTATTTTTGCTGAATCTTTTCTTTCTGTATATGCCATTTACTTACTCATACACATACATGTAGGAGAGATCTCCATGGTGCTGAATACAAGAATGTATTATGTCCTTCTAGATGTTTAGTTATACTATTGATAAAAAAACATACAATTATGTTAAAGTAAAATCACACCAGAGATTTTGTGAAAAGATGATGGAGTGTAGGTTGGGGTAAGTAAAAATACATGAAGGAGGGAGTCCAGTTTCAAAATCTACCCAAGAGGCCAGATGTTTGAAGTCACTCTCCTGTTCAATACAAATAGCAGTCGGGGGGTGATTAAAGCAAGCCAGGTTAGGGTAGGTGGCAGGAAAGAGGATAATCCAGTAGGCTACATCTGTACAGGAAATTAGTTGATGCAAGTCAGAAACACAAAGGGTACACAATGCATTACAAAGTGTTGTACTATAAATGTCTTTGGAAGCGAAGGATTGGAATCCCCAAAAGGGGATATACTGAGGAAACATCTCAAAAAGTATTCAAAAGTAGAGTTCAACAAGGCATTAAACCACTGAAAGGGGCAACTTCAAGCTGGACACTAGAAAACCAGGGTTCAAGACATCACAGGTAACATATATTTTTATTACTATTAGTATATTTTATTAATAAAGAGACAACACATTAATTGGTGGTATACAGTTAATTGGTTGAGCATACTTCAGTCCTGAACAACAGTGATTTTCAACTCATTGGGTCCCTTACTGGCCTCTATTTGAATCTGCATAAAAATGAATGACATCCAATTTGTATTACATCTCACTTTTTGACATATAGTTGGAGTTACTTACTTACTCATTAGTTCATTTATTTTAAGCCAAATCTCAGTAGAATGTTAACAACACCCTATAGCAGCTTCTACATAGCTGACAGGTTGGTTAGCTCTTTCGACCTCAGTATATACCACCTGACTCTATAATAAGAAAAGAAGTGTTCATTTGCATACAAATTAATGTTATTCTGAATATAAGTATATATCAGTCCAATGAATATGTAATCCAATCTTTATTACTGATTTGCATAATAACTTATCAATATTTTTATCATCTTGCAAAAACCCATTAATTCTGTAGAATTACAGGACAAATCAATCTTTAGTATGTGCAGGGAAACATATTGTTTGCAATTATTTGCACTTGTGACATGCTAACAGGCTTTAGTGCCTCTGTAACCATGGGATGTTAGAAATGGCAGGAATTAACTCAGATCTCCCAGATGAATTTCTGGCTGGTGCTGCAAGTGCATTGAGTCCATTGTATGGACAAACAATTTAATTCTGATTGATCCAGTCGGCCTAAAAATACTTCCATGCCAGTGGCAACTTGATACAATTCTTAGTAGAGAGGGAAAATAAAGAAGTATATAGTTATAACATGCCAGCTAAAGATTTCTAATTAAAGTGTACATCAAGATTTGCACTCACTTGTCCTTGGTAACATTGTAGTGCACAAAGAGTTTTATTCGTCAAGCTAAGGAGATGCAATTCTACCTATCCTAACTGCACCATAGAGGGAAAAATACCCATTCATTTTAACCCATTGAATGCTAGAACATTTTAAATGCTCCCTTGAAGTATGTGTGCCAGTTAATTTTGTATTGTATTGTGAGCCCTTGTGTGGAACAATGGGAGAGCAGAACGGGAGTATGAAAAGAGTAAGTTTGCTGTCCTGCATGATACAGGTCCACACAGACCATATAGCCCAACACAGTGGGTCTATGGGTATTGTGCATGTGTGACCCTGGAGTTTCAACTGAAAGTCACATGCATCTGCGTTGCATTTCAGCCAAGAGATTCAGTTTTCTAACTTGGCAGAACAGCTGTTAGAAGCTGTTGTGGCGCTACACAGTGCTCAATGCTTTTTACTAAATCTGAACCAGTTGCATCTTTGGGGACAAATAAAAACTGCACAATTAAACTTTTCTTTTTTTTTATTTGAGTCTGTCATGTCACCCTGAAGAAAATGTCATATTGACATAGAAATATACTGCCCATATACCAAATGTTTATGTTTTTCTTCATATAATTTTTGTATTAAATGTTAAACATATTTTAAGTTTACTTCCCCTGAAGTGAATTAGCCAACAAGTACGGAGCACTTCACCAGCCAGCACTGTGAGTGAGTAAATGTGGATGTCAATATACATATACATATCTGATCAATTGAAGAACCCACTTTGCTCTTGTTTGTTCCTGCTTTGGTGCTCTCTTGTTTGAATGGGGTTGACCAGCCCGTTCAGGAGATGTACATCATGATCAAAATTATCACAGGGCAAAAACCATATCCTCCACTTGTCTGTGACCTGCTGTCTTTTCAACTTGCAACTTATAAAATATTTAAGCAGGACTAGTGGAGTTTATACAAACCTAATATTGCGCTAGATGGAGTCACCATATGAGGCACCCTCTTGTGTTCTAATTTTATTTAAATGGGGCTTTTAACTCCTTGAATTCTAGAGAGGTATCCAGTGCATTGAGAAACAGTGTGTTGGAGATGTCTTTAGCATTTAACCTCCATTTAAATCAATGCACATTTGTATTTAGTCTTTATCTTGCTGTTGGGCTGCTCCAAGAATTGTTCTAGTTCTTCGTAGTACAGCAGCTTATGCATGTGTGAGACAAGTTTATCACAAGAGCCTATACATCTATCTCAGTGTTAATTTGTATCCCAACAAGTCCACCTTCAAGGCTCCAGAATTCAAAGTTAAGGTTGCAGTAGAGCATTTTTCCTAATGTGTTTATCCTATATAATAATTCGCTAATTTGTGTGTAACGCCGCGACATGCACAGTAGACACTGCTGCGTGTGCTTCAGTCATGCGCAGTAGAGACTGCCCATGCCGCGGCTCCTTCAGAGCGCCCAGATCTGTATCAGCCGCGGCGCGGGCAGTCTCTACTGAGCATGACTGCCCCGCAACCGGGTGGCAGTGGCACTGTGGCCCGTGTAAAGGGCTGTTCAACTAGTCTGTCAATATTTTTTCTATGCAACTATTTTTGTTTCCTATATCATTAGGCTGATCATATTTAAAGGAATAGTAATGTTTCATTATAAAAGCAGCTCTAATTAATCATCATAGTATTTGGACTTTGGAGAGTGCTATTTCAATTCTGTCAGAGTTGTAGTTCAAGAGTAATTCAATGACAAAGTATCCCCCTCCCGCCCCTGTTACTGATGTAACACTGCTCAGCCAGAGCAGAAGGGAGGTGTCCAGGTAGATTGCAGAGAGGGACAATCTTCAATTAAGATAAGGGAAAAACCTGAAAAACTTGTCAAGGAGGGCAGGGCTTTCATTGTTCTCATAGGAAGAAAATTGTCCCCTGCTGTTATCTGTCTGGTCTTACAACCAGATTCCACATCTGAGAAGAGATGGCTTACACTAGGTAAAAGGGGAGGGAGGGGAAACTTTGCTTGCGAATATCTCTCAAACCGTAAAGGTTTGAGAGATAAGACTTATATCGTTCTTCATGTTTTTTTTAATGCCTAAAAAATAAAATAAAGATAAAATGAAGTATTACTATCCATTTAAAATAAAACTGGTGTCATTCTGGACCAAACCAACTGCAGCATAGGTGAGAATAACAAATCATTTTGATTTAAATGAGAATTGTAAGGTGTAACCCCTTTAATGCTAGAATGGTCTCCAACTCATTTCATTTGATACCTTTCTAGCATTCAAGGGGGGAGATTCATTAAGCGGTGCTAAAGAGGTGAGATAAAGTGAAGATGACTTCTTTAGTTTATCACATGTCTAATTCCTATGTTATTCTATGGAACCTATTCACTAAGATCTCCAAAACTGAAGAAATATCATTGCATTGGCTCCATGTTTCTTCTGTCTTGTATGTCTTCATTGTGAAACTGATGTACTTAAAAAGAATAATAGTAATTCTGGAATAAACTGAGTGGACCATAAGGAACAAATACACACTTCTAGAATTCCCATTAACATAAATGGGGACTTTAATTGCTTGAATGCTAGAGAGGTCTCCAACATGTTACTTCACAATGAGAGATCTATCTAATGATTAAGGAGTTAAAATCCCATTTAAATCAATGGACATTTTTATTTTTCCCTTGTGGAGCAGTTGATTTGCTCCATAATAATAATAATAATAATATCAAAGTATTTTACCAAGAAGGATACATTGAGATTGCCCATTTTGAAATATGTCCTGGGTATAGATATTATTACCCAATTTAATGGTACTTAGTGCACTTATTCTTAGTACATCAGCCTAACTGAGATATGTATAACACAGATGATTTTCTTATCATGCTTGCTAATGCAAGGAACTTTAGAGTCCAGACACCCTTATCAAGGCCATGCTTTCACTTCTTCATGACTCAGATCCCAGTCTCATGCATAGAGCTAGAAAATAATATCAGCCAATAAAAGAGACAGATACGCACATACAATCTAAAAAAACAGTAAAGAATTTCCAACAAAATGATAAAATGGCAGATACAGTGGTTTATATCTAAAATTAGAATGTACTTTGGAAATTACAATAATATTTAGTTCTAGCAATGTAGGACAGCGCTGCCTGTCAGGCTATATAGGGAATTAGTGCACACACATGGATGCAAGACACACACACAGAGACACACACGCAAATGCACAAGCATGCACTGAGATGCATAAAGAGCGACACAGTCATACACACATACATACAATGCACAACATGCAGACACATGGTGTGATACAGACATGCAACACACACAGTGAGGAACACACAGGCACACACAGAGACACACACACACACAGAAGTGAGTCATAATGGCGTGACTTATGTGTCATTGTAATGAGTTTGTGTTTGTACTTATGTGATTGAGTGTGAGAGAGAGTGTGTAAGAGAGTGTGTGAGAGAGAGTGTGATTGAGTGTGTGTGATTGAGTGTGAGTGAGAGTGTGTGTGTGTGTGTGTGATTGAGTGTGAGTGTGTGTCTGAGTGTGAGAGAGTGTGTGTGAGAGAGAGTGTGAATGAGAGTGTGATTGAGTGAGTGAGAGTGTGAGTGAGTGTGTGTGAGTGAGTGTGAGTGAGAGAGTGTGAGTGTGTGTGAGAGTGTGTGTGAGAGTGAGTGAAAGTGGGAGTGAGAGTGAGTGTGTGTGATTGAGTGTGAGTGAGAGAGTATGAATGTGTGTGTGATTGAGTGTGTATGATTGAGTGTGAGTGAAAGTGTGAGTGAGAGTGTGAGTGTGTGAGATAGTGTGTGAGTGTGTGTGTGTGTCTGATGTGTTTGTGTCTGTGGTGTAGGAGCGAGTGGCATCCATTTTGATTTTTCAGTCACTTGGATAGTGGTGGGCGGGCTGGATAGTGGGGGCAGGCCAACTCCCTGCATGATTTAAATCACTCACCCATTGAATCACCCAATGGGAGCAGTAACTCCTCCTTACTTAAGCTGAGGTAACATAGCAATATAACACACGGTGGCTCTTCAGTTGAGGCAACGTAGCAATATGCTGAAGGAACAAATAGAAAGTGGTGTTTGAGGCTTGCTATCTGTAACATACAGCAAAGCATCTCTCTCCCTTTAAGGAGAAAGGACGGGAATCAGGAAGTAGGAAGTGGAGGCATGACAGTTGAAAACAGACAGTTAGTGAGGTTGACTGAAGAGATGAAAAGAGTTAGATAAAAGAGTTGCTATTATGTTTATCCCTAAGTTTGTATTCTATGGAAACAGTACACCCTCATACTGAAACAAAATGTATGGAGGATTACAATTATCTGTGGGAGGTGAAACAGTGTGTTTGTGATCCTGAGTGATAGTGTGTGTGTGGACCGGGAGAAGTTATTGATATCCCCTACTTCAGGAGCGAGTGGCAGCTATATTTTTTTTTGTCAGTTGGATAGTGGTGGGCGGGCTGGAGGGGGCGGGCCATCTCCCTGTATGATAAACATGCTCCCATTGAATCACCCAATGGGAGCAGTAACATCCCCATTGAATAATCCAATGGGAGTTGTGTCTCCTAATGAGACATAAATTATGTTATGAGGCATTCTGTGCAATGTGTGTATGTTTTCTGAGGAGACATAAATTATGTTCTTTGTGTGAGGAACCATAAATTATGCAATGAGGCTTATTCTTTTATATAGATAGATAGATAGATAGATAGATAGATAGATAGATAGATAGATAGATAGATAGACATGGTTATGAGCACAATTTTGCACTGAGGGGGTTTGGGCAACACCACTGAAGGTTTGGACAACACCACTGAGGGTTTGGAGTCTTGGACAACACCACTGGTGGTTTGAACAACACCAATGAAGCACCACTTTAAAAGGAGACCTACTCTTTTGTAATGGTAACTGTTTATACTTCATTTTAATAAAACCAGCATTAATATTAATACATTGTATTCACAAGGAAACAACATTTCAAAGCATTATATTGTGGGATAGACTCAGATGAAATTTGTCCAGTTTATTCCTTGTTTTCATGCAGTTTGGGTACATCTGAAATTGTAGACAATCTGGGCAATATGTACAATTTGCCCATTCTCAGGTTATTACAGCACAAACTTGTATTTTTTTTATAGTTTACAACAATCATTACTACATTCTGGTTACTGACACTCCCAGTAGTGTGATTTCACCCATTCTGCTTAGCTGGAAAGCCATATATTTAAAATAGGGATTTTCTGTCACTTTAAAACATTAACACCAACAAAACAGGTTGTGGATGGCACAGAGAGATCATGTGGACATCCACCAATGCTGGAAGTCATAGCAACCATATAACTACTACTACTGAGAAAGTGGTTGTTTGCATCACTAGTTTGTTGGAGAGAAAATTCTGATAAAATCTTTCACTTTGTACCAAAAGCTCATCTGACAAAACCTGCTCCTCTCTCCAGCTTTCTGACAACTGTGGAACAAGAGAGTTAAAGAAAAGAGTTATAGCAATTTTAAAACTGCTAATGGCATACTTTCTTCAGGCTAAACTGATCGAGGCCTGTATGTCACAAGCCTATTAAATTTAATCGGATGTGCCAAAGCTCAAAAAGAAGAGGCTATCGAGGGCACATTCTGAAAAAAAGGATGTCAATTCCATATAAAGTTGTAAATATCTCATAAAAGAATAAAGTTACAAGAGGTTCCACCAAATTTGTGAACTTCATGACTGAGTGGAAGATAATTATGTCAGCAACTCTATGTAGAAAGGGTACATCCCTCTAAAGAGAAATAGCTATTAATAGTCAGTGGAAAAGTAAAATTAATGAAGAGAAAATTGTATAAAAACACTGAAATTGTCAAAAAAAGAATGTCAGTGGTCCAAATAAGATTTGCCTATGAGTGAATAATACCTTCGATCTATACTTATGATTCCATTAGCTAAACTGCTGAACCCCTTGGGGACCAGAGATTTTAGCAACATATAGAGAAGCAGTGCATTGCACACTTCTTTAGTCCACAAATGGTTAACCAGTTAATTTTGACATAAATCGTTCCATCTGATTAGAGGAATATAAAGGATTTACTAGTTCATAAAGTGGGTAACAGGGCACAGTCATAATACAGAAACTGTAAGACTGTAATTAAATATACAGATTATTGAGAAATATTTATTATTGCATATTTCAAACCCAACAGATTACAAGATCCAATGCAGCATTGCTCTAATGCATACATGTTATATAAAAGAAATCAGGTTTGCATTTTAGCTTAATAACTTCAGTGATAAGTATGAATGGATCCATATCTAAGCTTATGCAAAGAATCTGACATTTTCCCACTAAATAAATAAATATGAATGCATATGTTGTATTGTTAAGGATTTGACATAAATACATTTTAGTGAATACAATATTTGCTAATAAATTGGTGACATGAGTCTTAGTGAATGGAGGAACAGGTTTTGTGGAGTGCATCAAAGTTCACTGCTGGTGTCTTAACTGTTTACTTTATCCATTAGCAAATGGATGGTTAAGGAACCATATGGAAGGGTTAGTGGTTCTGATGAGGATGCATGACTTTTTAGTAAGGACACAAAGACCTATAACAGGCTTGACATTCCAATGGGAGGTAAATCAAATGAGTAATGATTGAAGAACATTGGAGCAATGGACAAGAATATGGCATCTTAAAAGTAATGCCACAAAGTGCAAACTAATGCATTTAGGAAGTGATATGGGCTAATAAAGTAAAATAATTACAAAAAATAGCTGACAGAAGGTATTAGAAGGATGAATGCAGGCAGCCTTTTTAAACAAAAGAGAAATGCTTCTTATTTGCTAATGTCTTTCTATTTTGTAATGTTAGCCTCAAACAAAGAAAGAATTATTACATGTCATATCAGTAAATATACATTGTGAAATTACATGTTTGAGATAGATATATATAAATAATATAAAGCGTTAGCCTACGAAGCTCCCTCTGTGAGTAACCACACATGCACAGTAGAGACTGGCGAAACGCACTGTTCCAGAGAGGGGCGCGCCAAACTGCTCACTGCCTGTGTCTGCTCCCGGCTCCTTGGCAGCAGCTGGGGTCGTGGGCGGCTTCCTTAGAAGGAATTTGGTGACAAATTAAGGTGTTTTATTTAGATCAACATTTCGGGTGCCCTCAGGCAGCCTTCGACAGGATAACAGTGAAGTGAAAAATGCTTCCCTTTAAACCCTCAACCCTTGTGTTTGAGTGTCAGGTGATTGGTGAAAGGTGCAATCAATTAGTGTACATTAACATATTCATAGAAGTACATGTCAGAAGTTAGTGCTACATTATACAATTCACCAAAATCAAATAATCCAGGTCATAGTACATGCATATCATTGAGAAATGTAAAGTGAATAGGAGAGAATGAAAAAAATAATAATATAATATTTTAATTCAGGATATGCTTAGGACGGTGAGAATCCACATAAAAAGTCTTGGAAAAATAAAATCAAACAGGCTGGACATTGACAGTACTGTAAAGGAAAGTGTCAGGAACATAAACTGGGTCAAGCGGGTACTGAGCATCCCAGACTGGTGTTATAGCGTTCACAGTGTAGGAAATGTAAGTGCTGTGAAATACGCTGGAGTTTCTACTCTATAAAGAGAAAAGTTACTTAGATGGTTAAATGAAGACTATACTTACTATGTTAGTACTCACCTGACAAGTGGAAACATAGTTGCAATATCAGATCATTGAATCAGGGAGATAACTAGTCCTGCGGTATACGCAGGAGACCATGTCAGTATCTAGTCTGCTATGGGTTATTCACAGGAAGCAGCTGCTAGGAGCATGGCAAAGCAGTGTGATCATAACCAATGGCCAATCTTATAGGAACAAAGTATCAATGCTGTTCATAAACCCTGTATTGTCCTAGTTAATGGTGTCCCTCAGTTAGAAACTGGAATAAGGGACTGATATCTAGGTAATAGATGGTCATTGTGTAATAAATTACAAGCATAAAGGATATTGTATAGTCATAAAGTGTAACTGCTATCTAAGGAAAGAAACACAGTAAGGGGTCCTGTATGAGACAAAAAGTGTGTCATTAAGGCTACTACATGTTCTGTGAAAACTGTAGATGACTGTGATCCTATCATAGGGTCACATTGGTCCAGAAAACATAAGTGATGTTATAGTTTAATAATTGCTAAAGAAGGCAAATGTTCTTGTATACATCATGCATTCAGTTGAGATAAAATAATAATAAATAATGTGGCACATGGAATAGATTGCTGGATAAACTTAAAATCATGTGTACATGCGCTAGATGGTACAGCATCATTTAAATAAGAAACATAGTAAAATATACATAATATAAAGCAAGAAATTTGTAGGTACAACAGGTAGGAAATGATCCTAGCAGAGCATGATAACTACTAATAGAGAATACAGAATGTTCATTATTAATTCATGCATCATGAATATGTTTGAAGGACCGGTGTGTAGCAATGTTCACCAAAATCAAATATCATATAGACATGTGCTACATGTTTAGCCTGAAAGTAAGTGTCCCTGCTTATGACATATGTCTCTTGTGGCACCAGTAATCAGCATCAGAAATACTGTTGTAGATGGCAAATGTTATAAGGGAGAGTCTTTGTATCTCATCCGCTTTGGCATACATGACCAAACGTGGCTATACCAATACTTCCTAATAGAGAGATTAAGAGATTATAAAAAGTCCTGGTATTGAGTGCAAGCTCTGAAGTCTGGTGGTACCAAATATGTTAGACAAATGTCCCACGGTACATATAGGTCCACATCATAAAGGACATTTGACTAGATTCTATTGCAGGTGCTAATTTTATTTCTGCTTTTATCTCCTGGGTTCCTCATAGATTTCAATAGGAAAACATTTGATAAAATGGGTGTTAGCATTTAGCGCCTGCAATAGAATCCAGCCCATCATGCTTTATACCATCATGCCAATAGGAAATTTTTAGCTACCTTATTACTCTTGGCAAGGACCATAGAATGCTGAACAAATGAAACACCACACCGGTGGTACTCAAATTGAATAAGAGAGAAATAGATCTGTACTTACATGGACAGTATCTATCGGATTACCAGCGCAGTGGACAAGTCCCAGGAGGTTTTAGAGTTCATAATATCTCCAGCATCAGCCTCACAAACCCAGAATTTTGACACAGATGGTGTGGGATATTAAAAAAATGCTTGTTTGACTTAAAGGTACTAGGTGTAGAGGAGGTAGGCAAAATATTAAAGCAAGTAAGACAAGAAATACAGACCTCTGACCTAACCTACAAGGACACCCAAGTAGCTGATACAACTACTGGCTGGTATAACAAGCTTAAGACTGCCATAGCCAGCTAAAAACATGAATTCATAACTTTCAAAAATAGTAAACTATGCAAAATAAAAGAAGATTATAAAGAGAAACAAGTTTACAGCTGGCTGTTAGGGCAAAGATCTCACCCCACACACTCTAAAAGAACCAGGAGGGTTGTTAGACCTCAGGACCACAGTGCTGTGGATCTGAGCTCTGGCAATTCTACCTCTGACCCAGAGGAACCGACTACTTCAGGATAGAAAACTGCAAATCCCTCAACTGACACTCACCCTACAGAGACTCCTCTTTTAGGGGTCCAAACAAGGGCAAACAAAAGAGGGGGAGGGGCCATAGACACCTGCACCCTAGGTGGGATGGGAGACAATAAAAACATAGGAAGACCACCAGTCATGCCCAGGAGTTAGACTTTAATTTAAGTAAAAGATCATTGCCCCTGGCCTAAACGTCCCTTCTGTCGAAAGGACTGTCATTTATATCTACTACTAGACCCAACCTTTTCCAATTTCAGATTGATGCTCCTAGGTTTCGACAGACCCTTACTCTTAAGGATTTTTTTCAAAGACACACATACCACTAAGTCTGACTCACTGTGTCCAAAAAGCACATTTGAGCCCCCAACCACCAGTCCCACAATAAAAACCTTTACACGTAACATCATCCACGAGGCCCATAACATGACAATGCCCAAAACTAGACACAACATTTTTAACTCTGAATTACATGCATTAACTACATTAATCAATGACAAATCTATAGCTATTAGACCAGGGGACAAAGGGGGAGCAGTTGTGATACTTGACCAAGATGCCTACAATACTGAGGTACAATAACAATTAACTGATAGTAACACCTATCGTATATTACCTTCTGACCCCACTAGATCCATCAAAAGACATGTTGATAGTATACTAACCAATGCACTTAATAATCAATAAATCACAGAAACACTTTTCAGATACCTATCCACCTAACATTTTTATGTGCCAATACGAAATACATCATCTACAGCATGCCAACATAAGGTTCTATAAATGTTATATAGATGACCTGTTTTTGATGTGGAGGGGCAACACACTGGATCTCATAGAATTTAATCACTTAATCAGCTAGATTCCACTATCCATTTCAAACACACTTTGAGCCCAGTATCTGTGAATATCTTAGACATTAGGGTATTCTTTCAGAACAACAGCTTAGGAACTACACTGTACTATAAGCCAACCAATAAAAACCCCACTTTGAATGCAGCTAGCTGCCATCCGAGAGCAAAAATAATGGTATTCCCTATTCTCAATTTTTGTGAGTTATGAGGAACAACAATAATAGACACACAGATATCACACAATTATATGAAATGAAAGAAAACTTCAGATGCATGGGACATAGTGACAAGATTCTCTACAAGCAAATTAACAGAGCTCTAGAATATGGACAGAAGGACATACTCCAAAGACTGCCTAAAAACCCTGATAATCACTTGGCTTTTGTCATGGACTATGTACCAGGGATTGGACAATTGGGCAAGTCCATTCAAAAACAGTGGAATCTACTATCATCTGATCCAACATTACCATTCATTAAAACACTGTCTAACATATTTGGTACCACTGGACTACAGAGTTTGCACTCAATACTAGGATTTTTATAATCTCTAAATCTATTAGGAAGTATGGGTATAGCCATGTTTGGTCATATATACCAGAGCGGACGTGATACAAAGACTCTTCCTTATAACATTTGGCACCTATAACATGCAAAGAAAGGAGAGGGTAGTAGTGTGAGCAGGACAGGTCAGCTATCTGTGCCTACTGCCAGTGATGTGCCCACCAGTGTGAGAGGCCAAACTAGCAGTCAAGTGAGCCTACACTTTTCGCTTGGCAAATAATTTCCCACAAAAAGTGGCGATTTTCCACTTTTTCTCACTTTTTTGCCTAGCTCATTCCATTGAAATCAATGGGAGCTTTGAATTTACACACAACATATAATAAATATTATTTTATTTACCAAAGGCGTAATATAAAAGGGACATGAGAGTGCCTGTGTTGGTGGGGTGTGGGGAAAGACACATTTGAAAAGGGAATATTTTTTTGGGGGGAGTTTGTTTACTGGGATTGGGGGACAGTTAATAAAAAATAAATCCTAAATACAATTAACCCCTTAAGGACCGGGAAATCTGGCCGAAGACGCGACTCAACGACCACGGAGCAAAATTTTTTTTTTGCTCCGTTGCGTTCCGGACACCCCGAACGGCGTTAAGTGAAATCGACCCTTGACGTACTATGACCGTCAAGGGTCGTTAAGGGGTTAAAGACCATAAGATGTGTGCTTGTGTTGGTAGGTGGAGTCTGGGGAATTAATCAGTTATTGACTGGTATTGGGGGGACAGTTAATAAAAAAAATAAATCAATAAAACAAAATCAGAAATTTCTATGTAAAGTGATAGAGACAGGAACCCTCTGATATAAGATACCACTGGGGTGGACTGATACTTGACTTGTAGAGGATGATTTGTTGGATTTGTTGTTAGAGGCCCAAGCCCTGAGGAAACATTGATTTGTAGGACTTAGACTTATTAGAGGCACAAGGCCTGAAGAAGCATTGGTCTGTAGGACTTAATCTTGTGTGACACAAGCCCTAAGTAAACATTGATTTGTAGGAATTAGGCTTGTTAGAAAAAAACACCCAGGAATTTTGTTTTGTAGGACTATGATTCACTACTGGCCTAGTACCAGCAGGAGATGTCCTGTTGGCCAGAGGCCACTGGCCATTGTCAAATGTAAGTTCCCTGATGTAGATGCGGAATTTGCGATTGCTGTTCTTGCTGTTGCTACAGCAGGATGATTAGACAGCTGAAAAGGAATGGGATCAACAACAGCAGTAACATGGTTGATGGATGATGAAGGTTACACTTGCCATGACTAGCTTCAGTTATGCGCCTGAGGAAGTAGCAGCACCATAACTAGCCCCCACCACTTCTGGTATATGTGTTGCTGGTGCTGGCAAGTGGAACCTGTCCTAGTAATCCTGCATCACTTGTTATTCCCAGTATGTCCACAGTGGTCTGTGGCACACAAGCCTGCTCCTAAGCATCCTACTGCCCTTGCAACTCAGCAGCAGCAGGAATTAGAGCAGTTGCAAATTCCGCAAATTTCCAAATGCTCACTGCTGGTTAGAGGAGGTGATGAGCAATGTGACAGAGGGTCCCCTAATGTCACACTTGCCATTTCTTGGTGAACTAAAAAAGGTTGGCTGGAAGCAGTAGCAGCAGGTATAGGCAGCTGATCTCTGCTCCTGGTGGTGTTGGTGATCTTATTGCGGTGGTGACAATTCTGCCTTCTTCAGGATCATGTTCCACAAGGACAATGTAGTGGGGGGGAAGGGGGCTCCCAGGGTCAGGGGAATGGTGTGGTCTACCTTGACTGGTAGTCTGGATGCTCTCAATTGCTTCCCCTACCACTCTACTAACACTAGTCCCACTGGCTGCTTCACCATCACTGTTACTACTACTACTATTAAAGCGGAACTTTAACATCAGAACATTTTTTTACCAACTCATTAAACAGTTAAACAGTGCTGGGAAAGGTGCTTCTTTTTTTAAATGTTTCCATACTTACTAAGATATTTGATGTCCCAGCCGCGCACTTCCGCATTGCACAGGTCTCAGGACAGTTTCATTCTCCTCCCACCTCCCTCCCAGCTGCCCCTGGGAGCATGTTCACTCTTCACTTCGGTGTGCTGTGAACGGCTCCAAATGTTACAACAAGAAGCGATTAGCATTATACTGAGGTTGCAAGGGGAAGTGGGAGGAGAAACTGTTCTTAGAGCTGTGCCACAGACACCATGCTGCAGAATGTGGAAGTGCGTGGCTTGGACATCAAATATCTTAGTAAGAATGTAAAAATAAAAAAAAAGAAGCACCTTTCCCAGCACTGTTTAACTGTTTAATGAGTTGGTAAAAAAATGTTCTGATGTGAAAGTTCCCCTTTAACAACAACCACATCAATTTCAGCCCCTGAGTCCTCCTCACAGTCACTGTTAATAGGAGGATATTAATTACCCCCTCATTCACTTCTAATGCTAACAAGCTGCTGGACCTTAGTAGTAGTAATACTAGCACTTGGGGATGGCAAGTGTGACTTAGGGTCCCCTGCTGTCACACTTGGTATCATCTTCTCCTTCCCCACTCCTGAATATTACAAGACACACTAACAGCAGCTTCAGCACTGGTAGCAACAGGACCAGCACTGGCAGCAGGCACAGCACTGGTGGAAGCAAGGGCAGTACTGGCAGCAGGCACAGCATTGGCGATGGCACTGGCAGCAGGGGCAGAACGTCTGACAGCAGGCACAGCACATCTTACAGCAGGTGCAGCACATCTGGCAGCAGGCGTAGCATGTCTTGCAGCAGGCACAGGCAGCTGACCTGTCCTGCTCTCACTACTAGCACTACCCTTTTGTTCCTCCCTTGACAGTAATTTCCCCAAAAACCCTAGGGGTGGTTTAGGAGGACTGGCCAACATTGCTTCTGTAGTGCTCACTTCGTCCTCAGACTCAGACTCAGTGGACACATATTGGTCCTTCCAGTTCCTCCTTTTATTATTTTTAATCCTGATCATACCAGGGTTTTCCGTAAAGTTGCCCAGGGTCGTTAAACGGAAAAAACAGTTTTTTTGTTCTTTATTCTTGGACCGAATAACAGCCCAGAGCTGTAATATGAAAGTCACTTATATCACTCTGAAGGATGCTGTGAAGCCTTCATATCTTATATCTGAAGGGGAGTGAGAGACCGGGGAGTGATATAACCTAATTAAGACTTCACAGAAATATTACAGTGAAATAAACCCTGTCTGTTGCGTTATGAGCTGCAATGAGATAATGGGAAGAGAAATTGCATTAATAAAATAAAGGTGAACAAGTGAATGGGTTAAATGTATAAAGTGTGAGACCATTCAGTAGGCGACATGACAATATCGTGCTGTCATGCAGTGCGAGATTCTCATGCCGCCATTTTGATCATGGCAACATTGTGTACCAGTACTAGTATCTGAGCCCATATAGTTTGGCTGTATTTTAGCTTTTCTGCACTTTACTTAATGCTAGCCTCTGCCGTGAGTCTCCTGCCAGACAGTCCATTATAAGTATTGCCCAAGCATCCCTCCATATATACCATAAAATCTTGGGTATAATACGCACAATTTTACCTCACTTCACCTTATGTGAAGAGGGGTGGGTGTATTATACCCAAGAGTTTTTGTGTTTTAAAAAAATTTAACCCTGTCAGATAACTTCCCTCTCTCCCCCAGCACTATCTGATGTCATAATAATCCTCACTTGCTTCAATTTAAATCCCCATGCTATCTGATTCAAAATAATTCTTACTTGCCTCAGTTTCAAGTCCCCGTTGAAGTCCCCGTGTTTCCAGATGAGAGGAGGCAAAATATAAACAATGTTAGTCTTCCCCTGCGGGCGGCATGCTTCCATTTGCCGCCTGCTTCCTTCAATGGGCTTCAAGGACCTTCTGACTCCAGCCAATGCTAATGCCCTGTGAGGATCTCAAGGTCCTCACAGGGTGATAAAATAGCCAGAAGATCCTGAGAGAGCATTGAAGGTAGCGGGCGGCAAATGGAAGCAAGCCTCCCTCAGGGGAAGACTTACATAGTTTATATTTTGCCTGCACTCATCTGAAAACATGGGGACTTCAGCGGGGACTTGAAATTGAAGCAAGTAAGAATTATTTTGAATCGGATAACATGGAGAATTAAATTGAAGCAAGTGAGGATTATTAGGACATTGGATAGCGCTGGGGGGAGGGAGCAAAGGGTTAAAAAAAAATTGTGAGAAGAGGAGGAACAGCGGGTTCCGGTAAATATTGTGCGCTGAAACAATTTTTGCAAAACTCTGAGCCCATATAGCCGTCCACCTAAAATAAGCGCCATTGGGCGGTTTATCAGGTGGGTGGCTTTACAGAAAACCCCGGTAGTGATAGCAATCACTATGAGCCTCTCCTGCCTCAATTTTGCCTCAAAATCACAGCAGAACAGCACAGCACGTCTTCTTCTCTCTGTAGCTGCTTCTATCGTGTTTGATTTCCTCAAATATGTCACGTTTTTATAGCGAAAAATCGAAAACAACATAAATCAATAGGCGGACACTTTCTAACCATTGAAAAAATGGGAAAATATTTTGGCCAATGGGCAAAAAATGTGAAAATTTTAATCACTATTTTAAATCTGATTTTTCAGCGAAAACGCAGACAACAATGTTTTTTTTTTGCAGAATTTCACCCACCCCTAATTTCGGCAATAAACTGAGCTCCTAATTGGATCTCAATGGCTAACACAGTCAATTGAATTGCAACTTGTGGCTTTTTTTTTATTTTGAATGGGCTAAAATGCCCCTGTTTTTTTTTTTTTTTTGCAGGCATCTTTCCATAGCTCGCAGGTAATTGAATCACTAACCTTGCTTGAAAAAATGCTGGCGGGTTTATTTTTGGCCCATCACACCTCCTTTAATCGAGCCCTAAGCCTCTAAAAACCTGAGTTTGGTTAAGCCTTAAGGTTGCCTTTTAGAACATCTATATGTATATATATTTAAATTAGAAATGTGTGCCAAAAGTGAATTGAAAAATATGCTAGATACATTCACCTTTATGTCCACAGCCCAAATAGCTGTATGTTTTTCCAAAGGGAACTAGAACGTTTTGATTTAATATATCTAAATATATAAGATTATTCTTACCTTTGAAGCAGCGTTTTCCGTGTTTGCAGTGATTTTGTGCATACTCAGTCACACAAAATTTCTATACTCTACTTGATGATGATCCACCTGCATAAAGACACACGTGGTGCTCAAGTGAGACAAATCAACTGCACCAAAGGAAGAAATATGAATTCCCCAAATTCAAACTAATTAAATTGGGCTTTATAATGGTTGCTGGTGAGGTTTATTGCTTTTCATTGAATGGGTTAAAAGCTTTGAAATGAAAGATTTGTTCCTCATGGTTCCGTTTATTTTCCCTATTTTTATTATTAATGTTAGTAAGTATGTACTAATATGATTGCTTGCTAAATAAAACAAATTTCTTAGTACTACACTTGCCTAACGCCAAGTCACTAAACTACTTACACAGTCACTTTGACAAAGAGTGGGACAGAGGGAAAGGATATTTTTTGGGGGGTATGTGACTTTCCTGTGCACTTTTTTAACCTTTTGAGTGCCAGAGGGGTACGCAACACATTGCAAAACAATTCTTTGCTTACCTCTCTGGCACTCAAAGGGTTAAAACCATGTACTAACAAGGGGCAGATAAAGTGGTATAGCTCAATCTCAATGCTACAGGGAAGGTATAAGGGGCTTGTTAGTATTAACCCTTTAATTGCAAGAGGGGTACCCAGTGCATTGCAAAACAATATATTGGTTGCCCCCTGGCACTCCAAGAGTTGAAATAGTATGCACTAAAACACTCATTCACTCTAGTGCACACCCTGAAGTACAGGAGCATAACTGAGCATAACAATTAGTTGTGCTGGGGAATTGTACATTTCTTCCAAGGCCTAGTACTCTTTTATTTGAAAAATAGAAATAGATAGGCTAAGAAATGGAAAGGACAAAGAAACAAAAATTTCAATTACTCTTCTCTAGAATGTGATGAAAAGGTCACTGAGTGGTATGATGCTGAAAAAGCAGCAATTAAATGGTTTGCAAATCAATATTCTCTTAGTGGATGGCTTTTTTTTCTTTTATTTTAAGTAAACATCTGAGCCTCCTGTGTCCGAAACTTTAGAAAAGCTAATGATGATGTTTATATATCACCCTATACAGATTATATTAGACCCTCTGTACAGTTAGTAAATTATTGGATATGGTATTGTGTGGTCTGAGATGCATTTCATTGTAATTGCACAGTTTGAGCATATGTCAGTTAATCATTGGCTCAAACATCGATTCCCTCACCGTATTCAAGTGGACATTCTCAAGTTGTGGCCTGCTAGTTTCCTCTAAGAGCTTGAATTGAGAACCACTGCTCTAATATTGCTGATATTAGTTGTACAATCAGGTATCAAGGTTAGAGGAGAAGTAAGTAGGGGTGGGCAAAGGTTTGTCTACAAACATAAGAAGAACTGTACTTCCCTTAATGCACAGGAATCCCTGTGCCAAGTGACATTTTTCTGCGTTATTATGAGTTTTCCTTTATATTGAAATCAATCCGAATAATGTAATTTCCCCCTCACATGAGGGGATTCCTGTATGTATTCCCACCATGCTAACTCACCAGTATAAAAAGAGGTGTCAGTTTACCACATGTTTTCAGTCTGTGTTTGGGAGGAAAGGAGAGCGAGTTGATGAAATGTTGACACTAGCTTTAGTAGAGAAATACAGACAAAGAAAATAGTTTGCGTACTGATGGAAGCCAGTTGTTCTCTGGAAAAGTAAGGGATGTAGGAAGTATTGATATGATTTTTAGACACTGAAAGGGATGTATATAGAAAAATAATTTTGAGTTATAGGCGACAGATAGGCCAGCAATTATACCTGAGATGAGACCCAGAGTGTTATAGTGACATATACTAAAGTGAGACATACATCTAATACTATTTTCATACAAACGACAGTCAAGACATCACTCCATGCAGCTAACTGCATACTGCACACATGTTGAAGCTAAAAACTGTGTGATATACTTTACAGTAAAAATCAATACAACTAACTTTATGTCTACCAAATATAGTAGGGGGAAGGGGGAAGGGCCAAGCAGAAGAATAAATGGACATGTTGGGGATACTAAAGTTGACCAAAAACTGACTGTGGCAATGGTTGCTGAAGACCCTCCTTTTCCACAGGAGACTGTTGTAAGCAAAGCTGTAGCACCCAATGCAAGTTGCCTGATTATATCCTGTGAAGAAGAAAACTCACAACAGAGTGCTACGTTTATATAAAATAACAGGAAAACCAGCATCTAAAAACAGCACTAGGGTACACAGATCAAGTCCTGAGGAATCAGTGATTTGTTGGACTCAGGTTTGTTAGAGGCACAAGCCCTTATAAATCAGTGATGATTTTTGGACTCACGTTTGTTAGAGGCAAAACCTGATGAAACAGTGATTTGTAGACTTAAGCTTGTTAGAAGCAAGCCCCCATAGGCCTTTGTGGTTGGTGGGACCTTGACAATCTGCAACCATCCCAGGAGAAGAGGGATCATCTTCATTTACTGCACATGCTGAGGCAAACATTGCTGCAGTCAATCTTTCTACCACTTCACTCCCATGTCCCTGCAATGCTCCACCTTTCCCCCTCCTGCTTGTGCAATTGCTAGACATTACTCAACTACTGTGTGTTTTTACTCTCCACAGTACACAACTGATGGAGTGTGATATCTTGCCTTGGCCCTCAACAAAATGTTCAATGTCGTCTGCTGTCTATCAAGTCTGCCACAGAGCTCACATCAGGTTACCACTAAGTCCTCTGATTAATATATTTATTTGTTTAATTATTTGTTTTGTTTTTTTTTAATTTAAATGTATGTATTGATTTTTAAGTTGTCCACCCTATATTATCACAGTTAGTCTTGCCAGTCATTCACACCAAATATTGGGGTATTTTGGGTCAACCTCCTTCCTCCCTTCCTTTCCCCCAGAGTGCCCCCAGACTCCCCTTATACAGAGAACAAATGTCCTACCTAAATGACTCCCTAAACTAAGATTAAATTCCTTTATTTGCCCATATTCTCTAGCTCAAAAACATGCTGCTCTCTCCTCTCACAGAATGGCATTCTGTGAGAGCCTGACACCCTTGTATATGGCTGTAGAAAAGAAGAGAAAACGTTCTTGTGGGAGAGAAAATGTTTTTTCCCCTTGATTTCAATGCAATGAGAGAGGTGAAAAAGCTGAAAAATTACACTTTTCTTGGGAATTTTTTCACCAACCGGAAATTGCAATTTTTCACCGATTTCAGTTTGGGGCAAAAATGTTCGCTCATCCCTACATAGAACATCATAGGAACTGAAAAAGTGAAATCACTGGAGAGGTTATCTCCATTTTATCATAATCCTCTGGCACCCAAAGGATTAAAGGCCACCATTTACTCAGGGGTGAAATAGTCCCTGAGGAGGTTGTTTCAAATCTGATCCCCTCTCAAAGTATCCACATCCTCTGCACTTGGGAACAGGGTCCTTCATGGGCTGTTGCAGCTCCACACCCTCAACTAGACGTATGCCTACTGCTATGTTGTGGAGTATTGCACACGCCAAGGTGATGTCACATGCCTTTCCAGGTGCATATTGTAGAGCCCCACTGAGTGATCCAGGCAACGGAATCTACCTTTCAGCAGAGGGGGTTTATGATATTCCTATTATAGTGCTCCAGTGCAGGTGTGTGTGCATTGGTTACTGGAGTGAGCAGCCATGACTTGAACCCATAGCCAACATCAGCTGTGGACAGAGAGTGTGACGTGGTAAGTCAGGGAGCAGATGTTATGTGGATGATGTACTACTTGTGTGTCATGACCATTCTAAGCTGTGTTTACATGAGTCAAGTGAGCGCACCTGTGATGTGGTGTGATGCTGGATTTTTGACTCACCCTAAAGCCAACCTCCTATATAGGTCCCATTCTCAAAGTCTCTGTGGAATGTTGGAGTCACGACAGCTGCCAGGATAGGAGGCCCAAACATGGGTTAACTAAAACTTCATTGTGGAATCACACACCATCTGTGCATTGATGGAATGGAAGGTCTTCCTGTTGAAATATAGATGTCCCTCTTGCTTGCATATGTGTGCAATTTATGGCACCCATTACCCTAGGCATTCCTCCCCTAGTGTAAACAGGTGTGCTTTGGTGGTGATGGTGATCCCTAGCCCTAGCACACCTTTTTCTCCACTGTCTTCGCATATATATAAGTATGTAAACATAGTAATCTCTCTCTGTCTCTCTCTCTCTCTGTCTGAATGATCTCATGGTAGAGTGTGATCTGTCCCCTTAAGAAAGTGGTTGGGTGTTGTCCAGGCACGGTCACGAGGTCGGGAGTGACCAATGGGAGGGTGTGTGTTGCCCAGGAAAGTATTTGTGGTGTGTCTCTGGTTGATTTGCTTTAACTGCTGTGTACCTGTCAGACATTTGTGTGATTTTGTGAGGTGCATGCTGTTTCTCCATTGGTTGTTGATGTTGCATAGGGGAACTTGGTTTTCTTTGGAATTGACAGCTGTGCATGTTGTGTGTTAACCCCTGTTGTTCCAGGGTATGTTGTGATTGTTCATATTGTGATGCTTTGTGAAGCCCTTGTCCCTGGTGGGTTGCTGTGCTATTGTTGTTTGTCAGGGACTTGTTTATAGGGCACGGGCATTGTTCATGTGCTTGCTTGGTTTTGCAGGGGTTAATGTTACCATTGTTGTGCTTGTGCTATGTGCTGTGTATTGTGAGAGCTGCTGTTTCTCTGGTACATCAGCCTTCCTCCAATCACAGGGCACTATGCTTGATGAAAATGAATCAATAAACAATAATTATAATGGTCTTGCTATTACTAAACTAAGTTCCCTAAGTACCCTTGGGTCTATACCATCAGTTCCAGGTGCTTTATTCACCATAGCATTTTCCAGTCTCTTTATCCTTACTCAGTAAGCAATGTACATGATTTAGGAAATTCCGTGGTTTTATTTGTTTTCCCATAGCCTGTAATTGTTACTTCTTGTGTGTGTGTGTGTATATCTATCTATATATATATATATATATATATATATATATATATATATATATATACAAAACACCAACCAATACTAGGGTTGGTGCCTTATATAATCCCCACTGGTTACTGCTCTCCAATACCACAAAATAGGATAAAACAAGGTATGTCGCTATATCCTAATAACCCCTAGTGCAACGGGTTAACAAATAGACTACCACCACAAACAACAAAGGAAAGCGCTACACCTCCTTTACCAAAAATATATTATTATTTATTGTTAGTTATATAACACTCTACAGATATTATATATCATTCACATACAATGTCCAATCTCTTAAATGTTTATTGAAACACCAATAATGTATAAGGACTGCACTTTCCGCTGTAGCGGGCGGGTACCTTTGATGTTATATTCCTTATACAAGGGATATTGTTGTCTTCACTGCAGCACTTGAATTTCCATTTAGGACTTATATTGTAGTGAATCCTTATAGCGGGCAGAGTAGTCTGTATTCTCACCACACTTCGTATGTCTCAACAGCTTGTTGTCATACCTCTCCTGTCCTTATGGCTCACTATATACGTATTGCTGCTCGATCCACAGTGTATCCATTTGGTACCCCCCGTCCGTCTCAAAGCATAACTAGTCCGTGTTCCAAATTATATTTAAGGATAACCCAGACTTTCTGCACTCACGCTACATGGGTCTCCTTCATTACTTCCCTTCTTAAGAGCGAGGCATTGGCTTGGGCGTCTCCTCTAGTGGAGCTGCAATCATCGTTGCTGGACGATTCCGATGCTTTCGTCTCTGCCTTAAAGGCCATCTTTGACCACCCGGAAGGAGCGCCTCAGCAGAGTCGACTCTTTTGTAATTACAACAAGGAACCAGATCCGTTAGCCAGTACACAATAGAGTTCCGCACCCTCTTGTATGAGATGGACTGGAACCAGGGAGCACTGAAGGCTGCTTACTGGTGAGGACTGAGTGAGCCCTGACTTGTCATGACATCCCTGATGGACTGGAAGATCTCATCTCCTTGTGCCTCATTCTGGACAGGCACTTGCAGGAGATACAACAGGAGAGAGATCACAGTAGGCGACGTATAACACCATCTACTGCACCGATGGAGGAGAACACCGTGGCCGAGACACCCATGGAGGTCGGGAGTGTTATATGGTTGACTGATGAGGAGAGGAGAAGACGCCGAACCCATGGTCTATGCTTGTATTGTGGGCAAGCCGATCACATGCTCTGACAGTGTCACACCAGACCAGGAAAAGGCACGGCTTAGTTGACTTCAGAGGCGGTCAGCTAAGTCCAGTCCTTCAGCCTCCTCACTTCCCTTCCAGGCTGCTGGTTCCGGTAACCATCCAGTGGGCCTCCAGGACCATCCAAGCCACCGCCTTTATTGATTCCAGAGAGGCGGGGCTCTTCATTGACATATCCTGGGCCCACGGCCTTGGGGTTCCTAGTGAACTCAAGAAGCTGGTGTCCACATTGGACGGTGGGCCCTTGAGATGCAGTCAGATAAACCAGGAGACCCAAAGCATTGTCCTCACCACCAGAGTGTTGCACACAGAGGAGGTGGTCTTTGATTTAGTCTCTTCTCCCTTCATTCCTGTTGTCCTGGGTCTCCCTGGCTCCAGTATCATAATCCCATTTTTGACTGTAGGTCTGGTAATCTCTCCCAGTGGAGCAAGTCCTGCTTTCAGACGTGTCTCCCTTAGACACCAATTACTCCGCCACGGTCAACCTCCGCTTTTGTGTGTTTCCAAGACACCTTGCCTGTGGTCTACCATAAATACAGAGACATTTTTTCTAACACACAAGCTGAACACCAGCCCCCGCATCGGCCATACGACTGTCCGATTGATCATATGCCCTGGACCCAGCCACCCAGAGGCTGGACGTGTCTGTTGTCTCTACCCGAGATGAGAGCCCTTGCCACATACATCCAAGAGAACCTGGTCAGAGGCTTCATCCTTCTGTCCACCTCACCCACAGGGACGGGATTCTTCTTCATTTGCAAAAAAGACAGTTCTCTTTGCCCTTGTGTGGACTATTGGGGGTTAAGCTGCATTATGAGAAAGAACAAGTACCCATTACCGCTTATCCCCAAGCTGTTTGACCTCCTCCGGGAGGCTACCTGGATTACTAAGTTAAATCTGAGGGGTGCCTACAACCTGGCCTGTATCCGGCCTGGGGATGAGTGGAAGACGGCCTTCAACACCTGATATGGGCACTGTGAATACCTGGTTATGTCCTTTGGGCTCTGTAATGCCCCTGCCATCTTCCAGGCATTTGTTAATGACATCTTTCGAGACATGCTCATGTCACATGTCTTGGCATACTTGGATGATATTCTCATCTTCTTGTCTATGCTCCAACAGCACAGGCAACAAGTTAAAGTGGTTCTACAACTTCTTTGGGAGAATGGTCTCTACGCCAAACTTGAAAAGTGTGAATTTGAGAAAAAAGGCTTCCTTTCCTAGGGTACATAGTCTCCAGTTCTGGACTTGAGATGGATCCCAGCAAACTTGCAGCTGTAGTCAACTGGCCACAACTCATGGACCTGAAGGGAGTACAATGCTTTCTTGGGTTTGCCAATTACTATCGGAGGTTTATCAAGAACTACTCCACCCTGGTGGCTTCTATTACAGCCCTAAGAAAGGGGCTAATCCACGGACCTGGCCTAGTGAAGCGGTGACTGCATTTTCCGCTCTCAAGACTGCCTTTACTACTGCCCCAGTTCTCTGGTATTGTTACGGTTTTTTAGGACACTCAGACCAGTAGGTGAAAATAAAACACACTTTATTTTAAAGTAAAATAATGCACAGGTTCGCCCTCTAGTGGCGGTAGGTAATACACAGATCGTGCAAACTGAGATATTACAATAGTAATAGCACAATGGATATACATGAAATACAATAAGCAATAGGGTGATATGAACCCCCAAGGGGTTAATGACTTGATAACAGTCTGTCTCAGATGTGGAGGTTTGGCACGCCCTGGGTGTTAAAAGGCTGTGCTGGATAGACAAAGTTCATCAAGTACTGAAGACCGAACTGCCTCGCCAAAGTGTTTGGATAATAAGCAGAATAGGAATCAACTTAGCCCCCACGGGCGTAGCTACTGGAACTGCTTTGGTTTGTGCAAGTGCAAATAGCCCCCACGGGCGTAACGGGAGCCTCCTCAGACTTTGCTGAATGCTGGAATATGTATGCAGGAGCCACTAGCCCCCTCGGGCGTAGTACCGGATGAGCTAACACTGAAGCCTTAACCTGCCACCACTCTGTATAACGTATAATGCCCGGTAATCGACACCGGAGAGCCTTAGGCGCCCAAACGGCCCAAACAATGTCACTACTCTGCAATGGAGGACTAGAGTTGCTGACGGTGAGCGGCCAACTCAGCAGCAGTATCACGGGTAACGAGGCTCGTACTGGAGGTAGAGAGAGTGAGATCGAGGCAGCACTGCTAGAGTTAAAAAGCATGTTTACTCGAGGCTTCAGCGCTACTGGAAGGCTCTGCAATGAGAGGAAGGCATACAGATACAGAAACAGCTCTGCACGGGTAGCGAGGCACTGCACTAATCGTGGGTAACACAAGGCAAGGCAGTCACACTGAAGCTGGCAACAGAGACTGATAATGTCGCTGCGGCGACAACTGGAACGCAGGTCACTGGAACAAGCTGGAAGTCGATCTTCAGAGCAGGAAGTCAGCCGGGCCGAGTCGGAGCACGTAGGAGGTAGTCATACAAGCCAGGTCATACACAATCAGGAACGTCAGCCTAGCCGGGTCAGGATCCAAGGGTGGTACGCAGATGAGCCGGGTCATACACAAGCAGGCACACTGGAGAATAGTCAGGACAAGCCGAATCGGTACACAGGAACTCAGAACACAGGAACACAGCAACAGCACACTGGCTCAGAAACACCACGAAAGGGCATCTGACAGATGTGGTAGACAGGTATGAAAAGGTCACCAGGGGGCGAGCCAAACCAACTCAGCAAATCAGTGTCTGCCACAAATGAGAGTGACAGGAATCACAGACACTGTGATAGTACCCCCCTCTCAAAGACCCCCTCTCCCTGCCTGAGGTCTGGGTTTCAAAGGATATTTAGAGTGAAAGCTGCGTACCAATCTAGGTGCATGGAGGTCCCCTTGATCAACCCAAGAACGTTCCTCAGGACCATAGCCCTTCCAATGAACCAAATATTGCAGCTTTCCTCTAAATCTCCTAGAATCAATAATACTCTGGACCTCAAATTCTTCTTGGCCCTGGACGTCCACCGGCCCAGGAATCACTGGCGTAGTAGTATAACGATTGCACACCAAGGGTTTCAGGAGTGACACATGGAACACATTATGAATGTGCATTGAGGGTGGAAGTTCCAGAGCATAAGAAACCAGATTGATCTTGCGGATAATCTTAAATGGACCAATGAACCGGGGAGCCAGTTTGTTGGACGGCACTTGTAAATTGAGGTTTCTGGATGACAGCCATACCCTGTCCCCAACTTGGAATGAGACCGCTGGAAGGCGTCTGCAATTAGCGTGCCGTTGCTGCCGCCTAAATGACTGACTGAGGGACCTCTGAACCTGTGCCCAAGTGGAACGAAGTTGTGCCAAATGCTCGTCCAAAGCAGGAATCTGCTGTGCCTGAAAGGAGTCCGGGAGCAGACAAGGCTGGAACCCATAATTAACGAGAAACGGGGAGCTCCCGGACGATGAGTTAACCGCAGTTTCTGGTAAACTCCGCCCATGGCAACAGGTCAGCCCAATTATCATGATGATCGGTGACAAAGCAGCGCAGGAACTTCTCCAGTCCCTGATTGGCACGCTCAGCGGTCCCATTCGTCTGGGGATGGTAGGCGGAGGAAAATGACAATTGGATGCCCATCTGACCACAAAATGCCCTCCAAAACCTAGAAACGAACTGGCTCCCACGGTCGGAGACAATCACTCTGGGTACTCCGTGCAGGAGGAACACCTCTCTGGCAAAGACTACAGCCAATTCCTGGGCCGATGGAAGGCCAGTCAGAGGCACAAAATGTGCCATCTTAGAGAATCTATCGACCACCATAAGAATGAACGTGTAACCTCTAGAGGCAGGTAATTCTCCCAAGAAGTCAATGGATATATGAGACCAAGGACGGTCTCCGTTGGGCACCGGTTGCAATAAGCCCACGGGGAGATGCCTGGGGGTCTTGGCACGGGCACAGGTGGCACAAGCTGCAGTAAAAGCGGCGCAGTCGGCTCTCAGGGTAGGCCACCAAAATAACTGCGAGAGAGACCATACTATTTGGTCCCTACCAATATGCCCAGCCGCTTTAGAAGCGTGATAAGTTTCCAACAGACGGACACGGAATGACTCATCTATGAAACACTTCCCCACTCGGGTTTCAGGAGGTGCCCTTGATTGTGATGCCAGTATCTCCTCCCCCAGAGGCGAGGTTATGGTGGTACGAATAGTAGCCAGGATATGATCTGGCTGAATGATGGGTACCGGGTCTTCCTCCCTCTCAGTGTCAGAAGCGAACTGATGTGACAACGCATCAGCCTTGATATTCTTCGAGCCAAGGAGATATGACACTAGAGAATTGAATCGGGACAAAAACAGCGCCCATCTAGCTTGTCGAGAAGACAGTCTTTTGGCTTCGGAGAGATAGGTTAAATTCTTATGGTCAGTAAGAATTAGTACTGGAGTCTGAGTGCCCTCCAAAAGGTGTCGCCACTCCTTCAATGCTAGGATGATGGCCAACAGTTCCCTGTCGCCAATCTCGTAATGGCTCTGAGCGCTGGACAATTTCTTAGAGAAAAAAACGCAAGGCTTTAAGGCGCCACCTCCCACAGGACGTTGGGAGAGTACTGCCCCAACCCCAACTTCCGAAGCGTCAACCTCCAATGTAAATGGCAGGGAGGGATTAGGGTGGGACAGTATAGGAGCAGATGCAAAGGCAGATTTCAGGGTAACAAATGCGTCTTCAGCTGCCTCAGACCACTGAGAGGGAGAAGCGCCCTTATGAGTCAGATCTGATAGTGGTTTTACAATCGTGGAAAAGTTCTTGATGAACTTCCTATAATAGTTAGCAAAACCTAAGAATCGTTGAATGGCCTTTAACCCCTTAGGCCGAGGCCATTGCAGAACTGCTGCCAACTTTTCCTGATCCATGGCAATGCCACTTTTGGAGATTATGAACCCCAGGAATGGTACTTGAGATGTATGGAATTCGCACTTTTCTAGTTTACAGAATAACTTGTGCTTGCGAAGTCGGAGCAAGACTTCTGAGACATCCTTAATGTGTTGGGAGAGGTTAGCAGAGTGAATCAATATATAATCTAGATATACTACCACACAGGACTGGAGCAGGTCACGTAAAATATCGTTAATAAATTCCTGAAACACTGCAGGTGCATTGCATAAGCCAAATGGCATCACCAGATATTCGTAATGCCCTGTTCTGCTATTAAACACCGTTTTCCACTCGTCACCCTCTTTAATTCTGACTAGATTATAGGCGGCTCGCAAGTCAAGTTTAGTAAAGATCGAAGAGCCCTTTAATCTGTCGAATAATTCTGTAATAAGTGGAATGGGATAGGCGTTCTTAGGCATCAACTTATTCAGCCCTCGGTAGTCAATGCAAGGCCTGAGTTCCCCATTTTTCTTTTTAACAATAAAAAATTCGGCACCAGCCGGAGACGTAGATTTACGAATGATTCCCCTCTCCAGGGCATCTGCAATATAATCCTCCATAGCCTTATTCTCCTCACATGACAGTGGGTAAGTGCGTCCCCTGGGGGGCACCGCACCTGGAGGCAAATCAATGGCGCAATCGTATGGCCTATGGTCAGGTAATGCGCTGGCCTCTCCTTTGCTGAATACGTCACTGAATTGCCCATATTCTGTTGGCACAGCCGGAGAGGTACACATAATCTTAACAGGAAAAGAGAGACAATTCTTGTTACAGTACTCAGACCAGGAGTTAACTTCACACCTTTGCCAGTCAAATTGGGGATTGTGTGCTTGTAACCATTGAAACCCCAAAATGACTGAATGGTGCGGGGAACGAATGATCTGAAATCGTATCTGTTCCCTGTGACAAGCCCCCACAGTCATTGTCACTGGGATTGTCTCGAAATGAAAGCAGGATCCATGGGTCTGCCATCAATGGCCTCTATTGCCACAGGAGAGTCCTTTTTATATAACGGAATGCCCTGCAAATCAGCAAAGGACTGATCCATGAAGTAGCCGGCTGCCCCGGAGTCCACCAGTGCAAGGACCTCGATTACCTTGTCCGCCCAAGCAAATGCCACCTGGATGGTGGGTTTAGTGGTGCTAGTATCTAGGGACTGTTCTACACCACCTAGGGCCTGTCCCCCAAGGTACCCTAGGTGCGTTCGTTTCCCGGCCTTACTGGACAATTGCGTAATAGATGCCCCGATTTGCCACAATATAGGCATAAGCCTTGCCTCCTACGATATAACCTCTCCTCCTTAGTGAGCCTAGTGAATCCTACTTGCATAGGTTCAGTGCTGTCGGCTGGTTGTTCAGGCAGAACGGGTGGTGTGGGTGGCTTAAGGAAACTGTTCTGGCCATAGCTTTTTGCTTTAGTCCTTTTAGCCAAGCGTCTCTCATGGATGCGGGAGTCTATTAACATGACATAGTCAATGTATTCATCCAGCTCGCCGGGTACATCTCGAGCGGCTATCTCATCCTTAATCTGTTCGGAGAGACCCTGGGTAAAGGCTGCAAGTAAGGCCTCATTGTTCCAGCCCACCTCTGCTGCCAAGGTCCGGAACTCGATACCATACTCGCCCAGAGTGCGTTCGCCCTGTTGAATTTCCATCAGCCTTTTGGCAGCAGAGGCAGCCCTACCAGGAACCTCAAACACACGTCTGAACTTCATCACGAAATCTCTAAAGTTCAGTGTGCAGGGTCTGGCATTTTCCCACAACGGATTCGCCCATGCCAAAGCTTTGCCCGTCAATAGAGATATCATAAATCCGACCTTACTACGGTCGTTAGGAAAGGCCTGGGGTGCCAATTCCAAAAATATCTCCAACTGGTTCATGAAACCTCTGCATAGGGAGGGTTCGCCATCATATCTTAAGGGTAACGGCGCCGCTGCCGTTAACCCTCTTGAGTTAGCAGAGGGGATTACAGACGGATTCTCTGGTGTCAAGACTGGGGGGACCACCGGATTAGGACCAGACTTGTCCAAATGTACTGTACGTTCGAGTAACGTCTGTAGAGCCAGTGCCAATTGGTCCAGGCACTGCTCATGGACATCCATTCTCCAGTGGATGTTCTGAGTATGACTTTCACCCTTACCGTCTGAGGTCATGGCCCTTTCGTGCTGTTACGTTTTTTTAGGACACTCAGACCAGTAGGTGAAAATAAAACACACTTTATTTTAAAGTAAAATAATGCACAGGTTCGCCCTCTAGTGGCAGTAGGTAATACACAGATCGTGCAAACTGAGATATTACAATAGTAATAGCACAATGGATATACATGCAATACAATAAGCAATAGGGTGATATGAACCCCCAAGGGGTTAATGACTTGATAACAGTCCGTCTCAGATGTGGAGGTTTGGCACGCCCTGGGTGTTAAAAGGCTGTGCTGGATAGACAAAGTTCATCAAGTACTGAAGACAGAACTGCCTCGCCAAAGTGTTTGGATAATAAGCAGAATAGGAATCAACTTAGCCCCCACGGGCGTAGCTACTGGAACTGCTTTGGTTTGTGCAAGTGCAAATAGCCCCCACGGGCGTAACGGGAACCGGCCGGCAATGCAAGAGCTTATCAGCCTCCTCAGACTTTGCTGAATGCTGGAATATGTATGCAGGAGCCACTAGCCCCCTCGGGCGTAGTACCGGATGAGCTAACACTGAAGCCTTAAACTGCCACCACTCTGTATAACGGATAATGCCCGGTAATCGACACCGGAGAGCCTTAGGCGCCCAAACGGCCCAAACAATGTGACTACTCTGCAATGGAGGACTAGAGTTGCCAACGGTGAGCGGCCAACTCAGCAGCAGTATCACGGGTAACGAGGCTCGTACTGGAGGTAGAGAGAGTGAGATTGAGGCAGCACTGCTAGAGTTAAAAAGCACGTTTACTCGAGGCTTCAGCGCTACTGGAAGGCTCTGCAATGAGAGAAAGGCATACAGATACAGACACAGCTCTGCACAGGTAGCGAGGCACTGCACTAATCGTGGGTAACACCAGGCAAGGCAGTCACACTGAAGCTGGCAACAGAGACTGATAATGTCGCTGCGGCGACAACTGGAACGCAGGTCACTGGAACAAGCTGGAAGTCGATCTTTGGAGCAGGAAGTCAGCCGGGCCAAGTCGGAGCACGTAGGAGGTAGTCATACAAGCCGGGTCATACACAATCAGGAACGTCAGCCTAGCCGGGTCAGGATCCAAGGGTGGTACGCAGACGAGCCGGGTCATACACAAGCAGGAACACTGGAGAATAGTCAGGACAAGCCGAATCGGTACACAGGAACTCAGAACACAGGAACACAGCAACAGCACACTGGCTCAGAAACACCACGAAAGGGCATCTGACAGATGTGGTAGACAGGTATAAAAAGGTCACCAGGGGCGGCCAAACCAACTCAGCAAATCAGTGTCTGCCACAAATGAGAGTGACAGGAATCACAGGCACTGTGATAGGTATCCCGCCATTGCCAGGCCATTTATTCTGCAAGAGGACGCCTCTGAACATGGTGTCGGTGCAGTTCTGTCACAGAGGGATCCCATGTCCAATGTCCTCCATCCATGTTCTCATTTTTCCCGATGACTGACCCCCGCGGAGAGGAACTATGACGTTGGTAATCGCAAATTGCTTGCTATGAAGTTAGCCCTCGAAGAATGGCGCCACCTACTAGAGGGGTCTGGAATCCCTTTCTTGATATACACAGACCACAAAAACCTGCAGTACCTGGAGACCGCCAAGCTCCTTACCCCCGCCAAGCACCTTGGGAGCTGTTCTTCTCTCGGTTTCAGTTCACTGTCAAGTATATCCCTGGTACCAAGAACAGCAAGGTGGATGTCCTGTTCCACCTTTACACCACTCCTGCCATCAGGGAAGCACCGGAAAACATTCTTCCTGCCAGCAAAATCCTCTCAGAACTGTCCACAGCCACTTTAGCTAAAATCCAGCATGGTCAGAAAGATCTGGACTCCTCTTGCCCCTCGGGGAGCTTGTTTGTGCCTGCCCAGCATCAAACTGAGATTCTACTGTGGGAACACCAGTCACCTACTTCTTGTCACCCCGGGATCGACCGCACCATGAATCTGGTTCAGCGTCAGTTCTGGTGGCCCTCATTGCCCCAAGATGTCAAGGACTTTGTTCTGGGTTGCCATCACTGTGCCAGGCATAAACAGCCATGGTCCCATCCCTCTGGACTCTTGCAACCATTTCCCATCCCTTCCTCTCCGTGGACATGCATTGCCATGGACTTTGTAGTAGACCTACCCCCTTCTAAGAAGAACACGGTTATCCTGGTTATCGTGGACCACTTCTCTCGCTAAACACACTTTGCCCTCCGCAAAGCAGCTGGCTGATATTTTCCTTCAGGAGGCATTCCGCTTGCATGGCCTTCCTCTTCAGGTGGTCTCGGAGAGGGGTAGTCGGTTCTGGAGAGCATTATGCGCCCGACTTGGCATTGCTGTCCATCTGTCTTCTGCCTACCATCTGCAGTCTAACTGACAGACCGAGAGGACTAACCAAGACCTCAAACAGTATCTACGCCTATTCGTGGAGCCCCAACAGGATAATTGGACAGCCCTCCTTCCATTGGCAGAGTTTGCCATCAACTGCTGTCGACACAAATCCTTCCAATGCTCTCCATTCTTCTCTGCCGGTGGGTGCCATTCTGCTTCCCTCCATTCACAGATCTCTCCTGTGACATTTGCTCTGGACTTGCCGTCCTCCATGCAGATACCTGATTCTTTCCATGTGTCCTTCTCAAGCCCCTGGTACACACCCACTTCTCTCCTCAGTCCACGGATTCCCGTCCAGTTCACGACGATGGACAGGAGGAGTACGTTGTCTGGAAGCTCTTGGACTCCCACATCGTCTGTGGCTCCCTCCAGTATCTTGTGAACTGGAAGGGCTACAGCCCGGAAGAGCTTTCCTGGGTCCCGGTCCGAGACCTTCATGCCACAGCACTGCGGCAGGCTTTTCACCATGCCTTTCCTACCAAGCCTGGTCATCCGGAGGCCTCCCGTTGAGGGGGGGGGGGTTCTGTCATCGTTTGTGTCACCATATCGCTTCTCTCTAGTGGCGGGTTGCATTTCTGGGTGTTGACTCGCTGGTGTCTGACCGCGCATACACAGATAGCCGCCATTTCCTTCTCGGCATCTTCTCATATGGCTAGCTCGGCTCCCTATTGGGCTAGGTTTTCCCTCATCAGCACCAGCGAGTCGGCACCCGGAAATGCAACTCGCCACGAGAGAGGGAGGATGCAGCCCCCAAGGAGCGATACGGTGACATGAACGGTGACAATTTAGAAGAAAGAACAAGAGTGTGACAGCTACAGTATAATGTTAATAAATGTAAAATAATGCACTATGGACATAAAAATCCAAAGGAAAAATATACTTTTAAGGGTACTGTGCTGTCAGAGACAACAGAGGAAATGGATTTGGGAGTAATTATTTCTAAAGACTTAAAGGTAAGCAGGCAATATATTAAAGTGGTGGGGAATGCAAGCAGAGTGCTGGGTTGTATAGCTAGGGGCATTAATAGCAGAAAAAGGGAAGTGGTTATGCCACTCTACAGAGCTCTAGTTAGACCTCACCAAGAGTATTGTGTATAGTACTGGAGACCTCATCTCCAGAACGATATAGATAATCTAGAGAAAATTCAGAGAAGGGCTACTAAAATGGTGACTGGTTTACAGGAAAAAAAATATCAGGATGGACTAAAGGATCTGAACATATATAGCTTGGAGGAGAGAAGAGAGAGAGGGGATATGATAGAAACATTCAAATACAATAAGGGATTCAACAAAGTGCAGGATGGAAGTATATTTCAAAGACATAAAAATGTTAAGACAAGAGGCCATAGCCTAAAACCAGAGGGACACAGGTTTAGTTGTTATGTAAGAAAGTTTTACTTCACTGAGAGGGTAGTAGATAAGTGGAATAGCCTACCAGCAGAAGTGGTAGAAGTTAATACAGTGACAGAATTTACGCATGCATGGGATAGGCATAAGGCTGTCCTTAACATAAGAAAATCCCAAGTACCAAAAAAAGGTTTAAGGTCTTTACTGTAGGAAAATGGGCAGACTAGATGGGCCGAATGGTTCTTATCTGCCATCAAATTCAATGTTTCTCTGTTTTTATATATATTTTTTCTTCTGTTCTCACTCACTGTGCATTTTGTTAATTGATTAATATAAACTCTAGTTAGACCTCACCAAGAGTATTGTGTATAGTACTGGAGACCTCATCTCCAGAACGATATAGATAATCTAGAGAAAATTCAGAGAAGGGCTACTAAAATGGTGACTGGTTTACAGGAAAAAAAATATCAGGATGGACTAAAGGATCTGAACAGGTATAGCTTGGAGGAGAGAAGAGAGAGAGGGGATATGATAGAAACATTCAAATACAATAAGGGATTCAACAAAGTGCAGGATGGAAGCATATTTCAAAGAAGTAAAAATGTTAAGACAAGAGGCCATAGCCTAAAACCAGAGGGACACAGGTTTAGTTGTTATGTAAGAAAGTTTTACTTCACTGAGAGGGTAGTAGATAAGTGGAATAGCCTACCAGCAGAAGTGGTAGAAGTTAATACAGTGACAGAATTTACGCATGCATGGGATAGGCATAAGACTGTCATTAACATAAGAAAAGGCCAAGGACCAAAAAAGTTTGAGGTTTTTACTGTAGGAAAATGGGCAGACTAGATGGGCCGAATGGTTCTTATCTGCCATCAAATTCAATGTTTCTCTGTTTTTATATATATATTTTCTTCTGTTCACTCACTGAGCGTTTTGTTAATTGATTAATATAAACTAATGAAATGTATATTTTTGAAAGTATTCTTACTTTACAGCATTTTTTCACACCAACCTAATATATATAGGTTGGTGTGAAAAAATGTTGTAAAGTAAGAATACTTTCAAAAATTGACATTTCAATAATTTATATTAATCAATTAACAAAACGCACAGTGAGTGAACAGAAGAAAAAATCTAAATCAAATCAATATTTTGTGTGACTATCCTTTGCCCACAAAACAGCATCAGTTATTTTAGGAAAACTTACACAAAAATCAGATATTGCAGGCATATAGTCAGGTATATGGTTAAACAGTTATACCAAACAAGTGCTAATGATCATCAATTTAATGTATAGGTTGAAAAACAATCATTAACTGAAACAGAAACAGCTGTGTAGGAGGAATAAAACTGGGTGAGGAACAGCCAAATTCAGATAAGGCGAGGTTGCTGAAGACAGTTCAATGTCAAAAGTCATACACCATGGCAAGACTGATCACAGCAACAAGACACAAAGTAGTTATACAGTATCAGCAAGGTATCTCTCAGGCCGAAATTTCAAGGCAGATAGGAGTTTTTAGATGTTCTGTTCAAGCTCTTTTGAAGAAGCACAAAGAAACGGCCAATGTTGAGGACAATAAATGCAGTGATCAGCTAAGGATACTTAGTGCAGCAGATGAAAGACACATCATGCTTGCTTCCCTTCTCAATTGGAAGATATTCAGCAGTGTCATCAGCTCAGAATTAGCAGAAAACAATGTGACCCTAGTACACCCATATACTGTCTGGAGAAGTCTGGTCAGAAGTGGTCTTTATGGAAGACTTACGGCCAAAAAGCAATACCCCTGACATGGAAACAAGGCCAATTGACTCAACTATGCATGAAAACAAAGGAAATGAGGTGTAGAAAAATGCAGCAGGTGCTCAGGACTAATGAGTCAAAATTTTAAAAATTTTGGTTTAGCAGAAGGCAGTTTGTCCACTGAAGGATGGAGAGTGGTGCAAGAATGAGTGTCTGCAGGCAACAGTGAAACATGGTAGAGGTTCCTTGCAAGTTTGGGGCTGCATTTCTGCAAACTGAGTTGGAGATTTGGTCAGAATGAATGGTATCCTCAATGCTGAGAAGTACAGACAGATACTTAGCCATCATGCAATACCATCAGGGAGGCCCCAAATTTATTCTGCAGCATGACAAAGACCCCAAACATACAGTCAAAGAACTATCTTTAGCTTAAAGAAGAACATGGAGTCCTGGAAGTTGATCTAAGCATCAATGAGTCTGGGATTACATGAAGAGAGAGAAGAAACTGAGGCTGCCTAAATCCATAGAAGATCTGTGGTTAGCTCTCCAAGGTGTTAGGAACAACCTACCTGCCAAGTTCCTTAACAAACTGTGTGCAAGTGTACCTAGAAGAATTGATGCTGTTTTGGAGGCGAAGGGTGGTGTAACGGTTTTTAGGACACTCAGACCAGTTGGTAAAATAAAACCCAATTTTATTTTAATAGCAATAATGCAAACGAACGCCCTCTAGAGGCGGCAGGAATAAATACACAGGGATGACTGATATAGTACAAAGAGACAATGCACAGTATAATTGACATACAAGATCTCTTCACAGAGAATGGTGTTCAGTACCCAAAGGGTTAAGAGCATAAATCAGTCAGTCTCAGATGTGATGGTTTGGCACGCCCTAGGTGTTAAAAGGAGGTGCTGATAGAGACAGTTCACAGTGTTCTGGAAACGTAGATGCCTAGCCGAAGTGACCAAATAGTTAAGCAGAACAGAAATCCAAATAGCCCCCGCGGGCGTACCTACAGGAGAACTGCTTCTGCGAGTGCGTATAGCCCCCACGGGCGTAACGGAAACCGGCCTGCAATGCAAGAGCTGGCTATAGCCTCCACAGGCGTTAACCGGATACCAGCAATAGTAGCGCTAGAGCCAATAGCCCCCACGGGCATATACAATGGGAACCTGCCAGAGCTTGAGCCTTCCCACTGCTGCCACACTAGCCCAGAGGCCACAGTAGATATCGCCCAGTAAACAACGTAGAAGTGAGAGCCAATGACGCCCTACCGGACCAACATAAAGTGACTACTCTGCAGTAGGATAGATAGAGTCACCGACGGTAAGCGGCCAACTCAGCAGACGTAGCACAGTGAGACAGGCTGTATACTGGGAATCGAGGTAGCGAGAGTAAAGCAGCACTGCAAGGGTTAATATGCACGTTTACACACAAGGCTCTGTAAGGTAACGAGGCTCTGCAAGTATAGTGAGGCTCACGGAGGAACGCACAGCTCTGCAAGACAACGGTACACTGCACTGATCAAAGGCAACACAAGGCAGAGTGGTCACACGGCAGCTGGCAACAGCAGGTGAAAAATGTCGCGGCGGCGACAACGGGAACAGAGGTCACTGGAACAGGCTGGAAGTCGATCTCGGAGCAGGAAGTCAGCCGGGCCGGGTCGGAGCACGCAGGAGGTAGTCATACAAACCGGGTCATACACGAACAGGAACGTCAGCCAGGCCAGGTCAGGAAACAGAGGTGGTTCGCAGGCAAGCAGGGTCAAACATAATCAGGAACACTGGAGAATCCGGAACACAGGAACACAGCAACAGCACTACTGGTTCAGAAACACCACGAAAGGGCATCTGACAGATGTCTGGGCCAGGCATAAGAAGGTCACCAGGGGTGGGCCAAACTGGCTCAGCAAATCAGAGCGAACCACAAGTAAGAGTGACAGAGAATCACAGGCACTGTGATAGTACCCCTGTCTCAAAGACCCCCTCTCCCTGCCGGAGGTCTGGGTTTCAGAGGATATTTAGAGTGAAAGTTGCGCACAAGTCTAGGCGCATGGAGGTCCTTCATATTCACCCAAGAGCGTTCCTCAGGGCCATAGCCCTTCCAGTGGACTAAATATTGCAACTTTCCTCTAAATCTCCTAGAGTCAATAATACTCTGGACCTCATACTCCTCCTGGCCCTGGCCGTCCACCGGCCCAGGAATCACTGGTGTAGTAGTATAACGATTGCACACCAAGGGTTTCAAAAGAGACACATGGAACACATTATGAATATGCATAGAGGGTGGAAGTTCCAGTGCATAAGAAACCGGGTTAATCTTGCTGATGATCTTAAAGGGCCCAATGAACCGGGGAGCCAGCTTATTTGAGGGTACCTGCAGATTAAGATTTCTGGAGGAGAGCCGTACCCTGTCCCCTACCTGAAATGAGACCGCTGGGAGCCGTCTGTGATTAGCGTGCCGCTGATGACGCCGAAATGACTGAGGGACCTCTGAACCTGTGCCCAAGTGGAACGAAGTTGTGCCAAATGCTCATCCAGTGCAGGAATCTGTTGTGCCTGAATTAACCGCACAATTCCTGGCAAACTCTGCCCATGGCAACAGGTCAGCCCAATTATCATGAAGATCGGTAATAAAGCAATGCAGGAACAGCTCCAGTCCCTGATTGGCACGCTCAGCGGCCCCATTGGTCTGGGGATGGTAGGCGGAGGAGAAGGACAATTGGATGCCCATCTGGCCACAAAATGCCCTCCAAAACCTGGATACGAACTGGCTCCCACGGTCGTAGACAATCACTCTGGGCACCCCGTGTAGGCGGAACACCTCCCTGGCAAAGACTACAGCCAATTCCTGAGCCGATGGAAGGCCATTAAGAGGCACAAAATGAGCCATTTTAGAGAACCTATCGACCACCATAAGAATAAACGTATACCCCCTAGAGACTGGTAATTCTCCCAAGAAGTCAATAGATATGTGAGACCAAGGACGTTCGCCATTGGGAACTGGTTGAAGTAAGCCCACAAGGAGATGTCTTGGGGTCTTGGCACGGGCACAGGTGGTACAGGCTGCTGTAAAAGCGAAACAATCGGCTCTAAGTGTGGGTCACCAAAACAATTGCGAAAGGGACCATACAAGTTGATCCCTACCGATATGCCCAGCCGCTTTAGAAGCATGATAGGTCTCCAACAGACAGGCACGGAATGGCTCATCCACAAAACACTTTCCCACTGGGGTCTCAGGAGGTGCCCTAGATTGCGATGCCAAAATCTCCTCCCCCAGAGGCGAGGTTATTGTGGTACGAATAGTAGCCAGAATACGATCTGGCTGAATGATAGGTACTGGTTCTTCCTCCCTCTCAGTGTCTGATGCGAACTGACGTGACAAAGCATCTGCCCTAATATTCTTAGAGCCCGGAAGGTAGGACACTAGGAAATTAAATCGAGACAAAAAAAGAGCCCACCTAGCTTGTCGTGAGGACAATCTTTTGGCTTCAGAGAGATACATTAAATTCTTATGATCAGTAAGGATTAATACTGGAGTCTGAGTACCTTCCAGCAGGTGGCGCCATTCATTCAGAGCCAGGATAATGGCCAACAGCTCCCTGTCGCCTATCTCATAGTGGCTCTGTGCACTGGACAACTTTTTTGAAAAAAACCCGCAAGGTCTCAAGGTGCCACCTCCCACAGGGCGTTGGGAGAGTACTGCCTCAACCCCAACCTCAGAGGCATCAACCTCCAACGTAAATGGCAGGGAGGGATTAGGGTGGGACAGCACTGGAGCAGACACAAAGGCAGATTTCAAGGTAACAAACGCGTTTTCAGCTGCCTCAGACCACTGAGAAGGAGAAGCGCCCTTATGTGTCAAATCTGACAAAGGTTTTACAATCATGGAAAAGTTCTGGATGAACTTTCTATAATATTTGGCAAAACCCAAGAAACGCTGAATAGCCTTTAACACCTTAGGACGAGGCCATTGCAGGACTGCTGCCAACTTCTCCTGATCCATGGCAATGCCATCTTTGGAGATTACGAACCCCAGGAATGGTACTTGAGATATATTTAATTCGCACTTTTCTAGTTTACAGAATAGCTTATTTTTACGAAGTCGTAGCAAGACTTCCGAGACATCTTTGATGTGTTGAGAGAGGTTTGTAGATTGAATTAATATATCATCTAGATATACCACCACACAGGACTGAAGCATGTCCTGTAAAATATCATTAATAAATTCCTGGAATACCGCAGGTGCGTTACATAAGCCGAATGGCATCACCAGATATTTGTAGTGCCCTGTTCTGGTATTAAACGCCGTTTTCCACTCATCACCCTCCTTAATTCTGACCAGATTATAAGCAGCTCGCAAGTCAAGTTTAGTGAAGATCGAAGAGCCCTTTAATCTGTCAAACAATTCAGTAATAAGTGGGATAGGATAGGCGTTCCTGGGCATCAGCTTATTCAGACCACGGTAGTCAATACATGGCCTGAGTTCGCCACTTTTCTTCTTTACAAAGAAGAATCCGGCACCAGCCGGGGAAGTAGATTTACGAATGATTCCCCTCCTGAGAGCGTCCTCAATGTACTCCTCCATTGCCCTGTTCTCCTCACATGACAGTGGGTAAGTGCGACCCCTGGGGGGCACCGCACCCAGAGGCAGATCAATGGCGCAATCATAGGGTCTATGCTCAGGCAATGCGCTGGCCTCTCCTTTGCTAAAAACGTCACCGAATTGCCCATATTCTGTTGGCACGGCAGGGGAGGTACACATAATTTTGACAGGTAATTAGTGATGAGCGAGCATGCTCGGCCGAAGCTCGGTTCGGCTCGAGCATCGCTCTGCTCGGCACATGGTGGTACTCGTACGAGTACCGCATGTGCTCGCCCGCCATGTTCGGGTCTCCTCCCCGCACGTTTCGCGGCTGCTGCGCAGCCAATAAACATGCGTGGAGGCTCTGACATCAGTGTAATGCCAGCAGTCATGTTGGCTGCTGGCATTACACTGATTGGCTGGCCAGAACCCGTGATCGGGTGCTGTATAGCACCTGACCAGCGAGTTCGGCTCAGTCTTAGCCAGGGAGAGATGAGGATAGGAAGGGAAAAGTCAGTGTAGGGAGAAGAAAAGTGTGTTTGAACAACATAAAGACCCAAAAGTCCTTTTTAGGACTATTGTGTGTGGGGGCAGCAGTTTATTTTGTTTGGGGGGGCAGAGATTTAAAAAAAAAACGTCACATATTCCGTTCACTGTGCCTAGCCGCAGATTAGCAGCACATTCTGTTTAGTGTGCAAAGTTGCAGATTAGCAGCACATTCTGTTTAGTGTGCAAAGTTGCAGATTAGCAGCACATTCTTTTTAGTGTGCAAAGTTGCAGATTAGCAGCACATTCTGTTTAGTGTGCAAAGTTGCAGATTAGCAGCACATTCTTTTTAGTGTGCAAAGTTGCAGATTAGCAGCACATTCCGTTCACTGTGCCTAGCCGCAGATAACTGCGACACAAACAACCGGTTCAGGCTCGAGTGTCCATATACAAACAATACACTTCCGGACTCCACATAAATAAAGTTTCGCTGAGGCCTAGCAGCGTGGCGTCACCCACAGCGCCACCTTTCGAATCAGCAAAACAGAAATATTGCTGCTAACATAAAGCCTTCCAAGCGTAACACATCCCTTTATAACAAATCGGATGAAGACGGGATAAAATGAATGATATTTATTGAATAATCAGACACATAGCATAAAAATAGCAGCTAAACAGGACTTACATACACAAATGACAGTCCATTCCTAACGCGTTTCAGAGACACATGGCCTCCTTCATCAGAGGATAGGACCGCCCTCCTCAAATGAACTTTATATAGACACACAACTCATGACATCACATTATCTCTGGAGCAGCCGCAGGGCCCCTCAATATACCACCAGGGATGCCTCTCTCCAGGTAAAAAACCTGAGGAGAACAGAAAAGCATGCCGGGCAGCAATTAAGTTCCCCACGACTGCCACACAGATATACAAAAATACAAAAATTGTAATTTCACAATACAGTGTTATATAAAACTACAAAACACTGATTATAATAAAAACAAAATATAAAATAATGTGTTACAAAACCAACAAGGCAGGTGAGAGGAATTGCAACTTTATCCAACATAACTGTCTAAATCCCATTCCACATTAAGACCAAAAGGTCTCCTAGTCTGGAGCTGAAAAATCCAAAAAACTTCTCTCCTATTTAATATTGCAAGCCTATCACCTCCTCTCTGTGGAACCGTACACTTCTCTATTCCCTGAAAAGAAAAGAACGATCTGTCAGCATTATGTTCTTTCACTATATGGTTAGCAACTTGTGATCTGCCATCCTTTCTATCTAAAGAATTCAAATGTTCTCTAATTCTTGTTTTTAAGGGACGTATAGTGCGGCCCACATATTGCTTACCGCACTTACATGTTACCAAATACACAACGAATCTTGAGTTACAGTTAATAAAATCATTTACATGATATACCTTTCCTGCAACCTTTGACTCAAATGTGTCTGATTTCACCACATAAGCACAGCAAATACATCTATTTTGTGCACAACAAAACATTCCTTTTGTCCTTAACCATTGTACTGGTTTTTTAGATTGAAACATACTGGGAGAAACTATATTAGCTATACTCCTCCCTTTTTTGAAAACCACTTTAGGAAAACAATGTTTCAAATGTACCAATTTCTCATCTTGGCACAATACTCGCCAATGTTTCTTAATAATACTCTGAATCTGTCGTGCATTATTGCTGTACTTCGTGATAAAACCAGGCACATCTTGTTTACCACTCAGATTACGAGAATGTCTACCTCTAGGTTTCTTAGATGTTAAC
Source organism: Rhinophrynus dorsalis (assembly GCA_037306005.1). NCBI lineage: Eukaryota > Metazoa > Chordata > Amphibia > Anura > Rhinophrynidae > Rhinophrynus > Rhinophrynus dorsalis. The sequence goes on from CM074723.1 coordinate 225,484,757, forward strand.
AAATCCTGTCTAGGTGTATATTTTGCTCTCTCATATGCTCGTTCAATGTCACCCAACGAATAGCCTCTGTTCTTCAATCTATTCCTTAAAACATCTGCATGAATTTCAAAATCATCAACAGTAGAGCAATTACGTCTAACACGCAGAAACTGCCCCACTGGTAAATTAACAATCAGACTTCGGGGATGACATGAAGTAGCATATAAGAGAGCATTTCCTGCATTCGGCTTATAATACATGGTAGTTCTAACCATACCATCCTCTCCAACATACAGATTAAGGTCTAAAAAATGTATATTTAACTTATGAAAATTCAACGTAAAAGTCAAATTATAAGAATTTTCATTGAGAGCCTTCACAAAATGCAGCAAATCATCCTCTGTACCATCCCAAACCATTAATATATCATCCACATATCTCAAATACTTCTTAATACACCTCTGATGGGACCCCTCTCCAAAAACGTGGCACCGCTCCCACCAACCCATAACAAGGTTGGCATATGAGGGCGCAAAACGCGCCCCCATAGAGGTGCCACGCTTCTGAAGAAAGAACATCCCATCAAAAGTGAAAAAATTGTGATTTAACAAATACTTGACACAGTCAAGAAGATAGATTTGCTGCACTCGAGGAAGAACTCCCAAAATAGTAAACCAATAATCTAATGCTCCTAGGCCTACAGTATGCAAAATGGATGAATAGAGAGCCACCACATCTAGCGTTACCCACAAATACGTATCCTTCCATAAAAAACCATCAAAGGCCCTCAAAACATCTCTAGTATCCTGCAAATATGATGGCAACTCCAAAACCATAGGAAATAAGAACTCGTCAACGTATCCGGATAGGCCCTCGTTCAGAGAACCAATCCCTGAAACGATGGGCCTACCCGGAGGGTCGACAAGTGTCTTATGAACTTTAGGCAACATATGGAAAATCGGAATAACCGGCTCTTCACAATATAAATACTCAAATTCTTCCTTGGATAAAATATCCAAGTCTATACCTTGTTGCAAAAGTTGTCTCAAAATTACTTGAAAACACTTAGTAGGATCACAGGTCAACTCCTCATAATCTTCAGGACTGGTGAGTTGCCTCATTGCCTCATCCCTATATCTCCGCGCGTCCAAAACAACAACTGAGCCTCCCTTATCAGAATTCCTGACTACTATATCCCTGTTGTCAGAAATAGATTTCAGAGCTTGACGATGCATAAAACTCATATTGCTGTACATGGACGTGCGAGAGACCTTACGGGACAACTCCACGAGATCACACTCCACCAGTCTCTGATATAGATCAATATAAGGGCCTCTCTGTTGTATAGGATAGAAGGCGGACTTGGACTTGAACCCAGTATGTACAACACTAGATTCTGCCCCCGTCCGCCTCATATCCAACAAATCCATCAAACAACATTGTTCATCATAGTCAAGTAAGACATTATCAGCTCTAGAAAGACCTGTAGATATATAGTGGTGTTCAGGCTCAGAATTAACACTACAATCAACTGAGCTCGACCCACCACTATTGTGAGAAGCATCCTCATCTAGAGGTAGTGAATTACGTGAAAAAAATTTGTGCAAAGTGAGTTTACGAATAAACCTATTTAAATCCACAATTGTGTCAAACAAAGAAAAATTATTAGAAGGTACAAAAGACAACCCTCTACTTAAAACATAAATCTGTGCCTCTGTGAGTATAGTGTTAGAAAGATTAATAACATTTAAATTCATCTCCTTATCCGTGTACTGGTGTTGATAACTTGATGTCTTCCTACGTCTACGTCGTCGTCTCTTCTTGACCTTTTGTTCTGTGATTTTATCCTTCTCGAAGTATTTATTATTTGCCTTGTCCTGTACACAGAAGGCTCCACTTCTCCCTGCACAGTTCGTGATCTCTTGTATCTCCCCTGGTTTCTCTGTGGATACATAAGAGGAGTATGCTCCAAATCTTCCAAAAGGTTCATATTTCTTGAACCCAAAAAAGAAACAGATCTTGCCTCCCCATCTGTAGATTCCACATCTGTTGAGGTCTAAAATGATCTCTGTCTCTCTCTCCTTAATATTGATTTGGGACGTGATTTTTTATTTTGCATAAAATCATGTTGTCTTGCAGGCCAAAGGTAAACATTCCCACTCTCATAATCTCCCCCGTCCCTCTGGAACTTCCGTTGTTTATTACTAGAGATCTGATTCTCTAATCTCGCTATTTGAATTTTCAATTTGTCATCCATTTCCTTAAATGGGACAGTAGCTTGATGTAATCGAATCTTCTCTTGCAGATCCTTAATTTGTACTGTAACCATCTCCAATTCCATGTTCTTATGGTTTATTACCAATTGCATGAGCTTCAAAGAACAAACCGTAAGCTCTTTATTCCAAGTCTGTTTAAAAGTCTCATCATATGTTCTAAAAGTTGGAAACTTTTTTATACGTAGCCCTCTAGGTACACGAGATACCTTAATATAGTTCTGCAAAGATGCAATATCCCACCATAATCGGACTTCTATTGATAACAGACGCTTGAGCTCTTTAAAGCAAATCTTCAAATCATGCGTGTCAATACAAATGTACTGTGTATTTAGTGAAAATATTGCAATATTAAATAGGAGAGAAGTTTTTTGGATTTTTCAGCTCCAGACTAGGAGACCTTTTGGTCTTAATGTGGAATGGGATTTAGACAGTTATGTTGGATAAAGTTGCAATTCCTCTCACCTCCCTTGTTGGTTTTGTAACACATTATTTTATATTTTGTTTTTATTATAATCAGTGTTTTGTAGTTTTATATAACACTGTATTGTGAAATTACAATTTTTGTATTTTTGTATATCTGTGTGGCAGTCGTGGGGAACTTAATTGCTGCCCGGCATGCTTTTCTGTTCTCCTCAGGTTTTTTACCTGGAGAGAGGCATCCCTGGTGGTATATTGAGGGGCCCTGCGGCTGCTCCAGAGATAATGTGATGTCATGAGTTGTGTGTCTATATAAAGTTCATTTGAGGAGGGCGGTCCTATCCTCTGATGAAGGAGGCCATGTGTCTCTGAAACGCGTTAGGAATGGACTGTCATTTGTGTATGTAAGTCCTGTTTAGCTGCTATTTTTATGCTATGTGTCTGATTATTCAATAAATATCATTCATTTTATCCCGTCTTCATCCGATTTGTTATAAAGGGATGTGTTACGCTTGGAAGGCTTTATGTTAGCAGTAATATTTCTGTTTTGCTAGCCGCAGATAAGCAGCACATTCTGTTTAGTGTGCAAAGTTGCAGATTAGCAGCACATTCTGTTTAGTGTGCAAAGTGTAAAAAATAAAAGTCACATATTCCGTTCACTGTGCCTAGCCGCAGATAAGCAGCACATTCTGTTTAGTGTGCAAAGTTGCAGATTAGCAGCACATTCTGTTTAGTGTGCAAAGTGTAAAAAATAAAAGTCACATATTCCGTTCACTGTGCCTAGCCGCAGATAAGCAGCACATTCTGTTTAGTGTGCAAAGTTGCAGATTAGCAGCACATTCTGTTTAGTGTGCAAAGTGTAAAAAATAAAAGTCACATATTCCGTTCACTGTGCATAGCCGCAGATAAGCAGCACATTCTGTTTAGTGTGCAAAGTTGCAGATTAGCAGCACATTCTGTTTAGTGTGCAAAGTGTAAAAAATAAAAGTCATATATTCCGTTCACTGTGGTTAAGCACCACCCTGTCTTCCACCAAGTCCACTCTCAGTAGCCAAGAGTCTGGTCAACATAATCCTCACCCTGATCATCCTTCCTCCCACCATAGAGGGTCTGGTCAAAGAAGTGATCGCACACTGGGATATAGTGAGGAGCTCGTCTCATCACCAATCCTTCATTTGAACCTCTCTCCAAGCACGCTTGCAGAGGAACATGAAATCTTGTGCCCTGATTCACAACCTCTAGAGGGTACCCAATCACAAGAAGATGACAGAGGGGAACGGCATTTAAGGTCAAAGGAAGTGGATGATGATGATGAGACACAGTTGCCAGCAAATCAACCACTATTACTGTCTCAAGACCTTGATGAGGAGGATGATATACAGTTGTCAATGACTGAGTATGTGGTGGGATCAAGAAATGAGGAGGATGATCAGAGTGAGGAAGTGGAGGAGGACTTGGTGGACGATGAGGTGACTGACCCCACCTGGGAAGGTGGAGAGCCGAGCGATGACAGCAGTCCTGAGGGTGAGCCATCTGCAGCACCGCAACAGGCTGGAAGAGGCAGTGGTGTGGCTAAAGAAAGAAGGCAGACCGCACCAAACCGGCCCGCAAATGTTCCATGGAGCACCCCCTTGCGTAAATCTCCCTTGCCAAAGGCTAGGTGTTCCACGGTATGGCGTTTTTTTAAGGAAAGTGCGGACGACAAAAAAATTGTAGTTTGCAACCTGTGCCACACCAGAATGAGACGAGGCATGAACACTAGAAACCTCACCACCACCAGCATGATCCGACACATGGCATCCAAGCACCGTAATAAGTGGGAGGAACGCCCGGATCGCCAATCTGTGTCTGCAGGCCACACCACTGCCTCCTCTTCCCCTGTTTTCGGTGCCGGCCAATCGCCTGTCGAAGGCGCAGGCCCGCATACCTCCCGCCCTGCACCTGTACCATCTGAAGCACCATCAGCGACCACATCCACTTCCCTGTCCCAGCGCAGCGTCCAAATGTCGTTACCCCAGGCATTTGAGCGCAAGCGAAAATACCCAGCCACCCACCCACAGGCCATAGCACTAACCTCACACCTTTCCAAATTACTGGCCATCGAAATGCTGCCATTTAGGCTTGTGGAGACTGATTCCTTCCGCAGCCTGATGGCAGCAGCTGTCCCTCGGTACGCAGTCCCCAGCCGCCACTACTTTTCCCGGTGTGCCGTCCCCGCATTACACCACCATGTGTCCCGTAACATCACCCGTGCCCTGACCAACGCAGTTACTGGGAAGGTCCACTTAACGACTGACACATGGACAAGTGCTTGTGGCCAGGGACGCTACATTTCCCTGACGGCACACTGGGTGAATGTCGTGGAGGCTGGGAGCGACTCGGACCCTGGGATGGCACAGGTGCTACCCACGCCGAGGATTGCGGGCCCTACCTCCATCAGGGTTTCCGCCAGCACCTACGTTATTGGCTCCTCCTCCTCCGTTTCCACCTCCGAATTCTCTGCGCGCAGCGCCACTCACCCATCAGCCGGTAGCTGGAAGCAGTGTAGCACTGCAGTGGGGAAGCGTCAACAGGCCGTGCTGAAGCTGATCTGCCTTGGGGACAAACAGCACACGGCCTCAGAGCTGTTGCAGGGGATTAGTCACCAGACCGAGCAGTGGCTCTCGCCACTCAACCTGCAACCAGGCATGGTTGTGTGTGATAATGGGCGTAACTTGGTGGCGGCTTTGGAGCTCGGCAAGCTCACACACATACCATGCCTAGCGCATGTATTTAATTTAGTGGTTCAGCGATTTCTAAAAACCTACCCCAATTTGCATGATCTCTTGACCAAGGTGCGCCGCGTGTGTGCACATTTCCGTAAGTCATCAACAGCTTCAGCCGGCCTGTTGAAGCTGCAGCAGCGCTTACAATTGCCAGCTCACCGGCTGCTGTGTGACGTGAGCACGCGCTGGAACTCCACCTTCCACATGTTGGCCCGGCTTTGTGAGCAGCAGAGGGCAGTAGTGGAGTACCAGCTGTTACACGGTCGTCGCCTCTCCGTTCAACTTCCTGTAATCAGAAGTGAGGAGTGGGAATGGATGTCAGACCTCTGTGAGGTTTTACGCAATTTTGAGGAATCGACACAGATGGTGAGCGGCGATAACGCTATTATCAGTGTAACCATCCCACTTCTGTGTCTACTGAAACGCTCGCTGCTCACAATTAAAACCGATGCTTTGCATGTGGAAGAGGTGGAAATGCGGGAGGAAGAGCTTACACAAGGTGATAGCCAGAGCACCCTCACTTCGTCTTCTCAGCGACAATTGGAGGAGGCGGAGGAGGAGGAGGAGGAAGACACGGTTGCCTCCGCTACAGAGGGTAGCCATGGAACTTTAGTTCCATCTCTTCAGCGTGGGTGGGCAGAAGAGGAGGAAGAGGATGAGGAGATTGAGAGTCATCCTCCTGGTGAGGACAGCGAAATCTTGCCTGTTGGTACTCTGGCACACATGGCTGACTTTATGTTAGGCTGCCTTTCCCGTGACCCACGCGTTATACGCATTTTAGACAACACGGATTACTGGGTGTTCACCCTTCTGGACCCCCGCTACAAAGAGAATTTCTCATCTCTCATTCCTCCGGTGGAGAGGACAAGCAAAATGGTGCAATACCAGAAGGTTCTTGTCGAAAAATTGCTCCAAAATTTTCCATCTGACAACGCTGGCGGCAGAGTACGTGCTACCTTGGCCAACCGAGAAGGGGAGAAAAGGGGAGCACACAGCAGTTCCGACAAAGGCAGGGCAACACTCTCCAAGGCGTGGGACACCTTCATGACACCCCGCCAGCACCCTCAACCTGATGCGCAGCCTAGTGTCACAAGGAGGGAAAAGTTTTGGAAGATGGTGAAGGAGTACGTAGCAGACCGTGTCAGCGTCCTCAATGATCCCTCTGTGCCTTACAACTACTGGGTGTCCAAGCTTGACACGTGGTATGAACTGGCACTCTACACCTTGGAGGTGCTGGCCTGCCCTGCCGCCAGCGTTCTGTCTGAGCGGGTATTTAGTGCTGCTGGTGGCATCATAACAGATAAGCGTATCCGCCTTTCCACCGACAATGCTGATAGGTTGACACTTATAAAAATGAACAAGGCCTGGATTTCCCCTGACTTCTCCACTCCACTGGAGGAAAGCCCCGGGGGAACATAAAGTGACTTTATATATGTTATTTACAATGATGGGAATACTCTGTATTCCTATTCACCCCTTCCACCCAAAAAATGGGTATATGGTTGACTCTCTTCCATATACCCTGGGATATAATTTTTATATAGGGCCAGCTCACCAGCGGGCCCTGTGATATAATTTTTATATAGGGCCAGCTCACCAGCGGGCGCTGTTTGACAATTTTTGTATAGGACAGCTCACCAGCGGGCCTTCTCATATTATGTTTTATTGGGTCAGCTCTCTAGCGGGCCCTCTCATATAATGTTTTATAGCGTCAGCTCACTAGCGGGCCTTCGCATATAATGTTTAGAATGGTCAGCTCCGCAGCAGACCCTCACCCATAATGTTTTAGATGGTCGGCTCAGCGCACGTTTCCCTCTTAATCATGGCCCCAGTTCAGAAAAATCGAGGAAATTTTTTGCAGAATTTGACTCTGCGCACGTTTCCCTCTTAATCATGGCCCCAGTTCAGAAAAATCGAGGACATTTTTTGCAGAATTTGCCTCTGCGCACGTTTCCCTCTTAATCATGGCCCCAGTTCAGAAAAATCGAGGACATTTTTTGCAGAATTTGCCTCTGCGCACGTTTCCCTCTTAATCATGGCCCCAGTTCCAAAAAATCGATGAAATTTTTTGCAGAATTTGCAGATGATATACAAGTAAATATACAGCAAATACTGTTTGGTAACAATTTTTCGACTAAAGTCATTTTTATCTGCCTTTTTGTGTGTTTTACGGTCAGTCTGTAAAAATGGCGTACTACGGGCGAAACATCGTTCCCAGCAGCGACGTTGGAGTCCAAGATGCATCCAGACATCCTCCCTATGCTGTCCCTGAACCATTTCTGTGGTGTTTCCATCATTTTCTGCCCTTTTCCTATGGACCAGGCACCCTCCCCTCATCAGAGCAGGGGGTGCCTGGTGTAATGCTCGAGTCCTCCCATTGACTTCAATGGGGCTCGGGTGCTCGGCCGAGCACTCGAGCCTCCGGGGGTGCTCGGCCAGAGCACCCGAACACCCGAGCATTGGGGTGCTCGATCATCACTACAGGTAATGAAAGACAATTCTTAGTACAGTATTCAGACCAGGAGTTAACCTCACATTTCTGACAGTCAAATTGAGGGTTATGTTCTAATAACCACGGAAACCCCAAAATGACTGCATGGTGAGGGGAACAAATAATTTCTAACTGTATTTCTTCTTTGTGAAAAGCCCCCACCATCATTGTGATAGGAATTGTCTTCATCGTAATGAAAACAGGTTCCAAGGGTCTGCCATCGATGGCATCAATTGCCTCAGGAGAATCTTTTTTGCATAATGGAATGCAGTGCAAGTCGGCAAAGGATTGGTCCATGAAGTACCCGGCTGCACCGGAGTCCACCAATGCCAGGACCTCAATTACCATGTCTGCCCAAGCGAATACCACCTGGATGGTGGGTTTACCAGTGCTAGGATCTAGGGACTGTTCTACACCACCTAGGGCCTGTTCCCCAAGGTACCCTAGGTGCGTTTGTTTCCCGGCCGTACTGGACAAGTGCGTAATAGATGCCCTGGTTTGCCACAATATAAGCATAAGCCTTGTCTCCTGCGATACAACCTCTCCTCCTTAGTGAGCTTAGTGAACCCCAATTGCATAGGTTCAGCTGATTCGGCTGGTCGTTCAGGAGGAACGGGTGGTGAGGGTGGGTTAGAGAGGCTGCCCTGGCCATAGCTTCTTGATTTTGCCCTTTTAGCCAACCGTCTCTCACGGATGCGGGAATCAATTAGCATGACATAGTCAATATATTCATCCAGATCACTGGGTACTTCACGAGCGGCTATCTCATCCTTAATCTGTTCAGAGAGACCCTGAGCAAAGGCAGCAACTAAGGCCTCATTATTCCAGCCCACCTCTGCTGCCAAGGTCCGAAACTCGATAGCATAGTCGCCCAATGTGTGTTCGCCCTGCTGAATCTCCATCAGCCTTTTGGCAGCAGAGGCAGCCCTGCCAGGAACCTCAAACACTCGACGGAACTTTGTCACGAATTCCCTAAAGTTCAGAGTGCAGGGTCTGGCATTTTCCCACAAGGGATTTGCCCACGCCAATGCTTTGCCCGTCAACAGAGATATCATAAATCCAACCTTACTACTGTCATTAGGAAATGCCTGGGGGGCCAATATCAAGAATATCTCCAATTGATTAATGAATCCCCTGCATAGGGAAGGCTCGCCATCATATCTTAACGGTAACGGCGCTGGTGCTGTTAAACCTCTGGTATTAGTTGGAAGGACTACAGGCGGATTCTCCGGTATCAGAACTGGAGGGACCACCAGATTCAGACTAGGCTTGTCCAAATGTACCGTGCGTTCGAGTAAGGTCTGTAAAGCCAGTGCCAATTGGTCCAGGCGCTGCTTATGGACATCCATTCTCCAGTGGATGTTTTGTGTATTACTTTCACCTTTACCGTCTGAGGTCATGGCCCTTTCGTACTGTAACGGTTTTTAGGACACTCAGACCAGTTGGTAAAATAAAACCCAATTTTATTTTAATAGCAATAATGCAAACGAACGCCCTCTAGAGGCGGCAGGAATAAATACACAGGGATGACTGATATAGTACAGAGAGACAATGCACAGTATAATTGACATACAAGATCTCTTCACAGAGAATGGTGTTCAGTACCCAAAGGGTTAAGAGCATAAATCAGTCAGTCTCAGATGTGATGGTTTGGCACGCCCTAGGTGTTAAAAGGAGGTGCTGATAGAAACAGTTCACAGTGTTCTGGAAACGTAGATGCCTAGCCGAAGTGACCAAATAGTTAAGCAGAACAGAAATCCAAACAGCCCCCGCGGGCGTACCTACAGGAGAACTGCTTCTGCGAGTGCGTATAGCCCCCACGGGCGTAACGGAAACCGGCCTGCAATGCAAGAGCTGGCTATAGCCTCCACAGGCGTTAACCGGATACCAGCAATAGTAGCGCTAGAGCCAATAGCCCCCACGGGCATATACAATGGGAACCTGCCAGAGCTTGAGCCTTCCCACTACTGCCACACTAGCCCAGAGGCCACAGTAGATATCGCCCAGTAAACAACGTAGAAGTGAGAGCCAATGACGCCCTACCGGACCAACATAAAGTGACTACTCTGCAGTAGGATAGATAGAGTCACCGACGGTAAGCGGCCAACTCAGCAGACGTAGCACAGTGAGACAGGCTGTATACTGGGAATCGAGGTAGCGAGAGTAAAGCAGCACTGCAAGGGTTAATATGCACGTTTACACACAAGGCTCTGTAAGGTAACGAGGCTCTGCAAGTATAGTGAGGCTCACGGAGGAACGCACAGCTCTGCAAGACAACAGTACACTGCACTGATCAAAGGCAACACAAGGCAGAGTGGTCACACGGCAGCTGGCAACAGCAGGTGAAAAATGTCGCGGCGGCGACAACGGGAACAGAGGTCACTGGAACAGGCTGGAAGTCGATCTCGGAGCAGGAAGTCAGCCGGGCCGGGTCGGAGCACGCAGGAGGTAGTCATACAAACCGGGTCATACACGAACAGGAAAGTCAGCCAGGCCGGGTCAGGAAACAGAGGTGGTTCACAGGCAAGCCGGGTCAAACACGATCAGGAACACTGGAGTGTAGTCAGGACAAGCCAAGTCGGTACACGAGAATCCGGAACACAGGAACACAGCAACAGCACTACTGGCTCAGAAACACCACGAAAGGGCATCTGACAGATGTCTGGGCCAGGCATAAGAAGGTCACCAGGGGCGGGCCAAACTGGCTCAGCAAATCAGAGCGAACCACAAGTAAGAGTGACAGAGAATCACAGGCACTGTGATAGGTGGTCACACCAAATATTAATTTGATTCACTCAGTTTCATTGTGTTAATTGAGAAACTATTAGTATGTCTATTTTTGAAAGAATTCTTACTTTACAGCATTTGTTCCTACCTGCCTAAGACTTTTGCACAGTACTATATATATATATATATATATATATATATATATATATATATATATAGTCCTGTCAAAGAAATAGAGTCTTTATGCAAGTCTGCTTTGTGATAAGACTGATGTTTGTAGACGATCTCAGAGTACAGTTTAATTTAAATTTTAATGCTGGAATGTTACTTATAGATGTGATGTTGCTGTTCCTTTTCTTGATGAGTTCCACAGTTTATTTGGTTACCTTAAGGGAAATACACTGTGTTTGTGACATGCAATTCAGGCAAAGAAAAATTTAGATGCATAAGCAATAATGCATACATACACCCTCTAGTATCAAAATGAGAAATGATGACCAGTTTGTGCATCATGAATAACATCAGTTATATGCTGTATGGTGGAATAACTATGAATTACAGGGCCCATCACATTTTACAGTATTCACAGTAATGAACATTGAGCAACATATAATTTATCTGCAAGGTTCGGTAGAAGATTATAGTTATTCTTGCTTGAAAACTGATAGCTAAAATGCATGAACAATTCAGTATTCAGTATTGCAAAATAAGTATCTTCAATATCAATGGTGAATAGTTTTAAACATTAGTTTTATATAATTTTATTCTAATTTCTTGTATAGTGATGTATTTCTTTTAATCATTCTGTTTGTTATGCATTATGTTGTTATATTGCATACTGCATTTAGATAACCTTGTTTGTTTTAACAGAGGAACGTCTTAGAGCATAAGCAGGAAACCTTTGGATCTCCAGCTTTTTGAGACTACAATTCTCATTATCCCAAAGCAACCAATAGCTGGATGAGGATAATGGGAGCTGTAGTTCACAACAGCTATGGAGCTCAAGGTTGCTTACCCTTGCTTTTGAGATTCTCCTTTTGGTCTGTGATTACCTTTTCCTTATGAAGTATAAAATAACCTTATCTGTACATTATGTTTAAATGTTCAAAATCATATTGGAAGCGTACATTTTTTATAAGATTTTTGAGTCCCTGAAGAAGGTGTAAGTGACTTAGAAACATATTGGGATAGGAGAGTAACAGCTGCAGCAGCTTGCTGAGCTATCAAGTTTTATATGTGCCAGTCACAATAGGAGACATTATATACAATCTGACATGGAAGTATGAAACACATCTGCAAACAGCCAAAGGAGGATTTGATTGATAGGTGCCTGCACCAATACCTAAGGATACAATAAGACACCCAAGAATCCAGTCTTAGAAAGAGGGTGGGTTATAGATATCTTTATAAGCAGCACACAGGTGTTAAAACCTATAACCCAGACTGGAATATAACATATTTTCTAAATTTGTCTAAGACTTTGCCATGATACCTGACTAGAAATGTGAGTGTGATCTCAAACATTAGCAAATATGCTAGAAGTGTGTCTTATTGTTTTTATGATAGTATATATATAGTACTGACTATAATATGATGAAGAGTACATTATAAATAAGAACATTTTCTTATTATTCAATTGTCCTTCTTCATTTTGAATTTCATATAAATGTCACACTAACACAGCAGGAAAAAAAAAAGAAGAGTTGTAGTTCAAGAGCAATTGAATGATAAAGTATCCCCGCCTGCCCCTTTTACCTACTGTAAGCCACCTCCCCTCAGATGTGGAATCTGGTCTTGAGAATAGATAACTCACAGCAAGGGACAATCTTCTAACTATGAGAACAATGAAAACCCTGCCCCCTTTGACAGGTTTTTCAGATTTTTCCCTTATGTTAATTGAAGATTGTCCCTCTCTGCCATCCATCTGGACAGTCTTGCTGCTCTGAGGTTAGCAGTGTTACATCATTAAAAGGGGCAGGAGGGGAATACTTTATCATTCAATTACTCTTGAACTACAACTCTGACAATATTGAAATAACACTCTCTATGGCTCAATTACTATGAAGATTAATCGGAGTTGCTGTTTTTTGATACATTACTATCCCTTTGATGTCATTTATTAACCCATTGAGTGGGAGAGATGAATCCAACGCATTGCATTGCAATGTTTGATACCACTCTGGGCTCTCAAAGGTTAAACAAGTGTCACAGACTTCTGCCCCAGGAGGCTGATACTCTCTGGATTACATCTTCCTGCTTTACAAGGGGATCCTGAGCCTCCTTTTTGTGAGAGTTGGGATACATAGTGTTGGCAGTGCCTTGACCTGACTGGGCATCCAGGGCATGGACAGGTTTCCCAGGTAGGAACATAGTAAATAATTACAGCACACAGTGAGAACATTTGTTGTACAAAAGTGTTGGGGCCCTTTAAGGAAATCCACAAGATAAAAGCAGCTAATATCCACAGGAAGTGTCTGTGATACATTTTATTAGTGTCAGTGATGAATAGACTGCCCTGTCAGCGGGACAGGAGGAGCAGATACATCTTACCACTCAGTTTCCACTCAGTTTCACAGAACAGATGAAACACCCCAGGGGTTGTCAGCCCTTTGCTGTGTCTGCATCCTGCTCTACAGCTCTTTCACTGGATCAGCACAGCAGCGCACACTGGATCAGTACACTTAGGCCTCACACACACCTTCGCTGCTGCAGCAAATCCTTCTTCCACTGTCTCTCACACTGTTCTCTCAACTTCCAGCCTAGGGCTCTTCGTATCACTGAATTAGTCACATGACCACCATCCTTTGCAGTCAGGTTCTCCATAGACTGTGATAGAAACTGCCAAGTCATTTCCTGTCATAAGTTTCAGGAAGTCAAAGTTCAACCTTCCCAGTCATGCAAATAGGAAAAATGTGAGGGGCTACACAAGGCACAGAAGAAAATGCCATAATGTTACACCATTTTCATTTGCATTGTATGGGGCTTGCTGCATTAAATTCTTTAACAAATGTGTAATATTTCTGTTGGTACGCACTCCAACAATTGTTTGTTGTAATGCATACTCTGTATTGCAGTTATTGGTGCTGGAGACTAACACCAATATAGAGGTGGAATTCGTACATTCACCCCAATTTCTCTAGGTTTCAAACAGCTCTTCAGTTTCTGGTTTTTCTATCACACCTAGCTATTAGAGTATCTAGTAACTATAATTTATTAAGATTGGAGAGATTTTTATTAAATGGATAATTTTTTACCTCTTACTGTAGTAGCCATAAGAAATCTTAGATAGACAGCGAAAGGTGTGACTGAGAGAAATACTCTGTATCTGGATGCCTCTAAATGGTATTGTCACCCTCGCTCCTGACGATGCCACGTCATGTGCGTTGTGACATCATCCCGCGTCGCCTATTTTTTGAAGCTCCGGACAGACACTGGTGCACTCTGATAGTGTTCCAGTTGTCTCTCTCAGCCAGCCGTGTTGAAACTCTGCAAAGCCACATCTATGTATGACCTAGCCTGCCTTGACTACTCTCTCTGCCAGCCACCTTGGAAACCTGCAAGCCACATCTGTGTATGACCTAGCCTGCCTTGACTACTCTCTCTGCCAGCCGCCTTGGAAACCTGCAAGCCACATCTGTGTATGACCTAGCCTGCCTTGACTACTCTCTCTGCCAGCCACCTTGGAAACCTGCAAGCCACATCTGTGTATGACCTAGCCTGCCTTGACTACTCTCTCTGCCAGCCGCCTTGGAAACCTGCAAGCCACATCTGTGTATGACCTAGCCTGCCTTGACTACTCTCTCTGCCAGCCACCTTGGAAACCTGCAAGCCACATCTGTGTATGACCTAGCCAGCCTTGACTACTCTCACTGCCAGCCACCTTGGAAACCTGCAAGCCACATCTATGTATGACCTAGCCTGCCTTGACTACTCTCTCTGCCAGCCACCTTGGAAACCTGCAAGCCACATCTGTGTATGACCTAGCCAGCCTTGACTACTCTCACTGCCAGCCACCTTGGAAACCTGCAAGCCACATCTATGTATGACCTAGCCTGCCTTGACTACTCTCTCTGCCAGCCACCTTGGAAACCTGCAAGCCACATCTGTGTATGACCTAGCCAGCCTTGACTACTCTCTCTGCCAGCCGCCTTGGAAACCTGCAAGCCACATCTGTGTATGACCTAGCCTGCCTTGACTACTCTCACTGCCAGCCGCCTAGGAACCAGTAGCCTCATCCGTGTATGACCTAGCCAGCCTTGACTACTACCATTGGATTACTCCTTGACCTCACATCTAACCTGGTCCAGCCGTTCCAGTTTTAGGACTCCTGCTGACGTTCTCTCTGGACAGGTCAGTCTCTCTTACTCCCTTACTCATTGTCTTTCACTCCTAGGAGAGTTTCAGCCTACAGGCCCCTGCTCTCTATCTCCGCTCCCCACTCCTCGCTCTATAGCATTCACTCTCCCCCGCAGGAGAGTAGGTGCTGTCAGTAGGGTACCATCCAGGGCTCACTTCCAGCTCCTCTGGGGTTTGTCATCCAGCCTTGTGGCTGGCACCTTTACCCGGCCTAGGCCGCAGCACGGTACTTGTACTGACAGCCAATGTACGCCGAGCATCGCACCCAACTCTGCGCTCCCTAGCACTCCCTCTCCTGTGGGTCCCGTCCCGCCTGGTGTTTCTGCTCTGACAGGTATAGAATAATCAGCACAGTGTAGTACATTTATGGTTTGGGATATATTAGCAAGTAAAGTTAAGCAAAGTTCCTTTTTCCTGGCGGTTTTAGCCAAGTCTGCCATCTAGTGGACAGATTTGGAATCCGGTCCACAGAGCAGCGGGCAGCTCTTTAGCAGTGCCGAGATCACGATCTTTAACCCCTTAAGGACCCATGACGGTCCTGGAACGTCATGGGTTGTAACACCCTTAAAGAACCCATGATGGTCTTGGACTGCCATGAAATTCCAGGCTCCCAGCATGGCTGCACACAGTTCGGGAAGTCCAGAATCAAATTGCAGAAAAATAAATGCTCCATGGTCCTAAAGTGACTGCTGCATGCATGCACGGCCGGTCCTTAAGGGGTTAAAAAGAACTACTTAATTGGAATTGTCTACAAAATGTGCCTGGCTTGCAAGCACAATTTGTAGACCATTCCAATGAAGAAATTCTTTTTAAAGATCATGATCTCAGCACTGCTGAAGAGCCGCAGCTGGTCTAGTGACCGGATTCCAAATCTGAAGGCTTGAGCAGTGACGTCACTCCAGGGGAAACTTTACTTGGTAAAATCTCCCAAACCTTATATCATTTGTAATGTTTTTTTAAGGACTACAATATAAATTACAATTATTTTTAGGTAATACTATCCCTTTAATTGTCTGGATCCTTGTGTAAAAAACACAGATTGTTACATATTCTCACTTTATTGGTGCTGGTCAAAAATCTCAATAGCTACTTTTTTGTTAGTGTATTCTCGGTCAGATACAGCCCAGTGCCAAACAGTGCCAGTGAAGAAAAGTGTATCAGTTCTTATGCCTAATATGTAGCCAAAATTGTCTATCACATGTAACTCTGCAAAATATAAAACATAAATTGTCACAATCTTATATAATATAGAGTCCAAACTGGGCTCAGTATAAGATTATGACAATTTATGTTTTTATATTTTGCTAAGTTATATTTGATAGATAATGTTGGCTACATATTAGGCATAAGAACTGACACTGTTTTCTTCACTTGTGGTTTATTTAGCACTGGGCTGAATCTGACTCACATTATTGCACAACCACAATCCTTCTTCACAATGCACATTTTCTGCTATCATTTAAGGCAGGTTTAATAATCCCAATGTATATGAGACAAACAGGCTAGATTATATTGAGTGTACCAGACAATTTAATCGTAATATCACACACCCTTCTTTACACGTATACACTTTTTCACACAGAGACATATACAAAGATACTGTATTTCATATAAAACCACATACAAATACACATGCACACACAGAAATACACTCTCACACACAGGCATAAACATTGTTTCACACACAGAGATGCACATATACAGATTATATTAATGCATAGCAAATAAATTCATTTTCTCCAAATGTTTTTTACCCCATTCAAATGAAATAAATGATGTTGACCCCCCTGTTTGGTTAGTCAGAATTTGAGTTAAAGGGGAACATTCACCCCTCAATAACTTAAGGCTAACTTATTGCACACCTGGCGACTAGCTGCTTAGTAGCGCTAGTCGCCAGCAATATTACCCGGACTGACAGCGCAGGCGCACGGACGTCACTGTGAAGAGACGTCCGTGCTTCCTGCTCCTGTAAAATGCCGATATCTGAAGAACCGGGTAATATTGCTGGCGACTAGCGCTACTAAGCAGCTAGTCGCCAGGTGTGCAATAAGTTAGCCTTAAGTTATTGCGGGGTGAAAGTTCCCCTTTAAGATTTTTGTTAATAAACAAAATTTGTTCACCAGAATTCTAAGACATTCTCCTAGTAATAACACCTTGACATCGGAGGTGCAGCAGTGTCCTCACCACCCTGGTCCTCTAGCATCTGTACCTAAAAAAAAAGATTAATGCGGAACTATCACCTATTAGAAACATGGCCCAAAATAATTACCCATCTGGCGACTAGCTGCTCAGTAGAATTATTACCACATTCATGAGGTTTATACACTGCTCCCAGAATAACAGGCAGGAAACAGCACAGACATCTTTCCATAGTGACGTCTTTGCACCTATGCTGTCAGTCCCTTTTGGAGCCTAATGGCTCCTAGCAACGCCTCTTAGAGCAGGCTGGGACTGACATCGCAGGCGCTCAGATGTCGCTATGGGAAGATGTCTGCACGGTTTCCTGACTGTGATTCCCGGAGCAGTCTATAAATCTCATGAACGAGCTAATAATACTGGTGACTAGCATTACTGAGCAGCTAGTCACCAGGTGGGTAATTATTTCTTGCCATGTTTCTAATAGGTGGTAGCTCTGCTTTAAATAATAGAAAAGAACCCTACTTGCCTGCTGCCACCTTCCCCCCCACTTCCACCTACAATAATGAGCAACCCCCATCCTTCTTGGGCCATTGCCCAATCCAGAATGATGGAAAGTGAAGAAAGAATGGCTTTTATATGGCTATCCCTGATCAAATATGTTTCCACACTCCCATTGGTTAGAACTTGGGGTTACAAAGGGCATGGATTTTTCATACATTCTGAAATGCTGATACACATGTAAATACACTCACAGATCCACACATACAGATACATACAAGCACACATAGATATACATACACACGCATGCACGTCCTCATGAACAGACATAAATTTCCCCATATTCAATTGATTTAAATAGGGCTTTCAAATACTAGGCAGGTCTCCGATGCATTGCTTCTCAATGCATTAGAGACATCTCTAGAATTCATGCAGTTAATATCCCTATTTAAACCATTCAGAATGTTTACCTGGAGTTGCACTTTCTCCAGAATTGCTCCAGTTCTTTGTACAGCAGTCTCACTGAAGCTGATGTAGTAAACAAAAGTAGACCAACAAATCAGCTGCACCATGTGGAAAAAATACAAATCCCCAAAACTCTCATTAATTTAAAAGGGATGTCTAACAACCTGAAAGGTAGAGTGGCCTGCATTGTATTGTTTTGCAATGCATTGGAGATCTCCCTAGAAGACAGAGTTAAATGCTGCATACAAATCAATGCCCATTTGTATTTGTTTCCTGATTGCACTAGAATTGCTCTAAGGAGCAAATAAATATCCCCAAGGGTGATTTTCTGAAAATAAACAAACAGTTCACTCCATTCTGTAATGGTATATTGCCCTTATGGCAGCATGCAACAATGTATTGCTCTGTTGCTCTCATAAGTGACCTGGCTGAAAAACACCTCAACATTTCCCATTGATTGAAATGCTGAGTTTAATCCATTGAATGCTTGGGACTCAGGTATCCAATACATTGCATTCTGGTTTGCTCAATAATTAGTCCAATTTCTTAGTAAATCATACACTCTCATACACACATACAGTGATGATGTTGCACTAAGAAAGTATTACAATTCTGGAGCAAACCAATTGAATCATAGAGGACACATTAAAATTATCCCAAATCCCTATGGATTGAAAAAAAAAAGATTTTAAACCACTGGTTTGCAGAAGATGCTTTTGTGACAGATCCCAATTTTCTAAGGTGGGTGGGGTCTGGTATCTTGTGCTTGCCCTAAAGGCAGACCAAGTTTTGGTTACAGTGGCCATGTGTGATAAGATCAGCTACTGCTAGCCTAAAGGTAACGATATATACTATCATGGATGGGCCACTTCCTTCAGTTCATTTTGTGGTCTATTAAACCCTTGAAGCCCAGAAGGGTGTGCATCACATTGCTTCACAATGTGTTGAGCACCACTCCAGTACTCAAGGGGATAAGCACCTTGATTATATTTTATCACTGAGTATGTCTAATCTAGGAGCCCACCAAATCAAAAGTCATAGAGTAATGACAATATGCAAGCATGAACTGCTCTCCACACAGAGGAATAAACATCATAACAAAGTATTTACATGAAAGGGGGACCAGCCAGAGAAAATTATATTATTATAGTGCTTGAGGTCAGATGGAAGCTTGTTATCAGGGAGCTGGAATTACTAAATAGTGTCAGAAGGAATATCCTTATCAGCCATAACTTAAAATAACTGAACACCTGCATGCTTTACCCACTTGCCCCCATGACTTTCCCTCAGCCATTGCTTCCTTTAGCTCTATGCCAAAGGCATTCCCAACACACTCCTTTACCATATCTTTGTCAGTCAGAGGCTTAATGCTCTGATGGTGTCATGCACTGAGTTATTGCTGTGTGTTTGTTTCTGTTGAGGGTTATTACTCTGAGGACTCGTGCTGTGTGCAAATTCCTTTACAGTTTCTTGTGACATTGTGCTTCTGTGAGATAATAAGGAGCACACCGTTAATCTCTTGAATGCTAGAGCTGTCCCCACAGATTTGCTTTATTTATATGTGAGAAATTAACAAAATAAATACAAATCTTTACTTTTACCTAAGGTCAGGAGCTTTCAAAGTCCCTCATGTACCTATGCAACCCAGCCTCAGAAGTTGGGATTGGCATTAAAGAGATGGAGAGGAAAGGGAGATCTGAGCTGCTGGTGTACCCTTATATTGGGACCCATGCTTTCTGATGGCTGCCCTGCTTTTTTCTGTCATTCAAAGGGTTACAATCTTGAGAGTACTCTTTGCTGACTTTAATACTATCACATAACTTCATGGGGGGGGGGTAGTATTTATATATAAAATAGTGGTGGATCCACAGATATGTACTGTCTGATTTGGATAAGAAATTCCACTCTGCAACTCATTATTTTGATCAGACATGTGACAGATATAGTCAAATGCAGCTACTGCAGCTTTATTTGGACTGACAAATCAATCACTTTTAAAAACTGATGTATCTCCGCATGTTGTATATTAAACCAGTTTACATGATTATCAGCCCTTTCCTAAGAAGGTGCTGTCAAATTGTTAGCTGTCTTAGTCTGTCCTGATGCTTTTTATTTATTAATAGCAAACTTTTGGCAAAAACTATGGAACTTCAATGGTAAAAAAAAACTTAAGTTAAAGCCAGAATTAAGTACTCAAATGCAAAAAAGCTAGGAAATAAAGGTTCATTTCTTCCAACTTAACTCCATTCCCAATATTCTTTGCAGATGAGTGGTATCAGATATGAAATCACAAATTACATCTTCATCTAAACACTGATGACATACCGCATGAAATGAAGATGACATGATTGGTTGTATAACAAATTGCATCATTAAGAACATCAATGGCGACATCACAAATTTTGGAGAATTCACAAATGATCAAATCAGTGACTGATAGTTACACTGTGGCAGATAGTATTTAGATGTTTTTTTTCAATATTGGGTAATGTTATGCAGTGCTCTTACTGAGTTAAAATTGTAGACATTTATGCTGTTATTTTAGTGTAGTTTTGCTACTGGGTGAAAAACTACAGTTTTGCTACATAAACATTTTTTTGAAGGTTGTGTCATGTGTGATATTGTAGGTGTTAAGTGGGGAAATTTACATTCAGTTTTTTATTGTTTTTCTGTACAACTAGATGATAATTACTTTGACTGTTTATAGGCTCAGTGTTTTTTATGCTGGATAAAGAAATGTTTGAGGGATGCACTAAGGTGTGATATGGACATGACTTCACCAGTGATATCACTTCTCCATTTCCTATGTTATTCCATGGAGCCTGTGCCCTAAGAATTCGCAAGTGGTAAAGATCTTAGTGCATTGGCTCCATAGAAAAACATAGGAATTGAAGTGATATCACTGGAGAAGTCTTCTCCACTTTGTCACCGCTCTATCACACCTTAGGATATAACCCCCTTATTACTGCAGAAGCATTCAAAGAGGACTCTGGTCTAATGATTACTGGTTTTGGTGCAACACTGTTGCTGAAAAGGTAGCTCAAGTATTGCAGTGTCAGTTTTCATGATTTTAGATTTTAGTGCAGTATAAGTAACTTATAACAAAGTACAGCTTTAGTGGTACACTGTTTTGGATTACTGCTATTATACAATTATTAGGTTCTCTGTTATTAGAATGGTGCTTTATGACATGATTTGGTGTAGGATGAGTATATGCAGTGTGGTTAGAAATGACTTTTGGTGCACTTTCAGTATTTTAGTTTAGTGTTGCTGATGTATTAGGGTGTTCCGTGGTGGTGAGCTAGTGATTTGGAGAGGCAGTGGTAGCAGAGCATGTTTGTTGCTCTCTGTAATTATGTACAGTATAAGCAGGGTCATGTGTGATGTTTCCAGTGATGCCATTGATGAGGTCATTTGTGATTTAATCAATTGTGTCGTTTGTGACGTCATAAATGTCATTGATGTAATTTGTGATGCCATGTCTGATGTCACGAGCAAAGCACATTGAGGTGTGGAGTGGAGTTAACTTCCTGACTTTGTGCATTTGATCATCAGAGGGTTGTGTAACTCACTGCTGTGCAATGCGATGCACACCCTGTTGGCATTCAAAGGGTTCATTCAACTCTTTTTTCTTTAAACCACCAAAACTCTGTTGACAGATTCTCCAATATCTTTTTTAGGTGAGTTTGCATTCTTCATGCATATACCTCTAATTGTTTTAATTTGGTTTCTCATAGTGGAGCTGTATTATCTGACGGGTATGATGGAAATAAATTAGAATTCATGTCACTTTGCTTTCTTTTAATTAAATGACTGAATTTCTGCTTTGAAGAAAAGGTTGAAAGAACAAGATTTCACTTAATATTAACTGACAACTTTATAATTCTGACCCTTTGAAATGAAAGCATGGAAGAATATTCACATTAAAAATATATAATTTATTTGGGCAGGCTTACATGAACAGCAGCTATGACTGTTCTTAGTACACACACTGGAAATGAGGACAACACAAATATTAAAATAACTGCCTTTCTGTTAAGATATGTGAAATGTTTATGTGTGTTCCTACAAAGCTCAGTGATCCTGTTTTGTCTATGATTTTGAGCTTCCTGGCAAAAAGTAAATGAAAGAGAGGAGATTAAAAGGCAAATCTGAGAACTGGCCTCTTTTCTCAAGTAATTTATTGAAGTGAATTTCTCATCATTTTTATCAAAGCAAACAAGTATTTTCATCTCTGACAAGAATGCACAAACTGTAAATCAAATACAAGAAACATGATCAATTATTTTGAAGTCACAAAAGATTACACTTATTAAACCTAGATAATGCAGTAGAGGACATAATGCAAGTAAGAAATAAATCAGAAATGTTATTATCCATTAACACTCTGTTTAATGTTAATAATGTTGTTCAATCCGGTCATTGTGCATTATGGTAAAATTATATCAGAATTATGGCAGTACATTTTAATCTAGTGACATTTTTTCCAACACTATGAAAAGATCAACATTTTGAAACTGTAAGCTATATGATTCATTGAGATAATTTATTGTTAAAGGGAAACATATACCAAAGCACACAGCTTACTTTCATTTTTTATGTTGTGGCATATTTATTTAATTCATAGGAATCTCTATGTAGTTTATGCATTTTAACAACATGTGAATGTTTTCATGCCACTCCAGAAAACCAATGCAATCCGGTGCAAGCCATTTGCATCAAATGATAACCAAACTTGTGTGGCCACAAGCACAAATGTCCCACTGATTTCATTGAATTTATTTAAAAAAAGGGGGTAAGAGAAAATGTGAATGCACACAACCTCTTATCTATTTAGCATAAACCTTTATACAGTAACTGGTGTTTAAAAATAATTCCCAATCCCAAACACAAATTGTTTTTATGTCTTTATAAAAGAGGGTTATTGGTGGCTAATCTTACAACTTAGTAGGAGAGGTAAATGTTTAGGATCACAGCAACAGTGTGCTCCAACCTCTTCTCTAATATTTTTAGACCACTAATAATTTTTCCTCCACCTTTCCAAGAAGGTCCTTGTACTCTGGAAAATGGCTACACAGGGATAATAATTAATCAGTGCAGTACTGGAAATTAAATCTGTGGCACACTGACTATGTATAAAACAACTGGTGGCTAGAGAGAGCAAGGGCCAACAATGAAGGGATACACTGTAAAAATAGATAAGGTAAATCTGCCCTCTGTTCATATGCTCGTTATAGGTTTTTGACTACTATGTCTTCTGTTTTGTAGGACTATATATATATATATATTTTTTTTTTAAAGCACAAGCCCTAATAAAAAAAATGCCCTACTGCCCTAATGCCAGCAAGTCATGTTGGCCAGTGGCCACTGTCAAATGTCCTCCTGAGTCCTGAGTTGCAACTGCTGTTCGTACTGCTGCTGCTAAGTTGTTTAAGCAGCAGGATGATTAGGCAGCTGAAAGGGAATAGGATCAACAATAGCAGTAAAATGGAAGATGGATGATTAAGGTTCCATTTGCCACGACTGGCTCCAGTGATGCGACTGAGGCAGTAGCAGCAGAATAAGTAGCACCCAGTCTATGTGAAGAAAAGAATAAGTTGGCCATTAAATCTTCTCCAACTGCCCCTCTTCAAAAATCATGGGTATGCTATTAGAATAGAAATGTTTCCCTTGAGAGCAGGAACAGCGGGTCTCATCAGCAACTGCAATGTGCACAGTGTGTGTGTGGTAAATAACATCTGGGGGCACACCTGTATCCAAATACCATGACACCAGAAACCAAGTACTTCAGCTGTCACTGTACCCCTTTTCCAGACCCACTAAGACACAGGACAACTTGCTGACAGTTTAATAGTAATTATGAACCCTCCCTGCCACCATCTTAGCATATTCTGCAGGATGGAACTCCTCAGATGCCGCTTGATGCACTGACTGCGATTCTCCTCCACCACACTGGCATATGTGGTCAGTGCACCACACAGTGTTCAATGGGTAGAGACGAACTGCCACATTCTAACATCAACAGAGTGGCTATCATTTGGCGGGGGAGGTAATGAACAAAGTGGATTGGCAGAAGATGTAGTTACCCTAGAAGGTGATGGTGAGCTAGTTGTTTCAATCATCCTGGAACTTCCAGTCTCTGCCTGGTTTGCTCTATTCCTTCTCCTCTTTGATCTCCACCTCGCCTCTTGTTGCCTTTCTGGAGATTCAGGGACAGCAAACGCGGTGCTTGATTTCTGTGGTGGGTGTTTGTTTTTAACATGTTTGACATAAATGTCATTGTGTCTGTGTTTCATGTGTGAGATCAGGGCACTTGTGCCAAGATGTGTTCCCTCCTTTCCTCTTTTCACTGACTTGTCACAAATTGTGCACAGTGCCGTTGCTGATGAATGCACTGTGCCTGCTCCAACAGAAAAATAGTCCCACACCCATGATGACTTCAAGGGGAAGAGAAGAATGGCCTCTTTCTTCTTCTCCACCACATTCCCCTTCATTATCTGTGGCAGTGGATAATGTTGCTGCTGTTGCTGCTACTGCCTCAGATTCAGTACTGCAACTAGGGTCATGAGTATTGCTACTGCTGGCAAGTAGAACTTGTCCTAGTCCCGTATCACTTGTTGACCCCATTCCCATTGTGTCCACGGTGGTCTGTGGCACACTACCCTGCTCCTCAACATCCTGCTGCCCTTGCATCACAGCATCAGATGGAATTAGTGCAGTTGCAAATTCCTCTAATTTAAAAATGTCATTGCTAGTGGTGGTGGTGATGCCCATCCTCATCACTGTCTCCCATTCCTTCTCAGTTTCTGCTAAAAAAAGGCCATCAATGTCTTTTCCACCCCAGCTTCTCCAGCATCATCATCACCACCACCACTAGTCCCTACATGCTGTTGTTGCTGCTGCACTATTCCTGACATCTCACTGCTGCTTGGAGGTGGTGACGAGCAATGTGACAGATGTGACAGAGAATCCCCTAATGTCACACTTGCCATTTCCTTTTGACCTGAAGAAAAAGGCAGACTAGCACTAGCAGAAGTAGCAACAGGCACAGGCAGCTGATCTGTGCTCCTGCTGGTGTTGGTGGTATTAATTCTGAGCCTGGGGGGGAGTGGCCGGAGGCCGGACCGGTTGGACGTCTCCTAGCGTTGCTCCGCGAAAAGAGGAATAATCCTACAGAATCTGTTGGTTAACAGATCCGGATCTAACAGCACTGATGTGACCTCCTGGTTGTGCGGTACAATCTAAGCCTAATATTGTGTGGGTTGGAGAGCTGCCGTAACGGAGGTGGATGTGGTGGTGGAGGAGGGCCTTGCAGGCCATGGCTGAGGCCTTGCGTAGCTGCATAACTCTACTCGGAGGTAGTGTTCCACCTATATGTGTATTCTTATATGTTGCTGTGACCTGCTCGGCATACTATGGAAACGGATTAATATACCTCTGCAGCTCTGGGCAGAACGCTGTACTCTGTCGTTATATTAATTGACCCTGTGGGGTTTGAGACGCACTATGCGCACCGCCTTTGGTGAAGCCCGGGAGAGTTGTACACCCTGGTCTAACCTTGGCTAGATACATCCCCCTGTACCTTCTGACGCGCGGGGATTCTCGGGGGTTGTATGTTGCCCCCAGAGTGCACCCGGAACATCTTCATGGTGTCATATGTTTAGTTACCATTCGTGCTACTTCCTATATAGGTACTTCAATAATAAACATACCATATGGTTGGCAGGCTGTCTGCCTTATGATTGGTGGTGGCAGTGGGCTTGCATGTCTTTTTCTCACCTCTACTAGTTAAATTTGACAGTCTCTGAAGTTGCATGATAATACTGCATGAACTCTCGAGTAATGTACCTTAAGGTTGAGAGGGGTGGGCGGTATACAAGAGCTATTTTATTGGTGTCATAAGTGAGTAGTTTAGTTACATGATCGCCAATATATGTGGGGATGTGCTGTGACATGTGTGCCCCCTCGGTTGGGTATACGTCTCACAGAGAAATATGTGTATCTATGTGTGTTACAGTTATTTTTATTTGGGGGTTTGTAGTGATGAAGGTGGGGATATGACATGTGGGCCCGCCTAAGACCGTATTTGTTCAAATATTGGGGGGGCAGCTTCTGATTTATCGATGCATGTCTATGGTACCTAGCCATGTCAGTTTCCGGACTTGTAGTGTGACTACAAATAAATTTATGAGATAATGTGATACATCCCCCTGTGCCTTCTGATGCGCGGGGATCCTCAGGGGTTATATGTTGCCCCCAGATTGCACCCGGAACGTCTTCATGGAGTCATATGTTTAGTTACCATTAGTGCTACTTCCTATATAGGTATTTCAATAATTAACATACCATATGGTTGGCAGGCTCTCTGCCTTATGATTGGTGGCGGCAGTGGGCTCACCTCTACTAGTTAAATTTGACACTGTTCATGCTTATGCTAGATGTGGGCTTTCTCTCTTACTTGACATTGCAGCTTCGGCTATCGATGGTTATGTGCTGTGGGTGCTTGGGCTGGTTGTGTTGCTGGGTCGACTAGCGGTGCTTGATGGTGTCGGGCAGTGTGGCGTCACGGCTGGTGTGAGCTGCCATAGACACTCTCGGGACCATCTTAATATTTTGTAACTGTTGTACTCTTCATTTGTTTGGGTTTTAAGGTTTACTATGTGGGAGGCATCCCGGGTCCGGCTTGAGATTTCCCTAGGGGTAATTGTTTGGGTATGGGTCCTCTTCCGGTTGGGGTTGTATGGGGACAGGGAGGGGGGTTTAGTTTTCTTTATGGGACTTGGAGTTAGAATGGGGGATTTTTGTAATGGGTTTTGCCCTTACTTTCTGGGAGATGGGCGTGCGTCTTGCATTTACTCTAACGGCTATGGCTAATAAAGTGATTACTATTATCTCCTGGAATGTCAGGGGACTCAATGACAACATAAAACGATCCTTGGTCTTAAATCATTCCATTTTGCTTCTCCAGGAGACTGTCATGCCCCTCTAGCTCCTACCTCTATGTCCCAGCCATCCTCCGCTGCTGGGGGCTTCCCAGATGCTCCACGATCATTGAGTAGGCCGAAGCAACGGCCTCGAGTAGCGGTGTCTGCCCGCGGTTGCGATCGTGGATGCGATCGCGATAGTGCGGTAGGCCTAAGCCATGGCCTAAAGTTGAAGGAGTCTCCAGGAAAGGTATCCACAGGGTGCCCAGATCAAACCATGGTGTTGTACACCTGTAGGGGGGAGGTGAAGCCTGCCTCTCTCATCAACTGTCCACCAATAGTGTGCCTCCAGGTAAACAGTGAGACAGGTGCTGTGGTTGCACACCCCTCTGTTGGCCAATCCAGTGAGAGGTTTGTTCAGCAGAGGGGAGGGGTGAAAACCCATGACACTATAAAAACCCCTCAGGCTGTGTCCACTTTGCTTCAGTGTTCCAGAACTTTGGTTCCTGTGTGCTCTAAGCTTCCAGTGCTCAGTGCTTCTTTCCTTGCTGTGCTACAGACCCTCTGCTGGATTTCCCATTGCCTGACCTTCTGCTTGCCTCCTGGACTTCCCTGCTTGCCTGTTTCCTGACCTTGGCTAGTTTTACTGATTCTGCCTGATTGCTGCCTGCCCTGATCTTCTGGACTGTTTTTGACTACGCTTTGCTTAACCCTTGCACTCCCGTGCTGTCACTCCTACCTAGGTGTTCTACCTGTATACCTCTGTGGATCACCTGGTAGGGGTGTCTGGCAAGAGATAGCATTCCCTGCTCCTACGCTCCAACCATATCAAGCCTGACAGAGACTCACTTATACGGTGGCAAAATATTAGCACTTAAGAAGTCATGGGTGGGGCGGCATTATCATGCTCCCTTCTCAACTCATGCGAGAGGGGTTTCTATTTTGGTTAATAAGTCCTTGCAATATGAATTAGTAGATTTGAAGTCTGACCCCTTGGGTCAATATATCTTTTTGGACTGCTTGATCTCTAACATCCCGATAATTCTAATGAATATTTACATTTCTCCACCTTTTGCGCTTGAGGTTCTACAGGAGGCTCTCTTGTATGTGTCTGCAAAGCCTGGTCACAGTCTTGTTGTTATGGGGGATTTCAACATGTACATTGACATTACTTTAGACAAGATGGGTACAGGGTCAGGTGATTCTTTGGCCTCTAGGCTCAAATTTCTAAGTTTTGTAGAAGACATGAACTTACTGATGCATGGAGAACACTTCCTCCTACTGTTAAGGAGTACTCGTGTCATTCTGCCACTCACAAATCGATGTCTGGGATTGATTATTCGTTTGTATCCAGTCATGCCTGGTATATGGTTGACAATTGTTCTTATTTACCTAGAGTGGCTTCGGATCATTCTCCAATGAGCTTACGCCTTATTGTGGGCAGAGATTTTTCAACTCCTAGTTGGCGACTTCAGCCATATTGGCTATCTGTCGATCACATTGAGGTGGGCCACGGGGCCGCATTGGCAGATTATTTTTGTTATAATGAGGGCTCTGCATCGCAGGGGGTGGTATGGGATGCGACAAAGGCCGTGGCTCGAGGTTCGCTTAGTTCACTGATTGCTACACACAAAAAACATACAAGAGATAAGATCAATCAATTGGAGAAAGAAGCTACCGAGGCAGAAAGAGTACACGTTGATAAAGGTGACACCGTCTCATACGGCTCTTTCCTTCTTGCATCCTCTGTATATAACGCTGCATTAATGGAGCAGAACATAGCTTTTATGATGTTCCAGAAACAAAAATTGTTTGAAAATGGGGATAGAGCAGGGAGACTTATGTCCCATCTGGTGGGAGCCAGGGAGGGCAGACGCAGTATA
Organism: Rhinophrynus dorsalis; assembly: GCA_037306005.1. Lineage (NCBI taxonomy): Eukaryota > Metazoa > Chordata > Amphibia > Anura > Rhinophrynidae > Rhinophrynus > Rhinophrynus dorsalis. Next base: position 225,513,677 of record CM074723.1, read on the forward strand.
ACGACTGTATATAATAAAGCTGGGGTCCTTATACATGATGAAATGGGCGTCAATGATGTATTTGCAGACTTTTATTCTACTCTTTATAAAACACAAACTAACTCTACTCCTCGGCAGATAGAGGAATATTTGGCAGGAATTTCTCTCCCGTCCTTATCGGTTGACCAGCGACGGATGCTTGATTCTTCCATCCTGCTGGGCGAGGTTATGGCGGCCATTGCCTCTCTCCCCAGGGGTAGATACCCGGGGGGCGATGGGCTACCGCACTTGCTCAACACTTTTTATGAAGCTTTGGATGTGGGCAAGCTTCCGTTGTCCCTTACTGAAGCAACCATAGTAGTACTCCCTAAACTGGGCAAGGACCTGAATAGGTGCGATTCGTATCAACCTATTTCTTTGCTTACATCGGATGCGAAAATTTTGGCCTAGGTGTTGGCAACGAGACTTAACCTAGTGATCTCGGATCTCATTCACTCGGATCAGGCGGGATTCATACCTGGTAAATCAACGTTCCATAATTTAAGGAGACTATTTTCCCATCTACATACCAAACAAGACAACGCAGGTCAGAGGGTGGTTGTCTCACTGGATGCGTCCAAGGCATTCAACTCCGTGGAATGGGGTTATCTTTGGTGTACACTGCACGGGTTTGGATTTGAACCGACTTTCCTAAAATGGGTCTTGACTGGGTTGGTTCGTTTGGAGTCTTTCGCACTTGATAGGGGCACGTGACAGGGATGTCCCTTGTCCCTGGGTTTGTTTGCATTGGCCATTGAGTCGCTGGCCAGGCTAATCCGTAGCGACCCAATGGTGGAGGGATTTGAGGTGGGTAGCAGAGTGGAGAAATTGACGTTATATACGGACGATATACTATTGTTTTTGGGTGAGGTTTTCAGATCTCTTCCATGAGTTCTAGATTTGGTAAATACCTATGGTAATTATTCAGGATTGCGAATAAATTGGGCTAAATCATCTATTCTCCGGGTAGATCCAATTCTGCATGGGGGGCCCATACTATCTGCTCCTTTAAAATATGAAAGCTCGGTGAAGTATTTGGGTCTTATAGTGACTGCCTCCACGGATAATTATCTGAGAAATAATTTGGAGCTTCTAATCAATCAGCTTCGATGCAAAACAACATCTTGGCTTCCGCTACCACTGAATGTTATTGGTTGCTCTAACCTGATTAAAATGGTGTTTCTTCTGTGATTTCTGTATGGTTTTCAAGGTTCTCCCATATCTATCCCTAAGCGGTACTTTATCATAATTGACAAGATCATTAGGAACTTTCTCTGGTCGGGCGGCCCATCTAGAATGAAGTTATTTACTCTCAAGCGTTCAGTGAGTGTGGGTGGAATAGCCCTCCCTGACTTCTATAATTACTACCTGGCTGCACAGGGACAATATGCACTCGCATATGTTCTGCAGGATACCCTACACACCTTTCACAGAATTGATGAATCTCTGCTCAAACCAGGATATTCTTTGTTACATATCCCTTTGCTGGGCTCGGGGGTGCTTGGGGATCCCCCCATCACTTCTTGGACGACCTGTAATATATGGTTGACTATCCAATCTATTTCAATTTATAAGGCAAAAGACCCTGAAACTCCCCTCTGTGGGTTGGATTGGTTGTTGCATCTTTGACAGTTGGAATTTGGTCGATCATGGATGATTATCACGGTTCCCGTGCTTCCTGTTCTGAACGGTGACATTATTATCACTGCTGTTCTCTGATTGGATGGTCTTAATTGCTAAGACTAGGGCTTGCCTTTATATACCCTGGGATGTCCTCCCTTAGGCGCTCTTTCGTGGTGTACGATTTCCTGAGTTTTTGTGCTTTTGCTGATTCGTGTATGACCTGGCCTGCCTGACTACGATTTAGTTCCTGAGTTCCTGTTTCTGCGTTCCATTGCTAACTGTATCCTGGCTAAGAACCCACTCCATTGCTGATCATACCTGGCCACTGCACCTATCCGTTGCTGACCGTAGTTGGCTGTCTTCCACGCTGTGGCTGTTACCAACCATGGATTCCTATCCATGTTATTACCGTGTGTTGTCTGTGCCACTAGGTGACCCCGTGAGGTCACCGGTTGCCAGGGCCTTGCAGTTGATTCTCGGTGGGCGCCGCAGGGCACTGTTTTCTGTTGACCAAAAGCTGAGCCTTGTGCTCGAGCTGCTCTACAGCCATCTAGGCGGTGTGTACATTCGAAGTACCGGTGCAGTGTTCTACACACTGAGTTACTCTGATCACTCTGTGTGTCTGCCTCCCTAGTAGCGCTGGGCTCACTCCTTAAGGGAGTTGCAGTTACTCTCTGGGCATTGTCATTAACCCTGTATGTACATGGAGCTTCCAGGTAAGAGGACTACCATTCCTGACTGCAGAGTCAAGGGCTCAAGAGCCAGCATTGCACTTCCACCTTGCATACTGAGGGACACTGGTTGCATTCCTATTACTTAACTTATATCGATCCACCCCTAGCGTTCTAGGGTTTTCCAGTAGCAGCTGCCTAGGTCTCCTTTAACCCTTTCAGGGTTGGTCTGCATATACACGGTTGCCTCCTGCCAGTGGTCTAGGGCCTTGGCCAGTGTTGCCTCGCTCCAGTTGGGTCAGTACCCAGGCGTCTGGGTTGTGCCAGTCCTCCACTGTGGGCTTCATGCCACTGTAGTCCTGTTGCCATTCCTGGACTGTGTACCCTTTACCTTGCCGGTTTTACCAGAGTCCTTAACTGTCAGTTGGTTCCCAGTCCATTCCGTTTGCCCTTACGGGTTCCAGTACCCAGGCATCTGGGTTGTTCTGTCTTATTCATGGACCTCCTGTGTTGGTACCTACCCATCAGTTCTGGGACTGTACATTGAACCTCTCTGGTTTTGCCAGATCCTGTCATATATACATATATTGTTACCAGTATCCTGATTATCTAGTCCAGTCCTATTCGCTGTACCCATTGTATATATTTTCCTGTTCTGTATTGTGGGTCTTAGGGCCTACATTTATGTATGCACTTTATTCTAATAAAGTTATTTTAACCTTACCGTTCTGTCTGTGTGTTCATCTAAAAACCGTGACAATGATGTACGGTATTTCTACGCTTGTTCATCTGTACCTGGGCAATGTTCTAAAAACTTTTGATCAGTTGCGCAAGGAATTTGATATTCCGCCTACCTTTCTATACTCATATATATACGGCTGAAACACGCTTTGAATGCCATGTGGGGTACTACTACTCCAAGTCTAAAAGAATTCCCATTAGTTACGTTAGCTAAGAGAAGACAACCCCTTAGACCTGTATCGTTGATATATCCATGGCTTACTAGGGCTTCTGTTGTGGCAGAGGATGAACTCAGGCTTAAATGGGAGGCCGATGTGGGTGCCTTTGAGGATTGTGAATGGGAAATGGCTCTAAGAAGTCCTGAATTTGTGGCTTCTATGGCCAGGCACCAACTGATCCAGTTCAAGATTTTGTACAGATCCTACTACACTCCTGTGCGTCTCTTTCAAATGGGTAGGGTGGATAGTGATTGTTGCAGGAGGTGTGGGGAGGCAGGCGCCACTTTCTTGCACCTCCTGTGGGAATGTCCTCCGGTTTGTAGATTTTGGGTGGAATTTTTTCGTACTATATCAGCTGTAGTGCAGTGGGACGTGTCACTTTCCCTGAAGACTTGTGTATTTTCTATCCTCCCCGATCAACTTCACTTAAATTTTCACACTGTACTGATTAGGGAACTGTTGGTAATGGCACGAAAGGTGGTGGCACAGTCGTGGATGTCGGAACAACCCCCCAGGCATGTCCAATGGATGAACTTAGTGACCCATCATCTTCCTCATTACAAGAGACCTGCATTGGGAAACCCCAAACAAATTCCACCAAATATGGGGTCTATGGACCTCTTATTGTAACTATAGAGTTCTCTACCAATGAGGGCTGCGAGATACGTAACTATTAGTGATGATCGAGCACCCCAATGCTCGGGTGTTCGGGTGCTCTGACCGAGCGCCCCCGGAGGCTCGAGTGCTCGGCCGAGCACCCGAGCCCCATTGAAGTCAATGGGAGGACTCGAGCATTACACCAGGCACCCCCTGCTCTGATGAGGGGAGGGTGCCTGGTCCATAGGAAAAGGGCAGAAAATGATGGAAACACCACAGAAATGGTTCAGGGACAGCATAGGGAGGATGTCTGGATGCATCTTGGACTCCAACGTCGCTGCTGGGAACGATCTTTCGCCCGTAGTACGCCATTTTTACAGACTGACCGTAAAACACACAAAAAGGAAGATAAAAACGACTTTAGGCGAAAAATTGTTACCAAACAGTATTTGCTGTATATTTACTTGTATATCATCTGCAAATTCTGCAAAAAATTTAATCGATTTTTCGGAACTGGGGCCATGATTAAGAGGGAAACGTGCGCAGAGGCAAATTCTCCCAAAAATTTCCTCGATTTTTCTGAACTGAGGCCATGATTAAGAGGGAAACGTGCGCAGAGGCAAATTCTCCCAAAAATTTCCTTGATTTTTCTGAACTGAGGCCATGATTAAGAGGGAAACGTGCGCAGAGGCAAATTCTCCCAAAAATTTCCTTGATTTTTCTGAACTGAGGCCATGATTAAGAGGGAAACGTGCGCAAAGGCAAATTCTCCCAAAAATTTCCTCGATTTTTCTGAACTGGGGCCATGATTAAGAGGGAAACGTGCGCCGAGCCGACCATCTAAAACATTATGGGTGAGGGTCTGCTGCGGAGCTGACCATCCTAAACATTATATGCGAAGGCCCGCTAGTGAGCTGACGCTATAAAACATTATATGAGAGGGCCCGCTAGAGAGCTGACCCAATAAAACATTATATGAGAAGGCCCGCTGGTGAGCTGACCTATACAAAAATTGTCAAACTGCGCCCGCTGGTGAGCTGGCCCTATATAAAAATTATATCACAGGGCCCGCTGGTGAGCTGGCCCTATATAAAAATTATATCACTGGGCCTGCTGGTGAGCTGGCCCTATATAAAAATTATATCACTGGGCATATGGAAGAGAGTCAACCATATACCCGTTTTTTGGGTGGAAGGGGTGAATGGGAATACAGAGTATTCCCATCATTGTAAATAACATATATAAAGTGACTTTATGTTCCCCCGGGGCTTTCCTCCAGTGGAGTGGAGAAGTCAGGGGAAATCCAGGCCTTGTTCATTTTTATAAGTGTCAACCTATCAGCATTTTCGGTGGAAAGGCGGATACGCTTATCTGTTATGATGCCACCAGCAGCACTAAATACCCGCTCAGACAGAACGCTGGCGGCAGGGCAGGCCAGCACCTCCAAGGCGTAGAGTGCCAGTTCATACCACGTGTCCAGCTTGGACACCCAGTAGTTGTAAGGCACAGAGGGATCATTGAGGACGCTGACACGGTCTGCTACGTACTCCTTCACCATCTTCCAAAACTTTTCCCTCCTTGTGACACTAGGCTGCGCATCAGGGTGAGGGTGCTGGCGGGGTGTCATGAAGGTTTCCCACGCCTTGGAGAGTGTTGCCCTGCCTTTGTCGGAACTGCTGTGTGCTCCCCTTTTCTCCCCTTCTCTGTTGGCCAAGGTAGCACGTACTCTGCCGCCAGCGTTGTCAGATGGAAAATTTTGGAGCAATTTTTCAACAAGAACCTTCTGGTATTGCACCATTTTGCTTGTCCTCTCCACCGGAGGAATGAGAGATGAGAAATTCTCTTTGTAGCGGGGGTCCAGAAGGGTGAACACCCAGTAATCCGTGTTGTCTAAAATGCGTGTAACGCGTGGGTCACGGGAAAGGCAGCCTAACATAAAGTCAGCCATGTGTGCCAGAGTACCAACAGGCAAGATTTTGCTGTCCTCACCAGGAGGATGACTCTCAATCTCCTCATCCTCTTCCTCCTCTTCTGCCCACCCACGCTGAAGAGATGGAACTAAAGTTCCATGGCTACCCTCTGTAGCGGAGGCAACCGTGTCTTCCTCCTCCTCCTCCTCCGCCTCCTCCAATTGTCGCTGAGAAGACGAAGTGAGGGTGCTCTGGCTATCACCTTGTGTAAGCTCTTCCTCCCGCATTTCCACCTCTTCCACATGCAAAGCGTCGGTTTTAATTGTGAGCAGCGAGCGTTTCAGTAGACACAGAAGTGGGATGGTTACACTGATAATAGCGTTATCGCCGCTCACCATCTGTGTCGATTCCTCAAAATTGCGTAAAACCTCACAGAGGTCTGACATCCATTCCCACTCCTCACTTCTGATTAGAGGAAGTTGAACGGAGAGGCGACGACCGTGTAACAGCTGGTACTCCACTACTGCCCTCTGCTGCTCACAAAGCCGGGCCAACATGTGGAAGGTGGAGTTCCAGCGCGTGCTCACGTCACACAGCAGCCGGTGAGCTGGCAATTGTAAGCGCTGCTGCAGCTTCAACAGGCCGGCTGAAGCTGTAGATGACTTACGGAAATGTGCACACACGCGGCGCACCTTGGTCAAGAGATCATGCAAATTGGGGTAGGTTTTTAGAAATCGCTGAACCACTAAATTAAATACATGCGCTAGGCATGGTACGTGTGTGAGCTTGCCGAGCTCCAAAGCCGCCACCAAGTTACGCCCATTATCACACACAACCATGCCTGGTTGCAGGTTGAGTGGCGAGAGCCACTGCTCGGTCTGGTGACTAATCCCCTGCAACAGCTCTGAGGCCATGTGCTGTTTGTCCCCAAGGCAGATCAGCTTCAGCACGGCCTGTTGACGCTTCCCCACTGCAGTGCTACACTGCTTCCAGCTACCGGCTGATGGGTGAGTGGCACTGCGCGCAGAGAATTCGGAGGTGGAAACGGAGGAGGAGGAGCCAATAACGTAGGTGCTGGCGGAAACCCTGATGGAGGTAGGGCCCGCAATCCTCGGCGTGGGTAGCACCTGTGCCATCCCAGGGTCCGAGTCGCTCCCAGCCTCCACGACATTCACCCAGTGTGCCGTCAGGGAAATGTAGCGTCCCTGGCCACAAGCACTTGTCCATGTGTCAGTCGTTAAGTGGACCTTCCCAGTAACTGCGTTGGTCAGGGCACGGGTGATGTTACGGGACACATGGTGGTGTAAGGCGGGGACGGCACACCGGGAAAAGTAGTGGCGGCTGGGGACTGCGTACCGAGGGACAGCTGCTGCCATCAGGCTGCGGAAGGACTCAGTCTCCACAAGCCTAAATGGCAGCATTTCGATGGCCAGTAATTTGGAAAGGTGTGAGGTTAGTGCTATGGCCTGTGGGTGGGTGGCTGGGTATTTTCGCTTGCGCTCAAATGCCTGGGGTAACGACATTTGGACGCTGCGCTGGGACAGGGAAGTGGATGTGGTCGCTGATGGTGCTTCAGATGGTACAGGTGCAGGGCGGGAGGTATGCGGGCCTGCGCCTTCGACAGGCGATTGGCCGGCACCGAAAACAGGGGAAGAGGAGGCAGTGGTGTGGCCTGCAGACACAGATTGGCGATCCGGGCGTTCCTCCCACTTATTACGGTGCTTGGATGCCATGTGTCGGATCATGCTGGTGGTGGTGAGGTTTCTAGTGTTCATGCCTCGGCTCATTCTGGTGTGGCACAGGTTGCAAACTACAATTCTTTTGTCGTCCGCACTTTCATTAAAAAAACGCCATACCGTGGAACACCTACCCCTTGGCAAGGGAGATTTACGCAAGGGGGTGCTCCGTGGAACATTTGCGGGCCGGTTTGGTGCGGTCCGCCTTCTTTCTGTAGCCACACCACTGCCTCTTCCAGCCTGTTGCGGTGCTGCAGATGGCTCACCCTCAGGACTGCTGTCATCGCTCGGCTCTCCACCTTCCCAGGTGGGGTCAGTCACCTCATCGTCCACCAAGTCCTCCTCCACTTCCTCACTCTGATCATCCTCCTCATGTCTTGATCCCACCACATACTCAGTCATTGACAACTGTATATCATCCTCCTCATCAAGTTCTTGAGACAGTAATAGTGGTTGATTTAATGGCAACTGTGTCTCATCATCATCATCATCCACTTCCTTTGACCTTAAATGCCGTTCCCCTCTGTCATCTTCTTGTGATTGGGTACCCTCTAGAGGTTGTGAATCAGGGCACAAGATGTCATGTTCCTCTGCAAGCGTGCTTGGAGAGAGGTTCAAATTAAGGATTGGTGATGAGACGAGCTCCTCACTATATCCCAGTGTGGGATCACTTCTTTGACCAGACCCTCTATGGTGGGAGGAAGGATGATCAGGGTGAGGATTATGTTGACCAGACTCTTGGCTACTGAGAGTGGACTTGCTGGAAGACAGGGTGGTGCTTAACCGACTGGAAGCAGTATCAGCTGAAATCCAACCGACCACCTGTTCGCAGTGGTCTGACCTCGAGAGTGATGTCCTGCGACGCCCTGTAAACTGAGACATGAAGCTAGGTATGGTGGATTTCTTTCTTGTGCTCTGGCACCAGGCACAGTTTCTACGCGTCCTGACCCGCGCCCTGAACTATCAGGATCACGTCCACTTCCCCGTCCCTTTTTACCCGCCTTCTTCATATTACACGGAATATGTGCTGCAAATCTGCAACTTTGCACACTAAACAGAATGTGCTTCTTATCTGCGGCTAGGCACAGTGAATGGAATATGTGACTTTGATATTTTACACTTTGCACAGTAAACAGAATGTTCTGCTAATCTGAAACTTTGCACACTAAACAGAATGTGCTTCTTATCTGCGGTTAGACACAGTGAATGGAATATGTGACTTTGATATTTTACACTTTGCACACTAAACAGAATGTTCTGCTAATCTGAAACTTTGCACACTAAACAGAATGTGCTTCTTATCTGCGGTTAGACACAGTGAATGGAATATGTGACTTTGATATTTTACACTTTGCACAGTAAACAGAATGTTCTCCTAATATGCAACTTTGCACACTAAACAGAATGTGCTTCTTATCTGCGGTTAGACACAGTGAATGGAATATGTGACTTTGATATTTTACACTTTGCACAGTAAACAGAATGTTCTCCTAATATGCAACTTTGCACACTAAACAGAATGTGCTTCTTATCTGCGGTTAGACACAGTGAATGGAATATGTGACTTTGATATTTTACACTTTGCACAGTAAACAGAATGTTCTGCTAATCTGAAACTTTGCACACTAAACAGAATGTGCTTCTTATCTGCGGCTAGGCACAGTGAATGGAATATGTGACTTTGATATTTTACACTTTGCACAGTAAACAGAATGTTCTGCTAATCTGAAACTTTTCACACTAAACAGAATGTGCTTCTTATCTGCGGTTAGACACAGTGAATGGAATATGTGACTTTGATATTTTACACTTTGCACAGTAAACAGAATGTTCTGCTAATCTGAAACTTTGCACACTAAACAGAATGTGCTTCTTATCTGCTGTTAGACACAGTGAATGGAATATGTGACTTTGATATTTTACACTTTGCACAGTAAACAGAATGTTCTCCTAATATGCAACTTTGCACACTAAACAGAATGTGCTTCTTATCTGCGGTTAGACACAGTGAATGGAATATGTGACTTTGATATTTTACACTTTGCACAGTAAACAGAATGTTCTCCTAATATGCAACTTTGCACACTAAACAGAATGTGCTTCTTATCTGCGGTTAGACACAGTGAATGGAATATGTGACTTTGATATTTTACACTTTGCACAGTAAACAGAATGTTCTGCTAATCTGAAACTTTGCACACTAAACAGAATGTGCTTCTTATCTGCGGTTAGACACAGTGAATGGAATATGTGACTTTGATATTTTACACTTTGCACACTAAACAGAATGTTCTGCTAATCTGAAACTTTGCACACTAAACAGAATGTGCTGCTTATCTGCGGCTCGGCACAGTGAATGGAATATGTGACTTTGATATTTTACACTTTGCACACTAAACAGAATGTTCTGCTAATCTGAAACTTTGCACACTAAACAGAATGTGCTGCTAATCTGAAACTTTGCACACTAAAAAGAATGTGCTGCTAATCTGCAACTTTGTACACTAACCAGAATGTGCTGCTAATCTGCAACTTTGCACACTAAACAGAATGTGCTGCTAATCTGCGGCTAGGCACAGTGAACGGAATATGTGAAGTTTTTTTTTTTTAAATCTCTGCCCCCCCAAACAGAATAAACTGCTGCCCCCACACACAGTAGTCCTAAAAAGTACTTTTGGGTCTTTTTTTTTTTCAAAATCGCTTTTCTTCTCCCTACACTGACTTTCCCTTCCTATCCTCATCTCTCCCTGGCTAAGACTGAGTCGAACTCGCTGGTCAGGTGCTATACAGCACCCGATCACGGGTTCTGGCCAGCCAATCAGTGTAATGCCAGCAGCCAACATGGCTGCTGGCATTACACTGATGTCAGAGCCTCCCTGCACGTTTATTGGCTGCGCAGCAGCCGCGAAACGTGCGGGGAGGAGACCCGAACATGGCGGGCGAGCACATGCGATACTCGTACGAGTACCGCCATGTGCCGAGCAGAGCGATGCTCGAGCCGAACCGAGCTTCGGCCGAGCATGCTCGCTCATCACTAGTAACTATATATAACTTTATGCTCCGTTTGTGATGTTCCTGGAGACCACGGTTACCTATTACTCTATCTATATGTTTATTTACCAATTGATGCCTAAGCTGTTATCTTCTATGTTTATGATTACTTAATGAAAGAGGTGCTGTGCTCGTCTCCAGGGGAGGGAGGGAGGGTGGGCGGGATGAGTTCTTTTAGAGTCTTGGTTAGGGGTGGAGATAGGGGAGGTGTCACGGTTTGTTAAGACACTCAGACAACAGGTTTAGGTAAAAGCATAACTTTATTGAAAAGTTAAAGCACTCCCCATAGGGTTCACATACATATACATACAATATAAATAGCAACTGAGAATTACAACAGGTTCTACTGGCCTTGCCTATAATACCGAGCAAGGCAACCTAGGCGGCTATAAGGAATAGCAATAGCAGGCTCTACCGACCTAGCCAATACCGGGTAAGGCAATCGTGAGATGGAATATACCGGTTCTACCGGCCTTACCAATACCGGGCAAGGCAGCCTAGGGAGATGCTGAAGATAGGCTCTACCGGCCTTGCCAATACTTGGTAAGGCAACCGTGAGATGGAATGTACCGGTTCTACCGGCCTTACCAATACCAGGCAAGGCAGCCTCAGTGAATACTGTGAAGAGGCTCTACCGGTCCTGCCAATACCGGGTAAGGCAACCGTGAGATGGGATGTACCGATTCTACCGGCCTCACCAATACCAGACAGGACAGCCCCAAAGGAGGAGACCACCAGGTTAAGCGGAGATAACCAGCGTCCGCATGCTGGAACCAACAGTATAATGTGTTACCAGGTTTAATGGAGTAAACCAGCATCCGCTCGCTGGGACCAACAGTATAATCTGCCACTAGCTTTAATAGAGTTAACCAGCGTCCGCACGCTGGGACCAACAGGATAATATACCACCAGGTTTAATGGAGTTAACCAGCGTCCGCACGCTGGGACCAACAGTATAATCTTCCACCAGGCTTAATGGAGTAAACCAGCGTCCGCACGCTGGGACCAACAGTATAATCTGCCACCAGGCTTAATGGAGTTAACCAGCGTCCGCACGCTGGGACCAACAGGATAATATGCCACCAGGTTTAATGGAGTTAACCAGCGTCCGCACGCTGGGACCAACAGTAGAATCTGCCACCAGGCTTAATGGAGTTAACCAGCGTCCGCACGCTGGGACCAACAGGATAATCTGCCACCGGGTTTAAAGGAGTAAACCAGCGTCCGCACGCTGGAACCAACACAGTAAGAATATCGCCAAGGCGAGAGAGTGAGCAATGTCGCCAAGCGACTACCGGATGGGAACTCTGAGACTAAGTGAAGGTGGAGCACAGTGAACACCGCTGAATAAACAGCAACCGGAACAAGCCAGATGAAACAACCGGAGCATCAGCCGTCAAGGAGAGGTCCAACCGGAGTGGCAAGCAGACTGGAACAGGAACAGATGAAATCAGAACACTGGAACTCAAGACTCAGTAGCTGAATACTCTGGAACACTGGAACAGGCCTCAAGCAGCGAGACAGACTGGAACACAGGACTCTGTAGCTCTGGACTCTGGAACACTGGAACAGGCCCAAACAGCATGACAGGGAGAACAAACAGGTACTGTCAGAGACACCATGAAAGGGCAACCAAAGGGTGCCAGAGCTGAGTATAAATAGGCAGTCAGAGGCGGGCAGACAATAGAAGCCCCCGCAGGTGATGGACAGTGTATAGCACCAATCACGGGCACCGTGATAGGAGGGTAGTTTTGGTTTTGATTTAGCTCAGTTTCTTAAACTTAAAAAATCGAAATGGGATAGCTGTACCTCTCTGTCATGATATCTATTTGACTGTCGGTATTGTTTATATACTTTGACTACTATGTGCATTATCATTGTATTTGTAATGTTTTATTACTTTTCTCTCAAGAAAAAAAAAAAATTCTGAGCCTGCTCTCCTCCCCCAACACGAGTTCTAGTCTCTTCAGGATCATGTTCCACCTGGACACTGTAGTGAATTGAAGGGGAGGACTCCCTGTCCCAAGGTCAGAGGAATGGTGTGAGCTCCCTTGACCGCTAGTCTGGATGCTGTTAAATGTTTCCCCTACCACTCTGGCTGCTTCACCATTACTGCTAGTACTACTACCACCAACCACATCAAGTTCAACTGCAGAGTCTTCCTCCTCAGTCTCACAGTCACTAGTAATATGAGGATATTGTTGATTACCCCCTCCTTCACTCCTAAAGCTATCAAGCTGCTGGACCTTAGTAACAGTAGTACTAGCACTGGCAGGACTACTTGGGAATGGCAAGTGTGATTTAGGGTCCCTTCCTGTCACACTTGGCATCATTCCCCCCCTCCCTAAGTACTACAAGAAAAACTAGCAGCAGGCAAAGTATTGGTGGCAGCAGGTTCAGCACTGGCAGCAGGTTTAGCACTGGCAGCAGGTTCAGCACTAGCAGCAGGTTCAGCATGGGCAGCAGGTACAGCACTGGCAGCAGGTACAGCGCTGTTGGCAGCATGGGCAGCACGTCTGGCAGCAGGTACAACACTAGTGGCAGCACATCTGACAGCAGGTACAACACTAGTGGCTGCAGGTAGAGCAATGGTGGCATTCTAGAGAGGGAAGACATCTTGTTCCTGAGGGAGAGTGTTGCTGGTCTGGGGGCTCTGAAGAAGGTTGCCTGGCATCGGGTGGTGAATGCAGTCTCCACTTGCCGGAGAACCCTGGACTCCATCAAGAAGTGATGGGATGACTGTAAGAGCATGGTAAAGAAGAAAATCTTATCATTGCTTACATTGCTAATCTCACCATGTAGTTTACCCACACAGCATCTATGCTTGCAGCACAGCAGGAGGACAGTCAGGAGGAGGCATAAGATGTCCCCCTCAGTGACTTTCTCCTTGAAAGGCAATAAGAGGGGACAAGCAAGTGGTCACCATAACCACCTCCACTAGCACCAGCTCCACCAGCACCAGCTCTACCAATCTTGGAGTTTAACCGACCACCCACACCCTACACTGACTGGATGCCTCCTTGGAGGTGGATGCCTACACCAACTGAATCTGGACATTATGTTATGTCCACTGGATGCTTGGTACAGTGCCCACCCCACAAAATATGTCATATGGGCCCACACCATGACCACAGCCACCCTCTTGGATGGAGCCACAGCATTGGCCCCAGGTATGACCCCATACCCAGGTGGGAGGGAACCAGCTACCAGTGGCCACAGTAAGACCCATGGCCACTGGACTACAAGTGTCTAGAACTAATCGGGGAGCCCCAGTGCCCTCAGCAATAGGAGGACTTCACACACTGAACACATTTGCAACCAGAGGAACAGCAATCACTTGCTAGCATGGTGATGCATGCTGGCCCCATGACACCTGTCCCTAAGCACACCCTACCACCAGGTGACGAGCAATGTGACAGAGGGTCCCCTAATGTCACACTTGCCATTTCTTGGTGATGTGAAGAAGGCAGACTGGCAGCAGTAGCAGCAGGCACAGACAGCTGATCTGTGTTCCTGGTGGTGGTGGTGGTATAATTGCTGCACTTGCTATCTACCACCAGTTCTAGCTTTTTCAAGATCAGGTTCCACCTGGACACTGTTATGAAGAGAAGGGGACTCGCAGTGCCATAGGAATGGTGCGGACTCCCTTGACCGCTAGTCAGGATGCTCTCAAATGCTTCCCTTACCATTCCCTTAACATTAGTCCCACTGACGACTTCCCCATTATTGTTACTACTATTACTAACACCAACCACATGAAGTTCAGCCCTTTAGTCTTCCTCCTCATAGGAACTAGTAATATGAGGATATTGATAACCCCCTTTTTCACTCTAGCACTAACAAGCAGCTGGACCTTCTTACTAGTAGTAATAGCACTGGTGGGACTGCTTGGAGATGGCAAGTGTGACTTAGGATCCCCTGCTGTCACACTTGGTCTCATCTTCTCTTCCCTCCCTCATGAGTATTACAAGACAAACTAGCAGCAGGTTCAGCACTGGTGGCATCAGGTTCAGCAGGCACAGCACCGGTTGTAGCAGGGGCAGCATTTCTGACAGCAGGCACAGTTTTGGTGGCATCAGGTTCAGCACTGGCAGCAGGCACAGCACTGGTTGCAGCAGGGGCAGCACATCTGACAGCAGACACAGTATTGGTGGCAGCAGGCTCAGCACTGGCAGCAGGAACAGCACTGGTTGCAACAGGGGTAGCATGTCTGACAGCAGGTACAGTATTGGTGGCAGCAGGTTCAGCACTGGCAGCAGGCACAGCACTGGTGGCAACAGGGGCAGCATGTCTCACAGCAGGCACAGCACTAGTGGTAGCAGAGGCAGCACGTCTGGTAGCAGGCGCAGGCAGCTGACCTGTCCTGCTCTCATTAGTCCTACCCTTTTCTCCCTCCCTTCCCATTAAAATTCCTCCAAATCACTAGGGGTGATTTAGGGGGACTGGAGAGCAGACCAGACAAACTCTGGCAACCCACACTGGACCGGCGTGGCAGATTATGGTCCATTCCAGGCTTCAGGAGTGGTTTCAGCAGAATGGACCACATCTAGACAGTGCAACAAGTTATAAAGCAACATAATGAATACAACCTTCCATTATGTATAACCTTCATCTACTACAAAAGGCCTTTGACTCAGTGAAAAAGCAAGCAATAATTGATGCCCAGATCAACCAAGGAATAGACAGAGCTTACATGAAGATTATACAATCAATTTATGAAAATACAACTGCATCAATACAGGTTAACAATGATAAAGTCCAGATCAACAGAGAAATAGGGACCAACAAGGAGTCACAATCTCCCCAAAACTATTGTCTACTTGTTTTGAATACATTTTCAGCAAACTAAACAC
Source organism: Rhinophrynus dorsalis (assembly GCA_037306005.1). Taxonomy (NCBI): domain Eukaryota; kingdom Metazoa; phylum Chordata; class Amphibia; order Anura; family Rhinophrynidae; genus Rhinophrynus; species Rhinophrynus dorsalis. Next base: position 225,529,095 of record CM074723.1, read on the forward strand.
TTAAGATCAAGAATGACTATCTACATCAATTACATTTTGCAGACTATATCATACTGTTTGCCAGTATTCCTGAAGAAGTGCAAGAATGCAATGAAGGGCTACAACAGGAAAGCAAATATTTGGGTGTGAAGATGAATATCAACAAAACACAAGTCATGTTTAACAAATCTGCACCAAGGAATATCACAGTAGATGTAAAATAACTAGAAGAGGTGAACAAATATGTCTACTTTATATAAGAAATGTCAACAGATGGAAATGCCATGATGCAAATCGAGAAGGCAAGCATTTGGATAATGCAGTACTGTCTTTAAGACAAATTTACCATTCTGCCTCAAGCAAAAAGTTTTTGACCAATGTGTCCTCCAGTCCATACTTATGACTGTGAAACATAGACATTGAATGCCAAAGCCATACAAAAACTTAGAGTTACACAGAGAAGTATGGAGCAGCAAATTCTAAACACGACAAAAAGAAAAAAGTGTGCATGGATTAATTAGCAAACAAAGGTCTATAATGTCATTGAAAGAGTAAAGAACCTGAAATGGAAATGGGCAGGCTACATAGCAAGAAACACATTTTGGAATGGATTGAACTCAATACTAAACGCCGAAGAAGAAGAACAAAGACAAGACAGGTAGATGAAATTACTAAATGTATCTGTACACAATGGCAACAAAAGACACAGGGCCTAAGTTGTTGGAGGCTTCCTGAGGAGGCCTTCATCCTGCAGTGGATCAACAATGGCTGTCTACAGTCAATTTGGTATAGACTGGTATGCTGTGATATATATATATATATATATATATATATATATATATATATATATATATATATATATATAGACACACAAACACATATCACAGCACATCAGTCCCCTACCACCCTACACATCTGCCACATTCAGTGGAAGTTGTAAACTTTTTTTATCTCTTTAGAAATAATGGAAGCAAGCATAGCAACAGGCTTATAGAAAGAAAAAAATATTGCAGGCTTACAGAAAGTTAAACATTCTGAATATTACTGCTAGGCTAGGCTTGAAAAAAAAATAATTGCAGGTTTAAAACAAGGCTAGTACTGAAAGAAAATTGTTTGCAAGATTCAAGCTTGCCAAAAACAAGCCATGAGAAATTTTGTTTGCAGGTCTCAGACTTGCAAAAAACCCTAAAAATGGTATGCTCTACTGGTCTAGTAGGGACTGTTTGGGTATGCCAAGGGTCCATTGCTTTCATGCATCATCTCCTCAGAAGAAGGTGCACTGCCACCAGTAGCAGTAGGTACAGACCCTTGATGTGTGCTGCTGCTCATACTACTAGTCACTTCCACCTTTTTCAATATATTTCACCAGAGGGACAATGCCATTGTGGGACTGAGAATCATTGAGTCAGGGGTAGGTGGGCTTCCTTTACCACTGCTGCTGCTGACTTCCTTCACCATGTCTGTATCAGCAGTATCAGGGTCCATACATCATCTCCTGCTGTTCCTAATGCTAGACAGCACATAAAAATAACTTTTTTTAGTTGTAACTTTTATTTTTATGTTTTTTCTCTCTCCTTATCTCTCTCTGCTTCCACTCTCCTTTTATTGTAAACTACAACATGCTGCTATGAGAGAAATTCTGGCTTCATAGAGCATGGGGTGGGAAGCTTTGCCACCACTGGAAAACATAGGCAGGAAATTGAACCACTCTCATGGAAATTATTTAGTGATAGTGAAATGGTGGAAAATCTATAAGTTTCTCTAAGTGCAGGAATTCCCATGGGAAAAGTAGAAAATCATGCTTTTTTAACAAAAATTAACACAGGTACAAAATGGGACTGTATTCTCATCCCTACTCAGGATGGCTGGCTGTTTGTCCTTCACTCTAACACTTTTTTAGAGGGATTCACTTTTCCTTCTTCTTACCCACAACCAGAAAACAACTGGCAGTGTCTCCCAAGCACTCCTATAACACCTCCACAAACAAAAATTCACTTTATTCGGGGGAAGGTTGGATCAAGTTGCCAAGAACCAATAAATGCTCTTTTCTCTTTCACTTTCAAACAAAATCTGACAATTTGTGGAACACTAACACCTCTTTTACTATCATCTCTGGAATACTCTCAGCATTGGGAGTTCAATTCAATACATAGGTGAACAAGTTGAAAACTTGCAGTTACATAGGTGAACAAGTTGAAAACTTGCAGTTTTAGTAGAAAGTTTACTGCTTGGTGGAAAGCACTATTTTCCACTAGTTACACTTTTAAGGCAGGAGGTTTGCCCATCCCTACTACCAATCAGATCTATGATTGTACTTTTATCTCAGTGAGGTTGTACCTAGACGTGATCCTGCTTTAATCATGTTTTATAAACATATTAAGCTTTTGGATAATGGGTGGAGTATCTCCATACTATAGTTTTCATAGATTGAGGGGTTCCTGAGAGACTACTACTACTACCGAGGCTACTAGATGTTGTAATAATATTAGCATTATTTGTTAAACTACAGGAGACGCACTCATGGCTATGTTCTATGTTCTAGAGGCTCAATACTATTACTACCACAAAAACAAAAACAAAAAAAAAACAGGCATTGTGTTTTTTAAGTCATGTTTTAGTATCCTGTTTCTGAAAATTGTTAAAACAAAACCAGCGGTAATTATACACACCAGCAGTCAAAAAAAAAAGCCCATAAGAAACAACTAAAATAAAACAAGTAGAATGCTATTATCTATGGTCAGTATTACTGCCTGATTTGTGATTACATTTTCTGTTGGGAATCCTGAGTCTCAGAGTTGAGGTGTAGAAGCTACAATGTCGGTTTCAAAACCATCATTGTTCGAACAAAAGCAGTGCAGAATACAGTATGCATCATAGAAATCCAACATAGAGTGCCCCCCTTTAACATATTAGCACCCCCATTTGAAATTTGACATATAGTGCTCCCATGACCTCCTTTCTCCATTTTAATTCAGCAAACATCCTCCCATTCAACTTCATTTATTCTCTAATTTAATTCGACACGCAATCATTGTATATGTATTCATAATTAACCCTAGGAGTACCAGGGAGGTAGCAATGCATTGCGATGTGTTTGCTACCCCTCTAGTACTCAAAAGGTTAAAAGGCAAGGTATGCCTCTGCATACCTTGCCTGTATATGTGTATTAATGTTATTGTATTTTGTATACTGCATTTTATTTTAAAAAAATTGTTCAGATCTCAAAGGGGTCATCGGGACCCTTCCTAATACCCCCTAGCATTGATCAACTATCCAGTAGGATAGGTGATCAATGTGGGTGACAATTACTGCCATTTTCAATAAAGCCCATATAACATATGTGTAACATATATGGGCTTTCATATTATAGTTATTCTTACATTTATTAAAAATATATAGTTCAGACCTTGAGGGGGTATCAGGACCCCTCCTGACACCCCCTAGCATGGATCACCTATCCAGTAGGATAGATGATCCATGGGGTGACAATTGCCAGCTTTTTTAATAAAATGTAACATAGGTTATATGCACTTTCTTTAATATACAATGATTTCAGACCTCAAGGGGGGTATCAGGACCCCTCCTGTTATCCCCCCTAGAATGGATCACCTATCTAGAAGGATAGGTGATCCATGGGACGACAAGGAAGGCATTTGGAGCGACTGTAAGCCGGCTTCAGTAGAACACTTGTAGTGGACCCTGTCACCGGGTTCATTCATGAGAAGCGCACCGCTTTCATAAATGAATCATTCACCTGGTCATTCAAAAACTGGGTGATTGATTCATTCATGAATGAATTGTGTGTAGGTAGAATGCATAATCTTACAGGTACCTATATTAAACATCATCTTATCCTCATATAAATAAAGCATCCTGTTGTGTGTGTGTGTGTGTGTGTTTCTTTACATAGTTTCCATCAGTAAAGTGTGAGACATTTCTTTTAAAACCCAATGCAATGGAGATGTGACTGTTATTCAAGGGGTTGAAAGCCTGACTTAAATCAGTGGAATATTTTATAATGTTGTTTATAGTGCAGTTAGTTTGCCCCAAAATTTCCTCACTCTCTTTGTTCAAATAGCCCACGATATTTTTTAAATTCAAAGGATCTCACTTATTGACAGTTTACATTTCTAAAGTTTTAATTGTCAGTTATTTTCAAGTCCATAAAAACAGTTATGTTAGTCTAGTCCACTCATCTCTACTCTCTTTTCATGTTTTATTAGGTAAGAATGATTCTTCAAAATTCAAAAGTATTAAAGTCAACCACTTTTTTTTAAAGCTTTATTATACATTTAACCCCTTGCCAGTGGTGTGTGCAACACCTTACAAAAGCAACTTTTTGCATGCTCTTCTTGCTAGTACTAAGAACCTGAATCAAATGCCTGCTCAAACAACTACACCATAGGAGACAAATACATATTGCACAAATCCCCTTTGATTAAACTGAGACTTATGCAAAGTAATGTAGGGATCTCTCTCTGGCGCTCAGCTGGTTAAAGTATCAACTCACGGAGTAAAAATGCCATATTCTGCAATTTAAAATGGTGTGCTTGTGGTTCCCAAGAGGTTGCAGTAAATGCCTATTGATTTCCAATAAAACATACAAAAAAAGTATTAAAATAAAACGTAATTTTGAGAATGTTTGTTGCTATTTTCCATATTCACTGAAAAATGGATTTTACATTTTTTCTAGCAGTAGTAATTAACTTTAAGCAGTCAAACTGTTGAACTTAATTGCTGTCTTTTTTAAGTTGGCAAATATACAGTCTTCAAAATAACGTTTAAAGAATTTATTCATAAATGGAAGTCAAGCTTTTTTAAGGATCTTAACCATACTGATAATGGAGCCAAGTAAATAGATAATAAAAAAGGCTTAATGGATACATCCTGTAGTTATTCAGGTTATTATAGGTAAAATTGATTGTAAAGCACTGTTACAATTGTCCTTCTACTTCGTAATTCACTTTAACTGTTGTATTGTGACACAAACACCTCACAGACTATTAAGAGCATCAATAGCAATCTGCTGAAGGAAATAAATAGACTGCTCATGGAAAGCACACTGGGTGGTAATAGAAACCCACTTTCTACGTACTCTTTTATTTCAGTGGAAGTGTTCTTTATATTTCTGCTGTTTCAGTGTTGGTAACAACTCACAGTTGGAAAGGTTTGTATTGAATCTGTGTTAAAAACATAGGACTCTACTAAAAAAAAAAAAAAAAAACAATTATTGCATTGGATACCTCCCTGGCACTCAAAGGGTTAAGGGTTCTCAACACGTGATTTGCCCTTTATATTATAAACCAGGTGAAAATGATGTTTAACTCTTTAAGGACCATAGGGATGTACAATACAGTGCCTTAAGTGCAATGCACACTTCTCTGGTCATTAAGGGTTAATATTACTTTAAGATACTTTGAGGCTGATGTACTAAGTAGAAATAGTGCAACTGTAAGCGGCCAAGGGGCTCCGAAAGGGACTGACAGCGCAGGCGCACGGACGTCACTGTGACGAGATGTCCGTGCTTCCTGCTCCTGTGAGCCTCGGAAAAACATAAAAAACTTTGGAACCAGGTAATATTTCTGGCGACTAGCTCTACTAAGCAGCTAGTCGCCAGATGAAGACTGCATTCATGTACAGTTATTGCGTGGTGGTAGTTCCCCTTTAAGTTCAATAAGGGCTCAGAATGGCAATGTAGTGTCAGATCTGTGTTGAAGGCATATCACCAGTATGCTCTAACATGTCTTCCCCATCATATCCCCTTCAATCTGCCACCAAATCACATCAATGGCATGAATCTGTCATGCCTACAACAGGTTTACAATTATACACTTAATACCTCAACAATGGTTTATTTCCATATGAAAATGCAGGATAATGCGTCATTGTCCTATTAATGTGGGTGTGTTCATATATTAATGTGGCACTTCGTCACATATACTAAGTCTCTGCTGTCGCTGTAGCTCTCAAAGGAGCCAGACAATAGTTTGCTTTCTCTGCTAAAGAACAGAGACAGCATCTGCTCTCCCTTAACCTTTTCAGTGCCAAAGATATGTGGTACATACCCCTGTGGCATTAAATGGGTAAAAATGTGCACTCTGGACAACACCTTTTTTTTCTGTAATATAAAATTTAACTCGTAATGAAAACCAAAAAAGTTGTAACAGTAGACAGTGTTTGTAGAGCTAAAACTCTACCCACTAGGCTACAAAAATTTTATTTCTTATTAACTCTTTGTGTGCCAGAGGGGTATACAATGCATTGCAAAGAAATGTGTTGCATACCCCTCTGGCATTCAAAGGGTTAAACAGACACCTGCATGTTTTTTATCTACTTGCATCCAAAGCACTGACTATAAGCTCTTTAAGCATTTAACCCTGTGAGTGCCCAAATAACCTTTGCACAATGTGGGTGCTTGTGCATGTAACCATGACAGCAAGGTCTCCAAGGAACTGACTAACAATCTATGTGAACTACAGTTTCCTAGTTATTTACCAATAGTGGTAATGGGGTGAAGTAATGCATACTGGGATTTGTAGTCACATTTTAGTAGGGATTTCTCTATTTCCTGACACTTTTTATTGTTTCCAAATTGGACAAGTGCATATATTGTGTTCATTAAATCAGGCATATAGCTTGGCTAAGCATTCACTCTCAAGGATCTTGCACATTGTGCAAAGGTTATTTGGGCACTCAAAGTGTTAAAGTCTCAAAATAACTTATATTCAGTGCTTTGGATGAAATTAGATAAAAAAGATAAAGGTAAAAGTTTCTAGTGCCATAAGGGTATGCAGTCCGCATCCATATGACACTGATAGGGTTGCAGGTGAGCTGCTATTTGTGGGGCTGAATTTAGAGAATATCTTCTCTGTTCAGCCAGTGGAGAAGTGGGGGAGGAGAGAGAATGCTTTAAGACTTCAGGGTTGTTAAATTGCTGGAGACATGTAAGGGAGGGCATCCCTTCCACATCTCCAGCAGTTCGACAACAATCCATGCTAATGATAAGCTTCTCCTCAACCCTTGCCTCCCAAATTCTTAGTGCATATGGTGATGTGTATCTACGTCACCAAGGCAATGTGGTCTCCACACATCGACAGACACATCACCACAGCATCAAACCTTAGTGCATTTCCCCCATGGTGATTAGATAAACAATCACACATCCAGGTATCTCCTCCTTGAACCAGACAGAAATGGAAAAGAGCTTATACCCAATGCTTCAGTTTTATGCTGTCATATAATTAGGGAAACACATGTCTTTTTCCCCCAGCTTCACTTAAATGTGTATGGAGCAGAGAATATATTGTGACCATTTTCATGTGCACACTGTCTATACATAAAGATTTTTATACAGATATGTACTTGCCTGAAAAATGAGTCACTAGCCAAACCAACATCTCTTCTGATACGTCTGGGGGGGAAGTACTAAGGTACATACTGCCCCATAGGGGAGGGGGGTAGTACATGTCCCTCCCTATGTTTTGCAGGGGAAACTGGATAAGAAAAATGTTCTACTGTATTTTAGGGTTGAATCTGGATCTGGACACACAATAACTTATTCATCAAGCTATAGCTGCAGTTATGAAACAAACCAACTGCGCTATAGAAGGTACATGACGTTTCTCAAAATTCCAATTGAATTAAATAGGGATTTTAGCTTATAATCCTTTGACTGATAGCAAGATCTTCAGCATATTGTTTTGTAATGCATTAGGGACCACTCCAGCAGTAAAGGGGTTAAAATCCCCCTTTAGTTCAATGAGCATAGAGCAGTTTGTTTGCTTCAGGATTACACTTATCCAGTGGAGCTATTTTTTGGTGTTAGCACATACAGATGTATTTTACCTCAGTGTGTCATTTACAGCTTCACTTTGTTTTTATCACAAGCAATGACTCAATATTGAGGCAAGACACCAAGATGTCATAAGTGACAATTACTTTTTGTTCTTAGGAGATGTTAACTGTGTGTTCTTTTTAGATTAGTACAAGAAGTATCAATAACAATGGTTATTTCTCTTAATAGAATATACAAAATGTCAGAGCAGAGCTGGTGTGTGGCAGCATTTCCCCAGGTAATGTATTATAGACAATCATATTTTAAAAGCATCTGTATGAGTTTTATTGCAACTTTCAGAATTCTGAAAAGTTTACCACCTTATTAAAGGGATAGTAATGTTTCACAAAAACAGCAGCTCCAATTAATCTTCATAGTATTTGAGCCATAGAGAGTGTTATTTCAATACTGTCAGAGTTGTAGTTCAAGAGTAATTGAACGATAAAGTATCCCCATCCCATCCTTTTCATGTAGTGTAAGCCACCTCCCCTCAGATGTGGAATCTGGTCTTAGGACCAGACGGCTCACAGCAAGGGACAATCTTCTTATTGTGAGAGCAATGAAAACCCTGTCCCCCTCGACAGGTTTTTCCTTATGTTAATTGAAGATTGTCCGTCTCTGAGATCATCTGGACAGTCTTGCTGCTCTGAGTTGAGCAGTGTAACATCAGTAAAAGGGCCGGGAGGGGAGATACTTTATCATTCAATTACTTTTGAACTACAACTCTGACAGCATTGAAATAATACTCTCCGTGGTCCACATACTATGAAGATTAAAGGGATAGTAATGTTTCACAAAAACAGCAGCTCCAATTAATCTTCATAGAATTTGAGCCATATAGAGTGTTATTTCAATACAGTCAGAGTTGTAGTTCAAGAGTAATTGAATGATAAAGTTTCCCCCTTCCACCCCTTTTACCTAGTGTAAGCCCCCTCTCCTCAGATGTGGAATCTGGACCAGACAGCTCACAGCAAGGAACAATCTTCTTACTGTGAGAGCAATGAAAACCCTGCCCCCCTTGGCAGGTTTTTCAGCTTTTTCCCTTATCTTAATTGAAGATTGTCCCCCTCTGCAGTCTACCTGGACACACCCTGATGCTCTGAGCTGAGCAGTGTTATATCAGTAAAAGGGGTGGGAGGGGGATAATTTATCATTCAATTACTCTTGAACTACAACCCTGACAGAATTAAAATAACACTCTCCAAGGCCCAAATACTATGATGATTCATTAGAGCTGCTTTTATTATGAAACTTTGCTATCCCTTTAATTGGAGCTGTTTTTATTGTGAAACATTACTATCCCTTTAAATACAAAATTACTTTTCTTCTTTAAAATTGCATCTAAAGTTTTTAAGCACAAAGCAGAGGTAGGTAAATTATGGGCTAAACTAACTGCACCATATGGGCCAAATAAACAAAACAATTGTTTTAAATAGAGCCTTTAACCATTTGACTGCTATCCAATGCATTGCAGGTCATCACATATTGAAAAAAATAATGTTTCATCACTGACTATACAGATCACAAGGATGAATATGAATACAAAGAGCTGAGAGGATGATTGTCTACTGATTGGTTTACTTTTCTTATCCTTTGAGTGCTACAGGAATGTGCAATGCACATCACTATGACACTCAAAGGATTAATAGGGTGATGCTGTTCATGGTGTTGAGAGGATCTTCTCAGTTCCCCCACTGAGCAAGTGGGGAAGCAGAGAGGATGTTCTCTGACTTCAAAGTGTTTATTGCTTGTAATGATTAAGGGAGGGCACCTTACACTTTGCCAGTAGAATGATAACCTTATATGCTTATGATTGATTGACTGATGGATATAACTGCATAGGATGCTTTAGGGACATCCCAGCATCTTCAACCTCAGGTAAACAATGTTGATACTGTGAACTCAGAGAACAGAGGCTGCTATTAGGGCTTAGTGCATGAGGCAAACAGCCATGTTTACCTCCATTTCCATACAGAAATGAGCCATTGTTGATATGTTCAGTCCAAAATCATAAACCTGTTTAAGGCATGGATGACTGGTGGCACATTAAAGAGGATATGATGGTGAAGACATGTTAGAGCATTCTGGCCATGTGCCTTCAACACAGATCTGATACAACATCGCCATCCTCAGTCCTCATTACACTTTAGTGTATTTCTCTCGCAGATCATAGTGAATTCCATAGAATAACATAGGAATTGGAGAAGTGATATCAAAGGAAAATCCACATTATGACCTCTTTATCACCCTTGTCCAAGCTGTCCTGTTCTGTATTTGGCTATTAATTACTCTTGTGGGTTTATTCATTCATCTGAATCTTGAGTTTGGCTCCTTCTTTATTTCGTTTTAACCCTTCCATCGCCTGAGAATTGTGTAATGCTTTGCAATCTGTTGCAAGGTTTTTGTCATTGAAAGAGATATAAATTAAATAAAAACATACAAATATCTCCTCACTCCAGTGTGCCCTAATTAGTGCCAGAAAGGAAAGCATTGTAAAACAAGGTATTTAAGCAGCAGAAGCAATGGAGGAGAAAAAAGCATTCAAAGGAGAATGTTTACCTCCCCAGCACTGATGATTGGCTGGGAATTTAAAATTCTGACGTTGGGTGAATTAAGGATCTTTTATGTTTATATGTCCCATTTTTGTGGTATGGTGTATGTGTGTGGTGGGTAAGGGGTGATGAATTATTTATGCAAACAGCTGAGCTAAGAACAAGAGGTCATCCATTAAGACTAGAGGAAAGGCTCGTTTGACTAAAATAAAGGCAGGGATTCTTTACAGTAATGGCAGTAAAGCTATGGAATTCTTTGACTTGGGATGCTGTACTTGCAGATAGTTCAACTGCTTTCAAAAAAGCAATGGATGCCTATCTAGCACAGAACAATACTGAAAATTATGACAGATGGCTTCAAAGCAGATAGGATGTTGATCCAGGGAACTATCTGACTGCCATTTGGAGTCAGGAAGGAACTTTTTTACCCACTTGGGGCTAAATTAGTAATTGCTCCAGATGTTTTTTTTTGCCTTCCTCTGGATCAACAGGGGTGTTTTTGGCATGAGCTGGACTTGATGGATGCATGTCCTTTTTCAGTCTCATCAACTATTATTAGGTTACTATGTTACTATGTGATATCAGGAATACAGGGAACTGTTTTGCCCAGTCCTGCAGCATTCCACTGCTTCCACTATCTGATCATCCATTACCCATCTGACTTAGTCAATTTAATCCCCTCCATTATTAGCCTTAAAAGCAAGAGCCACAGTTTAACTAAGACTGATCATCATTCATTGCTATCAACTTAGTTTGGAAATATAGTCTCATTAATGGCTACCAATATGTTAACTATTGTTTCTGGTTCTCCATAGAACCTTTCTCTGCAGTGTTCTTTATCTCCAGTCTACTTAACTGTTATAGAACCAATAATGCTTTCACAGAGGAGTCTGCAGTACAATCATACTCTTTTCTGGAACTCAGGGAGGATTGCCTACAAAAGGGGCAATGCATCCATGGGATGGCACACAATAACATGTGTTGTGCTGCATTAGTATATACTGACACATGACAACGCTACCACTCACAATTTTGAGCATATCTAGTTTATGTGAACCCTGGAGAAGGCATACAGATGTATGACTATTTCCTCTGCACCCAGTTGTTCATAGCCTGTACTCAGGAGAAGTGGAACAGAATGCCTAGACATTCCCTGATTGCCCACCCCTTGGTGCACATGATGCAAGAAGTTTGAGTGCACAAAAAGCACTATATTTAAGAAAAAGGTGGGCAAAGGTAATTTTTTGCTCATAAATATGCTCATAAATATGTAATTTTGCTCAGACATGGGCTCTGTGCCAATTTAGTATATGTTGATCAGTATGTTTATACAGAGAACATTCAGTACATGACAATACTAATATGTACTGGATCTGAATGCAGAGCAACATTAGGCTAATAAATAGCATTATAAGCATCATAGGGTAAATGGTGCAAAATAAGGTGGAAAAAACATATCACAAGTATAATAAAAGAAAATCTGATTTATTATGACTAGGCTTTTTCATATATAACATGTTATTGCCCCAGAATTGCTACATTTTCCATAATTGACTCCAATATTGTACGAAGAATGGTTTATTTCATTAACCACCTGTAAGCTCAACCTCTGGAGATGATCTAAGTATACGTGAAAAAGTCTCAGCCATCGTGGTCCTGTATTCAGATAACCTTCTAAATGATTCCTGATTAAACTCTGTGTCAACATCTAGAACCTACCCAAAACTCATGAACAAAGACAGTTGGATTTTAGTGTTCTTAACTGTTAAATCCTTTTCTCCTTATGCCATATGGAACATAGGTACCATGGGGTTGGGTTGAGTCCCTCATCCTGAAGGGCAGGACACATCGCAACAGACACAGTCTATGGAGTAGAGAATAGAGACTCCCTCCTCCAGCTCAAGCACCCCCACTAACTTCCAGAATTCATGAGATGAGAAATAAGCTGGGAAAAGAAGAAGAAAATCTCCTTTAAAGGGATAGTAATACTTCGTTTTAACTTTATTTTATTTTGTAGGCATTAAAAAAACATGAAGAACGATATGTCTTATCTCTCAAACCTTTATTGTTTGACAGATATTTACAAGAAAAGTTTCCCCCTCCTGCCCATTTTACCTAGTGTAAGCCATCTCTTCTCAGATGTGGAATGCAGTCCATAGACCAGACAGATAACAGCAAGGGTCAATATTCTTCCTATCAGAACAATGAAAGCCCTGCCCCCCTTGACAAGCTTTTCAGCTTTTTCCCTTATCTTAATTGAAGACTGTCCCTCTCTGCAGTCTGTCTGGGCACTTCCCTTCTGCTCTGGCTGAACAGTGTTACATCAGTAAAAGGGGCGGGAGGGGGACACTTTGTCATTGAATTACTCTTGAACTATAACTCTGACAGAATTGAAATAACACTCTCTAAAGTCCAAATACTATGATGATTAATTAGAGCTGCTTTTATTATGAAACATTACAATGCCTTTAAGAAAGACTCTAAGAGGACTCCTCTGCCCAGGAAAACAGTACCACTGTGGTCAATGGCACACTAGCCTGCTCCTCAGCATCCTGCTGCAAATGCAACTCAGCAGCAGCAGGAATTAGAGCAGTTGCAAAATCCAAAAATTCCAAAAGCTCACTGCTGGTTGTGGTGGTGGTGATGAACATCCCCATCCCTGTCTCCCATTCCTTCTCAGTTTGGCTAAAAAGGACATCAATGTCTCTTCCATCCCACCTTCACCACCATCATCATCCCCACCACCCCAGTCCCTCCGTGCTGCTGCTGCTCTATTACAGACATCTCACTGGTTCGAGGAGGTGATGAAAAAAATGATAGAGGGTCCCCTAATGTCACACTTGCCATTTCTTGGTGACCTGAAGAAGGCAGACTGGCAGCACTAGCAGCTGGCACAGGCAGCTAATCTGTGCTCCTGGTGGTGGTGGTGGTATTGCTGCTAGGCAACAATTCTGGCTTCTTCCGCATCAATTTCCACATGGAGGGGAAGAGGACTTGCAGGGACAGGGGAATGGTGTTGGCTCCCTTGACCGCTAGTCTGGATGCTCTGCATTGTTTCCCCTACCACTTGTCTAAAGCTAATCCTACCAGCTAATTCACCATTACTGTTACTACCACTAACACCAAACACATCAGTTTCAGTCCCTGAGACTTCCTCTTCATCACAGTCACTAGTAATATGAGGATCACCCTATCCTTCACTCCTAACACTAACACACTGCTAGACCTTCTAAGTAGTAGTACTAGTGGCAGAACTGCTTGGAGGAGGCAAGTGTGATTTAGGGTCCCCTGCTGTCACACTTAGCATCATCCTCTACTCCACTCCTGAAAATTACAAGACACACTGGCAGCAGGTTCAGCACTGGCAGAAACTTCAGCACTGACAGCAGGTACAGCATTGGCAGTCAGAACAGCACTGGTGGCAGCAGAGGCAGCACTCGCAGCAGGTGCAGCACGTCTGGTAGCAGGCACAGGCAGCTGGCCTGTCCTGCTCTCACTACTAGGGATAGGCAAAATCTCTCGCTATGTTCCCATGTGAAATTCTGTGAAAACCACATTGTTGTTCGCTTTTTTCACAGGAAAATCCGCTTTAAAAATAGCAATTAAAATTTTCTCATTTTTCGCCCACTGGCCAAAATTGTTTGCCATTTTTTCAATGAACTGAAAGTTTCCGCCCATTTATTTACTTTGTTTTCTCCTTTTTTCTATAAAAATGTGACGTATTTGCCGAAAACAAATACAATAGAAGCAGCTACGGAGCGAGGTAGATGTGATGTGCTGGTCTGCTGTGATATTTTGGCAAAACTGAGTCAGGAGAGGCTTATAGTGACTTCCATCACTATGAGCAGGATGAAAAATAATCAGTAGAGGAGCTGGAAGGACCCTTATGTGTCCTTAAGTTGTCATGTGTCCTTAGCGGGGTTTGGACAAGGGGTATAGTGACAGCAGCAGTAATTGGGTTCTGGTGTTTGGATACAGCGGTGCCCCCAGATGTTATTTACACATACACTATGCACATTGCAGTTGCTGATGAGAAGCCACAGTTACTGCTCTCGAGGGAAAAATGTATATTCTATAAACAACACACCCATGATTTTTGGAGGAGGGGCAGGTAGAGAAGAATTATTTCTTCTTCTTTTCGTTTTTCTACACATAGACTGGAGGCTACTTATTGTGCTGCTACTGCCTCAGGTGCATCACTGAAGCTAGTCTTGGCAAGTGGAACCTTCATCAACCATCACCCATGTTACTGCTATTGTTGATCCCATTCCCTTTCAGTTGCCTAATTGTCCTGCTGTTTAAACAACTCAGCAGCAGCAGCAGCAGCAGCAAGAACATCAGTTGCAAATTCCACAATTATGGACTCAGGAGGACATTTGACAATGACCAGTTGCCACTGGCCAACATGACCTGCTAGCAGTAGGCCAGTAGGGCATTTTTTTCCTCAGGGCTTATGCTTTAAAAGAAATAAACTAATACCTACAAAAAGAAAATAATTTAGGGGGGGTTTGTTTCTAAAAAGTCTAAGTTTACAAATCAATGTTTCTTCAGGGCTTGTGCCTCTAAAATGTCTAAGTCCTACAAATCAATGTTTCCTCAGGGCTTGGACCTCTAACAACAAATCATCCTCTACAAAAAACACTATCAAGTCAAGTATCAGTCCACCCAAGTGGCAGCTTATGTCAGGGGGTTCCTGTCGCTATCACTTTACATACAAATTTCTTATTTTATTTTATTTATTTATTTTATTAACTGTTACCCCAATACCAGTCAAGAACCCCCCCAAAACAAATTCCCTGTTGAACCGATTCATTCCCCAGACTTCACCCACCAACACAGACACCCTCCTCAGACCCCTTTTATATCATGTCTCTTTTTATTGTATTTAGGATATTTTTTTTTTTAACTGCCCACCCAATACCAGTAAACAAACCCCCCCAAAAATTCCATGTTCAACTGATTCTTTCCCCACACCCCACCAACATAGGCACCCTTTTATACTATGCCTTTGGGAAATAAAATAATATTTTCTATATGTTGTGTGTAAATTCAATGTTCCCATTAACCCTTTGAGTGCCAGAGTGGTACGCAACACATTGCAAAGCAATGTGTTGTGTACAACTCTGGCACTCAGAGGGTTAATGTCAATCGAATGAGCTAAGCAAAAAAAGCGGAAAAACTGCACTTTTCACAGGAAATTATTCACCATGCGGGAAGTGCCATTATTTGCAGATTTCAGTTTGAGGCGAACATTTTCACCCATCCCTACTCAGGACCCTATATGAATTTGTATTTTATAATTATTTTTGATAAAATGGGGTGAACACATATTATTTTGTTTTCACCATCCTCACCCTGATTTCATTAGGATATCCAGATGCGTGATTGTGTTTTGACCTTTATTTTTTTATATACCGTAAAATCTCGGGTATAATACGCACAATTTTACCCCTCTTCACCTTATGTGAAGTGGGGGGTGCGTATTATACCCGAGAGTTTTTTACAGACTTAAAAAAAAAAAAAGAAAAGTTAGCGCTTCCTGCTCCCTCTCTCTCCCTGCAATCTGGTGATTAAGTAAGACTTACTTTTTGAAGCTTTTATGGTGTACCGGTATCTGAAAATAGATCCCTCTCTCCCATCTCCCTGCGGGCAGCACGCTTGCATCTGCCACCCGCTTCCTTCAAATCGGCTTTCAGGACCTTGAGATCCTCACATAGGAGGAAGGTCCTGAAAACTGATTGAAGGAAGCGGGCGGCAGACGCAATCGTGCCGCCCGCAGGGAAGATGGGAGAGAGGGATATTTTTTCAGATACCGGTACACCATAAAAGCTTCAAAAAGTAAGTCTTACTTAATCACCAGATTGCAGGGAGAGAGAGGGAACAGGAAGCGCTAACTTTTCTTTTTTTTTTTTTTTTTTAGTAAGGGGCAAACAAGGGTGCGTATTATACATAGGCACTCTTGTTTTCCCCTAAATCTTGGGCATAATAAACACCTGCGTATTATACACAGGTGCGTATTATACCTGAGATTTTACGGTATTTATTTTGCTTATTAACACTCCTGTTTCCAGTGTGGCTAATTCTAGCTGCACTAGAAATAACCCGTAACTTTAGATAAGATGGAAGAGGTGGCACATAAGTACTTTTATTTGTTTACATGTCAGTTAACCTCATGTTACAGGTGCAATCTGGAAATTAGGTGTTAACCCTTTGAGTGCCAGAGGGTTACTCAATGTGCTGGGAACTCCTTTCACTCAAAAGGTTACATGAGTTTAGAGGGGATGTTGGGAGGGTATTAGGGACACTGGGGATCATACAGGAGATGACTGGGCAATTGCTCTCCTCTAGTATTAAATGAGTGAAATGTCTAATTTAAATTAATGGATAGTTTATTTGACCTCCTGTGGTGCAGTTGGAGACTGCTTCTTAGAACATCTGCCTCACAGTGTTTGAAAAGCATACAACTTCAATTTTATTTTAAAAGAAAAAACACACACACAGACATTAGCTTTACCAAGTTTTAATAGGCATGTGTACTTATATTTTTTAAAATTACAGTTATACTTTGAGACAGGCTTTTGAACCTAATTATACATAATGATATGAGCACAAAACGTTTCAAAAATGCAAAAGTAAATACTTGCCATTACAGTCTACATTGACTGACATGATGCTTAACTCAGGTTTTTGTAAATATAAAACCTTTCAGTGATTTCAGTCAAATTATTGTAAATAACAGTAGAAATTTGGCAAATCAGAATTTTCTTTTTTAAGATTTTTATTATTTTGCAATGAATTTTAACCCCTTAAGAGCCTGGCCTTTTACATTAGAGGAACAATTTTGGCCTTTTTAGAATGTCTCTGTTCAACCATATTTTTCCTTTAATTCCTTTACGATAACCACACAATTCACATATCATGAATTTAAGGGTAAATAGGGCTTTTGTTTGATGCAATATTTATATGTGTAACCCCTCATTTTATGTGATTATAACATAAGAAAGAAAAAATTGAACAAACACAACATTTTTATAGGTTCTCCTGATGTTTTATGCTTAGTGCATTTTTAACGGGGACTGGATTAAAGGTATGAATCTTTGTTAATACCTCCCAAATGTCCCTTTTTAGAGGGTACTACCCCTCTGAGGTGAAAATCCCTATGTCCCTCTTTCTCTCCCTGGTGTCCCTTTTTTTGGAGATAAGACTTTGTGCTGTGTATATAAGAGTATAACACTGCTCTTCCTCTAGACTGTAAGCTCTCACGAACAGGGTCCTCTGATCCTTCTGTTCTCCACATCTGATTGTACTATTTAATATCGCTGTATGTCTATTCCCAATTGTACAGCGCTGTGGAATTAGTTGGCGCTATATAAATAAAGAATAATAATAAAAATAATACTCCACAGTAATAAAACTCACATACTGTTTGTTTACACTTTAGTGTATGTGTTCTAAAATTAATCTATGTAAATAAAATCCTTTGGTCTTGCTCTAAATCATTTATTCAGTAAAACAAAGTGGTGGCAGTAATTCTACCCCTAATCCTACCCCAGCATCATCAGTCAAAATCAAAGAATCCCCCCCACACTTAGGAAGAGAGAGGCAGGAAACAGACAAAAGCAATTTACACTTTATATTGCCTTTGTCATTGGTTCCCCCGTCACATGTGTTCGCTCTAGCAGTGATCACATGTGCAGGACCACTGGGGAAAAGCTGAAACTTACTGCTCTGGTTCTGGAGCAGTCAGTTACAGCCTTAACAGCATGATCACATTAAGCCCTGAGGAGCACTGCAATCATTTTACCCATGACATGCCAGGACTGTCATTGATCCTTAAAGGAACACATTCTTGGCATATCCTTGGTCCTTAAGGGGTTAAACCCCTCTGACACCCAGATTTCAACTAAATATTTCAGATATGAATTTGGGAGTTTGCCTTTTTTGAAATAACAAGCTATATAACTAGAGATGTGAGAAAACTTCTGCCTGTTTGCCTCAAACAAGAAACAGGTGAAAAATGGCTTTTTTTCACCTAACTCATTGTATTGAAATCAATGGGAAGACTGAATTTCTCCCCGTCACTTGGCAAGTTACCCTTATTTTACCTTAGACATAGTATAAAAGGGGCAGCAGGTTCCCACAGCATGCCATTCTGTGTTTGTGAGTGGAAGATAGAGCAGCACATTTTTCAGTTAGAGAAGACAGGCTAATAAAAAGGAGCTGAAGCTCAATTTAGGGTGTCTGTAGGCAGAACATTTGTTATTTGCATTAGGGTAGTCTGAGGGCACTCTGGGGGACAGAAAGGAAGATAGGAGGGTTACCCCAAATACTCCAGAATTTTGTGTGACTGATTAGGAAGACACAGGCAGCCGTGATTCAAGTTACTTCCTGATCTGGCTGTTAGGTCTGTAATAGGGAAATCTGGGGGAGTGAAACAGGAGAAAAAGGAGATTTAACCCAAATACCCCAAAATTATGTGTGACTGACTGGGATCTGGGTGTTATTATCTCTTTATTAGAGGGGTATGGGGGTGTGAGAAGGGAGCAAGGGAGAATAGCCCCAAATATCCCAAATGTCTGTGTGACTGACAGGGAACACACAGGCTAATGTGGTCCAAGTTGCTTCCTGATCTAGCTTATTCACCAAAAGTTTCACCAGTGCCACTACCAGCACCAATATCATTAATAAACCATCTAAAACACTGAAGATGACAATGAGTTGCATTCTAGTGTTGATGGCATAGTGGAAGAAGGTGTAACAGCTCAACCAACTGCTGCATTTGACAGTGAGACAATCAAGCACACAAACACCTGTCCTGAAAGTAGTAGCCAACCTTCTGAAATTAAAACTAAAAATAAATTGTTTCAGACCTCTAAAAGCCTAGGGTAATATAAAAGTAGTGGGCAAGAAATGGAGGGAGATGCTGAGGATGACCTAATAATGATGTCTAACGATGAATGATGATGATGAAGATCTAGAATATATCCCTCCAGCATCTTTTTCTTCAGATACAGATGAAGATGAGAGCGAGAGAGATGATGATGATGTCATAGCTAGAAAATAAGCTGAAATGCAAAGGCTCAATCTTCGACCACTGAAAAGGAGCACTGTGACTGTCTATACAATGTTTGATCAAACAATTAGAAAGTCTGACCCTAGACAAGAAAAAATGCCCAAAATACTCAGTCATCATCAACATCATCACTGCTTCTAATTCAAAGCACCACTCATCCACACACTAGTGTTGAGTAAGCAGCAGCAACTACAACATAGGTTATTAACATCCTCAACATTAGCTATGATAAGTGCCTCTGCTGCTGCTGGAAATGCAGCACCAGTAAATACTAGTAGTAGTAGTAAAATTGCAGCAACATCTAGACCCAGTAGTAGTAGTAGTAGGAGAAGGAGCCCCTTTGGAACCTCTCAGTCAATGAAGTCCACAGAACAGAGATAATTCACTGGCAATCCAAAAGCTGAGCATGTTGCTATCTGTTGTCTGTGTAAAAAATATGTGAGCAGGGGGAAAGCATGCTCACACCTCCTCAATGAGATCCCACCAGAAGCACAACCACAGTTCTGACAAGGAGACACACCATCAACAGATTAGAAGTGTCAAAAAAAGTAGCAGCAGAAGCACTCCTAAAGGTTCTCAGGGTTCTGGGGCACCTAAGAGAAGTAGTGATGTTTATGTGTCAGAGAGTGTGCCTGGAGTTTGTTCATTTAATATATCACCTATGTCTCCTCCTGCAGATAAGTATGACTCAGAGTTTATTTTTGGAGATGATTATAGTAATAGACTGCCCAAAAATGCTGTCTCTACCACTTTCTCTAAAGCTATCAAGTTACCTTGTTCTTATGCCATGTTCTGCCAATTAGGGATGGGAAAAAGGTTTTGCCTCAAAAGAGAAACAGGAGAAAAATGGCACTTTTTGCCAAGCTGAAACTTTTTGCGAAAAGTGTTGTTTTCCCACTTTTTTGCATAGCTCCTTGCATTGTAATCAAATTCTCCCCACCACTTGGTAGGATTCTACTCTTTTCCCACATCCATAAAAAGGGTGTCAGGTTTTCACACCATGCCATTCTGTGTTTGTGAGAGGAAGAGAAAGCACACATCTTTGCACTAGAGAAGACAGGCTAATAAAGTGGAGTTGAAGTTTAGGGAGTCTTGTAGACAAAAATTATGTTTTTTGTATTAGGGGAGTCTGAGGAACTCTGGGGAACAGGAAAAGAGAAAGGAGTTTGACCCCAAATACCCCAACATTTGCTGTGACTGACTGGGAAATCACAGGCAGCCGGGCTTCAAGTTTCTTCCTGTTGTGGCTGTTATTTCTGTCCTACTGGAGTCTGGGGTGTGAGAAGGGAGCAAAGGAGGTTTACCCCAAATACCTCCCCCCAAACTCTGCATGGTCGTGTAGACAAAGATAGCTGTGATCAAAGTTCCTTCCTGATCTGGCTGCTATCTCTGTGTCAGGGGAGTCTGGGGTGTGAGAAGGGAGCAAAGCATAATTACCCCAAATAACAGAAAATTCTGTATGACTGACTGAGAAGACACAGTCAGAGGTGATCCAAGTTTCCTCATAATATGTTATCCCTGTGCTAGGATAACTGAAACTTGCCATGTGATGGGAGAAATTCTGTCCTTCCGTTGATTTCAATGCAATGGGCTAGGTGAAAAAAGCAAAAAAATAAATAAAAAACCTGCACTTTTTGTAAAATATGCCCCATTTGGCAAAAAGGGCCATTTAACTTCTGTTTCGCCTTTGAGGCAAACATGCTTGCCCAGCCCTATAGGGCAGCATTTCAACTATCAACATTTTGGCACATTTGACATTCCACAGGCATACTTTGGGAATATTTGGGACTTTTTTTTTTTCTAAAATAACTCATTTAAGTGTTAGTAATGTCAAAAGAAATGTTTAATAGATTTGTAGAGGCTAAAAAAAGAATAACATTGCCACAAACCCCATCTCTCAAACCACTATGGTTTGAGAGATATTGGCAATCAAAGTTCCCCCTTCCCTCCCCTTCTCTTGATATCAGCTGTAAAGCTGACAGAAGGAGATCCGTGTCGGCCGACACAATAAGGCTCTTCAGCAGAGACAAAATCCCATTATTCGGAATGAACTACTTCATGAGAACAGTCAAACAAAGTGTGCTTGCAAACCAGTCACACTTTGTAGACCTTTTCAATTAAGTAATTATTTTCTAATAACAGGATTTCAACTCTGCTGCAGAGCCGCTGGCTGATCCTCGGACTGGGATCTCCTACTGTCAGCTAGAGGGAAGGGGAAACTTTGATTGCGAATATCTCTCAAACCATAGCGGTTGAATGGGGTTTGTGGCAATACTATTCTTTTTTTAGCCTCTACAAATATATGAAAAAAACATTTTTGGACATTACTAACTCTTTAAGAGTAGAGATGTGCAGGAGTCTGCATTGTCATTGTGAAAAATAATACTGTTTTCCATGACTTATGTTCCTGGAAGGGGACTCTGGGGAGGATACACAACATACTGAACACAATGTATATAGTATTAACTGACTTATGTATGTTTCCATTTGATGAGCTCTGTTGGATAATACAGGATTCAGTATTGATGTGCAAGGTATTGTTCTTCCCTCTGTATGCTCCTCCTTATTTTAACTATGAAAATATCAAACTGTGTTATTGTGTTATGAATTTATACAACATTTTAAATAAATGTATGTGTAAACACGTGTATACATATCCAGTAGGATCAAAAATTAGGGATCACATTTTAGGAAAAAAATAGGAATCACAAATATATAAATTGTGTACTATAAAACAAATCAGTGATCACAATAATGTGTAATAGTAAATATCAACTCATCAAGTATATGAAACATTTGAACAAGGTTAAGAACTTTCCCTGGTTGAATTCAATTAGATTAATTACTTTGGATCATTGGTTAACTGGCTATTTCTTTGTTTGAAAGTATATAATGTCAGCTTTGCAAGCTATACAGTTGATGCCTCTGTGGAAGTATTTTAAATAGCACAAAACAGTAGAGTAGGAGAGAATGGTGATTAGGGTGGGCGAAAGATCTCAATGTATTCCTACATGAAATCCCACGAAATCCATATTGTTGCCCATTTTTTTGCAGGAAAATCCGTTTTTAAACCAATGATTAAAATCTTCACATTTTTCGCACATTGCCCAAAATACTTCTCCATTTTTATAGTGGCTAGAATGTTTGCTTCCATTAATTTACATGTTTTCCACCTTTTCTCAATAAAAGTGTGACTTATTCCAGGAAGAAAAACACAATAGAAGCAGCTACAAAGTGCGGTAGATGTGCTGTGCTGTTCTTCTGTGATCTTTTTGCAAAATTGAGGCAGGAAAGGTTCATAGTGACTGCTATCACTATTAGAAAGTTTAAAATAGTAAAAGAAGGAATTGGAAGGACCCTTATATGTCCACTTAGTGTGAGGAGGAGGAGGAGGAGGAGGAGGAAGTGAGCACTACAGAACCAATGCTGCCAAGTTCCACTAAATCACCCCTAGGGGCCTTGGGGAATTTAATGGGAAGAGATGAAGAAGAGGGTAGAAGTAAGAGCAGGACAAGTCAGCTACCTGTGCCTGCTGCCAGACATGCTGCCCCTGCTTCCACCTTTGTAGTACCTGCTGCCAGACATGCTGACCCTGCTGCTGGTAGTGATGTGCCTGCTGTCAGACGTGCTGCCCCTGCGACCACCATTGCTGTGTCTGCTGTCTAACGTGTTGCCTCTGCTGCCACCAGTTCTGTGCCTGCTGCCACCAGTTCGGTGCCTGCTGCCAGTGCTGACCCTGCTGCAACCAGACCTGTGCCTGCTGCCATTGCTGAACCTGCTGCCACCAATAATGTGCCTGTTGTCAGACATGCTGTATTACCTGTAATAATCATATTACTAGTGACTGTGAGGAGGGTTTAAATTGATGTGGTTACTGTTAGTAGTAGTAGTAACAATAATGGTGAAACAGCCAATGGGACTAGTGGTAGGGGAGTGGTAGGGGAAGCATTTGAGGGCATCCAGACTAGCGGTCAAGGGAGCCCACCCCATTCTTCTGACCCTGGGCATCCCATTCCCCTCACGACAGTGTCCAGGTGGAACATTAGCCTGAAGAATCCAGAACTAGTGGTGGATAGCAGGCACAGAAATAATACCACCACCACCCGGACCACAGATCAGCTGCTGGTGCCTGCTGCTACTGCTGCCAGTCTGCCTTCTTCACATCACCAAGAAATGGCAAGTGTGACATTAGGGGACCCTCTTTCATATTGCTTGTCACCTCCTCCAAGCAGCAGTGAGATGTCTGTAATAGAGCAGAAGCAGCAGCACGTAGGGACTGGTGGTGGTGGTGCTGATGATGGTGGAGAAACTGGGTTGGAAGAGACATTGATGGCCTTTTTAGCCCAAACTGAGAAGGAATGGGAGACAGGGATGAGGATGGGCATCACCACCAACATTGAGCTTTTGGAATTTGCAACTGTTCTAATTCCTGCTTCTGCTGAGTTGCAAGTGCAGCAGGATTCTGAGGAGCAAGCTAGTGTGCCACAGACCTCCGTGGACACAGTTGGAATGGGGTGAACAAGTGATGTGGGACTAGGACAGGTTCCACTTGCCAGCGGCAGCAATACTCCTGGTTCTAGTTCCAGTGCTGCTTCTGAGGCAGTAGCAGCAGCATCATCCGCTGCCACAGACAGTGAAGGGGAATGTGGTAGACAAGAAGAAAGAAGCCATTCTCCTCGACCATTTCCCTCCCCCCTGAAGTCATGGGTGTGGGACTATTTTTCTCTTGGGGCAGGCACAGTGCAGTCATCACCAATGGCACTGTGCACAATTTGTGATAAGTCAGTGAGAAGAGGAAAGGAGGGAACACACCTTGACACAACTGCGCTGATAACACACATGAAACACAGACACCATGACATTTATGTCAAACATGTTAAAGCCAAACACCCCCCACAGAAATCAAGCACCGCTGCTGCTATATCCCCTGACTCTCCAGAAAGGCAACAAGAGGCGAGGTGGAGCTCAAAGAGGAGGAAGAATAGAGAAACACAGGCAGAGACTGGAAGTTCCATGACGAGTGAAACAACTAGCTCGCCATCACCTTCTTCCTCTAGGGAAGGGGAAAGGAGGGAACACACCTTGGCACACCCACCCAGATAACACACATGAAACACAGACAACATAACATTTATGTCAAACATGTTAAAGCCAAACACCCACCACAGAAATCAGGCACCGCTGTTGCTGTACCCCCTGACTCTCCAGTCAACAAGAGGTGAGGCAGAGATCAAAGAGGAGGAAGAATACAGAAACCCAGTCAGAAACTGGAAGTTCCATAATGCATGAAACAACTAGATTTCCATCACCTTCTTCCTCTAGGGTAACTACATCTTCTGCCAATCCACCTCGTTCATTGTTACCTACCCCCCTGCCAAATGATAGCCACTCTTTTGATGTTAGGATGTGGCAGTTTGTATCAACCCATTACACATTGTGTTGTACACTGACCACATATTGCAGTGTGGTGGAGAAGAATCGCAAGAAGGGCATCAAGCGGCATCTGAGGAGATTCCATCCCACAGAATATGTTAAGATGGTGACACGGAGGGTTCATCATTATTATTAAACTGTCAGCAAGTTGTTATGTGTCCTTAGAGAGGTGTGGACAAGGGGTGTAGTGACAGCGGCAGTACATGGGTTCTTGTGTCATGGTGTTTAGATACAGTTGTGCCCCCATATGTTATTTACCACACACACTGTGCACATTGCAGTTGCTGATGAGAGGCACAAATGGCACCTTCATCATCCATCACCCATATTACTGCTATTGTTGATATCATTCCCTTTCAGCAACCTAATCATCCGGTCGCTTAAACAACTCAGCAGCAGCAGCAGCAAAAACAATAGTTGCAAATTCCGTAATTATGGACTTTTTTCCTCAGTGTTTGTGCTTGAAAAAAAATAAAAAAATAACATAAATAAATAAATAAAAAAAACATAGTCCTACAAGAAAATAAACAATTTTTGGGGGTTTGTTTCTAACAAGCTTAAGTCCTACAAATCAGTTTCCTCATGGGTTGGGCCTATAACAACAAATCTAACAAATCATCCTCTACAAAATACTCTATCACGTCAAGTATCAGTCTATCCAATTGAAAGCTTATGTCAGGGGGTTCCTGTCTCTATCACGTTACATACAAATTTTTTATTTTATTTATTTTTTATTAACCATCCTCTAATGCCAAGAAACACCCTAAAAACAAATTCCCTGTTCAACTGATTCATTCCCCAGACACCGCCAACAAACACAGGCACCCTCCTGAGACTCCTTTTATACCATTTCTTATGGGGTTATAAAATTGTATTTAGGATTTATATTTTATTAACTGCCCCCCAAAGCCAGTAAACAAGCCACCCAAAAAATTCCCTGTTCAACTGATTCTTTCTCCACACCTCACAAATACAGGCACCCTCATGCCCCTTTTATACTATGCCTTTGGGAAATAAAATAATATTTGTTATGTGTTGTATGTATATTCAATGTTCTCATTGGTTCAATGGAATGAGCTAGGAGAAAAAGCTGAAAAGCAGCACTTTTTTGCTGGAAATTATTCGCCAGGCGGGAAGAGCCATTAGTCACCGATTTTAGTTTGAGGCAAAATATTCGCACATCCCTATTGGTGATAACCCTTGGACTGCTGGTGTACATTACTGTAACTATCCTCTGGAGTTTGGCTAATTTATTGGAGGTCAGTTTACGAACTTTATCCGAACAGGCTCTGGTCTTTTGTCTTAATAGTGAATTATCACTGGCACATTTTAAAAGGGAGGCCAATTCCTCTGTTATCCATATTTTATCTTACACTACAAACACACTATATTATGGTTCGACCCAATGGAACTGGAACAAGTTAATCAATGGAATTTGTTAGATGGAACAGTATTTACATCACCGTAAGAATTGATATTTCATTATTGATTCTTGGCTAGATTTGATACTGAGAGATTTACTTCCATTCTCCTCCAATTTCATACTGCTGATACACAACTTATGTTTTGAGAAGTGTGCTGGAAGTGGGACCCCTTACCCAGTGGAGAGAGATGTGGAAAGAGCTTTACTGAAAAGAGTTATACCTTATATGGTGTAATATACATTTAAAGTGGACCTATCACTGAAAATAAAGTTCCTCCCAAATCATTATATATATAGCGATACACATTTCAATACTAGTATTACCCTGAATAAGTCTGGCATTATTGATAAATGCAACTCACTCCCAGACACTCAGGCAGGTATCAGGGCAGACATCTTGCCTAAGAGACATCTGTGCACCTGTGCTGTCTGTCCCAGTCTGCTCTAGGAGGAGTTTCATTGTAACTTAAGGTACAGGAAGGGCTGACTGTGCAGGAGCACAGATGCCGGTACAGCAAGATGCCTGCCTGTGTATCTTGGAATGACTTGGATTTATCAGTAATGCCAGACTTATTCAGGGTAATACTAATATGGATATGTGTATCACTATATGCATAATGATTGGGGGGGCAATTTATTTTCAGTGATAGTTCCGCTTAAATTAAGAGCACCATGTCTCTCTTTTCCTACTATATGACAATATACAGACTCTTGGCTGGATTTGATATTGGGAGATCTTCCTCCTCCAATTACCAGTGGACTACAACCTATTACCTGAGAAGTGTGCCCTGATCCCTTATTCAGGAGAGAGAGACATAGAAAGGGCCTTACTTAGATGTAAGTGCAGAGCATCACATTGTGTGGTGCTGTATATGTTTAATTGAGAGTACCTTGTCTCTCTTTTTCCCAATATATGCAGATAACTGACTACATTGAGTGTTAATAACATTATCTGTGGATACAGCTACATAAGTGAAAACAGAAAAACAATTATGTGGAAATTTCAGATAATATAACATTTGGGAAATTGAAAAGGTCTGTCTTAATTAAGTATACACATTTTATATATTCAAATTTTATTTCATTTTCTATTTTACCGCCATAGCCTGTTTTTATAATTTAGAATAAGGTACACTCATACTATATAATTTTGCACTGTTAGTGTTCTCTTTTTCCATTTTTTTTTCAAGTGTGACAGCAGATAATATATATGGCAGTATCGACAAATATTTGCTAGATGTGCTGTGAAAGTGCGTTGAGATAAAGAGGGCGTTTTACCTTTCCATTTACTCCCCCTCAGTGGGAGCTTCCCTCTTCAAAGAATACAGATTAATTATATGATCAATAACAAAAACATAAGTACTATCTAAATACATTTATAAATTGTAAAACAATGGGCTTGATCTACATAATGCAAAGTGAATGCAGCAAACAATATATATGAAAACAAAACTAGAGTTCAGGAAAGTATTCTTGAAAATGTAGGTGATGTTAGAAACAAATGAAACACCCCAGTAGCTACACACATTGCAAAAGTGAATCAGAACAATAGTAACATTTATAGGCCTGGAAAAGTATTTCCACCATAAAAAGGGTGATTTCAATGAGAAATGCTTAAAAAGGTATGCATTTTGGAAATACAAATTCAGCTGTAAATATACATTGGGAAAATGAAGAGTTAAAAAAAGTAGTATCTCAGCGTCAAAATACTGTATTAAAAGAAATAAAACAAACAGGTAAAAAGATGTGGTCAGTAAATACTTATAAAGTATATGAGGGGGTATTGGAGCATCACTGGCACACTGCACGGGATCCCAATAAATATATTATTATCACCCACAGTGTGTCCCAATAACCCACCACATAAACATAGATCAGTAAAATAAACATACAAGTGGTATCCAGCCTCCCTGGCTAGAATCCAAATGAGCCCTTAATTAAAAAAGTAGCATCAACTGAAACCTGATCCAAGTAACTGGACCAAACCACAAAAACTAAAGTATAATGTATCTTACAAGCAACATTTAAGAGAATAAAAATATAGATATAAATGTACAGTATAGAACATGACAATAAAAAAAAGTAATACAAATAAAAGATAGTAAAATTTAATCCAACCAACGGTAACAAAAAAAGATACTAAAAATAATAAGAGCAATACTGACGTGATTCTGAAGTAATAAATCAATAAAGTAAGATAGTAGTTCATTCCATCTCTTAGCCATGATTAATTGCAGGTGTGTGTGTGTGGAAAATGAAAACATCCAGACTGTAGGATTTAGTGTATAAATACTAAAAGAATCAGACAGTTCAGTCTGCATAAATAATAGTCATTCAGAGAGAGTAACCAGGACCTTATTTCAGACCAAGATTTCAGGCAGATGGAATAGCAATATCGTATATGATGAACCATATAAAACACTAGGGATGGATGAAAATTTTCATCTCAAACTGAAATCGGCAAAAAATGGCACTTGCCGCCTGGTGAAAAATTTCCAGCGAAAAGTGCCATTTTTCCTGCTTTCTTCTGCTTTTTTTTGCCTAGCTCACTGCATTGAAATCAATGGGCAGAAAAATTTCTCTCCACCACACGAAAGTTTTCTTCAGCTATATAAAAGGCTGTCAGACTCTCACAGCATGCCATTCTGTGTTTCTGAGAGGAGAGAGCAGCATGTTTTTGAGCTAGAGAAGATAGGCAAATGAAGGGGAATTGAAGATTAGTTTTAGGGAGACATTTAGGTAGGACATTTGTTCAATGTAGTAGGGGAGTCTAAGGGCACAATGGGGAGAAGAAAGGTGGAAGGAGGTTGACCCAAAATACCCCAAAATCTGGTGTGACAGACTGGCAAGACACAGGCAGCTAGGGTCCAAATTGCTTGCTGATTTTACTTTTATTGTCTCTGTGGGAGGATGTCTGGGGAAAGAAGTTGTTCATTTTAGTTTTTAGTTATATTTTTTGGGGGGACTAACTGTGATAAGATATGGTGGACAACTTAAAAATAAATAAAAATAAAAAACATAATTAAACAAATAACTATATTAGACAGCTGACTGGGAGATCTGTGACTGAGCTAGACATGATAGAAGACAATACTGAAAATTTTTTTGAGGGCCAAGGCAAGACATCACACTCCATCACTTGTGTACTGTAGAGAGTAAAAACACACACAGTAGTTGAGTAATGTCTAGCAAATGCAAAAGTGGAAGAGGGAAAGGCGGAGGAAGTGTAGAAGTGGGGGAGTAAAGTGTTAGTGAAAAAACTGACTGAAGCAATCGTTGCTACAGCATGTGCATTTGGTTCAGGAAATTGGAGCATTCCAGCTTGCATCACCCTTAAACTTAGCCAATACATTGACACCATGCATGGTCCCAGTGACATTTTCAGTCAACAGGAAAAAAAGGTTGCTGAGGTTCTTACGCCTTTTAGGATGACACCAGTACCCTGCCAGGTTTCTTTCATTTTAACACTTACATGTTATCTGGCAGACATGTATTCAGCATCACCACCCAGTTCGCACAGGAAGCTGTCCATCTGCATCCAGTGAACATAACTCTCTTATTTGGAATGAAAAAGCCAGTTTTTCACCAATATGAGGTCAAGAATATCCATCATATTTATGCATTTTGTTATAACAATGTGTTATATAGTGTATTTTCTACTAGCCTTTTCCAGATTAAAATGCCTCAGTCTAACTAGAAGCACCTCTTCCTGACAACTAACAGTGAGAGATATTTGAAATATAGTGTGAAATGTGGGTGAAAATGATAGGTAATTACATGAGTCTGTCTATGTTTTTGGCACACACTACATTAGCAGGTATACTGCTACAAAGACTTAATAATGTCTTGCTTTACATAGTGTAAAATATTGTATCATTGTTGTGCTTAAAAATAAAATGCATCACTCCTTCTCTCCAGGGAAAACCAGATTTAACATTTCTCTGTACAGCTACAGTACAGCATGTGTACAACCACCCAGTGAAAAGGTCCAGATCAAACTGGCCTGTAGTCTGGAAAATAGGCATAGGATATTTTTACATTAATTTATAAATAAAATTAGAAAGTCACCAATGCAGAACTTTAGAAGCATGCCCTACCCTATTAACACTTTTTAATTCATGGAATAAAATAGATGGTCTTTTCCTAGCAAAAATAAGTTCCAGCTATTAATATTGCAGCAGCTAAAACCAATGCATCTTATGCTTGTAAAGACTAAACCTGTGAACATCAATATATGTCTTTCTTCAATCATTATGGTCATTTAAATTCTACAGGGGACCTATGTCTAATCTGTCTTGCTTAATTCCCTGTTGCTAAATAGTTTACTCCAGCAGTTCTTTCTTTGAGTAATGTTTTAATTTAAAGTATAAATCAAGAAAGAGGTTGTATTCTAAGCAAACAAAAATAAATGCACTGTTACACAGAGGATAGTATAGTATAGATATCAATTACACTATAGTGCATGAATGCAGACCATTTTAGCATCAGTACACAGGGGGTTCATCTTGGAGCTCAATGTCACTGTTAAACTAATTAATTAAAAATACATTTACATTTCTGGAGACTACACCAGCAGTTTCAAGATTGATGTGAGCAATATCTTGAATCCACATAAACATATGGATCTTTATACTAACATTATCCTCACTTTTCAAATGGTTTTGTTATTGGTTCACTTTTCAACTTTTTTTAGACAACAAGCTGTTTCTACAGACACTTATTCCTGTGACCCAGCTAGTTTAAGCTTGCATCCATTATGACATGTGTTCTTAATCACACTTATTAGGCCTCAATTATATGATGTGCTGCTACTTTTCTTAGGTTGTAAATATGGTGACTTCTTTGATTAGATGTATTACGTGACATTACAACTTATATTGAGGTATTGCAGTATTACTAACTGTATTGTTCTTCAAAGTAAATTACCTATATGCCTGTTTTTTTTATTTTTTTCTTAAAGAAGGCATACATTGATATTAGATATATCAGATATTTATGACAAATATAGTAAAGGAGAAAAAAGAAACATTTAGGAAATGTATGCAGACACAGAAGGAATAAAATAGGTATACGTACAAGGCTAGGCTGAAGGAGGCCAAATGCATTATTAGATGTGCCAAAATATTGCCAGGCAATAAAAAATGGGGATAAAACATTTTTAGATATATAAATGAAAGGTGGGAAAATGAAAGAAGGAATAGTTAGACTGCAAAACAAAAAATTAAAACTATGTAAATGAGAATAAAGGGTTAGCTGACTGTCTCAATATTTATGTTCAGCTTTTACAGAGGAAAATCAAGGGAAGGGACATCTGTTAGAAAAAAGAAATAGCAAGATATTGGAAGCATGCATGTTTACAGATGAAGAAATTTTACTTCAGCTCTCTAAGGTAAAAAAATAAATAAATTGATGGGACCAGATGGGATACACCCAAAGTCATTAAAATAACTTAAGAGTGTTTTGTCAAAACCTTTAACAGACTTATTCAATAGTCACTATCAACAGGAGTAGTTCCAGAAAACTGGAAGGTAGCAAATGTAATACCGTTTCACAAAAAAGGTAGCAGTGAAGAGTCTGGTAACTACAGACCAGTAATCAGAGAAGGGCTACTAAAATGGTGACTGTTTTACAAGAAAAGAAATATCAAGTGAGACTAAAGGACCTGGACATGTATAGCTTGTAGGAGAGAAGAGAGAGGGGGGGATATTATAGAAACATTAAAATAAATGAAAGGATTCAACAAAGTGCAGGAGGGAAGTGCATTTCAAAAGAGTAAAAATGTTAGGACAAGAAGCCATAGTTTAAAACTAGAGGGACACAGGTTTAAACGTAATGTAAAAAAGTTTTACTTCACTGACAGGATAGTAGATAAGTGGAATAGCCTACCAACAGAAGTGACAGAAATTAATACAGTAACAGAATTTAAGCATGGGATAGGCATAAGGCTGTCCTTAACATAAAAAAAGACCAAGGACCAAATAAGATTTGAGGTATTTACGGTAGGAAAATGGGCAGACTAGATGGGCCGAATGGTTCTTATCTAATTCTGTGTGTCTACAAATTATATTTTGCTGCCATTTATGCAGTTGATAGAACTGAGGTAGTTTTTTTTGGTAAAACACTGTGCCATTATCTCACAGAGAAACACTTTTTTAAGGGAAGTAAAATATGTGAAGAAACATTCTGTTCTCTTCTACCTGTTAGTGACACAAAATATTACATGATAGTCTGAAAAAAAAATCTAACGATAGGTTATTTTTCAAAAACTGCTATATCAACATTTCCATCATACAACAACTTCTGCAGTGTGATAGCCTCATAAATTACAGAAAATACAATAACCATCTTAGTCTATTCCAGATTTCAAGTTGTTTCTTCTTAAATTACATTATGCATTCCATAGTGGTATAAAAGTCATTGGATTTTTTTCAGTGTACCCAACTTTTACCTTGTATTTATGTTTTATACAACAGCAGTCTACAATGAAAAAATAATTCTCATGAGATATGCCATTTAAAATCATAGAACAAATTAATACAAATGAAGTCATTCCTGAGTTACTCCATCTGCTTTAGAAATAAGTATTGGACACTCCAGAATGTGGCTAAAATCCAGATAATTAGGCTTGACTCCAAATTAAGCCACTCAGGTGACTTATAGCATTATTAAATTGTTTAAAAAAGGCAGACATCCAAAATTTAACCTTAATAGATCTGCACATGATCCACTGACAATCTGTTTCATATTATCAAATGAACTTTGTTTTTAGTGAGCAAGGCCATCAAGTAAATCATATACCATACACAAAATGTGTTCGTTAAAAAATCAGAGAGGGATAAGGAGCAGTGCAACCCATAATGTTTGTTTACAAAGTGTAATAAAGGACATTAATAATCTTTAAAGCTTGCTGTACATAAGGTATCGCAAGTGTTTTTTTCAGTTTTCAACATGCATATCATTAAGTAATAACAAATCTTATTCATCTTCATAATGGCTAAATGACAAGCTGGTTAAAAATAACAAATGACTACTCTTCATTGACTTTGGACAATATAACCTTCAGATGCTTTATGCAAACAGCACCCTGTCGCAAAGACGTGAAGTTGATAGCAATTGAATAGAACATCTTCCTTTGGACAAAATAATTCCAGGCTCTCTGTTTGTATCGTTTTCTGCATTTTTTTTTACAAGAATGGGCCTTCATTTAAAGTGGGTATTTTTCAATAGTATAAAAACCAGTAATTAATGTGAATAACAAGATACTTAATTAACTCTTCCATTAAAAAAGAGGAATTTACATTTGTTAATCCTCTTCTAATAGGACTGCTTTCTGTTTGTTTCTGGAATGGCACATCCTGTCTAATTATACCACTAATAAATGGTTTCATAGCATGTTCCTGTGCTTATGCTTCCAGCTGATGGAACAGTTACATGTAAATGACTAGCAAATTAAATCCAGTTACTGCAGTTATACTCTACTTCTTTACTTATACCAAAGTATAAAAGATTTTGGTCATGAAACAACACTTGTAAAGAAATTTAGAAAAAAGTACTATGCATTTGTTTTCCTACTGTAAATTAAAATTAATAGTGCATGTAGCCTCACAAGTCACTTTACTGTGCAAAAATTACACAACTGTACTATAATTTCTAACATATCAGTTTACAGCCAGAAAAGGGATTATATATGTCACACAGTTCAAAACACTGCATAGTTTCCAAATCAGATAGAGTATACTGGTGGCTGAGTTAAAGGGATAGTAATGTTTTACAATAAAAGCAGCTCCAATTCATCTTCATAGTATTTGGGACATGGAGAGTGTTGTTTCAATGGTGTCAGAGTGTAGTTCAAGAATAACTGAATGATAAAGTATCCCCATACTGCCCCTTTTACTGATGTAACACTGCTCACCTCATAGCAGCAAGACTGTTCAGATGGATCACAGAGAGGGACAATCTTCAGTGACCATAAGGAAAAACCTGTCAAGGGGGCAGGGATTTCCTTATGCTCACAGTAAGAAGACTGTCCATTGCTGTGAGCTGTCTGGTCAGAATATTATAAGTCAATGGTAAATACCATATTGGCTGGCAGAACCAACCAATCAGAAGCTGTTGCAATTTATATCATTAAAAAATGAAAACCGGATAAAGTGAACTGTAACAAAACAAAAAGTGACTTAAATACGGAGGGTCAAATGACATGAATCCAGATGGGGAGACAATGAGCAGAGCACACCATTTGAGGCCCACTGGGAGGTAAAGGATGACATACTCCCAGTGGTGAGGGCTTGGGTGAACTCTGTTTGGATACGGGAGCGCACAAATGCCCGTAACAAAACTTCAGGCTTCATTGGAACCTCTCTTGACAGCACCTGCTTCCTGGTCACATAGATGGCCATCTTAGCCTGTGCCAGGAGCAGGTTTATGAGGAGGTCCTCAGCCCTACTGGTCCGGGACACTGTGTGACCAAAGATAAAGAGGCGAGGGGAGAAGTACAGCCAGAACTGCGGGAGGAGGCCCCTCAAAAATGACAAGAGGGGCTGCAGTCGGCTGCAGGTGAAGTATATATGATAAACAGACTCACCCCTGCCACAGAATGGACAGGTGGCAGTGGAGTCCGTGAAATGACCAGGTACTCCCCCATGCTCAGTGCACCATGGAGCACTCTCCAACTCAAATCCCCAATGGGTCTGGGCACCAAGGTGGAATAGAGTGCCCTCCACCGCCCACCGTCTCCCGCCCACGTCAAACACTTACCTCCAGATGGTCCCAGGACCAAATTCCACATCTGAGGGGAGGTGGCTTACACTAGGTAAAAGGGGAGGGATGGGGATATTTATCATTCAATTACTCTTTAAATACAACTCTGACAGTATTGAAATAATACAATCCATGGCCCAAATACTATAAAAATAATCTGGAGCTGCTGTTTTTGTGAAACATTACTATCCCTTTAAGAATCGATTGGCGAGTAGAGATATGGGTAGCAGATCTAACTGTCAGAACATCATTACGAGAGAAAACTAGTATATAGTAACAGTTTAATCTTATCTGTATCTTTGGTGAATGATCATCGGTTAGATTGTTTCCTAGTAAATGCACCCAAGTAAGCAAAAATTAGACTAAATTCAAGACATAACAAAATGTCAACCTAATTCTATCAATGGTACAGTCCACTGCTCATTGGTTGTGCTAGATTAGAAACATTATATTAACCCCTTAATGACCGGTGAGGTACATGAACGTCATGAGGTTGCGGTCCCTAAAGGACCAAGGACGTACATGTACGTCATGGAATTCCGGGCCCCGGAATCAGATTCTTAAAAAAATAAATAAATAAATGCCCCTTGGACCTTAAGTGACCGCCGCGTGCGTGTATGGCCGGTACTTAAGGGGTTAAGGAAATACTGGACTAGCAGGGTGATTTATGTCAGAGTTGGTGGTTTCCAGGTTTCTGGTATACAATGGGAGCAAAATAATTTGTTTTATGAGGTGCTCAACCAAGATATGTTATCTCAAGATCTGTACATTTAACACCTGTAAGGAGGGTCCATTATGGAACATGTAAACTGTGTTTGCATTATTGGCAAAGTATTTGGCAAACATCTGATACCCTATGTAGAAAATGTACCCTGATTTATACTGGACACAAGTGAGATTCTGAATTATTGAGAGGGTCTTGAGTAGCCTAATGAATCTGTACCACTGCCAACAATGGATATCAACAGAATCTAAAACCCATTAAAACATGATGAGAATAAGAAGGCTGTTGACAAGTTTTTTAAAGAATATATCCTATTTGATGATGCTACTGAACTGCAATTATTTTCTATTTTAGCACACATTTTAAAGGCAAAAGATCAGAATTGACACTACTAGAGAGAGCTGATTCCTCTATTAGAAAGAACAGTCTTTCTTCCAGTTTACATGGGAGGAAGAATTGGAGGCAACCAAGGCAGGTAATGGCAATAGCGGACCATTACATTAAGAGAATAGAATCTATCACCAGGACCTTGATTGCCAAATAGTGTGTTATCCCCTGCTCAGGTGACCCATGTTGTTTATAGGGCAAACTGTTATGGTTTGTTATGACTCTCAGACACAGAGTAAGATAAAAATCGAACTTTATTGAAAAGTTTAATGGGAACCCCCATGGGTCAGTACATACACATATATCAATACACAATCTGGGTGCAAACAATAGTAGCAAGATACGGCAGTATAGGCTCTACCAGCCCTGCCAATATACCGGGCAAGGCAGCAAATAAGATGGTACAACAGGATGTAATTAGGCTCTACCGGCCCTGCCAATATACCGGGCAAGGCAGCCAGTAAGATGGTACAACAGGATGTAAATAGGCTCTACCGGCCCTGCCAATATACCAGGCAGGGCAGCCAGTAACATGTTACAACGGACTGTAAATAGGCTCTACCGGCCCTGCCAATATACCAGGCAAGGCAGACAGTAAGATGTTACAACGGACTGTAAATAGGCTCTACCGGCCCTGCCAATATATTGGGCAAGGCAGCCTGCAGGATAGTGAAATAGTCCAACCAGTTCTATGCAACAGAGTCTACGACCGGTGAATGGAGTAAACCAGTACCACGTACTGGAGCAACAGAACGCCTAATCGGTACTATGCAACGGGTTACCAACCAGCAAGATGGAGAAAACTAGTACCATGTACAGGAGCAAATGGAACGCCCAACCGGTTCTATGCAACAGGATCAGAAACCGGTAATTGGAGTAAACCAGTACCACGTATAGGAACAAATGGAATGCCCAACCGGTTCTATGTAACAGAATCAGCAACCGGTCTATGGAGTAAACCAATGCCGCGCACTGGAACAAATGGAATGCCCAACCGGTTCTATGCACTGGGATCAGCAACCGGTAAATGGAGTAAACCAGTACCGTGTACTGGGGCAACGGTAACGCCCAACCGGTTCTATGCACTGGGATCAGCAACCGGTATAAGTGGAGTAAACCAGTACCATGTACTGGATCAAATGGAACGCCCAACTGGTTCTATGCACTGGAATCAGCAACCGGTAAAAGTGGAGTAAACCAGTACCGCGTACTGGATCAAATGGAACACCCAACCGGTTCAATGCACTGGGATCAGCAACCGGTATAAGTGGAGTAAACCAGTACCGCGTACTGGATCAAATTGAATGCCCAACCGGTTCTATGCACTGGGATCAGCAACCGGTAACATGGAGTAAACCAGTACCGCGTACTGGAGCTAGTGGAACGCCCAACCGGTTCTATACACTGGGATCAGCAACCGGTAACATGGAGTAAACCAGTATCACGTACTGGAGCAAATGGAATGCCCAAGATGAAAATGTCGCCCAGGCGACAGGCAGCCAGACGCAATGAATCAGGATACAGTACAGGAACAGGTTGCCCTCCAGGGCAACAGCAGGAACGGCAGGACGGCCAACCAGGTCAGGAACGGAAGCAAGAAGCAGGATCAGGAACAACAGATCACCGGATCTGGAACGAGGACAGGAACAGCAGCAGCTCTGACAGTGGCGAACGCTGACACTGGTAGAAGATCACAGACGCAAGGATACATCATACAGGTGACTACAGGTACAGAGACACCACGAAAGGGCAACCAAAGGGTGCCTCAGGGGGTGTAAAACAGGCGGCCAATGGGGAATACACACACCTGACTGACAGCAAGGGCAAGCAAATCACGGGCACCGTGATACAAACAAATTATTTGGAGGGGCTGGAAAGGCTTCATCTGTCTAGATTCATATTGGTTCCAATGAGAAAGTTGGAGAAAGATGTAAGCCCCTAGAATTGTTTCAGGGATAAAGGGTGCAAGTTGAAGTTAAGGACCTATAGAGGTGGGATGGGCAAAAGGTTTTGCCTCCAAAAGTGAAACAGGAGAAATATGTCACTTTTTGCAGAGTGGTAAATTATTAATTAAAAGCACAGTTTTTCCACTTTTTTGCCTAACTCATTGCATTGAAATTAATGAAAAAGTACATTTCTCCCCACCATGTTGCAAGTTTCTCTTTTTCCCTCAGGCATAATATGAAAGTTGTGTCACGTTCCCATAGCATGCCATTGTGTGTTTGTGAGAGGAAGAGAAAGCAGAACATTTTTCAACTAGAGAAGACAGGCTAATAAAAAGGAGTTGAAGCTTAGTTTAGGGAGTATTTTAAGCAGCACCTTTGTTCTCTGTATTAGGGGAGTTTGGGTGCACTCTGCAGCAGAGGTAGGGATCAAGGAGGTTTACCCCAAATACCCCAA
This sequence comes from Rhinophrynus dorsalis, assembly GCA_037306005.1. Classification (NCBI taxonomy): domain Eukaryota; kingdom Metazoa; phylum Chordata; class Amphibia; order Anura; family Rhinophrynidae; genus Rhinophrynus; species Rhinophrynus dorsalis. The sequence goes on from CM074723.1 coordinate 225,567,660, forward strand.
AATTTGGTGTGACTGACTGGCAAGACACATGCAGCTGTGATTCAAGCACTTCCTGATCTGGCTGTTATTATCTCTGTGCTGGGGGAGTTTAGGTCTCTGGGGCATATAATAGAGGTGTTGTTGATGTGTCAGAGAATGTGCCAAGACTTTCTACTCCTGCTGCAGAGGAATATCTCTGAGTTTGTTTTTGCAGATGACAAGAGTCATTGAGTGCCAACACATACCTCCACCCCCCAGCACAACCTCCCCAAGTGATGACGTTAAAGCAGTAAAGTTACACAATTCTTCCACTATGTGCTGCTATCCCACACTTATTAAGTTCTTAGAAAGAAGTTAAAACCCGAACAAAAATAATGCAAAAGTACACCTGTGGAATAGTATACTTGTCAAAATGTTCGTAGTTGACATACTTCCACAGTTATTTTTCAGGGATGGTTGTGCTACCTAAGCAGAATGTGGGCAAAGGACAAAGGCACTCAGCCTGCTAACAATTTTTAAGGCGTACGTTCAACTTTCAGCTATTTATTTACCCACTTCAGCCCTCACAAGAAGTAATATTGTGGTGAGAAATATTGCAGTCATAGAAAACATAGGTGAAAAATGTCAAAGTTCTGGCTTGAAATGTATTGGAAGTGGTGAAAAGGAGAACATTTTATGTATATACTATGGGCATGTCATTTCTCAAAAAAAGCAGTAAATAATTTTTTCAGGAAAATTCCTGCAGGAAATTTCTCTGACTTTTCACCAGTCTCTACTCTAGAGTAGTACTTTCAAAAATACTACCAGTTCCATGGATCTGTGCAGGTTGGCAGAGGACGTTGAGGGAACTTAATGTATGTCTTACGTTTTGATGTAGGAAGGAGGGTTTGGGGGTTTAAGAGAAATGGGCTGACTGTAATCTTGGGTACAGTTTTTATGGCAGTGATTCATTGCACAAAAATTAAAGTGAGCTGCTGTGCTAGTGAACAGAATTCTTAGGAGGACCAAACAAAACAGGAATTGGGATGTATAGCTAGTACAAATTAGGTAGATTGCATAGATAGGAGCTGGGTACAAATAAAGGATTATTGAGGTGGAGAAGGAGGGATGATAAATGTAATTAGCAGTGAAGAATCACTATTAAATTCAAATATAGAAAAAAAGCATACTATGGGTAAAATACATAATTCTAACAAAGTTAATTGTATGTTGGTGAATGAAGGAAGTATGCTATTCAAAATGGGAGAGCTGGCAGTCAATGAGCATTTGGACGTAGCTGGTATAACCGAAACATGGTGGGATGATACACATGAATGGGCTGTAAATATTGAGAGTAGGGATGGGCAACATTTTTCTCCTAAAAAGCAAAACAGATGAAAAATGGCACTTCCCATCAAGTAAGACATTTTTCATGAAAAGTGCAGATTTCTGCATTTTACCACCTAGTTCAATTCATTTAATTCCATGGTAAGGCCTAATCCCCAACCCCCCTCGCCACACACACACACACACACACACACAGACACATATGGCAAGTTTAACTTCTTTTCCAGTAGGGATAACATAAAAGGGATGTCAGGTTCCTGCAGTATGTCATTAGAATAGGCAAATAAAGTGAAGTTGGAGTGTAGTTTAGGTAATCTTTTGGGCATGCAACTTGTTCTCTTTATTAAAAAAGTCAAGAGGAGTGTGAATTGAGAAAAGACATTTACTTAAAATATCCCAAAATCTGATGCAGGCACCTGATCCAAGTTCCTTAGGTAACTGTTCTCCTGTGTTAGGGAGTGTGGAGCTTTGTAAAGGGAAAAAGGAGGTTTACACCAAATACTGCAAAATCTTGAGTGCCTGAGAAGACACAGACAGCTATGATCCAAGTTCTTTCCTGAGATGGCTGACTCTCTGTCACTGACTGACTGACCTGCAAAATATTTAGCAGACTGAGACACAGTAGACAGACAAATTCAACTGGCACTAACTCATTCAAAAGCCAGAAGAAGAGGGGGCAGCATATTTAGTAAGTTCTATCATTATCATCATCTGTACTGCAAAAAAAAAATAAGACTGTAGTGACATTAAGGGCTAGATTTAAAGGCAGGCATTAGCATAGTCAGTAGGGCCAAAGTGAATACTGGCTGACAAAATAAAATGTCTACCGTGGTATTCAAAGGCCCTACAAGCTGTAATCACAAAGGATGTTAAGCCACAAATTTAGTCTTGTGGCTAAATGTCCTTTTTGTGAGTTAAGTTCCCAAAATGCAGCTAAGACAGCGATATTGGGAACTTAACAGTAAAAAACAATTAACTATCAGTGCCTGACATACTGCCAAGCACCGATCGTTAACTGATCCATGTTAAACTTACCTGTCATCCACTGTCTATCTCCTTCTGTTCGCTATCTTCTCTTCTTTCTTCTGTCTTCACTTCTTTCTTCTCTTCTTCCTTCCTGTAAATGAAAAGGATGTATAGCTACAATGTGGAATACAAGATCTAGTTTAACCCCTTGAGTGCCAGAGGGGTACACAATGCATTGCAAAGCAATGCGTTGCGGACCTCTCTGGGCTCAACGGGTTAAGTCAGTACCCAAGAATATACATATTCTCTGCTCTGATTCCCTCAATGCGGAATGGGCATCGACCAGAAAGGAGGGGGGACCTGTGGCTCATGGCACTGTCTCCGCTGCCGCCACCTCTGCGGCCACCCACAGCAGCGGAGACAGTTAGATTATTAAGCTAAGGCATCATTTATTTATTCTGAGAATATCTACCATATTTGCGCACTTGTTCTTTGGGGGCATATTTTATTTAGAGACATATAATGGCACTTTATATGTATATTCTTGGGCACTGACTTAACCTGTGAGCCCAGAGAGGCCTGCAAAGCATTTCTTTGCAATGCGTTGTGTATCCCTCTGGCACTCAAGGGGTTAAACTAAATCTTGTATTCCACATTATAGATATACATGCTTTTCTTTTACAGGAAGGAAGAAGAGAAGAAAGAAGAGAAGATAGAGAACAGAAGGACAGAAGAGGAGTAAGGAGCTGAGGACTCAGCTGGACATCAGGATTAATGGTAAGTGTAACTTGTAATGTGATGTTATTTCTTACTTAATCCGGATTAACCCAATGAATGCCGACAGGATAATTATACCCCGCTGGCACTCATAGGGTTAATTCTACTAACTTTTGACACAATTTAGGCACTTTGGATGTATTGATGTGGGGCTTGGGACCCATATCAATACATCCACTGAGGGTTTTTTTTTTGCCAGTTACCAGCTGCGTTAGCTGGCAAAAGATCCGATGAGGGACTCTACGGCCAAACAAACTGGGTCTTAAATTTTAGGTGGTAATGAGTCCCTCATCGGATCTTTTTCAGCTAACGCAGTCTATTAAATGGCAAAGAGGAACGGTTTTTTTTTTTTTTCTGTGGGCCAAAACATACGTTAGTGTAGTGGCCGGCACACTGGATGAACTGCCATTAGCAGTTCATTACATGGACCTTTGAATGGCCTACTGCATGTTAAAACACCCGGTGGTGTTTTTTTGTCTGAACAGCTGCCTTTAAATGGAGCCCTAAGAGAGAGACAAAAAAGCAGCTAAAATCCTCTTGACACTAGCTAAAGGCTTTGAAGGGAATACACAGTTGCACATGGAGTGTGTCAACAGTGATAAGGATACTTAATAAAAACATTTTAAACATATAAAAAAGTAAAAAAAGACCAGTAAACACTGTCAAAATTATGGTACTCCCTAAAGTGCTTTTCATCCTAAATGCCTTACCTATCCACATCCCAAAACACTACCTAAACTCTCTACAGTCCTCAGTTGCAGCAGAAGCAGCCTGTTTCTTGCCAGATATAGCCTCTCAGTTATATTTCAGGACTTCTATTACATGTAAAAGAATATTTGAATTGTCAATCTGTATGTGATATTGTAGATTTGCTTTTATGTATCTGGATTGCATTTTCATTGTTTTGTGAACTCCTTCTGTTCTCAATAAAATGTTTGAAAAAAAAATTCATCTGAGCACACAAAAAGCCTAGATTAAAGTATCAAATATTAATAGATAGTGTGGAGAGAGGTAGACTGGGCTTACCTGATGTCCATAATATGACAAAGCAGTGACAATTGAAAACATTGTTTACTTTCTTCCTACCTCTCTGAAAAGATTGAGAGATTTTTTTTTTGCCATATTTTAGGACAATATGATACTATTCAGCTCATATCGTCATGTAGACATTTCCGGAAATGTTCTGATCATATAATCCTTGGACACATACTCAGTTCTTCATATGACACTAATTCCAAATGCAAGTTAGCACCACTCCCCTCCCTTCATTCTTGTGATCCCCAAATTCCCTCCGGGTCTTTATCCTGCTCACTTAATACATAGAAGTAGGGGGACCCTATGGGTAGGCTAAAAGTCCCTTTGTGTTCCTTTGAAAAAATCAGCGAAAACCACGTTGTTGTTCACTTTTTCACAGGAAAATCCACTTTAAATCTTTGCCATTTTCACTCATTGGCAAAAATTCTTCACCATTTTTTCAATGGCTAGAAAGTTTTCGCCCCTTCATTAACGTGTTTTTCGCTTTTCCGCTATAAAAATGTGCTATTTTCCAGGAGGTGAAAGACATTAGCTGCTAGAAAGAGGTGCTGTGCTGTTGTGCTGTGATAATTGTAGCAAAACTGAGGCAGGAAAGGCTCATACCGACTGGTATCACTATGAGCAGGTTTACAAACAATGAAAGGAGGAGCTGGAAGGACCTTTATGTGTACAGTGAGTCTGAGTAGGAGGAGGAAGTGACCACTACAGACCCAATGCTGGCCAGAAATTAATATCACTGGAGGAAGAAGAGGGTAGTAGTGAGAGGAGGACAGGTCATCTGCCTGTGCCTGCTGTCAGTGCAGTGTCTGCTGCCAGTGCTGCCCCTGCTGCCACCAATGCTGTACCTGCTACAAGTGCTGAACCTGCTGCCAGTGCCGAACCTGCTGCAAGTGTGTCTTGTAATTCTCAGGAGGGGGGGAAGGAGAAGATGATGCCAAATGTAACAACAGGGGACCAGCAGCTTGTTAATGTTAGGAGTGAAGGAGTAGTAGTAGCAGTGATGGTGAAGCAGCTGGTGCTACTATCATTAGGGGAGTGATAGGGAAATCAATGCAGAGCATCCAGACTAGCAGTCAAGGGAGCCCACACCATTCCTCTGACCCTGGGAGTCCCCTTCCCTTCTCAGCTTTGTCCAGGTGAAACATGATCCTCAAAAAGGCAAAATTGTTGCCCAGCAGTAATAATATCACCACCAAGAGCACAGGTCAACTGCCTGTTCCTGCTGCTAGTGCTGCCAGTCTGCCTTCATCAGGTCAACAAGAAATGGCAAGTGTAACATAAAGAGACCTTCCAACACATTTATTATCACCTCCAACCAGTGAGATATCTGTAAAAGAGCAGCAGCAGCAGAATGGAGGGATTGGTTGTGGTGGTGATGATGATGGTGGAGAAGCTGGGGTGGTAGAAACATTGATGTAATTTTTAGGCCAAACTGAGAAGGAATGGGAGATGGGGATGAGGATGGGCATCACCACCACCACAAACAGTGAGCTTCTTGAGTTCGCAGAGTTTGCAATTGCTCTAATTCCTGCTGCTGCTGAGTTGCAAGCACAGCAGGATGCTGAGGAGCAGGCTAGTGTGTTACAGACCACCATGGACACAGTGTGAATGGGGTCAACAAGTGATGCAGGACTAGGACAGGTTCCACTTGCTAGCAGCAACAATAATCCTGATCCTAGTTGCAGTGCCTATTCTGAGGTAGTAGCAGAAACAGCAGCAATATCATCCTCTGTCTCAGACAGTGAAGGAAAATATGGAGGAGATGAAGAAAGAGGCTATTTTTCTCCACCTTTCTCCTCCCCCCTGGAGTCATGGGTGTGGGACTAATTTTCTCTTGGGGCTGGCACACTGTAGTCATCAACAACACCACTGTGCACAATTTGTAATAAGTCAATGAGAAGGGGGAAAGGAGGGAACACACCTTGGCACAACCACCCTGATAACACACATAAAACACAGACACCATAACATTTATGTAAAACATGTTAAAACCAAACAATTACAACAGAAATTGAGCACTGCTGTTGCTGTACCCCCTGACTCTCCAGAAAGACAATAATATGTGAGGCAGAGTGTGACAGAACCCTGCCCACAGACTATGGACTCCATTCATGGGGAAGCTCCATTCACAGCTTCCCAGTCTCATGTTGGTTCTAAATCACCCTGTGTTTATTGCGGGCACAGGGTGACCAGGAAACTCAGTCCAGTCTGCCCAGTCCAGGCCTCTACAGACTATCCAGCTAGGGTAGTCTATTTGTTCAGGGAATTTCACCTTGTTGTTCTGTGTGCAGTAACTTGAATCTTATTGCTGGGGGAAGGTACAGGGGGATTGAAATTCATTATATTCCTCCCTGTGATTGAGTTAGGTGTAAACTCAATTATGTTGACTCAGGCACCCCATTGTTCCTATTGCTGGGGGAAAGGTACGGGGGAGTGAAATGCATTGTATTCTGACCTGTGATTGAGTTATGTGTAAACTCAATTATTCTCATTCTGGCACCCCATTGTATTCCCATATGTTGTGTGCAGTAACTTGGATCCTATTGTATTCTAATGTGTGTTGATAACCCATTTATGTTGGTATATAAACCCTGTGTGTTCTTCAATAAAGAGTCTTATTTTCACCTTACACTATGTTGCGACTAGTGGTTATGGTGGCTGGAGAGATCGATGGTTGCAGTTCCAGGTTGGCAGAGGTACCCGGTCAGGGTAGTGGGGTTCCGTCACACAGTGGTCAAAGAGGAGGAAGAATAGAGCAACCCAGCCTGAGGATGGAAGTTAGATGACGAGTGAAACAACTATATCACCATCACCTTCTTGCTCTAGAGTAACTACTAGTGTTGAGCGAGCACCCCGATGCTCGGGTGCTCGGGTGCTCTGACCGAGCACCCCCTGAGGCTCGAGTGCTCGGCCGAGCACCCGAGCCCCATTGAATGCAATGGGGCAACACGAGCATTACACCAGGCACCCCCTGCTCTGATGAGGGGAGGGTGCCTGGTCAATGCCCCCCTTCATCTCCGCTATGCCCCCTTCATCTCCGAATGCCCCCTTCATCTCCGCAATGTCCCCCTTCATCTCCGCTATGCCCCCTTCATCTCCGCTATGCCCCTCTTCCACAATGTCCCCCTTCATCTCCGCTATGCCCCTCTTCCACAATGTCCCCCTTCATCTCCGCTATGCCCCTCTTCCACAATGTCCCCCTTCATCTCCTCTATGCCATAGAGGAGATGAAGGGGGACATTGTGGAAGAGGGGCATAGCGGAGATGAAGGGGGACATTGTGGAAGAGGGGCATAGAGGAGATGAAGGGGGACATTGTGGAAGAGGGGCATAGCGGAGATGAAGGGGGACATTGTGGAAGAGGGGCATAGAGTCTATGCCCCTCTTCCACAATGTCCCCCTTCATCTCCGCAATGCCCCCTTCATCTCCGCAATGCCCCCGTACCTCCAGTCCCTGGTGGTCCAGCGGAGCGTCTTCAGATCTGTGCCTCTTCCGGCACAGATCCCCGCCACCCGAACATGGCGGGCGAGCACATGGCGGTACTCGACGAGTACCGCCATGTGCCGAGCAGAGCGATGCTCGAGCCGATCCGAGCATCGGCCGAGCACGCTCGCTCAACACTAGTAACTACATCTTCTGCCAATCAACCTTGTTCATCATTATCTTCCTCGCCAAGTGATAGCCATTCTGTAGATGTTAGGATATTGAAGTTCATGTCCATACAGTGTGCATTGTGTGGAAAACTGACCACACTTGACAATGTGGTGATGGAGAATCTCAAGTGGTACATCAAGTGGCATGTTAGTAGATTCCATCCTGCAGAATATGCTAAGCTAGTGGCAGGGAAGGTTCATCATTACTATTAAACTGTCATCAAGTTTTCATGTGTCCTTAATGGGGTGTGGACAAGGGCATAGTGACAGCATCAGTACTAGATTTCTGGTTGGGGAAATTTAACATTGGGGACTTGTCAGGGGGTCCCTGTCTCTATAACATTATGTACAGATTTTCTAATTTTATTTATTTATTTATTTTGTATTAACTGTCCCCCCAATACCAGTAAAGAACCCCCCCAAACAAATTCCCTATTCAACGGATTCTTTCCCCAGACTACACCATGTCTTATGGGATTTTTTAATTGTATTTAGGATTTGTTTTTTTATTAACTGCCCCCAAACCCAGTAAATAAACCCCACCAAAACAAATTCCCTGTTCAACTGATTATTTCCCCAGACTCCACCCACCAACACAGTCACCATCCTAAGACCCATTTTATCCCATGTCTTATGGGGGTTTTTAATTGTATTTAGTTTTTATTAGCTTCCCACCCATCCCAGTAAACAAATCCCCCCCCCAAAAAAAAACAATCCTTGTTCAATTGATCCATTCCTCATACTCCAACTGCTTTCACTAGGTCAGTAGGGCATTTTTTTTCTCTGGGCTTGTTCTTTAACTATACAACAAAGGCCTACAAAAAATTGGGGGGGGGGGTGTTTCTAAGAAGTCTAAGTCCTACAAATCACTGTTTCCTCAGGGCTTGTGACTCTAGCAATCCTGAGTGCAAAAAATCCTCACTGATTCCTCAGGGCTTGTGATTCTAATAGCTAGGTGACAAAGAAGTAAAAACTGCACTTTTTGTGGAAAATTGAGGAAAGTGCCATTTTTCCCTGATTTTGGTTTTAGGCAAAAATTTTCACACATACCTACATGCTAGTGCATTGATATGAGCAGAAAAAGGCCATTAGCAAGCACAAAATACAACACTGGAAGGCTTTGGAGGAAGCATATTTGTCACATGGGCAATAACAACTGTGCGATGTACTTACTAATATTGGTGATCATGTATCTCCCAGGGACATTTTACTGAAATTACATATTCCAAAATCTGATATTACATTTCTGCCCCTCATTAAGGGTATGTATAAATGTGGTACTAATGGCTGTACCACCTGTGCACATCTAGAGAGGCCAAAAATATCCAAGTTCAACTGTACCGTTACCAGCAAGGATTATATTATAAAAGATTATATTAATTGTTATTCTATCTATATTGTTTAATTACACGTGAGTGCAATTTACAATACGTGGGAAGAATGAAAAAGAAACTAAAAAACAGGTTTTCAGAACATATAAAAAATATTAAAAATGGTTTGGAAACACACCATTTATCATAATACTACAAAACAGTTCACAATTGTAATCATGATGGTTTAAAAATAACAGGTATTGAATAGGTCTCTCTAAATCATAGGGATGGTGATAGAATGCTTAAATTAAGACAAAGAGAATCATTTTGGCTATGCACATTAAAAACTATGGATCCAGCTAGTTTAATTATAGAATTTTATTTTTTTTTATCATATATAGGGTTTTATATTTATTTCTTAGTGTGCATATTCAACACTTTTAGACCAGGGATTGTATTCTTGAGTTTTTATGATTTTTATGATACTTACTTTAAAATAGTTAATGTATGATCTATCTTGTCATTCCTCAATTTTTATGATAATCTTTTTATACATTGTGAATGTATTGTATTATAATGTGTATGTACTATTTTATGCACAGCTTTTTATCTTCCACTTGTTCATCCTTAAACTTTTAGTAATTTAACTAAGGATGGTCGAAAACTTTCACCTCAAACTGAAATCAGTGAAAAATGGCAGTTTCGACTTGGCGTAAAATATCCTGTGAAAAGTCCCATTTTCCCACTTTTTTCGCCTAACTCATTGCATTGAAATCAATGGGTAGAAATGTTTTTTCTCCACCACAGGAAAGTCTTTTTTCTTCACCCATTGGTCAAAATTTTTCGCCATTTTTTTCAATGGCTAGAATGTTTACACCCATTGATTTATGTTGTTTTTGCACTTCTGCTATAAAAAATGTGATGTTTTCTCTGAAGGCAGACACAGTAGAAGAAGCTACAGAGCGAGATAGACGTGCTGTGCTGTTCTCTTGTGATATTTTGCAAAAAGTGAGGCAGGAAAGGCTCATAGTGACTGCTATCACTATGAGCAGGATAAAAAAAATAAACAATGGAGGTGCTGGAAGGACCATTATTTGTCCACTGAGTCTGAGGAAGAGGAGGAAGTGACTAGCAGTACTGAACCAATGCTTTTCAGTCCCCATAAATCACCCCAAGGGATCTTGGGAAATTTAATGGGTAGGGAGGGAGAAAAGGGAATGGGAAGGGATGGAGAAAAGGGTAGTACTAGAGTGAGCAGGACAGGTCAGCTGCCTGTTCCTACTTGAAGATGTGCTGCTCCTGCTGCTAGTGCCACCATTGCTGTACTTGCAGCCACTAGTGTTGTACCTGTTGCCAGACGTGCTGCCCCTGCTGCCACTAGTGCTGGACCTGCTGCCAGTGCTGAACCTGTTGCCACCACACTAGCCTGCTGCTAGTGTTTCTTGTAATACTCAGGATGAAAGGAGAAAATGATGCCATGTGTGACAGCAGGGGACCCTCTGTCACAATGCTCATCACCTCCTCTAAGCAGCAGTGAAATGTCTGGAATAGTGCAGCAGCACGTAGGGACTAGTGGTGGTGGAGAATCTGGGGTGGAAGAGATATTGATGGCCCTTTTATGGGAAACTGAGAAGGAATGGGAGACAGGGATGAAGATGGGTATCACCATCACCACTAGCAGTCAGCTTTTGGAATTTGCAGAAATTGCAACTGCTCTAATCTCTGCTGCTGCTGCTGCTGCTGTTGCTGAGTTGAAAGGGCAGCAGGGTGCTGAGGAGCAGGCTAGTGTGCCACAGACCACCATGGACACAGTGGGAATGGGGTCAACAAGTGATGCGGGACTAGGGCAGGTTACACTTGCCAGCAGTAGCAGTACTCCTCATGATCCTAGCTGCAGTGCTAAATCTGAAGCAGTTGCAGCAACAGCAGCAACATTATCCGCTGCCACAGAAAGTGAAGGGGAATGTGGAGGACAAGAAGAAAGAGGCCATACTTCTCCCACTGTTCCCTATCCCTCCCCCCAGAAGTCAGGCACAGTGCAGTCATCATCAACAACTGTACAGTGCAAAATTTGGGACAAGTTAGTAAAAAGGGGAAAGGAGGGAACACACCTTGGCACAACCTCCCTGATATCACACATGAAACACAGACACCATGACATTTATGTCAAACATGTTAAAGCCAAACACCCATTACAGAAATCTAGTACCGCTAGTACTGTACCCCCCGACTGCCCAGAAAGGCAGCAAGAGGTGAGGTGGAGATAAAAGAGGAGGAAGAATAAAGAAACCAAGATACTGGAAGTTCCATGACAAGCGAAACAACTAGCTCACCATCAACATCACCTTCTTCCTCTAGGGTAACATGTACATCTCCTGCCAATCCACCTCATTCATCGGTACCTCCCCCTCCAAATGATAGCTACTCTGTTAATGTTAGGATTTGACAGTTCATCTCTACCCATTGCACACTGTGTGGTACACTGACCACACATGTCAGTGTGGTGGAGGAGAATCGATAGCAGGTCACCAGGTGGCATCTGAGGAGATTCCATCCAGCAGAATATGCTAGGATTCTGACAGGGAGGGTTCATCATTCCTATTAAACTGTCAGTAAGTTGTCATGTGTCCTTAGCAGGTCTGGAAAAGGGGTACAGTCACAGCAGCAGTACTTGGTTTCAGGTGTCATGGTGTTTGGATACAGTTATGCCCCCCAGATGTTATTTACCACACACACACACACACACACACACTGTGCACATTGCAGTTGCTGATGGAAGCCACAGTTCCTATTCTCAAGGGAAAAATATATATTCTAATAACGATGCACCCATGACTTTGGAGGAGGGACAGCTGGAGAAGATTTAATGTCCATCTTCTTCTTTTCTCCACATATACTGGGGGCTACTTGTTCTGCTGCTACTGCCTCAGGTGCATCATCCATCTCCCATGTTACTGCTATTGTTGATCCCATTCCCTTTCAGCTGCCTAATCATCCTGCTGCTTAAACAAATCAGCAGCAGCAGTACAAACAGCAGTTGCAACTCAGGACTCAGGAAGACATTTTACAGTGGCCACTGGCCAACATGACCTGCTGGCATTAGGCCAGTAGAGCATTTTTATTTTTTCTCAGGGCTTGTGCTTTGAAAAAAAAAAAAAAGTATAGTCCTACAATAAAAAAATAAACAATTTTTGAGGAGGTTTGTTTCTAACAAGCCTAAGTCCTACAAATTAATGTTTCCTTAGGGCTTGTGCCAAACAAGCTTACGTCCTACAAATCAATGTTTCCTCAGGCCTTGGGCCTCTAACAACAAATCAAACAAATCATCCTCTACAAAATACTCTATCAAGTCAAGTATCAGTCCACCCCAGTGGCAGCTTATGTCAGGGGGTTCCTGTCTCTATCACTTTACATACAAATTCCTCATTTAATTTTATTGATTCATTTTTTATTAACTGTCCCCACAATAGCAGTTAAGAAACCCCCCAAAATAAATTTCCTGTTCAAATGATTCATTCTTTCACCAACACAGGCACCCTCCTCAGACCCCTTTTATATCATGTATTATGGTTTTTATTTTATTTTATTTAGGATTTATTTTTTATTAACTGCCCTCCAATCCCAGTAAAAAACCTCCCAAAAAATCATCCCCTGTTCAACTGGTTCTTTCTCCCCTAAGGATGGTAACCAGGGAGAAGACTGACTCATGCCTGCAGTCAGTAAGGAGAAAGCAATCTCCTGAAAAGGAAGGCAACAAGGCGATACTGACTCATGCCTGCAGTCAGTAAGGTAGAGTCTACTAGAGCCACAGGTCTGCACCAGATAGGGTATCCACTAGACAGAAAGAACACGAGGGTAGCTGGACAGAGCCCCAGGTCAGCACCAGGTTGGATAGTCAGACAAGCCAGGGTCATACACGGAACGAGTAGTCAGTCAGAGCCACAGGTCTGCACCAGTTAGGATGTCTAATAATGAGGAGGCAATACTGAGAGTAGCTGGACAGAGCCCCAGGTCAGGACCAGGTTGGATAGTCAGACAAGCCAAGGTCATACACAGAACGGGTAGTCAGCCAGAGCCACAGGTCCACACCAGTTTGGATGTCCAATAGGTAGGGAGCGCACAGAGAGCAGTCAGACAGAGCCACAGGTCAGCACCAGGATGGATGGTCAGACAAGCCAAGGTCATACACAGGAAATCAGGAACAAGTAAGATACTACTGCACAGAACAACAAAGTATGGGTAACTGGATAAGGATCCAGTTCCCTTAAATACCCAGGACCAGGAAGTAGCTGGGTGGAGCTACCAGCCCCAACTGCATAAAGCTGAGGCCTGCGACATACTGCAGCCTTGCGCCCGGAAATGTTTCACCGAGGAGAGATTCGGTCGACCCTGTTTCAGAACGAACGACAATTTGGACAGCCGCGTCAACTCGGCAGAGAACACAGGCAACTGCTAGAGACAAAGAGCAAGCCCAGACCCAGTCCTAGAAATGACGTCTAGGATGATGCCGAAGCAACATTTCATGCCATCCTAGCACTGCATCAAGGCCAGAGGCGTCGCTGGAATTAAGGTAACTGTGACAGAGGGATAATGTTAGTGAACAACCAATCTGACTGTCTCAAATTTAAAATAACTTATACCATAACATTACGGCTTGTTTATTAATAATCAATGAAGGTTATGTAGAGAGCGGCACCACTGCTGTTGAATGGCTGTAATGAACGGTGACTCTCTCTGAATTGTTCTATCATCTTGTCTCTCATTCCGTAGTGTAATGCTTAACAGACATGCAGCAGAAGTTTGTTGTATACGGCTGGACAAAGTTACCCACAATACATTGATCCAAGTGCTTGATTAATGTTTGCAGATCTGTTGCCTCCACCTTATATCCCAAGCAATCAATAAGCACGTATAAGTGTTGATTTTAAGGTGGGCGGTTTAAGACTGAGCATGAATGAATGCCAGTACGTACTTTTCATAAATGAGATATCGCCCTACCAATCAAAGCAGAAAGTTGCGTTCGTACTAAAGTGACCAAGTCATATTCGACATTGGCCCTACCTCATGTTTTTGTGCACTGCTTTAAATCTAGCCCTATGTGTGTGTGTGCGCATGTGTGTGTGTGAGAGAGAGGGAAGAGAAAGAGAGAGAGAAACTGCAGGTGTGTGTGTGAGCGAGAGAGGTGGAAAGAGAGAAAGAGAAAGATATCTAGAGAGAGAAACCGTGTTTATGTGTGTGGTAGACTGTGTGTGTTTGAATATAAGAGCAAGTGTTAGTACGTGAAAGCATGTGTTTGTGTGAGTATGTGGCAGTGTTTGTATGTCACAAAGTGTACTAAGATTTATGGCACATCTACAGGACTGGTAATATGAAGGCTCCTGTGTGTTTTCATCTTATCCCTTTGAGGGGGTTTCCAGCTAATTGCAGAGCAAAGTTTTGGACATCCATCTGTCACTCAAAAGGTTAATATAAGTATCCTCAAAGTCCAATATTGAATATCAACACAGAAGCCGAATATCAGCATCCACAGGTTATAAACTCAAGCTGGTATATAACACTGTAAATAACTATTTGATGATTTTCCTTTAAAAAGAATGAAGCCACTCAATAACTAATTAGTCTGTTTCTCTGACTCCTTCTGTAATTTCAAACAGTTGTCTGAATCAGTTATATACTGTTGTAGTGCAGGCACAGTATGTTTTCCCACAATAGTCTGAGCTGTATTCCTTTTCTACTACTGAAAAGTAACTAAAAAATATAAACTGAGCTAAGGTATAAGATTTATTTCAAAGACAAAAATTAGATATTTGTTTCACAGAGAACTCTCATAAATAAAGTCAATATTGAAATGAAACCTTGCACGTTTAGGTCATTAGTAATTTTCCTGGTTTTTAAGGCAAATAAGAAAGAATATAAACAGCACTCACTAGACAACCCCTATAGGTAGATAATGGAAGAAGAATAAATGGGAATCATATGCCAATTTATCTAAATAGTTAAACACATATAGTATACCTTATGGTAAAGATATGGTGGAGGATGAGTGAGTGGGTATCTAGTAATAAGTACAACCTAAACATACTCACATTCTCTTATTTCCCAAATAGGTAGTATAAATATATGAAAATAATAAGGAGACAAATAGAAATACAAATGCAAATCATATGCAGTTATTCCCAAAGAGGATATACAAATATATGAGTATAGTGAAGAAACAAATGGAAGTTTAAATATAATGTAGATTACATACAGTTACTGACGATGGAGTAATGTTCATAAAAGAAAAAGTCCTAGAGCAGTCCAGTCCACTAGGATGAATGGAATTTGTTTGATAGAATGAAATGTTAGTGGATGATCAATGAAGATGAACTGAGTCAGTTGGTGAAATAAAAAGATGAAGAGTGATGAAGTCGTATTTCAATACACTGTCATTGGTATGGTCTTATATGGATATTTTTCCTGACAAATGGTTCTCCTCAAGAGACCGACCCTGCTGCTGTCTAGTTCATGGAGACCTCTCGGGTGTAGTATGAAAAACAAAAAGAGTGAAAGACAAGTGTAATGGGTGTCTAAGTGTAGTAGTATAGATATAACAACACTAGATATAGTTGAAAAATAGTTATTTAATAAACAAAAGACAGTGTATAACAAATATATAGGGTTTAAAACATAGACTTGCATAAAACTTTTTAAAAGAATGCCAACTATTTGGCATACATAAGTAAAGGGAGGTATTGGAAATACATGTTCCGTGGTGAAACAAGAACGCACTGGACAGAAAACACAATGGATCCATATGGACGATGTATACAGACAGAGTAGGGGTAGCCTATAGGACCAAAGACTGGGACATAGATATTTGTGCTATAATATGGAGAAGTATACAATCTTAGTAAGTGCTATGGGGTTGATGGTCATCCAGCCCACAATATGTATATAATGCAAATGATATATATATGAACCACAGATGTTTCAAGTTTATGCTAGCTGCTCACCAGATATTTTCTTTTGAGTGGGCCCATCAACAAGAGATCCTAAAGTGGTGGCTCAGATTCAGCAATAGTCCCATTGTCTTGATGTCCCTCTGTCAGCTCCTTCCTCTCTTTCTGTGTACTGGATCTTTAATTTAGGTGATCTTTGGATCAACGAGTTTCAGGGTAATCAAAATACTTTGATCCTCTTGAGGAAGTGGTTTTGATTATACCGAAATGCCTTGATCCAAAGTTCACCTAAATTTAAAGACTATCTACCTCTGAGCCCCAACCTTAGAATCTTTTTCTGATGGGCCCACTCAAAAGAAAATATCTGGTGAGCAGCTAGCATAAATTTGAAACATCTGTGGTTGATATATACATAATTTGCATCAAATACATCTGTATGCACATATCTTCGATACATCCCTTTGCCTATGTATGTTGAATAGGTTGGCATTCTTTTAAAAATGTTATACCAGGCTATGTACATTTTTTAAATCCTATATATTTCTTATATACTGTCTTTTTTATTAAATAACTATTTTTCAACTATATCTAGTGTCGTTATATCTATACTGCTACACTTGTCCATTGCCCTGTCTTTCACTGTTTTTGTTTAAGGCAAATGCCATATTATTGTGTGGAGAGGAATTCTGACTACATAACACTTCATAGCGTAGACAAAGTGAAAATGGAAACAAAGGTAAGTATTGATGCATTGAACAAGCTGGCAAATTGAAGACCATGGAATGTTCTGTTTAAGAATACACAAAGGATGACTTCATAACTTAAAAAAAAAACAGTGATGGTGAAGCAGCTGGTGGGACTAGCCTTAGGGGAGTGGTAGGAGAAGTAATGCAGAGTATCCAAACTAGCAGTCAAGGAAACCCACACCATTCCCCTGACCCTGGGACTGCCATTCCCCCCACGGTATTATCCAGGTGTAACATGATCCTAAAGAAGGCAAAATTGCTGGCTATAATACCACCACCACCACCAGGAGCACAGATCAGCTGCATGTTCCTGCTGCTAGTGCTGCTAGTCTGCCTTCTTCAGGTCACCAAGAAATGGTAAGTGTGAAACCTTCTCCAACTGGTGAGATGTCTGTAATATAGCAGCAGCAAGGAGGGACTGGTGGTGGTAGTGGTGATGATGATGGTGGAGAAGCTGGGGTGGAAGAGAAATGAATGGCCTTTTTAGCCCAAACTGAAGGAATGTGTGACTGGGATGGGGATGGGAATCATTCACCATAACCAACAGTAGTGAGCTTTTGGAATTTGCAGAGTTTACAATTGCTGTAATTCCTTCTGCTGCTGATTTGCAAGGGCAGCAGGATGCTGAAGAGCAGGCTAATGTGCCAGAGACCACCGTGGACACAGTGGGAATGGTGTGAACAAGTGATGCAGGATGCGGACAGGGTCCACTTGCCAGCAGCAATACTCCTGGTCCTAGTTGCAGTGCTGATTCTAAAGCAGTAGCAGCAACAGCAGCAACAGCATCCTCTGGGTATGGGACTATTTTTCTCTTGGAGCAGGCCCAGTGCAGTCATCAATGATATGGCACTGTGCAGAATTTGTTACAAGTCAGTGAAAAGGGGTAAGGAGTGAAAGCACCTTCGCACAACCTCCCTGACAACACACACAGACGCCATGTCATCTATGTGAAACATGTTAAAAGTTTGATGGCAAGCAAAACACCTGGCTCACTATCACCTTCTTACTCTAGGTTAACTGCATCCTCTGGCAATCCACCTGATTCATCTTTACCTTTACATACCAAATTCTTATTTTGTTATTAATTTTATTTTTTTTAACTGTCCCCCAAATACCAGTCAACAACCCCCCATAAAAAAAACTTCCATGTTCAACCAATTCTTTACCCAGACACCACCCACCAACACAGACACCCCCTTAGACCCATTTTATACCATGTCTTATGGGTTATTTTTGCAATGCATTTAGTTTTTGTTTATTAACTGTCCCCCCAAACCCATTAAACCCCCCTTATTCAACTGAGTCTTTTCCCACACTCCACCAACACAGGCACCCTCATACCCCTTTTATAATATTCCTTTGGGAAATAAAATAACATTTGCTATTTGATTTGTGTAAATTCAATGGTTAAATCAATTTAATTCAAAGGAATGAGCTAGGAGTGTCAAGCGGGAAGAGCTATTATTTGTTGATTTTGGTCTGAGGCAAAATCTGTCACCCATACCTAGTTAGCCATTAACAAAGAAGTCAAAAACATACCTGGCTCAAATCTACAATTAGTGGTCTCTATTAGGGATGGGCGAAAATTTTCGCATCAAACTGAAATCGGCGAATAATGGCATTTTATGCTTGGCAAATAATTTCCCATGAAAAGTGCCATTTTTCCACTTTTTCCTGCCTTTTTTGCCCATTGAAATCAATGAGAAGAAGAATATTTCTCCACCACATGAAAGTTTTCTACAACCATATACAAGGTTGTCATAGCATGTCATTTTGTGTTTGTGAGAGGAGAGAGCAGTACATTTTTTGAGCTAGAGAAGGGAATTGAAGTTTAGTTTAGGGAATCTTTTAGGTAGGACACTTGTTCTCTCTCTAAGAGAGTCAGTGGGGCACTCTGGAGAGCAGAAAGGAGGAAGGAGGTTGGCCCCAAATACTCCAAAATTCCATGTGACTGACTGGCAAGACACAGGCAGCTAGGAACCTATTTTGCTTGCTGATCTTGCTGTTATTGTCTCTGTGCTGGGTGGAGAAGTCTGGAGAAAGACTTTGATTTTGTTTTTCAGTTATAATTTTTTTGGACAGACTGTGATAAGACAACAGGGTGGACAACTTAAAATAAATAAATAAAAAAAGAATAAAGAACTAAATATATTAGGTGACAGTGACAGAAAGCTGACTGGGCTTAGGCAAGGCATCATACAGCTCCATCAGTTGTGTTGTGTACTGTACAGTAAAAACACAGTGTAGTTGCTTAATGTCCAGCAAAAGCACAAGGGGAAGGGGGAGGGGTGGAGCAGTGCAGGGACATGAGAGTAAAGTAGTAGTTCAAAAACTGACTGCAGCAATGGTTGCTGCATTTTGTGCAATCAATGAGGATGATCCCTCTACTCCAAAGGAGGATGCAGTTTGTCAAGGTCCCAGCAAAACTAGTTCCAGCACCACCAGTGCCAGTAGAAATAAAGAACCAAATAAGAAGAACATTGAAGATGACAAGTTGCATTCAAGTGTTGATGATGCTGGCAACAGCATAATAGAGGAAGGTGTAGCAGCTGAAACGCTTGCTGCATCAGATAGTGAGACAAACAAACACCAAAACACTTGTCCTCAAAGTAGTAGCAAACTGTGTTACAGTAAAAGTAAAAAGAAATTGTTTGAGACCTCCAAAAGCATAGAGGAATATAAGTGTAGTAGTGGGCAACAACTGTCAGGTGATGCTGATGCTGCTGAGAATGACCTAATGATGACTGATGCTGATGCAGATCTAGAAGATATCCCTCCAGCATCCTTCTCTTGTTCAGATACAGATGAAGTTGAGAGTGAGGATGATAACAGGGCTATATGGTTAGCAGAAAGTCAAAGGCTGAATCTTCCACCACTTTTAAGGAGCACTGTCCCTGTCTATAAACTGTCTGAGAAAGCCATTGGAAAGTCTGACTCTGGACAAACACAGATGTCAAAAAAACACACAGTAACCCTATCAGTCATCATCAGCATCATCGCCTCTTCTATGTCCAAGTCCCACTCAGCCACACACACCTGTTTTGAGTACCCAGCAACAGCAACACAGGTTAACATCCATAATGTTAGATATGATGACTGCCTCTGCTGCTACTGCTGTAAGTGCTGCACATATGACACCTAGTAGTAGTGACAGAAGAACTGCATCACCATCTAGCCCCAGAAGTATTAGTAGTAGCAGCACCACCTCAGGAACCCCTCATTCCATGAAGTCCACAGTATGGAGATACTTCACTCAGGATCCTCAAGCTAAGCATGTTGCTATCTGTTGTCTGTGCAAAAAAACATGAGCCGGGGAAAAGCAGGCTCACGCCTAGGTACCTCCTCTATGAGATCCCACATGAAGCACAACCACTGGTCTGACTGGGAGACACACTGTCAGAAGGTCAAAGGTGCCACAACTATCATCAGCAGAACCACTTTAAAAAGTTCCCAGGACTCTAGGGCAGAAAAAAGTAGAGAAGTTACTTATGTGTCAGAGAGTGTGCTACTGCCAGTGCCAACAATTAATTGAGTCCAAATAACACCTATGGCTCCTGCAGCAGAGGAGTATGAGAGAAAGCCAGGACAAATATATTAACAACAGCACAGATGAGAAGGTGAAGGAGGGATGTGAAGAAGTGTTTCCACCATCTACCCCACTTGGGTCCACCGCTATGAGTGTCAATAATCTGAAAAGGAGGATAGAGATTTGATGCAAACATGACAAGTAAAAACTATATACATACACAAATCACACTATACCAGCCAGTTCCCCACCACCATCATTACAATACACATCTGCCACATTGTAGGATATATATATATATATATATATATATATATATATATATGTATATATTTAAATCTCTTAACATCATCATGAATATATGCCAGTGTCATTTAAGAAGGAAGTTATTGTTGTGGGCAAAGGACAAATGCATTCTGCATGCTAATACATATTTCAAGGCATATGTTGCTGTAGAACTCACAAACTTTACTTTCAGCCACTTATTTCTAAACTACAGCCCTCAGAAAAAGTAATATTACAGTGGTAAATGTAGTACCTATAGGAAATATAGGTGAAAAATGTGTTAAAATAGGAGAAAAATGTGTTAAAATAGGTGAAAAGAAGGACGTTTTTAAATAGGTGGAAAGGCAAAATCTTTCGCGGGAAAAGAGAAAAATAGGCAAGTGTTGTCGAAAAGTCACACAGGAAATTGTTCACACTTTTCACCCTCCCCTAGTCTCTATACATGTGGTACCTGAATGGCATGCCAGTTTGGAAGAAAAACAAAGAATTTTACTAGTTCCCAGACAAAGAAAAATTATACAATCAAAAAGTTTATTAACTGTAAAATAAAAGGAGTGATTTATCATCTTAAATGTAATTGTCCAAAACAATATGTGGGAAAGACGAAACGGCAGTGTAGGAGGAGCATTTTGGAACACATTGGCAACATTAGACAAAAAGAGACAAACCAATAGAGACAAAGGAAACAAAGTGCCAGTACAAAACTCACTGGAGAAAGAAGCTCTAAGACCAGCAATATATAGGAATCAATAAACAGTTATCTTCTGTACTTACAAAGTTTGTTGCACCGGCTTCTAGTCCACACCAGTGTTTGAAATCATGTGCATGGAAATTTGGACCACCTGTCCCTGCTCAAGCATCAATCTGCATTGATCCTCCAGACAATTCTAGATCTTGTAAGCGGAGTCCGTTTATGCTACTTAGATCATATATATACAGCAGTAAATAAAGAGATGAGAAGATAGGAATTTTTCCCCCCATTCAGGGTAGAATTTGAAATTGCTGTATTGAGGGGGGTTTTTTTGCCTTCTTTTGGATCAACGATTGTAAACAGGAATAGGAAAAGGGTTGAACTAGATGGACGCAAGTCTTTTTTGAACCTAAATTACTATGTTACTATGTTACTATGAGTATGCTAGCAATATACCAAAATTTATTAAAATATACAATATGTAAAAGGCAGACATTCCAAGGCAGACATTGGTTTGCAAATGTGCTGTTTATGCTCTTTTGAAGAATCACACAAAAACAGGCAACACTGAGGACTGCAGATACAGTGGGCGTCCAAATAAACTTAGTGCAGCAGATGAAAGACACATCATGCTTACTTCCCTTCTCAATTGGAAGATGTCCAGCAGTGCCATCAGCTCAGAATTGGCAGAAAACAGTGGGACCCTGTAACACCCATCTACTGCCCAGAGACGTCTGGTCAGAAGTTGTCTTCATGGAAGACTTGAGGCCAAAAAGTCATACCTTCGATGTGGAAACAAGGCCAATGATTCAACTATGAATGAAAACACAGGAACTGGGGAGTGGAAAATTGACAGCAGGTACTTAGACTGATGAGTCAAAATGTTGAATATTTGGCTGTAACCGAAGGCAGTTTGTTCACTGAAGACTGGAGAGCGCTACAAGCATGAGTGTCTATAGGTAACAGTGAAGCATGGTGGAGGTTCCTTGCAAGTTTGAGGCTGCATTTCTGCAAACTGAGTTGGGGATTTGGTCAGAATTAATGGTCTCCTCAATGCTGATAAGTACAAGCAGATAATTATCCATCATGCAATACCATCAGGGAGGCATCTGATTGGCCCCAAATTTATTCTGCAGCATGACAATGACCCCAAACATACAGCCAAAGCCATTAAGAACTATCTTCAGCATAAAGAAGAACAAAAAGTCCTGGAAGTGATGGTATGGCCCCCACAGAGCCCTAATTTGAACATCGTTGAGTCTGTCTGTGATTACATGAAGATAGAGAAGCAACTGAGGCTGCCTAAATCCACAGAAGAGCTGTGATTAGTTCTCCAAGATGTTTGGAACAACGTACCTGCCGAGTTCATTAAAAACCTGTGTGCACTTGTACCTAGAAGAATTGATGCTGTTTGCAAAGCAAAGGGTGGTCATACCAAATATTGATTTTATTTTGATCTTTCCTCTGTTCACTCACTCACTTTTTTTTAATGTCTTTTATTGCAATCAGGTAGCATTACAGAGAAAAACAGATAATCAGGTACAGCAATGCAGACAGATATTATAGTGCTGCAAAATGTACAATAATGAACACACAAGATTGACCTGATTTGCAAGTTTTTCTTTTTTAAGACATAAACAAAAAAACCCTCATAACACTCAACCCCCACACCTTCCTCAACCCACCCCCTTACATATCACTCCCAACACATCCTCTCCCCTAGTACCTAAAACCACCCCTCCACATTAACACCCCACAACTTTCCTATGTGGCTAGACAATGTCCCCCCGCAACCCCAGAGTCAGACTCTCATGTAGATAAAGCAGTAATCCAATCCGATGCCAAGAGAGTCAGAAATGAGAAAGAGTAGCAATATGGAACAAAAAGCTCTAATATTTCATGATGTTGAGGGGAATAATAAATATAACATAGAACAGTTTATAAATTGCGATTCAACATATGTGATCTATATGATTACATGTAAATGTGGGAAAAAATATATAGGTCGCACTATGAGATAATTAAGGAAGAGGATTGGAGAACATAGACGGAGTATTTTAGCTAAGAGTAGAGACCACAGTGTTGTGAGACACTTTCAGGATTGTACTAGAGGTTGCAAAGAAGGATAT
The DNA here is from genome assembly GCA_037306005.1 of Rhinophrynus dorsalis. NCBI lineage: Eukaryota > Metazoa > Chordata > Amphibia > Anura > Rhinophrynidae > Rhinophrynus > Rhinophrynus dorsalis. The sequence goes on from CM074723.1 coordinate 225,591,027, forward strand.
ACAGTTAAGGGGATTGAACATATTGGACATCTAGTGAAGGATAGATATAGATATTTATGTAAGAGAGAATCCTTCTGGATCCATAGATTGGGAACAATGGCTCCAGAGGGACTTAATGAGGAGATGGATTTGGTTAGTTTTCTTTGAAGATTGATGATAATAAAAAGACCTTTTAGGTTTAAGGTGTAAATGAGGAGATGTATATAGAGGCTTTATGGAATATTTAGCATTTCATTGAAAATAATAAGTGGTTATCATGATAAATTACAATGGTACTACAGGTGGTGTATAGGGGACTTTGATCTTTGCATAGGAGGGTATGTAAATGGTGACTGATTGAACCTTTCACCCTAACTGGGCTCCATGTCAATATATTGGGCATAATGATAGTGTGGGGAGTCTGAGGTTACTCATGTCTTATATGGTTTTTTATATATCTCTATATATTTGGGTAGAGGTCTCGCCAGATTGTGGTGGCGTGCTCGATGAGGCGCGCATGCGCGTCTTCCCTCTTCTCTACCTATATGCTAATATGCTAATGCTATTGTTTGTTATTATATTATTGTAATTTAATCTGTACAGTATTTTAAGAAGTTTTATACTTGGAATTAAATTGAATATAAAGAATAATTTCCAGACCACTGAGTGTTCTTAGAGTATCCCTGGATATCCTCGAGCTCATTGTAGTCCTAGATAGAAGACAGATGTAAGATTGAGAATCTTCAATTGAGACACGGAGGAGTAAGCCAATTGAGATCACAGGGACATACGGAGGCGTGATCTAACAGATACCGTCACTGGGGGTTACCCAGTGGATGCGAGTACACCTAGAGGCGGGTCAGCCTCGGTAAAAGGTGAGTGAGATACTCACTAGAGTACCGGGTGGTGAACACGGTGAAGGAGGTGAATGAGAATAAATACACATATGGTGGAGGAGTAGAAGAACCAAAAGGAAAAGAAATAATTATCTACACTTAGACTGTGTGCGCTTCTTTTCTCTTTTTCTTGTGTTTTTACATATTGGGGACTTGTACTGGAAGTCTATGAGAAGGAAGCTGCACCACTTCGTGGAAGATCGGTTTTGGGATCATATATTGTTCTCCATTTATAAGGTTGTATTGGGATTTGTATTGGGGTAATAGCGCATAAGTGTTTGTGTGTTTTATACCAAGGCCACCACCTTCCGCGCCATGACCAGCAGCTCGCTGACCAAATTAACATTGGTAAAATGGTGCAATTGGTCAGGGAAGATAGACAACAAGCACACCTTAGGATCAGGGGGGACCCTCCAGTGTACCACACAATTGACTGTGCCCGCTACTTGCTCCCAAAATGCCTGAACTGGGCCACATGACCAGATTATGTGGAAAAAATCTGCCCCCGTTCTCCACATCACACACAACAGTCATCAGGGAGCCTTCCCATCTTATTGAGGCTAACTGGGGTGTAATAGGTCCGGTGCAAAATGTTAAGTTGGAGCAGCTGATGCTGTGCAGTGGTCGCAACATCCCACTCCTCGCCACATCCCACTCCCAATAATCTAGGTTCCACAGGTCCACCTCCCAGCGACATCTCAATTCCAACCCATCGGTAGAAGTCTTTGCCTCCAGCCAGTTATAGATCAAAGAAACTGGTTTACAAAACTGATGCCTACGAGCCAGGCCAAGCAGAGGGAACTCAAGAATCTCTGGACTACCACCCACCCATTCTGTAGCAAGGGCATGCCAAAGTCACAAGTAGGAAAAGAAAAGAGTATTGTGAATGCCTAATTCGAGGTGCTGCTATTCAGAAGACTTGAGAACATTATTATTGTAGATATGACCCAGAATGGATATCCCGTGCCCCACCCAGGGCAGATCAAAATCCATGCAGCTCAAATGAGTGAGTTTCACTGACCCCCCGCAATGGGGTGGAAGGATCCAAGGCAGAGTGACCCGAGATTCTCCATATAGTCCCCCAAATCTTACATAACATTTGTGTCATCCTTGAGCAGGCACCCGTACCAAACATGGGGACATGAGACAAGTCGCAGCCAGCCCTTAGAAATGGCTCCTCAGTTGCTTGAAAGGTGTGTGACATGGAGCCCTGACAGTAAGCCAAGGTGAACTGACCCTGTGCAGCCAAGTAATAGTGGTAGAAGTCCAGGAGAGAGAGGACCCCCTCCTCCAGTGGGTGCTTCAGGGTAGACAGTTTAATTCTGGATGGGACCCCAGACCACAAAAAATTAGTTTAGAGTTTGTCCAGCTTGGTGAAGTAACGCTTAGGAATATACACAGAAGCTGCCTGAAAAACATATAAAAATTTAGGGAGGAAGATCATTTTCATGAGATTTATCCGTTCCACTACTGTAAGCGGAAGCCAAAGCCAAGAAAGCAATTTCATACAAAAGAATCAACCAATGGATCCAAATTGTCCCGTAGAAAGGATCCAGGGTGTTTCGTCACCCGGATTCCCAAGTATGTAATACAATCACCACATCTCACAGCTACGGGCATACCAACAGACAGGGGGTCTAGAAGTAGAACCAAAGATTTAGCCCAGTTTACTCTCAAACCTGAGTGATCTCCAAATTTCTCAACCAAGTTGAGCATTTGCAGGATGAAGCAATTATTGTCTCCCAGGAACAGCAGTACATAATCAGCATACAATGGTAACCTCCCTATCACCCAGCTGGAACCCACTGATCCCAGAAGTCATATGAATTTGAATCACCAGAGGCTCCATAGCCAGAGCAAATGGGCAAATGAGCCTCCGCTACACTTGCAGAGCTGTTATCTCCGTTCCCTGATCCTCCGTTTACACTTGCAGGGCCGTTGTCTCCGTTCACTGAGTATCCAGTAACACTTGCAGAGCCGTTGTCTCCATTCACCGAGCCTCCATTAACACTTGCATAGCTGTTACCCTGAGTCTTTTGCTACACCTGCCGAGCCTAGGTGATCTTGCAGCGCCTATGTAGGTGGCTGTGGCTCTTTCTGTTTGCATTGCAGTGTAGCCGGTCTCCGTTACCGCGCCCGTGGGAGGCGCCATTGGCTCTAGCTCTTGCAGTGTTATTAGTCTCCGTTACTACGCCCGTGGGGGCTATTGGCTCTAGCTCTTGTAGTGAATTGTCTCCGTTACTACGCACGAGGGGGCTATTGGCTCTAGCTCTTGCAGTGTTATTAGTCTCTGTTACTATGCCCTTGGGGGCTACTGGCTCTAGCTCTTGCAGTGATTAGTCTCCGTTACTACGACTGTGGGGGCTATTGGCTCTAGCTCTTCAACTCTAGCAGAGTATTTGGCCTCAGTTCCTGTTCAGCATAAGCAGTAGTCTCTGTTCAATAAGACTGCTGGTGTTGTCTCATCTAGCACCACTTACTGCTCCTTTACCACCTTATGGGCGTGTCAGTCACACCACAACAGAGACTGATTGATTTACATGTACTTTAACCATTGTATATTCTTAAGTTTCTATGCCTGTCCTGTGACAGTATATGTATATTTATTTCCCTGTATACTGGGCCTGAGAAGGCATCTACATGCCACTGTTCTTTCAATTCCCCTGTATTGCCTATAGAGGGCGGTCTTTCTTGTTTTATTAATAAAACTGTGTTTTATTCTACCCTGCTGGTCTGAGTGTCTTACTAAACCGTTATACCCCCCCCCCCAGGTAGCTGTCAATCTCTGACGCAGCGTTAGGGACCAGGAACCAGACAGGACACAAAACGGAAAAATGCAATACACCTTTATTAGTGCAACAAAAACAGAAGCATGATCCAAGAGCATAAACCAAAAGACACGCCAGGGTCAGGAACCAAGACAGGTATTCAGCCAAGCCGGAGTCAGGAAACCAGAAGTCTGCGATGTCAGGAACAAGCCAAGGATCAGGAACACAGCAAAACGGGAGCGCAGGAAAATCCACAGCAGCCAGCAGCAACAGGTCAGCAAACAAACACAAGGACAAAGGGGAAGTGAACCACGCTGCTATAAATACCCTGAGAGGTTTGACTGATAACAGTCAGCTGATTCAGCCTGAGCCAGAAACTCAGAAGACAGCAGCAGTGGATAGCAGAGCACTAGATTAGCTCAGACAGCAGAATCAATAGGCAGAATGTGAGCAGCTCAGAAAAACCTTGACACGCAGAGACCTTAGATTGAGAGCTATAGAGGGACGAATAAAATTTAGCAAATTCCAATGCGATGCTCTGCCCATCAAAAATTAGGTCACCCCTAGCAGTCTGAATGGAAGAAGCACCCACACCCCTACCAGATCTGCTGATCAAATGCGCCATAAGTTTTCCTGCCTTGTCACTATTCAAAGAGAGCATGCCTTCTGTACATCAGATAATGGAGGTTCACATTAGACAATTCTAAATTATATCTGGAAGAGGCAGGGACAAAAGTATCATAAGAGCCTGGATCACCTTTCAGAACTTGTTCCCATTCGGCCTCCTCCGCCTCCCCTCCAGCACACGAAGCCTGTGCCCAACCTGCCTCTTGTGGGAAGCCGCCAACTATATATGCGATCCCCTAATGACAGTCTTCGCTGCGTCCCACACCACCACTTGAGAAGTAGATCCTGCATTGGAAAGAAAATAGAAATATCAGCAGCATGCTGCTCTGCAATATGGTCCACTGTCAGCCAGTGAGGCTGCAGGCGTCACTGGGTGGTCGAGCAGCCCCATCCTAAATTAACAGTCAACAGTAGAGGGGAGTGGTCAGACACCACTCTTGGAAAAAAGGAGCAGACCCCAACCAGACATCAGGAATCTCACAAAATCAGGGCATAATCAATACTAGAAAACGATTTGTATGTTTCCGAATGACATGAAAACTCACGACTGTCAGAATGCAATCCCCTCCACACATCTACTAATGCCAAGTCGGCAAGCAGACCAAGCAATCTGTCTCTATCAGCCTTTGAGTCTGTGGATGAGCCCCCCATTCTGTCAAGTAGCGGGTCGAGTGCCAGATTGAAATCACCCATACAAACTGTCAGACCTCCAGATCTGGACAATACATAGTTTAGTGCATCTTGGAGAACATCTGAGGCAAAAGGTGGTGGCACATAAACTGACATCAAAATAACAGGAGTGCCAAACAGTTTACAGTCTAAAAAAAACATCTCAGTTTTCAGATCCACAATCTCTATTCTTGGGGCTTATGACTGGTTTGCACCTTGTGATGAACCCTCTATATTTGCTCTCGTAAAGTCTTCTCTTTACGGTAGACTTGGATAATGATTTGCTTACTTCATGGAGAGTGTTTTTCACTTGGATGGATTTTGTGAAGGGATTTATCTTAACCATGGAAAGGATCCTACAATCATCCTCCACTGTTGTCTTCCATGGACGTCCAGGCCTTTTTGTGTTGCAGAGCTCACCAGTGCTTTCTTTTTTTTCTCAGAATGTACCAACTGTTGATTTGGCCACTACTAATGTTCTTGCTCTCTCTGATGGATTTTTTTCTCTTTGTAGCCTAAGGATGGCCTGTTTCATTTGCACTGAGAGCTCCTTTGATCGCATGTTGTGGGTTTACAGCAGCAGCTTCCAAATGCGAATGCCACACATGGAATCAACTCCAGACCTTTTACCTTCTTAATTGATGAAAAAATAATGAAGGAATAGCCCGCACCTGTCCATGAAACAGCTTTTGAGTCAATTGTCCAATTACTTTTGGTCCCTTGAAAAAGAGGGGGCTGCATATTAGAGAGCTGTCATTCCTAAACCTTTCCTCCAATTTGGATGTGAATACCATCAAAACTTGTGTCAGTGTCCAAATATTTCCAGCCCTAACTGTATTTGTACAAATGAAACACAATAGATGCAGCTACAGAGCGAGATGGATGTGATGTGATGTTCAGCTGTTATTTGTTTTGAAAATTGAGGCAGGAGAGGTTCATAGTGACTGCTATCACTATGAGCAGGCTTAAAATAGTAAAAGGAGGAACTGGATGGACCCTTATGTGTCCACTGAGTCTGCAGAGGAGGAAGAAGTGAGCACTACTGAACCAATGTTGTCCAGTCCCCTAAATCAACCCTAGTGACATTGGGGAAATTAATGGCAAGGGAGGAAGAGGAGGGTAGTACTATTGAGTTCATTGCTTCACAGTGGGCTAGATTCACTAAGTTGTGATAAAGAGGAGATAAAGTGGAGATGACTTCTCCAGTGATGTCACTTCTCCCATTCCTGTGCAATTCTATGAAGCCAATTCACTAAGATTTCTCCAACTCTGGAAACTTTAGTGCATAGGATCTTTAGAAGAACTGGAGAAGTGATAACACTGGAGAAGTCATCTCCATTTTATCACCTCTGTATAATGCTTTAATGCAATTTGTTTTTAATAAAGGATCATAGCTGAGCATTTTATGCTGCTGTTTTTCTTTGTATTTTTATATACCCCCCTCTAGTGACACAAACAGGGAATTACATGTTTTTTCATGAATACTAATAAATGTTAACTATTAGACTGATAGCTGGGTTATTTAGGGCTGTATGTGCTACACAGAACTGGTCTGCTCCTGATAGTGGATCTACAATACTAGTCCACTAGAAGGGTTTCTTTCTTGAATTATAATTAATCACAGACCTGCTGTGCTATCGAATTTATATCTTTTTCTACACCACTGTTGTTTTTGCTGCTTGAAAGCAAGCAGTCTTATAAGAAATATACTACATATTTTGTAGTGGTGGGTTTGGTGTTTTTTACTAGGTTTTAAAATAGATATTTAACCAGATACAATTCAATGCTTTTCCACAAAAGAATTTTGTCAGGAGCATTTTTAAATCTTAATAGTTATGTTATATATATATTGAATGGGACTTACTGGAAAAATATGCTAAATTTTCATCCTCCAATCTCTCCCTTAAGGTAACCGAGCTTAATGCTAGAAGCATGTTTTTCCATTTTTGAAAATGGGGATAGATAGGGCAGATTGATGGCCCAATTGGTTAGGGGAAATAGGGCCCCTCGGTAATGCCAGCTGTTTTTCATGGCTCGGGTTACTTGGTCTCAGATCCTGATGCTGTTCTTGCTTGTTTTGCCTCCTTTTATAACCAGTTGTATGAATCCAAAAAGGATAAAACTGAGGGCCAGATAGCTGAATATTTAGAGGACTGTGAGGTTCCTGTTTTGTCTGAAGATTATAGGCGTATGTTGGATTCACCTATCATGCTGAGAGAAGTATTTGAGGCAGTTCAGACTTTTCCAGTGGGTAAATCTCTGGGTAGGGACGGCCTTCCAGTGGAGTGGTACCGCTCTTTTATTGACATCCTGGGGCCTCATCTGCTCAATACTTTCTACGATGCTTTTGATAGGGGGGGGTCTTCCAAGCTCTCTTACTGAGGCTTCAATTATAGTCTTGCCTAAGCCGGGTAAGGACCTAAGATTTTGTGAATCTTATCACCCCATTTCACTGCTCACTACTGATATAAAAATTTTGGCTAAGATCCTTGCTGCTCGGCTTAATATTGTCATTTTGGCCTTAATACACAGGGATCAGTTGGGATTTATCCCAGGGCGTTCTACCTCACATAACTTAAGGAGACTTTATCTGCAACTCATGCATGATAACTCTGGCGACAGGGTGCTGGCGTCTCTCAACGCTTCAAAGGCATTCGACTTGGTGGAATGGAATTACCTGTGGTGGGTGCTTCATAAGATTGGGTTTGGGCCCACATTTATAGACTGGATTAGATTGTTATATACATCCCCTACGGCTAGGGTGTCTGCAGGGGGCTCGGGATCTGAGGATGTCTCATAGGGGCACGAGACAGGGGTGTCCTCTCTGGCCTGGCCTATTTGCTTTGGCCATTGAGCCGCTGGCCTCAATGATACGACAAAGAAGATATATTGTAGGTTGGCAACTTGGCGGCAGGGAAGAAAAAATTGCACTATATGCGGATGACCTTCTCTTGTTCTTGGGTGACTCTAATGAATCTCTCTCCACTATACTTCATCTCACTGACACTTTTGGGACTTTTTCAGGATTAAAGATTAATTGGGAGAAGTCATCCTTGTTGCCTGTTGATGGACTGAATGCCATTACACCTGTAGCGGGAACGCTAATGAAATGGGTGGACAAGTGCCATTACTTGGGAGTTACGATTGGGGCACCTCCTCATTGTTTTATTGAAGCTAATTGAATACCTCTTATTAATACATTTAGAGATAAAACAGCTGTCTGGATGAGCCTTCTGCTGAACCTGATAGGATGCTCCAACCTAATCAAAATGATCTTCCTCCCCAAGTTCCTTTATATCTTTCAAAACACCCCGATCAGTATCCCCATTCATGCAGATTGACAGGATTGTTCAGAGGTTCCTTTGCGGGGGCCATCATTCGAGAATTAGACTACGGAACCTAGCTAGGAAGAAAGGATTAGGTGGAATTGCCCTACCTGATTTTAGATTGTATTATTTGGCTGCGCAGTGTCAATATGGGGTGGCGTGCCTTGATCCCCTTATGTCCCATTCCTTTGTTCAATCTGAAGGGGACCTGCTTAGGCCAGGAACAGACCTACTCCATACACTCGTGGTTGGACCACAAGTGAGTAGAATGCAAACACTACTGTTGACGGCCTTATTTGATGCATGGCGAGAATTGCAAGTGGCAGTGGGGTACACAGCACTACATCCTGACATGTCTCTATGGGGTAAAGTGAGACTAAAACACCTGGAAACCCTGGAATTTGGCCTGGTGTGGGCTAATAGGGGGATCATGACCCTGGAACATCTGTATCAGAATGATGTACTCAAATCTTTTCAGCAATTGCACTCTGAATATCAGTTGCCTAATATGATGTTCTACTCCTATTTGAGGCTGAGACATGCTCTTAGAGACCTGTGGGGGTCCCGTGTGCCTGAGCTGGCTCCGTTTCCTTGCTTCCTCTCTCTTGACTCTTACACACAGACCAAAACCACTATCCTTTATATATAACTGGGCGATAGGGAGGCTGACTGATGTGGGATGGATCTTGCAGGGTAGGTGGGAAGCTGATATCGGACCACTTGATGACTGGGAGTGGGATGACGCATGTAGAGCACCATCTGGGATTGCCATTTCCACAAGACATCAACTTATACAACTTAAGATACTACATCGCACTTATTATACACCGGTGAGACTGCATTCAACGTCTAGCAACAAGAGCAAGTTTTGTCATCGATGTGACGGGGTGGAGGGTATGTTCATGCATATGCTGTGGGATTGCCCTCAGGTGTCTGAGTTCTGGAAGAAGGTTATCCAGACTGTAGAGAGGGTGTTGGAGAGACCGATCCCTCACACGCCTAAACTGTGTATTATGTCGATCTTTCCTGATAAGATATAGGAGAATTCTGTGAGGACGCTTCTCAGAGAGCTCCTAGTTATGGCCAGAAAAACAGTAGCCATGCATTGGATGGCGGACAGGGCTCCTACGTGTAAACTTTGAGTTGAACTGGTGACACAAACATTACCAAACTACAAGATGGTTCATTTGCACAGGGGCACCCCCGGAAGTATGATAAAGTGTGGGACTGTTGGCACTTGAGAGGACCAAAAACATGGGATTAGGACAGGTGTGGTGGTTTTATGGGTGGAATACTGTCTGCATCACAACGTGAAAGATGTCCCAACTAGGATGGGGTCGGGGTGGAATGTTGCCCTTCTAGGATATGTGGAACTACATGGCTGGGAGGGTGAGCGAGAGAGGGGCGGGAGGGGATGATTGCCGAGGTGGGGGGGTCGGGATGGGGGGGAGTTTGGGCTATGCTGCGCTGATCGTGTCAATTTGTCCATTGTACTTCTTTCTCATGAATGCATTATTGTCATGCTTACTGATACTATATTTCTATGAGAATTTTATTGTCATGTGATTGGCCTGGTATGGTCCGTTAATAAAAACAGTTTAAAAAATTATGCTACAAAATCCTCATTTGTTTGAAATCTATGAATACATATGTATTATATACAGTATGAACCCTTTACACAGGGTTCATAAATGTGGGTAATCTGTATGGATTAGCACAGGATTGTTTATGTTTTATGCTGAAACCATCTCACATGCAGTACCCTTACTCTGAGAGCAAGTCCCATAGAGATGTGTCACCATAACCACAAATGTATGATTGTCCCTGAGTCCCATAAACCTTTTTATATGATGCTGATGACATAAGAAATATGTTGGGTATGGGATGTTGTGGGAATGGGATATTGTGGTTGATGCTGTTCCTCCTGCTGTTGGCATAAACCCTTTGCTGATTTCTCTTCACCATGCTTTCTAGCAGGTTTTTTTTTGCTCTAACTTTCTCTCATCCTCCAGAATCCTCCACTCAATCAAAAAGCATATCTTTATGTTCTTTGTCAGAATCTAATTTCTTGCTCTAATCTTAAAGGGATAGTAACACTTCGTTTTAACTTTATTTTATTTTGTAGGCATTAAAAAAACATGAAGAACGATATAAGTCTTATCTCTCAAACCTTTATGGTTTATGAGATATTCACAAGCAAAGTTTCCCCTCCCGCCCCTTTTACCTAGTGTAAGCCATCTCTTTTCAGATGTGAGTCTGGTTGTATGACCAGACAGATAACAGAAGGGGACAATTTTCTTTGTATGAAAACAATGAAAGCCCTTCCCCCCTTGACAAGTTTTTCAGCTTTTTCCATTATCTTAATTGAAGATTGTCCCTCTCTGCAGTCTACCTGGGCACCTCCCTTCTGATCTGATTGAACAGGTGGGGGATACTTTGTTTGTGAATATCTCTTAAACCATAAAGGTTTGAGAGATAAGACCTATATCATTCTTCATGTTTTTTTAATGCCTACAAAATAAAATAAAGTTAAAATGAAGTATTACTATCCCTTTAATGGATGACCTCTTGTTCTTTGTTAGGTCTTTGAGTAAATAGTTCCTTGGAGAGTTCTTTGTATTGGCCTAGAATATATTTGTAAATAGTAATCATATCACCCTTTAGATGTCTCTTCTCTAATGTAAACAAATCTAGATTGGCTAGTCTCTCTTTATAACTCAGATCCTACAATCCCGTCATTAGTTTTTTTCACGTCTCTGCACTTTTTTCAGTTCAGTAATGTATTTTGTAAGAAATGGCGCCCAAAATTGTACTCCATGTACTAGATGAAGCCTCAACAAGGATTTATATAGAGGTAGAATTATATTTGCATCCCGAGCAGCTATACCCATTTTTATGCAGGATAGTAACGTATTTGCTCTTGCAGCAGCTGAGAGATTCTGCACACTGCTGTGAAGACTTTAGTCTATCAGTACTCTTAAATCTTTCTCTAATGAGGATTCTCCAAAGTAGTTTCTACAGCCCAAATGCATAACCTTACATTTATCTACATTAAATGACACCTGCCACTTTTCTGCCCATTTACTCATTTTATCTAGATCCTTCTGCAGAGAAAAAAACATCCTGGTCTGTGTGCATTTCCTTTCACAGCTTAGTGTCATCAGCAAAGATTAAGACATTACTTTCAATTCCCACATCTAGATCATTAATAAATTAAAAAGCACTGGGCCCAGGACTGAACCCACGTGGCACCCCATTTATCGCGTTAGACAAACTTTTTCCATTTACAAGAACTCTCTGCCATCTATCATTTAACCAGTTCTCTATAGAGAAGTATGGGAGAGAGGGTGTACTGAACAGGACCAAAAAACTTGTAAACTAAGGCGTCCCTATGCTGAGTGGGAGTAGCCCTGGATTAAGGGACAGAAACGCTAGAAGCTATATATGAGAGCTGGCATAAAACGTCACACACTGGCCCAGTTTCCCACAGAGAAAGACCCTCCAAGGAGGCAGTGTAACATAGTAACATAGTAAATTAGTTTGAAAAAAGACACAAGTCCATCAAGTTCAACCTTCGCCTCATACCCCAATAACAGAATTTTATAGCTTTCCTGCTACCAATTAAATTAGTCTTTATCAGACCTTCCTGATCAGCCTATTGATAAACAGTATAACTCTGTATGTTCCATTTTGAAAGAAATATATCTAATCTTCTCTTAAATGTATCCATTGTATCTGCCATAACTACCTCCCTGGGCAATGAATTCCACAATTTGACAGACCTTATCATAAAAAAACCCTTCCTCTGCTGAAGTTTAAACCTTCTTTCCTCTAATCTCAAGGGGTGTCCCCTGGTCAACTGATCAGGCCTTGGAATAAATAGCTCACTGCAGAGATCCTTGTATTGACCTCTCATATACTTGTACAATGTGATAAGGTCTCCTCTTAGTCGTCTTTTATCTAGTGTAAATAAACCAAGTTTGTTTAGTCGTTCCTTATATGTCAAGTCCTCCATTCCCTTAATTAATTTTGTTGCTCTCTGCTGTACCCTCTCTAGTTGTAGTATATCCTTTTTCAGAACCAGTGCCCAAAACTGCACTGCATACTCAAGGTGAGGTCTTACCAATGATTTGTATAATGGCAAAATAATGTTATCCACTCTTGCTTCGATACCTCTTTTTATGCAAGACAGGCAGAGGCATAACTAGAAGCCTCCGGGCCCTGGTGCAAGAAGCGCCATGGGGCCCCCCCAGACCACATTCGCCCCCCTCGACTACATTGGCCCTATCCAAAATGCCCCCATCTCCTACCACCCTGGAGTGGCAGGAGCCCGGAGAGGTGTGTTGATCTCCCGTGCGGTCCTCTTCAGTAATGCAGAGAGTTGGGAGATGCTGTCATCTCCCAGCACTCTGCATTACTACAGTGCCAGACGGAGATCGCAGGTGCCAGACAGAGGAGTCTCAGGGGGTGGCCGGGAGCCCTGGAGCGATGGGCCCGGTCGCGGGTGCGACCCCTGCGACCACTATAGTTACGACACTGAAGACAGGATTTTGTTTGTCTTTGCTACTGCTGTTTGACACTGGTCACTGTTTCCAAGTTTGTAGTTGACAAGGATACTGTAACGGTTTGTTCGACACGCAGACACAGTAGGTTTGGATAAAACACAATTTTATTAAACAATAAAGATCACAATAACCCTCACAGGTCCTGTAATATATACATAATATAGTACAGCCACTTGACAGGTTATACAGAGGTAAGCCCACACAGGTCCAGTATAAGTAGAGAGTCCATAGAACAATATACTGACACAGGTCAGGCAGATCTTGTGTGAGTCCCAGTTTATCAGTACTGCATGGGTTAATAGTAGACAGAGAATGTAGACAGGCCCTAGTGTAGCAAGGCCTTTTAAGAAGCTCAGAGGTGAGAGTTTTAGTTCGAGTAACGCCCAAGATAATGGACACCAGACAATTATGGACTGCCGCAGCAATAGCAGAGACTGATCAACCTGACCACTGACGTAGCAGTAACGAAGACTAAGCAACTTGAACACTGCCGTAGCAGTAACGGAGACTGAGCCACGTGAGCACTGCCATAGCAGTAACGGAGACTAGGCAACTGGACACTGCCGTAGCATTAACGGAGACTGAGCAACTGAAGCGTTGTTGTAGCAGTAATGGAGACTGAGCAATAGGAGCACTGCCGTAGCAGTAGCAGAGACTGAGCCACTTTAGCACTGCCGTAGCAGTAACGGAGACTAGGCAACTGGATACTGCCATAGCATTAACGGAGACGTGAGCAGTTTATGCACTGCCGTAGCAGTAACGAAATCTGGTCAATGTGAGCACTGCCGTAGCAATAACGGAAAACTGTGCAACTTGCCCTGAGAGGCACCCAACCTGGAACTGCTCGTAAGGCAGACCAATAGGAATGTCGCCGGGGCAACACGGAGGCAACCGAGACCAATCTGTAGAGCAGTCCAGAGACAGAGAGAGACAAGCACTACCCTTAACTGGAGACCGTCAGAGCATGCAGAGGAGGCAGCAGCCCACCCGGGCGGGATCCACACAGCACAGGAACATAGAACAGTCCAAGTCGGTACAGGGAGCAGGAACGTCAGTCAATCCATGTCGGTACACGGAGCAGGAACGCCAGCCAATCCAAGTCAGTACATGGAGCAGGAATGTCAGCCAAGCCAGGTAGGTACACAGGAGATGAGAAGCAGAATGGTCAGGCAGTCCGGGTCAGTGCACTGGCAGGAAACAAGATGCAGAGTAGTCAGGCAGGCCGGGTCGAGAGCTCACAAGAATCAGGAACAGGCGCTTGTACTGAAACACCACGAAAGGGCACCAGAGATGTGCCAGAACCCAGTATTTAAGGACAATACTGGGCGGGACAATCACAGTGCAGCCAATAGGCGTTAGGCAGGAGTGGAAACTGACAGAATGTCACCGAATAGCACGGGCACTGTGATAGATACCCAGGTCTTTCTCTAGCAAAGAGTCATCTAAAATACAAGCCCTAGGATCTGAATACTCCAACCTAGGGTAGGCTGAATAGACCAATCCAAGTGGGCTAGGACCATTTTCTAATAAACCCAAAAACCCTGAAACTCACATTAACGGGCTAGGACCTCCTAAACCAGTGGGCTGCCTGACAATAACAGCCAGTGGTCTAGAGGATGGCTAGTTTAGCTTACGGGGGAACAACGTAGGTGCTGTCCACTAACCTAGCACCATGCACTAAGCGGAGTGAGACTGCTAACTGGGCCCAGGCCAAATAAGACACCAGCTGCAGCAAAGATGAGAGTACCCAAAATCCATGCATCAGATGAACTGGCAAAACTCCTAGTCCCAAACACACTACCACCAGCAGTAGACCACAGGCCAAGGCTGTCAGCCAATGATCTTAACAAGGAGAGATGTGGCAACAAAGACAAAGAAGGCCCAGGGGCCAAAACCATGGAGTGCCAGAAGTAGGCAAACACTATAGGCTGGGTAGGCTGGGTGCGAGAGAGGAGGCCCAATGGGGAAAACAGGAAAGCATGCACTGGATGGTGCAAACCTCAGGCAGAATTAGGCCTGCAGGAAATGTCAGGTAGGATGGGAAGGCATTTTGAGCAGCACAAAGGCCCCCCATGCTACCTCTCGAGCCGTTGCCAGAGTCAGACTACCAGGATTTTGAACCAAGACTGACTTTTATATGCCAGTCTTGGTTCAAAATAAATTGGCAGTCTCATCTTGGTTGGGAAGCAAAGCTAGAAGATGATTGATTGAGATTTGCGTAAACACTTTTTATTTCATGCAGACTTTTCGATGCCACCTATAATAATCCTGAGCTACCCCTCCGGCACTCAAAGGGTTAACTGTAGCATCTTTGGGGGATTTTTTTTTAAATTAAATGAGCACTCATGGATTTATTTATTTTTTTACAGCAAGAAAGTGCCAAACAATCAGCGTTTGCTTTTTTTTAATTTTGATGTTCCCCCGATTCGTGCTATTTAGCGCGGGTTGTGGGAACAAAAAAAAAAATGTGAGTTTTTACCAACAACAATCTTTGTTATGTACCTCACCAGCAATAGAATACCAGAGGTACATGTTTGAGTTTTTTGGCATTAGTGTTTTTAATACTATCGAACCCCAGGTCCAGCAAGGCCTCTTTTATAGCTGGCTCCTATACTAGTTGGGACATGAAATATGTAATTAATTATTCTTTAAAAAGCATTTCTCTTTATTGTGCTGGAAGCTAAGTTTCTCCTGTCAATTTCAGGATAGTTGAAATTTTTTTTATGATTACATTTCCTGACCGAGAAGCCTTTTCCATTTACAGTTGGGTTTCCTTAAACTCCCCAATATTAGGTGGCTTGTAGTAAATCTCCATTAACATATTTGTATTATGTATGCCCCCCCCAGTGTTTATTTCAACCCATAGGACCTCTACTAGGGTTTTAGGCATGCTTTACATATAGGCAACCACCCTCCCATATATTAAACCTATCCTTCCTAAAAAAGTGAATAACCCACTAGATTGACTGCCAAGTCATATGCAGCATCTAACCAGGTTTCAGACACTCCAATTAGATCATACAGATCATATATATTAGATCTAGTTACCCATTACCAGCCAGACTATGAGCATTTACATTGGTACATTTTATCTTATTGCCATTCTGAAAAATTGCACTCTTTGAAATATGTATTTGACTTTTATCAGGTTGTAATATCGGAAGCTCCCTGTTAAACAAACTAGCCTATTCCCTCTCTACCCCCATTCTCCTTCTCTAATCCCATCCTCATTTACACTGCCTTTCCCATCCTGTGTTGCATCACCCTCTCCCTTACCTAGTTTAAAATATCTTTCAACCATCTAACCATCCAAACCCCTAGCACCATAGCCCCCTTTCTGCTAAAAAAATATTTTTATTTAACCCCTTAGTGACGCGGCCGGCACGTAACGCCCTCCAAACTTTTTTCCCATTACTTAAAATGACATCTGGGACGTACATGTACGTCCTCTGTCCACCTGGTACATCCACTCAGGATGTATATGTATGTCCTCGGGTGGTAAGGGGTTAAAAAAATTATGTTTTGTGTAGGGATGGGTGAAAATTTTCACCTCAAACTGAAATTGACAAATAATGGCACTTTCCGCTTAGCAAATAATTTCAAGAGAAAAGTGCAGTTTTCCTGCTTTTTCCCCACCTTTTTCGCCCATTGAAATCAATAAGAAGAAAAATATTTCTCCACCACACAAAGGTTTTCTACAGCCACATAAAAGGCTGTTGCTCGTCCCTAGGATGGGGAGGGGGGGTTTGTAGGTTAGAGGGTGGGAGGGATAGCTATGGTGGGTTTTAGGTTAGAATATGCATATAACTGTTATGTTCAGAAAACAGACATTTGGATTTAACTATATAGATATGATTATACAGACACTTTCCTGTAAATTGTTTACTGACCATGTATTGGTTATCTTTGTTCAACATGTAATGGGTTAAAAAGCCCTATTTAAATTAATGGTAAATTATGTCACTTTATTTGGCCATATGGGGCAGTTGGTTTGCCTCAGAACTGCTACTATTTAGCTTTCCAAATAGTGTAGTAGTGTAGTGTTGCTATCAACAGTAAGCTACTCTTCTGAGGTATTTTGCCCACTGTGAACATTGATTTGTTTTCTTAGTGCAGCGCAACAATTGTCATATACCATGATAGAAGGTATATCATGGGATCACCTGGAGCTTTACAGTATTGCAAATATTAATGATGGCATTCTTGGCATTTCAATATGTGATAGTGGCTCCTAAACATAAACTCACATTAATTAACTAGGGATGTTTAATAAAATAGCCCTTTATATAAATAAAATAAACAAGTCTTATGAAGTAATGTTCTTCCATAAAACTAAGACATTGAATGTGCATTGTTTTAAATTAATTCCATATTTAACAAAATACAAAATACTGTAGTCTTCTACACAACTTGTCCTGGGGACTTTTTCTTTGAATAGACTGGAGAAAGAAGCAATTAAGTACAAGGTAACCTTAAACATTAATTTTAATGACCACTTAACACCTTTTTGTACTGAGTCAATGACTATTATTAAGTATGCGTTAGGTAATAGTAATTCTTGATCTTTTGACATGTTAAATGTACTTAACAGAGTACTAAAAATGTATATATAGAGATATTCAAGTTTTAGGACAAGGCATGTGCAGATACATTGTGGCTAAATGTGGATTGATATTTTGCTTTACATGTCTAATAATACAGTATACTAGAATTATTTTTGCATGTATACAAAATGTTCAAAGAGCCTATACTGTTAATTTTATGCTAGAGAGAGTGAACTTTGGCAATCTCCAAATATATTTTATTGAATAAAAACACATATAAAACACCAGTGTATACAATCTTATATATTGATATACATTGATGTTTTATATGTGTTTTTAATTCAACAAAATATATTTGGAGATTGCCAGAAGTTTAAAATTTATAGTATAGGCCATATGAACATTTTGTATACATGCTATTTCTTTGTTATATTCTGTAGTGGAAATATTGGTTGTTATAGCTGCCTTTTTTTAGATTGGGGTGCATGTTAAAGGGATATTTGTATTATTTTTCTGAAATTATTTTTGCATTCACTTGTAATTCCCAAACATAGCTATAGGAACAAACAAGAGGGAAGCAAGTCTGGGGTTAACCAACTACATCAGATGGAAAATATATGAATTCCCACTTAGTTTAAATGGCCATTTAACTAAGGATGATTCTATAAGTTTGGGATTTGTATGATCAGGCTTTTTTATGATCCGACACATGACAGTAACATGGGTGATGATGGATGATGAAGGTTCCACTTGCCACGACTAGCTCCAGTGATGTGCCTGTGGCAGTAGCAGCACAATAAGTAGCCCCAGTATAGCAGAGAAAAGAAGTTGGACAATAGTTCTTCTTCACCTGCCCCTCCTCCAAAATCATGGCTGTGTTGTTATTAGAATATAATTTTGTCCCTTGAGAGCAGGAACTGTGCATCTAATCAGCAACTCCAATGTGCACAGTGTGTGTGGTAAATAACATTTGGAGGCACAACTGTATCCAGACACCCTGCTGTCACTTTAACCCTTGTCCATACCTCACTAAGGACTGATGACAACATGATGACAGTTTAATAGTAATGATGAACCCTCCCTGCCACCATTTTAGCATATTCTGAGGGATGGAATCTCTTTAGATGCCACTTGATTCCCAGCTTGGGATTCTCCTCCACCACACTACCATGTGGGGTGAGTGTACCGCACAGTGTGCAATGGGTAGAGATGAACTGCCACATCCTAACATCAACATAGTGGCTATCATTTGGCTGGGGGAGGTAACGATGAATGAAGTGGATTGGCAGAAGATATAGTTACCATAGAAGGTGATGGTGATGGCAAGCTAGTTGTTTCACTCATCATAGAACTTCCAGTCTCCTCTTTGATCTTTACCTCACCTATTATTGCATTTCTGGAGAGTAAAGAGTACAGCAACAGCAGTGCTCAGTTTCAGTGGTGGGTGTTTGGCTTTAACATGTTCAACATAAATTTCATGGTGTCTGTGTTTTATGTTTGTTATCAGGGTACTTGTGCCAAGGTGTATTCCCTCCTTTCCTCTTCTCACTGACTTGTCACAAATTGTGCACAGTGCCATTGCTGACGACTCCACTGTGCCTACCCCAAGAGAAAAATAGTCCCACATCCATGACTTCAGGGGAGGGAAGGGAACAGGTGGGGTAAAATGGCCTCTTTCTTCTTGTCCTCCACATTTCCCATCATTGTTTGTGCTGGCAGTGGATAATGTTGCTGCTGTTTCTGCTACTGCCTCAGAAGCAGCACTGCAGCTAGGGCCAGGAGTACTGCTACTACTGTTTTCACGGTTTTTGTCACGGTTTTCAGGCAAAGAAGGACAGACACGAATATAAAATATAAATCCACCTTTATTAATAAGTACAGTAATAATAGTATAGCCCACACAACCCCAGAACACAGGAGGATAGGACCAAGGCTCCTACCCAGAGCTGCACACTGTGATGCGCACTGTACTACTGTGAGATACTGGAGACTAGGACTGCGGTGAGGGTGGAACACCAGAGGGAAAGGTAACTGAGGCACAAGTCTCCACCCTGGATCATGAGACCAGAGGCAACAGGGAGCAGAGCAGGCCTGAATCATGAAACAGTGAGACTAATGGTCAGGCAAATAAGGAGAGTACAGAGGAAGTAGCCAGCCAGAGCCACAGGTCAGACAAGCCGGGGACTATACGGAGCAATAGGCAGCAAGAGTCAGAAGTCAGACAAACTGGGGACTACACGGAGCAAGTTAGTCAGCCAGAACCACAGGTCAGAACCGATGTAGGTAGTCAGACAAGCCATTGTCATACATGGAGCGATTTAGTCAGCCATTGCCACAGGTCAGAACCAATGTGGGTAGTCAGACAAGCCAGGGGCATACATGGAATGGATTCTCAGGAGAGCACAGGTCACAATGGAGCGAAAGAGACAATATCAGAAACACCACATAAGGGCAATGACTGCTAGGCCCAAGGAGGTATATAAAGGAGCAGGAGAAGGTTGGACCCAATTAGGCAAAACAGAATAGGCCCATAAACAGGCGTCTATGTCAGTGCCGGTTTCCTGACGTCAGCAATGAGGAAGTAGCTGCAGTCATGCCAGCTGACACACCACAGAAGAAGGAAGCACAGGATCGCTTAGGCCTCTAAGGGAGACTGTGATAAAGTGGAACCTGTTCTAGTCCCGCATCACTTGTTGGCCCCTTTCCCTCTGTGTCCACGGTGGTCTGTGGCACACTAGCTTGCTCCTCAGCATCCTGCTGCCCTTGTAACTTAGCTTCAGAAGGAATTAGAGCAGTTGCAAATTCCTCAGATTCCAAAATCTCACTGCTAGTGATGGTGGTGGTGATGCCCATAATCATCCCTGTCTCCCATTCCTTCTCGGTTTCTGCTAAAAAGACCAACAACGTCTCTTCACCCCAGATTTTCCAGCATCATCATCACTACCACCACCACTAGTCCCTACGTGCTGCTGCTCTATTACAAACATCTCACTGCTGCTTGGAGGAGGTGATGAGCAATGTGACAGAGGATCTCCTAATGTCACACTTGCCATTTCTTGCTGATGTGAAGAATGCAGACTCATAGCAGTAGCAGCAGGCACCGACATCTGATCTGTTCTCCTGCTGGTGGTGGTGGTATTAATTCTGCACCTGCTCTCCCCCAACTCCAGTTCTGATCTCTTCAGGATCATGTCCTACTTGACACTGTAGTAAAGGGAAGGGGAGGACTCCCAGTGCCAGAGGAATGGTGTGGGCTCCCTTGAACGCTAGTCTGGACGCTCTCAAATGTTTCCCCTACCACTCCGGCTGCTTCACCATTACTTCTACTACTACTAACACCAACCACATCATGTTTAGCCACAGAGTCTTCCTCCTCAGTCTCACAGTCACTAGTAATATGAGGATATTGATTACCCCCTCCTTCACTCCTAAAGCTAACAAGCTGCTGGACCTTAGTAGTAGTAGTATTACTAGTACTGGCAGTACTGCTTGGAAATGAAAAGCGTGACTTAGGGCCCCTTGCTGTCACACTTGGCATCATCTTCTCCAGCCACCCCTCCTGAGTACTACAAGACACACTACCAGCAGGCAAAATGGTGGCAGCAGGTTCAGCACTGACAGCAGGCACAGCACTGTTGGCAGCAGGGGCAGCATGTCAGACAGTAGGCACAGCAATGGTGGCAGCAGGGGCAGCACTGGAAGTAGGCAAAACACTGGTGGCAGCAAGGGTAGCATGTCGGACAGCAAGCACAGCAATGGTGGTAGCAGTAGCATGTACACCACTTCTGGCAGCAGATACAGAACTAGTGGCAGCAGAAGCAGCATGTCTTGCAGCAGGTACAGCAATAGTGGCACTGGCAGCAGGAGCAGCACATCTTGCAGCAGGCACAGACAGCTGATCTGTCCTGCTCTCACTAGTACTACCCTTCTCTTCCTACCTTGCCATTAATTTACCCAAGATCCCTAGGGGTGATTTAGGGGGAACTGGACAGCATTGGTTCAGTACTGTCTCCTCCTCCTTAGACTCAGTGGACACATAATAAGGGTCCTTCCAGTTCCTCCTTTTACTACTCATAGTGATAGCAGTCACTATGAGCCATGCCTGCCTCAATTTAATAAACAATTCACAGAAGAACAGCACAACAAATCTGTAGCTGCTTCTATTGTGTTCAACTTCCGCAAATCCGTCACATTTTTATAGTGAAAAGGCAAAAACCACATAAATCAATGGGCAAAAACTTTCTAGCCACTGAAAAATTGGCAAGGAATTTTGGCCAATGGGCGAAAATTGCAAAGATTTTAATTGCTGTTTTAAAAGTGGATTTTCCTGTGAAAAATCAGACAATAACATGGTTTTCTTGGGATTTCGCACTGAAACATGGTGACAACTTTTGCCCATCCCTAGGAGGGAGTGAGAGAGTGTGGAAGGTATTTATATTATGGGGCAGCAGGAGGGAGGGAGCCAACTGGTAGGAAGGAAGGAGTAGTGAGTGAGGGGTAGACTAAGGGAAGTAGGAAATTAAAGCATGTCAATGGAAAGGAGGTTAACAGGCCAGAAGAGATGGAAGGGATAGGAGTGGACCAGTGGGTATGAAAGGGAGAGAATGAGGCCAAGGAAAGGAAAATAGAGCCTTGGCCAAGTAGGGAGATACTACAAATTTGGCAAGGTAAAGCAAGAGGAGGAGAAGAAGATTGTGCAAGGCATATCCAAAGTTTTTTTTTTTTTTTATTAAACTTGGAACCGAAAAGCTGTTTCTCAAGGTGTGTTTCAGGTCTTGTAAAATAGCTTGTTTTGATTAAAAATAATGTCACAAAATAGTTTTCCTCATCCTAGTTACTGTGCAAGCAATACTGCTGGACATCTCTACTGCTCTCTCTTTTCCCTGCTCTTCCCTGTTGACATCCCCTTTCTTCTTTATTCCTGCTCTCTTTCACTTTCCAAATGCTCTTGACACTCTCTCTCTCTCAGACACTCCTGCTACCTCTCTATGTCTCCATCTACCTTTCCCTATACCCCCCCATGGTTTGTTTCAAATTGATTTTGAAAGAATCAAACTTCTCTATAGGTCCTCAAATGAATCCATGAACAAACCAAGAAGGCTTTCTCATCCCTTGACCCTGAGACACTATGCTGGGGTCCAGACATACTAGTATATGTAGTACTTTGGCTACCAGTGCAGTGGGACAAGACTGGGACATGGGGATCTGTGGGATACTGATAGGGGAGGGGAAGTGCAGTATTTGTGATTATATGGCTTCCAGGGCAGTGAGACAAGGCTGGCAGAGGTGAATAAGTGTGGTTCTATGCTGCAGTGGTGGGCAACATGAGGAACTCCATCTGCTATCATAATACAACGTCCATCATTCCCTTTCAGCCATTGGCTGGTGGGAAATAATGGGAGTTATAGTCTGGCAGTAGCTGGCAGGCCCCATGTTGCCCATCCCTATAACAATCAGTGCAGTAGAACAAGGCTGGGTTTCAGTATGTATAGTTCTATGATAACTGTGGTACATGGCTGCTGGAATCAATATTTGTGGCTCTATGGCTACCAGTGCAGTGGGACAAGTAGAGAGGGTGTCAGTAAGTGTACAGTTGAAAAAAGGGTAAAAAATATAATTTTAACTGGAACATTTTTCACACTTTTCTCTTTTGAGGCAAACATTTTTTCCTGCCCTTACATTGGGGTTGATGTACTAAGGGTTGATGCTGTGGTGATGCTTATTTGGTGATGTGTGGAGAGGCCATCACCTTGAAGATGAACACACATCGCCTATGTACTATGAATTAAGCATGCAAGGTGAGTCGGGAGTGTTTCCATTGGTTTGGGGGATTGTCAAACTGCTGGAGATGTTATTATTTTATTATTGTACTTCATTTATATAGAGCCAATTTATTCTGCAGCACTGAATAAGATTTTTAAGGGATGACCTCTCTTACACATCACTAACAATTCAACAACCATGAAGTTTGAATGTATTCTCTCTGCTTCCCCACTTGGGGAGCAGAGAAGATCTTCAAAGACTTAAAGGGATAGTAATACTTTGTTTTAACTTTATTTTATTTTGTAGGCATTAAAAAGATATGAAGAATAATATAAGTCTTATCTCTGAAACCTTTATGGTTTAAGAGATATTCACAAGCAAAGTTTCCCCCTCCCGCCCCTTTTACCTAGAGTAAGCCATCTCTTCTCAGATGGGGAATCTGGTTGTAAGACCAGACAGATAACAGCAGGGGACAATCTTCTTACAATGAAAACAATGAAAGCCCTGCCCCCCTTGACAAGCTTTTCAGGTTTTTCCCTTATCTTAATTGAAGATTGTCCCTCTCTGCAATCTACCTGGGCACCTCCCTTCTGCTCTGGCTAAAAAGTGTTACATCAGTAAAAGGGGCGGGAGGGGGACACTTTGTCATTGAATTACTCTTGAACTACAACTCTGAAAGAACTGAAATAACACTCTCCAAAGTCCAAATACTATGATGATTAATTAGAGCTGCTTTTATTATGAAACATTACTATCCCTTTAAGCACCACAAACCATTTTGGTTCCATAGCACATCCTCCAGGCACTAAAAGGGTTAAGAGAGGGCAGCTGATGTCTCTGCTTTTTAGCAGAGACACTAAACTGTTCCCTGGCTCCATAGACAACTACAGGGAGATCCCAACATTGTGGAAGATGCACTAAAGACAGATGCTGTGACAATATGATTTTGTTGATGTGTTCAAAGCACTTTGACATTTTGGTGTAAACACACATCCCCATATGTATTCAAATTTACAGATGCAAGGGAAGGGGAAAAGAAGGTCCCATTTGCATACAGGATTATCTAACTGTTGTCAATGTGAAAGTGATGCCCTCCCTCACACATCACCAGCAAAATTACAATCCTGAATCTGACAGCATTCTCTTTGCTGTTGCACTTGGCCAGTAGTTGAGTGGAGAGAACACTTTCAGCACCTTCACAGTATCACTCCCTTATCCCTTTGAGTGCAATAGAATGTACATTGCTCACCCCTGTGGCACTCAAAAGTATACCAAGCACTGCACAGTTACCCCCATAGATCTCTATCATATATTATACATGTTGTGCACTTCCACGGGAACAAGGCTGGGGGTAAGGCATCATCCATGGGGATTTGTGGCTACCACTTGCCCTCCAGCCTTGTTCCCTTGCCTATTGGTAGCCATAGAACCACATGTACACTGTCTAACCCTCTCCAGTCTTTTCCCCTTGCCTACTGCTAGCCACAAATCCCCATGGGCACTGATTGGCAAGGGAAGAAGGCTGGGGGGTGTCAGTCAGTGTATGTGGGCTAACACACAGTGGAGATGTTCCCCCACAATACTTATTCACCATGCTGTCCCACAGTTACTATTTGATATATGCTGCACCTAACACCTGAAAAATTCAACATATGCTGCCTTTCCCCAAAACTTTTGCCTCAAGCCAAAATCAGTGAAATATGCCACTTCCCGAATGGCAAATAATTTCCTGGGAAAAGTGCGGTTTTTCCACTTTTTTCTCCTATCTTATTGCATTGAAATCAATGGAAAGAACATTTTTTCCTCACCACATGAAAGTTTTCTCTTCTTTTCCAGCAGGCATATAAAAGGATGCCAGGCTCTCACAGCATTCTGTTCTGTGTTTGTGAGAGGAGAAATCAGCATGTTTTTGAGCTAGAGAAGATAGACAAATAAAGGGGAATTTAAGTTTAGATTAGATAATCTTTTAGGTAGGACATTTGTTCTCTGTATTAGGGGAGTCTGGGGGTACTCTGGGGAAGAAGAATAAGAAGGGGGAAGAAAGTTGACCCCAAAATTCAGTGTGACTGACTGGCAAGACACAGGCAGCTGGGGTACAATTTTCTTGCTGATCTAGATTTTATTGTCTGTGCAGGAGAAGTATGGGGAAAGAAGTTGTTGATTTTGATATTTAGTTTTCTTTTTTTTTTTTTTTTTTACTGTGATAAGATAGGGCAGACAGCTTAAAAAAATTTAAAAAAATAATACAGATATAATTAAACAAATAAATATATTAGATGACAGACAGACTGGGAGCCTTATGTAATCTCTGTGACTAAGGCATATTTGATAGACAGACATTTAGAATTTTGCTGAGGGATAAGTCAAGACATCACACTCCATCAGTTATGTACTGTAGAGAGTAAATACACACACAGTAGTTGAGTAATGTCCAGAAAATGCACAAGGGGCAGGGGGAAAGGGAGCAGGAGCAGTGCAGGGATGTGGGAGTAAAGTGGTAGTTGAAAAACTGACTGCAGCAATGGTTGATGCAGCATCTGCAATAGATGCCACCTTGTAGGTTGTAATTTTTTTTTATTACTTGACATCATCATGAATATATACCAGTGTCACTTAAGCAGGAAGTTAGTGTTGTGGGCAAAGGACAAATGCAATCTGCATGTTAACACATTTTTCAAGGTATACATTGCTGCAGGACTCACAACTTTGACTTTCAACTAATTACTTCTCCACTACAGCCCTCAGTCGAAGTAATATTGTGCTGGGAAATATTGCACCATAGGAAACATAGGAGAAAAATGTGTTGAATAGGAGAAAAACTTGTTAGAATAGATGAAAAATGTGTTGGAATAGTCAAAAACAAATTGCTGGAATTGGCAAAGAGGAATATATTGCATTAAAGGAAAGGAGAAAACTTTAGCGAAAAAGAGAAAAATCATATATTTTTGCAAAAAGTCATGCAGAAAATTTTTCTCACTTTTCTCACATCCCATATGATGACATATGCTGCCTCCTCCAGTAAAATATGACATATGATGCACCCTTTTTCAACATATGCTGCCCCCCCGTAAAATATAACATATGATGCCCTCATTCTGTTAACCCTTTGCATGCCAGAGGGGTAAGCAATGCATTCCTTTGCAATGCGTTGCATACCCCTCTGTACTCAAATGGTAAAACTGTGTAAATATTTAAAAAAGTAATGCAATTTTTATTTGTAGAATAAAATCAGACCTCGCGGGGGGCATTTAGACCCCTCCTGATGACTCCCTGGCATTGATAACCTATCCCGACTCCAACCGTCTGCTTTTTATTAATGACCAGCTCGAGCAGGACTCCTTCTACTCAACCCAGTCATTTACAAAAAGTCTGTTAAGTTCATTCTTTCATTAAAAGCAGCATTGAAGATGACTCTTCAACTCCTCTTTTAATGAATGAACTCACCCAGCTTTTTGTGAATGACCGGGTTGAGTAGAAGGAGTATTACTTGAGCTGGTCATTGATAAAAAGCAGATGGTTGGAGTCGGAGGTAGAGGTAGCATATGTCGAATAAAAGGGGCATCATATGTCATATTTTACTGGGGGGTTGGCAGCATATGTTGTATTTTAATGGGGGAGGCAGCATATGTCAAATAAAAGGGGCATCATATGTTGGATTTTATTGGGGAGCCATAAAATCCTCATGGACGGTGCCTTGCCCCCAGCCTTGTTCCCTTGGGAGTATACAACATGTATAATATATGATACAGAGGTAAGGAGATAACTGTGTAGTGCTTTGTGTACTATTTTAACCCTTTGAGTGCCACAGGGGTGAGCAATGAACATCCCTATGACACTCAAAGGGATAAGACAGTGATGCTGT
Source organism: Rhinophrynus dorsalis (assembly GCA_037306005.1). Classification (NCBI taxonomy): domain Eukaryota; kingdom Metazoa; phylum Chordata; class Amphibia; order Anura; family Rhinophrynidae; genus Rhinophrynus; species Rhinophrynus dorsalis. The sequence goes on from CM074723.1 coordinate 225,618,026, forward strand.
CCATGGTGATGAAAGTGTTCTCTCCACACCCCTGGCCAAGTGGGGCAGCACAGAGAATGCCATCAAACTTCAGGGTTGTCTACTGCTAGTGATGTGTGAATGACAGCATTCCTTTCACCTCAACAGCAGTTCACAACCCTCCCTGCTTGTGATTGGATGAGGGTTGTTACTGCAAAGGAAAGTACAGGGAGATTCCAACTTTGCCAGCCTAAGGTAGGCGAAGTTGATACTGTGAATTCCAAAAGCAGAGGCTGCTATTGGTTTAGTGACTGTGACGAAGTGCCACATTAACATATAAACACTCCTCCTTGAATACAATAATGGCTCATTATCTTCTATATGGAAATTAGTCCTTATGCTTCATTTTCATATGAAAATAGGCCATTGTCGATGTGATGAGTGAAAATTCATAAACCTGGTTAAAGCATGTTGGATGGATGTCAATGTGGGTAGATTTTTGTTAGACTGATGTGAATGTGATGTCGAAGACACTTTAGTGCATACTCTTGATGTGCCTTCAACACTGCTCTGACAGGACATCAACATTTTGAGTCCTCTAATACCTTTAGTGAGTCTCAGACATAGTGATGTTGGAACTGTGAACTCCAACATCAAAGCTTGCTATCAGAGTTTAGTACATGTAGGGAAAAGTCACATTACCATATAAACACAACCACATAAATATAACAATGTCTGCTTAACCTGCATTTCCATATGGAAATAAGTCATTGTTGATGTGTTCAGTGCAAAATCGCAAACCCGTTGAAGGGATGGTGGATTCATGGGGATGACGGTGGATTGGTGGTGGATGGAATGGGATATGTTTTGCAATGCATTGGATAGCTCTATAGCATGCAAGGGGTTGCAACCCCAATTAAATCAATGTGAATTTTCATTTGTCCCAATGATGAAATTAGTGTTCTCAAACACTGCTTGTCTTCTTTATTTTGTCAATATAAGCCTTAATATTAAATTAATAAAAATGATAGCTCCATAGTATTAATCTTTAAAAAGATAGTAATGGCAAAAAAAAATTGGTATAGGATTGCTCATTGTAATTTGTTATAACACATATCATACTTTAAAATATTGTTACCTTGATGTTCTTCTTCAAATTCATTTTAAAGGATTCCCCCTCCCACCCGTTTCTCTTACATCAGACAGAGGTCCCTCAGATCCAAAAGATGTTCACTTGACCTGACGAATTGCAAGAAGGGACAATGTTGTGTCTGTCAATATAAGGGAAACCCTGCTTCCCCCTTGATGCAGCGGGGAAGGGTTTTCCTTCTGCTGGTACATATTATTCCTCTTTGCAATCTGTCCTGACTGGCTATAGGATCTTCCTGACAAAATTTAAAGGAGTGGGAGGGGGAATCTTTTCAATCGAATTTGAAGAATATGATGGTAACAAGATTTTAAATATTCTATGCATTATAACAAATTAAAATGAAAAATCATATACAGAGTTTTTTGGACATTACTATCTCTTTAATAGTTAAGCTGAATCAGGAAGCAGTTCTATAATGTATGAGCACACATTTCACAAACTAATAGAAACAGTCCTTGGACTGTGGGAAAATTAATGATATCTCTCTAAAGTTCAAGCATTTAAAAATGTCAAATGATAATAAAAGACATGTGATATGCTTGACTATAAATGAGAAACAGGTGAATTTTGATATTTCACAAGTGCCAGGATTTCAAAAATCACATAAAAATTGTTAATAACATTTTATATTCATACTGTAGACACAGGCACTAAAACTATAAGAAACAGAGGCCTTTCTCCACTACTGTCTATGAGAAATGCAGCAAAAGTAGCACATGTATTTCTTTGGAGAGGACCAAATGCTGTTAACCCTTTGAGTGCCAGAGTGGTACATAACGCATCGCAAAGCAATGCTTTGCATACCACTCTGACACTCAAAGGGTTAAAATACAAATACAAATGTTTACAATTATAAGGTAAATATAATAAGAAGAACTGGGAGAGTTATGCACTGAGGCTTGATGAAGTGGTGATAAACCGGAGATGACTTCTCCAATGATATCACTTCTCCAGATCCTATGTTATTCTATGGGGTCAATGCACTAAGATCTCAAAAGCTGGAATAACTGAACAAATCAGCTGCACTAATAGGGAAAAATTCAAATTCCTGTTAACTTAAATGTAGATTTTCACCCTGAATACTAAAGAGCCATTCAGAGCAATTTGCTGGAGTCCTTTATCATTCAAGGGGTTAAATCCCATTTTAAATTAACGGGAATACATTCCAGTGCTTCTTGGAACATTAGCTCAATACTCCAAGATGTATAATGTTGTACTTTTAACCATTTAAATGCTAGAAAGATCTTCAAAGAATGCAAATGAGAGCTCTTTGGCATACAATAAAACCTCTATTTAAATCAATGGAAGTGCTGGGGATATTTATTATTCTCCTTTGGTGTAGTTAATTTGTTCAAGTATCCAGCTTCTTTGACTAATTTAAGAGAGTAACTGATAATAATGGAAATTTACTAATATAGACTTGAAAGAAGAAGAAAACGTTTTAATAAAAACATTTGTTTTAGGGCTGTTCTGAGAATTTTTTAATTCAAACATTATTAGAGCTCTTATGCATTTCTTAATAAAATTGTTAGCAGCAGTATGAACTGGTGGCATTTTTTTTCTAATGCAGGAAAGAAAACAAAAAGAAGGTGATCCTGGTGTAACATCGTTTGGTTTTATTGAAACCCACCCACCCATCACCGGTGAAGGTATGATGCTCACAAAATTAGTGTTTAGCAAAACACATACGTGTATGCTGAAAATGCACAGATGGGATCTTTAAAGTGCCCCAACCACAGTATAGAGGCTTGGAGACCAACAGGACACTCTCACATTCAGGCTGCAAGTCAATACAACCAACAGTAGTACATGAAGAAAGACACAAAAGAAGAGGGTGCCCAATAGTGCGTATTATCCATTTAAACAGTTAGTATAAGAGAATCAGATATACTCACAAGAGTGGTGGTTAGGAGTGAACATATGTCTACATATAGGGAAGGGCAAAAACATTTTCATCAAACCAAAATCATGGAAAAATGGCACTTCCTGCTTGGCAAAAAATTTCCCACGAAATGTGCAATTTTTCCAGCCTGGTACAAATAGGGGGGAGGGGGTCTGTGACCATATGCATGCCTTCTCCTGCCAGCAGTGGAGGCAGCAAACATTATTTTAGAATTTGGAACCTTTTATATTTTGACCACATAAGATTTACTTTTTTAAAGTTTTTACAAATGAATTACAAAATATTACTTTGAAGAGATATGCCACACTTCTTTTAACCTTTTGAGCACCTGAGGAGTACCCCTCTGACACTCAAATGGTTAACTTTGGTATATTTTGTGGGCATTTTTTAATTTTAAAATCAACTCTCATTGGATTATTTTTTTAACACAGATTTTACAGAAGGTAACAAGAAGAAAAAAGAGCGAAGAAGAAAATGAACAGTCGATGACAGGTAATTGTTACATTTCTGGGTGTTAGGATAATGTTAGGTGTATTATTATTTAAGTGCCATGTTAGGGATAATGTAGAGTTAGTGTACGTGAGGCAGGAGGAGTTGTTTCCACAATTCACTCTATTTAGCATGAGCTGTAAAAACAAAAATCAACAACGAGAGTTTGGCCACCAATGCTTGTAGGTCCATGTACTGGTCCAGCTATAGAATAGCTGCGGTACACAATTGGGTTTCTCGCTCTGTTTTTTTTCCCAATTGGCTGTTTTACCAGAGGGATAGAATCAAGCCCCCATTCATTAAATGGTTTGCTCATTTCTGCTCTAGAAATGTAGGGAGTAAGGATGGGCAAAAACTTTAATTTTCTTCTCATGGTAAATTTCCTCTATATTTCATCTTGCCATTTTCCGATGTAGATTTCCTGCAAAAATTTGTGTCAGTGAATTTCCACCCTATCGTTTTAGGCAGGAATTTGTCACACCGTATAATTTTCTGCTGACTTATACTATTGATTTTTAGAAGCAGGAATTTCCCAACACATAGAAACCCCCCTTAAAATTTCGATTGGCCTATCTTATCAAAATAATTTCCCTTAGTTCAGTGTGGATTTTGTTAGCAGAGAGAGGAGTAGATTACTGAAGTTTTGGAAATGTGTGTGAGCTTAGGGCAGAGAGGTGCGTGAGTTAGTGTTACGACAGAGAGAGTGAGTCACTTGTGTGAATTAGTGTTAGGGCAGTGAAGGTTTGTCAAATTGTGTGAGTTAATGTTAGAGCATTGGGGTCATTGACGTGTATAATGTAGTGTAGTGAGTGTGAGTGACTTGTGTGGTTTTTTTCATTAATACTTTTTGTAAATAATATTTTTGTCTTTATAATACTTTTTATAGTGTTTATATTTTATTACTCTTATCATTTTTTATAATAATTTGTTATCATTTCTTTCTTTATAATATTTTAAATAATGTTTTTGTTATTTTTTAAGAGACTTGGGTTCAATGGCAAACAGGAGGACTTGGAGGTGATGGGGAGGACATGTGGCTTCTAAATTGGGATGGTCTCTCACTTGCCAAGATGGAAGGAGAGGCAGCAATTATTACAAGCAGCACCACTACTACTACCATCAGCGGCAGCCCGCAGTGGATCCCCAGTCACTTGCAGCAACAGTGGTGGTGATCCTGGTGCACCACCCTTGTCTCAAAGCAACTTAGATAGGGGTGATGATGATTCCTCAGAGTCTTTTAGTGCACAGAGAGGGAATAGAATGGGGGAGTCATGATGAAGAAGACAGACTACTTTTGAAGGCAGTTCTATTAGGTCAGAAAGATCCTCTTGTGAGTGGGCAACAAAAGCATGTAGTGGTGGATTCTATGAGTGGGCATGAAGAAGAGGTGCAGGTTCCTGTGAGGGGGCAGGTTCTGGGTGTGAGTTGGCAGGAAGAGGAGCAGGATTCTGTGGGTGGTCAGGAGGAATGGGGCAGGTCCTTTGAGTGGGGATGAAGAGGGACAGGTTTTATCTGTGAGTGGGCAAGACAAGGTGCAGTGTCCTTTGAGTGGGGAGGAAAAGGGGCAGGTTCTGGCTTTTAGTAGGCATGAAGGTGTGGTGGTGGGACTGGTGATAGCAGCTGCAGAAGTTGAGGAGGGATTTGAGAGACACAGAGCCAAATGTTCATAAGGGGTTGTGTCAGACACAGGGTCTGCAGCAGGTATTTCAGGAACATCTCCTTCTCCTGCACTGAAATCCTTTGTGTTTGAAAAAATCTCACTGATGTCATGAATGATGCAGGAAACTGCAAATGCTTTATGCACACTGAATGATCAAACAGTCAAAAGGGAAAGGGATCCCACCGTGGCACATTCGCATTTCCTACATATATGCAGCATAGGCATGCTGACATGTATGCAAAAAAGAGTCCCACTCCCATGCCACTGCTGCTGCTGACCCTGCTAATCCTACTAGTACTGCCTCTCATAAAAATGTGGATGCAAGACAACTTTCACTAAAGTACTAAATTGGCTGCAGAAACCCCTCATCAGCAATTCCGCTTCAGCCTTTGTAGCCACCAGAGCCACAACCACTAGCTCCCCTCTCAACTCCTACACCCATCCAAAGTGTTTTTTTCTGAATCACAAATCCCTCCACCAATAAAAATTGTCTGCACATTGCACCCTAAGTGGCGCAATCACTACATATGGTAATGTGGTGAAGACAAAAAGGATGCAGGGTATAACAGAAAACCTAAAACATGTGCATGCTGTAAAATATGAGTGCCTGTTTGTGTGGAGGGTGCCACTCCTTTGTGGAACTGTATTAAATGCCTTGCAAAATCTAGATACTACATCTACTGCTTTTTCCATATCCTAGGTTGTTACTTCTTCATAGAAGAGCAAAAGATTTGTTTAGCAAGATTTATTCTTCTTAATTTTCAGGATTGTTCTGACCCACAAAGGTATCCTTTACTTTTTATAGCTATCACAATAACTGTAAACACATGCTTAACACACTAGTGCCTCAATTAAATACAAAACTATATGGGGGTGTGTGGCCAGACAGCCATACTGAGCGGACAAGCTTTTACATAGCGCCGCTGCTACAAGCTTATTCGGCTTTGTGGGACAAAAATTTGTCCAGCTGCTGCATTGATTTGTGCCCTCCGGATCCAGAGCTACCCGGGGGTATCTATATTTGCCAGCTCAACACTACTCTGCTTGCAGCCTAGGACAGAAGGCCGTGGCCTTGTGTCTCTGTTTAACCACGCTGGACACAGCGTCTGGAGGATTATCTGCTGCCCTGTGCCCTGGCACTTTACCTGAATATACAGGGTCTTGAAGAGGAAGCCTCTGTTTACTGGGCCACCCTGGCCTGTTTGGAAGGGGACAACGGGTGGCAGCAGAGCGACTTCATTCAGGAGGCATCTTGACACCCAGTGTTGGATGAGCAATAAGCTCCTACATCTGAGGCCTCTGGAACATTGCTTACAGGAACTGCTACCTTATACCTCTGAAACCTCGGCAGTGAGTAGCCCTGCCAGGGATTTAAACTGGTGGAACTGGTCTGCAACTGAGGCCCCCTGGCCCTTGCCTGCCCTCTTTAATTGTCTTTTCCCATTTTAGAGCACCCTCCTGTTCATTTTTTTTCTCTCCTTCCCTGATGCCCTTCTGCCCCTTCCCATTAAGCCTTCATACATCTTTTAGTGATTCCTGTGAGATCTCAGCGTGCTAGGCATCACAGGACACACATTAGGCCTTGGGGCCCTGTTTTCCTAACCTCCTACATCTACACTGTGTATGCTACTGGAGAGCCCACCCTTGCTCTACTTGACTTCCTGGTCCTACATTGCTGCTTAAACAAATTCCTCCGGGACTTCTGCTTAATCCTGTGATTATTCATCCCCCTGTTAGTTTTTTTCCCTGTATCTGTGTCCCCTCATCTATCCCGTGTATATTTGGAGGCTATTAGTACTCTCCTCTGGGCTCAGAAATCTTAACCCTTTGAGTGCCAGAGGGATATGGAACGCATTGCTTTGCAATGCGTTCCATACCCCTCTGGCACTCAAAGGGTTAACACTTGGTGTCATCTGAGAGAGCTACTCGAGCGCTTGCACTTCACCAGCTATTTAGCCTCTCTTACTATTCAGAACACTCTCTGCAATCAAAAGTCAAAGATCTGGAGAATAGATCGTGATGTAATAATGTTCATGTGGTAGGCCTGCCTGAAGGCAGGGAGGACAGTGGAGTGGAAGAATGGATAAAGGAACATGTTGGTACAACGGGTCGTTCCTCGTTGTTTACTATTGAAAGAGCTCATCGTATTCCAGCGTTAATTAATCCTTAAGCTTCTCAACTATAGGGACCGAGATGCGTTTCTTCATATGGCTAGGCTGAAAGGCGAGTATCACAGAATTTCCTTTTATCCTGATTTCTCGGCTGAAGTTCAACGCCAAAGGCGTAAATTTGTGGAGGTCAATCGAAGGCTTCGAGACTGGAATATCACATATTCTATGTTATTTCCTGCCAGACTTCGAGTAGCATACACTGGAAATACAGTGTTCTTTACGTCAGAGTCAGAGGCTCGGGAGTGGCTTGATCCACACTGATTCCCTGGTGCCAAAAGCATCACAGTTTCCAAATGCTGCAGCTGAAACTTTAATCCCCTTGGACGGATAGACTGTAAGCCTTGAACGCATGCGCATTGTTTCCTTCAGGCTTTGGCTCTGGTCATCCCTTTGCTTATTCTGTGACTGCTATGCTCCCCTCTGATGAACCTGAGGGGCCACACTGCGAGAGACAAGTGAATGCTTTGCTTACACCTTGGGGACTTGCCCCCTCCTCTCAGTTGTGGTGGCCTATGGACACCCATGACCCTGATGAACACCTGAATGGGGTGACAGTTGTCCCTGAAGTCCAGGAGGACTAATTTTCTTTCCCCTCTCTCTATGCCCCCTTTTTTTCCTCCCACCCACCCCCTTTTTTTTCTTCAAATACTCATTACTTGTAAATGAGTGTGGTTCTTTATGTTTCCACTTACATGTCTGTTACATCATGATTTATTTGGAGGTGGGGAACTGATGTGGCTGGGTTTGTGTGGGATGTGTATATGTGTATCCTGCGGGGGGCTGGGGTGGTGGTGCCGCGTGGTCCTGGGTCCCGCCTGGGGTGAGGGCTGCCTTTGGGTTGCCTCCTCCGGGTGGGGGCTTGGGGGCGCCCGGCGGCGTTCCCCATGCTACTTGTCTTTAATGGCCTGTTCTTTCTTGAATGTATCAGTTCTGGATGATGGGGTTGGCCTGGGGTGGGGGGCCGGGGGATCCTTGATGCACATACCCGTTCAATTTATTGTAACCTTTAGTGCTATACTGGGTTGGATATAATGTTCATTGGGGTATTCAGTGAGTTATTTAAGACGAGGTACACACCAGACTATCCGATAACTATGTTCTTTTCTGGGATTAGAGGGGAGGGGAGGGAACGGTCCCTTGAAGGTGGTTGAGGGTCTGTTTGGAGTTTCTGGTCGACAGAACTTGAATAGGGGTATGTTTGGTTTGAAGATCTCTGTCAGGTTGGGGGTGATAGTGTTAGAGTGGGGTTCTATGTGGGATGTTATGCTCTCTCTCTCTCTACGCAGTTTGGGCTCTCACAGACTGGGAACTACAGGGTAATGGGACCGGTAATTTTACCCTTCCTCTGTCATGGCTGGAGGTTTGTGCAGATTCCTTATGTGGAATGTAAGGGGCCTGAATGACCATGTCAAGAGGTCTTTGATGATGAATCATATTAAGAAGCAGGCACCAGATGTGGTTTTGCTCCAGGAAACTCACATGTCAGGGGATAAGATCCTGTCTCTCAGACGGTCATGGCTACAGTTATACTATCGCTCCCCACACACCTCATATGCTAGGGGTTATCTTTATTGGTGGCCAAGAGAACGATGTTTGAATTTATAGATCTAAAACCAGACTCTAAGGGTAGATTTGTGTTTCTTACCTGTAAACTTTACAGAGCCCTGTTTGTCTTGCTTTGTGTACACATCCCACCTCCTCTTGATGCCACAGTACTTTGAGAAGCTCTGACTTATGTTTCTGACAAGACCAATCACAACATTATCTGCATGGGGGATTTTAATATGGTCAAGAATCTTGATAGATTGGGGGGTGGTGACTAGGGACAACCAAGCACATCTACAACAATTTAGAAAGTTAATCGAAGATATGCTTTTAGTGGACTCTTGGCGGCTGCTACACCCGTGCGAGAGAGGGTTTTTATGTCATTCCACTACATACAAGACACTTTCTAGATTGGATTATGCGTTTGTCTCCAGCTCTGTTTGAGCTACTGCTAGGGAATGTAGGTTTCTTCCCAGGGTAGCATCGGACCACTCCCCCTATGATATTGACTTGTTCAGTGGGAAACCACTTGGGTCCTAGGGAGTGGAGACGTAACCCCTTCTGGCTGGCTGTTGGCCGGATATCCACCATGCACAAAACTGATTTGCAAACGTACTTTGAATTAAAAGGAGACACATCGTCCCAGGGTGTTGTCTAGGATGCTGTTAAGGCAGTAGCTATGGATTCATTTATTGCAGGCATATCTTCACACAGAAAAAGGGATAGACAGGACATTCAGAGACTAGAAGATGAGGCAGAACAGACTGAAAGGCAGTATGTATTACAGGGTGATGCAGAGTCTTATGCTAGGTTCACATCAGCTCATCCAGTCTCTCCATTATATTGGCTGAGTTCAATGCCGATCATATTTTCTTTAAGAAATATAATTTGTTTGAAAACGGTGATAAAGCTGGCAAGCTGATGGCCTTACTGGTCAGGAGCAATAGAAGTTCCTCACACGTCTCTGCTGTGTTCGATAACCAGGAAGAACTTGTGTCAAACCCAGCGGGCATATTGGATCCGTTTGTTGCTTTTTATAAAAACTTGTACCAATCCAGAACTGCCTGGACGGATGCCCAAATTGATGAATATTTTACGTGCTGTGATTTGCCTATGTTGTCCTTGGATGACAGACGGATGTTAGACTCCCCTCTTCTTTTGAGAGAGGTGGTAGAGGCCATTCAAACTTTGCCAACTGGCAAGGCTCTGAGCAGGGATGGTCTTCTGGCCGAATGGCATCACTCGTTTCCTGATATCCTTGGTCCACACCTGCTCACATCTGTGATGCAGTTGAAGGGGGGGGCTCCCGGGCTCCTTTATGGAAGCATCTATAGTTATTTTACCCAAGCCAGGCAAGGACCCAAGGTATTCGCTTCTATCAACTGACGTTAAGATCTTGGCTAAGGTGCTGGCCAGGTGGTTGAATATAGTGTTATCTTCCCTGGTACACGAGGATCCCACAATCTAAAATGCCTATATACGAACTTGCAAACTACGCGCTCTATTTCTGGCAACATGATACTGGCATCCCTGGCCACCTCCAAGACATTCAATTCAGTGGAATGGAACTTCCTTTGGAGAGTGCTCCGGAGGTTTGGATTTGGTTCTACTTTCATCGCTTGATACGGCTCCTTTATGCCTCCCCCAGGGCAAGGGTACTCATGTGGGGTTTGGTTTCTGAGGAGTTTTTCTTGCACAGGGTCACAAGGCAGGGATGTCCTCTTTCTCTGTGTCTTTTTGCCTTTGCAATTGAGCCCCTGGCTTCGTTAATTAGGCAGAAGATGGATATTCGGGGGCTGGCTGTGGATCAGAGAGAGGAAAAGATAGCCCTGTACGCAGGTGATATTATGCTATTTCTGGGAGACTCCAATAGTACTCTTTCTGCTGCACTTCGATTGATAGACCTATTCGGATCTTACTAGTGCCTCCAGATCAACTGGGGTAAATTTTCTCTACTTCCTATTGATGCATTAACGGAAGAAACAATTGTGGCAGATACTCAGATGCAGTGTGTAGAAACGTGTGGATATTTGGGGATGAAAATTGGGACTTTACCTCAGGCATTTTTTGGAACACAATTTGCTTCCTGTTCTAGATTTCTTTAGGGTAAAACATTAGGTTGGATGCACCTCCCATTAAACTTAATTGGATGGTCTAATCTGGTGAGAATGATTTTTCTTCTGAAATGTTTATGTTTTCCAAAATTCTCCGATTGGTATCCCAAAGAAGTATTTTAAACTGATAGATAAGATTATGAGACGATTCATCTGAGATGGCTAATGCCCTCGAATTCGCTTATCCACCCTGATGCGGCCAAAGGAAGGTGGGGATCTCTTTGCAGAATTTTAGATTATATTACCTAGTATCACAATGCCAGTATAGGATGGCTTACATAGATCAGCATACGACACACTCTTTTATGCATGCAGATAGGGAATTTCTTCAACCGGATGTGGAACTGAGCCACATTTTGGTGACACGTCAAAAAGTGAGCCGAGAACCGTCCTTGATGGTAAAGTCCTTATCAGATGCCTGGATGGAGATACATAAGATTGTGGGATTCTGGGCCGTTCATCCCGAGATGCCCCTTTGGGGCTGACTCAGCTTCAGGGTCTGGAATTTGGCATGAAATGGGCGGCCTTGGGCATCAGGACCATAGGACAGTTGTACCGGGACAATGTGCCCTACTCATTTCAGTACTTTCATTTGGAATACGGAATACCAAACTCCATGGTCTACTTATATTTGAGATTACGCCACCCTCTGAGAGATCTTTGGTGAGACGGGGAACCAGAGGTGGCCATCTTTCCATTGTTATATCTTTTGGAGACCAAGCGGGCAAAAAAACTCTCTCCTTTATTTATAAATAGGCCGAGAGAAAGACTATTGATGACATGGGGTACGTGAGAGCAAATGGGAGGTAGATGTGAGCCTGCTTGAGGACTGGGAATGGTTCAAGGCATTGTTTGAAGCTCACAATACATTATTTTCAAGCCAGCCTTGTTGTGATGTTTTGAAAGTTTCATTTTTAGTAAACCTGACAAAATTATTATTTAGGCTTTTATTTCTGCTATCCTGCCTTTGTTCTCTTGCTAACCATTATTTTTGAAGAGATTACAAAACATATAAAATAAAAATAAGATTACACTGAATGCTGCAAATGTGTATGGTGGTATCAGTAGTGTGATTAATATTTTATATCTATCTATATCTATCTATCTATCTATATATATATATATATATATATATATATATATATATAATACCACTGATAGTGTAATCTTATTTTTATTTTATGTTTTTATATATATATAAAATAGTACTGTGCAAAAGTTATAGGAAGGTGAGATAAAATTATGTAAATTAGGAATGCTTTAAAAAATAGACAAGTTAATAGTGTATATTTATCAATTAACAAAATGCATAATGAAAGAACAGAAGAAAAGTCAAAATCAAATCAATATTTGGTGTGACCACCCTTTGCCTTTAAATCTAGGTCCACGTGCACAAATTCAGGGATTTTGTGGGCATATAGGGCTTGATTCTATTACCAACGCTAAAAAAAAGGTGTGTTTTTTAAGTCAGGTTTTAGTATACTATTACCCAACTTGTGAAAACAAAATCAGCAGTAATTATATGCACCGCCAGTTAAAAAAAAGTCCCACACTCAGTATTAGCTCCTGTTTTGTGGTTATATTTTCTGTCGGTAATCCTGAGCCTCCCAGTTGAGGCGTAGAAGCCACAAAAACAGTTTCAAAACCATCGTTGTTCGAACAAAAGCAGTGCAGAATACAGTATACATCATAGAAATCTGATGTAGAGTGTCCCCCTTCAACATATTAACCCCACTTTGAAATTCAAATTACAATGTTTTCTTTCACCTCTTTCATTCGACAAATATTGTTTACATTCAACATTTTAAAAAAAAACCTTTAAAATTCGACTTACAGTGTTCCCTTGACTTTCTTTCTCCATTTAAATTCAACATTGTTCTTCTACAAATTTTTTACGACATGCCCTCATTGTATTTGTATTGTATAATGAACTCTATGAGTACCAGAGAGGTAGCATTGCAGTGCGTTTAATAGGCAAGGTATGCGGCTGCATACCTAGCCTGCATATGTGTATGAAATGTATTTTTTTCTTTTTTTTTAATTTTATGTTTAAAAATAGTTCAAACCTCAAAGGGGGCATCACGACCCCTCATGACAACCCCTAGCATTGATCCAGAAGGTTAGGTGATCAGTGCAGGCGACAATTGCCGGCATTTTCACTAAAGACCATATAACATTTGTGTACCATATATTATATGAGCTTTCTTATAATATATATTATTGTATTTATTTAAAAAATATAAATCACACCTCAAGGGGGGCACCAGGACTCCTCCTGATATCCCCCCTTACATTCATCATCTATCCAAAAGGATAGATGATCCATGGGGCGACCATGAGGACATTTTCTGCCTTCCTTTGTACTGGAGCGACTGTATAAGCTGCCACAGTACAATCGCTTCAATGAATGAACCCTGTCGCCGGGTTATTCTTAGAAACCGCAGAGCTATGCTTTCATCAATGAATCAGTCACGTGGTTGGAGGAAATAGTCAGTGTTAAAAACAGATATCATTTCAAGATCCGAATATGACTTTTTGGTTACAGAAGCTCCAACTTCTGATTTAGGGTCTCCCACTAATAAGAGACCATAATAAACATGATTTGGTGAAACTTTTCAGCCTTGGCTAAGCTTCACAGTGAAACGTGCATCAACGTTTTATGAAGCAATCCAGGATGTCTTAATCTGCAATACATTAAAATAGCATATATTAACAGTGTCCATACACCTGGCCACTTATGCTTGCAAATACCAGATACAAAGGAAGAATGGAGAACACTAAAAATAATTTTTACTCCTAGAATCTGCTGATTTTGAGACCATACCACAGAAGACCGTTAGTTGAGCAAACTCTTGTACTGCAGCAATAATTGAGGGACTGATAGATTCCAACAACTCAAGTTGGTTATAGACAGCAGCATTGTTGCAGTAATAGAGAAGTTTGTTGCTGTTATCACATGTTTTCGGAGGAAAGCAGGAGATAAAATGGAGGAGCTTTATACTTGTAGTTCCCTAAATAACATGAAAATTTGAGTCAGGCTGACCCCAGTTTTCTATTGCTGACAGATGGGGAGATTGCTTTAACTGGAATTGCATAAGCACCCTTAGTTTCTTCCATGGTGTTTATAGTTTCCAGCAATTCTAGGCTATTTTTAGTTAATCATTGTTTTATTTTTCTTTATTCAATAAAAGCCTTCATCATTAGCATATATTACTAACAGCAAAATTTATTGATACACTATCACTCAAGTGCCCTAAGTATTTTTTTGTTTTTTCCCTCTTTTTTCTTTTGTATTGTATAAAATTCTTAGATACAGGTGCACGGTGGCACTACAAACTAAAGACTAGCCACTTAGAGTGATTTAACTCCTTTAGTGCTCCAGTTCTATATTTTTTATTCTTTATCATAGGCACTTTTCCTTGCATCAGTTAAAGGCTTGTATCATGCACATCACATATCTAGACTTTACAGCACAAGGACATTTCCAGAGACCGGTTGCAGAGGCACCAACTGAAGTGGACACAGCATGTTGGCTATAAGAGGATGGGACCCCATATATGCACAAATCCCAAGATAGACATCATGTGAGTGTATTACTTTACTTTTACATTGTTTCCATTGAATAAATACTTTTTTTCACAGTTTTTTCCTGTTTTTGTGCTCTTACTGCATTCGATATACTGACTTCAATATATGGACAAGACCATAAAGGTTTGTAGTAGCATCAGGATTTTTGACATACCTCATATCTCTTTCTTACTCATTATCCATTTGATCCTCATCATCATCACCCTCATCATTTCATCCATCTTTTTTCATTACTTCATTCATTTCATTTTATAAGGTAGTGTTTCATTATCTATCCATTGGGGACTTTTTAAAGACAACTACAGTCTATTACCCATTGTGGACATATGTTCAATATTTTAATTGCCTTTTAACCTTTGCATAGGTATTTTTCTATTTATTGTGTGGTAGTGGTGGTGGGGGACTGGCATGGTGTGATTAGTGGAGCCTTGACAAACTTCATCAACCTTGGGAGGAGAGGGATCATCATCATTTCTTGCACATATTGCCGCAACCAATGCTGCAGTCAGTTTTTGTACTACCACTTTACTACCACGCCCCTGCACTGCTCCACCTCTCCCCTTCCTGCTTGTGCATTTGCTGGACATACTCTACTAACATGTGTGATTTTACACTCTACAGTGCACAATTGATGGAGTGTGATGTCTTGCCTTGGCCCTCAACAAAATTCTCAATGTCGTTGCTGTCTATCAAATCTGTCTCAGTCACAGAGCTCACATCAGGCTCACAGTCAGGTGTCAAATATATTTATTTGTTAAATTATTTATGTATATTTTTTAATTGTCCACCCTATCTTATCACAGTTAGTCCAAAATATATATATAAAACTAGAAAACAAAATCAACAACTTCTTTTCCCAGACTTCCCGGCCGCGAAGACAATAAAAGCACTTTGGACCCCAGTTGTCTGCATCTTGCAATTTAGTCACACCAAATTTTGGGGCATTTTGCGTCAACCTCCTTTCTCACTTCTCCCCAGAGTGCCCCTAGACTTCCCTGATACAGAGACCAAATGTCCTACCTAAATGACTCCCTAAACTAAGCTTCAAAACATTCTGCTCTCTCCTCTCACAAACATGCTGTGAGAGTCTGATACCCTTGTATATGGCTGTAGAAAAGTAGAGAAAATGTTGGTGTGGTGGAGAAAATGTTTTCTTCGCATTGATTTCAATGCAATGAGCTAGGCAAAAAAAAGCAGGAAAACGGAACTTTTTGAGGGAAATTTTTCACCAAGGGGAAACTGCCATTTTTCTCCGATTTCAGTTTGAGGGGGAAATTTTCACCCATCCCTAGTGGTCAGTGCACCACACAGTGTGCAATGAGAGGACACAAACTGTCACATCCTGTCACCTAAAGAATGGCTATCACTTGGTAGGGGATGTAACGCTGAACAAGGTGGATGTAGTTACCCTAGAGCAAGAAGGTAATGGAGAGTCAGGTGTTTCGCTCATCATGAACTTTCAGCCTCCTGGTGGGTTTCTGTATTGTTCCTCCTCTTTGATCTTCACCTTGCCTCTTGTTGCCTTTGGGGAGAGTCAATGGATATAGCAACATTGGTGCCCAATTTCTGTGGTGGGTGTTTGACTTTAACATGTTTCACATAAATGTCATGGTGTCTGTGTTTCATGTGTGTTATCAGGGCAGTTGTGCCAAGGTGCATTCCCTCCTTTCCCTTTTCACTGACTTGTCACCAATTGTGCACAGCACAGTGCCATTGTTGATGACTACACTGTGCCTGCCCCAAGAGACAAATAGTCCCACACCCATGACTTCAAGGGGGAAGGGAAAAGTGGAGAAGAATGGCCTCTTTCTTCTCCTCCACATTCCCCTTCAATGTCTGGGGCAGAGGATGATGTTGCTGCTGTTGCTGTAACTGCCTCAGAATAAGCACTGCAACTAGAACCAGGAGTATTGCTGCTGCTGGCAAGTGGAACTTGTCCTAGTCCCTCATCACTTATTGACCTAATTCCCACTGTGCCCATTATGGTCTGTGGCACACTAGTCTGCTCCTCAACATCCTACTGCCCTTGCAACTCAGCAGCAGCAAGTATTAGAGCAGCAGCAAACTCTGAAGATTCCAAAAGCTCGCTGGTGGTGGTGATGTCCAATCCCATCCCTGTCTCCCATTTCTTCTCAGTTTGAGCTAAAAAGGCCATTAATGTTTCTTACACACTAACTTCTCCACCATGATCATCATCATCACCATCTACAGTCCATCCTTGCTGCTGCTGCTCTGTTGCAGACATCTCACCGGCAACAATATACCTTCTTCAGGATCATGTTCCAATTAGTAACTGTCGTGGAGGGACTGGGAGTCCCAGGGTCAGGTGAATGATGTGGGCTCCCTTGACCTCTAGTTTGGAGGATCTGATTTGCTTCCCCTACCACTCCACTATCACTAGACCTACCAGCTGATTCACCATCACTGTTACTTCCACTAACATCAACCACATCAATTTCAGTCCCCCTTCTTCATTCCTAACAATAACAAACTGCTGGACAATGTTAGTAGTAGTACTAGTGGCGTGACTGCTTGGGGATCGAAAGCGTGACTTGGGGTACCCTGCTGTCACACTTGCTATCATCTCCTCCTCCCCCACCTCCCTCCTGAGAATTACAACTTCTCCTTCCTCCCATTAGACAAACTTCCCCAAGAAACCTAGAGGTGATGTAGGAAGCCTGGCCATCATTATGTCTTGGGAACCAGGGCATCCAGACCTTTTTAGACTCACTAGATGTATAACAGTCCTTTCAGCTCCTCCTTTTATTATTATTAAACTTGCTTATAGTGATAGCAGACACTATGAGCCTGTCCTGCCTCAGTTTTGCTATTAACACACAGCATAACCGCCTAGCACCTCTCTTTCTCCCTGTAGCTGCTTGTGTTTTGTTTCACTTCCTGGAAAATGGCATATTTTTATATTATTATAGAGAAATGGTGAAAGACACCTACAAAAAGCTCCTTGTGCAACTACTTCTTCCCCTCTATGCCTATAGCTAGTGTCTTGAGTCAGTGTCAGTTGAACTTGTCTGTCTGCTGAGTATCAGTCTGCAGATTATTCTGCCAGTCAGTCAGTGATATAAGCTCAGCCAGCTCAGACAGGCACATATTCCTGTGTCTTCTCAGTCACACACGATTTAGGAATACTTGAGGTAAATATCCTTTGCTCCCTTCATACACCCCCCAGACTCCCATAACAGAGATACAGCCATATAAGGAAGAACATTGTATAACAGCTGCCTTTCTCCATCAACCAAGATTTTTAGGTATTTTGGGAAAATCTCCCTTCTCATGTCACAATCCCCCCTCCCCACCAAGTCTGTTCCTACAGGACTCCCTAAACTAAATGCCATCTGCATTTCTTTGCCTAGTTTTACTCACTCAAAATACTGCTGCTTTCTCTCTCTCTAACAAACAAGCTGGGGGTACCTGAACCCCTATTATACTATCCTGGAAGGAAAAGAACTGAAACGTTCCATGTGTGGGGGAAATTCATTCTTACCATAGATTTTTATGCAATGAGCTAGGTATGAAAAAGTAGAAAAATGTCACCCTTCCCTAGTATTGAATAAAAAGTATGAATCTGGACCATTCAAAGTGAAAATATTAACTTTGGATGATTAATTTATAGAAAAAAAAACTAAGTCTCTGGTTTTGATCACAGTTTTAGGAAGACGTGTGATAGACCTCATTTTGGTCAGATTTCATATAGTATAAAAACCAAACCAGAGCACATGCTCATATTGCTAACATTAGACTGGAGGGAAAAAATGCTAACCTTAGTTACCTGATTCTTCTGGGGTTTTGGTTTGGAGAATTAGCACCTACTAATCTTCATTCTTCACAAATATGCATGGAATGGCTTTAATGATAAATGTGCAAAATCAGAAAATATCAATGTATGAAATTCAAAGATAATTATACACACAGTTTACAAGTCCTTCATTTTCTGGAAAGTTTAATTTTATACCTGTGTGCTAATAATTTACTATCTGCTGTATAAAATAAGATAACTGATAAAGTTTATAGAACAAAATGAATAAATATAATTAATAATATATAAAATAGTGTCAAGCTCTAGAGAGTATATTCATAATTAGAAGAAATATATTCCATAAAAGTCATACCATTCTTCATTATTTTAGTTCATTGGTCTTTATGTTATTATCTTTTGCAACTGAGGAGTACAAAATGAATTTGATGGCTATTTGATTTTACTAGCATAACTGAGACTCCCAATCATTTAAAATTCATAATTTGCTGTCAAATGAGAAAATTGGAATACTTGTTATAAAAGCCTTTCACAGATTGTTACAATTTTTTACTCAGCTTTAGTAGGGATAAGTTGCAGTTGACTATTCACATAAAAGACCCAAAAAATTCTACAAACAGGTGCTTCATATAGTATTTTGTAGAGGTGGGCGAAAGGTCCAGTAGCGTTCCAGTGAAAAAACCACAGTGCTTTAAATACAGCAATTAAAATCTTCACCGTTTTTGCCCATTGGCAAAATTTCTCCACCTTTTTTCAATGGCTAGAAAGTTTTTGCCCCTTTAATGTGTTTTTCTCCTTATCGCTATAAAAAGCTGACATTTTCCAGGAAATTTAACACAGTAGAAGCAGCTACAGAGCAAGAGAGAGGGCTGTGCTGTTCATGTTGTGAAATTTATAGAAAATTGACTGCTATCACTATAACCAGGTTTACTAACAATAAAAGGAGGTGCTGGAAGGACCTTATGTGTCCAGCAAGTCTGATGAAGAGGAGGAGGAAGTGACACTACAGACCCATTGCTAACTAAATCACCCTTAGGGATCTCAGTGAAATTATTCTCACGGGAGGAAGAAGAGGGTAGTAGTGAGAGCAGGACAGGTCATATGCCTGTGTCTGCTGCCAGATTTACTTCGTCTGCTGCCAGTGCTGCCACCATTGCTGTGCCTGCTGCCAGTGCTGAACCTGCGGTTTGTTCTGAACCTGCTGCCAGTGTGTCTTGTAATTCTCAGGATGGGGGTAGGAGAAGATGATGCTAAGTGAGACAGCAGGGGACCCTAAGTCACACTTGCCATCCCCAAGCAGTCATGCAACTAGTACTACTACTAAGATTATCCAGCAGTTTGTTAGTGTTAGGAGTGAAGAAGGGGGTAATCATTATATTACTAGTAACTGTGAGGGGAAGGAAACTCAGGGACTGAAATTGACGTGGTTGTTGTTACTGGTTGTAACAGTGATGGTGAAGCAGCTGGTGGGACTAGTGTTAGGGGAGTGGTAGGGCAGAGCATCCAGACTAGCAGTCAAGGGAGCCCACACCATTCCCCTGACATTGGGAGTCCCCTCCCCTTCTCAGCATTTTCCAGTTGGAACATGATCCTGAAGAAGGCAGAATTGTTGCCTAACAGCAATAATACTACCACCAGGAGCACAGGTCAACTGCCTGTGCCTGCTGCTAGCACTGCCAGTCTGCCTTCTTTGGGTCAACAAGAAATAGCAAGTGTGACATTAGGGGACCCTCTGTCACATTTCACATCACCACCTGCAACTAGTGAGATGTTTGTAATAATGCAGTAGCATGGAGGGACTGGTAGTGGTGGCAATGATGATCATGGTGGAGAAGCTGGGGTGGAAGAGACACATAGATGGACTTTTTAGGATGGGCACCACTACCACCACCAGCAGTGAGCTTTTGGAATTTGATGAAGTTGTAACTGCTCTAATTCCTGCTGCTGCTGTGTTGCAAGGGCAGCAGTATGTTGAGGAGCAGGCTAGTGTGTCACAGACCACCGTGGACACAGTGGGAATGGGGTCAACAAGTGATCCTGGGCTAGGACAGGTTCCAATTGCCAGCAGCAATAATCCTGGCTCTAGTTGCAGTGCTGATTCTGAGGCAGTTACAGCAACAACAGCAACATCATCCTCTGCCCCAGACATTGAAGGGAATGTGGAGGAGAAGAAAGAGGCCATTCTTCTCCCTCCCCCACGAAGTTAGTGAGAAGGGGAAAGGAGGAAACACACCTTGGCACAACCGCCCTGAGAACATGCATGAAACACAGACACCATGACATTTATGTGAAACATGTTA
Source organism: Rhinophrynus dorsalis (assembly GCA_037306005.1). NCBI lineage: Eukaryota > Metazoa > Chordata > Amphibia > Anura > Rhinophrynidae > Rhinophrynus > Rhinophrynus dorsalis. Next base: position 225,638,676 of record CM074723.1, read on the forward strand.
AAGCGAAATACTCCCCATAACTCTCCTGAAAGGCAACAAGAGGTAAGGCAGAGAACAAAGTGGAGGAAGAATAGAGGAACCCTGCCAGAGGGTGGACGTTCAATGATGAGCGAAACAACTAGCTGTTAAGGACCATGAACCAGACAGACACAAAAATGTGCAAAACACCTTTTAAAATAACAAAATCAAACAAAGCAAAATTGTGATCCAGAAGCGTAAACCAAAACACAAGCCGGGGTCAGGAGCCAAGACAGGTACTCAGCCAAGCCGGGGTCAGGAATACAGAGATCAACGAGGTCAGGAACAAGCCAGTAGTCAGGAACCAAAAGGGATGTCAGAGGAAGCCAGGTCATACACAGGATATCAGGAATGCAGTAGAACACTCTTGCAGCCAGAAGCAAACACAAGGGCAAAATGAAGTGAGCCAAGCTGCTTTAAATACCCTGGGTGGGTTGGCTGATAGCAGTCAGATGAGCAATCACAGAGAGGTCAGCTAATTCAGCCAGATTCAGAACAGGGAAGGCAATAGCAATAGATAGCAGAGCACTAGATTAGCTCAGACAGCAGAATCAAGCAGCAGAGAAAGAGCAGCTCAGCTAAATCTTTCCACTAGCTTGCCATCACCTTCTTGCTTTAGGGTTAAACACATCTTCTGCCAGTTTGGTGGAGGAGAATCACAAGCAGGGCATCAAACTGCAGATATTCCATGCCACAGATTATGCTAAATTGGTGGCAGGGTGGGTTCATCATTACTATTAAACTGTCAGCAAGTTGTCATGTGCCCTTATCAGGGTGTAGACAAGGGGAATAGTGATAGCAGCAGTAATTGGTTTCTGGTGGAGGGATTTCACACTGGGGACCCCAAGTGTCATGTGTTTGGATGCAGTTATACCAGGGCCTAGATGCACTAAATATCAAAGTGGTGTTGGTATGATATTGTCTTTGTGTTCAAATCACTCCGACAATTCGATCTGCACACACATCGACATATTCACAAAAATTGTTAGATGGAAGGGGAAGGTTGGGGAAGGTCCCTATTAGCATACAGGATTTTTGAAGTGCTGTTGGTGTAGAAGAGATCTCCTCCCCTAACACATTCACCAACACTATGACAATTCTGTACAGCATTCTCTGTGCTTCCCTACCTAGCCAGTAGGGGAATAAAGAGAAAGCTTTCAGCAAAATGGACAGCACTGAATGCCATAGGGATGTACATTGCTTACCCCTGTGGCATTCATAGGGTTACAATAAACAAAACTAGTATACCAAGCACTACAAAATGTGCCTTCCCCCTTAGTATGTCGACATATATTGCATATATTCATCCATCCGACTTTCACCTCAGGGACTGCCATTTAGTCGACTACACTTTTATTCAACTCCATTTTTTGTCTACTCCATTTTTAGTTGAGTCTTTTATTCGACACTTAACCCTTTGAGTACCAGAGAGGTAGCAAATGCAGTGTATGTCAGAGAATGTATGTCAGAGAATGCTGCTCAGAATTGTAGCACTTCTCCCTGCTGTTGCTCCATAGGAAAGTACAGGGGAGATCCCAACTATGACAGCCTGAGTTAGGCGAAGTGGAGACTGTGAACTCTGACAGCAAAGGCTGCTATCGGAGTTTACTGGATGAGTTGAAGTGTCACATTAACATGTCAACACACCCCCTTGCATACGAATGTGTCTCATTATGCTTCATTTCCACATGGAAATTAGCAATTGTGGATGCGAAGAGAAAAAATTAATAAACCAGTTGAAGGAATGTCGGAGTGATGTCGATGTTGGCATTTTTTGTCATAGAGACTTTGGTGAATACCGCAGGTGTGCCTACGATGCTGCTCTGACAGTACATCGACATTCGTAGCCCTCTTCGACCTTTAGTGCATCTAGGCTCTGGTGTTTCATGTGAGTGCATATGTACCCATTGTTCCCAGTTATCCCCTTATTTACACTGTGCACATTGCAGTTACTGATGTGAGAGGCACAGTTCCTGCTCTGAAGGGAAACATTTCTATTCAAAACACACCCATGATTTTGGAGAAGGGGCAGGTGGAGAAGCATTATTGCCTAACTTCTTCTATTTTCTACATATTCCTAAAGTGGTAGGGGGTAGTTATGGTACTGCTACTGTCTCAGGTGATCGCTGGAGCTAGTCATAGCAAGTGAGCCTAATCATCCTGCTGCTTAAACAACTCAGCAGCAGTAGCAGCAGCAAGAACAGCAGTCACAAATTCCACAATTATATCAGGGTCACTGGCCAACACAGCATGACCTGCTGGCATTAGACCAGTAGGGCATTTTTTTGCTCAGAGCTTATGCTTCAAAAAAAAAAAAAAATATATATATATGCCTAAGCCTAAGTCCTACAAATCAATGTTTCCTCAGGGCTTCTTCTGAACAAGTCTAAGTCCTACAAATCAATGTTTCTTCAGGGCTTATGCCTCTAATAAGTATAAGTCCTACAAAACAATGTTTCCTCAGGGCTTGGGCCTCTAATAACAATTCTTACAAATCATCCTCTACAAAATACTCTATTATGTCATCCCACTCTATTCCAGTGGCAGCTTACATCAGGGGGTCCCTGTCTCCATTACGTTAAGTACAAATTTCTTATTTTATTTATCTATTTTTTTATTAACTGCCCTCCCAATACCAGTCAACCCCCCAAACAAATTCCCTGTTCAACTCATTATTTCACCATACTCCACCTACACACACAGGCATCTTCCTCACACCCCTTTTATACCATGTTTTATGGGGGGGTGTTAATCGTATTTAGTTTTTATTTTTTTATTAACTGTCCCCCCAATCCCAGTAAACACCCTCCCAAAAAATGTTCCCTGTTCAACTGATTCTTTCCCCACACTCTACCAACACAGGCACCCTTATACATAAAATAACATTTGCTATGTGTTGTGTTCACTGTTTGCAGGAAATTTTTCAGCAAACGGAAAGTGCCATTATTCACTGATTTTGGTTCAAGGCAAATATTTTCACCCATCCCTAGTATTTTGTTCATTTTATCTAGTCAAATTACTGAAAAATACAATGTAATCTGCAAATTATTGTATTAAAATTTTGATCCAGTATACTACCTCTCTGTGCACAGATAAGAATACTGCTGCTGTGAATAATGATTATTCAGCAAGGCAGGACTGCTTAATGTGTGCTTGTGTGCATGTAGATTCATTCTGAACTGACTAGACTTTTCCTAATTTTTGGCAAATCAATACACAAACTGAAGTTACTCTTATTTATAATCTTTCTCCAGACTGTCAAAAAATGTATTAATTCTTAACCTGGATGAAGGTGGCTCAATAATTTAAGAGAAAGTAAAAAATGAAGAATGCCACAAAAAAAAAGAAGAAGAATTAGGATGAAAAATGTATTGAGTAGGCTATTCATCAAACTACACAGAACATCTACAGCAGAAATATGTCTTATGAACATGTTTCAAACTATAATTCCTGTTAATTAAACAAATATAAGCTACATCATTTTTACATATTAACATATTGCACACCAGCAACAAGCAGATGATCCCAGTAATTCATTAAAATCATGTTAATATTTTTCTTAGAAGGAACCTGGTATTCATATTCATTTTGTTGGTGGGGGGTGGCATACTCTAAACATTACATTAGGATTTCTACAAATTACAAGCATTAAATTTGTTTCAAAGTAACATAGTAAAATAGTTGAAGAGGCTGAAAAAAGATATGCGTCCATCAAGTCCAGCCCATTCCAAAACACCCATGTTGATCCAGAGGTAGGAATAAAAATTCCCAACCCTGTAGCCATTTCCAATGTGGGTATAAAATTCCTTCCGGACTCCAAATGGCAATCAGATAGTTCCCTGGATCAACAACCTATCTACATTGAAGCCATCTGTCATAGTTTTCAATATTTTTCTGTGCTAGATAGGCATCCATTGCTTTTTTTGAAAGCAGTTACATTATCTACAAGTCCAGCATCCAGAGGCAAATAATTCCATAGCTTTATCACCCTTACTGTAAAAAATCCCTGCCTTGTATTAATCAAATGCGCCTTTCCTCTAGTCTTAATAGATGACCTCTCGTTCTTAGCTCAAATAATTCAGTGGATAGCTCTTTGTATTGCCCTTGAATGTATTTGTAGATGGTAATTATATCACCCCTTAGTCATCTCTTCTCTAATGTAAACAACCCCAGTTTGGCTAGTCTCTCTTTATAACTCAGCTCCTCCAATCCCTTTATCAGTTTTGTTGCACGTCTCTGCACTTTCTCCAGTTCAACAATGTATTTTTTAAGAATTGGTGCCCAAAACTGTACTCCATATTCTAGGTGAGGCCTAACGAAGGATATATATAGATGTAGGATAATATTAGCATCCCTTGCATCTACACCTCTTTTTATGCAGGCTAGTACCCTATTTGTTCTTGCCACAGCAGAGTGACTCTGCACACTGCTGTGAAGTCTATCATCTATCAGTACTCTTAAATCTTTCTCTAATGAGGAAGGATTCCCCAAGTTGTTTCCCATTTAGAGTATATTTAGCATGTTTGTTTCTACAGCCCAAATGCATAACCTTACAATTATCTACATTAAATGTCATATGCCAATTTTCTGCCCATTCACTCAGTTTATCTAAATCCTTCTGCAGGGAAAAAACATCCAACCCTATATGTATTTATTTACACAGATTAGTGTCATCAGCAAAGATTGAGACGGTACTTTCAATTCCCACTTCTAGATAATTAATAAACAAATTAAAAACCATTGAGCCCAGGACTGAACCCTGTGGCACACCACTTGTAATTTTAAACCAAGTTGAAAAGGTTCCATTTACAACAACTCTCTGTCATCTATCATTTAACCAGTTCTCAATCCATTTGCAGATAACACTGCCCAAACTGAAGCCTTTTAATTTATGCAGTAACCTTTTGTGAGGCACTGTGTCAAAAGCTTTTGCAAAATCCAATGATAGTACATCAGCAATTCCCTTTGTCCAAATTACTACTTAGTCTTTCATAAAATGCAAGTAAATTAGTCTGACATGATCTATTCTTCATAAAACCATGCTGATTCCTACTAATAATATTGTATGTCTTTACATAGTTATGAATACTATCAGTTAACCCTTTGAGTGCCAGAGGGGTACACAACACATGGCCTTGCTATTTCTGAACTAAGTCCTTAATTACCCTTGGGTGTATCCCATCAGGTGCAGGTGCTTTATTCACCACAACCTTTTGTATTCTTTCCTCAGTAAGCCATGTACATGGTGGAGGAAATTTTGTGGTTTTGCTTATTTGCCCACAGCCCGTTATTGTTGCTTCCTTTGTATATACTGAAGCAAAGAAGGTATTTATGGTTCCAGTCATGCATTATCCTCACTAACCAACTTACCTGTTCACTTGTAGAATTGTTCATGATTTTTCTTGGTCTCATTTGCAAAATTTCTTTAATTTTCAATTTTAGATAGCTTAAATGCTTCTTTGCAGATTTTATTACATTCTTTATATTTTTTTAAATTATGCATCTGACCCTTTTGATTTAAACACTTTAAAAGTCTGTTTCTTATTTTTCACTTCCATGCAAACCTCATTATTAAGCCACATTGCTTTCCCTTTACCCCCTTGTGCTTATTCTCCAATGGTATGTATTGACATGTATATTTGTCTAAGAGCATTGTAAACAAATTCCATGATTCTTGTGCATTTTTATCTTTGAAAATTATATCCCACTGAATATCCTTTAAAACTGCTCTTTGCTTTGTAAAATTAGCCTTTTTTAAAATGCAATGTATTGGTTAAACCCTTGATATTGGGTTTCTCATTTCAAAGGATACCATATTTTGGTCACTGCTGCCCAAATGTTCCCATAATTGTATACTGTTTATCATGTCAGAATTGTTTGAGAGCATGAGGTCAAGAAATGTGTCTTTTCTAGTTGGCTCCTCTACTAGTTGGGACATAAAATTATCATTAACCATACCTAAAAAATAGTTTCTTTTTGTTGTGCAGGCGGAAGTCATATTGCTACAGTTAATTTCAAGATAGTTGAAATCTCCCATTATAATTACATTCCCTGATCTAGAAGACTTTTCCATTCACCGTAAAAGTTGGGCTTCACCTAACTCCCCAATATTAGGTGGCTTGTAGCAAACCCCACTAACATATTTTTTGTTATGTGTGCCCCCGGTGTATATTTCAACCCATAGGGTCTTTACATTTTCATTGGACCCGTCATTTATATCTTCCCTTATACTAGGTTTTAAGCATGCTTTACATATAGACATACTCCTACCCTTTTATTAACCCTATCCCTCCTAAAAAGTGAATAACCCTTTAGATTGTATCATCTAACCAGGTTTCAAACACACCAATTAGATCATGCTGCTCATGCATTGCAATCATTTCTAATTCCCCCATCTTCCCAGCCAGACTACTAGCATTTGCATGCATACAATTTATCTTTTTGCCATTCTGAAAGATTTAATTCCTTGTAAAATGTATTTGCCTTGTATCTGTCTATAACAATGGCACCTCCCTATCAAATGAACTAGCCCATCCCCCTCTCCACACCCATGCCCCTTCTCTAATTCCATTTCCTCAATTATACTACCTTCCCCATCTTGTGTTGCAGCACCCTCCCCACTTTCTAGTTTAAAGTCCCCCAACCCTCTAAGCATCCTAACACTCAGCACCGTGGCCCCCCTTCAGCTAAGGCACAATCCATTTCGACTATAAAGATTTCCTCCAAGGGAAAAGGCTGCCCAGCGCTCTAGGAATCCAAACCACTCCTGCTTACACCAAGTCTTTCATATTTAAGCATTCACCAAAATATTTTGAAAATGTTTCTAATGTTCTTTTCTATACTATTTTATACTGAGAATACCTAGCATTATTATCACACCACTGTTTGAACTAACAGCTGTAATCCAATCCAGTCCATTATATATATATATATATATATATATATATATATATATATATGAAAATAAAAAATACAAAAATACTCAAATTCCTGGTAAAAGAAAGTCTGATGTTTTAGGCTACCATGAGAAATGTCCTTTGTGTCACCTGGATTTGTCCATGCAAATTGTTCATGAGCCATTGGATGTGCTTGGAATATACATGTAGAGAATACAAAAATGAAAAGAAATGAAAGAAAAATGTAATCCTTCTCTCATTGCATCAATATAGACATACATCAGTGGTAAAAAGAAGACTTCCCTTCCAGCTAAAATGGGTACTCAGATAAAAAGAGGCCTGTCCTGCCTCTTAGATTCACACATTGAATATGTCAGACCCTCAGTCAAGCATCTCCACTCCTCTTTGGCTTCCCTCTCTCTTCTCAAACCTCTCACACACCATAGATAGTTAATCCGTATCTCCTTTGTACCTCAGTCTGGGACCAGTGCCAGAACCTGTTTTGGAGGTGACTTTGTTGAAAAGACTCGCTTTCTCTGGGTTCCATGGAACCTTTGACACAAAGTGGTATGGAGGGAGATACTTGATGTCTATTATGGGCTTGTCTGATACTGCCAGAAAAACTAATTGGCCCATTACAGAGGATGCCGAGGCATCTCAAAAAAGGCAGAGATGGCCTCCTACAGGCAACAATGGACCAGGAATCTGAGAGTCATGTGGAGTTTGGCCACCATTCACTTGTGTCAGACAGCTGAAAAAAAAAAAAAAAAAAAAAATCCAATGGCATTTTTAAAGCACTGTAAGCTATTCATTTACATGTGTTATGAAAAAAATACTGGTAAAAGAAAATTGTTGGGCGATAAATTTATCAGAGTTTTCCCCCATTGGAAAAAAAAATACCCCAACATGCAATTCAGTTGACTGAGTTAGCCCTTAGATCCATTAAGGGACACACTTACTGTGAGAAAATCTGAACCCAGTTTGTGGGGTGCAGAGTCCCTTAACAGATCTAAATACAGCCAACTGTTACGGTTCCCAGGAATAAACCAGGAGTCAGTACGGTAAAGTAAAACAATTTTTTATTAGAATAATCTAAGTAATGTGCGTAAACAGATAACACACAGAGGGTGATCAAAGAGGCAAGCACTGTATCAGAAATAGCAGTCCGCCAATAGATCCACCACACTGTCCTTAGCATGTGTTTTTAATATTTTATGATAATCAAGCATCTCATTCTCTAACTCAGAGACTTTTTTTCAGTCTTAGCCTTCAGGGCTTGTTTTATTGGCTCTATACCTTTTTGCCTATCATCTATTTATGACATGCTAGAATGTGATATAGTTCTGGTACCAGTAACACTACTTGTATATCCATCTCTTTTGGAGTGGTTTGTTGTAGACAATTAGTTAAAGCTGTATAATAGAAGGTAAGGGGTTGCCAAATCCAGTCAAATAGGGTCTCTACCCTTAACTCAATATCAACACTTCATTGTTGCAATTAAGTTTTAGGGGAGAATGGCTTTCACCAATTAGCCTGCCTTCTAAAGCCCATCTCAAGTCTTATTCTGGGATCTGATCTACTTGATCAGTCACAGAAGAAAATGATTGAGACATGTTATTCACAAATATGTTACTGTGTAATATATCTGCCAGTAAAGTTATTTGACAAATGTGGGATCCGGTGTGTCTCCTCTGGAGCTGGTCTCTATCGTTTTGTGCAGTTTCCATTTGTCAGGTCAGTGGCTCTGGCTACGACCTGTGCCTGTATAGTCCCGGTGTGCCTGACCTGTGGCTGCGACTGCCTATTTGCTCCTCATTGCCTCTACCTCGAGACCTAGAGTAGTCCTACGCTCTAGCTCACTCTGGTGCTCTCCTCAATCCTCTGTCTGAGGTACTTCCGCAGAACAGTGCACAGCACAGTGTGCAGCTCCCAGTGGAGTCTGGGTCTGGGATTGTGTGGGTTACCTACCTTGCTGCATTCTTAATAAAGGTGGTTACATTTTATACTGTGTTTGTCATTATTTGCCTGATTACCATGACACCAACATTGTCAGACTTTAATTTTTTGCCATTAATGTATTTAAATAATTTTTGGGGGATTGCTCTTGCTTTTCTTAGCAATTATTTTTTCATTCTCCAATTTAGTTAATTTAATCACCTTTTTACAGGTTTTGTTGGCATCTTTGGATTTTGCAAATGTCTATGCTGATCCCTCAGCTTTATGATGTTTAAATGCCACTTTCTTCTTATTTATTTCATGAATTACTTTACTGGTTAACCACATTGGCTTTAACTGGTTTATTTTTGTATTTGATTTCAAAGGGTATAAATTTATGTGTATATTTTTGTAATATTGTTTCAAAGACATTCCACTTCTGTGTTTTTTTCAAGAAAAATCTTGAGACTAAGGGATGCATTAAACTTGCTAAAGCTGGCCTTTTTAAAAATCAGTGTTTTGGTGGAACCCATACCAAGTTGTTTTTTTGCATTAATATCAAATGATAACATGATATGGTCACTATTCCCTAAGTGCTCCCTTACTTGGATGTGTCACGGTTGCCCAGAAACAATCAGGAATCATTACGGTAATAGATTGCAATTTATTAAAGGTACAAAAGGTAACAGCAATAGCAGGAACAAGCAGAGGGTACTAGCGCTCAGCACTATCACAGCAATAAATAGGCCTTGCACTAGACCACACTACTAGAGACTAGGCCAAAGCCACTGTTAGTCTCTGCAGGGACTGACACACAATTCTCGATCCGACGTACAGGAACACTGGAACTGGTAGCGTCTGCAGACACTGGCATAGCAAGTCTTGTTCCGACGAACAGGTACACAGGAACCACTGGACAGAGGAACTGACCCAGCCTGCTGTCAGAAGGAAATATCACTGACTCACACCTGGAGTCAGTAAGGGTGAATACTGACTCACGCCTGCAGTCAGTAGGAGCTAATACTGACTCACGCCTGCAGTCAGTAGGAGTGAATACTGACTCACACCTGCAGTCGGTAGAAGTAAGTTGAAAACTGACTCACGCCTGCAGTCACCTATGCAAGTCTACCAGAACCACAGGCCCACACTAGATTGGGTGTCTGATCACCTGGGGAAAAGACAAAAGAATAGTCAGACAGAGCCACAAGTCAGCAACAGAGGGGGTAGTCAGACAAGCCGGGTCATACACAGTTCAGGTAGTCAGCCAGAGCCACAAGTCTGCACCAGATTGCATGTCCACTATTAGGGGTTAGGCAAAAGAATAGTCAGACAGAGCCCCAGGTCAGCACTAGAATCGATGGAAGACTAGCCAGGTTATACACGGAGCCCAAGGTAACAGATCTGCTATGAACAACAGCGCAAAGGCATCTGAGTCAGGACTCAGTCTGCCTTTTAAACCCCTCCATAGGAAGTAGGAGGAGCAGCTTAGAGGGAGGAAGTAGGAAGTAGGTAGGAGGAGACTACAGGAAGCAAACACATAAAACAGAGGCCTGCTGCATGCTTGAAGCTTCGCTCCTGTAGATGATGCTGAAAGCAAGTTAAAGGGATAGTAATACTTCGTTTTATCTTTATTTTATTTTGTAGGCATTAAAAAAACATGAAGAACGATATAAGTCTTATCTCTTAAAACTTTATGGTTTAAGAGATATTCACAAGCAAAGTATCCCCCACCTGTTCAGCCACATCAGAAGGGAGGTGCCCAGGAAGACTGCAGAGAGGGACAATCTTCAATTAAGATAAGGCAAAAAGCTGAAAAACTTGTCAAGGTGGGAAGGGCTTTCATTGTTTTCATTGTAAGAAGAATGTCCCCTTCTGTTATCTGTCTGGTCTTACAACCAGATTCACATCTGAGAAAAGATGGCTTACACTAGGTAAAAGGGACGGGAGGGGAAACTTTGCTTGTGAATAGCTCTTAAACCATAAAGGTTTGAGAGATAAGACTTATATCATTCTTCATGTTTTTTTAATGCCTACAAAATAAAATAAAGATAAAACGAAGTATTACTATCCCTTTAAGCTATAACAGGATGTTAGAGATAAGCTCTTCATTTTTAGATATTACCAGATCCAGACACGCCTACCCTTTGGTTGTGGTCTATACTAGTTGAGACAAAAAACTGTCATTCAAAAAGTTCTGAAACTTACTCCTTTTAGCAGAATTAGTTGTTCCATTTTCCAATCTATTGCTGGATAATTAAAATCCCCCATAAATATTGTTATCCCTATTGGAGAAGCCTTTTCTATTTGCATTAATAGCTGTGATTCTTCAAGGTCACCGATGTTTGGTGGTTTGTAACCCACTAATATTTTCTGGCCAGTTTTACCCCCATTGACTATTTCAACCCACAAGGATTCCATGTGTTCAATATTGTTGTTGCATATACGAAAATAAGGCAATAATGCCGGTTTGACATACAGAGAGATCCCGTCACCACTTTTGTCTGACCTATCTGTTCTAAACAACATGCAGCCCTCCAAATTGATTGACCAATCATGTGTGCCATCCCAGTATGTTCTTGTTATGCCAATCAAGTCATATTTTTTATTTCGGCTACCATCTCCATTTCCCCTATTTTACCAGTTAAACTTCTTGCATTTGCAAGCATACAATTAATGTTGCTGCCATGCTCCATCTGTGATTTAATTTTGATGTGGTTGATAGACTTCTCCCTATTATTTGTACTAACCCAGCCCCTAGATCCACCCACCTGGGTACTAAGTCACCTCCCCTTTCTATACTGTCCAGTCCAGTATTTATATCTTAAATCTGTATTAAATGTTTATTCACTTTCAAATCTTATAAATAACTTATTTGCTAAGATGACATACTCAGCATTCTTTGTACTGCCTTTTTCTTATATAAAACCCGTAAAGAAAAAAAAGTGCCTTTATAAGCACAGTAGCTTTGGAGTCCATTTTTTTTCTGCTTTTGATTTAATTCGCAAAAAGTGAAATAGTTTAGTTGATTTTTTTGTCAAATGAATCACAGCCACTTTCATGAACATTGCTCAAAACAACAATTTTAAAAAGGTTCCAACTTGATTGGTATAAACGTATTACTTTAAGTGGTTAGAATGCTTGTGTACTGGGAATATGGCTTTCATTATATATAAAAAATAGATACTGTATCCTGTCTTCAATATTATATATATATATATATATATATACATATACATTTGCCCTTAACTAGAGGCAGTGTTATAGCATATTTTACAGAAAATTATTTAAATTAGCAACATATTTCAAATGACTGTTTTATATAATGATTTTAGAAATGTATTGCTTAGTATATACGAAGTGAATAGCTTTTTCTATTACTATGGATCAATTTAAAAGCTGTTGTTAAGAATCTAGTTCATTAGATTGGCAGGAATTTTGAAGAGTTTCCAAGAATACAAAATCCATTTATCTGCCAGAAGTTGCAATTGACCATTTCATATTAGCTCTTTCTAGTTTTACTGGAAATGTACATCCCCACATACATGAGAAAAGGTTCATTATTAGATGCCATAGCAGTCAAGATCCCAGGTTAATGGCTATATGTGTGAGCTTTTGAGATATGTTCAAAAACAGAACCCTGTTGAAAGTCAACCATTCAAGCACAACCTATTAAAACTAACTATTCCATTAACATAATATAAAAATGTGAGATATTTAAACAAGAGAAACAGAAAGAAAAGAAAAGAAGAAATTCAAAACTTGGATTGAATATCTTTATGGCATTGGTAACAAAAGGGAGAAAGGGGGGAATTTGATTAGCATTGCCTCTTCAGTAACAAGAGGTAGTGCTCGTGTCTGCTAGGTTGTTATAAGGTAATGTTCTAGGAGCCCTACTTTATACATCTTATATTATTATCCAGACCAGATCAGGGTTAGAGAAGTATAAAAAATTATATTCCAACTTAAAGGGGAACTATCACCTCTGTTAAAGTAATTCTTATCTTAAAGTGTTATCCCAGTTAATCTTTAATCCTTTTTTAATGTAATGCAGTATAGCCTGAGATTTTACCTTTTAAAAATAAGCCGGTGAAGTCAGCTCAGGACAGGCTGCAGTACAGCTCTGTACCGCAGCCTGTCAATGTTTGCCTCTTCCCCTCCTCAGTAGTGCCTCATTTTCACCTACTCTGATGACAGAGGCTTCCTCCGGGTGAGCTGAAGCGCTCTCTTACCAATGACAGTGCTTCAGCTCACATGGAGGAAGCCTCTGTCAGAGTACGAGGTGAGAACGAGGCACCACTGGGGAGGGGAAGAGGCAAAGATTGACAGGCTGTGGTACAGAGCTGTACTGCAGCCTGTCCTGAACTAACGTCACCGGCTTATTTTTAAAAGGTAAAATCTCGGGCTATACTGCATTACATTAAAAAAAAAAAACAGATTAAAGATTAACTGGTATATCACTTTAAGATAAGAACTACTTTAACCCCTTAACGACCGGGGAATCCGGCCGCAGACGCGACTCAACGACCACGGAGCAAAAATTTTTTTTTGCTCCGTTGCGTTCCGGACTCCCCGAACGGCGTGCAGACGCGGGGGGAGCCCGGAACTCGATGACGGTCATAGTACGTCATCGGTCGTTAAGTCAAATCGACCCTTGACGTACTATGATCGTCAAGGGTCGTTAAGGGGTTAACAGAGGTGATAGTTCCCTTTTAATTATTATATCTTTGGTGATTTAGGCCTCGGTTTTGTGCAGTAAAATATAAGGTAGGGCTAAACTGGCTACTGACCAACATAAAAAATGTTTAACCCTTTGAGTGCCAGAGGTGTATGCAATGAATTGCATACCCCTCTGGAACTCAAAGGGTTAAGTTGGTATTCAATTGTCCTACCAGCTAAGAGCACAATGGACATTAAGACACAGAAAAGGACTTGTGGCCAAACGTCTGTTTTGTGATTCACTCTAAAGCCTAGATTTATCAAGGTGCAAATGGATTAATATGCTGGAAAATCAGAAGATTTCTCTGCGTATTAACCATTCGCCCATTCAGCAACTTTCAGGTTGTATCTGGCCATCACTTATTCTTTAATGAGCGATGGCCAGATAGATCCGCAAATGTGATCCGCTAGCTTCAAAATGGCGTAATCTTCTTATTCTATCTTCTCTCTTTCCACATCTTCTTTCTTCTCCTTTTCTGTCTTCTTGTATTCCATGTTCCAATCACATACTTGTAAAAAAAAGAGAAATATTAACTGTGTGCCCCAAACATAACTCAGACATATGTGTATAATTTAACCCCTTGAATGCCAGAGAGATGGAAGGAATAGAAAACAGCCCCCCCCCAAGTATCACATGGCCCAAACAGGTTCCTTCAATCCTTTGCCTGAAACTCATTGGATGGAAGGTGCATAAGCACACATCCCAGCCAATTTCTGTGAGTCATTTTGAACAGACTGCCCATATAAAAAGTCAGTCTCTGATCAAAATTCCCTCACACTTGAATGGGCATCAGCCAATGAGGTACTTAAGGTGGGATCTGTCTTCTATTCCTGATACTGCCATTGACAGCAGTCTGTAATATTCTTCTTCTATCTTCTCTCTTTCCGCTTCTCTCTTTCTCCAATCCCATATATGTAAATGAAAGAAAAAGAGAAATATTAACTGTATGCCCCAAATATAACTTGGACATACGTATATAATTTAAGCTCTTGAGTGCCAGAGAGGTATGCAATGCATTGTGTACCTCTCTGGCACTCAAAGGGTTAAGCATTGCACATATGTATGAGTTCAAATAATATTAGAAGTTGCCAAAAAAAATGTTTTCCCCATAACTCCACTAATATTATACGTATGTTTTCTATTAGAAAACCAAAATTTGATGCCCAAAATGGATTATTAAGACAATGACCCTTTGTGTTCTCTGCCTCTGTCTGCAGCAGTGGTGGTGGCAGAAATAGAAGACAGACCTCCCCTAAGTACCTCATCGGGGCAAACAAGTTCCTTCAATCCCCAGCTCGTTCATGGTTGGATGGGAGGTGCATAAGCACACATCCCAGCCAACTGCTGTGAATAATTTTGAACAGAGACTGCCCATATAAAAAGTCCATCTCTGATCAAAATTCCCTCACACTGGAATGGGCATTGGCCAGTGAGGTACTTAGGGGGGTCTGTCTTCTGTTCCTGCCACTGACGCTGACAGAGGCAGAAAACACAAGGGGGCATTGTCTTAATTAGGGGTGAGTGAAAGGTCCTGCCATGTTCCTGTGAAAAAAATCAATGAAAACCATGTTGTTGTCCTAATTTTCATGGGAAAATCCGCTTTAAAACCAGCGATTAGAATCTTTGCATGTTTTGCCCATTGACCAAAATTCTACGCCATTTTTTCAATGGCTGTAATGTTTCTGCCCATTGATTTATGTGATTTATGCCTTTTCTCTATAAAAATGTGAGGTAGACATGCTGTACTGTTCTGTTGTGATCTTTTTGCAAAATTGAGGCAGGAGAGGCTCATAGTGGCTGTTATCACTATGAGAATAAAAGTAAAAATAATAAAAGGAGGAACTGGAAGGACTATTATGTGTCCACTGAGTCTGAGTCTGAGGAGGAAGTGAGCACTACAGAAGTATTGCTGTCCAGTACCCCTACATCACTCCTAAGGATCTTGGAGAAATTAATGTCAAGGGGGGGAACAATCACGGTGCCCGTGATTCTGCGGTAGGGCGACATGTTTACGTCCGGGTTTTCCCTTGCATGGTTCTTATTGGCGATTGGGCTCTGGCTCCACCCAGGGTTAGTCTTTTTAAACTTTCTCCTGTCATCCTTTCTGCACTCTTTTGTGGTGTACCTGTACTTAGCGTTTGAGTTGCTGCTTGTTCCTGCTCCGTGTATGACCCGGCTCGCCTGATTACGCTCCTGTCGCTCCTGTGTTTTGCTTCCCGTTGCTGACTGGGACTGGCTGACTACCTCCATGTGTACCGACCTGGCTTTGGCTGAGTATCCGATTCCGCTGCTGAATAGGACTGGCTACTACCTTTGTGTGTACCGATTTAGCAGTTCTGGCTTCAGACCCATCAGTGTGCGTACCCTGTGGTCCTTTCAGCCTACTTTCGCTTGCAGTAATACTGCTACAGCGCCTGCTTGGCCTGTCACTCCCGAGGTCATCTGGGAGATTGTGTTGCGAGTTGCACCGGTCACTTGCCAGTATCCGTTGTTCTGCTTCCGATATCCTTAGCGTTCTAGGGACTCGGTCACTTGCCAGTGTTCTATCTGTGTTGCCTCAGCTATTCCTAGCATTCTAGGGACTCAGTCACTTGCCAGTGTCCTATCCCTGTTGCTTCCACTATCCCTAGCGTTCTAGGAGCTTGGTCACTTGCCAGTGTCCTATCTATGCTGCCTCCGCTATCCCTAGTGTTCTAGGGACTTGGTCACTTGCCAGTGTTCTATCAGTGTTGCCTCTGCTATCCCTAGCATTCTAGGGACTTGGTCACTTGCCAGCATCCTATCTGTGTTGCCTCCGCTATCTCTAGCATTCTAGGGACCCTGTCACTTTCCAGTGATCATACTGTGTTGCCTCTGCTATCCCTAGTCTTCTAGGGAATTGCCCTGCAGTTATCCATCACTATAGTAGGGCCTTTCCATGGTGTGATGCTGTTGTGGTTCACCTTGTTCCAGTGACCTGTCGATGGATCAAACCAGCATAGTCCTATTCTATCTTATAGCCTACTGATATTTCTGTCCATCCTGACCTGCGTCAGATTTGGGAAGTACCACGGTACAGACCTCATCAGGACCTGAGTAGGGTGATTGCTCTTGTTATTATTTTTCAATAACACTGATCTTAACCTTACCTAATTGCCTGAGTGTTCTTACAAAACCGTGACAGGAACAAAATGGTAGCAATAGTGAAAGCAGGACAGGTCAGTTGCCTGTACCTGCTGCCAGACACACTGCGCCTGCTGCCAGAAGAGCTGTGCCTGCTGTAAGATGTGCTGTGCCTGCTGTCAGAAGTGCTGTCGCTGCTGCCAGTGCCACCAGTGCTGTGCCTGTAGCCAGTACTGCCCTGCTGCCACCAGTGCTATACCTGCTGTCAGACTTTCTGCCCCTTCCACCACCAGTTCTGTGTCTGCTGCCAGTGCTGAACCTGCTGCCACCAGTGATGTGCCTGCTGTCAGAGATGCTGCCCCTGCTGCAACCAGTGCTTTGCCTTCTGCCAGTGCTGACCCTGCTGCCACCAGTACTGTGCCTGCTGCCAGTTTGTCTTGTAATACTCAGTAGGGGGAAGGAGAAGATGATGCCAAGTGTGACAGCAGGGGACCCTAAGGCACACTTGCCATCCCCAAGCAGTCCCACCAGTGCTAGTACTACTAATAAGAAGGTCCAGCAGCTTGTTAATGATTTGGAGTGAAGGAGGGGATAAACATCATATTAATAGTGACTGTGAGGAGGAAGACCTAGGAGCTGAAATTGATGTGGTTGGTGTTAGTAGTAGTAGTAGTAACAGTAATGGTGAAGCAGCGGTGGGACTAGTGTTAGGAGAGTGTTAGGGAAAGCAATTGAGAGTGTCCAGACTAGCGGTCAAGGGAGCCCACACCATTCCCCTAACCCTGGGAGTCCCCTTCCGCCATGGCATTGTCCGTGTGGAACATGATCCTGAAGAAAACAGCATTGTTACCACCACAATAATACCACCACCGACAGGAACACAGATCAGCTGCCTGTGTGCCTGCTGCTAGTGCTGCTAGTCTGCCTTCTTCAGGTAAAAAGAATTGGCAAGTGTGACATTTGGAGACCCTCTGTCAACTTTCTCGTCACCTCCTACAAAAGTAGTGAGATGTCTGTAATAGAGCAGCAGCAGCAAGGAGGGACTAGTGGTGGTGGTGATGATGATGATGATGATGGAGAAGCTGTGGTGGAAGAGAAATTGATGGCCTTTTTAGGAGAAACTGAGGAAGAATGGGAGACAGGGATGAGGATGGGCATCACGACCACCATCAGCAATGAGCTTTTGGAAATTGCAACTGCACTAATTCCTGCAGCTGCAGAGTTGAAAGGGCAGCAGGCTGCTGAGGAGCAGGCTAGTGTGCCACAGACAACAGTGGAAATGGGGTCAACAAGTGATGCAGGACTAGGACAGGTTCCACTTGCCAGCAGCAGCAATACTTCTCCACCTGTTCCCTACCCCCTAAAGTCATAGGGATGGGACTATTTTTCTCTTGGGGCAGGCACAGTGAAGTCATCACCAAGGGCACTGTGCACATTTTGTGATAGGTCAGTGAGAAGGAGACAGGAGGGAACATACCTTGGAACAACCACCCTAATAACACACATGAAACACAGACACGATGACATTTATGTCAAACATATTAAAGCCAAACACCCGCCACAGAAATCAAGCACTGCTGTTGTTGTACCCCCCTGGACTCTCTCGAAAGGCAACAAGAGATAAGGCAGAGATCAAAGAGGAGGAAGGATAGAGAAACCCAGGCAGAAACTGGAAGTTCCATGACCAGCGAAACAGCTAGATCACTATCACCTTCTTCCTTTAGGGTAACAACTTCTGCCAATCCACCTCGTTCATCGTTACCTCCCCCGCCAAATGATAGTCACTCTGTTGGTGTTAGGATGTGGCAGTTCGTGTCCACCCATTGCACACTATGTCGTGCACTGGCCACACATGACAGTGTGGTGGAGAAGAATCGCAAGCGGGGCATCAAGTGGCATCTGCGGAGAATCCATTCAGCAGAATATGCTAAGATGGTGGCAGGGAGGGTGCATCATTACTATTAAACTGTTGCAAGTTGACATGTGTCCTTAGTGGGATGTGGACAAGGGGTATAGTGACAGTGCAGTACTTGTGTTCTGGTTTAATGGTGTTTGGATACAGTTGTGTCCCCAGGTGTTATTTATTACACAAAATGTGCACATTGCAGTTTCTGATGTAAGGCACAATTCCTGCTCTCAGGAGAAAAATTTCTGTTCTAATAACAACACACCCATTTTTTTGGAGGATGGGCAGGTGGAGAAGAATTACTGGCCAACTTCTTCTTTTGTCCACATATACTGGGGGCTACTTATTGTGCTGCTACTGCCTCAGATGCATCACTGGAGCTAGTAGAGGCAAGTGGAAGCATCATCATCCATCACCCATGTAACTGCTGTTATTGATCCCATTCCCTTTGAGCTGCCTAATCATCCTGCTGCTGAAACAACTCAGCAGCAGCAGCAAGAACAGCAGTCACAAATTCTGCATCTACATCAGGGCATTTGACAATGGCCAGTGACCACTGGCCAAAATGACATGACCTGTAGGCACTAGGCCAGTAGGGCTTTTTTTTCTCTGGGTTTGTGCTTTAAAAAAAATAAAAAATAAAAAACCCCATAGTCCTACAAAAAATAAATACTTTTTGTGGGTTTGTTTCTAAGAAGCCTAAGTCCTACAAATCAGTGTTTCCTTAGGGCTTGTGCCAAACAAGCCTAAGTCCTACAAATCAATGTTTCTTCAGGGCTTGTGCCTCTACTAAGTCTAAGTCCTACAAATCAATATTTCTAGAGGCTTAAGCCCTATCAACAAATCTAACAAATAATCCTCTACAAATTACAGCAGCTTATGTCAGGGGGTTC
The DNA here is from genome assembly GCA_037306005.1 of Rhinophrynus dorsalis. Lineage (NCBI taxonomy): Eukaryota > Metazoa > Chordata > Amphibia > Anura > Rhinophrynidae > Rhinophrynus > Rhinophrynus dorsalis. Next base: position 225,658,143 of record CM074723.1, read on the forward strand.
CTGTCGCTATCACGTTACATACACATTTCTTATTTTATATATTTCTTTTTTTACTAATTGACCCCCCCAATATCAGTAAAGTGAAGTGTCACTGAAAATTATTCAAACAAATCCCTAATATTAATTTTATATTTAACACAGAAACAAAGGTGACTTTCCCTTGGGGTGCTAATAATGTACTAGGCCTGCCTGCAGAACTGTGAGACTGGCTGAAGTGTCGCTCTGAAAATTATTCAAACAAAGCCCTAATATTACTTTTAATATTTTACACACGACCAAAGATGACTTTCTCTTGTGGAAGCAATAAGGTGCTAGGCCTGACTATAGAACTGTGAGAGTGGCTGAAGTGTCACTCTGAAAATTATTTAAACAAATTCCTACTATTATTTTTAATGTTAAACACAGAAACAAAGGTGACTTTCCCTTGCAGTGGTTATAAGGTACCAGGCCTGCCTACACAACTGTGAGACTGGCTGATGTGTCACTCTGAAAATCATCATGAAACAAAGAAGCCAATTGGAATAGAGACAAAGCAGGAAAGTAGTGCATGAAACAGAGAAGCTAATTGGACTAGAGACATGGAGGGAAAGTATGGAGGGAAAGTAACTGAGTGCAGGTAGTAGTTGCTGAATTTCCAAAAGTTTCGACTACATTCGGACCAGGGCTAGTTGAATTCGTATTTTTTTGGGTGAACGACCCTTGCCTTGTCAGAAGGTCCGAATGTCACCGTATGACCCCATTTTCATTGAATTCCAAATATCGCCGACCCAAATCACACAAGTCTAATAGAGAAAACTGAGCATAGAAGAATAGAACAATATATTATTTTGAGGGCAGTAATTAAGCTTGCTATTATTCTAATTTGTAAACTTAGCTTGGAATGGCAGTAGTGTTAGGGCTTGGTGTTGGCAAAATATTTGACAAGACAAACTGATAATAGAAGTTGGTGTATAATTTGGCTTAAAAGAAATAGGTATACTTTGCGTCAGTCCATTATGGTACCTGGCTTGAGGCCAGCAGATATGCTTAGCTTGAAGTAGTCTGGGACAAGAAATGCACAGAAGGAAACTGGAATATTTGAGAAAACAACCATTGGAAAGTGTTTTTGTCTGAATATAGGTGACTTACTTATGATGTATATTATAGTGTCCTGTTTTGTATTTACACTTTTATTTACTTATATAGTACCAACATATTCTTTAACCTTCATGTACATTGGTAAAACAATGCATATAAAATATTGCATCAGTATAATTTGAAGCCACAGCTTGCATACAGGAGAGAGAAAGACAATATAATCAAAAGTTGGAAATGCTTGATGATGAAGTGTGGTCCAGTTACATGATCTGAACCTACAGGGTACAGAAAGTGACTGGTGCTCAAGTGAGATGTATTGACCAGCCAATAAGCTATTATCACTTAGCTTTCTTCAGTCAAAAAGGAGAAATCTAATAATGGAGTGCAGAAAAATCCAGCTACACAGCAAGCAATATCATCAGGATCATGGAACTGGGCAAGAATGGAATAGAGATTTTGCTAGATTTTAAAAAAGAGAAGAGGTTGAGAAGGTTAAAGAGAAATGTGATAGGCCTTCTTGAAAAGGGTGTGTTCTAATATGCTTTTATGTCAAAGTCTGAAGAAAATGTAAGGTAGACAAAACCTAAGAAATATTTTGAGAATGTATTAGCTTTATTATTGCTCACATCTGGACAGCTTCCGTGCCAAAACATACCATGTCTATTGTGTAGTTCAAGACTGTCCAGCTGGTTGTTGTTCCTCGGGATGTGACCTTCAAAGACTTTTTATTGTATTGCTATAGGACTTTAGGTTACAATTTATACATCACATTCAAACAACTCTCTCACATAAAAGTTCATGGTCTACCTCAACGGTTCCCATACCTGCCCTCAAGTACTAGAAACAGCCCATTTGTTTAGGATTCCCTACTTGAAATTTCCTGAATCAGTTAGGGGATATGTTTAAACAGTGACTGAGTTATCTGTGCTTAATTAGAGAGATAAACTAGTAAGAGTTAAATGCGCAAACGCCACCTGCAAATAGAAAAAAAACACCTAAAATAAATAATTATATGTGAAATAAATAAGAAAAAGGCTGCAAAGGAATAAAACTCTAACACTACCACTACACGTGTTATAAAGAAAATAGCAAAAATAAAAATATATATTCCTGCGCCTCTATACCTAATATATAGAAATACAGAAGTGTAGGTGTGGAGACAAAGTAGAACACATTGTCAAATATTAAAAGAACACATTAGATCAGGGCTTAAAATGTAAAGTCCTTTGCTACTAGCCAGATCTGAAAAGTTACTCGCCACTGCAAGCCATAACATACCAACCAGGGCTGAATTTCTACTCGCCAGGGCAGAATTTTCACTCGCCATTAGCTAGTGGCGAGTGGAAATTTTGAGCCCTGCATTAGATAATTGTATAGATCGTGTAGTTAAAACTATATATCACCATGACAAGTCCTATATAGAGAATGATCATGGCGCTACACAGTTGCCACACCTAGATCTAAACACAAAGTAGGCAAAAAATGAAAAAGAATTCTATGAGAGGAAAGAAAAAAGTTTGCAAAATGAATATGGGGAAAACCAGCACTTAGTAATGATAAAAATCTGAGCTATAATACTGAAAAGTGAATATCAAAAAGGCAACATAATCTGGTCTTTATACATATGCGAATTTGAAGAACAGATCCCACTTTTTTCCGAAGGAGGAAATGAGTAGCACAATGGCAACTTTCCAAACTCTAGTGGAAAAGGATATTAGGAATTTTAAACAACATAAAATACATTTTCTCAATAATATTAATAAACAGGAAAGATGTACAATTAATATACGTAGGGACAATGAACAATTAACCATCTGTCCCGCTGATATAGTGGGAGGTTTGGTTTTATTGAATCAAGAGGATTACAATAAGCCATACGAATTCTTTCAGATAACAAGACATATGTTAATTTAGCCAATAATCCCACTGAAGCATTTCAGCAGGAATTAAATTTACTCTTGGATAGTGGTAGGGAATCTGGCATTTTAAATGACAGAGAATATAATTTTGTAAATATAGCCGATCCCAGAATACCAGTTTTTTATTTTTTACCTAAAATTCATAAGAGTCTAGTCGACCACCAGGTCGACCTATAGTTTCTGGGATCGGCTCCATTAGTTCCAATCTTTCCACATGTCGATAAATTTCTACAGAGTTCAGTAAAGGAATTGAGATCATATATAAAAGACACTACTCAAATACTAAATATTGTTGAGAAGTTTGAATGGCAAACAGATTTTCTATTGGTAACAGTGGATGTTTCTTCCTTGTATTCGGTGATAGACCGTGATATTGGATTTGAGACTATGAGGTTCTATCTATTACAAAGAGAGGATATGTTACCTGCACAAATTGAATTTATTGTTTCTTGTATACAGTTTATTTTAACCCATAATTATTTCTATTATGATTCGGTGTTCTTCCTCCAGATACCAGGATGTGCAATGGGCACCAGATTTGCACCAAGCTATGCTAATTTATTTATGGGGTTGTGGGAACATCGTTTTATTTGGAACAACAACCCCTTTGGTGCAAATCTGGTGCTCTGGAGAAGTTATATCGATGATGTCCTTTTTATTTGGAGGGGGAGCACCGACTCTTTACAGTCTTTTATTCAATATATCAACAATAACACATACAATATAATTTTTTTAGAAACCAACAGCCTCACGTATATAAATTTCTTGGACATCACCTTATACATACAAGATAATAAGATTTTAGCCACAAACTTTTCTAAACCGGTTGACTCTATCAGCTTAATATTACCCACTAGCTGGCACTTTAATAGGTGGCTTATGAATTTCAGATTCAGAAGTGTTTAAAGAGGAATTACCGAAATTAGAAGCACGTTTTTTTACGGAAAGGCTACAGGTTGAGGGAATTTGACAAAGCTGTCTCAAGGGTTAATGCTATCGAAAGACAGCAACTCTTAACTTCGAAGGATACAAAAGAGAATACTTCACAATTTCAATTGGCTTTAGTTGTCAAATATATTTCAGATTACAAATATTTTGATAAAGTTGTTAGATGCCACTGGTATCTTTTAAAAGAAGATAAGTGTTTGGAAAGTGTTATACCAGATACACCTAGGATAATTTACAAAAGAGTTCAAAATATAGGCAACATAATTGCCCCAACAGTGAAGAATAAAAAAACTGTGGCCACTAATTGACCACAAAGTGGGGGTTGCCAGCTTCCACAGTTGTGGAAGATGTGTGTGTTGCAGAAAAACGAATAATATCAAAAAAATCACAAACTTTGTCTCATCCAGCACTAAAGAAGAACATATGATCAAAGGGAGTGATCTATGTTCTGCAATGTAGCTATATGAGACAGCATGTGGGCCGAACAAAAAGAGCTCTGAATATACGAATAGCAGAACATATTAGAAATATTGAGAAACAATTTGATAAATATAGTGTGTCTGTATATTTTAAGGATTTCCATAATTCTGATCCTAAGTGTCTTAGATTGGAGAGGTGGAAACCATTTGGCTGTGATGTTTCGCATTGAATACAAACAGATTTTTAATTTGGACACCCTTCAACCAAAGGGTTTAAATGCTGAAATGGAATTTTTTGTCTTTTTTTGAATCTTGCCAATAAAGTTAACTGCATTTGAATATACTTGTCAGGTGTATGATATGCACCTTTAACATTTGGGTGGGTAGAGCAGTATTTAAACAACATTTGAGCTTGTTGAAAGAGTGATAGATAACAATCTTGAGAAAGGAAGGAGTGTCCTACCGAAAAGCACTGATTTGGTATCATGTGATTACCAATTCACTTTTTAACTGCTACTTTATTAGGACATTGTGGAAATTGAGTTTTGTCTCAATTATATATTGGATATGTGGAATATCCATCTGTAACACCTATGTGTATATGTAGATTGTCTTTGACGGTGTGGATAAACATCAAATAAGAACTGGAGTGCTAGTAACAGTGACAAGTCTGTATGGGACTGGCGTTAAGAAGTGGTTTGTGCCTCTGAACATGATATTAGTACAGCTGTAAGTCCAAGTGAAGACGGCGGTGGCAAGTGCAACATCTAAACGATTTGGTGGACTGTCTATTGTTCACAACACAACAAAATGTAACTGTATAGTAGACACTCCACTTGCCTCTAAGTCTTGGCATATACAAATATATCATTAAAATCGTGTGTGCACTAATACAACTTAAAGTGTTAGTAATGTCCAAAAAAAAGTTTTTTTGCATTTAGAAGAGCTTAAAAAGCTGAGCTAAATGCAAAAAAACGTATGTCTCAAACCACTACGGATTAAGAGATACAGGCGTTTAAAATTCGCTGTTTCATACTGACAGCTGTAAAGAAGTGCCGAGATCGCATTACTTTCAAGTAATCCTTTCATTGGAATGGTCTAAAACGTGTGCCTGAATACACTTCTCAAGCGCCTCCGTGTCGACCGACACGAATCTCCTGCTGACAGCTTTACAGCTATCAGTAGGAGACAGTGAACTTTAAACTCCTGTATCTCTTAAACCATAGCGGTTTGAGAGATACGTTTTTTTGCATTTAGCTCAGCATTTTAAGCTCTTCTAAATGCAAAAAACTTTTTTTTGGACATTACTAACACTTTAAAGGCAATTTCACTATTTGTGCCCGGAATTATCCTATTCTAACACACACGCATTTTCATACTAAGGAAAGATCTTTATATGTGCACCAACATTATTCCAAGTATATGGGACTGACAGAGTTTCTTAGTTCAATACTGGGGGATATATTTTAATAAATATATTTTTATTGAATGTTATGGTTTTTAAATTGTAATCTTTTTTATGCTATATATCTGTTCATTTGTGGGTTGTATCGGGTGTGAGTATTATCCTACAAATAGTGGGATGTTTCACATCTGATTTTGCCTCACTTTACCTTACATATACAGTGTGTTTCATTGTGTATTTTTATTTGATTTTGTAATTAGTCTTATACTTGCTCCGCTTCTCTCCAATAGTGCAGCCATACAGATTACAGGGTTTTTCCCTGGTACTTGGGTGGCTGCACGCATGGATATGGGGGAGGGGGGTGAGTCTAAAGATCATGTTGTCTTTTTGATATCCACTTTTCAGTTTTATAGCTCAGATTTCTATCATTATTAAGTGCTGGTTTTCCCAATACTCATTTTGTTTCTTTTTTTCTTTCCTCTTGAAGAATTCTTTTTCATTTTTTGGCTACTTTATGTTTAGATCTAGGTGTAGCAACTATGTAGCACCATGATCATTCTCTATATAGGACTTGTCGCGGTGATATACAGTTTTAACTACACGATCTATGCAATTATCTAATTTTGTTCCCACTTTGTGGGAGAGTGTTCTTTTGATATTTGACAGTGTGTTCTACTTTGTCTCCACACCTACACTTCTATATTTCCATATATTGGGTATAGAGGCACAGAAACATATATTTTTATTTTTGCTTAATTAGAGAGACTGAAAACCTGGCCTGCTGGTCTGCCCAGAGGAAGTGAGCTGTGAATCACTGCCTTAAACATTAAAAAACTTCAACCTGGTCTATTTGTAAAGGGACAGTAATGCCCCCCAAAAAAATCTCCCGTTCTGTAGACATTAAAAAAATAATAAATACGCTCCAAACCCAATCTCTCAAACCGCTATGGTTTGAGAGATATAGGGATTCAAAGTTTCCCCTTCCTCCCCTTCTCCTGATATCAGCTGTAAAGCTGACATCAGGAGAATCGAGTCGTATGACTAGAGGAGGCTCTGCAGCAGATCACGGTTAGGGGATCAACAGGCGGCTCTGCAGCAGAGCAGAGATCATGTTATCTATAAAGAATTCATTCACTGGAAAGAGCTACAAAGTGTGCTTGCAAACCAGACATTTCCAATGAATTAATTCTTTATAGATAACATGATCTCTGCTCTGCTGCAGAGCCGCCTGTTGATCCCCTAACCGTGATCTCCTGCTGTCAGCTAGATGCTGAAATCAGGAGAAAGGGAAAGAGGGGCAAACTTTGAATCCCTATATCTCTCAAACCATAGCGGTTTGAGAGATCAGGTTTGGAGTGTGTATATATATATATATATATATATATATTTTTTTTTTTTTTAAAGTCTATAAAACTGGAGATTTTTATTTTGGGACATTACTGTTCCTTGAAATATTTATTTTCACTGAGCAGTCTACAAATTTTTGCTTTTTCAGATAAGTTTCAAGAAAAAGCTAATTTTACTAAACAACCGTTTGTGGATACCAAATACAATAACATTAGCTCATGTCAGCTATTATCACTTGGAAACTAGCCAATTCTTTCTACATTTAAATTAGACTATAAAATTAATTTACATATCAATTGATAAATTGATATTGCATAATAAATAAAAGTGGTATATTTAAAGCCATTAAAGCAATTAATTGATTTAGGGATTTCAATGTCACTCTTCATGTATCTTCAATTAAGCAGATTTGAAGAATATCTTTTGGGCCAATCATTGTCAGTCACTTTGAAAAATTAATTTATGCTTATGACTGAACCATCTGTGTTCATATGGTGCTATCCTAAAGACATCAATTGATTGCTTTTTTTCTTTTTTTACTTTATTAGATCCAGAGATCCTGGATCTATGGTAGGACATGAAGGACTGACTGTGTCTAAACTTAAAGGGATAGTAAAGGGAAAGTAATAAATACAGCTCAGATTTTTTAAATAGTTTTTGGGCCATGTAGAGCATTATTATCGTGCTCTACGAAGTGTAGTTCAAGAGTAATTGAATCATAAAGTGTCTCCATCCTACCCCTTTTACCTATGTAAAGCTGCACAGCAAGACTGTCCAGATGGATAACAGCAATGGACAATCTTCTAGCTGTGAGCATAAGGAAAAACCTACCTTCCTTGAAGGGGGAGGGCATGTTTGTCCTTATGCTCACAGCCAGAAGATTGTCCCTTACTGTGATCTGTCCAGTCAAGTGACCAGATTCCACATCTGAGAGGAGGCGGCTTACATTAAGTAAAAGGGGCGGGAGGGGGATACTTTATAATTCAATTACTCTGTTACAATAAATACACATTGTCTAGAGTGATAATACCACTCTACATGGCCCAAAAACTATAAAGAATAATTGGAGCTGCATTTACTTTGAAACATAACTATCCCTTTAAAGGAGACCTTCTGCTTGAGATTGTTTTTTTTTCTGAAAATTCATATACTATTACATAACTTGCTAAACAAATGTATACTAAAATCCTATATAATAATTTGCTAGGATGTTTGTCAGAAGTCGTCATGCCCAGTAGAGACTGTCGGAACGCACGGAATGCTGGGAGTTCTGTGCTGGGAGCATTCTGTGCTTTTGGTTAGTCTCTACAGTGCATGACTGCGTAGGCGGCAGTACACACAGCAGGACCGGCCTCTTAACTCTTTGAGTGCCAGAGGGGTACGCAATGCATTGCAAAGAAATGCGTTGCTAACCCCTCTGGCACTGAAAGGGTTAACATCACCCGGACTTTGGCCCATGTACATGGGCTTTTACACTAGTAGTTAATAAAGGGAGTGCACAGAATTGTGGTGCTACTCATTAGTATATTTGTTATTTGAGCATAAGCACAGAAGATTTTATCACATTCTTCATGGAACTCGCCCTGTGCACAAAAAAAATCTTTGATAATGGGTATTTAATGCAGTGGAAGGAAAAGACAGAATTTGCATAGACTTCCTTTGCATTCAGTTTTTTCATAGTGTGATCAGAGGGTTTGCCGGCAGGAGAATTCCCATATGATCCCATAATATTGGAACCCTGGGCAAGTGGTGCAAAGCAAACATTTTATCATGTAAATAGTAGTGTTGAGCGAGCACCCCGATGCTCGGGTGCTTGGGTGCTCTGACCGAGCACCCCCTGAGGCTCGAGTGCTCGGCCGAGCACCCGAGCCCCATTGAATATAATGGGGCGACACGAGCATTACACCAGGCACCCCCTGCTCTGATGAGGGGAGGGTGCCTGGTCAATGCCCCCCTTCATCTCCGCTATGCCCCCTTCATCTCCGAATGCCCCCTTCATCTCCGCAATGTCCCCCTTCATCTCCGCTATGCCCCCTTCATCTCCACTATGCCCCTCTTCCACAATGTCCCCCTTCATCTCCGCTATGCCCCTCTTCCACAATGTCCCCCTTCATCTCCGCTATGCCCCTCTTCCACAATGTCCCCCTTCATCTCCTCTATGGCATAGAGGAGATGAAGGGGGACATTGTGGAAGAGGGGCATAGCGGAGATGAAGGGGCACATTGTGGAAGAGGGGCATAGAGGAGATGAAGGGGGACATTGTGGAAGAGGGGCATAGCGGAGATGAAGGGGGACATTGTGGAAGAGGGGCATAGAGTCTATGCCCCTCTTCCACAATGTCCCCCTTCATCTCCGCAATGCCCCCTTCATCTCCGCAATGCCCCCGTACCTCCAGTCCCTGGTGGTCCAGCGGAGCGTCTTCAGATCTGTGCCTCTTCCGGCACAGATCCCCGCCACCCGAACATGGCGGGCGAGCACATGGCGGTACTCAACGAGTACCGCCATGTGCCGAGCAGAGCGATGCTCGAGCCGATCCGAGCATCGGCCGAGCACGCTCGCTCAACACTAGTAAATAGCTTTGCAAATAGGCATTAGCCATGGACACCATGCACAAAAGTAATTATTTGTGCTTCTCAATACCTACTGATATGGGAATGGGACACCAGACCATCTCTCACCCTGTCATAGGTGAAAGCATCGGGTGCCCCTGAGTTCTGTTCCCATCAGATGTTGGCGAGTAACTCCCACAGGACCAACACATGGTACATTGGAAAATTGATTATCTGCAGAGTATATTCCCTAGTAATTGAAGTCTGAGATAAGAAGCACAGCAATGAAAATAGTGGCTCAGATGTCAGGGACAACAAACTGGCAAGCTCCATGAGTGAAATATGTGATGTTTCTTACATTATGCCTCTACTTACAAAGAGAACTCTGGATGCTTCTGGATCATCCACCTAAACTTTTATCAACATTTTTTTCAGGGCTGATGATTGATCATGTGGTGGCAGTTTGAAAAGCAGTCTTTGGTGGTGATGGAGACATTTGCTGACCTAGAGTAGGTAAAGCCTTTTGCAGAGGTGAAGGTTCAGGTTTAGGGTCTGCCTAGGTCAATGAAACAAGAAAAGATGGCTAAAAAGTAGAAAGCAAATTAAAAAAAATTTTTTTAACATGAATTGATGATTCCTTGTGCCAGGTAAAAGCCCAATAAAGGAATGGCTGATGAGTCAGTTAGAGTTTCTAGGCAGGGTTAGCACAAATTAGCAGAAGCGTAGGAACAAATGAACTGAACAAATTAAGAGGTGTGTTTGCTTCAGCCTTGGGCAGGCAGGTCAGCTAAAGGTCATGTGCATGACACAGGATATAGACTAGTCAGTTCTATACCCCAGCAGAGAGAAAGCAAATCAACAATAGGCTTTGGACAGCTGTACCCCTCCAGGAAGAGTGCAGAAATGTGATTATCTCTGGTTAAAATACTTTGGGAGTGCAACATTCACTGATCAAAGAGACTTCACGAGGAACAGATTCAATGGACATGCAGACTTCAGGAGGACAAAGATCACTTGTAATACAGGTTTCTGGAGAGCTTGGTACACTGATCAAACAGGCTTCAGAAAGAGGGACTGCTTGCTTTGGCTCACTGAGTGCTGCAAGATATACCACTTCCTATATCTTACTGGATGCTACAATATAGTTTGCAATCTGGGCCTCATTGGGTGTTGATACTAGAGAAAATATAAAGGGAAGCAAACAGGCACAAGTATTAGGACAGTGGACAAAAGCAGACACACAAAGGTGCAGACAGGATTATTTGGATAGGCAACAATAACCAAATTCAGAATGCTAGAATTGTTGGTTATTTAAAGGTTTGGATCAGCCTGACTGGCTGCGGAGACTAAAATTGTTAGTGCTGATAGCTGCAAGCAAGGGTAAGATGCAGCTCTAGTATGATCAAAACTGTTTTGACAATGCATTCAGGTAAATTACAGAAATAGTTCTCATGAGTCTTCAGTTTCTCAGAGGTCTGGGACAAAACAGTCTGTGGCCCTAGTTCAGACTCCTTCTGTCCTAGTAGAACAGTGCAATGAGTTCCAGAGGTGGGGATGTCCACAACCAACGTTTTGATCTGAAGCAAGGTAGAAGAGGAGAGTTGAGGTGTGGTTTGCCAAGAGAACAAACAGAACAAGTGGAAGAGTATTTTGAAATATAAAGAGTAATATGGGACAGTACTGAGGGCCTTATAGTTGGGGGCACTACACTTGTACTTGATTCTAGTAGAGTGGGGAAAAATTATAATGCAGCTTAAAATAAACATTAAGAAATAACAATGAGCCTGGCATCAGAAATGAAGATAGTTTAGAGATTAGAATGGTAGCTAGGAGAATACCAGTTAGAGGAGTTTGTTATTGTCATATGGGAGTAGATGAGGAGCAAGTATATAAAGCTGATATCATTGTCTCGGGAAAACAAATCTGTAGGAATTTTGTGCAGAGGGAGGTGAAAAGATTCTAGATGTGAATTATGAAGGTGAGAGTGAAATCACAGGTGAGTCTACTGAGGTGGATCTGTCCAGTAGAGGGAAAAAAAGTTTAATTCTGACAGTGAGCAAACATTTTTTAGGCCGGTGTACTAAGATGAAATTGAGTAATACCTTTTGAGTTACATGAGGCTTTGAATATAAGAGATATCAATATTTGTGAATCAATCTGCTGGAGACCTATATAGCATTTAAGGAGTTACAATCTCAATCTAAATCATTGGGGATATGGGAAATATTTACTTTTCCCCCTATGGTGCAGATTATTTTCTCCAGGGATACCCCAGATCTTCAGTATATCAACCTCAATTAGTTGAATTTTGAAGACATTACACTTTAAGAAGTAGTGTAACATCCAAGAAGAGACAGCAGAGAGACAGTTAGAAACCAGAGATATTTACTCTGAAAAGGAATTAACCCTTTAAGTACCAGAGGAGTGTGCAATACATTGCTTCACAATGTGTTACTCATCCCTCTGGTGCTTAAAAGGACTTAAAAAATCAGAAGTAAAAGTAAAAATATATGTTCCTTTACCCATTTCTGAATAGTCATTTGATGTCAGTTCTTAAATTAAACCCCTGAATAGGCCAAAATATTAAATCCACCACAGTACATTCAACATCAATGAAAAGAGAACACAATCCTTTTCCCAACTCCAACTTAAGTCTGACTCTTCAGGGGTTTTCATAATACCAGTGCAGAATGAAATATTGTCAGCTTACTGTGATAGAGAATTAAATAAATCACAGGAAGATTGTTGTAGCAGTGTGTGTGTTTTGTACTTCTGTAAACGTATACCTGAAGGTGTGCATTGTATATATCCTGTACACTCTACAAATACACTCTAGTATCCTACATGCTGTTATGCATCCTTTCAAATTTCTACATTCGCCAATTGATGCTAACATGTCACATCTATAAATTATTTATAAAAACAGTCACTGTTACTTTTTGTCAGTTCAAGTTTACCATGTTCATACATGCCTTTTATATTTATAACTTACATTATTGTTACTTTGTAGATAAGAATCCCTGTGCAGTATTATGATTTTGCACATGATTATGTAATATAACATGGTAAAATGTATGCATAAACTGAAGGCATATACTATACGTCCAAGTAAAATATATACTTGTTTGAAATGGGAAACTACGCTTGACACACTTGTGTCTTATATTTAGCTTAACTTAGAGATAAATGACTCCATTGATACAATAATGAATGATTACATTTAGAACTCCCAGAAGTCTTAGTAATTGGTATACTTAATTAGTATTATACATTTCGTTATCTTAAGAAATGGCACCACTGTCATAATAACTTACACAATGGGTTTTTGTTTACAAAAGAAAACTAGATAAAATACAGCCTGCCCAAAAATATTAATTGGACTATACTGAAAATAACTAGCCACCTCTGTCCAAAGCCAAAATAAATGAGCATCCTTAATTCTTTCCCATTTTAAATATACTTGCCTACTTCAAACCTTAGAAGAGTTGAACTACTGCACTAGCCATAACATTATGAAATAATCTTAGTGAATTTACTGTCACTTTAAAGTGGACTTGTCATCTTAAGACAGAATGGCTAAGTTGGTTAAATGAAAGACTCTGAACCTAATGAGATAGTAATACTTCGTTTTATCTTTATTTTATTTTGTAGGCATTAAAAAAACATGAAGAACCTTTAAGGTTTGAGAGATATTCACAAGCAAATTTTCCCCTCCCGCTCCTTTTACCTAGTGTAAGCCATCTCTTCTCAGATGTTGAATCTGGTTGGAAGACCAGACAGATAACAGCAGGGGACAATCTTCTTCCTATGAGAACAATGAAGGCCCTGCCCCCCTTGACAAGTTTTTCCAGGTTTTTCCCTTATCTTAATTGAAGATTGTCCCTCTCTGCAGTCTACCTGGGCACCTCCCTTCTGCTATGGCTGAACAGTGTTACATCAGTAAAAGGGGCGGGAGAGGGATACTTTGTCATTGAATTGCTCTTGAACTACAACTCTGACAGAATTGAAATAACACTCTCCAAAGTCCAAATACTATGATGATTAATTAGAGCTGCTTTTATTATGAAACATTACTATCCCTTTAAGACCCTGACTATGAAGATGGAAAAACCTGGCTCCATTCTCATTGTTAGCTTGTTGTGTCCTGGACACCAATGTCTTGAGGTTGGGACCCAGTGCAAAAATAAAGATAGTTATTTGTTTTACAGATAATAAAATGTGCCTTAATGTTATACTAGCTATTTTTTGAAAAATAAGAACAGTGCACATTAATATGAGTCTAGCACAAACTAATTAGTATTTAAGTGTCACACTGTACCACAAATAAATTAAGATTAATCTTTCAAAAACTAGCTATATTACAAGAAAGTGACTAGGTACATATTTTTGTGATAGCTCTTGTCTCAAAGACACTAAGGCATGATAAAGAGGTGATAAAGTGGAATTCTCCATTGATATTTCTTCTCCAATTCCTTTGCTATCCTTTCAAGCCAATTCACTAACATTTCTTAAGTTTTGGAAATCTTAGTGCATTGTCTCCATAGAAAAGCATAGGAACTGGAGAAGTGATTTCAATGGAGAAGTGATTTCCACTCTATCACCTATTCATCATGCTGTAGTAAATAACCCCCATGTGTTTTTAACAGGATAGATTTTTACAAAAAATACATTTTTGTTTTATTCAAAACATTGGTTATGTGCCAGCACTTTCCTAGTGCCAAACAACAGTATGAAATTTGAGGAGGATGGACACCTATACCATCCCAAGTGCGTAGAACTGCATACTTTATCTCTGTCAGTAACCATTGGGGTGCATCATAGTGGTGTGTGGGCCCAAAAGCTTTTCTGATCTAGACAAAAATATAGACATTTTACTAAACTTACTTTAGAGTGTATCAGTATTTTTTTTTTCTTTTAGAAACTCTGTCTGATGTCATTTGTATTGTATATCTTGTTTATTGCTTGAATGTGGCTTTGTGCAAAAAACTAAAATCAGGTTGCTGTTTCTTAGAATAACTTCTTGACTTATAATTCAGCCAGGAAGCAGTAAAAGGGGTTAATAGCTAAGGTTCACTAAGAGACACTTCCTGGTTAACCTCATAACAATTTGGCCTCACAATCTTTATAGTGGCCTGTCATAAAAAATATAGCATTACTGTAAGTCTAATTTTACAGTTCTTTGTCAGTGATACAGTTTACCTCAAAGGAAATTTACAGACCTCTTTTTTAGCAAAATACTGACTCTAAGATCAGGAAAACATTGTTGCATAATATTTCAATCTAAATAATATATTTCCTCACTACAGTAAACAGTAAATTCATGTATAAATACATAAAATGCAAAAGAAAAAACTTAATGTTAAGAAATTAATGCCATTTTTGGCTCTAGAGGGTTTTCTTAACCTTTGAGACATCTCTAGATTCCAAAGAGTTAAACAAGGCACAAGGAAGAAGAAGCAATTTAAAGGGAAATACTAAAACCTTTAAATAATCAGTTAGCCTTCCATATAGCTTGATCTATATAGAAAATCATAAGGGCCAAAATGAAACTATTCTGTGTGGATTGGTTCAATAATTTAATCTTTAATGGCTGTGGAAATGGACATGAATGGTTTTTGCCAAACTTCAGTTACCCAAACTCCTTTCATTCAATTCTTGTTTCCTTCCTTCCTTCCTTAGCAGATTCTTCAATAAGCTGACTTGACCTCTCCTTTAACCAGCAACACATGGAAAACATTCATATTTCAAGGCTAAATTGAAACCAATGAAACCCTGCAATATGCACTTTTCATGTATTAGACTGGTTAAAGATGAAGTTTGGTCAGCCTGCTTCAATAAGAGAAGTTTGGTATTCTGGAGTCCTGCCACAAAGAATTGTGTTTGTCTCTGAGAATATGATATCCATTTCTGATTAAATATTTATCTTAAAAACAGAATATTCAAAGTGCCTAAACCATAAATTAAAAGCTAAAGAGAGTGAACCTCAGGTAGTATCCAAATGTACTATTATTAAAAATAAGAAACACATAAAATATCAATGTATATCAATATACATTCAAAAAGATATAACATACATGAAATATGAATCTACTGGAGATCAAACCACTGGTGTTTGGACGGGCATCCAAAAAAATTACAACTCACAAGACATCAGGTGCTGAAATCAAATAGCACAACCAATAAAAACTAAAGTAGATATGGCCATTTTTATGTAGACAGTACAAATAGGGTTAACATTATCCAATTTTTAGTGTATCTGTGCCTGTAGATAAAGTAGCACCACTAATGATGACAGTGTGGGACCCATTTGTTCAAATGCCGGCTATTTGTTTTAATATTTAACACTGTTTTATATGTTTGGATCTATTTGGCGATAAAGCGCGGTGTTGGTGAAATTACCAGAGTTCCTTTGGGGTGAACTCCACCTTCCACTCTGATGTTCCACCAGGCACATACATTTTATTTTATTTTTTACAAATTGTGCTATTTGATTTCAGGTGCTGATGTCTAGATATATGTAAATTTTTGAGCACCTGTACAGACACCAGTGGTTTGATTTCCAGCAGATTCAGATTTCACGTATGTTTTATCTTTTTGATTATTTATTGATATACATTGATGTTTTATATGTTTCTTATTTTTAATAAAAGTATATTTGGAGACTAACTGAGGTTCACCTGAGGTTTAGCTTATAATTTATGGTTTAGTCACTTCAAATATTCTGTATATATGCTATCCTTTTGTTGTATTCTGTAGTGGGAATACAGTTCATTATAGCTGCCTTTTTCAGATTAGGTCAAAATTTAAAGGGATATTTCTACAAATATTTATTTTAGTCAACCAATTTATTCAGAATTAATTCAGTGGCAACTAGGATTTTCTATCCAGATCAATATGTGTGGGGGTTATTATTATAGTGTTTACTGTGGTGATAAAATGTATTTAAGCATTTAAGGGTTAGTCAATATACTATACATAGTTGCCATTACTATGATGGAGTAAAAACATGAAAAGGTTAAACAGGTCTCTCAGGGAAACTAAAATGGATGTAATTAATGCAGTAGGTTCAATACTAATTAAACAATGAAGGTTTAAAGAGAAACTATTAAACAGTCTAGTATTAAGCGAGAGAAAAAAAAATACACAAAATGCCTGATAATACTAAGAATGCAGCAAAAACAAAATCTGTAGCTTTCTTAAAATTAATTAACTACCAGTTTGTATATATGGTGGATAGCAATAAAACACATTCTTAAAATGCCTTAATTTCTGTAAACAACCAAAACAGCAAAATACTAATGAGTGTAACTCAAATTCTGAAGTGGTCATGTGTACTCTGTAAATGGGAACAAACACCTACCACTGACACTTATCTTACTAAGGTCATAACATCCTAATAACCTTAATTCATTTTGTCCTTGTGTGTTTGTTCAAGAGACAACATCTTTAGTTTTGGATGTCATTTGTCCAAGAAGACAGACATGACAGTTGCTAGCAGAGCCACTGGACCTTAGACTTTGCAAATGGAAATCTTACCCCTTTAACCTCTTCGCGTCCTGTGACGTACCCGGACCGTCACGCTGGTCCGGCTCTTAAGGACCAGTGACGGTCCTGGTACATCACATACTATTACTCACCGCGCTCCTGTAAGAGTGCGGTGAGTAATACCGGGGACTGAATTTGATTACTCCAAGACCGGAGCAATCTCTTTCAGTCCCTCCGTTGGCGTGCCACCCCACGTGATCAGTCATGTGGAGTGGCACGCCGAAATTCCATATCTGGTCCTTAAAGGACCACGCACCCCAGAACCGCTGGTCGTTAAGGGGTTAAGGACCAGAGGAGCATGCATTGCATTGCTTCAAAATATGTTGCACACCCCTCTAAACTTTAAAGGGTTAAGTAGGTTCATGCATTCTGTATGCTTCAGTTTAATAAACAATGCCAGAACTGTTATGTCCAATTCCATGGACTAATTGAAGATGTTATCTCTCTTGAACATAAGCATAAGTGCAAAATGTATAGGGTCCATTTTCTGGTCATAGCAAGGTAAGTGGAGGCTTATTAATATTATTAGAAAATGTTAATTCTCCTATAATTAAAAAAAATATATATATTAATGAAATAATCTAAAAGAAATGAGGCACAAAAGGAAAACAATTTAAAAGCAGAGCCTTTATTCACAATGCTTCCACACAAGTAAAAACACACTTACAATGTAACCATCTTAGATAGGCATATCTCTCTCGGGTCTTTTAGGCGCTCAGCTTCCTCCCCGGTTCTTTTTCCTCTCACCACTCTGTACCATCCAGATGATTAACTCCCAAATGAGAATGTTAAAGGATAAGACCAATCTCTTTTTCTTTAACTTATATCTCCACTCTAATAACGAGATAACACAGCACATTAATTCCACCGGTATACCAGACTGGTCTAAGGGACTCGGTGCTAGCTCTATCACCCTTGACCTGGAGAGACCTCACCACACCAGATGGGTGTATCTTAGTCTCCCGACGCGTATCGCGGATATCACTGTCTGCTTCCTTAGTGTAGGTGGGTCCTACCAATACCTGCGTTACAAGCCCACACTGTTTTACATTGGATTATTTTGAGCTTGTCTGTATGTGTGTTTGTTTATTATTTTAGGCTTTTTACCTTTGGTTTCAGCAACCATTATTTTATTGTATCTTTATTTAATTTCACATTTGTTACTAATGGAGCACATACCTATCTATGTTGTAGTTGCCACTATTTCCATTTGAAGTTAAATGGAACACAACTTATATATGTTGTTATTGCCATCTTATAATTTTAGAAAATTATCAGTGGAACACAGTATTATTACATTGTTGGAGTCACCACTGTTTTGTGTGATCCTGTCAGTTGATTCCTATCTGTTTATTGAAATTTGAATGTCTTTCCTTTTGTGATACTGTCCTAATAATCTTAATAAAGTATTCTTTTGCGCTGTCCCTCCCTACTCCCTCTCTTTTGTTGTTCGTGTGTAAACTCTGTCTCTGGGATCCTGAGGTGAAAGGGGCGAGCAGCACAGAAACTTCTTCAAGAACTATAAAGAATCCTCCACGGTTGAAATTCGCAAATAACATTTATTTGGGACAATTTTAAATCATTTTTATTTTATCCATTGGGAGGGCATATCCATTTGTTATGTAATCCGAAATCCTCTCCACCATCCCCTCCTCTTGGTGGGCATACATAGCGCTGATTATTTATTTTGTACAAATAAGTCAGGCAGTTACTTACAGAGGGTGTGGAAATTGTGAAAGGCTTTTAGGGAATAACTTAATATGGACTGATGGCAGAATCGAAGGTTCTACTATATGAGACAGGGAAAGATGATGCTGGATACTAGTAAGGTTTATTTTTTTCAGCGAAAGAGGATAGTTGGAGGCTTTTGTGGCAGTAGGATGAAAATGCTAGAACTGCAGAAAGAAAGAAAGGTTGGATTGGTTTTGTTCCCAGAAGGAAATTGGTAAAGACTGTCCTGTATTTATATTAGGTTTTCTTGTTTCTGGAAGATCATAGCATTTGCTCCTGACAGATGATGATTCAAGGCAATATCAGTTCATGGAAGTGAGGAGGGTTCAAAGACTGAGAGTTGTAAGATGGGTAAAAAGCAAAAAAAGTCTCAAAATTTAAAATGGGAGAGTATTAAGGATTTGTTGACAGCATTAACCCTTTGAGTGCCAGAGGGTTATGGAATGCATTTCAAAGCAGTGCATTCCTACCCCTCTGGCACTCAAAGAGTTAAAGATTTGTTGGCACATTTCACCTCCAAATCATTGCATTGAAACCAATGATATTAATGTATTACAACCCTCCCCAACCCGCCACCACCAGAACCACCACCAATAACACATTACCACATGTTTTCAATCTGTGTTTGGGAGAGAGAGAAAACAGCTGCATGTTTGATGCTAGCTAGTGTAGGCATAGGCAAAGATAGGGAGCTGAAGTTGCTTGATAGGAGTATTGGTCATAGCCACTACCAGGTGTTTTCTGGGTATGGATGTGAAAGGAGCACTAAAAGATTGAATGACATATTCAGACAGACATATATATATATATATATATATCATACATTCAAGACAAGACAGATAGAGAGTTCACCTTGATATACTGTTTTACTTAAACTCACTCCTACATTTGCAAGAACAATAGGGACAAGCATGTGCTAAAGTGTGATGTACAGCATTTGGTGCTTAACCCCTTCAAGACGTGTGATGTGCCAGTACTGTTACACATGTACATAAAATTGAAAAGAGAACAGGAAACCCTGTGGCATTAGCACACTATACTGGCTAAGCCGTCCACAGAATAGGCTAGACAAGCAAAAAGGAGAAAGAAAGTAGGAGGAAACCTCTGAATCTGAGTGAATATATTTCTCAACTACTCCTCAGTGGATCAAATCATATAAGGGTAGGAAATGACATATATTAATTTTAAAATATTATTTTATTAATGCATTTTAAAATAAACATAAAAACACACATACACAAACAAAGATGACTCTGTAAGTATAGAGTCTCCTTTAAAAACACTAAGCAGTGAAATACCATAATTGAGTCGTCCCTAGCATCTTGCTTATTATGCGAATCTAAAGTCTATTAGAGAACTGCACTGTCTACAAGATCAATGTAATAGTTCTATCATCCCAAGGCATCATAGGCTAGATGTCTCTCAAATCCCTTCTGTAATTACTAAATTATAACAGTTTAACAGTTCTACATTTCTTCTTTAAATAGGCTGCATTACTGTATAAAACAGGTATCTCTCGGATCTCTCTGTTAGAGCAGCATATATAACTCAGTTGATATGTAATAATAGCAGTAACGCTATCTGCAAAATCAATGCTGTAACTGAATAATCCCTGGACATCAAGCTCTTTTAATAGGCTGGAAGTCCTTAAAGTCTCTGTTTAACCCTTAGAGTGCTAGAGGGGTACGCAATGCATTGCTTTTAAATGTGTTGCGTACCCTTCTGGCACTCAAAGGGTTAAGTAGCTACAATGACACAATTATTTACCTCTACAATCAGCTTCTTAAGTTGATTGATATATTGTAGTTATAGTAATGCTATCTGCAAAGGCAGTACTATAAATCTATTGTCCCTGGACATCCAGCTTTTTCATAGGCTGGAAGTCCTTAAAACTTCTATTAGCGTTACTCAGTTATACCTGGGCATTCAGCTCTTTCCATAGGTTGGAAGTCCTTTGACTAATACATGATACGTGATAGTAGCAGTGACGCTATCTGCAAAGCCAGTACTTTAACTAAATAGTCCCTGGACATCCAGCTCTTTTCATAGGCTGGAAGTCCCTATAATTACTGTTGGAATTGCTACAATGAAGCGATTCTATAACTCTACAATCGGCTTCTTAAAGGGATAGTAATGTTTCATAATAAAAGCAGCTCTAATTAATCATCATAGTATTTGGACTTTGGAGAGTGTTATTTCAGTTCTGTCAGAGTTGAAGTTCAGGAGTAATTCAATGACAAAGTGTCCCCCTCCTACCCCTTTTACTGATGTAACACTGCTCAGCCAGAGCAGAAGGGAGGTGCCCAGGTAGATTGCAGAGAGGGACAATCTTCACTTAAGATAAGGGAAAAACCTGAAAAGCTTGTCAAGGGGGGCAGGGCTTTCATTGTTTTCATATAAAGAAGATTGTCCCCTGCTGTTATCTGTCCAGTCTATGGACTGCATTCCACATCTGAGAAGAGATGGCTTACACTAGGTAAAAGGGGCGGGAGGGGAAATTTTGCTTGTGAATATCTCTTAAACCATAAAGGTTTGAGAGATAAGACTTATATAGTTCTTCATGTTTTTTTAATGCCTACAAAATAAAATAAAGTTAAAACAAAGTATTACTATCCCTTTAAATCAGCTGGTATATTGTAGATGTAGTAATGCTATCTACCAAAATAGTGCTGTAAATCTATTGTCCCTGGACATTCAGCTCTTTTCATAGGCTGGAAGTCCTTAAATCTCTATTAGCATTGCTAAATTTTCCCTGGACATCCAGCTCTTTTCGTAGGCTGGAAGTCCTAAAATCTCTATTTGCTTAAAGGGCAGGACTAATATGTCTCAAATTATGGTATTACATCGCCATTGACTTATGGCATGTTGTTACTCCATCAACGCCAAATCGCTTTTCGTTTAGCACTTCATCAGTGCTATTGTTATGGGCGCTAGTGCTACCTCCCCTAATACCTAAGTTAATTCTTTGTAAGCCCCAAGCTCCTAAATGTTTGGGGTCTGCATCGTGTTCATCCATGAAATGCTTGGCTACCGAAGTAAGTTGTTTTGCTATACTGTCCTTAGGGGCATTTTTAATGCTGTTAGCATGCTCCCTAATTCGTGTTTTTAATTTTCTGATGGTTTTTCCTACATACCTCAATCCACATGGGTACTGTAAACAATATACTACTGCACAAGTTTGGAAAGTAATAAAATCCCAAATAGTCTTATTTACATTAAACCTATCTACCACTGATTTCATAGTAACCATATGTAGACATGCTACACAATGTCCACATGCATGAGAACCTCTCACACCAGATGTTTTTCTATCTTGAAGACCACTGTGTACCAGTTGGTCTGTAAGATTTGGTGCCCTTCTGCATCCTGTCAAGACTTTATCACCTATAAATTCCTCTAAAGCCTGATCACTCTGCAAAATTTACGAATGTTTATTGAGAATACCTATCAAGCTGTTCCACTGACAACTGTATGTGGATATAAATCTTACTTGACTTGATTCTAGTTTTTCTTTTTGCTTATATAGTAAATGAGACCTTGATGTATATAGTGCTCTCTTATATGTTTTCTTAATATTAATTTTACTATATCTTCTTTCAATAAGTCTCTCACGCAATTCAGCAGATCTATTTTTGAACATAGTCATGTCACTGCAATTGCGTCTCAGGAGCAGGAATTCACCCACTGGTATGTTGCGTTTCATGTTAGTAGGATGGAAACTTGTATAGTGAAGTATACTATTAGTAGCAGTAGGTTTTCTGTACAAATCAGATTGTAATGTATCAATAGTTCCTCATGAAATTTGAATATCCAAGAAATTCACAGCTTCATAGCTGTGTTCCATAGTGAGTTTTAAATTCATACTATTGGTGTTCAGATGTTTAATGAACTCCGATAACAAATTAACTGGTCCTTCCCATAGAATAAATAGGTCATCTATATATCTTGACCATAGTGCTATATGTTTAGTGTATTGCTCTTCTTCATCCTTAAACACCATCGTCTCCTCCCACCACCCGAGGTACAGATTGGCATACATGGGGACACAGGCGCTCCCCATCACTGTACCTCGGGTTTGTAGGAAGAACTGGCTGCCAAAAAGAATACATTCCTCTTCAAGACAAATGCTAACAGGTTCAGAAAGAATTCTTTTTGTGAATCACTCCACTTACAATCCTTATACAAAAAATATTTGATGGCTTTTAAGCCATAGTCATGATGAATCGACATATACAAGGATACTACATCACAGGTCACCAGGAGCATCTCCTTAGAGATTGGTAATTCATCTATCTTGCCAAAGATATCTCCTGTATCACTAATATACAAACTAAGGCCGTATACATATGGTCTCAATATATAATACAGATAATGGCTAGCATGTTCAGTTAGGCACTCAATTCCTGATATTATAGGCCTACCAGGAGGACAGGTCTTATTTTTATGTATATTTGGCAATAAGTACAACACAGGAATTTTAGGATATGGTACCTGCATATACTCAATCTTTTTTGGAGATTATCCCTTTTTGAAAAGCATCAGTAATTAGGAAATAGTAGTTCTTTTTCAAATCCATAATTGGATTTCCCAGAATCATTTTATAACATTTTTTCATCATTTAGTTGTTTCATGGCTTCTTCAGTATATTGTGCAATAGGCCAAATAACTATAATACCCCCTTTATCCGAGGGTTTAAGCACAACATCTCTCCAACCTTTAATTTCCTTAAGGGCAACATTTTCTTCCTTGGAGAGATTATTATTCGTGATAGTATCAGATAGTTGCATCACCTCTTTCATAACTACATTTACAAATGTTTGTACTGCTGGAGAAATATGACTAGGTGGTGTAAATGTGGACTTTTTCCTAGGTGGTTCAATATTTCTGTATTTGGAGACAGTGGTATTTTCTTCTAAGAGATCTTTAAGATCTTCAACAGCAGAATCTATGGGAATATCTTTCTCTACATCAGCACTAATATTAGTTCCTACTAATATATCACTATGTAAGGATGTATTTTCACGATTTGCAAAACATTTCTTTAATAATAATTTTCTAGCAAAGGAAAGAATATCTATCATCGTCTGAAATGTATTTAAAGAATTATTAGGAGAGAAATTGAGACCTCTTGACAACACACTAAGATGACTTTCAGAGAGTATATGATCAGATAGATTTACTACTTGTAGAGTATTTTCATGTCTTAATACCTTTCTAATTAAGTCATTTTTTTTAAATAACGCGTTTTCAGCTCTGCTGCAGAGCCGTTGGCTGGTCCCCAGGACCAGGATCTCCTGTTGTCAGCATAGCGCTGACATCAGGAGAAGGGGAGGGAGGAGGGAACTTTCAATGCAAATTTCTCTCAAACCATAGCAGTTTGAGAGATGGGATTTGCTGCAAATAATTTATTTTTTAACCTCTACAAAACTAGAAGAATATTTTATGTGACATTAATGTCCTTTTAAAGAGCGTTAAAGAGAAAAGGCTAAAACAGTGGTTCTCAACCATGGTACCATGGCAGTTTGGTGTGCTGCAGACACCCACTTAGGATGCCCCCTTATTTCTATAAAGACTTTGAGAAAAATGTGACTGTTGAGTTTCAGATGTATATTTATTGAAACTATGATGCATAGTATTTTTGCTCTTTGTCATTCTGATTGTGAGGGCTAAGAATAACCATATATTTATGTATTTTTATCTTCATAAAGACCTTGTCAAATGACATGATTATTTTTAGGGGTGTCACAAAAGTTCTAGAATAGATTTTAGGGGTGCCTTGAGCAAAAAAGGTTGAGAACCACTGGGCTAGAAGAAGAAGAAGAAGAAGAATGAAAAAACATGATAGAGAGAAAGTGGGAATGAGAGAGAGAATCAGTATATTAACTAAATCGAATTTGCCAAGTACTGGGATGCTGAAAATGAATAAAACACCCAAAATAAGACAAAGAAACAAGAAATAAAAAAAACAGAAAGAAATAGTGATATCCTAATACATAGTAACATAGTAGATGTTGAAAAAAGAAGTGTCCATCAAGTTCAGCCCCATGCCAAATCACCCCTGTTGATGCAGAGAAAGGCAAAAAAAAACATTGAAGCCATTTTGAATTAAGCCCCAAGTGGGTAGAACAAATCTTTCCTGACTCTAAATGGCAGTCAGGTAGTTCCCTGGATCAACAACCTATCTGCTTTGAAGACAACTGTAATAATTCTTAATATTGTTCTGTACTAGATAGGTATCCATTATATTTTTGAAAGCAGTTACAGTATCTGCAAGCACAACATCTAAAGACAAAGAAGACAAATAATTAAATAGAGTTTGGCTAGTCTCTCTTTATAACTCGGATCCTCCAATCACTTCATCAGTTTTGTTGCACGTCTCTGTACTTTTTTCAGTTCCAAGTCCTGGATGAGGCATTACCAAGGATTTATACAGAAGTAGAATTATATTCTCATCCCATGCACCTATGCCTCTTTTTATGCAGGATAGTATCCTATTTGCTCTTGCAACAGATGAGTGTCTCTGTACACTGCTATGAAGTCTATCGTCTATCAGTACTCCTAAATCTTTCTCTAATGATCATTCCTCAAGTTGTTTCTATTTAGTGTATATGTTGTATTTTGTTTCTAGAGTCGAAATGCATAACCTTACTTTTTTTTTGTAAAAGTATTTTACCAGGAAGAATACATTGAGATTATCTCTCATTTTCAAGTATGTCCTGGACTCATTTTATCTATCTTAGAGAAATTAAAGGCTAAGCCGGAGACTAAAACCTGCAACCTTATGGTCTGAGCAGATTCTACAGGTGATGCATTCACCAACTGAGCCATCTCTCCGGCTACATTAAAAGTAATTTGCCACTTTCCTGTCTATTCACTCAGTTTATCTAAATCCTTTTGCAGAGAAAAGACATCCTGTTATGTATTTATTTCCTTACACAGCTTAGCGTCATCAGCAAATATTGAGAAATTACTTTTAATTCCCACTTCTGGATCATTAATAAACAAATAAAAAAGCATTGGGCCCCGGACTGAACCCTGTGGTACACCACACAACTTTAGTCCAACTTGAAAAAGTTCCATTTACAATAACATTGTACCATCTATCATTTAACCATTTCCTCAGTCCATGTACAGATATCAAAGCCTAAACCAAAGCCGTTTAATTTATGCAGTAATCTGTTGTGAGGCACAGTATCAAATGCTTTTGCAAAATCCAAGTATACTACATCAACAGAAATTACATAGAATTTGAATTTGAAACATAGAATTTGACGGCAGATAAGAACCATTCGGCCCATCTAGTCTGCCCAATTTCCTACTGTGTAAAAAAAAAACAAAAAAAAAAACACACAACCTCAAACCTTTTTTGGTCCTTGGTCTTTTCTTATGTTAAGGACCGCCTTATGCCTATCCCATGCATGCTTAAATTCTGTCACTGTATTGACATCTACCACTTCTGCTGGTAGGCTATTCCACTTGTCTACTACCCTCTCAGTGAAGTAAAACTTTCTTACATTACATCTAAACCTGTGTCCCTCTAGTTTTAGACTATGGCCTCTTGTCCTAAAGTTTTTACAAATTCCTTTGTCCAAATTACTACTTACTCTTTTTGTAAAATGCAAGTAAATTAGTCTGACATGATCTATTCTTCATACTTCATACTTCCTACTAAAAATGTTGTTTGTCTCCACATAGTTCTGATTACTGCAAGTTAGTAACACTTCTAATATCTTACCCACTATGAAAGCCTAGCTAACAGGTCTATAATATCCTGGGTTGGACCATGACATTAAGTCTGGAGAAAGTGAATAAATAAATACATTGTATAATGGTCTTTCTATTAATGCGCTAAGCTCCTTAAGTACCCCTTGTCACGGGCACCCAGGAATGCTCAGAACTCAGTACGGTAATATAATGCAAAATATTTATTAGAATCAATCACAGCACTAAATAAGTGGTACAACAAGCTAAGGGTTACTAGCTGGCGACACTACTACCAGAAATAGTAGGCCTCTCTCTAGAACACAATGCGAGAGACTGGGCCGAAGCCCCTGTTAGTCTCAGCAGGATACAGGAACGCCAACTCCTGATCCGTCGACTGGAACACTGGAACAGGCGACCACTGTGAACACTGGCTCAGCAATCTTGACCCGATGAACAGGAACACAAGGACTGTTGGACCGGAGAACTGACCCACGCCTGCAATCAGTCAAACCAGCAACACCACACCTTTGCAGCAACCCGGTGACCCACGCCTGCAGTCACCACTAAGAGACCCTGTGACTCTGCCTGCAGTCACTATGTCGGACCCCTGTGACTCACTCCTGCAGTCACATATAAAGACCCTGTGGCTCACGCCTGCAGTCACTATACCAGACCCTGTGATTCTGCCTGCAGTCACTATATCGAGACCCTGTAACTCACGCCTGCAGTCACCAATCAGACCCTCTGTCCATAACAGTGGTCTGTCTTAAGCCAAAAGCACAAATTGATCACGGTAAGGGATACTCGTGATCACTGGGTCATACACAGAGAGGGTTCTCGTACTTAGCTGGGTCATACACAGAGAGGGTTCGCATACTTATCTGGGTCATACGCAGAAAGGGTTCTCTTACTTAGCCGGGTCATACACAGTGTGGGATCTCATAAATAGCCAGGTCATACACAGAGTGGATTTTCTAGATAGCCAGGTCACACACAGAGCCCAAGTACTTCACCTAATAACAACAACGCAAGGGTGACTGAGTCAGGAGTCAGTCTGCCTTTTAAACCCCTCCACAGGAAGTAGGAGGGGCAGCTCAGAGGGAGGAAGTAGGAAGTAAGTAGGAGGAGACTACAGGAAACAAACAGATAAAACAGAGGCCTGCTTCATGCTAGAAGCCTTGCGCCTGTAGATGCTGTTGCAAACAAGGTAAGCTGTAAACTGTAACACCCCTGTGTGTATAACATCAGGCTCAGGTGTTTATTCTCCATAACATTTTCCAGTCTCTTTTGGACTTTGTCCTCAGGTACATGATAGAGGAAGTTCTGTGGTTTTGTCTGTTTGCGCATAACCTGTCATTACTGCTTCCTTTGTATACAAAGAAGAAAACAATGGGGTGATAACAGCCAGATCAGAAGGAACTTGGATCACAGCTGCCCATTCAGTCACACAGGATTTTGGAGTATGTGAGGTAAATCTGCTTTGCTCCCTTCACACACGCTCATATTCCCCTAACACAGGGATAACAGCCAGATCAGGAATGAACTTGGATCATGGTTGTCCACATCAACAAGACAGTCACATACAAGATTTTGGGGGGTTGTCAGTCAAACAAGATTTTGGGGCATTTGGTGTAAATCTCATTTGCTCACTTCACACAGCCCCACAGCCTTAGCACAGACCTAACAGTCAGAGCTGCCTGTCTCCGATAAATACGATTTTGGGTTATTTTTGTTTAATCTACTTTTTTACCTTCACCATCCCCAAAACTTCCCCAGATTCTCCTGACACAGAGAACAAATATCATGCCTACAATATTCCCTAAACTACACTCCTTTTCACTTTATTTGCCTATCCTTACTAGCTGCAGAATTGTGCTACTTTCTCTTTTGTTAACAAATACAGAACTGACCTGCTGCAGGAACCTGACAACCCTTTTATATCTGCAGGAAACAATGGAAACTTGCCATATAATGGGGAATATTCAGTCTTACCACTGATTTCAATGCAGTGAGCTAGATGCAATGAGCTAGTTAGGAAAAAGCAAAACATTGGCACTTTCCACAAAAACTGTCCCACTTGGTGGGAAGTCCTATTTTTCTCCTGTTTTGCTTTTGAGGTGAAACATTTTGTTCATACCTATATATCTCTTCATAGACATAAACCTCTGTTATAAGTCACGTGAGTTCATTTTTTAAATTTCTTATACTTTAAATTACTATCCCATAAGAATTAATTTATACAAGTGAATTACTACATTTTAAAAATAATCTGTCACAGAAGACAATAAATAAATGAACTATTTAAGCACCTGAGGAGTGTGCATGCAACATTTTGCAAAGCAGTAAATTGCACACCATTCTGCTCATTAAAGGGTTAATCGGTTTGCAAAATATACTTGAAAATGTAACCTTCTTTGTTTTAACCTATTACCTAAGCTAAATATATAATATATTCCCACCACATACTGCAGCCCTGCAGAATAAATTAGCGCTGCTTGCCAATATTTCATGAACCTGTTTTGCTACTAAAATCCAGACTGCATGAGTGAATCTGGAAAGGACATTCTTGCTAATGTGAAAGTTACTGTCCTCATGAATTTCTAAGCCATGGTTTCTTGAATTAAAGAAATGAAAATGCTGAACATATTTTACTTATTTAAAGCCTCAAATGCATCAACTGGCAAATAAACATCTTCCATTAAATGTGTTGCATCATTTTCAGTATTATTATTAAACCATTCCTATAAAATAGAAACACATTTTTAACATTTATTTGGAATTTTTGCTCTAGAAACATTAGGATGTTTTCCTGTACTTGCATGACCCTCATATCTTTTCTGCTTGGTCTTTATTTAAAGGACTCCTACAGTACCACCTTTGATGATATTGAAAAGCCTATAAAAATTACCTATGTGTATTAGCCATTTTTTTAAGAAAACTAGTTTTTGAATTATTTAGATTTTAGTATTATGTTAAAGGGATAGTAACACTTCGTTTTAACTTTATTTTGTAGGCATTAAAAAAACATGAAGAATGATATAAGTCTTATCTCTCAAACCTTTATGGTTTATGAGATATTCACAAGCAAAGTTCCCCTCCCCGCCCCTTTTTCCTAGTGTAAGCCATCTCTTCTCAGATGTCAGTCTGGTTGTATGACAGTACAGATAACAGAAGGGGACAATCTTCTTTGTATTAAAACAATGAAAGCCCTTCCCCCCCTTGACAAGTTTTTCAGCTTTTTCCATTATCTTAATTGAAGATTGTCCCTCTCTGCAGTCTACCTGGGCATCTCCCTTCTTATCTGGATGAACAGGGGGGGGATACTTTGTTTGTGAATATCTCTTAAACCATAAAGGTTTCAGAGATAAGACTTATATCATTCTTCATGTTTTTTTAATGCCTACAAAATAAAATAAAGTTAAAATGAAGTATTACTATCCCTTTAAATAGGGCATGCCATAGAAGCACTAAATTACTGACACTTAGGGGGAGATTCACTAAGCGGTAGTAAAGAGGGGATATCCTATGTAGCCTATTCACTAAGATCTACAAAGGTGAAGAAATCTTAGTGCATAGGCTCCATAGAATAATATAAGAATTGGAGAAGTGATCAACTAGAGAAGTCATCCCCACTTTATCACCTCTTTATCATCACTTAGTGAATCTCCCCACAGATTCTGTCAGTACTAGGTGAGGCAGGTAATGCAATGTATAACTAAAACAGGAAGTACTTGTGCTAATTGACTGAATATAATCTATAAATCTGAATAACTGTAAAACTAGTTTTCAAAAAGAAAAATGCTAGTACAACACAGAGGTGATTTTGATAAAGCTCTCAAAATCATAAAATTATTTTTTACGTGAAAAGGTCCCTTTAACTGAATCCCACAAGGTGTTAATTCACCGTAGTTTGAAAATCTTGTAACAAATTGTTGAAATGAGCACTTCATTGTGTAAGTAGTACAATGTGGGGCTAAGTCATTAACCCCTTGGATGCTAGATTGCTTCACAATATATTTGTGATGACTCAAGCATTCATGGGCTTAATATGTGAATGGTACATCTGAGCTTGGATTCTAGAGAGTTAACCCAACATAAGATAAAGAAACACTTTCAAGACCTCTGTAGACTGCAGATAAGAACAAGCAAAGCAATTATGTATGTTTGGATTTCATTTAAAAGAGGTTGTTTTGAAAGACCTGAAATAAATTTTCTTTTGATTTTGCACTTTGTTTTGTTAGGGTATCTGAAAGATGGAAATATGATCATGTGTATACCACCAAGAAAACAAAATTGGGTCATTTGCCTACAGGCTTACTCACAGCAAGTTCCACTGTGTCCCAGACAGTCATCTCAGCAAGGTAGGAGAGCTCCTACTGATAGGCGTGGTAGCTGTATCCCTCTCCTTCTTCCTGCTTTCCCCTGCTCCCTCCTCATGTTCCTCCCTCACTCCTTCTACATCTCATTTCCAGAACCCATTCTTATTGCCTCTCTCTTCTCTCCCACACTCTAGCACTTTTCATTCTTACCTTTCCACACTCGCTTCCATTTCCTCTTCGGTTCATTCCTGACCAATTTGGATGAAACTATATTTTTCCAAGTCCTCTGAACCATTCAATGAAATAACTTGTGGCTGTTTTGCTAATCCTACACCAAACTTTAAAAAGCGTTAGTTGGCACAACCTTACTGGTCATAAATATCTCTCCTTTGTTCTCCCACTAAAGAAGAACCCAAACTTTCAACAGGGCCAAGAAGACGTGAGGTTTTATCAATGGGAATCCAGTGGTATACAAATGAAAGGTCAACTGGTAGATTCAAAGACCCTAGAAATGTACTAATTTCTGTGTCTGCAGGAAAAATATAACCTGATTCCTATCTCCAGGCTAAGGCCTACACTACAGGGGTGATGCATTGGTCGGGAATGGAGAGTAGACTCACAACCTTTGACTCTTACTAAAACAAATTCTTATACCACCCAAGTCATCATCTCTGAGTTTTACAAATTATATTGCCTCCAAGTTGTTTCCCATTTATTGTATATATAACAATATATATAATAATATATATCTGAATCCTTACACAGCTTAGTGTCATCAGCAACGATTGAGATGCTACTTTCAATTCCCACTTCTAGATCATTAATAAATAAAAATCATTGGGCACAGGACTGAACCCTGTGTCACCCCACCTACAGCTACAGCCTACAGTCTAATTTTCAATTTACAACAACTATCTGCTATCTATCATTTACCCAGTTCTCAATCCATGTACAGATATCACCTCCTAAACCAAAGCCTTTTAAATTATGCATTAACCTGTTGTGAGTAGGAGTGGGCTAAAAGTGAGAAAAATTTCCTGCACGACCTTTCTCGAAAAACTGAAGATTTTTCTTTTTTTTTGCGAAAGTATTCTTTTCTCCTTTTCCAGCAATTTTTTGGCCTATTCCAATATATTTTTCTCCTATTCAAACATATTTTTTCCAATTATAACACATTTTTTCACCTATGTTTGTACAGTGCAATATTTCCCAGCACAATATTACTTCTTCTCAGGGCTGCAATGAAGAAATACGTAGCTGGAAGTCAAAGTTGCATTTGCCCATTGCCCACAACATTAACTTCTTGCTTAAGTGACAGTGGCACATATTCATGGTGATGTCAAGTGATAAAAAAAATAAAGTACAACCTACAATGTGGCAGATGTGATGGTAGTGGTGATGGGATACTGTTTTGGTGTGATTGGTGGGACCTTGACAAACTGCATCCACCCCAGGAGGATAGGGCTCATCATCATTTATTGCACATGCTGCAGCAACCATTGCTGCAGTCAGTTTTTGAACTACCACTTTACTCCCACGTTCCTGCACTGCCCCAGCTTTAATACCCCGCTTGTGCATTTGTTGGACATTACTCAACTACCGTGTGTGTTTTTACCCTCTACAATGTACAACTTATGGAATGTGATGTCTTGTCTTGACCCGCAACAAAATTCTTAATGTCATCTGCTGTCTATCAAGTCTGCCTCAGTCACAGAGCTCCCATCCGGCTCATAGTCAGTTGTCTGTCACCTAATATATTTATTTGTTTAAGTATATCTGTATTAATGTTTTATTTTTATTTTATTTTTTTATTATATTTTTTTAAAAGTTGTCTACCCTATCTTATCACAGTCAGTCCAAAAAAATGATAACTTCCCCAGAACAGAGACAATAAAAGCAAAATCAACAAGTAATTTGGACCCCTGCTACCTGTGTCTTGCCAGTCAAGTTACATCAAATTTGGGGGTATGTACGGTCAACCTTCTTCTTCTTCCCTTCTTCTCCCCCAGACTGACCCCAGACTATCCTAACACAGAGAACACATATCCAACCTAAAATACTCCCTAAACTAAGCTTCAATTCCCCTTTATTTGCCTATCTTCATTAGCTCAAAAACATGCTGCTTTCTCCTTTCACAAACACAGAATGGCATGCTCTGTGAGCCTGACACCAGAAGAGAAAACTTTCATGTGGTGGGGAAAAGTTTTTCTTCCCATTAATTTACATGCAATGAGCTTTCTCACCCATCCCTAGTTGTGAGGCACTGTATCAAAGGCTTTTGCAAAATCCAAGTATAATACATCAAAAGCAATTTTCTTCTCCAAATTTCAACTTACCCTTTTATAAAATGCAAGTGAATTAGTCTGACATGATCTATTTAATAAAATCAAGCTGAATCCAACTAATAATATTGTTTGTCTTCACATAGTTTTGAATACTGTCAGTTAGAAACCCTTCTTATAGCTTACCCACTATGGAAATCAAGCTCACAGGTCTATATAGGATGTTTTAGTAAATGGGTGAACTAGTGAAATTAATTTAGGAGTAATTTACAGTTGCATGAATTGTGTACAAACAAGGGTGGAATTCTGAACCTTTTGCTTTTTCCACATATTTAAATATTACTTATATAAAAATATGGAATATACGTTTCACATATGCTATTAATAGAAATATTACTACTGCACATCTAGAAAGAACAAAGTATCTTTTGAATCTGTACACGGAATTATAAACTAGCAAGCAAGACTTTATTTAACACACAGAGCTAAAATAGTCGCAGTCCTTAAGGGGTTAAGAAAACTTGTAGAAAATAAATGTTGTCTTCTTTTAGTGTTTGAAAACAATTTAATACATATCACACCATCTTTTTCAACTTTTCACCTTTATATCAGTTTCTGTTTCTTCAATTGTTCTTCTTGAAAATTGGTTCACATGTCAAGAAAAAAAAGAGGTGTGATAAGAGATCACAGAGGACAAACAAAATATATTGTTCATTAAGATAATACCCACTCTGGAGCTTCTCAGTCATATTTTTTCTTTACTTTGTACCAGTAGGAAATACAAATATCCAAGTGTCTAAGTCTTACTGAACTCAAAATTGGCTGAGGGCTGTGAATGAGTCTGAGCCCAAATTAAGGCTGCAGACAATATTACACTTTTTTTGTTGCTGCCTGGGGGAGGGTAGCCCTACGGTGCTAGCTATCAGCGGAAAGGGCAGAACCCCCACCGCCAAGGCATCTGAGAAGAAGAAGAGTAGGAGGAGTCAGAAAAGGGGATATGGGGAGGAGGTATAGCAGGGGAACAAAGGTGACTGCGGCTCTGGTAGACTACCCTCTTTGTGAATGACCCGGGCCTGGCTGACTATCCGTTCTGGTGCTGACGTTTGGCTTTACCTGATTTCCTGTTCTGTGCGTTACGCTGGTTGGTCCCGTTGCCTCTGGGATCAGACCTACAGCTCATTTCTTGTATATCGCTATCTACCTTGGTTGGCCTGCGGTTGTCAACTGCGCAACCAGCATACAAACGCTCCAGGGGATAGCCGTTGGGCACCTTGGTAGCTCTAGTGGCCTCTCGATCCTGGTTTCTGGTAGTACAGGTGCGGACCTGTCGGGCGTTTCCTATCTTTGTAGTACAGGTGCTGACCTGTCGGGCGTTTCCTATCTTTGTGGTACAGGTGCGGACCTGTCGGGCGATTCCTACCTTGGTTGTACAGGTGCGGACCTGTTGGGCGTTCCTACCTTGGATAGTACAGGTGCGGACCTGTCGGGTGTTTCACACAGTTGGCCGTGCAGTTGCGGACCGGTAGTGGAGCTCCGGTGCGGACCTGAGTCTAGTCCTTCCTAGTTATCTTTGGGGCTCAGTTCCTTGTACTTCGGAAGAACAGTATTGCTACCAACCGTGTTGCCTTGTACTTTTCTGTACCATTGCCTGTGTGTGTGTTTCTTAATAAACTCTGGTGAAATAGTACGGGCTCCAGTATCGTTATTTTTGCAGTGACAGTACGAAAGGGCCATGTCTACGGACGGTACTGGCAACCCTTCTAACCAAGACCTCCTAGCCAGAATGGAGGTTCAAGAGCAGCGTATGGATCAAATGACGTTGGCCTTGCAAACCCTGTTGAACCGTACTGCTCATCTCGACCGCCCAGCCGGTCAGTCGGTGGCCTCCCCAGTTGCCAACCCGGCACCGATAGCTTCAGCCAACCCTGATGCAAGTGTGATCAGGGGTTCCTCATGGCATGCTCCTACTCCTCAACGTTATGAGGGAGACCCAGCTCTGTGTCGTGGGTTCTTGAACCAAGTAGGCATATTTATGGAAATGGTTCCACATGCTTTTCCTAACGATCGTAGTAGAGTTGGATTTCTCATTTCTCTACTCTCGGGCAAGGCTTTAGCTTGGGCCAATCCATTATGGGAGACAGACAAACCGATTGTGTATGATTTCTTGGCTTTTGTGGATGCCTTCCGTAAAGTCTTCGACATGCCCGGTCGTAAGGCATCGGCTGCCAAGCACCTCATGACGATACGCCAGGGTACTCGTACAGTAGCCGAATATGCGATTGAATTCCGTACCCTGGCAGCTGAGGTTGGGTGGAACAATGAGGCTCTAGTAGCGGCATTCTCTCAGGGCCTATGCGACTTAGTCAAAGACGAAATTGCGGCCCGTGAGTTACCCAGAGACTTAGACGAATTCATATCATTTACTATCCTGATTGATACCAGGATCAGGGAGAGACCTTCCTTCAGGGAGCGTCTGCGTAGACCTCCATCTCGTCTGGCTCCCAGCTTTACTTACCCACCCAGTCCTCCCACGCCTCCCACACCTCCTGGCTTTGTCTCTGGGGACAGTGAGCCTATGCAGTTGGGAGCGACTCGTCTTTCAGGGGAAGAGAGAGCCTTCCGACGAAGGGAGGGTCTTTGCTTGTATTGTGGTAAAGCCGGTCATTTGTTAAAATCCTGCCCTGTACGGCCGGGAAACGCCCGCACCTAAGGTCCTGTCGGGGACAGATCTTGGGTGGAATATCTCAGTCCCCGGAGGAGAGGCAGGGTAAACCTATCCTCGAGATCTTCCTGTCTTGGGGCAACTGCTCCATAATCGCCGCCGCATTGATCGATTCAGGGGCGGCAGGTCACTTTATTGACTCTGAATTTGCTGGAAGACTTGGCATTCCTTTGCAGAACCGCGAGTCTCCTTTGGCCATTGAGGCCATTGATGGGAGGCCCCTTCAACCCTCCCACATCACTCATGAGACTCTACCTTTAACCCTGCGTGTGGGAGCCCTACATTCTGAAACTGTACAGTTCCAGGTTATTCAGTCTCCACATTACGCCATTGTTTTGGGGTATCCATGGCTGCAGAAGCATAACCCCAGGATAGACTGGGTGACCTGTGACATAATCTCCTGGGCTTCCAGCTGTACTAGTTCCTGTCTGGCTCACCCTACTAGACTATTCTGTACGTCCTCTCCTGGTCTACC
The DNA here is from genome assembly GCA_037306005.1 of Rhinophrynus dorsalis. Classification (NCBI taxonomy): domain Eukaryota; kingdom Metazoa; phylum Chordata; class Amphibia; order Anura; family Rhinophrynidae; genus Rhinophrynus; species Rhinophrynus dorsalis. The sequence continues at coordinate 225,694,585 of CM074723.1, forward strand.
AGAGGAGTACACAGCATTTCGTGATGTGTTTGACAAGGGTCAAGCTGGGGCAGTGCCTCCTCACAGGGCCTATGACTGCGAAATTAACTTAATTCCCGGTACTACCCCTCCTAGGGGCCGTGTTTATCCACTTTCTGCTGAGGAGACAAGGGTTATGGAGGAATATGTTGCTGATGCTCTTGCGAGAGGCATAATCCGCAAATCCTCTTCACCGGCAGGTGCAGGTTTCTTTTTTGTCAAAAAGAAGGATGGGGAACTGCGTCCCTGTATTGATTACCGTGGTCTAAATAAGCTGGTAACCAAGAATGCCTATCCGATACCCCTGATAACCGAATTGTTTGACAGATTAAAAGGGTCCAAGGTATTTACCAAACTCGATTTGAGGGCGGCCTATAACCTTATCCATATTAAGAGTGGTGACGAATGGAAGACAGCTTTTAATACCCGTAGTGGGCACTATGAGTATTTAGTGATGCCCTTTGGATTGTGCAATGCCCCGGCTGTCTTCCAGGAGTTGATCAATGATGTCCTCAGAGACTTGTTGCAAAGTTCGGTTGTGGTATACCTGGATGATATACTCATACACTCGCCATCAATTGAGACACATTTCACAGATGTGTCAAGGGTTTTACAGCGTCTGAGAGAGAATGGTCTCTACTGTAAGCTCGAGAAATGTGAATTCCATAAATCCCAGGTCACTTTTTTGGGCTACGTGATATCTGCCTCGGGGTTTGCTATGGACCCACAGAAACTATCTGCCATCATACAATGGCCTCATCCAGTGGGGTTGAAAGCCCTCCAACGCTTTTTGGGCTTTGCTAACTACTATCGTAGGTTTATTAAAAACTTCTCCTCGATAGTAAAACCTCTCACGGATCTCACCTGTAAGGGATCAGACGCATCCAGGTGGTCTCCCAGGGCCATTGGGGCATTCGAGACTCTGAAATCTGCCTTTGCCAAGGCCCCTATCTTAGTGCACCCTAATCCCGCCCTGCCCTTCACACTGGAGGTTGATGCATCTGAGACGGGAGTAGGCGCCCTCCTGTCCCAGCGCTCGACTCCTGGGGAGGCGTTGCTTCCTTGTGGATACTTTTCCAAGAAATTGTCTAAGGCGGAAAGGCTGTACGAGATTGGTGATAGAGAACTGCTGGCCATTATATTGGCATTGAAGGAATGGCGTTACCTGCTGGAGGGAACTAGTACTCTCATCTTGATCCTCACGGATCACAAGAACTTAACTTATTTGTCTGAGGCTAAACGTCTGTCTGCCCGCCAAGCCAGATGGGCATTGTTTCTGTCCAGATTTAACTTCATTGTCTCGTATCTCCCGGGCTCTAAGAACATTCGGGCAGGTGCCTTATCCCGTCAATATTGTCCTAATTCTGAGGAGGAACCCCCTCCCGCCCCGATTATTCCAGCCGATCGTATTCTGGCACACATTCGTACTAGTATTACGTCTCCTCTGGGTGAGGAGATTTTGGCTTCCCAGGGTTCGGCTCCTGCAGAGAAACCCGGTGTGAGATGTTTTGTACCAGTTCTACTGCGCACCAGACTGTTGGAAACATTCCATACCTCCAAAACCGCTGGCCACAATGGATGCGATCAGTTGATCTGGTCCATTTCCCGATTATTTTGGTGGCCAATCTTGAGGAAAGATTGCGCAGCCTTCGTGGCAGCCTGTCAGACCTGTGCACAGAATAAATCCCCACGTAGCCTACCTGTGGGTCTCCTTCAACCCATTCCCAATGGGGATCGTCCATAGATTTTATGGTTGACCTTCCAGTATCCCTGGGCCATACGGTGATCCTGATGGTGGTGGACAGATTCTCCAAAATGGCGCATTTTGTACCTTTGAAGGGGTTGCCTTCTGCCCAACAGTTGGCGGAGATATTTGCTAAGGAGGTCTTCCGTTTACATGGCATTCCTAATGTGATTATTTCCGACCGTGGGAGCCAGTTTGTGTCCCGATTCTGGAGATGTTTTTGCACGCAATTGGGGATTCAACTTGCCTTCTCTTCTGCCTACCACCCTCAATCTAATGGTGCCGCCGAAAGGTCTAACCAGGGCCTGGAACAATTCCTTTGTTGTTATATAAACCACCACCATGACAACTGGGCTACTTTGTTACCCTGGGCGGAATTTGCCAGGAATTGTGCCATCAACTCCTCAACCCAGAGTTCTCCGTTTTTGATAAATTATGGGTTCCAACCCTCTGTTCTCCCGGAGACCTTTGAGGTACAACCTATTCCGGCTCTGGATGAGCATTTACGGGCTCTCCGCTCCTCTTGGGTACAGGTACAGCATACCCTACATGGTTCTATGCAACGACATAAACGGCAGGCCGACCGTAGGCGTCTACACGCACCCTCCTTTCAGGTTGGAGATAGGGTATGGCTATCATCCCGGAATCTTAACCTCCAGGTTCCATGCAACAAATTGGCTCCCCGGTTTGTTGGTCCATTTCGCATCATTCGGAGGGTCAACCCTGTGGCATACGCATTACAGCTACCCGCTACCATGCGCATTCATAATGTTTTTCATGTGTCGCTATTGAAACCTTTAACCTGTAACCGGTTTACTTCTGCCTCCAGTCCCCCGGCTCCCATTCAGGTGGGGGACCATGCTGAATTCGAGGTGCAAAGTATACTGGATTCCAGGAGGGTAAGGGGGAGTTTACAATATTTGGTGCACTGGAAGGGCTATGGTCCGGAGGAGCGCTCTTGGGTCTCTTCCAGAGATATGCACGCATCCAGACTGATTCGTAGGTTTCATTCCCGCTTTCCAGACAAACCTTGCCCCGATCCTCGGAGGAGGGACCCTTAAGGGGGTGGTACTGTTACAGTAGCGGCGGCTGCCGAGCCGACCGCTACCTTACCTGCTGGTTCGCCAGCATTTTCTGTCAGCAGCATTGCGGTCCGTTCCTTCCTGCAGCCTGCCGCAGCCTCTTCCGGCGGGCTCTCAGTGTGCCTTGGCGCGCGTCCAGCTAGACGCGTGTCTGTATTTAAAGAGACAGGCACACCTTTTTGGTCTCCTCCTCTTCCTGGGGGCTGGTCCTTATAACCCACTGGACACTACTCTCAGTTGCCCTTTCATGGTGTCCAGTGAGGTTGGGAGGTTGTAGTACTGACTATCTGTTCTGGTTATGACCATTGGCTTGTTCTGACTATCCGCTCTGTGTATGATATTGGCTTGTCTGACAACCATTCTGGTATATAATCTGCGGCTCTGGTAGACTACCCTCTTTGTGAATGACCCGGGCCTGGCTGACTATCCGTTCTGGTGCTGACTAGTGTTGAGCGAGCGTGCTCGGCCGATGCTCGGATCGGCTCGAGCATCGCTCTGCTCGGCACATGGCGGTACTCGTCGAGTACCGCCATGTGCTCGCCCGCCATGTTCGGGTGGCGGGGATCTGTGCCGGAGGAGACACAGATCTGAAGACGCTCCGCTGGACCACCAGGAACTGGAGGTACGGGGGCATTGCGGAGATGAAGGGGGCATTGCGGAGATGAAGGGGGACAGTGTGGAGATGAAGGGGGACATTGTGGAAGAGGGGCATAGCGGAGATGAAGGGGGACATTGTGGAAGAGGGGCATAGAGTCTATGCCCCTCTTCCACAATGTCCCCCTTCATCTCCGCTATGCCCCTCTTCCACAATGTCCCCCTTCATCTCCTCTATGCCCCTCTTCCACAATGTCCCCCTTCATCTCCGCTATGCCCCTCTTCCACAATGTCCCCCTTCATCTCCTCTATGCCATAGAGGAGATGAAGGGGGACATTGTGGAAGAGGGGCATAGCGGAGATGAAGGGGGACATTGTGGAAGAGGGGCATAGAGGAGATGAAGGGGGACATTGTGGAGATGAAGGGGGACATTGCGGAGATGAAGGGGGGCATTGACCAGGCACCCTCCCCTCATCAGAGCAGGGGGTGCCTGGTGTAATGCTCGTGTCGCCCCATTCTATTCAATGGGGCTCGGGTGCTCGGCCGAGCACTCGAGCCTCAGGGGGTGCTCGGTCAGAGCACCCGAGCACCCGAGCATCGGGGTGCTCGCTCAACACTAGTGCTGACGTTTGGCTTTACCTGATTTCCTGTTCTGTGCGTTACGCTGGTTGGTCCCGTTGCCTCTGGGATCAGACCTACAGCTCATTTCTTGTATATCGCTATCTACCTTGGTTGGCCTGCGGTTGTCAACTGCGCAACCAGCATACAAACGCTCCAGGGGATAGCCGTTGGGCACCTTGGTAGCTCTAGTGGCCTCTCGATCCTGGTTTCTGGTAGTACAGGTGCGGACCTGTCGGGCGTTTCCTTTCTTTGTAGTACAGGTGCTGACCTGTTGGGCGTTTCCTATCTTTGTGGTACAGGTGCGGACCTGTCGGGCGATTCCTACCTTGGTTGTACAGGTGCGGACCTGTTGGGCGTTCCTACCTTGGTTAGTACAGGTGCGGACCTGTCGGGTGTTTCACACAGTTGGCCGTGCAGTTGCGGACCGGTAGTGGAGCTCCGGTGCGGACCTGAGTCTAGTCCTTCCTAGTTATCTTTGGGGCTCAGTTCCTTGTACTTCGGAAGAACAGTATTGCTACCAACTGTGTTGCCTTGTACTTTTCTGTACCATTGCCTGTGTGTGTGTTTCTTAATAAACTCTGGTGAAATAGTACGGGCTCCAGTATCGTTATTTTTGCCGTGACATGTAGGTCTGGGGGAGGTATTGTTGCTTTACCTTTTTTTACCTTTGTTTTTCCTTTTGCTTTTTTCTCTGTCTCATACCTTCAATACATATACCCCCAATTAACCAAACCAAATGTATTTATTTGCTAACAAGGACTTTACATGCAGAAAACAATGAAAAAATGCAGAATTGAATGAGTAAACTCTATTGCTTTATTTATTTATTTACCACTTTTGATGTATGTATCTTTATTTATATAGTATCATATATGTTCACAGCACTTCACAGAAATAATAATACTACAATACAAAAATACAGGACTGGGTTAAGAGCATGAAGTCAGGGAGGATAACAGAACATCATCAAAAACTTGCAGTATCTGTTGACAGTTGCTGAACAGGAATGAAACATTAACAAAGGATCAAGAAGTTCAACTGCAGGGACTGAACTTGAGTAGACAGACAGGACTAGTTCTGGTGTGACCAATGGGTTAAAGATCTCCGACTCCAAAGTATGACTGATGGTTGAAAGATGACTAAGGAGACTGGTGATCATTACCCAACTAAGGAGACTGGTGGTCAGAATCAGACTAAGGAGACTAGTGGTTGATATCCGACTCAGGAGACTGGTGGTCAAGCCCCCCCCCAAAAAAGTTTCTTTTTTGTAGGCATTTTTTTTTTCTTTTTAAAGAAAAAGCCCTATTGCCAGCAGGTCATGTTGTGATGGTCATTTGCCACTGGCCACTGTTAAATGCCCCAGTGTCATTGCAGAATCTGCAACTGTTGTTCTTGCTACTACTGCTGCTGCTGAGTTGTTTAAGCAGCAGCATGTTTAGGCAGCTGAAAGGAAGTGGGATCAACAACAGCAGTAACCTGGGTGATGGATGATGAAGATTCCACTTGCCACTACTAGCTCCAGTGATGCACCTGTGGCAGTAGCAGAACCATCACCATGTCAGGAATATGTGGCCAATAATTCTTTTCCACTTGCTCTGCCTCCAAAATAATGGGTGTGTTGTTACTAGAATGTAAATTGTTCCCTTGAGAGCAGGAACTGTGCCTCACCAACTACATTGTGCACATTGTGTGTTGTAAATAAGGGAAGGACTGGAAACAATGGGCACATCTGCACTCACATCAAACACCTTGCACAACTCTATCCAAACACCATGATGCTTAAGGTCCCCAATGTAAAATCATCCATCCAGAAGCCAAGTGCTGCTGCTGTCACTATTCCCCACTCAGGATATGTGACAAGTTGCTGACAGTTTAATAATAATGAACCTTCCCTGCCACAATCTTAGCATGTTCTGTGGGATGGAATATCCTTAAATGCCGCTTGATGTCCTGCTTGCGATTATCCTCCATCACTTTGCCATGTGTGGTAAGTGCACCATACAGTGTGCAATGGGTGGACACAAACTGCCACATCTTGACATCTACTGAATGGCTATCAAGCAGTGGGGGAGGTAAAGATGAATGAGGTGGATCACCAGAAGATGTAGTTACCCTAGAGAAAGAGTGTGAGCCAAGTGTTTTGTTCACCATCGAACTTTCAGCCTCTGGCAGGGTTTCTCTATTCTTCCTCCTCTTTGATTACCACCTTGCTTCTTTGAGGAGACTCAGGGAGTACAGCAAGAGAGGTGTCCAATTTCTGTGATGGGTGTTTGGCTTTAACATGTTTCCATAAATGTGATGGTGTCTGTGTTTTATGTGTTATCAGGGCAGTTGTGTCAAGGTGTGTTCCCTCCTTTCCCTTTTTCACTGATTTTTCACAAATTGTGCACAATGCCATTGCTGGTGCCTGCTCTAAGGGAATAATAGTCCCACACCCAGAACTTCAGGGGAGGGGAAAGATGGAGAAGAATGACCCCTTTCTTCTTCTCCTTCACATTCCCCTTCACTGTCTGTGGCAGAGGATGATGTTGCTGCTGTTGCTGCTACTGCCTCAGAATCAGCACTGCAACTAGGACCAAGAGTATTGCTGCTGGAAAGTGGAACCTGTCCTAGTCCTGCATCACTGGACCCCATTCTCACTGTGTCCACAGTGGTCTGTGGTACAGTAGCCTGCTACTCAGCTTCTCCGCCATCATCACCATCACCACCAGTCCCTCCTTGCTCTTTTACTCTATTACGGACATCTCACCAGTTGGAGGAGGTGATGAGAAATGTGACAGAGAGTCCCATACTGTCACACTTTCCATCTCTTGTTGAGCTGAAGAAGGCAGACTGTTAGCACTAGCAGCAGGTACAGGAAGCTGTTCTGTGCTCATTGTGGTGGTGGTATTATTGCTGCTAGTCAACCATTCAGAGGACCTTTCCATGTTGGCTGTGGTCACTTACTGGACTCATAATGGTCTTACCAGCTCCTCCTTTTATTATTATTCAACTTGCGCACAGTGAAAACTGTCACTGCGAGCCTTTTCTGCCTCTTTTTTGCTACTAAAATTACAGCACAACAGCCTAGCACTAACTCTGTCTATGTAGCTGCTTGAATTGTGTTTCATTTCCTGGAAAATGTCAAGTTTTTATAGTGAAAAGTTGAAAAATGTAATTAAAAGGGAAAAAACATTTCTAGCCATTGAAAAAACTAGCAACACATTTTTGGCAATGGGCAAAAATGGCAAAGGATTTAATCGCTTTAATTAAAGTGGATTTTCCCATAAAAAAAGCAGACAACAACGTAGTTTTCACTGATTTTTTTCGCGGGAACAAAACAGGATTTTCACCCACCCCCAGTAGCCAAGAGAGGGATTTCAGGAGCAGATGAGAGAAAAAACAACTGGGAGCAAGGGTAATTATTGTTGCAGCTGAATTGAGAACAGACTGAAGCAGAGAAAGATGAGAGGCAGAAAGATCAGAGAGTAGAATGTTGCAGTAATTGAGTCTAGAGAATGAGGGCATGAGTAAGAATTTTTGCATTTAGAATACAAAGGAAGGGTTGTTTTTGGCAATATGTTTCAGGAAGAAGCAGCATGTTTTGGCGACAGCTTGGATATGGGGTAGAATGTCAAAGTAAAATTGAGTATGATGCCAAGACAGAGTGCTTTGTTTACTGAGTAGATGGCAGAATTGTCAACTGTGATGGAGAAAGGTGTTGGGGTGGCATTTAAGAGGGAATACAACCAGTTCTTTCTAAACCATGTTAGGTTTAAGATGGCGACAGGCTATCCATGATGAGATTGCCATGAGACACTGAGTGACATCATGGCTTATTCACATGTTTGTGTCTCAAATTAGTTGATTGTCACAGAAAATAATAAACATTAGTTTAATAATTTATGGGATATTATTGTTTAATCCAAGAAGTTCACTGAGTATTTATGCAGCAATGGCAACTGAACAGTATGGAGTATGCCAATAATTGCTGTATGAGGCTGACCTATTATGGCGACTATATAGATGATCTACTGATCATCTGGAAGGACACCAAACAAGAACTTGAAACAGTCATACAGGGATTTGATAATAATGATAAAGGCATTAAATTTACTTATATGCAGAAAGATGAAGTGTATATTTTAGATCTTATTCTTACACATAGTAATAATAAAATAGTTACTAAAGCATATTTCAAACCTACCAATGCCAACTGGAAAAAAACATTCCTAAGGGGCAGTTCCATAGGCTGAGACAGAATTGTTCACTATCCAGTGATTTCCTCTCAGTCTGTGGTACTGCAAAATAAGTTTATAATAAGAGTGTACTCTAAAAATTAGTTGAGGACACTTATCAAGAAATAGCTCAGAAGGATAGAAATGAGGTATTGTTTCATGTAAAACAAAAAATAAATTATACAGTAAAATTTATTACAACCTTTAAATATATATATATATATATATATATATATATATTTATTTATTTATATTCATATGTCCATGGAAGGAAGCACTACACACTGAAGGGATGCTATAGTGTCTGGGTGCTAAAGCAAGGCTATTAGTATAAGTTAAAGAAGGGGCTGCAGCACACACAGGACTTTCTAAAGAGTTAATTTATTATTCAAATGGTCAACGTTTTGGCCAGACTAGGCTGGCCTTCCTCAGGACGTCCTGAGGAAGGCCAGACTAGTCTTTTTGAAATGTTGACCATTTGAATAATGAATTAACTCTTTAAAAAGTCCTGTGTGTGCTTCAGCCCCTTCTTTAACATATATAAAAGTCTTAGGCCTCTCATCAGCAACTGCAATTTGCACAGTGTGTGCTAAATAACACTATGTCATTATGCCCCTTGTCCACACCCAGCTAAGGATACATGACAACTTGCTGACAGTATAATAGTAATGATGATCCCTCCCTGCCAACATATTAGCATATTCTGCAGGATGGAATCTCCTCATATGCCGCTTTATGTCCCCTGCTTGAGATTCTCCTCCACCTCACTTCCATATGTGGTTAGTGCACCACACAGTGTGCAATCGGTGGACACGAACTGCCACATCCTAACATCTACAGATTAGCTATCATTTGGTTGGGAGGAAATGATAAACGAGGTGGATTGGCAGAAGATGTAGTTACCCAAGTGGAAGAAGGTGATGCTGATCTAGTTGTTTAGCTCATAATCAAACTTCCAGCCTCTGCCTGGGTTTCTTTATTATTCCTCCTCTTTCATCTCTGCCTTGCCTCTTTTCCTTTCAGGAGAGTCAGGGGGTACAGCAACAGTGGTGCTCAATTTCTGTGTTGGGTGTTTGGCTTTAACATGTTTGATATAAATGCCATTGTGTCTGTTTTTCATGCGTGCTATCAGGGCAGCTGTGCCAAAGTGAGTTCCCTCCTTTCCCCTTCTCACTGAGTTGTCACAAATTGTGTACAGTAATGATGGTGATGACTGCACTGTGCCTGCCCCAAGAGAAAAATAGTCCCACACACATGACTTCAGGGGATAGGGAAAAGGTGGAGAAGAATGGCCTCTTTTTTCTTCACCTCCACATTCCCCCTCACTGTCTGGGGCAGAGGATGATGTTGCTGCTGCTGCTGCTATTGCCTCAGAATCAGCGCTGCAGCTAGGACCAGGAGTAATGCTGCTGCTGGCAAGTGGAACCTTTCCTAGTCCCAGATGACTTTTTGACCCCATCCCCACTGTGTCCAATGTGGTCTGTGACACACTAGCCTGCCCCTTAGCATCCTGCTGCACTTGCAACTTAGCAGCAGCAGGAATTAGAGAAGTTGTTTACTCAGCAAATTCCAAAAGCTCATTGCTGGTGGTGCTGGTGAATAGGGATGGGTGAAAGTTGACGCCATGTTCCCACGAGAAATTTCGTGAAAACCATGTAGTTATCCTCTTTAACCATCCTTAAAAAAATACTGCAGCCTGGAATATTCTAGCAAGGTGTTTTCAGCAAAAGAAAAGGGTAGCATGTCAACCACTAAGATTCTGGCAAGTTTACTGTTCCATGGCATTCTATTATATTATTGTTGTGCAGGTTTTGACTTTTTTCTAAGAATTGTGGGATGGCAGTACACAGTAGAAGAACAGTGTAACTTTATTGCTTTAATGAGATGACGTGTGGTGGTGGTGGCCAGGTGTGTCCACAGATCTTTTCTGGGGGGGTCCAAAGAAATGCAGGAGTAGAAAAGCATGGCACACATCAACAGCACTTCTGTTATGTACCCCAGAGCCCAGGAACATTTAGGAGTTCTTCTGCTGCTGCTAGGGGTGGCACCCCTGATCTGCTGATGAAGTGTTTTCCAGTTAGATGTGTGGCTGTACTTCAGGTGGGATCTCACTGAGGAGGTGTCTAGGTATGACCCTGCTTTCCACCTGCTCACATGCTTATTACACATATAGCAACAAGCTTCACTTTTGTATCATCATGGAGTTTTTCGATACTGTGGGATTCATAAACTGAAAGGTTCCTAAGTAGGGATGAATGAAAAGTCAGAGAAACATCCCCCAGGACTTTTTGCAAAAAAGTATTCCTGCTTTTTTCAAGAAACTTTCCACTCCTAGACAATACATACAATTTTCTTATTTTGCCAATGCAATAAATGTCCTGCAATGCCATATTTCACCTATGTTTTCTATGTCTACAAGATTTCTCACTGCATTATTACTTCTTCTGAGGGCTGAAGTGTAGAAACAAATAGCTGAAAGTCAAAGTTGTGAGGCCTACAGCAGCATTTACCTTGAAAGAAGTGTTAGCAGGCTTTTATCCTTTGCCCACAACACTGACTTTCTGCTTAAGTAACATTGAAACTACTATCCTTGAAAAAAAAATTCAGCTTGGAATATTTCAGCAGGGTGCAAAACATGACATCAGTTCTATAAAGCCCCTGTTTTCAACAAAAGAAAATGGCAGCATGTCAACCACCAACATTTTGGCAAGTTTACTATTCCACATGGATATTTTTATATTATTTTTGTGCAAGTTTTGACTTCTTTCTAAGAAATTAGTAAGTGTGGGATGGTAGTAATTAGTAGAAGATCTGTGTTATTTTATTGCTTTAATTACATGACTTGCGGAGGTGGTGGGGTGGTGGCAGTATGTGAAGGCACTACATGACTCATGTCATCTCCAAACACAAACTCAGAGTCATACTCCTCAGCATCAGGAACAGAAAATCTTGGCACATTCTGAGACATCAACAGTACATCTATTATGTACCTCAGAGCCCTGGGAATGTTTAGGAGTACTTCTGCTGCTGCTAGTTTTGGTACCTCTGACCTATTGATGGTGTGTCTCCCAGTCATACCTATGGCTGTGATTCAGGTGGTAACTGATTGAGAAGGTGCCTAAGTGTGAGCCTGATTTCTTCCTGCTCACAGGCAATAGATAGCAACATGTAGGGTTGCCTAGAGGCTGTTACTACTTCCCTTGGGGCAGGCACAGGTCAGTCATCAGTGACTGTACTGTTCACTCTTTGTGATTGTGACAAAGTTGTAAAAAAAAAGAAAGGAGGGGACAAACTAATTTGGCAAAACATGAGCCCTGATTAACCCCTGAACACCCAATGACGTGTCAGTAGCACGTCATGGAGTTTTATGATAGCAGCATGAAAAAAAATGTGTCCTGGTCCTCCAGAGTGCCACACCCCCGGACTGCACTGTTTTTAAGGGGTTAAGAAAAAAAACCTCTGGTTTATATATGTTTCAAGCGTGAGTCCTGCAAACAAAATTTACCCAGGGCTTTTGTTTAGCTAGCCTGATTGTTTTCTGTGTATGCCTGCCAACAAATCATTGAGTCCTTGGGGCTCATACCTCTAACAAATCCGAGTCCAACAAATCACTGATTGCTCTGGGCTTGTGTATCTAACAACCCATATTATTACAAATCAATGTTTCCTCAGGGCAAACCTGAATTCAACAAATCATGGATTCTTCAGGGCTTGTGCCTCTAACAGTCATGAGTCCATCAGATCACTGGTTTCTCAGGGCTAGTGCCTCTCACAAACCTAAGTTCAACAAATGGAGTATTTGGGTCAAACTCCTTTGTTCCCTTCTCACATACTCCCACATGTATAACACAGAGATAATAACAGCAAGATCAACAAGGAACTTGGACCTCAGTTGCCTGTGTCTCTCAAATCAAATCGGTCAGACTTAATTTTTATGTATTTGGGGTCAACCTCCTTTTCTCCCTTCTCACATCCCGAGACACATCTAATGCAAAGGTAATAACAACTAGATCTGTAAGGAACATGGACCATAGCTGATTAAATCAGTCAGACAGACTGTTGGAGTGTTTGGGGTCAACCTCCTTTGCTCTCTACTCACATCCTCAGGCATGTAAAACACAGAGATAACAACAAGATTAGCAAGGAACTTGGAGAGCAGCTGCGTATTTCAAATCAAATCAGTCAGACAGAATGTTCGGGTATTTGGGGTCAACATCCTTTTCTCCCTTCTTGTCCACCATACTCCCCTAATACAGAGAACAAATATCATGCCTACACTAAGCTCCACTGTCTTCTCTAGGTCAATAATTAGCTGCTTTCCCTTCCGCTCACAGTCACAGAGTAACATGCTGTGGCAATATGTCACCTTTTTATAGTATGCCTGCAAGAAAATAAGGGAAGCTTGCCATGTGCTCTGTAGAAATTCAATCTTCGCACTGATTTTAATGCATTGAGCTAAGCAAAAAAAGGTATCCTTTTAAAAGGTCGCACGCAAAAGAGCATGCAACCATATAACCCATAAACCATGTCGCCATAATAAAAATGGCGACAAGAGAATGTCACAGTGCATGACAGCGCAAGATTCTCATGTTGCCTACTTAAAGGTTGCATCCCAGTCTGTGCTGCCCCATCTCCCCACTCAGCTGAAATCTGCTGCCACCTGCTCTGGACCTGCTCTCTAGTGTTCCCAGACAGCCGAGGAGGCCCCGGATATCATTCATAGTACTTTCCTTTCTCACAACACTCAACAGCGTATACAGTGAGGCAATACAAAGGCTGCGTCCCGGGCGTTATTTGCATGATGCCAAATGCTGTCCAGAGACTCATACAGCAACTTAGCAGAGTCAACGGTGACAATACTCCGTTGACTCTTCTAAGTTGTTTTATGAGTCTTCAGACAGCTTTTGGCAGAATGCAAATCATGCCTGAGATGTAAACTTTGTATTGCCTCACTGTGAGCAGAATATGTGTTGTTGATCATTGTCAGAAGAAGCTGGTGGAACAGAGGCAGGTGCGTGTGTTTTGGAGTTGTAAACGTAAACCACAAAAAAAGCAGGAAAACTGCAATTTTCACTAATAAAAGTGCAATTTTTTCTCCTGTTTTGCTTTTGAGGGGAAAATTTCACCCATTCCTAGTTCTTACCTCCCTGATTCTAAAATGGTTAAGTCTCAAAATGCTGTCCCAGTAGTATGAAGCATTGGTGCTAAGTAGTAATACATCCCCCAGTGCTCCATGTCGAATGCACTGGCCCAATATTTTGTTGTGTGTCTTTGTCTGATGAGGTACAACTGATTTACACAAACTGAGAGTCTTGGAGTTACTCGAAGTTGGCAGCAGGGGGTAGAACAAAGTTCCATTCAATTTGTGATCACCAAAGCCTCATATAGTGGGACACTTAACCTTTTCAGTGGCTCAGAGGTAAGAAAGCATTGCAAAGCATTTCACTGCTTACTACTATGTTGCTGAAAGTGTTAATATCAGCACAAAAGGATTATTTACCACGTCCCACCAATGCCTCATGCTTTGCTGCTTAAATCTTTCAGTGCCAGAAGGGTGACAACACATTGAAGCACAATACATTCTCACTCCGCTGACACGTAAATATTTAATATCATCCCAAATAACAATATGTCACACAGAGTGTAAGTGTGTGTGTCACAACATGTGTCTATGTGCTTGTCATAGCATCCTTCTGTATGAGACCGTGTGTCTGTGTATGTGTGACTGTGCACATATTGAGCTGGCTGTATATGTGAGTTATACAAGCAACAACATTTCCTTTTTGCTAGTAAATATATATGTTTTATAATACAATCACATTTTTTCCAGAAAACTAGCCCTAGATATTTGCAATTATTTCTACTTATAAAATATAGAAGACAAAGAAGCAATGCATCAGAATTATGGTTACTATCATCAGTTAGTATGTTGGTAATGGTGTTCTTAAGTAAAATTTGCATTCTATTAAAGACTGTGTTAATCTATGCCTTGCATTTCATCTTTTGTTGAATTAAAAGATGTAATACTTCCCAGCATTATGATATAAACAAGAATTTAGAATGAATTCATTGTCCTTTGAATCAAATATTGTTACGGGAAGGTCCACCGTGATTATGCACAGAAGTTTAATTCAGGCAGCATAATTTTTTTCTTGAACAAAACATGGAAGCTTGCCACTGCATTAATCCAGATCACAACAGGCAGTCTGAAAAATATTCACTAAAATGGAGTATTAACAATTATTATTTGTAATTCCTTTAAATGGGTTTTTAAAATAAGTGGGAAATAATTTTGTGAACTTGAAATCTAAGTCCTGTTCTCATATAAATTGTATCTCTTCTATTAAAATGTCTCCACCTACAGTTTCTATTGTTATAAAAAAAAAAGTCAGTGCTGCAGGTTCATTCAAACTAAAATCAACACATAAACTCTACAATGTATTTATCTGATATCAGGTTAAATTGTTCATGTTACATACCTGTTAGATAACACTCATGAGCTGGAGTCCAATTTCAGGGAAAAGCATACCTGTACAAAGTATATCATCCGCCCCAGGTGGAAATACACACAGGAGCAGGTCTGGAAGTCTGCAGATTCAGTATGCCATGAATTCACTTGTGTATATGGCATGTGATATTTAAGACATTCCGAGATCATTCAAATGATTGGCCCCTCAATGAATTTGTGACATCTTGATCATTCAAAAGGGTTTAGGTAATTTTAACTAGTGTGTATCTTTTGTTAGAAAGGATTTGCCTACAATTTACCAGCAGTTTTAAAACAAAGTGTCTGAATACGGGTAACAGGTATATAAAGACAAAAGTACAGAAACTCGGATACGCAAATCAATTGAGCTATAGGTCACAAACATATATACCATAAATTCCCATTGATTTAACACTTTGATTGCCAGATTGATATCCAAGGCATTTCAACACAATGCCCTGGATACTTCTTTTGCACAAAACAGTTAAATGGAGCTTTAAACTCTTTGAATTCTAGGGAGTCCAGTGTATTGCTTCACTATCATTTAAGGGGAAAGGCCCCATTTAATTCATTACATGTACTCTGTGGGCCATATAACTTAAGAGAAATGTTGATCAAATATTTGACAAACTAACCGCACCACAGGAAAGTAATACTAGTGTTCACTGATTTAAATGGGTATTTTTACACTTGTATTCTAGACAGGTCCCAAAGAATTGCAAAGCAATGCATTGGAGACCTAGCCAGTATTATTTGGGTTAAGTCCCTTTAAAATCAAAAGGAGTTTTTATGTTCTTCCTCTGTCCCAAATTCACACTAGTTTTGTCTTTATACATATAAAAATTATATGTATAAATATTAAATTTTTAAAATCTTATCCTTTAAGCTAATGCTTGTGAAAGAGAAAGTTTTTGAGATATCACTGCAGACTTTTATCGTGCATTTGTAATTCTTAGATTCCAAAATTCCTATGCTGGTCTCTCTACAGCAGAAAAGATATTATACAAACTAGTTCAACTGACCCCTACAAGAGCAAAAAGTCATGGAGTGTTTTTTTTTTATGTGATTTCCTTAGATTTATCTTGAGCAGGCAATATTGGGGAAAAATAGAACACAGCAGAAGTTACCTTGTGTAAATCACCATGTAAGTGCATTTATGCCTTCTTATTTATAAGGTCATGCACTCACTCTGTTCATCACATAAAAAGTGAATTATCACTAGCTATATAATTCTGAATTGCAGTTTCCCTGCAAACGATTTAGAATTACGTGCATGGAGCATGAGTTACTGTTGCTCCATTTTAAATGACACTAGTGTACTGTTAGTGAACATTTTTAAATGTAATTGTTCTGCAGACAGGCAATAGAAATGTTGATGGGAAAATTAAATCTTTGAACAATATCTCTGACATAAAATATTTTTTCTCTCTTTTCATCTATTAACACACATATAAGTATGGTTAAGGTTAGCACAGGGATCTGCAACCTTTCAAAGAAGAACCATTTTAGGGTGTTTTGCTTACCCAAAATATTTTAAAAGCTGTGTTACACAATCATACTAATATAAGCATATGGTGAAATAAAAACTCAAAACATTATACACAAGCAAAATCTGTATATGGCATATCCATATACTTCACGTCCATGTGTAAACTATCATTCCACAGCACCCAGTATAAATCAAAAACATGGCTCCACTCTACATAATTCCACAGTATATAGATGTGCCAAATACACATAAACTTAAAAAAAGAGCAATAAATATTGGTCACAGATGTAGGTCTTAAAATTAATACATAGCTAGTGTATATGGATTATGGTGCCTAAAAAACCCCACACTTCTGGGTAATAAATAGTCTGAAACTAAAATATGAAGTATATTTAATGCCATAACCACCTTGCGTCTTCTCTGGAAATAAATATTCTGGACCAAAAATGATAAAAAATGGATGAATTTATAAAAAGAAAAAAATCCTAGAAGCACAATTTAATAATTATGCAGTAAACATAGCAATAAAACAATATGAAACATGAAACATGAAAAATGCTAAAAAACAGGTCTATGGAGTTCTTAGAAGTCTCCTGAGGGCACCATGAACCCAACACAGAATATAGCTGTATCTGTATGTCCACATGGCACCCAGAGAACAAACACCTTCATGCTATCATATGTCACCAAATCATCAAAGTGTAAATGCCCCACAGAGCATCTTGGTGACAATAAAGCATGAACCTCAACCTCCAAATCTAACACCTGATAATGTATCCTGAAGAGTATAAAGAACTTGACTTCAGTGGTCTGTGTATACATCAAAGATGACCAAAATCCATAAATGAATTTAACAATGATAAATGGAACAATGAATAAAATGATAGTATGAATACAAAATAAACTGGTGAAATAAGTCCAGAACCAAAAGTATGATATCCACAAATAAATATGGATAAAAATAAATCCAATCACCATGGTGATATGTACACACCACCCAAATAGGAATGGGTGAAAACTTTCTCCTCAAACCAAAATCCCCCCACTTGAGGAATAATGTCCAGTGAAATGTGCTGTTTTCCCTCTTTTTTCACCTAGATCATTGCATTGAAATCAATGGGAGATTTTTTTACCTACCACATGAAAGTTTCTCTACTTTTCTACAGCCATACACAAGGGTGTCAGGCTCTCACAGCATGCCATTCGGTGTTTGTGAGAGTAGGAAGCAGCATGTTTTTGAGCTAGAGAAGATATGCAAATAATGGTGAATTGAAGCTTAGTTTAGGTAGTGTTTTAGATAGGATATTTGAACTCTACATTAGGGGAGTCTGGGGAGAAGAAGGGAGGAAGAAGTTCACCTCAAATACCCCAACATTTTCTGTAACTGACTGGCAAGACACAGGCAGCTTAGGTCCAATTTGTTTACTGATTTTACTTTTATTGTCTTTGTGTTTTGTGGCAGTCTAGGGAAAGAATTTGTTGATTTTGTTTTTAGTTATAATTGTTTTTTTTTTTTGTTTTTTTTTGACTGACTGTGATAAGATGGGAGGACAACTTAAAAAAAGAAATAAAAAATAAAATCATAATACCAAATAAAATAAAAATATAAAAAAAATTAAACAAACAAATAAATATATTAGGTGACAACTGATTAGGAGCTTGGCGTGAGGTCCGTGACTAAGGCAAACTTGATAGACATCAGATGACATTAATAATTTTGTTGAGGGCTAAGGCAAGACATCACACTCCATCAGTTATGTACTGTAGAAAGTAAAAATGCACACAGTAGTTGAGTAATGTCCAGCACATACACAAGGGGGAGGGGGGAAGGTGGGAGTAAAGTGGTAGTTCAAAAACTGGAGGGGGAAGAGAAGCGCTAAGACTTCCTGAGAGTAGCCTCTGACGTCCCCTGATGAAGTAAAACTAACTTACAAAATGAATAGTGAAATGAAAGATTTATTTTCTATACCGATACCTCTGGTTGGTGACTGTCTATTCAAGCCAGGTCGGACTCTGTGTGCATTGTCACAAGTAATCTTCTTGTGAGTGCTTTCCCCCTAGGGGGTTCTATTGTTCAAAGCTTTCCTCGTGGTTACAGTGTTACTCTTAGAGGAAGTTCTTTGTATTTTCTTTAGAACACACACATACTGTGGTTACCGGTACAATCATTTACCCGCAGTAGGAACAGATTCTCCAATCAAAAACTCCCTTCAGTTTTCTATGGGCATCCTTTACAAGAATCTATCTTGTACATATATCTTCTCTTCCCCTCCATTCTTCTTTTTGTTCAGAACAAGATCGGTGCCGCTGTGGACACCAAAGAGTGAGCTGCATCCTTGAGACATTTTATTTGATTTTAAAGAGGTCTATAGTTTATGGACTCTTAATTTTATTATCTTTTTATCTTTTATTAGTATCTGTTATGGATTTATGTAGGAGAACATTGTTATATATATTTAGTTCAAAATCTGACTGCAGCAATGGTTGTTGCAGTGTGTACAATAAATTATGATGATCCCTCTCCTCCTGAGATAGATGCAGTTTGTCAAGTGGGGCTTGTAACTGCTTGAATGATAGTGGCGTCCGACACATTACAAAGCTGACTTCAACACCACATTTAAATCCATTGGGATTTGTGGAACTTTGTGTCCTTGCCAATGGTGCAGTTGGTTTAGTCCAGAAGTGCTCCTTTTCTGTCTTGTGGATAAGAAGCAATAGACATTAATCATGAAGAAAAAGGAGAGAAATCCGAAGCCAGCCAACTGCACCACACAATGTATTGAAATGAGTCTAAGGTATTAAATATTACTTCTTATTAGACTGCAGGGCTCTGAACAATGCACTCAGGCCTTAAGGATACAGTCAACCGCATGCCACTGGAAAATACACACATGCAATGGCTAAGGCACACACTGACAACTTCACACCACTGGACAACACACACACACACACACAGCTCTAGACAACACGCATGCACACAGCACTGAAATGGACCTGCATCCAGCTAGCTTCCAGCACCAGCAGCGAAGGGGTTAATACCCCCAGCTGCTGCATTTTTTACCAGTAGGTGTCTCCTTACTTTGATCAAAAGGCAGAGAGAGAGAGATACAGATCAGACACAAAGACAGTGTACTTGACACACTGCCTTTTCCAGTCTAAATGCCGGTGCATGTGATTGCTCCTGGAGCGATCACGTGTAACAGCAGAAGAGACACAGACTGAAACAGAGTGCTCCGGTACCGGAGCGCTCAGTTTCAGCTTGAACTCAATGATAGCAGCATGCACGGAGGTGCGCTGCTATCATTTAACACATAGCATGCCAGGACCATCATGGGTTCTTAAGGGAAGTTTACCCATGATGGTCCTGGCACATCATGGGTCATTAAGGGGTTAAGGCTTTAGACAATACAGGGATACAAGTGTTTTGTAGAGTGAAACATTGGGTGCGAGGTCCCTGCCCGAAAGCTTACAATCTAAAGTGGTAATGGGAGACATAAAGAGTACACAAGGGTCAAGTGCTGAATACCAGTGCTAGAGTTCTGATGATGATATGGGACACGAGTAAAGTAAATCATTTATAAGAACATTCTTTGTACAACATCAGTGCCTTCTAGCATGTAGAGGTTTTAACCAGGAGGTGCATTTTCAAGTGAGACTTGAAGGCCATCAGAGAGGTGCAGTGGTGCAGGGTGGGAGGGAGAGCATTCCATATATACAGAGCAATGAGAGAAAAAGGTTTGATACGTGAGAGGGCTGTAGATACAAAAGGAGCTGAGAAAAGACAGTCACTGGCAGGATGGGGTATAGTGGGAGATCAGAGTGGAAATGTAAGAAGGAGTAGAGAAAAGAAGGGTGTTGAATAGGGGTGGGCGAAAAGTGAGAAAAATGTCCTAAATTACTTTTTGCAAAAAAACGGCCGTTTTTTTGCTTTTTCCGCAAAAGTTTCTCTTTTTCTCCAATGCAAAATTTTCATCCATTTCACCAATTCCAGCAATTTTTTGCCTATTCCAACATATTTTTCGCATAGTCTAAAACATTTTTCACCTATTCAACACATTTTTTTCCTATTCTAACACATTTTTTCTCTTATTACAACACATTGTTTTTCTATGTTTAATGTGGTGCAACATTTCCCAGTACAATATTACTTCTTCTGAGGGCTGTAGTGGAGAAATAAGTAGCTGGAAGTCAAAGCTGTGAGTCCTACAGCAACATATACCTTGAAAAATGTGTTAGCATGCAGAGTGCCTTTGTCCTTTGCCCACAACTCATACTTCCTGCTTAAGTGACACTGGCATGTATTCATGATTATGTTACTAAAAAAAAATAAAGTACAACCTACAATGTGGAAGATGTGTATGGTAGTGATTGGTGGAACCTTGACAAATTGCATCCACCCCAGGAGGAGAGGGATCATCATCATTTATTGCACATGCTGCACTTCCTCTACCTTTTCCCCCTCTCGCTTGTGCATTTGCTAGACATTACTACTAAAAAACAAAATCAACAAAGTCTTTCCTCAGACTTCCCTAGCACAAAGACAATAAAAGTAAAATCAGCAAGCAATTTGGACCCCAGATGCCTGTCTCTTGCCAGTCAGTCACAACAGTTTTGGGGTATTTTGGGTCAACATCCTTCCTCCTTTTTCTCCCCTTTGTGCCCCCAGACTCCTTACTACAGAGAACAAATATTCTACCTAAATGATTCCCTACAACTAAGCTTCAATTCCCCATTATTTGCCTATCTTTTCTTACTCAAAAACATGCTGCTCTCCTCTCACAAACGCAGAATGGCATACTGTGAAAGCCTGACAGCCTTTTATATGGCAGTAGAAAACTTTGGTTATGTGGAGAAACATTTTTCTACCCATTGATTTCAATGCAATGAGCTAGGCAAAAAAAGTGGGAAAAGGCAGAAAAAATGCACTTTTCAGGGGAAATTTTTTCATCAAGCGGAAAGTGCCATTTTTTATCGATTTCAGTTTGAGGTGAAAATTTTCACCCATCCCTAGTCTTGAATCAGAAAAGTAAGATTCTGTAAGATATCTGGGGTTTGATAGGCAGCCATTATAGACATTTGAGGAAGAGCAGGGCAGAAAAAAACATAGGGAACAGAAGAGTAATTTGTGCTGCAGCATTCTGTATAGATTGAAGTGGATGGAGATGGGAGGCAGGAATGCCAGACAGAAGAATGTTGCAGTAGTCGATGCAGGAGAAGATGTTTGCTTTTATAAGAATTTTATATATGGAGGAACAGAGGAAGAGACAGATGTTAGCAATATATCTATATCTATCTATCTATCTATCTATCTATCTATCTATCTATCTATCTATATATATATATATACACCAAATATCCACTAATATCGGACCCACAAGGGTTGGCACCCTATATAACCCCCACTGTTTACCACCATACAAAACTAATAACTAAGGCAAACCAAGGTATATCGCTATATCCTAATAACCCCTAGTGTATTGGGTTAACAATAGATAACTACCACAAACAACAAAAGAAAGCGCTACACCTTCTTTACCAAAGTATTCTCTATTTTATTATAGTTATATAAACCACTCTTCAAATATTATATATCCTCCACATACAATAATAAAATATCTTTAAACAAAATTGGTATACAAGAGGTTAAAAAGTTTCAATAGCGACAATCACATCCATGTTCCTTCTGAGGAACTAAACCTATAACGTAAAAAATGAACTAAACTAAAATGACACCTATATAAAAACACAATACTTAGTGTGGAAAAAGATATATGTAATTGTCCAACTCTTATAGTCCAACTCTTGAAAAGTAATTGAAACACCAATATTGTATAAGAAATAGAACATCAAAGGTACACGCCCGCTACAGCGGAAGTGTAGTCCTCAAACAATATTGGTGTTTCAATTACTTTTCAAGAGTTGGACTATAAGAGTTGGACAATTACATATATCTTTTTCCACACTAAGTATTGTGTTTTTATATAGGTGTCATTTTAGTTTAGTTCATTTTTTACGTTATAGGTTTAGTTCCTCAGAAGGAACATGGATGTGATTGTCGATATTGAAACTTTTTAACCTCTTGTATACCAATTTTGTTTAAAGATATTTTATTATTGTATGTGGAGGATATATAATATTTGAAGAGTGGTTTATATAATTATAATAAAATAGAGAATACTTTGGTAAAGAAGGTGTAGCGCTTTCTTTTGTTGTTTGTGATATATATATATATATATATATATATATATATATATATATATATATATATATATATAAGAATAAGCCTCATTGCATAATTTATGGTACCTCACACACAGAACATAATTTATGTCTTCTCAGAAAACAAATACACATTGAACAGAATGCCTCATTACATAATTTATGTCTCATTAGGAGACACAACTCCTACTGGCTGATTCAGTGGGGACTTTACTGCTCCCATTGGGTGATTCAATGGGAACATGTTTATCATACAGGGAGTTGGCCCGCCCCCTCCAGCCTGCCCACCACTATCCAACTGACAAAAAAAAATATCATAAGGATTACGGTAAACCCTCTGGAAGCCAGCAGATCTCCCAAGAAATCAATAGACTCGTGTGACCAAGGGCGGTCCCCATTAGGAACAGTCTGTAAGAGACCCACTGGAAGATGTCTGGGGACCTTGGAACGGGCACAAGTGGCACAAGCTGCTGTAAATGCCGCACAGTCATCTCTCATACCAGGCCACCAAAACATACCGGACAATGACCAAATCAGTTGATTTTTCCCAACATGACCGGCCGCCCAGGAGGAATGGTAGGTATTCATAAGTTTAGCCCGAAAAGGCTGGGCCACAAAGCACTTGCCCACAGGTTTCTCTGGAGGAGCATTGGCCTGGGATGCCAAGATCTCCTCTCCCAAAGGAGACGTGATACTGGTTTGTAAGGTGCAAGTATATGGTTCGGAGGGATGATAGGCACAAGAATAGAGTCAGCTTCTGGGTCTGAGCCAAATTGTCTGGATAAGGCATCAGCACGTACATTCTTAGTACCAGGTAGGTATGAGACAATGAAATTAAAACAAGACAAGAACAGTGCCCACCTTGCTTTCTTCGGAGAAAGCCTTTTAGCCTCAGATAGGTACTTGAGGTTTTTATGATCCGTCAGGATCAAAATAAGTACCTTAGTGCCCTCCAACAAGTGTCGCCATACACGTAAGGTCATAATAATCGCTAGGAGTTTCCGGTCTCCAATGTCATAAAGGCTCTGCGCCTTGGTCAACTTTCTCGAAAAGAACCCACATGGTCTCAAAGTTTTATCTGGACCTGGTTTTTGGCCCAAGACTGCCCCTACTCCAGTCTCAGAAGCATCCACTTCTAACGTAAATGGCAACCCAGGAATAGGATGTGACAGAACTGGAGCAGTAGAAAAAGCCAATTTCAAAGTCTCAAATGCCTTAATTGCCTCTGGGGACCATTCAGATGCGGAGGCACCCTTGTGGGTCAGATCAGCGAGTGGTTTGACAATATTGGAATAGTCGCGAATAAATTTCCTATAATAATTCGCGAATCCTTGGAAACTCTGCAAGGGTTTGAGACCCGTAGGTCGCGGCCATTGTTGCACAGCTGCAAGCTTGTCCTTGTCCATAGCGAAGCCCTCTTTAGAGATCACGTACCCCAAAAAGGCCACACTGGACCTATGGAACTCGTACTTCTCAAGTTTGCAATACAGCTTATTTTCCCTTAGCTTTTGCAAGACCGCAGAAACCTGGCCACTGTGAGTCTCCAGGTCAGGCGAGTAAATCAAAATGCCGTCTAGATACACGACCACACAGGACTGTAAGAATTCCCGTAGGACATCATTAATCAATTCTTGAAACATTGCAGGGGCATTGCATAGACCAAATGGCATGACTAAATGCTTGTAATGCCCCGTGCGAGTATCGAAAGCAGTTTTCCACTCATCACCGTCCTTAATCCGAACAAAATTATATGCTGCCCTCAAATCCAGTTTCGTAAAAATGGAAGCACCCTTTAAATGATCAAACAATTCATTGATGAGTGGAATGGGGTAGGCGTTCTTTATCATTATTTTGTTAAGACCCCTATAATCAATACAGGGTCTTAAATCACCATCCTTCTTTTTAACAAAAAAGAATCCAGCCCCCGCAGGCGAGGATGACTTGCGTATAATACCCCGAGCCAGGATATACTCTTCCATGGCACTGTTTTCACCACCAGACAATCGGTAGGTTCTACCCTTCGGGGGCATAGCGATTGGCACAAGATCAATAGCACAGTTGTACGTACTATGCACAGGCAAAGTGCTAGCCTCACCCTTAATGAATACATCACTGAATGACTGATATTCCAGCGGTAAGGAGGGAGAGGTACACAAAATTTTGGTAGGCTGACTCAGACAGTGGTTTTTACAGTATTCAGACCAAGACAATACTTCACAATTTCTCCAGTCCAGTCTGGGATTATGTTTATGTAGCCACGGGAACCCCAAAATGACCTCAAAATGGGGGGACTGGATAATCTGAAATTGAATGGTCTCTTTGTGAAGTGCTCCAACGCACACAGATAAAGGACATGTTTCCTGTGTGACTTGAGGCGGTACCAACGGTCTCCCATCAATGGCCTCAATATCGATTGGAGAGTCTCTGCTCACCAACGGAATGTTATGCATCAAAGCAAAGTTCTTGTCTATGAAATACCCGGCTGCACCAGAATCAGTTAGGGCAGGCATCTTGGTAGTTGCAGAGGCCCAAGAGATCACAATGTCAATCACGGGTTTGCTTAACATGCCTTCTGGGGACTGGTATACACCACCTAGGATCTGTCCCCCTCATGACCCTAGGTGCGCTCGTTTCCCGGTCGCACGGAACAAGTTTTGTGCAAATGACCTGCCTTGCCACAGTACAGGCATAACCCCTGTTTGCGACGGAAGGAGCGCTCTTGCTTGGATAATCGTGTAAAATTGACTTGCATAGGTTCCGTGCTCCCTATAGCAGGACCCGAAGGTATGGGAGGAGAGGGAGGCATGGGTGGGAAATTAACCCCGTTGCCCAGTTCGCCAGTGGATCTTGCACTGCGATTCTTGTATAGAC
Organism: Rhinophrynus dorsalis; assembly: GCA_037306005.1. Classification (NCBI taxonomy): domain Eukaryota; kingdom Metazoa; phylum Chordata; class Amphibia; order Anura; family Rhinophrynidae; genus Rhinophrynus; species Rhinophrynus dorsalis. The sequence goes on from CM074723.1 coordinate 225,719,928, forward strand.
TCCTCTCCCTTATGCGAGAGTTTTTCAGAATTGTGTATTCAATTAATTCATCTAGACCCACCGGTAGGTCTTTAGGCGCAATTTCGTCTTTAGTCTTATCGTGCAGGCCCTGGGAAAATGCAGCAACCAACGCCTCATCGTTCCAGCTTACCTCTGCTGCAAGTGTACAAAATTCAATAGCAAATTCAGAAACAGTACGTGTGCCCTGCTGGATTCTCATAAGGCGCTTGGCAGCAGAGGTGGCACGCCCTGGAACTTCGAACACACTGCGGAAGGCCCTTACAAATTCAGCAAAATTTGTAGTAATAGGATTGCCAGTCTCCCAAATCGGATTTGCCCAAGCTAAGGCCTTGCCCGTGAGTTGTGAGATCATAAATCTCACCTTGCTTCTGTCACTGGGGAACGCCTGTGGCACTAGTTCGAGAAAGATCTCCAGCTGGTTCAAGAACCCACGGCAAAGTGTTGTCTCACCATCATATCGGAAAGGCAACGGAGCAGTAGCAGAGAGGCCTCTAGAGGAAGAACAGGGTACACTAGCCTGTGTCAGTGGTGCTGGAACTGGAGTGGCCACCAAAGATGGTACAGGTCTCTTGAGGCAAGCAGTGCATTCAAGAATGGTCTGAATAGCCATAGACAGATGGTCTAATCGTTGTTCCTGCGCGTCTAATCTCCACAGGAGATTCTGGGAATTACCCTCACCAGCCTTGTCTGAAGTCATGGCTCTTTCGTACTGTCACGGTTTTAATGAACACTCAGACAATTGGGTAGGATTGGGTAGGACAAGGCAGCAGCAATAAAGTTTGACACGGGACAGGGCATACAAGATAACATACAAAAGTGAGGCTCTACCGGCCTTATTGAATACCGGGTAAGGCAGCTTAATATATGGTGCAACAAGGAACTGAGGAGACTCTACCGGCCTTAACGAATACCGGGTAAGGCAGCCTAATATATGGTGCAACAAGGAACTGAGGAGGCTCTACCGGCCTACCGAATACCGGGTAAGGCAGCCTAATAGCTGGTGCAACAAGGAACTGAGGAGGCTCTACCGGCCTTACCAAAGACCGGGTAAGGCAGCCTAATAGCTGGTGCAACAAGGAACTGCGGAGGCTCTACTGGCCTTACCAAATACCGGGTAAGGCAGCCAAATAACTGGGGCAACAAGGACTGGCTAGTGACTGGATAGCACAGATAGGAAGTGCTTAACGGAGGCCACAGGTCGCAACAGGCTGAGAGAAATAGTGAGGCAACAGTTAACCGCTTAGTGACCGGGTAGCACTGACTGGAGGTGGTAAACGGAGGCAACCAAAAGTACAGGCTGAGCGAAACAGTGAGGCAACAGTTAACCGCTTAGTGACTGGGTAGCACTGACTGGAAGTGCTTACCGGAGGCAACCATAGTACAAGCTGAGTGAATAGTGAGGCAACAGTTAACCACTTAGTGACTGGGTAGCACTGACTGGAAGTGCTTAACGGAGGCAACCGCAGTACAGGCTGAGTGAGGTAGGAAGGCAACAGTAACCAGTTAGTGACCGGATTGCACTAACAGGAAGTGCTTAACGGAGGCCACGGATCGCAACAGGCTGAGCGAAATCGGAAGGCAACAGTAAACCGCTAGTGACAGGTAACACTGACTGCAAAGCGAGGGCAACAGGATAGCAAGTCAGTTGTGCCTGGATCAACACACGGAGAGCGGTAGTCAGCCACAACCTGGGTCGGTACACAGAGAGCGGTAGTCAGCCAGAAACCAGATCAACACGGAACAGGAGCACTGAGTCACGAATATCAGAGACACCACAAAAGGGCCCCCGCTTGGTGACAGGAGGGCGTATATATAAAGGCTAGCCCTGGGAGGGGCTAGCCAGCAAGCACCAATAAATGACAGCACAGCACAAACCCGGAAGTCAGAATGTCGCACAGTAATCATGGGCACCATGATATAGGCACAGCATGGGGACCTAATTGGTCCCGCCTTCTCCTACTCCTTTATAAACCTCTCTGGGCCTGTGTATCAATACCTTTAGTTTGGTATTCAGTGCAGTCATTATTTCTGTTGCTCCTGTATCCTGTGTATGATCTGGCTTATCTGACTAATCCATTCTGGTGCTGACCTGGGGCTCTGTCCAACTATCCTCCCAGTGTTGCCTTATTCCTCTGGACATCCGATCTAGTGCAGACCTGTGGCTCTGGCTGGCTACCTGCTCCGTGTATGACCTGGCTTGTCTGACTAATCCATTCTGGTGCTGAACTGGGGCTCTGTCCGACTATCCTCCCAGTGTTGCCTTATTTATCTGGACATCCTATCTAGTGCAGACCTGTGGCTCTGGCTGACTACCCGCTCCGTGTATGACCCTTGCTTCTCTGACTATCCTAGCTGGTGCTGACCTGTGGCTCTGTCTGTTTGCTCCACTGTACTACCCATTTTCCACAGACATCCATCCTGGTGCAGACCTGGGGCTCTGGCAGACTCTGGCCTTACTGACTGCAGTCGTGAGTCAGTAGTCTCCCTTGTTGTACCCGTTGAGAGACCTTAGGGTCTATTCTGTATTCCACTCATTACTACTGAGACTACCAGTGGGCTTCGGCCTAGTCTCTTGCAGCTGTGGTTGACCAATTGTTAGGCTCCTATTCCTGATACAGTTTCTAGCCTCTTCAGTCATCCTCTGCTTGTTTATTATTGCATTTTACCTATCATACTAATAAAGGTGATTTTAACTATACCGTCTGACTCCTTGTCTTGCTTGCAAACAGTAACAGCGGTTTAGACATTCTTTATTCAACTAAATTGTACAACTTAATTAAATCATGTTCAATCAAATCTTGAAATACATCAAAACTTTATCTGTGAGCATATATTGGATAGACATTGTGTTACTGGGGCTAAAACACATTCAACACTGGGTGATGAAAATTCCTCAGCAAGACCAACAAAGTCAGTAATACAACACATCCCTACATGTTAAGCACAAAAAAGCAGTTCATTTTTTCACTATTGGTTTAACATTAGTGATGGTAGATTTCTCATCCAATTCTCTTTGTATATTTGAAACAGTGTTGTCTTCATGATGAGAGTGCTTTAAAGGGATAGTAACACTTCGTTTTAACTTTATTTTATTTTGTAGGCATTAAAAAAACATGAAGAATGATATAAGTCTTATCTCTCAAACCTTTATGGTTTATGAGATATTCACAAGCAAAGTTCCCCTCCCCGCCCCTTTTACCTAGTGTAAGCCATCTCTTCTCAGATGTGAGTCTGGTTGTATGACAGTACAGATAACAGAAGGGGACAATTTTCTTTGTATGAAAACAATGAAAGCCCTTCCCCCCTTGACAAGTTTTTCAGCTTTTTCCATTATCTTAATTAAAGATTGTCCCTCTCTGCAGTCTACCTGGGCATCTCACTTCTGAACTGGTTGAACAGGGGGGGGATACTTTGTTTGTGAATATCTCTTAAACCATAAAGGTTTCAGAGATAAGACATATCATTCTTCATGTTTTTTTAATGCCTACAAAATAAAATAAAGTTAAAATGAAGTATTACTATCCCTTTAAACCTTTTGCCAACGAGTGACTTGTCAGGACCATCACACATTTCTGTCCTTTAACGATGGGTGATGGTTCTGGCTCGTGAAGACATTCATGATTACACTAAAATATACTTGTTCCAGGCTTATCTTAAACCATCAAGTTAACAAGTTCAAATAGTAATATATTAAAAACCCAGAAAGTGACAAAATGTATTAGCACTATCTGTGTTAAAGGAATAGTAATGTTTCACAATAAAATCAGCTCCAGTTAATCTTCATAGTATTTAGACCAAGGAGAGTGTTATTTCAATACTGTCAGAGTTGTAGTTCGAAAGTAATTCAATTATAAAGTACCCCCTCCCACCCCTTTTACTGGTGTAACACTGCTCATCTCAGAGCAGCAAGACTGGCCGGATGGATCACAGAGAGGGACAATCTTCAGTGAACATAAAGAAAAACCTTTCAAGGCGGGGCAAAGTTTTCCTTATGCTCACTTTAAGAAGATTGTCCCTTGCTGTGAGCTGTCTGGTACCAGGACCAGATTCCACCTCTGAGAGTAGGTGGCTTGCACTAGGTAAAAGGGGTGGGTGGGGAATATTTTATCATTGAATTACTCTTAAACTACAACTCGGACAGTATTGAAATAATGCTCTCCATGGCCCAAATACTTTGAATATTAATTGGAGCTGTTTTTGTGAAACATTACTATCCCTTTAAAAACAAATAGTAGTATAATGGGGTTGCAGAGAGAGCACAAACTTGTTTAGTGAACTGTGTCTCTTTTCAAAGATAATAAATGTAGATCATGATATGATAGTTACACATACAGATGGTGTCTGCATTTAGTATAAGCAGAGACAAGAAGGGATCAGCTAATGAGTAAAAAAATAGGAAACTAAAATAAAAAATTCTAGTCATCGGTCGCTAAATCAGACCACAAGGAGAGACAGATAAACAAGTGGATTATAAAGTCCCTCTCTAAATATTGTTTGAATATTGATTTATTGCAGAGTGATGTCTGTAATTGCAGTAATTCAGCACCGGTGGCTCCCCACCAGGTGTTAGTGTTAACTAGTAACAAGATTGCAGAGTAATTGGCATGTGCATCTCACCTATCTGTCTAAATGTATAATCAAACTTTAGTTGATTAACAGTTGAGATCACCTACTGTATACATTCACTACGAGGTAAAGACAGACTTTAGATGTTGGTGTAATACAATTGTATTAAGTAAAAAAAAAGAAAGAGACCATAGTCTGACTTTAAAATTCTAGATCCTTAAGTCACATCACAAAGAGAGGGACAGACAGTGGATAGTAAAGAGATGCAGCAGTTAGAGTGTTATTAACATCTGAGAGACTATGTCACTAAGGTCATATCTCAGCACAGCTGATCCCAATGATAATACTCCCAACGCATTTCACCAGATACCAAGACTGCTTCCTCAGGGGCTCTGGTTTTCTGACAACTACTGGGTTTTTAAACCTTATCTTGTGGGTGTGACTCATTAGTTACATCACTTTATGAGCCATCACCATAGATTGTGTTTGGTTCATTCAATTTCTTCAATGTTGCATTATTTTGGACATCAAATCCATTATTTGTTGTTATCCAGTTATCCAATTGAGGAAATTGGATAAAGGAAAAGAAGCCCTTATCCACAAAAGAGTGTCCATATATCAAAAATGTGTTACAGTAATAGACGTTTAGAATATTTGCCCATGTTAATGATGTTAGATGGCTTAATTGTAGCCCTGATAACTTCTCTGTTGCCAAGTGTGTCATGCAACATAATAATCGTAGATGGCAATTGCAACAAAATTCAACTGGATATCAGTATTACATAGCTCAGTAGTAGATTAACTCATTACATATCCTGTTTGTAATAGTTGTAGTCCATATCAGGGTGTCCAAGAGGAACAAAAAACAGTTTATATATAAAAACACATATATGTGTGTGTGTGTGCATGTGTCACAGTGTCTTTCGAGGTGGTCCTCCAGGGATGCTCTCCTGTCCATTCCCCTTGTGTGACTTCACACACTGGCTTTCTGTGTGCGTTGTAAATATGGGAGGCAGCCTGGCATGTTCTCTGTATGATGGGGGTGGTCTGAGCATTTGTTATCAGGTATGTAAGGGTGTGTTTCTCACATTGTCTGGTTTAACCTAATGAATTTTGAGGGCTAAAAACATTTGGTGATTTGAAGCATTATCACATTAAATCATATTTCTCTTCATCTTGCCCGTGTGCTGTCTCACTCAGGATGCCCAGGCTGAGTACCTTTATATACATTTGTATTATAAGTTATTGTAGTTGTTATCAGAAAAGTAATGGATACCTTTGTATCGAGAATTATAATGAAGAAAATATCCCAAAAATTAATAAAAATAATTCACCCTCCGTGTTAACATGCACTCAAATTCTGAAAAATGCATGATTCTTATGTGTTCTCTTATACTCTGTATCCTGTTTGTCTCCACCACATTATCAAGTGTAGTCAATGCTCCACATAGCGTCTAATGTGTGGACACAAATTGCCATATCTGTGCCTACACAGAATTGCTGTCTGGAAGAGATAGTGGCACTGGTGGAGGGAACACTTTGGATGGGTGTGGAAGGGGGAGAGGTTTGTGGAGAGAGGGGAGCCACTAGGGGTGTTGGCTGCAAAGGCAAAGGAGGATTGCTGCTGGTTGATAAGGAGTCTCTGCAGGTAATTTGTTATTCTTTGTGTAGGTTTTCTTGTGTCAACAAAGGCAGAAAAAGCAGGCAGAGAGAGAGAATCTAAATAATGTCAAAGTTGTTTTCAGTGGAGGCTAACACAATGAGCAGAAGGGGAAGCTAGAGGAACAATGCTGATGCTCCTGGATCAAACAAGGAGGAATCCTGCAGCACCAAGTAAAGGGGGACTATTTCCCTCAGGTCACATGATCCCCAATCTCCCAACCACTTCCCTAGAGATCTGGGAAACATAATAAAGAAGGGGTCATGGGGCAGAAGTATGAACAGCACAGGTCAGCTGCCTTTGATGCTGCTGTTGTCAGTGTTCCTTAGGTGATGATAAATGTCACAGCAGAGAACCCGCTGTTACATTTGTCATCACCAACCTGTCCCACAGATCATCAAAAGACTGTGGTGGTGGTGATGAGAATGATGGTGGAGGATAATCTGGTATGAAAGAGAGTATGAAGGTGATTTGGCAGAAAGCAATAAGAAATGGGCTAAACAGATGAGATTGGGAATGGGCATAACCCCCCCCCCCAAAAAAAAAAAAACATTACCACCAGTGACATGATATAGTAACACAGAGACATAGGAAGACAGTTGACACTAAATTCAACCCATGCAAAATCACCCTGTTGATCCAGAGGAAGGAAAAAAAAACATTGAAGCAGTTTCCAATTATGCCCCAAGTGAGTAAAACAATTCCTTCCTGACTACAAATGGCTGTCAGATAGTTCTCTGGATCAACAAACTTCTTCTTTGAAGCCAACTGTCATAATTCCTAATATTATTATGTGCTAGATCAGTATCCATTAATTTTTTGAAAGCAGTTACAGTATCTGCAAGCACAGCATCCTGAGGCAAAGAATTCAATAGTTTTACCACCCTTACTGTAAAAAATCCCTGTCTTTGTTTTAGTCAAAAGCACCTGTTCTTTAGTCTTAATGGATGACCTCTATTTATAAGCTCAGCTCGTTGCGTAAATAATTAATTGGAGAGTTCTTTGTATTAACCTTGAATATATTTGTAAATGGTAATCATATCACTCCTTAGACATCTCTTCTCTAATTTAAACAACCCCAGTTTGACTAGTCTCTCTTTATAACCCAGATCCTCAAATCCCTTTATCAGTTTTGTTGCACGTCTCTGCACTTTCTCCAGTTCAAAAATTTATTTTTTTAAGAACTGGTGCCCATAACTGTACTCTATATTTTAGATGAGGCCTTACCAAGGATTTATATAGAGGTAGAATTATATTCTTATCCCATGCATTTATACTTCTCTTTATGCAGGATATTATCCTATTTACTCTTGCAGCAGCTGTGTGAAGTTTATCGTCTATCCGTACTCCTAAATCTTTCTCTAATGATGATTCCCCAATGTGTTTCCATTTTATGTATATGTATCATGTTTATTTCTTCAGCCCAAATGCATAAACTTATACTTATCTACATTAAATGTCATCTGCCACTTTTCTGCCCATTTACTCAGATTATGTAAATCGTTCTGCAGAGAAAAAAAAATCCTGCTCTGTATATATCTGCATTTATTTTCTTACACAGCTTAGCTCCATCAGCAAAGATTGAGACACAACTTTAGATTCCCACTTGTAGATCATTAATAAACAAATAAAAAATCATTGGGCATAGAACTGGACACGGTGACACCCCACTTACAACTTCAGACCAACTTGAAAAGGTACAATTTACAACAAATCTCTGACATTTATCATTTAACCAATAGTCAATATATGTACAGATAGCACCTCCCAAAGTAAAGCCTTTAAATTTATGCAGTAACCTGTTATGAGGCCCTGTATCAAAACCTTTTGCAAAAACCAAATATACTACATCAACAATAATTCTCTTGTCCAAATTACCACTTACCCTTTTGTAAAATGCAAGTAAATTAGTCAACATGATATATTCATCATAAAACCAATTACTAATAATATTGTTTGCCTTCACATAGTTCTGAATACTGTCAGTTAGTAACTCTTCTAATATCTTACCCCCTGTGGACAACGGATGCCAGCATCTCCAGCTGGGGTGCGGTCCTGGGACGCTTGAGCGCTCAGGATCGGTGGTCCCGGAGGAGTATCTTCTTCCAATCAACATTCGGGAGCTTCGGGCGATATTTCATGCCCTGCAACGTTGGACTTATTAGCTAGAAGACTGTCCAGTAAGAGTGGAGTCCAACAACCCCATGGCCATGGCGTACATCAACGAGCAAGGCGGAACAAGAGGTCTCGCTGCTTGGTTAGATGTCAAGGCTATTTTGGCCTGGGCAGAGGATCACGTGCCAGCTATATCCGCAGTGCATGTTCCAGGCGTATACAACATTATGGTGGACTTCCTCAGCTGACACACAGTGGACAGCAGAGAGTGGGAGTTGCATCCACAGGTGTTTCCACTCCTTGTTCAGTGATGAGTTCCCCCTCACATTGACCTGATGGCGACGAGGGACAACAGGAAGGTTCCAGTGTTTTGATCTCGGTGGCGAGAGTCTCTGGCTCTAGCGGTGGATGCAATGTCCATTCCTTGGACCTTTCCTCCCCTTCCCATGTTGCACAGGGTGTTATGGAAGCTACGACTGGAGCGTTGTCCAGTCATTCTGATTGCTCCATACTGGCCTCACCAGTCTTGGTTTCCAGAGCTTGTGGACATGTCAGTAGCGGAGCCCTTTCGGCTCCTTTCGACCATCCTGATCTTCTTCTACAGGGTTACCTGTGGAAGGAGGATGTGCATCGGCTAGCTTTGATGGCTTGGAAATTGAATCCTAAATATTGAAGAAGAAGGGCTTCTCTTCTGGTGTGGTAGCCACTATGCTTAGTGCCGACAAGCCAGTTTCTTCTAAGATCTACCATCGTGTCGGGTCGACCTTTCTGTCCTGGTGTGCTGATAGGGACCTGTCTCAGGACTTTGACCTACCTACGGCCCTGGCTTTTTTGCAGGACGGTGTGGATAAGGGCCTCAGTTTGAGTTCCCTTAAGGTTCAGACTTCTGCTCTCTCTGTTTTCTTTCACAGGTGCATTGCCATCCTTCCTGATGTCAAGGTATTCTTCCAGGGTGTTGCTCATACTCATCCTGTTTTCAAGTCTCCCACTCCTCAGTAGGATCTTAACTTGGTTTTGGGTGTTCTTCAGCACCCTCCTTTCGAGTCCTTGGCTACTATTCCTCTCCCTCTGTTGACATGGAAAATGGCTTTTCTTTTGGCGATTGTGTCTGTTTGCCGTGTTGCAGTTACAGGCTCTGTCTTGTAAGCCACCTTATTTGGTGTTTCACAAGGACAAGGAGGTGCTTCGCACTTCTAAGGAGTTTCTACCGGAGGTGGTCTCTGAGTTCCACATCAATCAGGAGAATGTGGTCTTTCTGCCCTGACCCCACCTCTGACAAGGAGAGGGATCTCCACTTGTTAAACATGGTACATTGTTTCAAGTTTTATGTGCATCGCACAAAGTCTATCAAGGAAATCAGACGCTCTGTTCGTCATTCCTGAGGGTCCTAGGGCTGGATGATCTGCATCCAAAGTGACTATTGCCTCTTGGATCAAGTCCACTATCCGCAAGACTTATGAGTTGAGGAAGAAACCTGTACCTTTCAGGGTCAAGGCTCATTCTACTCGTTCTATTGGGGCCTCTTGGGCTTACAAGAATCAGGCCTCCGCTGATGAGTTATGCAAGGAGGCCACTTGGTCGTCTGTGCACACCTTTTCGAAGCACTACCGTGTGAATGTGTTGGCATTGGCTGATGCCAGCTTTGGGAGGAGAATCCTGGAGGCAGTCTTTCCTGTCTAGGATTTTCCTTGGTTCTTAGTGCTTCCTTCTCTGTTGAACCCTGTTGGTTCTAGTTCAGTGTGCTGTGTAACGTTCCTGGGGTGCCGTTACCCCTGTTTAGTGTCCGTTGACACTTCAGTTGTTGTTAGGCTATCTCTGATCTCATGGTTCATATATGTTCTGGTGACGTTGGGGGCCTTGCGTCTGGTCCTTGCCTTCTTCCCACCCCTGGGAAACTTAATGGTTGGACATCCCAGAGTTACCAGTAACCTGAATTGGACAACAGAGAAAAGAGGATTTTAGTCTTACCTCCTAAATCCTTTTCTCTTAGTCCATACAGATTACTGGTCTCCCACCCTGTCAAGAGACCATGCTTGGCTTTTCTGTGGCAGACCATGGGGGTCCTTCGGGGTCATGCTCACAGGAGTCTTCTTCCCTTTTACTATATAGTTATATTAGTGTCTCAAATCTTTCTGGAGCTGATTGCCTAGCTGCAGCCAAGGAGGGAATGGAGGCTCCACCCCCTGTATACACTTTGAGAATTTGTTACTGCCTACTAAGGGGTGTATCGCCTCCCAGAGTTACCAGTAACCTGTATGGACTAAGAGAAAAGGATTTAACAGTTAAGACTAAAATCATCTTATATTGATGCATATATTTGTCTAAAGTAATTTTAAACAAATCCCATGATCCTTGTGCACTCGAGAGCAGATGTGTAATTTGGGATATTTCCCAGTCCCTCACCTATCTCGCAATGTTTCCTTACACACAGTTTCTTCCTGCTCCCAAAAGAAAAACAATTTTGCAACACACCCAGGATTTTAGAGGAGGGGCAAGAGGAGAAGCATAATTGGCCAGCCTCTTCTCACTAGATTGCATTGCACCTTAAGTGGTGGGGGTTTGTTTTAATTTTGCTACTGCCTTAGCAGCACTAGGCTAGAGGAAAAAGGAAACATCATCATAACACTGCCTGCCTCATATCACTGCTAATGATCTCAGTCTCATGCAGTGTAATCCTTATGCTACTTTTATGACTCAGCAGCAGGGACTTCCTGTGTAGCAAAGGCCAGGATGTCACTAGTGGCACTTGCCACCACCAGACATCTAGCACTGTTGGCACACTGACCGTAGTGAATACAGTTTTTTTCCAGGGCTCTTTGCAAGCCTGTGGCCTGAAAACACATTTTATAGGACTAGCCTTGTTTGAAGCCTGAAAAATGAATCAGTCAATTTTTTCAAACATAGCCATGCTGTAATTTATGGAAACCTGTATAAAATATTTTCAACTTTTCTTTCTGTAAGCCTGCATTTATGCCAGACATTATTTTCCAGGAAATAAATTACAAACAAATAAATAAAATAAAAATAATGTTACACTGAATGTTGCAGATGCATATGGTGGTGGTGGTGGTGTGATCAATGTATATATCATCACAATTCATAGGAATGAATGTTAGACAATTTTTTTGCATTATTATGTTTGAATCCAAGTTATCCTTTAATTATTTATTATAAGTGTTCTTAACTGTGGTCCCAACTTTGGTAGATTGTAGCAACCCTTTAAATTCATCCTCAGTGATTATATTAATACTACATAAGCAGTGGATTTCCCTGTTTTGTGTGGTTGTGTCAAATTCAGCTACCTGATACTCTGATGGTTATAGGTGCTGGTTAATTTTCAGAAATATGTTTACCAACACTGCCTCTTTATAGCCATCTCCTACAGTCATTAACAATATAACCAGGTTCACTGAAAACCCATTCAAACAGCACATTTGCTGATGGGTAACTAAGGGTTTCCATGGCAGTACCTGTCAGTGCTGGCCAAACACACATTTTCATTTGCTAGTAGTCAATAGAGTCATCATTTTGGATTGATACATAGCTATCCTGTAAGTATGCTTTAACCATCTCACATACAGTGGGTCCATTCGTATGAGCTATACCATGTCCGTGATTATCAGTTACCAACCCATATCCCGGGAAGCACGTCCCATAGAGATATGCCACTACCACTACCACCAACATCACCACAAATGTTAGACTGCTACCCTTGAAACACATGAATTAATTTCTCTGGTGATGATGAAATATGCAGAAACATTTTCAAATGTTATTGTAGTTGCTGCTGATGGTATAAACCCTTTGTTTACTTATTTTTCACTATGCTTTCTACTAGTTTTTGGCCCTTCTTTTCTTTTTCTCTTTATATACAGTTCAATCCTATTCACTCATGAAAAGGAAAATAAATTGTGCACTACTTGGCTAGCCACAAACAGATGCCTCTACTGGATTCTAATTAATAATTTAAATTTTTATGGTGATCAGTGTTTCACCTCAATGGAATTTAAATTTAAAAAGAACCTTCATCAATGTATTACCTGTCATGCATTTTGTATTCAGCCTTCATTCTAAACACAAGAACTACATTTTTTGAAAGCTTTCATTCTAAAGCTACTCAGTTAACTAATAAAGGTATCACTTTCATTTTACCAGTGTCATACAAAAAATAACATATTCCCTAAAAGCTCAACTACTTCTGCCCCTCTTTGCCTGTAGCTAGTGTCAAGAGGATTTCAGAAGCTGCTTTCTCTCTCACGTAATATAAATATATTTTTTTAGCACAGTATGAGGATAGACCTTAATCATTAACCTGCTGATCCCTCTTTTTCTGCCTGTCTTTTAAGAGTGAGTATCATTGGTCTGTTTCCCAGGTGTCAGTCTGTAAAGTGTATCTCTCAGTTACAAATTCTCAAATCAGGTAGGGATGGACAAAAATAGGCAAAATGGTACTACCCATCTTGTGGGAAATTTCTAACGAAAAGTACAGTTTTCACACTTTTTACATAGCTCATTGCATTGAAATCAATGGGAAGCCTGCATTTCTCTCCACCATGAGGTCCTTTTCTCTTCTTTTCCTGCAAGTATATAAAAGGGTGCCAGGTTTAGGGATGGGCGAAAATTTTCACCTCAAACTGAAATCGGTGAACCATGGCACTTTCCACTTGGCAAATAATTTCCCTCGAAAAGTGCCATTATTCCGCTTTTTTATTCCTTTGTCGCCCATTGAAATCAAGGAGAAGAAAAATATTTCTCCACCACATGACAGTTTTCTACAGCCATATAAAAAACTGTCAGGCTCTCACAGCAGCCATTCTGTCTTTGTGAGAGGAGAGAGCAGCATGTTTTTGAGCTAGAGGAGATAGACAAATAAAGGTGAATTGAAGCTTAGTTGAGGGAGTCATTTAGCTAGGACATCTGTTCTCTGTAGTAGGGGAGTCTGAGGGTACAATGGGGGATAAGAAGGGAGGAAGGAGGTTGTCACCCCAAATACTCCAAAATTCCATGTGACTGACTGGCAAGACACAGTCAGCTAGGGACCTATTTGCTTGCTGATCTTGTTGATATTGTCTCAGTGCTGGGTGGGGAAGTCTGGGGAAAGACGTTGTTGATTTTATTTTCAGATATATATTTTTTTTTGGACAGACTGTGATAAGACAACAGGGTTATTTTTATAAATAAAAATAAATAAACAAATAAAAAAGAATAAATAACTAAATATTTTAGGTGACAGTGACAGACAGCTGACTGGGCTTAGGCAAAGCATCATACATCTCCATCAGTTGCGTTGTGTACCGTACAGAAAAAAAACACAGTGTAATTGTGTAATGTCCAGCAAATGCACAAGGGGAAGGGGGAGGGGTGGAGCAGTGCGGGGACATGAGAGTAAAGTAGTAATTCAAAAACTGACTGCAGTAATGGTTGGTGAAGAGTGTGCAATCGATGATGATCCCTCTACTCCAAGGGAGGATGCAGTTTGTCATGGTCCCAGCAAAACTAGTTCCAGTACCACCAGTGCCAGTAGAAATATAGAACCATATAAGAAGAACACTGAAGATGACAACAAGTTGCATTCAAGTGTTGATGATGCTGGCAATAGCATAATAGAGGAAGGTGTAGCATCTGAACTGTCTGCTGCATCAGACAGTGAGACAACCAAGCACCAAAACATCCATCCTCAAAGTATTAGCAAATTTTGTTACAGTAAAAGTAAAAAGAAATTGTTTGAGACCCCTAAAAGCTTAGATGAATATAAGGGTAGTAGTGGGCAAGAACTGTCAGGTGATTCTGATGCTGATGAGCATGACCTAATGATGACTGATGATGATGCAGATCTAGAATATATCCCTCAAGCATCCTTCTCTTGTTCAGATGCAGATGAAGTTGAGAGTGAGGATGATGACAGGGCTATAAGGCTAGCAGAAAGTCAAAGGGTGAATCTTTCACCACTTTTAAGGAGCACTGTGCCTGTCTATAAAGTGTTTGAGAAAGCCATTGGAAAGTCTGACCCTGGACAAGTACAAATGTCAAAAAGCACAAAATCACCCTATCAGTCATCATCAGCATCATCGCCTCTTCAAAGTCCAAGTCCTACTCAGCCACATACACCTGTTTTGAGTACTCAGCAACAGCAACACCAGCTAACATCCACAGTGTTAGATATGACAAGTACCTCTCGTGCTGCTGCTGTAAGTGCTGTACCTTTGACACCTACCAGTAGTGGCAGTAGAATTACATCAATATCCAGCTCCAGTAGTAGTAGCAGAAACCACACATGACAGCCAAAGCCAGGACAAATATATTAACAGCAGCACAGATGAGGAGGTGTAAGAGGGATGTGAAGAAGGGTTGCCACCATCTACCCCACTTGGGATCACTGTTATGAGCGACATGTAATATGTGGCACCAACCTGAGAAGGAGGATAGAGATTTGATGCAAAAATGACAATAGTAAAAACTATATACATGTACAAATCACAACCATACCAGCCAGTCCCCCACTACCACCACTACAATACACATCTGCCACATTGAAGGATGTATTTTTTTTTTAAATCTCTTGACATCATCATGAATATGTGCCAGTGTAATTTACAAAGGAAGTTAGTGTTGCGGGCAAAGGACAAATACATTCTGCATGCTAACACATTTTTCAAGCCATATGTTGCTGTAGGACTCACAACTTTGACTTTCAGCCACTTATTTCTAAACTTCTGTCCTCAGAAAAAGTAATATTACAGTGGGAAATGTAGTAGCTATAGGAAATATAGGCAAAAAATTTGTTAAAATAGGCAAAAAATGTGTTAACATAGGTGGAAAATTAGTTAAAATAGGTGAAAAGAAGACATTTTTGCACAGGCGGAAAGGCAAAATCGGCATGTTTTCGTGAAAAGTAATTCAGGAAATTTTTCACACTTTTCACACTTTTCAGGCTTTCACAGCAGACCATTATGTGTTTGTGAGAAGAGTAAGCAGCACATTTTTGAGCTAAAGAAGATAGGCAAATAAAGGGGAGTTGAAGCTTAGCTTAAGGAGTCTTTTAGGTAGGACATTTGTTCTCTGTATTATAGGCGTCTGGGGAGAGAAGAAGGGAGAAAGGAATTTTACCTCAAATACCCCACAATTCAGTGTCACTGACTGGCAATACACAAGAAGCCATAACCCAAGCTCTTTCTTGAGCTGACTGTTATTATCTCTGTGCTGGGAAGTCTGGGGGTGTCACAAGGGAGCAAAGGACGCTGACCTCAAATACTCCAACATCCTGTCTGACTGAGTTGATTTGAAAAATACAGCCAGCTGTGGTCCACATTCCTTGCTGATCTTGCTGTTAGTATCTCTGTGTTGGAAGTGTCTGGAGGTGTTAGAAGTAGAAGGGCACAAAGGAGGTTGACCCAAAATAATCCTATTTGATTTGATAGACACAGGCAGCTGCAGTACAAGATCCTTGCTGATCTTGAAGCTGTTATCTCTGTTTTAGACATGCCCGGGAGTATGAAAGGGAAAAAAGGAGCCCCAACATTCTGTCTGACTGATTTGATTTGAAAGATACAGACAGCTGTGGTCCAAGTTCCTTGATGGCCTTGCTGTTATTATCTCTATGCTGGGGAAGTCTTGGGAAAGAAGTTGATTTTTGTTTAGTTATATAATTTTCTTTTTAGACAATGATAAGATAGGGTGGACAACACAGTTTAAAAAAAAAATATATATATATTAGGTGACAGACAGCTGACTGGGACCCTGACATGATCTGTGTGACTGAGGCAGACTTAATAGATAGTAAACAAGATTGAGTTTTTTTTTTTTTTGAGGGCCAAGGCAATAAATCACACAGGGATGTGGGGATAAAGTGGTTGTTCAAAACTAACTGCAGCTATGGTTGCTGCAGCGTGTGCACTAAATGATGATGATGATTCCCCCCTCCCAGGAGAGGATGCATTTTGTCAAGATCCCACCAAAAGTTCCACCACAACCACCAGTTCCAGTACAATAAAATAACATGAGATACAGATGTAGTTGAGAGTGTGAGAGATGATGACATTGCCAGAAAGTTAGCTAAAAGGCAAAGGCTTAATCTTCAACCACTGAAAAAGAGCACTGTGCCTGTTTATAAACTGTTTGATAAAAACCTTTAGAAACCCTGACTCTGTACAAGCAAAGATGCTTAAAAATACACAGTCGTCCTGTCGGTCATCATCAGCATCGTCACCACTTCCAAGTTCAAGCCCCACTCAGCCACACACACTTGTGTTGAGTAACAAGCAGCAACACAAACAACACCACCACAGGTTATTAAAATCCACAACCTTAGCTATGATGAGTGCCTTTGCTGCTGCTGGAAGTGCTGCACAATTGATACCTAGTAGTAGCAGTAGAATTGCATCAACATCTAGCACAAGTAGTAGTAGTGGTAGTAGCAGCCCCCTCAGGAACAGCACAGTCCATGAAGTCCACTGTATGGAGATACTTCACTCAGGATCCAAAATCTAAGCATATTGTTGTCTGTGCAAAGATCGAACGAAACCAACTTCTGTATATTTAAATCCTACTCAAACCAATAGAAACAAAATAACATATCTCGTGACCAAATCAATTAATGAAAACTAGCCTCACATAATAGCGTAGACCAAATAGTGGTGGAACAAAAATCCAAACATCCGACATGAGACCATCAAGTATCATCAAGGAGCGCAATTTGCAAAAAATGCTACCATGTAGTCTAGAATAAACACGCAAGAGAATAAACGCTCAAAAGAATGAAAAAGAAATAGCCGGCCAGCTAAATGAGAGAGTTATAAAAAGAATAAGTGAAAAAGAAAAAGCGCACACGTATATCACCCCATTACTCCTAAATAATTTAAGTAACAAAATTTACAAAACACAAAAAACATTAGGAGTATAACACCAAAGCGAAATACAAAAATACAGAAATACATATGTACAGACATGATAGAGCATCAAAGCGGTGCCCAGAAGCGTCCAGCATACTATGATGCATCCGGACACCATCCGGAACCCTAAGGCATATCAATATAAAGCTCCAACCTCATTGAGCCAAGCCACCATCAGAGTGCAGGGGAGGGACATAATGCATCATAATGGTGCGAATCAAACACCTCTCCTGCACTCTATGATCTGAAATAACAAAGACCCTTAATGAGGATACTATCTTCACTTAGACAAGGGTGTGAATCAAGCACCTCTCCAACACTCAAGGGTCTAAGATAAAGAGTACCCTTAATGAGAATACTATCTTCACTAAACACAACGTGAGGATACATAATTAGCATACAACATAAGAAAATGTGAGGCATCATTAATATAAACAGTTACATAATAATGAAACACAAATTCACAACTACATATGAGTTAGTGAAAAATAATGTCCAAACACAAAATATATTACACACATGGAAATAGCAATAGAATCATCATTATTATTATAGTCATGAGTAATATTGTCCCCCATGCAAAATACACTTATAGAGAAGAATATCATATATAAGTCCATAATCCAAAAATGGTCACTTAGCCCCTCATATCATATGTAATCCCAAAGATAAGAAATAAACATCGCTCAATGCTTCATCCCTGATCTCTGCAGGCTAAAAATTTATTTTATTTATAGACATAATGAGCAAAAAGATAAAGATGTGAAAAGCTCCCAAAAAACGGAAATCCCAGAATTGAGGTCCCAGATCGAATGCTCCTTTCCAAAAACGGAAATCCACAAATGATGGTCGCAAATCGAATGTTCCTTCCAAGAAATGACTCCAAATGACTTTAATCGGATTCCATATACATAAGGATAGTCAGTGAACGGGCCATCCAACCTTCAGGAACCGAGAAATTATCTAAAGGGCACAAGTCAAAAAAGAAGAAATAGACCAAAACTCTGATATATACTTGATACATTCTACATTACAATATTAAGTACCAAGATAGCAAGAGAATGAAATCTCCTCGTTCAAGCCAAGAGGTTGACAAGTCTAAAGTATGAAAATCCACCAAGTTTCACGCTGTGATAATTTTTTGGCCAAGTTACCCTTTCTAATACCCAATGATACTCGGTCCAGAACCATTACCTCAAAATTCTTGTCGATCTCTCCTCCATGTATTGTCAAAAAGTGCTGTGCCACAGAAGTCAATCGGTCACCTCAGTCTCTATCTCTTGCTGCATTCCTAATCAAAGATAAATGTTTTTGAATTCTCTGCTTTAACATCTGAGTTGTCTGTCTGACAAATTTTGTCTCAAGAACTTTTAATTGCATATATGCAATTCTTCGTGCGACAGTTAACAAATTGCCGGAGAGACAACTGTTTATGCAAAACAGAGCTATATACCTGTTTAGATTTCGATGTAAATTGACATATGGAACAATTCCCACATGGAGATGTCCCCACAATGCGAGCACCTGAAATCTTCTTAGAAGAACCAGAGAAATGACTATGAACCAGCATATCGGATAAATTACTACTCCTTCTAGCTGTAACTAAAGGTACAGTTGAAAGATGTTTCTGAAGGACCTTGTCCATCAATAAAATATGCCAATGTTTGGATAATATCCCACGGACCTGATTCCATTAGGAACTAAAACAAGTAATAATACGAATGTCACCTTCTTCGTCATTTCTCTTATTAGTATGGTTAAGAAGGGTATGTCTCGAAGTCTCTAGAGCCCTATGATAACTGGATTTTAAACAGGACTGAGGATACCCTCTTTCTTAAAATCGATATTTTAATTCTCTGGCTCTTTTCTGAAATTGACTTACTATCACAGTGCCTGTGATCCTTTCTGTCACTCTCGGTTGTGGTGTATGCTGATTCGCTATACTGGTTTGGCCCACCCCTGCTGCCCTGTTTATGCCTGACCGTGACACCTGTCAGGTGCCCTTTCGTGGTGTTTCAGAGCCAGTGTTGCTTTTGCTGAGTTCCTGTGTTCCGGTTTCCCATGCACCGAATTGGCCCATCTTGACTACGTTCCTGTGTTCCTGCTCGTGATTGACCCGGTTTGTCTGAGAACTCGCTCCGTGATCCGACCCGGCTTGGCTGACGTTCCTGTTCGTGATTGACCCGGCTTGTATGAGTACCCTCTCCGTGATCCGACCCGGCTTGGCTGACTTCCTGCTACATGACCAGTTAACAGACTGCTCCGGTGACCTGCTAGTTCCTGCTCTTCTCTCCGGTTGTCACTGTAGCGACATTCTGACTTCCGCCACTGCCGCTTGCCTGGTTGATCTTGTGACCTGCTCCTGTCTGGTCTTGCTCGCTCCCAGTGCTGAGTATTGCTTGATTGCAGAGCTGTGCTACTGTCTTGAGCCTCCGTATCGCTTACAGAGCTATCACACTCCTCTGAGACTCCGATCCGTAAAGCTGCATTTTAACCCTAGCTGTGCCGCATTACCTTTCGCTAAGCCTCTTTCACTGGTATAGAGCCTGCCTCTTGCATTACATCTGCTGAGTCGGCCGCTTATGCTCTGGTTGGTCGGCGGCTTATTACACCATTGCAGAGTAGTGCTGTCGGTAACGATTCCGGTAGGGCGCTATTTGGCTCAGACTCATACATTAACACCATTGGGGCTGAAGGCATAAGCTACTATAGCTAAGGGTGAAGGGCTATTGGCTTCTCCGTTGCAGCATATGGTGGTCCGTTGTTATGCCCGTGGGGGCTACTGGCTCAAAGCTCTTGCAGGTTGACTTAGGTATATGCCCGTGGGGGCTATTGGCTCACAATCTCTGTTCCGTTGGTCTCCGTTGTACGCCCGTGGGGGCTATTAGCAGCTCTTGCAGTTCAGGTTATACTGTGGTGACGCCCGCGGGGGCTAACTACTCAAGCACTTGCAGAGTCAGTCGCATCCTTGGTTATGCCAGTGGGGGCTATTCTGGGTACTGTTCTGCTGATATTACCTCTGGTCACACAAGGCCTAGCAGCGACCTCTTTCAGTACTATAAGTGTGATTCCAGCTACACTTACTTCTCCCAATTAACACCTTGGGCGTGCCAAACTCCACAACAGAGACTGTCCATCTATGCATTTAACCCTTATCTGGGCCTCTCTTATGTGCCCGTCCTGAGACAGTATATGTGATACTCTTATTCTGTATACTGGGCCTGTGGGGGCATATCTGTCATTATCTTGCTATTATTTGTGTTGCCTGTAGAGGGCGATCGTTTGCCTTATTTTTCTTTTAATAAAACTGTGTTTTATCTCACCACTGGTCTGAGTGTCTTAAAAAACCGTTACACTTACTGTAGAACAGTTTCTTCGTACTCTCAAATATTGGCCAACCGGAATGCCCTCTTGCAACTGGTTGGATGTGCACTCGTATAGTGTAGCAAAGAGTTAACTGCTGTGTTTTTGTGAAATAAATCAGTGGCCAATCTGCCAGAAGAATCGATGGAGATATCCAAAAAATTAACCGATACATCTGAAATGAAAGCGGTAAGATGAATATTAAATAAATTGTCATTTAATTTGGAAATAAATTCTCTACATAGAGTCTCCGGGCCGACCCACAAAAAAATTATGTCATTGATAAATCTAAACCAAATTGGCACATGCAATGTGTATTCCTCCAATGTTTCATGGAAGACCATTTCCCTCTCCCACCAACCTAAAAATAGGTTGGCATAAGAGGGAGCAAATTTTTGGCCCATATAGCTGTCCCAGAAATCTGCAGGAAAAAACGTGAATCAAAAATAAAGTAATTATGACACAACACAAATTGCAACATATCCACCAAAAAATCACAGAATGGCATATTGGTAGATAAATTAGACTGATGTAAAAAAATAAGTCATTGCCACAATTCCCTGCTCATGTGGGATGCTTGAATATAAAGCTTCCACATCACAAGTGACATGAAATGTTCCTGGTTCAATTGTCATTTCTTGTAGCTTAGTAAGCAAATCTGAAGAATCACAAAGATAAGATTCTAATTCCAAGACCATTGGCTGCAAGAGAAAATCCAGGAACATACAGACTTTTTTACATAAGCTCCAAATGCCTGCCACAATTGGTCATCCAGGTGGAAGGGTAATGTCCTTATGTATCTTAGGCAATGCATAAAAAGTGGGAATTACCGGAAATTGAACAATAAGGAAACCCAATTCTCGCTTAGTTATAATCCCCTGAGAGAAAGCCAGATTCAACTTTTGATCCAATTGATGTTTAAAAATTTCTGTAGGATCAAAAGGAAGTGTTTTGTAAATATTAGGGTTATTTATTTGACGCATTATCTCATTTTTATAAATCTCAATGGGACATACTACCACGTTGCCCCCCTTATCCGCGTCTTTAACTATAACATCCTCCCATGATTTAATTTCAGAAAAAGCCTGATATTCTGCAGGAGTAAGAGTTTTATTTGGGATGGACAACAGTGGTAACTGTAATATGTCCTCTTGAACCAACTGAAAAAATATTCTTACTTGAGGACAAATTTGAGTTGAGGGGGTAAACTCGGTCGATGGCTTGAAAGGAGTCCATCGAATTCTGGGATAAGGTGTAACTGATGTGTCAATTTCTTGCATTAATTCCAACAGGTCTTCAAAAAGAATTTGTTCCGTGTCTGCTATTTGTCAGGTATCCATAGGCTGAGCAAAGAATTTTTTTAATAAAAGCTTTCTACAAAAAAGAGACAAGTCTGATGAATTCAAATTTATCAAGTGGACTACTGGGAGAAAAGGAAGGCCCTTTGGATAATATCAACCTTTGAATCAGTGTCAATGCACGTGAAGAGAGATTAACAATACTCAATTGTGATGGTGTTTGCGATGTTTCTGAAATGTCTGCTGTTGTGGGAATTGGTTCTTGTAACCCCACTGTAAGCGATTGCGAAAATCTCTTAGATTTCCCTCTACGAGTTGGTCTCCTCCGGTAAGTCCTAAAAAGGAGTAGTCGTGCCTAATTCTTCATCACTAGGAGTTTCCATTTCTGATCCAGAAGACTGAATTGGATCCACCACCATATTGGAGGAATCCCCTTCTGTATTAATAGAGAGAGCAGATTGATGGTTATTGATTGTAACGGTTTGTTCAACACTCAGACACAGTGGTTAGGATAAAACACAGTTTTATTAAAACAAACACAGTGATAATTACCCTTGACTGGTTATAGCGTAATTCAACAGAATAGACAAGTGCAATACAGGACTTAGACTTATGCCTACACAGGCCCAGTATAACGTGAGAGAGTTCATATACTGTCACAGGTCAGGCATGACAGGGTGAATACCCAGCATAGCATGGGTTAAAGTCCCAATAGAAATAATCAGTCTCTGATGTGGTGAGCTCTCAGTAAAGCCCAGTATGATGGAAACAGCGATAATGAGACTGTAGTGCTGGAATGGAGACAGAGCACTATAGATCTGCCGGAGCAGAGCTGAGACTTATAATCCCTGTCGTAGCAGTTAACGGAGGCCACACAATACTCTGCAAGAGCTGTACGGAATCGAGCCAAGGGCACCCAGCCGGTGCAGTAACGGAGGCAACAGTTCTCTGCATGAGCTGAACGGAATAGAGCCAAAGGCACCCTGTCGGTGCAGTAATGGAGGCAACAGTACTCTGCACGAGCTGAACGGAATACAGCCAAGGGCACCCTGCCAGTGCAGTAACAGAGGCAACAGCAAGCTCTGCAAGAGTTAATTGAAGGCTCAGTAATCGGTACACTGTCGTAGCAGTAACGGAGGCAACAGTAGCTCTGCAAGAGTAAACGGAAGGCTCAGTAATCGGTACACTGCCGTAGCAGTAATGGAAGCAACAGTAGCTCTGCAAGAGTAAACGGAAGGGCCAACAATCGGTACTCTGCCGTAGCAGTAATGGAGGCAACAGTAGCTCTGCAAGAGTTAACGGAAGGCTCAGCAATAGGTACACTGCCGTAGCAGTAACGGAGGCAACAATAGATCTGCAAGAGTTAATGGGATGCTCAGCGATAGGTACACTGCCGAGCAGTAACGGAGGCAGCACAGACACACTGTCTGGTAGGCCCAGACAAGCGGAAGTCAGAATGTCGCCCGAGCGACACAATCGAAGCAGGAACTGGAGAGCCGGGTCAGGTCACGGAGCAGGAACATCAGCCAGGCCGGGTCGGATCTCGGAGCAGGAACGTCAGACAAGCCGGGTCAGGTCATGGAGCAGGAACGTCAGCTAGTCCGGGTCGGATCACGGAGAAGGAACCAGAAGCGTAGTTAGACAGGCCAAGTCAGCACTGGTGCAGGAACACCACAAAAGGGCACCAGACAGGTGCCAGAGCCCAGTATAAAAAGGTCATACTGGGCGGGCCAAACATAGCTCAGCCAATAGGAGCGCAACACACAGAGACTGACAGAAAGCACGGGCACCGTGATATTGCTATTATGTGAACTAGAAGATCTAACCTTTACTTTTCTTAGATTACCAGTATGTTTCCACTTATAGACATGATTATACTGAAAGTCTTTACGGTCTCTTTCAAATTTAGATTTTTTTTTATCCACAATACTTTTCTCTACCTTATCTACTTAAATTTTGAGTTGATTTTGAAAGGGAATCACTTGATTATTCTGATCAAAGGCAATAAGTTTAGTATGTAATGCCAGGATTTCCCGACGAACTTGCATCATAAGTGTTCTATCATGTTCAATTAGAACCTGCATTAATTCAAAAGAACATTTTGTTAAAATTTCCTCCCAATGAGATTTATATTGAGAATCTGATTCACAAGTGGGCAAAATTTGTATCCTAAGACCCCTAGGTATATATTGAAATTTCAAATATTGTTCCAAGCTGTTAACATTCCACCATAATGTGGTATACTGATAATGAAGACATATGAGACTATTGCAAACCTCTGTAAATTTTTGGGACTTATTCTATGAGTGCCTCATTTAATTAAAGGGATAGTAATACTTCGTTTTATCTTTATTTTATTTTGTAGGCATTAAAAAAACATGAAGAATGATATAAGTCTTTTCTCTCAAACCTTTATGGTTTGACAGATATTCACAAGCAAAGTTTCCCCCTCCCACCCTTTTACCTAGTGTAAGCAATCTCTTCTCAGATGTGGAATGCAGTCCGTAGACCAGACAGATAACAGCAAGGGACAATATTCTTTCTATCAGAACAATGAAAGCCCTGCCCCCCTTGACAAGCTTTTCAGGTATTTCCCTTATCTTAATTGAAGATTGTCCCTCTCTGCAGTCTACCTGGGCACCTCCATTCTGCTTTGGCTGAGCAGTGTTACATAAGTAAAAGGGGAGGGAGGGGGACACTTTGTCATTGAACTACTCTTGAACTATAACTCTGACAGAATTGAAATATCACTTTCCAAAATCCAAATACTATGATGATTAATTAGAGCTGCTCTTATTATGAAACATTACTATCCCTTTAAGCTACTGTTGAGGACAATCCTGTGATTTTTCTTTTTTCTCAGGATAGCCCTTTGTGTTTGTAAAGCAATAAAGTGACACAGTTCTTCTACTATGTACAGCCTGTCATTCCGCTCTTAGTAAATTCTAAGAAAGAAGTCAAAAACTGCTCAAATGAAATGTAAATGTATGCCTATGGAATAGTAAACTTGTCAAAATACTGTCAGTTCACTTGCAGCCATTTTCTTTGGTAGAGCTTTTAAAGAACTGATGTAATGTATTGCACCCTGCTGGAATATCCCAAGCCGCAGTTATTTTTCAAGGAAGGTTGTGCCAATGTTACATTAGCAGAAAGTTAGTGTTGTGAACAAAGGACAAAGGCACTCAGCCTACTAACAACCTTTTCAAGGCATATGATATTATAAAACTCACCACTTTGACTTTCAGCTATTTATCACATCACTGCAGCCCTCAGAAGTAATACTGTGGTGGGAAATGTTGCATTCATAGGAAACGTAGGTGGAAAATGTATTGGCATTGGCAAAAGGAGAAAACCTTTGTAGTGGCGAAAAGACGAAAACTTTTTGAAAAAAGTGAACAAATCTTTTTGGGGGTTTTTTTGTGAAAAGTTATTCGGGACATTTTTCAGACTTTTCACCCACCCCTAAGTTCAGGAAGGAGCTTACATCTACTGCCTGACTCTTCTCAGTTAAGCAAAATGTTGGGGTATTTTGAGTAAATCACTTTTTTTCTTACACACCCCCAAACTAACAGAGAACAAATTGTCTGCTCTACAGACTGTTTAAACTAATCTAAAAACTCCAAGTTATTTGCCTATACTCTCTAGCTCCAAAATTCTGCTGCTATTTCTCTACAAACACAGACTGATATCCTTTGGGAACCTTACACCCCTTTTATACTATCCTGGCAGAAAAAGAAAGGAACATTTCCATGTGGGGGAAAATTAATTCTTACTGTTAATTTCAATGCAATAAGAGGAAAAAAAAAACAGAAAATCAACACTTTTCACTGGAAAATTCCATCTCGGCGTGAAATGGCATTTTTTGTTTGTTTTATTTTGAGGTGAAAAATTTTGCCCATCCGTAGTCACAATCCTCTTTCCCTAAGAACTACTGTAGTGGAATTTTTACTGTACTATACAGGATGGATTTGGGTTGTATTCAGAAATAAGTCTCTACTACAAGGCACTCACTTGTGCACTAGGGCAGCACCACATGACAGTATATATTCCTTGCTCTCTTCTTCTTGTGGCTATACTGGAGTGCCCCTGTGTAGTTATGTCAAGCTGAACTTTCTGTCTGTGTTGGTCTTAATTGTCATTTCAGATGTATTGTCTGGTATCTGTTTGTGTGGCATCACTCAGTCTCAGGCTGGCTGGCTGGCTGCTTATTGTCACTTACGTTAGCACTTTTTTGGGGTGGAGGTTTAACTTACTATTCCCACCCACACTCAGAAAACATGTCAGTGTATATCTCCGATGACATTCCTCTTTAACACTTCCACAAACAGGTTGCTTTATTTATTCATTTGGCTAAAGTCAATAGAAATCACTATCTGCTGCTTTCTCTCTCTCTCTCTGTCACTGCAAAATACTGGAGGATTCTGACAGCCTTTTATACTAGCATCAGTGGAGTACTTTCAGCATATCATTATCTTCAATGAAATACATAGGCAAAAAATGCAGAATATCTGCACTTTTCAATGAACATTTCCTGCTCCATAAGTTCTGTTTTTCACCTTTTTTGCTTTGGAAGTGGGAAGTTTCACCCATCCATAGACTTGTCTACTTTAATAAATAATGTTTTGCTTATTTCATTTGTTTATAAACATGCTAGTGTAAAAGCCAGTGTACACGGGCCAAGGTCCGGGTGATGTTAGCCCTTTGAGTGCCAGAGGGGTACTCAACGCATTGCTTTGCAATGGGTTGCATACCCCTCTGGCACTCAAAAAGTAAAGAGGACGGTCCTGCTCTGCATCCCGCTGCCAGTGCAGTCATGCACTGTAGAGATTGCCCGAAAGCATAGAATGCCCCCAGCACAGAGCTCCCAGCATTCTGTGTGTTCGGGCAGTCTGTACTGCGCATAACGGCTTCTGTCAAACATCCTAGCGAATTATGATATAGGAGTGGGCTTTACTATATAGTTAACATTGTGCCTTTTTTCCTACTTCAACTTTCAGCACTTCAGTAGAGATTGAATTCAAAATTAAAAGCCATGTGCACTTGTTTAATATGGGTAGGAAGATGTACAAGAGGGGATTTATATGCAAAAAAAGGCAATTTAGAGACACAAGTGCTTTTCTATTGCACCTATATGTAAGGCCCTTTTTATACAGAAATGGACACTTTGTGCATTATGACTCAATGGGTGAGCAGTTTGACACTGTGTGGGTGTTTAAATCATGTTCTTGTGAGCCTAGGTACTGTACCTTCCTCCTAGATTTGTGTAAAAATGTTTTGTGCCAAGATGTTCTGTTCTGGTGGTGTTGTGTTTCTGTTTTTATCTGTTTGGGCTTTTGAATATGGCAATTTTAGCTTTTAAAGTTGTGTGTGCCCTGGGACAGCTGTTATAGGTGTGGCAGCTTGTATGCTAAGTTAAACAGGCATGCTACAATTCAATATCACAGTTACTACAAATTAAAAAGGAGACAGAAACAAAAATATATTCACAATAACATTAACCCATTAAGGACCAGCCTATCTCGTACCTGGCTGGCACTTAAGGACCACGGACCATTTTTTTTTTTTTTTTTGCTGCTTCCAGTTCAGGGTTCCCCGAACGGCATGCAGCCGCATGGGGAGCCCTGAATTCCATGATGGTCCTGGCACGTCCTGGGTCCTTAACACTCCCCATGATGTGCCAGGACCGCCAAGGGTCCTTAAGGGGTTAATAAATATTTGCTTCCCATTTATTCTCTTGTTTTTGAATCCCCTGTTGTTTAAAGGGATAGTAATGTTTCACAAAAACAGGAGCTCCAATTAATCTTCATAGTATGTGAGCCATAGAGAGTGTTATTTCATTACTGTGAGCATTGTAGTTCAAGAGTAATTGAATGATAAAGTTTCCCCCTTCCGCCCCTTTTACCTAGTGTAAGCCTCCTCCCCTTAGATGTGGAATCCAGTCCATAGACCAGACATCAAGGGTCAATATTCTTACTGTGAGAACAATGAAAACCCTTCCCCCTTGACAGGTTTTTCAGCTTTTCCCCTTATCTTAATTGAAGATTGTCCCTCTCTGCAATCTACCTGGACACACCCTGCTGCTCTAAGCTGAGTAGTGTTACATCAGTAAAAGGGGAGGGACTTTATCATTCAATTACTCTTGAAATACAACTCTGACAGAATTGAAATAAATCTCTCCATGGCCCAAATACTATGATGATTAATTAGAGCTACTTTTATTATGAAACATTACTATCCCTTTAAATTCCCAGGACTCACCCTCTGCTCTATAAAGCTGAAAGCCACCAATTACACTAAGACAAACAAAAAGAAACACTCCCACCACAGACACAGACTGCAATCACTTGCACACCTGCAAGAGGAGGGAAAAATGACTTTGTTTCTTAACCCATCTGTTACCACACAAGTAGTAAAGAAAATATACTTATTCAATTAGTTCACCACAGATATCCAACAACTAAGTGTGTTTCAGCTCACATATGAACAATGATTGATGACATTAGTTAGTCTGAAGCCCTACACAGATACAAAACGTTTTAGATGCTCTTAGTATGTAATTCATAATCAATTGACCTTATGTAAAGTATAGTCCTAAAAAATGTGTATTTCTCTTTCTTAATACTGTTGCTTCACAAATTAGGCACCATCCAAAGTAGTTGTGCTATCCTGTTTCCAGTTGCTGACAATTGTCCAAAGACAATGATCCATAAACATTTATGCTAGAGGTTATATGTATGTAAGAAGATATGTTTTCCTGCAAAATATATACTCTGAACTATGCATATGATTAAATAGCAGACTTAATTTCTAAATCATAAGCATTTAATTATGGTAGACTACAGATTGGTGCACTGGCTTAGGATTGGTCAATTTGACCCTTGGGCAACAAGGCTAAAAAGATAGAACTGTGGGCAGTTTTATGATTTAAAAATGTGTATAAAACTCAAGGTCATTACAGTCATAATCCAATTCACCCTGGTTTTACTCTGTTCAAAGAATAAGCCTCTCTGTTGCAGTCCTTCAATGCAGGGTGCATTATTTTCATGGAGCAGATGAGTGATGCTATTCTGCCAGAGCAGGAAGGTGCATATCACTAACCTACCTGCTTGAACTTATCTTGGCATATTATATTATTTCAAGGTGAAATGCCATACCAGTGTTGAATTGGTTTCATATATTCTCTAAACAGGTTAAACCTTGATTATTGTGATCTATCTGAATATTGTTATACCAATTTCATTTAAATAGCATACATAGTTAGACATAAGCTACAGTTTAAATGTAATCTACCAAGAAGGCTATTTTACAGAAGTGTTGATCAATATTATACTGAGATAATGCTGTAAAGGCTACTGACATGAATCAATAGATATGTTGGATCTCACCAGAAGTTCAGAAAAGCATTAGTTTCTCTAAAGCTGGCACCTGCCTTCTAGTGTAGCACTATGTCTACACTCATCAAAGATTGATGGGCACCCTGTGTTCTCTGCTGCTCAAATTGATGGAAGCCAATTTGGAAATTTTCCAATGTAAAGTAGTGAAGAGATGAAAAGTACTTCTAACAGCCTCTGCTAACTCTTCCCCCATAATGGTTAGTGTTAAAAGGCAATAATTAAACCACTTTGTTGATTGCTAGCATTAACTAAAATTGACATGCTCTAGGCAAACAATATTTTATCCAAACTTGTGGTTTAGCAGACAAAAAGAACAGAAAAGAACCAAGCATTACTTTTTTACAAAACTTAATTAATTTTTTATTTTTATAAGAAAAGAAAGACATTTCTTGAAACTGATAGGAGCCAATTGCAGCGCCAAAGACCTAAATACCATTTTCTTATACAAAGAAAGCAGATATCTATATCTATTTCATACACTGAATGCTAGAGACGGGAGACATCTGTAGCATCATTATGGTTATGTTATAAAGCCTGAAATTAATTTGTATGAAATATAGAAATTCATCTGAAAGTTCTGTAACATCATATTATGCTTTTAGTGAGTTGTCTCCTTCTGAACAACGAATACAATGGAAATTGATAAAATAATTGCAAAAATACAATTGCTTTTATGTTAAAGTAAAGACTAATTTTCTGCACTAACATTAAACATTATATTTTATCCAAAGGTTTAAAGAAATTTGCATAATAATCACAGGTATAGAAACTACAGAACATATTTAGCAAGGGGAGCAACTATAAAAAGGATGAGATTGATTCCAGTTAGACCTGGACCATGAAATGCTCCACATTTGTCTTGATAAATATGTTTCTATGTTATATATGCATTATTATATAGGGATAGAAATTATGAAGCACTGTATAAAGGGTTTATTTTTTTGACATTTTTGCCCATTAGTATTTACAGTCTAGTTTGAAATTGTAACCTCAGAGAAATAAAACAGTACATGTACTAATTAGATTCTATACTAAAATAAGTGCTGACATCAATTTACTTAGTAACATAGTAGCATAGTAATTTAGGTTGAAAAAAGAATTGCATCCATCTAGTTCAACCCTTTTCCTATTCCTGTTTACCATCGTTGATCCAAAAGAAGGCAAAAAACCCCCTCAATATAGCAATTTCAAATTCTGCCTTGAATGGGGGGAAAAATATTTCTTCTTGATTCCAAATGGCAATTAGATTTCTCCCTGGATCAACAAGCCCTAACTAAATATTAATCCCAATACTACTGTACATAGCCCTCTATGTTATGCTCTTTTAAATAAGTATCCAGACCCCTTTTAATGGCATCAAATGTATTCGATAGCACCACCTCCTCAGGCAGTGAATTCCATACCTTTATTGTCCTTACTGTAAAGAAACCCTTCCGCTGTTGTAGATTAAATCTCCTTTCCTCAAGTCTAAGTGGGTGGCCCCATATCCTGTGTACTGTTCTGTTAATGAACAGGTCTTTGGAGAGCCCTGTTAGGTGAGTAAGATATGGATACTCACTATCTGGATGCAGGAACCCCGTAGCAGGATAGTCGCTCTTACTGGAACAGCACACTGGGAGAGGGCCTGGAGAGAGAGAACACAGGCTCCTCCCCAGTGTGAACTGCGAGCACGAGTAACAAAGTCCAGGAATCAGGCCAAGGGTCAAGGAGCCAGAAGTCAGAGGAGTCCAGGAGACAAGCCAAGGGTAAAGGAGCCAGAGGTCAGCGGAATCCAGGAGTCAAGCCAAGGGTCAAGGAGCCAGAGGTCAGCGGAGTCCAGGAGTCAAGCCAAGGGTCAAGGAGCCAGAGGTCAGCGGAATCCAGGAGTCAAGCCAAGGGTCAAGGAGCCAGAGATCAGCGGAGTCTAGGAGTCAAGCCAAGGGTCAAGGAGCCAGAGATCAGCGGAGTCTAGGAGTCAAGCCAAGGGTCAAGGAGCCAGAGGTCAGCAGAGTCCAGGAATCAAGCCAAGGGTCAAGGAGCCAGGAATCAAAAATGAAGCAGGAGTACAGGAAGCAACTGAACGCCAGGGAAGCCACAGTAACACTGAGCACCATGTGCAGGGTGCTCAGGGTTTATATAGGCTGAGGAGGAGTGGCAATTGAAGTGGGGCGGAGCCGGACGCCGCGTTGCCATGGCAACGCCCGGGAAATATTAGCCCTTTGTTTGAGACGCGCACACGAGGGAGGGTGAGTGTGTGCGCGTCTGACAGGGCTGCCCGTCAATCTGAAGCGGACGCCGGTCCGCGAGGAAGCAGTGGGGACCCGGCGTGGCGGCCGACATGGTGCTTGGGCACTGCGGGAAGCAGGCGGCCGACATGAAGTTTGGGCACTGTGGGAGGTAAGACCGGGTCGCCGACGGGCGGCCTGACAGTACCCCCCCCTGAAGTGCGACCTCCGGGCGGGAAATGGTGCGGGCCGATGAGGGTACTGTTTATGGAAGGATCGGATGCATACAGGGGCATGGACCTGTGAAGCTGGTTCCCAAGAACGTTCCTCGGGGCCGTACCCCTTCCAGTGGATGAGGTACTCAAGTCTGCCTCTGCGGCGTCTGGAATCAAGTACTCGAAGAACCACGAACTCCTCTTCGCCATTTACCATGACTGGAGCTGGTGCGACAGGTAGGCGTCCTGGGAAGGTGTTGGCTATGTAAGGTTTTAGCAAGGACACATGAAAAACAGGATGGATGTGATAGGCGTCTGGCAACTGGAGTTGAACCGCCACTGGGTTGATGACCTTTTGGATGGAGAAAGGTCCAACATATTTGGGACCCAATTTTTTGGTGGGACAGGAAAGCCGGATGTTCCTTGTGGACAGCCACACCTTGTCGCCCACCTGATAGACCGGAGCGGCAGAGCGATGGCGGTTGGCCTGATTTCTGTAACTCTCCTGGGCTTTCAAGAGGGTTTGTTGGAGGGTCCGGAACTGTTTTACGAGACGGGAAAGGCGCTCAGAAGCCTCTGGTACAGATAAGTCAGAAGGTAGCCCAGGAAAGGAGGATGGGTGGAATCCATAATTGGCAAAGAAGGGAGACATGCGAATGGATCTTTGGGTTTGATTGTTGTATGCAAACTCAGCGGTGGGTAGAAATTGGAGCCAATCATCTTGCAGGTAAGTAGTGTAACATCGGAGGTAGTGCTCAAGCACTTGATTCACTCTTTCTGTTTGTCCATTGGTCTGAGGATGGAAAGCGGTGGACAATGAGGGCTGAATCTGCAAATTTTCACAGAAGGATTTCCAGAACCGTGCCGTGAACTGGACTCCTCGATCGGTAGTAATGCTCTTGGGCAGACCATGGAGCCGGAATATCGAGGACAGAAATAGAGAAGCGGTGGTACTGGCAGAAGGGATCCCAATAACTGGTACAAAATGAGCCATCTTGGTAAATCTGTCGATGACCACCATGATGGTATCGTGTTTGCAGGAAGGAGGAAGATCGACTATAAAGTCCATTGAGATGTCGGCCCAAGGCATAGCGGGTACTGGTAGGGGCCGCAACAGACCGGCTGGTGCAATGCGGGGTACTTTAGTTTGAGCACAGACTGTGCAAGATCGCACAAACTGAGTGGCATCTTGTTGGAGAGTTGGCCACCAGAAATGTCTTAGGAGGAGATCTAGAGTCTTTTTGATTCCTCCATGACCAGCTAGGCGGGAATCATGACATCTCTGCAATACAGATAGTCGAGCAGGCTCGGGCACAAAGATCTTTCCTCTGTACAACAGGAAGTGATTAGATCGTTGAATTGGTGGTGTAGTCTCTGGGTAAAGGGAGTTGATGGAGCTGGAGCGGATGTGTTCCATAATATCAGCTGAAGTAGTTATGAATACGGTTGAAGGTAGAATAGTGTCTACTACCTTGGGTTCGTTGTCACGGGTAACTGGGAGTCGGGAAAGGGCATCAGCCTTGGTGTTTCTGGTACCCGGTCTGTATGTAATGTGCAGGTTGAAACGGGTAAAGAATAGTGCCCACCTGGCTTGTCGAGGGCACAGACGACGAGCTGCACGGAGGTATTCAAGATTACGATGGTCGGTGTAGACTGTAACCAGATGAGAAGAGCCTTCGAGGAGGTGCCGCCATTCTTCCAGGGCTTGTTTAATCGCCAGGAGCTCTTTGTCACCGATGCCGTAGTTCTCCTCTGCCGGAGACAATTTGCGGGAGTAAAAAGCTACCGGATGCAATTGCCCTGTCTCTGGGTGGCGTTGGGAGAGGATGGCTCCTAGAGCAAAGTCAGATGCGTCTACCTCGACAAAGAAAGGGAGTGAGGTGTGGGGTTGAACAAGGATTGGAGCAGAAGTGAATCTCTTCTTGAGTTGGTCAAATGCTGCTTGGGCTTCAGGTGTCCATAGAAACTGTGGTGTTTGTCGCGTCAGCGCAGTGATCGGAGAGATGATGCGGGAGAAATTGCGGATGAACTTCCGATAATAGTTAGCGAAGCCTATAAATCGCTGGACTGCCTTCTTATCTGTGGGTACAGGCCACTCGAGCACTGCTGACACCTTCTTTGGGTCCATAACAACTTTCCCAGGTGTTAGGATGAAGCCAAGGAAAGTCACGGTAGTGGTCTCAAACAAACATTTCTCCAACTTGGCATATAGCTGGTGATCACGAAGGCGCTGCAGAACCTTCTTTACATGCTCACGGTGTTCAGTGATGGATGATGAAAATATTAAAATATCGTCCAAGTATACTACTACAAAGGAATCCAGGAAATCACGAAATACATCATTCAAAAAATGCTGAAAGGTGGCTGTGGCGTTACAGAGTCCAAATGGCATCACCAGGTACTCAAAATGGCCGTACCTACTCCGGAAGGCGGTCTTCCATTCGTCCCCCTTTCTGATGCGGACGAGGTTGTAGGCCCCACGGAGGTCTAACTTGGTGAAGACAGTTGCATCCTTAATACGGTCTAGAAGTTCGGGTATCAAGGGGAGTGGATAACGGTTCTTTATAGTGATTCGATTTAAGTCTCTATAATCGACACATGGTCGAAGACCCCCGTCCTTTTTACCCACAAAGAAGATACCAGCCCCGGCTGGCGATGTTGACGGGCGGATGAATCCCTTTTCCAGATTTTCTTTGATGTAGGCTTTTAGATGGTGCAGTTCTGGCTCGGATAGAGGGAAGATCCTCCCAAAGGGTATAGGAGCTCCGGGTAGAAGATCGATGGGACAATCGTACTCTCTCCTGGGAGGCAACTGGTCTGCTTTTCTTTTATCAAAGATATCTAAGAATTTGTGATATGGCTTAGGAACTGTAGTAGGTTCTGAAGTCTGGTCTTGCGTAAGGAGTAAGGTTGAAGGAGTATCCAGGCAATAATGTTGACAGTAACTAGATGAAAATGACAGCGTGCCCTTGCCCCAGTTGATGTCAGGATTATGTAGTCGTAGCCAAGGTAGTCCAAGGATCACGGGGAATAATGGGGATGCCACCAAATTGAAACTTATCTTCTCTGAGTGACGACTGCCCAAAGTCATCTGGAGAGGCAGGGTTTCCTGCGTAATGGGTCCGGAAGGCAGAGAGGATCCATCAACAACCTGTATGTAGACTGGAGAGGGCTTGACTTGTGTGGGTACTCGGAGTTGTCTAGCGAGCTCCTGGTCCATGAAACAGCAGCTGGCACCAGAGTCAATGATGGCGAGGACAGAGATGTCGTCACTGGTCCACTGCAACAACAGAGAAACGGAAAGGTGAGGAGAGCCACCAACAGGAGCTGAACTAAGACACACCTCTGAATCAGAAGTCTTACCCCTTGGGTCACGTGGTCTGCGGGGGCAGGAACGAATCATATGACCGGGTTGGCCACAGTAGAGACATAAACTGTTTGCACGTCTGTGTGCTTTCTCAGCCTCCGAAAGGGGTCCTCGAGCAAGTCCGATCTGCATTGGTTCCTCGGAAGAAGAAGAGGAGGTAGGAGCACAGGAGGGTGGTAGAGGTTGGCGTCTTGGAGGAGGAGCAAGTTGGGTTGACCGCTCCAGTCTTCTCTCCCGTAATCTGCGATCAATCCTGATGACTAAATGACAGAGTTCTTCAAGAGAAGGCGGGATACCCACACGGGCCAGTTCATCCTTCAGGGCATTGGACAAGCCGAGAC
Source organism: Rhinophrynus dorsalis (assembly GCA_037306005.1). Taxonomy (NCBI): domain Eukaryota; kingdom Metazoa; phylum Chordata; class Amphibia; order Anura; family Rhinophrynidae; genus Rhinophrynus; species Rhinophrynus dorsalis. Next base: position 225,755,360 of record CM074723.1, read on the forward strand.
GAAATTGATCCACCAGGGCAGGCTCGTTCCATTCGCTCTCGATGGCCAAAGAGCGGAATTCAGTGACATACTCCTCTACTGGCCTTTGGCCCTGCCGTAGGGCCCTCATGGCGATATGGGCAGAGGAGGCCCGGAGAGGATCATCAAACAGAAGGTCCATGGCATGGAGGAACGAATGCCAGGAAGTCAATGCGGAATCATTAGTGTGTAGCAACTGATGAGCCCAGGTCTGGGGCTCTCCGGACAGCAATGAGATCACAGTTCGTATTTTAATGAAGTCAGAGGCATAAGTCCTTGGTTGAAGAGAAAACATGACCTGACAGGCTGTGATGAAGGTCTTATACTTCGCACGGTCCCCAGAATAGCGTTCTGGGAGAGGAATTCTGGGTTCAGGAGTGTACGTCCTGTCCGAGGGGGGTACCCCTACAGGTGGCATCGCTGGAGCGGAAGCGCCTGAAGAAGCGGAGCTGGTCTGCTGGTCATGTAATTGATGCTGCAGATGAGTCTGACCGGCCTGGAGGTCCTGCATGGTTTGCGTGAGAGCGGCAATTTGTTGGGAGAGGGCGGTGATAGCGTCCGCGACTCCTGCGGGTTCCATATAGGCTCAGTGTTTCTGTTAGGTGAGTAAGATATGGATACTCACTATCTGGATGCAGGAACCCCGTAGCAGGATAGTCGCTCTTACTGGAACAGCACACTGGGAGAGGGCCTGGAGAGAGAGAACACAGGCTCCTCCCCAGTGTGAACTGCGAGCACGAGTAACAAAGTCCAGGAATCAGGCCAAGGGTCAAGGAGCCAGAAGTCAGCGGAGTCCAGGAGACAAGCCAAGGGTAAAGGAGCCAGAGGTCAGCGGAATCCAGGAGTCAAGCCAAGGGTCAAGGAGCCAGAGGTCAGCGGAGTCCAGGAGTCAAGCCAAGGGTCAAGGAGCCAGAGGTCAGCGGAATCCAGGAGTCAAGCCAAGGGTCAAGGAGCCAGAGATCAGCGGAGTCTAGGAGTCAAGCCAAGGGTCAAGGAGCCAGAGATCAGCGGAGTCTAGGAGTCAAGCCAAGGGTCAAGGAGCCAGAGGTCAGCAGAGTCCAGGAATCAAGCCAAGGGTCAAGGAGCCAGGAATCAAAAATGAAGCAGGAGTACAGGAAGCAACTGAACGCCAGGGAAGCCACAGTAACACTGAGCACCATGTGCAGGGTGCTCAGGGTTTATATAGGCTGAGGAGGAGTGGCAATTGAAGTGGGGCGGAGCCGGACGCCGCGTTGCCATGGCAACGCCCGGGAAATATTAGCCCTTTGTTTGAGACGCGCACACGAGGGAGGGTGAGTGTGTGCGCGTCTGACAGGGCTGCCCGTCAATCTGAAGCGGACGCCGGTCCGCGAGGAAGCAGTGGGGACCCGGCGTGGCGGCCGACATGGTGCTTGGGCACTGCGGGAAGCAGGCGGCCGACATGAAGTTTGGGCACTGTGGGAGGTAAGACCGGGTCGCCGACGGGCGGCCTGACAAGCCCTTTGTATGGGCCCTGAACATATTTATAAAGTGTTATCATATCCCCTCTAAGACGCCATTTCTCTAGTGTGTACAAGTTTAACTTTTCTAGCCTTTCTTCATAACTAAAACTTTCCATTCACCTTACTAGTTTTGTAGCCCTCCTCTGCACTCTTTCTAGTTCCATAATGTCCTTTTTCAGAAAGGGCGCCCAGAATTGAACAGCATATTCTAGGCGGGGTCTTACCATGGACCTGTAAAGAGGCATAATTATATCTTCCTCCCTTGAGTCAATACCCCTTTTAATACATGCCAATATCTTATTGGCCTTTGCAACTGCCAGCAGGCACTGCATGCTACTGCTAAGTTTATTGTCTACCATAACTCCCAAATCATTTTCATTTGTGGATTTCCCCAGAGAAGCACCATTTAAACTATATGTTGCATTTTTATTATTATACCCAAAATGCATAACTTTATACTTGTCTATATTGAATACTTGTGCTGTATCTTCCTATCACCTATGTACTAATCTGTCTATCACCAAAATTCTTGCACTTACACTGTTTGAAGAATGAATGTATTGCCATTTATGGCCAATTCCATTCCTTTACTCCTTGCTTAATGCTATTAAATAACAGATACATTTGGTCCATATTTCAATGCATGATATAGGGGAAGCATTCAGGGCATGCTTGTGTGAGTGTTAATAATAGAGGGAGTGCAACAATATACACTTAAGCAATCACACATTTCTAAGTCCAGAAAATAAGCTGTAATGGCATAGTGGCAGATGTATACAGTTCCTTCAAAGTGAATTGATTATGGGGATGACATGAGAAGCAGATCAGGCTTTCTTGATCTACAGTCAGAGAAGTTGCTGTATTATGTTTAAGTGGAGCAATTATGGTGCAAACCAACTGCACTAAAGAGGAAAAAAATGCAATTCACTTTGATTTAAATGAAGCTTTGACCCTGTTGAATGCAATAAAGATCTCTTTAGAGTACAAGGGGTTAAAGGTCCCATTTGTATCAGTGCTCAATCCGGGAAACTTAATTATTTATCCCCAGTGACTCAGCTAGTTTATTTCTGAGTGATTTGTGGCTCTTTTGGTTTGCCTTGGTGCTTTGGCTCAATCAATTAATTATATGTGCCATTTCATGTCTCTCTCAAAAGCAAAATTAAAAAAAAAAAAATAAATAAAATAAAATAAAATATATATATATATATATATATATATAGAGAGAGAGAGAGAGAGAGAGAGAGAGAGAGAGAGAGAGAGATTTGAATGGCTGTTCTTTAAACTGATTGGCTGGGATGTGCACAAAATCATCCCAGCCAATGGTTGTGAGGGATGTGGAAATGAGGCTGCCCATACATAAAGGCAGGCTCACTTCCAATTCCCTCAGTGTGCTACCGGCATTGGCCTGTGCAGGACTGAAGAGGACCCGTGCGGCTCATCAGTGTCTCTGCCACTGCCACTTCCATGGCCTCACCAAGCAGCAGAGACATGAAGATCTAAGCTAAGTACATATTCTTAGCATTTCTTCATGACATTTCTTCATGGCCTATATTTATAGCATTCCTTCATGGCATTTTTACATACTTGGGCATTAAATGGAGACATTTACTTAACGGAATATTCATAGCACAATAAGGTTTTAACCTTTTGAATGCCAGTGAGGTACCCCTCTGCCACTCAAAGGGTTAAACAATGTCATCGTTAATGCTTTTTATTCCTATTTATGTTTTATTTTATAGCCTAAGAAAGAAGGAAGAGAAGAAAAAAGACTGAAGAGAAGATAGAAGAAAGAAGAAAAGACAGAAGAAGAAGGACAGTGGATAACAAGTAAGTGTAACACATATAAGTAAAGGGATAGTAATACTTCATTTTAACTTTATTTTATTTTGTAGGCATTAAAAAACATGAAGAATGATATAACTCTTATCTCTCAAACCTTTATGGTTTAAGAGATATTCACAAGTAAAGTTTACCCCTCCCGCCCCTTTTACCTAGTGTAAGCTATCTCTTCTCAGATGTGGAATGCAGTCTAGTGATGAGCGAGCATGCTCGGCCGAAGCTCGGTTCGGCTCGAGCATCGCTCTGCTCGGCACATGGCGGTACTCGTACGAGTACCGCATGTGCTCGCCCGCCATGTTCGGGTCTCCTCCCCGCACGTTTCGCGGCTGCTGCGCAGCCAATAAACGTGCGGGGAGGCTCTGACATCAGTGTAATGCCAGCAGCCATGTTGGCTGCTGGCATTACACTGATTGGCTGGCCAGAACCCGTGATCGGCTCAGTCTTAGCCAGGGAGAGATGAGGATAGGAAGGGAAAGTCAGTGTAGGGAGAATAAAAGTGTTGGAACTCTATCAAGACCCAAAAGTCCTTTTTAGGACTGTTGTGTGTGGGGGCAGCATTTATATTTTGTTTGGGGGGGCACAATTTAATTTTTTTTTGTGGGGGGGGGGATATTTAGGTGACATTGTACTAGGTGCACAGGGACAAATAGTGTACAACGCAGCAAAAAAAAGGGCCATTTTAATAGTGTGCCTAGCCGCAGATTATTTTCACATTCTGTTTAGTGTGCAAATTTTAAAATTAACGTCACATATTCCGTTCACTGTGCCTAGCCGCAGATTAGCGTCACATTCTGTTTAGTGTGCAAATTTTAAAATTAACGTCACATATTCCGTTCACTGAAAATAGCCGCAGATTAGCGTCACATTCTGTTTAGTGTGCCTAGCCGCAGATTAGCGGCACATATTGTTTAGTGTGCAAATTTTAAAATTAACGTCACATATTCCGTTCACTGTGCCTAGCCGCAGATTAGCGTCACATTCTGTTTAGTGTGCCTAGCCGCAGATTATTTTCACATTCTGTTTAGTGTGCAAATTTTAAAATTAACGTCACATATTCCGTTCACTGTGCCTAGCCGCAGATTAGCATCACATTCTGTTTAGTGTGCCTAGCCGCAGATTATTTTCACATTCTGTTTAGTGTGCAAATTTTAAAATTAACGTCACATATTCCGTTCACTGTGCCTAGCCGCAGATTAGCGTCACATTCTGTTTAGTGTGCCTAGCCGCAGATTATTTTCACATTCTGTTTAGTGTGCAAATTTTAAAATTAACGTCACATATTCCGTTCACTGTGCCTAGCCGCAGATTAGCGTCACATTCTGTTTAGTGTGCCTAGCCGCAGATTATTTTCACATTCTGTTTAGTGTGCAAATTTTAAAATTAACGTCACATATTCCGTTCACTGAAAATAGCTGCAGATTAGCGTCACATTCTGTTTAGTGTGCCTAGTCGCAGATTAGCGGCACATATTGTTTAGTGTGCAAATTTTAAAATTAACGTCACATATTCCGTTCACTGTGCCTAGCCGCAGATTAGCGTCACATTCTGTTTAGTGTGCAAATTTTAAAATTAACGTCACATATTCCGTTCACTGAAAATAGCCGCAGATTAGCGTCACATTCTGTTTAGTGTGCCTAGCCGCAGATTAGCGGCATATATTCCGTGTAATATGAAGAAGGCGGGTAAAAAGGGACGGGGAAGTGGACGTGATCCTGATAGTTCAGGGCGCGGGTCAGGACGCGTAGAAACTGTGCCTGGTGCCAGAGCACAAGACAGAAAGACATCCACCATACCTAGCTTCATGTCTCAGTTTACAGGGCGTCGCAGGACATCACTCTCGAGGTCAGACCACTGCGAACAGGTGGTCGGTTGGATTTCAGCTGATACTGCTTCCAGTCGGTTAAGCACCACCCTGACTTCCACCAAGTCCACTCTCAGTAGCCAAGAGTCTGGTCAACATAATCCTCACCCTGATCATCCTTCCTCCCACCATAGAGGGTCTGGCCAAAGAAGTGATCCCACACTGGGATATAGTGAGGAGCTCGTCTCATCACCAATCCTTCATTTGAACCTCTCTCCAAGCACGCTTGCAGAGGAACATGAGATCTTGTGCCCTGATTCACAACCTCTAGAGGGTACCCAATCACAAGAAGATGACAGAGGGGAACGGCATTTAAGGTCAAAGGAAGTGGATGATGATGATGATGAGACACAGTTGCCATCAAATCAACCACAATTACTGTCTCAAGACCTTGATGAGGAGGATGATACACAGTTGTCAATGACTGAGTATGTGGTGGGATCAAGAAATGAGGAGGATGATCAGAGTGAGGAAGTGGAGGAGGACTTGGTGGACGATGAGGTCACTGACCCCACCTGGGAAGGTGGAGAGCCGAGCGATGACAGCAGTCCTGAGGGTGAGCCATCTGCAGCACCGCAACAGGCTGGAAGAGGCAGTGGTGTGGCTAAAGAAAGAAGGCGGACCGCACCAAACCGGCCCGCAAATGTTCCACGGAGCACCCCCTCGCGTAAATCTCCCTTGCCAAGGGCTAGGTGTTCCGCGGTATGGCGTTTTTTTAAGGAAAGTGCGGACGACAAAAAAATTGTAGTTTGCAACCTGTGCCACACCAGAATGAGCCGAGGCATGAACACTAGAAACCTCACCACCACCAGCATGATCCGACACATGGCATCCAAGCACCGTAAGAAGTGGGAGGAACGTCCGGATCGCCAATCTGTGTCTGCAGGCCACACCACTGCCTCCTCTTCCCCTGTTTTCGGTGTCGGCCAATCGCCTGTCGGAGGCGCTTGCCCGCATACCTCCCGCCCTGCACCTGTACCATCTGAAGCACCATCAGCGACCACATCCACTTCCCTGTCCCAGCGCAGCGTCCAAATGTCGTTACCCCAGGCATTTGAGCGCAAGCGAAAATACCCACCCACAGGCCATAGCACTAACCTCACACCTTTCCAAATTACTGGCCATCGAAATGCTGTCATTTAGGCTTGTGGACACTGAGTCCTTCCGCAGCCTGATGGCAGCAGCTGTCCCTCGGTACGATTTCCCCAGCCGCCACTACTTTTCCCGGTGTGCCGTCCCCGCCTTACACCACCATGTGTCCCTTAACATCACCCGTGCCGTGACCAACGCAGTTACTGGGAAGGTCCACTTAACGACTGACACATGGACAAGTGCTTGTGGCCAGGGACGCTACATTTCCCTGACGGCACACTGGGTGAATGTCGTGGAGGCTGGGAGCGACTCGGACCCTGGGATGGCACAGGTGCTACCCACGCCGAGGATTGCGGGCCCTACCTCCATCAGGGTTTCCGCCGGCACCTACGTTATTGGCTCCTCCTCCTCCTCCTCCGTTTCCACCTCCGAATTCTCTGCGCGCAGCGCCACTCACCCATCAGCCGGTAGCTGGAAGCAGTGTAGCACTGCAGTGGGGAAGCGTCAACAGGCCGTGCTGAAGCTGATCTGCCTTGGGGACAAACAGCACACGGCCTCAGAGCTGTTGCAGGGGATTAGTGACCAGACCGAGCAGTGGCTCTCGCCACTCAACCTGCAACCAGGCATGGTTGTGTGTGATAATGGGCGTAACTTGGTGGCGGCTTTGGAGCTCGGCAAGCTCACACACGTACCATGCCTAGCGCATGTATTTAATTTAATGGTTCAGCAATTTCTAAAAACCTACACCAATTTGCATGATCTCTTGACGAAGGTGCGCCGCGTGTGTGCACATTTCCGTAAGTTATTTACAGCTTCAGCCGGCCTGTTGAAGCTGCAGCAGCGCTTACAATTGCCAGCTCACCGGCTGCTGTGTGACGTGAGCACACGCTGGAACTCCACCTTCCACATGTTGGCCCGGCTTTGTGAGCAGCAGAGGGCAGTAGTGGAGTACCAGCTGTTACACGGTCGTCGCCTCTCCGTTCAACTTCCTCTAATCAGAAGTGAGGAGTGGGAATGGATGTCAGACCTCTGTGAGGTTTTACGCAATTTTGAGGAATCGACACAGATGGTGAGCGGCGATAACGCTATTATCAGTGTAACCATCCCACTTCTGTGTCTACTGAAACGCTCGCTGCTCACAATTAAAACCGACGCTTTGCATGTGGAAGAGGTGAAATGCGGGAGGAAGAGCTTACACAAGGTGATAGCCAGAGCACCCTCACTTCGTCTTCTCAGCGACAATTGGAGGAGGCGGAGGAGGAGGAGGAAGACACGGTTGCCTCCGCTACAGAGGGTAGCCATGGAACTTTAGTTCCATCTCTTCAGCGTGGGTGGGCAGAAGAGGAGGAAGAGGATGAGGAGATTGAGAGTCATCCTCCTGGTGAGGACAGCGAAATCTTGCCTGTTGGTACTCTTCCACACATGGCTGACTTTATGTTAGGCTGCCTTTCCCGTGACCCACGCGTTATACGCATTTTAGACAACACGGATTACTGGGTGTTCACCCTTCTGGACCCCCGCTACAAAGAGAATTTCTCATCTCTCATTCCTCCGGTGGAGAGGACAAGCAAAATGGTGCAATACCAGAAGGTTCTTGTCGAAAAATTGCTCCAAAATATTCCATCTGACAACGCTGGCGGCAGAGTACGTGCTACCTTGGCCAACCGAGAAGGGGAGAAAAGGGGAGCACACAGCAGTTCCGACAAAGGCAGGGCAACACTCTCCAAGGCGTGGGACACCTTCATGACACCCTGCCAGCACCCTCACCCTGATGCGCAGCCTAGTGTCACAAGGAGGGAAAAGTTTTGGAAGATGGTGAAGGAGTACGTAGCAGACCGTGTCAGCGTCCTCAATGATCCCTCTGTGCCTTACAACTACTGGGTGTCCAAGCTGGACACGTGGTATGAACTGGCACTCTACGCCTTGGAGGTGCTGGCCTGCCCTGCCGCCAGCGTTCTGTCTGAGCGGGTATTTAGTGCTGCTGGTGGCATCATAACAGGTAAGCGTATCCGCCTTTCCACCGAAAATGCTGATAGGTTGACACTTATAAAAATGAACAAGGCCTGGATTTCCCCTGACTTCTCCACTCCACTGCAGGAAAGCCCCGGGTGAACATAAAGTCACTTTAGATATGTTATTTACAATGATGGGAATACTCTGTATTCCCATTCACCCCTTCCACCCAAAAAACGGGTATATGGTTGACTCTTAATCTTCTCATCCTCCTCCTCCTCTTCCATATGCCCAGTGATATAATTTTTATATAGGGCCAGCTCACCAGCGGGCCCTGTGATATAATTTTTATATAGGGCCAGCTCACCAGCGGGCCCTGTTTGACAATTTTTGTATAGGTCAGCTCACCAGCGGGCCTTCTCATATAATGTTTTATTGGGTCAGCTCTCTAGCGGGCCCTCTCATATAATGTTTTATAGCGTCAGCTCACTAGCGGGCCTTCGCATATAATGTTTAGGATGGTTAGCTCCGCAGCAGACCCTCACCCATAATGTTTTAGATGGTCGGCTCAGCAGCAGACCCTCATTCCTAATGTTTTAGATGGTCAGCTTAGCGGCATGCCCTCGCCCCTAATGTTTTAGAGGGTCACCAGCAGGCCATTAATCCTAATTTTTCAAATGTGTGTATGATGCCCTCCTTTATGTGTAATAAAGGGTGTATTGGAGTGACATTTCAGTCTAATTTTTGGCAGCCCTTTCACTTAGTGCATAGGCTTTATGAGTGTTGGACCACTACCTGAACTATTGTACCACAATGTGAATGAGGCCCTCCATTTTGTGATATACAGGTTGTATCGGAGTGCCTCAGGTCCTCCCATTGAATTAAATAGGGCTGGGGTGTTCGACAGAGCAGAAGGTAGTTCTTGGCTTCATCCACTAAGTCACTTCGTCACTTTTACTCAATGGATCAGACCCCACTGTTCCGACTATAAATTTTGGACTTAACAAGGGCAAACAGACATGTTGTAAAACCTATGGTAGCTGCGGCCTCCGTTCCTGAATGCTGTACCTTACCCGGGCCATAACCACGTCGAACACCTGCTTTACGCTGCGCACGTTTCCCTCTTAATCATGGCCCCAGTTCCGAAAAATCGATGAAATTTTTTGCAGAATTTGCAGATGATATACAAGTAAATATACAGCAAATACTGTTTGGTAACAATTTTTCGCCTAAAGTCGTTTTTATCTTCCTTTTTGTGTGTTTTACGGTCAGTCTGTAAAAATGGCGTACTACGGGCGAAACATCGTTCCCAGCGACGTTGGAGTCCAAGATGCATCCAGACATCCTCCCTATGCTGTCCCTGAACCATTTCTGTGGTGTTTCCATCATTTTCTGACCTTTTCCTATGAACCAGGCACCCTCCCCTCATCAGAGCAGGGGGTGCCTGGTGTAATGCTCGAGTCCTCCCATTGACTTCAATGGGGCTCGGGTGCTCGGCCAAGCACTCGAGCCTCCGGGGGCGCTCGGCCAGAGCACCCGAACACCCGAGCATTGGGGTGCTCGATCATCACTAATGCAGTCCATAGATCAGACAGATAACAGTAGGGGACACTCTTATTCCTATGAAAACAATGAAATCCCTTCCCCCATTGACAAGCTTTTCAGGTTTTTCCCTTATCTTAATTGAAGATTATCCCTCTCTGCAATCTACCTGGGCACCTCCCTTCTGCTCTGAGGTGAGCAGTGTTACATCAGTAAAAGGTGCGGGAGGGGGAAACTTTGTCATAGAATTACTCCTGAACTACAACTCTGACAGAACTGAAATAACAATCTCCAAAGTCCAAATACTATGATGATTAATTAGAGCTGCTTTTATTATGAAACATTACTATCTCTTTAACGATTGGTGCTTGGCATTATGTCAGGCACCGATTGTTAGCTTTTTTTTACTGTTAGGTTCCCAATAGTGTTGAGCGAGCATGCTCGGCCGATGCTCGGATCGGCTCGAGCATCGCTCTGCTCGGCACATGGCGGTACTCGTACGAGTACCGCATGTGCTCGCCCGCCATGTTCGGGTCTCCTCCCCGCACGTTTTGCGGCTGCTGCGCAGCCAATAAACGTGCAGGGAGGCTCTGACATCGGTGTAATGCCAGCAGCCATGTTGGCTGCTGGCATTACACTGACTGGCTGGCCAGAACCCGTGGTCGGGTGCTGTATAGCACCTGACCAGCGAGTTCGGCTCAGTCTTAGTCAGGGAGAGCTGAGGATAGGAAGGGAAAGTCAGTGTAGGGAGGAAAAAAAGCAAAATTGTGAAAAAAAAGAACCAAAAGTCCTTTTTAGGACTACTGTGTGTGGGGGCAGCAGGTTATTTTGTGTGGGGGGAAAAAAAAAAAAAAAAAAAAATATATATATTCTGTTTAGTGTGCAAAGTTGCAGATTAGGGCACATTCTGTTTAGTGTGCACAGTTGCAGATTAGAGCACATTCTGTTTAGTGTGCAAAGTTGCAGATTAGAGCACATTCTGTTTAGTGTGCAAAGTTGCAGATTAGAGCACATTCTGTTAAGTCTTCAAACTAAAATATCAAAGTCACATATTCCATTCAGTGTGCGTCGCCGCAGTTTAGCAGCACATTCTGTGTACTGTGCAGAGTTGCAGAATAGGAAGAAATACTGTTAAGTCTTCAAACTAAAATATCAAAGTCACATATTCCATTCAGTGTGCTTCGCCGCAGTTTAGCAGCACATTCTGTGTACTGTGCAGAGTTGCAGAATAGGAAGAAATACTGTTAAGTCTTCAAACTAAAATATCAAAGTCACATATTCCATTCAGTGTGCTTCGCCGCAGTTTAGCAGCACATTCTGTGTACTGTGCAGAGTTGCAGAATAGGAAGAAATACTGTTAAGTCTTCAAACTAAAATATCAAAGTCACATATTCCATTCAGTGTGCTTCGCCGCAGTGTAGCAGCACATTCTGTGTACTGTGCAGAGTTGCAGAATAGGAAGAAATACTGTTAAGTCTTCAAACTAAAATATCAAAGTCACATATTCCATTCAGTGTGCTTCGCCGCAGTGTAGCAGCACATTCTGTGTACTGTGCAGAGTTGCAGAATAGGAAGAAATACTGTTAAGTCTTCAAACTAAAATATCAAAGTCACATATTCCATTCAGTGTGCTTCGCCGCAGTGTAGCAGCACATTCTGTGTACTGTGCAGAGTTGCAGAATAGGAAGAAATACTGTTAAGTCTTCAAACTAAAATATTAAAGTCACATATTCCATTCAGTGTGTGTCACCGCAGTTTAGCAGCCTATTCTGTGTACTCTGCACAGTTGCAGAATAGGAAGAAATACTGTTAAGTTTTCAAACTCAAATATTAAAGTCACATATTCCATTCAGTGTGTGTCACCGCAGTTTAGCAGCCTATTCTGTGTACTCTGCACAGTTGCAGAATAGGAAGAAATACTGTTAAGTTTTCAAACTCAAATATTAAAGTCACATATTCCATTCTGTGTTCGTCACCGCAGTTTAGCAGCCTATTCTGTGTACTCTGCACAGTTGCAGAATAGGAAGAAATACTGTTAAGTTTTCAAACTCAAATATTAAAGTCACATATTCCATTCTGTGTTCGTCACCGCAGTTTAGCAGCCTATTCTGTGTACTCTGCACAGCTGCAGAATAGGAAGAAATACTGTTAAGTTTTCAAACTCAAATATTAAAGTCACATATTCCATTCTGTGTTCGTCACCGCAGTTTAGCAGCCTATTCTGTGTACTCTGCACAGTTGCAGAATAGGAAGAAATACTGTTAAGTTTTCAAACTCAAATATTAAAGTCACATATTCCATTCAGTGTGTGTCACCGCAGTTTAGCAGCCTATTCTGTGTACTCTGCACAGTTGCAGAATAGGAAGAAATACTGTTAAGTCTTCAAAGTAAAATATCAAAGTCACATATTCCATTCAGTGTGCTTCGCCACAGTTTAGCAGCCTATTCTGTGTACTCTGCACAGTTGCAGAATAGGAAGAAATACTGTTAAGTTTTCAAACTCAAATCTTAAAGTCACATATTCCATTCTGTGTTCGTCACCGCAGTTTAGCAGCCTATTCTGTGTACTCTGCACAGTTGCAGAATAGGAAGAAATACTGTTAAGTTTTCAAACTCAAATATTAAAGTCACATATTCCGTGTAAGATGAAGAAGGCGGGTAAAAAGGGACGGGGAAGTGGACGTGATCCTGATAGTTCAGGGCGCGGGTCAGGACGCGGAGAAACTGTGCCTGGTGCCAGAGCACAAGAAAGAAAGACATCCACCATACCTAGCTTCATGTCTAATTTTACAGGGCGTCGCAGGACATCACTCTCGAGGTCCGACCACTGCGAACAGGTGGTCGGTTGGATGACAGCTGATACTGCTTCCAGTCGGTTAAGCACCACCCTGTCTTCCACCAAGTCCACTCTCAGTAGCCAAGAGTCTGGTCAACATAATCCTCACTCTGATCATCCTTCCTCCCACCATACACGGTCTGGTCAAAGAAGTGATCCCACACTGGGATATAGTGAGGAGCTCGTCTCATCACCAATCCTTCATTTGACCCTCTCTCCAAGCACGCTTGCAGAGGAACATGACATCTTGTGCCCTGATTCACAACCTCTAGAGGGTACCCAATCACAAGAAGATGACAGATGTGAACGGCATTTAAGGTCAAAGGAAGTAGTGGATGATGATGATGATGATGAGACACAGTTGCCATTAAATCAACCACTATTTCCGTCTCAAGACCTTGTTGAGGAGAATGTTATACAGTTGTCAATGACTGAGTATGTGGTGGGATCAAGACATGAGGAGGATGATCAGAGTGAGGAAGTGGAGGAGGACTTGGTGGACGATGAGGTGACTGACCCCACCTGGGAAGGTGTAGAGCCGAGCGATGACAGCAGTCCTGAGGGTGAGCCATCTGCAGCACCGCAACAGGCTGGAAGAGGCAGTGGTGTGGCTACAGAAAGAAGGCGGACCGCACCAAACCGGCCCGCAAATGTTCCACGGAGCACCCCCTTGCGTAAATCTACCTTGCCAAAGGGTAGGTGTTCCGCGGTATGGCGTTTTTTTAAGGAAAGTGCGGACGACAAAAGAATTGTAGTTTGCAACCTGTGCCACACCAGAATGAGCCGAGGCATGAACACTAGAAACCTCACCACCACCAGCATGATCCGACACATGGCATCCAAGCACCGTAGTAAGTGGGAGGAACGCCTGGATCGCCCATCTGTGTCTGCAGGCCACACCACTGCCTCCTCTTCCCCTGTTTTCGGTGCTGGCCAATCGCCTGTCGAAGGCGCAGGCCCGCATACCTCCCGCCCTGCACCTGTACCATCTGAAGCACCATCAGCGACCACATCCACTTCCCTGTCCCAGCACAGCGTCCAAATGTCGTTACCCCAGGCATTTGAGCGCAAGAGAAAATACCCAGCCACCCACCCACAGGCCATAGCACTAACCTCACACCTTTCCAAATTACTGGCCATCGAAATGCTGCCATTTAGGCTTGTGGACACTGAGTCCTTCCGCAGCCTGATGGCAGCAGCTGTCCCTCGGTACGCGGTCCCCAGCCGCCACTACTTTTCCCGGTGTGCCATCCCCGCATTACACCACCATGTGTCCCGTAACATCACCCGTGCCCTGACCAACGCAGTTACTGGGAAGGTCCACTTAACGACTGACACATGGACAAGTGCTTGTGGCCAGGGACGCTACATTTCCCTGACGGCACACTGGGTGAATGTCGTGGAGGCTGGGAGCGACTCGGACCCTGGGATGGCACGGGTGCTACCCACGCCGAGGATTGCGGGCCCTACCTCCATCAGGGTTTCCGCCAGCACCTACGTTATTGGCTCCTCCTCCTCCATTTCCACCTCCGAATTCTCTACACGCAGCGCCACTCCCCCATCAGCCAGTAGCTGGAAGCAGTGTAGCACTGCAGTGGGGAAGCGTCAACAGGCCGTGCTGAAGCTGATCTGCCTTGGGGACAAACAGCACACGGCCTCAGAGCTGTTGCAGGGGATTAGTCACCAGACCGAGCAGTGGCTCTCGCCACTCAACCTGCAACCAGGCATGGTTGTGTGTGATAATGGGCGTAACTTGGTGGCGGCTTTGGAGCTCGGCAAGCTCACACACGTACCATGCCTAGTGCATGTATTTAATTTAGTGGTTCAGCGATTTCTAAAAACCTACCCCAATGTGCATGATCTCTTGACCAAGGTGCGCCGCGTGTGTGCACATTTCCGTAAGTCATCTACAGCTTCGGCCGGCCTGTTGAAGCTGCAGCAGCGCTTACAATTGCCAGCTCACCGGCTGCTGTGTGACGTGAGCACGCGCAGGAACTCCACCTTCCACATGTTGGCCCGGCTTTGTGAGCAGCAGAGGGCAGTAGTGGAGTACCAGCTGTTACACGGTCGTCGCCTCTCCGTTCAACTTCCTGTAATCAGAAGTGAGGAGTGGGAATGGATGTCAGACCTCTGCGAGGTTTTACGCAATTTTGAGGAATCGACACAGATGGTGAGCGGCGATAACGCTATTATTAGTGTAACCATCCCACTTCTGTGTCTACTGAAACGCTCGCTGCTCACAATTAAAACCGACGCTTTGCATGTGGAAGAGGTGGAAATGGGGGAGGAAGAGCTTACACAAGGTGATAGCCAGAGCACCCTCACTTCGTCTTCTCAGCGACAATTGGAGGAGGCGGAGGAGGAGGAGGAGGAGGAGGAAGAAGACACGGTTGCCTCCACTACAGAGGGTAGCCATGGAACTTTAGTTCCATCTCTTCAGCGTGGGTGGGCAGAAGAGGAGGAAGAGGATGAGGATATTGAGAGTCATCCTCCTGGTGAGGACAGCGAAATCTTGACTGTTGGTACTCTGGCACACATGGCTGACTTTATGTTAGGCTGCCTTTCCCGTGACCCACACGTTGTACGCATTTTAGACAACACGGATTACTGGGTGTTCACCCTTCTGGACCCCCGCTACAAAGAGAATTTCTCATCTCTCATTCCTCCGGTGGAGAGGACAAGCAAAATGGTGCAATACCAGAAGGTTCTTGTTGAAAAATTGCTCCAAAATTTTCCATCTGACAACGCTGGCGGCAGAGTACGTGCTACCTTGGCCAACCGAGAAGGGGAGATAAGGGGAGCACACAGCAGTTCCGACAAAGGCAGGGCAACACTCTCCAAGGCGTGGGACACCTTCATGACACCCCACCAGCACCCTCACCCTGATGCGCAGCCTAGTGTCACAAGGAGGGAAAAGTTTTGGAAGATGGTGAAGGAGTACGTAGCAGACCGTGTCAGCGTCCTCAATGATCCCTCTGTGCCTTACAACTACTGGGTGTCCAAGCTGGACACGTGGTATGAACTGGCACTCTACGCCTTGGAGGTGCTGGCCTGCCCTGCCGCCAGCGTTCTGTCTGAGCGGGTATTTAGTGCTGCTGGTGGCATCATAACAGATAAGCGTATCCGCCTTTCCACCGACAATGCTGATAGGTTGACACTTATAAAAATGAACAAGGCCTGGATTTCCCCTGACTTCTCCACTCCACTGGAGGAAAGCCCCGGGGGAACATAAACTCACTTTATATATGTTATTTACAATGATGTGAATACTCTGTATTCCCATTCACCCCTTCCACCCAAAAAACGGGTATATGGTTGACTCTTAATCTTCTCATCCTCCTCCTCCTCTTCCATATGCCCTGTGCTATAATTTTTATATAGGGCCAGCTCACCAGCGGGCCCTGTGATATAATTTTTATATAGGGCCAGCTCACCAGCGGGCCCTGTTTGACAATTTTTATATAGGTCAGCTCACCAGCGGGCCTTCTCATATAATGTTTTATTGGGTCAGCTCTCTAGCGGGCCCTCTCATATAATGTTTTATAGCGTCAGCTCACTAGCGGGCCTTCGCATATAATGTTTTATAGCGTCAGCTCACTAGCGGGCCTTCGCATATAATGTTTTATAGCGTCAGCTCATTAGCGGGCCTTCGCATATAATGTTTAGGATGGTCAGCTCTGCAGCAGACCCTCACCCATAATGTTTTAGATGGTCAGCTCAGCGCACGTTTCCCTCTTAATCATGGCCTCAGTTCAATAAAATCAAGGAAATTTTTGGGAGAATTTGCCTCTGCGCACGTTTCCCTCTTAATCATGGCCTCAGTTCAGAAAATCAAGGAAATTTTTGGGAGAATTTGCCTCTGCGCACGTTTCCCTCTTAATCATGGCCTCAGTTCAGAAAATCAAGGAAATTTTTGGGAGAATTTGCCTCTGCGCACGTTTCCCTCTTAATCATGGCCTCACTTCAGAAAATCAAGGACATTTTTGGGAGAATTTGCAGATGATATACAAGTAAATATACAGCAAATATTGTTTGGTAACAATTTTTCGCCTAAAGTCGTTTTTATTTTCCTTTTTGTGTGTTTTACGGTCAGTCTGTAAAAATGGCGTACTACGGGCGAAAGATCGTTCCCAGCAGTGATGTTGGAGTCCAAGATGCATCCAGACATCCTCCCTATGCTGTCCCTGAACCATTTCTGTGGTGTTTCCATCCTTTTCTGCCCTTTTCCTATGGACCAGGCACCCTCCCCTCATCAGAGCAGGGGGTGCCTGGTGTAATGCTCGAGTCCTCCCACTGATTTCAATGGGGCTCGGGTGCTCGGCCGAGCACTCGAGCCTCAGGGGGTGCTCGGTCAGAGCACCCGAACACCCGAGCATTGGGGTGCTCGCTCATCACTAGTTCCCAATACTACTGTTATTTAGCGGTGTTTTGGGAACTTAATGGATAAAACGGACGTTTGGCAACAAGACCATTTTTGTGCCCTAACGTCCGTTGTGCTTTTAGCCAGTAGGATATTTGAATACCGAACAAGACATTTTCTTTTTGTCGGTCGGTATACATTTTGCCCTACCACTTTTTTTAGCGCAAACATTTGGATCGAGCCCTTAGTATCTTAACTGCATTGTTTAGTGTGTATTCTTATATATATATCTCTCCTACTCTATACACTTAGGAATAATTCTTGTTGCATATACATCAAATATCACCAGTAGGGATGGGAGAAATGTTTCGCCTTAACATTAAAACAGGTGAAAAATGACACTTCAGAGTGAAATTTGAAACCATAAAATTCCTATCAAGAGGGGGAATAAAAGTATTCTCTGTGTTGCACTCCTAATATCCCCTCGTGGTCAAAAATTCTTGACCCATATGTGTAGTGTAGGAAAGCAAGGTGCCAGAAAGATCATTGTAATTTATTCAAGATCATACATAATATTTATTGCTCTGGCATTGAGGGAAACATTAGTAAAAATAATTTCCGTGTCAAACTGATTCAGAGAGACACAGAGATGGTAAGTCTTGGGTCAGTGGTGCAGCCATATACCGGTCTACAAGTCTAACGAATGTCCTTTAAATACCACAATGAGAGATAGATAGCAGTATTACAGTTTGTACTATGGAATTTTAAACAAACCTTATTACCAAGTACCCAAATCCCTATGCACACACATAGTTAGTTAAATTCCGAAAACACCTCTACCAAGTGACGAATGGAGTACAGACTACTACTGTGCTAAAAATAGAGTTTGAGTTTTCTTAATATTCAAAGAAATTAGGGATCATTGCCATAAATGTCATAGCAGATATAGTATTGCACATAGAGTCTGCTAATTGTCAAGTTATGGGTTAAACTTCGAAGAGAAATCTTTTTCAAAATCTTGTTAGTGGATTACTTGTAAGACAGCAGGGCAGAAGCACTGGTTCTTTAATGAAATAGCTGTGAAGCTTAAATTCAACTGGTGCACTAAACATCCATATAGGAGATATTATCCCTACATTGCCAGTACTGAATTACTGCCAAGTCTACTGCTAGTTCCACATACCTAACACAGTAAGTAGAGACACTTCCATAAGTTAATTGTATGTTTATTGGCAGTGAGGAAGAATGGAGATTTTGATTCTGAACTATCCCAAACAATGTACAGATTCTACAAATGTGTTATTATTTTGATCGCTAATATAAAATGATGACTAGTGTGATTACTAATATCAAAAAAGATGCCATAAATGTCATAGCAGATATGATTTTGTGAATAGAGACTGCTGATTGACAAGGTGTAGGTTAAACTATGAAGAAACATTTTTTCTTTCAAAATCATGTTAGTGGATTACTTGTAAGATAACAGGGCAGACGTACTGGTTCCTTAATGAAATATACGTGAAGCTTAGATTTAATTGGGGTGCTAAACAGCCATATAGAAGGTATTAACCCTACACTGCCCGTACTGAATTGTTGCCGAGTCCACTGCTAGATCTGCATACCTAACACAGTGAGTGGAGATACTTCTTAGGGGGTTAAATCGCAACACACACCATAAGTCAATTATATTTTTATTGACAAATGGCAGAGATTTTGATTCTGCACTATCCTTGTACATACGAGTACATTTCACTTTCAACTCTCTTAGCTACATACTTAGAGCTGCTTATTTGCAGCGAGGGATTCTTGCACTGACCAAACTGGAAATCATCACCCCAATATCAGAGCATTGCTTTTGACCACCTTTTTTGATACTAGTAATTACACTAGTCATCATTTCTTATTATGGCCCAAAAATAACATTTGCAGAACCTTCACATTGTTTGGGATAGTGTAGAATCAAAATCTCCAGTCAAAAAAGATTTCTCTTTGGAGTTTAACCTACAACTTGTCATTTAGCAGACTCTATGCACAATTCTGTATCTGCTATGACATTTATGGCAATGATCCCTCACTTCTTTGAATATTAAGAACACTCATTCTCTATTTTTTAGCACAGTAGTAGTCCTTATTCCATCCACCACTTGGTAGTGGTGTTTTCGGAATTTAACTAACTACATGCATAGATAGGGATTTTGATACTTGGTAATACGGTTTTGTTTAAAATTCCATAGTACAAACCGTAATATCGATATCTATCACTCACTGTGGTGTTTAAAGGACATACATGTGACTGGTAGACTGGTATACGGCCTCACCTCTGACCCAACACTCGACAACTTTGTGTCTCTCTGAATCAGTTTGACATGGTAACTAATCATTTTTTACTAAGGTTTCCCCTCGATGTCAGAGCAATAAATATTATGTATAATCTTGAATGCAACTTATGTTTAATATTTTGCTGTCTGAAGTATGTTTAAGTTTTACTAATAAAGTTCAAATTTTCAATTAACTATTGCATGACAATGACCGTTCTAGCAACTTTGCTTTCCTACACTACACATTCGGGTCAAGAATTTTTGACCATGAGCGGATATTAGGAATGCAACATAGAGAATACTTTTGTCCTACCTCTTAGAAGGAATTTTTTGGTTTCAAGTATATTTTATTCTCCCCTTACACCCTTACTTAAGCATTAACCCCCAGCTTCTCAGAGCAGTGCGATCTTTAACCCATCTTGGGTTACCTTCTTCACAAAGAGTGAAATTTCCCATGAAAAGTGCTGATTTTCTGCTTTTTCTGCCTTGATCATTGCATAGAAATCAGTGGTAAGAATGAGTCCCCTACCCAGACCACCACGAGGCAAGTTTCCCTTCTTTCCCCAGATGGTTAATACATTAGGGGGTTCAGGTTCCCGCAGCATGTAATTGTGTTTGTAAGAGATAGACAAAGTACCATGTATTTTGAGATAATTAATATAGGACAATAAAGTCCTAAATTTGCAGTTAAAAGGATAGTAGTACTTAATATGTAAAAACTATATTGTAGCATTTATCCTCCTGAGTAAAACAAGGGCACTCCCACAGCTGAAAGGTGTTTTATTCAAATGTTATTACAGCTCAAACTCCAATTTTTTGTGGTGCAGTATCACAGTGTTCTGAATTTGTACAGTGGCCCTGTTGCTACACTATCCCATGGACAGCTCTGAATCTCCATAGGATGGTGTAGCAACAGTTTCACTATACAATTTCAAGCCACTGTGATACTGCACTTAAAAAATTCAAGTTTGAGCTGTAATAACTTTTGAATAAAACATCTCTCAGCAGTGAGAGTACCCTTGTTTTACTCAGGAGGGATAAACCCTACAGCATATTTTTTTTGCATTTTAATGCCTTAATGACCCTTGAAGGTCATGGCACGTCATGGGTTGTTTTGCGTTAAGGACCCATGAAGTGCCAGGACCGTCATAATATTCCGGGCTCCCCGCGCGGCTGCACGCCGTTCGGGGAAAATGGTCCGTGGTCCTTAAGTGCCGGCTGCATGTGCTCGTGGCCGGTCCATAAGGGGTTAAATACTACTATATCTTGAAGTTTAGGGAGTCTTTTGGATGGACAATTTGTTCTATGTGTTGGGGAGTGTGAAGGGAGAAAGGACATTTATCAAAAATACCCCATATGCAGGGTAAAGATACATGGAATAATATCACACTACAGGGCTTCACAAAATGATGTGATGAATATACATCCACGCTATTTCTTTACTTTATGCAATCCACTTTGTGATGTGACGTAGGGATATTAGCATAACATACAGTGCCGATACCTACTAACACTTCTCTAGAGTTTCCCCTCTCTTTTGAGGAAGTTTATTCTATACTTGGGCAAACTTTATACTTATGTACATTAGTGATGATCGAGCACCCCAATGCTAGGGTGTTCGGGTGCTCTGGCCGAGCACCCCCGGAGGCTTGAGTGCTCGGCCGAGCACCCGAGCCCCATTGAAGTCAATGGGAGGACTCGAGCATTACACCAGGCACCCCCTGCTCTAATGAGGGGAGGGTGCCTGGTCCATAGGAAAAGGGCAGAAAATAATGGAAACACCACAGAAATGGTTCAGGGACAGCATAGGGAGGATGTCTGGATGCATCTTGGACTCCAACGTCGCTGCTGGGAACGATGTTTCGCCCGTAGTACGCCATTTTTACAGACTGACCGTAAAACACACAAAAAGGAAGATAAAAACGACTTTAGGCGAAAAATTGTTACCAAACAGTATTTGCTGTATATTTACTTGTATATCATCTGCAAATTCTACAAAAAATTTCATCGATTTTTCGGAACTGGGGCCATGATTAAGAGGGAAACGTGCGCAGAGTAAAGCAGGTGTTCAACGTGGTTATGGCCCGGGTAAGGTACAGCATTCAGGAACGGAGGCCGCAGCTACCACAGGTTTTACAACATGTCCGTTTGCCTTTGTTAAGTCCAAAATTTATAGTCGGAACAGTGGGGTCTGATCCATTCAGTAAAAGTGACAAAGTGACTTAGTGGATGAAGCCAAGAACTACCTTCTGCTCTGTCGAACACCCCAGCCCTATTTAATTCAATGGGAGGACCTGAGGCACTCCGATACAACCTGTATATCACAAAATGGAGGGCCTCATTCACATTGTGGTACAATAGTTCAGGTAGTGGTCCAACACTCATAAAGCCGATGCACTAAGTGAAAGGGCTGCAAAAAATTATACTGAAATGTCACTCCAATACACCCTTTATTACACATAAAGGAGGGCATCATACACACCCTTGAAAAATTAGGATTAATAGCCTGCTGGTGACCCTCTAAAACATTAGGGGCGAGGGCATGCCGCTAAGCTGACCATCTAAAACATTAGGAATGAGGGTCTGCAGCTGAGCCGACCATCTAAAACATTATGGGTGAGGGTCTGCTGCGGAGCTGACCATCCTAAACATTATATGCGAAGGCCCGCTAGTGAGCTGATGCTATAAAACATTATATGAGAGGGCCCGCTAGAGAGCTGACCCAATAAAACATTATATAAGAAGGCCC
Source organism: Rhinophrynus dorsalis (assembly GCA_037306005.1). Classification (NCBI taxonomy): domain Eukaryota; kingdom Metazoa; phylum Chordata; class Amphibia; order Anura; family Rhinophrynidae; genus Rhinophrynus; species Rhinophrynus dorsalis. The sequence continues at coordinate 225,777,409 of CM074723.1, forward strand.
GCTGGTGAGCTGACCTATACAAAAAGTTGTCAAACAGGGCCCGCTGGTGAGCTGGCCCTATATAAAAATTATATCACAGGGCCCGCTGGTGAGCTGGCCCTATATAAAAATTATATCACAGGGCCCGCTGGTGAGCTGGCCCTATATAAAAATTATATCACAGGGTATATGGAAGAGAGTCAACCATATACCCGTTTTTTTGGGTGGAAGGGGTGAATGGGAATACAGAGTATTTCCATCATTGTAAATAACATATCTAAAGTCACTTTATGTTCACCCGGGGCTTTCCTCCAGTGGAGTGGAGAAGTCAGGGGAAATCCAGGCCGTGTTCATTTTTATAAGTGTCAACCTATCAGCATTTTCGGTGGAAAGGCGGATACGCTTATCTGTTATGATGCCACCAGCAGCACTAAATACCCGCTCATACAGAACGCTGGCGGCAGGGCAGGCCAGCACCTCCAAGGCGTAGAGTGCCAGTTCATACCACGTGTCCAGCTTGGACACCCAGTAGTTGTAAGGCACAGAGGGATCATTGAGGACGCTGACACGGTCTGCTACGTACTCCTTCACCATCTTCCAAAACTTTTCCCTCCTTGTGACACTAGGCTGCGCATCAGGGTGAGGGTGCTGGCGGGGTGTCATGAAGGTGTCCCACGCCTTGGAGAGTGTTGCCCTGCCTTTGTCGGAACTGCTGTGTGCTCCCCTTTTCTCCCCTTCTCGGTTGGCCAAGGTAGCACGTACTCTGCCGCCAGTGTTGTCAGATGGAAAATTTTGGAGCAATTTTTCAACAAGAACCTTCTGGTATTGCACCATTTTGCTTGTCCTCTCCACCGGAGGAATGAGAGATGAGAAATTCTCTTTGTAGCGGGGGTCCAGAAGGGTGAACACCCAGTAATCCGTGTTGTCTAAAATGCGTATAACGCGTGGGTCACGGGAAAGGCAGCCTAACATAAAGTCAGCATGTGTGCCAGAGTACCAACAGGCAAGATTTCGCTGTCCTCACCAGGAGGATGACTCTCAATCTCCTCATCCTCTTCCTCCTCTTCTGCCCACCCACGCTGAAGAGATGGAACTAAAGTTCCATGGCTACCCTCTGTAGCGGAGGCAACCGTGTCTTCCTCCTCCTCCTCCTCCTCCTCCGCCTCCTCCAATTGTCGCTGAGAAGACGAAGTGAGGGTGCTCTGGCTATCACCTTGTGTAAGCTCTTCCTCCCGCATTTCCACCTCTTCCACATGCAAAGCGTCGGTTTTAATTGTGAGCAGCGAGCGTTTCAGTAGACACAGAAGTGGGATGGTTACACTGATAATAGCGTTATCGCCGCTCACCATCTGTCTCGATTCCTCAAAATTGCGTAAAACCTCACAGAGGTCTGACATCCATTCCCACTCCTCACTTCTGATTAGAGGAAGTTGAACGGAGAGGCGACGACCGTGTAACAGCTGGTACTCCACTACTGCCCTCTGCTGCTCACAAAGCCGGGCCAACATGTGGAAGGTGGAGTTCCAGCGCATGCTCACGTCACACAGCAGCCGGTGAGCTGGCAATTGTAAGCGCTGCTGCAGCTTCAACAGGCCGGCTGAAGCTGTTGATGACTTACAGAAATGTGCACACACGCGGCGCACCTTGGTCAAGAGATCATGCAAATTGGGGTAGGTTTTTAGAAATCGCTGAACCACTAAATTAAATACATGCGCTAGGCATGGTACGTGTGTGAGCTTACCGAGCTCCAAAGCCGCCACCAAGTTACGCCCATTATCACACACAACCATGCCTGGTTGCAGGTTGAGTGGCGAGAGCCACTGCTCGGTCTGGTGACTAATCCCCTGCAACAGCTCTGAGGCCGTGTGCTGTTTGTCCCCAAGGCAGATCAGCTTCAGCACGGCCTGTTGACGCTTCCCCACTGCAGTGCTAAACTGCTTCCAGCTACCGGCTGATGGGTGAGTGGCGCTGCGCGCAGAGAATTCGGAGGTGGAAACGGAGGAGGAGGAGGAGGAGCCAATAACGTAGGTGCTGGCGGAAACCCTGATGGAGGTAGGGCCCGCAATCCTCGGCGTGGGTAGCACCTGTGCCATCCCAGGGTCCGAGTCGCTCCCAGCCTCCACGACATTCACCCAGTGTGCCGTCAGGGAAATGTAGCGTCCCTGGCCACAAGCACTTGTCCATGTGTCAGTCGTTAAGTGGACCTTCCCAGTAACTGCGTTGGTCAGGGCACGGGTGATGTTACGGGACACATGGTGGTGTAATGCGGGGACGGCACACCGGGAAAAGTAGTGGCGGCTGGGGACTGCGTACCGAGGGACAGCTGCTGCCATCAGGCTGCGGAAGGACTCAGTGTCCACAAGCCTAAAAGGCAGCATTTCGATGGCCAGTAATTTGGAAAGGTGTGAGGTTAGTGCTATGGCCTGTGGGTGGGTGGCTGGGTATTTTCGCTTGCGCTCAAATGCCTGGGGTAACGACATTTGGACGCTGCGCTGGGACAGGGAAGTGGATGTGGTCGCTGATAGTGCTTCAGATGGTACAGGTGCAGGGCGGGAGGTATGTGGGCCTGCGTCTTCGACAGGCGATTGGCCGACACCGAAAACAGGGGAAGAGGAGGCAGTGGTGTGGCCTGCAGACACAGATTGGCGATCCGGGCGTTCCTCCCACTTATTACGGTGCTTGGATGCCATGTGTCGGATCATGCTGGTGGTGGTGAGGTTGCTAGTGTTCATGCCTCGGCTCATTCTGGTGTGGCACAGGTTGCAAACTACAATTCTTTTGTCGTCCGCACTTTCCTTAAAAAAACGCCATACCGCGGAACACCTAGCCCTTGGCAAGGGAGATTTACGCAAGGGGGTGCTCCGTGGAACATTTGCGGGCCGGTTTGGTGCGGTCCGCCTTCTTTCTTTAGCCACACCACTGCCTCTTCCAGCCTGTTGCGGTGCTGCAGATGGCTCACCCTCAGGACTGCTGTCATCGCTCGGCTCTCCACCTTCCCAGGTGGGGTCAGTGACCTCATCGTCCACCAAGTCCTCCTCCACTTCCTCACTCTGATCATCCTCCTCATTTCTTGATCCCACCACATACTCAGTCATTGACAACTGTGTATCATCCTCCTCATCAAGGTCTTGAGACAGTAATAGTGGTTGATTTGATGGCAACTGTGTCTCATCATCATCATCATCCACTTCCTTTGACCTTAAATGCCGTTCCCCTCTGTCATCTTCTTGTGATTGGGTACCCTCTAGAGGTTGTGAATCAGGGCACAAGATCTCATGTTCCTCTGCAAGCGTGCTTGGAGAGAGGTTCAAATGAAGGATTGGTGATGAGACGAGCTCCTCACTATATCCCAGTGTGGGATCACTTCTTTGGCCAGACCCTCTATGGTGGGAGGAAGGATGATCAGGGTGAGGGTTATGTTGACCAGACTCTTGGCTACTGAGAGTGGACTTGGTGGAAGACAGGGTGGTGCTTAACCGACTGGAAGCAGTATCAGCTGAAATCCAACCGACCACCTGTTCGCAGTGGTCTGACCTCGAGAGTGATGTCCTGAGACGCCCTGTAAACTGAGACATGAAGGTAGGTATGGTGGATGTCTTTCTTTCTTGTACTCTGGCACCAGGCACAGTTTCTACGCGTCCTGACCCGCGCCCTGAACTATCAGGATCACGTCCACTTCCCCGTCCCTTTTTACCCGCCTTCTTCATATTACACGGAATATGTGCTGCTAATCTGCAACTTTGCACACTAAACAGAATGTGCTGCTAATCTGCGGCTAGGCACAGTGAACGGAATATGTGACGTTTATTTTTTACACTTTGCACACTAAACAGAATGTGCTGCTAATCTGCAACTTTGCACACTAAACAGAATGTGCTGCTAATCTGCGGCTAGGCACAGTGAACGGAATATGTGACGTTTATTTTTTACACTTTGCACACTAAACAGAATGTGCTGCTAATCTGCAACTTTGCACACTAAACAGAATGTGCTGCTAATCTGCGGCTAGGCACAGTGAACGGAATATGTGACGTTTATTTTTTACACTTTGCACACTAAACAGAATGTGCTGCTAATCTGCAACTTTGCACACTAAACAGAATGTGCTGCTAATCTGCGGCTAGGCACAGTGAACGGAATATGTGACGTTTAATTTTTACACTTTGCACACTAAACAGAATGTGCTGCTAATCTGCAACTTTGCACACTAAACAGAATGTGCTGCTAATCTGCGGCTAGGCACAGTGAACGGAATATGTGACGTTTATTTTTTACACTTTGCACACTAAACAGAATGTGCTGCTAATCTGCAACTTTGCACACTAAACAGAATGTGCTGCTAATCTGCGGCTAGGCACAGTGAACGGAATATGTGACGTTTATTTTTTACACTTTGCACACTAAACAGAATGTGCTGCTAATCTGCAACTTTGCACACTAAACAGAATGTGCTGCTAATCTGCAACTTTGCACACTAAACAGAATGTGCTGCTAATCTGCGGCTAGGCACAGTGAACGGAATATGTGACGTTTATTTTTTACACTTTCCACACTAAACAGAATGTGCTGCTAATCTGCAACTTTGCACACTAAACAGAATGTGCTGCTAATCTGCAACTTTGCACACTAAACAGAATGTGCTGCTAATCTGCAACTTTGCACACTAAACAGAATGTGCTGCTAATCTGCAACTTTGCACACTAAACAGAATGTGCTGCTAATCTGCGGCTAGGCACAGTGAACGGAATATGTGACGTTTTTTTTTTTAATTTGTGCCCCCCCAAACAAAATATAACTGCTGCCCCCACACACAACAGTCCTAAAAAGGACTTTTGGGTCTTTATATGGTGTTCCAACACTTTTCTTCTCCCTACACTGACTTTCCCTTCCTATCCTCATCTCTCCCTGGCTAAGACTGAGCCGAACTCGCTGGTCAGGTGCTATACAGCACCCGATCACGGGTTCTGGCCAGCCAATCAGTGTAATGCCAGCAGCCAACATGGCTGCTGGCATTACACTGATGTCAGAGCCTCCCCGCACGTTTATTGGCTGCGCAGCAGCCGCAAAACGTGCGGGGAGGAGACCCGAACATGGCGGGCGAGCACATGCGGTACTCGTACGAGTACCGCCATGTGCCGAGCAGAGCGATGCTCGAGCAGAACCGAGCTTCGGCCGAGCATGCTCGCTCATCACTAATGTACATTCATCAATAGTAAGTCCGGTTTATGAGAGGTACATAACTGGCTACAGCATATACTTTATATTAAACATTGCTGTGAAAATAAAATTGCAGTGCTATTACTGATCAATAGCTTCTTAACCCTTTGAGAGCCAGAGGGGATATGCAACGCATTGCTTTGCGATGCGTTATGTACCCATCTGGTACTCTAAGGGTTAATTAGAAAAGTACCCTGTATATTCTTTTAGTGTGCAGTTAAATAGACATTACCATAGCACTTTTAATTATCCCGATAATAGGAGAATAGGAAAATTACTGTTTTTAATAGAAATGAGTAAAAGCTAAGTTTTCGTGATATTGTAGTGCATAAGTAGGGCTGTAGACACAGACCTGATCTACTTCCCAATGAAAATAGTGACTTAACAACTGTGGCTCTGTGGGGAGGCAGCAATACGTATGGAAAAGGGGCAGAAGGGGGGGGCATTTTAATGTAAAATAAAGTGAAGAATACAATGTTATGAACAGTTAGAAAAGTATGTTTCATTCTAAAATATATATTGAATTATCAACATTGCCTTAAATTAATGCATTACAGTCTTTTTAAGTAACATTAGCACAACCATCCTTGATAACTGCAGCTTGAGATATTCCAGCAGGGTCAATACATGACATCAGTTCTTTAAAACCTCTGTTTTAAACAAAAGAAAATGGCAGCGTGTCTGTCAGTACCTTATGCGGCAGCTGCTCGAGCTGACCGCAAGTACTTACGGCGGCTCCAGATGCATTACCGTCCTTTGGGGTTGCCTCCGGTGAGGCCCGCTCATGTCGGCATCTCAGCTGCTGGGAGGTGGCGTGCAGCTCAGCAGCATCCCCTGCTGGTGGGCGGCAGCAGTCTTGTCATTCTTGGAGCACATCCAGAGTTAGGACGTGCTCTCTATTTAAAGTGACAGCCACCTCTTGGCTGCTCCTACTCTTCCTGTCTCTATGCCTATTTGAACTGCCTAGACACAGGGCTTAGTTGCCCTTTCATTTGTGTCCAGTGCAGTTCTAGTGTTTGGGCTCAGTGTATGAACCGGCTTGTCTGAGTATCTGATCTGGTGCTGACCTTTGGCTCTGTCCGAGTACCCACTCTGTGTATGACCCCTGGCTTGTTGGACATTCATTCTGGTGCAGACCTGCAGCTCTGGCAGACTAACCGCTCTGTGTGTTGTTCTCGGCTTTGGCTGACTACCTGCTACATGTATTACCTCTGGCTTGTTTGACTATCCGTTCTGGTGTTGCCCTGGGGCTCTGTCCACTGCGCACCCAGCATACCAAAGCTTCAGTGGACATCCTTCCTGGAGCAAACCTGTGGCTCTGGTTGACGACCCACTCTATGCATGACCTCTGGCTTATCTGACCATCCTATCTAGTGCTGACCGTTGGCGTTATCTACTACCTTGCTTGTGGCCTTCCATCCAGTGGATAATCAACCTGGTGCAGGCTTGGGGCTCTGGTAGACTCCTTCCTATTGCCTCCATACATTGCTGGTTCACTCAGGTGCGGACCTGAGACCTTGGGTACCCCTATCTCTGTCTGGCTACTCCCAGGTGCGGACCTGTGGTACTGCAGACTCTCCAGTTCCATTGTTGGGGCACGGTTATCGAGAGAATCACATGGTAGCAAGCTTCTATTCCTGGTAGTCGTCTCTTGCACCGTTGTATGCTTCTCCTTATCTTGCCTATTTTACTGTCTTGTGATATCTCTGTATACTTGTTGCCTGAAGGTGTTACCTTTAGTACTCGTCCTGTGTTTCCTTGTTGGTACCATGACAATGTCAGCCTCCAACATTTTAGCAAGTTTACTATGCCATAGGCATACATTTGCATTATTTTTCTGCAGGTTTTTACTTCTAAGAGCTTAGTAAGTGTGGGATGGCAGTACATAGTACAAAAACTGTTTAACTTTATTGCTTTAATGACATGACATGTGGAGGTGTTGGGGTTGGTGGCTGTTTGTGTAAGCACTCGATGACTCCAAAAACAAACTCTGAGTCATACTCCTCTGCAGCAGGAGCAGAAAATCTTGCCACGCTCTCTGGCACATCAACAGCACTTCTATTATGTATCCCAGAGCCCCGGGAGCATTTAGAAGTACTTCTGCAGCTACTAGTTGTAGCCCTTCTGACCTGTTGATGGTGTGTCTCCAGTAGGGGTGGGCAAAAGCTCTCGTCATGTTCCTGTGAGAAATTCAGTGAAAACAATTAACAAAAAACAATTAAGATCTTTGCATTTTTCACCCATTGGCCAAAATTCTTCTCTATTTTTTCAATGGCTAGAAAGTTTCCACCCATTGATTTATGTGTTTTTCTCCTTTTCACTATAAAAACGTGACATATTCTAGGAAGTGAAACACAATACAAGCAGCTACAGAGTGAGTTAGATGTGCTGTGCTGTTCTGTGATCTTTTTGCAACATTGAGGGAGGAGAGGCTCATACTGACTGCTATCACTTTGAGAAAGTTTAAAACTAATAGGAATTGGAAGGACCCTTATGTGTCCACTGAGTCTGAGCCTGAGGAGGACGTGAGTAATACAGAAGCAATGCTGGCCAGTCCCCCTAAATCACCCCTAGGGATCTCAGAGAAATTAATGTCAAGTGAGGAAGAAAAGGGTAGTAGTAGTGAGAGCAGGACAGGTCGGCTGCCTGTGCCTGTTGAGAGACATGATGCGCCTGCTGCAAGACTTGCTGCACATGCTGCCAGTCATGCTGTGCCTGCTGCCAGACATGTTGCACCTACTATAAAATGTGCTGTGCCTGCTGTCAGACATGCTGCCCCTGCTGCCACCAGTGCTGTGCCGGCTGTCAGATGTGCTGTCCCTGCTGTCACCAGTGCTGTGCATGCTGCCAGTGCTGAACCTGCTGCCACCAGTGCTGAAGCTACTGCTGAAATACTCAGGGGGGGGTTGATGCCAAGTTTGACAGCAGGGGACCCTTCGTCAAGTCACCCAAGCAGTCCCACCAGTGCTATTACTACTTCTAAGAAGGTCCACCATCTTGTTAGCATTAGGAGTGAAGGCGAGGGTATCCATCATATTAATAGTGACTGTGAGGAGGAAGACTCAGGGGCTGAAATAGATGTGGGTGGTGTTAGTAATAGTAGTAACAGTGATGGTGAATCAGCTGGTAGGACTCATATTAGGAGAGTGGTAGGGGAAGCAATTGAGAGTGTCCAGACTAGCGGTGAAGGGAGCCCACACCATTCCCCTGACCCTGGGAGTCCCCTTCCATCCCCACGTCACTGTCCATGTGGAACATGATCCTGGAGAAAGCAGAACTATTACCACTGTAATAATACCACCACCACCAGGAGCAGAGATCAGATGCCTATGCCTGCTGCTACTGCTGCCAGTCTGCCTTCTTCAGGTCAAAAAGAAATGTCAAGTGTGACATTAGGGGACCCTCTGTCACATTTCTCATCACCTCCTCTAAAGAGCAGTGAGATATCTGTAATAGACCAGCAGCAGCACAGAGGGACTAGTGATGGTGGTGGTGATGATGATGGTGGAGAAGCTGGGGTGGAGGAGACACTGATGGCCTTTTTATCCCAGACTGAGAAGGAATGGGAGACAGGAATGGCGATCTGCATCACCACCAGGACTATCAGTGGGCTTTTGGAATTTGCAGAGCTTGCTACTGCTCTAATTCCTGCTGCTGCTGAGTTGCAAGGGCAGCAGGATTCTGAGGAGCAGACTATTGTGCCACAGGCCACCGTGGACACAGTGGGAATGCGGTCAACAAATGATGCGGGACAAGGACAGGTTCCACTTGCCAGCAGCAGAAATAATCCTGGTCCTAATTGCAGTGCTGTTTCTGAGGCAGTAGCAGCAACAGCAGCAACATCATCCTCTGCCCCAGACAGTGAAGGGGAATGTGGAGGACAAGAAGAAAGAGGTTATTCTTCTCCACCTGTTCCCTATCCTCTGAAGTCTTGGGTGTGGGTCTATTTTTCTCTTGGAGCAGGCACAGTGCAGACATCATCAGTGGCACTGTGCAGTTTGTGATAGGTCAGTGAGAAGAGGAAAGGAGGGAACACACCTTGGCATAACTACCTGATAACACACATGAAACACAGACACCATGACATTTATGTCAAACATATTAAAGCCAAACACCCACCACAGAAATCAAGCACCACTGTTGCTGTAACCCCTGACTCTCCAGAATAGCAACAAGAGGCGAGGTGGAGATCAATGAGGAGGAAGAATAGAGAAACCCAGGCAGAGACTGGAAGTTCCATGAGGAGTGAAACAACTTGCAATCACCTACTTTCTCTACATCTTCTGCCAATCCATCTCATTCATCGTTACCACCCCTGGCAAATGATAGCCACTATGTAGATGTTAGGATGTGGCAGTTTGTGTCCACTCATTGCACACTGTGTGGTGCACCAACCACACATGGCAATGTGGTGGAGGAGAATCACAAGCAGGGCATCAAGCAGATTCCATCCCGCATAATATGCTAAGATGGTTGCAGGGATGGTTCATCATTACTATTAAATTGTCAGCAAGTTGTCATGTATTCTTAGCGGGGTGTGGACAAGGGGTATAGTGACAGTGGCAGTACTTGGTTTCTGGTGTCATGGTGTTTGGATACAGTTGTGCACCCAGGTGTTATTTACCACACACACACTGTATTTAAGATATATTTATCACGTCCCAGTCCTTATGTATAGCTGTAAATCATGGACAATGAATGCCAAAAAACGTAAGGTTACCAGATAAGTATAGCTCTATGAATTCTATACATAAAAAAAAGAGACCGAAAACTGTGCGAATGGATTCGTCAGAAAACAAAGATCTATGACATCATTGAAATAGTAAAGAGCCTGAAATGGAAATGGGTAGGCCACATAACAAGAAGACCTGACAGTAGATGGAACAAATTAATTTTGGAATAGATTCCATATGATACAAAATGCCCAAGAAGAAGACCAAAGACAAGATGGGTTGGTGAAATTACCAAATTTGTTGGTATACAGTGGCAACAAAAGGTCTTAGGCAGGTATGAAAAAATGCTGTAAATTAAGAATGCTTTTAAAAATAGACATGTTAATAGTTTATTTTTATCAATTAACAAAATTATAGTGTGTAAAGAGAAGAAAATATAATTCAAATCACTATTTGGTGGGACCACCCTTTGCCTTCAAAACAGCATCAACATCTAGGTATATTTGCACACAATTTGTTAAGGAACTCGGCAGGTAGGTTGTTCAAAACGTCTTGGAGAACTAACCACAGTTACTTTGTGGATTTATGCAGCCTCAGTTGCTTCTCTTTCTTCATTTAATCCCAGACAGACTCCATGATGTTGAGATCAGGGCTCTGTGGGTGCCATATTATGCCCTCCAGGACTCCTTGTTCTTTACATTGAAGATAGTTCTGAATGACTTTGACTGAATGTTTGGTATCTTTGTCATGCTGCAGAATAAATATGGGGCCAGTCACATGCCTCCCTGATAGTACTGCATGATGGCTAAGTACCTGCCTGCACTTCTCAGCATGAGGAGACCATTCTGACCAAATCTCCAAATCCATTTGCAGACATGTAGAACCAAACTTTCCTCCATGCTTCACTTTTGCCTGCAGGCACTCATTCTTGTACTGCTCTCCAGTCCTTTCGGCGAACAAGCTGCCTTCTGCTACAGCCAAATATAAAATATTTTGACTTATCAGTCCAGAGTGCCTGCTGCCATTTTTCTGCACCCCAGTTCCTGTGTTTTCATGCATAATTGAGTTGCTTGGCCTTGTTTCCATATTGGAGGTATGGCTTTTGAGCCGCAAGTTTTCTATGAAGACCACTTCTGATCAGACTTATCCAAACAGTAGATGGGTGTACCAGGATCCCATTGTTCTGTGCCAATTCTGAACTGATGGCACTGCTGGACATCTTCCTATTGCAAAGGCAAGTAAGCATGATGTGTCTTTCTTCTGCTGCACTAAGTTTCCTTGGCCAACCGTCTACTGTCCTCAGTGTTGCCTGTTTCTTTGTTCTTCTTCAAAAGAGTTTGGACAGCACATCTGGAAACCCCTGTCTGCCTTGAAATTTCTACCTGGGGGAGACCTTGCTGATGCACTATAAGTCCATTGTGTCATGTTCCTTACCCAGTTTTATTCATCTTACACAGCTGTTTAATGATTGTGTTTCAACCAACATAATAAATTGATGATCATTAGCACCTCTTTGGTGTGTTCACTTCATCATACACCTGACTATGGGCTGGATTAAAATGCAGGTGCTAATTTTATCTCTGCTTTTATCTCCAGGTATCCCCATAGGGGAACATTTTTGATAAAACTGGAGGTAACATTTATCTCCTACATTTGAATCCAGCCCTATATACCTATGAGATCCCTGACTGTGTAAGTGTACCTAGAAAAAATGATGCTGTTTTGAAGGAAAAGGGTGGTCACACCACATATTGATTTGATTTAGATTTTTCTTCTGTTCACTCACTATGCATTTTGTTAACATGATATATATAACTATTAACATGTCTATTTTTGAAATCATTCTTGTTTTACATAATTTTTTCACACCTGCCTAAGACCAGGGGCCCAATTTTTATTGGGCCTGGGGTCACTATAATTTAGTAGGAGGTAGCATTTTGCCTCTTTCCAGCTCTTATAATAATTACTATATTTAATAATTATATAAAAGTGCCCTAAAGTATTTAGCAAGAAAGCACTAAAAGGAGGTGCTCCTAGTGTAGTATATCACGGTGTCTCTCAATTAATATAGAAGGATGGTATATACTCACAATTGATAAAGCTTGGTGTGACACTTATGTGTCCACCAAGTAAACAGGCTGTAGGGATCTTAAAACCGTCCCAACGGTTCTCACTATGTAGTAGGCAACTCTCACTGGCCGCACCTCTCCATCATCCACAAAGGGAGCACATAGAAGAGAAAGGAAAAAGATATATTTTTCCTTTCTCTTCTAAAGTATTTAGGTCATTTAGGTTTTAGTTGCCATCTTCTTTCGCTGCATTAGGCTATGAAACATAGTGATAGTAATGTCTACTTAAAAGTGTTAGGTCGAGCCTTCTGTATATTAAAACTAAGAGATTGTGTAGTTCAAAAGTTATGCAAAGATAAAAATCACCCGCCCGCATCTTTCTGGCCAACTCCCATGGATTATCTATCCGTGTTGTGAGACTCGACGGCTGCAGCGAGGGACAAATTTCAGTAAGTATAAGGGACGAAGGGGGGCAGGATTTCCCTTTGGTTACTGAAGTTTGTCCCTTGCTGCAGCTGTCCAGACCAGAGAGAGCTTCAGCAGTGATGTGCAAGAAAGGGGCAGTTGGTAGATCTTTATCTCTGCATAACTTTTAAACTACATGAAAGTAAGCACTTAAATATAGCTCAATCTCTTTGTTTTAATATAAAGAAGACTCAACCAAATACTTTTAAGTAGACATTACTAACCCTTTAAGTCAGAGGGATAGTAAGTGGACAGGAAGAACTACAGTTAGGACTGGCATCTTCCTCTACTTCATAAACAGATTCTGGAAGTTTCATTCTTTTTCTGAGTTTGTTAAGGAAGGTGGAAATTTAAATAGCTTTGATCTAATTTATTATCATTACTTTCTTTTAAGTGAACACGGGATGTGTACTTTGAATAATCACAGTATTGTGGACATTGAAACAGAATAGTAACCAATAATTTTGCTTACTTGGGCGTGTAGAAGTTGACATGAATTAGTATTGTCATTTGACAACACAGGGACCCTATGGTTTTAGTATATGTGATAATATAAACAATATTTCAGCTTGAATCTGAAAATGAATGGACCTAACTGAAATACAAGTAAAATAACATGTGGTATTGTATGCCAAAGATTTACTGTGTTATATGCAGCTGTTCTCTTATTCACGTTTTGCATGTCATGGACAGGCTTTGAAATAAGTTACTTAAGATTGTATTTGAAAACTTTTTAGCTGGCATTTAATTGAAAATGCTCATTAATGCTAAAGTATTTCACATGCTTATTGGCATTTTCTCTCAATTGAAAGGTCCAGGCCACAGAAATGTGTTATTGTTCCCTAGAAACAGCTGAAATGTTGTTCAAAATGCCTGAATAAATTATGAGCTCATAGATTCCCCATAAAGTTCACCTGGCCACTAGTGAACACAATGGTTCTTTGTTATGCCACCATCTATAACAATGGCTCTTATGGAAACAAAAGAAAATAAAGATGCAGCCAGGTCTATCTGCATGTTTAAATATTTTTGTTATTTTAATTATGACTATTTGTTATAAACAAATCTTTCACTGTATGCATAATAGATGATGAGCATTAATCATATTTTTGTCTGCTGTCCTTAAAGCTAACACTAAATATATATGTAAGATGTTTTATAGACAAGGTCAATGTTTAAAAAATGATAGTACAACAAAATATAACTCAGCCTGCAACTGAAAATTATAATGAACAAATATGATGTCTCTTTTAGCTGATTTATTTCATGCATTTAAACACATAAAGGGCTTGTGCACAGAGAAATTGCGAAAATACATTTCACCACTGGGGACAAAATCAAAACATATTAGATGGGAATTTTTTTGCCTTGAATAAGTGCATTGGAAGTAGTCTCGTTAGTCTTCAAGTGATAAACATTTCCATATGATTCAATAAAGTTTGAACTGTGAAACTAAACTCAACAAGCCAAAGGGCTAGACACATTTAAACAAGCCACTTCTATGTTTGTGACCACAGCACATAGAGGATTTTATGCTGCCTCCACTTATATAAACAATTGCAGGGAAGCTACAATGATTCCATTGAAGCTGTTTCCATAACCAAAGCACCAGACTTTGGGAAAACACAAAAAAAAAATAACTAGCAAAAGGGGGCACAAAAAAAATCATTATACACTGATTTAGCATCCTTTGTTCTCAGTTGAATTAATAGGTATTTAGATTTTTGTTTTGTAACAGGTTTGCCAGTATGTCCCGGGGTATATTTATTACCATATTTAACCCTTTGAGTGCCAGAGGGGTACAGAATGCATTGCAAAGCAATGCGTTTCGTGCCCTCTGGCACTCAAAGGGTTAATAGTACTCATTTTATCTACCTCGGAAGGAAGAAAGGCTGAGTTGATTCTGCTAGAACCTGTAACCCTCAGCTTTGAACAGATTATACAGTTAGTGCAGTAACCAACTGAACCACCTCATCAGATGCAGCAGGAGATACTGCACTTTTTTTAAACTTGCTTCCACGTCTAACTCAGCCACACACTACTAGTGTTGAGGAACCAGCAGCAACAGCACATGTTATTAACATCCACATCCATAGCAAATGGGGAATGCCTCTGTTACTGCTTGAAATGCTGTCCCTTTGACACTTAGTAGTAGTAGCAGTCCATGGAGTCCACAGTATGGAGATACATCACCCAGAATAGCATGTTGCTGTCTATTGTCTGTGCTAAACATTCGTGAGTAGGGTGAAAGCAGGCTTACACCTAGGCACCTACTCAATGAGATCCCACCTTGAAGCACAACCAAAGGTATGACTGGGAGACACACCGTGAACAGGTCAGAGGTGCCACAACTAGCAGTAGCAAAAGCACTCAAAAAGGTTCCCATGGTTCTGGGGCAGATACAGAAAGTAGTGGTGTTATTGATGTGTCAGAAAGTGTGCCAATGCCAAAAGTTAATAACTGTGGCTCATGCTGCAGAGGAGTATGAGGGCAGCAAGGGCAGCAGGATGCTGTGGAGCAGGCTAGTGTGCCACAGACCAGCGTGGATACAGTGGGAATGAGGTCAACTAGTGATGCAGGAGTAGGACAAATACCACTTGCTAGCAGCAGCAATACTACTGGTCCTAGTTGCAGTGCTGATTCTGAGTCAGCAGCAGCAGCTAGGGCAGCAATATCATCCTCTGCCCCAGCCAGTGAAGGGGAGGCCATTCTTCTCCACCTTTTTCCTCATGGGTGTGTGACTATTTCTTTCTTGGGGCAGGAACTGTGCATTCATTACTGTGCACAGTTTGTGAGAAGGGGAACGGAGGGAATGCACCTTGGCACAACCTCTCTGATAACGCACATGATAACAAACATATTAAAGCCAAACACCCACCACAGAAATCAAGCACCACTATTGCTGTACCCCTGACTCTCCAGACAGGCAAGAAGAGGTGAGGTGGAGATCAAAGAGGAGGAAGAATAGAGAAACCCACCAGGAGGCTGAAAGTTCAATGACGAGTGAGACACCTGGCTCTCCATCACCTTCTTGCTCTAGGGTAACTACATTACCTCCCCTGTCAAATGGAAGACACTCTGTAGATGTTAGGATGGGGAAGTTCATGTTCACCCATTGTACACTGTGTGGTGCACTGACAACATATGGCAGTGTGGTGGAGGAGAATCAAAAGCAGGGCATCAAGCAGCACCTCAGGAGATTCCATCCTGCAGACTATGCTAAGATGGTGGCAGGGAAGGTTCATCATTACTATTAAACTGTCAGCAAGTTGTCATGTGTCCTTGGTGGGGTGGGGACAAGGGGCATAGTGACAACAGCAGTACTTGATTTCTGGTGTCATGGTGCTTTGATAGAGTTGTTCCAGGTGTTATTTACCACACACACTGTGCACATTGCAGTTGATGATGAGAGGCACAGTTCCTGCGCTCAAGAGAAATATTTCTATTGTAGTAACAACACATCCATGATTTTGGAGGAGGGGCATGTGGAGAAGAATTATTAGCCTACTTCTTCTTAATTGTACTTCGGATTTATTTTTTATTAACTGCCCCCATGTAACGGTTTTACAGGACACTCAGACCAGCAGGTTAGAATAAAACACAGTTTAATTAAAACAAAACAAGAAAGATCGCCCTCTATAGGCAATACAGAATAATAGCGAGATATTGCCTTACAGATGCCTTCGCAGGCCCAGTATACAGATGCAAGGACTATAATATATACTGTCACAGGACAGGCATAGAATCATAAGGGTACACAATGGTTAAAGTACATGTAAATCAATCAGTCTCTGTTGTGGTGTTTGACAGGCCCAAGGTGGTAATGAGGCAGCAAGTGGTGCTAGATGAAACAACACCATCAGTCTATAGAACAGAGATAGCTGCTTAGGCTAAGCAGGAACTGAGGCCAGAACACTGCAGAGTTGAGCTTGAGCTAATAGCCCCCACGGGCGTAGTAACGGAGACAAACTACACTGCAAGAGCTTGAGCCAATAGCCCCCACGGGCGTGGTAATGGAGACAGACTACACTGCAAGAGCTTGAGCCAATAGCCCCCACGGGCGTAGTAACGGAGACAAACTGTACTGCAATAGCTTGAGCCAATAGCCCCCATGGGCGTAGTAATGGAGACAAACTGCACTGCAAGAGCTTGAGCCAATAGCCCCACCGGGCGTGTAACGGGGAGCTAACACTGTATGAGCTAGAGCCAATAGCGCCTCCTGCCGGTGCGGTAACGGAGACCGACTATATTGCAAGATAGCAAGATGAGCCGCCGCCTAAACAAGGCTCTGAAACGTAACCGGCTCAGCAGGTGTAGCGGAAGATCAGCAACGGCTCTGCAAGTGTTAAAGGAGGCTCAGTGAATGGAGACAGCAGCTCTGCAAGTGTTAATGGAGGCTCAGGGTATGGACACACAGCTTCTGCAAGTACAACCGGAGGCTCAACAAACGTAGGCATGGCTCTGCAAGTGTTAATGGAGACTCAACAAACGGAGACACGGCTCTGCAAGTGTTAATGGAGACTCAGCAAACGGAAGCACAGCTCTGCAAGTGTTAATGGAGACTCAGCAAATGGAGGCAATCCACGATCAGCCCTACCACAAGCACAGCGGAAGTCAGAATGTCGCCTCGGCGACACCAAACAGCAGGAAGCAGGAACGGTGGCAGGGTCAGTAGCAAGCCGGTTCGGGTCATGGAGCAGGAAGTCAGCCAGGCCGGGTCAGATCACGGAGCAGGGTTCTCAGACAAGCCAGATCAAGTCACAAGCAGGAACGTCAGCCAGGCCAGGTCAGATCACGGAGAAAGAAACCAGGAGCGTCGTCAAAACAGGCCAAATCGGTACTCAGGAATAAGGAACACTGGAACACAGCAACAGCAACACTGGCTCAGGAACACCACAAAAGGGCACCTGACAGGTGCCAAAGGCCAGGTATAAAAAGGCCACAATGGGTGGGTCAAACAGGCTCAGCCAATGGGAGTGCCCACAACTGAGAGTGACAGTAACAGATCACGGGCACCGTGATACCCCAATCCCAATAAACAACCCCCCCCCAAAAAAAAATTCCCTTTTCAACTGATTTTTTCCCCACACTCCACCAACAGAGGCACCCTAATGCCCCTTTTATAATATGCCTTTGGGAAATAAAACAACATTTTCTATGTGTTGTGTGTAAATTCAATGTTTCCATTGATTTCAACTGAATGAGCTAGGTGACAAAGTGGAAAAATGGCACTTTTCATGGGAAATTATTGGCCAAGCAGGAAGTGCCATTATTCGCTGATTTTGGTTTCAGGCAAACATTTTCTCCCATTCCTAATCACCAGCTGAATATGGTGGTCCCTACTACCTAGTACTACCAGGTGGAATTCCACACTGTACATGCTAAAATGTATATACGTATGAGCAGAATAAGACCATTAGCGAGCATACCATGCAAAAACTGGAAGGCTTTGGATGGAGCAACTTTGTCACCTGGCAGTGGTATATAATCGGTGATGTATTTGTGCTGCTAAAACCACTTGAAATATGAGAAGCATGCCTAAGGAATCTTACCAAAATGACAACACAGACATGCACTAAATCCTAACATAATGTACGTTAAAAGCAATTAGGAATACATTCTTGCCACTTTGCTGGTCTTCCGCTTTTAACACATAATTTCTGAATTTCTACCAAAGCAGAATCAGCAGTTTGTGACAACAAGGAGTCATGATGATCAGCAGCATATCTCTGAGGAATCAGATTCTGTCAAGGAATATAGAGATATGCTTATTGATTGAGTGGAATGTTGCATTGTGAAGGACGAGAGAGAGAAACTTAGGGACCAAAAAACTTCTAGACAGCATAGTGAAAAGGTATGCAGCAAAATATTTATACAAGGAGTAGCAGCAGCAGGAGCTGCTGCATCATCAACTAGAACATCCCATTCTGAACACAGAGCAATTCATGGATTTCAGCAATGGCAGTAAATATCCAACACTGGTGGTGGTGGTTAGGGATGGGTGACAATTTTCACCTCAAACCAAAATCGGTGAATAATTTCTGACAATAATTGCCATTTTTCCACATTTGTCACCTAGCTCACTCCATTAAAATCAATGAGAACATTTAATTTACACACAACACATAGCAAATGTTATTTTATTTCCTGAAGGCATAGGATAAAAGAGGTATGAGGGTGTCTGTGTTGGTGGAATGTGGGGAAAGAATCAGTTGAAGAGGTAATGTTTTGGGGGGTTTGTTTGCTGGGATTGGGGTGCAGTTAATGCAAAATAAATCCTAAATACAATAAAAAAAAAAAAAATTAGACAGGGTATAAAAGGGGTCTGAGGAGGGTGACTGTGTTGGTGGGTTGAGTCTCTGGAAAGAATCAGTAGAACAGAGAATTTTTGGGGGGATGGGGGTTGTTGACTGGTATTTGGTGGACAGATCATAAAAATAAAAAAATGAAATAAAATAAGAAATTGCTGTGTAACGTTACGAAGACAGGGACCCCTTGACATAAACTGTGACTGGGTTAGACTGATACTTTTCGGGATATAGTATAGTATAGAGGATGATTTGTTGGACTTGTTGTTAGAGGCCCAAGACCTGAGGAAACATTGATTTGTAGGACTTGTTTGGCACAAGACCTGAGGAATCAGTGATTTGTAGGACTTAGGCTTGCTTGTTGTTTTTTTTTTTTGTAGACCTCTGTTTTTTTCTTTGTTTCTTATTTTTGTTAAAGAACAAGCCCCAAGGAAAAAAATGCCCTACTGGTCGTGTTGTGGTGGTTAGTGTCCACTGGCAATTGTCAAATGCCCTGGGGTAATTGTGGAATTTGCGACAACTATTCTTGCTGCTGCTGCTGCTGAGTTGTTTAAGCAACAGTATGATTAGGCAGCTCTGAGGGAACGGGATCAGCAACTGCAGTAATGTGATGGATTATTATGGTTCCACTTGCAACTAGTAGCTCCAGTGATGCGCCTGAGGCAGTAGCAGCATCATAACTAGCCCCCACCACTTCAAGTATATGTGGAGAAAAGAAGAAGTTGACCAGTAATGATTCTCCACCTGCCCCTCTGCCAAAATCATGGGTGTGTTGTTACTAAAATGCATATCTTTCCATTGAGAGAAGAAACTGTGCCACTCATCAGCAACTGCAATTTGCACAATGTGTGTGGTAAATAAGGGGAGTTCTAGGAACAATGGGCACATCTGCACTGACATCAAACACCATTCACAAAAAACACTATGACTCTAGGGTCCCCAATGTGAAATCATACCACCAGAAACCATGTACTGCTGCTGTCACAATGCCACTTGTCCACTCCTCACTAAGGACACGTGACAACTTGCAGGCAGTTTAATCCACCAGTTAAGCATTTATTGTATTATTTAGGATTGAATCTCCACAGATGCCTCTTGATGCCCTGCTTTGGATTATCCTCCACCACACTATTATGTGTGGTCGGCGCTCCAAACAGTGTGCAATGGGTGGACACGATCAGCCACATCCTAACATCTACTGAATGTCTATCAACTGGTGGAGAAGTTAAAGATGAACAAGGTGGATCACCAGAAGATGTAGTTACATGATCTTCCACTGCTGGACCCTAAAGCAAGAAGGTGATGGCAAGCTAGATGTTTTGTTCACAATTGAACTATCAGTCTCTAGCTAGGTTTCTCTATTTGTCCTTCTCTGTGATCAAGGCCTCACTCTTGTTGGCTTTGGGAAGAGTCAGGGAGTACAGCTGCAATGGTTCTTGATTTCTTTGGTGGGTGTTTGGCTTTAATATGTTTCACATTAATGTCATGATGTCTGTGTTCCATGTGTGCTATCAGGGAGGTTGTGCCAAGGTTTGTTCTCTCCTTTCCCCTTTTCAATGATTTATCACAAATTGTACACAGTGTGGTCACTAATGACTGCACTGTACCTGCCCCAAGAGAAAAATAGTCCCACACACAGGACCTCAGGGGGCAGGGAGGAAGGTGGAGAAGAATGGCCTCTTTCTTCTACTCCTCCACATTCCCTTTCACTGGCTGGGGCAGAGGATAATGTTGCTGTCCTTGCTGCTACTGCCTCAGCATCAGCTTAGGACCAGGAGTATTGCTGCTTTGAAGTGGAACCTGTCGTAGTCCCGCATCACTGGAACCCATTCCCACTGTGTCCACAGTGGTCTGTAGCACAGTAGCCTGCTCCTCAGTATCCTGCTTCACTTGCAACTCAGCAGCAGCAGGAGTTACTTATCACAGTGCCTGTGATTGCTGCATTTTCTTGTCTGTCACCAGTAGGGGGCTTCTATTGGCTGTCTGCATTTAGCCCGCCTCATATTGCCTATTTAAACCTGGATTGGGCACCCTTTGACGGCCCTTTCGTGTTGTCTCTGACCTTTTGCTATCACTATGTCCAGTGATAGTTGGGCCTCTGTTCCTGTGTTTCTGATTTCAACTGTTCCAGTGTCTCCTGAATGCTGAGTTGTTCCAGTCCTGGTTCCGGCCTAGTACTCTGGTGATGCAGTTCCTGCTGAACTTCTTCTCTGCTGTTTCCTGACCTGACTGATCGCTGCTGGTTCCTGTCATCTCATCGCCTGTCGCCTGGCGACCTTCTGCCTGGTCGTGTCGGCGACATTGCTTGTTAGTCCCAGCGTGCGGACGCTGGTTTGCTCCAAAGCCTTGTGGCTACACGATTCAGTTGTTAGTCCAGTGTGCGGACACTGGTTCGCTCCCAAGCCTATCGGCTACACTATTCAGTAGTTGGTCCCAGCGTGCGGACGCTGGTTTGCTCCCAAAGCCTCGCGGCTACACGATTCCCTGTTGGTAGTCCAGTGTGCGGACACTGGTTCGCTCCCAAGCCTATCGGCTACACTATTCAGTAGTTGGTCCCAGCGTGCGGACGCTGGTTTGCTCCCAAAGCCTCGCGGCTACACGATTCCCTGTTGGTCCAGTGTGCGGACACTGGTTTGCTCCAAACCCTATTGGCTATACGATTCAGTAGTTGGTCCCAGCGTGCGGACGCTGGTTTGCTCCAAAGCCTTGCGGCTATATGATTCACTTGTTACTCCAGTGTGCGGACATTGGTTTGCTCCAAAGCCTATCGGCTATACGATTCAGTGTTGGTCCCAGCGTGCGGACGCTGGTTTGCTCCAAAGCCTTGCGGCTATATGATTCACTTGTTACTCCAGTGTGCGGACACTGGTTTGCTCCAAAGCCTATCGGCTATACGATTCAGTGTTGGTCCCAGCGTGCGGACGCTGGTTTGCTCCAAAGCCTTGCGGCTATATGATTCACTTGTTACTCCAGTGTGCGGACACTGGTTTGCTCCAAAGCCTATCGGCTATACGATTCAGTAGTTGGTCCCAGCGTGCGGACACTGGTTTGCTCCAAAGCCTTGCGGCTATATGATTCACTTGTTACTCCAGTGTGAGGACATTGGTTTGCTCCTAAGCCTCGCGGCTATACGATTCCCCTATTGGTCTCAGTGTGCGGACACTGGGTTGCTTACGATCCTGTCATTCTGCCATTATCATCCGACTGCTATTGATATCTCTGGGCTGCCCTGCCCGGTATTGGTAAGGCCGGTAGAACCTCTTGCCACATTCCATCTCAGGTTGCCTTACCCGGTATTGGCAGGGCCGGTAGAGCCTACACTGTGTACTTATTGGGGCTGCCTTGCCCGGTAATTAGGTAAAGTCGGTAGAACCGTTATGCTATTCCATCTGCAGGTTGCCTTACCCGGTATTGGCAAGGCCGGTAGAGCCTAATATTCAATTCTCTCAGACTGTCCTGTCCGGTATATTGACAGGACCGGTAGAGTCTGCCTTCTGTCTGTGCTATTACTCATAATTTATATATGTAGGTGATTGCCATCCTAAGTGATCAATTTAATTATTTCAATAAAATTGATTTTTACCTAAAACTTGTGTCTGAGTCATAACAAACCGTGACATTACTGCAATAGCCAACTCTGAAAATTCCAAAAAACTCACAGCTGGTGGAATTGGTGATGGCCAACCCCATCCCTGTCTGTCATTCCTTCTTGGTTTGGGCTAAAAAGGGCGACTAATATCTTTTACACCTCAGCCTCTCCACCATCATTATCACCCATACCACCAGTCCCTCCTTACTGCTGCTGCTCTTTTACAGACGTCTCACTGGTTGGAGGAGGTAATGAGATGTGGTGGACTGTTGTGGTGGGATTGAGGTGTGTATGTGTGTGTGTGTGTGTGTGTGTGTATATATATCGCAATGATCCCAAGTGTGGTAGATGGTAGCGACCCTTCTTCACATTCCTTGTCCTCCTCATCCTCCTACTCCTACTCACCTGTGTTGCTGTTAATACATTTGGCCTGGCTTTTTCTGTCATCAGGTGTGGTTTCTACTACCTGATACTCAGATGGTATTAGATGTTGATTCATTTTTAAGAATGTTACTCTCCCAATAATGTAACCAGCTGCACTGAAAACCCGCTCAGACTCAACACTTGCTAGAGGACAACTAAGGGCTTCCACTGCAGTTCGTGTCAATGCTGGCCACACACACTGCTTTGTTTGCCAAAACTTCATGAGGTCATTGTTTCTGCTTAGAACGTAACTATCCTGCAAGTATGCAGAAACCATCTCAAATACAGTGGAACCACTCCTAGGAGTTACACAGTCATCCTGTGTGCCAGATACCAACCTGTACTCAGTGAGTTGCTGCCACTAGTGCCACCACCATCAGCACCAATGTTGGATATTTATCTCCCCTGCTTAGACCCATAAATTGCCCTGTGTGCAGAATAGGATGTTCTGGTTGAAGATGTAGCTACTCCTGCTGCTGCTGGTTGAAATGCTTATTTTTCACTATGCTGTCTAGACTTACGTCCTCTTATCCTCCACAACACAACCCTCCACTCAATCTATAAGCATATCTCTATATTCCTTAACAGAATCCATTTCCTCTGAGAGATGCTGCTTCTTGTCATGACTCATTGTTGTGACAAACTACTGATGGTGCTATGGCAAAAATCCTGAAATGTTGTGTTTAAAGCAGGGGTCCAGCAAATTGACAAGAATGTATTCCTCATTGCGTTTAATGAGCACTATATGAAGATCTTGTTCAAAGCACAGTAACATGTCAGTGACCAGCTGGTGCATGTCTGTGTTGTCATTATTGTAAGATTCTTCAGCCATGTTCCTCTTTTTTTTCTGTATTAAATATATCAGTAGTAGAATTTCACTAATTCTTGCCTTTTTGTGACTCACAAGTAGGGGTGCGCTAAAGGTCTCGTCGTGTTTTTGTGAACAAATCCCCTAAAACCACACGGCTGTCCGCTTTAAAGAAAGTGATTAAAATCTCCATTGCCAAAAATGTTTTGTTATTTTTTCAATGGCTACAAACTTTTCACCCATTACTTACACATTTTTTGCCTTTTGTTATAAAAACGTAATGTTTTACAGGAAGTGAAACACAATGCAAGCAGCTACAGAGAGAGAGCGAGATGGTGCTTGGCTGTTGTTCTGCAAATTAAATAACAAAACCGAGGCAGGAGAGGCTCATAGTAACTGCTATCACTATGAGCAACTGGAATATAAATAAAAGGAAGATCTGGAATTACTTTTATGAGTGTAGTCAGTCCAACATTAAAGGGTCTGGATGCCCTGATTCTCCAGACCCAGTCATGCCCATTCCCCCTATATCACTCTTGGGGATCTTGGTGAAACTTGTGTCACGTACAGAGGAAGAGGAGGGTAGTAGAATGAGCAGGACAGGTTAGCTACCTGTGCCTGCTGCCAATGCTGTGCCTGCTGCCAGTGCTGCACCTGCCAGGGTGTCTTGGGATTCTGAGGAGGGGGGAAGAAGGAGATTATGCCAAGTGTGATGGCAGGGGACCCTAAATCACACTTGCCATACCCAAGCAGTCCCGCCACTACTACTGCTACAACTACTAAGAAGGTCCACCAGCTACAGCCTCACTATGCTAGGACTAGGAGTGAATAAGGGGGTGATCATACTACTAATGAGGAGGAAGACCCAGGGGCTCAAAACGATGTACAAATTGTTGACAAAGGTGACACTATTTCATACGATTCCTTCTTGCTTGCCTCCTCTGTCTATAACAATGCGTTAATGAAGCAGAATGTAAATTTCATGATGTACCAGAAGCAGAAATTATTTGAAAATGGGGATAGAACAGGAAAACTTATGTCCCACTTGGTGGGAGCCAGGGAGGGCAGACGCAGTATAACGACTATATATGACAAAGCTGGGAATCTTATACAGTGGGATGTGTTGCTTTCCCCGAAGCTGTGTATATTTTCTATCCTCCCTGATCATCTTCATTCAAACTTTCATACTGTACTAATTAGAAAACTGTTGATTATGGCACGAAAGGTGGTAGCACAATCATGGATGTCAGAACATTCCCCCAGGCATGACCAATGGATATCCTTAGTAACCCATAATATTCCTCATTATAAGGGACTTTACTTACATAGGGGGCCCCCCGGATAAATTCCACCAAATATGGGGTCTATGGACCTCTTACGGTAACTCTAGAATTCTATATCAACGAGGGCTACGTGATACATAATTATGTAATATTACATATTACTTTATGCTCTGTTTGTGCTGTTCCTGGAGACCATGGCTACTTATTAATTTATCTATATGTTTATTTACACTTTGACATCTAAGCAGAAATCTGCTACATTTATAAATACTTAATGGAGGAGGTGTTGTGCTCGTCTCCCGGGGAGGGAGGGAGGGTAGGTGAGTCCTTTTAGGGTCTGAGTTAGGGTGGGAGATAGGGGAGGGTAGTTTCAGGTTTAGTTTAGTTTCTTTAACTTAAAAATCGAAATGGGACAGCTGTACCTCCCTGTTATGATATTTACTTGACTGTATGCATTGTTTCTCTTATTTGATCACTATGTGCATTATCATTGAATTTGTAATGCTTTATTACTGTCTTTTCAATAAAAATGTTTAAAAAAAAAATCCCTAGTATGCTAGGGAATACCCAAAGGCACTAACCATTGGTAACAAGCAGAATGAAATAGCCAGAGACAATGTCCGGTGCAGTGGGAGGAAAGCAGCTTGTACCAGAGGGATCAGCTAGAGCACTGTCTAGCGAGAGAGCGGCGTCAGTCAGTCCAAGGGTCGTAAACACAGAGTAGTAAGTCAGCCATGCCAAGGTCAGTACTGTATTGAGTAGTCAGCTGGAGCCGGGGTCAGCACAGAGCAGATAGTCAGACGGAGCCAAGGGTCAGATCGGAGCAGATAGTCAGATGGAGCCATGGGTCAGACCAGAGAGGATAGTCAGACGGAGCCAATGGTCAGACCGGAGCAGAAGGCAACAAGTCAGGGATCAAAACGTAGCCGGAGTGAAACATAACCAGAGTTCATACAAGGATCAGAGCATAGGAATATCACAAGAGCTAGCGCATAGGTAAACCACGAAAGGGCAAGGGAGTACTGGCAGACTGAGGCCTATAAGGCCTAGCAAGTAGACAAAGACTCACTCTGGCAATAACTATAGGTCTATAAGAATAGAGAATGTGCATAAGCGAGACACTCAGGAAGTAATAGCACACCGCAACAGCGATACCAGTGGACAATCAAGGGTACCATGATAGATCTTCACTTGTTGTTATAGCGTCCTATTGGTACTGAATTAAGGCTAACAGCTCTTGTTGTTACTGCAATATCCATGCCACTAATGACCTTCAACACTCACTTTCTTCAACTCTGCTGCTGGACCACCCGGCCTGTAAAGGGTATATACGTCTCTTTTTCACTCGTTGAATCTTGCGTGTGATGATTGTTCTGGAACCTTCAATATGTCAAATAGCATGATAGAGTAAGGGAATTCTCCTACTTCTCCAACTCCCACTCAGCTACACATAATAGTGTTGAGTAACCAGCAGCAACAACAACATCAACACAGGTTATTAACATCCACAACCTTAGCCACGATGAGTGCCTCTGCTGCTGCTGAAAGTGTTGCATCTTTAACACCTAGTAGTAGTATCAGTAGAATTGCACAAATATCTAGCCCCAGTAATAGTAACAGCATCTGAGGAACTCCTCAGTCCATGAAGTCCACATTAGGAAGATACTTCTCTCAGGACCAAAAAGCTATGACAGTGAAAGCCAGGCCAAATGTATTAAAAGCAGCACAAATGAGGAGGAGGAGGAAGAGGAGGGTTGTGAAGGAGGATTGCTACCATCTAGCAGATGTGGGACTACTGCTTTAACCAATACGTAATGTGTATCAGTAATCTGAGAAGAAGGATAGCTTCCATTTAACACAAATGGTAGAATTATGCTGTAGGAATATACATATATATATGAGAAAACATCATGTGACTGAAAAACTTGTCTGAAGCCTAACACACCCAGGGGTGACAGTAAGAAGGAGATATTCATGTCTCCTCCCTACTGCCAACCCAGGAGATACAGGGGGCATGATTTTGACAGGGGTGAGCAGTGCTCTGAAAGCAGTTAACCCGCCCTCAACTTCCTCCTCAACAAACAAAAAATCCATGGCTAATAAACACACACTGTAAAACATATACACTACCGGTCAAAAGTTTTAGAACGTCCCTATTTTTCCAGTTTGTATTGAAATGTACACAGTTCAAGTTCAGTGAATAACCTGAAATGGTACAAAGGTAAGCAGTAAACTGCCAGAGGTGAAAAAAAAAGTTTAGGTTAACAAAAACTGAAAAATTATATACATTTCGGAGTTATACAAAAAGGCCTTTTTAGGGAAGAAGTAATGGGTTAACAACTAACAGTTGTTCTGCAGCAGTGTACGTAAATTAATCCTTGAAAGTTCATGCTAACAATGCTTACAGGTGTCCCAACTTTGTTGATTACTTACAAGCCCTATGTCCGTATAAAAGCAGTGTTGGGACAGAACGTGTTACTATACCCTCTTTAGCAATATTTGGACAGTATTGTACTGCAGAAAGTAGATTATTGCTCTCAAAATGGTGAAAAAAGGCAATTAACAAAGGAAGACAGACATACCATTATAACCCTTAAAAGTGTAGGTCTTTCCTTTAGAGAAAATGCAAAGAAAGCCAAGGTGTCAGTGAGTACAGTTTCATACACCATCAAAAGGCACTTGGAAACTAGAGGAAACACTGACAGGAAGAGGTCTGGCAGACCCAAAGCCACAAAAGAATCAAATGACAAGTTTCTGAGAGTCAACAGCTTGAGTGACAGGTGGCTCACAGCACAACAGCTTCTAGCATTGCTTAACGCCGATCAAAGTAAGCAAGTGTCAGTTTCAACTGTGAAGAGAAGACTTTGAATGGTTGAGTGGCAGTAAGAAAGCCATTTCTAAGATGGCATAATAAGAAAAAGAGACTTGCCTGGGCCATGAAGCACAGCGGGCTACTGAAGACTGGAAAAAGGTCTTATAGACCAATTAATCAAAATTTGAGATCTTTGGTTCATAACACAGGGTTTTTGTATGCCGTCCAGTAGGCTAAAGGATGGTTCCTTAGTGTGTGACACCAAATGTTAAACAAGAAGTAGGAAGCATGATGGTCTGGGGCTCTTTTGATATATCCAGAGTCTGAGATTTCTGTTGTGGAAAGAATGCCATGAGTGTGTTCAGCGGTTATATCTGCAAAAGGTGACTACTTTGAGGAATCAAAAATGTAGATTGCATTTTGTTAAGGAAAATGATTCCATGGTTTCTTTTAATGTCCAATTGTTTTTTTGTTCTATGCTTTATTTTCAGAGTACATTGAGACATTAAACTGTGTAAATTTCAATAAAAACTGGAAAAATGTTGGTGTTCTAAAACTTTTTACCGTAGTATACATACATACACACAGACATCTAGACCCCTGGGAACCGAGTGGTTGTGCTCAGGATGTGAAAATGAGGTTTGGATTTAAAGGAACTGAATGAGCATGCTCACAACATGAAAAAAGAGGCTTGGAATACATGGAACAGAATGAGCATGCTCACCAGTAACTTACTGGGGAGACGCAGAACAGACACAGGTATACACACACAGTCCTCACCTGAGTCTCTTCTATGGCCAAATGTGCTCCTGCTCCACACACAAAATGCCCTCACCTGCACTTCTCCTATTAACCATTTCAGTGCCAGAGGGGTACATAAAACATTCTTTGCAAAGTATTGCAAACCAATCTGGCAATCAGAGGGTTAAACCCTTATACACTCTTAACTTGCAGGGAAGTAATGTACAAGGGAGGGAAGGATGTTGGATGCCTATGCTACTCAAATGGTTAAACCTTTGAGTGCCAGAGGGGTATGCAAAACATTGCTTTGCAATGCTTTGAGAAACTCTCTGCCACTCAAAGGATTAAAGGGATAGTAAAACAAAAAAGAGAGTGTGTTTAGCAATATATATAAATGTATTTATCTCCAATATTAAAATGTATATCAGGTACATAGTACCTAAAATAATACATATATAAAACAATCTTTTTGTTAAAACAATATTCACTGTTATTAGTTTGTATCCATTATCTAATGTGCGACACTAGATAATATATTGCTAAACACACTCTATTTTTTTGTTTTAAATAAGCCTTTATTACACATTTTGGGATTTAGACTAAATACACACTAGTGAATGTCAGACATAGGAATAGACATTTACCATCTACATTTGGAACTGTTTGGAGGACTAATATCCAGTGTGGCTTGAGCAGGGGCAAGCCATCCAAATCTTTCTGCATGTTGTTTCTACACCGGCGTGGACCATACACTGGTGCGACACTGTGTGAGTACAGTTTTCAATTACTTCCTATATATTACTAGTTTAAGCACTCTCTTTCCTGTAAGAATTGTTCTTTATTTCGGTTCATCTGACAGAACACTATGTTGGGTACCGACTGAATCCATTGTAGCCACTGAACAGCCCGGGAGTACACCCAAATGGAAGTGGGGGAGTTAAATATCTTCCATCTGCATTATTTGTCTATCTTGTGCATATATGCTCGATAGACCACCTGAATTTGTGAGTACCCTAATTGAGGGACTTTTTGGAGTGGGTCGGAGGTTTGAAGTTGCAGTGATATACTACTCTATGAGGCTCCCCTTTCCTTTTTCTCTTTTCTTTTTAGTTTAGCACTGTATTTAATCACTTACAGTGTTGTAAGTAATCACTCCACCTCTCAGTCTGGTCCAGATGGAGAGCGGTAAGAGACATTCTTCAAGTAAGCAAAGGGAAAATCCTTCCCTCCTTCCTCAAGGGAGGCAGAGATTTCCTTATACTTACTAAATGAAGATTGTCCCTTGCTGCATACATCCAGTACCATGACCAGATTCCAAATCTAATGGGAGTTGGCCAGAATGGGTGAGAGGGGGATCCTTTTGGCTTCAATAGTGTTTGATCTACAACACTGTAAGTAAGTAAATATAAACAAAAAATATATAAAGAAGACTCAGAGATAAACTTAATAGAAGTATTACTATCCTTTTAAAACATTATACACTCTTGACTTTTTCTGGTGTGACCATTTTTTTTCCACATTGGATTCCCAGGATCCCTGGTCTTTCCTCAAATCACAGAAACCCAGCACTGCCTCTCCACCGCTGATACCCCTGCTAATCCCTAGGCTCAGGCCTGCTCCCTCAGAATTAATATCAGCTTCTTCCTCCCGCACTGGATCTGGACATTGTGAGGCACATTGTGGGGAGAAGAGTGTCTCCACTGTATTGGGGACAGTAATGTGGGGCGCTGAATATACATTATTTATGTCTTTGGGACAACTTCTTTATACATTAGTAGCACTCTATTAACTATTTGAGTGCCAGTGAGGTAACTAATGCATTGCACCACAATAAATTGAATGTGTTTTCAGCACCCAAAGGGTTAACTCTGACATGTCACACAGCTATATACTGCATGTTACTCTATGGCTTAACATGCTGGTATAAGTCTTTCTCACATAATCTCCTTTTATTTTCTGCTTTTCACTTGCACACACCGGAGATACAGAGGCATAATACTGCAATTCTGCCCAAAAATAAAGGAAATAACAAATGCCACTGATTTAACAGTTTCAGGACCAGACAGAGGATGGCAACACATTGTGAAGCTATGTCCTCTGGTCCGTACAGGGCTACATTTGGCTTCTAACGCTCTGAATACTGCAGATATTCATTTAAATACAAGATTGTTACCTACATAGCACTGTAAAGCTTCTACACTAATCCCAGGACGGCCACAGCCCACACTTCTACACTCAGAACCTACAGATTTGGGGGACCAGCAAGAGCCAGAACCTCCACATATGGGGGGCAGCTATCAATGTGTCAGTGTCCCCTCTGTGTGTGTATGTCTGTTGCATGTGTGTGTGTTTTTTGCATGTGTGTGTATTTTTGTTGTGTGTGTGTGCGCGTGCGTGCATGTCTGTTGCTTGTATAAGAGCATGTCCGCTGCACTCATGAATGTCTGTGCATGTCTGTTGTGTGTGTGTAATCTGTTACATGTTTGCATGTGTGTGTGTGTGTGTGTGTGTGTGTGTATGTTTTTTGCATGTTTCTGCTGCTAACTGTGCATATGTGTCTGCCTGTGAGTTGCATATGTCTGTGATTATCAGTGTGTCTACATTACAGACACATAATCTCAATGGTCATAAAATGATGGGCAACGCCGTCCCACATTGCTAGTATGTGTGTGTGTGTGTATCTATATATATATCTATCTATCGATGGTTCACCTTACACATGAGAAAGGCTCATGCGTGAGCCAAAATGTCAATCTTAAAACAAAAACCTATGAGTGCTTTTAGTCCATACTGGTTTCCATTACCACATCTGCTGTTTGTACATTATTTGGACAAAGCACCAAGGTATTTAAACAGATAAATATAACAGATTAGGAGTGCTCATCCTCACCTGGACTATATATATATATATATATATATATATATATATATATATACACACACATACACACCACACCAGTTCTCTATGGTATATGTATGTTTATGATGTATGTATGTATGTATGTGTCTCATGTATATGTGTGTGTATGTGTGTATCTCTATGCATTTATGATAGTATGTGTGCATATGTATAATATGTATGTACGTGTCTCTCCCTGTCTATGCATGTATGTATGTGTCTATGTATGTATGTGTGAACTCTGTAGTACTACTAAGACACACTTTAAAAATTATGGGCAGCACAGTCCCAAACTGCTAGTATATATATATATATATATATATATATATATATATATATATATATATATATATATATATATATATATATATATATATATACCCTACCACCATTAACATACACATCTGCCACATTGTAGGTTATACATTACACACCCTTCTGGCACTCAAATGATTAAGCAGGAACACATGTTTCAAGGCATATGTTGTAGGACTGCCAACTTTGACTTTCAGACAAATATTTCCCCACTGCAGCCCTCAGAAGAAGTAATATTGTGGTGGGAAATATTGTACCATAGGAAAGTGGAACTGTGAAGGCACCCATCATGACCATATGTCAACAATGAACAACATGTGGATCTTGCATTTGATCAACCAGCCTGGAGTTTTGAATGCAGGCGGGTTACACAGCATATATATGTGTGATGCATTGAGTGCCCAGCTTGCAATACACACTATGTATTGTGAGAATTGAGTTTGTTCAGTATGATACCTATGCCACATGCCTGACATGATCTTATGTGAATAAGGAGTACTTTTATGTTAGAGTGGTTGGAGTATAACAGTGATCCTGTGCATAACCTGTGTGTAACCAAAATCACATCATCACATATTTCTCAGCAGCAGCTGTTAAACTACAGCTCATATCATACCCAGGCAACGCATTTCAGGTTTTTGATTTACTAGCTGTATTTTGAGTTGAAATTGAACAACAGGAGATATGCTGTGTTTGGTTAGCACTGCTTAAACACTTTCCCACCAAATAAAATGTGGAAGAGTTGTGTTCAATGCATTGTTGTGCAATTCATTTGAGACATCTCTGCCACTGACCTTGTTAGATACCTGAGGAAACACATACATGATTGAGATCAATAATTACATATTTATTTAGGGAAAATATGACAGATGGGGCTTTTTTTTTGGGGGGGGGGAGTTGGAGGGGATGCAGATGTGGATTCGCTCACCGATTGTCCGGTGACTCTTGGCTATCTTGGGGTGGTTGTGGGTTCACACTTGAGGGTGAGGTGGTTGCAATTGACCACTCATTTGACTGTTGTGCTCTCTTCGCCTGCAGCCCCTGGAGCTGATTTTACTCTTGCATTTCTATGAACATCTGGCCAAACAAGTCAATTAGTCTGGTCCCAATATGGTTTATCTATGTGGTGATTATGGTTTGCTGGGAATCTATACCACTGAGAGTGGCTGCAGTACTCTCCATATTGTGATGACACCTCCTGGAGAAGCATCTGCCCTCCCTAAGCAGCATCCATCCTGATGGTTATGGTAGCTGTGGCAGAGGATGAGGGTGTGGATAGTGTTCTTGGAGGTTGCTGAGGATGCCACTACTCCTTGGTCTGGCTCTGTCTGTTGACCACTGGTTTCCTTATGGTATGTGTGTGCCTCTGAAGCTGCAGAGGTTAATGTTGAGCCCAGCATGTGATGCATATGTAGGTGATCATTGTGCCCCCATACCATATATTACCTCCTCACTGACTGCTGATCCTTGTTCCCCTGGTTCACTCTATTATTTTGAGATGAATTCTATGAGTGGATGAGGCAATGATGGTCGAAGTTGAGAGCCATGGGTCATACTGTGTCCACTGGGATCTGTTCCTTTCCATCCTGGGTGTTGACTGAAGGTTTAGATGTAATGTACGAAAGTTTTACTTCACTGAGAGAGTAGTAGATAAGTGGAATAGCCTACCAGCAGAAGTGGTAGAAGTTAATACAGTGACAGAATTTATTTTATTTTGTAGGCATTAAAAAAACATGAAGAATGATATAAGTCTTATCTCTCAAACCTTTATGGTTTATGAGATATTCACAAGCAAAGTTTCCCCCTCCCGCCCCTTTTACCTACTGTAAACAATCTCTTCTCAGATGTGGAATGCAGTCCATAGACCAGACAGATAACAGAAGGGGACACTCTTATTCCTATGAAAACAATGAAATCCCTGCCCCCCTTGACAGGCTTTTCAGGTTTTTCCATTATCTTAATTGAAGATTGTCCCTCTCTGCAGTCTACCTGGCACCTCCCTTCTGCTCAAGCTGAACAGTGTGACATCAGTAAAAGGGGAGGGAGGGGGACACTTTGTCATTGAATTACTCCTGAACTATAACTCTGACAGAACTGAAATAACACTCTCCAAAGTCCAAATACTATGATGATTAATTAGAGCTGTTTTTATTATGAAACATTACTATCCCTTTAAGCAAGAAGTTAGTGTTGTGGGCAAAGGACAAAGGCACTCAGCCTACTAACAATTTTTTCCAGGCATTTGCTGTAGGGCTCACAAATTTCAGGTATTTATTTCTCCACTTCAGGCCTCAGAAGAAGTAATACTGTGGTGGGAAATCTTGCAGTCAAGGTGAAAATGGCAACGTTCTCACAGGAAATTTATTGGCAGTGGCAAAAAGAGAACATTTTATGTATTGTCTATGAGCGGGAAGTTTACAAAAAAAGTGGGAAATTGTTGTTCTGTTCGTCAAAATTCCTGCAGGAATTTTCTCTGACTTTTTTTACCCATCCATAATGTTGAATAAATGTGGAGGGAACTTTTTATCCCTGAGATCAAGTGTACAAAATGCTAGCTTCAATGCCCTAAAAACCTCTAACGTAATTAAAAGGGAACCATTGCTTTGCACCAGGAAACTATCTCCAACTTCTTGGCTCATAGCCAAGAAATTGGAAACTGGACAAACAATGGTCTCACCTAATTCATGCAAAGAAATTCAAGATCCTGTACATGCTTAGGCAGTCTTGAAATGAAGAAAAAACACAAAAGCTTTATTGGGTTACATAAAGTTACAGTAACAGTATTCAAAAAACACAGATTCAGTAATAATAGTGTGGAATAGACAGGCAAAAAGACAATTTCGGAACATCAACATAAATGCAAGGAACATAGGGATGAACATTTTTGGGTAGGAGGCCAAACCCAGGAGAACAAGTATGACCCCTAATCAAGTGAGGGGCCTATTGAGTGTGTTAAGATAGGTGGGTGGTGTGTCTATGTGTAACGCAGAGAATATACCTATGTTAGAAGTGTTAAGAAAGGACAAGGGGAAAGGAGAAGGAGGAGAGGTGGGGGAAAAGAAAAAAAAAATTGGTAGCCTCCATGTGGACCAGGGGGGACATCCCTGAGAAGTAAATCCTGTGTCATGAATTTGATAAAGAAGTGCATAATCAAACCATCAATGCCAGGGGTAAACAGGAGAGGATATAGTTACCAAATACACTAAGATGTATGTTATATGTGTCTAGGGAGCATACCCAGAAGAGCGAAATGGAAGAAAAAACTCTTCAATATGTAGCTTAATATCAAGTAGATTCAAACCACCAAGCCCTTCCTTATTAAATGCAAGCAATTCCCAATTATAAAAGCCCCCAAAAAGAAGATACACATTTTCAGGCAATAATAAAAAAAAAATCTTAAGCAACACAAGCAAAATAGGGTACCTGACATCAAGAGCCTATGTTTTATCATAACATTTAAATTGTTTCTTGGCAATTAAATGTTTCGATACTGGGTGCACCTCCAGGTGTTTTACTTAATAGAGGCAGCATAAACTTTTAGTTCAATTGACCATAATACATAACCAAGAACCATTCATCAGTAGAAGGAACCCCACCTTCTATACTAACAAAAGCCATATTTCCAAACATTACTATATAAAGGCCAAGTATTCATAGAAAAAGAACATTTTATAAGTAATACTGCAGATTTCTCAAAACATTAAACATAAATGCTCCAGGATATGCATTCCACCTTCCTCCGGTTGTGATGCCAGAAAACGGAGATAAACAATCTGCAGTTAAATTATTTGTACCAGGAGATACTTTAATACAAGGTACCAGAGTAATAGAATAGCCTCAAAGGACTTATAAGTTGTTATCAGACTGGAATACACATAAATTATTTCAGTGAATCAAAGGTCTCATGTTAGCAAACTGAGCTCCCCAAATCCTAACTGCTACCACAATAGTGTTTGGGCACTCAACATGTTATTCTAAAAAGCACCATAACTGCATACACTAGACAATCAGTGAACAAATTAAAGGCAGCATTATCATAAAAATCTTCTTCGGAAAGAGTACTGCCATTGTAAGCTTTATGAATCTATCCCAAATTCTGATTACATCTTTCACATGTTGAATAAATTAATTTGACAATGTGATGACTTCAAACCTGCAGCAGAGGCTGACATTCTCCTAGAAAAAAATTCTCCCTTTAACACATGAAATGGAAGCTAGGAGGCCCAAGTAAGATTACAATAGCTTAAACTTAACCTTGCTAAGTGATAAGACACAGCCTAGTAAAAAACCTAACCAACATTGTTTTTCCTTTCCAGTTTAAATATACACTTTTAATGAAATTTGACTGCCAGAAGGGTACGGAATGCATTGAGTACCCCTCTGGCACTCAAAGGGTTAAAAGCAATGTAGTTACCAGGTCAAGTTTTAATGTTCATTCACTGAACAGATTTACCCCTTACCACAATGTGAATCTATAAATTACAATATCAATTTTTTAAAAATATGATATTTAAAATCAAATTGTATCTAAGTAACATAGTAAATTAGGTTGAAAAAAAGACAAAAGTCCATTAAGTTCAACCTTTGCCTCATAACCCAGAGATATGAGGATCATATAGCTTTCCTGCTGCCAGCTAAGTTAGTTGTTATCAGATCTTCCTGTTTTGTCTATTAATACACAGTATAACCCTGTATGTTCCCTTTTGAAAGAAATGTATCTAATCCACTGTATCTGCCATCACCATATCCTTGGGAAAGGAATTCCATAATTTAACATACCTTACTGTAAAAAAAAACATTTCCTCTACTGAAGTTGAAACCTTCTTTGCTCTAATTTCAAGGGGTTACCCCCGGTTAATTGATCAGGCCTTGGAATGAATAGCTCACTAGACAGATCCTTGTATTGACCTCTCATATACTTGTACATTGTGATAAGATCTCCTCTTGGTTTATTTACTCAAGAAAAAAATGACTACTTTTGTCTAGTCGTTCCTCATACATCAAGTCCTCCCTTCCTTAATTAATTTTATTGCTCTTCACTAAACTTTATCCAATTCTAAAATATCCTTTTTTAGAACTAGTGCCAAAACTGCACTCCACATTTCAGATGAGGCCCTACCAATGATTTGTACAATGGCAAAATTATGTTATCCACTCTTGCTTCAATACTCCATTTTATGTAAGACGGGACTTTGTTTGCTTTTGCTACTGTTATTTGACTGCTATTTGACACTGGTCACTGTTTGCAAGTTTGTAGTTTACAAGGATTCCCAGGTCTGTCTTTAGCAATGAGTCCTCTAAAATTATCACGTTATGTTAAGTTTATAAGTAGCATTGGGATTTGTTTCTTCCCAAATGCATGACTTATACTTTCCCACATTAAACTTCATATTCCATTTGTTTGCCCAATCCATTATTATTATTGTCTATTTTATTGCCCACTTAGTACTGTAATCACCTGACTCATTCCCTATGATACAGAATTTGGAATATAAATACAAAAACTAAAAAGAAAACCCTACTAACATTTTACTGTTATTATTTGTTGTCGTCAGTCTAACAAGAAACACAAAGTATATTTTTCTGTTTTATGCAATTTAGACTAAATATTTTTAACAATAATCTTTAAAGGGGAACAGTCACTTCTTAAAAAGTTTTTAGCATAGGTTTAGTTATTAAAGTATTATTAGAAATGTGTTTTTTTTCTTTCATGTATATACTTTTACAGATATTTAATCTTCAAGCTGCGCACATCCGCATTATGGGCACTCTGAATCTTAGGCACAGCTCTTCTTGTCCTCCAACCTCCCTCCCAGCTGCCCCAGGGAGCTCGTTCAAGCTTCCTTTCAGTGTGGCGTGAATGGCTTCTATTGTTACAGCAGGCTCCATTTAGCATTGTACTGAAGTTGTAACCTCAGTATAATACTAGCTGGAGCTTGATGTAACGATAGAAGCCATTCACCCCACACTGAAGGAAAGTGTGAATACACTCCCAGGGGCAGCTGAGAGGGAGGTGGGAGGTGAATTAGGAAGTCAAGAAGAGCTGTGCCAAAGCTTCTGTGTGCTGCATTATGCTAACGGGCAGAGCTTGAAGAGGAAATATCTGTAAAAGTACTTAAATGAAAAAAAAACATGTTTTATAATAGTATTTTAATAAATAAACCTATGCTAAAAACGTTTTAAGAGGTGAATGTTCCCCTTTAAAGACCAAAATTTGTCAGCTGCATGTATTTTGCTGCCTTAACCCCTTAAGGACCGGCGGTCACGGGCCATTTCCGTCCCATAATGACCGCATAGGGGCACTTTGACGCGCCGGTACACGTGACCTGTCACGTGTATCGGCGCGTCACTATGGGGCTTGAAAGAGATCGCTCCAATTTTGGAGCGGTCTATTTCATGCCCTATTTTTACTTACAGCACTCCCGGTAGAGCGCTGTAAGTAAAAAGTACGTGACGTACCATGACCGTCACCGGTCCTTGAGTAGTTCAAGGACCGTGACGGTCCTGGTACATCAAGGGTCCCTAAGGGGTTAAACCAAACCTAGTTAAAGAAGTGAAGAATCCTTTCGATTGTCAACTTTATAAGGTAAACAAACCTACAAAAGGATTTTTATTTCACATTGAAAGTTGCCCAACAGCTCTACTGCTCTACAGAAGAACCCCTGGGGAGAGAGATGAACAGAGAATTTCCATTAATGTGGGTGTAACTCAAAATGGGAGAGTCAAAATTGTATATCTTCACTTCATTTGTTTTGCTAATAATAGTATTTATGTTGTTTGAACTATTTTGTTTCAAACATCATGCTTAAAAAATAGACCCAAAGAGATGTTTTTCCTCTGCATTGTACTACAAATCATTTCCTCCTACAGTTCTGTAGCAGGAAGTTATGGGCAACTGTAGTAAAAACTCACATGGATTGATCAATTTCAGATGCCTGGCATTTTCCGGAGCTGCAGGGGTGTTTGCATGAGGTTGCATTGTTATAAGTGAATGTGCCTTTCAAAATTGTACAGTAGAAAAGCCAGCCCCAAGCGTGTTGACTGCTTGTCTGTCTGTTTTAATATTTTAAAGAAACACATTTTCTAAAGAAAAGCAAACAACATTGACAGCAGGTGGTTGAAGCACAGACTTCAGAAAGCTGTTAAGAACCATTTTTGTCTGTGAAATAAAACATGCTTTCGTGCCATGTTATTTGCACTTATTGATTTTGTGAAAGGAGTCACATTATGTTAGATTCAAATTGTAGACCTAGTGTGGGCAAAGTTAGAACCACCATGTTTTACAAATCTATTTATTATATACCATTGTTGGCTGCTCATGCTGTGTCCCATTTTGTTTTTATATTGTTATTCTTAACAATGAGTTCCATTATGCAGAGAGTGAAAGTTTGCAAGTGAATAAATATGAGGCCTTTATATGTAAGTAGCAGCACCAAGCCTGCACAATATAATTCAAAAGAAGAGTGACCTACTAAGTGCAATTAATGTCAAAATCTGAATACAGTAATAATAATAACACATTGTGTAGTTCATGCTCTTCTGAAAAAATATAAAAATCAAAACATTAAGTAGGAATGCCACTTTTTCAAAAGACAAAGTAAGACAAACAAAAAGTAGGTACATTTATAATGATTTTGAAAGGTAAAAGGAGTTTACAACACATTGTGGGGCAATGCTTTCCACACATCTCTGGCACTTCAAAACCCCTTGAATACCAGAGAGGTCTCCAATTAATTTCAAAGCAATGTGTGAGATATCATGTATGTCATGTCCTGCTCACCTGTGCTCCATTCTGACTTCACTAGCTGGGGCAGAGGATGATACTGCATTACAACTAAGGCCAGGGGTATTGCTGGGAAGTAGAATCTGTCCTAGTCCTACATTACAGCTACTGCAGGTCCCCATTCCCACAGTGGCCATAGTGGCCTGTGGCACACTAGCTTGCTCCTCATCAGCCTGTTGCCCTTTCAACTCAGTAGAAGCAGGAATTACAGCAGCAGCAAACTCTGCAATCTCACTGCTGGTAGTAGTGATCATGCCCATTTGCATTTCCATCTCCCATTCCTTCTCGCTTTCTGCTAAAAGCTAGGGGTGGGCAAAATGACCCAACATGTTCCCGGGGAAAAAAATCTACGAAAACCATGTTGTTGTCTGTTTTTCGAGGGAAAATCCTCTTTGAAAACAGTGATTAAAATCTTTGCATTTTTTTGCCCATTGGCAAAAATTATTCACCATTTTTTTCAATGGCTAGAAAGTTTGAGCTATAAAAACGTTACTTATTTGCAGACGTGAAACACAATAGAAGCGGCTACAGAGTGAGGTAGACGTGCTGTTCTGCTCTGGTTTTTTTGCATAATTGAGGCAGGAGAGGCTCATAGTGACTGCTATCACTATGAACAATTTTAAAACAAACAAAAGGAGGAATTGGAAGGATCCTTATGTGTCCACTGAGTGTGAGGAGGAAGTGAGCACTACAACACCAGTTCTGGACAGTCCCCCTAAATCACCCCTAGGAATCTTGGGGAAATTAATGTAAAGGGAGGAAGAAAAGGGTAGAAGTGAGAGGAGTACAGGTCAGCTGCCTGTGCCTCCTGCCAGACGTGCTGCCTCTGCTGCCACTATTGCTTTGCCTGCTGCCACACATGCTGCCCCTGCTGCCACCAGTGCTGTGCCAGCTGCCAGTGCTGCCCCTGCTGCCATCAGTATTGTGCCTGCTACCAGTGCTGAAACTGCTGCCACCAGTACTGTGCCTACTGTCAGATGTGCTGCCCCTGCTGCCACCAGTGCTGTGTCTGCTGCCAGAGTGTCTTGTAAAACTCAGGAGGGGGAAAGGAGAAGATGATGCCTAGTGTGACAGCAAGGGACCCTAAGTTACACTTGCCAATCCCAAGCAGTCCTGCCAGTGCAAGTAGTACTACTATGTAGGTCCAGCAGCTTGTTAGTGTTAAGAGTGAAGGAGAGGGTAATCATATTATGAGTGACTGTGAGGAGGAAGACTCAGGGGCTGAAATTGATGCGATTGATGTTAGTAGTAGTAACAGTATTGGCAAAGCAGCCAGTGGGACAAGTGTTAGGGGAGTGGTAGGAGAAACAATTGAGAGTATCCAGACTATCAGTCAAGGGAGTCTACACCATTCCCCTGGCCCTGGGGTACCCTTACCCCCATTGCATTGTCCAGGTGGAACATGATCCTAAAGAAGCCAGAATTGATGGATAGCAGGTGCAGCAATAATACCACCACCACCACCACCACCACCAGGAGCACAGATCAGCTGTATGTCCCTGCTACTAGTGCTGCCAGTCTGCTTTCTTCATGTCACCAAGAAATGGAAGTGGGACATTCGTGACCCACTGTCACATTTCACATCACCTCCTTCAACCACCAATGAGATATCTGTAATAGAGCAGCAGCATCACAGAGGAACTAGTGGTGGTCATGATAATGATGGTGAAGAAGCTGGGGCAGAAGAGACATTGATGGCCTTTTTAGCCGAAACTCAGACGGAATGGGAGACAGGTATGAGATGGACATCACTACCATGACCATCAATGAGCTTTTGGAATTTGTGAAGTTTGCACCTGCTCTAATTCCTGCTGCTGCTGCTACTGCTGAGTTGCAAGGGTAGCAGGATGCTGAGGAGCAGGCTAGTGTGCCACAGGCCACCATGTACACAGTGGGAAAAGGGTCAACAAGTGATGTGGGACTAGGACAGGTTCCACTTGACAGCAGCAGCAATTCTCCTGGTCCTAGTTGCAGTGCTGATTATGAGGCAGTAGAATTAAGGCAGCAACATCATCCTCTGCCCCAGCCAGTGAAGGGGAATTTGGAGGAGAAGAAGAAAGAGGCCCTTCTTCTCCACCTGTTCCCTACCCCCTGAAGTCATGGGTGTGGGACTATTTTTCTCTTGGGGCATGCACAGTGCAGTCATCAGCAATGGCACTGTGCACAATTTATGACAAGTCAGTTAGATGGGGAAAGGAAGGAACACGCCTTGGCACAAGCGCCCTGATAACACACATGAAAAACAGACACCATGACATTTATGTCAAACAAGTTAAAGACAAACACCCATCACAGAAATCGAGTACTGCTGTTACTATACCCCCTGACTCTCCAGAAAGGCAACAAGAGGAGAGGCAAAGATCAAAGAGAAGGAAGAGTAGAGAGTTCCATGAAGGGTAAAACAACTAGCCCGCCATCACCATCACATTCTAGGGTAACCACATCTTCTGCCAATCCACCTCATTCATGTTACCTCCCCCGCCAACTGATAGCCACTCTGTTGATGTTAAGATGTGGCAGTTCATGTCAACCCATTGCACACTGTGTGGCGCTATCACAGTGTATATTACCATCTGTGCTGCCAGTTACCCTCGTGCTTCTGCTCAGCTCTATCCAGCGGACAGCTGTCATTGGCATCGGGTGTTTCTGCATTCCTGGTGGTCACGGGTGCAGGCAC
Source organism: Rhinophrynus dorsalis (assembly GCA_037306005.1). Classification (NCBI taxonomy): domain Eukaryota; kingdom Metazoa; phylum Chordata; class Amphibia; order Anura; family Rhinophrynidae; genus Rhinophrynus; species Rhinophrynus dorsalis. The sequence goes on from CM074723.1 coordinate 225,819,450, forward strand.
ATGTTACTAGTCACAGTGACTTTGTGCTTGTTTATACGTGCGGTTCAATTTGCCTAATTGATTCCCGCCTTGGAGTGTGCCTATATAAACTTCCCTGGGTCTAGTGTTAGTTGCCCTTACGTGGTGTTCCTGCTAGCATTCCTTGTGTCTTGCTTAGTCTCGTTGTGACCATTGCTTGGCTTCAGTTACTCGCTCTGTGTCTGCTCCTGGCTTGTCTGACTACCCACATTGGTTCTGACCTGTGGCTCTGGCTGACTACTCGCTCTGTGTATGACCCCAGTTTGTCTGACTACCTACATCGGTTCTGACCCGTGGCTCTGGCTAACTACTCACTCCGTTTATGACCCTGGTTTGTCTGACTACCCACATTGATTCTGACCTGTGGCTCTGGTTCACTATTCGCTTCGTGCATGACCCGGCTTGTCTGACTACCCACATTGATTCTGACCTGTGGCTCTGGTTGACTACTCGCTTCGTGCATGACCCGGCTTGTCTGACTATCCACATTGGTTCTGACCTGTGTCTCTAGCTGCCTACTCTCTCTGTGTTGTTCTTAGCCTGTCAGATTATCCTTAGTTGTGGTATTGAGACTCGAGATATCTCTGCTCTTGTTCACTGGCTCTGTATCTGTGTGTCATGAGCGCATTACTATTGGTAGGGTTGCTACTACCTACTGGATAGAACCATAGACTAGGTTCTCTCCCTGGTGCTATCTCGCTACGAGTAGTGTAGGACTCGGCACAGAGTGCAGTCCTGGGTAGTGGACTGTAGTGCTGTCCGTTCTACATTATCGTGGGATTGTGGGGGTTTACCTCATTACCTGTATTATTATCAATAAAGGTGGTTTTATCTTACTTTACCTGTGTCTGACCTTCTTTTGTATTGCTCACCGTGACAGGTGTACTGATCACACATGGAAGTGTGGTGGAGGAGAATCACAACCAGGGCATCAAGCGGCATCTGAGGAGATTCCATCCTGCAGAATATACAATGATGGTGGCAGCAAGGGGTCATCATTACTATTAAACTGTCAGCAATTTGTCATGTGTCCTTAGCGGGTTAATGGAAGAGGGATATAGTGACAGTGGCAGTACTTGGTTTCAGGTGTCATGGTGTTTGGATACATTTGTGACCCCAGATGTTATTTAACACACGCTGTGCACATAGCAGTTGCTGATGAGAGCCACAGTTCCTGCTCTCAAGGGGAAAATTATATACTAATAGCAACGCACCCATGATTTTGGAGGAGTGGCATGTGGAGAATAATTATTGGACAACTTATTATTTTTTCACATAGACTGGTTGCTACTTATTGTGCCATTACTGCCTCAGGTGCATCACTGGAGCTATTCGTGGCAAGTGGAATATTCATCTTCCATCACCTATGTTACTGCTATTGTTGATCCCATTCCCTTTCAGCTGCCTAATGATCTTGCTGCTTAAACAACTCAACAGCAGCAGCAGCAGCAGAAGCAAGACAAACAGTTGCAAATTCCACAATTATGGACTCAAGAGGTCATTTGACAATGGTCAGTGGCCACTATCCCAGTATTGCATTTTTTTTTCTCAGGGCTTGTGCTTTAAAAAAAACAAAAAAAACAAAACATAGTCCTACAAAAAAAAAAAAATTGGAGAGGTTTGTTTCTAACAAGCCTAAGTCCTACAAATCAATGTTTCCTTAGGGCTTGTGCCAAACAAGTTTAAGTCTTACAAATCAATGTTTGGGCCTCTAACAACAAATCTAACAAATCATCCTCTACAAAATACTCTATCAAGTCAAGTATCAGGCCACCCCAATCTCAGCTTATGTGATGTCAGGGGGTTCCTGTCTCTATCACTTTACATACAAATATTTTGTTTTATTTTCTTGATTTCTTTTTTTTATTAACTGTCCCCCCCAATGCCAGTCAAAAAAAAAACCCAAAACAAATTCCCAGTTCAACTGATTTATTCCCCAGACTCTACCCACCAACACAGGCACCCTTCTCAGACCCCTTTTATACCATGTCTTATGGGGGGTTTTAATTGTATTTAGGATTTATTTTTATATTAACCTCCCCCAATCCCAGTAAACAACCCCCCAAAAAAATTCCCTGTTTAATTCTTTCTCCACACGCCACCAACACAGGCACCCTCATGCCCCTTTTATACTATGCCTTTGGGAAACAAAATAATATTTGTTTTGTGTTGTGTGTAAATTCAATGATCACATTGATTTCAATGGAATGAGCTAGGTGAAAGAAGTGGAAAATCGGCACTTTTCACGGGAAATTATTTGCCAAGCGGGAAGTGCAATTATTTGCTGATTTTAGTTTGAGGCAAATTTTTTTGCCCATCCCTACAAGGTCACTCTTTTTACTCTTTAACGATTCACCTTTGTATAAGAAGGGAACTAAAACAGAATCTGGGAATCATAGACCTGTGAGTTTGACCTCTGTGGTTAGAAAACTGATAGAAGGGATAAGAAGAAATTATATTCAGGATAACACAGTGGAAAATAAGATTATTAGCAGGAATGAACATGATTTTATGAGAAACAGATCTTGCCAAAAAAATCTTTTGAACTTCTATGAAGAAGCTTGTAGCAACCTAGATATTGGTAAAGCAGTAGATGTAGTAGATCTAGATTTTTCAAAGGCATTTGATAGAGTGACACACGGGATGCTGGCATATAAAATAAGGAAATTTGGACTAGGAGATAACCTTTGCAACTGGATAGAAAACTATCTGAAGGATAGGGAACAGTGAGTTGTTGTAAATGAAACATTTTCCAATATAGTTAAAGTATAGTGTGGAATACCTTACAGTTCAGTACTTTGTCCACAGCATTTTATTTTGTTTATCAATGGAAATAGTTATAGGAAGCAAAATGTCAACATTTGCAGATGACACTAAATTATGTAGGTAATACATTTAGAACAGGATGTTTGTTCTCTACAGAGGAATTTGCATAAAATGGTATATTGGGCAAACAAATTGAATATGAAAATGAATGTAATAAAGTGTATGCACTTCGGAAGAAAACATTCCATTGTTAATCATTTTAGGAGACTCATTTCTAGAGAGAGACCAGTGTCTAACAACAGTGGCAAAAGCAAAGACCTGTCTAGCATAAAAAGCAGCATTGAAGCAAGAATTACATAATTTTGACATTGTACAAATCGTTGGTAAGACCTCACCTTGAATATGCAGTGCAGTTTTGGGCGTCAGTCCTGAAAAAGGATATTCTGGAACTGGAGAGAGTTCAGAGAAGAGAACAAATTAATTAACAGAATGGAGTACTTGACGGATGAGGAATGGCTAGACAAACTTGGTTTATTTACTCTAGAGAAAAGATGACTAACAGATCTTGTTACTATGTACAAGTATTTGAGAGGTCAATAAAATGATCTCTAGTGAGCTTTTCATTCCAAGGCCTGATCAAATAACTAGGGGTCACCCCTTAAGATCAGAGGAAAGGAGATTTCAACTTCAGCAATAGAAGTTTTGTCTGTTAAATTGTGGAATTCTTTGTCCAAGGATGTGGTAATGGCAGATACAATGTCAGATACAATGGATACATTTAACCCCTTACGCGGCTGTCACCCTAATGGCCGTGGTATATATATATATATATTTTTTTTTTTTTAACGAGTCCGGAGTCCCCGAGCAGCGTGCAGCCACACGGAGACCCGGACTTCCGGGACTCACCAGGTACATCCTCTGTCACTAAGAGACAGTTTCTGTGGGACGTACCTGGTAAGTCATTTGTCGTTAAGGGATTAATAGAAGATTAGATGCATTCTTTCAAGAGGGAACATACTTACTGTGTATTAATAGAAAAATAGGTAAAAACAAGACGTTCCGGGAAATAGACTAATACTCATTTGGTAGCAGGAAGGCAAATATAGTTCTAATTTTTCTCATAGGTCCAGTGTGAACAGAAAAAGAGACACCCCAGTGGGTCAGCATTTTTACTGATGGGAAAATTTTGGACACAGAGAGAGAGAATGATTTTGGGGGTATAAACTGATAAACAATTTTAACATTCTGAAATGTGGCTTGAACCATGACAAGGAATTTTTTTCACGCAATCCCACACAATAAAATATTTTGGGTGACAGGGAACTACACAGCTCATTGCAAGTAATGGATTGTGCACGCTGCTGGCACTTGAAGGGTTAACCAATACATTCTATATACTTTGCCATCTCTGGCTAAAGACTAAAATTCACTGGAGCATCAAACAGATAATAAATCTTCTTTGTATTTTCTAGTCTACTTCAAAGATACTCTACTGGAGCCTCGGGAATGAATTATAGGAATTACTGATAAGAATATTCACTGCAAGTGTAATATAAATTTTAACACCTTGAGCACTGGGAAAATCTAGAGTGGTTTGAACTTAAGGACTGGAGCAATTTTAACCTTTTTGACAATGTGTTTGTTCAACAGTGTTTTCCCTGTAAGTCTTTTATTCCAGACACAAGTAGAGCTTTCTTTTGATGCCTCACTTATATGGATAACCCAACATTTATTTATTTAAAAATTGAAAAAAAGTAAATAAAACACAATTTTTATTGGTTCTTATGTGATAATTTGTGCCCAATAGATTCATTTTTTTTTTATAAAGACTGCATTATTGGTGTGATCGGTCATTTTCAATCTATAAAATATACAGTTTTAGAGGGACACTGTACCTCTGGGGTAAAAATCCAATGTCCCTCTTTCCCTCCCTAGTTTCCTTCTTTCTAGGACTGTGTGGTGTGTATAAGTGTATTATATTGCTCCACAACAATAAAACTGACATTAATGTTTGTTAAACTTTTAACTTTGTGTAAATAAAATACTTTGGTCTTGCTCAAATGTATACAAAAACAGATTGCTGTCAGTAAGTCATAAAGGGACCTACAATTATCCTTCCCCAGCACCAGCCCTGAATGAATTAATTGATATGTTTATTTATATAGCTCCATAAGTATACGCAGCGCTTTACAATTGAACACTGAAGGGGTTATTTCCCCCAGCTCTGGGGGATTGTAAGTTTGCTCTCTGCTTCTCACTTCCTTCCTCTCAAAGTAAAGAAGAGAGAGGCAGAGAACAAAGATAAAGGCAATGTGCAGAATACATTGCCTTTGTCAATGAAACCTGACTTCTACAGTAGTAATCACATGTACTGGCAAAACAGGGAATGACTCAGCCTCCTCAGCATGACAGAAGCTTCCCCTGAGGCACGCTGCTATAATTTAACCCTTGACGTGCTAAGACCACCACTGATCCTTAAAGGGATAGTAATACTTCGTTTTATCTTTATTTTATTTTGTAGGCATTAAAAAAACATGAAGAACGATATAAGTCTTATCTCTCAAACCTTTATGGTTTAAGAGATATTCACAAGCAAAGTATCCCCCCCGTTCAACCAGATCAGAAGGAAGGTGCCCAGGTAGACTGCAGAGAGGGACAATCTTCAATTAAGATAAGGGAAAAAGCTGAAAAACTTGTCAAGGGGGGAAGGGCTTTCATTGTTTTCATACAAAGAAGAGTGTCCCCTTCTGTTATCTGTCTGGTCTTACAACCTGATTCACATCTGAGAAGAGATGGCTTACACTAGGAAAAAGGGGCGGGAGGGGGAAACTTTGCTTGTGAATATCTCTTAAACCATAAAGGTCTGAGAGATAAGACTTATATCGTTCTTCATGTTTTTTTAATGCCTACAAAATAAAATAAAGTTAAAACGAAGTATTACTATCCCTTTAAGGGAAGTTTATTCATAAAGGTTCTGGTACATCATGGGTCCTAAATGACTTAAAAAAATTTTCATACAAATTTCATGAATGACTTTAGCAAAAAACAGAAGATTTTTATCTTTCTTTTGCAAAATTTTCCTCCATTTTTCCTATTCTAACACATTTTTCTCCTATGTTTGCCATGGTGCAACTTTCCTAGTACAATATTACTTCTTCTGAGGGCTGTAGTGGAGAAATAAGTAGCTGAAAGTCAAAGCTGTGTGTCCTACAGCAAAATATACTTTGAAAAATGTGTTAGCAAGTAGAATGCATTTGTCCTTTGCCCACAAGACTAAATGTCTGCCTAAGTGACACTGGCACACAGTCATGATTATGTCAAGTGATAAAAAAATAAATCAAGTACAACCTACAATTTGGCAGATGTGTATGGTAGTAGTGGTGGGGGACTGGCATGGTGTGATTGGTGGGACCTTGACAAACTGCATCCACCCCGGGAGGAGATGGATCATCATCATTATCACCATTGCTGCAGTCATATATTGAACAACCACTTTACTCCCATGTGCCCACACTGCTCCACCTTTCCCCCTCCCCCTGTCCTTTGTACATTTGCTGGACATTACTCAACTACTGTGTGTGTTTTTACTCTCTACAGTACATAACTGATGGAGTGTGATTTCTTGCCATAGCCCTCAAAAAAATTCTCAATGTCGTCTGCTATCAAGTCTGCCTCAGTCACAGAGCTTGTATCCGTCTCCCAGCCACCTAATGTATTTATTTGTTTAATTATTTATGTATTCATTTTTATTTTTTCATTTTTATTTATTTTTTTACAAATTGTCCACCTTATCTTTAGGGATGGGCGAAAGTTGTCGCCGGGTTCCCGTGAGAAATTTTGCGAAAACCACGTTGTTATCCACTTTTTCGTGGGAAAATCCGCTTTAAAACTAGTGGTTAAAATTTTCGCATCTTTCACCCATTGGCAAAAATCTTTCACCATTTTTTCAATGGCTAGAAAGTTTCCGCCCATTGATTTATGTTGTTTTCGCACTATAAAAAATGTGACGTTTTCGCTGAAGGCAGACACAATAGAAGCAGCTTCAGACATCACACATGAAACACAGACACCATGACATTTACTTTAAACATGTTAAAGACAAACACCCATCACAGAAACCAAGCACCGCTTTTGCTGTCCCTGACTCTCCTGAAAGGCAACAAGAGGCGGGGCGGAGATCAAAGAGGAGGAGGAATAGAACAATCCAAGCAGAGACTGGAAGTTCCATGATGAGTGAAACAACTAGCTTGCCATCACCTTCTAGGGTAACTACATCTTCTGCCAATCCACCTCATTCATTACCTCCACCACCAAATGATAGCCACTCTGTTGATGTTAGGATGTGGCAGTTCATCTTTACCCATTGCACACTGTGTGGTGCACTGACCACACATGCTAGTGTGGTGGAGGAGAATCACAATAAGTGCATCAAGCAGCATCAGAAGATATTACATCCTGCAGAATATGCTAAGATGGTGGCAGGGAGGGTTCATCATTACTATTAAACTGTCAAAAATTTGTCATGTCCTTAGCGTGGTCTGGAAAAGGGGTATAGTGACAGCGGCAGTACTAGGTTTTGGGTGTCATGGTGTTTGGATACAGTTGTGCACCCAGGTATTATTTACCACACACACTGTGCACATTGCAGTTGCTGATGAGACCTGCTGTTCCTGATCTCAAGGGAAAAATATATTCTAATAAAAACACACCCATGAAGATTTTGGAGGATGGGCAGGTGGAGAAGATTTAATGGCCAACTTCTTCTTTTCCCAACATATACTTGGGGCTACTTATTCTGCTAATATTGCCTCAGGCGCATCACTGAAGCCAATCATGGCATCATCCATCTTCCATGTTACTGCTATTGTTGATCCCATTCCTTTCAGCTGCCTCATCATCCTGCTGCTTAAACAACTCAGCAGCAGCAGTATGAACAGCAGTTGCAACTCAGAACTCAGGAGGACATTTTACAGTGGCCACTGGCCAACATGACCTGCAGGTATTAGGCCAGAAGGGCATTTTTATTTTTTTCTCAGGGCTTATGCTTTGGGAAAAAAAAAAAAAAAAAAGCATAGTCCTACAAAAAAATAAACAATTTTGGGGGGTTTGTTTTTAACAAGCCTAAGTCCTACAAATCAATGTTTCCTTAGGGCTTGTGCCAAACAAGCTTAAGTCCTACAGATCAATGTTTCTTCAGAACTTGGGCCTCTAATAAGTATAAGTCTTAAAAAGGCCTACCTAAAAGACTCTCTAAACGAAGCTTCAATTCCCCTTTATTTGCCTATCTTCTCTAGCTCAAAAAAGTGCTGCTTTCTCCTCTCACAAAGAATGGCATGCTGTGAGCACCTGGCAAATGACTGTAGAAAAGTAGAGAAAACTTTCACGTGGTGAGAAAAAATGTTTCTTCCTATTTGTTCCAATGCAATGAGCTAGGCCATAAAAGAGTGAAAATGGCACTTTTCACAGGAAATTATTCGCCAAGCAGGAAGTGCCATTTTTTGCCAACTTTGTTAGGAGGTGAAAATTTTTGACCATCCTTTCTTATTATGACAGAAGAAGAGACCTAAGTTGTCTTGAAAGCTGGCATCCTATAGCCACTCTGCCAATAAATTTATTATTTTTAATTTACTAGTCTCCAATGCCAATAATATATCTATGTTTGGAACGACATGATTGATTCTCTGATAAATGCCTCTGTACTTGCACTAGATCTGTAGTATGTATAGTGGACTATTATAAGGTGATGAACAAAAGTAAAACAGCAGGATACATAAGAACCTTCACTAATTGGGCTAAAACAATAACCGCCTTGTTGTTAAATTGTAATATATAAAAAGGTTAGTAGAAACCTACTGGCTAGGTGATCAGTGCTAGGATGGTATCAGAAGGGGTCCCGATGCCCCCCTGGAGGTCTGAACTCTATTTTTTTTAATAACAAGTGAAATTACATTTATTACACATATAATGGCAAGGTATGCAGCCGCATACCTTGCCTATTAACCCTTTGAGTACCAGAAGGATAGCTAGCAAACTCATTGCAGAGCAATGCATTGCTACCTCTCTGGCACTCAAAAGGTTAACTCTGCAAAATATATATATATATATATATACACATATATATCCTATATAATAATTCGCGAAATCGTGTCTAACGCCGCGACATGCGCAGTAGACACTGCTGCACGTGCTGCAGTCATGCGCAGTAGAGACTGCCCACGCCGCGGCTGATGCAGAGCTGGGCGCTCCGAAGGAGCGTCCAGCTCTGTATCAGCCGTGGAGCGGGCAGTCTCTACTGCGCGTGACTGCCCCGCGACCGGGTGGCAGTGGCACCGTGGCCCGTGTAACGGGCTGTTCAACTAGTAGTTATATAAAAGAATAAGCGTATTGCATAATTTATGGTTCCTCACACACAGAACATAATTTATGTCTCCTCAGAAAACACACACACATTGCACAGAATGCCTCATTACATAATTTATGTTGCATCAGGAGACACAACTCCCATTGGGTGATTCAATGGGGACATTACTGCTCCCATTGGGTGACTCAATGGGGGGCATGTTTATCATACAGGGAGTTGGCCCGTCTTATCCAGCCCACCCACCACTATCCAACTGACAAAAAAAAATATAACTGCCACTCGCTCCTGAAGTAAGGGATATCAATAACTTCTCCCGGTCCACACACACTCCCACTCAGGATCATGACCCTACAAACATACTGTTTCACCTCCCACAGATAATTGTAACCCTCCATACACTCTGTTTCAGTACAAGAGTGTAATGTTTCCATAGAATACAAACTCAGGGATAAACTTAATAGTAACTATTTTATTTAATTATTTTCATCTCTTCAGTCAAACTCACTAACTGTCTGTTTTCAACTGTCACTTTTCCACTTCCCGCTTCCTGATTCCCACCCTTTCTCCTTAAAGGAAGAGAGATGCTTTTCTGTATGTTACAGAGGGTAAGCCTCAAACACCACTTTCTATTTGTTCCCCCAGAATATTGCTAAGTTGCCTCAACTGAAGAGCCACTGTGTGTTATGTTGCTTTGCTACCTCAGCTTAAGTAAGGAGGATATACTGCTCCCATTGGGTGATTCAGTGGGGGAGTGATTTAAATCATGCAGGGAGTTGGCCTGCCCCCACTATCCAGCACGCCCACCACTATCCAAGTGACTGAAAAAACAAAATGGCTGCCACTTGCTCCTACACCACAGATACAAACCCATCAGACACAAACACACACACTCAAACACACTCACACACACTCACACTCAATCACACACACTCACACATCCTCACTCACACTCTCACTCACACATACTCAATCATACACACTCACACTCAATCACACACACTCACACTCTCTCCCTCTCTCACTCACACTCTCACTCACACACACTTTCTCACTCACATACTCACACTCTCGCTCACACTCTCACTCACACACACTCACACTCACACTCTCTCACATGCTTTCACTCACTCTCTCACTCACACTCACACACACACTCTCACTCTCAGTCACACACGCAATCACACACACTCACTCTCTCACTCACACTTTCTCACATACACTCTCTCACACTCTCACTCACACTCATACACCCTCTCACTCACACACTCTCACTCACACACTCTCACTCATTCACACGCACTCACACACACTCACACACTCACTCACACACAATCACTCGCTCACACTCATTCACACTTACTCACACTCACTCACACCCCGGGAGCCAGCACAATCCACCTTCCACCATAGTCTCACTCATACTTACTCATATCCCTGGAGCCAGCACGATCCACCTTCCACCATAGTATGTGCAATTAGCACATGCATTTCAACTTGGATTTAGATAAACTAAGTGAATGGGCAGAAAAATGGCAGATGTCATTTAATGTAGATAAATGAAAGGTCATGCATTTGGGCTGTAGGAACAAATTTTCTACATATATTCTAAATGGGAAACAACTTGGGAAATCCTCATTAGAGAAAGATTTAGGAGTACTGATAGACGATAGACTTCACAGCAGTGTACAGAGTCACTCAGCTGCTGCAAGAGCAAATAGAGTACTAGCCTGCATAAAAAGAGGTGTAGAAGCAAGGGATGCTAATATTATCCTACCTCTGTATAAATCTATCACGGTGCCCGTGATTTGCTGCAGTTACTTGTCTGTCACCAGTAGGGGGCTTCTATTGGCTGTCTGCAGATAGCCCGCCTCTTATTGACTATTTAAACCTGGATTGGGCACCCTTTGAGTGCCCTTTCGTGTTGTTTCTGACCTTCTTGCTACCACTATGCTAGTGATAGCTGGGCCTCTGTTCCAGTGTTCCTGAGTTCCTGATCTCATGTGTTCCTGAGTTCCTGATCTCTACTGTTCCAGTGTTTCCTGCATGCTGAAGTACTTCCAGTCCTGGTTCCGGCCTAGTCTCTGGTGTTGCAGTTCCTGCTGAACTTCTCTGCTGTTTTCTGACCTGACTGATCGTTGCTGGTTCCTGTCATCTCATCACCTGTCTTCAGTATCCTGGCGACCTTCTGCCTGGTCGCGTTGGTGACATTGCTGCAATTCCGTGTTGGTCCCAGTGTGCGGACGCTGGTTTGCTCCCAAGCCTTGCGGCTATACAAACTCGCTTGTTACACCAGCGTGCGGTCACTGGTTTGCTCCAAAGCCTATCAGCTATACAAATCTGTGTTGGTCCCAGCGTGCGGACGCTGGTTTGCTCCCAAGCCTTGCGGCTATACAAACTCGCTTGTTACACCAGTGTGCGGTCACTGGTTTGCTCCAAAGCCTATCAGCTATACAAATCTGTGTTGGTCCCAGCGTGCGGACGCTGGTTTGCTCCTAAGCCTTGCGGCTATACAAACTCGCTTGTGACACCAGTGTGCGGTCACTGGTTTGCTCCAAAGCCTATCAGCTATACAATTCTGTGTTGGTCCCAGCGTGCGGACGCTGGTTTGCTCCTAAGCCTTGCGGCTATACAAACTCACTTGTTACACCAGTGTGCGGTCACTGGTTTGCTCCAAAGCCTTTCAGCTATACAAATCTGTGTTGGTCCCAGCGTGCGGACGCTGGTTTGCTCCTAAGCCTTGCGGCTATACAAACTCGCTTGTTACACCAGTGTGCGGTCACTGGTTTGCTCCAAAGCCTATCAGCTATACAATTCGGTGTTGGTCCCAGCGTGCGGACGCTGGTTTGCTCCTAAGCCTTGCGGCTATACTACTCGCTTGTTACTCCAGTGTGCGGTCACTGGTTTGCTCGCTAAGCCTAACGGCTATACTATTCAGTGTTGTTTCCAGCGTGCGGACGCTGGTTTGCTCCAAAGCCTTGCTGCTTAACGATTCTGCTAATTTGCCAGTTCCATCTGACTGCTGCTATTATCTCTGGGCTGCCCTGCCCGGTATTGGTAAGGCCGGTAGAACCTTTTGCCACATTCCATCTGAGGTTGCCTTACCCGGTATTGGCAGGGCCGGTAGAGCCTACATTGTGTATCTATTGAGGCTGCCTTGCCCGGTAATTTGGTAAGGCCGGTAAAACCGTTATGCTATTCCATCTGCAGGTTGCCTTACCCGGTATTGGCAAGGCCGGTAGAGCCTAAAGACTGTCCTGTCCGGTATATTGACAGGACCGGTAGAGTCTGCCTTCTGTCTGTGCTATATTCTGTATATATATATATGTATGTTATTGCCATCCTAAGTTATCATTTATTATTTCAATAAAATTGATTTTTTTTTACCTAAAACTTGTGTCTGAGAGTCATAATAAACCGTGACAAAATCCTTGGTTAGGCCTCATCTAGAATATGGAGTACAATTTTGGGCGCCTGTTCTAAAATAAGAAATTACTGAACTGGAAAAGGTGCAGAGACGTGCAACAAAACTGATAAAGGGACTGGAGGATCTGAGAGACTAGCCAAACTGGGTTTGTTTACATTAGAGAAGAGACGTCTAAGGGGTGATATGATTACCATTTACAAATACATTCAAGGTCAATACAAAGAACTATCCAATGAACTATTTATGCAAAGAGCTGAGCTAAGAACAAGAGGTCATCCATTAAGACTTGAGGAAAGGTGCTTTCAACTAAAACATAGGCAGGGATTCTTTACAGTAAGGGCGGTAAGGCTATGGAATTCTTTGCCTCGGGATGTTGTGCTTGCAGATAATGCAACTGCATTCAAAAAAGCAATGGATGCCTATCTAGCACAGAACAATATTGACAATTATGACAGATGGCTTCAAAGCAAATAGGATATTGATCAGGGGAACTATTTGACTACCAGTTGGAGTCAGGAAGGAATAGTTCCCCCCCCCACACACACACACACACTTGGGACTACATAGGAAATTGCTCCAGAGGGCTTTTTTGTTGCCTTCCTCTGGATCAACAGGGGTGTTATTGGCATGGGCTGGACTTGATGGACGCATGTCTTTTTTCAGCCTTATCTACTATTTACTATGTAACTATATGAATGAATGCCACAGTGGAGGCATAAGTACAAACACAAACTCATTTCAATGACACATAAGTCACCCCTTATGACTCACTTCTGTGTGTGTGTGTGTGTGTCTCTGTGTGTGCCTGTGTGTTGCAAGTATGTGTGTATGACTGTGTCTTGCATCCGTGTGTATGCATTAATTCACTATATAGCCTGAAAGGCAGCGCCGTCCCACTTTGCTAGTATATATATATATATATATATATATATATATATATATATATATATATATATCAAAAAGCTGTGCACTCTCAGATCTTCCGAGATCCAAGTAGATTGTACGCCCAATTCAATGAGTTTCATAACATCTCTCTGTATTTTTATTGTAGGATCTTTCTCCAATTTCAAATACGTTTTAGTATCATTGTTTCTGTAGCTTTATTATGTTTATTGAAACTTTGTTGCTCTTTTCTTTCTTCAACCACAGGGTGGCACTGTTTTGATTATTCATCTTGGGTGTCAGAACTATTTGGTGTTGGCTATTCTGTCTCTCCGCTTTTCTTTGTCATCTATTACGTCATCACTGTGGGCTAACCGGGTTACACGAGGTAAGTTTTTCTTGTATTTATTTGTTAATTTGATTGTGTTCTAACATGTTTGCTTGATAAAGGTCCCAACAGGACCGAATCGTCACTTGATTTTTTTTGGATTCAATAAATTTTAAAACCGAGAGTGCACAGCTTTTTGATTTCTATTGAATGTTATCTGTAGCACCCGGTACTTTTACATATTTAAGCACTGAGTGCATGTCCAATTCTTCGATATATATATATATATATATATATATATATATATATATATATATATATGCAATGTAAAGGGTTAAGCACTCTCACCAACAACTGACAATTAAACCAGGTGCTCCAGAAACGTTAGATAACGGGTAAATAAGCTGTGCACTCACGGATTTAAAAATTCAAAATAAACCAATTTAATGGTATAAAGAGGTGCAACGTTTCCGTCCTCAGATATGGACCTTTGTCAAGCAAACATGTTTGCTTGACAAAGGTCCCAATCTGAGGACCGAAACGTTGCACCTCCTTATACCATTGAATTTGTTTATTTTGAATTTTTAAATTCGTGAGTGCACAGCTTATTTACCCGTTTTATATATATATATATATATATATATATATATATATATATATATATATATATATGTTTGTGTGTTATGTTATGTGTTACGTGACATAACATCCATGGGATCACAGCTTGATGAACTGATGCAAAGGTTTCTTGAATGAGGGTATACTTGGCATGAATTAACAATATAACAGGGTGAGACTCAGCTGCCAAGAAGATCTATTATGTTCCAAACTACCAAAACCAGCTATCAATCGGATGGTCTTCACCACCCAATTTAGCCCTGAAACTGTAGCAATTACATATGATATTCACAAAAACTGGCCTATTCTCAGTAAAGACAGAATGCTCCCTCCTTGCTTCAGAGAGAAATGAATGATTGCGTAGAGGAGAGATCAGAACCTGAGAGATCTACTAGTCAAGACTGATCCTGTGCACTGCTATAAACTGACTAGTAAAACCTGGTTACCTGAACAACCACATGAATGTAACAGATGCCATCATTGCACTACCTGGTCACTGGGAAAACTTTCCGTCACCCACATACTAATCAAAATATTACTATTAGGCACTGTTTGACGTGTACCTCAACATACGTTATTTATTTCATTGTATGCCCTTTTACCATGATGTACGTAGGAAAAACAATTGCCACATTTAGATAAAGAATGAATAATAATCAAATTTCCATTCAACAGATTTTCTGAGACGGGCACAGAGAACTGGTAGCCTGTCATTTTGCTGAGACCAATTTAAAGTGCATGATTATCAATCATTAACCCCACTTTGCCAAGAGGCGGTGACTGGGGAAGGAGATTATTACAATGAGAAGACCAGTGGATACATCAACTGAATACAGTAACCCCATATGGAATAAATGAACATGTGGATTATCATTGCTTTGTGTGAATATCACCAGCTCTGGATTTCATCTATGTACTCCTCATCTGAGTCCATTTCCAGGGATGCCATGATGGGACTCCATCAGTAACATTTAGCCCAAATGGGCCAGCTATTAATTCTTGATTGGACTAAAACAAGATGTAATTTGGATTTCCTAGCCTGAGAAGCAATACTGGGATCTAGACTGTGTCCCTGGCTGAAGCAGCAATGATGGGACCCATAGCAACTGGAGTATCACAACTTGAATTTTGTTGAACTCCCTAGCCACTGAAGCAACAAGGGGATTAAATCTTTGGTATTTCTTCCCTAGCCCTAGCTGCCATGATGGGAGCATAGATCACTTTCCACCGTGCCCCCCACCAATTTCTCCTGACTAGTTAGGGCAATTAGATTTCATAGATGGATCTACAGGTACTCTGTCTTTCTCTGTTCTGAGACTTTATCTATGAACTATGAAGGACGTGTTAAGGTATTCATCATACAACATTGTGAGCACTATCTTGTCCACCTGATTAACATTTATTTATCTTCAGCATTTCTTTATGTATCTTCCTTTTTTATATTTTCTTTTTGCATTTATTTTATTATTTTTTTCTATGTGTTGTTTCATAGATTACTTGGTGGTCTGCTCACTGTGGTCTTTCTCTCAGGTATTTTGGTACTTGTGGATTCTGATACATTTTCAGCTACCAGTTAACCAGGTTAACACCCGACACACATTTTGATTAATTACCAATTTCAAGATTCCTTCTGGTAACTGATTATGCAGTGAAATTTCTTGTTACAATTATTGCTCAAAAATCTATATTGTATTGTTCTTGACATGTCAGGTTTACAATCCATGGACAATCCAGTAGTATTGGTATCAGTACACCAATTTTTATGTTAGATTCTGTCTGACTTCTTAGGTACCTCTATTTGTTGTATCTTATTTTGCTGTATTTGCTTTGCTTTAATACACACACCATTTTTCCACCTAGATTTGCTCTGTTTAATCCACATTAAGAGGTGAGGACATGTTCTGTTATTGCTACTTTGGTTGCTACTTTAGTTGCTATGAATGTATCACCCCAGTAATGCTAATGGTTTGATACTATGTGACATGCTCAACAAACTGATGATTTGTTAGAGGACACTTCCTTTAAATTCCTTGTTGCTGGTTCTTTACACTTCATAGGTAGTGCAACATGCAGCATACCACTGTATCTTGGTCTATAGTTGCACTTGGATTGATTTCTGGCATCTGTGGTTCCTAATCATATTTTCTCCACATTTTTTTCTCGTTTATTTCCAACCAGATCACCTAGCGCACACTCTTGGGTCTTGCTCATCAAAGATAATTTATAGGGACATGTCTCAGGAATTGCCCGATTGATTTGTTGTAACGTGCCCTCACATGCTGTGCTTTGTAGTGGTGTTCCATTTGTGATTTGGCAGTATCCAGTAGAGAACTTTGGTACATCAAGGTACTTTCAGTGCTTAATGTTATTATTTCCTTTGTTTAAATTTTGTTGTTATTTTTGGTCAGTTTATATGACTTATTTCCTTTTTAAACACTCTGATTTCCATGCTGTGCCTTGCAGCGGTGTCCCTCATGGATCTGACAGTGGTGTTGTACCTGTATTTAGAAATCTAGCCTTTTAACTGTACATTGCAACACCTTTATATTTCTCCCCTATTCCATTGGTCTGTTTGCTTGTTCCCATGCTGTGCAATGTAGTGGCATCCAGCCAGCATTCAAGAAACTGGTTTTGAGATTATATATTCTTTATTATATTCTGATTGTTTTGGTTTGGCACATATGAGATTTTCTGTATGATATATCTGCTTGGGTTCACTTGGGTTCAGATTACATTGCAAGCTGACATATATTCCTGATTTAGCGTGGGATTCCCCATGCTCCATTTTTTAAGACTGTATCTACTGTTGTTACAATATTTCATTGTGGAGTTCTCCTGGGTGACATCAGCATGCATTGGGGGCCCTCACCAATTAATTTGAAATTTGATTTGCATTTTTTTGCTCCTTTTGTTTTCAAGTCCCATGAGTGCAGTTCACTATATATATATATATATATATATATATATATATATACAAGGGGCAATCTTTTGATTTACAAAAGGGAGGTTAACATGTTTGAAGAAAGCACACTATGTCGGATGACAAAGTTAGAAGACAGTATGTTGAAAGAGAGCACTCTATGTTGAATTACTAAGTGGGGTTAGTATGTCATGGGGGGAGCTCTATGTCGGATTTCTAACATGCTGTGCAGCATGGGTAACAACCCCATTGTTTGTTAGCCCCATATACACTGCCTGACACCCCCAACCTTCTTCCTTTTCCCAGGCAGTGGGCATGGGGATTTGTGGCTAGCAGTGGACAAGGGGAAAGGCTGGAGAGGGTCAGACAGTGTACCTGGGGATCTGTGGTTACCAGTGTTCAAGGGAACAAGTGTGGGGGTCAAGCTATTTATATGGGGTTCTATGGCTACCATTGGGCAAGAAAGCAAGGCTGAGGGAGCAAGTGGTGTCCATAAATCCCCATAGATGCTGCATGACCCCAAGTCTTGTTCCCCTAGGAGTACTCAACATGTATAATATATGATACATAGGTAAGGGGCTAATTGGTGTACTATTTTTTTAGCCCTTTGAGTGCCACAGGTGTGAGCAATGCTCATTGCTGTCCATGGTGCTGAAAACATTCTGTTCACTCCCCTATTGGCTAAGTAGGGAAGCAGAGAGAATACTGTTCAAATTCACAATTGTTGTAGTATTTGTGATGTGTGAGGGAGGAAATCCCTTCCACATTGACAACAGGTCACAGCCCTCCCTGCTTGTGATTGCTTGAGGGCTGTTACTGCATAGGAAAGTACAGGGAGATCACAACTTAGACAACTGGAAGTAAGTGAATTTGAGACTGTGAACTCTGGCAGCAGAGGCTGCTATCGGAGTTTAGTGAATATGTCAAAGTCTCACATTAACATCTCAACACATCCCCTTGAATATGAAACTGTCTCATTATGCTTTATTTCCATATGGAAATTGGCCATTGTCGATGTGATGAATGAAGTCATAAACCTGTCGCATTGATGTTGATGTGGGTATATTTTTCTTGGAATGCTGGTGATGTGATCTCATAGACACTTTAACGAATATTATCGATGTGCCTTCGACAGTGCTCCGACAGGCCATCAACATTTTTAGCCCTCTTCAAATTTTAGTGAATCTAGGCCATACTATCATGCTTGTATACTATATATAATTTAACAAAATATATTAAATATCAATTTATCACTTGCATTGCTCGTTAATTTTTTTTATAGTTGTTTTGCTTATGCAAATTCTAATAGTGTATTGACATGTTTCCTGTAGTGAACTATCAAAAATATATTTTTAACATTGGCACATTTGTTTAAATGCAGAAAATGTAGATAATATACAGTCAAATTAAGATCACATTATTTTTAACAGACTTTTAAAAAGATTAGCTGAATAAATCAACCTCCTCTAGTCTTGAGAAATAAAAAGGATAATATCACAGGCACCCATCTGGAACAATGGATGTTTTAATGAGTAACATATATCTCTTACATTGTGAGTTTGGTAGACTAGTTAAAAATTGTGCTTGTAGTAAGGGAGTAAACTGCCAGGAAGATAATTACTGTATGATTCCAGAAACTGCTGTCCAAAAACAGACAGCTCATTTATTTTTTTATTAGAAAAGCAGTTGAGCAAGACCCTTTAGTCTGACATATGCTGTCTTTTTTACCACACTAAATACCCTTATAATCCCAATGGAAACATCTTCCTACAGTAATACTTCATTGCCAGAGATTTTCATAGAACACATTAAGACATTACAAAATAATGGGGTTCAATTGTATGTTATGCTAACATGCATGCTCAATATTGTGGTGCTAATTTTAGGCAACAATAATGGGTTTTAATTGTATGTTATACCAACATGCATGCTCAATATTGTGCTGCTAATTTTAGGCAAAAATGCTCATTGGGGACCCCCCCAAAAAAAAAAATGCTCTTTTTTTCTTTTTAGTTGCATCCCTTAGAAGCATTTTTTTTAATTCCTAGATTTTATCCATTGTTAGGTCATGGACTAAGGGCTCGATTTAAAGAAGTTTGTTAAAACAGGGCAAAATTTAATAATGTCCCATTAGCAAAAAATGCTAGTGAGCTGTTCAATTGCCCTACCAGCTGAAAGCACAACTGAACATGAGTTGTGGTCAGACGTCCATTTTCTGCGTTAAGTTCCAAAAATGCCGATAATTAGCAGCAATAATGGGAACATCAAAGGAAAAAAAGCTAACAATCAATGCCTGACACACTGTGAAGCACTGACCGATAGCTTATCTGTGTTACACTTACCTGTCATCCACCATACTTCTTTTTCTATCTTCCTTCTTTTTCTGTTATCTTCTGTCTTCTCTTTTCCTTCTTCTCCATATTCTTTCTTCCTGATCCGTCTTCTTTCTTCCATCTTCTTATCATTTACTGTAAGAAAAATGAAGAATTGTAAATAAATATTCCATACAAATAAACCGCACATCTATGCATAGTTTAAACCCTTGAGTAATAAAGTATGCCAAGATACGGCACACAAAAGTATTACCGCAGTAGATAACAACTGGACTACCTACAGGCACACAACTCCTCAAAAATAATCTTAAATATAAAGTAAATCAAATCCAGTATAAGAAAATACAAACATCTTTATTAGAAGTAAATTGATACCCACTCCTGAAAATGGAACACATACCCAGGCTCAAAATTCAGTCCCCTCCCTCTCTCCTCCATATAAAATAAAAACAACATTGTAATAAAAACAAACTACAAAAATCCAGTCCTAGATGCTGACATCTATGGGATATTAATAGTAATAGTAACCAATCAATTGTATACGCTAGCTCACATACATACGGAGGACTAATTCTATAATAGGATGTCAGACAGGTACTGATGTGTATATCTTAAATAGTCATGTCCTCTGTGTATGTAATACGATATATATACCATCCATATCAAGATAGTCATCCAATCCTTAAGATGTAATTATAGCCTTGAATCAACACAAACCACTTGGAGAGTAATACATCATAGTATATCCAAAATCCAGGTATAGAGACTGTGTAATGGCATAGTATTAATATTGGGACAGACTCGCTCCTAATTTAAGTTGTCTTATTAGTCACACTGGGATCTGGAAAGTTAACTTATATGAGAGGACTGATTTCATAGAGAAAAAGAACAATCTCACCGCTTCCCAAGTCACGTTCTCACCCTCCGTTATTACCAATCCTCCATATGTGTGAGTTAATCTTTTTGTGCAGTCTCCCCTTAATCACTTCATGGGTTGTTACTTTGTAATCAATCCTCCATCACAGCTCACCTCGGAGTCTCCCAGCGTCTCACAATTGTATGACCATGTATCTGATATCAGCACACCATAAAACAAATGTTTGCATATGACATCCTTTCTCCCCTAATCAACCATGGCATATGGAGACAACCACCTAGGCATTTCACCTGTAATTCTGGGGCTTTAAAAAAAAAAAAAAAAAAGTGTTGCATACCCTTCTGGGTTCTTTGTATGGAATATTTATTTACATCTCTCTTTGTTTTACAGGTAAAGTGAGAGAACAGGGAAGAAAGAAGATGGAGAAGAGAGAATAAGAAGAAATAATAAAGAAGATTGACAGTAGATGACCAGGTGCTTAAAAAAACTCCACTGGACATCATAGTAAGTGTTACCTTTCAGGGGCTGTTGCTTCGTTACTTAGTCGGATTAACCCTTTAAGTAGCAGTGGGCTAATTATACCCCACTGTTAATTTTACTAACAATGGACACATTTTATGTGTTCTTTGGATTTATTTATATGGGGCTTAGGGCCCCATATCAATACATCCACTGGGGACTTAGGGTTTTTTAACTTTCTTTTAACATGCAATTCCTGTGTAAGTGATTAAAAGTTGCACTAAGGGACTCTACTCCCTAAAAAACTGGGTTGAGAATTTTCCACAATAAAGTAGCGCATCTCACCACCTAAAGCAGTCCTTCATGGCACAGTTATCTGAATTGCTTACTGTGCTTGAAAAACTTCTGATGGGTTGTTTTTGGCCTCTTAAATTTGGCCCAAAATATCTTCAACCTTGACAAAGGTTACTGCCAGTAAATAATATGCAAGAAGAGTACTTGTTACTGTGGATCTGCCATAGGTGCTAATCATGGATTAAGGTAGACCAGCACAAATGTGGTGCTCAGTCCTGCCATAAGAGATTGTTACTCATTTGGCCCTGATATTTGGGCTGCTTGGGGCCATGCTTATGGATGGGAGAAAAGTGCTATTTTTTCCTACATGCCGATATTCACAAAATTCCCAAACAAAAGACGTGCTGCTTCTTTGCTGAAATTCCCTTTCACCAAAACATCATAACCAATTTTTCCTTGTTGCTAATCCCAAGACGTTTCCAACTAGATCTTTTCCAGATCTTTTCCAGTTTACTCTTATACTCAAAATTTCCCAATGGGGAAGGGAGGGGACGGGTTAGAATCAATATGTGTGTGTGGTTCTTTGGCTACCAGTGTAGTTGGACAAAGCAGGAGTGGGTCATTATGTGTAGCTCTAGGTTAGCAGTGCAATGGGAAAAGACACATAAAGCAACTGTTGTGTCTCAGGGATGGCAATCTAACATTTGTGTTGGTGACGGTGGCACATCGCTATGGGAGTTGCCTACAGAATATGGGTAGCTAACTGATACACAGGAACACCAAGTAGCTGCTAGGAGTGTCCCATTGCATGTGGAATCATTACAGCATTGTCACAGGAACCACTGGACCCTTGGCTCCTGGAGGGGCCTGGGGGCCAGCCCCCTTCCTACAGACTATGGACTCTATGCATGGGGAAGTGGCTTTCACAGCTTACCTGCCTCCTACTGGGTCTAAGTCACCCTGTGCTGCTTGATGGGCACAGGGTGTCACAGAAAAGAACTGCCCTTGGACTGATTGGGGGAATCAGCACAGGGACATGTGGTGACATTCACCTCCGGGACTGTACCATTTGAAATGTTGATCAGTGTGTTGTACATAGTGTGACATGGGGTAATTGTGTGACATGGTGTAGTACTGTGGGTCCTATGGAGGGATTTGATATTTGAGAGCTAGAGTGCAGAGATAATGGGGGTTGGGAATTGCTTTCAATATACTCCAGGTCTGAGCTAAGGAATGTTAATTGATTCCTGCTGTGCTTCCTTGACCAATCAGAGGAGATTATTTATGAGCCAGTTAAGAGTGTCTATTTTTCAAGTCCTAATCTGCATTCTTATCTTGATAAGGGTGTTGGTGGCTGATCGGTCAAGAGTAGAAACACTGTCCCAAAACCTAGTTTGCATGTTAATCTTGATAAGAGTCTCTGTAAGTGGATATAAGCTGTGTGTTCCATTTAATAAAGGGAGAACTGATTCTAAAGAAATACACTAGTCCTGCCTGGTGATTGTGGAAAATTGGGATGTTCTAGCAGAGCAGCCTTGCTCAAGATTGAAGGAAGCAGAGACTAATGGGGACACCCAGACGGGGGGTCCACTGGTACCGTCACATTGGTGGCAAGCAGTGGGATGCTTCCTAGCCTTATGGAACATCCAAACCACCACTGGGATTGTTTCGCCTGAAATGGATGGATCATTGGTTTGCCTGAACTGGAGGAAGCACTATTGCAGTGCGCTTGGTGAAGCCCGTGGAGGATCTGCTAGAGTCAAGAGTGTAAGGGGACCCCAACCTGTGGATGCCTAAAGCAACTCTGATTTCAGAACTGATGGGGGCACCCAAGTTAGCAACTTCTCCTCTGTGGCTACAGACATTTCAGAATTGCAGCAAGAGGTCCAGTGGCGCCTGGCCCTCTACAGATCTACTCCCCCCCAAGAAGTGATCACCCAACTCATCAGTGAGGCCACCAACCTGTGGATGGCCGAATTCCAGGTGTCAGAACTCCAGTCACGCTCTGGAGGCTCTACCTCCCCAAAGGTACAGCAGAATGAGCTGGTTCAGAGGGATCATGCCCGCTGGCAGCTCTGGAGGGATGTTATCAAAGTGCAGCAGGAGTACCTGGGAAAGGCCCTCACAACCTCTGAGGAAAAGTACTGGCTCCAGCTGGACTTGCGGATGACATTCCTGGGGGAGCAGCCCTGGGAGGAATGGGTGTCGGAGCTGGAGGGGCTGGCCAAGACCGAGATGATGGTAGATGATGGCTACAGGGCTCTACGCTGGTATGTCGCACAGTTATGTTCAGGGCTGGAGGATGATGAGCCAACAGAGGGCTATGACTTCAGTGGCCCAGGATTAGTGCTTGAAAACCTCCAGGAAGATCCAGACTTTGGTAATGTTGCAGTATGGCAGAGGCGGTACCTCCAGGATTTCAGGGATCTGGATATCCCTGATGCACTCGGGCTGAGAGCGGATCTGGACTTTTCCAGCTCCCATTCTTGAAGAATTATAAAGTCATACAAAAAGTTGTTCGACCTTGTTCAACAGCATGCCCCAGAGATTGTGGATTGTCCAGATTTCACTTCTGAGGATGTTGACCCAGGAGGGGTGGATTGGACTGTGGTCTCCACACCTGGGACACAAGGATGCTGGGCAGTTGGCCCTGCTGTGGTGAGTGGGACCGAAGTCCTCACTAGTGGCTTTGTTACCCCTGCCCTGGAGAGTGGGATGCCTATCCTCCACAGCGACTCTGTTACCCATGCCCTGGTGAGTGGGACCAAGGTCACCACCAGCGATGTTGAGGATTTTGGTATGTATTTTTGAATGCTCTAGTGGATCTCCCTAACAGTGAGGGGTAATACAAAAGTGGACCCTTTGGTCTCAGTGCCAGGGGAATCCAGCTACACCTCACTAACGAGGCCCAACAAGGCCAAAATGTAGGTCTGTGGTTCCCGCACAGAGGGGATTTGCCCATTATTTTGCTGGGTGCATTCTGTTCTTTCGGGCAGTCTCTACAGTGCATGTCAAAAACATATAAATACATATAAAATCAGGTGATCCCTCAGTGATCACTATTAACATACAATGTTCACAAATAGTTTAGTTCACAAACAGTTTAGTTCTTTCAAATTACTTGTAGAGTTTCCAGAGTCTATATCACTCCACAATGCACATGAAAAAGAGGAAGAGAGGAAAGTCCAATCAGACTCCGTTATCGTAACTCATAGGTAAAAGTATAATATCCACTCACAGTTACACTGCTCTCTTTAGAACCCAATGGATCGGGATACCGTCCTCTAACTTCCCTCCTGTGGTCTCCTTCCGACAGATATATAAAGATGTATTCCCGGTCGTTGAGCACCACAAACTCGTTCACTCTCTTAATTGAAATCCTCCGTCCCTTCCCCACTGCTCCGTTTTTCTCGCAGAGATTTAAAGTGATACACAGAAATGGATGTATTCAGTATAGTATCGCAAACGATAACAAAAGTGTAATAAATCCACTCACATGTATGTTGCCTCTCTCCAGCGTGATTTCTCAGGAATATGATCGCCAAAACTCTCACGTCTCTCTTTTATCTTGTCATCAGATAAATATATGAAGGGAATATAGCAATATTAAGTACTGGGCTAATTCAATGTATAAAAATATTTATTTATTAAAATTGAACATATAATAATATATCTCATTAGCTATATAAACATAAACTGTAACTTAAAACAACTGTTGTTGCCTCATCCCAATCACAAATTTACAGGGCTGAATAGACACTAATGCAGCGTCCCGCACCACACTTTGTCTTTAAGCTCCGTATAACCAGAATGGTGTCAGTGGGGTACACACCGCTTCACAGCCCCGTTTGGTATCGGGACAGACACTCACCCTCAAAGCCCAACGCGTTTCTTATGAGTGTACTTCCTCAGGGGAAATCATTAGATTTTCAACTCAGATTCATTTTTAAATGTTGAGTTTTTTGCGTCAATGGGTGCAAACGTCCCAACCAATTCAATACCTCAAACTTTATCAGTCAGAAGCTGACATTCTATTGCTCCAATATAGAATGGCAGCACCAGTGGGACTTGGGACTTCTTAATAATTGTTTAATTGGCAATTCAGCTACAAAAATTGGTTGACGTTTCAATTTTTGTAGCTGAATTGCCAATTAAACAATTATTAATAAGTCCCACTGGTGCTGCCTCTCTTTCTTTCTCTTTACATGTCATTGCTTTTGAGAACTGTGCACCTGGGCATACACACTTTGCAGAGCGAGTGCTTCCAACCAACCTTACATCTTATATATATATATATATATATATATATATATATATACTAGTTGAACAGCCCGTTACACAGTGTCTCTGGCAGCCAGTCGCGGGGCAGTCACGCGCAGTAGAGACTGCCCGCGCCACGGCTGATACAGAGCTGGACGCTCCTTCGGAGCGCCTATCTCTGTATCAGCCGCTGCGCAGGCAGTCTCTACTGTGCATGACTGCCGCACGTGCAGCAGTGTCAACTGTGCATGTCAGGCGTTACACACAATTTAGCGAATTATTATATAGGATACCCTTATTCATTCAAAATTCAAAACACAAACATATGTAAAAAAAATTGTAATATGGCACTTATCCTACAACATATTTAGTATATGAAATGTAGAGAATATTATATGTATACATGCACACCTATATCTCTCATTTAAAAAAACAATTAAGGTCTATACAGATATTCATTCCCTTTGGGGTTAATGTTATGAGCTGATAGATCAACTCTGTCTCTTTTTTAGCAATCTTAGTTATCATACCTTCCCCTCTCCAATTCCTATTCATTTGTTCAATACCCACAAATTTTAATAGAGTCGGATCTTTGTTATGTTTTTTAGATAAATGTTCAGAGACAATAAGGGCTAGATTTAAAGGCAGCCGTTAGCCAAAAAAAAAAGACTAACGGGTGCCTTAACATGCAGTAGGCCATTCAAAGGGCCATGTAATGAACTGATAACGGCAGTTCATCTAGTGTACCGGCCGCTACACTAACATGTGTTTTGGCCCACAGAAACCAAAAAAAAAAAACGCTCCACTTTGCCAATCAATAGCCTGCGTTAGCTGAAAAAGATCCGATGAGGGACTCATTACCGCCTAAAATTGAAGACCCAGTTTGTTTGGCCGTAGAGTCCCACATCGGATCTTTTGCTTCAAATAGATTTCCTTATACAATGTA
The DNA here is from genome assembly GCA_037306005.1 of Rhinophrynus dorsalis. Lineage (NCBI taxonomy): Eukaryota > Metazoa > Chordata > Amphibia > Anura > Rhinophrynidae > Rhinophrynus > Rhinophrynus dorsalis. The sequence goes on from CM074723.1 coordinate 225,845,936, forward strand.
TAGAGTTTATTCTGACAAGGAACTATTTCTGGTTGGAAGGAGACTTCTATCTCCAACTCCTTGGCACAGAGATGGGAAGCAGATTTGCCCCCAGCTTTGCCAATATTTTTTTTGTTGAATGGGAAGAGGAGTTTATCAACTGTCCCCAAGAAAACAATAGAGGCATAGTATTATGGAAACATTATATACATGACTGCCTATGTATCTGGAGAGGAATTGATGAATCTTTCAGGGAATTTCTTGAATATATTAATAATAACAACATGGGTCTGTCATTCACATCTGTGTCCAGCAAAGAAAATATAAATTTCCTAGATCTGATATATAGAGGATAATAGCCTCAAGACATGTACATATAAAAAACCAATGGATAGCAATAGTTACATCAATCCAAAGAGTTGCCATTATCGACCATGGATAAGGAAAATTCCCCATAGAGAATACACAAGAATTAAAAGAAATTGCACAGATGAGAAAGTATGTGAAAAACAAATCGAAGAACTAGAGAAACTGTTCCTATGCAAGGGTTATGATAAGGTGAATTTACTGGAGGCTAAAAAATCAGTTTTGAGGAGAGATAGAGTTAATGAAAACAAAAATATCATTGAAAGAAAGGAAGTTAGAAGAGATTGTCCAAATTTTGTAACCCAGTACAATAGTAACTACAGAAATGTAGAAACTATTTTTAAAAAATATTGGCCTATTCTCTTAAAGGATCCCCAACTGAAAACTATTCCACCTGAACAACCAAGAATCATCTACAAATGGGCAAAGAAACTAAAACAAAATCTAGTTCCAAGTTTTATAAATCATAAATATCTAAGACATCTTATTTTAGGAAAGATTTAAAAGGCTTTTTCAGGTGCAATAGATGTATAGCCTGTAGAACCAGTTATAATAATTCACACAATGTATTACAATTCAAAAGTAACCAAACCAAAAAGGAATTTGATTTAAAAGAGGTTATTTTATGTAAAAGTAAAAATGTGATCTATCTGCTGGAATGTCCATGCGGTCTCCAATACATGGGACGGACATCTAGATGTTTACATATACGATTTGCAGAACATATCCATAACGCCCATTGACGCAAAAACCTCAACATTTGAAAAACTAATGATTGACCCTGAGGAAGTACACTCATATGAAACGCGTTGGGCTGTAAGGTTGAGTGCCTGTCCCAATACCAAACGGGGCTGTGAAGCGGTGTGTACCCCATTCACACAGCTCGGGTTATATGGAGCTTAAAGATAAAGTGTGGTGCGGGATGCTGCATTAGTGTCTATTCAGCCCTGTAAATTTGTGATTGAGATGAGGCAACACCAGTTGTTTTACGTTATAGTTTATGTTTATATATCTCATGAGATATATTATTATATGTTCAATTTTAATAAATAAATATTTTTATACATTGAATTAGCCCAATACTTAATATTGCTATATACCCTTTATATATTCATCTAATGACGAGATAAAAGAGAGACGTGAGAGTTTTGGGGATCATATGCCTGAAAAATCACGCTAGCAACGTACAAGTGAGTGGATTTATTTCACTTTTGTTATCGTTTGCGATACTATACTGAATACATCCATTTCTGTGTATCACTTTAAAGGGATAGTAATACTTAGTTTTATCTTTATTTTATTTTGTAGGCATTAAAAAAAAATTAAGAATGATATAAGTCTTATCTCTCAAACCTTTACGGTTTAAGAGATATTCACAAGCAAAGTTCCCCTCCCGCCCCTTTTACCTAGTGTAAGCCATCTCTTCTCAGATGTGGAATCCAGTCCATAGACCAGACAGATAACAGAAAGGGACAATATTCTTCCTATCAGAACAATGAAAGCCCTGCCCCCCTTGACAAGCTTTTCAGGTTTTTCCCTTATCTTAACTGAAGATTGTCCCTCTCTGCAGTCTACCTGGGCACCTCCCTTCTGATCTGGCTGAACAGTGTTACATCAGTGAAAGGGGCGGGAGGGGGGTACTTTGTTATTGAATTACTCTTGAACTACAGTTCTGACAGAATTGAAATAACACTCTCCAAAGTCCAAATACTATGATGATTAATTAGAGCTGCTTTTATTATGAAACATTGCTACCACTTTAAATCTCTACGAGAAAAACGGAGCAGTGGGGAAGGGACGGAGGACATCAATTAAGAGAGTGAACGTGTTTGTGGTGCTCAACAACCGGGAATACATCTTTATATATCTGTCGGAAGGAGACCACAGCAGGGAAGTTAGAGGACGGTATCCCGATCCATTGGGATCTAAAGAGAGCAGTGTAACTGAGAGTGGATATTATATTTTTACCTATGAGTTACGATAACGGAGTCTGATTGGACTTTCCTCTCTTCCTCTTTTTCATGTGCATTGTGGAGTGATATAGACTCTGGAAACTCTACAAGCAATTTGAAAGAATTAAATTGTTTGTGAACTAAACTATTTGTGAACATAGTATGTTAATAGTGATTACTGAGGGATCGCCTGATTTTATACATATGTATATGTTTTTCACTTGTATCTATTCGAGAAAAATAGCTTTTGGGCTGACCCGGGGTGATTACTGTTGGATATTTATCCTTACACCTGAGACACAGCTCCAGATTTTCCATTTTTATTTTAGTCTCTACAGTGCATAACTGCGTCGGCAGCAGTACACAGAGCAGGACCGGCCTCTTAACCCTTTGAGTGCCAGAGGGGTACACAACGCATTGCAAAGCAGGCATCTGTCCTGGGTCCTCTTCCTTTTAATTTGTTTATTAATGACCTCCCAGAGGGCATAGGGAGCCAGGTATCAGTGTTTGCCGATGACACAAAATTAAGTAAGGTAATAAAGTCTGAACTGGATGTGTCTTCATTACAAGAGGATTTGGACAAATTGAGTAACTGGGCAGGCAAATGGCAAATGAGATTCAATATAGATAAGTGTAAAGTTATGCATTTTGGGTATAATAATAAAAATGCAACATATAGTTTAAATGGTGTTTCTCTGGGGAAATCTACTAATGAAAAGGATTTGGGAGTAATGGTAGACAATAGATTTAGCAGTAGCATGCAGTGCCAGCTGGCAGCTGCAAAGGCCAATAAGATATTGGCATGTATTCAAAGGGGCATTGACTCAAGGGAGGAAGATATTATTATGCCTCTTTACAGGTCCATGGTAAGATCCCACCTAGAATATGCTGTTCAGTTCTGGGCACCCTTTCTGAAAAAGGACATTATGGAACTAGAGAAAGTGCAGAGGAGGGCTACAAAACTAGTAAGGGGAATGGAAAGTTTAACTTACACACTAGAATAACGGCGTCTTAGAGGGGATATGATAACACTATATAAATATGTTCAGGGCCCATACAAAGGGCTCTCCAAAGACCTGTCCATTAACAGAACTCAACTAATGTGTTTCTAGCTTTAACACACACTTTAACATAGTAGGGATGGGAGAAAATGTTTGTTTCAAAATAGGAAAATGTGCAAAATTACACTTTGTGTCTTCCAGAGGAATTCTGTGAAAAGCGTGATTTTTCTGCTTTTTTCTACTACACATATATTGACCCCCAGCCTTGTCCCATAGTAGTCATAAAACCACACATACTGACCCCCATATAGTTTTGTCCTACAGAATCCAAAGAGCCACATATTCTCACCCTTCAGTCTTGTACCACTGCACTTGTAGCAACAGAATCACAAATAATGACACTAAAGATGACAATAATAATGACATAATGATTGCACAGGTAGGCATAGAACTACACATACTGAGACTGACACTAGAAGCATGTATTGGGCATGAGTGGAAACTGTGAAAGTTCTTGTGGGAATTATCATTAGCCAAAAGAACAGAAACTGGAGCCATGGTATGAGATTATGGTGTAGAGAGGTGTTTGTCACATGTTTACATTGATTCTGTATGATTTTCCCCTCTCTGACCCCACTCTGTTAACACCACTGATACTTTGATAAATGGATACAGTTACATGGTGGCTATTTGGTGCTGAAGAGAGACATATTTGCACTGAGTGCAAAATTCATTCACACAATTAAAAACTCTAACATATGTGAAGTGTGTACATAGCTACAGTTGTAGCCAGTAGAGATGAGTGGATTATTCAAAATTTGTTTTATGGATTGATTCAGATACCTTGGATAAAATATTTTCTATCCAAATAAATCTGGAACAGATCATTAAGGAGGTAGGGAAAGAGATGGATGGGGAGAGGGGATGGGGAGTAAGTACCTTAGTATGGGAGAGGAAGGAGGAGGAAAAGAAAAGGGAGTACATGAGAGACAGAGAGGTAGCAACATGGAGTACACATGAGAGAGGGGCAGGAGCACATGAGGGAAAGGAAGCTGGAACAGGAACTTAGGTAATGTTGAAGGTAATACTGACGAGGCCCAACAAGGCTGAAACATACGTCTGGGGTTGGCTGCTTCTCTTGTTCAGAGAGGAATTGCCTGGCACTTCGTAGCTGGACTGCCTTTTGGTAGGATCAGTATGATGTGCTTTAGGATATTTCCTCTTTGTGGAAGGCACTAGTGAGGTAAAAGAGATTGCACCCTGGGTAGGATACTTATCCTATAGAGCCTCATCATTTTGAGGGCAGGCTCGTTCCTAGTTGAGCGTCTCTGACTAGCTCTTTGCATATGCAAATTATCCTTGGGACTATTCACCCTAGGGGTAACGGTAATCCAGACATGGTCCCCTTGCTCACAGTGCCTAGAGAGATCATCTGCACTTCACTGATGAGGCCCAACAAGGCTGAAACGTACGTCAGGGGTTGACTGCTTCTCTTGTTCAGGGAGGAATTGCCTGGCACTTTGTGGCTGGACTGCCTTTTGGTAGGATGCTTATGATGTGCTTTAGGATATTTCCTCTCTGTGAAAGGCACTAGTGAGATAAAAGCGATTGCACCCTGGGTAGGATGCTTATCCTATAGAGCCTCATCATTTTGAGGGCAGGCTCGTTCCTAGTTGAGCGTCTCTGACTAGCTCTTTGAATATTGAAGGAAACCATGAGAAAGAGCAGAAGAGTAGCGTGTGGGCAAGATTGAAACTGAGAGTGAGAGAAAGTTGACCAGCAGTCCTGTCATCTGCCAAAGTTCTCCTTTTGTATTCTGATAAGTGAGCTGGATATGAGCTTTTTGAATTTCTGATTTTATTTAAACATTTTACAATGCAGATCAAAACACCTGTTTGTCAAGACATGTTTTGTGACTCTCAAAACATTATGTGTCACATGAATACCACATTTATACAGCTGTTTCACTCATTTCCAGTACCCAGTTACTGTAGCTGTCTTATACATTTAGTCGTATATGCTACAATGATTTATTTAACATCTATTAGCTTGAATGAGATTTATGTGAAAGCATGCCTTGCAATAACATAGCTCATATCTGTATTTAATGCTTATTTCTGTTGCATCCCTTAACATTGAAACAAAAAGTAAGCAAGGTTTTATTTAATACAGTGCAGTATGATAATCTAATATGAATGCAGTTCTTACACCTTAAGCTGATGGCACCATTGGTTTCAGAGTCTGATGTAATAAGGTCTTATTGTTGCTTATAAAAAATCTAGTAGTCTGGGTGTAATGTTTGCCTATATAATTTTGTTCACATACGGCACACTTTGTAGGGATGGGTGAAACAAGAGAAAAATGGTACTTCCCACATAGTGGGAAATATCCTGAGAAAATGCAGTTTTTCTGCTTTTTTTGCCTAACTTGTTACATAGGAATCAATGATAAGACTAATTTCTACCCCCCACATGTCAAACTTCCTTTTTCTTGCAAACATTGTATAAAAGGGTTCTCAGGGTCCCACAACATGCCATTCTTTGTTTGTGAGAGGAAGAGAGAGCAACACACTTGGCAGCTAGTGAAGACAGTCTAATAAAAAGGAGCTGAAGCTTAGTTTAGGGCATCTTGTAGCAAGACAGTTGTTCTCTGCATTAGGGGAATCTGAGGACATTCTGGGGACAGGGAGGGATAAAGGAGGTTGACCCCCAAATACACCAAAATTCATTGTGACTAACTGGCAAGACACAGGTAGTCATGATTCAAGTTATCTCTGTGGTAAGGGAGTCTGTGGGAGTGAGACGGGAGCAAAGGCGATTTACTCCAAATACCCTCAAAATCTTGTGAGACTGACTTGGAAAAAAATAGCTGTGATCCAAGTTTCTTGTTGATCTAAAAGAAAAAAGAAACAATGCACACTACTCCTATCCAACACACAATGATGGATAAAAACGTTAAATAGTAGTCTTTTGTATAGTTGTCTAGAACTATAATAATTTCTTATATACTTTTGAGCCTTTTTCAATCTATATATAGGTATAGTGTCACTTACACAAAAAATAAGCTATTGGTGTATATATAGTAATTTTCAAGGCCCCTGTATATATGTGCTATTTTGGATTCACTTTCATGAATGGCCGCCTACTATGTTTACTATCACGTCTGTCAGTGAGTTTTGGGAATGAGGTTTGGATAGTGGGACAGAGTATTCCAACAACTCGTGTCCACACACAATGGAGCCGGATAGGAATGCAGAGATAACAAAAGGTATGCCAGCTGGACATAATATTGTGGCTAATTTATTTATCATGGATATGTTATATATGGATCATTTTATAAGCTTTTTGAAATGGCTCCCATAACGAAGTTACAGGCTCATGAAATGCATTGGGAGTTTTACTGTAAGTGTGTTTTATATAGTATTTTATATATTGTTACTTTTTATGGAATTTTCTTATTCCAAATAAAATTTTTATATCAAGTATCTCCCTTTCTGCCTGTTATCACAAGACTGCAGAATTCCAGATACATTCCCTTTTTGATTAAGGCTTTTATCTGGTAAGATGGGTTTTGTTGGTGTGGGGTAGACACGTTGGTGCAAACATTATTAGCCTTAGAGGGCTCTATTGCACAGAGTGTCCTTTTTATTTTTCAAGCTCCACATCAGTTGAGTAGGAGATCTTTCCATATTTATGGATTAGACATCACATACACCACTAGAAGCACACGTTATCCCAGTCTGAGGTATATTCTGGGTCTGAATACATCTGTGTTTCAGTGAGTATAAGCACACTAACCAGGTGCCTGAAGATTAACAGATGCTGCTCTCAGATGGTTTTGCTCTCTTTTTTCCTGATCATACTGTTATCTCTGTGTCAGGGACAGGGAAATCTAGATCAGTTGAATGGGGAATGTGTTTTTTTGTTTACTGGGATAGGGGGACAGTCAGTTAATCAACGATCTAAAATCACTGAAGATGACAGTGAGTGGAATTCTATTGTTGTTGATGGCATAATGGAATAATGTGTAGCAGCTCAATCAATTGCTGAATCTAAAACTGAGACAACCAAGCACAAAAACACATGTCCTGAAAGTAGTAGCAAACATTGTGAAAATAAAAGTAAAAAAGAAATAGTTTGAATTGAGACCTCTAAATGCCTAGAGGAATATAACAGTAGTGGCAAGAAGTGGTGGGCAATGCTGAGGATGACCTAATGACTGATGATGATGTAGATCTAGAATATATCCATCCAGCATCCACCCCTTCTATAGTTATAGATGAAGCTAAGAGTGAGAGAAATGATGACATGGCCAGAAAGTTAGCTGAAAGTCAAAGACTCAATCTTCCATCACTAAAGGGGAGTACTGTGCCTATCCATTAATTGTTCGAGAAAAAAATTGGAAAGATACCCAAAAATACACAGTCATCCTGTCAGACATCATCAGCATCATTACTGCTTCCAAGTCCAAGCTCCCCCCCACACACACACTAGTGTTGAGTAACCAGAAGCAACACCACAGGTTATCAACATCCACAACTTTAGCTATGATGATTAGTGCCTCTGCTGCTGTTGGAAGTGCAGCTCTTTGACACCTAATAGTAGTAGAATTGCATCAACACCTAGACCCAGTAGTATTAGTAGCTCCTCAGGAAACCATCTGTCTATGAAGTGCAACATGTGTAGATGCTTCACACAGGATCCAAAAGCTAAGCATGTTACTATCTATTGTCTGTGTAAAAAACATGTGAGCAGGGGAAGACAGGTTCACACCTAGGTGCCTCCTCCATGAGATCAAACCTAAAGCACAACCACAGGTCTGCCTGGGAGACACACCTCAACAGGTCAGAGGTGCCACAACTAGCAGAAGCACTCCTAAGGGTTCCCAGTGCTCTGGGGCACATAAAAGAAGTAGTGATGGTGACGTGTCAGAGAGTGTACCAGGAGTTAATTAATTTGATATAAAATATATTGCTCCTGCTTCAGAGGGGTATGACTCTGAGTTTGTTGTAAGAGATGTCAAGAATCTCATTGAATGCCCATGCCCACACATGCTGCCTCCACCTCCACCACCTTCAATATGACAGTGTGTTTTAAGCATGATCCTTGTATAGTGTACATTAAAAACAATGAGAAATACATTCTTGACACTTTGTTGAACCCTTTCTTTAAACTCAAAATTTCTGAATTTCTGCAAAAACAGGATCAGTTTGTCAAACAACAACAAGGAGTTATGATTTTTTACAGCATCTCTCTGAGGAATCAGATTCTGTAAAGGAATATAAAGATATGGTTATTGATCAAGTGGAGGGTTGCATTGAGGAAGATGAGAGGGAGACAGGGCCAAAAAACCTGCTATAAAACATATTGAAAACACTGAAAAGGAAGGAAGCAAAGGGTTCATAGGAGCAGCAGCAGCTACATCATCAACTAGAACACCCCATTCCCTTTTTGAACACAGGGCAATTCATGGGTTTCAGGAACGGCAATCAAAGATTTGTGATGGTGGTGGTAGTGGAGGGCACTAGTGGTATCAAACCACTTTGGGACTTGCTCCCTGAGTATGGGTTGGTAACTAATAATAACACTGTGTAGCTTCTTGGCGTGGTCCCACTGCATGTGAGACGGTGTCAACGTACTTGCTGGTTAGCTACTTTCTCAGCAGAAACAATGACCCCATGGACTACTGGCAAGCAAAATAATGTGTGTGGTCAGAACTAGCACATACCGTAGTGGAAACCCTTAGTTGCCCACCAGCTAGCACTGAGTCTGAGCATGTTTTTGTGCAGTGGGTTATAATGTAAATGACCGTATGACATGACTATCAAGCAGCAGTCTTGGGAGGGAGACTAACATTCTTAAAAATGAACCAACATCTAATACCATCTGTGTATCTGGTAGCCAAAGTGTAGGATGGATGTGAATGATGGAAGGAAGTGATGGGTTACTATCATCTATCACTCTGGGACCACTGCAATGAACACTGTGTCAATAATCTGAAAATAATTATAGCTTAGATTTGACTCAAACATGAAAATGGTAATAATTGCTGTAGGTATCATGTTGACTATGTATACATCTATAAATATATGTAGGAATACATCTGTCACACTGGACCTGGTTATTAGTTATTTATTTATATTATTAAACAATGTCTAGGTAGCATAGCAGCAGTCTTAAAAAATGCTGAAGGGTATTTGTGTGTGCATGCACTGTGCAGGACTCAGGTTATTCAAACAAAAGCCCTGAGAAGAAATTGATTTGTAGGACATAGATTTTATAGACACAAGACCTGAGGAAAAATTGATTTGTAGGACTTGGGCACAAGCCCTGAGGAAAAATTGTTGGACTTGTTAGACACAAGCCCCCACAAAAACTGGATGTATAGGCCTTTGGCTTACCTAGAACAAGTTCTGAGACAAAAAATATGCCCTACTGACCTAGTGCCAGCAGTTAATTTTATGGTGGCTAATACTATTAGCCACTGGTCAATGGTCATTGGTGTCATTGTGGCATTTGCAACTGTTGTTTTTGCTGCTGCTGAGTTGTCTAAGCTGCAGGATGATTAGGCAGATCCAACGGAATGGGATCAACAGCAGTGTTATGAGACAGGTGATGATGGTTCCACTTGCCACTAGCTCCAGTGATGTGCCTGAAGCAGTAGCAACACTACAACTAGCTACCAACCACTTCAAGTGTACCTGGAGAAAAGAAGTTGACCAATAATGCATTTTCTCCTGCACCTCCACCATGTTGTGAAACAGTGGAAGGATTGGGAACAATGGACACATCTGTGCTCATATTAAATAACTGGCACAACTGCAACTGAACACCTTAATGCTTATGTCAAATCAATCATCCCTCCAGAAACCAACTACTGCTGTCACTATTCCCCTTGTCTGCTCAAATAAGGACACGTGACAACTAGCAGACTTAGTCATAATGATGAATCTTCCCGGCCACCAGCTTAGCATATTCTGTGGGATGGAATCCCCTCAGATATTCCTTAAGTCCCTACTTATCATGGTGCCCGTGCTCTGTGCTGCGGGCAGCGACATTCTGACTGCTATTTGCATTACCTCTTGCTGATTGGCTAGTACCTTTGTTGCCACCCAGTGATGGCCTTTATATACCCTGTCATATCCACGTTATGGTGCCCTTTCGTAGTGTACTAGTTCCTGACTCTTGCTCCGTTATTGCTGATCGTGTATGACCTGGCCTGCCTGACGTCGTTCCTGAGTTTGCTGTACTTCGACTGCTCCGTTGCTGACTGTATCTGGCTGAGGACCCACTCCGTTGCTGACCGTATCTGGCTGAGGACCTGCTTCCGTTACCGACTGTATCTGGCTGAGAACCTGCTCCGTTGCTGACTGTCTGGCTGTGAACCCGCTCCGTTTCTGACCATACCTGGCTGCGAGTTTATTCCGTGTCTAGCGTATTGACACACTGTTGCCTTCCATATCTAGCCTACCGTCTGGTGGCCTCTGTATTCCTCCTGCTATACTGGCGGTGGCTTGCCGTTACGCTAGTCGGTTGCGCCACGTGGTGCTATTACTCTGACGACCATTAGCTAAGCATTTGTGCTGTAGCTACTCTCCTTACCGCCGTTGGCGGTGTGCACACGCGAAGACCGGTACAGTGTTCATAGCACTGACTGTGTTACTCTGATCTCTCTGTGTCCACCTCGCTTACAGCGCTGGGCTCGCTCCCTTTGGGTTCTGTGCCTCCCAGGCGTCTGGGTTGTGCCAGTAGTCTAGCCTCGCTTCTCTGGGTTCTGTGCCTCCCAGGCATCTGGGTTGTGCCAGAGGTGTTGCCTCGCTCCTCTGGGTTGTGCCAGTCACTTCCTCCTGGACCATCTGCCATCAAGGTCCTGTGTTCAGTTCTCGGACTGTGTTGCCTGCTGCCTGTTAAGATTAAGCCAGAACCTCCGTTGCCAGAGATTGTCATCTCTCACACATACATCGCTTTTACTGGCTTGCTATTACTGTATATATCTGCATGTATTTCTGCTCTGTTTGTGTGGGCCCATAGGCCTAACTACGTTTCAATAAAGTCATTTTAACCAAGCTGTTCTGAGTGTTCATCAAAAAACCGTGACACTACTTGCAATTAGCCTTTACCACATTGCCATGTGTGGTCAGTGCACCACACAATGTGCAATGGATGGACATGAACTGCCACATCCTCACCCCTGTCACTATCAGCTGGTGGGGGAGGTAATGATGGTGGAGGTGGTACACCAGAAGAGGAGGAGGTAGAGGAATCTGAGGGTGCCAGGGTGGGGACAGTTTCTACATCATCCTTTGCCAGGACAATAGCACAAGAAGCTGATGAGGAGGCAGGTATTTTGTTCACCATCAAAATTTCAGGCTCTGGCTGGGTTTCCTTTTTTTCTTCCTCTTTGATTTCCACCATGTGGATAGTCAGGGGTACAGCAACAGTGGCTACCAATTTCTTTTTTGGGGGTCTGGTTTTAACATGCTTCACAAAAATGTTATGGTCTCTGCATTGTATGTGTTTTACGAGGGTGGTTATGCCAAGGTTTGGCCCCTCTTTTCCCCTCTTTAATTACTTGCCACACATTGCTGTTGATGACTGCACTGTGCTTGCCCCAAGAGATAAATAGTCCCACACTCAGGGAGGGGAAGACTGGAGAAGAATGGCCTCTTTCTTCTTCTCCACAATCTCCTTCACTGGCTGGGGAAGAGGATGATGCATTAGAGCTAGGACTAGGATCATTGCTGGCAAGTGGAACTTATCCTAGTCCCATATCACTGCTGCTGGAACCCAGTCCCACTGTGGCCACGGTGGTCTGTGGAACACTAGCCTGTTCATCATCAGCCTGCTGCATAGACAGGTCAACATCTGGTCCTTGTGACTCAGCAGCAACAATCTCTGCAATGTCACTGCTGGTAGTGGTGTTGATGTTCATCCTCATTTGCATATCTGTCTCCCATTCCTTTTCATTTTCTGCTAAAAAGCCCTCATTCTCTCCTCCACCCCAGCTGCTCCACCCTCATTCTCACTTCCGTCCCCACCACCACCTGTCTCTTGCTGCTGCTCTATGGGAATGGGACTGGTTGTCAATGGTGACAAATGTGACAGAGGGTTCCCTACTGTCACACTTACCATCTCTTCAGGGGAAGAAGGCACACTTGCAGAACTAATGCTAATACTGGTAGCCAGTTCTGCCTTTTTTAGCTTCTTGTCCCAAAGGAACAATGCCAGGGGAATGGGAATCACAGTGTCAAGGGGATGTCATGGACTCCCTTGACTGCTATTCTGGCTGCTCAGTTTCCCTTCTATCTCCACATTAGGGTCCAAACTGAAGCTAGTCCCTCCCAACAGCTGGTTCTCAATCACCACCCCCACCTTCAACCCCACCACTCTCTAGCTGCTGTGTTGTAGTAGTGGTACTGCTTGAGGATGACAAGTGTGACTTAGGGTCCTCTGCTGTCACACTTTCCTTCATCTTCTCAATATCAGAAGGCACAATGGAAGCAGTAGCAGCAGTCACAGACAGTTGAGCTGTCCTGCTCACACTGCTACCCACTTCTTCCTGTGCCTGCTTTTATGACACTATTTTCCCCCAGATCCCAAGGGGCAATGAAACCAACACTAGCTAGCCTTATTTCACTAAGTAAATCATTAGGAAATTTCCTTTCAGCCTCTCTGTCTCTCTATCTGCTGATTTATCTGTTTTACTTCCTGGAAACCTCATATTTTTGACACCAAAATGCAAAATACAGGTAGTAAATGGGTGGGAAGTTGTAGCCATTGAAAGACACAGTAAAATATTTTTGGTGTACAAAATGGAAAACTGTTTAAAGGGATAGTAATACTTCATTTTATCTTTATTTTATTTTGTAGGCATTAAAAAAACATGAAGAACGATATAAGTCTTATCTCTCAAACCTTTATGGTTTAAGAGATATTTACAAGCAAAGTTTCCCCTTCCCGCCCCTTTTACCTAGTGTAAGCCATCTCTTCTCAGATGTGGTATCTGGTTGTAAGACCAGACAGATAACATCAGGGGACACTCTTCATTCTATGAAAACAATGAAAGCCCTTAACAAGTTTTTCAGGTTTTTCCCTTATCTTAACTGAAGATTGTCCCTCTCTGCAATCAACCTGGGCACCTCCCTTCTGATCTGGCTAAACAGTATTACATCAGTAAAAGGGGCAGGAGGGAGATACTTTGTCATTGAATTACTCTAGAACTACAACTCTGACAGAATTGAAATAACAATCTCCAAAGTCCAAATACTATGATGATTAATTAGAGATGCTTTTATTATGAAACATTACTATCCCTTTAAGGGTTTTGCTGAGGGTGGATTTTCTCTTGAAAAAGCATAGAACCACGTGTTTTTGTGGCATTTCTTGCAAGAAAACAATGGGACATTTCCCTAATGCTTTGCAAAACAGATCATTATCATAGATAATAATCACAAAGTCAGAAAGGACAGTTATAAAAATATGAAATATATTCTTACAACACCTACTTGCCTGTATGAAATAATGTATACAAAAAAAGTTTAAAAACTAGAAAGAGAAAATGCATCAAGGAAAGGTCACTACAGGCCAGAAACAGAAAGACTAAAAAACAGTCAGCAGAAAAAGAGCTTCATTTAAACTTCGTAATTTGAAAACAGGCACACCAGGAGACAATCTATATTATCTTTTATTTGCTGAATCTTTTTTGGTTTTAGTGTTGTCAATTCCACCCCTGCAGTTCATCCCTAGCAGCTAAGCCTCTGTTGTTTCCCAGCACTAACTGCTTTTTAAAAAAGCACAGAAAATATGGGAAAATATAAGGAACCAAGCAAGCAAATAAGTTAATGTTAGTGTAAGTTTTGATTTTGTTGCTTAGGGCTCAGCTAGAAAAGGTGCACCGTAGGCAACAAAAAAATACATTGACTTATATGGATCTTTTTAACACCTTTCATGCTAAAGTGGTCTACAAGGCATTGCAAAACAAAGAATTGGAAATTGCTTTAGCAAGCAAGTGGTTAAAAGCCTCATCTAAATTAGGGATGGATTCCAATACAGTTGGGTTGAGGTCTATCACAACAATCAGAAAAAGTAGTAATTTTAACCTTTTTTAGTTCATATTAGGGTTGGTAACTTGTACCAAATTTTGAAATTCAGTATACATACAAAATGACCCAAAAACGCATTGCAGTTTGTGACATGATAGCTCCTGCAAAGCCCTATTATGGCCAGGCAAACCTTCCGAGGCTTGGCAGATCATGGCTCAGGTATTTGGGAAAAAGGCTTTTCAGTCTCAAAAGGCAGCAAACTCCACAAACCAAAAGTGTCCCCGTGTGTACCCAACCAACAACCCAGCACTCACACGAGTTCCCCTTAACCTCTCAGATGCCAGGTAGCCTACAACACATTGCTATGCAATGCATGGCAAACTGACTGCCATCAAGGGTGTTAACTGTCCCAAAAATAAACATACAATACCCATTAACTCCACTAGCTAAAAGGGATAGTAATACTTGAAAATCATTTTATTTTATATTGTAGTCCTTAAAAAACATTAAAAATTTTATAAGTCTTATCTCCCAAACCTTTATGGTTTGGGAGATATTAGCAAGTAAAGAATCCCCTGGAGTGACGTCACTGCTCTAGCTGTCAGATTTGAAATCCGGTCCTCAGACCGGCTGCGGCTCTTCAGAAGTGCAGAGATCATGATCTTTAAAAATAATTTCTTAATTGCAATGGTCTACAAATTGTGCTTGCAAGCCAGACACACTTTGTAGACAGTTCCAAAGAAGTAGTGTTTTTTAAAGATCATGATCTCGGCACTGATAAAGAGCTGCCGGCTGATCTGTGGACAGGATTCCAAATCTGTCCACTAGATGACAGATTTGGCTAAAACAGCCAGGAAAAGGGAACTTTACTTTACTTTACTTTTCTTGCTAATATCTCCCAAACCATAAAGGTTTGGGAGATAAGACATATCATTTTTAATACATTTTTTAAGGGCTACAGTATAAAATAAAATTATTTTCAAGTATTACTATCCCTTTAAGAAGGTCCACCATTAACCCCTCTCTATTGTCAATCTGACTGAGAACACGTTGCAATTAATGCATTCCAGCGAAGCAATGGATGGGTTAAATTTTTAAAAATGAATCATTCATTAAACATAAGGCCAAAATGTCCTTACATAAAATTTTGGCAGATAACAGGTTTACCTGCCCCATCTCTCCATCCTGAGCAGATCAGGATAGAGAATGTATAAAAAATTAGAGACCTCTGGGGACCCCAAAATACATTTTTGCATTGAAATGGGGCACTTTTGTTTCCTGGTTTAACAAATTAAAGAAAAAAGGATGTACAGCCCCATATCAGTAAATCCAAACTACTCTAAAAATGTGTCAAATTTTAGTAGAATTAACTCTTCCAGTGGGGTATGCAATTCATTGCAGTGTTACATATCCACTGGCACTCACAAGGTTAATCCAACTAAGTGAACAAAATCACATGAAAAGAAACATTGTCCTGTAATCCTGATGTTCTAGGGGGCCTTCAGCACCCTAATCAGCTACTGTCTGTCTTCTTCTGTAATTTCTATCTTCCTTCTAATTTCTTCTTTCTCTTCATTCTGTTTTCTCTTCTCTTTTCAAAAGATGTCCATGCAAAGAAGATAAAAAAGCAAACATTAAACAAAAGGTATATTTTGGTAGTCAAAATAATTAATGTATTGAGGCAGTGAAAGTGTTAAAATACACTGCCAGCTCCTCCACTGTTGCCGGTGGTGGCAGTAGGATTTCAGGCAAAAAATCCCCTCTCCCAGTTACCTCTTAGGCCATTGTCCGAGCCTTTCTGAGGGAAAATTGAACAGAGACTGGCTTTTTATATGGCCAGTCTCTGTTTGAAATGGTTCCCAATCTTCCATTGGCAGGGATATTTGCTTATCTGTATCCTTTAAAAATGTAGCTCAGCTCACTATTGTGCACGCAACTAAATGGCACATTAACCATGTCGTTGTGATGAAAAGGGTGACATGAGAATCTCACCTGCATCCAAAGGGTGAGATTCTCATGTTCCGGTACAAATATCGCCATGAAGCTAGAAAAGTTGTGTCTACTCCCACTCTCCTTCCCCTCAGTGTCTTAATGCAGTTTGCGTGTTTGTGTTTAGATCTTGAATACCATTATATAAATATTTGTCTTCCATATGGAATGAATTAAATTAAAAAATGCATAGCTGACACTAACTGTACAGCTCCCCAGATGCTTCACATCTTTTTTTTTTTTTTTTTCATTTTATTCATTTAATATGGAAGACAATAGAAGACAAAGGAGAGCAGGAGTAGATACAACTTTTCTGGCTTCATGGCAACATTTGTACAGCAACATGACAAACTCGATACTTTGATGTGGGTAAGATTCTCATGTCTCTCTTTTCATCACGGCAATATGATTAATATGCCATTTGCACAATAGTGTGTGACATTTTTAAAGTGACCTGTGCTTAAAATGATGATTGGATGGATTAGAAATAGATAAAAAGATGTTTTTAATTTGGACTAAAAACATTTTTTTTTCCTTGGACTGCTTGAATAAATGTAACCCTTTGAGTGCCCAGAAAGTAGGGATGGAGAAAATGTTTGCCTCAAACTGAAATTGGCAAAAGTGGCACTTTCCGCTTGGCAAATAATTTCCCACGAAAAGTGCTGATTTTCTGCTTTTTCCCACTTTTTTTGCCTAGCTCATTCCATTGAAATCAAAGGGAACATTGAATTTACACACAACACATAGCAAATATAATTTTATTTCCCAAAGGCATGGTATAAACAGGGCATGAGGGTGCCTCTGTTGGTGGGGTGTGGGGAAATAATCAGTTGAACAGGGGATAATTTTTGGGGAGGTTGTTTACTGGGATTGGGGGGGCAGTTAATAAAAAATAAATCCTAAATAAAATTAAAAAAACATGGTATAAAAGGGGTCTGAGGAGGGTGCCTGTGTTGTTGGGTGGAGTCTGGGGAATGAATCAGCTGAACATGGAATTTGTTTTTTTTGGGGGGGGGTTCTTGACTGGCATTGGGGGCACAGTTAATAAAAATAAAAATAAAATAAGAAATGTGTATGTAAAATGATAGAGACAGAAACCCCCTGACATAAGCTGCCACTGGGGTGGACTGATACTTGACATGATAGAATATTTTGTAGAGGATTATTTGTTAAAGGCACAAGCCCTAAGGAAACATTAATTTGTTGGACTTGTTAGAAACAAACCTCCCAAAATTGTTTACTTTTTCTGTAGGACTATGGTTTTTTTTATTTATTTATTTTTTTCTTTAAAGAACAAGCCCTGAGGAAAAAATAAAAATGCCCTACTGGACTAGTGCCAGCAGGTCATGTTGACCAGTGGCCACTGACCATTGTCAAATGTCCTCCTGAGTCCACAATTGCAGAATTTGCAACTGCTGGTCTTGCTGCTGCTGCTACTGAGTTGTTTAAGTAGCAGGATGATTAGGCAGCTGAAAGGGAATGGGATCAACAATAGCAGTAACATGGGTGATGGATGATGAAGGTTCCAATTGCCTCAACTAGCTCCAGTGATGTGCCTGAGACAGTGGCAGCACAATAAGTAGCCCCTTGTCTATGTGGAGAAAAGTTAACCAATAATTCTTCTCCACCTGCCCCTCCTCCAAAATCATGTGTGTGTGTTGTTATTAGAATAGAAAATTTTCCCTTGAGAGCAGGAACTGTGCCTCTCATCAGCAACTGCAATGTGCACAGTGTGTGTGGTAAATCTGGGGGCACAACTGTATCCAAACACCATGACACCCAAAGCCAAGTACTGCGGATGTTACTATACCCCTTGTCCAGACCCCACTAAGGACACGTGACAACTTGTTGACAGTTTAATAGTAATGATGTAATGTCCCTGCCAGCATCTTAGCATATTCTGTGGGATGGAATCTCCTCAGATGCCATGTGATGACCTGGTATCGATTCTCCTCCAGCACACTGGCATGTGTAATCAGTGCACCACACAGTGTGCAATGGGTAGAGATGAATTGCCACATCCTAACATCAAGAGAGTGGCTATCATTTGGCAGGGGAGGTAACGAAGAAAGAGGTGGACTGGTAGAAGATGTAGTTGTTACCCTAGAAGGTGAGGGTGATGGCGAGATATTTGTTTTGCTTGTCAGGGAACATCTAGTCTCTGTCTGGGTTTCTCTATTCTTCCTCCTCTTTGATTTCTGCCTCGCCTCTTGTTGCTTTTTTGGACAGTCAGAGGTACAGTAACAGCAGTGCTTGATTTCTGTGATGGGTGTTTGGCTTTATCATGTATGGCATGAATGTTATGGTGTCTGTGTTTCATGTGTGATATCAGGGAGGTTATGCCAAGGTGTGTTCCCTACTTTCTCCTTCTCACTCACTTGTCAAAAATTGTGCAAAGTGCAATTGGTGATGACTGTACTGTGCCTGCCTCAAGAGAAAAATAGTTCCACACCCATGACTTCAGGGGGGAGGGAACAGGTGGAGAAGAATGGCATCTTTCTTTATGTCCTCCACATTCCCCTTCACTGTCTGTGCTGGCAGTGGATGATGTTACTGCTGTTGCAGCTACTGCCTCAAAAGCAGTACTTCAACTAGGACCAGGAGTATTGCTGGTACTGGTATGT
This sequence comes from Rhinophrynus dorsalis, assembly GCA_037306005.1. NCBI lineage: Eukaryota > Metazoa > Chordata > Amphibia > Anura > Rhinophrynidae > Rhinophrynus > Rhinophrynus dorsalis. The sequence continues at coordinate 225,864,888 of CM074723.1, forward strand.
GGAATCTGTCCTAGTCCCTCATCACTTGTTGACCAAATTACCAATGTGTCCATGGTGGTCTGTGGCACACTGGCCTGCTCTTCAGCATCCTGCTGCCCTTGCATCTCAGCAGCAGCAGGAATTAGAACAATTTGCAAATTCCAAAAGCTCATTGTTAGTTGTGGCGGTGATGCTCATCCTCATCCCTGTTTATCATTCCTTCTCAGTTTCTGATAAAAATGCCATCAATGTCTCTTCCACTCCAGCTTCTCTACCATCATCATCACCACACTACTAGTCCCTACATGCTGCTGCTGCTCTATTACTGACATCTCACTGCTGCTTGGAGGAGGTGATGAGAAATGTGACAGAGGGTCCCCTAATGTCACAGTTGGCATTTCTGTTTGACCTGAAGAAGGCAGACTGGCAGCAGTAGCAGCAGGCATAGGCAGCTCACCTGTGCTCCTGCTGTTGGTGGTGGTATTAATTATTCGCCTTCTCTCCCCCAACACCAGCTCTGGCCTCTTCAGGTTCATGTTCCACTTGGACACTGTCATGAAGGGAAGGGGAGGAGGACTCCCAGAGCCATAGGAGTGGTGTGTGCTTCCTTGACCGCTAGTCTGGATGCTCTCAAATGCTTCCCCTACCACTCCCCTAATACTAGTCCACCGGCTGCTTCACTATCACTTTTACTAATACTACCACTAACACCAGCCACATCAATTTCAGTCCTTGAATCTTCCTCCTCACAGTCACTAGTAATATGGTGATTACACCCTCCTTCACTCCTAACGCTAACAAGATGCTGGACCTTCTTAGTAGTAGTTGTACTAGCACTGGTGGGACTGCTTGGGGATGGCAAGTGTGACTTAGGGTCCCCTGCTTTCACACTTGGCTTAATCTTCTCATTCCCACCCTCCTGAGTATTACAAGACACACTAGCAGCTTCAGCCCTGGTGGCAGCAGCTTCAACACTGGCAGCAGGCACAACACTGGTTGCAATAGGGACAGCACATCTGACAGCAGGCACAGCACTAGAGGCAGAAGGGGCAGCAATGGTGGCAGTAGAGGCAGCACGTCTAGCAGCAGGTACAGGCAGCTGACCTGTCCTGTTCTCACTAGTACGTCCCTTTTCTTCCTCCCTTCCCATTCCCTTTTCTCCCTCCTTTCCCATTCACTTTTCTTCCTCCCTTCCCATTAATTTCCCCAATATCCCTTGGGGTGATTTAGGGGAAATTGGAATGAATTGGTTCAGTTGTGCCTACTTCCTCCTCATACTCAGACTCAGTGGACACACATTTATTATTTTTAAACCTGCTCATAGTGATAGCCTGTCTCCTGCCTCCATTTTTCCAAAAGATCACAGCAGAATAACACATCTACCTAGATATGTAGCTCCCTCTATTGTGTTTGATTTCCCCAAATACGTCACCTTTGTATACCAAAAGGGTGAAAACAACATAAATCAATGGGCGGAAACTTTCTAGCCATTCAAAAAATGGTGAAAATTTTTGGCCAATGGGCAAAAAATGAGAACATTTTAATAACTAGTTTTAAAGTGGATTTTCTTGCAAAAAAGCAGACAACAACAAGGTTTTCACAGAATTTCTCATGGGAACATGGCAAGAGATTTTGCACACCCGTACCAGAGAGGTACACAACACCATTGGCATGCAAAGGGTTAATAACTGCATAGGTTTGATTAATACTTTTGGAGTATATTTAATTTTTTTTTATCTTCTTTGCAGGGACATCTTTGAAAGGAAGAAGAAGAGAATGGAGAAGATAAGAAGACAGAAGAAAGATGGAAGATGATAGAAGTAGGCAGACAGTGGATGGCAGGTAAGTGTTATACAGCTCTAGGTTCTGGGTGTTAGGTGTTTTACAGCTAGTATTGTTGCAATTCAATGTTAGGGGTAGTGTAGGGTTACTGTTTTGGAGGGTGACTATGTGTTTGAAGTCATGCTCGTTGCTTGACAGTGTGTCAAACTTCAAATCTGAGCCATTTTCCTTTGATGTTCCCATTTCTCATGTTATTTAGCATGAGTTTTGGGAACATAAAACACATGACAAATATATGGCAACAAGTCAGGTTCTTTGGCCCAACGTTCATTGTGGTTTCAGTTGGTAGGGCACTTACAGTGACACAGTGGCCTAGATTCAATTTAAAACGCAAAAACGATCAGTAGGGCAAAAATGGATAATGGCTAGTGTTGAGCGAGCATGCTCGGCCGATGCTCGGATCGGCTCGAGCATCGCTCTGCTCGGCACATGGCGGTACTCGTACGAGTACCGCCATGTGCTCGCCCGGCATGTTCGGGTGGCGGGGATCTGTGCCGAAGGAGGCACAGATCTGAAGACACTCCGCTGGACCACCAGGGACTGGAGGTAGGGGGCATTGCGGAGATGAAGGGGGCATTGCGGAGATGAAGGGGGCATAGCGGAGATGAAGGGGGACATTGTGGAAGAGGGGCATAGCAGAGATGAAGGGGGACATTGTGGAAGAGGGGCATAGCGGAGATGAAGGGGGACATTGTGGAAGAGGGGCATAGCGGAGATGAAGGGGGACATTGTGGAAGAGGGGCATAGCGGAGATGAAGGGGGCATAGCGGAGATGAAGGGGGACATTGCGGAGATGAAGGGGGCATTCGGAGATGAAGGGGGCATAGCGGAGATGAAGGGGGACATTGCGGAGATGAAGGGGGCATTGCGGAGATGAAGGGGGCATTGCGGAGATGAAGGGGGCATAGCGGAGATGAAGGGGGACATTGTGGAAGAGGGGCATAGCGGAGATGAAGGGGGACATTGTGGAAGAGGGGCATAGCGGAGATGAAGGGGGACATTGTGGAAGAGGGGCATAGCGGAGATGAAGGGGGCATAGCGGAGATGAAGGGGGACATTGCGGAGATGAAGGGGGCATTCGGAGATGAAGGGGGCATAGCGGAGATGAAGGGGGACATAGCGGAGATGAAGGGGGCATTGCGGAGATGAAGGGGGGCATTGCGGCGATGAAGGGGGCATTCGGAGATGAAGGGGGCATAGCGGAGATGAAGGGGGCATTGCGGAGATGAAGGGGGCATAGCGGAGATGAAGGGGGACATTGTGGAAGAGGGGCATAGCGGAGATGAAGGGGGACATTGTGGAAGAGGGGCATAGCGGAGATGAAGGGGGACATTGTGGAAGAGGGGCATAGCGGAGATGAAGGGGGCATAGCGGAGATGAAGGGGGACATTGCGGAGATGAAGGGGGCATTCGGAGATGAAGGGGGCATAGCGGAGATGAAGGAGGACATTGCGGAGATGAAGGGGGCATTGCGGAGATGAAGGGGGGCATTGCGGAGATGAAGGGGGCATTCGGAGATGAAGGGGGCATTGCGGAGATGAAGGGGGCATAGCGGAGATGAAGGGGGACATTGTGGAAGAGGGGCATAGCGGAGATGAAGGGGGACATTGTGGAAGAGGGGCATAGCGGAGATGAAGGGGGACATTGTGGAAGAGGGGCATAGCGGAGATGAAGGGGGACATTGTGGAAGAGGGGCATAGCAGAGATGAAGGGGGACATTGCGGAGATGAAGGGGGCATTCGGAGATGAAGGGGGCATAGCGGAGATGAAGGGGGGCATTGACCAGGCACCCTCCCCTCATCAGAGCAGGGGGTGCCTGGTGTAATGCTCGTGTCGCCCCATTCAATTCAATGGGGCTCGGGTGCTCGGCCGAGCACTCGAGCCTCCGGCGGTGCTCGGTCAGAGCACCCGAGCACCCGAGCATCGGGGTGCTCGCTCAACACTAATAATGGCCCATTAACAAAATGTGTTAACAAAGCCATTCAATTGTTAGGCCACAGAAATGGACTTGTGGCTAAATGGTCGTCATGTGTTTTAAGTTCCCAAAACTCATGCTAAATAGCATGAGAAATTGGAAAATCAGAAGAAAATGGCTCTAGCTTGGTGTTTGACACACTGTCAAGCAAAATGTCACCCTCCCAAACACTAACTCTACATTACCCTTAACAAGGAAGTGTAACAATACTAGCCCTAACATCAGCCTAACACCACAACTGTAACACTTACCTGTCATCCACTGTCTTCTTCTGTCATCTTCTATCTTCCCTCTTATTCTTTATCTTCATCTTCTGTCTTCTGTCCGTTGTAAAAGATGTACCTGTAAAAAGAAAGAAAGTAAAAATTAAAATTCTTCTGAAAAGTAATGTAGTCGTTAACCCTTTGAGTTCTGGAGGCATACACAATGCATTGCGTACCTCTCTGGCACTCATAGGCATTCCGATCATCAAAAATAAATTGTAGCCCGATGCAGAACAAATATGTGGCAAGTTCATTGAGAATAATAATATTTCATCCCCAATTAAAATATCAGTCCAAATACTAAATTTCCCCCATCAGTGAAAGTTTTATAGATGCTGCCGCCTCAGAAGGATTGTATGACAACCCCCCCTCCCCAATACCTTCCAGGCCATTGCCTGAGTGTCTGTGTGTTTAATTTGAATAGATTGGCTGTTATATGGCCAGTCTCTGTTCAAAATGATTTCCAGCCTACCATTGCTAGGATGTGTGTTTACGTACTTTCCAGCCAATCAGCTTCTAGGGGTGGAATGAGGGGGGTTGGCATGCATTTCTCAGCATCTGTAACACTTTCATTGACGGGGGGGATATAACTGTAGTATTTAGACTGGATCAACTGATATTTTCATTAGGTATACAATATTTTTATTCTAAATGGATTTTCACATATTTGTTTCACATCGGTGCGCAATTTATTATTGATGATAGGAATGCTGGCACAGTTTAACCCTTTCAGTGCCTTGCTCTGAAACACATTGCATACCCCTCGGAACTCAAAGGGTTAACAAATACATTACTTGAAACACATATGTTTTTCAAAAGAATTTTCACATGGACTTTCTTTTTACAGGTACATATTTTACAACAGATGAAGGTCAGAAGACAGAAGAAAAGATGTTGACGAGAAAGAAGAGGAGGGAAGATGGAAGATGGATAGTAGCTGGCCAGGGTGCTGAAGACAACACTGGACATCAGGATTAAAGGTAAGTGTTTTCAGGGGATGGTTTTAAATTTATTCGGATTAACCCTGTGAGTGCCTGTGGGGTATGCATACTCAAGTGGCACTCATAAGGTTAATTCTACTAACAAACATTTGACACATCGATGTATTGATATTGGGTGTACTATTGGAATATTGGACGTCAGAGGTCAACCCTTATTCAGGGCACTAGCTAAACTATTTTCAAACTACATATTACTCGGCAAAGTCCCTGAAACATGGTAAAATGCAGAGGTCATTGTACTGCTCAAAAAAATTTGATAAGGCAGATCTAAAAATCTACTGACTAATAAGTAGCCATGGGTGAAAATGTTCACCTCAAACCATAATCAACGAATAATGGCATTTCCCGCTTGGCAAATAATTTCCAGCGAAAAATGTAGATTTTCCACTTTTCTCACCTAGCTCATTCTTTGAAATCAATGGCAAGATTGAATTTACACACAACACATTGCAAATGTTATTTTATTTCCCAAAGACATAGTATAAAAGAGGTATGAGGGTGCCTGTGTTAATGGAGTATGGAGAAAGAATCAGTTGAACAGGGAATATTTTTTTAGGGGGGGTTGTTTACTGTGATTAGAGAACAGTTAAAAAAATTAAAAATAAAATACAATGAAAAAAACCCATAACACATGGTATAACAGGGGTCTGAGGAGGGTGACTGTGTTGGTGCATGGAGTGTGGGGAAAGAATCAGTTGAACAGGGAATTTGTTTGGGGGGATTTGCTTATTTCACATAAATGTAATGGTGTCTGTATTTCATGTGTGTTATCAGGTCTTTTGTGCCAAGGTGGTTAACCTCCTTTCCCCTTTTCACTGACTTGTCACAAATTGTTCACGGTGCCGTTGTTGATGACAGCACTGTGCCTGCCCCAAGAGAAAAATAGTCCCACACCCAGGACCTCAGGGGGGAGGGGAAAAGTGGAGAAGTATGAACTGTTTCTTCTTTTTCTCCACATTCTCTTGGGGCAGAGGATGATGTTGCTGCTGTTGCTGCTAGTGCCTCAGAATCTTCACTGCAACTAGGACCAGGAGTATTGCTGCTGGCAGGTGGAACCTGTTGTAATCCTGCATCATTTAACCCTATTCCCACTTTGTCCATGGTGTGGCAAACTAGCCTGCTCCTCAGCATCCTCCTACCCTTGCAACTCAGCAGAAGCAGCAATTAGAGCAGTAGCATACTCCACAAATTCCAAAAGCCCACTGCTGGTGGTGGTTGTGGTGGTGATCCCAATCCTTGGGGTGATCAGAACTACTACAGATCCTCAAAAACAGCTCACACAGAAAAAAAACATTTTTAGAAAGAGGGTAAGAACAAACAGAGGTCATAAGAGCACTACAACAAGTATCTCAGTTAAAAAGGGAAGTTCTACTAAATCCTCCTCCAAATAGTAAAATTAAATCACAAAGATTTTGCAACCAAACCCAATTTACCACTGCTTCACCTGCCATTAGAAGAACTATAAAAAACTGGCATATTCTTGAAGGAGACAAAACACTAGATCCCATGTTCAAAAACCCTCCCCTCTTCAGCTACCAGAGAGGCAAACATCTGGGAGACTGTCTAACTAGGAATGGCCCTGTGGTGAAATATGATAGTGGTACCCACTGGCTTAAATGCCCCACAGGTGTTTTTAAGTGTAGGGGATGCACGAACTGTCAGCACACTATAACAGGTAAACAATATGCTCACCCTGCGACAGGTAGAATTGTATGTATTAGAGATTTTCTGATTTGCAAGAGTAAATACGTTATAATTATGATCTGTTGCCCCGTGTCCTACTCCTAAACTATATACGTAAGATGATCACCATGCTAAAAGAACATATTAACAATCACAGATCTGCTATCCAGAAAGCCCTTGAGGGAACGATGAACAATAAGGAAAGAATCAATCAACCAGTAGCCATGCATTTTGAACAGGTTAAACATAACATCAGTGACTTCAGATGTATGCCTATAAAACAAGTACAAAAATCACTGAGAGGAGGGGTCCACCACACAACATTACTACAAAGGAAAGCTAGATTTATACATGAATATGGAACCCTGGCACCTGCAGGGTTAAACCACAGTTTCAATTGTAATGTTTTCTGTGATCAGACATATTTACCTGATACCTTCTTCATGATATGCAGTTTTGGATTGTTTTGTCTTTCTTTTCCAAATGTATTTACTTATTTTTCTTATCATCTCACTGGAGGTATTCTTTGTTTTTGGAGTCTTTAGGAATGCATGATTTAGTTTATGGCATCTGAGCACCAGACTGTTGGGGGTGCGCTCCTGACCTTCCTGTAATCCTTTACTAGAATCTTTCCATCAAGGATTGTCTCAGGGCCAATAATCTGGTCACTTTCTGTGGAAAGTCCCACAAAAGCTAATCATTGCTTTAATACCTACTAGACATGAAGCTAATTACAAACAACATATATCAATTTACTAAAAGTTAAAGCTATAATTATGGTCCCTTTCTGTGGGGAGCCCCACAGGATGCAGTACTTAAAATGCCCTTCATCTCAGTAGCTATTTAATTTCCCAGCTTTGTCAGTCATGATGCTTTTCCCATCCTAACATTGAGGATCAGCTGTCAAATTGCAACACTGTCCTATTTTACAGCTAATTTATACAACTGATTTTCCTCTACTTACTATCGTACATTGGGTTGATGCACCAGAACTACATAGTGCTTAAACTTTGGCATTTCAGGAACTTTGCCATATTAATATCACATTGATATTTAAATACAACATTGGAACAAGCTCCACGATGCAGTGGAGTCACACTACAAATCTTTGAATGTCTCTTACCTTCGTATTCAGGGGTACAACCATGAAGGTGCTTAAACAAGAGGATACATCATAATTCATATGTGGATTTGAGCTGGCAGTGTGCAGAAGTAACTGCTTTGAATTTGACTTTCAGTAAAGAATTGAATTCTATAGCTATTTGCTTCTATATAATTCGGCCAGCATTCCTAAGATTTAATTCAGGAATCATTTAGCACAGTTCATTGTGCTCATATACCTACAGCGAGGTAAATGTCTGGTATCTCTTCCCTTGCCATGAGATGACAAGGGGCGATTACACAGTAGTTATTATTGATGCAGGTTGCTTGGCAAACGGAGAATACCCTATGATGTCATCCTCTTATGTGCTGAGTGACGCCACTTCATTTTGGAGCGCTTGGACCATGAGGATGAGGAGGTAAGTCCCATACCTTATTTTCTTTTAAATATATATATTTTATGGGTCTTGCACCAAACCTATTTTTGTTGGTTTTTAATGCCACTGTCAGATTTTGCACACACACACACACACACACGCACACACACACATATTAATTAATGATTCCTACAGCAAGTATTACCAATATAATATTTTAGTTTAATGTAAGCTTTCATTGTTCTCAAATTATTGACATACATTAATCAGTGGTCATAGTAGTTGTCTCAACAGTGGTAGATGATAGCAACCCTTCAAATTCCTCCTCCTTATCTTCTGTGCTGCTGTTAATAGTAAATGAGCCATGGCTTACCCTGACATGTGTGGTTTTGTCCACTTCTGCTACCTGATACTGAAATGGTATTTGCTGTTTTTAGAAATGTTAGTCCTGCAACACTGCTGCTTGATAGCAGTGTCCTGAGGTAATTTACAATAAAACGCAATGCAGTGAAAACATGCTCAGACTTAACGCTTGCTGGTGGGCAACTAAGGGTTTCCATGGCAGTACATGTCAGTGCTGGCCACACACATTATTTTGTTTTCCAGTATACATTGGGTAACCATTTTTGATGAGTAAGTAGCTACCCAGCAAGTATGTAAAAACATGAGTGTGACTACTACTAGAAGCTATACAATGCTGCTGTGTGTCAGCTACCAACCCATACTCTGGAAGGAAGTCCCATAGAGATGTTCCACCACCAGTGCTACCACCACAAATGTTTGATGACTGCACCAGAGACCTGTGAATTGCTTTATGTAATGAAGATGAAGTGTTCAGAATTATGCTGGAAATGGTATGTTCTTGTTGATGTTGTTGGTCCTGCTGCTGCTGGTATAAACCATTTGCTAACTTCCTTTCCACTATGCTTACTAGGAGTTTTTTGTTTTGTCCCCAACATTCCCATTATCAGCAGACACAAAACCAGCTATCAAGGAGTGGTGTAAAACAAGCCATTCCTTTATTACTTGCTCGGTTTTACTTAATACATACATGGTTTTGTGGGACTGTCACTCAAAGCCCTGCATTCACAAGGTGGAGTGCGGATGGTATGGGCTATAATGCTGCTGCCTTATAATCATATTGGCAGAACCACGGGCAAGATTACTGGATGTCACCTGATACTGCAAGCTAATGTTGCGTAGTGTTGGAAGGGAAACCCAGTGAGCAGTGATAGTCTTATAATCTCTACTCTGCTCTTTTGTGCACATATCTGTTGTCAGGTAGACTTTCTTGCCTTATGAGCTTCCCAGCCCTTTGCCTAACACACTAACCACCTACTTATACAATTTCTAGCCCTCTTTTTGTTTTGTTTTTTTCCATCACCCTCCTCAACTCCATACGTGATGGAATAGATAGTATACCTCTTCTAACCCTTGGTTTTAAATTCATGGCACAATCTAACAATCTAATTCTTACCTTAAAAATTAGGACGACTTCTTGATAATCCATCAACTTGTTATCTAGGAGATTTAATGCTATATTTAATTCAACAAAATGTAATCTGCATTGACCTAATCAGATGGCTGTGGGGGTTGCAGAACTGAGGTTTCTTCAGTAGGGATGGGAGAAAATTATTGCCTCAAACCAAACTCTGCAAATAATGGCGCTTCCTGCTTGGTGAGTAATTTCCTGCTTTCACAACTGCTTAGGTGTACCCAGTCAGTCACATAAAATGTTGAGGATTTTCAGATAATTCTCCTTTGCTTCCTTCTCACATTCCCAGACTCCCCTAACACAGAGATAACAGCCATGTTAGGAAGAAACTTGGATCACAACTATATGCATCTTCTCAGTCACACAAAGTTTTGGGGTGAATCTCCTTTGCTCCCTTCTCCCACCCCCAGACTCTCCCAGCACAGATATAACAGCAAGATCAGGAAGATAATTGGGTCAGGGCTACCTGTACCTTCCCAGTCAGTCACCCAAGATTTTGAGGTATTTGGGCTAAAACTCCATTGCTTCCTTCCCATACTACCAGACTCCCCTTGCACAGAGATAACAGCCACATACAGAAGGAACTTAGATCACAGCTGCATGTGTCTTCTCAGTTAATAACGTAGATTAGTTCCTGGAACACAGGGAAAAATTTAAGTAATCTAAAGCTTCCAGAAAATGAAAGAAGCATTTCTAAAAAGTTTATTTTTGCATGTATATATGTTGTATTATAATTAGTTATTGGTGCATTGATGCATGAATAAATGTTTCTTTCATTAACTGACAGCTTTAAATAACTTTACTTATTCCCCAGTGCTCTAGTTTTTCTCTTTTTTTTTTTCTCTCTAACCAGCATAAATGTTATAATTGATCTTTGTGTTTTGAGCACTTATTTTTCTAACTGTAGTGAGCAAATAAATGTTCACACATTTACTGCATCATGAGTTTAGTTAGTGAGGATATCTCCCTTAGATCTTCAAGAAGGTTAAAAAACCTGTAAGTTATTTTTTTCTGATCTATCGTTACTAGTGATATAGAAAATACTTGGCCTCCTTTGCTTAAGGATCTTATACTGCTATTACTGTGAGAAACTAGAGAATGATGGAATACCAATTATTCTCAAAAATACATAACTAAATCTATGAACCCTAGAGGCCTACAAATTAAACTATTTCCTTCTTTTTCTTCCCCTTTAATGTTAAATCGAAAAAAATGTTGATAATTGCTCTATGGAGTTAATGCAATTATTAACACAGTATAAAAATGAAAATCAAAGAACAAAGATGGCCAGTTATACAAATTCACAAACCCTTAACTGTCTGATGGTGCTGGTACAACATAAAACCAGCATACGAGACAAATTGCTGTTACAAATGCTAATTCTAAGAGTTAAGGCACAAAGAAAGCTGTCATTTTAACCATGTAGTCACTCTGTGCTCTAACTCGCATGAGAACTCCACAGTATAAATAGCAATAGAAATAAAGAAAACAAGTTGGCACCCACCTGGTATAAAATTAGGCTTATTTGCAAACTCAGCAATTCATTAACAGGGGTAGTTGGAGTGCCAACAACATAAGAAAATGCCAAGAGCCATTTCAAGCCTTATGGGCACTTTTGTGAAGACATCCATTACAACAACATTCAAACTAGTTCCTTTTTGAGCTCTCAACCATCCAGGGGTAGAGTTAATTGGATGGAAACATTTTAAAACCACTTAATATAGAAACACTCCTTGTGTTTTGACCGCACACACCTCTCGAAGCCTAAAGCCTATCCTGTCTGAGTGAAGAAAACACAAGTACTAATAAACAATCACTGAAAAAATGGTAATAGATAATTTTTAGCATTTAACCCCAAAGGAACTTTGGCGTCTAATCTAATGATCCAACTAGATTCTATTTTTAATATATAATTATCATGATTTCCTCCTCTGGGTGAGCAAAAAGCCCTCTCAATGCCAACAAACTGTAAAAATGTACTATTGTTATTATGATTTGCTCTAAAAGGTTCCATTAATCTTGTGTTAACTTGTCCCTTTCAAATTGTTCGTAAATGTTCCAATATTCAATCCTTGATGTAGCATTTAGTCTTTGTTTTATAATATCTGTTACATGGGCAAAATAAGGCATACACTGAAAGTTAATAAATTACAGACTTTATGTGTATAGCTTGGAAATAAGACATATTTTCCTATGTTCATATTTTCACAGGCTATACTGTCTTTGTAACAATGGTTACGTTAACAAAATTCCCATCCAACAAGTGGAGGTTACTGAACTTTTATGTTCACTATGCACCAATATTTCACAGAGGCTCCTAGACCTGCAGAAACTAAACATAGTAACATAATAAATTAGGTTGAATAAACACCAGTCCATCAAGTTCAACCTTTTCCTCATACCCCAGTGACTGAGAATTTTATAGCTTGCCTGCGACCAAGTAAGTTAATCTTTATCAGACCTTCCTGATCTGCCTACTGATAAACAGTATAATTCTGTATGTTCCCTTTTGAAAGAAATGTATCTAATCTTCTCTTAAATGTATCCATTGTATCTGCCATAACCATCTGCTTTGGCAAGGAACTTCACAATTTAACAGACCTTACTGTAAAAAAACACTTCCTCTGCTGAAGTCTAAACCTCCTTTCCTATCTCAAGGGGTGTCCCCTGGTCACCTGATCAGGCCTTGGAATAAATAGCTTACAACAGAGATCCTTGTATTGATCTCTTATATACTTGTACAATGTGATTAGGTCTCCTCTTAGTCATCTTTTCTTCTAGAGTAAATCAACCAAGTTTGTCTAGTCGTTCCTCATACGTCAAGTCCTCCATTCCCTTAATTAATTTTGTTGCTCTTCACATTACCCTCTCTAGTTCTAGTATATCCTTTTTCAGAACTGGTGCCCAAAACTGCACTGCATACTGAAGGTGAGGTCTTACCAATGATTTGTACAATGGCAAAATAATGTTATCCACTTTTGCTTCAATACCTCTTTTTATGCAAGACAGGATTTTGTTTGCCTTTGCTACTGCTGTTTGACACTGGTCACTGTTTCTAAGTTTGTGGTTGACAAGGATACCCAGGTCTTTCTCTAGGAATGAGTCTCCTAAAATGATTCTATTAAATTCATAAGTAGCCTTGGGATTATTTCCTCCCAAATGCATGACTTTACACTTCCCCACATTAAACTTCATATTCCATTTGTTTGCCCAATCTGCCATTTTATGTAAATCCCTCTGCAGAGAGCAAATATCCTGTTCTGAATTAATTACCCTGCATAATTTAGTGTAATCTGCAAATATTGATATTTTGCTTTCTATATCTTTTTCCAGGTCATTTATAAACATATTAAACAGCAGTGGACCTAATACTGAACCCTGAGGTATTCCACTCTCTACTTTAACTGTATTGGAGAATTGCCCATTTACAACCATATACTGTTCCCTATCCTTCAAAAAGTTTTATATTCAATTGCAAAGGTTATCTCCTAACCCCGATTTCCTTATTTTATACCCCAGACTTCTGTGTGGCACTGTATCAAATGCCTTTGCAAAGTCTAGATATATTATTTCAACTGCCTTGCCATTACAAAGGTTGCTGCTTACTTCCTCATAAAAGCTGAAAAGGCTAGTATGGCATGATCTATTCTTCATAAAACCATGTTGATTCTTGCTAATGATCTTATTTTTTGTGTTGTAATCCTGAATACTGTTCATCACTTTATCTTTACATACTTGTTTTAGCAAGAAATCACTTTGTAGTATATGCCAATTTCCCTCAATAATTTTCAAAATATTATCAGCCAATGGCATGTAATCAAACACTAAACACCGCCTTTCCAACTTCATCTTGACCTTTTTATTCAATAACTCAGATCTATTTAATGACTTGGCCCTACTCTAGGATATATCCAGTAGTGCCCTAAAGGTAACCTCTACTTTCCAATCTACTATATAGTCACATGATTGATTTTCAAAATGTTCATCTGAACAATTATTGTATCTAAGATGCAAAAATTGTCCATACAGATAGACTTAATGGTATGTACAGAATTAAAGCTTGTTCCATGCAAAATAGAGTTTGTCACAATGGTTTTCAAAAATCCCCTTGTTTTAATTAACTCATTGTTTAACTCTATTTGGAGATCTAGAACGTCGCAAATGTAACTTCTGTTTGAATGGTAAACTGCAAATTCCTCTTGTTAATATTAATATAGGAAATTAACTCCTATAGCTTCTTGACATCTCTGTCCCAAATGATGAGTATGTCGTGGATGAAATAGATCCACATCCTAATACACACACACCATATATGATTCATGGAGGCAAAAGATATAATCTTCTTCCCACCCAAAATTTATTTGAGCAAGTGGGAGCCACCGAAGTGCTCACTGAGGTACCAAACAATTTATTGTACCATTTTCCCTTTAACAGGAATGACTTGTGTTTTAAAGCAAAAGAGCTGCAGTCAAGCAAAAAGTCTATCTCCACCTGTTTCTTTTGATACTTCAGAGCATCAAGCCCACCTTCATGTCTGATATTGCCATACAGATCGACCACATCAAAAGTGGCCAAATGGCAATTATCCACACACTGAAACAATTCCAAGATGTTTAATATTTCAAACATATCAGCCAAAGCTGATGGAATACGTTTCATAATGGGATGTATGCATCAATCTATATATTTAGATAGTGGTTCTGTTACTGAATTAACCCCAGAGACAATATCTTCTCTGGATGCGATTGCAAATGTATTTTATGTATTTTTGGTACCCAGTAACATACAGGTCTCTGAGGATAATCAAGCATCAGTTTTTCTGCATACTTACTTTTAATAGCACCCTTTTCTACACCAACACGCAACAAAGTTGTTAATTTATTGTAGTATGAATCAGTGGGAACTTACAAGAGGGGCAAGTAGTGATTTTTATCATAGAGTTGGCGATAAGTCATCTCTTGATGACCTTATTTCCTTATTGGAAGATAATAAGATGGGAGATACATCAATGACATCTAATCCCAATTGGAGGTAAGAAGAAATTTAGAACTATATTTTCATTTACAACTCCTGTTAATATAAGAAGTCATATTATCCGAATTTTCTTTGCTGTGACCAGTAAAGAAATATCAGAGATCAGATAATGTCGACAATGTTTTGGCAACCTTGATGTGGAAGAACAAAAAGTACTTAAAGACATGCAAAAATGGGACAATGATGTTATTAAACCTACCAAAAAGACAGGTAATATAGTTATATGGCCAACTGACCTATATCTAGATGAAGCCTACAGACAACTACAAGACCCATAATGTTATAAGAAACTTTATTCTGATGCCACCAAAGACTTTGTGGCAAGCTATAATAAACTAATTGAAAAAGCATTTAACCATCAATTTATTAGTAACCAAGAATTAATGGCATGCAAATTAATGATCAAACTCTACTTGTAACATGTGATAGTAACATGGTGACATAGTTCATGAGGCTGAAAAAAGACATGTGTCAATCAAGTCCAGCCCATGCCAAAACACCACTGTTGATCCAGAGAAAGGTAAAAAACAAACAAAAACATTGAAGCCATTTCCAATTAAGCCCACAGCCCCAAGTGGGTAAAAAGAGTCCTTCCTGACTCCAAATGGCAGTCAGATAGTTCCCTGGATCAACAACCTATTTGCTTTGAAACCTTTTGCCATAATTATCAATATTGTTCTGTGCTAGATAGGTATCTATTGCTTTTTTGAAAGCAGTTACAGTATCTACAAGCACAACATCCCGAGGCATAGAATTCCACAGCTTTACTGCCCTTACTATAAAAAATCCCTGCCTTTGTTTAAGTCGAAAGTACCTTTCCTCTATTCTAAATGGGTGACCACTTGTTTTTAGCTCAGCTCTTTGTGTTAATAATTAATTGAAGAGTTCTTTATATTGACCTTGAATATTCTTGTAAATGGTAATTGTATCTCCCCTTAGACATCGCTTCTCTAATATAAACAAACTCGGTCTGGCTAGTCTCTCTTTATTATTCAAAACTGTACACCATGTTCTGGATGAGGCCTAACCAAGGATTTATATAGAATAGAGTTATTTTAGCATCATGTGCCTCCTTTTATACAGAAATTACCCTATTTGCTCTTGCACAGCTGAGAGAGTCTGCACCCTGCTGTGAAATCTTTTGTCTATCAATACTTTGATGCTGAGGTACTCTATACAACTATAGATCACAGGAAGGGATGCAATGCAGCATAATACTTTTTTGGACATGCAATCATTCAGCATGAGTAACCAAAGTGACTTCATTAGCAAATTATTGTTTTTCATCTTGAAGCACAATCTTAAACTGACATATCAGATTGAACATCATCAAATTCCTTTCCTTGATTAAAATATCATCAAAAATTATGATGGCTTTTTGGAGATGGATCTTTACCATAAACCTACATCTACAAACAGCCTATTACATGCAAAAAATATTCACCCTCAAATAACAATCATTGCTCTCCCAATAGGAAAATTTTTAAGGATCAAATAAAATTGTTTCAATCTTACCTTATTTAAAGAATGTTCGACTTAGAACCCATTTGTTGGAAAGGGGTACTCAAAGAACACATACGAGTCATTTATTAGTACCGACAAACAATGACAATAAGGATGGATAACTCAATCATTAGATATATAACTACATATGGATCTGATACTGGATATATTAAACATAAACATACTAATGTCTGACTCCTATTTACACAAAGTTCTTAGTGATTGAAGAAATAGGAACTTGAGAGATATACTTACCAGGAATCACGTTTCTCGATTGGTCACGTTAACGAGGAGATCAGTCACATATGGAATTTGATGGCTAAATATGACTGGTTCTCCCTTCAACCAATTATGATGTGCCTAAAATGAGTTTGAAATCCCTATATCCCTGTTTTAGGTCTGTATTTAATTTCTTTCACAATAAACATACTTTATCAGTCATAATGAGATTACCCATAGAAAAACCATCCAAGCTTCCCTCAACAATGCAGATTTTCAAATTCTCCTTAACCCTTTGAGTGCCACTGAGGCACTTTAAGGGTTAAACAAACAAAGACAAGTGTTATTAACCAGGCAGATCAGTCAAAATGAATGAACCACTGATTGATTCATGTGTGTTTAAGTGAGGAAGTCCTGAAAACCTACACTGCAGAGGCGCCCAAATATAGGATAGAGTAGATATGTTATATAAAGGAATCTTAGTAATTAGGGAATTTTTATTTATTGAGGACTGGAGCTTTCTCCCACCCTAGTGCATATTCTGACTAAATCTGAATGCTAACAACTCATGTAAACTACATCAGTACTATAACATTTAACTCACTGTATGCCAGAAACATTTTCAATGCATTGTGAAGCAAAGTAAAGGAGATATTGCTAGCACAAAAGGAGTTACTGTGCCAAAATGTATGAGATTTTCACTTAGGATAGTATTTGTCATGAATATGCCTATTTCTGTATGATCTCAGATATACCAATGGCAATACATTATTATATTTATCTTTTTACATATTTTTTTTATTAATAATATATATTATTATTATTTATTTTTCATCTAAATTGACAGAGAATGGCAAGTTTAATTATGGTAAATCTTAACCCCTTACCGCCCGAGGACATACATGTACGTCCCAAGCGGATGTCCCAGGTGGACAGAGGACGTACATGTACGTCCCGGGCAGATATCCCAGTTGGACAGAGGACGTACATGTACCTCCCGGAAGTAATTTAAACAAATGACAAAAAATGTTCTGTGGGCGTTAAGTGCTGGGCGAGTGCACGTGCGGCTGGTCACTAAGGGGTTAAAGCTAATAGGCTTATTTTTTGTCCTATTTTCAAAAACTGTTTAAAACTCAGCTTTGATATTCATCACTTACATGAGCTTAGAACACTGTTTTAAGTACATTTTAACACATAACAAGTACAGCCTTGAATACAGTTAAGTCAAGCATGCTCAAGCATTTTGAATAGAACCCATGTGTTAAAGCTAGGATATTGTTAAACATATTATTTTGTTACTTTGAAAAGTGTTCAAAAACAGTAGTTTAGAATATATTTAAAAATGTTAGAAATACAAAAGCAATGCATGTAGCAACTTTTATTTTAAAGGGGCAGTAATGTCCCAGAAAAATATTTATCATTTTGTAGGGCTTAAAAAGTTGAACTAAATGCAAAAAACCCTATCTCTCAAAACGTTATGGTTTGAGAGATATTCCTATTCAAAGTCCCCCCTCCCTCCCTTTTCCCTAACATCAATGCTGTGTTGACTGCAGGGGAATCCTGTCCAGGGACCAACTGGCGGTTCTGCAGCAGAGCCGCAATCGCGTTATTTAAAACAAATTACTTCATTGGAAACGTCTATAAAGTGTGCCTGGTTTGCAAGCACAATCTGTAGACCATTCCAATGAAGTAATTTGTTTTAAATAACGTGATTGTGGCTCTTCTGTAGAGCCTCCTTGTGTCGGCTGACACGATCTCTGTAAAATGTGACAGTGAATATCTCTCAAACCATAGCGGTTTGAGAGGTAGGGTGTTTTTTGCATCTAGTTCAACTTTTAAAGCCCTACAAAATGATAAATACTTTTCTGGGACATTACTGTCCCTTTAACCCGTGGAGTGGCAGACTAGTATGCAATGTTTTTTTTTGCAATGTGTTGCGTACCCCCCTGGCACCCAAAGGGTTAACTTTTGACAAAGCTTTCTTGTATTTCTCACTCACTTATTTCAAGGCTATAGTTTGCCTTTAAAATAATGGTTAAAGGGATAGTAACCCCCCCAGAAAACGTGAAGACAAATGCTAGTAATAAGCACAACAAACCTAACTCCTTTATCCCCATCTCTCAAACCTTTATGGTTTGGAAGGCCTTGGAATGAGTAGATCACCTGAGAGATCCTTGTATTGACCTCTCATATGCTTGTATATTGTGATAAGGTTTCCTCTTAATCATCTTTTCTCTAGAATAATTAAACCAAGTTTGTCTAGACATTCCTAATACGTCAAGTCTTCCACTCCCTTAATTTATTTTGTTGCTGTTCGCTGTATTCTCTCCAGTTCTAGAATATCCTTTTTAGAACTGGCTCCCAAAACTATGTTGTCCCACTTCGAGTCCCCCACCATGTCCCACTCTGAGTCCATCAGCAGCACTAGTATGAGCACAGTGCAGCTGCCTAAGACTGACAGAGCAGAATTGTGTGAGATATTGTCACCTGAGCATTTGTTCCACACAACCACAACAAAGCAGCTGCTTCAGCCTGTAGTGGCAGCATTAATGTGTACTAGCATGAGATTGGCCTCACCACCAGTGCATCAGGAGAAGGGAGAGACTGGTGAGGTTGATAATACCCCACAGGGTGTTATTGATAGTGGAGAAATCATGAAATTGTTCTTAGAGGTGACAAACAAAGTTTTTAAGAGAGGAGGTGCTGGGTATCATCACCACCATCCCCACTACTAGTGAAATTATAAAGTAAGCTTGAAGTGTAGTTCTTCTTTGTTGTAGATACAAATTTTAACAATGATGATCATATGTCACAGCAGAGCCAGAACAGCAGAATTAGCATTATTAGGTTGGTGCTAATGCATACACCTAGCAAACAATAGGTATTTGTGGTGGGAGTAGTAGAGAGAACAATGACAATGGATTTTAACCTTGTGGTGGTGACATGGAGCCAAAAGTTGTGCAAGATGTTGTTCCACTTCCAAGTAATAGCTGTAGTACTGATGAGGCAGTAGCAGGTGCAGCAGCACCAGAAAGTACACTAGAAACAGCACAATAAGGCACTTCAGATTGTGAGAGTTCATAACCCAATCACTCACCACCTTTCTCTTCCTGAAAATTTGGTTATGGGATTATTTATTTGGGGGGGGGGCAGGGACTATTCAATGCTCAGAATTGGCTCTGTGCCCTATTTGTGTCTAAGTTGTGACGTGGGGGGAAGAGGGGTCATACCAGGGTGCATCTTCCCTGATAAAGAATGTCAAGCACAACCACCCTGAATTGTGCTTTAGACATGTACCATCTGACTCCCTAGTCAAGTCAAAAACAATACATGCTGTAAATGTGACTAAGTGCTTTGTCCATTCATAATTAGGGAAAACCACACAGGTGAACATCTGAGCCATTTTACATTTGCCAAGGGAGGGCACAGAATTTTTTAAAGTGTTTTTTAAGTGTTTAGTAGAGACCAATTATTATTAATTTGGCAGATGTTCTTTTTAAAATTTGTTCATGCATCTTGCAGTCTCTTAGCGCCATCTTCTGATGTAAAAACTGCTTTTAGAAAGTTTGATAAATGTAAAAGTTATCTTTTGGTTTAATCAAACAAAGAGCCCTCTAAAATGTAGCCTTATCCCCCATATTTTATTTCCTATAGAGATAACCTATCCATATATTGATAGGTAGAGACCTTAGTTAAGAATTTGTAACGTACAGGGAGAGAAAAGGAGCTTTTGTCTGGTATTAGTTTGGGGATTTTTCAGGGTTTTAGTTTGGTTCCTGAATCTTTATGAAGATGTGAAGTTATTTCCAGACAGTATGTAACCAGCCATTCCACGCAGATCCAGAATCAATCTAAGGATCTGTAAATATGTTTTCTTGTAACTTATCCCATAACATTTATAAGAATTAATATCACCCAATATATATCTGGGATATTCTTAAGTGGACCAGGCTAATCCAAAGGGGATTAGTTAGACAGAAGCAGTTTTTGATTGTTAGGATATTCTTTAAAAGTTAAACAGCATGATTTATTACCATATATAGATATCAGAATTTTATGAGAGAAGGGTATTGCAGTTTAGATCCAGCTAAGGATTGCAAGAGTTAATCTAGGGAGTGATCCTCCCTGTTGCCATATTAGTCTCTATTGATAAGATTCATGACATATGCAGAACTACATTTTTTCTTATGTGTATAAATGTATCTTTAGTTGTTGTGGTGATTGATATGTCATAGCAATTCTGTGTAGATGACACATGTGAATTGATCTTACTGAACCCTTTACTGACTGCTGTCTTGGTAAGTTCCCTTGTTTCTATATTGGTGTGTGGCTTCTTTAAGAGATTCCAGTGATTCGTGCATGCTAGTCTCATTGCATGTGAAGATTGTGTTGTGACGTTTGTAATTTGTCTGTTGGGATGGTCCCTCCCAAGTGGTGAAGATTCTATCAGACAAGGAATGTCCTCCACCTTGGATTGCCATTATGTACTGTGTAGTTATCAATACTTTTGTTAATCCTGCAGTGCTGTTTCTTGTATAGATTACACAGTGCTGCATTGATAATCATATAGCTTACATGGTTTTGCTTATTTATCATTATATTATATATTATGTGGGAAATTTAATCTATTGCTAATGAATTACAGTTTTTGTGTTTTACCCAGAAAGTATGCATATTGAAAACAGCAGATAAATAGTTAAATTATACATATCTAATCTGGAACACTTTGTCTAATTAATACAAATGATTATGCATTTGGTTCAATAGTTTGGAGACATTTTTCCATGGTGAGCAAATCTCACAAAACAAAAGGGGCTACAACTTTATATTTAACATAGTTGTATTCAGGTTGGTGCAAGTATTCATATACACTGCAGCCAACAGTATCATTACTTGAAACATTAACAGTTGCTATGCTGCTGTGTTCAAATTATGCTAACCTATACCTCTGGATAAATATTTGTAAGGACTAAACATATATATGCTGGGAATACATATTCTCTACTATTTGATACAATTTTATCTGTATCTTAATATTTCACTTTGTCATATATATGAGATATATTGGGGTGTTTTCCTGTATCCACCAATGCTTTAATTTATACTATCTACTATCATAATAAAATGATATTTTATATTTTTGCATGAATATGCATAATTTGATTTTAATCAATTTATTTAATGTGAAGTAGCAATTCAAACCTAATTTGTGAAATGATCTCAAATCTATGTAGATTATTATTTATATATTTTTTATACAAGGTGTACAAATGATTGTAGGTCTCCTGTGTACTCTATTCTTGCCTATATTGCTGATCAAGGCAAGTATACAGTTCTGTGCATAATACTTGACATGGTTGAGAACTGCACAACTCCTCCATGCCCCCAAGGAAATATGTTTCAACACTCAATTTTAGGGGAGTGGGAGAAGGGGTAAGTTGACTGTACCTGAAGTGGCTTAATGTGCTGCTAAAAGAGAAGAAAAGGGTGCTCCCTAGTGCAACATGTCTTGCCAATTTAAGACGTCTACAAGTACACCACTGTACTCATAATTGAATCAGTCACTAATAGTGATCAGCTTAAGCAGATGAGGGACTCTAACTGCCCCCACTCAGTCTCTCCAAGATGGTAGGTGGATGATGCTTCTCGAAAAGGTCACCCCACAAAACTTCGCTGGGAACCTTAGAGTATAAAGAACAAACAAACAGGAAGAGCGCAAACCACAAAAGGATATCTCTATAACTTGTACCAATTGCTAATGTGACCCAATGCTCACAATTCCTTTACAAAGTTGCTGGTTGTGGGTACAACCAGCTTATTAAAATGAGGTAAATTGTGACCTGCCCGGTTCCAGTCACTTCTCTCAGGACAAGTAACACAGTGAATCCTCCGACGGCAGTAGTACATTTATTCATATAAAAAGTATGCGTATAAAAAATATATGATGCCACAATCAAAAATGTCAGTACATACAGTTGGCTATTGGGCCTGATTATTTAAGGGTGATAACACTACTTCAAGTCAGGTGTGGAGTGACAAGTCTATTCAGAGGGGAGAAGGACGAGCACGGGGAGAGAGCCATACAGATACCTGCACTGGAGGTCATCCAGTGAATGCTGTTGTACTGCGAGGCTGGCCTATGCCTCAAAAGCATGTGACCATTGAGCACTGAGAAGGTGATATTCTATGGTGGTGGCTATCAAAGTCGAATCAGGCTACATTTAGAGAGTGTGCTCTCCTTTTTTTTGTTTTTTATTTACATGTATCTAAACAAAGGCATTCCAAAGCAAGGAGCTCTGTACTGAAGTAAGCCGCTCTAGCCTCTCCCTGTTGTTTAGATACATTCTGTAGCAGACCCACATATGGCTCTTTTAATAATAATTCATTTCTCCAGGGGTTGGCACAAGTGATGCTGTATTTTGTTTAACTGCTGAACCAAGTGGAGCTGAGGATGCTGGGACTTGAAGGTGTGACTTAACAATCTCTCGCTGTTCTCAAGTCACCCTTTTAATCATGGCGACTTGCTGGGTGCGCGCTGGAGCCGCGCGCTATTTAAAGTGCAACTGTTCCTATCTACTCTATCTACCCTATTATTGCTATCAATACCCTCCCTCCCACTTTCCTAGTTTAAAAGCTCCTACAGCCTTATTTGCATTATGTTCCCTATGATTAAGGTGCAATCCATCACTTAAATATAGATAGTACCTAAGAACAAAGTCAGCCCAGTGCTCTTAAAACCCCTAATACTCCTTCCTACATCAATACTTGAGCAATACATTTTGCTCCCTTTGCCTACCAGCACTGGCGTATGGCACAGGTATGCTCATGTTCCTGATGATTACCCTATCTACCCTCCAAATCATAGAGTCCACCACCTGCCTTGCTTTCTGTCTATACTCTACATTGTAAACCATATTCTAATCTCACTGTATTAATACTGTGACGTCTATGCTGGGTTAATTAAAGTCTAGTTACCAGAGCTACGATTTTCAGCCTATATTTTCTGCAGCCCGGCTTCGTCAGGGGATACATATAGTGAAAAACGGCCAGTTATTATTTAGTTATATACCCTTTTTCTAATGTATGTTTATTTCAAATTTGAAGAGGACAATGGAAGTATGGGATACATTTTCATCATTCTTTCAGTGTTATGATCCCATTGGTTATCACGGGATTACTCTCATCCAGTCCATATGTTAACTCTTTTCCTAACAGTTAGTTTTTCGTTAACGATGCATAGGCTTATTGATATTGCAAAGTACATCACTAAAGTTGTTTTATTGATAATACAAAACTAACATTTGATAAGTTATTTTACAAATGTTGGAAATGGACTAAATAATCCTATAAGTAGGAATAAGTTATTAAAATTACGCATATCAAGGACAGCCATAATGAACAATAAATTCACAATGCACAAATTAATTCATTTTCTTTAGAGAATAGCTCAGACTTACCATATATGAATGGGAAAGAATCTGTTTTTTATAGTTTTATGGATATTGGGATTATGCTTTGTGTACTCGCATATAGATGGATAAATATTATAGTTAGATATGCCACATATGTGGGCACACAAAGAAATATCTGAAACTAAAAATAAGAGTAGATTACTCCTTTTTGTTGTTCAAGTGTAGGTTAATATTAATATCATTACCAGAATTGTTAGCTGGGGTTTAAAATTAGATTTGGATGGAATCTAATTTATATGTTGAATAATTGAAGGGATCTGCGGAAAACACAAATAGATGGTGTGAAAATCGATCTTGGTGTCTATTGTCATGCACCATATATCCCTTTAATTGAGAGAGGTTTGCCTTCTAGATAAGGAAATTATGATTGCACAATATACAGATCCATGTTTTTGAAATTGTTGTGTTTATAATATATGGAGGGTAGGAAGATGTGCCAGGTACCTCTACGGAACTCATGGGGTTAAATCTTTCTTAGAAAAATTATGGTTTTACGGATCATGATAACCATAATATATGAAGTAGTTGGGAGACTGTCCAGTTGGGAGATGGGGAGGGGGTGGCACTTTAAGGCAGACCAAAGGCTGAGTAAGTCTTTAGGTATGCTGAGATGAACCAGGTGCTTCCATGGAACCCATGGGGTTAAATCTCCCTTTGAGAAATTACGATTCCTTGGATAGTGAAGATTATGATTGCAATTAATGCATTTTTATTGAAGAAAAACCTAAAAGAGTTCCATGTAAGGGATTGAACAAATATTGGTGATTCTTTAGCAATATTGGATTTTGCCCTGTATTTTTCATTTGAATATGAGAGGACTGGGGTTAGAATGGGTTTCCTAAGCCTCTCTGTCATTTGGAAAATTCAGGAATAGGACTTGCGATTAAAACCAGAATATTCTATAATGACATGAATATATTGTATAAAGATACAACTCAGCATTGAAATATATCTTAACCAACCCATCAAAATGTTGTTGGATTTCTATATAACAGGTGTACTAATATAAGAACATACAAAATATATGTATAAGAATATACAGAAAAGATAGGGTTAACTTTCTTTGAGTATTAGTACTTTTGTTTTTTTGCCCTAAATTGGACTACAAAACCACAACTGTGGAGAAAGGGGATTCATTCCCTGAGGAGTCAAGTGCTTTGAAAAGCGTTGGAAAGTAAAAGAAAGGAATACATGAAGACAACACCAACATAGGTGTAAGTTTAGAACAACCCAGGAAAATATTTTTCAAAAAGGACCAACAAAAACCAAATCAGACCCCATACCATAATTCAAACAAGACACAGACAAGAGAGACGCCAACAAACAGGTGTGAGGAACATGGTCAACATGAGAGGAAAATAAATGCATGTGTTCCTTGAGTAAAGCTGTGAAACAGATTTGTATCCAGATATAAAGTGTGTATTATACATATGAAGGTATAGTTGTTAAAACTGCATGTAAGATCATGGATGGTTAAAGATCTATGAAAGACTAAGGTTGCTCACGTATATTTAAAAATCTACATTCCCTGAAAGGGATCTGGGTTTCTGCTACATGGTAAAACAGTGTAAATCTTCAAATACATCCATATATAAAGATTTGGTGATTAATATTTTTCTTCGGATATAACTTTTTTCCTTCTATATTTCTTGGGAGAGAGACTATTTTATTTTTTATTTTTATTGGCATTTTTTGGGATGATCACCCGAATTTTATATTATATACGTGTATGATGTAAAGTGATTGCTTACTTCCAGATTCCACATGTAAGGTTTTCTGGAGTCATCTACTCGCATAACAGTATTGGGCTGTATTGAAGACTAAGTAGCATTGATGATTGCTACATTGGCCTCTAATTATTTGGACATATTATGCATGGTCAGGTAGTTATATTCACTACAGACTAACGTATGTTGTATGTTACTATAGTACTAATTTTTTATATTTTATTTACTTTCCTTGAGACTGATGCTCCTGGTGGGTGACTTGGGGTGGATATATTTTCTACTGTAGAAGAATCTTCATGTATTTAGTAGACATTTTTCTGATTCTTCGTTGGCACTGAACCAACCACTGTATAATATGGAGGTGTGGTCTTTTTTTTCAGTTAAGCCTATCATACTGGATACTTACCTTCAAGGGGAATGGGGAAATTACCCTGAAGTTGGATACTTAGGGGCATCAGTGCTGAAGGTGGTTTTTATGGTAAATACGTTTTTGATAGTAATAATTTATTGATTCAATATAATGATATTTTTCATGGTGACAGATATTTAACGATCTTATGGAAATTTTCCAGGAGTTGTTTTGTTGTGCGATTATTTTTGAGAATAAATTAGCCTTTTTTTATATACACCGAATTTTTGTGTCCTCTGTTCTAAAAGGAAAATATAGCGCTGATCTGCTGTAGTATATAGTATAAAAGGGATATGAGGGTGACTGTGTTGGTGGAGTGTGGGGAAATAATCAGTTGAACACTGAATTTTTTTGGGAGGGTTTGTTGACTGAGATTGGGGGACAGTCAGACTGATAATGATATGCATAAAATTCACACTAGGTTTAGATAGTGTAATGGTTTGTACGACACTCAGACACAGTAGGTTAGAATAAAACACAGTTTTATTAAAAGACACAATGAGGATACCCACAGCAGGCTATAGTATCACAGTGGAATAGACAGGAAAATATAAATCATGGACATATGCCCACACAGGCCCAGTATACAATGGGAAGAAGGTTAGATACTGTCACAGGTCAGGCATAATAAGGCAACTTCAGCACAGAATGGGTTAAAGTTCATGGATAGTAATCAGTCTCTGATGTGGTGTGTTTGGCAACGCCTAGTATGATGGTAATAGTTATCAAGAGACTGTGGTGCGAGATGTGGAAGCACCTAAGTCTGCAAAGCAGGACTGAGACTTATCCCCTCTGCTGTAGCAGTAACGGAGGCCACAATACTCTACTAGAGCTTGAACAGACTTAAGCCACGGCACCCGACCGGTGCTGTAATGGAAGCACAGTACTCTGCAAGAGCTAGTGGATCTGAGCCAGTGGCACCTGACCGGTGCAGTAACAGAGACACTGTACTCTGCAAGAGCTGGTGGACTTGAGCCAATAGCACCTGACCGGTGCAGTAACGAAGGCACGATACTCTGCAAGAGCTGGTAATATTGAGCCAATGGCACCCTGCCGGTGCTGTAGCATAGGCAACCATACACAGCAAGAGCTAACAGAACGCAACCACGGCTAACTGCCGGAGCGGTAATCGGAGGCAACAATAGCTCTGCGGAAATAACGGAAGGCTCAGTGTTAACAGAGGCAATAGTGCTCTGCAAGAGTTTATGGAAGGTTCAGTGGTAATCGGAGGCAACAGTGCTCTGCAAGAGTTAATGGAAGTCTCAGTGTTAACGGAGGCGACAATGCTCTGCAATAGTTAACGGAAGGCTCAGTGGTAACAGAGGCAACAGTGCTCTGCAAGAGTTAACGTAAGGCTCAGCAGTAACAGAGGCCACAGAGATACTCAGTCTGCTAGGCCAACTAAGCAGAAGTAAGAATGTCGCCCAAGCGACCCGGAGAACAGGAGCAGAATAGCTGGGCCGGATCTCAGCGCAGGAACGTCAGACAAGCCGGGTCAGGTCACGGAGCAGGAACGTCAGCCAGGCCAGGTCGAATCACGGAGCAGGAACGTCAGACAATCCAGGTCAGGTCATGGAGCAGGAATGTCAGCCAGGCCGGGTCGAATCACGGAGCAGGAACCAGAAGGAGTAGTCAAACGGGCCAAATCGGTACACAGGAACGCAGGAACACAGTAACACAGTAGCACTGGTACAGGAACACCATGAAAGGGCACCTGACAGGTGCCAGAGGCCCGGTATAAGTCCATACTAGGCGGGCCAAACTAAGCTCAGCCAATGGGAGCGCAACACACAGAGAGTGACAGAAAAAAGCACAGGCACCGTGATAGATAGATACGCTTCTAGGGTGATGCTGCCATGCATATTTGTCTACTATCACAGACAGAGCAAAGACCAAGAGAAAGATACATACAGTGCCTCAACTAATTAGATTATATTATGAACAAGAGTAGTAGCTTATTTAGTCATTGTTATAAATGTTATAGAGACAAATTTTGTAAAAGATGATTTGTAGGACTTGAACTTGTTGTTAGAGGCCCAAACCCTGAGGAAACATTGATTTGTAGTATTTAGACATGTTAGGCACAATCCCAAAGGAAACATTGATTTGTTGTAGTACTTAGACTTGTGTTAGGCTCAAGCCCTGAGGAAACATTGATTTGTAGGTCTTTGGCTAGTTAGTATCATAAGCCCTGAGGAATCACAGATAAATGTTATCAATTCAGCTTGTTAGGTTCACAAGCCGAGAGAAATCACAGATCATTTTTATAAAGTTGGCTTGTTAGCATCATAATCAGTGATTTGTAGGGTGTAGGCTTTTTAGAAACAGCCCCCAAAATAGTTTTTTTGTAGGCCTTGGTTTGTTTTCTTAAATAACAAACCATGAGGAAAAACAATCAAAATGCACTACTGACCTAGTGGCAGCAGGTCCTGTTGTGTTGGCCAGTGTCCACTGGCCATTGTCAATGCCCAGTGTCACTGAAGAATTTGTGACTGTTGTTCTTGCTGCTGCTGAGTTGTTTAAACAGCAGAATGATTATGCAGCTCAAAGGTAATGGGATTAACAATAGCAGTAATATGAATGATTGATGATCAAGGTTCCACTTGCCATTACTATCTCCAGTGATGCTCCTGAGGCAATAACAGTAGCACAACTAGCCCTCACCAGTTCAGATATATGTGAAGAAAAAAAGTTGGCCAATAATGCTTCTCCACCTGCTCCTCCTTCAAAATAATGGGTGTGTTGTTTGAATAGAAATGTTTCCCTTGAGAGCAGGAAGCGTGCCTCTCATCAGCAACTGCAAATTGAACAGTGTATGTGATAAATTATGGAAGGACTGGGAACAATGGGTACATCTGCATTCACATCAAACACCTGGGATAACTGTAACCACACACCATAATGCTTAGGGTCCCCATTGTAAAATCATCCCACAAGAAACCAAATACTGCTGCTGTCATTATGCCCCTGTTAGGAACCAGGAACCAGACAGGCACAAAAATGTAAAATGCAAAACACCTTTATTAAAAGAACAAAAGTAAACAAAGCAAAATCATGATCCAGGTGTGTAAACCAAAAGACAAGCAGGGGTCAGGAACCAAGGAAGGTACTCAGACAAACTAGGTCAGGAATACGGAGATGAGCGATGTCCGGAACAAGCCAGGAGTCAGAAGAGATGTCAGAGGAAGTCAGGTCATGCAAGGATAAACAGGTACTCAGGAGAACACACTTGCAGCCAGAAGCAGACACAAAGGCAAGGAGGAAGTGAGCCTAGCTGCTTTAAATACCCTGAAAGGGGTTGTCTGATAACAGTCAGGTGAGTAGCCATGAAAACTGAGAAGTCAAAGGCAGTTCGTTAAGCATCAGCTGACTCAGCCTGACCCAGGGAAGGAAAGGCAGCAGTAATCAACAGGTGAGTGTTAGACCAGATCAGTGAAACCATGACTGATCTACTCCCTGCTAAGGACATGTTATAACTTGCAGGTTTAAGAGTAATGATGAGTCCTCCATGCCACTAGCTTAGCATATTCTGCAGGATGGAATCTCCTCATATGCTGCTTGATGCCATGGTTGTGATTATCTTCCACCATAATGCTATGTTTATTCAGCGTACAAAAGAGTGTGCAATGGGTGGACACAAACTGCCACACCCTGACTGAATGGCTATCAGGTGATGGGGGAAGTAAAAATGAACAAGGTGGATCACCAGAATATGTAGTTACATGATCTTTCCGTGCCCAGACCTTAGAGCAAGAAGCCTGCCCATCAGCATCCTGCTGCCCTTGCAACTCAGCAGCAACAGGAATTAGAGCAGTTGCAAACTCTGCAAATTCCAAAAGCTCACTGCTGTTGGTAGTCATGAGAGTAAGATTCTGAAGACAGGGAGCATAATAGGGTCTTTGAAAAAGCCGCGACTGGTGAAAATTGTGTTATCTTCAGCGACTTACTCTCATGATTAGATAGTCAGAATGGTGCATAAGACAGCCCAAAATACAAGCTAGAGCAGTGCCAATTGAACCGTTTTATCCCATGGTGAATATTTTAACTAGTGAATGCTTTATACTTGCAAATAGGATCATACACTATTACGCTCCCTATCCTCAGTATCTAACTCTCATGATTAGATAGTAAGAATGGGGCATAAGACAGCCCAAACAATAAACTAGTGCAGTGCCAATAGAACCGCTTTGTTCCATGATAAATATTCTAACTAGTGCATGCTTTATACTTGCAATGATGCGTAAGATAGAGCAGGTATAGAAGTAGTTAAAATCTGCATGTTCCTGTATTAAGTATACGTCATAATGGGGCATTAGAAAACCTGACAACTGTCCTTACTGGTAAACCCTGGTACTGGTACACTCTGGTCTATGCTCCTATCCCATGCTGCATTATATATCCCGGTATGACAGGGAAGGAGAACCCAAACAAAGAATTGTACCCACTAATTAGAAACCAATTACAAATAAGAAGGGACAGTACCACACCTATACGGTTCCAGAATGCTGTCTATGATTAAGCATAGCGATGGTATCGCTGTAATACTTCAGTATCGTCTCTTGTAATTAGCTCATATGCAACAGGGTATAAGGAAGTTCAGGACTGTAGGAGTTAATTGGTTGATCTGTGCAGGTGCCGGCTGTGATTAGCAGTGGAGCCAACACATGGAAACAGTGACTCATGATTACTCTATACGCTCATTACTGACAGATGGCTAATGTTCTACAAAGTTGAACCACTAATACAATTGTTGCTAAGTCCAAGCTGCAAATGTTTGCACATTGTAGCATTGGAGAATAAAGTCTGAACCAGTCAATGCACATTGATAGGGAAAGACACATTTGCTATGACTATGTGTCTAGTTATTGATCTATCTAGTGTATTGATTTTCTCAGACTGAGATCTCAGTAGGAATAGGACATTTAATTCAGAAATGCCTGTGTATTTGGTCAAGCACTAATTCAACTGAGACTGTACTATTAACTGACTATAGTGTAACTATATGCCATATAAAACAATAATTAATTGGTGACTTAGAGTCAATGAAGGTAATTGACGCTACATAACCTAGATATAGAACATTATACTGGCAATAATCTCTTAATTAAACAATAATTACTCCTGCTGAACCCAGCAGGGTAACTTCCTGAGATATATACCAGAATTGGTATATGTCTGTTTTTTTGGTGTCTGTTTTTTTTTAAATATTAATCAACAAAGGTGTATTTTTTATTTTGATTTTATCTTTCTAGTGAGTTCTGCAACACATCACTCACTATAGCAATTTCCAGCGATAGTCTTTGGGGAATAGGGTCTGGTGCTGATATAGGATTTTTCTATCTTCTTCTGTTTTTCAAAATTCGTAGTGACTCGACTAGTTATATGATACAATCCGTTCTGTGTCTGACTAGACAAGGAAGCCTTTATATCCCATATTTGAGCGGTTTGAAATACATTATCCTTCAGAATACACTTTATCTAGTATTACTCATACAGCCTCAAGGACATCATTTTTCCTTTACATGCGATATTAGTTATAGGGATATAGTTACAGTAGCTGTTCCTTTTTAGTGAACAAGCAGCTGAAAAATTAAGTGGGGTTTAACCTTTCTAGTAAGAGCATTACAATATGGTTATTATATTTCCCCAGGAATACAAAATCTGGATAACAGATACATGCATGTATTGAATAAGAAAGCCAATTACAAGCAGTAAGTCTCATGAATTTTCCAGATAATTAGGAATACAATCTAAGCGATAAAAGGCCTAACTAAAGGGCCTTACTTACCTCCTGAAGCAGCTGGCAGAACACCCTGACCCCCATTCACCAGGGAGATGCCAAAGGGCTTGACCAAAGCAGGATATGCTACTATGTAATTAAACACTAATCTATTCATTTAATGAAGTGTGAATTATGATTGTGTAACTGAACTAGCACTGCATGGCTAGGTTGAGTAAGAGAGCAAGGGATCCCAATATTATTTTTTATGAAGCGTCCCCTTTGTAGGTATAATAGAATGTAAATGGGGAGATTATGACTAACTAAATTAAACCAAGTAGCAATTTGTGGAGGGTATTATGCCATCCAGGCCACAGTCATTATCAGTAATTCTCTTAGCAGCAGTCACCCAGAACCCAGGGATTATTGACAAAATGTGTAATTTAGGATCCACCGGGGTTTGGGCATTCCAGGGCCCCCACTACAGAGTTTGCTACCCTCTCCCAGAAGTCCTGAACCAATGAGCATCCCTATGTCAGGTGCATAAAAGTACATTCTCTCCAATCGCAGTACTTACAGATGTCACTGTCAGTTTTCCCCATTTTGTACTATCATACAGGTATATAGTATTATCTTTGAAGGACCTTTATTTGTATCAGTTTGTGTCTAGTTGCTGAAAACACCATCTCAGGGCCTCTCTGTGCTTTTTGTTACTCTGAGTCCTCCTAAGCCCCTAAGTCAGTCTCCCATTTTAGTCTCAACAAAGATACCAGGGGTAACATTTCTTCACTAACCATCCATAAGTAGTTGAAACAGGTTTTAGTGGGTGTATCTTCATCACAATGGTGAGTAACGGGAACACAGAGACCTATTTTGCATGTCCATTGCATTGTAATGACAGCGCATGTCTCAGCCAGATATATGAATAAAAGAGTGTATTTAGAATACCAAATTCCTCATGTAATTGTGCAAAGGTTTTCAATATTGTTCTTATGCTATAATTGTCCTATCATAGTTATTCTAATGGCTGACTATATGTGTCCAAATTACAGCCCTCTGAAGTGCGTTAAGCCAGAACTTCCCCAGATGGAGGTGGTGGGGTCAATTCCCGTGCAACCTGAGAAGTCTTAAATTAATGATCATACCTTACATAATACTTTCATAGCTGGAGCTGGATTCGAAACTGATATCAGGACCCACCAAAATAATATGTATAGTCCACATTAATAGATATCTCATCAATTTTTGGAAAGGTATGGAAGGAGTCAGATGACAAATAAGCCAGTACAAATTTGATAGTCATGATGACTCCTTGTTATGACAAACTGCTGATGGCCCTTTGGCAGAAATTCTGAAATTTTGTGCTTGAAGCAGGGGTCCATCAAAGTGGCAAGAATGTATTCCTCATTGCTTTTAATGGACACTATGTGAGGATCTTGTTCAAATCATGCTAACAGGTCCTTTATCAGATGGTGCATGTCTACATTGTCATTTTGGTAAGATTTCTAAACCATGGGCCTCATTTTTTCCTGCAATTAAAAATATCAGTGGTAGACTTTTACAAATCCCTGTCGCAATGTGACTCACCAGCATGGTTGCCTCCTAAAAGGGTTTCAGCAGCTCACATACAACTCATTTTAGTTGCCATTGGCCAGGTGACAAAGAGGCTCCCTCCAAAGCCTCCCAGTTTTACATGGTGTACTCGAGAAATGGTCTTATTCTGCTAGTTCAAATGCTCTAGCATGTACAGTGTGGAATTCCACCTTTTAAAAAAAGAAAAGAAAGAGAGCAAAAACTAAGAGTAAACTGTATAAGTAGAGTTCGGTTTTCCCGCATGAAATTGGTACAGAGTCTCACAACATAAATTAAAGGTACTCCCAGATATAGAGAAATATTTTTTTCATTTTATTAATCAAGTGAATAAACACTGCCAATGCATTTCACGAGAGCGTGTCCCGCTTTGTCAGGGAATAAAACAATCATAAAAGATTCTCTTTTTATTACTAAAAGAAGTGTATCCACCCAGTGATGATGTTGGCAGGCACTATCAGTGTGAGGTTCGGTTCGCCCGCTTCTATTCAAACCTCTATTGAGATCCGAAGCTTTACTGAGCCGTAGGGCCAAGCCTTCATCGGGAACCATGATGACATTCACATCTCACTTTGAGTCTAAAAGGATTGAATGGAAAAAATTTCCAAAGTAATTAAAATATGACATGCATACTTGTGCAAAACATTTTTTTTTTTTTAAAGTTTTAACCATATAACAGAATATCATTGTATCTATGTTAACATTTAATAAAATCCGTTCATATTGGAATTAGAGGGTAAGAAGAAAGGATATGAAATTACCTTTGTATGGGACGAATATAAAGAGGAGCACAATTATGAGCCAGAAGAAATTGAGAAAGAGAATGCATGCAACCTGGCATCTACTTCTTCTACATTGCCTGCCACTGTTTCCTCTAAATGTGCTTCCACCAGCATCACCGCAACTAGCACTGTAGCATTACCATTTTCAAAAAACAGTACCTTGTTATTTTCATGCTGGGCTGTGGCTGGCTTGGAGTGGTATAGAAAATCATGGCATAATTTTGAGAGTGTAGGAGATTAGTGCATTACAAGAATCAACTTGTATTTTAAGGAAGTGAGCTGGGGGAATATATTGAGACATCACACTCTTTCTGGAATGAACCAATACCTGTGCACACACCACAGTGCAGCTTTGAAAACTGGCAACACTGGCAGGAAAGGAACACCACAACCCACACCAGGGTCCTCAACACCAGCCCACCATTGAACACTTTGGAGATTTCAATTCAAGGGGGTATGTGCAATCTGCATTAAAATAAGTTGACAAGGCTGATTGGTCAGCTGATCACTGTGGGAGGAGCTTCCTTCTTAATGATTGAAGGGGAGCCCTTTAGACAGGTGTTAGATGCTCTTGCTCCCCATTATTACTTCCCACTACTGTTTCACTTCTGCAGGAATGCAGTGCCCTCATTGTACTGCTGCTGTGCATAACCACTGAAGGACAAGCTGTGCAAGGTTTTTGGTCAGACCATCCACTTCATTGCCGATATATGGAGTGGCCCAAGTTCATGGCATGTCTTTCTTTTGCTGATGTGACACTAGTGGCAACCCAAAGTCTTAGATGGTGATACTACTGCTGGAGTTGTGGCAAGCACATTGGGTGGCAGGAGGGGTGGAATTGGGTCAGGAAGGCACTTGAAGTAGAACTCTTTTCTCCTCCATGGTGAGGTTATGAATGAGCAGCACGCAACAACCCCCATTTTGGCATTGCTTGGAAAAGAAGCTGGCACAGTATGTTGGAAGGCAGGTACCCTGGTAGAATTGGGATTACTGGTGATTGAATAAGTAGCAAACATAGTGGAAGCAGTCAATAAAAGGAAGTTTGTGGGTTTGCTCTATGGGCAGCATACACATACTACATCTTCTGCTAAGGGCAGCTCTTCCAGTTGAAGGGCATTGCAGGCTATTAAACCTCATTGATCATTGTTGTAAGTTTGCTGAGCACTTCTACCTCAATGTCAAGTCAAGCCAGGTTAGGGAAGAGCAGGAGAAGGTGGGTCTTCCCCAGTACCGGCTATACCAAGATGTTGTCACCTGCTGGAATGCCACCTTGGAGATGATGGAGAGGATTCTGCAGGACAGAGCAATGTTCTTCATATCTTCTGAGCACAACATTTAGGTGTCCTGACCACTGGGAAGAGAGCAATGGGCATTGACAGGCAGATTCTGTGATTGTCTTCAAGCCCATCAGGGATTTCACTGAAAATTTAAGTC
This sequence comes from Rhinophrynus dorsalis, assembly GCA_037306005.1. Lineage (NCBI taxonomy): Eukaryota > Metazoa > Chordata > Amphibia > Anura > Rhinophrynidae > Rhinophrynus > Rhinophrynus dorsalis. Next base: position 225,900,493 of record CM074723.1, read on the forward strand.
AAGCCAATTCCAGATTTTCTGAAAAACAGTGACGCTTTACCCAGCAACATGTTGTTATATCCTGAATTTGCCATACTATTCAAGAGGCTGATAGAGGACCTAGCTGAGAACATGCTGGTCACCCGTTGTACCAAGGATTAAGAGAAATATAACTCACAAAAATAAATGCATGAAAATTTGGAGGGACAAGCTTTTCCACAGTTTGCATGAGATACAGCATGAGAGGGGCATGCTCATGGACAATTAGGGGCAAGAATTGGCTGCAGCAGTGTCAGAAGACCTTTCCTGCCCTTAAGTCAGTATGCCAGAGAAAAGGTGGTAATACTAGATTGAGCATCAGATTTTTGGCCCAAGGCCCTTGATTCTTTGGTGGATACAACACATGTAGCTAATTATATAAGTAATGCTTGCTTTTATTGGTTCTAGGGTTATGAGTTTTTTTCTCACATTCTGTTCTCTCCAATTACCTTTTCTCAAGTATATGGGATTTATGGGACTTATGCATAATAATAATGTAAATTACATAAAAATTGTAACTTTACTCTCATTCTGACATCATCATGGTGCCAAATTGCATTTGTTTGTTTGGTGTGCTTTAGACTAGTTATACTGAATCTATGCACGATTTCTGTAAACCCTGTAGCCAAAACATTGGTTTACTAAAGATCACCTTCTACTCATCTATAAAGTTCAGTGCTTCATAACAGTTTTTAGGGCAAAAGAAATTCAGAAAATGTGTTATATACTGGCAGTTATAAATCTACAATAAGAAGCTCATGAACAGGTCAGTACATTAGTTCTATAAGCTCAATTAGCTATGCTACAGTCAAAATCTGACAATCCTACAAAAGGAAAAGTATGCCTGCGCTCAGTTATTAGATTAAAAGTATATATAAATTAAGTGTTATTATAACTGAAGCCAAGTTTGATTCATCATCCAATCTTTGAAACCTAATTTGAGCTTGGAAATTCAAAAGCTTTATCATACTTCTAGTTCCATTAGAAGCTTTGTTAACATTAGTTTTAGTGCAGACATATAAGATGGAACATAAATGACAAAAGAATATAATGATTGTACCATACTCATCTTTCAATTTTGGGGCTTCTCAACCACTAGACAATTCGAATCCCATTTATAAAAAAAATTGTATCTGTATTTTATTTTACTTATTTTAATTAGATGGAGCTACAGGACTGAATGACAGTGCAAACTAACACACATGCACACACATACACACACACATATATATATGTACACTGCTGGTTAAATGTTTTAGAACACCCAATTTTTCCAGTTATCATTGAAATTTACACAGTTTAATACCTCAAAGTACTCCAAAAATAAAGCATAGAGCAAATAAATAATTGGATATTAAAAAGAAATCATGGAATCATTTTTTTCTTAACAAAATGTAATTAACATTTTTTGCTCATCAGAGTAACACCTTTTAAAGATATAATAGCCGAACACACTTGTGGCATTCTTTCCACAATGGAAATCAAATATTGTTCTGAAAATTCTTCCCAATACTGTTGCAGAAGTTCCCACAAATGTGTTTCACTTGTAGGTTGCTTTGCTTTCACCCTTCAATAACAACTGTAAAAATGGGGGTGTTCTTAAACGTTTAACCAGTAGTGTATATATAGTATACTCAGACTGGGCATCCAGTGAGAGACAGCACACAAGGAGAATAAGGATATAGGGTGGCAGTGCTTCAAACCAAACATTTTCAGATCCTCAGTGGCCAATATTTTAAGACAGTTTGATTTTATTGGATGTGGCGGTAAAGGTGGTCTGGATGCAGAAACAATCATTCTTATTACTATCAAACTGCAGAGGATGTAAAATGGCTAGTCTGTCAAGAGCAATGGCTTTGTTCATTGTCTCTTGAGAAATATGGGGGTTCATGTCCCCTTTGAAGTTATTTCTTACACATATTTCTAAGCTCTAATTCTGTAAGGATGGGGTCAGACATTGCACAAATTATCTGGAGCATCTGCAAGTAAGACAAACCTTTCTTCAAGGGTGCAGGATGATGACATCCTGCATGGAGCAAGATATTTTGGTCCCTGTTTTCAGTAAAAATATTAGGTTTGAGGAGACCATTTTCACTATATCCATCATGTCCAAGAAATTAATTTCAAAGATCTCAAAATTCATAATGAAATAGAAGGTTGGCTCATTATGGTTGAGTAAATCAAAAATCTCCATAAAGAGCCTGAGTCACCCTTCTAAATCATCATCTATGAACCACTTGAAGAAAGTAATATTGCCAGAAAAATCACTGGAAAAATGTTTTATTGTTTGTAATAGTCCATAAATAACTAAGCATATGAAAGCCTACAAAGCCCTAAAGATGTGCACTCTCCTTAATAGAATGAGTGAAATGACCTGGGTGCAAGGTACAAAAGCAGTATCTGGTATGTAGCCAGATGGATTTACTGACCCCTGTGAGAAAGGAAAAAAAATCCTCCAATAGACTAATCTTTCTCACCACTTATTCCACAGGCAGCCCTTTTACTCACTTACAAGTTGCATCAGTATTGGAATGTTCTCTCCATAGATGAGACTCCTCCAGATTGTTTCAGAAAGAAGCCACTACACTGGTCCAGAGCACTGTTATAATAGACCTAATACCACAAGGTTAAAGACTGTGAAAACTGGGTGCTATAGATGTTCAGATTGTACCACCTGCAAATGCTTACTCACTGGTTCCCAATTTAAGAATACACTCACAGGGGAAGAATTCAAACTCCTCCACAGACTCTCTTTTACAAGTACTTCTTTATCCTTCTGTTTTTGATTGTGTCCTCATTTGATCTGCTTGTTTCCATATATTAGATTTTATTCACAAGATTGTTAAGGATACATAACACTGTGTTTGTGATGTACAACTTGTTAACTTATTACAAGATAATTATTTTTACCTGTATCAGTTTTCCACCTCATTTTCATGTCATACAAATACAGTGACGTTTATTCATTCCTTTATACTGCTTATATATATAGTATACAGATCTGTACGTTATGTATTCTTTCTACACATCCATGAGTCATTTTTTGGTATATTGTGCCATCCTCACATTTTATATAAATTCTGATTACACACTATAATTATGGACTTATTCCATGTCACGTTAGTATGTATTGTCTTCTTAGTATTTTTAATGTATTGTTTATTGCTTTATCACTCTCTCTCTTTGGATTTAATGAGCTGTTTCTTTTTTTACATTCACAAATACAAGTATATATGTGTAAAATTCTATTTTCTTATAACTTTTGATTATTTTGCATAATATTCTTTTCTGTTCCCTTTTGCAAATAACATAATCTTTGCAACATTTTTTGAATTTCTATGGGTATATTAGGGCTTTTTCAAACTCTTTACTCTATCTAATCTATCTTGACAAAGGCCCAATGTTGGGCCAATACATTGATAGTGAGTGAACAGAAGAAAAATCTAAATAAAATAAATATTTGGTGTGACCACCCTTTGCCTTCAAACCAGCATCAGTTCTTCTAGGTACATTTCTACACAGTTTTGTAAGCAACTCAGCAGGTAGGATGTTCCAAACATCTAGAACTAACCACAGTTCTTCTGTGGATTTAGGCAGCATCAGTTGCTTCTTTCTCTTCCTTTAATCCCAGACAAACTCAATGATGTTGAGATGAGGGCTTTGTGGGAGCCATACCATCACTTCCAGGACTCCTTGTTCTTCTTTACACTGAATATAGTTGTTAATGACTTTGGCTGTATGTTTGGGTTGTTGTCATGCTTAAAAATAAATTTGGGGCCAATCAGATGCTTCCTTGATGGCATGTCATGATGGATAAGTATCTGCCTGTACTTTAGGATACCATTAATTGTGACCAAATCCAAAACTTAATTTGCAGAAATGCAGCCCCAGACTTGCAAGGTACCTCCACCATGCTTCACTGTTGCCTACAGACACACATTATTTTACTGCTCTCCAGCCCTTCAGTGAACAAACTGCCTTCTGCTATAGCAAAATATTTAACATTTTGACTCATCAGTCCAGAGCACCGGCTGCCATTTTTCTGCACCCCAGTTCCTGTGTTTTCATTCATAGTTGAGTCGCTTGGCCTTGTTTCCATGTTGGAGGTATGACTTTTTGTCCACAAGTCTTCCATAAAGACCACTTTTGAGCAGACTTTTCAAGACAGTAGATGGGTGTCCCAGGGTCCCACAGTTTTCTACCAATTCTAAGCTTATGGCACAGCTGGACATCTTCTGATTGCAAAGGGAAGTAAGCATGATGTGCCTTTCATATGCTGCATTAGTTTCATTGGCCAACAACTAAATCGATGGTCCTCAATGTTGCCTGTTTCTTTATGCTTCTTCAGCAAAGCTTGGACAGCATATCTGGAAACCCCTGTCTGCCTTGAAATTTCTGCCTGGGAGAGACCATCAGCTCCATATTGCCCCCATCAGCTCCATATACCATACTGCCTTCACACTGCCCCCCATCAGCTCCATATTGCCCTCACATTGCCCCCCATCAGCTCCAACTTGCCCCCACCATCTCCACATTGCCCTCCATCAGCTCCAACGTACCCCTCATTAGCTCCAAATTCCCCCCCATTAGTTCCACATTGCCCTCACATTGCCTCCCCCCGTTGTCCATTTCCTACCTCCCTGGTAGGAGATCTGTGTCTTGTACCTGATGTAGCTCCCGCGCGATCTCCTATTCAGGAATGCAGAGCACTGGGAGATGATGCATTCCTAAAGAGGCAACGAGGGAGCTCCATCAGGTACAAGACTGGGTGGGTGGGCAATGTGAGTGGGTGCCGCCGGCGCAGCCAGCGAGATGGCTAGTTGTTGTTTTTTTTTTTTTTTTTTTTAAAAAGAATATTTAAAAAACAAAATCCAAATGGCAGGCGCCCCTCGTTGGCGTGCGCCTGTAGGCAGGTGCCTACTTTGCCTAATGGCAAATCCGGCCCTGACCTTGCTAATGCATTATAACTACCTTGAATCTTATTGCAGTGCTCAGTCTTGCCATGGTGTATGACATTTTTACCTGAGTTTGATTGTTCCTCACCCAGTTTTATTCCTCCTACACAGCTGGTTCTGTTGCAGTTAATGATTGTGCTTCAACCTACAAATTCAATTGATGATCAATAACACCTGTTTGATATAACTGTTTAATCATACACCTGACTATATGCCTACAAAATCCCTGATTTTGTGCAAGTGTTACTAGAAGAGTTGATGCTGTTTTGAAGACAAAGGGTAGTCACACTAAATATTGATTTGATAAAAATAAAATAATAATGTCTATTTTTGAAAGGATTCTTACTTTACAGCATTTTTCACACTGTCTAAGACTTTTGCATAGTACTGTATGTACAAAAAAAAAAAGTTATTCAGAGATGGAGAAATAATAGTCCCACAATGTTATATATCAGACTAATCAGTCTTCTGTAAATGCCCAAATATTTATATGTCCACAAACACATATAGTGAATAGATGTAATGACACTGACCAAATGGATGCAGATTCCCTTCTTCTTACAGGACAGACACAACACCACAAATGATATAGATAATGGGTGTACAATGTATCAGTCACCTTTTATTGTAGGGATAATGCCGCTTATTAATCTCCCATCACCTTACTTCTGACTGGGTCTCACTGACTAATGCCTCCAGATGTATCTTCAATCAGCCATCCAACTTACATCATTCAGCTTCCAAACATATAAGCAGAACACCATTTCCTCTGACAGTTAGTTTCTTGGTGTCTTTTCTCACCTCCGTCACTTACATTAAGGGTGATGTCATATATACATCAAGCATATATAATCTTGGGCAACATATAGGTCACAATATTCATCTCACATCTCCATCACAAACTCATATTCACAACTCCAACATGTTTTGAAGCAGAATGCTTGCTTCTTCTTCTTCAGGTAACAAACTTCAAAGTCTGCATTTGCTACATCTATCATGGTTGGGACCACTATTATGACTACTGATTAATGTTTGACAATAGTCTGAGAATAATGCAATCTTAAATTAGACTCAAAGATGAAAATGCAAATAATTGGTCTCTAAATCATGATATCTATATATACCTCAATTAAACTTCAACCAGATCACCACCACCATGTACATCTATCGTATTTCTTTAAAAGCATAGCAACAGGCTTGTAGAAAGAAAACCTGAAAAATAATTATTTTGCTGGCTTACTGGAATGCAAACATTCAAATATTACATCAAAGATAGGCTTGAAACAATTGATTGCATACTTCAAAAAAAGTTAGCTCTGAAAAAATATGTTTGTAGGCCACAGTCTTGCCAAAAACAAGCACTGAAAAATGTGTTTTCATGCCTCAGACTAGCAGGAAAATAAAGCTGTGAACTGGGCAATCCATAAAAAAAAAAAAAAAAAAAATATGTTGTAGCTGTCAGGCTTGCAATAAACAAGAAAAAGTGTTATGCCCTACTGACCTAGTGCCAGCAATGCTAGATGAGGGCAGGAATGCCATTTGTGACTCCTGGAATTTGTTATTGCTGGAACTGCTGACACTGAGTCATCTAATAGCAGGAAGATTAGACTATTGCATGGGACTGGGATCATCACCTGGAATGATGTAAGACAGGCAGTGGTACTATGATGCTTCTACTTGGCACTAGCACTAGTGTTGCTGAGAAAGCAGCAACACCACAACAAGCCACACACCACTTTAGGTGTATCTAGAGAAAAGAAGTTGGCCAATTGTGCTTCTGTACCTCCTATAAAATCATCAGTTGTGGTGGAATACTAATTTTTCCCTTGAAAGCAGCTAGGAAATAAAATGTGCCTTTCATCAGCAACTGCAATGTGCACAGTGTGAACAAAGAAACATTGTGAAATAGGGGAAGAACTGGGAAGTAGCACAACTTATATATATATGAGTACATATATGTACTCATTAGGGATGGGCAAACATTTTCACCTCAAACTGAAATCGGCAAATAAAGGCACTTTCCGATTGGCAAATAATTTCCCTCGAAAAGTGCCATTTTTCCTCTTTTTCCCGCATTTTTCGCCCATTGAAATCATTGGGAAGAAAAAATATTTTTACACCACATGGAAGTTTTCTACAACTATATAAAAGGCTGTCAGGCTCTCACAGCAGCCATTCTGTGATTGTGAAAGGAGAGAGCAGCATGTTTTTGAGCTAGAGGAGATAGGCAAATAAAGGGGAATTGAAGCTTAATTTAGGGAGTCATTTAGGTAGAACATTTGTTCTCTGTATTAGGGGAGTCTGGGGGCACTCTAGTTGATAAGAGGAGAGGAAGGAGGTTGACACCCAAATACTCCAAAATTCCATGTGACTGACTGGCAAGATACAGGCAGTTAGGGACCTATTTGCTTTCTGATCTTGCTGTTATTATCTCTGTGCTGGGTGTGGAAGTCTGGGGAAAGATGTTGTTGATTTTGTTTTTCAGTTATAATTTTTTTGGACAGACTGTGATAAGACACCAGGATGGACAACTTAAAAAATAAATAAATAAATAAATAAAAATAAAAAAAAGAAAAGAAAAAACTAAATATCTTAGGTGACAGTGACAGACAGCTGACTGGGTTTTAGGCAAGGCATCATACAGCTGCATCAGTTGTATTGTGTACCGTACAGTAAAAAAACACAGTCTAGTTGAGTAATGTCTAGCACATGCACAAGGGGAAGGGTGGAGCAGTGCAGGGACTTGAGAGTAAAGTAGTAGTTCAAAAACTGACTGCAGCAATGGTTGCTGCAGCGTGTGCAATCAATGATAATGATCCCTCTACTCCAAAGGAGGATGCAATTTGTCAAGGTCCCAGCAAAACTAGTTCCAGCAACCCCAGTGCAAGCAGAAATAAAGAACCATATAAGAAGAACACTGAAGACGACAACAAGTCGCATTCAAGTGTTGATGATGCTGGTAGTAGCATAATAGAGGAAGGTGTAGCAGCTGTAGCGCCTGCTGCATCAGTCAGTGAGACACACAAGCACCAAAACACCCATCCTCAAAGTAGTAGGGAACTTTGTTACAGTAAAAGTAAAAAGAAATTGTTTGAGACTTCCAAACGTTTAAAAGAATAAGAGTGCAGTAGTGGCCAAGAACTGTCAGGGGATGCTGATGACCTAATGATGACTGATGATGCAGATCTAGAATCTATCACTCCAGCATCCTTCTCTTGTTCGGATGCAGATGAAGTTGAGAGTGAGCATGGTGACAGGGCTATAAGATTAGCAGAAAGTGAAAGGCTGAATATTCCACCACTTTTAAGGAGCACTGTGCCTGTCTGTAAACTGTTTGAGAAAGCCATTGGAAAGTCTGACCCTGGACAAGCGCAGATGTCAAAAAGCACACAGTCACCCTATCAGTCATCATCGGCATCATCGCCTCTTCAAAGTCCAAGTTCCACTCAGCCACACACACACCTGATTTGAGAACCCAGCAACAGCAACACAGGTTAACATCCACAGTGTTAGATATGACAAGTACCTCTGGTGCTGCTGCTGTAAGTGCTGCACCTTTGACACCTACTAGTAGTGGCAGTAGAATTACATCAACATCTAGCTGCAGTAGTAGAAGTAGCAGAAACCACACATGACAGACAAAGCCAGGACAAATATATTAACAGCAGCTCAGATGAGGAGGTGGAGGACAGATGGGACCACTGCTATGACCGATAAGTAATGTGTGTCAATAATCTGAGACGGAAGATAGAGTATGACAATGGTAAAAATACATACACAAATCACACCATGCCAGTCCCCCATCACCACCACTAAAATACATATCTACCACATTATAGGTTGTACTTTATTTTTTATTACTTGATATCATCGTGAATATGTGCCAGTGTCACTTAAGCAAGAAAGTGTTGTGGGCAAAGGACAAATGCATTCTGCATGCTAACACATTTTTCATGCCATATTTTGCTGTAGGACTCACAACTTTTTTTAAGCCACTTATTTCTAAACTTCAGCCCTCAGAAGAAGTAATATTACAATGGCAAATGTAGTACCTATAGGAAATATAGGCAAGAAATGTGTTAACATAGGTGGAAATTTGTTAAAATAGGTGAAAAGGAAGAAATGTTTGTATAGGCGGAATGGCAAAATTTTTCACTGGAAAAGTGAAAAATCGGCATGTTTTTGCAAAATTTTTCGGGGGAAATTTTTCACACTTTTCGCCCACCCTTAGTACTCATATTAAGCAAAAGGCACAACTACAACCAAATACCTTAACACTTAGGTCAGCAATGTAAAACCATCCACCAAGAAGTCAAGTAATGCTGTCACTATGGCCTTTGTCCACACTGCTTAGGACACTTGATGCAAAGATAGAAGAAGGCTTAGTAAAGATAAGGAATCCACCTTAATGTATTCAATACTCTATGATATTCAGTACTCTATGATGTCCTGATTCTATTGCTCTCTGCCACATTGCCTTGTGTAGTCAGTGCACCACACAATGTTCAATGGCTGGACACAAACTTCCAGATTCTCACATCTACAGACTCACTATCAGCTGCTGGGAGGAGGTAGCAGAAGCAAAAGTTGTATTCCAGATGAAGAGGTAGAGGATGCTGGGGCAGAGACAGTGAGTACATCTTCTTTCACAAGGTCCCTAGCAGAATATTAGTCCACCTGTGTCAAAGAAGGAAATCCTTAAAGGGATAGTTATGTTTCACAATAAAAGTATTTCCAATTAATCTTCACAGTATTTGGGCAATGGAGAGTGTTATTTCAATACCGTCAGAGTTGTAGTTCAAGAGTAATTGAATGATAAAGTATCCCCTTCCTGCCCCTTTTACCGATGTAACACTGCTCCCGTCAGAGCAGCAAGACTGTCCAGATGGATCGCAGAGAGAGACAATCTTCAGTGAGCATAAGGAAAAACATGAAAAACCTGTCAAGGGGGGCAGGGTTTTCATTGTTCTCACATTAAGAAGATTGTCCCTTGATGTGAGCTGTCTGGTCCCAGGACCAGATTCCACATCTGAGGGGAGGTGACTTACACTAGGTAAAAAGACTGGAGGGGGATACTTCTCATTGAATTACTTTTGAATGACAGCTCTGACAGTATTGAAATTAAACTCTCCAAGCCCAATACTATGAAGATTAATTGGAGCTGCTATTTTTATGAAACATTACTATTCCTTTAAATCCTTGACTGTTGGTAGCTCTTAAGGACCAAACTTGGACACCTCTGCTTTAATCCTTTGAATTCTGGAGAGGTCTCCAAAGTACTGCAAAGCAATGCACTGGAGAGTAATCTAGCATTCAAGGGAGGAAGTGCACTAAGGTTCAATAAGGGCTTAGGACAGCGATATTGTGGTGGATCTGTGCTGAAGGCATATTGCCAATATGCACTAACATGCCTTCGCCATCATATACTCATCAATCAGCCACCAATCCATGCTCATCATCACCATGAATACACCATGCCTTAAACAGGTTTACAATTTTGCACTTAAAGCGGAACTAACACCCCTGCAAGATGTAGCCTCAATTAGAGGGCTACAATCCGTGATAACTCGCTGTGTAATTATTTTTTTTTTAAATGTGTTATTAAAGAGTAAACTGTTAATTCCAAAAAGTACCTGGTGACGTCTTCCTACCAGAAAAGCGCATTGCACCTGTCACAGAGGAGCCGATCGTCTCTCTTGTAACTCCCCCCGGCTACACGAAAACACCTACGTCATCAGCTTTAGATTCTCGGACCAGGAGAATCTAAAGCTGATGATGTAGGTGTTTTTCGTGCAGCCGGGGGGAGATACAAGAGAGACAATCGGCTCCGCACTGACATGCGCAATGTGCTTTTCTGGGGGAAAGACATCACCAAGCACTTTTTGGAATTAACGCATTACTCTTTAATAACATGTTTTAAAAAAAAAAATAATTACACAGCGAGTTATGATAGATTGTAGCCCACTAATTGAGGCTACATCTTGCAGGGGTGTTAGTTCCGCTTTAAAACATCAACACTTTAACATATAAACACACCCACATGAATTTGACGATGGCTCATAAACCTTTATTTCCATATGGAAATAAGCCATTGTCGTATTCATGTGGGTGCGTTTATATGTTAAGGTTGCATATCGCCACATGCACTAAGCTCCAATAGCAACCTATGATGTTTGAATTCACAGTCCCATCATTGAGAACATGGGGTTAGAGATGCTGGGATCTCTCTGTAGCTTTCTATGCAGCTACACACTATCACAGTCCTTCTTTAACTCCTTCAGTGCCAGTGGGTAAGCAACGCATTGCAGAGCAATACATTGCTCACACTTCTGACACTCAAAGGGTAAATAATAAAATACAACATCTTACAATATAGTTTCTTATTACAAATATTGTAAAACTCCCCTTAGGCTAATCCTCTTCTGTCTCTCTATGGCAAATTCTCTCCTGTCTCATTATGGTGAATTTTCTCCTGTCTCTCTATGGTGAATCCTCTCCTTTCTCTCTATGGTGAAATGTCTACTGTCTCTCTAGGGTAAATTGTATCCTATCACTGTTTGGTGAATTTCCACCTGTCTCTTTATGGTGAATCCTCTCCTTTCTCTCTATGGGGAATTCTCTCTAGTCTCTCCATGGAGACTTTTCTCCTGTCTCTTTATAGAGAATTTTCTCCTATCTCTCTATGGTGAATTCTCTCATATAGCTGTATGGTTAATTCTCTCCTGTAGCTTTATGGTGAATACTCTCCTATCACTCTGTGGTGAATTATATCCAGACTCTCCATGGATAATTTTCTCCTGTCTCTCTATTTCAAATTCTCTCCTGTCACTTTATGATGAAACCTCTCCTGTCTCTCTGTGGTAAATCCTTTCCAGAACTCTCCATGGAGAATGTTCTTCTTTTTCTCTATGGCAAATCCTTTCCTCTTTCTATGGTGAATTCTGTCCTGTTTCTCTGTGGCAAATGTCCTCCATGGTGAATTTACTCCGGTCTCTCCATGGTGAATTATGTTCTGTCTCTCTATGTTGAATCCTCTTCTGCCTCTTTATGGCAAATTTTCTCCTGTCTCTATGGAGAACTTACTCTGGTCTCTCTATGATAAATCCTTTCCTGTCTCTTTATGGCAAATTTTCTTCTGTCTCTCCATGGGGAAATTACTCTGGTCTCTCTATGATGAATCCTCTCCTGTCTCTTTATGGCAAATTTTCTTCTGTCTCTCCATGGGGAAATTACTCTGGTCTCTCTATGATGAATCCTCTCCTGTCTCTTAAAGGCAAATGTTTTCTTGTCTCTTCATGGTGAATTCTACGGTAAATTCTCTCTTGTCTCTCATGGTGAATTTTCTACTGGTTATCTATGCAAACTCTCTCCTGTCTCTCTATGGTGAATTCTCTTCAGTCTCCCCACAGTGAATTTTATCCTGTCTCTCTATGGTGAATCTACTCCTAACCCTCTGTGGCACATTCTCTCCTTTGTCTTTAAGAAGAGTCCTCTCCTGTCTCTCTGTGATAAGCTCTCTCCTATCTCTCTGGTGAATGTTTCTCCTGTTTCTCTAAGGTGAATCCTCAACCCATGCCCACAGGACATACTAACAGGCCAGAATTTGAGTATTTACTTTGTAGAGCATGGGTCAGTTAATCAAATTCATTGCATCTATGATAAAATAGGGAAAAAATCCTCAAATCCTTGGATATTAGTGCTTTACAATGTGTTGCTTATCCTACTGGCTCTCAAAGGGTTGAGCAGGGGCTGCTTGCTGTTCTTGGTGCTGAAATCTCTCTGCATCCTCCCTTCACTCCCAAACACATTGACACAGTTTCAGCCAGAAAACATGCTAATGATCACAGTCTCTTCCCCCTCCCCTTGCATCCCTAATTCTTAGTGCATATGGCGATGTGTGTGTTTATTGCCAAGGTGATTGCTGGACATTCATCAACAGACACACATTGCCACCTCATCGATCATTAGTATGTCTCCCCCCAGTGTTTCATTATATTATTGGTTACACTTTGAGAGAGTCAGAAAGGTGGGCAACACAATGCTTTACAATGTGTTTCACACCCCTCTTGCACTCAAAGGGTTTACATAGTTATAAAAATATGTTTTCTTACCGATAGATAATTGACTATGTATTCGTTCATATTAATATATATATGCAGTTTTTATGTGAATGGGCAAAACATTGATATACTAAGAAGATATGGAGCTACTGAGCTATAGGGGACATAGGGGTTTTTAACCCCTCAAATGCTAGAGATTAGGGTGGTCTCCAACACATTACTTTGATCAGGATTCAAGGGCTTAAAAGCCCCATTCAAATCAATAAGATTTTTTTCTTTGTCCTCTTGGTTTGCCATATAATCATTAGAGTTTTTCTTAGTGCATTAGTCTTATAAACTCTGAGTCTATTGTGAATTAATTTATCTTAGCCTCAGAAATATTGAATCTGATAATAGTCTTAGGCTAAAATCAGAGCAGATGTTTGTTGTGCAAATAATCAAGAGGGTTTAGATTTGTCACAATATTTTACCTCATACTCTGCAGTTCAGAACACATTGCTTTTTGATACAGGATTACCGAACTAATTCAATATTGTACCAAGTGCCCCAGCTGGCAAATATTTAAAATGGCTTTGATCTAATGTTGTGTCTCTTATTTTCGAAACACAATCTATTTCTTGCTTTCAGAGAGGTCTGAAAGAAAATTAGATATTTCATCTTGAAAGACAATTTTTGTAGAAATGTAACTTCAAATTACTCACTGTGACATAACATATATTTATAAAGTGTTTTTCATTTTTTTTAAGGTAAGGGCTGTTTTACATTGTTAACAAAATGTGAAAGCTACTTTACAGTGTGATTGCTATTGAAACTCAAATTACATGTCTGAAAAGCTTATCTTTTGGGTTTTCTTAGATTGACAGCTATGCAGCAAAAATAAAGTCTCTTCATTTGAAAAAAGCTAGTGTAAATGGAACACCAGTGAATATTGGATATTGTCAGGAGGCTATCTGAAAAGAAGTCCTTGAGCATGCAACTGCATGTCCATCTGTTGTTTTAATTTGTGTGTCTAATAATTCCCCGAGCGGTTTAGTGGACTGACTGTTTGAATAAACAGAAATAAATCATGCCCTTTCCTCACAGTACTAATTTAAGACACAGGTTTGCTTTATATCAGCTGCTTGAAATGCTGCTTGAAACTGAATTTATTGATATGCCTCTTAAAATTATACATTATCTATCTATCTATCTATCTATATATATATATATATATATATATATATATATACACACACACACACACACATAAATGTAAAATATATATATAGTTTTAACAAGTGCAGAAGTATTCAGCCTTCTAATCCACATTATGGATCTTTATCTTGAAAAATATCAACAACAGGGATTGAAACAATGAAAAATGCTGCATTAATAATAATTAAATAATTAAAATGTATTTGGAGTACTATTTAGGCAGGTGTGAAAAAATGCTGTGAAGTAAGAATACTTTAAAAAATAGACATGTTAATAGTTTATTTTTATCAATTAAAGGGATAGTAATGTTTCAAAATAAATTATTCTTAATAGTTTTTGGGCCATGAAGAATGGTATTATCATTCTCTACAATGTGTAGTTCCATAGTAATTGAATTATAAAGTGTCCCTTTTACCTATTGTAAGCCTCCTCCCCTCAGATGTAGAATCTGGTCGCTTGCCTGCAGAGCTCACAGCAAGGGACATTCTTCTGGCTGTGAGCATAAGGTAAACCCTACCCCCCATGAAGGAGGAGGGCAGGTTTTTCCTTATGCTAACAGAAGATTGTCTCTTGTTGTAATCCATCTGGATGGTCTTGCTATGCAGCGCTAGATAGGTAAAAGGGGCAGGATGGGGACACTTTATGACTCAATTACTCTGGAACTACACATCATAGAGAATGATAACGACACTCTACTGGAACTACACATCGCAGAGAATGATAACAATGCTCTACATGGCCCAAAAATCATAAACAATAATCTGAGCTGCATTCATTTTAAAACATTACTATCACTTTAACAAAATGCATAGTTACTGAAGAGAAGAAAAATCCAAATCAAATCAATATTTGGTGTCACAACCCTTTGCCTTCAAAACAGCATCAATTC
Organism: Rhinophrynus dorsalis; assembly: GCA_037306005.1. Lineage (NCBI taxonomy): Eukaryota > Metazoa > Chordata > Amphibia > Anura > Rhinophrynidae > Rhinophrynus > Rhinophrynus dorsalis. Next base: position 225,915,609 of record CM074723.1, read on the forward strand.
ATCTAGGTATATTGCACACCGTTTTTAAGGAACTTGACAGGTAGGTTGTTCCAATAATCTTGGAGGACTAACCACAATTCTTCTGTGGATATAGGCAGTCTCAGTTGCCTCTCTCTCTTCATGTCATCCCAGACAGACTTGATGATGTTGAGATCAGGGCTCTGTGGAGGCCATACTATCACTTCCAGGACTCCTTGTTCTTCTTTATGCTGAAGATAGTTCTTAATGATTTTGGCTGTATGTTTGAGGTCATTGTCAGGCTGCAGAATAAATCTGGGGCCAATCAGATGCCTCCCTGATTGTACTGCATGATGGATAAGTATCTGCTGTACTTTTTAGCACTGAGGAGACCATTAATTCTGACCAAATCCCCAACTCCATTTGCAAAAATACAGCCCCAAACTTGCAATGAACCTCCTGAATGCTTCGCTGTTGCCTGCAGACAGTCATTCTTGTACTGGTCTCCAGCCCTTCGGCAAACAAACTGCCTTTTGCTACAGCCAAATATTTCAAATTTCGACTCCTCAGCCTGAAAGTTTGATGGTGAACAAAACACCTGGGTCGCCATCACCTTCTTGCGTTAGGCTCTGGCCTTGGGAAGATGTAAGTACATCTTCTGGTGATCCAACTCATTCATTTTTACCTCCCCAACCAGCTGATAGCCATTCAGTAGATGTCAGGATGTGGTAGTTCATATCCACCTGTTGCATACAGTGTAGTGCTCTGACTACACATGGCAGTGTTGTGGAGGTTAATCGCAACCAAGTGGCATCTGAGGAGATTTCATCCTGCAGAATATGCTAAGCTAGTGGCAGAGAGGGTTCCTCATTACTATTAAAACTGCAAGTTGTCACATGTCCTTAACAGGGAGTGGACAAGGGGCACAGTGACAGCAGCAGTACTTGGTTTCTGATGTGATGATTTCACATTGTGGACCCTGAGCATCATGGTGTTTGGTTAGCGTTGCTCCAGATGTTTGATGTAAATACAGATGTGCCCATTGTTCCCAGTCCTTCCCTTATTTACCACACACATTGTGCACATTGCAGATGCTGATGAGAGGCACAGTTCCTTCCTGCACTCTGGGGAAAAATGTGTTTTTTGGAGGAGGGGCAGGTGGAGAAGCATTATTGGTCAACTTCTTTTCTCCATATTTAACTGAAGTCGTGTAGGCTAGTTAAAGTGCTGCTTCTGCCTCAGGCACATCACTGCAGCTAGTTGTCACGGTTTGTTAAGACACTCACACAAGCAAAGTTAGGTAAAAACACAACTTTATTGAAAAGTTTGACAACCCCATAGGGTATCGTACACATTCATACATATATCTTTATTGACAGGAAAGCAATAATAACAATAGCGATACAGGCTCTACCGTCCCTGCCAATATACCGGGCAATGCAGCCAGGAAGTTGGTACAAGGAATAGATAGGCTCTACCGGCCTTTCCAATATACCGGGCAAGGCAGCCAGGAAGTTGGTACTAGGAGTAGATAGGCTCTACCGGCCTTGCCAATATACCGGGCAAGGCAGCCAGGAAGTTGGTACTAGGAATAGATAGGCTCTACCGGCCTTGCCAATATACCGGGCAAGGCAACCAGGAAGTTGGTACTCAAGAATAGAGGCTCTACCAGCCTTGTCAATATACCGGGCAAGGCAGCCAATAGGCAGACAGCGATATACAGGCCAATACCGGGTAAGGCAACCCAAGATGATAATATAATAGGTTCTACAGGCCTTACCAATATACCGGGCAAGGCAGCCTGGTAAGGAGTGAATGGCAACCACTAAGTCTCAGTGACTGTAAAGGTGGTAACAGCAGTCACAAGGATGACATAAGAGGCTAAGTCAGCATAAGTGGCAAGCCAAGGAATACCAGGGTACCACCCATACCTGCGTTCTGGGAAGACAGTAATGCACAATACGATAATAGACTCAAGGGTGGTGGAGCGAACCAGTACCTAGTACTGGGAGCAAGTCAATAAGGTGCAACTGCAGCCGGGAGGCTAAGGAGTGAACCAGTACCCGTGTACTGGGAAACCGGAACACATGAGTTACTATAACAGCCGGGAGCCTGTGGAGTGAACCAGTACCTTGTACGGAGAGTGCTATACATATACGTAAGAGGCTAAGTCAGCATAAGTGGCAAGCCAAGGAATACCGGGGTACCACCCATACCTGCGTTCTGGGAAGACAGTAATGCACAATACGATAATAGACTCAAGGGTGGTGGAGCGAACCAGTACCTAGTACTGGGAGCAAGTCAATAAGGTGCAATAACAGCCGGGTGGCTATGGAGCAAACCAGTGCCCACACACTGGGAATGCTAATCGTATTTTGACAATAACAGCCGAGTGGCTATGGAGCGAACCAGTGCCACAAACTGGGAACGTTATACTTCTCGTACAATAACAGCCGGATGGCTTATGGAGCGAACCAGTACCCTGTACGTGGAAGGCGAATCGTATCCTGCAATAACAGCCGGATGGCTTATGGAGCGAACCAGTGCCCACACACTGGGAACGCTATACGTCTCGTACAATAACAGCCGGATGGCTATGGAGCGAACCAGTACCCTGTACGTGGAATGCTAATCGTATCATGCAATAACAGCCGGGCGGCTGTGGAGCGAACCAGTACCCGCATACTGGATAAACCAACAGAGAGTAGAAATGTCACCAAGGCGACTCAGGAACGTCAGCTGACTACAGGTGAACTGGATAGGAACCAGCAGGTGGAAACAGGAACCAGCACTCAGAAGATCAACCGGAATCAGGAACGGCAGCGGGGACTGGCAGCAGGAAACGGTGACCTAACGGCGACTCCAACCAGATCAGCAACGGAAGCAGGAACCACTGGACAGGTAACTACAGGAACTGGACGATTTCTGGTAGTAGGAACACAGCAAAGGGCCCAGGAACATAATGTAGATACAAGCAGCATAGAGACAACACGAAAGGGCAACCAAAGGGTGCCCAGGCTCAGTCTAAATAGGCAATGCAGGACAGGCTGAAAGCAGACAGCCAATGGAGAGCCCCCTACTGGTAATTGACACAAAAAGAGAGCAATCACCCATATCACTACTGTTGTTGATCTCATTCCCTTGGAGCTGCCTAATCATCCTGCTGCTTAAACAACTCGGCAGCAGGAAGAAAAGAAGTTGCAAATGCCTCAGTTACAGCGGGGCATTTGCCACTGGCCACCATAACATGACTTGCTGGCACTAGGCCAGTAGGGCATTTTTTTTCTTTATACAAAAAAAATCGGGGGGGGAGGCTTGTTTCTAACAAGCCTAAGTCCTACAAATCCTAAACATTACCTGTGATTCCTCTGGGACTGTGAATCTAATAATCTAGATTAATAAAAGTTATCTGTGTTTCCTCTGGGCTTGTGATGATAAGCCGAATTGATAAAAATGATCTGCAATTATCTGTAATTCCTCAGGGTTTGTGACGTTAACAAGCCAAAGTCCTACAAATAAATTTGTCCTCAAGGATTGAGCCTAAAATGTTTAAACCCTAGAAATCAATGTTTCTTAAGGGCTTAGGCCTAAAAAGTCTAAATGCTACAGATCAATGTTTCTTCAGGGCTTGGGCCTAACACATGTCTGAGTGCTACAAATTAATGTTTCTTCAGGGCTCGGGCCTCACACAAGTCTAAGTCCTACAAATCAATGTTTCCCTAGGGCTTGTGACAAACAAATGTGAGTCCCACAAATCAATATTTCCTCAGAGTGTGGGCCTCTAAGAACAAGACTAAGTCTTACAAATCAATTTTTCCTCAGGGATTGTGCCTATCATGTCTAAGACCTACAAATGCACACAACAGAACAAGCAATAGTTGGTCTTTACGGCACTCAGCAGAAAAATTCCTCCTTTGAAATATAATGTATTTACCCTATTTTATGGTGTATTACCAAAAAAATAGTTGGCTGTAAGGGTTGATGGAATTTAAAGTTGGATGGTATTGCTTCTTACTGTATTTATTATTACCAAAGATATTTTTTTAAGGAATGTATAAAGAGGAAGCTCTTAGATGAAAATGTAAGAAGGTAGAGGGTATTGTGGTACCCTAATTAGGATCTTATATTAGACCTAATAATAATAATTAGAATAATAAAAAAAAAATGCAAAAACACAATGGAAATGAGCACAGTTGAACAAAATACATTGAGTAAAAAGTTCACGGTTCACGCGCCTTATAAGTTCAGTCTTTTAGAGTTGAATATAGATCCCCAGGGGTCAATGTCCCAGATGAAATTAAGTCAATGAATAATGATTGATGGAATGAAGAGGATGGATGGAAGAAATGATAATGGAAATAAAAATGAGTCAGATGTATTGATGCAGAAGTCACTATGTCAAAGATCCATCTATTTATCTGCCCTCTAAATTCTTTTATGTGCTGCTCCAGTCAAGAAACCAGGATCCCCAAGTGTAACAGACAATACAATAGAGTTAGGACTGAAAGGGATAGTAATGTTTCATAATAAAAGCAGCTCTAATTAATCATCATAGTATTTGGACTTTGGAGAGTGATATTTCAATTCTGTCAGAGTTGTAGTTCAGGAGTAATTCAATGACAAAGTGTCCCCCTCCCGCCCCTTTTACTGATGTAACACTGTTCAGCTAGAACAGAAGGGTGGTGCCCAGGTAGACTGCAGAGAGGGACAATCTTTAATTAAGATAATGGAAAAACCTGAAAAGCTTGTCAAGGGAAGCAGGGCTTACATTGTTTTCATATAAAGAAGATTGTCCCCTGCTGTTATCTGTCTGGTCTATGGACTGCATTCCACATCTGAGAAGAGATGGCTTACACTAGGTAAAAGGGGTGGGAGGGGGAAACTTTGCTTGTGAAAATCTCTTAAACCATAAAGGTTTGAGAGATAAGACTTATATCATTCTTCATGTTTTGTTAATGCCTACAAAATAAAATAAAGTTAAATCGAAGTATTACTATCCCTTGAAGAGCTCAAATAAAGAAATAAAAGAGAGACAAGAAATTGGTAGTAGAATTATTATAATATAATGGAAAAAAAATAATACTGTTAAGAAATCAAAGAGAGTATAAATTCCTTCTAAAAAAATATTTTCCAGCAAGTAGTAGAGAAGAAAACCGCTAATCAAATGATTGGGAAGAAACCTGACTCAGACCTGTCCCCTCTTGCTTCTATCAACATACAAGTAGCAGAGAAAAAGGCTACCAATCAAAAAATTAGCCAAAGGAATTTAAAAAAAACAATCAAAATTAAAAAGAATCTGATGAACTAAAGAACAATATCTGAATGAGGCATAAAGAATCCTTGGACATGAAAAGTTCTATGAAAAACTCCCTTGCAACCCCTTAGCGGAATTTCATTATCACCAAACAAGAATACAACTTTTTGAACATTTATCATGCAAACATCCCAATCTAATATCACATCCCCAAGTTACATAAAAATATACATAACCCAACTGGTAGACATATCATTTTGGGCATTAATTCATTCACCAGAAATTTATTCCAGCTAACTGACTTTTTACTTACAACAGTATGTCATTACATTACCATCCTATACTAAAGATATCGGACATGTTTTGGAAAAGTTAGAACAAGTACAATGGAAAGAAGGATTTTTCCATGTTACCTGTGACATGACCACACTTTACACCAACATTGCTCATGATCTGGGTATAAGAGCTGTCTCACACTTCTTAGAGGATGTAAAAATATGGCAATAAAACAAAGTGAATTTACCCTGAGAGGAATAGAATTCATTTTAGGAGATAACCATTTTATGTTTGAAAATGAGCGCTATATAAAAAAATGTGTGACTGCAATGGACACACATTTCATGCCAAGCTACATGAATCTTTTTATGGGACACTGGGATGAGAACTGTATCTGGACTGAATACACAGAACAACTGGAACTGTAAACAGAAATCATCAATTAACAAATGAGGGTACAAATAAAAAAAATATCAATCTGGAGAAAATTCCAAAAATCCCTTTCATTACTAAATATACAGGAGGATCGGAAAAGATCAGCCATATAATAAAGAAACAGTGGAACATCTTGAAAGGAGACAAATACCTCAGAAGTAAGATACCGGAAAGGCCCAAGATTGTCTATAAAAAAGCTGAGGACCTCAAGAAGAGATTAGCAGCCAGTACCCAGAGAAAATTAAAAAAAATTAAGCCCATACAACATAACCAGAAACAATGAAATTAAAGGCAACTATAAATGTGGACATGTAAGATGTATCACATGTCAATATATGAATATATCAGAGTCTCATTTCCAATCCCAACATACTAAAGAAAAGTTTCAGATTAAGCACTTTGCAAACTGTAACACCTCTCATGTTGTTTATAATAATAATAATAAAAATAACTCTTTATTTATATAGCGCACACAGATTCCGCAGCTCTTTACACTCATATTGGTCCCTGTCCCCATTGGGGCTCACAATCTAAATTCACCTATCAGTATGTTTTTTGGAGTGTGGGAGGAAACCGGAGTACCCGGAGGAAACCCACGCAAACACAGTGAGAACATACAAACTCATTGCAGATGTTGTCCTTGGTGGGATTTGAACCCAGGACCCCAGTGTTATCTTCTGGAATGCCCCTGCAGATGTCAGTATGTAGGCAGGACGATAAGACCAATTAAGGAGAGATTTAGGGAACACAGGAAAAATATACTCAAACAATCAACTACACACTGCATATCTCGACATTACAAGAAATATCATGGAAATGACCTACAAAATATCAAACTGCAAGTGATGGACCTTATACATTCAAGAAGGGGTGAACGATTTAAACATTTAGCCCAAAGAGAAACATTTTAGATTTTTAAACTGCAATCCATGACGCCTATAGGACTAAACGAAGAAATGGACTTATGGTGTTTCTAGGAATTAAAATAAGCTGGTGTCAAAATATAAAGAAGATCACATAAAGAACACCTTTTGGATGTCAAAATAACAATATTAAATTCAGGAAAACCCAGGAATTTGTTCTAGCATATCCCATGCAATATTATATTATAACAAAAATACTATAACAATAAAAAATATACAATCAGATTGGACAAAAACCACCCAACAGAGTGCCAAGGGACTACATTCGGACTAATAGCTTACTCCCATATAGATTCAATTTATTGAACAGATTCTTAGGAGAACAATACTGCCTACAATTATTTGTTCATAGTCATTATGAAAAGGAGGTACATAATATCTAAGAATCAATCCTCCAAAGATAAAATGACCAGAGTTAAATTCTATATCCTGTATTTCCACCTGTTTTTATAATGGTACCAATTGGAATTCCCCAATATATAAGATTCCTATCCGTAAAATATCTATAGTCACCCAAACGGATAAGTACTAAGAACAGCAGGTACATAGGCAGTAGGATTTATTATAGTCTTGAAGGGGAATGAAAAAGATTAGGGAAACACACATGAGTATAATTTGCATGTAGTATTGTAGTTAATCCGTGAAAAAAATATATTATTAAAAAAGTTACATGTTTTTATATGTACATACACATATAAGAGATTCCCCTGTATCTTTAGAATAATATCAAATGGATTTTGAATATAACATTAACATTCAAATTGCAATATTGAACAAATATCCAATATATGGATTACAAGTTCAGCAATGAACATGAGAATTTCACTGTACTATTAGGAGACCACACAACTACAAGATCTCTCTCAGTGATCTAGATTTAACTAATGTAGATAAATAATAGCTCCAATGTATACATCGGATGTAAAATGTAAGGTATGATAGATTATGTAAATCAGTGGGGAATCATACAACCAGAAGGTTTTTTAAATAGGATTCAAAAGCCACTAATATACGAAAGTCCCCATTATCTGTACATTAGATTATGTCTGGAATGCATAAGTGATTAGCAAAATTTTTGGGAGTCTGTGAACAGCGTTCAGATACTACCAAAACATGGGAGTCGGTACAGTAATAAGGACTGCGAGTAGTATTCAAATACCAATAATATATATGTATAAAAATCAAAATAAAAATACCATCACGTGTATACTGGACTATAAATATAGTGTACATACATTTTGTATGTTTTAAAAAATCATTTAGACATACAAAATGGATAAGAAACCACACATTTACTATTATCAGTTGAATAATGTTTATTTGAACATAACAGAAGTCACGTGTATTTTTAGTGCAATTTTAATCATTGTAACTTTATTTTTAAGATTATGTAAATTGTATTTCAACACAATAAGCGGGTCAATAGAAGGACAATAGCCCAACCAACAAGACATGATTAACACTGAAAAACATGTAAAAAGGGCTACTGAAAGCAGGACACCCTCTATACAGTTATTTGCTACTGTCCCTGAGGAAGGGACGTTAACCAGTCCAATGCATTGGAACACGAGAAGTAGAAGCCCGCAAGAGAGAAACAGTGTAACCGGACTGCACGCTGAACAACTAGCAGCTCCAGGTCCACAGAGGCATCCAGCAGAGAAACTAAAAAAATAACTGTTTTAACTGCATGAGACAAAGAAAGCAGACAGTAAGCGCATTACCATAAGGGGCATCGTATAAAGGGTTGCTTTTGAATGTGTTCAAATAAGACGCAGTGATTGAAGCGCACTTGCTCTGGTAATTAGGACTATTGAGTTGTTTTTACCACCCAGTCCGTTTCTACAAAATACTCTATCCCGTCAAGTATCAGTCTGCCCCAGTCACAGCTTATGTCAGGGGTACCTGTCTCTGTCATGCTACATACCAATTTCTTATTTTATTTTTTTCTGTATTTTATTATTTTTTTTTTTTATTAACTGTTCCAGCCTATAACCACCACAAAAAATTCCCTGTTTAAATGATTATTTTCCCAGACTCCACCCACCAACACAGGCACCCTGCTCAGACCACTTTGATACCATGTCTTTTTTTATTAACTTCCCTCCCAATCCCAGTTAACAACCCCCCAAAAAATTACCTGTTCAACTAACTGTTACCCCATACTCTACCAACACAGGCACCCTCATACTTGTTTTATACTATGCCTTTGGAAATAAAATATTTGCTATGTGTGTAAATTCAATGTCCCCATTGATTTCAATGCAATGAGCTAAGTAAAAAAAGAGGAAAAACAACACTTTTTGTTGGAAATTATTCTCAAAACCGAAAGTGCCATTTTTCTGCGGTTTTGATTTGAGGCAAAAATGTTTGTCCACCCATCCCTACTAATAATACCTTTTGTATTGAATTAACCTTCAAATTTAGGGACATGCGTTCAAGAATCATGCCCTCTTTTACAAGACTAAAGCATACTGGTTTTGAAAAATGCAAGATATATATTAAAAGACATGCTAAGGAGGAATGTGAGGGGAGGAGAGGGGTTCATGAGAGAGAGAAAGATTCATAGTACATAAATATAAATATAAAATAATATGAGAAAGATGGGTAAACTTACTAAAACAAAATAAATAAAGGAAATATGATATAACATTGTGGTAATGTGAAAGAAAGTCCAGTGTGTCTGGTGTTGAAAAAACTGTTCATCTTAATTTCAAATGCCTTTCTGTCCTGTGTGTTTGTGAAGTTCCGTTGGAGTATTTTGATTTTAAGGTTATGGATGGAGTGCTTACTCTGGATAAAATGATGACGGATTGGGGTATGGTTCTTTGTTTTATGGTATTTCTCCAAATATTGTTTGTGTGTATTCATTCTTAGATTAAGTAGCAAGCCTATTATACCAATGTAACATTCAGTTTCACATTCAGTGCATTGTATCATAATTATATGTGTGTGTGTACGTATCTTTATTTATATAGCACAATACATGTACACAGTGCTTTATAAAAGTTGTAATGGTACAATACAAAAATACAGAACTGGGTTAAAAGCATCAGGCTAAAGTGCAATCATTGCTTTATTAGCAGGGGAGGGGAGTTCAGCAAAGGGATTCGTACACTGGGAAAGGGACCATTCCCCAAGGAGCTTACAGTCTAATTAGAAATTATGACAGAAGGAGAATCATAAATTCAAGCACAAGGCTTAGTGAAGGAAGAGCAGAATAATTCTAAAGGATATTGTTACTGAGATGCCTCCTTGAGCAGGTGATTTTTCAGGAGATGCTAGAAAGTGGTGAGTGTGAATGATTGGTGAAGGGTGATAAGGAGGGCATTCCAAAGTCGACGCAGCCAGTGAAAAAGACTGCAGCCAAGAGATGGCTTGAGTTGCGTAGGGAGAGGACAAAAATAACCCTTAAGAAAAAGCAGATGATGGAAAAGGTGCATCAGGAGATAAGATCAGAAATGTAAGAGGGTGCTGAAGAAGAAAGCCATTTATAGGAGAGGAGAAGAATCTTGTAAGAAATATAAGACTTAATATGTAGTCAATAAAGGGATTTCAAGAGCAGATGAGAGGGAAGGTATCTGGGAGCAAATTCTTGCAGCTGGATTGAGAACAGACTGAAGTGGAGAAAGATGAGAGGAAGACCATAGAGTAGAATGTTGTAATAGTCAATGTCTAGAGCAAAATAGTTTTTGCTGTTGACATAAAGAGGAAGGGATTTTTTTGGCAATTTATTTCAAGAAGAAACAGCATGTTCTGGTGACAGATTTACATATGAGGGGGGGAAATGTCAAGATAGAATCGAGTATGACCCCAAGACAGAGTGCTTTGGTTACTGAGTGGATTGCAGAATTGTCAGCTGTGATGTAGTAAGGGGTTGGAGGGGGGGATTTAGGAGGGAATATAAGCAGTTTAAGATGGTGGTGGTCCATCCATGATTAATTTGCTATAAGACACTGAGTGACTCAAAACTGCACAGCTGGAATTATGTCAGGGAAAGAGGTAGATTTTTGTGTCATCTGTATACAGATGGTAATTAAAGCCAAGAGATGAGATGATGTCACCAAGTGAGAGTGTGTAGAGGGAAAAAGAATTGGTCCCAGGACTGATCCCTATGGTACACCTACTGAGAGGTCATGGGAAGATGAGGCTAGCTAAAGAAACACTGAAAGATGGTCAGATAGATAGGAAGAAATCCATTCTAGAGCTGTTCACAGTCAATGCCAAGGGTGTGCAGTGTGTCCAGCAGGAGTGCATAATTAACAGTGTCAATGGCAGCAGATAGATCTAGTAGGAGTAGTATACTGTATTGTTCTTTGTCCTTTGTGGTGTGTAGGTCATTAGTAAATTTTTGTTAGGGCTGACTCTGTGGAGTAGTTAGAACAAAAAATCCTGAGTGTAATGGGTCAAGAAGAGAGCTGAAGTTGTGAAAAGAGATTACTCATGAAAATACAATGAGTTCTAGGATCTTAGTTACAAGGGGAAGGAGTGAAACTTGATGGTAATTTGAAAGACAAGAGGGGTTGAGGGAAGGTTTTCTGATTATAGGTTTGACTATGGCATGTTTGAATTCATGAAAGTTTGCTGATGTACATGAATATAATCCTTTAATGTTGTATATCTTGTTGTGTTGTCCAATATTGTTTTCAGAAATGTGATGACATGATTTGCAGCGAGATTTGTTGAAAGGTTTGGTCCTATTATTAGTGTTCTTCCATTCATTGGTCAGTTTTCTATTAATCGATTTTTGTTTCAGATTCAGTGGTTCCCTCATTTTTTATATATACAGTACTGTGCCAAGGTCTTAGGCAGGTGTGAAAAAATGATGTAAAGTAAGAATGTTTTCAAAAATACAAATACAAAAAATGAGATTGCTACTGTTTTTATTTCATAACATATGCTGTATGCAAAATATCATCTATTCACCATGCCTCAAAGCCATTGTGGATCCGGAGCATCCCCCCACAATCCAGGCCAAGGATTTTGACAAACGGTGAAACACCGGAGGGGAGTGCTACCACGTATCCACCATTCATCCACAGCCAGAGAAGACCCAATTAATGTATTGAATAAAAATTGATTTATTTTTCGTCAAATAAAATCATCCTCCAAGATGGAAATTACACATACAAACACAAGAACAATACAAAGTACAACATCAGGAACATGAACCACCTAACACGTTTCGTGAGTGTATCACTTATTCATAGGCTATTAAATGAACGTGTCCTTATGTTACTTATACAAAAAAGCCACACACAATAGGTTATAATTATCCAATCATGAATTTCAACAAATTCAAATGCTTCATTTATAGAGCTTCAGACTAAACATTACCTACACCTAGTGGTGGTTAACCCCTAACTATATGCTGGGATAACCCAACACATAGAGCTTCAGACTAAACATTACCTACACCTAGTGATGGATAACCCAACACATGACACAAATAGCTTTTAAGGACAAAACATTGCAGATACCCCCTTAATGTGTCTCTCTTACAAAATCGAGGACAGCATATCACTACATTCCTAATTAACCCCTACCATCCCAGAAGGCAAAGCAGTACCAGATCCTAAAAAATCCTTCTAAATCTTTACAAAGGAAGACCCATTTTATCTACATTGCTTTGCCTAGCGAGACATATCTATCTATAATATTACAAGTATTGGAGAACAATCGGAGCTGTCACTCTTACATTGGGGAAAAAAGCCCCTTATTATTACTATAACCCCAATCAGATAACAAGTCCGGGACAAATCAGGTTCATCTCAAATACCTGCTCCAAATCTTATTAAAGGGCTCTAACCAAAATAAAAAATGAATGATAAAAATGATAAAAAAACAGATTGTTAAACTACCTAACCCCACCAAACTAAGGGTTAGGGCAGGCCCCAATCGGAACTACATACACAAATAATCCTCATCTTATCTTGATACATTTCTACAATACACACTCTGGATGTCACAGCAGATACATAGTCCCAAATCTTATCCACAAAGAACAAAAGCCCCATCAGGAAAATAGAATCTCACCTTAATATATATAAATAAACCAGTCATTATATGTATCACAGTTATCAATCATTATGTATATAGAGGGACACTAGATATCTAGAGTTCAAACCAAACAGTATCCTGGTATTCAAATTAATAATCAGTTTCACCTCTGCCCTATTCAGTAGAGCCTCTATGTCACTTCCCCTCTCCTATAAGGTGATCCTTTAAACCCCATGAAAACTAAAGGCAGAAAGCTCAGCATTAACACACTGTAGAAAATGATGTGCCACTGGCTTTACCAAATCTCTATTCTTTATACTTTATACAGATGTACCCATAATCTCTTCTTCATGTGCCTTATAGTACATCCTACATATTGCATGTTATACCCTTTACAGGTAATTACATAAACTGTATGAGTACAGAACAGAAGCACAAACCAAATATATCCTAGCCCCACATCCATACAGGAAACTAAATAAATTGATTTAGGAAGGGGTTACATTGGGGATTCTGTCAGACAAACAGGCTGATTTTCTAAGAGTCCAGTGTCCCATTACACCCATTTTTCACCAGCTCCTTAAAGTCCACAAGCCAGAACAACCTCCTAGGGGGAGGCCAATTGTTTCTGCTATAGGATCTTTGAATGAAAATCTGTGTGAGCTTATTGATTTTTATCTACAGCCTCTAGTCACTCTGTTGACTAGCTGTACCAGAGACTCTAGGCACCTCCTGGCATTATTGTCTGATTTGTTATTCATTTCGGATCTGACTTGGGGCTCTCTGGTCATGGTGTAGACAATACCACATAATATGGGTTAAGGGCAGTGGAGTTCCATTTAAATTGTTACACTGATTATTCAGAGGATCTGAAGGGCTTTCTTCTGGATGCGATTGAATACTATTAAAAAAAAATAACAATTACTAGGTACAGCAGTATAATAAACGATTTTAAAATTATATGTATATTAACAATATAACACTCTACGCATTTCGTAACTACCATGTTTCTTCTTCAGGAGGATAAAGTAAATTATTTTATATTACTCCTACCTTAGTTATATGTAAAGAGATGTGGCTCATTCTGGCATTCCAATGTCCTGCTCTTATTTTCCTCTTACTATATCCAGTATACCCGGCTATAAGTACATACACTTCTGCGCTCCATCAGTAGAACGCAGGCATACATCAGTTACGATCAAACTATACCTCCCCTCTCCTTCTTATACATGATCATTACTGGCTGTGCTCCCCTCTTGGAACATATCTGCATAGCTTCACCATATATAGTTAAACATCTTTTATCAGCAACATTTTTCTAGGGTGTATTAAATCTCCAGAGGCACCATCATGTCCACATCTCAATATATATATATATCATCCTAGCCACAGATTTTAATCTTTAATAAACATATATAAACATGTAATTACACAGGCATCTCAATACTTTTTAAGTAAATATCTACAATTAGTATTTAGAGGATATAGGGAAATTAAATTCTTGCCACAATATGAATTAGATTCAAAACTATGTATTAAATATCATTTTAAAGAGGCTTTATGTTTTTAATTAATTTTATTTTTATCTTTATTTGGATATTTTTACTTTTAACATTTTTCCAAGATAATATTAATATATATTTTAAACTTTAATTTTATTATCTTTTATTATTTAATTTCTTATTTGTTATCTAATTCACTTATTGTTTATTGGGGGATCCAGAAGAACATTGGCTGTAGTGTTCATTTACAATCTAATATTATATTTTTTCCTTGTTGTATTTTCTAATTTATCATATTATATTGTATTTAAATAGAGATAATAATATTATAACTTTTATGTTCCAATGATTTATTACTATTATCTAATACAACTAAGGTGCTACTACTAAATTGTGTCTTTTTATGTATGTCTAATCTTTAGACACCTTATTGTGTATAAATATGTGTGTATTTTTTTAATTGAATCCCAAGACTATGTCTTCATTAATACCCCCTTCCTCCCTTGTTTTTAGTTGTTATATCCAGTAAGCCTCTTGTTTACGAAGACTATTGAATCTGTTAGGCCTATTCGGGGGCATATGTTCAAGACCTACCAGAGGCGTAACTAGAAGCCACCGGGCCCTGCTGCAAGAATTGCCATGGCCCCCTCCAACCACATTGGCCCCAGACCCCCTCAACCACACTGGCCACCTCCACATTGCCCCCCAATCTCCAAATTGCCCCTTCATCTACACATTGCCCCCATCTCCACAATGCCCCCATATCTCCAAATTGCCCCTTCCACAATGCCCCCTTCAACTCCACAATGTCCCCTTCATCTCCACAGTGCCCCTTCCACAATGCCCCTTCATCTCCACAATGCCCCCCAATCTCCAAATTTCCCCTTCCACAATACCCCCTTCATCTCCACATTGCCCCTTCCACAATGCCACTTCATCTCCATATTTCCCCTTCCACAATGCCCCTTCATCTCCACATTACCTCTTCCACAATGCCCCCTTCATCTCCACAATGCCCCTACCTCCAGTCCCTGGTGGTCTAGCGGCGTGGCTTGACAGATCTGTGCCTCCTTCGGCACAGATCTCTACAACTGAAGCTCCCGCGTGCCGCTCTAGTAATGCAGAGGCTGGGAGATGATGTCCTCTCCCAGCGCTCTGTATTACTAGAACCGGCGGCCATAGTGGGAGTTGCTGCGGGCGAGGGGGTCACGGGGGGTGGCCGGGCCCCTGGAGTGACAGGCCCGGTCGCAGGTGCGACCCCTTCCACCCCTATTGTTACGCCACTGAGACCTACTATTTGGAAGTTCTCTAAGCCTCCTTCTTTACATGTGAAAAAATGTATAGGGATAAATGCAGAATAAATGCAGTAAAATAATAGTGACATGGGATGCTCTGACATCAAATTGCTAAAAAATACACAAATACAATCTAATTTAAAATATGATATTTTAATCTTCACACAATGTGGATTCACACAAACTAATGTATTGACACATTCCTCTCCTAGTTGGTGGTTGAAGGTTGGTGGTTAAAGTAACATAGTAACATAGTAACATAGTAAATTAGGTTGAAAAAAGACACAAGTCCATCAAGTTCAACCTTCGCTTCATACCTCAGTAACTAAGAATTTTATAGCTTTCCTGCTACCAATTAAATTAGTCTTTATCAGACCTTCCTGATCTGCCTACTGATAAACAGTATAACTCTGTATGTTCCCTTTTGAAAGAAATGTATCTAATCTTCTCTTAAATGTGTCCATTGTATCTGCCATAACTACCTCCCTGGGCAATGAATTCCACAATTTGACAGACCTTACCATAAAAAAACCCTTCCTCTGCTGAAGTTTAAACCTCCTTTCCTCTAATCTCAAGAGGTGTCCCCTGGTCACCTGAGCAGGCCTTGGAATAAATAGCTCACCGCAGAGATCCTTGTATTGACCTCTCATATACTTGTACAATGTGATAAGGTCTCCTCTTAGTCGTCTTTTCTCTAGAGTAAATAAACCAAGTTTGTTTAGTCGTTCCTCATATGTCAAGTCCTCCATTCCCTTAATTAATTTTGTTGCTCTCCGCTGTACCCTCTCTAGTTCTAGTATATCCTTTTTCAGAACCGGTGCCCAAAATTGCACTGCATACTCAAGGTGAGGTCTTACCAATGATTTGTATAATGGCAAAATAATGTTATCCACTCTTGCTTCAATACCTCTTTTTATGCAAGACAGGACTTTGTTTGCCTTTGCTACTGCTGTTTGACACTGGTCACTGTTTCCAAGTTTGTAGTTGACAAGGATACCCAGGTCTTTTTCTAGCAACGAGTCACCTAAAATTATTCCATTAAGTTTATAAGTAGCCTTGGGATTGTTTCCTCCCAAATGCATGACTTTACACTTCCCCACATTAAACTTCATATTCCACATGTTTGCCCAATCTGACATTGTATGTAAGTCCCTCTGTAGAGAGAAAATATCCTGTTCTGAATTAATGACTTTGCATAATTTAGTATCATCTGCAAATATTGATATTTTGCTTTCTATATCTATTTCCAGGTCATTTATAAACATGTTAAAAAGCAGCGGACCCAATACTGAACCCTGAGGTACTCCACTCTCCACTTTAACTATACTGGAGAATTTTCCATTTACAACCACACACTGTTCCCTATCCTTCAACCAGTTTTGTATCCAATTGCAAAGGTTATCTCCTAGCCCCAATTTCCTTATTTTATACACCAGCCTTCTGTGTGGTACTGTATCAAATGCCTTTGCAAAGTCTAGATATACTACATCTACTGCCTTGCCATTGTCAAGGTTGCTGCTTACCTCCTCATAGAAGCTGAAAAGATTAGTTTGGCATGACCTATTCTTCATAAAACCATGTTGATTTGTGCTAATGATCTTATTTTTTGTGTTGTAATCCTGAATATAGTCCCTTATTATGCCTTCTAATAGTTTTCCCACTACAGAGGTCAAACTCACTGGTCTATAATTCCCAGGTTCTGTTTTAGTTCCCTTCTTAAATAGAGGCACTATGTTAGCTCTTCGCCAATCCTGTGGCACTGAGCCTGTGGTAATAGAATCTTTAAAGAGTAAATATAGGGGTTTTGCTAACACTGCACTGAGTTCCTGAAGAACCCTTGGATGTATACCATCAGGACCCGGTGCTTTGTCGGTCTTAATTTTGTTCAGTCTTCCCATGACATCTCCTTGAGTTAACCCAATATCTATTAATTGTATTGTTTTATTTGATACTTGCGGAGGCTCTTCTACCATTCCTTGCTCCCTTGTATATACTGATGCAAAGAAAGTGTTTAAAACATCAGCCTTTTTCTTATCCTCACTAACCAACTCACCCATCTCATTTTTGAATGGTCCAATGCACTCCCTCTTAAGTTTTTTGCTATTTATATATTTAAAAAACTTTTTTGGATTAGTCTTGCTTTCCCTTGCAATTCGAGTTTCATTATCTATTTTTGCTACCCTAATTGCCTTTTTGCAATCTTTGTTGCTCTCCCTGTATTTTAAGAAAGATTGTTCAGTTCCTTCTGACTTAAATAATTTGAATGCTTTTTTTTTTCCTTGCCATTTCCTTCTTTACATGTGCAGTTAACCACATTGGCTGTGACTTACTTCTTTTGCACTTGTTCCCCATTGGTATATACAGTTGGGTACATTTCTGCAACCTAAATTTGAATTCTGACCATTTTTCCTCAGTATTTTTGCCTTTAAATAACATATCCCAGTCTATGCGTTGCATTGAGGCCCTTAACAATTTGAAGTTTGCTTTTTTAAAATTAAGAGTTTTGGTTGAACCTATACATTTTTGCTTTGCCAGACAGATCTCAAATGTAACCATGTTGTGATCACTGTTTCCCAAATGTTCTCTTACCTTAATATTGGATACCATTTCTGTGTTATTAGTGATCACTAGGTCCAATACATTGTTATTTCTTGTCGGCGCTCCCACCATTTGTGACATGTAGCTTTCATGAAGCGTGTTCAAAAACCTGCTACCCTTAGCACTCTGACAGGTCTCATTTTTCCAGTTGATATCTGGATAATTAAAATCTCCCATAATTATAGTATGCCCAAACTGGGCAGCTTTCCTCATTTGCAATAGCAGTTGGGCCTCATCATTGTCATCGATATTTGGTGGTTTGTAGCATATGCCCACCAACAACTTTTTTTTTACCTTTCACACCACATTTAGTCTCGATTTCTACCCACATGGACTCCACAGTTTGGCCAGTTTCCTCACTAATATCACCTCGCAAAACTGGATTTAGCTCTGTTTTCAAATATAAACACACACCTCCACCTTTTCTATTAATTCTGTCTCTTCTAAACAGGGAATAGCCCTCTATATTTACAGTCCAGTCATGTGCATCGTTCCACCATGTTTCTGTTATTCCAATTATGTCCAATTGCTCATTAACCGCCAGCAATTCTAGTTCTCCTATTTTATCTACCATACTTCTTGCATTTGCTAGCATACAATTGATTTTGAAGTCTTTACATATATTAATCCCTACATGCCTTTTTTCTTCACCTTCATTTACTAGGAGTTCCTCCCTACTGACTAAATTTCTCCCCACCCTTTCTCCACCCCCCTGGTCATTTACTTGGACCCAGTTCCTATCTGCTCTATCTACCCCATTTTTGCTATCTATACCCACCCCCCCCTTTCCTAGTTTAAAAGCTCCTCCAAGCTTCCTAGCATTCTCTCCCCTAACACAGAGGCTCCTCTACCATTTAGGTGCAATCCATCTCTTCCATATAGATTGTACCCAAGAGCAAAGTCTGCCCAGTGTTCTAAAAACCCAAAACCCTCCTTCCTACACCATTGCTTGAGCCATGCATTAAGCTCCCTGAGCTCCCTCTGCCTACCTGCACTGGCGCATGGCACAGGTAGTATTTCAGAAAATACTACCTTAGAGGTCCTTGCCTTAAGCTTGCACCCTAAATCCCTGAAATCATTCTTTAGGGACCTCCATCTTCCTCCTATTTTGTCATTGGTTCCAATATGTACCAAGACAGCTGGATCACTTCCAGCCCCTCCCAATAATCTGTCAGCCCTGTCCGCAACATGCCGAACCCGAGCACCCGGGAGACAGCATACTGTTCGGCATTCACGTTCCTGGCGGCAGATTACCCTATCTACCCTCCTAATAATAGAGTCCCCTATTACCACCACCTGCCTTGGTTTCTGCCTGCTCTGCATCCCATCTAGCCTGGAAGGAGGACTGTTCCCCTGGCTGCTAGAGGAATCAGCCCTCTCCAGTGTTGCCAATTCTGAGCAATTCTCATCAACATCTTCACACAATCTTGCAAATCTGTTGGACTGAGTCAACTCAGAACTGGCCTTCCTCTTCCTCTGCCCACTACCTCCCCTCCTTACTGTTACCCAGCTGCCTACCTGTCGCTCCTCATCTACAACTCCACCCTCTTCACCACTAACCCCACATACTACCTGCTCTGTGAGTTCTAAACTCCTTTCCAGGTTACCAATGTCTCGCAATGTTGCAATATTTCTCTCCAAATCCAATATCTTAGACTCTAAAGAGAAAATATGCTCACACTTGGCACAGTGGTATGACCCCTGGAACGATTGCTCCAAGTGTTCAAACATGTGACAAGATGTGCACTGCGTGAGATTGGCTAACCTGCTATCACTCATGCTTGGTTTTACAATTAAAATAGCTTTATATTATCCTCTAATGCTCACTATATGGTAAGTAACCAACCTTAAATGCAATAAATCCTTTGAAATGATAGTCACCAGATTCCTTCTAACTCTTCACCTGGAACCAGTCACTTTCAACAGCAGTCTCACAGAGCTAATGGACTGTATTTATAGTAACTAACAGCCAGGTGAAATCCCTTAGCAATCAGCCCTAATCACACAGGTCAGAGAAAAATCCAATAAACAGTTTTTTTTAACTCTTGCAATACCCACACAATTTTTTTTTTTATTTTTTATTTTTTTTTTTTTAAACCTTAATAGAATACCAATAAAACACCAAACACACTCTTATGTACTTAACCAGATTCCTTCAAACTCTTCACTTGGAACCAGTCACTTGTAATAGCAGTCCCCTGTCTTTGAATTCCCCCTGTTTTAAATTCCAGCACTTACCACCCTTCTGCACTTGAATTCCCCCTGTTTTAAATTCCAGCACTTACCACCCTTCTGCACTTGAATTCCCCCTGTTTTAAATTCCAGCACTTACCACCCTTCTGCACTTGAATTCCCCCTGTTTTAAATTCCAGCACTTACCACCCTTCTGCACTTACACACGGATGCAAGATTCACACGTTCAAGTATTCACTATGTATCTGCTATTTAATCCAGGAATCCACCAATTACAAACACAGCAATTAGTCACTCCCACCACACCAGACTTCAATTATTTGCTTCTCTCACAGTAAAGAGAGGGAAAACAAAACCCAAAGATTTGTTTTTAACCTCTTCCTTACCACACTACACCACACACAATATACTTATTGTATTTTTGCAGCAGGTATCCAAACTCAGTCTTCCAGGGCACAGGTCACTGATCAACTTACAGAGCTCTCTCACTACTTGCTATTTAATCCAGGGATCCACCAATTACAAACACAGCAATTAGTCACTCCCACCACACCAGACTTCAATTATTTGCTTCTCTCACAGTAAAGAGAGGGAAAACAAAACCCAAAGATTTGTTTTTAACCTCTTCCTTACCACACTACACCACACACAATATACTTATTGTATTTTTGCAGCAGGTATCCAAACTCAGTCTTCCAGGGCACAGGTCACTGATCAACTTACAGAGCTCTCTCACTCCTTGCTATTTAATCCAGGGATCCACCAATTACAAACACAGCAATTAGTCACTCCCACCACACCAGACTTCAATTATTTGCTTCTCTCACAGTAAAGAGAGGGAAAACAAAACCCAAAGATTTGTTTTTAACCTCTTCCTTACCACACTACACCACACACAATATACTTATTGTATTTTTGCAGCAGGTATCCAAACTCAGTCTTCCAGGGCACAGGTCACTGATCAACTTACAGAGCTCTCTCACTCCTTGCTATTTAATCCAGGGATCCACCAATTACAAACACAGCAATTAGTCACTCCCACCACACCAGACTTCAATTATTTGCTTCTCTCACAGTAAAGAGAGGGAAAACAAAACCCAAAGATTTGTTTTTAACCTCTTCCTTACCACACTACACCACACACAATATACTTATTGTATTTTTGCAGCAGGTATCCAAACTCAGTCTTCCAGGGCACAGGTCACTGATCAACTTACAGAGCTCTCTCACTCCTTGCTATTTAATCCAGGGATCCACCAATTACAAACACAGCAATTAGTCACTCCCACCACACCAGACTTCAATTATTTGCTTCTCTCACAGTAAAGAGAGGGAAAACAAAACCCAAAGATTTGTTTTTAACCTCTTCCTTACCACACTACACCACACACAATATACTTATTGTATTTTTGCAGCAGGTATCCAAACTCAGTCTTCCAGGGCACAGGTCACTGATCAACTTACAGAGCTCTCTCACTCCTTGCTATTTAATCCAGGGATCCACCAATTACAAACACAGCAATTAGTGAAAGTGAAAAGTTTCCCAAGTTTTCCTACTGATCTTGTAATGGGATATTGTCAATATATATCTTTATCTGGAGTGTCCCAATCTACCAATCAGATGGGGCAACTTCAGATATATGTCCCAAAAATTGTTCTGCTTGAACCACTCTGTGCATGAGATCCCTCAATACACTAGAGCAGGCCTGCAATATACAAAAAATTAATGTGTAGCCTACCAAATACAAAAATGCAAATATAATAACTTGAATAAATTTGCAGAACCTCCAGTATGAAGGATCCACACACAAGAACCATAATACAGTAAATGTAAAATCATATGCGATAAAATCACCTGCTGTTTCTAAAACCCCATATCTAGAATATCTAGTTACATCTTCACATAGAGCAAGAAGTTGATGGCAAGCCAGTTGTTTCGACCCTAAAACCTTCAGTCACTGGCTGGGTTTCTCTATTCTTCCTCCTCTTTGATTTATGCCTAGCCTCTTTTTGCCTTTGGGGAGATTCAGGGGGTACAGCAACAGCAGTGCTCAATTTCTTTGGTGGGGGTTTGGCTTTAACATGCGTCCCATAAATGCCACTGTGTCTGTGTTTTATATGTGTGATGAGGGTGGTTGTGCCAAGGTGTGCACCCTCCTTTTCCCTTTTCACTGACTTGTCACAAAGTGTGCACAGTGCTGTCTCTACACTGTGCCTGTCACACAAAAAAAATAGTCCCACACCCAATACCTCAGGTGGAATGGAATGGTGGAGAAGAATGGCCTTTTTCTTCTTCTCCTCCACATTCCCCTTCACTGGCTGGGGCAGAGGATGATGTTGCTGCTGCACAAAATCAGCACTACAACTAGGACCAAGAGTATTGCTGCTGAAAGTGGAACCTGTCCTAGCCCCACATCATCATTACTGCTGCACCCCATTCCCTTTGTGTCCATAGTGGTCTGTGGCACACTACTCTGCTTCTTATCTGCTACTCTGCCCTTGCAGTTCAGCAACTGTGGTCAAGCTAGTCCTACCACCTGCTTCACTATCACTAACAGCAAGGACATCAATTTCATACTCTGAGTCTTCCTCACCACTATAATCACCCCCTACCTCATTCCTAACACTCTGAGTCTGTAGCTGCTGTAGCTTAGTGATAGTAGTAGTAGTGGCAGGACTGCTTGGTAAGTATGACTTAGGATCCCCTGCTGTCACACTTGCCATCACCCCCCCCCCCCCGAGAATCATAAGACACACTGGCAGGCACAGCACTCACAACAGGCACAGGTAGCTGACCTCATACTACTACCCTCTTCTTCCTCTGCTCATGACACACATTTCCTCAAGATCCCTAGGGATGATGTAGGGGGAATGGCCATGATTGGGTCTAGGTAAACAGGGCATCCAGTCCCTTCAATGTTGGTAGTGGTCACTTCCTCCTTAGACTCAGAATAACTGGATGCATAACAGTCCTTTAGCTCCTCCTTTTCTTTTTAATCCAAGTGCTCATAGTGATTTCACACAATATGAGCCTCTGTTGCCTTCATTTTGCTAAATAAAGCACTGCAAAGCAGACTAGCAACCTCTCTCTCTAGTTGCTAGTGTTGTGTTTCACTTACTTTTATTTATATTCCAGGTGCTCATAATGATAGCACACACAGATGCTTTTGTGTATATCTTTGAAGGAAACAAAGTGGAAATGTGGAGCTGATGAGTACCCCTGTGGTTGTTGCTGGGGCAGAAGTGAAGGAGATGATGCTGGTTTTCACTGGGTGTGTGACATTCTGATCATTTGGGGAGAACCTTGGTCAAACAAATCTGTGGTCAGGGTAAGTGGAATACTTTTATGAAGGTGTAGCAAGCTGGGTCAGAACAGTATAACAGCTATCAGGAAGATGTGATATCATCCTGGTCATTGCAGGGTTTTGTGTATATGTCAGGAACCAGGGGTTTGGGGGTGCAAGGTAATTAGCAAGTAAGTTCAAGGGAGAGGTCATGTTAGGTATGCATGTGATGTGTTTGTCTTGAGACACTTTTGCCTAGCTTTGTCAGGGCATTTGTGTGTTTGATTTTTGAGTTGGTCCTTGGGACTTTGGAGATGCCTGTGGGGGTATGTGTGACTGTGTTTTCTGCGTCCTTGGGTTGCGTGATGGTGGTTTTTAGGATGTGTTGGGCTGTATAGATGTGTTTTATGTAGCTTCAGAATTACCAGAAGAAATGTATCCTCTTAACATATATTAGCATGACTACATACAATAGAATCATAAATGGATGCTGATGTACCATTGATTTCAATGGGTGGAAATCTAGCCGGCGCCACTGGAAATTAGCTGTCATTGTTTCCTCTTGGCACAGATCATAGAGTACTAAACCCTGATTAAAAAACTGCTGTTGCCACTTTGATTTTTACTGGACACAAAAGAATTGAGCCCCTAGGCTTCATGTTTGCAAAATCAGCAAGCAAACTGGACATCACCTGCTGGTGTCTTTCCACTCAGTCACCCCAAATTTTGAGGTATTTGTGGTCAACCTCCTTCCTCCCTTCTTCTCCCCCAGTGTGTCCCTAGACTTCCCTAATACAGAGAACAAATGTCCTACCTAAAAGACTATCTAATCTAAACTTCAATTTCCATTTATTTGCCTATCTTCTCTAGCTCACAAACGTGCTGCTTTCTCCTCTAACAAACACAGAATGGTATGCTGTGAGAGGCTGACACCCTTTTATATGGCTGTAGAGAAAACTTTCATGTGGTAGAAAAACATTTTTTCCCATTCATTTCAATGAAATGAGCTAGGTGAAAAAAGCAGGGAAATTGTACTTTCACAGGAAAATTTTCACTAAACGGGAAGTGCTATTTTTCACAGATTTTGTTTTAAGGCAAACGTTTTCAACTATCCCTAGTCATGCCTAGTATGTGGGCTTCTTTTGACACTGGTGCTTCTGACTTCCTCCTCCAAATTATTTTTAGTTTAACTTTTTATTTTCATTATTTTTTTATCTCTGTCTCCTCCACCCCTGGAAAACATAGATAGGAAATGAAACTGTTTTTACGGGAAAATCTGTGGTGTTAGTTAAATGGTGAAAAATATATGGATTTTTCTATTGCAGGAATTCCGATGGGAAAAAAGGAGAATCATGCTTTCACAAAAAAATTCACTGGAACAAAACTTTTTTACCCATTTTTACTGGTAACAAGTTTAATTATTAGTCTGATTGTTAGAAAAGTTTTACCAGGCAATTGTATCTCAAGTCTTTTTTAACTAGAAGGAATAGGTTATAGTGTGGTTTTTATAACATAAATCTTATATAAGAAAATTCTGCACTGTTTGAAATGTTTCAATATTTCACAGTTCAATTCCACTTGTTTTCACAGAACTACTCATACAGTGTCTGTTACTCTAGCTTTGTTCCCCTGACTGCCATTAATAAAACTTATTATATGGAACCCCTTGAACTACTTCAAGGAATCCTGTATCTCTACTGAACTCAGTTTGAGAATCACTGACTTTGCACATAACAGGTGACAATCCCATCAGTGCTGCTACCAATAAAACACTTGCTTTTTGATTCTTCTTCAAATCTCCGAACAGTGGGCCTTATGTATAAAGAAAAAAAGAGGAGCAATTATGGAGAAAACCAACTGCACTATATAGAGACAAAGAAAAGTCCCCTAAAGTCTAACTGATTTAAATGAGGGTTGTATCCTTTTGAATGATGGAGAGTCTCTAATGCATTGCCAGTCAGGATGCTAATAACCTTCCTATCATTCAAAAAGCAGTTAAAAGTCAATTTTAAGTTCTATTTGACCAGAAGTTCTTCCTAGCATTCAGACTCAGTATATGTAGTGTCTTTCAATTGAGTGCCTTCAGCTTCTGAATAGCCTAGGTCAAACGTTTGTAGTGATGAATGAAGATTATTATACTCCAATTGGGATGTTTGTGCTGCAGCCTCCTTTTCATGCCCCTAGTGAGACTCAACCTGACCATAAATGAACATTTACATTACATAATCAGTGTTGTCGGGGAGAAAGGACATTACCAAGCCCTATTTATATCCTGAAAGTCTTTCAACATTACCATGATCCTTAGTAGTTATGGGACAGGACGTCATCATAACGTTCTTCTGTTCTCATTCAGGCTGTTTAAAAATAAAGGGGCTTTCTCCATGCTAGAGAAGCTCTCTGGAAGACATTATTTCTAGTTCCTAGTAAAGGGGACACTCATAACTATACCTCACATGAGTTTGTAAGTGCAATAATTTTCAAGGATTCCACTATCTCTAACACAATGGAAATATAAAAATGCTATAGCACAATCTTATTTAAATTGCAAAGCAATCTGGATCCAAATGCAATTGCAAATATGTGTAATTTCTAAACTACATAAGATTGTAGAGGTTACCTACATATTTCCACTCATTCTGTGTTTGAAAAGTAAGCATAAAATCTAAAAAAATAATTTTACATTATAGAGTTACTAATTTTATAGGAAAACATATATATAAAAACATAATTTTGATGTTTCTCAAATCTTGAGATGGTACCAAACACGGCCTAAAGGAGTTTAGCAAAAAATCTATTTCCATACAATTTGTCATTCATCTTCTTATAATTTCAATAAAACATTGGCGGAGACTGGCAAGTAATCACAAATACATGGTATTGTATCTAGTGAATGTGCAGGTTCTGTTAAAAATGAATATATAAAAAATTTAAGCAATATATACTTTGTGTGGGTTTCTAACATAAAAGTCACAGATGTGGTGATTTGACTGTTAAGCATAACAACAATGTGAAAACATTCAGTATACTGCATAATTATAATGCTCTACTGAATGAATGAGGTTTTATTTTCTTTGCATGCAATCTACAAAATAATACATCACAGAATGTCAATACAGCACATAATGTCAATTCAATGCATAATCTTATAGCAAAAAACATATATTTTAGGATATGTCTGCAACCCCCCCAAAAAACAAACAAAAAAATGCTAACATATGTAACAGTTTTCACTTTGAATGCCTAAGTAATAAAAACAGGTTGTTATAACTACAATGAATGTGTAAAACTGAAAAATATAATTAGTCATTAAACCCTGTGTCACTGATATAAATCCTTTATATATAAAATCAATACAGACATTACCTTTCTAATAGATTTAGCAATACATGTCATGAAATGTCCCAGTAGTCTAGGCTATACAGGTAAAACAGAGAATAAATTCTATATATACAAAAGGCTGTAACTTCAGGTAAAATCCTGTACACATGAAGAATTTATCTTCACCCTTAAAATATTATACTTTTTATTAAAATCACTTATTAAACAATATTTTAGCAGCATATACTGTATATTCTATACATAATCTTTAAAAAGTTAGTTGAATGTCAGCTCCTATTAACAATGTATCTTTTTTTTTTTACTACCTTGATGGTCTGTGACAGAAAACTCTCTGTAAACAGATAGCGAGAACTCATTTACCCATACCTTCCATCAGTTATGGTTACTTCGTTTACATAACAACTATATTGTATCATTAACGTTGATGCAGCATACAAATGGATCTTGCATGAATTTTCTGGCATATCTTTAGCACTGGAATAAGTAATAAGAGTAAAAGTTTACAGCCAGGTATTAAAATATACAGATTTCTCCCTCTCTCTATCTGAGCAGCTCATAAGAGGAGAATTTATTAAAATGGCCTCTACTCGGAAAAAAAAACGTTCAGCTCAAATCTCTCAGCTTTTAAATGACATTGCTTCTCTAGAGACTAAGCATAAGCTCTCTAATAATGATCAAGATTTACTGCTTCTTACCCAGCTCTGGCCTCAACTCTCATCTCTCCTGAATCTGAAGATGGAGAACCTCTTCTTTAAAACCAGATGCACTTTCTTTGAACAGGGCAATAAGGTGGGACCACTTTTAGCCAGTCAGTTGCTTGCCAAATATTAATCTCACTATATCCCTTAGATCAGATCAACCACAAACTCACTTACTTATGACACATCGGCAATTGCGGCGATCTTCAGGGATTATTATACATCTCTTTACAACTTGCAAAACCCTGACTCTCCTCCTCCACCGGATTTAGAATATCACATTTCTGCTTATCTTGACTCCGCCCATCTTCCTCAGAGCTCTTCTTCGGCTTATGACTCTCTGGAGGCTCCTATTACTGCCTTTGAAATCAGCAAGACCATTAAGACCTTTCCACCTGGGCCAGATGGCTTTTCTCATTTATACTTTAAGATGTTTCACGATAAACTTGTTCCCCTCTTAACCAAGGCTTTTGCTGCTTTCCCTGAAAAGATCAGATCTCATCCTTCACTAGTTGAAGCCCACATTACGATTCTTCCCAAACCAGGTAAAGACTTACAACATTGTGAAAGTTATAGACCCATTTTGTTGCTGAACTTAAACATTAAGATATATGCCAAAATATTGGCGGAACGGATCAAACTCCTCTTGACTTCCCTAGTACATTCAGATCAAGCTGGCTTTACACCAGGCCGGGAAGCTCGCGATAATATCCATAAATTGCTGAATATCATCCATTTTCTGCAACAACAAAAAGTTCCCACTTTATTCCTGTCAACTGACGCCGAAAAAGCATTTGACAGACTAAATTGGCTTTTTCTTGAAAGATCCCTTCGATCTTATGGTTTCGGCCCGACTATTATTTGCTTTATCTTCTTTCTCTATAAAAATCCTAATGCCCGGGTGCAAGTGAATGGTTTCCTATCTGATCACTTTATTATATATAACGGGACTAGGCAAGGTTGCCCCTCTCTCTACTGTTTTTTTTTTATTATGGAACCCTTAGCTCAGCACATCAGATTGAACAATCAGGTTACAGAGGTACAGTTGGGTACCACTGAACATAAACTAGCTATGTTCACTGATGATGTCCTTGTCACAGCTACAAATCCAGAACATTCTTTACCCGCAGTCAAATGACAAAACATTGCATTGTTTTATTTTGAACTTTTTAACCCACCTGAATGCTGGCAAAGTCTCCTGCACAATACTTTGCAAAGTATTGAAGACATCTCTAGAATTCAAGTGCTTAAAGGCTCCATTAAAATTAATGCTTTGTTTAACCCTATGATGCAGTTGGCTTGTTAAAAGCATAATTTAAATTAATGTTCTATTTGTTATTATGGTACAGCTGTCTCTACAATTACTCATCTTTTGTATAGATGGGCAAAAAGTCTGATTTTTTCTCAAGTACAAATACAGTTTGGTAATGTTATTACTAGTATAATAGATGGTAATTATATGTTGATGATGAGGTGGTATCAAATCACCTCCAAACTTTTCAAATATGTTCCCTCCATCTATAATCAATGCTAGAGGTGTGGTGTTCATTTTGGTTCCTTTCTCCGTATTTGGTGGTCTTGCCCTCTTATTTATTCCTTTTGGCAAGCAGGAGGCTGTGACCTAACAAATAAAAACAAATAAAACAATACAATTATCAGATATTGGGTTAACACAAGAAAAGATCATGGGAAGACTAATCAAAATTTAGACTGACAAAGCACGGGTCCTGATGGTATACATCCAAGGGTTCTTCAGGAACTCAGTGAAGTGTTAGCAAGACCCCTATATTTACTCTGTAAAGATTCTCTCACCACAGGCTCAGTGCCAGAAGAATGGCGAAGAGACAATGTACAGCCTCTTTTTAATAAGGGGACTAAAATAGAACCTGGGAATTATAAACCTGTGAGTTTGACCTCTGTAATAGGAAAATTGCTAGAAGGGATAATAAGGGACTATATTCAGGATTACAACACAAAAAATAAGATCACTAGCAGGAATCAACATGGTTTTATGAGAAATAGATCATGCCAAACTAACCTTTTCAGCTTCTATGAGGAAGTAAGTAGCAACCTAGATAATGGTAAGGCAGTTGATATATCTAGATTTTGCAAAGGCATTTGATATAGTGCCACAAAGAAGGTTGGGGTATAAAATAAGGAATTTGGGGCTAGGGGATAACCTTTGCAATTGCATAGAAAACTGGTTGAAGGATAGGGAACAGTGTGTGGTTGTAAATGGACAATTCTCCAATACAGTTAAAGTTGAGGGTGGAGTACCTCAGGGTTCAGTATTAGGTCCATTGTTTTTTATCATGTTTATACATGACCTGGAAATAGATGTAGAAAGCAAATTTGCAAATGACACTAAACTGACCTGGTAATTCTTGTAAACTACAAACTTGGAAACAGTAACCAGTGTCAACAGTATCAAAAGCAAACAAAATCCTGTCTTTCATAAAAAGGAGCATTGAAGCAAGAGTGGATAACATAATTTTGCCATTGTACAAATCATTGGTAAGACCTCACCTTGAACATGCAGTACAGTTTGGGGCACCAGTTTTGAAAAAGGATATACTAGAACTGGAGAAGGTATAGTGAAGAGTAACAAAATGAATCAAGGGAATTAAGGACTTGACGTATGAGTAACGACTAGACAAACTTGGTTTATTTACTGTAACAGAAGCCTAGGACACCGCAGTGTCCTGGGCCATCGTGCTGGGCTTCTCCCTCCTGGATGCGGCTTCAAGAGAGTAGCCTGGCCAGTGAAACTGGATAGAACCCTGGAAACATGTGCTGGAATAGATGACTCCTGACTTGTGAATCAGGATAAAATTCTGAAATTCTGAAATATTAGAGGACTATTTGCTCTTTATAAATACCCCTCATAAAGTGGAGTACAATTTGATTTATTTCCAGGTGTATGGAATTATAACTGGAAATATCTCCACTAACTACTACAATTATAATGTGCATCCCAGTGTTGGGGTGCAGCTTCACTGTTGGCACTTTTTATTATTTACATCATTTTATTCGCTAGGCTTTTTAATATATTAATAAAAGTTATATTTTATTATTTATGAGATACACTTTAGGACCATAGAGAAGGCCTACTTAGATATATTGTCTAATGCCCTGATGTACATGCAGAATTTGTAACTGCTGTTCTTGCTGCTGCTGCTGAGTTTTTTAAGAAGCAGGATTATTATTAGACAGCTCAAAGGGAATGGGATCAACAACAACAGTAACATGGGTGATGAAGGTTCCACTTGCCATTGCTAGATCCAGTGATGCACCTAAGGCAGTAGCAGCACCATAACTAGCCCCCACCACGTCAGGTATATGTGAAGAAAAGAGAAGTTGGCTAATAATTCTTCTCCACGTGCCCCTCCAAAATCATGGGTGCACTGTTGCTAGAATAGAAATGTTTCCCTTGAGAACAGGAACTGTGCTTCTCATTAGGAACAGAAATGTGCACAGTGTGGTAAATAACATCTGGTACAACTCAATCCAAACACCATGGCACCAGAAAATGAGTACGGCTGCTGTCACGATGCCCCTTGTCTACAACCCGCTAAGGACAAATGACAACTTGCTGACAGTTTCATAGTAATGATGAACCCTTCCTGCCACCAGCTTAGCATATTCTGAGGGATGCAATCTCCTCAAATACCGCTTGATGCCCAGTGTGCAACGTGTGGACAGAACTGCCACATCCTAACATCTACAGAGTGGCTATCATTTGGGGGGCTAATGATGAATGATGTGGATTGACAGAAGATGTAGTTACCCAACAGCAAGAAAGTGATGGCAAGCTAGTTGTTTTGCTCATCATTGAACTTCCAGACTCTGGTTGGGTTGTTCTATTCTTCCTCCTCTTTGATTTCCGCCTCTCCTCTTGTTGCCTTTCTGGAGAGTCAGGGGGTAAAGTAACAGCAGTGCTTAATTTCTGTAAATGGGTGTTTGGCTTTAACATATTCCACATAAATGTCATGGTATGTTATCAAGGCGGTTTTGCCAAGGTGTATTCACTCCATTACCTTTTTCACTGATTTATTGCAAATTGTGCACAGTGCCATTGCTGATGAGTGCACTTTGTCTGCTCTAAGAGGATAATAGTCCACACCCAGGAATTCGGGGGGGTGGGGTGGAGAAGAATGGCCTCTTTCTTCTCTTTTACATTGCCTGTCACTGTCTGGGGTAGGGGATGATGTTGCTGCTACTACCTCAGAATCAGAATTTCAACTAGGACCGGGAGTGGAACCTGTCCTCGTCCTGCATCACTGGACCCCATTCCCACTGTTTCCTCAGCATCCTGCTGCACTTGCAACTCAGCAGCAGCAGGAATTAGTGCAGTTGCTAATTCCGCAAATTCCTTAGCTCACTGCTGGTGGTGGTAGTGATGCCCATCCTCATCCCTGTCTTCCATTCCTTCTCAGTTTGGGTTAACAAGGCCATCAATGTCTCTTCCAACCCAGCATCTCCTCCCTCATCATCACCACCACCACCAGTCCCTCCGTGCTGCTGCTCTATTTCAGACAACTAACTGGTTGGAGGAGGGTCACCTAATGTCACACTTGCTATTTCTTGTGCACCTGAAGAAGGCAGACTGGAAGCATTAGCATCAGGCAACAATTCTGCCTTCTTCAGGATCATGTTCCACCTGGACAATGCTGTGGGGGGAAGGGGACTCCCATGGTCAGGGGAATGGCGTGGGCTCCCTTGAACGCTAGTCTGGATGTTCTGCATTACTTCCTCTACCACTCCCCTAATGCTAGTCACACTAGCTGCTTCACTATCACTGCTACGACTAACACCATCCACATCAATTTCAGTCCCTGACCCTGAGTCTTCCTCCTCACTAGTAATATGATGATCACCCCTACACCTAACACTCTGTACAAGCTGCAGCACCTTATTAGTAGTAGTATTAGTGGTGGGACTGCTTGGGCATGGCAGGTGTGACATATGGTCCCCCGCTGTCACACTTGGCATCATCTTCTCCTCCTCCCCCCTCCTGAGAATTACAAGACACACTGGCAGCAGGTTTAGCATTGGCAGCAGACACAGCACTTGCAGTAGGCACTGAACAGGCAACTGGCTTGTCCTGCTCACACTACTATCCTCTTCTTCCTCCAGTGAGATAATTTTCCCCAATATCCCTAGGGGCGATTAAAGGGGACTTGTCAGCATTGGTTCTGGGGAATCTGGGCATGCAGATCCTTCAATGCTGGTGGTGGTCACTTCCTCCTCCTCAGACTCACTGAACACATAATGGTCCTTCCAACTCCTTCTATTATGGTTAGTAAACCTGCTCATAGTGATAACAGTAACTATGAGCCTCTCCTGTCTCAATTTTGCTGTAAATATCACAGCATCATAGCACCTCTCAGTTGCTGTGTAGCTGCTTATGTTGTGTTTAAATTCCTGGAAAATGGCACGTTTCTATACAGAAAAGATGACAATCAAGTTAATGAAGGGGCAAAAACTTTCTAGCCATTGAAAAAATAGCAAAGAATTTTTGCCAATGTCTGAAAATGGCAAAGATTTTAAATACTTTACATTAAAGTGGATTTTCCTGCGAAAAAATGGACAGCCATGTGGTTTTCACAGGTTTTCTCAGTGGAACTGTCACGGTTTATTATGACTCTCAGACACAAGTTTTAGGTAAAAATCAATTTTATTGAAATAATAAATTGATAACGTAGGATGGCAATCACATACATACAGATATATTCAGAATATAACAAGACAGAAGGCAGACTCTACTGGTCCTGTCAATATACCGGACAGGACAGTCTGAAGTAATAGAATGTTAGGCTCTACCGGCCTTGCCAATACCGGGTAAGGCAACCTGCAGATGGAATCGCATAACGGTTCTACCGGCCTTGCCAATTTACCGGGCAAGGCAGCCTCAATAGATTCATAATGTAGGCTCTACCGGCCCTGCCAATACCGGGTAAGGCAACCTCAGATGGAATGTGGCAAAAGGTTCTACCGGCCTTACCAATACCGGGCAGGGCAGCCCTGAGATAGTAGCAGCAGTTAGATGGTAATGGCAAATTGACAGGATCGTAAGCAACCCAGTGTACACACACTGAGACTAACAGGGGAATCGTAAAGCCGCAAGGCTTTGGAGCAAACCAGCGTCCGCACGCTGGTGTAACAAGCGAGTTAGTATAGCCGTAAGGCTTAGGAGCAAACCAGCATCCGCATACTGGTGTAACAAGTGAGTTTGTATAGCCGCAAGGCTTTGGAGCAAACCAGCATCCGCACGCTGGGACTAACACAGAATTGTATAGCTGATAGGCTTAGGAGCAAACCAGTGACCGCACACTGGTGTAACAAGCGAGTTTGTATAGCCGCAAGGCTTTGGAGCAAACCAGCGTCCGCACGCTGGGACCAACACAGGATAGTACAGCCGATAGGCTTTGGAGCAAACCAGTGACCGCACACTGGTGTAACAAGCGAGTTTGTATAGCCGCAAGGCTTTGGAGCAAACCAGCGCCCGCATGCTGGGACTAACACAGGATTGTATAGCCGATAGGCTTTGGAGCAAACCAGTGACCGCACACTGGTGTAACAAGCGAGTTTGTATAGCCGCAAGGCTTTGGAGCAAACCAGCGTCCGCACGCTGGGACTAACACAGAATTGTATAGCTGATAGGCTTTGGAGCAAACCAGTGACCGCACACTGGTGTAACAAGCGAGTTTGTATAGCCGCAAGGTTTTGGAGCAAACCAGCGTCCGCACGCTGGGACTAACAAAGAATTGTATAGCTGATAGGCTTTGGAGCAAACCAGTGACCGCACACTGGTGTAACAAGCGAGTTTGTATAGCCGCAAGGCTTAGGAGCAAACCAGCGTCCGCATACTGGTGTAACAAGCGAGTCGCCGACGCGACCAGGCAGGAGGTCGCCAGGATACAGGAGACAGGCGATGCGATGACAGGAACCAGCAACGATCAGTCAGGTCAGGAAACAGCAGAGAAGAAGTTCAGCAGGAACTGCAACACCAGAGACTAGGCCGGAACCAGGACTGGAAGTACTTCAGCATGCAGGAAACACTGGAACAGTAGAGATCAGGAACTCAGGAACACATGAGATCAGGAACTCAGGAACACTGGAACAGAGGCCCAGCTATCACTAGCATAGTGATAGCAAGAAGGTCAGAAACAACACGAAAGGGCACTCAAAGGGTGCCCAATCCAGGTTTAAATAGGCAATAAGAGGCGGGCTATCTGCAGACAGCCAATAGAAGCCCCCTACTGGTGACAGACAAGGAACTGCAGCAATCATGGGCACCGTGATAGTACCCCCCCTTCAAAGACCCCCTCTCCTAGAATAGGGTCTAGGTTTCTGTGGGTAATTGGCATGAAAGGCCCTAGTTAGCCTAGGTGCATGAAGGTCCGTACTATCCACCCATGATCGATCCTCAGGACCATACCCTTTCCAGTGTACCAGGTACTGTACCCTTCCTCTAAGCCTACGGGAATCAATAATGCTCTGAACCTCGTACTCCTCCTGGCCCTCGACCTCAACAGGTCCTGGCACCACAGGTGTGGTAGTATAGCGATTGCAAACCAGAGGCTTAAGAAGGGACACATGGAACACATTATGGATACGCATGGATGCAGGTAGGTCTAGTGCATAGGAGACAGGGTTAATTTTGCGAATAACTCTGTATGGACCAAGAAACCGAGGAGTCAACTTATTAGACGGAACCTGCAGCTTGAGATTTCTGGAGGAAAGCCATACTCTATCCCCAACCTGAAAGGAAACCGCTGGAAGCCTTCTGCGATTAGCATGGCGCTGATGACGCTGAAATAACTGACCAAGTGCCCTCTGAACTTGTGCCCATGTGGAACGGAGTTGCTCGATATGCTCATCCAGAGCTGGAATCTGTTGCGTCTGAAATGAGTCTGGAAGCAAACAGGGCTGGAACCCATAGTTAATCAGAAATGGAGAGCTCCCAGATGAAGAATTGACCGCACAGTTCCTGGCGAACTCTGCCCAAGGCAACAAGTCGGACCAATTATCATGATGGTCAGTAACGAAACAACGGAGAAATTGTTCCAAGCCCTGATTAGCTCGTTCAGCGGCTCCATTGGTCTGGGGATGGTAGGCAGAGGAGAAGGACAGCTGTATGCCCATCTGTTGGCAAAATGCCCTCCAAAATCTAGACACAAACTGGCTCCCCCTGTCAGACACCAGTACCCTAGGCACTACATGCAACCGGAATACTTCTCTGGCGAACACCATTGCCAATTCCTTCGCTGAAGGAAGACCACGGAGGGGCACGAAATGAGCCATTTTAGAAAACCTGTCCACCACCATGAATATAAAGGAGTACCCCTTGGACATAGGCAACTCTCCCATAAAATCAATGGAAACATGAGACCAGGGGCGTTCGCCATTAGGCACCGGTTGAAGCAAGCCCACAGGGAGATGTCTCGGGGTCTTAGCGCGGGCACAGGTGGCACAGGCATTCGTAAATTCGGCACAATCGTTTCTCATGGAGGGCCACCAAAATAACTGAGAAAGGGACCATAACAATTGGTCTCTACCAATATGTCCCTCAGCCTTAGAGGAATGGTAGGTTTCAAGCAGCCTAGTACGAAATGGTTCATCGACAAAACATTTGCCCACTGGAGTTTCATGGGGAGCGGACCCCTGAGAGGCCAGGATCTCCTCCCCTAATGGAGAAGTGATACTCGTGCATATAGTAGCCAGTATTCTATCAGGTTGGATGATGGGTGCTGGTGCTTCCACTCTGTCACTGTCGGCCTCAAATTGTCTTGACAGTGCATCCGCCCTGATATTCTTTGACCCCGGTAAGTATGATACAATGAAATTAAATCGAGACAGGAACAGTGCCCACCTGGCCTGACGGGAGGACAATCTCTTGGCCTCCGAGAGATAAGTCAGATTTTTATGATCTGTTAGGATTAATACGGGAGTCTTGGTACCTTCAAGCAAATGACGCCACTCCTTAAGAGCGAGGATAATGGCCAATAATTCTTTGTCACCTATCTCATAGTGGCCTTGAGTGACAGTCAACTTCTTAGAGAAAAACCCACAAGGTCTGATAGTACCACCTTTCCCGTGTCGTTGCGAAAGTACTGCCCCAACCCCAATATCTGAGGCATCCACCTCTAACGTAAATGGAAGTAGAGGACTGGGGTGGGATAACACAGGAGCCGCAGCAAATGCCAGCTTCAAATTCTCAAAGGAATTCTCAGCAGATACCGGCCAACAAGAAGGATTAGCGCCCTTGTGCGTAAGATCGGACAAAGGTTTAACAATGGAAGAAAAGTTCTTAATAAACCGCCTATAATAATTAGCGAAACCCAGGAAACGCTGTATGGCTTTAAGACCCTTGGGTTTTGGCCATTGTAAGACAGCTGACAACTTATCCTTGTCCATGGCAATGCCATCATTGCCAATTATGAACCCCAAGAATGACACACTGGTTCTATGAAAGTCACATTTTTCCAGTTTACAAAGTAATTTGTTCTCACGGAGTCGTAGCAATACTGCGGATACATCTTTGATGTGCTGTGCCATGTCTTGAGAGTAAATCAATATATCGTCCAGATAAACCACAACACATGTCTGTAACATATCTCTCAGCACATCGTTTATCAGTTCCTGGAAAACTGCGGGGGCATTACATAGCCCAAATGGCATTACAAGATACTCATAGTGCCCAGCTCGAGTATTAAAGGCAGTTTTCCACTCATCACCTGCTCGAATGCGCACCAGATTGTAAGCGGCCCGTAGGTCCAGTTTGGTAAAAATCGAAGCGCCCTTAAGCCTGTCAAAAAGCTCGGTGATGAGTGGTATTGGGTATGCGTTTTTTGCCATTAGTTTATTCAAGCCCCGGTAGTCAATGCATGGTCTTAATTCGCCATTTTTCTTTTTTACAAAAAAGAACCCAGCCCCAGCTGGAGAGGTAGATTTTTGTATGATCCCTCTAGCAAGGGCATCCGAAATATAATCCTCCATAGCCTTATTTTCCTCACAAGATAATGGATAAGTGCGTCCTTTCGGAGGTACTGCCCCAGGCTGCAATTCGATGCAACAATCATAAGGTCTATGCTGAGGTAGCAAACTGGCCTCTCCTTTGCTAAAAACATCGCCAAACTGTTGGTACACATCCGGTATAGCCGAGGAGGTGCACAGGACCTTAACAGGCTGGATGACGCACTTGTCCATACAAAACTGGGACCAAGCAGCAATTTCACACTTTTTCCAATCAAATTGTGGGTTATGTAACTGTAACCACGGAAAGCCCAATATTACCGCATGGTGCGGAGAATTAATCAGTTGAAACTGCTGCTCTTCTCTGTGAAGTGCCCTAATAGTCATAGACAGTGGCATAGTTTCAAACATAACCTGAGGCGGTTCTAAGGGTCTGCCATCAATCGCTTCAATAGTCAAGGGATTTTCTCTTTCAATGCGTGGAACTCCGTGCAATTCAGCAAAGGTATTATCCATAAAATACCCTGCTGCACCAGAGTCAACCAAGGCCAAAACCTCCACAGAGCATTGTGCCCAAGATA
The DNA here is from genome assembly GCA_037306005.1 of Rhinophrynus dorsalis. Classification (NCBI taxonomy): domain Eukaryota; kingdom Metazoa; phylum Chordata; class Amphibia; order Anura; family Rhinophrynidae; genus Rhinophrynus; species Rhinophrynus dorsalis. The sequence goes on from CM074723.1 coordinate 225,953,920, forward strand.
ATACCACCTGTATGGTGGGTTTCATTGTGCCCGACACTGGGGACGATTGTACACCACCTAGGGCCGGTCCCCCAAGGTACCCTAGATATGTGCGTTTCCCGGACGTACCGGACAGGAATTTAGCAAATGCCCTTTTTTACCGCAGTATAAACACAACCCTTGTCTTCTGCGATAAAGTCTGTCAGCCTTGGTTAGTCTAGTGAAGCCTATTTGCATAGGTTCACTTGTCTCCCATACAGGTTCACTAGACTTCAATGCCAGGGGAGGGATGGGTGGGCAAAACATGCCACTAGGCTCATTATTCTTTGACCGTAACTTACGATCTCTGGCAATTGATCTCTCACGTATTCTGGAGTCAATTATCATAACATATTCAATGTAGTCATCCAGATTAATAGGTAGATCTTTAGCAGCGATTTCGTCCTTAATGTGGTCATTCAGGCCTTGAGAAAAAGCTGCCAATAATGCCTCGTTATTCCAACCTACCTCTGCTGCCAATGTGCGGAATTCAATGGCGTAGTCGCCTACTGTACGCCTGCCCTGATGTATCTCCATAAGGCGTTTGGCAGCAGAGGTGGTTCTACCAGGAGGCTCAAACACTCTTCGAAAGGATTGCACATATTCTCTAAAGTTTTTAGTACAAGGTTTAGCATTCTCCCACAAGGGGTTAGCCCAAGCCAAAGCTCTGCCAGTGAGCAAAGATATTGTAAACCCCACCTTACTACGATCATTGGGAAATGCGTGTGCCGTCAATTCCATAAAAATCTCGAGTTGGTTGATGAACCCTCTGCAGAGACTAGGGTCACCATCATATCTTAGCGGCAAGGGTGCAGAAGCCGTTAACCCTTTAACAGTGCCCCCTAGGGGTCTGGTATCACTCTCCGGTGTCTGACTTGGCGAGACCACCGGGCTAGAGCTAGATTTGTCAGCAAGTACCGTGCGTTCAAGGATCGTTTGAATTGCAACTGCCAACTGATCCAAACGTTGCTCGTGCACATCCATCCTCCAATGGATATTCTGTGCATTACCTTCACCTTTGCTGTCTGATGTCATGGCCCTTTCGTACTGTCACGGTTTATTATGACTCTCAGACACAAGTTTTAGGTAAAAATCAATTTTATTGAAATAATAAATTGATAACGTAGGATGGCAATCACATGCATACAGATATATTCAGAATATAACAAGACAGAAGGCAGACTCTACCGGTCCTGTCAATATACCGGACAGGACAGTCTGAAGTAATAGAATGTTAGGCTCTACCGGCCTTGCCAATACCGGGTAAGGCAACCTGCAGATGGAATCGCATAACGGTTCTACCGGCCTTGCCAATTTACCGGGCAAGGCAGCCTCAATAGATTCATAATGTAGGCTCTACCGGCCCTGCCAATACCGGGTAAGGCAACCTCAGATGGAATGTGGCAAAAGGTTCTACCGGTCTTACCAATACCGGGCAGGGCAGCCCTGAGATAGTAGCAGCAGTTAGATGGTAATGGCAAATTGACAGGATCGTAAGCAACCCAGTGTACACACACTGAGACTAACAGGGGAATCGTAAAGCCGCAAGGCTTTGGAGCAAACCAGCGTCCGCACGCTGGGACCAACACTGAATTGTATAGCCGATAGGCTTAGGAGCAAACCAGTGACCGCACACTGGTGTAACAAGCGAGTTAGTATAGCCGTAAGGCTTAGGAGCAAACCAGTGACCGCACACTGGTGTAACAAGCGAGTTTGTATAGCCACAAGGCTTTGGAGCAAACCAGCGCCCGCACGCTGGGACTAACACAGGATTGTATAGCCGATAGGCTTTGGAGCAAACCAGTGACCGCATACTGGTGTAACAAGCGAGTTTGTATAGCCGCAAGGCTTTGGAGCAAACCAGCGTCCGCACGCTGGGACTAACACAGAATTGTATAGCTGATAGGCTTTGGAGCAAACCAGTGACCGCACACTGGTGTAACAAGCGAGTTTGTATAGCCGCAAGGTTTTGGAGCAAACCAGTGTCCGCACGCTGGAACTAACACAGAATTCTATAGCTGATAGGCTTTGGAGCAAACCAGTGACCGCACACTGGTGTAACAAGCGAGTTTGTATAGCCGCAAGGCTTAGGAGCAAACCAGCGTCCGCATACTGGTGTAACAAGCGAGTCGCCAACGCGACCAGGCAGGAGGTCACCAGGATACAGGAGACAGGCGATGCGATGACAGGAACCAGCAACGATCAGTCAGGTCAGGAAACAGCAGAGAAGAAGTTCAGCAGGAACTGCAACACCAGAGACTAGGCCGGAACCAGGACTGGAAGTACTTCAGCATGCAGGAAACACTGGAACAGTAGAGATCAGGAACTCAGGAACACATGAGATCAGGAACTCAGGAACACTGGAACAGAGGCCCAGCTATCACTAGCATAGTGATAGCAAGAAGGTCAGAAACAACACGAAAGGGCACTCAAAGGGTGCCCAATCCAGGTTTAAATAGGCAATAAGAGGCGGGCTATCTGCAGACAGCCAATAGAAGCCCCCTACTGGTGACAGACAAGGAACTGCAGCAATCACGGGCACCGTGATAGGAACACAATGGGACCTTTTGCTCATCTCTACTCCTTTTCAGTGGTGGAAGATTAAGCCCTGGCCTTTGTGATAACTTTCTGGCCATGTCATCTTCTCACTCTCAACTTCATCTGTATCTGAACAAGAGAAGGATGTTGTAGGGATATATTCTAGATCAGCATAATCATCAGTGATTAGGTCATCCTCAGCATCACCATCACCCGCCATTTCTTACCCAGGACCCTTAAATTGCTCTAAGCTTTTAGAAGTGTCAAACAATTTCTTTTTACTTTTACTTTCAAAAAGTTTGCTACTACTTTGAGGACAGGTGTTTTGATGCTTATTTGACTCACTGTGAATTGCAGTAGTTGGTTCAGCTGCTACACCATCATCAACACTAGAATGTGACTCATTGTTACCTTCAGTGTTCCTCTCATATGTTTGTTTGTTTGTTTTTTTTGTAGTTGAGTAATGTCCAGCAAATGCACAAGGGGCGGGGGGAAGGGAGTAAAGTGGTAGTTCAAAAACTGAAGACATGGTTGCTGCAGTGTGTGCAATAATGATGATGATCCCTCTCCTCCCAGACAGGATGGAGTTTGTCAAGGTACCACCAAAAGTTCCACACCAGAGTCAGTACAACAACAAACATATAAAAAGAAGACGACAATTCTAGTGTTGATGATCTGGAAGCCCTCATAGCTCTATCCATTGATCTGGATAACCATATACAGGAGCAACAGCAAGAAAGAGATTGCGCTCAATGCATACGCTGGGGTCCTATCCCTTTTCCAATACCTCGGGTGAACACACAGGTTGCTTGTGAAGAACTCGTGGAGGTAGTAGTTTTTTTCCAAACAATCCAAATCCGAACAGAAATGCAGACGTCTTCAAGGCCTATGCCTTTATTGCGGATTACAGAACAAGGAAAAAATAGAATACAGCGCTAATACACACAAGAGAACACTGTGAATGGGATGGAGCTAGGGGTGATTATGAAAACCAGGCGAAAAAGAAACACACCTCTAAAATGAGGAAAGATGAATCAAAAACACCTGGTAATCAACAGACACTATATGATGTATAGGTGTCTAAAATAATGTGGGGAAAAAACTTTCCCTAAAATCATTCCAATCTCAGATTTTGGAGCCCCTCTCTCATGCAGCTTGTCCTCTAAAGAAGTACATACATCAGTGTATATACCTGTAAAAGAAGAAGGGAGTGGGGAGGACAGCGCAAAAATCCCTCTAAGTGTAGTATAATTGCAAGTATAAACAGAGGAAATAATAATTTTAAGATTATTTATTCCAAAGTAATAAAATAATGTTAAAGATGCAATAAAACAATATATCCTGTGAACAAGAGAGATAATAGTATGTATTATCATACAGTAAAAATTATCTACAGCCTTATTAGCAAGATGATAAGAAAATAGCAGAATATAATTCCTTTATATCCTGATAATGTTAGTAAGGGGAATCGCTACTAAGGGTGACTCTATGAGTGATGATTGAACAGTCTCACTAGCAAAGATAATAAAAATAGAAAAGAAAAGAAAGAATGCCTATCAAATTGCACTCCTAAATAGTATATCTGATATACTATCATTAAAATATTAGATATTTTATTAGTATGTAGAGAATAATAAAACCAAAACAATATGGGCACCAAATAATGGATCGTATGGATGCTTCCAAAAATGACCCGGATATGCCTCATATAAAATAATTCAATGCCTTTTGACAACAGACGCCACTGATAATTGTACATAAATGCTCAAAAATAAAAATATATATAAACTCTCAGTGTCGCCCCATCACCACTGAAATCCCTAAAACAGTAACGTATGCAAGATATTTAGTGAAATGGAGATGAGATCTTAGTGTATATATTCCCAACAACTCAAGCGATCAAAAAAGACCGATCGCTGAGTGTAGGGAAAAACAAGGGTTAAGATAGAGCTGTGTACACAATAGCACACCACTCTAATAGATAACTGTATACACAATAACGCACCTCTATGATGAATAGTAGCCCTAGAATATTCAGGAACGGCAGTATACTATCTAGAGAGTCCGAAGCCTTACACAGCAAATAAATATTCACTGGTCCTGGACGTCTAATCAATGAACACTCACGGAGATCCCGTTCTAATTAGGAAACTCACGTGAGCGTAAAAGCAAGAAAGATAGAATTCTCACTATAAATAAAATAAACTAAATGCAGGAATAACTATCAAACTAACTAATATATCACGGTCTTAGATTAAATTACTCTCAATTCCTGAAATCACTCAAAAGCTTAAAAGAAAGTGCCAAGATCGAGCCGTCTATAATAGACAGCAGATCCACTACAAATAGAAATGTTGAAATTAACCCTGGTATGGGCTGGCTATAAATGGAGTCTCATTCAAAAGTATACAAAATAGCAAATTTAAGTCACACAGCTTGTACCGATCAATGTATACCAAAATTAGATCCAGTACACCGTTACTTCTACAGAGCAACAATGAACTGCTTAAGGAAACTGTGTATCAATGGCTTGGCTAAGTAAACTAACTATATATCATGGTCTTAGATTAAATTACTCCTGATTCCTAAGATCACCCACAGATTTTAAAGAAAATGCCATAAGCAAGCCGTCTTTAATAGACAGTGGATATACTACAAATACAAATATAGAACTTAACCCTAGTATGGACTGGCTACAAATAAAGTATCATTCAAAAGTATACAGAGTAATGAATTCAAGTCAAACAGCTTGAACCGATCAATGTATACTAAAATTAAATCCAGTGCACCGTTAGTTCTGCATGCAAAGCAACAATGAACTGCTGAAGAGAATGTGTATCAATAGCTTTGCTGGATAGACGAATAAGCTCAATACTGAACAATACCTGTAGCCAAAGGGTCAAGAAAGCCCGTAGCTATAAGTGCTAAGGCCGGTTAAACCCCGGCTAGCCTAAAGATGCCAGCCCTAAAAACTAAATACTCAAAAAATCAAACCCATCTGCCATTCACACTCATACCGGGGCAAATCCGGCTTGCCTCTTAAAATAATGCAGAGAGGGGTTAACAGAAACCCTAACCTAAATATATACACTGTAATGAGTACTAATACATGTCATGTAGTATAACCGGATTATGCACAAGTAAGTGCTCTTAATTAAAAAGAACTATAACATGTGTAAAATGCTGTAACTAAGTGTAACAGAATAAGTGCTCAAACAAAGTAAAATGATGCGCGTTTCGCCATAGCTTCATCAGAGTTGAGGCCCGACAAAATAGCGCCAATATTTAAACAAAAATAGCCCCCTAGTGGTGGAATACATCAATTACAGCTGAAATGAAAAGATCTTTTGCCCAACCAACTAGTATTGTAAAACCCCATTGCCAAAAAAATGGAAAGAACTCAAAACACATTATGAATATGTTTGAATAAAATAGCAATAAGTGAACATTCATTCCAATCCTAAAATAATGAAATAAATATACACCTAAAGATCTAAACCAACAATAGGTCATAGATGCGCTGTTAAGCACATTTCTTCATTCAGACCTCTAGGGGTCATGGTATCTAACAAAAATATCCATCTATTTTCTTGTTGCAATAATGCTTTCTCAATGTCACCTCCTCTCAATCGCAAGGTTACTTTTTGTAATCCCCAAACTTTCAGAGAATTGGCAGAAGCGTCATGATTAAAGAGAAAGTGCCTGGCCATACTTGTAAGGGTTCTGCCTTCGATGTTATGATATCTAGCATGAAGTATATTACTAATGTGTTCTAAAACACGTTGTTTAAGCATTCTGGTAGTCATGCCCACATATTTTAGACGGCAAGAACATTCCAAACAATATATTACATTTTTGGTTTCACATGTAATAAAATCCTTAATAAAATGAACTGGCCTGTTCTGTCACTAACTTGTTTGCATTTAATCATGTGTGGGCATAATTTACATCTTCCACATGCATATGAACCCCTAATGGAGAGTGGCTTTTTTGATATATTTGAGAAATGACTACTGACCAAATGATTGGCAAGATTTGGTGCTTTTCTATAGGTAATAGATACCCGATTACCTAAAAGGGTAGCAAGTTTGTTATCTTGTTGTAAAATGGGGAAATGTCTTTGAAAAATACCTTCAATTTCCCTATGTTGTTTAGAGAATGTTGTAATTAAACGAATACTAGAAGATTGAGGTCTGATCTTTGGTATTAATAAATTACTCCTAGGTTCATATAATGCTCTGTGATATGCCTTTTTTAATTTGGTATTAGGATAACCTCTCCTAAGCAATCTCTGTCTTAGTTCTCGTGCACGAATTTTAAAAGTATTGAAATCTGAACAGTTTCTTCAAATTCTTAAGAATTCACCTACAGGGATATTATGTTTTATACTTGAAGGATGATGGCTGGAAAAATGTAAAACACTATTAGTAGCAGTAGTTTTGTGAAATAAATCACTCCCAAGTGTATTGTCCTGCTGTCGGAAAATAGTAAGATCTAAAAAATTAATTCTGTTGAAGTCAAAATCAAGAGTTAACTTCAAATGTAAATTGTTAGTATTCAAAATAGAAACGAAGAGTTTTAGCTCTTCAACAGAGCCACACCAAAGAAAAAAGATATCATCAATATATCTATACCACATAAGTATGCGGTTGGTGTGGCTTTCCATATCCTCTGAGAACACCACTTCCTGCTCCCACCATCCAAGATATAAATTAGCGTATGTGGGTGCACAAGCAGTTCCCATGGCAGTACCACGGGTCTGAAGATAGTAAACATTATTAAATAGGAAGTAGTTATGTCGCAGGACAAAAGACAACATCCTCAACAGGTACGTTTGATTTAAAGAATCCTTCCAATTATTCCGAATTAAGTGATATTGAATAGCCTGACATCCTTTAATATGATCTATGGATGTATATAGACTTTCTACATCACATGTGACAAGAATAGTATTCTCATCGATAGGTAAATTCTCGATCTTAGAAAGAACATCCATAGTATCTTTGATGTATGAGGGCAAATAGTCCAAAAAAATCCGTAGTTTTTGATCAATAAATTTATGGATCTTGATCTCCCCCTCCCCCTCTGTTGATACCGAGGGTACCCCCTCTGTGTTGTAATCCTTTGATATGTTAAGTCTGATCCTCTTTCTCGCACCCCCTCTACGCGTCTTGGATTTTTTTCACGTAGTGAGAGACGACCTATCCCCTGACATGAGGATAAAAAAGGATTAGACGGACCTGCTACTGCTGGTGAGACACCTGTAAAAGGATTGGTTGTTGTACTGCCTGATTCCGTTTCAGTTTCAGATTCAGCTTCAGAAGGTGAAGTCTCATCATCAGTATTAGGTGTACTTATTCTGGTAATAGTTCGAGTATTGATAGGCCATTTGTAAATTGAATCACCTCTAGCATCTGAAATATCCCTATTGAATTTCTTCTTTTTCTTCTCAATTATTTTATTTTCAAGAGTGTCTAATTCTTGATTTAAACTATCAATATCCGTCTGCATGGAATCATTGGCCTCCAAATTCCTTAATTTTTCCTCAATTTCAACAATTTGTTTGTCAACTGTCTCTATTATATCATGTTCATAGTCCCTTAGGATGGTCATAAATTCAGAAGAACATCGATTACAACATTCCTCCCACCTATTTTTATAGTTCTCTTCCTTAAAGGCAAAGGTGGGAAAGACGGCTCGATCTTGGCACTTTCTTTTAAGCCTTTGAGTGATTTCAGGAATTGAGAGTAATTTAATCTAAGACCGTCATATATTAGTTAGTTTGATAGTTATTCCTGCATTTAGTTTATTTTATTTAGTGAGAATTCTATCTTTCTTGCTTTTACGCTCAGCTGAGTTTCCTAATTAGAACGGGATCTCCGTGAGTGTTCATTGATTAGACGTCCAGGACCAGTGAATATTTATTTGCTGTGTAAGGCTTCGGACTCTCTAGATAGTATACTGCCGTTCCTGAATATTCTAGGGCTACTATTCATCATAGAGGTGCGTTATTGTGTATACAGTTATCTATTAGAGTGGTGTGCTATTGTGTACACAGCTCTATCTTAACCCTTGTTTTTCCCTACACTCAGCGATCGGTCTTTTTTGATCGCTTGAGTTGTTGGGAATATATACGCTAAGATCTCATCTGCATTTCACTAAATATCTTGCATACGTTACTGTTTTAGGGATTTCAGTGGTGATGGGTCGACACTGAGAGTTTATATATATTTTTATTTTTGAGAATTTATGTACAATTATCAGTGGCGTATGTTGTCAAAAGGCATTGAATTATTTTATATGAGGCATATCCGGGTCATTTTTGGAAGCATCCATACGATCCATTATTTGGTGCTCATATTGTTTTGGTTTTTATTATTCTCTACATACTAATAAAATATCTAATATTTTAATTATAGTATATCAGATATACTATTTAGGAGTGCAATTTGATAGGCATTCTTTCTTTTCTTTTCTATTTTTGTAGTCTTAATGTTTAGTGCCTATGCACCCTAAGTAGTATATTTATGAGATAGTGCACACTATCCTTCTTCTTTGTAGCAAAGATAATACCCAGGTATTTGGATAATGTGCTTACTAGATGTATAGCATGAATCATACATATCCTTAAACAGTAAGGGTATCTGCTTACTAGAAGCCCAGAACGAGTGCACTCATCTGGGTTATGCTTAACAGTCTCTCTCTGGTCCCCTGCGAGTCCCAGCTATCCTCTATAGTATCGATCGCATCCGCGTCTCCTCCTGTAGCTCTGATCCCCTTCGAGTACTGGCTATTCTCTGGAGTTCTGGTTGCGTCCATGTCTCCTCCTCTGGCTGGCTTTGATTTGGCCTGCTTCCTTAGTGGGAACACCCGCACTGCCAATGTATCAGATAGTTCAGAAAATGTGGTGTCGGCATTTCGGCCTGACCACGTGGCTCAACATGTTTCGGCGCAAAAACAGCTCCTTCATCTGGAGAAGAGGAGCTCGTGCTGACTGACCCTAATTTATGGAAATTTTGTCCAATCAGATATAAGCTCCATCCCAATGAAATAATTTGTATGGTATGAAAACAGTAGCAAAATGGTGTTGTTACATTAATATAAGTATCAGAGGAATGAAAATCCTCTTTATGGTGTTTATTACTGATTAACATAAGAGATTAACCAAGTACATCGTACAGTTCAAATTAAAATGATACATGACGTTTGGAAAAGATGTATATATCTCCATTTAACCAATGTTCTAATAAGACAATGGGACTAATGGTGACAAACCTTGTAATACATGACATTACTTGATGGGACATATGGTATTAAAGTGTTTTGGATATAACTCAAAAGGGGGGATACACTCTATTGAGTCCTCCCACCCAAGGGACATAAGGGCTAAGTTAGGATATAAATATGGCAAAATATTTAAATGACAACATACCTGTAGCAGCACTATCAAATGAAAAGGGTGTAATAAGATGTTTAAACTACTAACTTTACTTGGGATCCCTAGATTAATTATGTATATAAACACAATACCAATGTGTGCTGCTCATTATCAAAATATTAAGCCATATAGTCTAACCAAATATCAATGGCTGAAATATTGAAAGTAGGTATTCTAAAAGATATATTTCTTATAAGTAAGAGCCCTGTCTAAGGAGATATGATTGGAATCCATGTTCCATTTTGAGTGTCCATGAGTTATGGAACGTGGATTCCAATCATATCTCCTTAGACAGGGCTCTTACTTATAAGAAATATATCTTTTAGAATGCCTACTTTCAATATTTCAACCATTGATATTTGGTTAATGTAACAACATCATTTTGCTACTGTTTTGTTATCATACAAATTATTTCATTGGGATGGAGCTTATATCTGATTGGACAAAATTTCCATAAATTAGGATCAGTCAGCACGAGCTCCTCTTCTCCAGACGAAGGCGCTGTTTTTGCGCTGAAACGCGTTGAGCCATGTGGTCAGGCCGAAATGCCGACACCACATTTTCTGAACTCTCTGATACATTGGCAGTGCGGGTGTTCCCACTAAGGAAGCAGGCCAAATCAAAGCCAGCCAGAGGAGGAGACATGGATGCAACCAGAACTCCAGAGAATAGCCAGTACTTGAAGGGGATCAGAGCTACAGGAGGAGACGCGGATGCGATCGATACTATAGAGGATAGCTGGGACTCGCAAGGGACCAGAGAGACTGTTCAGCATAACCCAGATGAGCGCACTCGTTCTGGGCTTCTAGTAAGCAGGTACCCTTACTGTTTAAGGATATGTATGATTCACGCTATACATCTAGTAAGCGTATTATCCAAACACCTGGGTATTATCTTTGCTAGTGAGACTGTTCAATCATTACTCATAGAGTCACCCTTAGTAGCGATTCCCCTTACTAACATTATCAGGATATAAAGGAATTATATTCTGCTATTTTCTTTTCATCTTGCTAATAAGGCTGTAGATGATTTTTACTGTATGATAATACATACTATTATCTCTCTTGTTCACAGGATATATTGTTTTATTGCATCTTTAACATTAATTTATTATTTTGGAATAAATAATCTTAAAATTATTATTTGCTCTGTTTATACTTGCAATTATACTACACTTAGAGGGATTTTTGCACTGTCCTCCCCACTCCCATCTTCTTTATTGCAGATTACCTGGACACGTGCCTCATAATTTTCCCACAAAACCAGCCAGATCAGGAAAAGACAAAAGCTTGAGGGGAGAGAGGGAGAGGTACTTCATCAAACATTTTTCTACTACCCCAGCTAAAGCCTCTCATTTTTTGGTCCCAGTCACACTATGCTGGGCTTCTGTCAAAGCCTCTACCTTGGCATTTGTAGACTCAGATGCTACAGGCCTATTTATTGATTTTTCAGTGGGCCAGGGCATGCAACATCCTCCTTCACCCTAAATCTACTCTAGTTGTTGTTTCTTCTATTGATGGTAGACCTCTTGGATCTGGTTTGAGTTCCCAGGTAACTGAAAAACTACTCTGCACTATGGGCGTTCTACATTCTGAATTCATATATTTTGATGTAATTCAGTCTCCCTCCTCCACATATTACTGGTGTTATATTGGCTATGCCAACATAACCCATTATCTTCTGGGATACAGGTCAAATTACTGCATGGGGCTCTGCTTGAACTTGCCTATCTCCTGTGGTTCCAGTGGTGGCAGATGTGGAGGAACCTTCCCCTCCACAGGTTTTGTTTCCTCCCCAGTATGAAGACATTTCTGATGAATTCTCCAAATCCTGGGCGGAGGTTTTGCCCTCCATCATTCTTATGATTGCTCTATTCAGATTCTCCCCAGTATTTCCCCCCTAGAGGTTGTACATTTTTATTATCAGGTCCTAAACTAAAGTACTTGATACCTACATCAAGGAGAGTCTATCCAAGGGCTTCATCAGACCATCCTCCACTCCTGCTGAATTAGGATTCTTTTGTCTCCAAAAAAAAAAAAAAGCTAGGTCACTTCACCTATGTGTGGATTACAGGGGTTTGAATAAAATAACCATCAAGAACACATACCCCTTGCCCCTTATCCTTAATCTTCTCTGAATTAGAACTAAGGGGAGGGCGTACAACTTAGTTTTCATACACCTTTTCACATTTACTATACACGCATACAAACACACACAGACATTTTTTAACACATTACATATTTTATCCTTTATTTTTCACAATGTGAATCAATCAGTGAGTGAAAGGCAGTGAGTGTGATTGAGTGTGTCTGCAAGGGCCTGTCAGTGGGTGCATGAATATGAGGAGAGGAAGAGAGAGGAAAAGGGAAGGAGAGCAGAGCAGGGAAGGAGAAGGAGAGGGGCAGAGGGGGACCCGACCTAGGAGATGCACACAGAGGCCAAGGACATCTGTGTCAATGGGATGAGGGGTAAATTCTGGGGAGCACCCCACACAGTCAGGGGCAACATAGGCAGGCCATTCAAGCCAGAGCTTCAACACATCCCAGGCTGGAGCTGATGAGGAGAGGCAGCAGGACCTGAAATACCTATACAAGGAGAATAGGGTCCTCATCCACATCATCCTGGAGAGGGAGAACATCTTGTTCCTGAGGGAGAGGGTTGCTGATCTGGGGCTCGGAAGAAGGTGTCTGGCATCAGGTGGTAAACTGAGTGAACGCAGTCTCCACCTGCCAGAGAATCCTGGACTCTATTAAGAAGCACTTGGGAGACTGTAAGGGGCTAATGAAGAAGAAAGGGAGAGGTCGCTATGCACACCTAAGATACCTGAAGAGGTCTAACTCACAACATTACCTTCAACCCCTGGGAGCAGATTCTCAGGCAGAATGTGTCTGCAGCAAATGTTGAGGATATCCCTGGAAGATCAGACACTGGGGATAACAGCATTCTTCACACTGCAGGTAAGTGCACAATTCCACAGCCACACACCACACAAACCCTCATACCTACTACAGCCCAACACAGTCACACCAGAACACTTGACTAGCATTCATTCACAAAACTGCACTAACACAGCTCTGATGGAATTCAAACAAGTACAAAATATTGGACAATCCAAGCTAAAATAGGAAGGGTACAGAAGAACAAATCCTTTCCAAGTCCATCTTTAACCTGCTCATTGCAATGTTGTTCACGATACCCACATCAAACAAACAATTCTAACAATCATGTTGTCATATGAAACTGTGATAGTTACGCTTTGGTTAACCTAAAGGTTGAGAAAGCAGTGGAAAGCATGTCTCTATTGAGTCTGCTATCTTTATTAATACATTTTATTTTTTTCTATAGAGGAATGACGAGTTTTGATTTTTATTTTAAATTTTTAGTTTTATTTTATTGTATTATTTTTTATGTTATTTTATTCCGGTGGAATTATTTTTATATCCTGGGGAACTGGTCAATCCCCTGAAGGACGGGATGGAGTGAACAATCTACACACAAGCAGGGACGTGTAAAGTACCCTGCAAGTATTGTTAGTTGGTGACAGGCATATGCCTGATTGTAAACAACTGCTTAATGTGAGTTGATATATGACCCTTTTACTTTTGATATATATATAACTGTTGGATAACACACTATTGGTGCTTCTTCATTTTTTTTCATGTGTTTCTACAAACATACTTGCTGTTCTCTCTCTGTTGCTCTCTGTCTCTCTCTCCTTGACTGGTCTCACTGTAAACACTCCACATCTGAGGATAGTGAGCTGTCCCTTTAAGACAGTGGTGGGGTGTGGTCTAAGCACAGTCATGAGGTAGGTAATGAGACTGACCAATGGGAAGGTGTTTGTTGTCCAGGTAAGTGTTTTCCAGTGTGCTTGTTGTTTATATTCTGATGTGTTCTGATTGCTTTGTCACTGTCAGGTGATAATGCAATGTTGGGAAGTGCAGGTTGTGTCTTGATCAGCTGATGATGTTGCACAGGTGGGCTTGGGTTGGTTTGAATTGACAGGTATATGTCTTGTGTGTTAACCCCTCTTGTGACTTGCATTATTATGATGGCTTGTGTTGGTAAGCTTTTTTGAGCCCTTGCCCCTGGGGTATTGCTAGGGTTTTGTAATGTGTTCAAAACTTATTTGTGGGCATGGCATTGTTTGTGTGATATCTTGGCTTTGCAGGAATTAATGTTGCTACTGGTGCAAATTTGCTATGTGATATGTGTGCGAGCTGCTGTTTCTCTGTTTTATTTTGTTCAACTGTTTGTTTGTTTTTTTGTCATTGTGTGTTTTACAACTAAGAAAACTGGGTCTTAAATTATAGCAGTACCACACACCTTTGATTGGCTCTGGGGATCTCTGTGCCATAGGTCTCATTGGATATTATATTATCATTCTCTGTGATTTTAAAACTGCCATTAGCTGTTCATAAAATGGCTTTTTGAATTGCTTACCATGCTTAGAAAACATTTGTTGACTGTTTTTTTCTGTTGGACCTCTTTAAATCGAGCCCTATCTCTCTAGCTGCTTATTTTTCTGTTTCACTTCCTTGTAACATCACATTTTTGGTGAATGAGGAAGTACAGGTGACTGTGTTTGAGGGGAGAGAGGAGATGGCAGTTGGCATTCAGTATTATCAATACAATAATCAGCATTAGAACAACATGGACTGACACATAATGCAGTAGCAAGGTCTACAAAAGTCTATAGTATGAGGATGTATGGGTGGCTGAGTTGAACAACACAAGCCTCTAACCCTCCAAAATAACATGCACTATGATCTCTGAGATTAAGTAATGAAGCAACAGCATTTTTTACTTTGTTAGAAGTAATTAATATGGGAGTAAGAAGGTGATAGAGTAGACAACAACTGACATTGCAGTACCACCAGCACAAGTATTCAACCAATCTGGACAGACACTTACAGCAGCAGCATGAGCTAGAACATTCTACAGAATAAGGATGAACAGTTGGCCGTGTCTAATAACACCCCAAAAAAAAAAAAAAAAAAAAACATACACTGTGATCTCTAAGATTAAGGAATTCATCATTTTTTGTTACTTTGTTAGAAGTATAATATGGGAGTTAGAGGGTAACAGAGGAAATGAGAGTTGGGATTGCAGTACCATCAGCACCATCATTATGCCAGTCTGGACAGACACATTCAGTGGCAGTAAGGGCAAGAAAGAACAGCTTTTTTCTACTTCTCCCAAATCACCTTCACTGACTAGGGTAGGTGATGTTGGTGCATCATCATCATTACTGCAGCTGCCAGGATTATTGATGGCAAGTGGAGCAAGCCCTGGTCCCATATGGTTGCTTAAAGAACCAGTCCCATGGTGTCCACAGTGCTCAGACTGTGGCACACCAGCCCTCTCATCAACATTCTGCTGCCCCCAGATCACAAGGGATGGTTGATGTTGGGGGACTCATTGGGTCTGAGGAATGTGGACTCCCAGTCCCTTTAGCCCTGGTGGTGCCACTGCTATTATTTGTGAAACACATATCCTCTGACACTGAATCACTAGCCTCAGAGTCCATCCTGCTTCACTTTTTTAAACAGTGGTGGTAGCGGTCTGGGGAATGTACACTTCTAGATCCTTTAGCACTATTGGTGCCTCTTCTATTGTTAGCTTCTCTTTTTTTTTACAAAAGCAGTGGTAGTCATAATGTCAGCCAGCACTATGAACTCCTCACTAACCACATTTATTGGATTTCATTTTTCTCTCTCTCTCTAACTTTGTGTCCTTCTTTTTTTTTTCTCCTAAAATACACCACACTAGGGTGCTGGAAACTATCCTAAATCTGCATGTTTTCCTATGGGTACAATTTCCCATTGTGAAGTAGAAAACCATGATTTTACCACAAAAATTCCTTTGGGAACAAAAGAGGAATTTTTGTCCATCCCTACTCTTAATCAGCAATCTGTTTTAGTGTCCTCATTTTTTACAAACACAATTTCCTTCATCTTATTTTGAAGTCAACAATTATTAATGTATATTTTCTGCATTCAGTTTATTTTTTCAATAATTATAATTTAATAATAAGTTTTATATTCTTCTAACTAAAACATAGCTAAATTCATTAATGGAAAGGTATCAACTCACCAGTGCAGAGTTTACATACAGTTTCATCAATAGAACACCTGTACATGTGCTTAAGTACAGATACATGTACCAAAATCAGCACAAACACTACACCAGTCGTTAACATCACCCTGAAAACCAAGTACAAAAATGGAATAAGTTTGTGCTACTTTGATCTGCTCCCTGTTAGTACATGGTATGAAATAGGATTCAGTAGAAAGACACACTCTAAACATTTGGTGCAAACGTGGCATTTTTTCACATAAAAAGCTTTGTACATATTTGTTAGGCACCGCACACAAAAACGGTCCTTTGTATTTATTTTAGCATGAAAGTCTAGTTGTATATTTCCCTCATTGTATTAAGTAATTTATGTTTACTGTTTGATGTTTGATTGGGGTCAGGTGGTATACAAATTTAAATCTGTGGGGTTGTTCATTTCATTTAATTTTGCCATTCATTGCCTACACGAGTATAATATACTGTACTTTAGAGCTATAGAAGGAAATACAAGGATGCCTCCTAGTGCAACATCACTTGTAGATACCCATCAATAAGATGGAGGTTAAAAAAAATGAAACCAATGTAGAATATCCAAATGGAACATTTGTAAAAAATTATGCCATCTATAGCAAAACACTCTGCCTGCTGTCCAGTTGTAATGAATGGACCTCTCACAATCACCATGAAATAGCATTTATCAGCTATAATTTTGTACAGTGCTAGTTTTACTAATTTGATGGCCTGTGGTATATTTTGATTTATATGGTGGATGAGCCCCCTACTCCTCCTCATTTCTCCTTCCTCATTATTTTTGAATTGGTTCTTTTTACACACTCTCTCCAATTGTACTGCCTCCCCCTTTCCCTTTCTTACTCCTTTGCTCCCCCAATTTTGCCTATCATTTTTGAGCCTCTCATTTTTTGTCTCACTCTTTAGCTCTGTGTTTACATCTCTTTGTTTTCCCCATATTTCCCCACCCAACTCACCTTTATTTTTCACCATTGTTTCTGTATTCACAGATATCTCCCCATTTATTTCCATGACATTTCTCTTCACACTCTATTCATCCACTATCCTTGCCTTTCTATATCTACCTTTGTCTCTGCCCCCGTTGTCTTTGGCGGTGCTTTTCTTGTCGCTCATCAAGTAAGCATTTATTAATAACTGTAAAGACAAAAGAGAAGCAATTATTGTGCAAATCAATTCATTTTATAGATATGCCCAGTATACCGACAACTGTACTTTCCTTGCATTATCTGTAAAAAATTGTGTATGCAGAATAGGACCCATTACTCAAGTTTTGTACTGAACTGGTTCTCTACTTCCTGGCTTGTAGCACAGACCACCCCTACACAATATCAATATGCAATACTGAACAATGTCTGTACTTTGACAATGCAAAGCAATTGACTGGTCTTTAAATGTTGCTTTTAACAAACTGAAACAACAAACTCACTGATTCCAGCAATGGTATAAAACTAAACAACACAGAATGCCTCCTGAAAACACTGGGCTAAATACAATGCAGAGGGAAAATGGGTTACATGAATGTTCATAGTTATAAGTCTCCTGCAGTGATATGCATGGCCTTTTAAGGAACACTGGAAACAATAAATGCTCCCATTCTACTAACACACAGCAGGATATTTCAGCTTAACCTTCCGTGGTTTCTTTATTCCATTGGGCTTTTAAGTATTCAAATTACCTTTTCAATTGTTCCCAAGAACTCATTAATTTTTTTGTATGCCGTGAGCTCATTAATTTAATTAGTTGTTGTTTAGTCTGTTTCCTACTAAGTATATGGTAAATGGTTGAATGTGCAATACTTATTTTCACATAGAAAACATATATATCACTAAATTAGTATCTGATAAACTAGAGCTTAGTTTTATATTGCTTTGCTCTAATTAACTTTTTGCTTACGAGAGTTGTATACAACATATTGGCTTTATATAACACTCGAAGGGTTAACAACTAAGTGACTTATACAGAGAAGAGGAGTAAGTTTAGAGCAAACCAACTTCAAAACAAGGGAAATATATATATTTCCTGCCCAGGCCAGGATATGTCAGCATTCACCAAAAGGTTAATCCTGCTTGCAGCTATAAGGACAGGAAGACTATCAAACTATACATTTCCCTGAGAACCCACTTTCCCTTGTCTTTTTCCTTCCTGTTCTTAAGCTGTCAGCAAGAGTCTCCTTTTGGTGAATGTGACTTTTTGTTTTTAGCTTACTCAAGGGTATTTTTAGGCCTAGCCATTTCTCACTTCCTGGAGGCTGTAGCTCCTCTTTCACGCCTCCCATACCCAAATCACTGAAATAGAGGTTCTCTTAGTGGTGGGGGATGGCTGTGGCATCAGCCAATTGGCCAGTCCACCTCTCACCTCCTTGGGAATCATTTTTCCCTTTTTCCTGTGGTGACATGCAGTCCTATGGTGAAAAGTGATGCAATGATGTCACTGGAATGTACCACTGCAGTGATGCTGGAGGGATGTGGGTAGTTCAACCTTCTCTGGTATCTTCCCACCCTAAAGCTTAAAAGGATGGTACCAAAGTGGGTCATGCACTTCTTGTATGTTGCCTTTTTATTGATTTCAACTGTATTGAGTATTCTCCTAAACTGACTGAGAAAGTATCATTCACTCTTTCTGGTAGGATTCTTTTTGATGGGACTTGTGTATTTCCAGCTCTTCAGATGTCTCTACAGATCCAGCTCAAGGATGTCCTCCAGCCTTACATCAGTGCTTTATTTGTGACCAAGTTGCCAGGAAAGGCAATAAGATATGAAGATTACGACAGATGGATTTGGCTGCAGACACCCCATCAACTTCTATAATGTCTGAAATGGCATCCCTAATCAGGCAAGCTGTGACACAGGCTTTTCAGGAGGCCTCCCTGGGACATTCTCAGAAAAGATCCAGACCAGTGGAAATGGAGGATCTATGCTCTTCTGAAGAATCATTATCTAGACCTAGATATTCTATTGACTCTCTTAAATCTTCAGAGGAAGAAGAACAAAAAGATTTTGCAGGTTTTGATGTAGCATAGGTTGAATCCTTTGATCAGAGCTACACTCCACACCCTGCATCTTAAAGATCCCATTGAGCCTGGCTCTAAGGATAAAATATTTGCTTTTCTCAAAAAATGGTTTATTTGTTTCTCTACATTATGTTATTAAGGATCTTATCCTTAACAAAAATTGAAAAATTCAGACCACAAACCTAGGTCTTCTGCCAGGATGTTGACAATGTATTTCTTTTCCCTTCTAGATTCAGACATAGGGGGATGCCCCTCCAAGGTTGACACTGCTATAGTACATTTAACATGGAAAACTATACTATCCTTGGATGATGTTACATCCTTTAGGCATTCATTGGACAGAAGGATGGAAAATTATTTTAAACACCTTTTGGTTCAGTTGATGCGGTTTGGAAACCACTGGTATCCACAGCTAGGAAGCTATGGCCTGATAATATTGAAGACGCCATCTCCAAGGGGGACCAAAAATCAGCGAATTTGGATTCTCTCTTTGAACTCAAATTGGGAATAGAATTCTTCATAGATTCATTTGTTGACCTAGATAAGTTACAATCAAGAGCTATGGGTTTAGCATTTGCTGCACATAGACCCTATTTGCTGAAGCCCTAGTCATAAAAGCCATAACTTTATGTCTTGCCTTTTCTAGGATGAATACTTTTTGGAGACTATCTGGATGAGATAATCAAGAAAACATCTTTCTGACCCAAGAAAGAAGAAAAAAGAAAACGGATTCCTTTCAGTTGAAGAAAAATCCAAAAGAAAAATTATCCTATCAAGAGCCTCACTTATAAAGACCAGACTGAGAAACTTTCTGATAAAAACCCTGGTAAGGTGGACAATAGGGTCTCTTTTGAGAAATGATCCCATGTTTCTGGAATTCTGAAGACTAGTACCAGGTTCTGACAGTTTTCTGATCCAAGCTTGCAGAGTAAGGGATCAATCCAAATGTTGGAGTTACAAATGCCGATAGGGCAAAATGGATACCAACCGACAAAATAAAATGTCTTGGTCAGTATTCAAATGTCCTACTGGCATTAAGCTCAACGGACGTTAGGCTACAAAACTGGTCTTGTGGCCAAATGTTCGTTTTGTAAGTTAAGTTCCCAAAATGCCACTAAATACCTGCAGTTTTGGGAACTTCAAAGGAAAAAAAACTAATGATAGGTGCCTGATATTTTGTCAAGCACCGATCTCTACCTAATCTGTGTTACACTGACCTGTCATCCACTGTCTGTCTCCTTCTATCTCCATTCTTTCTTCTCTTCTATCTTCTGTGTTCTTGCTGTAAAAAACAAAAAACAAGTATAAGTCCAAAGCATAAATATCAGGAAAATGAATACATAGTTTAACCCCTTGAGTGCCAGAGGGGTACACAATGCATTGCAAAGCAATGAGTTGCCTACCTCTCTGGGGCGCAAAGTGTTAAAGTATGCAGTAGTGTGACGGGTAATATATAAATGCCCCATGCATAAGAAAGTTTTCAAAGTTATGCCAACAAAATCTTATTCCCATAAGTAAACATCACAAAAATATACTTAGCATTCATATTTGTAATAGCTGTCTCTGCCACTGAGTGCAGCCACTGAGGCAGCATCGGAGACAGAAATATACGCCACCCCCATCCTCCTCATGTTCACGGGCTGATGCCCGCTCCTCTCTGAGGGAATTGAAATTGAGACTGCCCTTATATATGGGCAGTCTTACTTCCTACTCTCTCACAGCTATTGGCTGGGATATACTTACGCACCTCCCAGCCAATCATTTTAAATCACAGCTGCTCAAAGCTGATTGGAGGTGCGTAAGCATATGCCAGCCAATGACTGTGAGAGTATTAGAAGTAAGACTGCCATATATAAGGGCAGTCTCAATTTCAATTCCCTCAGAGCGGAGCAGGCATTGGACCATGAACATGTTTGTTATATGACAAATAAAAGGATTGCATTGCCTTAAGTTTAAGGATAGAGTAGAAATTGGTTGTGTCATATTTTCTAACTGCAGACAGAAAATACTGATCCAGCTACAATTGGAAATTATATTATTTCCTCTATTATAGAATATTCGATTCATCATATATCAACCCGCACGTTATGCAGAGAAACTGAGTAAACCAGCTAAGATAGGACACTATAATTAATATTTTAGATCTGTGATTATTGGTTCTAGGTAAAATTAAAGAACTCCTGGAATATTGGGTGAATATCTACTGTCGTAAGTATGTTGGTTACTCTGGTTCATTGGATAAGTTACTGAATTCACTGTAAGGCCCAAGGTAATTGTCCCTGGAGTGTATCTATATCTGGGGGTATATTGTTTCATCTAGGTGTTGTTCTTTTGTTACCCTGCAAAGCTGTTTCTAAGACTGTATTGTATTTAATTACTGCTGATTCCAGTTATTGCATTTTATTGTATTTTAAGCTCCATCAATTTAATATTACTGTGTTATTTCTATAATTAGTGTATAATTTTTTTATATTTTATTTATCAAGTGCGTATCACTGAAATAATCATTCATAATACAAAAAGCCTGACACTTTGTGTATGTAGCCAAGATATGGTTCTTGCTGTTCTCCTTACTACACACATGTGTAACTATTTGAACACAATTAAAAATGCTATTTTGAGCTTGCCAGGAATCTGTATATTTTATATTTAAATCAAAATACATATACTGGTTTTCTCTTGAGATTTTTTATGGTTTACCTATAGCACCAGTTGTCTAATGAGCCTTGTACGTATGTTTGCGTATTTTTTTATTTATATACGCCAACAGGTATACTTAGCACCTTACAGTTTACATTTTGTATAGAGGGGGTAAAATAAATGCAACATTTGTGGTTATATAGAGAATCATAAAGGGAACACTAGGTGGGCATACACAAGCATAGGAGGTACCTGCACCACGGAGAGGATGAGTGACATATAGATACAAACAGATAGAAAATGAAGTGCGATTTTTGACAGTTCTCATATTGCATATGAGATATGTTTTACATATCACGCTGGTGGTACATTTAAAATGTGCTCATATATATAATGACAAAATGTATAAATTCTGATGTAAACCAACTGTACCATAGGAAGAAATAAAAATCCCCTTCCATGTTAAAAAAAAATGCCCTTTTCCTCCAGAGTCCCCCAGTCCTGGACTGTGCAGTTCTTAAAGGGTTAAAAATGCAAGTTTTTTTCTATAGCATAATTCCTGGAAATAATTGTGCACACCAGCCTTGGGGTAAAAAGGCAATTGACATCTGATTTTCTTCATATATCTAATGGCTATGTCCATTTTAATGCAGGCAGGTCATTAATAAACAAAAGTGGTAGCAGGGTAGGGCTGGCAGCTTATGGACCAGGGGGTAGATACAATCAAGTGGCCCATTTTTTACTATAATTTGATGTCACTGTCCCAGCCCACCCCCTTTTCATAATTTTAAAGTTGGTAATAATGTTGTGAAGTAAGGCAAGTGATACTACATAACATACAGTCGAAATGGAGCTACACTAGTGATACTGTTGAGCTTATGAGAGAAATTGGTTATGCTACTAGTGTAGCTCTATTTGTATTGTAGGTCTGTGGTATCATTTGTGTTGCTCCATTTCAAGTATAAGCTCTGTGGTATCACTAGTGTACCTCCATTTACAGCTGCAAGTAAGAGATCAAGAGCTCAATTCTATTACCAGCGCTAAAAATAAAACAGGGGTTTTTTTTTTAAAGACAGGTTTTAGTATCCTATTACACGACTTGTGAAAACAAAACCAGCAGTAATTATACTTACTGCCAGTCAAGTAAAAGCCATAGGAAACAACTGAAAACAATGTGCAATTAGTATCCTATTACTCATGCTCAGTATTAGCGCCTGTTTTTTGGTTACATTTAAGTCGGAAATTCTGCGCCTCAGTGGTTGAGGTGCAGAAGCCATAACGACACTTTCAAAACTATCGTTGTTCAAACAAAAGCAGTGCAGAATACAGTATACAGCATAGAAATCCGACATAAAGTGCCCCCCTTCGACATATTAACCCCCCCTTTTAAAAGTCGACTTGCAGTGGTTTCTTTCACCACTTTCATTTGACTAATATTGTTCACATTCCATTTTTTTACCCCTCACCTTCAAAATTAGACTTACAGTGCTTTCTTTCACCACATTAATTCGACAAATATTGTTCACATTCCACATTTTAACCCCTCCCCCTTGAAAATTTGACTACAGTGCTCCCATGACTTTCTTTCACCTTTTAAAATCAACAAATATTGTTCACATTCCAATTTAACCCCTCCTCCTTTAAAATTCGACTACAGTGCTCCCATGACTTTCTTTTACCATTTAAATTCGACAAATATTGTTCACATTCCACAATTTACCAGGTACGTCCGGCAAAAACTGTCACCTATGACCTTCTTTCTCCATTTTAATTCAAATAATATTGTTCCCATTCAACATTGTATTTTGCAGTAAAATTGGAGAGTAAACAGACTCTTTATGTGTCAGAGTGATTCCTGTACAAGAATGTATAACTTGCTGTGCTAAGTATGAAAGACCACTCACTCCTACTATTTGATGGCTAAACCCATGCTACAGTAAGAAGTGATACTAACCCCTCCTTTACTTTTATAAGGAAGGTTACTGAATAAGTGTGACCCAATTTACATAACAATAAGTGAAACTATTCTAAAAGACTCCTTCTTACTGTAGCATTAACACATCAAATGGGGGTTAATATGTTGAAGGGGGCACTCTAGGTCAGATTTTGATAATGAGGAGAACACATCTAACACTGAACTTGATCTTTCTGTCGTCAAATGTACTCCTTTTTCCTTGTATTTTGACATTTTGCAAATTTTTTTAGGCGGTAGTCAAATAAAAGCAGACAGCACCAGGTTTGTTAGTTCTCTGAAATGTGCTGTCTACTCCAGTTTTGTTTTACCATGGTTCTGCAATAGAATGCCAACGTAACATATGTTTGCAAAATTCACGTTGCTTGTTTTTCTTGTAATGGCGGTTTTAGCACTGGTAATAGAATCAAGCCCCCAATGAGGTAGTGGCCCACTGTCCCAGACATATGACTGGCCCAGGGGGCAATTGCACCCCTGTTCCCCAGGCCAGCCCTAACCTGAGTGGTAGGTGTTGGTTAATGTGCCTGCCAACTCATGCAGGATATACCATTTTTCTCAAGTGGGCAGCAGGTACCACCAAATACACTAGGAAATTCCATGGTATTCCTATTATGCCACCTTCTGGAAATATATTTTCTCAGAGGAGTAGAAGATAATGAATGCAGTAAGAAATCCAATAGTTTTAAAGATATCAGTACATTGGAAGGGATTAAACTGTAAAAAAATTTAGAATTTTGTTCCTTTAGTGCCAAATTTTAGAAACATTTGTTTCCCCCAGGCTAAGTGTAGAAAGGCAAGTGACCCCTCATTTGTTGCAGTGGTGTATTTTCTTACCAAAATGTATGGTTTATCTGTTTTTTGTTAAATTATGCAATAGTAACAACCATTTTAGTACATGAAGTCACATTAAAAAAATGTAAGAAAAATGAGAGATTACCTATGGTGGAGTTTTGTAATTCTAGCACCCCCTATAATAGTTCAGTTCACCCAGTGGGGTGTCTTTGTTCTTGGAAGAGCAGTAGCTAATGATCTGAGTAGCAAATGCCATAGTTTTTAATGATTTGTATAGCTTTGTAGGGGTAGAAAGGTAAATAATGCCTATTTTTCCTTTAGGCCCAAATTGTGGGAACATTTGCACACACCAACCTAGGGGTAGAAAGACAAGTAACCCCTCATTTGATGAAGTGGGATAGCTGTTTACAGGAAATGTATGCCATTAGGAGGTTATTTTGATGTTGTGCCTTCAGGCTATATATAGTTCATGAAAATGTAATGTTATGTGCTGTTACCAATCTGGGACCCAGGAGAATGACATACATTTGCACACATATACCTACTGGGTATCAATGTACTCAGGGGATATTTGGCATTCATATTTCATATATTTCATACTTTTTTGGTTTGTAGAGTAATTTAAGATTTTAGTGTAAATGTCTTTAAGCTTCCTGATAAAACACATTTTTAACAAAATTTCCATGCATCATCATTTCATGTATTAAGAAACTTTAGCCTCTTTGTGGCTCATGTTAGTGTACTTTCAGGGAATACATACTTTTATATAGTTATTGAGCTGTTTTAGGGTAGTTTTACCATGTAACCAATGGAAGGTGCATTTTTAGTGCATAAAGTTTAAAATACCCTATTGCACTCCTCTTAATTAGGGGTCTGTGCAGGCCATGCATTGTACATAGGCATATATCACTACTATTTCAAATAAATTGTATTTACCACTTCATCATTTTTATTATCATTCATCACTGGCGGTATCATTGTTATTTTAAATAAACACCATCAGTCACTATTTGCATTAATATATTTTTTTACTGATTAATTATATATACACTTTTAAATGTGATTTTCATTTTGCTAATTACTGATACCCTGGCAAGAGACACTGATCTTAATTTGCATTTATTTTCTGTTTCGCGCAGTACCTGCACTTTGTGTAATGTATATTTCAATAGTTGGGATAGTGATAAACTATTAACAGTTTTTATATCTGATTTATGTTAATGCATTGATTTTAGTTGAGAGTTGGCACTGCTTTTCAGGTATCATATATACATGGAAAGGTAGTTTGTCACATACTTGACACATATCAGTGTCACATAAATGTATGTTTTATTATATTCTTCACAGGTTTCTATGCAACTAGTATATAGCCAATCTGCAATTATTCAGCTATTCTTAAGGTTTAATTTACTGCGCCAGTGTTTAAATGCTTTATTTTTGTGATTGCAGAATGTATACACACATTTATGGTTGCATTTTAATTTTATTAAGCTTATTTGCCTCTGGTGTAAATATTCTCAGATGTTCATATATATTAGCAGGTTTTTGAAAGTACTAGTGAGGAGGTTCAAACATTTTTTCATTTGTTGTGTTATCTTATTTCTACTCATAAATTGCATTGACATACTACCCAAATTAAATATTTGTATGAATACATTAATTTTTCATTGCACTTTAATGTCTAAATGACCTTTTCCAGATAAAAAAAATAATAATAAAAGGAAAGCGAAATGAGCTCGCCGCTTGTGGTCTTGGTCAACTGTATATGCCATGGATTATGTTAATCCAGTAAAATCATAATTAAAGATTATCTTTATAAAAGATGTAGCATATATCTTCAAATCGACTAACATACGCCATTTAATATACCTTGTGCCAATAAGTATTTCAGACAAAATTGTAAATAGATATGTACACAGATATATTCACTATATGCAATTACATAATGATTCATATTAACAGGAATGGGTAAAAAAAAGTTCTGTTGTTTCCCATAGTCATTTTCATAAAAAATACATGATTTTCCACTTTTTCTGACAAAAATTCCTGCTAAATATTTGCCTATCATTAGGGTAGAAAGCGGGGGAGGTTCCTGTGATATCATGTGATGTCAGTGGTTGTGGAGGAGAATCTAAGGGGCTGAACCCAATTTTCATCATGTGCTGAGTCAGACTCAGGCTCTGCAGCATGTGTTTCAGATGCAAAATCTTATCCTACATCTACTCATTTTCCTCCTGCACTAAAGTCCTGGGTGTGGGAATATTTCTCTCTTGGGTCTGAAACAGTGTAGCAATCTACAAATACTTTATGCATGCTGTGTGAACACTAGGAGTGGGTGAAAGCTCTTGTTGTGTTTCCATGAGAAATCCGTTGTTGTCTGCTTTTTCGCTGGAAAATCCCCTTTAAAACCAGTAATTACATTCTTCGCACTTTTCACCCATTGGCCAAATATTCACCATTTTATCAATGGCTAGAACATTTCCTCCCTTTGAATTACATGTTTTTCACCTTTTCGCTATAAAAACATGACGTATTCCAGGAAGTGAAACACAATAGAAGCAGCTACAGAGTGAGGTAGACATGCTGTACTGTTTTGCTGTGATCTTTTTGTCAAATTGAGGCATGAGAGGTTCATAGTGACTGCTAGCACTATGAGAAAGTTTATAAATAGTAAAAGGAAGAATTGGAAGGACCCTTATGTGTCCACTGAGTCTGAAGAGGAAGTGAGCACTAAACAACCAATGCTGTCCAGTCCCCTAAATCACCTCTAGGGATCTTGGGGAATTTAATAGGAAGGGAAGGGTAAGAAAAGGGTAGTAGTGAGAGCAGGACTGGTCAGCTGCCTGTGCCTGTTGCCATTATGTGCTGTCCCTGCTGTCGCCATTTCTGTACCTGCTGCCAGATGTGCTGCCCCTGCTTCCACTAGTGCTGTGCCCGCTGTCAGACGTGCTGCCCCTGCTACTGCTACCACCATTGCTGTGCCTGCTCTCAGATGTGCTGCCCTGGTGATACTAGTGCTGTGCCTGCTGCCAAACATGCTGCCCCTGATGCCATCAGTGCTGTGCCTGCTGCCAGTGCTACCCCTGCTGCCCCCGGTGCTGTACCTGTTGCCAGTGCTGAACCTGTTGCCACCAGTGCTGTGCCTGCTGTCAGACATGCTGTCACTGCTTCAAACAGTGCTATGTCTGCTGCTAGTGCTGAACCTGCTGCCACCAATACTGTGCCAGCTGTCAGATATGCTGACCCTGCTGCAACCAGTGCTGTGCCTGCTGCCAGTGCTGAACATGCTGCCACCATTTCTGTGCCTGCTGTCAGTTGTGCTGACGTTGCTTCCCCCAGTGCTGTGCCTGCTTCCAGTGCTGAACCTGCTGCCACCAATACTGTGCCTGCTGTTAGACATGCTGCCACCAGTGCTTTGCCTGCTGTCAGTACTGAACCTGCTGCCACCAGTTCAACCTGCTGCTAGTGTGTCTTGTAATACTCAGGAGAGGAGGAAGAAGAAGATGATGCCAAGTGTGACAGCAGGAGACCCTAAGTCACACTTGTCATCCCCAAGCAGTACCACCATTACTAGTTCTACTACTACTAAGAAGGTCCAGCAGCTTGTTAGTGTTAGGAGTGAAGGAGGGGGTAATAAATATCCTCATATTACTAGTGACTGTGAGAAGGAAGACTCTGGGACTGAGCTTGATGTGGTTGGTGTTAGTAGTAGTAGCAGTAATAGTGAAGCAACTGGTGGGACTCATGTTAGGGGAGTGGTAGGGGAAGTATTTGAGAGCATCCAGACTAGTGGTCAAGGGAGCCCACACTATTTCTCTGGCCCTGGGAGTCCCCTTCCCTTCCCTACAGTGTCCAAGTGGAACATGAACAGAGACAAGAACTGTTGGGTGAGAGCAAGCACAGAAATAATAATACCACCACCAGCAGAAGCACAGATAAGCTGCCTGTGCCTGCTGCTACTGCTGCCAGTCTGCCTTGTTTACTTCACCAAGAAATGGCAAGTGTGACATTAGGGGACCCTCTGTCACATTACTCTTCATCTTCTCCAACCAGCACTGAGATGTCTGTAATAGAGCAGCATCAGCACGTAGGGATTAGTTGTGATGTTGATGATGATGATGGAGAAGCTGGGTTTGGAAGAGATATTGATGGTCTGTTTAGCAGAAACTGAGAATTAATGGGAGACAGGGATGAGGATGGGCATCATTACCACCACCAGCAGTGAGCTTTTGTAATTTACAACTGCTCTAATTCCTGCTGCTGCTGAGTTGCAAGGGCGTCAGGATGCTGAGGAGCAAGCTATTGTGCCACATACCACAGTGGACACAGTGGGAATGGGGTCAACAAGTGATGCGGGACTAGGACAGGTACCACTTGCCAGCAGCAGCAATTTTCCTGGTCCTAGGTGCAGTGCTGATTCTGAGGGAGTAGCAGCAACAGCAGCAACATCATCCGCTGCCACAGACAGTGAAGGGGAATGTGGAGGACCAGAATGAAGAGGCTACTCTTCTCCACCTGTTCCCTATCCCCTGAAGTCATGGGTATGGGACTATTTTTCTCTTGGGGCAAGCACAGTGCAGTCATCACCAATGGCACTGTGTACAATTTGTGACAAGTCAGTGAAAAGGGAAAGGAGGGAACGCACCTTGGCACAACCACCCTAATAACACACATGAAAAACAGACACCATGACATTGATTTTCAAAAATGTTAAAGCAAAACACCCACCACAGAAATCAAGCACCACTGTTGCTGTACCCCCTGACTCTCCAGAAAGGCAACAATAGCAGAGGCGAAGATCAAAGAGGAAGAATAATAGAGAAACCCAAACAGAGACTGGAAGTTCCATGATGAGCAAAACAACTAGTTCACCATCACCTTTAATCTGTCAGCAAGTTGTCATGTGTCCTTAGCGGGGTCTGGACAAGGGGTATCGTGACACTTGGGTTCTGATGTCATGGTGTTTGGATACAGTTGTGCCCCCCAGATGTTATTTACCACACACACTGTGCACATTTCAGTTGCTGATGAGAGGCATAGTTCCTGCTCTCAAGGGAAATATTTCTATTCTAATAACAACACACCCATGATTTGGAGGAGGGGCAGGTGGAGAAAACTTATTGGCCAACTTCTTTTCTCCACATATACTGGGGGCTACTTATTTTGCTGCTACTGCCTCAGGAGCATCACTTGAGCTAGTCGGGGCAAGTGGAATCTTCATCATCCATCACCAATGTTACTGCTATTGTTGATCCATTCCCTTTCAGCTGCCTAATCATCCTGTTGCTTAAACTACTCAGCAACAGTGGAAAGAACGCCAGTTGCAAATTCCGCAATTATGGACTCAGGAGGACATTTGACAATGGCCATTGGCTATTGGCCAACATGACCTGCTGGTACTGGGCTTGCACTTTAAAAAATAATAATAAAATAAAACATAGTCCTAGAAAAAAAAATAAAAAATGGGTTCTGTAGGTTTGTTTCTAACAAGCCAAAGTCCTACAAATCAATGTTTACTTAGGGCTTGTGCCAAACAAGCTTAAGTCCTACAACTCAATGTTTCTTCAGTGCTTGTGCC
Source organism: Rhinophrynus dorsalis (assembly GCA_037306005.1). NCBI lineage: Eukaryota > Metazoa > Chordata > Amphibia > Anura > Rhinophrynidae > Rhinophrynus > Rhinophrynus dorsalis. Next base: position 225,984,014 of record CM074723.1, read on the forward strand.
TTTAATAAGTCTAAGTCCTACAAATCATTGTTTCCTCAGGGTTTGGGCCTCTAGCAACAAATCTAACAAATCATCCTCTACAAAATACTCTATCAAGTATCAGTCCTCCCCAGTGGCAGCTTATGTCAGGGTGTTCCTGTCTCAATCACTTTACATACAAATTTCTTATTTTATTTTATTTTTTTTTTTTGTGGCACAGTGAAATTCCATTTGTGAAAGCTATCACATGATTGCTACTACACATTAGTCAAACATTGGGGTGAGAGACAGTCTTAGAATATATTTGGAACAGCATAGTGGCTGCTGGCAAATTACATCTAGTCAAACACAGAGGAGCCATTCCAAGATTACATCTCATTGAATGTCTTCCAAAACTGCTTTTAGCATTGTAAAACTAGCCTTTTTAAATTTGAATGTTTTGATTTTACCCGTGTCAATGGATTATTCATAACAAATTTCAAAGGATACCACATTGCAGTCCATGCTGTCTAATTGCTCCCTTGCCTGTCTGTTGAATACCGTTTCAGAATTGTTTGATATAATCATTATTTCTAGATACCTCGTCTCTTAGTTGGAACTTTAAGCATGTTTGTTGTGCTAGAAGTCTTCTTTCTCCAGTTAATTTCTGGGTAGTTAAAATATTTTTTCAGACTGAGAAACCTTTTTCATTTGCAGTAGCAGTTGGGCTTTTTCAAGATCCCAGATTTTAGGAGGCTTATAGCAAATGTCCATCAACATCTTTTTATTATGTATGCCCCAAGTGTATATTTCCGTTTACAGGGACTGTACAGTCTCCTATTAACTACCTCTTGTGTTTACATTATCCCACCTAAAAAGTGAATATCTCTCTACAATTAGAAGCCAGTCATGTATTATTATCCAACCAGGTATAAGAAATACCTAGAATTTCGTACTGCTCTTTCAATGCAATTAATTCCAATTACCCAGTCTTATCAGACAGACTATACATATTTGCAATATTTGGTAATATTACTGCCATTCTTTGATGTGTTGTTTATTTGCTTTTTTTCAGCTTGTAACATTAGCACTTCCCCATTAGCTGAGCTGTCCCTTCCCCCTCTCTTTTCCCATATACCTTCTCTAATCCAGGTTCCTCTTTTGTACCATTTATCAATCCTGTCCCTTAGAGCAGCTGTTCTTGTGCTAAGGTGCAATTCATCTCTTCTACAAAGATTGCTCCAAAGGAAAAAACACTAGAATGCACTAGTAATCCAAACACATCCTACCTACACAAAACATGTAACCAGGCATTCAATTCTCTAATCTCCCATTGCCTTCCTAGTGTAGTAAGTGAAAATAGTAGCATTTCAGAAGTAGAGGATGTTTGCTTAAGTTTGTCAATAGCCTAATAGGAATTTTCCTTTGCTCCCTTCTGACACCTCCAAACACGTCCAACACAGAGATAACTGCAAGATCATCAAGGAAAATGGATCACAAATGCCTTTATCTTTCAAATCAAATAAGTGTGAAAGAATCTTGGTGTATGTGGGGTCAACCTCCTTTGCTCCTTTCTCACACCCCCAGACTCCTCTTTCAAAGTGATAATAACAGCCAGATCAGGAAGGGCCTTGGATCATGGCTGCTTATATTTTGCCAGTCAGTCAAACCAAATTTTGGGGTATTTGAGGTCAACCTCCTTTCTCCCTTTTTCTCCCCTCATAGTGCCCCCTGCCTAGAAGACTACCTAAACTAAGCTTCAACTGTACTTTATTTGCCTATCATCGCTAGTTCAAAAATTAACTGTTCTTTGTTTCTCTCACAAACACAGAATGGTGTGCTATAGGAACAATCCACTTCTTTTATAGGCTGTCTGTGGGAAAATAAGGGAAACCTGCCATGTGATGGGTAGAAATTCAGTCTTTCCATTGATTTCAATGTAGTGAGCTAGGTGAAAAAAGTGGGAAAATGGCACTTTTTGCTGGAAATTTCCAGCTGGCAAAAAGTGCCACTTTTCTCCTGCTTCTCTTTTGAGATGAAAACCAATCCCTTCTGTAAGATAAATTCTTTGCCAGGATGTATGCATAAGGAATTAATAACCTGCCACACTATCCATGTTTTACATGTTCCTCCTCTGCCCTTGTGGGAGATTTTACAGAGGTTTGACACAGATCCCTCTGAACATATAAGAGCTACAGTATAAGAAAAAGACAGGGCGGTACTGTATTTTATAGAGGCCCTTAATAAAGACTCAGCTTTATTAAGATTTGCAGACTTAGAAAGAATACTTTCACATTCCCGATTGGGTAACAGAGAAAATAAATTGTTGAAAAGAGAGTCAAAATGGATTATACTGTTACATATTACTGGAGCCTTGGGTTTAAATGATAACAATGAATATATTTAAAATGTGACATTGCAGTCATTGCTGGTGGATATCCCTGTACCTTAAAATTGGCATTTTACCCTATAAGTGAGGTGCTGAAGGGCAAGTGATTAGATACTTGAAATATTTATGGAAGTGTATTAGATATCTATATACTTTTAAACCCAGCATTGTGCCTTTATGGGCAGGATGTAGTGATTTTTAAGTATGACTAGAGTGTGGCACCCTGTAACACAATGAATGACTTGACAAAGCAGCATGAAACAGCTGTCAGCTTGTGCCTAGTTTGGGAACACCAACTGCCCCTTTTTTCAAGTGTATTGCAGCACAGATGAATAAACACTGTTTTAACTGGTTGAGTCCTGGCTGCGCTATTTTGATTCTTTAAGATTGAAACAGATAAAATAGGTCAGGAAATAAATGAGCTAATGTTTATTATAATAAAGATTAATGTCATTGAATAAAATTAATAGAAACTGCTAACAAATTTCTAGGGCAGATATGGCCTTTTCCAGAGAGCTAAAAACAAACTGGAGATGCATAAAGGACATGGTCAGTATTTGTTGAGCTTTTTATAACAAAATAATATCACCTCATATCATCAATCAAAAGCATTGCAATCAGAAAACCAGTCAATCTCCAAACAGAACATATGAAAATAGGAAGAGGCAATAATGGCATCAATCCACACCCCTCAATCTAACAGTTCATAAGATGGTTATATTATATCTCTTAAGCTGTTCACACTGGCAATTTACTCAAATCATACTTTATGTCAAATTTATTGAGTGGGTTTTAACTGGATAGTAATGGAATTGCACAAATACAGATAGCTGCATTTTAATGAATTTTTATCAGCTGTATATGCCAGGAGAAAAAGGGAAAAAAACCTTCCTACAAATCATATATAAATGTCATGTAAATCACAGTAAAAACACATGAACATAGGAAAAAATTTGTGTAAAACACTGCTGCAAAATAGCTAACCATGCGAACATAGACATATTAAAGGGATAGCAATGTTTCATAATAAAAGCAGCTCTAATTAATCATCATAGTATTTGGACTTTGGAGAGTGTTATTTCAGTTCTGTCAGAGTTGTAGTTCAAGAGTAATTCAATAACAAAGTATCCCCCACCCGCCCCTTTTACTGATGTAACACTGCTCAGCCAGAGCAGAAGGGAGGTGCCCAGGTAGATTGCAGAGAGGGAAACTTTGCTTATGAATATCTCTCAAACCATAAAGGTTTGAGAGATAAGACTTATATCGTTCTTCATGTTTTTTTTAATGCCAACAAAATAAAATAAAGATAAAACGAAGTATTACTATCCCTTTAAAGCTAATAATGAAATCTAGAGCTAAACAACATGTTTTAAAGGAGCAGTAAACATTTTTTATAAAACAAAGAAATAAAATATTAGATACATTTTCCTGTTGAGAAAAACAAGGCTTCATTCACTGCTGGGAGATTTCTTAATCAAAAATGATCCCATTCAAATAGATTTTTCAAAGTAATTTGCAATATGTATTGTAGTCAGCAGATGGTGCTGTTCCTGTCATGTATAATTGATTGTATTGTATGATTCAAGCTGTCCCATAAAATTAACTGTAAAAAAGTGTTGCTTTTCCAATGCCACTTCTGCTAACACTACAATTTAAAATAAGTTTGAGCTGTAATAACTTTTGAAAGCAAAATCTACCAGTAGTAGCAATACACTTGACTGCTCAACAGGTTAACCTCATAACTTATTTTTCATAAAAATGTTATTGCTCTCTTAATCCAAAAGGCTTTCCTTTTATTTTACAGTACTTACTGTTGAGGTCACTTACCTTATACGCTTTAAAAGGTCACAGTAGTTCCTGATGTAAGGAATGAATCTCAAACTCTCAAATTAGTTTTTAGACTTCAGGATTTAAAATAACAGCAAATTGAATATTAAACCACAAGTGCTACTTCACTTGCAGTGACACTGCCTTTATAGTGACTTTAATACAAAAATGTGCAATTTTAAGGAAATGTGTGGTCTGATGGAGTGTGTGAACAGGAACAGTACGTTCTGTACTCTGAGTTAGTTTAAAAAGTCAATTTTCATCTTGACTTTTTATCCAGTGTTCTATATTTTCCATTTTCAATGTCTGATAAAAAATGCTAGAGTTTTTTAACCATCTGTCCTGATACATATTTGTAATATTCTCAAGAAATCATGAACTACAGTGGTTTAACTGAAATCACTTTCTAATGTATTGCAAAAGATTTTTTTACTAATTTTAAGGAAAGTTTATTTAAAATGTGACTTTTTTTAATGTTGAAAATGAGCTCATGTCCAATGGATCAGCAATTACTTGAGCGTATAAAAGGCATGGGAGTCCAATTAGCAGGTGAAAGAAAGATATCAACATTTTTAGCAAAGTCCTATTGGGTACTGACTAGATTGTACATCCCTCTGGCATTTATTGTTAATGTATAGTTTCCTAGTGATGTAGTCCTAAAATAATAGTGTGACACTGAATCTGTGTTATCACATCCCCTGTCCCATATCTGTCTAAATACCTGCCACTTCCACTCCATAAGAAAGTTTCTTTCAAGTTAAATTAATTATTGCTGCCATTATCCATGGGCTGTTAGAACTATGTGGTACAAAATATTCTGTGTTTGAGATACAACACATACAGCAGACTAAACTCTTGTACTTCAAGCTGAACTACCACCCCCTGTTAAATTTTTGCCAAAATAATTACTCATCTGGCAACTAGCTTCTCAATAGTGTAAGTCGCCAGAATTATTACCTGGTTATTGAGAATTCAATACTGCTCCCGGACTGACAGCCACGAATCAGCGCAGACATCTTTCCATAGTGACATCTGTGTGCCTACGCTGTCAGTGCCAGCCTGCTCTAGGAGGCGTTGCTGGAGCCATTCAGAGCCAAAAGGGACTGACAGTGCAGATGTGTAGACATCACTATGGAAACTGCTCTGTTTCCTGGCTGTCAGTCTGGGAGCAGTATAGAATTCTCAATAACCAGGTAATAATTCTGGCGACTTACACTATTAAGTAGCTAGTCGCCAGATGGGTAATTATTTGCGCCAAAGTTTAACATGGGTGGTAGTTCCGCTATCAATACACCCTGTGTTGAAAAAAACTTAATTTAAATTCTCAAACCATATGCCTACTCATACAAGGTGGTCAATTTTGATATTAAGTGACTTATAACACTTGTGGATGTTCTTTTTACCTTTACCCAACCCTGTGTCCAGTTGTATCCCAACAGTAACTGCTACCTGATATTCCTTCAATTTTAGTAGCAATATACAACATGACAAACAAATATTGGGTATATGCCAAGCACATGTTTAGCAGCCACTCATTCCTTTCGTTCTTTGGTGCATGCCTTCAAACCCGCACTGGTAAGAGAATGCATGAGTAATTATTAGGGATGGGTGAAATATTTTACCTGAAAATTGAAACAGGAGAAAAATGGCACTTCCCACCATAAAGGAAATTTTCTGTGAAAAGTGGCATTTTCTGTGTTTGTCATTGGATTGAAATTGATTAAAAGAAGAACCACCCCCCAGAAAGTGTGTCATGTATTCCTGGTGTGATAGAATAAATGGTGTGTCAGGTTCCTGAAACTTGTCATTCTGTGTTTGGGAGAGACAAAGAAAGCAGCAGAATTTTGATGATTCATGAGCTAAGCAAAGAGATTGGAGATGGAGTTGATTTTTGGGGGTCTTGGTGGAAGTCAAGTTGTTCTCTGTGAGTGATGACTCTGAAAAGGAAGAAAGAATAGTTTAGAATTTTTGAGTGCACAGATGTGCAGGTTATACAAATTCCTACCTGAGGTGACTAACCCTCTACTTTGTCTAACTGACAGATATACTTTGAATTATAAAAGAACATCAGGCACCCAAAAGGCAGGCAAGTACAACTTACTTCATGCTCACTCTAACTGCAAGAAGAAAACAGACAAGCATATAGCGAGGTATGGTGGAGCTGCACACTTGCAGCAGCTGCTGTGAGGCAAATGTATTATTTACTTCAAACTGCTGATTCTCTTGCTAACTGGCCTGTTCTAATCATGTACTATAAAAATTCAGACTGCATTGACATTGGGAGATAGAGAGAGCTCTACAGACAGAAAGCTATATAGGCAGATACAAAGGCAAGGAGAGGAAGGAGTCACTTGTGAGTACAGTAAATGTAAGTGTGATTTCTTTGTAGACAGTGACACTGGCAGACAGGGTAAGTTTCTAAAAGCAAAAAAAAAGGGAAAAAATTGACCAAGGAGTGACAGAAAAAGGCAGGGAACTTGATGTGAGCTGTGACAGACAATGACAGATACTAGAGATTAAGAAGTACATAATACATTTTGAGATGGGCAAAACATTAAAAGTCATGCCAACACTTTAAGAACACTGGAGATAACAATGTATTGCATTCTAGTGTTGTTGCCATAGCATAGCACGATTTAGCAGTTAAACCAACTGCTGTGTCTGTCAATCAGAGTAACACCAGTCTGCAAAGTACTCTACATCTATAGACCAAACCTAATAGATCAAATAACAGTATGACCTCCCTAAAATACCCAAATAATATAAAATACTATAAAACAAATAAATCCTAAAAAATATATATATTAAAAGAAAAGAATCATAAAATTATAAAAGGTGCAACTTGCAAAAAAAGTCACAAAAAATCCACGCAATTGATCATATAAAAAACAGAACATCAATCCACATTTTCCAATACTCTCACAATTTTGATGTATTGTATAATATTGTTACTTTATATGGTATGTCCAAGTCTAATCTAGGTTGTTCCCCTTTAAAATGTAACTGAAAATATGTACCTTTAAGGGGATTTATTTAAATACAGATGCAAGTCAGGTGCTAACTCGCATATTGCCACAGTTATTTCTCCCGGAGGAAGAGATCAGAGAGGATCTAGAAACGCTTTGGAGGTGAACAGGAGTCCAAAACTTTTTCACTTGATTTTATCGCTGAATATATGAAAAATGTGATTTGATGTGTGAATGTGATTTGATTGGCAGGAGATTGGAGAAAAGACGCCGAATGAATCATCTGAAGACTCAGACCCATTGCAACATGAACTTGAAGTGCTGGACTTAGCAGAGATGAAGTGACCACAGACAGAGTATCCAGATAATAACTGTGGGTTGGTTGTACAGCCAAATTAACCCAATGTCAATCTGCTTCAAGTAAAGCATATGGGAATGAAATTGGAGTAGGCTGAATCGTATTTGTATGGGGAGAAATATTATATGTCTAACTCCCTTTAAGTATATGCTCATCCTCAATGTATAACATTTGGGGTGTGAGAGTCAGGTAGTACACACTAGCAACAATATTATACAATGTATCAATGCATTGTGAGAGTATTGTAAAATATGGATAGACTTTCAGGTTTTTTATATAATCGATCATGTGGCTTTTTTGTGACTTTTTTGCAAGTTCCACCTTTTTGATTCTTTTCTTTTAATATATATTTTTTAGGGTGTATTTGTTTTATATTATTATTTTATATGATTTGGGTATTTTAGGGAGGTCATACTGTTATTTGTTCTATTAGGTTTGGTCTATAGATATAGAGTTTCTCTTGCTTGGTATGAGGAGATTGTGTTATGGCGACATATCTTTTATTTCGGGAGTTATTTAAAACTGGTCGATGCCAATTCTGTTTGACCTATTAAGTCTCTAGTGTAATCGCATTAAGGAAAATCTTTATATGTGAGTACCTATGCAACACTGGTTGCTGTATGTGGGATAGTGAATTGTAAACTTGACCACTGGATACTCTCTGGAAATAGGAGTCTGTCACTTTAAAATTTAGACCAATATAGATTTGTGCTGAATATTGGTATTTGAGGTAGATCATAGATTAGGAAAGTGTTATAACATCCATTCCTCATGTGGAAATAGGGAATTTGTACTGATTATCCCATCAAACATATTTTTTTAGAATTGTATCTTTGAATTGTATTAAGGGTTTTTGCAACAATTAAAACCGATGACATGCTAATTTCTGGTTTGAGGATCTTTCTTTGTTCATTTGTCACCTGTGTCTGTGCATAATATCAAAAATAGCAATCTGAGCGCTAGTGTTTTTATATAATTGTTTTCTTTTGACTGAAAGAGCGGTAGTCATGGTCGGGCTGCACTAATTGTCTTTCCTTCCAGTTTCTTACCTTTTGCGCCACAATACATATATTTTTATGCTGGGACAAATGCTTGTTGAAATGAAGGAGAGTAATCACTGGGAGAACCTATGACTAGAGAGAGAGCAGCAATCCATAGAGGGGTCCAGCTCAGCACCCTCCCCCTCCAGTGTGGCTCCTGAACCAACCCCAAGGATAGCCAGAGACACAAGGAAGTCTAAGAGGGCATCTACCTCTGCAGCCCCTTCATAAGCCTTCCCCCTGAAAAGAAATAAAAAAAGCACCATTTGTGATCTTTCCCCCAAATAAATGTGCACTTCTTCCTCCAATATATGTGTGTGAATGTTTTTGGTGTCTAACAGGTAAAGTGGCAGAGATGCCTCCAGTGCATTGCAAAGCAATGCAATTAACACAACTTCTGCACATATGACTTTGTTTTAAGGTTTTGTACCATGGGTACCCACACACAGCACATACACTATTTTCCAATTTCAATACACAATCCACCTAGCAAAGCAACACAACATGAAGATGTTGTGTGGCCGTGATGGGAGTTGAAATTGAACAACTGACAACTACCCCATAGCATAGTATGTGCCAGACTGTCCCCATTTGGTTCCATCCACTGGTGTGGTTATTAGGGTGTTGTTAGTCAACCATGTTTTGGGGTTAAATTTTCACTGATAGTATATTTCAACCAAACAAACATGCTGGGATTCACACTCTGATAAGGGAAAATACATTGCACGCCTAGTAATCTAAGGTTAATGGCTGATCAAATTTTTGAGTTAGGCTACAAGACAGGAGCATAAAAAGGACAATAGTCAGCTCAATTGATTACACTATTCTGGGTGAACATGGGGAGTTATGCACCTACACAATATGTAAATGAATGAGGCACTCACCACTTCATTTACATATTGTGTAATTACGCTGTCTTACTGTGAAGAGAGGTGGACAAAGTGAGAGCACCCCCGGTATAACAGATGGTGTAAAAGAATATTATGTGTCACATATGACCAAACTTGGAGAAACGCTGGAGTGCGGACTTTAGTATTATTGCATAGACTTATGCACCTAGGAGTGATAGGGATTTTATGAGGTGGTGATGACTCCCCTAGTGCTATCACTTTTCCATTTCCCATGTTATTCAATGGAGACTATGCTGCAATATCTTTAAAACTAGAGCAATCTCATTCATGCTTCATTGAATAACATGGGGATTGGAGATGTGATATTACTGGAAAAGTCATCTCTACTTCTTCACACTTTAATGAATCTCCCCCATCATCTTCTTGCATCGAGATGTTTCTAAATTCACTCATGCTACATGTTTAATTGATAGGGCCATGAGTTTAGGTACATGCCTTCATGAGTATAACAGATACAGATATGCTTTCTTTTTGCACAACCTCAGTCATTGCCCCCAGTTAAACCATCCTACATATGTGAATGGGAGTCAGACCTACAAGTTTCTCTCCCTACACACAGGTGGTTTAATATTTTATAGGAAACACTTAGGTGCACATCCAATGCCCTCATGAAAGAATCTAGTTATAAATTATTTACCAGATGGTATTATACTCCAGTTTAGGGATGGTTTCCATGTTCCCGCTAGAAATTTTGCGAAAATCACATTGTAATCTGCTTTTTCACTGGAAAATCTGCTTTAAAACTAGAGGTTAAAATGTTTACATCTTTCTCACATTGGCCAAAATCTTTCGCCATTTTTTTCAATGACTAAAAAGTTTTCGCCCCCATTGATTTACATTGTTTTCGCACTTCCGCTATAAAAATGTGATGTTTTCACTGAAGATAGACATACTAGAAGCAGCTACAGAGCGAGATAGATGTCCTATGCTGTTCTCTTGTGATATTTTGCAAAAAGTGAGGCAGGAGAGGCTCATAGTGACTCCTATCACTATGAGCAGCAAAAAGAGGAACTGGAAGGACCCTTATCATGTGTTCACTGAGTCTGAGGAGGAGGAGGAAGTGACTAGCAGTACTCAACCAATGCTGTCCAGTCCCCCTAAATCACCCCAAGGGATCTTGGGGAATTTAATAAGAAGGGCGGTAGAAAAGGGAATGGGAAGGAAGTGAGAAAAGGAAAGGAAGGGAGGAGAGGGAAGGAAGGGAAAAAAGTATAGTGAGAGCAGGACAGGTCAGTTGCCTTAGCCTGCTGCAAGACGTGCTGCCCCTGCTGCCAGTACCACCATTTCTGATCCTGCAGCCACTAGTGTTGTACCTGTTGCCAGACGTGCTGCCCCTGCTGCCAGCGCCACCATTTCTGTAACTACAGCCACTAGTGTTGTACCTGTTGCCAGATGTGCTGCCCCTGCTGCCAGTGCCACCATTTCTGATCCTGCAGCCACTAGTGTTGTACCTGTTGCCAGACATGCTGTCCCTGCTGCCAGTGCAACCATTTCTGTAACTGCAGCCACTAGTGTTGTACCTGTTGCCAGACATGCTGCTCCTGCTGCTAGTGCCACCATTTCTGATCCTGCAGCCACTAGTGTTGTACCTGTTGCTAGTACTGGACCTGCTGTCAGTTCTGAACCTGCTGCCACCAATACTTTGCCTGCTGCTAGTGTTTCTTGTAGTACTCAGGGGGGAAGGAGAAATGATGCCAAGTGTGACAGCAAGGTACCCTAAATCACACTTGCCATTTACAAGCAGCCCTGTCACAGCTTGTTAGCCTTAGGAGTAAAGGAGGGAGTACTCAACAATATCCTGATATTACTAGTGACTGTAAGACGGAGGAGGAAGACTCTGCGGCTGAACTTGATGATGGTGTTAGTAGTAGCAGTAATGGTTAAACAGCTGTAGTGGTAGGGGAAATATTTTACAGCATCCAGACTAGCGGTCAAGGGAGCCACACCATTCTTCTGTCCCTGGGACTGGGAGTCTTCCTCTTCTCTTCACTACAGTGTCCAGGTGGAACATGAACCTGAAGAGGCCAGAACTGGTGTTGGGGGAAGAGAGCAGGTTGAGAATTAATCCCACCATCACCAGCAGGAACAAAGATCAGCTGCCTGTGCATGCTGCTATTTCTGCTACTGCTAGTCTGCCTTCTTTTTCAGGTCAAAAGGCAATGGCAAGTGTGACATTAGGGGACCCTCTGTCACATTGCTCCCCACCTCCTCCAAGCAGCAGTGATATGTCTGGCATAGAGCAGCAGCAGCAACAACAGCACGTAAGGACTAGTGGTGGTGGTGTTGATGATGCTGGAGAAGCTGGGGTGGAAGAGACATTGATGGCCTTTTTATCAGAAACTGAGAAGGAATGGGAGACAGGAATGAGGATGTACATCACCACCACCACTAGCAAGGACATCTAGTAATTAAAGGAATTTGCAACTGCTCTAATTCCTTCTGATGCTGAGATGCAAAGGCAACAGGATGCTGAGAAGCAGGTTAGTGTTCCACAGACCACCGTGGACATAGTGGGAATGGGGTCAACAAGCAATGCAGGACTAGGACAGGTTCAACTTGCCAATAGTAGCAATACTCCTGATCCTAGTTGTAGTGCTTACTCTGAGGCAGTAGCAGCAACAGCAGCAACATTATCCGCTGCCACAGACAATGAAGGGGAATGTGGAGGACAAGAAGAAAGAGGCCATTCTTCTCCACCTTTTCCCTTCCCTATGAAGTCATAATGGGTGTGGGACTATTTTTCTGTTGGGGCAGGCACAGTACAGTCTTCAGCAACTGCACTGTGCACAATTTGTGGCAAGTCAATGAAAAGAGGAAAGGAGGGAACACACCTTGACACAAGCACCCTCATATTACTCATGAAACACAGACACCAGGACATTTACTCCAAACATGTTAAAGCCAAACACAGACCACAGGAATCAAGCACGGCTTTTGCTGTGCCTGACTCACCAGAAAGTCATCAAGAGGCGAGGCGGAGAGCAAAGAGGAGGAGGAATAGAACAACCCAGGCAGAGACTGGAAGTTCCAGGACAAGTGAAGCAACTAGCTCGCCATCACCTTTTAGGGTAACTACATATTCTGCCAATCCTCCTCATTCATTACCTCCCCTGCCAAATGAGAGCCACTCTGTTGATGTTAGGATGTGGCAGTTCGTCACTACCCATTGTACACTGTGTGGTGCACTGACCACACATGCCAGTGTGGTGGAGGAGAATTGCAATCAGTGCATCAAGCAGCATCTGAGGAGATTCCATCCTGCAGAATATGCTAAGATGGTGGCAGGGAGGGTTCATCACTACTATTAAACTGTTTTCAAGTTGCCATGTGTCCTTAGTGGGTGTGGAAAAGGGGTACAGTGACAGCAGCAGTACTTGGTTTCGGGTGTTATGGTGTTTGGATACAGTTGTGCCCCCAGATGTTATTTACCACACACATACTGTGCACATTGCTGAGGAGACTCACTGATCCTGCTCTGAAGGAAAAAAATATATTCTAATAACAACACACCCATGATGATTTTGGAGCAGGGGCAGGTGGAGAAGTTTTAATGGCCAACTTGTTCTTTTCTCCACAAATACTGGAGGCTACTTATTCTGCTACTTCAGCCTCAGGCGCATCACTGGAGCTAGTCGTGGCAAATGGAAGCTTCATTATCCATCTTCCATGTTACTGCTATTGTTGATCCCATTCCCTTTCAGCTGCCTAATCATCCTGCTGCTTAAACAACTCAGCAGCAGCAGTACGAACAGCAGTTGCAACTCAGGACTCAGGAGGACATTTGACAGTGGCCACTGGCGTTAGGCTAGAAGGGCATTTTTTTCCCTCAGGGATTTTGTTTTGAAAAAAAAAACAAAAAAAAAACTAGTTCTACAAAAAAATAAACAATTTTTGAAGGGGTTGTTTCTAACAAGCCTAAGTTCTACAAATCAATGTTTCCTTAGGGCTTGTGCCAAACAAGCTTAAGTCCTACAAATCAATGTTTCTTCAGGGCTGGCTTGGGCCTCTAATAAATCTAAGTCCTACAAAGGTCTTTAACAACAAATCAAACAATTCATCCTCTACAAAATACTCTATCAAGTCAAGTATCAGTCCACACCAGTGGCAGCTTATGTCAGGGGGTCCTGTCTCTGTCACTTTAAATACAAATGTCTTCTTTTATTCTATTGATTTATTTTTTTATTAACTGTCCCCCCAATAGCAGTCAAGAACTCCCCAAAACAAATTCCCTGTTCAAATGATTCATTCATTCACCAACAGAGGCACCCTCCTCAGACACCTTTATACCATGTCTTATTTTTTTTTTATTTTATTTAGGATTTCTTTTTTATGGTGGCCCCTTCCCCATTCTCCCTCCCCTCACTCTGGCCTTTCATAACATCTCAACCCGTTATCCACACCTTTTCTCTCCTGTACACTCTTTAGTTGCAGTGGAGAATTCTGGTGCACATCCTTATTTACGGTCTTTGCATGCTTATTATGTATACCATACTGTATGTTTTCTGATCATATGTATTTGATGTAGTTTGTATTTATTTCTCAATAAAACTTTCTTTGAAGAAAAAAAAGTGCTACTGATGAATCCAATTTGAGCTGCTCATACTTTTGCCTAGAGGATCTTGAACACTGAAGAGGAACATTATTGATGTACACATTTTCCCCTTAAATCTGAGGGGAAACATATGCATATTCATTATCATGTTTTGTCATAGAAGGTTCTTCAGGGTTTGACAACAAAGTCAGGTATTCCAAAGACCAAATAACAGGACCGGAGAACAGAAGGAGGTGACATGAAGTCAAGTTTCCCCATGGTCCTTGGACATTCCTCTATTCCATGATGGGTCATGCACAGGATGAAGCATCATTATCACATTAACCTGTTACGTTCCGGAGGAGTAGACAACTCATTACTTTGCAGTGGATTGTTTACTTCTGTGGAACCCATAAGGTTAGCAACAAGGGTATGCCAAGCAGCCATAAGTATGTGTGACTGGGATATTGAAGCAACACTCATAGGATGTGAACCAAGCCTCATGAAGTGGAGGGTGTTGGCATGGCAATGTCATTGTGCTACACACACACACACACACACATACACACACACACGAACAGGTCAGCATGGTGGGCCTTGCAACCTGACTCCTATATAGTTACTCCGATGCTGCAGACAACACTAACACAACATATCCATCCCTGTTGTTCTTGATTAGACTTTGCATAACTATTGTTGTGATGCTAAATCCAATACCCCTTTAAGCCCTGTAATGCCTAAGAGGTATCTAATGTATTGCATGTCATTGCATTGAATTTCTCTCTGTCTATCGAAGGGTTGTAGGGTTGTTATGGCTCTGTTCAACACAACATATGCTCTTTGCTGTCAACTCATCTAAGGGATCTGATGAACATGGGCGGTGTGTTTTGTCTTTGTTTACAGAGTCATGTATGATATCCTTGAAGTGGCATTGTCATGGTCGTGTGAATGGAAGATGCTAGTTGAAGCCACACCCTCAAATTGACACTGCTGCATGGGTTGTGTCCTGTAGCAGGTATGTGATTGTAGCAGACAATCCCAGGGCTGTGTATAACATTCATCCTGTGGAGTGAAACAGATGATTATGTGTTGTATGAGTGTATTTGCACACATTCCCCAAACCTGATCATGGACATATTTATGCATTGTGTTTAATTCCTATGTTATACTAACAGCGGGTGAAGTATTCCCTGATGAGCATCTTATTTCCTCCCCTCTCTGAGTATCCTCATCCTGTACCTGGGGAACAGGAACTTCCAGGAGGTGTTGTGGCTCAACATTGTCTACTAGCCTAATGTACACTGCTATGTTGTGGAGAATTGCACATGCCAAGATAATGTTGCATGCCCTTCCTGGTGCATATTGCAGTGCTCCACCAGAGTGATCAAGGCACCTGAATCTGGCTTTGAGGAGTCAGAAGTTGTGCTCAGTGGCATTCCTTGTTCTACTGTGTGTCTTATTGTAGCTCTGCGCCAGTGTTTGTGGATTTGTAAGTGGTGTGGGGAGACACTTTTTACACCCATGGCCTGCATCACCTGTGGAAAGAGAGTGACATGTTGAGACAGGGAGCACATGTTATGTGAATGATGTACTACTTGTGTGTCATGAACACGCTAAGCTGTGTTTCAATTATTTGTGTGAATGCACCTGTGGCTGTGGTATGATGTCTGTTGTGTTGACTCACCTAATAGCCATCCTCCTGTATAGGTCCCATTCTCAAAGTCCCTGTGGAAGGAGGAGTGTGTGAGGATATACGAGTGGCAACAGCTGCCGGGATAGGAGTCATAGACTTGGGTTATCCTCATTGTGGCATCATATACCATCTGTACATTGATGGAGTGGAAATTCTTTCTGTTCATGTACAGATGTCCCTCTTGTGTTGCAGCTTTTGTTTGCACATGTGTACAGTCTATGGCACCCATAACCCTGGCCATGCTTCCCATTGTATAGAGTTCCTGTTTCACATGTGTCCACGCCATGTCGGTGGAAGGGAAGTGGATATAGGTCCTGGCCTTCCTCTTGAGGGCTGCCAACACCTGAGTCAGTGCACTTGAATACATGGCCTGTGAAGGATTAATTTGCCATGAAATGGATGGAATACATGAGCTTCTGCAATCCAGATATGGCACAGTTGGTGTTGTAAATGGGGTCAATGTCATCTTTGAATAACCTCATATAACTGGATGATGCTGTGGGATGTCAACCTGTACTTGTCTCTAACTTCAGCATCTGTCATTCCCAGGAGAGTCATCCTTGTGTGGGTCTGGGTCTGTGTGAACATCTGTCATCCCTGTATTGCTCCACAGGTCCATGTTGCAGTTGTGGGAGATCCTGTTGTGGCAGCTGGGTTGCTGATGCCTGATGTGGTTCTCCAGGTGGAGATGAGCTCCTGTTTGACAGTCCTGCCAGAGCATCAGCATCAACAGTTGTGCTCGGGCGAGGATGGCGATCCCTAGACCTTGCACGCCTTTGTCTCCACTCTCTCCAAAGAAAAAGCTATGCGAACATAATGCTTGTAACCTCTTTTTCTGTGTCTCTTTCTCTCTCTCTCTGAGTGGTCTCAACTTAAACGCTCCATATCTGAGGAGGTCCAGATGTCCCTTTAAGACAGTATTGGGGTGTTGTCCAGGAGTGGTCATGAGGTAGGTAGTGACCAATGAGAAGGTATTTGTTGTCCAGGTGAGTGTTTGTCAACGTGTGTGTTGTTTTTTTCTGATCTGTTCTGATTGTTATGTAGGTGTCAGGTGTGTGCGAGATGTTGTCAGGTACATATTGTGTCTCCATGGGCTGCTGATGTTGCACAGGTGAGCTTGAGTTGCGCTGTATTGACAGGTGTGGTTGCTGTGTGTTAGCCCTGTTGTTCTGGGGATTGTTGTGATGGCTTCGGATGCTTTGTGAAGGCCTTGTCCCTGGGTGGCTGACAGGTTTTTATTGTTTGTCTGTTACTTGTTTGTAGGGCATGGACATTCCATAGGTCTCAATGGATATAATATTATCGTCCTTTGTGATTTTAAAACTGCTGTTAGCTGTTCATAAGATGGCTAATTGAATGTCTTACTGTGCTTTCAAAATGGGCGTTTTCCCTAACGGCACAATTGAATCCAGGCCATAGTGTTAGGAGTGAGGGAGGGGTTGATCATACTACTAGTGAGGAGGAAGACTCAGGGACTGAAATTGATCTGGTTGGTGTTAGTAATAGTGATGGTGAAGTAGCTGGTGGGACTAGCATTAGGGAAGTTGTAGGCTAAATAATGCAGAGCAGCCAGGCTAGTGGTCAAGGGAGCCCAAAACATTCCCCTGAACCTGGCGGTCTCTTTTCCCAGTCCCCATGGCAGTGTCCACATGGAATATGATCGTGAAGTAAAGGGATAGGCGGAAACCTTCACCTCAAACAAAAAATCGGCGAATAATGGCACTTCCCAATTGGGAAATAATTTTCGATGAAAAGTGGCGTTTTCTCTTTTTTCGTCTAGCTCATTACATTGAAATCAATGGGAACACTAAATTTACACACAACAAATATTTTTTTTATTTCCCAAAGTATAAAAGGGGCATGAGGGTGCCGGTGTTGGTGGAGTGTGGGGAAAGAATCAATTGAACAGGGAATTTTTTTGGGGGGTGTTGTTTACTGGTATTGGGGGAGCAGTTAATAAAAAAATAAATGCTAAATACAACAACCCCCAGCCCATAAGACATGGTAAAATGGGTCTGAGGAGGGTGCCTTTGTTGGTGCGTGAAGTCTGGAGAAAGAATCAAGTTGAACAGGAAATTTGTTTTTGGGGGTTTGTTGACTGGTTTTGGGGGTATATAAATAAATAAAAAATAAATAAAATAAAAAAAATAAATAAAATAAGACATTTGTACATAACGTGATAGAGACAGGGACCCCTAAGGTAAGCTGCCACTGAGGTAGACTGATACTGGATGTAATAGAGTATTTTGTAGAGGATGAGTTGTAAGATTTGTTCTTAGAGGCCCAAGCCCTGACGAAACATTGATTTGTAGGACTTGGACATATTAGTATCACGGTGCCGTGATTCTGTCTGAGCAACATTGTTACTTCCGGGTTTATCCTGGCTATATTCTTTTTGGCTCTGTGCTGATGACTCCTCTCTGGGTTTGCTTTTAAATACGCCCTCCTGTCACTATACAGGTGCCCTTTCGTGGTGTACCCGTATCTTGTGACTAGTAGCTCTTGTTCCTGTTGCCGTGTATGACCTGGCTCGCCTGACTACGCTTAGTTCCTGACGCTCCTGTGATCCGATTCCGTTGCTGACCTTGGACTGGCTGACTAACTCCTTGTGTACCTAACTGGCTTGGCTGAGTATTTGATTCCGTTACCGACTAAGGACTGGCTGACTAACTCCTTGTGTACCGAACTGGCTTGGCTGAGTATCTGATTCCGTTACTGACTAGGACTGGCTGACTACCCTGTTTGTACAGATCTGGCTGGGCTAGTGTCTAGTGGTCCATCTGACTGGCTGTGTATTCCGTGTGTGCCAACCTAGTTGAGTTCTAGTTCCGTCGCTCACGGGACTGGCTATTACCTCCGTGCACCGATCAGGGTGACACCGGTTACTGACTGGTTACATTACATACCCTTCATTCCCGCTCGCTTACCGCATTACGTCTGTTAGACCTACCATTCCTATAGTCTCCTGGAGCCTGTGGGAGTTCCATCACTCACCAGTGTCTGTGTTGCCTCCGGTAACCCTATAGTAGGATCCAGTCTGTACCAGACCTCTGCCCGTGTTGCCTACGCTCACCCTAGTGGTCTAGGGTCATTATATTGCCAGTATCTGGTGTCTGTTGCCTCCGATAACCCTAGTATGCTAGGGCCCAGTCACTGCCATAGTCCAGCCTGTGTTGCCTCCATTAACCCTAGCGTGCTAGGGCCTAGTTGCTGCCAGAGTCCCGTCTGTCTTGCCACCATTAACCCTAGTGTTCTAGGGTCAAGCCACTGCCAGAGTACTGTCTGTGTTGTCTCAGTTAACCCTAGCGTTCTAGGGTTCAGTCACTGCCAGAGTCCTGTCCCTGTTGCCTTCGTTTACCCTACTACTAGGGTCAGTTCTCTGCCAGAGTCTTGCCAGTATTGCCTACCTTAACCATAGACGTATAGGGTCTAGTGTCTCCCTGTACACTCTCTGTGCTGCCTCCGATATCCCTAGTCCTCTAGGGGATTGTCCTTCAGTCACCCTTCGCTTGTGTCACCTATTGCGGTGCGGGGCTGTTGAGGATATTCTTGTTCCTGGCACTATCTACAAATTCTGCAAGTCCAAGATGATCACACATATTTTGCATATTTACTGCTGTGTGTGATTCTCTCTCTGACCCACGTCAGATTTGGAAAATACTTGGTACGGACCTCATCTGGACCTGAGTGGGGCAATTGCGCATTATTTTCAATAAAGCTTTTAACCTTCCCTAACGGTCTGAGTGTTCTTTAACAAACCGTGACAATTAGTTAGGGATGGACGAAAGTTTTCTCTGTGTTCCAGTGAGAAATTTCACAAAAACCACTTTGTTATCCTCTTTTTCATGGGAAAATCTGCTTTACAACTAGCACTTAAATTTTTCACATCTTTTACCCATTGGTCAAAATCTTTTGCCATTTTTTCAATGGCTAGAAAGTTTCCGCCCATTGATTTACTTCCACTTTAAAAACGTGACGTATTTGTGAAAGGCAGACACAATAGAAGCAGCTAGATGTGCTGTGCTGTTCTGCTGTGATCTTTTGTCAACATTGAGGCAGGAGAGGCTCATAGTGACTGCTATCTCTATGAGCAGAGTGAAAAATAAACAATGGAGGAGCTGGAAGCCCCTAATGTTTCCACTGAGTCTGAGGAGGAGGAGGAGGAAGGGACCACTACTGAACCAATGCTGTCCAGTCCCTCTAAATCACCCCAAGGGATCTTGGGGAATTTAATGAGGATGGAGGGAGTAAAGGGAATGGGAAGGGAGGGAGAAAAGGGTAGCACTAGTGAGAGCAGGACAGGTTAGCTACCTGTGCCTGTTACTAGATATGCATCCTCTGCTGACACCATTGCTGTCCCTGTTGAAACCAGTGCGGTGCCTGCTGCCATTGCTGAACCTTCTGCCACCAGTGTTGATACTGCTGCCAGCAGGACTGAAGCTACTAGTGTGTCTTGTAATAATACTTAGGAGGGGGGAAAGGAGAAGACAATGCCAAGTGTGACAGCAGGGGACCCTCTGTCACATTGCTCGTCACCTCCTCCATGCAGCAGTGAGATGTCTGTAACAGAGCAGCAGCACATAGGGACTAGTGGTTGTGGTGATGATGATGGTAGAGAAGCTGGGTTGGAAGAGATATTGATGCCATTTTTAGAAGAAATTGAGAATTAATGGGAGACAGGGATGAGGATGGGCATCACCACCACCACTAGCAATAAGCTTTTGGAATTTGCAACTGCTCTAATTCCTGCTGCTGCTGAGATGCAAGGGCAGCAGGATGCTGAGGAGCAAGTTAGTGTGCCACAGACCACCATAGACACAGTGGGAATGGGGTCAACAAGTGATGCGGGACTAGGACAGGTTCCACTTGCCAGCACCAGCAATACTCCTGGTCCTAGTTGCAGTGCTAAATCTGAGGGAGTAACAGCAACATTATCCGCTGCCACAGAAAGTGAAGGGGGGATGTGGAGGACAAGAAGAAAGTGGTTATTCTTCTCCACCTGTTCCCTATCCCTCCCCCCAAAAGTCATGGGTGTGGGACTATTATTGTCTCCCGGCAGGCACAGTGCAGTTATCATCAACAATGGTACAGTGCAAAATTTGTGACAAGTTAGTAAAAAGGGGAAAGGAGGGAACACACCTTGGCACACCCTCCCTGATAACACACATGAAACACAGACACTATGACATTTATGTCAAACATGTTAAAGCCAAACACCCATTACAGAAATCTAGCACTGCTGTTACTGTACCCCCTGACTCTCCAGAAAGGCACCAAGAGGCGAGGTGGAGATCAAAGTGGAGGAAGAATAAAGAAACTCAGACAGATACTGGGAGTCCCATGACAAGCGAAACAACTAGCTCTCCATCAACATCACCTTCTTCCTCTAGGGTAACAACTACATCTCCTGCCAGTCCATCTAATTCATTGTTACCTCCCCCGCCAAATGATACCTACTCTGTTAATGTTAGGATATGGAAATTTGTCTCTACCCATTGCACACTGTGTGGTGCACTGACCACACATGCCAATGTGGTAGAGGAGAATCAATACCAGGTCATCAGGTGACATCTGAGGAGATTCTATCCCACAGACTACGAGAGGATTCTGGCAGGGAGGGTTCATCATTACTATTAAACTGACAACAAGTTGTAATGTGTCCTTAGTGGGGTCTGGACAAGGGGTATAGTGACATCCGCAGTACTTGTTTTATGGTGTCATAGTGTTTGGATACATTTGTGCCCCCAGATGTTATGTACCCCACATACTGTGCACCTGTGTATATTCTAATAACAACACACCCATGATTTTGGAGAAGGGGCTGGTGGAAAAAAAATATTGGTCAACTTCTTCTTTTCTCCACATAGACTGGGGGCTACTTATTGTGCTGCAACTGCCTCAGGAGCATCACTGGAGCCAGTCGTAACAAGTGGCATCCATCTTGCATGTTACTGCTATTGTTGATCCCATTCCCTTTCAGCTGCCTAATCATCCTGCTGCATAAACAACTCAGCAGCAGCAGTATGAACAGCAGTTGCAACTAACAAACCTAAGTTCTACATATCAATGTTTCCTTAGAGCTTGTGCCAAACAAGCTTAAGTCCTGTTTCTTCAGGGCTTGGGCCTCTAATAAGTCTAAGCCATACAATGGTCTCTAACAACAAATCAAACAAATAATCCTCTACAAAATACTCTATGAAGTCAAGTATCAGTCCACCCCAGTGACAGCTTATTTCCGGGGGTTCCTGCCTCTATCACTTTACATACAAATGTCTTATTTTATTTTATTGATTTATTTTTTTATTAACTGTTCCCCCAATACCAGTCAAGAATCCCCCCAAAACAAATTCCCTGTTCAACTGATTAATTAATTCATCAATACAGGCACCCTCCTCAGACCCCTTTTATACCATGTCTTATGGTTTTTATTTTATTTTATTTGGGATTTCTTTTTTATCAAGTGTCCCCCATCCCCAGTAAACAACCCCCCAAAAAATCATCCCTTGTTCAACTGATTCTTTCCCCACACTCCTCCAAAACAGCCACCCTCATGCCCCTTTTATACTTTGCCTTTGGGAAATAAAATAATATTTTCTATGTGTTGTGTGTAACTTCTATGTTCCCATTGATTTCAATGGAATGAGCTGGGCAAAAAAAGCGGAAAAAAGCAGAAAATCGGCACTTTTTGCTGGAAATTTTTCATCAAGCGGAAAGTGCCATTTTTCGCAGAATTGTACGACTTATTAAGACTATGATTTTTTGTTTGTTTGTTTTTTTAAAGCATAACCCCTGAGGACAACAAATTTCCTACTGGATTAGTGCCAGCAGGTCATGTCATGTTGTCAGTGGCCACTGCCCATTGTCAAATGTCCTGATATAATTGCAGAATTTGACTGCTGTCCTTGCTGCTGCTGAGTTTTTTAAGCAGCGGGATGATTAGACAGCTCAAAGGAAATGGGCCAACAACAGCTGTAACAAGGGTTATGGATGATGAAGGTTCCACTTTGCAAGACTAGCTCCAGTGATGCGCCTGAGGCAGTAGCAGCACCATCAGTAGCCCCCACCACTTCTACTATTTATGGAGAAAAGGAGAAGTTGGCCAATAATGCTTCTCCACTTGCCCCCTCCTCCAAAATCATGGGTGTGTTGATAATAGAAATGTTTCTGTGCCTCTCACATCATTAACTGCAATGTGCACAGTGTAAATAAGAGAAGGACTGGGAAATGGTTTAATGGGTACATCTGCACTCACATGAAACACCTGGCACAACTCTATTCAAACACCATGACACTTAAGTCCCCAATATGAAATCCTACCACCAGAAACCAAGTACTGCTGCTGTCACTATGCCTCTTGTCTGCATTCTGCTAAGGAAACATGAAAACTTGCTGACAGTTTAATAGTAATGATTAACCCTCAATGCCACCAGCTTAGCATGTTCTGGAGGATGGAATCTCTTCAGATGCCGCTTAATGCCCTGCTTGTGATTCTCCTCCATCACACTACCATGTGTGGTCAGTACACCACACAGTGTGCAATGGGTGGACATGAACTGCCACACCCTTGATAGAGGAGGTAATGATGAATTAGGTGGATTGGAAGAACATATGCTTACCCTAAAGCAAGAAGGTGATAGAGAGATAGTTGTTTCACTCATCATCGAACTTCCAGCCTCTGGCTGGCTTGCTCTATTCTTCCTCCTATTTGATCTCTGCCTTGCCTCTTGTTTCCTTTCAGAAGAGTCATGGGGTACAGCAATAGTAGTGCTCGATTTCTGTGGTGGATGTTTGGCTTTAACATGTTTCAAATAAATGACACAGTGTCTTTGTTTGATGTGTTTTATCAAGGCAGTTGTGCCAAGGTGTTCCCTCCTTTCCCCTTCTCACTGACTTGTCATAAATTGTGCACAGTGCCATTGGTGATGACTGCACTGTGCTTGCCCCAAGAGAAAAATAGTTCCACACCCATGACTTCAGGGGTGAGGGAAAAAGTGGAGAAGAACAGCCTCTTTCTTCTTTTCTTCCACTGGCTGGGGAGAGGATGATGTTGCTGCTGTTGCAGCTAATTCCTCAGAACAAGCACTGCAACTAGGACCAGGAGAATTGCTGCTGCTGGTAAGTGGAACCTGTCCTAGTCCTGAATCACTTGTTGACTCCATTCCCACTGTGTCCACAGTGGTCTGTGGCACACTAGCCTCTCTTGGGGCAGGCATAGTGCAGTCATCAGCAACGGCACTGTGCACAACTTGTGAAAAGTCAGTGAAAAGGGGAAAGGAAGTAACGCACCTCGGCACAACTGGCCCCTGATAACATAAACAAGTCTAAGTTCTACGAGTCAATTTTTCCTCAGGGCTTGGGCTTAACACAAGTCTAATTCCCTACAACTAAACAATATTTCCTTAGGGCTTGTGCCTCTAATAAGTCTAAGTCCTACAACTCAATGTTTCATCGGGGCTTGGGCCTCTAACAATAAGTCCTTCAAATCATCCTCTCCAAAATACTCTATCCCATCAAGTATCAGTCTGCCCCAGTCGCAGCTTATGTCAGGGGGTCCCTGTCTCTGTCATGTGATGTTGCAATTTCTTATTTTATTTATTTTATTAACTGTCCCTCCCAATACCAATCAACATCCCCACCAAAAAATTTCCCTTTTCAACTAATTCGTTCTCCAGACTCCACCCACTGACACAGACACTCTCCTCAGACCCCCTTTATACCATTTCTTATGGTTATTTTTAATTGTATTTAGTAGTGATGAGCGAGCATGCTCGGCCGAAGCTCGGTTCGGCTCGAGCATCGCTCTGCTCGGCACATGGCTGCGCAGCCAATAAATGTGCGGGGAGGCTCTGACATCAGTGTAATGCCAGCAGCCATGTTGGCTGCTGGCATTACACTGATTGGCTGGCCAGAACCCGTGATCGGGTGCTGTATAGCACCCGACGCGCGAGTTCGGCTCATTCTTAGCCAGGGAGAGATGCGCTTAGGCAGGGAAAGTCAGTGTAGGGAGAATAAAATTGTTGAAACTCTTTCAAGACCCAAAAGTCCTTTTTAGGACTGTTGTGTGTGGGGGCAGCATTTATATTTTGTTTGGGGGGGCACAATTTCCTTTTTTTTGTGGGGGGGATATATGTAAGGTGACATATAATACTAGATGCACAGGAAGTCAGTGTAGGGAGAATAAAATTGTTGAAACTCTTTCAAGGCCCAAAAGTCCTTTTTAGGACTGTTGTGTGTGGGGGCAGCATTTATATTTTGTTTGGGGGGGCACAATTTCCTTTTTTTGTGGGGGGGATATATGTAAGGTGACATATAAAACTAGATGCACAGGAAGTCAGTGTAGGGAGAATAAAATTGTTGAAACTCTTTCAAGACCCAAAAGTCCTTTTTAGGACTGTTGTGTGTGGGGGCAGCATTTAATTTTTTTTGGGGGTGGCAGAATTTCATTTTTTTGTGGGGGGGGACATGTTCTAAGGTGACATTGTACTAGGTGCACAGGGACAAATATTTCACAGTGCAGTGACAAGCTGACATATTCTGTTAGGTGCACAGGGCCAATGATTTTACAACGCAGCGACAAAAAGGGCCATTTTAAACGTGTGCCTAGCCATAGATTATTGTCACATTCTGTTTAGTGTGCAAATTCACAAATTAACATCACATATTCCGTTCACTGTGCCTAGCCGCAGATTAGCGTCACGTTCTGTTTCGTGTGCCTAGCCGCAGATTAGCGTCACATTCTGTTTCGTGTGCCTAGCCGCAGATTAGCGTCACATATTGTTTAGTGTGCCTAGCCGCAGATTAACGTCACATATTGTTTAGTGTGCCTAGCCGCAGATTAGCGTCACATATTGTTTAGTGTGCCTAGCCGCAGATTAGCATCACATATTGTTTAGTGTGCCTAGCCGCAGATTAGTTTTTATCTTCCTTTTTGTGTGTTTTACGGTCAGTCTGTAAAAATGGCGTACTACGGGCGAAACATCGTTCCCAGCAGCGACGTTGGAGTCCAAGATGCATCCAGACATCCTCCCTATGCTGTCCCTGAACCATTTCTGTGGTGTTTCCATCATTTTCTGACCTTTTCCTATGAACCAGGCACCCTCCCCTCATCAGAGCAGGGGGTGCCTGGTGTAATGCTCGAGTCCTCCCATTGACTTCAATGGGGCTCGGGTGCTCGGCCGAGCACTCGAGCCTCCGGGGGCGCTCGGCCAGAGCCCCCGAACACCCGAGCATCGGGGTGCTCGATCATCACTAGTATTTAGTTTTTATTTTTTTTATTAACTGTCCCCCAATCCCAGCCAATAAACACCCCTAAAAACATTCCCTGTTCAACTGATTCTTCCCCCCACGCACTTCACCAATACAGGCACCCTCATAGCCTTTTTATACTATGCCTTTGGGAAAAAAATAATTTTACTATATGTTGTGTTTAAATTTAATGTTCCCATTGAGTTCAATGGAACGAGGTAGGTGGAAAAATTGCACTTTTCGCAGGAAATTATTCAACAAGCGGGAAGTGCCATTATTCACCAATTTTGGAGAAAATGTTCGCCCATCCCTACTGGCCAATGTGTCACCTATCAGTCAAAATGATTTTTTACTTGACTCTCCACCTTTCCAGAGAACTCAATACTCCTTTAATCAAATAACTTTAGCTCCCTTTCTTTACCTGTCTACCTAAACTAGCTAGCGTCAAATTTTCAGTAGCCGTCTCACACTCTCTTTCTCTGAGCAAAGACTGACTACATGCAGTAAACTTGTACCCTCTTTTATACATGGATAAACTATTTACATAGGAGAACTTTCAAATTATACTAGTATCAAATATTTCAAAGTGGAAAAAATACATAAAAACAATGTTTTTTTGTGGGAATTCCCACAGATGGTGGTTAGTTTTCAGCATGTTTTAGTTTTGTACTACTTTTACATACCCCCTCTACACCATTGCCCTTTTATGAAATATTTACATAGATAATAATTCTTAAAACTGAAAAATATATATTTTGTAGGGTTTGCTGAGTAAAACAAGGGTACTGTCACTGCTGAGATATATTTTATTTTTAATACAGCTCAAAATTCTGTTTTGGGTGTAGTATCTACATGGCTTGATATTTTACATGTATTCTATTGTTACAGCATTCTGTAGATTTATGGTAAATTGATCAAAGCTCTCAATAAAATGTTGTAGCAAAAACGACACCATAGATGTATGTGATGTATCCAGGTAATTCAAGTTTGAGATTCTGTAACTTTTTAGTAAAACATCTTTCATCAGTTGGTGTAACCATGATTAAGTGTTAATGTAACTTTAAAATGCAGATGGTTGAAATTAATTAGGCTACTGTATGTTCTCGTCAGCTTTTCTCTATTGAGTAAGCTGTCATATTTGTATGGTAATGTGTTTTTGAAAAATTAATTTAGACTTCAGTAAGTCACAGCTTGCTAAAATTACATTTGTCTTTTTTAGCAAAATAAATCTGCTTGTTTCTAATAATCAATTAGTTAAAAATGTAAGCTATTATGAATTGTTTATTATAAATATTATAACACATTAGCTTGATATTTTGTATTGCCAAGAAGGAAATTTAATTAGTAGAACGTAAAGTGATTATGTAAATGTAAAAGGAAAGCTTGACACATAATGGGTTTCAAATTCATTTAAGGTATAGCTTATTCAGCAGTGTTTAAAGCATTCCTGTTATGCTCTTCATTAGTCAAACTGGACATTATAATCTGTGTAGTTTTAACAATTATGATAAACATTTTATTTGATTTATCATAACACAGGCTGTGTAGAGTGGAGATAATATAAAAAAAATGTATAAGGCTGTATTCGGTAAGATAAAGAGCTGAAATTCTGTGGAAAAACATTAGCACATTATGGGACAAATAAAAATTCCCCATAGTAATAGTAATACTTAAAATTTACTAATCCCCATATTGTAGGCATTAAAAAAAGAAATTAATTGCCCCCAGTACAATCGCTTGCAAAGTTCCCCCCTCCCTCCCCTTTCCCTGAAATCAGCGTTCTAGCACATAGCACAACGACAGCAAAGGCAAAATTAACCCCTGAAATGCCAAGGAACCACATGTCAGATGTGCATGGTTCACACATACTGTAAGTTCTGGACAACCGAAAGCAACCCATGACTCTCCAGAAGAACAAAGTCTTTGCAAATCAATCTCAAGCAATTCCTGGAACCATACCCCAGCACAACTGGGGTTAACACATACCAACATCTATGTCCACACAACACATTACGCAGACCTGGCAGTTGCTAAGTAACCCAAGCCTGCCAGTGCACCATCACTAGCCAATGGAGAGCCAAGGTGCACCGGCATCAGCAACCACTCCGGACAATGTTGCATACACACCTGAAAGGTAAAAAGTAATTCCCCCAAAAACATTAAAACAACAACAGCCACGCCAGCATGCACTTACCTGGACAACACACACTTTTCCAGTGGCCCCTCCCTACCTGATGACCGCACCTGGACAACACCCCACCACTGTTTTAAAGGGACATCTCCCTGACATCAGACGTGGTGTGTTTACAGTGAGACCACTCAGAGAGTGAATATGATAATTATTTTTCCATTCCAATACCTCATAAAATGTCAGAGAAGGGGGCATGTG
The DNA here is from genome assembly GCA_037306005.1 of Rhinophrynus dorsalis. Classification (NCBI taxonomy): domain Eukaryota; kingdom Metazoa; phylum Chordata; class Amphibia; order Anura; family Rhinophrynidae; genus Rhinophrynus; species Rhinophrynus dorsalis. The sequence goes on from CM074723.1 coordinate 226,012,321, forward strand.
AGGGATACAGAGCCCCAGGAACCTCCAAGTGTTCCTGCCCATCTCCCGCCTGTTACAAATGCAGATGCTCCATCGGGTGAGCCAGACAGAAGTCCACCCCAACTGAAGGACCAGGCCAGCCAACAGTACCTCAGATGCCACAACTGGATCTCCCACAGCTGCCACAGTGACATGTGTAGCAGCTCAGGGACGGCAGACAGCAGCAAAGACCCAGGATATTCTGCATAAGTGTCACACTCTTTGGAATAACAGATGTTGACATGATAGACTGCTACAGATTGATATCACACAGTATCGTCAATCTAAATGAGGTGATCAGAGATGACATTGACTTCATATTTAGCACCAACCATGCCCTATCCACTATGCAGAAACTGCTGTTCCACACATTTCTTGGCAACTAGATCTTCCAGTCCACGGAGAGATACGTATCTGGGACTGCCAAGGACACATGTTCCAGGTGTTAGGTCAGGTGTTGGCAGCCATGAAGAGGAAGGCCAGGAGGTACATGCAGTTCCCTTCCACCCAGATGGAGTGGGCACATGTCAAGCAGGAGTTCTACACAGGGGAGACATACTGAGAGTTATGGGGGTTATAGACGGCAGACATATGCTCATAAGAGCTCCTCTGCATGAGGGACATCTCTACAAGCATTTCCACTTCATCAAGACACAGATGGTGTGTGATAACAATATGAGGCTCACCCATGTATGTGCTTCCTTTCCTGGCTGTTGTTACGAATCCTACATCCTCAGGCACTCCTCCTTCTACCGGGACTTTGAGAATGGCACCTATACAGGAAAATGGCTTTTGGATGAGTGAGCAATCTACACATCACACCACATCCACAGGGGAACTCACATGATTCATGAAAACACAGCACAGTATGGTCATGACACACAACAAATATGTCCCGATCAAACAACATCATCCACATAACCGTATGGTCCATATGTCATGATGTCACTCTTCTCCCACAGGGAATACAGGATAGGGCTGCAAACCATGGCTCCTCACACCTGTGCCAAATCCACAAATACCTGCACAGGACTGCTTCAATGAGGCTCACGTCAGGACCAGGAATGCTATTGAATGCAAAACAAGATTACACTGCCTGGATAGATACTGCCACTGCCTGGATAGATACCTCTCTAACACTCCAATGGGTGTATAAGTGACATTAATATGTTCATCTCTAAAACTTATCATAATCAATAAGCATATCTCGATATTCCTTGACAGAATCTGATTCCTCAGAGAGTTGCTGCTGATAGTTATGACTCCTTGTGATGGCAAACTGCTTTGTTAGAAATTCTGAAATTGTTCTGATTGAAGCGGGTGTCCAGCAAAGAAGCAAAAATGTATTCCTCATTGCTTTTAATGGACACTATGCGAGGATCTTGTTCAAAGCAAGCTAACATGTCCTTTACCAGCTTGTGCATGTCTATGTTGTCATTATGGTAAGATTCCTCAGCCATGCTCCTAATTTTTTATGCAATAAAAATATCAGTGGTAGAATTTTACTAATTCCTGCCCCTATGTGATTCACCAATGTGGTTGCCTCCTCAAAGGGTTTCACCAACTCATATTCATCGCACCTTAGTTGCCACTGGCCAGTTGTCAAAGAGGCTCCCTCCAAAGCCTTCCAGTTTTGCATAGTGTATTCACTAATGACCTTATTCTGCTTGAACAAAAGCTTCAGCATGTACAGTGTGGAATTCCACCTGGTGGGGACCTCCACTTTCAGTTGGTGATGTGGCAGGTTGTTATACTCTTATATGGAATACACAGCGTTGCATGCACTGTAGGAGGACCTAAATTGGGCACATATTTTGCAGGCAATAGTAAGCATCTCTCTGATGTTTCGGATTTCTGGTCACAACTAAATTTAGCATATGGGCTAAGCAGGGCATATGCACCATATCACCTATTCTCAAGGAAGCGAATATGTTGGAGCCATTATTAGCAGGCACAAAACCAGCTTTTAAGGAGCGGGGTACAAGTCATTCCTCTATCATCGGCTCTAGCTTACTTTGTGGGACTGTCTCTCAAAACTCTTCAGGCACAAGGTGATGCTGATGGTATGGGCTATCCTATGTTATGTTGCTGCTGCTTTTTAATCACACTGCCAGAACCAGAGGGACAATTACTGGCTGTCACCTGATGATGTAAGCTAGTATTGCCCACTGTTGGTGGTGGGGGAGAAACACAGTGAGCAGTCACAGTCATGTAGTTTGTGCTCTGCCCATTTGTCCATGTATCTGTTGTCAGGTAGATTTTCTTACCATATGCACTTTCAGCCCCATGCCCACCACACTAACCACCTGGTTGTACAATTCAGAGTCCTGGAAAATAACTGTGGTTTGTTTTCTCTTCAAATTTACCAAAATCCACTTTATGGTAGTACAATAGAGAATTATTTATTCCATCCAGTATATTGATGGTTAATAGAGTAGCTTAAATTTTCTGCATGACTTTTTGAGAAAAATGGACGATTTTTCTCGAAAGTTTTCTCCTTTTCGCCTACTCCAGCAAATTTTTTCGTATTCCAACACATTATTCTCCTATTCTAATACATTTTTTAGCTTAGTCTAACACATTTTTAGCCTATTCAACACATTTTTCTCCTACTCTAACACATATTTCTCATATTCTAACATATTTTTCTCCTATTCCAACACATATTTTCCTATGATTAATATGGTGCAACATTTCCCACCCCAATTTTAATTCTTCTGAGGGCTGTAGTGGAGAAATAAGTAGCTAGAAGTCACAGCTGTGAGTCCTACAGCAACATATATCTTGAAAAATGTGTTAGCATGCACAGTGCCTTTGTCCTTTGCCTACAATACTTACTTCTTGCTTAAGTGACACTGGCACATATTCATGATGCTGTCAAGTGATAAAAAAAATAAAGTACAACTTACAATGTGGCAAATGTGTATGGTATTGGTGGTGGGGGACTTACGTGGTGTGATTGGTGGAACCTTGACAAACTGCATCCACTGCATTACTCAACTATTGTGTGTGTTTTTACTCAAAATTAATGGAGTGTGTAGTCTTGCCTTGGCCCTCAACAAAATTCTCAATGTCATCTGCTGTCTATCAAGTATGCCTCAGTTACAAAGCTCCCAGTCAGCTGTCTAATATATGTGTTTGTTTAATTATTTATGTTTTTTTCTTATCTATTTATTTATTTTGAAGTTGTCCACCATATCCTATCACAGTTAGTCCCAAAAATCAAAACCAACAGCTTCTTTCTCCAGACTTCCCCAGCAAACAATTTGGACCCCAGCTGCCTGTGTCTTGCCAGTCAGTCACACCAAATTGTGGGGTATTTTGGGTCAGCCTCCTTCCTCCCTTCTTATCCTTATTGTCCCCTAGACTCCACTACTACAGAAAACAAATGTCCTACTTTAATGACTCCCTAAAACTAAGCTTCAATTCCCCTTTATTTGCCTAACTTCTCTAGCTCACAAACATGCTTCTCTCTCCTCTCACAAACACAGAATGGCTGCTATGAGAGCCTGACAGTCTTTTTTTTTTTTTTAAACTGTTTTTTATTAGAGAACCAGACCAGGCCAAACCCATGACAACAAAATTTGCATACAAAGACAAATACAAATACAAGACATACAATCATGTCAAGAAGAAATACATGATAAAGAGCATAATGTATAAAATTGATATGAGTAGCCCAGCATAGTCCCACACTTTTAACCCTTTTTTTAACTCCCACCCCAACCTAACCACCCTCCCACCTTGGCTCCAAGGCCCTCCTTCCCCCCCCCTCACTCTCTCCCTACCCCCAGCCCCATGTGACCACATATCCCATAAGGGCTGCTATCTATCTATCCCGGCCCCAGCGGAGTTGAGGCCCAGTAATACAGTTAGGATTCCACCCATAAAGTTTGTGTACGTAACCTAATCCCATGTTTTGGGTCCTCTTAAATGCCAACAACCCCACACCTTATCATACTTCCCCGGCGTACCCCTATGTAAGAAAACCAACCTGTAATGTGGCAATGTTCGTGTCACTAGTTCAGCCCAAAGTTTACATGTGGGAGCCCTGTCCGTCATCCAAAGTGTGGCTATAATTTTTCTGGCCATAGCAAGGAGTTCACTGAGAAGCGACCTCACAATAGTCTCCTGTATCTCATCAGGGAAGATAGACAGAATACACAGTTTGGGTGTGAGAGGAATTGGTCTCCGTAAAACAGTCTCCAAAACCTGGACCACCTGTCCCCAGAATGCAGATACCGGGGGCAATCCCACAGCATATGCATGTGAGTACCCTCTACCCCAGCCATCTATGACAAAACTTGCTTTTAGTGTTAGACATAGAATGCAGTCTCACCGGTGTATAGTAAGTGCAGTGTAAAATCTTCAGTTGTATGAGTTGATGCCTCATGGAAATGGCAATGTCAGACGATGCTGTACACACAACATCCCACTCCCAATCTTCAAATGGTCCCACGTCAGCCTTCCATCTAGTCCGCAAATTCCAACCTACATGGGTCAGCCTCCCAATCGACCAATTACATATAAAGGATAATGGTTTTGGTCTGCGTGTAAGAGTCAGGAGAGAAAGCAAGGGAAACAGAGCCAGCACAGGCTCACTTCCCTTCCATAGGTCTCGAAGAGCATGTCTCAGCTTCAGATAGGAGTAGAACATAATATTTGGCAATTGATATTCAGCAGGTAGTTGCTGAAAGGATTTAAGAATATTATTCTGATATAAATGTCCCATGGTCAGGATCCCTCTGTTAGCCCACAGCAGGCCAAATTCCAAAGTTTCTAGTTGTGGCAATCCCACCTTACCCCATAGAGGCATGTCAGGGTGTACTGCTGTATGTTCCACTGCCATTTGTAACTCTCATGCAGCAAATAAGGCCAACGACAATAGTGTTGGCATTCTACTTATTCGTGGTCCAACCATAAGTGCATGACATAGGTCTGTTCCCGGCCATAGCAGATGCCCCTCCGATTGGACAAAGGAATGGGATGTAAAGGGTTGAGGTACACCACCCCATATTGACACTGCTCAGCCAGATAATACAATCTAAAATCAGGTAGGGCAAAATGTCTTTTTACCTTGCTAAATTCCGTAATCGAATTCTCGAGCGGCGCCCTCCCCAGAGGAACCGCCAAACAATCCCGTCTATCTGTGTGAAATATTTCTTAGGAATATTGATCGGGGTATTTTGAAAAACATAAAGAAACTTGGGGAGGAAGATCATTTTAAGTAAGTTGGAACGTCCTATCAGATTCAACGAAAGGTTCAACCAGGCAGCCGTTTTGTCCCTAAAAGTATTAATAAGAGGTATTAAGTTAGCTTCAATAAAACAATGAGGAGATGCTCCAATCGTTACTCCCAGATAATGACACTTGTCCACCCATTTCATTTGTGTGGTCACTACCGATGCATCCGGAGTCAGTTCGTCAACCGGCAGCAAGGAGGATTTTTCCCAGTTAATCTTCAATCCCGAGAAAGCCCCAAAAGTGTCAATAAGACGAAGTACAGTGGAGAGAGAATCATTAGAGTCACCCAGGAACAAGAGAAGGTCATCTGCATATAACACAATTTTTTCTTCCCTACCACCAAGTTGCCAACCTACAATATCTCCACTTTGCCGGACCATGGAGGCCAGCGGTCCAATGGCCAAAGAGAATAGGCCAGGTGAGAGAGGACACCCCTACCTCGTACCTCTGTGTAGGAAGAAGTCCTCAGATCCCGAGCCCCCCGCAGACACCCTAGCTATAGGTGATGTATACAATAATCTAATCCAGTCTATAAACGTGGGCCCAAACCCGAACTTACGAAGCACTCCCCACAGATAATTCCATTCCACAGAGTCAAATGCCTTTGAAGCGTCAAGAGACGCCAGTACCCTATTACCTGAGTTGTCATGCATAAGCTGCAAATGAAGATAGAGTCTCCTTAAATTATGAAAGGTAGAACGCCCCGGGACGAATCCCGACTGATCCCTGTGTATTAAGGCCAAAATTACTATATTAAGTGAAGCAGCTAGAATCTTAGCCAAAATTTTAATATCAGTAGTGAGCAACGATATGGGGCCATAAGATTCACAAAATCTTGGGTCCTTACCCATCTTAGGTAGGAAAATAATTGTAGCCTCAGTAAGGGAATTTGGAAGAGTCCCCCTATCAAGAGCATCATAGAAAGTGTTAAGCAGGTGGGGCCCTAGAATATCAATAAAAGAGCGATACCACTCCACCAGAAGTCCGTCCCTACCTGGAGATTTACCCAAAGGCAAAGCCTGAACAGCCTCAACTACCTCTCTCAACATAATAGGCGAATCCAGCATATTTCTGGAATCCTCAGACAGAGCGGGAAGTTCGCAGTCCTCTAAATATTGAGTTATCTGGGCCTCAGTTTTATCTGCTTTGGATTCATACAACAGAGGCAACCACAGCCCTGGGGCTACCTTCCATAGGCAGAATGGCAGAGAGAGAGCGAGAGTGAGTGAGCCCAAAACCCCTAAGGTCACCCCAACCCAGAGTCCCAATCCTATCCCCAATCCCCCTAACAGAACACCAACCTCCCCAGCCCCCCTCCCTGTCTCCACCCTCCCCAACATGATGAGGACCTCATTCCCAAACAAGGTCGACGTAGAGACTACTCCAGACCATACCCAGAACAAAACTCAATCCTCACACCCCAAAAAGCTCAGTAACAGTAAAACAAAAAAAAAACAAAAGTAAATAGCATATATGTAACAAGAAAATGACACGTGTTGACCCATATGGATCCTAGAGTAGGTGATGTCTATGTCCCGAACAAACACAGCGGGAATTATACATGACCTATCTGACTTGTATAACAATCACCATTATCTAAAGACCACCCACCAGCAATACTGGCTGATGACAGCACCAGGGACCAGCCGGAAACCCCGGCCCAATCCCAGGCACCAACATCCACCAGACAAACCACTCCCCCCTGGCAGAACCCCACCCCAACTAAAGACATATAAAAAGACATTTCAAGGAACAGCAACAAGCTATACAGTAATAATTGTAATGTCACTCCCCCTATTCCCATAGCAAGGAAGAAAGGCATGACCCTCCCCAGGGACGTGCACAGACATTTGGGGGGGCAGGGGCTTAAATGAAAAAAAGGGCACTTCTCATAATTATTTTTTTTTTCGTTAAAAGGGCACAAGGGCACTTTGGACAAAAAGGGCAGGTGCTCAAGCCCCCCTTGGTGTCTATGTGTGCACGTGCCTGACCCTCCCCACAACCACCATCACCATCCAACAAGAACAAACCCTGCACTAAAACTATGGATGGGCAAATGTTTACCCACTCCCGCCAGCACCATTATTCCCCATGGGGTACAGGATTAGATTCAGAGTGCCAGCAAGAGGGGGAACTACCAGCAAGGTAAAGGTTTGTCCATCTCGGCCATCCCAGGCATGTCACAGTCTCAGACCAGTACAGAGTTCCAGAACGGCAGGGAGGGGGGCAGACCACTAAAGGGGGAAGCCCACCGGAAGGAACACCAGCGTCCAGCCGGCCCACCAAGTGATAGCTCAACGGGCGGTGGCAGGGTACATAGGTAAGGCATTAAGAGTAAACATCCCTACGGAAAGACAGCTGTAGTTGTAGGCTCCACGCAGATCCCACCCAGGCTCTCCAGCCATGAAGCAGCCTCAATCTCAGAAGTGAAGAACATCGTAGAATTCTCATACACCACGCTGAGTTTGGCTGGATATTTCATAGAATAGGACAGGCTCCGCTCCTTCAGCCTCTTTGACATCGATGAATTTGCGGCGCATCTTCTGAACTTCAAGAGAGAAATCAGGAAATATAGATGGTATTTTCATATTCAATGGTGCCTTTGAGATGTGCCAATCTTAGAATTGCATCACGGTCCCGTAAATTTAGAATTTTGGCTATAATAGGCCTCGCCTGGGACCCCGGTGGTGGTCTGGTCATTGGGACCCTATGTGCGCGCGCCACCACGAATGAATTAGACAAGCCCTCAGTCCCCAGATTGATTTTCAACCAGGATTCAAAGAATGAAGTGGGATCAATTCATTCCGCCCTATCAGGGATCCCCAGAATGTGGATATTGTTCCGCCTATATCTATTTTCAAGGTTATCTGTTTTCCTTTGCAACATTCTTACTTGGGTTTTTAGCGATTCAAGAGATTCAGACATAGTCGGGATGGTATTATCACGGTGCCCGTGATTGCTGCCTTTTTCTGTCAGTTACCTGAAGGGGCTCTCCACTGGGGGCCTGCCTTCAGCCCGCCCTGTATTGCCTATTTAAACTGAGCTTTGGCACCCTTTGGTTGCTCTTTTGTGTTGTTTCGATGCTGCCTGCATCTGCATTGTGATCCTGAGCTTCCTGGGCCATTTTTCTATCCTTGCTCTTCTGTGATCGCCTGAGTTCCTGTGTGCCAGCTTCCTCGGTTCCAGCATCCGTTCCTGTTCCGGTTGGGGTTGCTGTTCCTGCTGCCGTTTCCTGCTGCCGTTCCTGCGCCGGTTGACTGCCATTGAAGATCTGCTTTCCTGTCTGTTACCGGCTGGGTTCCTCCTCCTGGATCGCCTGCAGTGTGTGTCTCTCTCCCAGTCGCCTTGGCGACATTTTCATTCACAAAAGTTGTGCTCTCCAGTACGCGGGTACTGGTTAGCTCCATGCACATCGGTTGCTTGTTGCACTGGTAGGGGTTTCATCTCTCCAGTACGTGGGTACTGGTTCGCTCCATGTATAACCGGTTGCTCATTGTGATCTGACAGAATCGGTGGTGATTGGGTAACTCCAGTGCGCGGGCACTGGTTCGCTCCATGCACACCGGTTGCTTGTTGCGCCAGTAGAGGTTTCGTCTCTCCAGTACGCGGGTACTGGTTCGCTCCATGTATAACCAGTTGCTCATTGTGGTTCAGACCACAGCGATAGAGATTGTGTACTCCAGTACGCGGGTACTGGTTCGCTCCATGCATAACCGCCACGCTGCTGTTTTCCATCCACACTCCTGCCCGCATAGATTATAGACGGGAGGCATTACAGACTTTATTGTGCGTATACACTGTTCCTATTGCTTGGATACAATTTATACATTTCATCTGTGTCTGAGTACACTCCACATTCTCCTTGTGAAGAGGACTATATTAGAATTTGGCATATAGTACTCTAGTCTCTCCTGGCATCTTATAGAATACTATTATCTATATGTTTGTTTTAGATGATAATAAATTATAGTAGAGTTTTGTTTTATGTTTTATACATTGCATATTTTTATTCTATACAATTGGCTATTCAGTAGCGCTCTCCCGGATTTTTTCTTTTCTGTTGTCTCTATTTTTGGACCCGTTCACTAGCGGGTCACTGGGTAGTAGCGATCTGTTTTTAGCGCTTTATTATATATTACACTAGACACGGGGTGAACTTGGCGCCGAGTCAGGTTATTTTCTTGTTTTTTATATATATATATATATATATATATATATATATATATATATAAGGAGGCAGAGGGACTGCCGAGTGGCCAAGGTGAAGCCCAATTTAGAGGGTCTGTAACAGGTGTCAATAGAAATCGAACTGACATTACATATTAGATAATTAAGTAGGTAATGCTCATCTTCAAAGAAGCCTCAGGGGTCACTGAGGTATATACACAGGATAGGAGGGGGCACATATATAGGTAAAGTCAGAAACAAGGGAATAAGCATATGCGTATTTGGCATTTGATACAGAACAGGACAAAGTCCATCTCAATTGCAGGAGTGAGACCAACAGAAGCAGAGAATTGAGTGGCACATTTCACAGTGGATCTTTAGTCTTGGAAAAGGGACAATGGTCTAATGGGCAAGGTAAGGTACTAGGGATAAAAACAAACAAGCAAACAAAATGGTGCACTAAGGAGATGGATGAAAAGTTATTTCCACTGGATATAGGGGGGAAGAAAACAAGAATACAGGAGAGGGGGTGTTGGCAGCAGCACAGGATCAAAGTTACACACTTCGCAGTAATGGCTGAATTCCACAATATGTAGAGGCTGTGAATATTAAGTTGTTCCAGCAGGTAGTGAGTCCAGGTTCAATAGAGCCATCCCGAGGTGCCTGACAGCTAGGCAGAAGAAGAAAGCCCCCGGCAGGCAGGGAGCACCAGGCCGCAGCAGCCTCAGTATAAAGTGGTATGGCTCCAGCACACCCACTGGTCCCAGGCAACAAGTGGCTTCAGATCTCCAGGTCTCACGCACCAGGGAGAGGGAGACGCTCGCCCAGCAGAATCCATATCTAAACCCACAGGGGCCGCTCCGATGATTCAGGAGATCAGGGGCAGAGTGATCATCCAGTCGGCACCAGTGCAGTGGTAATCTGCCCTCTGAGCACAATCGTCTCACGGCCTAAACCACCACTCGCACAGAAGGCCGATCCCCTCGCCAATGGCAACAATACTGGGCTCAGGAGAAAGCAAATGCTGGACAGTGCAGGGTTCTGATCCAGGTCAGCCAAGCAGGCACAGGATGGCCCAAATATATACTGATTTGCGCTGTCAAAGCATGGAGCAGTCCCCACACATGTCCATCCAGTATGGCCGCCAAGTCCTGCCGCCTGACAGTCTTTAATAAGGCTGTAGAAAACTTTCGTGAGGTGGAGAAAAATTTTTCTACCTATTGATTTCAATGCAATGAGCTAGGCGGAAAAAGCGGAAAAAAATGTAACTTTTTACGGGAAATTTTTTGCCAAACGGAAAGTGCCATTTTTCACTGATTTCAGTTTGAGGCGAAAATTTTCACCTATACCTAATTATTATTAGGAATAAGATGATATACAGGTTATTGGCTTTATATATATTAATAGAGTTATGTAGGGGGAAACTCTGTAAAGTGTCCCTTTTTAGAGATTGAATATGCTTTGTATGTATTGATATTATATCAATTTTTATATTAGCAATTGTATCATATATGTTTTTATATTTGTATCTGTAAAGGATCCGATACTCTGTTTTATCCCACAAGATGGATTTATATGCATGTATGTATGTTAACCTCAATATCTAATATTTAAGGGGTTAATTTAGTCTTTTGTGGGTTGGAGTCATTTTTCTACCCTATGAAATAGACATACATTGGTAGTACTTATAGGGTCCCTTTCAGCCTCTCTGGGAGTCGTATTGATTGACATGAATGCATTATCCAATAATGGGATGAATCAGAACTTTTAAATCTTTTCTGGTAAGCTTGTTTCCATTTTTACTTTTCTATTGCTACCAGTAGCTTGCAAGAAGAGAAGCAGCACAGTGCTGTGAAACGCGTTGTATAACATACAGTCATTTGTCATTTGTTTTTAATAAAGAATTTGTTTGAGAGAAACATTAGATTGCAGTTGGTCTTTTGGACATTTGTATTTTGGAGACCTGTTTCCAGTGGACCAAAGAAGGGAGTCTTCATTAGTATTAAACCAAACAGAGGCAATAGGAAATTCTCTGTATGTACATTGAGCTGGGTGTATATGTATGTCTACCACACAGCAACTATTAAATGTGAGTGATACTGTAATGCATTTTTTCATTTTGTGTGATAAGGCAGTATTGGCTTCCCCCTTTTTATGTTCTTTGTTTCAGACTTGTGGTTGTGCTTGAGGTGGGATCTCATAGAGGAGGTGCCTAGGTTTGATCCTGATTTCCCCCGTTTCATGCTTTTTGAACAGACAACAGATAGAAACATGCTTAGCTTTTGGATCCTGAATGAAGAATGTACATACTATGGACTTCATAGACTGAGGGGTTCCTGAGGTACTACTACTAGTACTGGGGCTAGATGTTGATGCAATTATACTGCTGTGTCAAATGTGCAGCACTTTCAGCAACAACAAAGGCACTCATCATAGCTAACATTGTGGATGTTAATAACCTGTGTTGCTATTGTTGCTGTATACACAACACAGGTGTGTGTGGTTGAGTGGGAGTTGTATTTGGAAGAGGCAATGATGCTGATGATGGCTGACAGGATGACTGTGTACTTTTTTGCCATCTTTGCTTGTCCAGGGTCAGAGTTTCCAGTGAATTTCTCAGGTTATAGACAGGTACAGTATTCCTTTTCAGTGATGGAAAATTGAGCGTTTGCCATTCTGCTAACTTTCTGTCCATGTCATCATCATCTCTCACTCTCAACATCATCTGTATCTGAACAAGAGGAGGACGCTTGAAGAAAATATATTCTAAATCTGCATCAGCAGCATCGCATCACCCTTTACTTTTTGCCCACTACTCTTATATTCCTCTAAGCTTTTAGAGGTCTCAATTTCTTTTTACTTTTACTTTCACAAAGTTCCCTACTACTCTGAGGATAGGTGATTTGTTGCTTGTTTGTCTCACTATCAGATGCAACAGATGGCTGAGCTGCTACAGCTTCCTCAATTATGCTATTGACATAATCGATACTAGAATGTGACTCATCTTCAGTGTTATTTTTATATGGTTCTATTTTTGTGCTGGCACTGGTGGAACTTTTGGTGGAATCTTGACAAACTGCATCCTCCCTGGGAGGAGAGGAATCATCATCATTTATTGTACATGCTGCAGCAACCATGGCTGCAGTTAGTTTTTGAACTACCACTTTACTCCCATGTCCCTGCACTGCTCCACCTTTGCCCCTCCTCCTGCCCCTTGTGCATTTGCTGGACATTGGAGTGTATTGTAGAGCCTTAGCCCTCAACACAATTCTCAATGCAATCTGCTGTTTATCAAGTCTGCATTAATCACACAGCTGACATCAGGCTCCCAGTCAGCTGTCTGTCATCTAATACATATATATATATATATATATATATACATAACTAAAAAACAAAATCAACATCTTCCTTCCCCAAACTTCCCCATCACAGAAACAATAAAAGCAAAATCAGCAAGTAATATGGACCCCAGCTGCCTGTGTCTTGCCAGTCAGTCACACCACACTTTGGGGTATTTGGTGTCATCTTCCTTCCTTCCTTATTCTCCCCCAGAGTTCCACCAGATCCCTAATACAGAGAACAAATGTCCTACCTAAAAGACTGCCTAAACTAAGCTTCAATTCCTTTTTATTTGCCTATTTCCTTTAGCTCAAAAACATGCTGCTTTCTCCTCTAACAGACACAGCATGGCATGCTGTGAGAGCCTGACACCCTTGTATATGGCTATAGAAAAGTGTAGAAAACTTTCATTTGGTGAGAAAAAAATTTTCTTCCCATTTATTTCAATTTAATGAGTGGAAAGTGCCATTTCTTGGCAATTTCGGTTTATGGCAAAAGTTTTAGCCCATTCCTACTCGACAGCAGAAGCAAGAACAAAAGTCGCAAATTCCACAATTTCACCGGGACATTTAAAAATGGCTAGCGATCACTGGCTAACACAACATGACCTGCTGGCACTAGGCCAGTAAAGCATTTTTTTTTATTTCTCAGGGCTTGTTCTTAAAAAAAAAGAGGCCTACAAAAAAAAACTATTTTTGAGGGTAAGTCCTACAAATCATTGTTTCCTCGGGGCTTGTGCCTCAATTAAGTCTATGTCCTACAAATCAATGTTTCCTCAGGACTTGAGCCTAACACAAGTCTAAGCCCTACAACAATTCAATGCTTCCTCAGGGCTTGTGCCTCAAATAATTCTAACTACTACAAATCAATGTTTCTACGGGGCTTGGACCTCTAACTACAAGTCTAATTCCTACAAATAGTCCTCTACAAATGACTTTATCCCATCAAGTATCAGACTGCTCCAGTTGCAGCTTAGGTTAGGGGGTCCTGTATCTGTCATGTTATGTACCAGTTAACAACCCCCTCCCCCAAAAAAAGTTCCTTGTTCAATTGATTCTTTCCCCAGAGTCAACCCACCAACACAGGCACCCTCCTCAGACCTCTTTTATACTATATATTCTGGGGATTTTTAAACTGTACCATAAAATCTTGCTTATAATACACACAATTTTGCCCCTCTTCACCTTATATGAAGCAGGGGGTGCATATTATACACAAGGGAAAAAATAATTTTAAAAAAATTACACTGCTGCACTGTTTCCCTCCCTCCCCACTTACCCATGGCCTCCTCTCCCCCTCCGTAGTCCAATTTCATTATTCTGACAGGGTCCCAGAGGGCGGCATGCTTGTATCTGCCTCCCGCTTCCAGCATTGCCCCATCAGGACCTCTTCTGCCTCACGAATGGTAATGTATTGAGGACTGAAAGTTTCTCGCAGGGCAATAGCATAGATCCAATGCACATTGCTATGCTCATTGGGTCTATGGTATTGCCCTGTGAGGACCGCAAGGTCCTCACAAGACATTACCATTCATTGTGGTAATGCAAGAATGCTGCCTACTGGGACCCTGTCAGGAAAACCAAATTGGACTACAGAGGGGGAGAAGAGTCCATAGGTAAGCAGGGAGGGAGGGAAGCAGTGCGGCAGTGGCATTTTTTTTTGTGTGTGACAGGGAAAAACAAGTGTACGTTTTATACATAGGCACTCTTGTTTTCCCCAAACATCTTGGATATAATGTACACCTGCATATTATACACAGGTGCATATTATACCTCAGGCCTTACTGTATTTAGTTTTTACTTTTTTTTTATTAACATTCCCTGATCAACTGATTCTTTCACCAAAATACACCAACACAGGCACCCTCAGATCCCTTTTATGCTATGCCTTTGGGAAATAAAATAACATTTGCTATGTATTGTGTGTAAATTCAATGTTCCAATTGATTTCAATGGATTCAGTGAGGCAAAAAAAGAGGCAAGTGCAATTATTCGGTGATATTTTGGTTTGAGGTGAAAATTTTTGTCCATCCCTATTGATGTTCCCATTCTCTTGGAGCTTCCTAATCATCCTGCTACTTAGATAACTCTGCAACAGCCACAAGAACAGCAGTTGTAAATGCCACAAGCCCACATTTGCCAATGGCCACTGGCCACCATAAAATATCATGCTGGCACTAGTCCTGTATGGCATACTATTTTTGTCTCAGGACTTGTTCTTAGCACACCAGAGGCCTATAAAAAACAGTTTTTGGGGGCATGTTTCTAACAAACCTACAACCTATAAATCACTGTTTGCTAAGGGCTTATGACTCTAAGAAGCTAAAGTCCAACAAACACTATTTCCTCAGGGCTCATGCCTCTAACAAGTCAAAATCCAACAAATCACTTTTCCTCAGGGCTTGTGCCTCCAACAAGTCTAAGGACTACAAATCGATGTTTCCACAGGGCTTGTGCCGAAAAAGTGTAAGTCCTACAAATGAATGTTTCCTCAGTTCTTGTGCCTAACAAGTGTAAGTCATACAAATCAATGTTTCCTCAGGGCTAGGGCCAAACAATTTTCAGTCCTACAAATCAATTTATTTTAGAGCTTGGGTTTTGCTAACCCAAGTCCTGCAAAGGGCACAGCACACACACAAATATCTTTCAGCTTTTTTTACGCCTGCTGCTATCCTGCCTACTAGCCATTGTTTGAAAATAGAAATAAATAATTAAAAAAATTATTAAAGTCAAAACTGAATGTAGCACAGGTGGTGGTGGTAGAACTTTGGATACACTTTCACAAACTGCATCCTCATCAGGAAGAGGAGAGAGATCACCATAATTTATTGCAAACGCTGCAGTAACCATGACTGCAGTCATTTTTTTATTACCACTTTACTCATACATCCCTGCACTGCTCCCAAATCACCCTCACCCTACCCCTTTTATGTTTTCTGGATATTCCTCAACTACTGTATGTGTTTTTACCATAAAGTACACCATAGAACTGAATGTGTGTGATTTCCTCTACAAAATCTCTATCCCATCAAGTATCAGTCTACCCTAGTCACAGCATATGTCCCCTTCTCTGTCACGTTACGTTTAATTTTTTTAATTTTATTTCTAAATTATATTTATTTTATTATTTAACTGCCCCCATTCCCAGTCAACAAAAAACTGATTCTTCTCCAGATTTCAACAACACAGAGATAGCAGCCAGATAAGAAAGGAACTTGTATCTCAGCTGCTTGTGACCAATAATAACATACCAATTTTTTATTTTATTTTATATTAAATGCCCCCCATCCCAGTCAACAAAAAAAAAACAAATCCACTGTTCAACTGATTCTTTCATCAGACTCCACCAACACAAAGATAAAATCCAGATTACAAAAGAACTTGGATCACAGCTGCCTGTGTCATCCCAGTCAGTCACACAAGATGTTGGGGTATTTGGGGTTAACTTCCTTTCTCCCTACCTGTCCCCCAGAGTGCCCTCAGACTCTCCTAATGCAGAGAACAAATAACCTTCCTAAAAGAAGACCTAAACTAAGCTTCAACTCCTTTTTATTAGCTAGCTGACAAATGTGCTGCTCTCTCTTCCTCTCACAAACACAAAAGGGCATGTTGTGGGACCTGCTGACACCCCTATTATACTATGCCTGTGGAACATAAAGTACATTTGCTATGTGTTGGGTGTAAATTCAGTCTTCCCATTGATTTCAATGCAATGAACTAAGCAAGAAATGCGGGAAAAGCTGCCCTTTTCGAAGGGAATTTCCCACTAGGCGGGAAGTGCCATTTTTCTCCTATTTCTCTTTTCAGGAAAAAACTTTCACCCATCCCTAATTACAAGTTCAGTCAGCAGATTTATGATAATTTCTTCAGTGTGGTAGACAAGACTCATCCTCTTCCTGCTTGGAATCTAATATTCCACTGGATGCTATGTTAAAATATTTATAATTATGTACGGCATAGTTACATTTTTTTAAATATTTTCTGACTGATTTGTTAAGCTACTGCTTCAATAATTCACGTATTCCCTAAATAGCAGGAAAGTGACACATTATGATGCCATCTTTAATGTTCTTTTGCACCTGAAACATTTAGCAGTAGCAGCACAATTCAATATGAGTACAGAGACTATTGGCATGACTTCATCATTGCCAGAGGTTGTTGAAATTTCAAACGACAGCATGTTACCAAATAATATAATTATCACCAAAGTGGACAACACCCAAAAGCAGAATATATACTTTGCGTAGCTTTCTTATTTGCTCAATCAAGTAAAACTGGGCTAACAAAAAAGGAGATAAAGAATGATGGGTGGAAAAATCTTAGGGCATAAAAAGTAACATAAGCATGTGTTTTAGATTAACCCCTTAAAAACTAAAGGGTACACAACATCTGGCTCTTAAGGGTTCCAATTTGTTTTTAAGGTCCAGCCAAACCAGTTAAATAAACAAAAAAAAATGGTGCTAAAGAATAGATACTCAAATCGAGCGTACTTGAATGCCTTCTACAATACTCAGTTTCAGAGGATATTAGAAAATGTTTGTTCATTTCTCATGATAAGCATAAGAATTGAAAACTGTAATAAATTTATTATGGCTAATAGGATATTAGCAATTATTGCAACTAGGAATGTTTCCTAATTGGACAGGCATTCATCTTTTTTATGAACTATAATAAAATGTTTTTCATAGTGGTAAACAGAAAATCTTGTAAACGTTCTGTTTTTGGAAAACGTCCCAGCATTACTGTGGAAACTGCAATAATGATCATCTTAGGAAAAGTGTTTGCCAAAAAGCTGTCTGAAAATCGAGATTACAGAAGTGTTCTTAGGCCGACTAAGGTTGAGCC
Organism: Rhinophrynus dorsalis; assembly: GCA_037306005.1. Lineage (NCBI taxonomy): Eukaryota > Metazoa > Chordata > Amphibia > Anura > Rhinophrynidae > Rhinophrynus > Rhinophrynus dorsalis. The sequence goes on from CM074723.1 coordinate 226,029,933, forward strand.
AAAGACATTGACTTAATGGGGCCTACTTATTAAACATATCATTTTGCAAAAAATTGGCTTAAGTGCAGAGGGCTATGTCTTGGCACAACATTTTCTATTCATCCAATACTGAAGCAGATGTGTGGTACATGACTTACAAGGGAAGGTTGTGGAATAAAAAAAACAGCTTCTATTTAAAAAAAAAATCTGACTAACAAGGTTTATTTCACAATGTCATTTCTTCTGAGAGCGTAATAAATAAGTAGTCTTTATGACTGAATCCATGTACACTTTGTAACAGTTTTGTTGAAAGACACATAAAAGTTAAAGTCATCTAAATAGCAAGGGTATTGGCCCACAGGACACTGGAACTTCCAGGATCCAAGAGACAGAGACAGTGGCTGCAATAAAGGACAAGAGAAAAGCAGCTACAAGCTCTGGAGAGACACAGAGACAGAAAGCTGTAAAATCAGCAACTAGGATGTGGCAGATCAGGAACTAGCAAATAGGACTGAAGCTGAAGGCTGAAAAGAGGAGTAGAATAGACAAACAAACAAAGGGTAAAGGACTGGAGAGGTCAACATAATCAAACAAGTAGACTTCAAAGGCTGCCAGTAGACAAACAGAATCTAAAAACAGGTGACATACACAGGAGATAATGATACAATGATGCAATAGGAACGCTAGCAGGTAAGTGAAAACTACACTCTTCAATGGAATCTCACATTCTGTTTCTAAGATTTGATTTAAGAAGAGATCATGTTATAAACACCATTCCCCAAGTTTTCCCTTACTTAAAAGTTTGTAATAATCTATTTCACGGATTGTCATCAGATCCAGAAAAATAGTTTGGAAGCTGGTATCTACATTTTTGAACATTTTGAAGTTGCCAATGAGAACAGAAATCTAGCTTTGTGGCTAGCAACTTTATACGACTAGGCCACAGCACATTCCTTTCAAAAGTAACCTAAGCTCCAGAGCCCCATTCCCAAGCGTTGTACTCCAGCTGCTAGTACTTCTTCTCCTTGTTGGAGGAGTCTTCTGTTCTCTCTACTAGCCAGTATCTCTCATCCTAATCATTGCACTGCATGCATATTCCTGCAGGGAATGATTCCCCATTTCAGTCACCCTCCGTGACCCATTCACATTCCTTGATTGTTTGTGGATGTATTAAAGGATTGTTGGTGAGGGAGACACTGCTAGTTGCTTTTTTGTGTGCGGGTGAGAAGAAGGGACAGTTAACACCACCCAAAAATTAAGTGTGTTAGAGTGAGTGAGTGACAGCAAGCGGCTTGTTGACAGCCTGAGTTTGAATAACATGACATGACACTGACAGAGACCAGCAGACAATACATCTTATATGACAACAAAGACTAATATTAACAAGGGGTTAAGCTTAACATACTGGTCTATATCATCCATACACAGCTGCACTCCAAAACATCCAGAAGAAATAGAGAGGCAAGGTTTGATATATACTGTATTATGCTGCACTGGGCACCAGTGATTGTTTCTTGTTTTATTATTTTACTGCAAGCTTTAAATATTGCATTTTCTGAAGCCAACCCAAGACTACCATGTAAAGTAGAGTAAAAATACCATTACAGTAGTTATTGTAAGACAAAGAGAATTATGACACTATATATTAGTCTAAAGGCAAAGAGGGGAGCTAGTTAGAGAAGAGAAGTTGTAAGTATGGATATGAGTGACTGAGTTCAGTGACTGTGACAGACATGGGCATTTTGCCATTATACAAATCATTGGTAAGACCTCACCTTGAGTATGCAGTGCAATTTTGGGCACCGGTTCTGAAAAAGGATATACTAGAACTAGAGAGGGTACAGCGGAGAGCAACAAAATTAATTAAGGGAATGGAGGACTTGACATATGAGGAACGACTAAACTCTAGAGAAAAGACGACTAAGAGGAGACCTTATCACATTGTACAAGTATATGAGAGGTCAATACAAGGATCTCTGCGGTGAGCTATTTATTCCAAGGCCTGATCAGGTGACCAGGGGACACCCCTTGAGATTAGAGGAAAGGAGGTTTAAACTTCAGCAGAGGAAGGGTTTTTTTACGGTAAGGTCTGTCAAATTGTGGAATTCATTGCCCAGGGAGGTAGTTATGGCAGATAGAATAGATACATTTAAGAGAAGATTAGATACATTTCTTTCAAAAGGGAACATACCGAGTTATACTGTATGGAAGGTCTGATAAAGACTAATTTAATTGGTAGCAGGAAAGCTATAAAATTCTCAGTTACTGAGGTATGAAGCGAAGGTTGAACTTGATGGACTTGTGTCTTTTTTCAACCTAATTTACTATGTTACTATGGGCAATAAAAAATAAATAAATAAAGACAGAGACAAGCAGGATTTTTTTGTGTGAGCTACAACGACTAAAATTAACACTGACAGAGACTGACTGTAATAGTGATATAGATCACACAATAGAGGGACAAAGCAGTATTCCACATATCACTTCCAGACATGTGGCTTACATTAACAGCAATCAAAAGTATTACCTCTAGGTCTACCAAACATGCCAAAGGCATGGGTAAAGAGAATGGGGGGGGGGTAGACTCAGTGCATAAATGTGATGGTGGTAGGAAAGTGGTACTCCAAAAACTGAGTGCTACCATGGATGCAGCCACTATTGCAGGCAGTGATGACACTGAATCTCTTCCATGTGATGAAGAATCCATTAGTAAAAGTGATAAGACAATTTCCACTACACAGTACTAGAGCGATGATGAATTGACTGATAGAAGAAGTTTTAGTCTTCCATCATTTTAAAAGAGCAGAAAGCCTGTTTGTAAACTCTGTGATAGATAATGTGGAATGTCTGGCCAAGTAAACAAGGTAATACAAACACATTCTTGGTCATTATCATCAGCTGCATCAGCAAACCCTAAGCAACCAGCCTCATCATCAGTAATATTAAGTAAGGAGCACCACAGTCCAAGAACATCATCACCCCCATCTAAGAGTGTTTTTGCTGCTGCTGAAATTGGAATCTAAATGGCTATCACCATTCAACATCTAGCTCCTTTAGTTGTAGTAGCAGCCTGTCAGAATACCTCAGTTTATAATATCTCCAATCCATAAATACTTCGCTTATGATTAAAAAAAAATCTAAAATGTTGCTGTCTGTTGTCTGTATAAACAGGATTAAACTAGGCACCTCCTCATTGAGATCCTACCTGAAGTACAATCACAGGCCTGATTGGGAAGAACATCAGTGGTGCACCAGAAGGCTCATAACTAGTTACAACAGAAGCATTCCTAAAAGTGGAAAAGCTGAAGGGACATCTGTTAGCAGTGTTATAGAATTGTCAGAATGTAAGCAATGATCTTCCAGGACAATAACACCAGTGACCTATAGTGCTGGTTTTATTCAAGTTCAATATATGTAGGAGGATGACCCTGAGAGCTGACAATAGTCATAGAGTTCTTCTGTTACCACCACCACCACCATCATTCCTACTACTCCTAGTCACCATGTAGTTAAAAAAATGATATAGAGTGCTTCTTGAATGTGCAGCAGAATCACAATGACAGAGCTCCTAGAAAGAAGACAAACTTTGCAGAAAAATAATCCTAAGGAATGGCAAGGAATAGCAAAGAATCCAAAATGTTAGTGTTGACATGTTGTCTTATTCATTTGTTGAGAAGAGTGATTTTAAAGAATTGATGTCATGTGTTGCACCCCACTGGCATATCCCAATCCACAATTATTTTCTAGGATGGCTGTGCCAGAGTTGTACAAAATGGTGGGTAGTCTGGTGGGGACAAGGCTTGAAACATGGCAAAAAAATTCACATGACCCCAGATGTGTGAACAAGTGGGTAAAGTACAGACTACACAACTGTAAATGCTCACTGAGTATATTCCCCATCTGCACGCAGCAGCATGCAGCAGCAGAATGTCACAACCACAACAACAACCACCACAGCCTCTGGTGGTGGTTGTGGTGATGATGGCAGTGGCACATTTCTATGGGACTTGCTCACTGAATATGAGTTGGGAACTAGTTCCCATAGTCTACCTCTAAGGAGTGGCCCCAGTGCATGTGAAACTGTTACAGCCTAATTGTGCGATAGCTATATTCTAGGTTTAAACACTTGACCCTCTAGAGTACTGGCAAACAAAACAACTGAAGTGGCCAGATGTGGCTATCCAGCAGCAGTGTGGGAAAACTAACTTTTTTAAAATTGAACCAGCATCTAATATCTGATTATACTTTAGCAGAAGTGGAAAGAAACAAGCAAGCTACAGATGCATATGTGCATGTACAACTAACAGTAGCACTTACAACTAGGGGGATTTGCATAGCTGTCAGACCAATGCCAGCCACCAGAATTGACCAGTGCTTTCATCATTTTATTCTCTGTCTCCAGTGCCTCTACATACAGCAATCACATTCACATTCCCTTTTTATTTCCCCATTTTCTATAAATCAAAAATTGATTGCAAACTTATAAAACAATCCTTCATATTACTTGTTTGCAGGATTAAATATAAGAAGGAAAGGCATAAGAAAAGTAGTTTGCAGCAGCTTACATAGCAATAGCAATCTTGAAACAACTTATGAGCAGGCTTGCACAGTGTTCCATGTAGACATATAGAAGAACTTAGTGTAAGACAGATAGAAACATTAAAATTTGAGACACAATGGCCAGTAGTAGAAGGTGGAGGGGTGCTGCTTCTGTTGTGGAGGAGGAATGTTCCACAACAAGCAGCAGCAATGAATGCTCAAGTGCAGAGAGTTACAGATAACCTGCCCAGGGAAGTATTGCAGCCATAGGTGATAGCGATATATCTCTTGTCTCCTGTTGACATACGCTGTCTTTTTACTCACATATTCACCTATGAATACCCAGTAACCTTATCACTCCATCCAGCATCATTATATCCTGTGGGCATTCCATTATACCAATTACTTGTATTCTTATACAGACTTGTTTTACTGCATTTTCACATATGTCCATCTATTTTATTTCTCTTTTATGCTGATAAGAATATTTCATTATAAGTGATGTTATAATTCAGCATTATGCTGATGCTCATTGTGACATACTGCAACTGAAACATTTTTATCATTGTCCTGTTTTATTTCAATAAATATTTAAATTGTATTTTATTGATTCATCCTTCATACTACACTTAGATCTCTGGTATGCTATCTCTCTCTCTCTCTTTCTAACTCACACTTATAATCCAAAAGCAGTCCCATTACTACCATGCAGCAGCAAGAGAGTGGTAGGGGTGAGGGATGGGGTGGTGGTGATGGTAATTGTAATGAAGCAGCTGGAGGTGAGACTAACATTAGTGTTGATCCTCATCAACTGGAAGGGGAAGTGATGATGATGAGCAGCCAGACTAGTGGAAGAGGGAGCCCACATAAACCCCCCCTGACACTGTGATTCCCCTTCCCCCGACCTGATGATTAGGGATGGGCGAAAGTTGTTGCCTTGTTCCCACGAGAAATTCAGCGAAAACCACATTATTGTCCGCTTTTCTGCGAGAAATTCCACTTTTAAAACAGCAAGTAAAATTTCTGCATTTTTCACCCATTGGCCAAAATTCCCTGTCAATTTTTCAGTGGTTAGAAAGTTTCTGCCCATTGATTTACATTGTTTTCGCTTTTCCACTTTAAAAATGTGACGTATTTGCGGAAGGCAGACACCACAGAAACAGCTACAGATCGAGGTAGACGTGCTGTTCTGCCATGAATTATTTGTTAAATTGAGGCAGGAGAGGATCATAGTGACTGCTATCACTATGAGCAGCAAAATGAGGAACTGGAAGGACCCTTATTATGTGTCACTGAGTCTGAGGAGGCAGAAGTGACTTTCAGTACTGAAACAATGCTGTCCAGTCCCCCTAAAATCACCCCAAGGGATCTTGGGGAATGGTGGAGAAGCTGGGGTGGAAGAGACATTGATGGCCTTTTTAGCAGAAACTGAGAAGGAATGTATGAGGATGGGCATCACCCCCACCACTAGCAGTGAAATTTTGGAATTAGATGAATTTACATCTGCTCTAATTTCTTCTAATTCCTCAGTTGCAAGGACAGCAGGATGCCGAGGAGCAAGCTAGTGTGCCACAGACCACCATAGACACAGTGGGAATGGGGTCAACAAGTGATTCGGGACTAGGACAGGTTCCACTTGCCAGCTCCAGCAATACTCCTGGTCCTAGTTGCAGTGCTGAATCTGGGGCAGTAGCTGCAACAGCAGCAACATCATCCACTGCCACAGACGGTGAAGGGGAATATGAAGGACAAGATAAAAGAGGTCATTCTTCTTCACCTGTTCCCTCCCCCATGAAGTCATGGGTGTGGGACTATTTTTCTCTTGGGGCAGGCATAGTGCAGTCATCAGCAACTAAACTGTGCACAATATGTGACAAGTCATTGAGAAGAGGAAAGGATGGAACACACCTTGGCACATGCGCCCTGACAGCTCACATGAAACACAGACACCATGACATCTATGTCAAACGTGAAAAAATGTTTCGCCCATCCCTGATGATGATGAAGAATGCATTACTGGTTAGCAGTATTAGCATTAGCACAGATAAGCTGCCTGTGCCTGCTGCTAGTGCTGAATCTGCCTTCTTCACCTATAGAAGAAATGGCAAGTGTGACAGTAGGGGACCTTCTGTCACATTTGTCATATTCTCGAACCCATCCAACTCTCAGAGAACATCCACAGCAAGGGACTGATGGTGGTGGTGATTAGAGATGGGCGAAAAATTCCGTCTCAAACTGAAATTGGCGAAAAATGTCACTTTCTGCTTGGCAAAAAATTTCCCACGAAAAGTGTTGATTTTCCACTTTTTCCCCCCGCTTTTTTCACCCACTCAAATCAATGGGAACATAGAAGTTACACACAACATACTACAAATAATATTTTATTTCCCAAAGGCACAGTATAAAAGGGGCATGTGGGTGCCTGTATTGGTGAGGTGTGGGGAAAGAATCAATTGAACAGGGAATGATTTTTGGGGGGTTGTTTACTGGGATCAGGGGGAACGTAATAAAACAGAAATCCTAAATAAAATAAAAACCATAAGACATGATATAAAGGGGTCTGAAGAGGTTGCCTGTGTTGGTGAATGAATGAATCATTTGAACAGGGAATTTGTTTTGGGGGGTTTCTTGACTGTTATTGGGGGGGCAGTTAATAAAAAAATAAATCAAAATAAAACATTTGTATTTAAAGTGATAGAGACAGGAACCCCTGACATAAGCTGCCACTGGGGTGGACTGATACTTGACCTGATAGAGTATTTTGTAGAGGCTGATTTGTTGATTTGTTGTTAGAGGCCTTTGTAGGACTTAGACCTATTAGAGGCCCAAGCCCTGAGGAACCATTGATTTGTAGGACTTAGGCTTGTTAGAAGCAAACCCCCCAAAAATTGTTTATTTTTTGTAGGACTAGTTTGTATTTATTTTGTATTTATTTATTTATATATTTTTTTTAAACACAAGCCCTGAGAAAAAATAAAAATGCCCTACTGGCCTAATGCCAGCAGGTCATGTTGGCCAGTGGCCACTGTCAGATGTCCTCCTGTGTCCTGAGTTGCAACTGCTGTTCTTACTGATGCTGCTGAGTTGTTTAAGCAGCAGGATGATTAGGCATCTGAAAGGGAATGGGATCAACAATAGCAGTAACATGGAAGATGGATGATGAGGGTTCCATTTGTCACAACTGGCTCCAGCAATACGCCTGAGGCAGTAGCAGCAAAATAAGTAGCCCCCAGTATTTGTGGAGAAGAGAGCAAATTGGCCATTAAATCTTCTCTACCTGCCCCTCCTCCAAAATTATCATGGGTGTGTTGTTATAAGAATATATTTTTTTCCCTTGAGAGCAGTATCAGTGGGTCTCCTCAGCAACCGCAATGTGCACAGTATGTGTGTGGTAAATAACATCTGGGGCCCAACTGTATCCAAACACCATGACCCCTGAAACCAAGTACTGCCGCTGTCACTGTACCCCTTTTCCACACCCGCTAAGGACACATGACAACTTGCTGACAGTTTAATATTAGTGATGAACCCTCCCTGCCACCATCTTAGCAGATTCTGCAGGATGGAATCTCCTCAGATGCTGCTTGATGCACTGATTGTGATTCTTCTCCACCACACTGGCATGTATGGTCAGTGCACCACACAGTGTACAATGGGTAGAGGCAAACTGCCACATCCTAACATCAACAGAGTGGTTAGCATTTGGCGGGGAAGGTAATGAACGAGGAGGATTGGCAGAAGATGTAGTTACTAATGATGAGCGAGCACCCCGATGCTCGGGTGCTCGGGTGCTCTGACCGAGCACCCCCTGAGGCTCGAGTGCTCGGCCGAGCACCCGAGCCCCATTGAAAAGTATGGGAGCACTCGAGCATTAAACCAGGCACCCCCTGCTCTGATGAGCGGAGGGTGCCTGGTCAATGTCCCCCTTCATCTCCGCTATGCCCCTCTTCCACAATGTCCCCCTTCATCTCCGCTATGCCCCTCTTCCACAATGTCCCCCTTCATCTCCTCTATGGCATAGGAGATGAAGGGGGACATTGTGGAAGAGAGGCATAGCGGAGATGAAGGGGGACATTGTGGAAGAGGGGCATAGCGGAGATGAAGGGGGACATTGTGGAAGAGGGGCATAGAGTCTATGCCCCTCTTCCACAATGTCCCCCTTCATCTCCGCAATGCCCCCTTCATCTCCGCAATGCCCCCGTACCTCCAGTCCCTGGTGGTCCAGCGGAGCGTCTTCGGATCTGTGCCTCTTCCGGCACAGATCCCCTTCACCCGAACATGTCGGGCGAGCACATGGCGGTACTCGACGAGTACCGCCATGTGCCGAGCAGAGCGATGCTCGAGCCGATCCGAGCATCGGCCGAGCACGCTCGCTCATCACTAGTAGTTACCCTAGAAGGTGATAGCGAGCTAGTTGTTTCACTCTTCCTTGAACTTCCAGTATCTGCCTGGGTTGTTCTATTCCTCCTCTTTAATCTCCGCCTTGTTTCTTGTTGCCTTTCTGGTGAGTCAGGGACAGCAAAAGCAGTGCTTGATTTCTGTGGTGGGTGTTTGGGTTTAACATGTTTGGAGTAAATGTCATGGTGTCTGTGTTTCATGTGTTATATGAGGCCGCTTGTGCCAAGGTGTGTTCTCTCTTTTCACTGACTTGTCACAAATTGTGCACAGTGCCGTTGCTAATGACTGTACTGTGCCTGCCCCAACAGAAAAATAGTCCCACACCCATGATGACTTCATAGGGAAGGGGAAAGGTGGAGAAGAATGGCCTCTTTCTTCTTGTCCTCCACATTCCCCTTCATTGTCTGTGGCAGCGGATAATGTTGCTGCTGTTGCTGCTACTGCCTCAGAGTCAGCACTGCAACTAGGATTAGGAGTATTGCTACTGCTGGCAAGTGCAACCTGTCCTAGTCCCGCATCACCTGTTGACCACATTCCCACTGTATCCACAGTGGTCTGTGGCACACTAACCTGCTCCTTAGCATCCTGCTGCCCTTGCATCTCAGCATCAGAAGGAATTAGAGCAGTTGCAAATTCCTCTAATTCCAAGATGTCCTTGCTAGTGGTGGTGGTGATGCCCATCCTCATTCCCGTCTCCCATTCATTCTCATTCCTGCTAAAAAGGCCATCAATGTCTCTTCCACCCCAGCTTCTCCAGCTTCACCACCACCACCAGCACCACTACAAACCACATCAAAATTAAATCACAAATGAAACATAGCAGTGGCATAAACTGTATGCTTGCAAATGCCAGAAGTTTAACTGGTAAAATAGGGGAACTGGAGCTGGTAGCTGAAACTGAAAACTATGACTTGATAGGCATAACAGAAACATGGTGGGATGACACACATGATTGGTCAATCAATTTGGAGGGCTTCATGTTATTTAGAAAAGATAGGTCAAACAAAAGAGGTGGTGGGGTTTGTCTGTATGTCAAACCAGTATTATTGCCTCATTTGCGGGACGATATATGTGATGACAGTAGTGAACATGTGGAATCCCTGTGGGTTGAAATAGTCACTGGGGTAAAATTGCCCAGAAAATATTAGTGGGTATTTGTTATAAGCCACCAAACATTGGTGATCTTGAAGAATCACAGCTATTAATGCAAATAGAAAAGGCTTCTCAAATAGGGAGAACTATAATTATGGGGGATTTTAATTATTCAGAAATAGACTGGAAAAATGGAACAGAGAATTCTGCTAAAAGTAGTAAAAAAGTGGTGACTTATATAGAGCATATATTAGAGTTCAGTGATGTAGGCAAACAAGTAGGTGGGATGCTAAATTAAATCAGATATGACTGAACGGAAGCAAAAAGTTTGGCTCGTGAGCTTTTGCAGAGACTGGAGAGGGCAAGAATGAAGAGAAGGTATATATTAATTGAACATACTGTAATTCAGCATTGAGCAGAAATGAAAAAAACGGCTACCATTTCTTGTTCTAATCAATTCAGAGGACCCAGAGAAAATGTTGTATCTTTCCATGTCAAGCACAGGAGAGAGAAGGGGTAGGACTATGTCAAAATGAAAGTTGGAAAGAGATTGAGGAGGGAAAGAGCCATATGGTAGAAGAGGAGAGATGGATGCAATAATGGGAGATGAAGAGCAGATACCAAGGGGAGAGGCAAAGTGGGGGAGTGTGAAAAAGAGAGAGAGGAGAGTTTTGTCCAGCAGACAAGCCTGTTTGCTAAGCCACTGAATAAGCTATCCTAGCTTGTTTAAATGAGTGACACAGAAAGGAACCTGTTTGATTAACATTTATTTTGGTGTATAATAAAATAAAGCTCTTAATACAACATTGCCTGTTTTGTTTTCTGAACACATACAACAGTGTATATTATCTTCTCAAAATTATTATTATTAGTTTTTTTGCATTAGTTTTTATGCATTACAACTACTTTTTATTTTACAGTATTGACTAAAAGTTGTCATCTATAACCAATGTGAATATTGTTCTAAAAATATTTCCAATTAGGATTATGCACACTTAAATACCTTGTTCTACATGCTAGCCTCTGTAAAAATGATGTAAAAATGATGTAGTTGTTTTCTGAGGCCTAACACCAAGTTTAATATATATTGTCTAGGCCTCTCATTTCTGCTTTTCTCAGGGAGGGTTCCAGACTTAACATAGTAACATAGTAATTTAGGTTGAAAAAAGACTTGCGTCCATCTAGTTCAACCCTTTTCCTATTCCTGTTTACCATCGTTGATCCAAAAGAAGGCAACCCCCCCCTCAATATAACAATTTAAAATTCTGCCTTGAATGGGGGGGGGATTCCTTCTTGATTCCAAATGGCAATCAGATTTCTCTCTGAATCAACAAGCCCTAACTAAATATTAATTCCAATACTAACGTACATAGCCCTCTATATTATGCTCTTTTAAATAAGTATCCAGGCCCCTTTTAAAGGCATCTAATGTATTTGATAGCACCACCTCCTCAGGAAGTGAATTCCATACCTTTATTGTCCTTACTGTAAAGAAACCCTTCCGCTGTTGTAGATTAAATCTCCTTTCCTCAAGTCTAAGCGGGTGGCCCCTTGTCCTGTGTACTGTTCTGTTAATGAACAGGTCTTTGGAGAGCCCTTTGTATGGGCCCTGAACATATTTATATAGTGTTATCATATCCCCTCTAAGACTCCATTTCTCTAGTGTGTACACGTTTAACTTTTCTAGCCTTTCTTCATAACTAAAATTTTCTATTCCCCTTACTAGTTTTGTAATAAGAACTTTGGCAGGTCTCTCAGAAGTGACAGTTTTTTATTGTCTGTTAATTTACCTGAGATAGCAGCATTTCTGAATAGAAGAGGAATGGGTACTTAATTATCTCCATACATTAATGACATTACCTTGCACAAACAATTAACCAAATTGTGTTGATCAAGGATGGTTTACACATACATAAAATTCAATTTTAGGATTAGGTTTTGGAGTCTAACATAAAATAATACTTTACAGACACTTGCTGGACATACATGTTATTTAAAATGATATACACCTTTTTTGGTGTTAGTGTTCCTTTAATAAGGTGTAAAACATTGTTATAGAACAAAATCATAAGAGACCACTAAAATGCAAGTTACTCAAAAGAGACATGTTATATAAGTTTCTCAAGGTGGCACAATGCTATGTGCAACAAACAACAGGAAGAGGAGACTACAGGAAAATTGTTTCATCTAGATTGCTAAAGACAACACATGTGTATGGAAAAATTAAAGGACGCTCTTTGATAAAGTAACATTTCATGCAGCATCAATATACTTTTAAACCTTTGTTCTTTGAATTTGAGTCTCCGAAGAGTGAAGTAGATTTAAAACCATTTGTAAAATTTCCACAAATAGTAACTTAAAGTAGTCAGTGACACCAAAATTGTCATTTGAATGTAGAGGCTTGACAAGTAAGAAGGTTTATCTGACATTTACAATTATATTTTGTAGTGGAGACAATACTCAGCTAATGGCACAGTTTAATTAAACAAGAGATGCTTGAACAAAGTGTTCCATATCTAGTAATCTAGTAACACTCCAGGTCAAGTGACACAGTCCTCTAGGTATCAGATGATGATTCTATAATGAATTAGAATCTTGAATATGAGTCCCATTGCTTCAACTTAACTGATTATGAAACTCTTAGTACAAATTGCCTTCCTAAATGTAATGTAGTATATTTCTCAGTTAATTAAATATATATATAAATACGTAACTTTTAAAACATATTTGATTGATTTTATTTGGAGATAACCTCCATAAGACAGAGCTTGAGGACTTGGTATAGCTATCCTGAGAAGTCAGTCTCATACCATTGTCCATAAGACAGAGTTTGAGGACTTGGAATAGCTATCCTGAAAAATCAGTATCATAACATTGTTGTCAGAGGTGCTTGTTCTACAATATAAATGGTTATGTACTGTATCAGCTAACCTAGACTCATGCTGTTTTTCTCCAGATCTGGGACATAGAAAATATATCTCTAGTGATGTGTACAGGCTTATCCAAACCTATTCAATGTTTCTGATTTGACTTAACAAGTATACAAATTGAAATAGTACTTTTAAACGACATTTATCAAGGGTGAATTGTTCATTAGATAACTGTTCCCCATTGTTTGCCTTCATTCAAATACAATTTTGGTGAACAGTTCTCCATATTGACCAAAATCTTGCCAACAGACTTTTGCTGGTAAATGGACACAATGGGGAGGATGTGCAAATTTCTACAGAACCTCTGCTGGTGTTATGCAATTGAGAGTGGACCAGTGAACACACTTCACAATTCATAATATTTTAATGCCAGTAAGTCCAAGATGTCTCCCCTATAACATGAACAGTGAAAGAAAGTAAAGTTAACTTTGTGCCATGTTTCATCTATAAAGTAAAAACAGGTTCAGAGGAAATTACCTCCCAGAAACACATATACATTAACCCAATGCTCTCTGTTTGGCACAAACACTATTAATGGGAGAATTTTAGGCATAAGTTGTTTTGTAAAGTGGTATGTTGTGTACAGTTGATAAATCAGTTTTAGTACTTGGTTTAGTGTGGAATCATAATAACATATTCCATTTCATTTAGTCTCACCCTGAATAAGTTTCTACATTTTTACTCCACTCTTGACATGCTTCAAATGTGAATATAGCTTTAGATGTAACTAAGCTCATCTAGTTAATTATAATAGAATATGTAGTTCACAATAAGGGTGGACGAAAAGTGTGAAAAATTTCCTGCATGACTTTTCCCGAAAACCGATTTTTTTGCTTTTCCTGAGAAAGATTTCACCTTTCCGCATGTACAAAAATGTCCTCCTTTTTGCCTATTTTAGCAAATTTTTGGCCTATTATAACACATTTTTTGCCTATATTTCCTATAGGTACTACATTTCCCACTGTAATATTACTTCTTCTGAGGGCTGTAGTTTAGAAATAAGTGTCTGAAAGTCAAAGTTGCGAGTCCTACAGCAACATATGCCTTGAAAAATGTGTTAGCATGCAGAATGCATGTGTCCATTGCCCACAACACTAAATTCCTTCTTAAATGACACTGGCACATATTCATGATGATATCAAGAGATTAAAAAAATATATCAATATGGCAGATGTGTATTGTAGTGGTGGTGGGAGGGACTGGCTGGTATGGTGTGATTTGTGTATGTATATAGTTTTTACTATTGTCATGTTTGTGTCAAATCTCTGTCCTCTTTCTCAGATTATTGACACACATTTCTTGTGACACATAGCAGTAGTCCCAAGTGGGGTAGATGGTGGAAACCCTTCTTCACATCCCTCCTCATCATCATCATCTGTGCTGCTGTTAATATATTTGTCCTGGCTCTGTCTGTCATACTCCTCTGCAGCAGGCACCATAAGTGTTACTTGGACTGGCCTAACTAGACTGGCAATAGCACACTCTCTGACACATAAAAACACTACCTCTTTTTTCTGCCCTAGAGCCCTGGGAACTTTTTAAAGTGCTTCTGCTGCTGATAGTTGTGGCACCTTTGGCCTGCTGATAGTGTGTCTCCCAGTTGTGCTTCAGGTGGGATCTCATAGAGGAAGTACCTAGGTGTGAGCCTGCTTTTCCCCTGCTCACTTACTTTTTGCACAGACAACAGATAGCAACATGCTTAGCTTGAGGATCCTGAGTGAAGTATCTACATACTGTGGACTTCATGGAATGATGGGTTCCTGAGGTGTTGCTGTTGCTACTACTACTAGGGCTAGATGTTGATGCAATTCTACTGCCACTACTATTAGGTATCAAAGGTGCAGCACTTACAGCAGAAGCAGCAGAGGCACTCGTCATATCTAACATTGTGAATGTTAATAACCTGTGTTGTTGTTGCTGGATACTCAAAGCAGGTTTGTGTGGCTGACTGGGACTTAGACTTTGAAGAGGCGATGATGCTGATGATGACAGATAGGGTGACTATGTGCTATTTAACATCTGTGATTTTTCAGTGTCAGACTTTTCAATTTCATTCTCAGTTTATAGACAGACACAGTGTTCCTTAAAAGTGGTGGAAGATTCAGCCTTTGACTTTCTGCTAACCTTATAGCCCTGTCCTCATCCTCACTCTCAACTCTATCTGTATCTGAACAAGAGAAGAATGCTGGAGGGATATATTCTAGATCTGCATCATTAGGTCATCCTCAGCAGCATCAGTGTCACCTGACAATTCTTGCCCACTACTCTTATATTCTTCTAAGTTTTTAGGGGTCTAAAACTATTTCTTTTTACTTTTACTGTAACAAAGTTCCCTACTACTTTGAGGATGGGTGTTTTGGTGCTTGTTTGTCTAACTATCTGATGCAGCAGGTGGTTCAGCTGCTACATCTTCATCTATTATGCTATTGCCAACATCATCATCATGAATGCAACTTGTTGTCATCTTCAGTATTCTTCTTATATGGATCTTTATTTTTAGTGGCACAGGTGGTGCTGGAACTAGTTTTGCTGGTACCATGACAAACTGCATCTTCCCTTGGAGTAGAGGGATCATCATCATTGATTGCACATGCAATTGCTAGAGTCACTTTTTGAACTACTACTTTACTCTCATGTCCCTGCACTGCTCCACTCCCCCCTTCCCCTTCCCCTTGTGCGTTTGCTGGACATTATGCAACTACAAAAAAAATTATAACTGAAAACAAAATCAACAACTTCTTTCCCCATACTTCCCCACCCAGTACAGGGACAATAACAGCAAAATCAGCAAGCAAATAGGTCCCTAGCTGCCCGTGTCTTGTCAGTCACATGGAATTTTGGAGTATTTGGGGTCAACCTCTTAATACACACTTACACAGAACAAATGTCCTACCTAAAAGATTCCCTAAACTAAACTTCAATTCCCCTCTCTGTCTTCTGTAGCTCAAAAAACATACTGCTCTCACGAACACAGAATGGCTGTGAGAGCCTGACAGCTTTTTATATGGCTATAGAAAACTTTTGTGTGGTGGAGAAAAATTTTTCTTCCCATTGATTTCAATGGCCGAAAAAGGTGGGAAAAACTGGAAAAACTGCACTTTTTGCGGGAAATTATTTGCCAAGCAGAAAGTGCCATTATTCACTGATTTCAGTTTAAGGCAAAAATATTTCCCCATCCCTAGTTCACAATATTCAAATGATCATTCGTGGAGATGGGCAAAAAGAATTTTCATACAAATATTCACAGAAAACAAAACACTTTTTCATATTTCACAGTAATTCTCATAAATAGAAAATCTATAAAAATTTTAACTTTTTTGTTAGTCAATGAAAATCTGAGAAAACTGGGCAATTCCTGCCTATGCTTTCTGTGGTCACGAGAATTCCAATTGTGCAAGGTTTTAGTTGGTTGTTATACCCATCAAGAACAAACAAAATCAAGGGCTCGATACTATTCTCCCAGTAAAATAGCCGGTAAAGAAAAAAAAAGACTGAGCGATAAACTCACCTATGTACCGCATCTATTCTTTAGCTGGCAAGGTACATGGAACAACCAGAGTTGGTGGCCAAAACTCATATTTTGGCCCAATGCTCGTTGGTGTTTGTTCCCACAACTCACGCTAAATAGCTAGGGGAGGGATGAAAAGTGAGAAAAATTTCTCTTTTTCGGGAACATTTTCTCTTTTTCTCCAATGCAACATTTTCCTCCTTTTTGCCAACACATTATTCTCCTATTCTAACACATTTTTCACTTAGTGTAACATATTTTTCTCCTATTATACACAATTGTCTCCTATTCCAACACATTTTGCTCCTATGCTTACATTTCCCAGCCCAATATTACTTCTGAGGGCTGTAGTGGAGAAATAAGCAGCTGGAAGTCAAAGTTGTGAGTCCTACAGCAATATATACCTTGAAAAATGTGTTAGCATGTAGAGTGCCTATGTCCTTTGCCCACAACACTTACTTCCACTGCCACATATTCATGATGAGTCAAGTGATTAAAACAAATAAGGAACAACCTACAATGTGGCAGATGTCTATGGTAGTGGTGGTGGGGGACTGGCTGTTGTGATTGGTGCAACCTTGACATCTGCATCCATCTTTGGAGGAGAGCAATCATCATAATTTATTGCACAACGATTGCTGCAGTCAATTTTTGTACTACCACTTTACTTCCACGTCCCTGCACTGCTACACCTTTCCCGTTTCTAGTAACATAGTAAATTAGGTTGAATAAAGACACAAGTCCATCAAGTTCAACCTTCTACTCATACCCCAGTAATTTTATAGCTTTCCTGCTACCAAATAAGTTAGTCTTTATCAGACGTTCCTGATCTGCCTACTAATAAACAGTATAACTCTGTATGTTCCCTTTGGAAAGAAATGTATCTAATCTTCTCTTAAATGTATCCATTGAATCTGCCATAACCACCTCCTTGGGCAAAGAATTCCACAACTTAACAGACCTCACTGTAAAAAAACCCTTCCTCTGCGGAAGTCTAAACCTCCTTTCCTCTAATCTCAAGGGGTGTCCCCTGGTCATCTGATCAGGTCTTGGAATAAATATCTCACCGCAGAGGTCCTTGTATTGACCTCTCATATATTTATACAATGTGATAAGGTCTCCTCTTAGTCGTCTTTTCTGTAGAGTAAATTATCCAAGTTTGTCTAGTCGTTCCTCATACGTCAAGTCCTCCATTCCCTTAATTCATTTTGTTGCTCTTTGCTGTACCCTCTCTAGTTCTAGTATATCCTTTTTCGGAACTGGTGCCCAAAACTGTGCTGCATACTCAAGGTGAGGTTTTATCAATGATTTGTACAATGGCAAAATAATGTTACCCACTCTTGCTTCAATACCTCTTTTTATGCAAGACAGGATTTTGTTTGCCTTTGCTACTGCTGTTTGACACTGGTCACTGTTTCCAAGTTTGTAGTTGACAAGGATACCCAGGACTTTCTCTAGCAATGAGTCCCCTAAAATGATTCCATTAAGATTATAAGTAGCATTGGGATTGTTTCCTCCCAAATGCATGACTTTACACTTCCCCACATTGAACTTCATATTCCATTTGTTTGCCCAATCTGCCAATTTATATAAATCCCTCTGTAGAGAGCAATTATCCTGGTTTGAATTAATTACCCTGCATAATTTAGTGTCATCTGCAAATATTGATAATTTGCTTTCTCTATCTATTTCTAGGTCATTTATAAACATGTTAAAAAGCAGCGGCCCTAATATTGAACCATGAGGTACTCCACTCTCCACTTTAACTGTACTGGAGAATTGTCCATTTACAACCACACACTGTTCCCTATCCTTCAACCAGTTTTGTATCCAATTGCAAAGGTCATCTCCTAGCCCCGATTTCCTTATTTTATACCCCAGCCTTCTGTGTGACACCGTATCAAATGCCTTTGGAAAGTCTAGATATACTACATCAACTGCCTTGCCATTATCAAGGTTGTTGCTTACTTCCTCACAGAAGCTGAAAAGGTTAGTTTGGCATGATCTATTCTTCATAAAACCATGTTGATTCCTGCTAATGATCTTAGTTTTTGTGTTGTAATCCTGAATTTAGTCCCTTATTATCCCTTCTAGCAGTTTTCCCACTACAGAGGTCAACCTCACAGGTCTATAGTTTCCAGGTTCTGTTTTAGTTCCCTTGTTAAATAGAGGCACTACGTTGGCTCTTCACCAATCTTGTGGCACTGAGTCTGTGGTGAGAGAATTTTTAAAGAGTTAATATAGGGGTTTTGTCAAAACTGCACTGAGTTCCTTAAGAACCCTTGGATGTATACCATCAGGACCCGGTGCTTTGTCAGTTTTAATTTTGTTCAGTCTACCCATGACATCTTCTTGAGTTAACCCAATATCTGATAATTGTATTGTTTTATTAGTTACTTGTTGAGGCTCTTCTACCATTCCTTCTGCTTGTGCATTTGCTAGACATTGTTTCAGTCACAGAGCTCCCAGACAGCTATTTATTTGTTTATTTATGTTTTTTTATTTATTTATTTTTAAGTTATTCACTATATCTCATCATAGTTAGTCCTATCATCTCTAGCTCAAAAACATGCTGCTTTCTCCTCTCACAAACACAGAATGGCATGCTGTGAGAGCCTGACAGCCTTTTATATGGCTATAGAAAACATTTGTGTGATGGAGAAAAAATGTTCTACCCATTGATTTCAATGTAATGAGATAGGCAAAAAAAGCAGGTAAAAGTGGGAAAAACTGTACTTTCTGTGGGAATTTTTTCACCAAACGGAAAGTGGCATTTTTCGCTGATTTCAGTTTGAGGAGAAAGTTTTCGCCCATCACTATTAACAGTGCAAATTGTGTTAACATCAAAGGAAAAAAAGCCAACTCTTATTGTTTGACGCAGTGTCAAACAATGAGAGTGAGATCAAACAGCATCCCTCCCCACACCTCTCATATATTAACCCTATACTATCCCTAACATGACAGTAAATAATACAACCCCTAACACTATCCTAACACCGAGAAATGTAACACCTGTCATTCACCCTCTGGTGCTCAAAGGGTTATTGGTGGCATCTTTTTGGGGGCTTTTTTAAACAAACATAACTACTCAATGGATTTCTTTTATTTTAACGGAATGGAAAGAAGAAAGAAAAGAAGATAGAAGATGAAAGAAGAAAATGGCAAGTGGATTGAAAAAGAAGTAGCTGCCCAAGGTACTGGGGACACCTCTAGACATCAGGATTACAGGTCAGTGTTTCTTTTTCATGACGTGTTAACTCTTGGGAGATTAAATCTATGAGAACCAGTGGGGTATGCAAAGCTGTACAATGCGTTGCATACCCCACTGGCACTCATAGGGTTATTTTTTCTTTTATTTTTAAAATACAATTGTGTGTTTGAAGCCACTTTTCTAACACACACAATGGTGGTTTTCACCTCACATTAGGAACTCTGCACCTCCTTTTCTTGGCCAAGGGTTTCACCATAAAAAGTACGTTCCTTAATATGTGGTGAACCCACCACATGGAACAGAATAACAATTTCTACTTGCTTTACATGGTGTCCAATGAGAGCAAATGTTGTGCTCTTTGGACATTTTTGCCCAGTGGTGGTTATTGACAGGGCAGTTAATAGAATAGAAAACTGTGCTGTCAAAACTATTGTGGCTTGTTTTTAAAAATACCAGGGGAATAGAATCAAGCCCAAAGTGTCTTCTTCTAAAACATGGTATCCTCTCAAAAGTTCTAGAAGTCACGTTTTTCACTCCCATGTGCCATTGCAGAGTGGAAATTTACATATCCTTATCCAACTTGTGCTGCACACAGACTGTCCAGCTCCTAAATGTCAGGCAAATCCTCTCTGCATGAGAGAGCCAGCAAAACCACATACAAACAAGATAAAGTGTCTCGTTCAAAAGCATGGTGGTCTCCCAATAGTGGTACTTCATGTTTTTCACTCCCAAGTACCATTGCAGAGAGGAAATTTCCATATCTGACTGGTCCTGCCCACAGTCAGTCCAGCTCCTAAATGTCAGGCAAATCCTCTCTGCACAAGAAAGAGCAAACAAAATTACATATGTACATGTGTGGACCTCATTAATGTGGTGCTGTAATGCTGTAATGCTGACTCCCTCTAGACACAAATAGAGCAAGGGCCCTTCCACTTAGGGAGACCTACAACAAAGAATGTAACCATAACCCATCAAGAGTAGTATTTACCACATCTGTTGCTGTTGTTATTTTCTGGATTATTTAAACTGAGTAAGAGGAGTTGAAGGGCTGCTGTTGCTTAATTAGAGAAATCCATAGTTTGAAGTAACAGCACAAGCAATACCAGTAGTAGTAGTAGTAGTAGTAGTAGTAGTAGTAGTAGCAGAAAAACAGCACCAGCAGATAGTACTACTGACCATACTTCCTCAGTGACCAGGGGTATATTTCAAAAGAGGAGGACTTTTGATTTTTTTTTTTTACCCAGTTGGCTGTGTCCAGTAACAGTGCAGAGATGCAACTGCTTGAGCCTGTTGTTTGTTAAAGTGACATCAGGTGCACTACCAATATTACCACCAAGAGACAAGAAAGCTTCTGGTCCTGCTGCTGCTAATGGCGGTGCTGGTGATAATGGTGATTATGTTAATGGTGAAATGAGAGCTTTCTTAGCTCAAACACATGAAAAGTGTGAGAGAGATTCTTTATATGGGAGTGGGAATTGAGCATCACCAGCAGTAACATTATGGTGTTTACTAAAGTAACTCTGATAAACAAATAGCATGTTATCAGGCTAGTGTGTCCACTAAAATGTATATCTGAATAGTAGCAATGGTGCTGTTAGTGGAACTGAGATAATCATCCCTACAGACTATGGTAGTAGAACCCACATCAGGGGTGATATGGGACAGGATGTGATGGCATCTAATAGTCCTAGTGCTGAGGCAGAAGCAACACCACATTGAGCTACAATCAGTTCAAGAGTTTCTGCTAGAGAATAATGTCTAGTTACCATAAACCGTCTCTTCCTCCACTTCCCCTGAAATCATGTGCATGGGAATACTTTTAAGTGTGGACAAGGACTGTGCAGTTATCAACACCTGCAATATGTGAAAAGTTTGTGAAGAAAAGAAAGCAGGGATCACACCTTAGCACATCTGTTCTACTTAAGCACATCTAACATAACCAACCTAAGGTTTATGTTGATAGTATTAAACCTACACCAAGAAATCATTCTGTGGTGCAATGATCAAAAATGCCAATGTGGATGCAGGATATAACAGAACATTTTACACCTTGTAGGATATGCATGGCTAATTATAGAAAGGATAATTTATTTTTTATAAACTGGCTGGTAATGACTTTCATGATCCAAGGAAGTCAATCACCCACCACCACCACCACTAGTCACTTTTTGTTGTCTGTCCATCAGCCCACCATTGCCAGGAGAGAACACAAATTAAAAGATGTCCTTTCCACAGGCCTCAGTATGTAATATTTTTGCTGAGGCTTACTTTGCCATTAGGCCTGCTAACAATTTTCCCAAGGCTCACCTTACTATAAGCCTGATAAGTTCTTCCAGACTTACTTTGTCCTAAGCCTGGTAACAGTTTGTCAAGACATACCTTGCAATAGGCCTGTTAATAATTCTTTAGGCTCACCTCGCTGAAGTAGGCTATTCTAACATTTTTTATCTTTACATTTAATTATTTTTGCAAAGGCTAACTTATATGTAAGCCACTGTAATTTTTGAATAGTTTACTTTGCTGTAAAACAGACATGAAAGAAAAAAGTAAAAATAAAGATAACAATAAGCTATGACACAATCCAGGGCAATATACCTAAAACAGCAGTTCAATACTGGTCATAAATGACCAAATGTTAAATGTCTTTGATTGCTTCCTCAGATCTGCAGCTTCTCTTTACGGTGTTCAGTATACACCCTTATGTTTGTTTTTAATAAACTTTATACATATATATATTGAAGTTCACAGAGTTTCAATACCTGCTCTCCATCCTTTTTCATATGCAAGGCTGGACTCATCGGGTCTATCCATTGAGTACATTTCTTGCGACCCTGTAGAGTGGCAATTGTATCAGCAGTATTACTCTTAGAGGGCTGTTCCTTGCCCTTGTTTTCTGTGTTTTCATATAGAACTTTTAAAATATCACAAGCACAATCAAGGATCGTCTCATCCCTCTACACTGCTAACAAGCTTTTCTCAGATCCCATATAGGATTGATTTATATACTGTATGTGTTGGGTTCATTCTCATTAGATTTCCCTTTGAGTACAAGCACACAGGATAGGCATTTTATATATACATATGATTCTCTCAGATCTTTTTGCACTTCTGTTTTTTTAGCTATAAAAGAAAAAAGATTTGAAAGACCTGGTGGCCAACCCTGTAAACGCCTTTCTGAAGGTACAATTATTAAAAATGGTAGTACCAGCTGCTAAGTAAACTTGGCATGATGAACATACCTGGGAACTTTTGAGGCAGGGTTACCCAACGGGGAGGAAAATTACGCGAATTGCGTCATAAAAGGGGCAGGGCCTAGTCACGGGGGGGACCAAAAAAAAAAAAGAAACCCTGAGAAATGGAGGTAAGAGGGCAGGGAGTGGGAGGAAATGGGCGGGATGGAGCACAAGTGGGCAGAGTTTCTACTTAAACTCTGCCCACTCAGTGATTAACACATTGCCCCGGAGACCCGGTAATTCAGTTTGAAACCCGGAGTCTCCGGGGCAAAACTGGAGAGTTCCCAGGTATGATGATGAAACAACCTCTGCACCAGACATGGGGCAATCCACTGTGGGTTCTTCACCCTGGATGAAGAAAGAGGATCAGACAGGATGAAAGTTCATCACAAGTTTATTCAAAGACAGCATACTGTAACAGGATGGACAGCAACATAGGAACATTGGGGGCACTCCCTAAACATATGCCTACTCCACAGGCATAGAGAACAGACTGAACTCACTGAACAAGTACCAGAGACCCAAAATGGACCGCAGAGTTATAAACTCACAGCACAGCCAGAGCTTATGCCAGTTCAAGAAGTTCCTTTTTCACAGCTGAACTCCCCAGTATTTATCCCCCAACTGCTGTAGGCCTTCATACCTGGAAGAGCCACTGAGGAGACTGACAATCTCCAGAGCAAGCAATGAGTTGATTCAAACTCACTAGATAATCTCCTCAGACTTGGGGACTCCCTGTGGTACCTACAATTTTTCTCTAAAACAATGAGGCAAGCTTGTGACTTTTCAGTCATGGTGCTGAATCAATAGAATCACATCCACTGAATGAATTAACAGAATACAAATAAACTTGATTCAACACAATACACACATACACCACTTCACAATATTCCATTAGGTATAATTTAATATTCATAAAATAAAACAATCTAAACATAACCATGACATATTACAACATAAAACATGCTGTCCTTTGTGGCATATCACCACAAATACTTCCATCCCCAAAATAAGTGGTCACAGGAGCCCTTCAACAGGCCCACTGCAGACTCACACTTCCATAAGTAGGGCTATAGAAACATATGGGGTACTGGGTTGCCCACTCTGTCTGGTTTCCAAGTCCTGTGCACAGGAAAGTTAATTTCATGGGCATCTGGTGCATAGAGAACAGTCCTTTGGAACAAGGAGGGGCTGATTGTGGTGCAATACCAGCCTGGGGGATTTTTTTATTTAACTGGCCCACTAGCTGGTAATCGCGTGCCAGGGTGGGGTGGGGGTACATAGTGCATTGCTCAGCAATAAATACTGTATGCAATATATTATCAGTTATTAATCACTTGCATGCCAGAGAGGTGTACGGAAATGCATTCTGCAATTAACCCATTGATTGTCCCTAAGGTGCAAAACACATTGCACAGGAATATCTACCTCAATGAATAACCCCTTGTGTGCTAAAGAGGCATAATTCATGCTTTATTGACCCCTTGTATGCCAGAAAGGTGAATAAAGATGTTAATTACAGATGAATTATGCCTCTCTAGCATACAAGGGGTTAAACAATGAGTTATTGCACCCATGAGGAATTCAGTGGGTTAATGGCAGACTAAAACAGTGTTGTAATCCACTCTGGCATGCAAATGGTTAATAACTGATTATTTATACCTATCTAAAGAATACAGGGGGTTAAAGTGTTAACAGATCATACATTAGTACATAATACAGTTAGTTAAGAAAAATGAACACCATTTGGAACTGCCAGGTAGTTGGGACCAAGAAACTGCCTGCTAATCATTCATTGCACCAGGACACACTGCAGGCAGAGCAGGGATGGCTAAGTCAGCCTTGGGGGCGGGACAGATATAGAGAACAGGACCCAGCCTTCAGTGCTGCTCTGCTCTGGTAAGTTGTGGACTGGAGAGGTGAGATCATATTCTTTCCCTAAGGGCCCATAACTGGGTGGCCCACCGGGGGATGCCCAATCCCCCGATAGGACAATCCGCCCCTGGGGCCAAGTGCCTGGGATCACACCCCTCTTGCCAAAACACAGCAGTCCCAAGAAAGGCTACATTCCAGGCTCTTCCTGGAGGAAAAACAGGGATCCAGGATATGGGCCTCTGGTCCCACAAGGCAGGCCACTAAATGCTATTATAGCCACAAATTAAGCTGCTATTAATTCGCCTTCCAAGCATACAACATTCCATATAAAACACTCGGATGGTTAGGAATGGGCTGTTGTGATTGTATGTAAGTCCTGTTTTTGCTCATTTTTATGCTATGTGTCTAATAAAGTAAAGATTTTTATTGAGATCCCCTTCTCATCCGAGTGTTCTATATAGGATGTTGTATGCTTGGGAGACGAATTAATAGCAGCATAGTTTGTGGATATTGAAGATTTGGCGGTTCTGTGGGGAACACCTTGCTGCTAGGCCTCAGCGTACTTTATAATATAAGTGGAGTGGACTTTCTGGTTATTTACGGTTTATACGGATTCACTTGGAATTGGATACGATTGTTTGTTTTTGGAGAATTTTGCATTGAATGCTATGACCCTACAATTGCGGGCACCCTGTGTCTAACTCCAGCTTTGGACCTGCACAAAGGAGTAACTGGGGCAAGTTGAATAGCATTGTGTAAAAAGCTTGGGGTGGCTCCCTCCACAGGGCCACTCTCCAACAAGTAGGAACGGAGCCTGTTTGTTTCACAGTCCTTAGAAATTTTTGGGGATAAGGCACTCAGGTTGGCTGTGTTGAAAGCGAAATATGAAGCAGGCTTTTAAAGTGTTTAAGTCAGATAGGTCAGATGCATCATTAAAAAAAATACATAATGTAATAAAATCTTCAAACAAGCAATAAGAAAAAATTGAAAGTGAGAGAATTAATGCAAAAAGAGAACAAGAAAAATCCTAAACAATTTTACACGTATATTAATAACAAAAAGATTGAGGTTGATACTGGTCCTCTTAAGGATGAGAAAGGTGAATTGATTACTGAGGATAAAGCTATTGCTAACACTCTAAATACATGCTTTGCTTCTGTATATATGTAAGGCTATTGGTTAGCCTGGAATTGTGGGAGGGCCGGTTGGAGACATTTATACCAACCTCAGTCCTTTCCTCGGGACTGAGCAGAGCTCCAATTGAGCTCTGTGTTAGTCGTCGATTCTCTTAGACTAAGTCACGTTCACGTCATCACAACGCGACCATGTGTACAGCCACGCACAGTCAAACACGCGATCACCCCAAGTGCTCCTCTTGCAGGCTGGTTTTCCTTCCACAAGCATTGAACTTTACTACAGTCAAGACCGGGTTTGATTTCATATATGTCTACTTTTTCCTCTGGTTTATACTACAATGTAATCTTGATCGTACAGCTGCTCAGGCATCTGCTACAACAGTAACACTTGTCTTACTATAATGTATATATTTTTGTATTAAGCATCAAAGGTAAAGTATTTCAATTTGAAGCTATCATGTTGTCGTTTAGTGTGTATGAGTATGTTTACTAACTTATGTTGTCATCCAATATGCAATCCGAGATACGGTTTATCATTAGACTCGGTATCTTGTATATCATTTCAGTCTCCTCATTCAGAGACACGCTTACAGGCTCGAGCAAGTTACTTTCAGAGGCAGAGTTAGGTCTAGGTTATGTTAAGACTGCTGGTTCGTCTTTTAGGATGGTTAGGGGAAGGCTACAGCTTAGTCCCGTCCCACGTTTCCCTCGGCCCAGCTCATAGACAGAGCCTTCTTCCTAGTTTTCTTGATAGACAGGGCTTCACCTGTCACACCCACTCTATAGACATAGGGTCTTATACTGCTTAAGATTATTTGTCACCGCGAGACCAACACCCCTCAGCCTATCGCATAGGCCTCACGTCCATCGGTCCAAATCACAGGTAGCGTCTCGCATCAGCCGCTTGGCACTAGAGAGGGACTCACCATTCACCCAAACACTAGTTAATACTTTTCTCTCTTTTTCACTAGGCAGGGTGTCACGAACCAGCAGCATTATAGGAATATATTAAGTATCATGAGTCAGTTTTGTTTACAGGATCATCATATGTAAGGAAGATCCCTCACAGTGTAACCAGTGGTGTTACCGGAAGAATTTACATAAGCAAATCCGGTAGCGGAACATGCGGGTAAGATACTGCCATGACACCGCTTTATGGCTTTACAGGGTGTCTGGGGAAGAAGGATTTTATTTGCCTTATGTTCGGGGCTAAGGCAGTCAAATTGTGAGTTAATTTGGCAGAGACGTTGCATTGGTGTCGTTGTAAGACAGACTACTACCTTCAGACGTACATGTTATGACGTATGCCATGTTTATGACGGTACATATGGGAGGTAGTATTTCAAGGTTCTCACCGTTTCCACTATACACGTCAACTATTGACTGGGCTAGCTGTTCTGTGGTAGGGTGCCAGGGTGTTCTGCCTTTACATCTTTTTGGTCATTTATATACTAGTTTATGCATATTTTATCTTATTTTGTTAATCCGCCTTGGCAGGTATCAAGCATCTTTTACCAACACAGCTGTTACAGTAAGTTATACTGTCACACACTCCTACGATTGATCATGTGAGGTATAGTAAGTAGTCTTTCACTTGACACCTTAGATTGTATATATTTGGAGCAGTTTGGTAGACAGCTCTCTACCCTTCGGTTATCAGCCCTCCTTTTTAGTTACATTTGCTCCACTTTTCCTATGGATTATGTTAGATTTCAGGGATTACCAGACCGGGGATTATCCAGTCTCAGGTCATTACAGTACATTATTCACGTTGGAGATAGATCTAAGGTCATGATCACTGTGGATTCATGGTTCTTTTTTGCCCACTCTTAGGCCTACCTTACAGGTCGGAATGGGCAATAGGCATCCGACATACACCTTATCATCATAATCTCTCCTAGGCCCGACCACAAATGTAAGGCTATTGGTTAGCCTGGAATTGTGGGAGGGCTGGTTGGAGACATTTATACCAACCTCAGTCCTTTCCTCGGGACTGAGCAGAGCTCCGATTGAGCTCTGTGTTACCCACCCAACCCGTACCCCTTTTCTCAGCTCTATCAATTTAACTTTTTTTTCTTATACATGTGGGCCCACTCTTAGGCCTACCTTACAGGTCGGAATGGGCAATAGGCATCCGACATACACCTTATCATCATAATCTCTCCTAGGCCCGACCACAAATGCTTTTTAATTTGTTTATTAATTATCTGGAATTGGGAATCAAAAGTAGTGTCTCAATCTTTGCTGATGACACTAAGCGGAGTAAGGAAATACATACAGAGCTGGATGTTTTTTCTCTGTAGAAGGATGTAGATAAACTGAGTGAATGGGAAAAAAGTGTCAGATGACATATAATGTAGATAAATGTAAGGTTATGCATTTGGGCTGTAGAAACAAACATGTTACATATACACTAAATGGAAAACAACTTGGGGGATCCTCATTAGAGAAAGATTTAGGAGTACACAATAGACTTCACAGCAGTGTGTACATTATTGAAATGGAAAATGTGCAGAGACCTGCAGCAAAACAGATAAAGGGATTGGAGCACCTAAGTTATAAAGACAGCCTAGCCAAACTGGGTTTGTGTACATAAGAGAAGAGATGTCTAAAGGGTGATATGATTACCATTTACAAATATATTCAAGGTCAATACAAAGATCTATCCAATTCATAATTTATGCAAAGAACTGAGCTAAGAATGAGAGGTCATCCATTAAGACTAGAGGAAAGGTGCTTTCTATTAAGATCAAGGCATGGATATTTTACAATAAGGGCAGTAAAGCTATGTATTTTTTGCCTCCAGATGGATACCTATATAGCACAGAACAATATTGAGAATTATGACATATGGCTTTATTGCAGTTAGGTTGTTGATTCAGGGAACCATCTGACTGCCATTTGGAGTCACAATTGTTTTTACCCACTTGAGGCTTAATTGGAAATGGCTTCAATGGGTTTCTTTTTGCCTTCCTCTGGGTCAACAGGGGTGATTTGGCATGGGCTGGACTTGATGGGCACATACCTTTTTTAAGCCTCATCAACTATGTTACAATGTTACTATGTATGCAAATACTTTGACATTGTCTATTCTTCATGGTTCCTACTAATAATTGTGTTGGTAAGCATTAAATATGGACAAAATGTTCCACTTTTTCATGCCTATCTCATTACATTGAAATCAGTGGTAAGGCTGAAATTCACACAGGTTTACCTTCTTTTTCTGCGGGGATAGTATAAAAGGGGCATCAGGTTTTTGCAACATGTCATTTTATGTTGGTTAAACAAAGAGAAAGCAACACAATTTTGCAGCTAGTTAGGATAGGCAAATATAGTGAAACTGGGTGTAGTTTAGGGATTTTTGTAAGCAGGACATTTGTTCTTTGTGCCAGGGGAATCTGGGCCTCTGGGGGAGTGTAAAGGGAGAAATGAGGTTGACCCTAAAATCTTGGTTGCCTGAGACAGGCAGATGAGATTCAAACCCTTTCCTGATCTGGCTGTTATCTCTGTGTTATGGGAGCTCTGGGGTTTTGAGAAGAGAACAAAGGAGAATTAAACCAAATACCCCAACATTCCTGTCAGTTACCTGGTGTCTGGAGGTGTGTGAGGGAGATTTACCCTAAATACCCCAAAATTCTGTGTCACTGAGAAGACACAGGCAGTTGTGATCCAAGTTCATTTCTGCTGTAGGCTGTTCTCTTCTGATCTGGCTGTTATGCCAGAGGAAGGTGTAGAAGTCCAACCAACTGCTGTACCTGACATTGAGAGTGTAAACACCAGACATCAGAGCAGCAGCACTGTGGAGGAGGAAGGTTACTACCACAGATCACTGTAAGGAGTGGGAACACTGCTAAGACCACTGATTATTGTTTATGAATAATATAGTAAAAATGGATGGTTAAAGTGGATTCGAAGAGTATAATACAAATAATTTGCCTAGCATTAATGATAATGAAGAATCAAGCCACCCCCACCATACACATCTACCACATTTAGTGTAGGCCAATTTTCTATTTCATATTTTTACATCTCTTGAAAGTAGCATGGCAACAGGAAAAAGAAAGAAAAGCCTGAATAATGATTATTGACAGGTTTACGGAAAGTGAAACATCCCAGCAGGCAGGGATTGAAAATAATTTATTGTGTGCTTCAAAAAAGACTAGGCCAAAAATTAGTTGCAGGCCTCAGGCTTGCAATAAACAAGTTTGGAAGTATTGCTTTATTATGACATCATTAGCATTCTCATCATGAAATCACTTTAGGATTATCCACTTTCCAACATTATGGGCAGTTTCGTTTCATTATGTATTAAATATATATGATGGACTTCACTTTATGTATCTGTGTTTATACTGAATAATAGATCACTGAGAAGTCTCTCCTCTAATTTTTAATTTCCTTTCTTTGTTTTTTATGCTAATACTTTTTATACTTTTCTTTATTTTTCCTTGTGTTATCATTTATCATACTCATTTACAATTAATAGAGACATTAGCATTGTTTGCTGTTATTGTGCTTACTATCAAACAATTATCAAAGAAGTATGGATAC
The DNA here is from genome assembly GCA_037306005.1 of Rhinophrynus dorsalis. Taxonomy (NCBI): domain Eukaryota; kingdom Metazoa; phylum Chordata; class Amphibia; order Anura; family Rhinophrynidae; genus Rhinophrynus; species Rhinophrynus dorsalis. The sequence continues at coordinate 226,060,385 of CM074723.1, forward strand.
CTTTGTAGCAAGAATTATGATGACAGTTGGTTCCAAAGCTGAAAGGATGTTGATCCACAAGGAAATATCCAACTACCATTTAGAATCAGTGAGTAGAATCAGTAAGAGAATATTAGTGAAAGATACACTTAGTATGAATCCACTGCAGGTCAGAAAAAATACTACATGGTAATAACAAAGATACTGCAGGGAGATGGTATAAGTTACAAGCTTTAGTGCAAACCATCAACTCTCTGAGGCAAAAGACCAGTTCAGTGGAATGCAAGTGGTTGGCTTATCCATGGGATCCTAAAACTTAATTTTTATTTGAACGATTAAAAACAATTAAAATGTTTGTCCTGTCTTAATCCTGAATATGTCTAAAATGATCAACACAGTCCTCTATATGTGCGTAAGTGTCAAACAGGGCTATGGCTAACGAGAAACTGCTGAATTCTACCCCCTCTCTGCTGACAGTAATGCCCATAAATATGAGCTATATGTACCCAAAAACATATTTGCTAGTTTATAAGTTTAGTAAAAATATATCCTCCCTTCCCCATCAGATATTCTGGTATAGGATGCGATCAAGCATATACTGGGAGGTAGACCGTAGAAGCCTCAAAACTCCCAAACTCAGTGGTCATGTCCTATCTGCAAAATATCTACTGTATTACAATGTAGATCAAATTGTTATGATGTAACACAATCACATGAATTACAAGCAGTTCAGTCTGGTATTGCTACCAAGTTTGTATTAATAAATACTGAATAACAACATTAATTATTTTATCTGTGTATCAGCTGGAGCTCCATATGTACTTTAAGGGAGCTTTATTACTCAACATTGGGTGGAAAAACCTATCTGTACACTATGGGTAGGCGAAAGTTGTCGCCGTGTTCCAGTGGGAAATTTTGCGAAAACGACTTTGTTATCCGCTTTTTCACAGGAAAATCCGCTTTAAAACTAGTGGTTAAAATGTTTGCATTTTTCACCCATTGGCCACATTTTTTTTGCCATTTTTTCAATGGCTAGAAAGTTTCCGTCCATTGATTTAAGTTGTTTTCACACTCCCGCTATAAAAACGTGACGTTTTCCCTTAAGGCAGACACCATAGAAGCAGCTACAGAGTGAGATAGACTTGCTGTGCTATTCTCTTGTGATATTTTGCAAAAAGTGAGGCAGGAGAGGCTCATAGTGACTCCTATTACTATGAGCAGGGTAAAAAAATAATCAATGGAGGAGCTGGAAGGACCATTATGTGTCCATTGAGTCTGAGGAGGAAGGGACAACTACTGTACCAATGCTGTCCAGTCCCCCCTAAATCACCCCAAGGGATCTTGGGGAATTTAATGGGAAGGGAGGGAGAAAAGGGAATGGGAAGGGAGGGAGAAAAGGGTAGTACTAGTGAGAGAAGACTTGTCAGCTGCCTGTGCCTGCTGCAAGATGTGCTGCCCCTGCTGCCAGTGCTACCATTGCTGTACCTGCAGTCACTAGTGTTGTATCCACTGTCAGATGTGCTGCCACTAGTGTGAACCTGCTGCCAGTGCTTAACCTTCTGCCAGTGCTAAACCTGCTGCCAGTGCTGAACCTGCTGCAACCAATTCTTTACCTGCTGACGTGTTTCTTGTAGAACTCAAGGGTGGGAAGGGGAAAATTATGCCATGTGTGAAAAATTTCATGAAAACTTGCCGATTTTTCGCTTTTCCCGCAAAAAATGTTTCCTTTCCGCCTATGCAAAAATGTCCTCCTTTTCACCTATTTTAACAAATTTTCTGCCTATGTTAACACATTTTTCGCCTATTTTAACACATTTTTTTGCCTATATTTTCTATAGGTACTACATTTCCCACTGTAATATTACTTCTTCTGAGGGCTAAAGTTTAGAAATAAGAGGCTGAAAGTCATAGAGTCCTACAGCAAACTATGGCTTGAAAAATGAGTTAGCATGCAGAATGCATTTGTCCTTTGCCCACAACACTTTCTTCCTTAAGTGACACTGGCACATATTCATGATGATATCAAGTAATTAAAAAATAAAGTACAACCTACAATGTGGTAGATACGTATTTTAGTGGTGGTGGTGGGGGGGACAGGCATGGTGTGATTTGAGTATGTATTTTTACCACTGTCATACTCTCTCCTCCTTCTCAGATTATTGACACACATTACTTATCAGTCATAGCAGTGGTCTCATCTGTCCTCCACCTCCTCGTCTGTGCTGCAGTTAATATATTTGTCCTGGCTTTGTCTGTCATGTATGGTTTCTGGTACTACTACTGGAACTAGATGTTGATGTAATTCTATTGCCACTACTACTAGGTGTCAAAGGTACAGCACTTACAGCAGCAGCAGCACCAGAGGTACTCTTCATATCTAACACTGTGGATGTTACCTGTGTTGCTGTTGCTGTGTACTCAAAACAGGTGTGTGGCTGAGTGGGACTTGGACTTTGAAGAGGCAATGATGCCAATGATGACTGATAGGGTGACTGTGTGCTTTTTGATATCTGTGCTTGTCCAGGGTCAGACTTTCCAATGGCTTTCACAAACACTTTATAGACAAGCACAGTGCTCCTTAAAAGTGGTGGAAGATTCAGCCTTTGACTTTCTGCTAATCTTATAGTCCTGTCACCATCCTCACTCTCAACTTCATCTGTATCTTTACAAGAGAAGGAAGCTAGAGTGATATATTCTAGATCTGCATCATCATCAGTCATCATTAGGTCATCCTCAGCAGCATCAACATCCCCTGACAGTTCTTGCCCACTACTACTCTCCTATTCCTCTAAGCTTTTGGAGGTCTCAAACAATTTCTTTTTACTTTTACTGTAATAAAGTTCCCTACTACTTTGAGGACAGATGTTTTGGTGTCTCAATGTCTGATGCAGCAGGCGGTTCAGCTGCTACACCTTCCTCTATTATGCTGTTGCCAGCATCATCAACACTTGAATGTGACTTGTTGTCGTCTTCAGTGTTCTTCTTATATGGGTCTATATTTCTACTGGCACTGGTGGTGCTGGACCTAGTTTTGCTGGGACCTTGACAAACTGCATCCTCCCTTGGAGTAAAGGGATCATCATCTTTGATTGCACACGCTGCAACAACCATTGCTGCAGTAGGTTTTTGGATTACTTTACTCTCATGTCCCTACACTGCTCCACCCCTCCCCCTTGTGCGTTTGCTGGATATTCTGCAACTACACTGTGTTTTTTTACTGTACAGTGCACAACACAACTGATGGAGCTGTATGATGCCTTGCCTAAGCCCAGTCAGCTGTCTGTCACTGTCACCTAGGATATTTAGTTTTTCATTCTTTTTTATTTTTATTTTATTTATTTATTTATTTTAAGTTGTCCACCCTGTTGTCTTATCACAGTCTGTCCAAAAAAATTATAACTGAAAAAGAAAGTCAACTATGTTTTTCCCCCAGACTTCCCCACCCATCACAGGGACAATAACAGCAAGATCAGCAAGCAAATAAGTTGCCTGTGTCTTGCCTGTCAGTCACATGGAATTTTGAAGTATTTGGGGGACAACCTCCTTCCTCGATTCTTATCCCCTAGAGTGCCCCCTGACTCCCCTAATACAGAGAACAAATGTCCTACCTAAATGACTTCCTAAACGAAGCTTCAATTCCCCTTTATTTGCCTATCTCCTCTAGCTAAAAAGCATGGCTGCTGTGAGAGCCTGACAGCCTTTTATATGGTTGTAGAAAACTTTTGTGTGGTGTAGAAATATTTTTCTTCCCATTGATTTCAATGGGTGGAAAAGGCGGGAAAAATTGGAAAAACTGCACTTTTCGGAGAAGATTTTTCACCAAGTAGAAAGTACCATTGTTTGCCGATTTCAGTTTGAGGTGGAAATATTTTTGCCCATCCCTACATGGAACCCTCTATCACACTGTTCGTCACCTCCTCCAAGCAGCAGTGAAATGTCTGGAATAGAGCAGCAGCACGTAGAGACTAGTGGTGATTGTGTTGTTGGAGAAGCTGGGGTGGAAGAGACATTGATGGCCTTTTTAGCAGAAACTGAGAAGGAATGGGAGACAGGGATGAGGATGGGCATCACCACCACCACTAGCAGTCAGCTTTTAAAATTAGCGGAAATTGCAACTGATCTAACTTCTGCTGAGGAGCAGGCTAGTGTGCCACAGACCACCGTGGACACAGTGGGAATGGGGTCAACAAGTAATGCGGGACTAGGACAGGTTCCACTTGCCAGCAGTAGCAATACTGCTCCTGATCCTAGTTTCAGTGCTAAATCTGAGGCAGTAGCAGCAACAGCAGCAACATTATCCGCTGCCACAGAAAGTGAAGAGGAATGTGGAGGACAAGAAGAAAGGGGCCATTCTTCTCCACCTGTTCCCTATCCCTCCACCCAGAAGTCATGGATATGGGACTATTATTCTCTTCCGGCATGCACAGTGCAGTCATCATCAACAATGGTACAGTGCAAAATTTGTGTCAAGATAGTGAGAAGGGGAAAGGAGGGAACCCACCTTGGCACAACAGCCTTAATAACACACATGAAACACAGACACCATGACATTTACTCCAAACATGTTAAAGCCAAACACCCGTTACAGAAATCTAGCGCTGCTGTTACTGTACCCCCTGATTTTCCAGAAAGGTGGAGATCAAAGAGGAGGAAGAATAAAGAAACCCAGACAGACACTGGAAGTTCAATGACGAGAGAAACAACTAGCTCACCATCAACATCACCTTCTTCCTCTAGGGTAACAAGTACATCTGCCAATCCACCTCATTGGATGTAATGATTATTAATGTTTAACATGAATGTCCGGGTCTTTTTGGGATGTGACATACTGGAAACGGCAACTCTGAAACGACAATAGGAGTGTTGATCCTCAATATAAATGTAAATCTTAACATACACATTGTGGCAAGTGGTATATTCAAATATGAGTGATAATTTATCTTATAACATTGTACTTGTTTGGGTTAATTACGCCTGCTATATGTGTGTGTTTTTAACAAAGTATCTTGTATTTTTGACATTATGAGGCTTCCACACCTAAGCCAGTTGTTTCATGTTGCCGTGATTGGTTGTTAACATTTTAAATATTCGGCATTCAGTGTGACGGGGTGATCATGATTAAGCGTGCTTTCACGCGAAACGCGTTGATTACAATTGTTTGAGAGGTGTCTGCAGTGCGGTGCCCACCTTATCCCATATATGCCTGTTAAAGAAATATGAGGTATGGATTGTATGTTTTTGTATGGTAATAAAGAATTGATGATTTTACCACTCACTTAGTCGTATCCTCGATATGAAAACTTGGTGCACCATATTCTTGTGTATGTTGCAATTAAAAGGTATTTGGAAGAGCCTTTTGGGAGCACAAGTGACGGTGGACGACAAGTGATTTTAAAGGGGATGAGGATTCACGTTTGAGGCTGTGGAGGAGAATTTGTTCCAAACAAATTATATACTTATGATCCAGAGTGGAGCAGCTTGTTTTTGTTTTTTGATGAGATTGTGAATGGTTCCTGTCTCTGTCACTTTAAATACATATGTTTTATTTTATTTTATTGATTTATTTTTTAATTAACTGTCCTCCCAAGAGCAGTCAAGAAAGCCCCCCAAAACAAATTCCCTGTTCAAATGATTCATTCACCAACACAGGCACCCACCCTTTTATACCATGTTTCATGGTTTTTATTTTATTTTATTTTATTTATGATTTCTTTTTTATTAAGTGCCCTCCCAATCCCAGTAAACAACCCCCCAAAAACATTCCCTGTTCAACTGATTCTTTTTGCACACCTCACCAACACAGGCACCCTTATGCCCCTTTTATACAATGCCTTTGGGAAATAAAATATTATTTGTAATGTGTTGTGTGTAACTTCTATGTTGCCTTTGATTTCAATGGGCAATAAAAGCGGTAAAAAAGTGGAAAATCAGAATTTTTCACTGGAAAATTTTCGCCAAGTGGAAAGTGCCATTTTTTTGCTGATTTTAGTTTGAGGTGGAAAGTTTCACCCATCCCTACTGTACACTCACTGATATACCTTGGGACATAGCAGAAGTCCTGCCCATATGCATTATAAATTTCAATGTACGCATAAACCCAGTAGCAATTATGTTGATCAAATACTTAGACCCTTTCTATACTGTTTGTCATCTTACATCTGAGACTCAATAGATGCTATCAAAACATATAGAGGGAATTCACTCGGATGAAACACATTTTCTTGCATCTTTGGATGCAAAGTCTTTATATACGAGCATCCCTCATTCAGCTGGAATACAGGCTACACATTTATTTTTACAGACTAGGGGCACAAAAATTAGGTTTTGTCTGACCTGATCTTCACTGCTTGCCCATCAATAAGGGATACTGCTTCTTTCAACACTCTCCAGACCACAAACATCTCCAAGTGCTTGCATCCATCATTATAATAGACCAGCTTGTGAATGTCTATATTCAGCCTAAGCATATGTTCCTCCTGGATGACCAAGCAAATGAGAGCTTGACTTGTGGGCGAATGTGACCTTGATCTCAAACTTTCTTCTGGAAACATGAAATTATGTCTGACTTGTATTTATCATTCATCCCAAAGCTTATAGATGAGTCACTGCAATCTTAAGATGGTATCTGTGTTAGGAGAGTGTTGGCATGTGTGAAGGGTTCAAAGAAGATTTATCCTATAGACCCCCTAATTTTGTGGAACTGAATGAGAAGACACAGGCAGATGTGATACAAGTTCCTTCCAGCTGCCTGTTCTCTCTGTGTTAAGGGACTCTGGGAAAGAAGCAGTTGTACAGTGAGTAGGGTTTTTTTTTATTTGTTTTTTGTTTGAGTCAGTTAGGGTCAGTTAAAAAAATAAATGAATTAAATAAATAAAATTTAAACAATTACATACAATTTGACTGACAGGTGACAGAGATAGAGACCCTGAAGTGAGCTGTGACTGTGGTGTACTGTAATACTAGAAGATATAGAATATTTAGCAAAGTACTTTGCTGTAAAAATACACACACTAGTTTAAGCAATTTCTAACATACATACTATAGACAGGGGGAAGGTGAAAGGAGTAGGATCAGTGCAGGGATGTATGAATAAAGTGGTAGTTCAAAACTAACTGGAGCCATTGTTGCTTCACCGGGTGTAATAACTAATGATGATCGTTTTCCTCGTGGAGAGACAGTTTGTCAAAGTCCCATAAAAAGTTCCACCGCCATCAGCAGTAATATAAATAAACCATCTAAAAACACTGAAGATGATGAGTCACATTCTAGTATCGATGGCATTATGGAAGAAGGTATAGAAGTTCAACCATCTGCTGCATCTGACAGTGACAAAAACAATACAACTGTCCTGAAAGTAGTAGCAAATGTGAAAATCCTTGTAAGAGAAAAAAGCAAAAATAAATTGTTTGAAGCTTCAAAAAGCCTAGAGGAAATACAAGCAGTGGGGAAGAAGCAGCAAACAATGCTGATGATGATCTGATAACTGATGATATTAACTTAGAATACATCCCTACAGCATCCTCCTCATCTTCATATAAGGATGAATTTGTGAGTGACAGGCCAGAAAAGTAGCTGAAAGGCTCAATCTTCTACTTCTAAAAAGGAGCACTGTGCCTGTTTATAAATCAAGTGGAAAATCTTACTCTGGCCAAGTAAAGATGCCACAAAATACATAATCATCCTGCCAGACATCATCAGCATTGTTAACTCTTCCAAGTTAAACCCCCACTCAGCCAAACACACTAGTGTTCAGTAACTAGGCGCAACACAAGTTTTCCACATCCACAACCTAAGCTATAGTGAGCAATTTGGCTGCTATTGGAACTACAGAACCTTTGACACCTTTTAGTGGCACATTTACAGCAACATTAATTAATTGTAGTAGCAGCCCCTCAGGAACCCCTCAGTTTATGAAGTCTAGAGTATGGAGATACATATCTCACAATCCAAATTCTAAACCTATTGCTTTCTGTTGTCTGTGTAAGACGCATGTGAGCAGGGGGAAAGCAGGGTCACACATTGGTACCTCCTCATTGAGATCCCTCCTGAAGTACCACAGGTCTCACTGAGAGATACACCATCATGATCTCAGAGGAGCCAAAACTAGCAGCAGCTGAGGGCTCTGGGGCATATAGTAGGGTGCTGGGACACATAATAGATGTAATGTTGTTGATCAGACAGTGTGTGTAACGGTTTGTTTGACACACAGACACAGTGGTTTAGGATAAAACACAGTTTTATTGAAATCACAGTAATAGAATAACCCTCACAGGTCCTATAGTATTTAAGCAGAATAATACAGACACATGACAGGTTACATATACATATGCCTACACAGGTCCAGTATAACCATAGAGTCCATAACAGAATATACAGACACAGGTCAGGCAGAATATGATGAATTCCCAGAAGAAAGGTACTGCATGGGTTAATGGTCTTCAACGAGTGTAAACAGTCTCATGTGAAGAGAGGGCTGTGATTTAGCTCACTCAAAATAGAGAGCTTAAGGATAAGTAATGCCCAGTAATAGGTTAGCAGACAAACGTGAACTGCCAGAGTAATATCAGGAACCGAGCAACATATAACACTGCCATAGCAGTAACGGGGACCAGGCCACTTGCACACTGCTGTAGCAGTAACGGAGACTAAGCCACTTGCACTCTGCCGGAGCAGTAACGGAGACAAGAACAATGGCACACTGCCATAGCAGTAACGGAGACTAGGCCTCTTGCACTCTGCAGGAGTGGTAACGGAGATAAGGCCAATGGCACACTGCCATAGCAGTAATGGAGACTAGTCCACTTGCGCTCTGCAGGAGCCGTAATGGAGACAAGGCCAATTGCACACTGCCGTAGCAGTAACGGAGACTAGGCCACTTGCGCTCTCCAGGAGCAGTAATGGAGACAAGGCCAATGACACACTGCCGTTGCAGTAACGGAGACTAGGCCACTTGCACTCTGCAGGAGCAGTAACGGAGACAAGGCCAATGGCACACTGCCGTAGCAGTAATGGAGACTAGGCCACTTGCACTCTGCAGGAGCAGTAACGGAGACACGTGAACGGATTGAATAGGTAACTGAGCAACTCGCCCTGAGGTTGCAACCAACCGGAAGCATCACAAATGCCTGATCGATAGGAATGTCACCAAGGCGACACAGAGGCAGCCAGAGCAGGAACGTCAACCAAGCCGGGTCGAATCACGGAGCAGGAACATCAGCCAAGCCGGGTCGGTACACAGGAGCAGGAACATCAGCCAAGCCGGGTCCGTACACCGGAGCAGGAACGCCAGCCAAGCCGGGTCGGTACACAGGAGCAGGTGCAGAAGAATGGTCAGGCAGTCCGGGTCAGTTCACAGGGAGGAGATGAGATGCAGAGTAGTCAGGCAGGCCAGGTCAGTATACTGGGAAAGACTGAGAGCAGGAACAAGCACTGGTACAGGAACACCACGAAAGGGCACTGGAGGGGTACCAGAGCCAAGTATATAAAGGCCATACTGGGCGGGACAAGCACAGAATAGCCAATAGGAGTAAAGCACAGTGTAGACTGACAGAATGTCACAGGGGGAGCACGGGCACCGTGATAGTGTGCCAAGATTTTGTTCATGTGAATTAACACCTAAGCACCTGTTGCAGAGGAGTATGATTCTGAGTTTGTTTTAGAAGATAACAAGAGTCTAGAGTAAGCTGACCAGACCTTCCCTTTAACCAGGGACACTTAGAAAATAGGCATACTTCAGGACTGCACTGAAATCAAAGACACCCTGCAGTATGCATTTCTCATATGTGTCTCCAGTTAAAGGGGAAGTCTGGTCACCCTAGTTTAGAGAACCCACACAGCCACTGCTGAAACCCTCACCATTTCCACAAGTCATGTTGTTAAAGTATTAAAGTTAAACAATTCTATTACCATGCACTGCCAACCTAAGCTCTTGGGAAGTAAAAACTTCACAAAAATAATCCCAAAGTACACCTGTGGAAAGGCATAGTTGCTAGTAGGTGCTATGATGTTAGCATTTGACATGTTTTAAATAACTGATGTCATGTGTTGCACCCCACTGGCATATCCCAAGCCATAGCTATTTTTCAATGGCACCTGTGCCAGAATTGTACAAGCAAATGGTTAGTGTGGTGAGCAAAGGGCTTGAAAATAGGCGCGGGAAAAAAGTGAGAACATTTCTTGCATGACTTTTTACAAAAAACAGACAATTTTTCTCTTTCATCGTGAAAGTTTTCTCCTTTTCTTCAATGCAAAATTTTCCTCCTTTTTGCCTATTCCAGCAATTTTTCGCCTATTCCAGCAATTTTTTGCCTGTTCCACCAATTGTTTTGCCTATTCCACCAAATTCTTTGCCTATTCCAACACATTTTTCACCTATTCAACTGATTTTTTTCCTATCCCAACACATTTTTCTCCTATTCTAACACGTTTCTCCAATTCTAACAAATTTTTCTACTATTCCAACGCATTTTTCTCCTATTCCAACACATTTTTCTCCTATGTTTAATATGGTACAACATTTCTCAGCACAGTATTACTTCTTCTGAGGGCTTTAGTGGAGAAATAAGTAGCTAGAAGACAAGGTTGTGAGTCTGCAACATATACCTTGAAAATGTGTTAGCATGCAGAATGCCTTTGTCATTTGCCCACAACACTTACTTCCTGCTTAAGTGACACTGGCACATATTCATGATGATGTCATGTGATTAAAAAATAGGGTGGTAGGGGACTGGTGTGGTGTGATTGGTGGGACCTTGACAAACTGAATCCACCCTGGGAGGAGAGGGATCATCATCATTTATTGAACATGGTGCAGCAACCATTGTTGCATTCAGTTTTTGTATTACCACTTTACTTCCACATCCCAGCACTGCTTCACCTTTCCCCCTCCTGCTTGTGCATTTGCTAAACATTATTCAACTATTGTGTGTGTTTTTACTCTCTACAGTACACAACTGATGGAATATGATGTCACATCAGGCTCCCAGTCAGCTGTCTGATATATTTATTTCTTTAATTATTTATGTATTTATTTATTTGTTTTTATTACTATTGTTTTACGTTGTCCACCATATCTTATCAAGTTAGTCCAATATATATATATATATATTTAACTAAAAAACAAAATTAACAACTTCTTTCCCTAGACCTCACCAGCACAGAGACAATAAAAGCAAAATCATCAAGCAATTTGGACCCCATCTGCCTGTGTCTTGCCAGTCAGTCACACCAAATTTTTGGGTATTTTGGGTCAACCTCCTTCCTCACTTCTTCTCCCCATTGTGCCCCCAGACCCCCCTAATACAGAGAACAAATGTCCTACCTAAATGATTCCGTAAACTAGGCTTCAATTCCGCTTTATTTGCTTATCTTCTCTAGCTCAAAAACATGCTGCTCTCTCCTCTCAAAAACACAGAATGGCATGCCATGAGAGCATGGCACCCTTGCATATGGCTGTAGAAAAGCAGAGAAAACTTTCCTGTGGTGGAGAAAAAATTTTCTTCCCATTGATTTCAATGCAATTAGCTCAGCGAAAAAAGTGGGAAAACAACACTTTTCGTGGGAATTTTTTCTCCAAGCTGAAATTGCCATTTTTTGTCGATTTTAGCTTGAGGTGAAAATTTTAGCCCATCCCTATTGGGAACCTCATAGGAAAATAAGAGTCACTTGACAACAAACATGTGGACAAGTGGGCAGAGTACAGAGATATTAATATTGGTATAAAGAATAAATAAGACCAAGACATAGATGGGTGGTAAAAAGGGGGTGTATGTAAGTATGGGGGGGTGAGTCTTATAAAATCAGTGAAGACATATGGCCATCTTTGTTTCTACATTCAGAAGGTAAAGCAATGTGTGGAGCTCATGCAGCCTGTCAGCGTGTTTAAGATGGTCATCACATTCACAACTCCACCTGTCTCCACCTCAGGCTGGTATTCTTCTCTCCCTCTTGCTGCCATCTTCATGTTTCCTGTTGAAGGCATCTGTGACATTACAAAACATATTATCCATATTCATGCCAGGCTTCTTTTGTAAAGGCATAGAATAAAAATGACATACTGAGGCTGGTGAATGAAGATAAACTGGAGCAATTCTGGACCAAACCAACTACACTATAAAAATTTCTCAAAATTGCATTAATTGAACTGGGGCTTTTTTACTTGGATACTAGGGAGGTCTTCAACATATTGCAAAGCAATGCTTTTGAGACCTCTCTAGACTTCAAGGGTTAAAAGTGCTATTTTCAATGAATGGCACAATTGGTTTGCTCCAGAATGGATTGAGTTCTTAATCCATAAGCCTCATTTTGCAAGTACATGTATTTACCATAACACAATTAAACAAATAAATATAATTCTTTTTAACCTTAAAAATAGGTTTTGTGCGCCTTCTGGGATATTCCAAAAGAAAAAGACATGGAGCATAAAAGCATTTTAAAAACTTTTTTGACCTCATTAAATGCTTTCAGCACCTCCTTTTAAGAAGAGAGTACACATAGTTTAGTAGTAGCATAGTAGCATACTATCTTCAATTGCTGTGTACTCCTTTGCAGCCATCCCAGATTTTGAAGTATTTGTTGTGATGGGAGTATAAACAAATTACACTAATGGAATAAAATGACAGAATAGGGCTATACTAAAAGGAGTTTTGTTGCACGGGAAATGATGCAGGAAATGTACATCAAAGATTGATTTTCTAATTAAATTGGATGCAAAAGGCATGCAAAAGAGAGGGACATACCATACTTTATTAATCCAATTCCAAGTAATACACTGCAAATAACATTGGTCTGACATTAATAAATAAGGTGAAAGGTATTTAGCTAATTAACTTTAATGAATTCAATATAATTGTATTTTTATTTAACCCCTTAGTGACAGCCGCGTACGCGGCTTTCACCTTAACGCCCGAGGAACAACATTTTTTTCTTTTTTGCAAACGAGTCCTGAGTCTCTGAGCGGCGTGCAGCAGCACAGAGACCCGGACTTCCGTGACTTACCAGGTACGTCCTCTGTCACTAAGTGACAGTTTCTGTCAGCATCTGTCGTTAAGGGGTTAAACTGACTAATGCTATTACCATTTTGCAGAGTAACAATGCAACATGGGATACTTTCTTAACCCCTTAAGGATCAATGCTGTGTCCGGACCATCACAAAATATTTTCCTTTAAGGACCAGTGATGGTCCTGGCCCATCATGGGTAAAATTATCGCAGTGCACCACAGGGCTGTAAGTAACTGCTCCAAGACACTACTACAGTGACCACATGTGCCAGTTAAGCCAATGACAAAGGAATGTATACTATACATTGCCTTTGTCAGTGTTCTGTCCTCTCTCGTCCTCACAGTGATAGAGAAGCAGAGAACAGAACAGCCAGCAGGGGAAATGGATACAGTGGGGGGGGGAACTTTTATTTAAAATTTAGATGCTAGTTGAAGAACTAGATGTAGAGCAGTTTTAGTCACTTGATGACCTACTGCCACCTCTTTGTGTCACTGAATAAACTGTATACAATAGACCCAAATTACTTTATTTACACAGCCCAATATACAAACACATATTCTGAAGATTCAGCAAACATTATGTGAGAGTTATTACTGTGGAGCATTATGAAACACTTATATACACACCACCTAGTCTATTTCCCTAAAAGAAGGACACCAGGGAGGTAAAGATGGACATATAGATTTTTTTAGATGGAGAGTACACCTCTGCAAAAAGGGACATTTGGGAGGTATGAACAACCATTCATACCTTTTATCCGGTCCCTTTTGAAAATGAACCAACTGAGCACAATCATGACAGAAAAACCCTATCTAAAGTTGTGTTTTTTTTAATATCTTCTTTATTTTTAACAACTGAAATTGTGGGTTATCCATATAAATGTGGTATTCAAATAAAGCTTTACTTACTTATCCTTTAAAAAAAATGGTATGTGTGTGTGGGTAGTTTGTGTGGGTTTACTAATGAATTAGAGGAAAAATACTGTTGATCAAAGGAATACTAAATAGGTCAAATTTTCTTAAGGGGTTAATTGTCCTTCTAGGATCCGGAAAATGGATATTTGGAACATTGCATAACATGCTTAGTGGTCAATCAAAGTGTCATTTCAGGTTTATGGAGAGTAAAAGAGGATGTATTTAACAATTATTTAATTTACATTTATACTTGCCATTCCATATTGCCCCTATAACCCTTTGAGTGCCATAGGGGGACACAATGCATTGCTTTGCAATGTGTTGAATGCCCCTCTGGCATTCAAAGGGTTAAATAATTATATTGTTGATAACACTATCTCAATTTAGATATAATTTGAGTGTTATTTGAATATTTGATTGATTTATTGTTGGATACATGCCTAATGGTTTGCATAGTTTCATGAAAATAATGCATGAGGTAGAATGATTTAATATAGGCTAAACTGAGTAGCATGTTTATCCCTTAATATATAAATCATAAAGCGCCCTTTAAGTGGATTTTGAAAGAACTAACACAGCCTTGCTGAGCTGAAGAGGAGCAATTTTGGAGCAAACCAACTGCTCCATATGGAGGAAATAACATTTCTCATTGCTTTAAATGAAATGGGGCCTTTAAGCACATGAATCCTAGCGAGGTCCCAACACATTGCTTCACAATGCTTTGAAGACCTACCTAGCATTCATGGGGGTCAATAAGTCAATTTAAATCAATAGTATTTTAAAGGGATAGTAATACTTAAAATGTAAAAAAAATATGTTGTAGAGTTTATCCCCCTGAGTAAAACAAGGGCACTCCCACTGCTGAAAGGTGTTTCATTCAAAAGTTATTAATTTTCAAAGTTGAATTTTTTAGGTGCAATATCACAGTGGCCTGAAATTGTACAGTGGCGCTGTTGCTACACCATCCTATGGAGATTTATGGTCAACTGACCAGAGCTGTCGATAGGATCGTGTAGCAACAGCGCCACTGTACAATTTCAGGCCACTGTGATATTGCACTTAAAAAATTCAACTTTGAAAATTAATAACTTTTGAATGAAACACCTTTCAGCAGTGGGAGTACCCTTGTTTTACTCAGGGGGATAAACCCTACAACATTTTTTTTTACATTTTAAGTATTACTATCCCTTTAAAGATTTTTCATTTAAACCCTATGCTTGCATCAGTTTACTCCAGAAGTGCTCCTCTTTAGCTAGATGTATTAAGACCACTGTGTGAGAACTAATGCAGAGATGTGCAACTCACAAAACTTCAGGCACAGTATTAAAAAATCACAATCATCATCTCAAAAGCTACAAAACATAATAACGTTTCCAGTATGTGCAATTAAAGTAATCTTCAAAGGATTTTCCTGCCTCCTGTTTTAGTGGAAAGAAAAATACACAAATCTTTTAAAACATTTTTCAATTTAACACAATCTAGACATGATTAAAGGGATAGTAATACTTGAAATGTAAAAAAAAATATGTTGTAGGGTTTGTCCCCCTGAGTAAAACAAGAGTACTCCCACTGCTGAAAGATATTTCATTCAAAAGTTATTAATTTTCAAAGTTGAATTTTTTAGGTGCAATATCACAGTGGCCTGAAATTGTACAGTGGCGCTGTTGCTACACAATCCTATGGACAGCTCTGGTCCCGGGACCATAAATCTCCATAGGATGGTGTAGCAACAGCGCCACTGTACAATTTCAGGCCACTGTGATATTGCACCTAAAAAATTCAACTTTGAAAATTAATAACTTTTGAATGAAACACCTTTCAGCAGTGGGAGTACTCTTGTTTTACTCAGGGGGATAAACCCTACAACATATTTTCTTTTACATTTTAAGTATTACTATACCTTTAAATAAACAAAAGTGGTTACTTTCACATTGTTATCAAGCCTGGAAGATATAAACTAAAATATACTGAAAACTTGAGAATTATCTATATTTAGCCCCACTAGGACACATGGCTAAAATATGTTCTTAATGAACCCCATAAATATAACATTCATATATATTTAAAACTTACAAAGTGAACATATAGTTTTCACCTATTTGTTTTCACTCTGAGCAGTAAAGTTGAGCAAAATTATGTAAAGGGCTCCAAAAGGGACTGACAGCGCAGGCGCACGGACGTCACTATGACAAGATGTCCGTGCTTCCTGCTACTGTCAGCCTCCGAATAAGTAGAAAATCTTTGAAACCAGGTAATATTTCTGGCGACTAGCGTTACTAAGCAGCTAGTCGCCAGATGAAGACTTAATTAACATACAGTTTTTGCGGGGTGGTAGTTCCCCTCTATACCTATATGGTACACACCAGACAGACATTTGAAGAAAATAATCCAAGCCAACACTGTGACATACAAAGGATTGCAGTCACACTCCAAAACAATAAAATCTTCAATCCCAATAAAAGTTGAAACTTTATTTCCTCACAATAAAAAACATCAAAACATCAGAATATGGTGACCCAATGGACAGATAACACGCAAGTACATTGTCTAACACGTTTCACACCACTAGGGGCTTAATCAAGCCAACATGATTCTAAAAAAAAGCTTCAAAATAAAAGAAATCATCCAGAATGAACAGTTAAAATAATCCTCAAATCTTGTGCTTGATTCCTGATTTAATAGAAAGAAAAATACACAAATTCTTGAAGAGAAAAAGACACAAAATAGTGCAGCCACTGTTCTGATGTTCAGTATAACATGATCTAGATATCATAAACTGAAGAAATGAAGCTACTTACAAATTGTTAGCAATCCTGTAAATTATAAACATAACAGGCTGAATGCTTGGGAGGAATAGCTATATATTTCCCCACTCAAATACAGTATTTAAAGATGTTCTGATTGAACAGCATAAATGAAACATTGATATATATTTTTAACTTGCAAAATGAAGATATCTTGTAGCTACTACACATATGTATATAACCTAGCTTCTTCCACTCTAAGCTTTAAAGATTAGTAATTTTGCATATTCAAAGTTTATGCTTATAGTATGCAAACCATATTTGGAGGAAATGCTGTTAATCTGCTTCAACTCAGGATAGTCGATGTGAACCTTCTCTTCAGAAAACTATATTGACATGAATGACATTGATTGCAGGATGCACCTGAATAGTCACTTAGAAATTGCAGGTCATGTTCCCACTTCCTACTCATATCCTCTTTGTACCTAGTTGGTTCCTGTGCCATGAACCCGGCTGTAAAAAATCACTGAGCTAAGTAATTAAAGTGATTCAAATGTTTGCGTTTGTGCATGGCGTAATAAACACTTCAGTCATACTAAGCATCACTAATAAGGTAAATTGGGATAGACACAAAGTCCATTTTTCAGAGAGAATTTTCACAATTTGACAATTATTCTGTGGACATTCTTGCACATAGAAACCCCATAAAAACTTCCGTCTATGCCCTAGACATCATGTCGGGGTTCAGATGAGAGTTCCATACAGCCCTGCCCAATTTTAATTTCTCTTTTAATCTTTTTAGTGCTGTTTATTTACCTCCTTCTTACTTTACAGGAAACACTGGTTCAGACTCGCCATGTGTAATTCTATGGCTTCCACTTACAGTGGGGCAACAGTGATGGGCTTGGAGGTCAGCATATGTGGTTTCATGCCATATGAGTTTTCCCAATGCAAAATATTTAACCTTTTCCAACAAATTTTTCATCTATGTTTCGAATGTTTCCTAGTACAATATTACTTCTTCTGAGTGCATTAGTGGAGAAATAAGTAGCTGAAACTCAAAGTTCTGAGTCCTACAGCAACATATACCTTGAAATATGTGTTAGCATGCAGAATGCATTTGTCCTTTGCCCACAACACTAACTTCCTGCTTAAGTGACACTGGCACATATTTATGATGATGTATGAGAGCATTCTTTCTGCTTCCCCACTTTCCCAGTAGGGGAGTGGAGAGGATCCTTTTTGCACCACAAACAGCATCACTCCCTTTACCCTTTGAGTGCCATAGGGATGTGCATTGCACAGCCCTGTGACACTCAAAGAGTAAAAAAATACCACAGACAGTACATAATCATCCCCTCAGCTCTGTATTATTTTTCATACTTATATATGTTGTGCACTCCCAAAGGAACACATCTGGGGGTCAGGCAGAGTCCATGGGGATTGTGCCTACCAGCTTCCCCCCAGCCTTGTTCTCTTGCCCGCTGGTGGTAGCCATAGAACCCCATATACACTGCCTGGCTTCCAGACTTTTTCCATTGCCCATTGGTAGCCACTAGCCACAGATCCCCATGTACACCATCTGACCCCCCACACCTTGTTCCTTTGCCTACTGGTAACCACAAATCACCATGGACACTGACTGGGCAAGAGAACAAGGCTAGGGTGTCAGTCAGTGTATATGGGGCTAACACACATTGACGATGTTCCCCATGCTGCTACACAATGTTTATGTTACCCATGTTGCCCTACACACTTAGAATTTGACATGCTGCCCATACGCTTCATATCCATCATGGTGTCCCACAATGATTTCTCATGGGGAGCACATAACCTTATACATAATCCCTCTCATTAGCATGGGAGTGATCATGTGTATGTATAAAAAAAAATGCACATAGTGCAAGATCTCAAATCCTCTAATCTCTAATCCTTCTCTATGATCATTTTTTTTAGGACCTCTCCTGATGTCCCCCAGGCATTGATCACCGTTTGATTAGGATAGTGATCAATGCGGTGACCAGGAAAGTGATCATCCCCTTCCCCTACCACCTTCTCAGCTCGGCAATTTATGAATTACTCAGTTGAGAAGGAGGTTCCTCAAGACCCACTGGCATCACCGTGTTGAGTAGGAGGATCCTAAAAACCCACCTGCATCATTCATAGAACACAGAGTTGAGGAAGAGGTGGTAGGGGAAGATGGTATGGGAAGGCACTGGTTGGCTACCTAGTTGCTGCAGTCATCAACTATCCTATTGGATGGGTGATCAATGCCAAAGCGACATCAGGAGGGGTCCCGCTGTCCCCCAGTGAGGTCTGATTTTCATTAAAAAAATGGAGCATATTGCAGGATTAGAGATCCTTCACTTTGTGCATTTTTTTCAATTTATGCCCATGATTGATCCCATGGGGAATCATTGTGAGGCAGCATGTTGAATATGAAGATTGTAAGATTGTGGGGCATCATGTTGAATTCTAAGTGTTTGGTGCTGCATGTTGAACATAAGTATTGTGGAGCAGCATGAGGAACATAAGTATTGTGGAGCAGCATTTGAAACATAAACATTTTGGGGAAGCATGGGGAACATCACCATTATGTGTTAGCCCCAATTCACTGACTGACACCAACCAGCCTTGTTCCCTTGCCCAAGCAGTGCCCATGAGGATTTGTAGATACCAGTAGTCAAGGGGACAAGGCTGGGGGGGGGTCATACAGATTACATAGGGATCTGTGGCTACCAGTAAGCAAAGGAACAGGGCTGGGGGGGTCAGACAGTGTGCATGGAGATCTGTTGCTACCAGTGGGCAACGGAACAAGTCTGGGGGCCAGGCAGTATACATGAGGTTCTATGGCTACCGTAGGCAAGGGAACAAGGCTGGGGGTGAGCTGGTATCCACAAATCTCCATGAATGTTATCTGGGAGTGCACAACATAACCCTCTGAGTGCCCACTGCAATTCCTTATGACACTCAAAAGGTTATTGGAGTGATGCTGTTTGTGGTGCTGAGCAAATGAGGAAGCAGAGACAATGCTCTCAGGGCTTGATACTATTCCCTACAGGGAAAAAAAACTGGCAACAGTGGTTTTGAAAGCAGAGTCTGGAATTATATTAAATGATCTTTCAAAAAACACTAATGTGTAAAAATGCCCAACTGGAGGAAAATTTGTGCCCAGTGCACAAATAAAAGAGTAGTTGAATTTGGCATTCTGATACATAAGATGGCATCAACACACATTACAGGACTCACTTTTCTGGCAAAAAAACGTTGCCATAACAATTAGGTGTGGCTACAGTTCACTACACAAGTCACATGTGGATATATTGATATGGGGCCTTAAGCCCAATGAAGAAACCAGCTAGAAGCTGATTGCTGGGAGGTGAACAGAGGCTGGTCATATAAAAGCCAATCTCTGTTCAAATTTCCCTCATTCTGACTGGGGGGATACCACCTGAGAGGTATGAAGTGTGGGAGGTGTTTTACTTTGCATTCCTGCTGCAGCCACCAGTGGCATCGGAGGTGGGGTCAGAGTCGCAAATTAACCCTTGGGATGTTTTGATTTTTTGGAAACATGAAATTCATGATTATGTTTTTTGGGAAGGAATTCCAGTATACATTTTTGATGGCTACATCTTTTTCGACATGATATGCCAGCTTGCATTTAACCCTTTGAGTTTCAGAGAGATATTCCTTTGGCATTCTAAGGGTTAAGACAAGCATATCCTTGGGGCATATTTTATTAACCCCTTAAGGACCGGGAAAATCTGATGTCGTTTTCCCTTAAGGACCGGAGCAATTTTGACTTTTTTCACTATGTCTTTGTTCAACCATATTTTCTCTTTAATTCCTTTTGTACACCCACACAAATTATATACTGTTTTTTAAGGACAAGTAGGGCTTTCTTTTGATACCACAATTATATGAATACCTCATTGTTTAATTTGATTAAAATAGAAAAAAATAGGGAAAAAAATTAAAAAAAACAACATTTTGCTTAAATTTTTTCTGTCAGGATTTGCATACTATTAGTTAATGAAAAAAAAAGCCCTAAATATATTCATTTGCTTCTCCTGAATATAAGGGTACCCCATATGCCTAGTATTTCAATCCCTTCCATACATTTACAAGGTAAATATTACAAGATGGATGCCAATATTTCCAACTTGTAATTTTTCAACAATTGGCATGTGAGCATCATAGCTTAGCTGATGGTGCCAGAACCAAAAATGTCCCACAAAGGTATATGATTCTGAAAACTAGACAACGTAAGGTAAATAATCAGGAGAATTTTGATGTTTTGTATGCAGCTATTTTTCCAGAAAAAATTTTCAAAATTGTGGAAAAATTTTGTTTTTTTGCAGTTTTCACACTTACATTTCAATATTACTGTTGATATCAAGCATGGGATAGTTGAAAATTTAAAAATATCCATTGTTTACTGTTCAGCTCCTTCTTCTGAGTACGGCAATACCCCATATGCATAGGTTTCTCAAGTTTTGGGGGAGATATGGGACCCAAATTGGAACATGCGCATTTCCAGTTTCACACATTGAATTTTCACAGCTTGCATCACTGGTGCCATGTCTCATTTGGGGCTGTGTAACAGTGCTCCACTCTAAACTTTTCCCCACAAAAGTGTATATTTTTGGAAAGTAGACACCCCAGGCTTTCATTTTATGTATGTTTTCAAATATTTTACACAGCCATTTTACCACCAATCACTCGTAATTCTTGACGTAAGTTTAAAAAACAGCATTTTTCACACTTTCACTTCAATGTTGATGTGAATTTCAAGAACATGATAGGTGAAGATTTTTAAAAATGCATTGTTTAGTGTTCAGCTCCTTCTTCTGAGTCCGGCAATACCCCATATGCACAGGTTTCTCAAGGTTTGGGGGAGCTACGGGGCCCAAATTTGAACAAATATTGAATTTTCATATCTTGCTTATCTGGTGCCATTTCTCATTTGGGGCTATGTTCCAGTACTCCACTCTAAGATTTGCCCCCAAAAGTGTATATTTTTGAAAATTAGACACCCATAGCTTTCATTTTATGTATGTACTTTCACACAATTTATAAAATGTAATGCCGAATTTGGATCACTTGATTTGAAACCTAACCTGCCTTTATAGTTCATGAGGGATTCATCTATACATATGTGTTTTTGGGGGGTATATACTTGGGCAAACTTTTCCTGCAAATCATTTATTAGGGGGCGAATTTTGAACAGTCTGTCATATAGGGGGTGTTCTTTTGGGAGGCACAGGGTATTATCACTAAAGTGCATAAAGCGCAAAATCATTTCGTATCTAGTCATGGTCATTGTTTTGGCGAATATAGGGGTATCATATATGGGGTTTTTACTCCAGTATGATCTAATACTTGTTTTTTTAACTATTCCCATTGTCATTGTAAGGGCCCAGAATTTCTTAAATTCTAAAAGGTCTGTGGGTTGCCATATTTCTTGCTTGTAAATGAACGCTGATGGGTTGGTGGCAATATATTGGGCTGCGTATAAATTTGTTTGAGACACAATTTCCCCCAAAATTTCTTCCCCAAAAAATAAATAAAAAAACTGAACATGGGTAAATCCTGCCACATCCACTTGAATTCCTGGGTTGCCTGTGAATTCAGGAATTTGTAGACATAAATTGGCTGGTGATACCCATTCATCAGCAGGAGTGGCAGTACTTGTGGCAGGTCTTGGGGCAGCTCTTGGGGCTTTTCTTAGGGCAGCTCTTGGTGCAGTTGCTGGGGTAGCTCTTGGTGCAGTTGGTGGGGCAGCTCTTGGGGCAGTTGTTGGGGCAGTGCATCTTTTTTCACAGAAGGCCCTGCGTCATCACTACTAGAGCTCTCACTCTCAGAAAACTGAGTGACGTCAAAGTCTGACGCAGTGTCTGTGGCTTCTGAGTCAGACGCCAAAAAGTAATACGCCTCTCCTAAACCATAACGCCGCTGCATTGTCGCACCTACTCTAAACTAAATAAATTACTAACTTCTCTAACTAACTATACCTAACTCTCACCCCAAACGGTCACTATTCCTATGATAATTTTTTTTAATATATTTATATTTTTTTCCCTATTCTACTCCTAAAACTAAATCTATCACTAAGCCTTACCCTAACACACGTATTCCCTGAACCTACCCAACCCAACTAACTATCTAAACTAGCTTATAATATAGAATAATGTTTTTAATAAAAGTTTTTTTAAAAAATTTTTTCCCTACACTACTCCTAAACTTAAATCTATCCCTAAGCCTTACCCTAACACACGTAGTCCCTGAACCTACCCAACCCAACTACCTATCTAAACTAACATAATATAGAATAATTTTTTAAAAAAAAATAAACTTTTTTTTATTTTTGTTTATTTTTTTTTCCCTACGCTACCCCTAAACCTAAATCTAACCCTAAACCTTACCCTAACCCACGTACACCCTGGACCTACCTAACCCAAGTGAACTACCTATCTAAACTATATATATATATATTTTTTTTTTTTCTCCCTAAACCTAAATCTAACCCTAAATCTTTCCCTAACACACATCTACACTAAATCTACCCATCTACCCACCTACCTACCTAAACTACCTAAACTATATTTTTAAATCAATTTTTATTTAAAAAAAAAAAAAATGTGAAATAAATGTAAAATAATGTCAAAAAATACAAGGGGGATGGGAGTGTCCCACAGATCAGCAAAGGCTGATCTGCAGCAAATTGGTCACTCCAAGAGTAATCAGATGGGGGGAACCTATTGATCACTGCAAAACAGTGATCAAAGGGTTAATTTTCTTTTTTTAAACATTTTGCAGGAACACTGGAATGCTGGATCGCGATCTGGCACGATCTCTCTCTGTCTCTCTCCACCTCAGCAGTGTGCAAGATGGAGGGAGGCAGAGATATATGACAGGGACAGTATTTACAAATACTGTCCCTGTCATTCAGTGTTTGCAACATGTGATTCGCTCATCAAGCGAATCGCATGTTGCAACAAACTTTCTACTGGTTGTTATTAAGTGTCTTGGTACCGGGGAGCTTAGTAACAAGCAGCCCGCGATCTCTCATCGCTCAGTGCGGCCGCGATGGGAGAGTTTAACCCATGACAGTGCAGGACCGTCATGGGTCCTTAACGGTACTGCAACCCATTACGGTCCTGCACCGTCATGGGTCATTAAGGGGTTAAGCATCTTTCATTGGACTTCTTATTTTCAACTGCAGATTTTGGAAGAAGAAGATTAGAAGAAAGAAGAGAAGAAAAAGAAAGCTGAAAGAAAAGATGGAAGAGAGAAGACTGAAGAAGACAGACAGTGGATGACAGGTAAGTGTTATAATTCTGGGTGTTAGGATAGTGTTAGGGCTAGTGTTGTTTAATTGTCTTGTTAGGCATAGTGTAGGGTTAGTGTTTGGGAGGTGTGGGAGTGTGACTGTTTTGAGCTGACTCTCGTTGTTTCACACTGTGCTAAACAACAAGAGTTGGCTATTTTCCTTTGATTTACCCACAACTCACACTATTTAGTGTGAGTTGTGGGAACAAAAATCTGCAACAAGCAGTTGGCCACAATGTTGATTTTGGTCACAATGTTGATTTTGGCCACCAACTTTGGTTGGTCCATGTACTGGTCCAGCTATAGGATAGCTGCAATACACAAGTGGGTTTCTAACTCTGTGTTTTTTTCCCTTACCAGCTGTTTTACTGGAGGGAATAGTATCAAGCTCTCAGACTTCAGGATTGGCATACTTTGGTGATGTGCAAGGGAGATCACCCCTTCCACATCAACAGCAGTTCAACAACCTTGTATGGTAATGTGGACCTTTTCCTCCCCTCCCTGTGCATCCCTAAACTTTAGTTTTTGTTTGCCTACATCGGAAATTTGAAGTGCTTTGAACACATCAACAAAATCACATTGCCAGAGCATTGACCTTTAGTGCACCACCCCCTTGGAGTTTTTATTGGTGATGAGTGAAATTGACATATTGTATACATGTATTATGGACTGATCGAATACACACATTGTTTTCCATATTTGTTTATTTAAGCAGACATCTAGGGGGAGATGCACTAAGGCATGATAAAGAGGTGATAAAGAATAAATGACTTATATCACTTCTCCAATTCCCTTGTTATTCTGTGGAGTCTATGTGTTGCATAGGCTACACAGTATAACAGGAACTGGAGAAGTGCATAATTCCTCCTGGGTGTTAAATGGATATTTATATTTGAGATTCCATTTTACAATCAGTGCATACGTCACCTAGTTTCTTCAACTTATAATTAGTTGGATCCAACATTGACCAAAGCATGCCACCTCAACTGACATCTCCACTGTATTTCTTCAACATTACACATCTCTTCTCCTTACTTCCATATTTAAAATAAAAAAAGTCCAATGCTTGCCCCAATGAGTACCAACCAGTATTAATGGCTGGCTTCCCGTGAGCGTTGGTCTTTTATTGGAGGTAAGGATTGCAACCTCCAATGCAGCTAGATAAAAATGGTGTGCAGAAAGCCCCATACTGAATACAACTACTGTTTCCCTGAGGGAAAACAGTAGAGTTGCTGCATGTTGGACTTTTGTGTTTTCACTTGGATGATAGTCACCTGTGTGAAAGGCAGCATAGTCTGGCAAGTTTCCTTTCACCACGGCGACTCATAAAATTCAACATCATATTGAAAAGGTTGTAATAGTTACCTGAGGAGAAAGAAAAGAGAAGGAAAAGAGGGGTGAGGAAAAAAGTGGTTGAAGAGAGGAGTAGTAAAGGTGAGAGAAAGTTGTTGGGGATGAATGGAAAAGAGATTGAGAGAGAGAGCAAGAGAGAGATAAACAGAGGCCAGACTTGAGGGGGAAGGAGAGAAATAGAGAGGCAAGGGGCAGAGAGAGAGAAAGACAAATAGAGAGCATGGACATAGAGAGATTATGAGACAGAGGGGGAGAGAGAAAAGGTGGAAAGCCAAAAGAGGAGAGACAGAAAAGGGTGGAGAGACAAAGAGAGGGATATTAGAAACAAAGTTGGAAGAGAGAAAGACAATATGGAGATATAGAGACAAAGACATGAGAAATATATATATATATATATATAGAGAGAGAGAGAGAGAGAGAGAGACAAAGGGGCAGAGAAAGACAAAAGTGAGAGAAAGAGACAAAGGAGAGAGAGGGCAAAAAGGGAAAGAAAAGCAAGGAAGAGGTAGGACTAAAGGAGAAGTAAGGAAGGAAAGAGCAGAAAGTGGGGGAAAGTTTGAGAGTGAAGATCAATGAGAGAAAAGAGAAAATAATTTGTGAAACAAGTTAGAGAAATAGGGGAAATGTTAGGAGGAGGGGCTATAGGGTGAGAAAGAAGGGCAATGTAGAAAGCAGTAGGGGAGAAATGGGAGACATTGTGGAGACAAAAGTTGGACAAAGGGGAAAAAGGGCAATGTAGGATGTATCTTGCACCCTACATACTGCTTGGAGCAGCCTCCAAAGGTGCTTTGTATTATATTTTGAAAAATACAACACATTGTAGCTTTTAAAATCAATAGAGGAAGAGAAGGAATAAACACTCAGTATATATTCCACTTTTAAATTGAAGTTACAGGAATGAATGTCCCTGATCAAGCTCTGACACTGAATTTGCTGAAGTGTGTTCCTGCTACAATTTCCTTGTCCCCTGAGAACAGTGTGTGTCATTTCCTTTCAGCAAAGATGATTGCGTATGGAATTGAAGTAGTGTCTTTGATCGCTATTGTTATTTAGAGGCTCTTAACTAGGGATGGGCAACAATTTTTCACTCATGCTGAAATTGGTGAATAATAGCACTTTCCGCTTGGCGAATAATTTCCCGCGAAAAATACCGATTTTCAATAGAATGAGCTAGGTGAAAAACCTAGCTCATTCTATTGAAATCAATGGGGACACTGAATTTATACACAACACATAGCAAATATATTTTTTTCCCGAAGGCATAGTATAAAAGGACATGAGGGTGCCTGTGTGGGTGGAATGTGGGGAAAGAATCAGTTGAACAGGGATTTTTTTTTTGGGGGGGTTGTTTACTTGGATTGGGGGGGCAGTTAATACAAAATAAATCCTAAGTATAAATTAAAAAGCCCATTAGACATAGTATAAAAGGGGTCTGAGGAGGGTCCATGTGTTGGTGGGTGGAGTCTGGGGAATGACTCAGTTGAACAGGGAATTTGTTTTTGGGGGGGTTCTTGACTGGTTTTGGGGGAAACAGTTGATAAAAAAAGAAAATAAGAAATTTGTATGTAAAGTGATAGAGACAGGAACCCCCTGACTTAAGCTGCCACTGGGGTGGACCGATACTTTACATGATAGAACATTTTGTAGAGGATGATTTGTTGTTAGAGGCCCAAGCCCTAAGGAAACATTGATTTGTAGGACTTGATAGAAACAAACCCCCAAAAATATTTTTTTGTTTTTTTTTGTAGGACTATGTTGTTTTTTTTAAACACAAGCCCAGAGAAAAAAATGCCTTACTGGCCTAGTACCAGCAGGTGATGTCCTGTTGGCACTCAAAGGGTTAATGATAAATCCTCCCTGCCAGCATCTTAGCATATTCTGTGGGATGGACTCTCCTCAGATGCCTCTTGATGCCCTGCTTGTGATTCACCTCCACCACACTGCCATGTGTGGTCAGTGCATCACACAGTGTGCAATGGGTGGACACGAACTGTCATATCCTAACATCTACAGAGTGGCTATCATTTGGTGGGGGGTAATGATGAATGAGGTGGATTGGCAGAAGATGTAGTTATCCTAGAGGAAGAAGGTGATGGCAAGCTAGTTGTTTCACTTATCATTGAACTTCCATCCTCTGCCTGTGTTTCTCTATTCTTCCTCCTTTTTGATCTCCGCCTCACCTCTTGTTGCCTTTCTGGAGAGTCGCAGGGTAGAGTAACAGTGGTGCTTAATTTCTGTGGTGGGTGTTTGTCTTTAACATGTTTGACATAAATATCATGGTGTCTGTTTTTCATGTGTGATATCAGGGCGGTTGTGCTAAGGCTCGTTTCCTCCTTTCCCCTTTTCACTGACTTGTCACAACTTGTACACAGTGCTGTTGGTGATGACTGCACTGTGCCTGACCCAAGACAAAAATAGTCCCACACCCATGACTTCAGGGGATAGGGAACAGGTGGAGAAGAATGGCCTCTTTTTTCTTGTCCTCCACATTCCCCTTCACTGTCTATGGCAGCAGATGATGTTGCTGCTGTTGCTGCTACTGCCTCAGAATCAGCACTGTAACTAGGAACCTGTCCTAGTCCTGCATCACTTGCTGATCCCAATCCCACTGTGCCTACTGTGGTCTGTGGCACACTAGCTTACTCCTTAGCATCCTGCTGCCCTTGCAACTCAGCAGCAGCAGGAATTAGAGTAGTTTCAAATTCCGCAAATTCCAAAAGCTCATTGCTAGTAGTGGTGTTGATGCCTATCCTCATCCCTGTCTCCCATTCCTTCTCAGTTTCTGCCAAAAAGTCCATCAATGTCCCTTCCACCCCTTTTTCTCCACCAGCATCATCACCAGCACCCCTAGTCCCTACGTGCTGCTGCTGCTCTATTACAGACATCTCACTGCTGCTTGGAGGAGGTGATGAGCGATATGACAGAGGGTCCCCTAATGTCACACTTGTCATTTCTTTTTGACCTGTAGAAGGCAGACTGACAGCAGTAGCAGCAGGAACAGGCAGCTTATCTCTCCTCCTGCTGGTTGTGGTGATATTAATTCTGTGCCTGCTCTCCACCAACACCAGTTCTGGCCTCTTCAGGATCATGTTCCACTTGGACACTGTAGTGAAGGGAAGGGGAGGACTTCCAGAGCCAGAGAAATGGCTGGGCTCCCTTGACTTCTAGTCTGGACACTCTCAAATGCTTCCCCTACCACTTCCTTAACACTAGTCAAACCAGCTGTTTCACCATTACTGCTACTACTACTACTAACACCACTCACATCAAATTCAGCGCCAGAGTCTTCCTCCTCAGAGTCACTAGTAATATGATGATTACCCCCTCCTTCACTTCTAACACTAACAAGCTGCTGGGCCGTCTTAGTAGTAGTGGTACTTGCACTGGTGGCACTGCTTGAGGATGGCAAGTGTTACTTAGGGTCCCCTGCTGTCACACTTGGCATCATCGTCTCCTGCCCCCTCCTGAGTATTACAAGACACACTAGCATCAGGTACAGCACTGGTGGCCAAAGGTTCAGCACTGGCAACAGGCACAGCACTGGTTGCAGCAGAGGCAGCATGTCTGACAGCAGGCACAGTATTGATGGCAGCAGGTTCAGTACTGGCAGCAGACAAAGCACTGGTTGTAGTAGGGTCAGCACATCTGACAGCAGGCACAGTATTGCTGGCAGCAGGTTCAGCACTGGCAGCAGGCATAGCACTGGTTGCAGCAGGGTCAGCATGTCTGAAAGCAGGCACAGCACTAGTGGAAGCAGGGGCAGCAATAGTGGCAGCAGGACAGCACATCTGGCAGCGGGAGTAGGCAGCTGACCTGTCCTGCTCTCAGTAGTAGTACTCTTTCTCCATCCCTTCCCATTAAATTCTCCAAGATCCCTAGGGGTGATTTAGGGGGACTGGACAGTATTGGTTCTGTAGTGCTCAATTCCTCCTCCTCAGACTCAGTGGACACATAAGGGTCCTTCCAGTTCCTCCTTTTATTATTTTTAAACTTTCTCATAGTGATAGCAGTCACCTGCCTCAATTTTGCCTCAAGATCATAGCAGAACAGCACAGCACATCTACCTCAATCTGTATCTGCATCTATTGTATTGGACTTCCACAAATACGTCACCTTTTTATAGCGAAAAGGCAAAAAACACTTAAACCAATGGGTGGAACCTTTCCAGCAATTGAAAAAAATGACAAACAATTTTGCCAATGGGAAAAAAATGTGAAGATCTGAATCGCTTTTTTAAAGTGGATTTTCCCAAGGAAAAGCAGACAACAACGTGGTTTTCGTGGAATTTTTCACGGGAACATGGCGAGAGTTTTCGCCCACCCTTACTCTTATCCATGTGACAAAATTGTCAACTGAGATTTGGTCATCAGGACAAAACAATTACCCACCCCTGATTTATTATATATTCTCAGGTGTTTGAAACATGCTGGTACCGTATCTATTTATAGTGGATTAAGTGTATAGTATTTATTTATATTAGCATTCAGTTTGATTTTTCAACATTACATTTCCACATTATTTTTTATAAGTAGAATTTTTTTTTTTTAAATTTAGATTTAGTCATGTATTAGTAATTTCAACAACAAACTGCAGCAAGAAAAGTGTTACGTTGTTACTGATATTGGAGGGGCCTTTTAAAGAGCTGGATAGAGCATGCTGCTAAATCTCCCAATCTCAGATCACCCCACTCATAGGACTTCAATCAATCTACTTAGGCTTTCTGTTAGAACTATATTTCATAAAGCAGGCTGTACATTAAGATGAACATACATTCCTCTGTGCCTTTCAAAGGTGAATGGTGTGTCATAAGGATTAGCAGTTAGCACATTGCATTTTTACTCTATGAATTATAGGCTTTTGGCTACAAGACATAAACATTCTCTTCTTTAGAGCTGACAGTGTAATCTGCAATTTCAAATTATTTCTGTAGCAGAAGCTGTGAATGCAGCCATAGCCAACTCTTAAATCCAAGCACAATATTTAAAGGATTATATAGCTTATATGTAGTCTTTTCTTTTTCATTAATGTAGTTTTGGCAAACTTATAACTAATGAATGTACAAATAAGTTATTGATGTCATAGACAGTGAGGATATTAATATACAACTTTTCTTGAAATGGCATTTTCAATACATCATAAAAAATGCATAAACAGGAAAACATTTAGGCCATATTTGAAAGCTAAGCAGGAGCAATTCTGAAGCAAGCCAATTGTACTATAGGAGAGAAAAAATATTTTCTATTGATTTAAAAGGGATTTTTTTTGTTCAAGTGGCAATAATGTGGGTTTTTTCATTTCATGAAAGTACATCAAAATACAAACAGATATTACAAAAATGATCCATGAGCATAATGACAATCATTTGTGTAGAATGGAGATGTATATATAAATTGCCCCATTATGTATCCACTAAGAAGTGTAACAGCTGACCACACCACAATGGGAAGTACCGTTTATAGGAAAGAGATCAAGAAATGCATAATGAAAAGAGAAAGAGAAGGAAGTACAAGGTCTGCCAAGGTTAAAAACCCCATTTAAATAACTGGGATTATTCACGTGTCCACTGTGGCAGTGGTACTTAAACCTATCTTCAGAAACAAATAACAGGTCATGTCTGTAGGATTTCTTTGCATGTACACAGGTGAGTTAATTAAAATGATCAAGCCTTTGACTGAGTGACCTGTACTCAAGCAGAGAAATCCTAAAGACATGAGGGGAGATTTATAAGAATAGAATTCTGAAAAATGTGATGCGAAACTGGCATAAAACAAAGCTTACACCAATTTTGGAAGTTTTAAGGTAACATAGTTCTGTTTCTGGAAAGTGGCATATAACTGGCAAAAACTGTTACACAGCGAATTTGTAAAGAAATGTTGCTAATTGGGACAATTTAGTAACAGATTTTTGACCAGAATCTTAATACCAGGTATAATCTGTTCTTAAAGGGATACTAATACTTAAAATGTAAAAAAAAATATGTTGTAGGGTTTATTCCCCTGAGTAAAACAAGGGAACTCCCACTGCTGAAAGGTGTTTCATTCAAAAGTTATTAATTTTCAAAGTTGAATTTTTTAGGTGCAATATCACAGTGGCCTGAAATTGTACAGTGGCGCTGTTGCTACACGATCCTATGTACAGCTCTGGTCAATTGACCATAAATCTCCATAGGATGGTGTAGCAACAGCGCCACTGTACAATTTCAGGCCACTGTGATATTGCGCCTAAAAAATTAAACTTTTAAAATTAATAACTTTTGAATGAAACGCCTTTCAGCAGTGGGAGTTCTCTTGTTTTACTCAGGGGGATAAACCCTACAACATATTTTTTTTTACATTTTAAGTATTACTATCCCTTTAAGCATTCCAGGCATTAACATCAGGTTACGAACACTATATTTATAACAATGCCCTTACTTAGTTATACATAAGACGTGATGTTATCGCCAGTTGCCACGATTTAATGACAATTCCTAAAAAATACCAAGAATGTTTTTTATAAATACCCCCATGGAAAGAGGAGCTATTATGATTCAAACCAACTGCATTTTAGGTGACAAATTCACTTTTACCCTTTGAGTGCCAGAGGGATATGCAATGCATATGCATTACCCCCTTACTATCCATAAAGGCAAAAAGCGGCAAGGCGGAGATCAAAAAATCAAAAAGGAAGAAGAATAGTGAAACCCAGGCAGAGGTGGGAAGTTCGATGACGAGTAAAGCAACTAGCTCGCCATCACTTTCTTCCTCTAGGCTAACTACATCTTCTGCCAATCCACTTCGTTCATCGTTACCTCCCACGCCAAATAACAGCCACTCTGTAGATGTTAGGATGTGGCAGATCGTGTCCATCCATTGCACACCTTGTGGTGCACTGACCACACATGGCAGTGTGGTGGAGGTGAATCGCAAGCAGGGCATCAAGCGGCATCTGGGAAGATTACAACCAGCAGAATATGCTAAGATGGAGGCAGGGAGGGTTCATCATTACCATTAAACCGTCAGCAATTTGTCATGTGTCCTTAGTGGGGTGTTGACAAGGGGTATAGTGACAGCAGCAGTAGTTGTGCCACATACACTGTGCACAATGCAGTTGCTGATGAGAGGCACAGTTCCTGCTCTCAAGGGAAACATTTTTAGTCTAGTAACAACACACCTATGATTTTGGAGGAGGGGCAGGTGGAGAAGAATTATTGTCCAATTTCTTCTTTTCTCCGCTTATACTGGGGCTAGTTATTGTGCTTCTACTGCCTCAGGCACATCAATGGAGCTAGTCGTGGCACATGGAACCTTCATCATCCATCACCCATGTTACTGCTGTTGTTGATCCCATTCCCTTTGAGATGTCTAATCATCCTGCTGCTTAAACAACTCAGCAGCAGCAGAAGCAAGAACAGCAGTTTCAAATTCTGCATCTACATCAGGGAATTTGACAATGGCCAGTGGCCAACACAACATGACCTGCTTGCACTAGGCCAGTAGGGCATTTGTTTTTCCTCAGGGCTTGTATTTTAAAAACATAGGCCTACAAAATATTAAGCAATTTCTGGGGTTTGTTTCTAACAAGCCTAAGTCCTACAAATCAATGTTTACTAAGGGCTTGGGCCTCTAATAAATCTAAGTCCTACAAATCTTGTTTCCTCAGGCCTTGAGCCTCTAACAACAAATCTTGCAAATCATCCTCTACATCCCATACTCTGTCACATCAAGTATCAGTCCACCCCAGTGTAGGCATACATCAGGGGGTTCCTGTCTCTATCACATTACATACAAATGTCTAATTTTATTTTATTGATTTATTTTGGTATTAACTGTCCCCCCCAATACCAGTCAAGAACCCCCCAAAACAAATTCCCTGTTCAAATAATTCTTTCCCCAGACTCCACCCACCAACACAAGCACCCTCCTCAGACCCCTCTTTTACCATGTCTTATGGGGTATTTTTAATTGTATTTAGGATTTATTTCTTATTAACTGTCCCCCAATCCTATTAAACAAACCCCACCAAACAAAAATTCCCTGTTCAAATTATTCTTTCCCCACACTCCACCAACAAAGGTACCCTCATGCCCTTTTATAGTATGCCTTTGGGAAATAAAATAATATTTGCTATGTGTGGTGTTTAAAATCAATGTTTCCATTGATTTCAATGGAAAGAGCTAGGTGAAAAAAGTCAAAGCGGCACTTTTTATGGGAAATTATTCGCCAAGTGGGAAGTGCCATTACTCGCTGATTTCAGATTGAGCCGAAAATGATCGGCCATCCCTAGAAATAAGTAGTTAGAAGTCAAAGCTGGGAGTCCTACAGCAACATATATTTTGGAAAATTTGTTAGCATGCAGAATACATTTGTCCATTTTTGCATTCTTAAAGGGATTCTAATACTTTAATATTACTATTCCCCATATTGTAGCTATGTAAAAAATAACTGAATTGCCACCAGGTTGATCTCTCAAACCTTTATGGTTTGAGAGATAACAGAAAGCAAAGTTCCCCCTCCCTCCCCCTTCCCTGAAGTCAGTTTTGTACTGACTGCAGGGGAAGTCTGTCGGACGACAGTCAGGCGGCTCTGCAGCTGAGCCGAGATCGCTTTAGTGAAAAATAATTATTTCACTGAAACATGTGCTTGGTTTGCAAGAACACGTAGAAGACCATTTCAATTAAATAATTATTTTTTACTAACACGATCTCGGTTCTGCTGCAGAGCCGCCTGCTGAAAATAAGACCTGATATCCCTGCAGTCAGTACAATGCTGAATTCAGGGAAGGGGGAGGGAGGGGGAACTTTGTGTTTGGTTATCTCTCAAACCATTAAGGTTTGAGAGATGAACCTGGGGGCAATTCAATTCTTTTTCAAATAGCTACAATATGGGGAATAGTAATATTAATGTATTACTATCCCTTTAAGGGAGCTCTTCACCACCAGTTATTTCAGGTTGGGGGAGGGCTGTTTATAGGACAGGAGCAGAGGTTTTGGGAATATTCTTTTTTAATCTGCTATTGTTATGTAGTATTGTCTGGAACTCAGTTTAGATTTTGAGCATTACTTCAAGCTGGGGATTGTAGGTGACTACTAATGACACTGTTCTTTTCCTGTCGTTGTTTGTAGTCCAGAAGATTTATTTTGGGTACTGGTGGCTCTCTGATCTTGGCATTATATCCATGACTAATAAAATCTCTCCTGAGATTTTTAAGATGTTTAAGATGTTTATCCCCGACTAGAAGTCTTAGAGTATATGCTGTTATAACTTAGGCCCTGGCTGTAAACAATGTAGTTTTTTTGTGTGTCTGGGATGGAAACTGTCATTTCTGAAATAATGAGGCCTGTCTGTTGGTTTGTGGTACAGAGATGTCTGGATGGAGTTGTTATCAATGACTGTGGAATCCAGAAAGTCCATTTGTGTGGGTGAATGGATACTGAGTGAAGTATCTCCATACTGTGGACTTCATGGACTACAGGGGTTCCTAAAAGTCTGTTTCTACTACTGGGGTTAGGTGTTATTTAATTTATAGTTGTCAAAAGTGCAGAACTTCCAGCAGCATCAGATGCACTCATCATAGGTAAGCTTGTGGACGTTACTAACCTGTGTTGCAGCTGTTTACTCAACACTAATGTGTGTGTGGCCGACCGTGACTTGGACTTGGAAGCGGTGATAATGTGGATGATGACTGACAGGATGACTGCACTTTTGGGTATTTTTGCTTGTATAGGGTCAGAGTTTCCAGTTGTTTTCTCAAACTGTTTATAGACAGGCACAGTTCTACTTTTCAGTAATGGATGATTGAGCCTTTACCTTTCAGCTAACTTTCTGGCCATGTCATCATCATCTCTCACTCTTAACTTCATCTGTATCTGAAGAAGAGGAGGATGCTGGAGGAATATATTCTAGATCTACTTCATCATCATCATTATTAGATTAGGTCACACTCAGCATCTTCCACTGCTTCTTATCCACTACCCTTATATTCCTCTAAGCTTTAAGAGGGCTAAAACAATTAATTTTTTCTTTTACTTTTACAAAGTTCACTACTACTTTGAGGACAGGTGTATTGGTGCTTGTTTGTCTCACTGTCAGATACAGCAGTTGGTTGAGCTGCTAAACCTTCCTCCAACCATCATCAACATTAGAATATGATTTGTTGTCATCTTCAGTGTTCTTATTTTATGTTTTATTTATATTATATTACTGGCACTGATGGTGGTGTTTGAATGTTTGGTGGGACCTTGACAAACTTCATCCACCCAGGAGGAGGGGAATCATCATCATTTATTGCAAACACTGCAGAAACCATGGCCTCACTCAGTTTTTGATCTACCACTTTATTTCCATTTGCCTTCACTGCTGCTATTCCTCCTTTCCACCCTCTGCCTGAACCTTGTGCATTTGTTGGATATTACTGAACTACTGTGTGTTTTTACTGTAAGGTACACAAGAGATCTGATGGAGTGTGATGTCTTGCCTTGGCCCTCAACAAAATACTTAATTTTATCTGCATCACGTCTGCCTCACACAGCTCATGTCATGGTTCCAGTCAGCTGTCACTTTACTATTTTTTTTTTAACTGTTGTCCACCATATCCTATCACTGAAGAAAGCAAACTTAAAACAAAAAAAGTTCAATAACTTCTTTCCCCAGATGTCCCCAGCACAGGTAAAATAAAAGCAAGCTCTTCAAGGAACTTGGACCACATCTGCCTGTGTCTTTCAAATCAAATCAGTTAGACAGAATATGGGCTATTTTGGGGTCAACCTCCTTTGATCCATCCTCACTCCCCCAAACTCGTATAACATACAGATCAGCAAGGAACATGGACCGCAGCAGCCTATTTATTTCAAATCAAATCAGTCAGACAGAATGTTGAGGTATTTGGGGTCAACCTCCTTTCTCTCTTCCTGTCCCCAGACTCTCCTAATACAGAGAACAAATGTCCTGCCTACAAGACTCCCTAAACTAAGCTTCAATCCCACTGTCTTCTGTAGCTCAAACATTTGCTGCTTTCTCTTCCTCTCGCAAACACAGAATGGCATGGTGTCGGAACTTGTCATTGCTTTTAAAGTAGGCCTGTGGTAAAATAAGGGAAACTTGCTATGTGCTTTGAAGAAACTTAGTTTTCCCATCAATTTCAATGAAATGAACTAGGTAAAAAAAGAGGGAAAATTGCACTTTTCACTAAAAATTTCCCACTAAGCAGAGAGTGCCAATTTTCTCTTGTTTCACCCATCCATATCTATTTTGTTAGTTACCCATCTATGAGGTTAGTTTGACAAGATCTTCTGTGCTGTTTAGGATCTTGCAAGCTATTTAAACTTAGATATTTAACAATTCTTTCTTTTAACATGGTTTCCATTAACCTTTTAGTGACCGGCTGCGTGCGCACGCGCCTTCCTCTGCTAAAGTTGAACCCTCCTTTCCTCTAATTTTAAAGGGTGGCCCCTAGTTATTTGATCAGGCTTTGGATTGAGAAACTCTCCAGAGAAATTCTTGTATTGACCTCACATATACTTATACAGTGGAACAAGATCTCTTCTAAGTCGACTGCTCTAGATTAAATAAACCAAATTCTTCTAGACATTCCTCAAATGTCAACTCCTTCATTCCCTTTAAGAGATAGTAATGTTACACAATAAGAGCAGCTCCAGTTAATCTTTATAGTTTTTTGGCCATGGAGCGTGTTATAGCCTTACTGTCAGAGTTGTAGTTCAAGAGTAATTGAATGATAAAGTATCCCCCTCCCGCCCCTTTTACTGATGTAACACTGCTCACCTCAAGACTGCAAGACAGCAAGACTGTCTGGATGGATCACAGAGAGGGACAATCTTCAGTGAGCATAAGCACAAATCTTAAAAAACTTTCAAGGCAGGGTTTTCCTCATGCTCATAGTTGCTGTGAGCTGTCTGGTCAAGGGAACAGATTGCACATCTGAAGGGAGGTGGCTTATACTAGGTAAAAGGGGTGGGGGGATTTTTATCATTCAATTACTCTTGAACTACAACTCTGACAGTATTGAAATAATACTATTCATGGCCCAAATGTTATGAAGATTAATTGGAGCTGCTTTTTTTTTGTGAAACATTCCTATCCCTTTAATTAATGTTTTTGCTCTTCTCTGTACTTTCTAGAATATCCTTTTTCCCAAATCTTTACTGCATATTCAAAATGAGGTCCAATTATTTGTACAGTGGATAATTATGTTATCCACTCTTGATTCAACTCCCCTTTTTTTTTTACAAAAGACAGTACTTTGCTTTTGCTAATGCCGTTTGACACTGGTCGCTGTTTCCAAGAGGTTACAAGAATTCCTAAGCCTTTCTTTAGCAACAAATCTCCTAGAATAAGTCCATAAAGCAGCATTGGGATTTATTTCCCCAAATGCATAACTTTACACTTTCCCACGTTAAACTTCATATTACATTTGTTTACCAATCTAACATTTTATGTATATCCATCTACAGAGGACAAACATCCTGTTTTGAATGTATTACCCTGAATAATTTACTATCATCTGCAAACATTGACATTTTGCAGGTCTTTTGTAAACATGTTAAAGGGATAGTAATACTTAAAATGTAAAAAAAAATATGTTGTAGGGTTTATCCCCCTGAGTAAAACAAGAGTACTCCCACTGCCGAAAGGTGTTTCATTCAAAAGTTATTAATTTTCAAAGTTGAATTTTTTAGGTGCAATATCACAGTGGCCTGAAATTGTACAGTGGCGCTGTTGCTACACGATCCTATGGACAGCTCTGGTCAATTGACCATAAATCTCCATAGGATGGTGTAGCAACAGCGCCACTGTACAATTTCAGGCCACTGTGATATTGCACCTAAAAAATTCAACTTTGAAAATTAATAACTTTTGAATGAAACACCCTTCGGCAGTGGGAGTACTCTTGTTTTACTCAGGGGGATAAACCCTACAACATATATTTTTTTACATTTTAAGTATTACTATCCCTTTAAAAGCAGTTGACTGGGCCCTGAGGTACTCCACTCTCAACTTTAACTGTTCTGAAGAATTTTCCATTTATAACAACACACTGTTTCCTATCCTTCAAACAGTTTTCTATGCAGTTGCAAATGTTACTCCCTAACCCCAATTTCATTATTTCAGTCTGCTATGTGGTACTGTATCAAATGCCTTTGCAAAATCTAGATATACTACATCTAATATATATATAATATAGTACACCTAGTAATAATAGATTTCTGAAACCTAAATTTAAATTCTGACCATGTTACCCTCGGTATTGTTTCCTTTAAATAATTTTTTCCGGTCTATGTGTTGCATTAATGGTGTTAACATTTTTTTTTTTTAATTTAGAGTTTTGGTTGAACCTATACAGTTTGCTTCATCAAACTGATCTCAAATGAAGCCTTGTAGTGACCCCCTTTTTCCCAAATATCCACCTGATTTCGTAATGGATACCATATGGATACCATATCTATGTTGTTTGTTATCACTAGGTCCAATGCATTGTTATTTCTTGTCAGCACTTCCACCATTTGTCACATGTTGCTTTCCCCTAGCAATGACAAGTCTCATATCTCCTCTGTATATCTGGATACTTAAAATCTCCCAAAAATATAGTATGCTCAGGATGTGAAGTTTTTCTTATTTTCAATAACATTTGGGCCTCAACATTCTCATAAATATTTGGTGGTTTGTAGTATATAACCACAACACCCTTGTTTACCTTTTACAGCACAGTAGGCCTGAATTTCTACCTACAAGGACTTTAGATTCTGGCCAGTTTTATCACAAATATATCCCCTTATACTTGGCTTTAATCCTGTCTAATTTAAACAGGGAACAACCCTCAATATTTACAGCTCAATCATCTGTACCATTCCACCACATTTTGTTTATATTAATTATGTCTAAATACTCAATAACCATCAGCAATTCTAGTTCTCCTATTTTACCTACCATACTTCTTGCCTTCAAGAAATTCAATTAATCTTGTCATTATTACGTATTTTACCCACTACTTGCCATTTTTCTACATTTGCATCTAATGGGTTTTTCAGCCTATGCATTTATTCACACCCATTGTCCACCAGCATTATCATTTACTTGTACCCAGTTCCAATGTATGCTATCTGACCCTTGTTTCTAGCTATAGTCTCCCCTTTCCTTGTTTGAAAGCTCCTCCAACCTTCCAGGCATACTATGCCCTAGCAAAGAGACGTCAGGTAAAAGGGAGGGAGGGAGGAATTTTTTCAGTGAATATCTCTCAAACCATAAAGGTTTGAGAGATGGGTCTTTGGGCATTTAGTTTAAATTTTTAATATCTACAAACTGAAGACTTTTAAAAAGTATGTATTACTACCCCTTTAAGTCCAAAAGATCAATGTCATCAGGAGTGAGTATACAATCCCAGAATAATAATGATGCTCTTAGATATGAGTGGTGTAATGATATAAGCAGACTCATACTAGAAAACACGCCCCAAAGATTATTACTAGCTTATGAGGAGTGACAAAGATCTTAAGAATGGCAATCAGCAAAAACTGATAAGAAAAATATTA
The DNA here is from genome assembly GCA_037306005.1 of Rhinophrynus dorsalis. Taxonomy (NCBI): domain Eukaryota; kingdom Metazoa; phylum Chordata; class Amphibia; order Anura; family Rhinophrynidae; genus Rhinophrynus; species Rhinophrynus dorsalis. Next base: position 226,100,231 of record CM074723.1, read on the forward strand.
GAAAAAGGATTATACCAGCTTATATTATAAATGTACTATATGTAAACAAACACAGACATTAGTAATCAAATGTCGTAAGACTCAGACATGATAAGTCAAATGTTGTGAAAAGATAATTATACAATGATCCTAAATATTAATAAAAAGATTGCTGAAGTATGAAAATCGCTGAAATATAATAATGTCTACATCACTACCAAAGCTAAAGAAATAGATATATAATGAAGAGAGGGATCATATATAAAGTATAAAAAATACAAGTAAACAGGAAAGTCCCAGATACAATTATCTCGCATCCCACTTTCAATCATGATGAGCACTGGTATGGAAAAGGGGCAACATGTTAACAATGAGGCAAATATCTGGAGTAAGGGTGGTTGGAGAGGGAGGGAAAATTAAAAGTTTGATTTTGTTTTGATTAGGTGGAAAATTTTAAGTTTGGGTTTGATAAGGTATCTACAAACATTCTGTAAACACATTATATACCAGAGACCACTAGTCTAGCTATGTAGGACATTTTAATGGCTCATACATCTTTGGCTTCACATAAATGGTAGTTATTACATTTTCTTCAAGGGTATTTTACTTTGACCAGAAGGTTATTTTTCATTTTGAAGACATTCATAACACATGATATCTTTAAGTTGTCTGTATATCTCCTTCATATAGTACTCCTCTGTCATTAACACCAAATTTTCTCCCTTAACAGAGGATTTTATTTTAATCTCATTATGTTGTTTTTTTTGTTATCTTTTAAAGTATTGAGATCTTTTGTTGCCAGATTGGCAGTGGATACTATGTAGAGAGACATACAGGCAAAATCTTTTCCACATACTTAGTGAAGGCGTTAAAGTAAGGAATAAAATTCAAAGGTAGCATAATTATAGATTTGGATTTAAGATTTGTAATCTTATTCGATTTTTTGTCATTTAATAGACCTTCCATTTCACCCCTGGCACCAAGTTCACTTTGCCTTTATAGATCCTCCAGATTCTTAAGGGCTTGAGCATCAATATCTTGGGTTTTATCATTGCGATACTTACTGTGTAAATATCTTATTAGCACCTTCTTAGAAAACAAATAAAGATCTTTAAACACTACAAATGTATCATTATTGATAGTGGAAGAAATGATAAACCATTACTTAATGATGAAATGTGTGCATTGTTTTAATTAAACTGTGACAAATTGATAATTAGTTTGTCGCTCATCAATGACTTGAATATCTCCTCCCTTTTCCACCTCATCTACAAAATTTGGTATTATTCTTTGGGCTTGATGATCTTTTTGTCCTTCACTTTGCCTCTCTTCATGCCCACCTCCATGTTCTATACCTCCCTCTAATGTCCCTTCCATTGATTCTAAATTGTGCTGAACCTTTATGTGACCCTCCTGGTAGTTAGATCATAACTGGATCCAGAATCTGAAATATTATAATCAGAAGATTGAGATAAAATGTCCTGCTGTCTATTGTGATATACCTTAAAGGGATAGTAATTACTCATTAAATCCGATGACTGGATTTCAGATCTGAGGGGAGGTGACTTACAATATTGAAACTAAAGCAATGTCAACATTGCCAATATTGGAGTGCATTAGTATACACTATAAGGAATGATCATAACTTAGGTTATAATTAGCCATTAATAACCCTCTAAAGATATGATATACGATTGTTGGCAAAATCGTGGTGTATCTCTAATTTTTTTTTTTTCTTACCAAAATCTCCCTCTGGAGTTTCTAAATCTCCTACTTGATGTTTTGATTGGAATTAGTGAAATCAGAAAGTTCCTTAAATTTCAACAATTAAATCATATTATTTTCTATTGCCCCGTTTTAATCATCTAATATTCTTTTATTTTCTTCAATGATGAGAATGATGAACTCCAGAGACCATTTTTTAAAACATTTTGACATTTTTCCAAAATACTATCAGTTCCCCTAATCATTATTTTATATCTAATGTATGTCTCCAGATTAGATACATCTCACTTTAATCTAAATAAAGAAAAACTGAGCTATTTCCCTCAACCTAAATAACAAAATATAAATTAGGTCTAGCACTCCTACAAAAAGTCAGTGGAAGCTAACTATAGAACCATACTCACTAATAATAAACAATGATAATTTAGAGGTTATGGGCATTTTTCAGTTAAATAAAAATTTATGGAGGGGTGATAGAGATTAACTTTAATTTCAAAAGGAAAGTATATTGATGTATATACTTAATGTTCTAAGCCACAAAGGTTTACATAAAGAAATTCAGCTAAAAAGGTTTCTGTAATCTTTTAGTCTCTGTTTTGTTTCTGAGGATGTGTACTTCTGGAGTTTTTATTCAGTGAAGAAAGTATTGATAGTTAACCTTGATAAAGCCTAAACACAGGAAAATGTGTACATTTTCATCCTCACCTTCACATTCTAATAGCCAGATTTGTCTGCAGTCCACTGGATATTTCATGAGCCAAAAGACATAAAACACTATGGAAGCGTCTCTGTATGGATTGGGATCACATTTGTACATGATTTTGAGATACAGCACTTCAATAACAGCATAAACAGCAGATGTGGCAATCTGCAATAAAGTGGTCAGGTACTCATATTGGGGAACTTAATGGAAATGAAAACCACATTGATATGCAACTGTGCTTGCTATCCCTGCCGCACTATGCTCCCCCACTTCTCTATTTGGATGTGTGACAAAGACATGTGGAAGAAAGCTGTTGAATACCAGTTATTACCATTCACACTGAACATTTTTGATGTTGTTTGCCTCTAAAGCGTTATGTATTATGCTTATTGCTGTTGCCTGTATGTGACTGAAAAACACTGTGGTTTCTGCACTATTAACTCAGTGTTGGTTGGTGTCACATTTCATGTGATTTACTTGTCCCTGTTCCTTACATTGCTTATGGCTATGCAGACTTGGACTGTATATCTGTAATTTAACAATACCTGTTTCTACGCTGAATATTGTATTTAGCTACTTTGTCTAACAGGATAGTGTTACTTATTTGAGAAGGTATATAAGATGTGGTGGAAGGGATTCTTTTGGTTTTAATCACAACATTATTTTAATATCTAGACAATATGGGGGGTAACTGTTAGGTGGGGAATCTTTTCTTTGGAGTCAATTTTCTAATTATGTATGGTAAATAAATAATATAATTTTTTTTAAATTTTTGTTTATTGCTTTAATTTGTAATTGTTTATTTGAAGAAGTTGAGTGCTTTGATGTGGCCCAATATGTTTTTGTCTTCATTGTTTCTTATTGGTGAACATGGATTTATAGTACCTTGATTCACATAGTTAGCTTCCATTGACTTATAGGCATGCTAGAGCTAACTTATATTTTTCATATTGCATTCTGTCTGCACCTGCTGTTCTGCACCCATAATACCCTGCTCATCTTACAGCCTACAGCCTGTGTTTCCAGTTGATGCTTTGCATCTCTTTTTAATACCTTACTCAACTTACTTCTGTCTTGTATTTTAATAATATTTAGTACTGGTGTTTTCGGTAGGTTTTTTTTTTAGCGAAACAGTTATAAAATGTTTCATGGTTTTCACAGATACTTAGACATTCAGTCTAGCTACAATCTGCATTGCCTGGAAAGCATTTCAATTGTGAAAAATGATCATTTTTCATTTTTATTTAAGCAGCACATCTTTCATCAACCATATTTGAACCATATTTTCCTAGAAAGCAATAGTTTCATCTTTTGCAGCTTGTTCTGTAGGGGTAGTCAGTTGTTGGACCTCCAACTTTTGGACACTACAGTTCTCGTTATCTCCAAACAGCTTGGGCATCTACTATAACCTTATCTAGTTAAAAAAAACATTTTATGCACCTTTATAGTCATTATTTTTGATTGAGTGCTTTTAGGATGTTATGCCCAGCAATGTTTTCCATACTCATCAGTGTCTCTCAATAATGTCTTCTCTGATAACATTTTTTAAAACCTGTGATAACATTTTAGTATTGCGTCAGAAACACACTTTCCTAGCAATCAAGTAGACTTTAATTTAAATGGAAAGTCAAACAAAATGAATAAACATGACTTCTAATTACAAGAACTGGAAGAACAAACAGTAGGATTCTAATATAATTAAAGCAATCATAAATAGCTTATTACAATGCAAACATTTCTATATTGGGTATCAACTATTACAGGATGCAAAAGAGAATCCAGTATGAAATGAAGTGCCTGAGATTTTGACAAACATTACCACTGCTCCTGTAAAATATAGTTCAGAATGTTGAGAATGCAAGAGTAAGATTGTTATTCAATCTATAGCTGCAATAGCAGCTCTATAAAAAAAATATTAGCACTCACCAACTCCCGAAATCTGAAAGAATGATGGCTTGAAAAAACCCCTAATACTGAAAATATTCAACTGAGGACTAATGGATGTATTATAATGTAACAGCATACCATAAATGCAATTCTGTATGTAAAAACTCTCATGCAGTCTAATGTAATACCAGTGATAAAACATAAACAGTGCATAATAATAATTATGATAGACTGGAAATAAAATATATATGTCTATATATAATAGATCAATAAGCGATGTTTGATGTATATTATTAAATGCTATAATAAATAAAAGAGTATGAAAAATATAATCTGTATATATGAAGTACTAATGATGGAATACATAATAGGGGTTATTCACTAAAGCCTGATATAAAGGTGATAAAGTGGAAATGACTTCTCCAAGTCCTATGTTATTGTATGGAGCCTATGCACTAAGATCTCCAAAATCGGAGAAATCGTAGTACATAATCTCCGTAGAATAATATAGAAATTGGAAAGTGATATCACTGGAAAAGTCATCTGCAGGTTATCACCTCTTTATCATACATTAGTGAATCTCCCCCATGGAGTGGTGTTAATAATGTGATGGGTGAGTGATTGATGTACTAAAATATCACCATAATTAAACACAGAATAATTGAAATAAAATAATACATATGTATGTCCTCCAATGACATGCAATACTACTGTCCAATAATGTTTTAATTTGTTGATGATGAAAACTCACCAGGACAATGTATTCTTCCTGGTAAAACTTTTTAATAAAATAAAATAAAAATGTATTTGTATATATTGTGCAATGTGCTTTTAAAATGAAAAAGTCCAAACAAAAAAATCAGTACCAATAAAATTAAATTATGATGCTAAATAGATATAATTGATAGAATAAGGTGGAATTTACTCACCAACATTTAGTTTTCTCTGTGTCCTTCCACGGCAATACTGGGTTTTATCTCCGCCCCTCAGCTGGTAGGACCAATAACATTTTCTATAAATTTCTCTGCTCCAACTTGAATTCTCAGTTTTACAATTGTCCAAGCTGGAATGAGAAATAGGTTAGTAATCTCCTATAACATAATATTCATATACCAGTAAACATGGAGCATGGAACGATACTATACCAATCAAATTATGGTGGGGTGCCACGGAAGGACACAGAGGAAAACAAAATATCGGTGAGTAAATTTCACCTTTTCCTCTGTGTCCAATACACTGCAATACTGGGACTTACCAGAGCAGTATCTCCTCAAGGGTGGGGATAATAATCTTGTATCTAGACAGGAGAGGCTGCTTGAAGCACCTTCCTGCCAAGTGTAGCATCCCCGGATGCTTGAAGTTCCAGTCTGTAATGTCTGATAAATGTAGTGGCTGAGGACCCAGTGGCTGCTTTACAAATTTCTTCAGGCGTGGCCACTGCTTTAAGAGCCCACGAGCAACTTCCCTAGTGGAATGAGCCTTGATTCCTGTAGGAGGATCTTTCTCTGCAATTTGGTATGCCAGTCCAATACAGTCTCTTATTCATCTGGCTATGGATGCCTTAGAGGCAGCAGTGACTTTACATTTTCCACAAAAGTGTACAAAGAGAGAATCTGATTTGCTAAAGGATTGAGTTCTCTGAAGGTAAACAGAGAGATACCGATTTAACCCCTTAAGGACCCTTGACAGGACCATCATGGCTTAAATGATAGCAGCATGTCTCCGTGCACGCTGCTATCATTAATGCAAGGCTGAGACTGAGCGCTCCAAGACTGGGGCATTCAGTCTCAGCCCTTTTTGCTTGTGCCAGTTCATGTGATCGCCGTAGCAGCGATCACATGTACCGGCATAGTGACAGACAGAGGCAGCAGAGAAAGCATGCTGTCTGTGCGTGTCTTGTCTGCCTCTGTTTCCCTTGCTATCAAAGTAAGGGAGACAGAAGTAGACAGGAGACACCTAGTGGGGAAAGAAAATATGGCAGCTGGGGGTATTAACCCCTTCACTGCTGGTGCCAGAGGCTTGCTAAATGCAGGTCAATTTCTGACCTGCAATGATACTTTTTTTTTTTTTTTTTTTTTTAAAAACACAACACACTTTTTTTTTACAAAAATATTTTATTTAAAAAAAAATCTAATTAAACAATACTGGAAGTGTGATTGTTGTGGAGCTATGTAATACACTTATACACACCGCCAAATGTCAGGGATAAAAAAGTGTCAAAATAGGGTGGGAAAAAGGGACATGGGGATTTTCACCCAAGGGGGGGACAGTGGCCACTTTAAACTGCACATTTTGTAGGTATGACTGACCGGTCATACCTTTCATGCAGTCGCCATAAAAATTTAACCCTTTGTGCCCAATTGATCCCAAGAGAAAAAACAAAAATGGTGGTTTTTTTTAACCTTTTTTTTAAATTTTAATAAAGTGAATGGTGGGTTATCCATATAAGTAGGGTATCAAATGAAAGCCCTATTTGTGCTTAAAAAACAGTATATAATTTATGGGGGTGGAATAAAAGCCTAAGAGGGAAAACACTGTTGAACAAAGACATAGTCAAAAGGTCAGAATTGCTCCGGGCCTTAAGTGAAATCCACCTCAGATTTTCCCGGTCCTTAAAGGGTTAAGTCTAAATTAGACAGACATCTGTCTGACTCCTGAAGGATCTCTGATCCAAATGCTGGAGCACAATTTTCTGGCATAAGTGGAAACTAGAGACTACTTTAGATCTGAATTAAAGTTTTGGTCGAAAAACCATCTTATCCTGATGGAATATTATAAAAGGTGGCATGCATAATAAAGCTTGTAGCTCACTGATTCTTCTGGCTGACATAACTGCTGTTAGTAACACTGTTTTAAGTGTGAGATGCTTAAGCGAAATGTCCTATAGAGGCTCAAAGTAAGGATGAGCACATACCTGCTGTAAGACTAGGTTAAGATTCCATGGAGGGATAACCTCTCTGATGGTAGGCTTTATCTTTGAAATTGATGCAATGTACATTCGGATTAGATGATTATCCGAAAAGGTAGCCAATATGGCAAAAAGAGTGGATAAGTGTACATAAGAGAGGCTGGTCCCAATCCCTTCTGAAACGCATCCTGCAGAAATTCTAGAATGGGACTGTGGGATATTAGGTCTCCATTTAGGTGTTTAGTCTGAATATGGACCAGACCCTATAATAAATTGTAGTAGATGACTACTCTCTTCCCTGTAACATAGTGGAAATGACAGATTCTGACATACCCTTTGGCCTTAGGGAGCTCCATTCAGCCTCCAGGCCGCTAGGCTCAAGAAGGCTAGATTGTCACGGTTTCCCAAGAATAATTCAGGAGTCAGAACGGTATAGTAAAAGTAACAATTTATTAAATAAATATAATAAGAGAAATCACAGAAATAAGGAATAACAAATAGTCAATAATCACGGAGAAGCAGTAGAGGTCCCACTAGAGGTCAGCAACTCTATCAGGAATAGGAGTCTGCCTAAATGACGGAGCCTCTACTAGAGACAGACACCTGTCCCTGTAGTCTCTGTATATGGGAGGGCAAGCAGGAATGCAGCAAGAGACAACCTGACTCATGCCTGTGGTCAGTGGTAGGCCGAGGAATCTCCCAAAGGTGGTAGCTGATAGGGAGATAATACTGACGCAAGCCTGCCGTCAGTCTGATGAAGGAAAACTCCCCTAGGGAATGCAACTGGGAGAAAAACCAGTCTCAATCCGTGAAACCGAAATGACAATCTTAACAGACTGGGTTTCTATAATAAACAGTAAAGCAGGAGAATAGTCAAACAGAGCCACAGGTCAGCACCAGGATCGATGGTCAGACAAGCCGGGTCATACACAGTACAGATAGTCAGCCAGAGCCACAGGTCTGCACCAGATTGGGTGTCTGCTATACACAAGGAGTAGGCAGGAAAATAGTCAGACAGAGCCACAGGTCAGCAGCAGGATGGATGGTCAGACAAGCCAGGTCATACACAGAGCCCAAGGGAAACAAACTGTGTTGAACAACAATGCAAGGGCAACTGATAATTGGCTCAGTTCCCCTTTAAAGCCCAGCCCAGGAAGTAGATGGGAGGAGAATCAGCTGTACAGCATAAAACAAGGGCCTGCGTCATTCTGCCACTTCCCACCCGTGATTGACACATCTTGCCGCGATGCGTCAAACCAGCAGCCTGCATCTGCATCAAATTGAGCACCAAACCTGGCTGGCAAGAGGAAACGGACGACTAATAGTGCAGCCAAGCGCACCCAAACCAGGCACCATCAGTGATGTCTGGGAGGAAACAACAGCAACATATCAAAGCTTCCTGGGTCATCATCGACAGTGGCGCTGGAACTAGGTAACTGTAACATAGATCTGGATGTAGAATGGGTCCTTGTGACAGCAGATCTGGAACCGCCGGGAGCTTTAGATGTGGTCGTATGGATAATTGAGTCAGATCCGCGTAACAAATTTTTCTGGGCCAATTCGGAGCTGTTAGGATCACTCTGGCCTGGTCCTGTCGTTTCTTTCGGATTATTTCTGAAATTAGAGGTATGAGAGGAAAGACATAAGCCAGTGGAAAGGTCCATTTGTATCTTAGGGCATCCTGCCCCAGGGCCTGTGGGTTCTTCCATTGCGACAGAAATTTCCTGCACTTTGTGTTTTCTGGTGTTGCCATCAGATCCACTACTGGAGATCCCAGGACTGCTGTTATGTCCTGAAAGACATTTCTTTTCAGTGACCATTCTCCTGGATCTATCTTGTTTCTGCTGAGGAAATCTGCCTCATAGTTCTGAATTCCTGATAGATAGGCCGCTGTGATTGTCTGTAGATGACTCTTTGCACAAGAGAAGATTTGATGATTGAGTTGGACTCCTTGTTCCTCCCTGATTTGAGATGTAACTTTCAGTAGTGGTGTTGTCAGATCTTATGAATATCGCTCTTCCTTTCAACTGTTACTGTTATTTTATTAAAATTATAGACTGATCACTTCTTTGTCAGTGGGCAAATGTACAAAATCAGCAGGGGATCACATAGTTTTTTTCCTCACTGTATGTGTGTATGTACGTGTGTGTATACATGTATCACACTCTCTCTCTCTCTCTCTCGTTCTCTGTTTTACAGAATTTAACAAATCAAACAAAATAAAACAGAAAATGTGGCATCTGCAAAAGCTTGGGCATCATTTCAGTAGCTCCTCTAGTGTTATCCTTCATAAAGCCTTGAACTTAATTGCCTTGTTATGCCTTAATCTAAGTTAGGTGATGACTAGTGATGAGCGAGCACCCCAATGCTCGGGTGTTCGGGTGCTCTGACCGAGCGCCCCCGGAGGCTCGAGTGCTCGGCCGAGCACCCGAGCCCCATTGAAGTCAATGGGAGGACTCGAGCACTACACCAGGCACCCCCTGCTCTGATGAGGGGAGGGTGCCTGGTCCATAGGAAAAGGGCAGAAAATGATGGAAACACCACAGAAATGGTTCAGGGACAGCATAGGGAGGATGTCTGGATGCATCTTGGACTCCAACATCGCTGCTGGGAACGATCTTTCGCCCGTACTACGCCATTTTTACAGACTGACCGTAAAACACACAAAAAGGAAGATAAAAACGACTTTAGGCGAAAAATTGTTACCAAACAGTATTTGCTGTATATTTACTTGTATATCATCTGCAAATTCTGCCAAAAATTTCATAGATTTTTCGGAACTGAGGCCATGATTAAGAGGGAAACGTGCGCAGAGGCAAATTCTCCCAAAAATTTCCTTGATTTTTCTGAACTGAGGCCATGATTAAGAGGGAAACGTGCGCAGAGGCAAATTCTCCCAAAAATTTCCTTGATTTTTCTGAACTGAGGCCATGATTAAGAGGGAAACATGCGCAGAGGCAAATTCTCCCAAAAATTTCCTTGATTTTTCTGAACTGAGGCCATGATTAAGAGGGAAACGTGCGCAGAGGCAAATTCTCCCAAAAATTTCCTTGATTTTTCTGAACTGAGGCCATGATTAAGAGGGAAACGTGCGCAAAGGCAAATTCTCCCAAAAATTTCCTCGATTTTTCTGAACTGGGGCCATGATTAAGAGGGAAACGTGCGCTGAGCCGACCATCTAAAACATTATGGGTGAGGGTCTGCTGCGGAGCTGACCATCCTAAACATTATATGCGAAGGCCCGCTAGTGAGCTGACGCTATAAAACATTATATGAGAGGGCCCGCTAGAGAGCTGACCCAATAAAACATTATATGAGAAGGCCCGCTGGTGAGCTGACCTATACAAATATTGTCAAACTGCGCCCGCTGGTGAGCTGGCCCTATATAAAAATTATATCACTGGGCCCGCTGGTGAGCTGGCCCTATATAAAAATTATATCACTGGGCATATGGAAGAGAGTCAACCATATACCCGTTTTTTGGGTGGAAGGGGTGAATGGGAATACAGAGTATTCCCATCATTGTAAATAACATATATAAAGTGAGTTTATATTCCCCCGGGGCTTTCCTCCAGTGGAGTGGAGAAGTCAGGGGAAATCCAGGCCTTGTTCATTTTTATAAGTGTCAACCTATCAGCATTTTCGGTGGAAAGGCGGATACGCTTATCTGTTATGATGCCACCAGCAGCACTAAATACCCGCTCAGACAGAACGCTGGCGGCAGGGCAGGCCAGCACCTCCAAGGCGTAGAGTGCCAGTTCATACCACGTGTCCAGCTTGGACACCCAGTAGTTGTAAGGCACAGAGGGATCATTGAGGACGCTGACACGGTCTGCTACGTACTCCTTCACCATCTTCCAAAACTTTTCCCTCCTTGTGACACTACGCTGCGCATCAGGGTGAGGGTGCTGGCGGGGTGTCATGAAGGTGTCCCACGCCTTGGAGAGTGTTGCCCTGCCTTTGTCGGAACTGCTGTGTGCTCCCCTTTTCTCCCCTTCTCTGTTGGCCAAGGTAGCACGTACTCTGCCGCCAGCGTTGTCAGATGGAAAATTTTGGAGCAATTTTTCAACAAGAACCTTCTGGTATTGCACCATTTTGCTTGTCCTCTCCACCAGAGGAATGAGAGATGAGAAATTCTCTTTGTAGCGGGGGTCCAGAAGGGTGAACACCCAGTAATCCGTGTTGTCTAAAATGCGTATAACGCGTGGGTCACGGGAAAGGCAGCCTAACATAAAGTCAGCCATGTGTGCCAGAGTACCAACAGGCAAGATTTCGCTGTCCTCACCAGGAGGATGACTCTCAATCTCCTCATCTTCTTCCTCCTCTTCTGCCCACCCACGCTGAAGAGATGGAACTAAAGTTCCATGGCTACCCTCTGTAGCGGAGGCAACCGTGTCTTCCTCCTCCTCCTCCTCCTCCTCCGCCTCCTCCAATTGTCGCTGAGAAGACGAAGTGAGGGTGCTCTGGCTATCACCTTGTGTAAGCTCTTCCTCCCGCATTTCCACCTCTTCCACATGCAAAGCGTCAGTTTTAATTGTGAGCAGCGAGCGTTTCAGTAGACACAGAAGTGGGATGGTTACACTGATAATAGCGTAATCGCCGCTCACCATCTGTGTCGATTCCTCAAAATTGCGTAAAACCTCACAGAGGTCTGACATCCATTCCCACTCCTCACTTCTGATTACAGGAAGTTGAACGGAGAGGCGACGACCGTGTAACAGCTGGTACTCCACTACTGCCCTCTGCTGCTCACAAAGCCGGGCCAACATGTGGAAGGTGGAGTTCCAGCGCGTGCTCACGTCACACAGCAGCCGGTGAGCTGGCAATTGTAAGCGCTGCTGCAGCTTCAACAGGCCGGCTGAAGCTGTAGATGACTTACGGAAATGTGCACACACGCGGCGCACCTTGGTCAAGAGATCATGCACATTGGGGTAGGTTTTTAGAAATCGCTGAACCACTAAATTAAATACATGCGCTAGGCATGGTACGTGTGTGAGCTTGCCGAGCTCCAAAGCCGCCACCAAGTTACGCCCATTATCACACACAACCATGCCTGGTTGCAGGTTGAGTGGCGAGAGCCATTGCTCGGTCTGGTGACTAATCCCCTGCAACAGCTCTGAGGCCGTGTGCTGTTTGTCCCCAAGGCAGATCAGCTTCAGCAAGGCCTGTTAACGCTTCCCCACTGCAGTGCTACACTGCTTCCAGCTACCGGCTGATGGGTGAGTGGCGCTGCGCGCAGAGAATTCGGAGGTGGAAACGGAGGAGGAGGAGCCAATAACGTAGGTGCTGGCGGAAACCCTGATGGAGGTAGGGCCCGCAATCCTCGGCGTGGGTAGCACCTGTGCCATCCCAGGGTCCGAGTCGCTCCCAGCCTCCACGACATTCACCCAGTGTACCGTCAGGGAAATGTAGCGTCCCTGGCCACAAGCACTTGTCCATGTGTCAGTCATTAAGTGGACCTTCCCAGTAACTGCGTTGGTCAGGGCACGGGTGATGTTACGGGACACATGGTGGTGTAAGGCGGGGACGGCACACCGGGAAAAGTAGTGGCGGCTGGGGACTGCGTACCGAGGGACAGCTGCTGCCATCAGGCTGCGGAAGGACTCAGTCTCCACAAGCCTAAATGGCAGCATTTCGATGGCCAGTAATTTGGAAAGGTGTGAGGTTAGTGCTATGGCCTGTGGGTGGGTGGCTGGGTATTTTCGCTTGCGCTCAAATGCCTGGGGTAACAACATTTGGACGCTGTGCTGGGACAGGGAAGTGGATGTGGTCGCTGATGGTGCTTCAGATGGTACAGGTGCAGGGCGGGAGGTATGCGGGCCTGCGCCTTCGACAGGCGATTGGCCGGCACCGAAAACAGGGGAAGAGGAGGCAGTGGTGTGGCCTGCAGACACAGATTGGCGATCCGGGCGTTCCTCCTACTTATTACGGTGCTTGGATGCCATGTGTCGGATCATGCTGGTGGTGGTGAGGTTTCTAGTGTTCATGCCTCGGCTCATTCTGGTGTTGCACAGGTTGCAAACTACAATTCTTTTGTCGTCCGCACTTTCCTTAAAAAAACGCCATACCGCGGAACACCTACCCCTTGGCAAGGGAGATTTACGCAAGGGGGTGCTCCGTGGAACATTTGCGGGCCGGTTTGGTGCGGTCCGCCTTCTTTCTGTAGCCACACCACTGCCTCTTCCAGCCTGTTGCGGTGCTGCAGGTGGCTCACCCTCAGGACTGCTGTCATCGCTCGGCTCTACACCTTCCCAGGTGGGGTCAGTCACCTCATCGTCCACCAAGTCCTCCTCCACTTCCTCACTCTGATCATCCTCCTCATGTCTTGATCCCACCACATACTCAGTCATTGACAACTGTATATCATCCTCCTCATCAAGGTCTTGAGACAGTAATAGTGGTTGATTTAATGGCAACTGTGTCTCATCATCATCATCATCCACTTCCTTTGACCTTAAATGCCGTTCACCTCTGTCATCTTCTTGTGATTGGGTACCCTCTAGAGGTTGTGAATCAGGGCACAAGATGTCATGTTCCTCTGCAAGCGTGCTTGGAGAGAGGTTCAAATTAAGGATTGGTGATGAGACGAGCTCCTCACTATATCCCAGTGTGGGATCACTTCTTTGACCAGATCCTCTATGGTGGGAGGAAGGATGATCAGAGTGAGGATTATGTTGACCAGACTCTTGGCTACTGAGAGTGGACTTGGTGGAAGACAGGGTGGTGCTTAACCGACTGGAAGCAGTATCAGCTGACATCCAACCGACCACCTATTCGCAGTGGTCGGACCTCGAGAGTGATGTCCTGCGACGCCCTGTAAACTGAGACATGTAGCTAGGTATGGTGGATGTCTTTCTGTCTTGTGCTCTGGCACCAGGCTCAGTTTCTACGCGTCCTGACCCGCGCCCTGAACTATCAGGATCACGTCCACTTCCCCGTCCCTTTTTACCCGCCTTCTTCATATTACACGGAATATGTGCTGCAAATCTGCAACTTTGCACAGTAAACAGAATTTGCTTCTTAACTGCGGCTACGCACAGTGAATGGAATATGTGACTTTGATATTTTACAGTTTGAACACTTAACAGAATGTTTTCCTATTCTGAAACTTTGCACAGTAAACAGAATTTGCTTCTTAACTGCGGCTACGCACAGTGAATGGAATATGTGACTTTGATATTTTACAGTTTGAACACTTAACAGAATGTTTTCCTATTCTGAAACTTTGCACAGTAAACAGAATTTGCTGCTTATCTGCGGCTACGCACAGTGAATGGAATATGTGACTTTGATATTTTACAGTTTGAACACTTAACAGAATGTTTTCCTATTCTGAAACTTTGCACAGTAAACAGAATTTGCTTCTTAACTGCGGCTACGCACAGTGAATGGAATATGTGACTTTGATATTTTACAGTTTGAACACTTAACAGAATGTTTTCCTATTCTGAAACTTTGCACAGTAAACAGAATTTGCTTCTTAACTGCGGCTACGCACAGTGAATGGAATATGTGACTTTGATATTTTACAGTTTGAACACTTAACAGAATGTTTTCCTATTCTGAAACTTTGCACAGTAAACAGAATTTGCTTCTTAACTGCGGCTACGCACAGTGAATGGAATATGTGACTTTGATATTTTACAGTTTGAACACTTAACAGAATGTTCTCCTATTCTGAAACTTTGCACAGTAAACAGAATTTGCTTCTTAACTGCGGCTACGCACAGTGAATGGAATATGTGACTTTGATATTTTACAGTTTGAACACTTAACAGAATGTTTTCCTATTCTGAAACTTTGCACAGTAAACAGAATTTGCTTCTTAACTGCGGCTACGCACAGTGAATGGAATATGTGACTTTGATATTTTACAGTTTGAACACTTAACAGAATGTTTTCCTATTCTGAAACTTTGCACAGTAAACAGAATTTGCTTCTTAACTGCGGCTACGCACAGTGAATGGAATATGTGACTTTGATATTTTACAGTTTGAACACTTAACAGAATGTTCTCCTATTCTGAAACTTTGCACAGTAAACAGAATTTGCTTCTTAACTGCGGCTACGCACAGTGAATGGAATATGTGACTTTGATATTTTACAGTTTGAACACTTAACAGAATGTTTTCCTATTCTGAAACTTTGCACAGTAAACAGAATTTGCTTCTTAACTGCGACTACGCACAGTGAATGGAATATGTGACTTTGATATTTTACAGTTTGAACACTTAACAGAATGTTCTCCTATTCTGAAACTTTGCACAGTAAACAGAATTTGCTTCTTAACTGCGGCTACGCACAGTGAATGGAATATGTGACTTTGATATTTTACAGTTTGAACACTTAACAGAATGTTTTCCTATTCTGAAACTTTGCACAGTAAACAGAATTTGCTTCTTAACTGCGGCTACGCACAGTGAATGGAATATGTGACTTTGATATTTTACAGTTTGAACACTTAACAGAATGTTTTCCTATTCTGAAACTTTGCACAGTAAACAGAATTTGCTTCTTAACTGCGGCTACGCACAGTGAATGGAATATGTGACTTTGATATTTTACAGTTTGAACACTTAACAGAATGTTCTCCTATTCTGAAACTTTGCACAGTAAACAGAATGTGCTGCTAATCTGCAACTTTGCACACTAAACAGAATGTGCTCTAATCTGCGGCTAGGCACAGTGAACAGAATATATGAAGATTTTTTTTTTTTTTTTCTCTGCCCCCCCCACACAAAATAAACTGCTGCCCCCACACACAGTAGTCCTAAAAAGGACTTTTGGGTCTTTTTTTTTTTTTTAATAGCTTTTCTTCTCCCTACACTGACTTTCCCTTCCTATCCTCATCTCTCCCTGGCTAAGACTGAGCCGAACTCGCTGGTCAGGTGCTATACAGCACCCGATCACGGGTTCTGGCCAGCCAATCAGTGTAATGCCAGCAGCCAACATGGCTGCTGGCATTACACTGATGTCAGAGCCTCCCTGCACGTTTATTGGCTGCGCAGCAGCCGCGAAACGTGCGGGGAGGAGACCCGAACATGGCGGGCGAGCACATGCGGTACTCGTACGAGTTCCGCCATGTGCCAAGCAGAGCGATGCTCGAGCCGAACCGAGCTTCGGCCGAGCATGCTCGCTCAACACTAGTGATGACCATTCCATAGCTTAATAAATTACCTTGCTCTTTGAACCTCTCAGGGTTTTCACAGGAAAATGCTCTTTATTTATTACCTGTCCCCTCAATACCAGTCAACAAACCCCCCAAAAAAAACAAATTCTCCGTTCAACTGATTTTTTTCCCCAGACTCTACCCACCAACACAGGCACCTTCCTCAGATCCCTTTTGCACCATGTTGTATGAGTTTTTTCCTTGTATTTATTTATTTTTTTAACAGTCCCCCTATCCCAGTAAGCAAACCCCCTAAAAAATTGCCTGTTCAACTGATTGTTTCCCCACACTCCATCAACACAGACACCCTTATACACTTTTTATACTATGCCTTTGGGAAATAAAATAACATTTGCTATGCATTGTGTGTGAATTCAGTGTTCCCATTCAGTTCCATGGAAATAGCTAGGTGAAAAAAGCGGAAAAACTGCATTTTTCACAGGAAATTGTTTACCAAGAGGGATGAGCCATTATTCTCAGATTTTGGTTTGAGGTGAAAATTTTCACTTATACCTCATGCTTACACTCAACAACTAAGCAGCTATCTGTGGTTCAGAAAATAAAGTCATTTAACTCTTACAAAGCAGGGGAAGACAATAAAAATGTATCCAAACATTTCTTGCTTTTAATTTCTACTGTCTAAAATGTCATTAAAATGGAACTTAAGGGGAACTGTTGAAGCCAGGACAAGATCTGGTAAACCAAGAAAAATCTCAGATAAAACTTACATATAGTAACATAGTAACATAGTAGATAAGGCTGAAAAAAGACATGCGTCAATCAAGTCCAGCCCATGCCAATAACACCCCTGTTGATCCAGAGGAAGGCAACAAAAAAGCCCTCTGGAGCAATTTCCAGTGTAGGTGTGTGTGTGTGTGAGTGTGTCAAATAGTTCCCCGGCTCAATATCCTATTTGCTTTGAAGCCATCTGTCATAACTGTCAATATTGTTCTGTGCTAGATAGGCATCCATTGCTTTTTTGAATGCAGTTACATTATCTGCAAGCACAGCATCCCGAGGCAAAGAATTCCATAGCCTTACCGCCCTTACTGTAAAGAATCCCTGCCTGTGTTTTAGTCGAAAGCGCCTTTCCTCAAGTCTTAATGGATGACCTCTTGTTCTTAGCTCAGCTCTTTGCATAAATAATTCATTGGATAGTTCTTTGTATTGACCTTGAATGTATTTGTAAATGGTAATCATATCACCCCTTAGACGTCTCTTTTCTAATGTAAACAAACCCAGTTTGGCTAGTCTCTCTTTGTAACTCAGATCCTCCAATCCCTTTATCAGTTTTGTTGCACGTCTCTGCACCTTTTCCAGTTCAGTAATGTCTTTTTTTAGAACAGGCGCCCAAAATTGTACTCCATATTCTAGATGAGGCCTAACCAAGGATTTATACAGAGGTAGGATAATATTAGCATCCCTTGCTTCTACACCTCTTTTTATGCAGGCTAGTACTCTATTTGCTCTTGCAGCAGCTGAGTGACTCTGCACACTGCTGTGAAGACTATTGTCTATCAGTACACCTAAATCTTTCTCTAATGAGGATTTCCCAAGTTGTTTCCCATTTAGAGTATATGTAGCAAGTTTGTTTCTACAACCCAAATGCATAACCTTACATTTATCTACATTAAATGACATCTGCCACTTTTCTGCCTATTCACTTAGTTTATCTAAATCCTTCTGTAGGGAAAAAACATCGAGCTCTGTATGTATTTCCTTACATAGCTTAGTGTCATCAGCAAAGATTGAGATGCTACTTTCAATTCCCACTTCTAGATCATTAATAAACAAATTAAAAAGCATTGGGCCCAGGACTGAACCCTGCGGCACCCCACTTATAACCCTAGACCAATTTGAAAAAGTTCCATTTACAACAACTCTCTGCCATCTATCATTTAACCAGTTCTCAATCCATGTACAGATACCACCACCCAAACCGAAGCCTTTTAATTTATGCAGTAACCTGTTGTGAGGCACTGTGTCAAAGGCTTTTGCAAAATCCAAGTATACTACATCAACAGCAATTCCCCTGTCCAAATTACTACTCACTCTTTCATAAAATGCAAGTAAATTAGTCTGACATGATCTGTTCTTCATGAAACCATGCTGATTCCTACTAATGATATTGTTTGTCTTCACATAGTTCTGAATACTATCAGTTAATAACCCTTCTAGTATCTTACCCACTATGGAAGTCAAGCTCACAGGTCTATAATTTCCTGGTTTGGATCTTGCTCCCTTTTTCAACAATGGAACTACATCAGCTTTGCTCCAATCACAGGGCACTATGCATGATGAAAGCGAATCAATAAATATTAAGTATAATGGTTTTGCTATTACTGAACTAAGTTCCTTAAGTACCCTTGGGTGTATACCGTCCGGTCCAGACGCTTTATTCACTATAACCCTTTCCAGTCTCTTTTGGACCTTGTCCTCAGTAAGCCATGTAGATGTTGGAGGAAATTCCATGGTTTTGTCTGTTTGCCCATAGCTTGTCATTTCTGCTTCCTTTGTATCTACTGAAGCAAAGAACGTATTTAGGGTCTCAGCCATAGCTTTATCCTCACTAATCAATTCACCTGTTTCAGTCCTAAGAGGACCAATATCAACCTTAACTTTTTTGTTGTTAATATACTTGTAGAATTGTTTAGGGGTTTTCTTGCTCTCGTTTGCAATGTTTCGCTCATTTTCTATTTTAGCTAGCTTAATTGCTTGTTTGCAGATTTTATTACATTCTTTATATTTTTTAAATAATGCATCTGACCCATTTGACTTAAACACCTTAAAAGCCTGCTTTTTATTTCTCATTTCCCTGCTAACCACATTATTAATCCACATTGGTTTTGCTTTACTTCTCTTGTGCTTATTCCCCAATGGTATATATTGACGTGTATATTTGCCCAAGAGCATTTTAAATACATTCCATGACTCTTGTGCATTTTTATCTTTGAAAATTACATCCCACTGGATATCCTTTAAAGCTTCTTTTAACTTTGTAAAATTAGCCTTTTTGAAATTGAATGTTTTGGTTAAACTCTTGCTATTGGGTTTCTCATAACAAACTTCAAAGGATACAATATTGTGGTCACTGCTGCCCAAATGTTCCCTTACCTGCACACTGTTTACAATGTCAGAATCGTTTGAGAGCACTAGGTCAAGCAAGGCCTCTTTTCTAGTTGGCTCCTCTACTAGTTGGGACATAAAATTATCATTTATCATACTTAGAAAAATATTTCCCTTTGTTGTGCCTGAAGTCATATTGCTCCAGTCAATTTCAGGGTAGTTGAAATCTCCCATTATAATTACCTTTGCTGACCTAGCAGCCTTTTCCATTTGCAGTAAAAGTTGGGCTTCCTCCAACTCCCCAACATTAGGTGGCTTGTAGCAAACCCCCATCAATATCTTTTTATTATGTGTGCCCCCAGTGTGTATTTCAACCCACAAGGCCTCTACCTTTTCATTGGACCCTTCATTTATATCTTCCCTTAAACTAGGTTTTAAGGCCTGCTTTACATATAGGCATACCCCTCCTCCCCTTT
The DNA here is from genome assembly GCA_037306005.1 of Rhinophrynus dorsalis. Taxonomy (NCBI): domain Eukaryota; kingdom Metazoa; phylum Chordata; class Amphibia; order Anura; family Rhinophrynidae; genus Rhinophrynus; species Rhinophrynus dorsalis. Next base: position 226,120,144 of record CM074723.1, read on the forward strand.
TATTAACCCTGTCCCTCCTAAAAAGTGAATAACCCTCTAGATTGACTGCCAAGTCATACGTATCATCTAACCAGGTTTCAGACACTCCAATCAGATAATACTGCTCATGTACTGCAATCATTTCTAGTTCCCCCATCTTACCAGCCAGACTGCGAGCATTTGCATGCATACATTTTATCTTTTTGCCATTCTTTAAGATTTCGTTCTTTTTCAGATGTATTTGTCTTTTATCAGGCTGTAACAATGGCAACTCCCTATTAGATGAACTAGCCCATTCCCCCTCTCCACCCCCATGACCCTTCTCTAATCCCATTCCCTCAATTATACTATCTTCCCCAGCCTGTGTTGCAGCTCCCTCCCCCCTCTTTCTAGTTTAAAGTCTCCTCCAGCCCTCTAACCATCCTATCACCCAGCACCGTGGCCCCCCTTCCACTAAGGTGCAATCCATCGCTACTATAAAGATTGCTCCCAAGGGAAAAGACTGACCAGTGCTCTAGGAACCCAAACCCCTCCTGCTTACACCAAGTCTTTATCCACGCATTTAACTCCCTAATCTCCCGTTGCCTTTCTAATGTAGCGAGTGGCACAGGTAGAATTTCAGAAAATACTACCTTAGAGGTCCTCTGCTTAAGCTTATATCCTAGGTCCCTGAAATCATTCTTAACGGACCTCCATTTTCCACTGACTTTGTCATTAGTACCAACATGTACCATGACAGCCGGGTCATGCCCAGCCCCTCCCAACAATCTATCAACCCGATCAGCCACATGTCGAACCCGAGCTCCCGGGAGACAGCAATCTGTACGATTGTGGCGATCTTGGCGACAGATTACCCTGTCTGTCTTCCTAATAATAGAATCCCCTACCGCCACCATCTGTCTAGGTCTGTCTGAGTCCTGGATCCCATCCGTGCTAGAGGGGCTGTTCACTCGGCTGTTAGAGAGAACAGTCCTCTCCAGCAAAGACATACCTGTGTCAGCATCCCCAACATCATTACTTAATGTAGCAAATCTGTTAGGATTAGTAAACACAGGAGTGTCCTCCCTATTTCTCTGTCCACCCCCCTTGCTATGTCTAACTGTAACCCATCTGGCTACCTGCTCTTTCTTTGTGCAGTCTCCACCCCCAGAACTACCTACCACCACTTCCTGCTGCTCAGTCAGCAGAACCCTCTCAAGATTGTCCGTCTTTCTCAATGTTGCAACCTGCCCCTCCAGTTCTCTAATACGAGCTTCCAGAGAGACCACTTGCTCACATCTGCCACAGAGGTATGCACCCTGGAACGGTTGTTCCAGGTGTGCAAACATATGGCAGTTTGTGCACTGAGTTAAATGGACAATCATGCTACCACTCATATGTGCCAGTTACCACAAGATAAAAAGGCAGGCAGGCAAAAATAGCTGCACAATAAGTTTGATAATGTGTTCCCCTGTGTAATCCCCTGTATGTGAATTCCCCTGTTTTAAATTCCCACACTTACCACACCTCTGCACTTAATTTAATTCCCCTGTTTTAAATTCCCACACTTACCACACCTCTGCACTTAATTTAATTCCCCTGTTTTAAATTCCCACACTTACCACACCTCTGCACTTAATTTAATTCCCCTGTTTTAAATTCCCACACTTACCACACCTCTGCACTTAATTTAATTCCCCCTGTTTTAAATTCCCACACTTACCACACCTCTGCACTTACACACTGAGGCAAGATTCACACGTTCAAGTATTCACTATGTATCTGCTATATAAGCCAGGAATCCACCAATTACAAACACAGCAATTAGTCACTCCCACCACACCAGACTTCAATTATTTATCACAGCAAAGAGGGAAAACAAAACTCAGAGAGATTTGCTTTTAACCTCTTCCTTACCATACCACACAATATTCTTATGCTATTATTCCAGCAAGTATCCAATCTCAGTCTTACAGGGCACAGGGCACTGATGAACTTACAGAGCTCTCTCACTCCTTGCTATATAAGCCAGGAATCCACCAATTACAAACACAGCAATTAGTCACTCCAACCACACCAGACTTCAATTATTTATCACAGCAAAGAGGGAAAACAAAACGCAGAGAGATTTGCTTTTAACCTCTCCCTTACCACACCACACAATATTCTTATGCTATTATTCCAGCAAGTATCCAATCTCAGTCTTACAGGGCACAGGGCACTGATGAACTTACAGAGCTCTCTCACTCCTTGCTATATAAGCCAGGAATCCACCAATTACAAACACAGCAATTAGTCACTCCCACCACACCAGACTTCAATTATTTATCACAGCAAAGAGGGAAAACAAAACTCAGAGAGATTTGCTTTTAACCTCTCCCTTACCACACCACACAATATTCTTATGCTATTATTCCAGCAAGTATCCAATCTCAGTCTTACAGGGCACAGGGCACTGATGAACTTCTTGTAGACTGGTAAGTAATGCAAAGCAAAACCACCATATCACTGCAAAGGATCTTCAAAACAGTTGGCATGGGAGTAGTGGTGTGCTAGTCCACTGTGCAGCTTTACATGCACAAACATTATCTGTATGGAAGTCATCAGAAGGAAACTTTATCTGTGATTTGATCACAAAACTTAACATCTGAAATATGCAACACAATGCTTAGATGAGCCAGGTGAACCAATGAAGTTTGTCCAAAGCAGTCATGTACAGAAGAGACTGCCCGAACGCAGGATGCAGTCATGTGCAGTAGGGACTGCCCAAAAGCTGTATGTTTGCCCGATGCAGTTATGAACAGTAGACACTGCCCGAAAGCACAGAATGCTGGGAGGTGTAGTTCTGCATGATGCACTTTGGTCCATGTACACAGCCTTTTACACTAGTATATATAATCTGAAATACCCCCTTCTCCTCTGGAAATCTGTGATTCAATAATTTGATGCTCCTCTTTACTGGTTTGTAAATTGTGACCCTAGATCTGAAATTAAGAGACAAGAAAAAACAAAGGCATCAATCAAATTATTATGGCACAAATTTAATATTACAAAATTTTGGCAGTTCAAACTATCTTTTTGCTTACATATGTGACACCTGATAAGTTTGAGGACGATACAATTATTAATTATCAGAGATGGAGCATTGTGCATTATGCAGATTTTTTTTTTCATTTTCTTTTGCTCATCTCTTATTTAGCTGTGAGCTTATTTTGCCATCTTTTTAAATGTACTCTCAACGGAGGGCAACTGCCTTCTCAGTCTCAAAGCAATCTTGTAGATAAAGGTTTATCAGCAAACACGGTTCAATATTTTTTGTTTTAAATTGGCTTTGTTGGGTTAAACTAATGCAGTAACAAATCTGAAAATATGTCATTCCATGAGTGTGTGCTCATTTCACACTGTGTTATTAACTGACAATAAGCAATGCCACAATCAGAGCAAATATATAATAGATGTGAGGCTTTGATATGACAATAGCCTCTAAGCTTGTAGCTGCAGTTTATTGGTATAAGACAAAAGCAATGCATATGTCAAAAACAATTGCACACCATTTTGTACCAGCTACTTTAGTATAAAACCTATTTCATAAAGGTCACTGTGAATCAAGATAAAAGATAGAAACCTGACAGACTGAAGTTTGAATTGTAGGCTCCAAATACCTTAATTTAAGTAAACAAGAGAAAATTACAAAGCAATGCAGTTTAACATGCTGTGTTATATCAACTATGTGATTAATTATGAAGGGTTCCAGCCTTCAAATTAATTCAGGCATTAATCATAACAAATTGTTAAGCATATATGTTCAATAATATACTACAAGTTGCATAATGTAATTCCCCTGATATAGTATTAAAGAAGTGTTTGTATCATCATTACTTGTCAACATAGAGAACAATTTATTATAGCTGTTACATGGGTATGTAGTAGAGAGCAGTGACAGACTGCACATGTAGTTTGAATCTAGGCCACTGGTAAATCAGGCAGTTTTATATTACATATAAAAAGAGATATTAGGGAAACCAAACCCATCTTATCAATCCTCAAATAGACAGGACTCCTACCCATAGCCAGGAGTGCAACTTAATGCCTGACTGTGTTGAGTTCACTGCCAGAGAGAGGAACGTGTGCATGTATCTCAGTGTGTGTGTGTACATGCATGTGTGTGTGCGCATGTAATTCTGTTTCTATCTCAGGGGGACAAATACAGTTTCACAAAATTTGCATTGCTTTGAATTGGCTTTTATCCACGTGAATGCTAGAGAGGCCCAATTTCATTACACAGCAATGTTTTGGGAACACCTCTAGCATTCAAGGGGTTAAAATCCCATTTAAAATAAAATAAACTATTTATTTGCCTATTATGGTACAGTCTGTTTGCCCCAGAATTGCACCACATCTTCTTAGTACCTCAGCCCTTTTAAAGTTGTATCTCTGTGTCAGACTTTGTGTCTATATCAGAAAAATGTGTATGCCTCTATTGATTCATCTTGTTACTAACCACAGGGATATACCTTAATTAGTGAACTAGTATTGTTCAGAGTCAAATATGTTTGATGAGGTGAGAACTTATATTTCAATAATAAGAAGGTCATCAGTTACAATGAATTAAATGATGGACTGTTCCTTTAAATAAAAACTTAGGTGAAATGACTAATGACTCATCCAGTCACTGAATACAGAGGTATATCTAAATTCATGAGCTAGTATTGTTCAGAGTTCAGTGTGTTTGATGATGTGAGAACCTATATTGCAACATCTTACATTTAAAAACGTAAATAGGTGTCTTCACGATAATATATGATACTAAAAGCATCAGGCATCTAGGGGTAGATTTAAAGGCAGCCGTTAGCAAAAAAAATCACTAACGGGTGTGTTAAGTGACATGTTGCAATTCAAAGATCCGTCTAAACAACAGCTAACGGCAGTTGTAGAATCCTTACGGCCGATACACTTACGTGCATTCAGACGCATGGAAAAACATACCCCAGAGCTATTCAAAGGCTTGCGGTACTGATAACGGCTGAAAAAAAGACACACCTAACGGCTAAAAGTTAAGACCCACTTTTCTTAGCCGTTAGACACTTAACGGCCAAAACAAAACACCCGTTACATAGGAAAACACACAAAAGGCTTACCGCACAACCATGTAAATGGGAAAATTAACCCGTGCAATGCCAAAACAACACAAAAACATGTACACACAACACAAATCACTACACACACAACAACAACCAACACCACAGGGACAACGACACACAAAAAAACAACAACACAACATGGCACAGAACAATGGGGGTCATCACACAAAGCGGACACCTGCAAATACAAGCTCACCTGGGCAACATCAACACGCCACCTGCACCCCACAACTGCACGTCCGCAAATGGCACACACAGAACAAGCACAACACACCACATCTTATAACACACACACACCTGCAAACACTTACCTGGACAAAAACAACTCACCATTGGTCAGCACTCACCTCATCACCACACCCACACAACGCCCTAGCAAGTACTTAAAGGGACAACTCAACACACTCACTTGTGGCTTGCTTTCCACTCAGGGAGGGAGAGAGAGAGAGATAGAGAGAGAGAGAGAGAGAGAGAGAGATAGATAGATAGATAGATAGATAGATAGATAGATAGATAGATAGATAGATAGATAGATAGATAGATAGAGACAGATAGAGACAGATAGAGAGAGCAAACAGTATGTTGGGTTACATATTGTTGCGAAGGCTGCGGAGAAGGCATGCAAGGGAGAGAGCTGGGGAACATCAGCAACCTCCAAGCATGCCTGATCAACAGCCACTACCTGTTGCAAGTGAGGAGGCTCTGGCTCAGCAGCCACACAGGAGCCCATCCCCACCTGGAGGGCACAGGATGTATAGACGACCACCAAGGCCCAGGGTATACCGCCCAAGGGTCACCCTCTTTGGAATGACCAATGATGAGGTAATTGATCGCTACAGGTTGAGGCCTGACAGCATCATTGCCTTGTATGAGGTCATCAAGGAGCAGGTGGATCCCATCTACATCCACAACCATGCCCTAACTGGCCTGCAGAAACTACTCTGTGCCATGCACTTCATGGCAAGCGGGGCCTTCCAGTCCACAGAGGGTTACGCATCTGGCATGTCACAGGCCACATTCTCCAGGGTGCTGGCCCAGGTCCTGCCAGCCCTCAAAAGCAAGGCCAGTACCTATATACATTTCCCCGCCACCGACATGGACTGGATACAAGTCAAGCAGGCCTTTTACGCCAGGGGAGGCATGCCCAGGGTCATGGGTGCTATAGATTGCACCCATGTCCGAATTAAGGCCCCAGCACGTGACGCACAGATATTCATCAACAGGAAGAACTTTCACTCCATCAACGTGCAGATGGTGTGTGACAGCCATATGAGGATAATGAATGTCTGTGCAAAGTATCCTGGCAGCTCACATGATTCATACATTCTCCAAAACTCCACAGTCCACAGAGATTTCGAGAATGGAACTTTTACAGGGGGATGGCTTTTGGGTGAGTTCACAATACAAAATCACATCACATACACAGGCGTACACACAATGCTGCTTAGCATGCTCCTGACCCACAGCTACTACGTCTACCACACAAAACATCATTCACACAACATGTGCTCCCTGTCTCACCATGTCACTCACATTACACAGGTGATGCTGGCTATGGATGCAAGTCCTGGCTACTGACCCCTCTGGCCAATCCTCGAACAAATGCCCAGGAAAGCTACAACCATGCTCATGCAGAACGAGGAATGCCATTGAGCGGACCTTTGGCCTCCTCAAGTCAGGATTCCGATGTCTGGACCACTCGGGGGGAGCACTGCAGTATGCACCTGGAAAGGTGTGCGACATCATTGTGGCTTGCGCAATACTGCACAACATCGCAGTGGACACCAGGCTGCTGGAGCACATCCAAGCCCGCCCCATACAGGAAGTGCCCATGGACATCGAACACGTTGAGGAGACCCTGAGAGGGACACAGATCAGAGACAGGCTCATCACGGAACACTTTACATGTGAGTATAACACAGGCATGCAAACAATCCATGCAAGTCCCCCATCAGTCCTGTGACACTAACCACACTGCACATTTTGTTCTGTCTCACCCCACAGGAACAGTGACACTGCACTGCACTGGCAGCGGACGTGGAAAATTGTGTGTGTGGACTCAAAAACCATCCTCCATTCCACTCTCCACGTTGACATACAGACCCCAAGGATATCACGCACACCCTCAGGAGAAACAAGGTACAACACATAACCCATGTTCATCGCCTTACAGGGCTTGATTGACAGCAGCTAACTTGATTTGCCATGAGCATAGCCAGAGCAACCATGCTAGCCTTGTAGCGAAAGAGTGTTATCCAATGCTATGCATTGGATAATACTCTGTCACATCAGGGGTTAAAGGGCCATTGGACTCAATATGGGACCTGTACTGTGCTACAGCTGAGAAGAGCAGCACAGGGGTGGATGTACAGTGGTATGGGCACACAATGTAGAGGTCATGAGACGTAGATCAGATTACCAGGGACACCATGCTGACCTGTGAGTGTGCAGACATATGTGCCCCCGACATGAATACACACATCAACAAATGTGTCCTAACAGTTCCATGGAACAAATGACATTGGGCTGCCACTGTCACATTAACAGTGGCACCCCAAATTCATTACTTCCATGGAGCTCTCAGAACACTTGTTGATGTGTGTATCCATGTCAGGGGCACATATCCATAGGGCTGGGGCACATGTCCTTAGTTCTCCACATAATTGGTTACAGATGAGTACACAACACATTGTCAAGCAATGGTTTGTGTACTCACCTGTAACTGTGAAAATTGAGGGGATCAAAAAGACTAAATTGTTGTTGCTTGATGATCAGTTCAGGTCAACTGCTCCAAATCCTGTCCTCTTCTTCCACAGGCATCCGTAACATGATCCATCCTTGAACTGAAGTTCTTCTATGTGACTGGATTGATGTCTTGACATCACCTTCATGGTGATCACCCCTTGCTGTTTATGGTGATGTTGTTGGTGATGCAAAGTTTGACCTGAGGTTCACACAAACCTCTACTGGATCATTTTCATATAGACACAGAAAACACTAATTCCTGAGTTTTAAAACCTGTACAGTTAGGATGCTCAGCTACAGAGTTGTCAAACCTTGTGGACAACACATGAGCTGGGCAGCAGTGTTACTAAAGTACTATTTTTTTGTTTCAAAGTACATTTAGTGTTCTCATACAGGTGTTCAATGCATATAGGCAATACACAGAAAACACATGTACATCCTAATGTACTTTCAGACACAATAAAGATGAACCATCACCATTCTATCTGTGTCTGTAGGAGGATATATTTGAGAACACAGTTGTCAATGCGTTACCACACCCAGGGTAGAGTATCCCCATACATGGAAAGGCATCACCCATATCACAGGACTCCACCACTTGTTTGCAAGTGAGTGGACTCAGTGATGTATTCACGCTAACAGATGGTGGCAGTGATACACTAATGTGTTGTGGGAGTGATAAAGAGGTGATAAAGGGGACATACTTCCACAGTGAATTCCTGTCCACAGTTCATGTGTTGCTCAGTATAATCAATGTTCAGTGATATTGCTCCACTGGGACATATCACAGTACATGACCAAGTGGACAAGTGTTTTCACTGGGGAAGTCTGTTACACCCTTAGAAAAAACAACAAGTCAACTTACTGGAGGCTCCAATGCTCACCCCAGGATATCAATGTGTGTGCTACACATTGAAATCCTAGGTTGAAAACATTGGCTTCCCCAGTCAGTCTATTGCACAATGAGTGTGTGAATCCAAGACAATATGGATACATGTCCCATTTATCTGTCCTGCTTGTTATCTCACCGCTAAGCCGTTTGTTTGGTTATCCCCTTAACCCTCTGAGTGCCAGAGTGGTACCCAACGCATTTCTTTGCAATGCGTTGCCTACCACTCTGGCTATCAAAGGGTTAAACACAACATATGATGTAGATGAATGTTCAATGTTGTACCAAATGTTGGGCTAAGGGGAATGTTTTGTTATGCAAAATCAACACACAACATTGCCATATAACACAGTTGTGTAATATGGCAACAGGGATGTTTTTACAGTTGATTTTGTACAACGATGTGTGTGTGAACCCATGTTGTAACATCCCACAAACATCTTACCTAGGCAGGAGTTGTATTCACTGAATTGTTTGGCAATGCATTGGAGACAACTCTGCCACCCAAATCTATGACCAAATTCAAAGCAGATCAGACAGGATTCAAAAGCACAATGTTCCTTTATTCAGGGGAAATTTAACATGTTGGGCATTTTATTTTTTTTTCTTGGGGGGGGGGGCTTAGACTGTGTGGCAGAAGTGGATAACCTGGATGATCTCCTGGTCACCCTTTGCCCCCTAGGTGTGGCTTCGGGGGTCACATTAGAGGGGGTGGTGGGGGCAGTGGATCCCTCTGTGGAGCGCAGGTTTTCCCTCTCCAACCGTAAGTCCTCCCTGCGGTTCAGCTCTCTCAACTCCACCAGTAGCTGTGCAAGCAGGTCCATCACCCCCGTGTGTAGCTGATGGAGTTGAGTGTTGATCCTCATGACCTCCGACTCCAGGGCATGGATCCTTGCCTCTATCCTGTTAGTGTTTATACGGGATTCCCTACGGCTCCTGGTGATGTTGTCATTGGTGCGGAGGCTTGACCTGAGTAGTCTCCTTTGCAGAGCCATACACTCAGCTTCCATCCCCGTGGGCCGTTCACTGCTGGTGATGCTTGTGCCTGGTGAATCAGCTGTTGCTGTGTCCTCCTCTGCTGGTGCTGTGTCCTCCTCTGCTGGTGCTGTGTCCTCCTCTGCTGCTGCTGTGTCCTCCTCTGCTGGTGCTGGTTGTGCTGCAGATGGGTATGTGCCCACCACATCAATTGACCCACTGCTGCCCACCGATGTCTGTGCTGGTGGAGGTGGTGGGGTAAACACGTCCCTTCGCATAGGCTGTTGGGGCTCCCCAAGCAGGCCCAGGTGTTGGTAGTCGAGTGGCCAAGGGTCAAACCTTGGCCACTGGTATGTGCTTGGCCCCCACCTAGGATCATACCTGGGGCCATGCTGGGGAGCCATCCAGGAGTGTAGGTCAATCTGTGGGTATGGCCCGTATTGGGTGGTGGCCACATCACCGGGCAGCCATTGCCTCCCTGGTGGTGGTGGTGCTGCTGCTGGGGGATAATAGCTCCTGGAGGTGGTGGGGGGCATCCAGTCACTGTAATAAGTCGGTGCAGGCAGAGTTGGTGCAGGCAGAGTTGATGCAGGCAGAGTTGGTGCAGGCAGAGTTGGTGCAGGCAGAGTCGGTGCAGGCAGAGTCGGTGCAGGCAGGGTTGGTGCAGGCAGGGTTGGTGCATCCAGCTGGCCAAGAGGTGTGGATGTCGTTGGGTACGGTGCCCACTGGCTGGTCCCCTCCTCCAAATATTCCTCACTGGGTGGTGAGGTGGCCTCCTCCATGGGCTCCTGATGTGCTGGAGACACATAACCTGTGTGGAGGATTGAGATTGTGTGATCAGTAAACTTAGCCATGATGGTGTCAAATTGATATTAATACTTGAAATGTGTAAAGGAACATATATGTTGTATGGTGTATCCCCCTGTGTGAAACAACGGTACTCCTACCGGTGATGGGTGTTGTATTATACATGTATTGCAGCTCAGAGTTGAATTCCTTTGGTGCCACATCCCAGTGGCCTGAAATTGTACATTTGCGCTGTTGCCACATCATCCTTTGTGGATATCTGCTCCCTGGACCAAAGCTAGCCAGAGGATGGTCTGGCAACATTGGCATAGTACATTTTCAGGCCACAGTGATATTGTCCATGGAATATTCAACTTTGAGCTGTTATACTCTTGTGATGAAACACCTTTCAGTAGTGGGAATACCCTTGCATTACCCGGTGGATCAATCCAATGACATGTATTTTTCCTTTCACATTTTAGGTATTACTATCTCTTTAACGGGATAGCAATGGTTAATTTCACCTTGATGTAACATTGCAGGCATCATAGAGAGATGTTTAGAAAGATGTTGCTGTATGTGACAGCTGGAGATGTCAGTCATTTGACCACACGGAGGCTCTTCAGCAGACTCCACATTGACCCATTTGGAGATAACTACATCTTTGCCATTGTCTACTAAGTGTTCCTGGTTTGTAAGCACGCTCTGTGGACCATGTCAATGATGGATCCATCTCCAATTTGTTCAATTTTGGGTCTGCTGAAGAGCCTCCGTGTGGTCATATGACTGACATCTCCAGCTGTCACATACAGTAACATCTTTCTAAACATCTCTTTATGATGCCTGCAAGGTTACATCAAGTGAAATTAACCATTGCCATGCCAAGGTACACAGTGAGGAATATGGTCTGATATGTGTGTATATGTACCTTTCATACGGGTACAAACATATCCTTGATAGATATGAACCCAGAGATCTGTTCAGAACATGTGATTGTCTAACTGCCTATATATGTACAGCCATCACAAATGAACTTTCATAGATACAACTGATACCCATCCAAGTAGGTGTAATATACTGGGTATATGTACTCTGATGATGATATCAATATGAGTTATTTTGTTGAGGGTGCACATATATGGGCAGTTGGACAATCACACGTACTGAACCGAACTCTGGGTTTACATCTTGTTGGGACCTATTTGTACCCATTTGAAAGGGACATATCCACATACAAATCTGGTTGTTTTTCTTTCTGTACATATCTTTTTTGAATAGATCTGCAGTGTGATTCAAGTAGTATTCATCCCTATGTTATCAGTTCATCCTGTACAGTGCTGGATTTTGTCAGATTAGACATGTCCCTCTCTGGTTGTCATGATGGTATCCTATGCATTGCATTGTGATGCATGGGATACCACCGTGGCAATCAGGGATTGATGTACATTACAGGATTCTGTCCATGAGGTCTGTTCAAGTTGAATCCTGAGGGGCAACAATCAAGCCAGTATTGAAGGATATCATTGATTGAGGCCTTTTTTTTCCTGGATCAGCCCATCCATCCTTCTGTGTGAGGCTGTCAGACCCGATCATAGATATCCATAATCCCTGGCCTGTTATTGACCAAACCTCAATGGTTCATATTTGGTTCCCATATGTATCCTGCAAATAGTGTCTGGTGTACCATCCATCCATGGCATCAGCACTCCTGAGGATCTATATGTGAATCAAATGTGAGCTATGTAAATTGAAGTTAGCGTAAATGATTGCATACACAACACCAAGGCCAACTTTTTCACCTTTAGTTATGTGTGATTGTTTTTGGCGTGTGTGTTGCACATACAAGCATTTATTCTCAGTGGCACTGTGATTTGTGACCTGATCCATCCTGTTGGTGATTCAGTAAGCGGTTAAGTGGACCTGATGAACTGATTATGATGCTGACTTCTCCGCTGCCCTCATTTCCCCATCTGCAGTGTTTTCTATGGAGTCCACACAATGGGGCCTGTGCAGCTTGAATCCTGTTATTGGATGTTCTCCATAGACTAACATTGTGATTGGTGAAGTGAGGGTATGTAAGTGTCAAATTCTCTACATCAGCTCTTTTTCACCGCTTAGTGAATGTCCCCTATGTGTCATGTAATTGTTAACCTATCGACATGTGTTTGTTGTCTGGTTAATTCTTTGAGTACCAGAGGGGTTGCCAAAGCATTGTTGATCGATGCATTGATGATCCCTCTCGCACTCATGGGGTTATGTGCTGGATTCCCTGTGTGAACATGGGTAACACTGTGTGACAACAATTGTGATGTTTGACATACAACACTTTACTGAGCATGGTTTGTGTGTATTGTGTGTGATCAGCACAGCAACATGAGGGTTAACCAGGGAGTTGGACAGGTTTTGGCCTTGTTGAACATTGACATTTGTCCTTGTCTTGATTCCTGTTTAAACCCTCAGGGTGCTGTGTTGGTGCAATTGTGTGGTTGAATGAAGGGCAGATGTTGGGATGTGAGTGCTTGTTTGTGATGGGTGTGTGGTTTGGGGTGGTGTGTGGTTTTGGGGTGATGCACTTACCGGTGGTGTGGAGGCTCCTCTCCTCCCCAGTGTCTGATCCTCCAGGGACCCCCTCAATGAGGGTAGACGACAGTGTCTGCCGCAGCCTCTCCTCCCATGCGCTGAAGGTGATGGGGACAGGTGGCCCACCTCCGGTGGCTCGGGCGTGCAGGGCGGCATCCCCCATCTTCCTCTTCACCTGCCTTTTGCAGTCGCCCCATCTCTTCTTTATTGAGTCAACATCCCGTCTGCAGGTGGCCACCGCATTAACTCTGCTGCAGATTTGACTCCAGGCAGCTCTCCTCCTCGCAGACAGGCCAGGGAGTCTGTCCCCCGGGAAGAGGACACTCTCCCTCTCCAGCACAGCCTCCACGAGGGCCGTGTTTTCTTCCTGTCCCCCTCAGCTCCGGCATGCGAGGAATCAGACCCGGAGTGTCCTGCCTGCTCTGCCCCTGCCTGTGTGTGGTGGTCCCCAGGCACTACCCCTCGTCCCACTGCAGGATCTGTCCCTGTTCTTATTCGTGTGCCTGTTCTTGTGGGCCTGGTCCCCCTCCACCCTGCGTATCTCCCTCTCCCACCCCTGCTCTGCTGAGGGATCCCCTCCTGACCTTCCTCCTCCTCCTCCACTAGTCTCCCCATCCCTCTCTCCTGTCCTCCTCTCCTAGCCATCATTCACCCACTCACACCCAGGCACTCTCACACGCCCTCACAGACACACTCGATCCCACTCACTTTCTGTCACACACTTTCACTCACGGATTCACACTGTGAAAGTAAAGTTTAAAATGTGTAAGGCGTGATGAAAAAAAAAAGACTATGTGTATGTATGTGTATGTGTTTGTGTTTGTATGGATGTATGTGCTATGTGCAAAAGTGTGCTATGTGTCTATTTAAATGTACTTCTCTCCAAGATCCCTCTACCTTACTGCTGTGTATGCTTCTCTCTCTATCTCTCTCTCTCTCTCTCTCTAAACGCTATCCTCCACTCCTGGGTCCTGTGCTCTAGCTTGCTGAAACTTGAAACACAGACAGGGTGTAACCGTTATTTTGAGGTATATATAGGTGTATTTGAACATTTTTGATACTTTGGGGCCTTGGGATTGGCTGTAGGTTTGAATTTTGTTTGTGCATCTATCAGGGTTGCTAGACAACGGCAGCCGTAATGTAACATTTTGAGTTAAGTTGTGTTTTAACGGGTGTTTGGGACGCACGGTGATGCAAAATCAGGTGCGACGCTGGTTTTTGTTTAACGTGTTTTTGTAGTGCCTACGCCCGATAGCTATTCTTGAACGCTTACCTTTGAGTCTGCTGTAAACCATGTGTTCTTTGCGGCCGATGTGCCTTTTTACTTAGCGGATGGTTTAACGGCTGCCTTTAAATCTAGCCCCTAGTGTCTAACCATGAGAATGATTGGCATACGATCTCCAATGCCCTGCTTATCAGAAGGACTAGGGGGAGGAGTCTCAACTACTTATACTCACCAATCCTAACATTCGGGTTTCTTACATTTGAGAAAGCCATTAGGCGAAACCGTTTGGGATTTTAGATATTATTTAGGGAGCTAGAAATTAGATAAAATGCAGTCAATGATGACAGAATCTAGCTTTACCTATACAAAGCATCAATGAGAATGAATCAACACTCTATAATTAATACTAGTTGAAGTCAACATTAGAAATCAACCAATAGGGAGCTAGGAATTGTTTAGAATAAAGTTGAACTACTACAACAGCTAGCTTTGCCCTGATTGAGCAGCAATGAATGTGAATTGCTGCCCTGATGATGAATATAAATCATAGTAATAGTTAGTCATGGCAATAGAAACTTAAATTTAGCGACTCAAGTTATGTCAGTTAACCAGACTTGGTACTAATGAGATCCAAACCATCTCAACATAACTCCACACCAAGTACGTAGCGGGCAGATCAGTTACAGTGCAATATGGATCATAATGAACAGTATAATCTAAAGGTGCCTAAAAAAAAGACACGGTATTGGAAGGAGTTAAGCCACACAAACTATTTATTCGATATAATAATGCCAATTGCTTGAAAGCGGTGGTGAGCACTATAACTCAGCCCTTGGCATTCTTCACTACACTAAAGCACAATGATCCAGGAGTGAGTTAAGTTCAAAATGCTGAATAACTCACTTATAGTGAATCTTATCAACACATTCTCACTATAAATAATATATGACCCTAAATACCAAGTTTATCCTTACAAGGAACACCAAATAATAAAATTAACCTATGCACTGCCAACATACATGCGTATAATAAATCAAAAAATAATTAAACGTCAGATAATAATGTCAGGGGTTTGAGATATTATCTCTTACTGGGTCTGAAACTGATAGACTCTAGAGCAATATTAAGGTCCTATAAATAAAGGAACCTGAGTAACATTAAGTTACTAGATTTCTAATGTACTAGACTTCAGTACCTGGAATTATTGTTGGGGACAATTTTTTAATTATTTTATGTGTATTTTAATAAGATGGCAATAAAGGTTATGTTTTAACCACTTGTCTGGTTTGGATGAGCCAGTACTCACACCAAGACAAAGGAAATATCACCAGCGGTGCCATGAAACAGGTGTCTTCTTTTCTTTTGGTAGAATCTGCTGTTGTATGTGTCCAGGGTAGGATTTTTCTAGGTATTACATTTTCCTTTTTACGTATAGTCAGGAAGATGATGTCACTATCCAGTTGTGCAACTTTCTTTAGGAGGAGAAGAACAAAGAAGATGGACAGAAGATGACCAGGATGCTGAGGACCCTGATGGACATCAGGATTAATGGTAAGTGTTACTTTGCAGGGCTGCTGCTTTGTTACTTAGTTGGATTAATGCTATGAGCTTTTGACCCCATATTAATAAATCCATTGGTTTCTTTCCTTTCAAATGATGCGTTTGCTGATTAAAGATACGATAAGGGACTTTATTCAGAAAAAAAGTGGGTCTTAAATTTCAGTGATAATGTGAGTCTCTTATTGCATCATAATGGCTAACAGTCAATTGAATTGCAACTTTTAGCATTTTTTATTTTTAATGAGTTGAAACACCTCTTACTTTAGCGTCCAGCAAGGGTTTTTTTTACCAGCATTTTTTTATAGTACAGGTAATTAAATCACTTACCTGCTTGAAAAAATGTTGCCGCCTTTTTGGTGTTGGAGGTTATTGAATCGAGACCTGACTCATTTTCAACTTTGTATGTTATTAAATCCGAGTACTAAGTGAACCTGTAAGTAAAGATCAATCATTTGGTGGTTAGACTTCCATATGCATATTTTAGGATTGCATCATTCGGTGGGTAACCCTGAATTATTAATTTTGTATAAATGTCCTGGCAATAAAAGGATGTACAATACTTAAACGTTACATTACCATATATGATGTAGTATCAGTTCATTGGCATTCAGATAATGTAAGAGTATGGTGTAATGAATAGTTATTTTTAAGAGCAGGATTATTAAGTGTTAACTCCATGGATACTAAACACATTGTAAAGCAATGTGCAGAACACTTCTTTAGCATCCAAGGGATTAAGATGTTATCCCCAATAGCTTCTCATTAAACTTTGTTGTCTGTCTTCCAATCTTCTAATTTAATATAGAGGGCTGGATTTTCATATCATTGGAAGATAGAGGTACATTAATAATGATTTTGGGCATTTAGAAAGCATAGAAAAGTAAATGGGGTTAGAAAATGCAGAAAAAAGCTCACAACGCTAGCTCACCATAACATATACATGTAGTGAATAGAATAAGAAAGCTATTAAATGACTGGCATCTATATGACAGCAAGGAATGAGAGGGTTCTCCAATACCCCCAACAATAGGCTGAAGCCCAAAGTCATCATACAAAACAAAAAGGAATCCTGATCTCCTCCATACCAATTTGTGCCTTACCTTAGGCATATATAATAACTCTGCTCATAAGTATGAGGATTTAGTCCATAATTTGGCCAAAGAATGTTAAGCTTGCCACCCTGTCAAGGTCCCTCAAAATATGGCAAGTACCTGCTCTAATGCACCTTTAAATCACTATCTAAATATAAGTCTTGAAAAGATGTTACAAGGAAATGCATAGCAGGTTGTTGATGACGTTGATGAACAATATTTGTGAGTGAAAATGTATGCAGTTAGAAACAAAAGGACAAGCAACTATTTTAAAAAATAGGTTTAAAAAAGGACTTGCCTGATATAAAACTTCTTTGGTCTGCAGTAAGTGGCTACTAGCACAAGAGTACTGTGGGTCCTTCAGTCCAACTTATAGGCCAGAACTTACCACCCCCACAGAGCTCAGGAATAACAATTACAAACAGACAAGGTGTGTGTAAGCATAAACAGGGCAAAAGCATGCCTTTAAGGGCCTTTAAGGAAAAGATAGATGTGAAATATGTACAATTAGTGATAATAAGTGAGTAAAAAGCTAGAATGAGCAAAGCAGATTTGTATAAGCAAAAGCAGAACAGAAATAGGCTCACAGCTCTAGCTCACCATAATATGTATATGTAGTAAATAGAAGAAGAAAGATATCAAGTGACTGGCATCTAGATGGCAGCAAGGAATGAGAGGGTTCTCCAGCACCCCCAAACATTAGCCCGAAGCCCAAAGTGAACATACTAAACAAAAAGGAAGCCTGCACTACTTCATACCAATGTGTAAATCTGTGCTCTACCTTAGGCATATATAATACCTCTAGATAGGGATTTAGAGGTGCATTAGGGTATGTATTTGCCATATTTTGAGGTACCTTGACAAGATGGCAAGTTTAAGATTCTTTGGCCAAATTGTGGACTAAATCCTCATATTTATAAGCAGAGTTATTATATATGCCTAAGGTAGGGCACACATTTACACATTGGTATTGATGAGCGCAGGTTTCCTTTTCGTCTTGTGTGGGATTAGAAAATGGCTATTGAGAAGGAAATATGGCTAGTTCCACTAATAGGGAGATAACTATGTTACATCCTGATAAAAAAGCAAATGAATAACACTGAATTTACTTCAAAATAAGTTATTTTTCAGTAATTTTTGTCTGAAAAAACTGTCTCACATCATAGTCAAGGTCTCCTTTTAATCATGCTTCTACAAACCTTTATATATCTGCAGAGGTTGGTAGCAGATCTGCTGCCATGGGCTCTGTAGCTGGACAAGAGGGGGGAAGATCATTTTGTGGTCAACTTTAATATCTACACTAATTCCCTATTTGAGCAACAAAAGGGTATGCATTGCAACACACTGCTTTTAATACCCCACTGGCACGCAGGTGGGTTACTACATGTACTCTTAAGTGATGCATACTCTGATAATGCAACTAAATGTGCTTAATAGAATAAGAGAAGCAAATAAAAGAAATGTTATTGCAATGTCCTTGATAAGAACCCAAGTTTGGTCGCCCTCATCTGCTCCACATATGCTGCTAAACTTCAGGATGCCATTTTCTCATGCATACTGCATCTCTGATGTGGGCCACAGTGCTTTTAGGATATTATTGAAATGAGGCTCTCACTGACCAGATGCCTATGTCTTTCAGAAATAGACCTCCCTATATCAAAGCTATCTTTGCAGGACAGTGACCTATAACAGAGACACAGCATGTGTGAGAGGTTGGTGTCCTGAGATGTATCAGCATTTTTGGAGCAGATGGGGCATAGAGATCGGCAAAAAGTAAAAAAGATTTCTAACTGGAATTTTCCTCCATTCCCTTGAAACTTTCCATTCATAAAAAATATATAAGATTTTTGCCAATAATGTCATATCTAAACAAATGCCACTTTTTCTTTTTGCCTAGGTTCATTTTGACCTTAAGATTTCCCATCACAATACTACTGCTTATGAGGGCTGAAGTGGAGAAATCAAACATTGTAAGCAACATACGAGTTGAAATAATTTTTAGCAGGCTGAGTTCTTGTATTTTGCTCTCAATAATAACTGTGGCTTGGGATATGCCAGCAGGGTGCAACACATGACATCAGATCTTTAAAACCTCTGATTTCAAGAAGAGGAAAAGATAGCATCTCAGCTTCCAACATTTTGGCAAATTTATTATTCCACATGTGTACTTTTGGATTATTTTTGTGAAGATTTTGACTCAGTTCTAAGAACTCATTAAGCGTAGGATGGCAGTACATGGTGCAAAAACTGTGTAACTTTATTGCTTTAACACATGACTTGTAGCAGTGGAGGAGGTGAATGTGACAGCAGCAGGTGGTGGGCAATCTATCACTCTTACTCCAACAATCTCAGAGTCATACTTCTCTATGTTTTGTATTTACAGAACAGTAGCAAGAACTATGGGTGCTACTATAATCAAATGAAATCTCTGACACTTCTTCAGCACTACTATTATTAGCCCCAAAGCAGTTCTTCTACTGCTGCTAGTAGTTGCACTTCTGGAACGTTGATGGAGTGTCTCCAAATCTGACCTGTGGTTGTGGTTCTAGTGGGATCTCACTGAGGGTGTTCCTAGTTGTTAGCCATCCATCTGCTCACGTGCATCTACAGACAACAGACAGCAAAGTGTTTAGCTTTTGGATCTTAAGTGAAGTGTCTCCATAGACTGAGGAGCTACTACTACTGGGGCTAGATGTTGCAATTGTACTATTCGTAGATGTAAAAGGTGCTGCGCTTCCAACAACTGCAGAAACACTCATCATAGCTAAGGCTGTGAATGCTAAAGGCCTGTGTTGCTGATTACTCAGTGATAATGTGTGTGGATGGGTTGGGGTTAGACTTGGAAGTGGTGATGATGCTTATGATAAATGACAAAAAGATTGTGTATTTTTAGGTATCTTTACTTGTCCAGAGTCAGGATTGCCAATTGATTTTTCAAGGAGTTTATATACAGGCTCAGTGCTCATTTTCAGCGGTGGACGATTTAGCGTTTTCCTTTTAGCTAATTTTATGGCTCTGTCATCATCTCTCTCACTTTCCGCTTCATCTATATTTGAAGAAGAGGAGGATCCTGGAAGGATATGTAATTAATTAATAATAATTAGATCATCCTTATCATCTCCTGCTACTTCTTTACACTAATTGTATCATCTTCTAGGCTTTTTGAAGTCTCAATGTATTTTAACTTGAGGGATATATGAAAACATTCACTACTACTTTTAGGACAGGTGTTGTCTCACTGTCAGACTCAGCATTTGTAGAGCTGCAACAGCTTCCTCCATTATGCCATCAACACTAGAATGCAACTTCTCATCTACAGTGTTCTCAGATGGTTTATAGTAATACAAGTACAACAAATATAATACAATATTGGAAAACATGCTCAAAATCCCCTGTATATCAATATAAATGAACACAAAGTAAAATACTTGTGTACAATATAAAGTGAATGGAAAATAATAAAATATCCAAATACTGAATAAGTGTCAGGAAAGTCAATAGCAGTCTTTCTGTAATACAGGAAAATAATTTACAGCTGGATAATAGCTTCTTCATAATATCAATGTCCACCCAGTACCATTCACAAGGGAAAAGATCATAAAAGTGGGCAGAGGTGTTGGTTAGTGATGAGCGAGCACCCCAATGCTCGGATGTTCGGGTGCTCTGACCGAGCACCCCCTGAGGCTCGAGTGCTCGGCCGAGCATCCGAGCCCCATTGAAGTCAATGGGAGGACTCGAGCATTACACCAGGCACCCCCTGCTCTGATGAGGGGAGGGTGCCTGGTCCATAGGAAAAGGGCAGAAAAAGATGGAAACACTACAGAAATGGTTCAGGGACAGCATAGGGAGGATGTCTGGATGCATCTTGGACTCCAACATCGCTGCTGGGAACGATCTTTCGCCCGTAGTACGCCATTTTTACAGACTGACCATAAAACACACAAAAAGGAAAATAAAAACGACTTTAGGCGAAAAATTGTTACCAAACAATATTTGCTGTATATTTACTTGTATATCATCTGCAAATTCTCCCAAAAATTTCCTTGATTTTCGGAAGTGAGGCCATGATTAAGAGGGAAACGTGCGCAGAGGCAAATTCTCCCAAAAATTTCCTTGATTTTATTGAACTGAGGCCATTAAGAGGGAAACGTGCGCTGAGCTGACCATCTAAAACATTATGGGTGAGGGTCTGCTGCAGAGCTAACCATCCTAAACATTATATGCGAAGGCCCGCTAGTGAGCTGACGCTATAAAACATTATATGAGAGGGCCCGCTAGAGAGCTGAACCAATAAAACATTATATGAGAAGGCCCGCTGGTGAGCTGACCTATATAAAAATTGTCAAACAGGGCCCGCTGGTGAGCTGGCCCTATATAAAAATTATATCACAGGGCATGCTGGTGAGCTGGCCCTATATAAAAATTATATCACAGGGCCCGCTGGTGAGCTGGCCCTATATAAAAATTATATCCCAGGGCATATGGAAGAGGAGGAGGAGGATGAGAAGATTAAGAGTCAACCATATACCCGTTTTTGGGGTGGAAGGGGTGAATGGGAATACAGAGTATTCCCATCATTGTAAATAACATATATAAAGTGAGTTTATGTTCCCCCGGGGCTTTCCTCCAGTGGAGTGGAGAAGTCAGGGGAAATCCAGGCCTTGTTCATTTTTATAAGTGTCAACCTATCAGCATTGTCGGTGGAAAGGCGGATACGCTTATCTGTTATGATGCCACCAGCAGCACTAAATACCCGCTCAGACAGAACGCTGGCGGCAGGGCAGGCCAGCACCTCCAAGGCGTAGAGTGCCAGTTCATACCACGTGTCCAGCTTGGACACCCAGTAGTTGTAAGGCACAGAGGGATCATTGAGGACGCTGACACGGTCTGCTACGTACTCCTTCACCATCTTCCAAAACTTTTCCCTCCTTGTGACACTAGGCTGCGCATCAGGGTGAGGGTGCTGGCGGGGTGTCATGAAGGTGTCCCACGCCTTGGAGAGTGTTGCCCTGCCTTTGTCGGAACTGCTGTGTGCTCCCCTTTTCTCCCCTTCTCGGTTGGCCAAGGTAGCACGTACTCTGCCGCCAGCGTTGTCAGATGGAAAATTTTGGAGCAATTTTTCAACAAGAACCTTCTGGTATTGCACCATTTTGCTTGTCCTCTCCACCGGAGGAATGAGAGATGAGAAATTCTCTTTGTAGCGGGGGTCCAGAAGGGTGAACACCCAGTAATCCGTGTTGTCTAAAATGCGTACAACGCGTGGGTCACGGGAAAGGCAGCCTAACATAAAGTCAGCCATGTGTGCCAGAGTACCAACAGGCAAGATTTCGCTGTCCTCACCAGGAGGCTGACTCTCAATATCCTCATCCTCTTCCTCCTCTTCTGCCCACCCACGCTGAAGAGATGGAACTAAAGTTCCATGGCTACCCTCTGTAGCGGAGGCAACCGTGTCTTCCTCCTCCTCCTCCTCCTCCTCCTCCTCCTCCGCCTCCTCCAATTGTCGCTGAGAAGACGAAGTGAGGGTGCTCTGGCTATCACCTTGTGTAAGCTCTTCCTCCCCCATTTCCACCTCTTCCACATGCAAAGCGTCGGTTTTAATTGTGAGCAGCGAGCGTTTCAGTAGACACAGAAGTGGGATGGTTACACTGATAATAGCGTTATCGCCGCTCACCATCTGTGTCGATTCCTCAAAATTGCGTAAAACCTCGCAGAGGTCTGACATCCATTCCCACTCCTCACTTCTGATTACAGGAAGTTGAACGGAGAGGCGACGACCGTGTAACAGCTGGTACTCCACTACTGCCCTCTGCTGCTCACAAAGCCGGGCCAACATGTGGAAGGTGGAGTTCCAGCGCGTGCTCACGTCACACAGCAGCCGGTGAGCTGGCAATTGTAAGCGCTGCTGCAGCTTCAACAGGCCGGCCGAAGCTGTAGATGACTTACGGAAATGTGCACACACGCGGCGCACCTTGGTCAAGAGATCATGCACATTGGGGTAGGTTTTTAGAAATCGCTGCACCACTAAATTAAATACATGCGCTAGGCATGGTACGTGTGTGAGCTTGCCGAGCTCCAAAGCCGCCACCAAGTTACGCCCATTATCACACACAACCATGCCTGCTTGCAGGTTGAGTGGCGAGAGCCACTGCTCGGTCTGGTGACTAATCCCCTGCAACAGCTCTGAGGCCGTGTGCTGTTTGTCCCCAAGGCAGATCAGCTTCAGCACGGCCTGTTGACGCTTCCCCACTGCAGTGCTACACTGCTTCCAGCTACTGGCTGATGGGGGAGTGGCGGTGTGTGTAGAGAATTCGGAGGTGGAAACGGAGGAGGAGGAGCCAATAACGTAGGTGCTGGTGGAAACCCTGATGGAGGTAGGGCCCGCAATCCTCGGCGTGGGTAGCACCCGTGCCATCCCAGGGTCCGAGTCGCTCCCAGCCTCCACGACATTCACCCAGTGTGCCGTCAGGGAAATGTAGCGTCCCTGGCCACAAGCACTTGTCCATGTGTCAGTCGTTAAGTGGACCTTCCCAGTAACTGCGTTGGTCAGGGCACGGGTGATGTTACGGGACACATGGTGGTGTAATGCGGGGATGGCACACCGGGAAAAGTAGTGGCGGCTGGGGACCGCGTACCGAGGGACAGCTGCTGCCATCAGGCTGCGGAAGGACTCAGTGTCCACAAGCCTAAATGGCAGCATTTCGATGGCCAGTAATTTGGAAAGGTGTGAGGTTAGTGCTATGGCCTGTGGGTGGGTGGCTGGGTACTTTCTCTTGCGCTCAAATGCCTGGGGTAACGACATTTGGACGCTGTGCTGGGACAGGGAAGTGGATGTGGTCGCTGATGGTGCTTCAGATGGTACAGGTGCAGGGCGGGAGGTATGCGGGCCTGCGCCTTCGACAGGCGATTGGCCGGCACCGAAAACAGGGGAAGAGGAGGCAGTGGTGTGGCCTGCAGACACAGATGGGCGATCCAGGCGTTCCTCCCACTTACTACGGTGCTTGGATGCCATGTGTCGGATCATGCTGGTGGTGGTGAGGTTTCTAGTGTTCATGCCTCGGCTCATTCTGGTGTGGCACAGGTTGCAAACTACAATTCTTTTGTCGTCCGCACTTTCCTTAAAAAAACGCCATACCGCGGAACACCTACCCCTTGGCAAGGTAGATTTACGCAAGGGGGTGCTCCGTGGAACATTTGCGGGCCGGTTTGGTGCGGTCCGCCTTCTTTCTGTAGCCACACCACTGCCTCTTCCAGCCTGTTGCGGTGCTGCAGATGGCTCACCCTCAGGACTGCTGTCATCGCTCGGCTCTACACCTTCCCAGGTGGGGTCAGTCACCTCATCGTCCACCAAGTCCTCCTCCACTTCCTCACTCTGATCATCCTCCTCAAGTCTTGATCCCACCACATACTCAGTCATTGACAACTGTATAACATTCTCCTCAACAAGGTCTTGAGACGGAAATAGTGGTTGATTTAATGGCAACTGTGTCTCATCATCATCATCCACTACTTCCTTTGACCTTAAATGCCGTTCACATCTGTCATCTTCTTGTGATTGGGTAGCCTCTAGAGGTTGTGAATCAGGGCACAAGATGTCATGTTCCTCTGCAAGCGTGCTTGGAGAGAGGGTCAAATGAAGGATTGGTGATGAGACGAGCTCATCACTATATCCCAGTGTGGGATCACTTCTTTGACCAGACCGTGTATGGTGGGAGGAAGGATGATCAGAGTGAGGATTATGTTGACCAGACTCTTGGCTACTGAGAGTGGACTTGGTGGAAGACAGGGTGGTGCTTAACCGACTGGAAGCAGTATCAGCTGTCATCCAACCGACCACCTGTTCGCACTGGTCGGACCTCGAGAGTGATGTCCTGCGACGCCCTGTGAAATCAGACATGAAGCTAGGTATGGTGGATGTCTTTCTTTCTTGTGCTCTGGCACCAGGCACAGTTTCTCCGCGTCCTGACCCGCGCCCTGAACTTTCAGGATCACGTCCACTTCCCCGTCCCTTTTTACCCGCCTTCTTCATCTTACACGATATATATGACTTTAATATATATGAGTTTGAAAACTTAACAGTATTTCTTACTATTCTGCAACTCTGCAGAGTACACAGAATAGGCTGCTAAACTGCGGTGACACACACTGAATGGAATAAGTGACTTTAATATTTGAGTTTGAAAAATTAACAGTATTTCTTACTATTCTGCAACTCTGCAGAGTACACAGAATAGGCTGCTAAACTGCGGTGACACACACTGAATGGAATAAGTGACTTTAATATTTGAGTTTGAAAAATTAACAGTATTTCTTACTATTCTGCAACTCTGCAGAGTACACAGAATAGGCTGCTAAACTGCGGTGACACACACTGAATGGAATAAGTGACTTTAATATTTGAGTTTGAAAAATTAACAGTATTTCTTACTATTCTGCAACTCTGCAGAGTACACAGAATAGGCTGCTAAACTGCGGTGACACACACTGAATGGAATATGTGACTTTAATATTTGAGTTTGAAAACTTAACAGTATTTCTTACTATTCTGCAACTCTGCAGAGTACACAGAATAGGCTGTTAAACGGCGTTGAAACACACTGAATGGAATATGTGACTTTAATATTTGAGTTTGAAAACTTAACAGTATTTCTTATAATTCTGGAACTGTACAGAGTACACAGAATAGGCTGTTAAACGGCGGTGAAAGACACTGAATGGAATATGTGACTTTAATATTTGAGTTTGAAAAATTAACAGTATTTCTTACTATTCTGCAACTCTGCAGAGTACACAGAATAGGCTGCTAAACTGCGGTGACACACACTGAATGGAATATGTGACTTTAATATTTGAGTTTGAAAACTTAACAGTATTTCTTACTATTCTGCAACTCTGCAGAGTACACAGAATAGGCTGTTAAACGGCGTTGAAACAAACTGAATGGAATATGTGACTTTAATATTTGAGTTTGAAAACTTAACAGTATTTCTTACTATTCTGCAACTCTGCAGAGTACACAGAATAGGCTGTTAAACGGCGTTGAAACACACTGAATGGAATATGTGACTTTAATATTTGAGTTTGAAAACTTAACAGTATTTCTTATAATTCTGGAACTGTACAGAGTACACAGAATAGGCTGTTAAACGGCGGTGAAAGACACTGAATGGAATATGTGACTTTAATATTTGAGTTTGAAAACTTAACAGTATTTCTTACTATTCTGCAACTCTGCAGAGTACACAGAATAGGCTGTTAAACGGCGTTGAAACACACTGAATGGAATATGTGACTTTAATATTTGAGTTTGAAAACTTAACAGTATTTCTTATAATTCTGGAACTGTACAGAGTACACAGAATAGGCTGTTAAACGGCGGTGAAAGACACTGAATGGAATATGTGACTTTAATATTTGAGTTTGAAAACTTAACAGTATTTCTTATAATTCTGGAACTGTACAGAGTACACAGAATAGGCTGTTAAACGGCGGTGAAAGACACTGAATGGAATATGTGACTTTAATATTTGAGTTTGAAAACTTAACAGTATTTCTTATAATTCTGCAACTGTACAGAGTACACAGAATAGGCTGTTAAACGGCGGTGAAAGACACTGAATGGAATATGTGACTTTAATATTTGAGTTTGAAAACTTAACAGTATTTCTTATAATTCTGCAACTCTGCAGAGTACACAGAATAGGCTGTTAAACGGCGGTGAAAGACACTGAATGGAATATGTGACTTTGATATTTTAGTTTGAAGACTTAACAGTATTTCTTCCTATTCTGCAACTCTGCACAGTACACAGAATGTGCTGCTACACTGCGGCGAAGCACACTGAATGGAATATGTGACTTTGATATTTTAGTTTGAAGACTTAACAGTATTTCTTCCTATTCTGCAACTCTGCACAGTACACAGAATGTGCTGCTAAACTGCGGCGAAGCACACTGAATGGAATATGTGACTTTGATATTTGAGTTTGAAGACTTAACAGTATTTCTTCCTATTCTGCAACTCTGCACAGTACACAGAATGTGCTGCTAAACTGCGGCGAAGCACACTGAATGGAATATGTGACTTTGATATTTTAGTTTGAAGACTTAACAGTATTTCTTCCTATTCTGCAACTCTGCACAGTACTCAGAATGTGCTGCTAAACTGCGGCGACGCACACTGAATGGAATACGTGACTTTGATATTTTAGTTTGAAGACTTAACAGAATGTGCTCTAATCTGCAACTTTGCACACTAAACAGAATGTGCTCTAATCTGCAACTTTGCACACTAAACAGAATGTGCTCTAATCTGCAACTTTGCACACTAAACAGAATGTGCTCTAATCTGCAACTGTGCACACTAAACAGAATGTGCTCTAATCTGCAACTTTGCACACTAAACAGAATATATATATATATTTTTTTTTTTTTTTGTTTTTTTCCCCCCACACCAAATAACCTGCTGCCCCCACACACAGTAGTCCTAAAAAGGACTTTTGGTTCTTTTTTTTTCACAATTTTTGTTTTTTTCCTCCCTACACTGCCTTTCCCTTCCTATCCTCAGCTCTCCCTGGCTCAGACTGAGCCGAACTCGATGGTCAGGTGCTATACAGCACCTGACCACGGGTTCTGGCCAGCCAATCAGTGTAATGCCAGCAGCCAACATGGCTGCTGGCATTACACCGATGTCAGAGCCTCCCTGCACGTTTATTGGCTGCGCAGCAGCCGCAAAACGTGCGGGGAGGAGACCCGAACATGGCGGGCGAGCACATGCGGTACTCGTACGAGTACCGCCATGTGCCGAGCAGAGCGATGCTCGAGCCGATCCGAGCATCGGCCGAGCATGCTCGCTCAACACTAGTGTTGGTAAATAAATGCTGTAAGAGGAACATCAGCAACATATGCCTTCAAAAAAAATAGCAGGTTGAGTTCTTTTGTCCTTTGCTCATGACACTAACCATCTACTTGTAAAACTCTGGAACAGCCATCGTTGAAAAATAACTTCGACTTGGGATATGCCAGAAGGGTGCAACAAATTGCTAAACCATGGGTGGATTATTTTTATACAGGTTTTGACTCCTTTCTAAGAAGTCAGTAATTGTGGGATGGCAGCATATATTGGAAGAACTGTGATACTTAATTGCTTTAATAACTTGTGACAGTAGAGGTTGCGGTGGTGGTGGTGGCGGCAGCTGTGGGCACTCTATGACTCTTGTCATTTCCTCCAACAAATTTGTCATATTCCTTTATGTTTTGCATTTTAAGAACATTAACAGGAGCCATGGGTGTTAGTGTAAATTAACAAAATATTGGCACACACTCTGACACATCTACAGCACATCTACTTTTATGTGCTCCAAACCCCTAGAAAACTTTTTTCTTTCCTTTTTTTTTCCTTTTTTTTTTTTTTTTTTTGAGTTTCAAAATGTTTACTGAGAATTATTAACAGATAAAAAATAAAGTCAGAAATGATAGTAATACTATCATACATCATGGGTATAAAGATCCACACATCATCATGAGCATCAGTATATTTCTTCCATGCTTTTTACCAAAGTGCCGACTTTATATACTCGGCTCCTCTATTACACGTCCCAGAAAACTTTTAAGAGTGCTTCTGCTGCTAGTTGTGACACCACTGATATGGTGGTGGTATGTCTCCCAATCAGTCCTGTAACTGTACTTCAGGTGGGATCTCAATGAGGAGGTATCTAGATGGGATCATGTTTCCCTCCCACCCACTCAAATGTTTTTACATAGACAAGGAATACTAACATTTTGGGAGTTGGGTCATAAAGAAAGACTGGAGATTTCATTGACAAAGGAAATCTTGATAGACTGCTACTACAACTAGATGGATTAGATGTTAAATGATGATACTAGTAGGATCTGCACTTTCAGCAGCAGCAGAATCACTCCTAGCTGGGGGTGGAGATGATATTGCTGCTTTCTTAATATTACAGATGATGAATATGGCTGCTTGGGTGTTGCACTTCCAAGTGGTGACATCTATGATGATGACTGGGATTGTGTTTTCTTCACCATGGTTACTTGGCCATACTTTCTGTATGATTACTGTAAAGGTTTATAAACAGGCTTACTGCTCCTTTACAGTAGTGCAAGACTAAGACTTTTCCTTTCAGCTAATTGTTGGTTAAATTAATCATCAACCTCATTCTCTACTGGATCTGCATCTGAAGAAGAAGGTGTGGACAGTGGAGGGACATAATCTAAATCATCATAATAAGCCTCATCATTAATAATTAGGTCAACATTATCAGCTCCATCTTTCTGACTGCCACATCCTGCCAGATATCCCTTTCTCACTACATTCATATTGCTCTTGCTTTCACTCAAACACTTATTTTCACTTTTTCCCTGAGAATGATTTACACAAGCTTGAACACTACTTTGGTTGCACTGCTAAATCCTCTCCGGCACTGTGGAAAGAATACTAGAAAGACACTGGTCATCATCATCTTTAGGTCTGGTAGTACTACTAGTACTATTACTGGTAGAGGACATTTTCATATCAGTTTTACTAATGGATTCTTCCTCATAAGGAACAGGTTCATTGTCATCAGTTGCTGCAATAGCTGCCACAATCGTGGTCTCAACTTTGTAGTACAACTTTACTACCTCCAACACATCCATGCACTCCACCTGTCATTTCTCCTCCTTATTGTTGTTAATATAAACCACACACGTGGTAGTGATATGCTAAATACTGTTTGCTAAATACTGTTTTTCCCCTCTGTTTTGTGATATGTCACAATTACAGTTAGCCTGAGTCACTGCTCATGATGGTCATTGTACCTCATGTAAAAAAAAATCCTGCTTGTCGCCATCTATGAGTCAAAGTTGGGTTTTTTTGCCTCTTTGTGTCACTGTCACCGAACTATGTCACACACACACACACACACACACACACACACTCTCTCTCTCTCTCTCTCTCTCTCTCTCTCTCTCTACAATTGCAAGCAACTAGCACTGCTATTTGCTTCTAGACTAATAGATAATGTCACAATTCTAGTTAGTTTTTTTGTATTCTTGCCTTGTTCTGCTCAAACAAACACTCCATCATGTGCAATGTAGAATTCCACCTGGTAGAGACCTTCATGTTAAGCTATGATAGGCCAAATATTTTGTAGGTGATATTTAGCATTTCTTTGAGGGTATCAAATTCTGAGTGGAATCAAGTAACCAGTAGATTTCTGACACATGTACCTCCGGTATTCTCAAGGCAGCTATTATATTAGATCCATTACCAAAATATAAAGCCATCTTTCAAGGAGCAAGGTACAAGCTTTTCATCTGTGACCTGCTGTGGTTTCTTTAATACAACTACAACTCAGGAGTGTCACATTACGTGAGAGGGTTCCAAGGGGATGTGAAAGAGGCTTTAATAAACCATGAACTTTTGTGTTGCATATTTATTTCAAGGTTCAAATTTTAGCAAGTTAAATGTTCTCCTGCTCTGGCAGAAAGTGTTTGGTAACTTTTGCAATACAGATTGGCTATGGGATAAGTTTAGGAGAGAAGGGAAAGTTGAGCATGTACCTTTGTTACATGTAGCACCAAACCGTACTGTAGGACTGAATACAATAATATTAATTCTTCATATTTTTGGAATATTGATTCATGGTTTGTAGTGAGGATAACATTCCTTTCCAATGAACATTGCTTCAGTGCTCATTTTAGTGTTTCACATTCCTTTCTCTAGTCTTGCATTTTTGTTGTCCTTGGTAACTATTTCCCTATTAACTAGAACACTGGATGGGGCTCTTTAACAACAATCTGCATTAAAGCTGTCTCCATGCCAACAGAAAAGGTAACTGTATATAGAAAAAAAATTTGAAGATCAGGGAAATTAGCAGTAGATAAAAATACCCAGCACATGGATGTATGCAGATTTGTAAAACTGCATGTTCAGGCTCTACACCTTTATTGTATAGGATGCCTTTTCTCTTATTGAGGCTGGGCAATAATGTAATTTGTGTAACACTGTGATGCTAACTTAGTATTCCTTGAAAGAGTCTAAGCAGTTTTAAACTTAGTGATGGGAGAAATGTTTTGACTCAAGAGAAAAATGAGAAAGTGCCAGTTTCCCACTGTTTCTATCCTCTTCATTGTATTACAATCAATAGTAATAATGTGCTTTCATCTATGTGGAGCATTGTTCTATTGTATTCCTGCTGTGCTAGTATAAAAGGTAAGTTATTGTTAGTTACACATCTTGAAATAGTAGGAAAGTAACACATCACTGTCTCCAGTGACTAGCACTCTATGGCTGATGTAAGGAGAGTGATAGTTCTATACTTATTAAAACTGACAATTAGATTATTACTATATTGATAGTAATAATCTAATTGTAGGTTTCAATAAGTATAGGACAGAGCATTTGAAGTGAATAAATGATTATCTCCATATAAGTAATGATCTCCTCTATATGATTGTGTGTGTGTTTACTTATCATAAGATAAAATATAAATAATCTTTCTGTCCCTACAGTGTGCCTTTTGGCCTATATCACTTCTCATTTGCTGCTGGTCACACTTTAACAGTATCACTGTGCTCGAGTAGCAGAGCTCATGAAAAACAAACATAGGGTAGGAATAAAAAAAGTGTAAGTGTAGTAATGTTTATTCTTAGGTTAACATAAAATTCAAAAGGAAACACAATTCAATATACATATAAGGAGCACATGAAAAATATAGAATTATATAGAACATAGAATTCAATATAAAATAGATGTGTTTGATTAGAGAGCACTTGTAGATAATACAATTGACACAAATAAAATGACTATCAAATAATACAGTATTTGATTACAAGGAAGGATTTATGACAGTGACTTGCCAGTATGTGATCACAACAATGGGTATGTGACAGTGAACTGCCTGAATAGTCTATCTTCCACCAAACAGGGAAGATGTAAAACCAAAGAATGTTGGAGTTATTAGGACTATATATGGCATGTGAGTGAATATGGGAGTCTTGAGCAATAGAGTGTATAGTTAACAACCACTAGAGGAGATAGGGAAAGATAGTGGATCTGGAGTTGCTTTTTAAGAATCTTTATGGCAGCCAAGTTGTTATCTGTGAGTGTGAAGGGAGGAAGAGTTTCAAAAGCTGTTAAGTGAAAGTCAATAACAGTCAGACAAGCAGGTGGTCAAAATTCCTACCTAAGCAGGCTGAGCATCAACTGTGACTGACATGACAGTAACAGATATACTTTGTAGACAGATGAAAGAGCATATTACACCCAAAATATAGCATATAACACAATTTGCTTGACATTCGGTCTTACGATGTATTAACTCCAGCAAGCTGACTGGAGCTTACTTGGGGTGGGCGAAACCTCTCGCCGTATTCCAATGCGAAACCTTGCGAAAACCACATTGTTGTCCATGTTTTCTCCACAAATCCGCTTTAAAACCAGCAATTAAAATCTTTGCATTTTTCGCCTATTGGCCAAAATTCTTCACCATTTTTTCAATGGCTAGAAAGTTTCTACCCATTGATTTACGTGGTTTTCGAATTTTCA
The DNA here is from genome assembly GCA_037306005.1 of Rhinophrynus dorsalis. NCBI lineage: Eukaryota > Metazoa > Chordata > Amphibia > Anura > Rhinophrynidae > Rhinophrynus > Rhinophrynus dorsalis. The sequence continues at coordinate 226,152,640 of CM074723.1, forward strand.
CTATAAAAACGCAACATATTCCAAGAAGTGAAACACAAGAGAAGCAGCTACAGAGCGAGGTAGATGTATTGTGCTGTTCTGCTGTGATATTTTTAAAAAACTGAGGAAATAGAGGCTTATAGCGACTGCTATCACAATGAGAAAGTTTAAAAATAGTAAAAGGAAGAATTGGAAGGACCCTTATGTGTCCACTGAGTCTGAGTCCCCCTAAATCACCCCTAGGCATCTTGTGGAATTTAATGGAAGGTGAGGAAGAAAAGGGTAGTAGTGAGAGCAGGATAGGTCAGCTGCCTGTGCCTGCTGCCAGACGTGCTGCCTCTGCTGCCACCATCTCTGTACCTACTGCTTCCACTAGTGCTGTGCCTGCTGTCAGACATGCTGCCCCTGCTCCTACTAACACCATTGCTGTGCCTGCTGTCAGATGTGCTGCCCATGCTGCCATTTGTGCTGTGCCTGCTGTTGGATGTGATGCCCCTGCTGCCACCAGTGCTGCCTCTGCTGCCACTAGTGCTGTTCCTTCCGCCAGTGCTGAACTTGCTGTCATCAGTACTGTGCGTGCTGTCAGACATGCTGCTCATGTTTCCACTAGTGCTGTGCCTGCTGTCAGACATGCTGCCTCTTCTTCCACCAGTGCTGTGCCTGCTGCCAGTGCTGAACTTGCTGCCACCAATACTGTGCCTGCTGTCATATGTACTGCCACTGCTGCAACCAGTGCTGTGCCTGCTGCCAGTGCTGAACCTGCTGCCACCAGTACTGTGCCTGTGTCACACATGCTACCCTTGCTTCCACCAGAGCTGTGCCTGCTGTCAGACATGCTGCCCCAGCTTCCACCAGTGTGTGCCTGCTGCCAGTGCTGAACCTGTTGCCACCAATACTGTGCCTGCTGTCAGATGTGCTGCCCCTGCTGCAACCAGTGCTGTACCTGCTGTCAGTGCTGAACCTGCTGCTAGTGTGTCTTGTAATCCTCAGGAGGGGTGAAGGAGAAGATGATGCCAAATGTGACAGCAGGGGACCCTAAGTCACACTTACCATCCCCAAGCAGTCCCGCCAGTGCTAGTATCACCACTAAAAAGGTCAAGCAGCTTGTTAGTGTTAGGAGTGAAGTATGGGGTAATTAATATCCTCATATTAATAAAGACTGTGAGGATGGTGAAGCAGCCGGTGGGACTAGTGTTAGGGGAGTGTTAGGGGAAGCATTTGAGAGCATTATACCTCTGGCCCTGGGAGTCCCCATCCCTTCACTACAGTGTCCAAGTGGAACATGATCCTGAAAAGGCGAGAACTGTTGGTGGATAGCAGGCACAGAAATAATAATAACACCACCATGAGCACAGAGTAGCTGCCTGTTCCTGCTGTTACTGCTGCCAGTCTCCCTTTTTCATGTCACCAAGAAATGGCAAGTGTGACATTAGGGGACCCTCTGTTACATTGCTTGTCACCTTCTCCAAGCAGCAGTGAGATGTCTGTAATAGAGCAGTAGCAGCACGTAGGGACTAGTGGTGGTGGTGAGGCTGATGATGGAGAAGTTGGGGTGGAAGAGACATTGATATCCTTTTTAGTAGAAACTAAGAAGGAATGAGAGACAGGGATGAGGATGGGCATTAACATCACCAGCAGCAGTGAGCTTTTGGAATTTGCAACTGCTCTAATTCCTGCTGCTGCTGAATTGCAAGGGCAGCAGGATGCTGAGGAGCAAGCTAGTGTACCACAGACCACCGTGGACACAGTTGGAATGAGGTCAACAAGTGATGCAGGACTAGGAAAAGTTCCACTTGCCAATGGGAGCAATACTCCTGGTCATAGTTGCAGTGCTGATTCTGAGGCAGTAGCAACAACAGCAGCAACATCATCTGCTGCCCCAGACAGTGAAGGGGAATGTGGAGGACAAGAAAAAAGAGGCCATTCTTCTCCACCTGTTCCCTATGCCCTGAAGTCATGGGTGTGGGACTATTTTTCTCTTGGGGCAGACACAGTGCAGTCATCACCAACGGAACTGTGCACAATCTGTGATAAATCAGTGAGAAGAGGAAAGGAGGGAACACACCTTGGCACAGCCGCTCTGATAACACACATGAAACACAGACACCATGACATTTGTATCAAACATGTTAAAGCCAAATACCCACCACAGAAATCAAGTACTGCTGTTGCTGTACCCCCTGACTCACCATAAAGACAACAAGAGGTGAAGCGGAGTGGAGTGGAGGAAGAATAGCTCAATACTGGCAGACACTGGAAGTTCCATGATGGGTGAAATAACTACTTAGCCATCACCTTCTACTACATCTTCTACCAATCAACCTTGTTCATAGCTACCTCCCCCTCCAAATGATAGCCACTCTGTTGATGTTAGGATGTGGCAGTTTGTGTCCACCCATTTCACACTGTGTGCTGCACTGACCACACATGGCAGTGTGGTGGAGGAGAATCGCAACCAGGGCATCAAGCAGAGATTTCATCCCACAGAATATGTCAAGATGATGGCAGGGAGGGTTCATCATTACAATTAAACTGTCAGCAAGTTGTCCTTAGTGGGTTCTGGACAAGGGGTATAGTGACAGGGGCATTATTTGGGTTTTGTTGTCATGGTGTTTGGATATAGTTGTGCCCCCAGATGTTATTTACCACACACACTTTGTACATTGCAGTTGCTGATGAGAGGCACAGCTCCTCCTCTCAAGGAAAACAAATTGTATTCTAATAGCAACACACCCATGATTTTGGAGGAGGTGCAGGCGGAGAAGAATTATTGGGCAACTCCTTCTTTTTTCCACATATACTAGGGGCTACTTAATGTGCTGCTACTGCCTCAGGCGCATCACTGGAGCTAGTTGTGGCAAGTGGAACCTTCATCATCAATCACCCATGTTACTGCTTTTGTTGATCCCATTCACTTTTAGCTGTCTAATAATTCTGTTCCTTAAACAACTCAGCAGCAGCAGGAAAAGCAGTTGCAAATTCAACAGTTATGGACTCAGGACAGGAGGAGGACATTTGACAATGGGCAGTGGCCACTGGCCAATATGACCTGCTGGAACTAGGCCAGTAGGGCATTTTTTCACAGGGCTTGTGCATTAAAAAACAAACAAATATAGTCCTAAAAAAATAAAAAAATTGGGGGGTTTGTTTCTAACAAGCTTAAGTCCTACAAATCAATGTTTCCTTAGGGCTTGTGCCAAACAAGCTTAAGTCCTACAAATCAATGTGTCTTCAGGGCTTGGGCCTCTAACAGCAAATCTAGCAGATCTTATTCTACAAAATTCTCTATCAAGTCAAGTCTACCTCAGTGGCAAGGGATTCCTGTCTCTAACAAATTACATACAAATTTCTTATTTTATTTTATTGATTTATTTTTTTATTAACTGTCCCCCAATATCAGACAAGAACCCCCTCAAAACAAATTCCCTGTTCAACTGATTCATTCCCCAGACTCCACCCCCCAACACAGACACCCTCCTCAGACCCGTTTTATACTATGTCTTATTTGTTTTTTTTAATTGTGTTTAGGATTTATTTTTTATTAACTGCTCCCCAATCTAAGTAAACAACCCCCCAAAAAAGTTCCCTGTTCAATTGATTCTTTCCCCACACCCCAGCAACACAGGCACCCTCTTTCCCCTTTTTATACTATTTAGCCTTTGGGAAATAAAATAATATTTGTTATGTGTTGTGAGTAAATTCAATGTTCCCATTGATTTAAATTGAATGAGCTAGGTAAAAAAAAAAAACAGAAAATCTGCACTTTTTGCGGGAAATTGTTTGCAAAGCGGGAAGTGAAATTATTTGTTGATTTCAGTTTGAGGCAAAACTTTTTGCCTATCCATAGTATTAATCTATGAAATCTACAGTAAGGAGATACTTCCCTCATGACCCAAAAGCTACACGCTTCTACCTCCACCATAACAAGGCATGTTGTTAAAGCAATAAGGTTACGCAGTTCTTCCACTATATACTGCCAACCCACTGTTATTGAGTATTTGGAAAGGAGTCAAAACTGCACATAAATAATCCAACTGTAAGTCTATGGACTGGAAAGGTTGCCAGAATGTTAGCAGCTGACATGCTGCCTTATTCTTTTGTAGAAAACAGAGGTTTAAAGAACTGATGTCATGTGGTGCACACCATTGGCATATCCCAATCCAGAGTTATCTTTCAAGGGCAGATGTGCCAGAGATGTACAAACAGGTGGTTAGTATGGTGGATAAAAGACTGGAAACACCATACAGCAAGAAAACTTTACCTGACAACAGATATGTGGACAATTGTTCAGAGTACAGACTGTATAATGGTCATGGTGAACTGGGCTTCCTTCCCGTCAGAGGGCAGCAACAGCATGCAACATCATGGGAGGGTATGCACTAAGGCATGATAAAGAGGTGATAAAATGGTGATCACTTCACCAGTGTTTCAAACTCTCCAAGTCCTATATTATTCTATGGAGCCTATGCACAAAGGTCTCCCAAGGCTAATATATCTTAAAGCATTGGTTCCATAGGGTAACATTTGACTTGGAGAGTTTAGAACACTAGAGAAATCATCTCTTCCTTATCACCTCTTTATCCCACCTTAGTGCATCTCCCTCCAGGTCTCCACTAAAATAACAGATTGTATATGTTAGCATCTCCATGTCATGGCAAGGATATAGTACCACCTCCAAATAATGTGTATATATTAGTACCTCCATGAAATATAATGTATATGTTAGCACTGCCATGCAATATGATGACAGTATATTCCAAATAATTTGTTGAAGGTCTGTGTTATTTTTATATTGCAAAGTTTATTAGGGATGGGCGAACATTTTCACCTCAAGCTGAAATCAGTGAATAATGACACTTCCCGCTTGAAATCAATGAGAACATTGAATTTACACACAACACATAAAAATATTATTTTATTTCCTAAAGGCATAGTATAAAAGGGCCATGAGGGTGCCTGTGTTGGTGGGGTATGGAGAAAGAATCAGTTGAACAGGAAATTATTTTTTGGGGGGTAGTTTACTGGGGATGGGGAGCAGTTAATAAAAAATAATTCCTAAATACAATTTAAAAAAACCCATCAGACATGGTATAAAAGGGGTCTGAGGTGGGTGCCTGTGTTGGTGGGTAGAGTCTGGGAATGAATCAGTTGAACAGGGAATTTGTTTTGGGGGGGTTCTTGACTGATATTGGGGGGGCAGTAATAATAAATAAATAAAATAAAATAAGAAATGTGTATGTAAAGTGATAGAGACACTATCATAAGTTACCACTGGGGTGGACTGATACCTGACTTGATATAGTGTTTTGTAGAGGATGGTTTGTTATATTTGTTGTTAGAGGCCCAACCCCTGAGAAAACATTGATTTGTAGGACTTAGACTTATTAGAGGCACAAGCCCTGAAAAAACATTGATTGTTTTTTTTCTTGTAGGACTATGTTTTTTTTTTCGTTTTTTTTAAAGAACAAGCCCTGATAAAAAAAAATGCCATACTGACCTAGTGTCAGCAGGTCATGTTGGCCAGTGGCACTGTGCCTGTCCCAAGAGAAAACAGTCCCACACCCATGACTTTAGGGGATAGGGATAGGGAACAAGTGGAGAAGAATGGCCTCTTTCTTCTTGTCCTCCAAATTCCCCTTCACTGTCTGTGGCAGTGGATGATGTTGCTACTGTTGCTGCAACTACCTCAAAATCTGCACTGCAACTAGGACCAGGAGTACTGCTGCCACTGGCAAGCGGAACCTGTCCTAGTCCCACATCACTTCCCATTCCCACTGTGTCCACAGTGGTCTGTGGTACAATAGCTTGCTCCTCAGCATCCTGCTGCCCTTACGACTCAGCAGCAGCAAAAATTAGAGCAGTTGCAAATTCCAAAATATCACTGCAGGTGGTGATGCCCATCCTCATCCCTGTCTCCCATTCCTTCTCAGTTTCTGCTTAAAAAGACATCAATGTCTCTTTCACCCCAACTTCTCCAGCATCAGCATCATCACCACCACCGCTAGTCCCTATGTGTTGTTGCTGCTCTATTACAGACATCTCACTGCTGCTTGGAGGAGGTGATGAGCAATGTGACAGAGGGTCCCCTAATGTCACACTTGTCATTTCTTGGTGAAGAAGGCAGACTGACAGCAGTAGCAGCAGGCACAGGCAGCTGATCTTTGCTCCTAGTGGTGGTGGTAGTGGTGGTGGTATTATTTTTTTATGTGCCTGCTATCCACCAACAGTTCTGACCTCTTCAGGATCATGTTCCACTTGGACACTGTAGTGAAGGGAATTCCCATGGCCAGAGGAATAGTGTGGGCTGCTTCAATGACCGTTAGGCTGGATGTTCTCAAATGCTTCCTCTACCACCCTCCTAACACTAGTCCCAATGGCTGTTTCACCATTGCTGCTACTACTACTAACACCAACCACATCAAGTTCAGCCCCAGAGTCTTCCTCCTCATAGTCACTATTAATATGAGGATATTGATTACCCCCTTCTTCACTCCTAACATTAACAAGCTGCTGGACCTTCTTAGTAGTAGTAGTACTGCTGCTTGGGGAAGGTACTGCTTGGGGAAGGGAAGTGTGACTTAGGGTCCCCTGCTGTCACACTTGGCATCATCTTCTCCTTCCCTGACTCCTAAGTATTACAAGACACAGAAGCAACAGATTCAGCACTGGGGGCAGCAGGTTCAGCACTGGCTGTAGGCACAGCACTGGTTGCAGCAGGGGCAGCATATCTGACAGCAGGCATAGTACTGGTGGCAGAAGATTCAGCACTGGCAGCAGGCACAGCACTGGCAGCAGCAGGGGCAGCACTGGCAGTAGGCACAGCACTAGCGGCAGCATGAGCAGCATGTCTGACAGCAGACACTGTAAAAGTGGTAGCAGGGGCAGCACGTCTGGCAGCAGGTACAGTAATGGTGGCAACAGGGGAAGCATGCCTGGCAGCAGGCACAGGCAGCTTTACTTCCTCCTTTCCCATTAAATTCCCCTAGGCATGATTTAGGGGGACTGGACAGCATTGGTTCTGTAGTGCTCACTTCCTCTTCAGAACTAGTGGACACATAAGGGTCCTTCCAATTCCTCCTTTTACTATTTTTAAATGTATAGTGTAACGGAGCTTAGTCCTTTACTGGAGCCGTTGTCTGGCCATAAGACTGTTTAGCCCTAAACACATAGGACTATGGACATTTATCCTTTATGGGGCCCGGTTGTACGACCTCGGCAGCCGGCAAACTGAATAAAAGACTTCCACTCTGCTTTATGGGAACCGGCAATACAGTAGAACGTTTGCTTAAGAGCCCAGTTAAGGACCTATGTTCATAGACTATGGTTAATGTATGTCGAACGGTTTGGATTAATGTACATGGTGTATTTGAGGGTTTACACATTCACCAACTATGGGTCGGAGGTTTCCGGTTCGAGGGTCGACAGCGGATCGAGCGTGGGAAGCCGAGGGCAGTGAGTCGACACCGGATTGGTCGAATCCCTGAGCAGGAGGTTTAAAGGTCTCCTATAGACTTAACATGGGGAAAAGTAGGTGGCTTGGGGATTGGTCGACCAGCAGACTCACTGTACGATTTGATTGGCCAGGGTTGAAGCCGAATATTCAAACCAGTGCGTACGGGCTTCAACCCCTGGCCATTGTTCCTCAAATGTGTATTCCCACCCCTCAAGTCTTTGTATCTTGTCTCTGGAATTAATCAAACCCTTTTGTATCTGAAATGTAATCATGTCTGAGTTATTGTATTTGTTAGGCCATCTGCCGTTGGCCTTTTGTCTCCTGTGTTGTGATTGAATTATGTTCCTATTGTGTCTGTCTGATCCATGTATTCCAATGTAAGATTCGTGTATAAGTATGTGTGGTTTGTGTCAAAAAAGTGTGAGTTACTTTTGGAGTGATCAAGAGTCCTGGAGTCTCATGTTCTCAAGGTATTAAAGCAGCTACTCTGACGCCCATCTGAGCTGAGTATCCTGCATCGTTCGACCATCTGCTGCCAGCATCCTGCAACCCAACTTCGGAGGCTGTCAGGCGGCAATGTGGACTCTTCCCTGCTTCTTCAAGTTCCTGCGATCCTTTGATTCGAGCTACGGAGTGCTCGAATCTACTTGGCAACCGCTACCTTCGTTCCTGCTACACTTTCCCTGTTTGTCGTAGCCCGGGAGTAGAGGCCTCACTCTCTACTGCCTGGTGTTCCAGTTCTGTAACACTGGACTGCTCGGGAGCCCTGCCGACCCCTCCTCGATCCGCATCCTTCGACATATAGTCGACAATACCAGGGTTTGACACCACTTTGAGTCAACAACCGGACCGTTTATCTGCTAGACCGGTGCATCTGACGGTGTCATTCCGGCATCGAGAAGGAGAGACCCGGGAATGACGGCAGAAAGCGATGCGGTCCCTTCATAGCTTCCGTTACAGATAGTAATGTTTAAATTTAAGTTTATTTAATTTTGTAGGCATTAAAAAAATAAGTAGAATGATGTAAATCTTATCTCTCAAACCTTTATGGTTTGAGAGATATGACTGGCTAAAGTTCCCCCTTCCAGGCTGTTTCAGTGCTTTATGGGACAGCAGCAGATTCCGATCATTTGACCAGATGACGGCTCTTCAGTAGAGCCGAAATCTCGCTATTTCAAAATAAATATTTCACTGGAACGGTCTACAAAGTATGCCTGGTTTGCAAGCACACTTTGTAGACCGTTCCAATGAAGTATTTATTTCTAAATATCGAGATTTCGGCTCTGCTGAAGAGCTGCAGGCTGGTCCTGGAACAGGAATCTCCTGCTGGCAGCTAGATGGCAGACTTGACTGAAATAGCCTGGAGGAGGGAACTTTAGTTAGTTATATCTCTCAAACCATAAAGGTTTGAGAGATAAGACTTACATTGTTACACTTATTTTTTTATGCCTACAATATTAAATAAACTTAAATTTAAACATTACTATCCCTTTAAACTTTCTCATAGTGATAGCAGTCATTATGAGCCTCTCCTGTCTCAATTATGCTAAAAGATCACAGAATAGCACGTCTGCCTCGCTCTGTAGCTGCTTCTATTGTGTTTCACTTCTGGAATATGTCACGTTTTTATAGCAAAAGGGCGAAAACCACATAAATCAATGGGTGGAAATTTTCTAGCCATTGAAAAAATGGCAAAAAATGTTGGCCAATGGGGGAAAAAATGTAAAGATTTTAATTACTGCTTTTAAAGTGGATTTTCCCATGAAAAAGCAGATAACAATGTGGTTTTTGCAGGATTTCTCTTGGGAACACGGAGAGAGCTTTTGCCCATCCCTACAGTTTATCACTATTTATGTAACCCAGTTTTTGTAGCTACATACATTCATAATTTACTGTTCAGTAAATATTTTTTTTGCGCTATAATGTTTGAAAATGAAAGCGGAATGTATACCTCTAGATATTTTGCATGGTCATGTGCCTAGAAAAAGCACTAAGGTTAAGAGCTGATCAGCAAGGAGTTTGTCATACCTAGTGAACAGCCAAGCAGAATGAGAACTAGTTTCACCTATCACAATTACTTACATCACTCCTCATCTGCCTCCTCTGCTCTTTGTTCCCATTCAGATCCAGATAACCATATTTCTTCCTAAGCAGCAGCATAGCATGGCAGCAGTGCTTGTTTTAGACAGTCATTACAATGACATTATTTTTGTATATGAAACTGGGTGTTGATGTGGATTGGAGAGGAGAGACACATCTCTTCGGAGGTTTGAGAATTAATAAAAAAACACACCAGGACCTGCATGTAACCATAACCAGGGCCCCAAAAACAGCCCTTCCATTCATCTGTAGTGGTGACCATGACCTTACCTAGATTATGTCCTTCATAAAGCAGTTAGGTGTAGCCATCAATTTTTCCATTGTATCTGCAGTTTCCTGAATATAGGCTGCAATAGACATGAATGGATCGTAAAGGTTCACTCGTCCTTATCAAACTATAAACTGAAACAATTTACAGTGGACTAAAACAGATATTAAATGCAAATAAAAGTGTATTACTGAGAACTGTCTGAAAATCACCTTCCCATGTAAATCCTTATGTTAACCCCTTACAGACCAGAGAACTGTGCTTTGCAATGCATTAAGAGGTTAAACAAATGAAGAGTCACTTATCCATAGGTTTAGATTTCCTTTAATCCAAAGGGTTAAAAGCCCTATTAAAATCAATGAGAATTTTTATCTGCCTCCTTTGATGTTGTTGAACTGCTAAAGAGTTTGACACTTTGACTTGATACATACAGACCTTAAAATGCATAAACTAGCTATTGTGTAGCAGGCAATACACTGAGATGGGTATTTAATTATAATTATGTTATACATTATTTACATTATCTTTAGTATTCTATAAGTCCCAATTAGGAGGAAAAACCAAAGTCAAACTAAATCTAAATAATAAATACTAAAGATTCATGCTGTGCTCTTAACTTAGAAATGATCTTATACATTTTTAATAACAGCATACTAAGGTTTATGCAAATTCTCCCTTTAACACTGGGGGGAGGATTCACTAAGCAGTGGTAAAGAGGTGATAAAGTGGAGATGACTTCTCCAGTTAAAACATCTCCAGTTCCTATGTTACTCTATAAAGCCTATTCACTAAGACCTCCAAAGTTGAAGAAATCTTAGTGCATAGGTTCCATAGAGTAACATAGGAACTGGATAAGTCATCTCCAGTTTATCACCTCTTTATCACAGATTAGTGAATCTCCTCCTATGAGTTTCAGAGATGTGAAATAGTTAATTATGGAAGAATGTAGGCAGAGGCATAACTAGAACCCTCTGGGCCCTGGTGAAAGAAGTGCCATGGGCCCCCCCACCCCCCGACCACATTGGCCCCTGGGCCCTCCACAATACTCACATCTCCTACCTCCCAATCCCTGGTGGTCCAGTGGAGTGGCAGCAGAGACGGGCTGGAGCGTTGTGGTCCTCTTCTGTAATGCAGTGCGCTGGGAGATGATGTCATCTCCCAGCGCTCTGCATTACTAGAGAGCCGGAGGGAGATTGTGGCCACCAGGCAGAGGGGTCACAGGGGGCAGACCCCTGCAACCCCTATAGTTATGCCACTGAATGTAAGTACCTGTGAACATCCAGTAATGCTGCATTGTGTTTTGTATGTTGGTCATTTATGCAGAAACTATTTATTATATCTCTTAGATCCCATTCACAAGGGTGTTGGTAATAATGCTTGTTTTGAAAGGTAACTTGCTAGACTATGGTGCCTTTCACACAGGCAATTATCTCCTCACATGAATGCAACAAAGGCCAGCATGATGCATCTTTACTGCATTCATGCGGGAACAGAGTAAAGATGAAACAGGATATATCTGCACAGCAGCCTATAAGCTCATCAGAAGAACTTTTACACAAACTACACTAGACCAATCAGTAATATTTAGCTGGTTCTCACATACCCTCCAACATTTCACAAAGAAAAAATGGTACACGCACAGCTGCTGTCATTTATTTATGTACATGCGGTGCACTGCTTTCTAGACATAGATTCAGACAGTGGCTTAATGATTTGTTGGAGGACCCCAGTGCAAACATAAGTTTGGACCCTCTAACATTATAAATATTATCCCTGTGCATAACTGGGACATACTAGGCCTTGTGCGAATGGGTTCCCTTTGATTCTGGTCCCCATCTCTACTCCACCCAATGCACCCCATGTAGCTATGGCTGTATATCTATATATATAAAAGAATAAGCCTCATTGCATAATTTATGGTTCCTCACACACAGAACATAATTTATGTCTCCTCAGAAAACACACACACATTGCACAGAATGCCTCATTACATAATTTATGTCTCATCAGGAGACACAACTCCCATTGGGTGATTCAATAGGGACATTACTGCTCCCATTGGGTTATGCAATGGGGGCATGTTTATCATACAGGGAGTTGGTTCGCCCCTCCAGCCCGCCCACCACTATCCAACTGACAAAAAAAAATATAGCTGCCACTCGCTCCTGAAGTAGGGGATATCAATAACTTCTTCCGGTCCACACTCTCACTCAGGATCACACTGTTTCACCTCCCACAGGTAATTATAACCCTCCACTCTGTTTCAGTACAAGGGTGTATTGTTTCCATAAAATACAAAAATTCAGGGATAAACTTAATAGCAATTCTTTTATTTAACTCTTTTCATCTCTTCAGTCAACCTCACTGTCAGCATATTGCTACATTGCCTCAACTGAAGAGCCACCGTGTGATATATTGCTATGTTACCTCAGGAGGAGTTACTGCTCCCATTGGGTGATTCAATGGGGGAGTGATTTAAATCATGTAGGGAGTTGGCCTGCCCCCACTATCCAGCCCGCCCACCACTATCCAAGTGACTGAAAAAACAAAAATGGCTGCCACTCGCTCCTACACCACAGACACAAACACATCAGACACAAACACACACTCACTCACACACACACACACACACTCACAATCAATCACACACACTGTCTCACTCACTCACACACTCACTCAGGCTCTCACTCACACACTCACACTAAATCATACACACTCACACTCAATCACACACTCACACTCTTTCACTCAAACTCTCTCTCTCACTCACACTCTCACTCACACTCACACACACTCTCACTCACACACACTCACACTCAATCACACACTCACTCTCACTCACTCACACTCTCACTCACACACACACTCAATCACACACACTCTCACTCACATTCTCTCACTCCAACTCACATACACTCTCACTCACACACACTCACACACACACACACACACACACACACACTCACACACACACTCACACACACACACACACACACACTCACACTCTCACTCGCACACACTCAAGCACACACACTAACACACTGTCACGGTCCCCGTGATCCTTTCTGTCACTCTCAACTGTGCTGCTCCTTGATTGGTTGAGCTGTGTTGGCCCGCCCCTGGTTACCTGTTTTATTCTGGCCACTGGCATCTGTCAGATGCCCTTTCGTGGTGTTTCTGAGCCAGTGTTGCTGTTGCCGTATTCCAGTATTCTGATCTCCTGACTTGGCCTGTACCGACGACGTTCCTGTGTTCCTGTTCCGTGATTGACCCGGCCTGGCTGACTTCCTGCGTGTTGCTGATCTGGCTTGTCTGCGAATCTCCTACGGTATCCGACCCGGCCCGGCTGACGTCTTCGCTCTGTTGCTGATCCGGCTCCTCTGCGAATCTCCTACGTGTCCTGACCTGGCCTGGCTGACGACTGACTCCTGTGTTTGCTCCTGTTCCTGCTGTTCCGGTCTACGGTTCCTGTTGTTGCCTCGGCGACATTCTGATCGCTGCAGTGTGTGATCTGAGCCTCCATTTAACCATTGCTGAGCCGTGTTGTTTGAGCTGAGCCTTCCGTCTGCTTGTCTGGTGACGTAGTGCTGAGTCTAGTACCATTGCTGTGCCGTGTCGCTACTGTGAGCCTAGATACTTGTGTTGCTTCCGTCTTACCACTGCCACTTTACCATCATTTGCCTTAGCCTTTTACGCTGCTTCTGTGAGCCAGCCTCGTTGTGGGCCTCGGTAGGCGGCGGCTCTCCACCTCAACAGAGCAGTGGTTCCGTTACGCCCATGGGCTATTGGCAAGCAGTGCTGCAACCAGTGGTCTCCGTTATGCCCGTAGGGCAGTCTTCGCTCAAGCAATCCAGTTACTGATGGTCTCCGGTATACGCCTGCGGGGGCTATTACTCTAGCTATCACGGTACTGTTGGTCTCCGTTACGCCCATGGGGGCTATTGGCTCAAGCAATCACGATACTGTTGGTCTCCGTTACGCCCGTGGGGGCTATTGGCTCAAGCAATCACGATACTGTTGGTCTCCGTTACACCCGTGGGGGCTTATCACTGCAGCTCCAGTTCTAGTCACAGCTCTTGTCTACAGCTTTACACACTGGACAGACTTTAGGTGCTATCACCTAGCACATATCGCAATATACATCACCAAGGGTGTGCCTAACACCACATTTGAGACTGATCACCATTGCTATTAACCATTTGTTTCCTGTTATTGTTTGCCAGATCTAGTGATTTATTCCCTGTTGTACCTGGTATTTCAGCCTATATTCTGCTAATGTCAGCACTACCCTAGGGGCAACCTTGTTATTATTTTTGCTTTAATAAAATTGTATTTTTTTAATCTAACCCTCTGTCTGAGTGTCTGAAAACCGTAACACACTCAATCACACACATTCTCACTCACTCACACTCTCTCATTCACAATCACACTCTCATTTACACTCACTCACACACACTCACACTCTCTCACTCACACTCTCACTCACACTCTCTCACACTCACACACACTCTCACTCACACTCTCACTCACACACACTCACACTCAATCACACACACTCACACTCTCACTCACACACACTCTCTCATTCACACTCATTCACACTCTCACTCACACTCACACACACTCTCACACACACTCTAACACTCTCACACAATCACACACACACTCTCACTCACACTCACACACTCTCACACACACTCTCACTCACACTCTCACTCACTCTCTCACACAATCACACACACACTCTCACTCACTCACTCTCACTCACACACTCAATCACACACACTCACTCTCACACACTCTCACTTACTCAATCGCTCACACACACTCACACACACACACGCACACTCACGCAATCACTCACACGCAATCACTCACATTCACACACTCACTCTCGCACTCACATGCACTCACAGCCTGGGAGCCAGCACTATCCACCTTCCACCATAGTCTCACTCACACTCACTCAAACCCCAGGAGCCAGCACGATCCACCTTCCACCATAGTATGTGCAATTTCCACATGCATTTCAACTACATGAATGAATGCCACTCACCTGCACACACTCATTCACACCCCAGGAACCAGCACGATCCACCTTCCACCATAATATGTGCAATTACCACATATATTTCAACTACATGAATGAATGCCACAGTGGAGGCATAAGTACAAACACAAACTCATTACAATGAAACATATGTCACCCACTTATGACTCACGTCTGTGTGTGTGTGTGTCTGTGTGTGCCTGTGTATTTCTCACTGTGTGTGTTGCATGTCTGTATCACACTCTATATGTCTGCATGTTGTGCATTGCATGTATGTGTGTATGACTGTGTCGCTCTTTATGCATCTCAGTGAATGCGTGTGCATTTGCATGTGTGTCTCTGTGTGTATGTGTCTTGCATCCGTGTGTGTGCATTAATTCTCTATATAGCCTGGCGGGCAGCGCCGTCCCACATTGCTAGTCTATATAGATAAAAGAATAAGCCTCATTGCATAATTTATGGTTCCTCACACACAAAACATAATTTATATCTCCTCAGAAAACACACACACATTGCACAGAATGCTTCATTACATAATTTATGTCTCATCAGGAGACATAACTCCCATTGGGTGATTCAATGGGGACATTACTGCTCCCATTTGGTGATGCAATGGGGGCATGTTTATCATACAGGGAGTTGGCCGCCCCCTCCAGCCCACCCACCATTATCCAACTGACAAAAAAAAATATAGCTGCCACTCGCTCCTGAAGTAGGGGATATCAGTAACTTCTCCTGGTCCACACACTCTCACTCAGGATCATGACCTCACAAACACACTGTTTCACCTCCCACAGATAATTGTAACCCTCCATAACTCTGTTTCAGTACGAGGGTGTAATGTTTCCATAAAATACAAAAACTCAGGGATAAACTTAATAGCAACTCTTTTATTTAACTCTTTTCATCTCTTCAGTCAACCTCACTAACTGTCTGTTTTCAACTGTCACTCCTCCACTTCCTGCTTCCTGATTCCCACCCTTTCTCCTTAAAGGGAGAGAGATGCTTTGCTGTATGTTACAGAGGACAAGCCTCAAACACCACTTTCTATTTGTTCCCTCAGCATATTGCTATGTTGCCTCAACTGAAGAGCCACTGTGTGTTATATTGCTATGTTACCTCAGGAGGAGTTACTGCTCCCATTGGGTGATTCAATGGGGGAGTGATTTAAATCATGCAGGAAGTTGGCCTGCCCCACTATATAGCCTGCCCACCACTATCCAAGTGACTGAAAAAACAAAATGTCTGCCACTCACCCCTACACCACAGACACAAACACATCAGACACAAACACACACACTCAAATACACACACACACACTCACTCTAAATCACACACTCACACTCAGTCACACACAATCTCTCTCACTCACACTCTCTCACACTCACACTCAATCACACTAAATCACACACACTCACACACACTCTCACTCACATTAACACTCACACTCTCTCACTCACACTCTTGATCGCTCACACTCTCTCTCGCTCACACTCTCACACTCTCTCTCACTCACTCACACTCACACACACTCACACACACTCACACTCAATCACACACACTTACACACAATCACACACACTCACTCACACACACTCAATCTCACACACACTCAATCACACACACTCAAACACACTCAATCACACACACTCAATCACACACACTCTCATTCATACTCTCACTCACACACACTCAATCACACACACTCTCACTCACACACACACACTCACACTCAATCACACACACTCAATCACACACACTCTTGCACTCACACACACTCACACTCACTCACACTCATTCTCACTCACACCCTGGGAGCCAGCACGATCCACATTCCACTATAGTCTCACTTACACTCACTCACACCCCGGGAGCCAGCACGATCCACCTTCCACCATAGTATGTGCAATTACCACATGCATTTCAACTATATGAATGAATGCCACAGTGGAGGCATAAGTACAAACACAAACTAATTACAATGACACATGTCACCCCCTTATGACTCACTTCTGTGTGTGTTGTGTGTCTCTGTGTGTGCCTGTGTGTTCCTCACTGTGTGTGTTGCATGTCTGTATTACACTCTATGTGTCTGCATGTTGTCCATTGCATATATGTGTGTATGACTGTGTCGCTCTTTATGCATCTCAGTGCATGCGTGTGCATTTGCGTGTGTGTCTCTGTGTGTGTGTCTTGCATCCGTGTGTGTGCATTAACTCCCTATATAGCCTGACGGGCAGCGCCATCCCACATTGCTAGTATATCTATAAAGGGATATCATTTTTCTGCACTGCGTGTTTTAGCTACATTTCTGAACTTGTACCTACAAATACATATTTTTGCAACTACTTAAACACCTCTGTGTATACAGATCTATCAAAGGGCATTTACATATGCACACACTAGCACACACAGAAAACTGGAAGCTATAGTCTGCAAGATCAATAGCACTGTGAGTAGGTATAAAAGCATTACTATGCTTGCTAATAAGTACAAATGCAGTTGTTGTATATGTGAGACTGCTTTGTAAAAAATATACTTCCCCTTTAAGTTTTGAACAATTTTTATGTTTATTTCTTAGAAAACATTTTCAATAATGGATATTCTATCGTAGCATAATTATGAATGGATAACAAATATTACTTAAACTAATGTTTTTCATTTTTCCCCTGCATATTTGTACAGATTTGTCAATGATATTGGTTGTTTGTGTACTCTATTTGTAAAGATTATTAGCACCCTCTTGTGGTCAGTTAATGAAGATTCTATTGAAGTGAAAAGCCTGTCTCTTATACCTCATCTGTACATATTAGAATTCAGATTTCTCTTAGTTGGTAAGAATCACATCATTCTTCTCCGTGTTTGAGAAAATGTATTGTGTATGGAGTTCCAAAAATTAAACTTTAATATACGAGGTTACTTTAAAATCTGAGAAGTTTTAATTAAACATT
The DNA here is from genome assembly GCA_037306005.1 of Rhinophrynus dorsalis. NCBI lineage: Eukaryota > Metazoa > Chordata > Amphibia > Anura > Rhinophrynidae > Rhinophrynus > Rhinophrynus dorsalis. Next base: position 226,170,441 of record CM074723.1, read on the forward strand.
AAGTAATATTTGATATTCTAAATGCTTTTAAACAAAAACGATAATAAATATAATAATATGAATTATCATAGCCATTGTGTCAAATGTCATTACTCGTTTGTCAATAAGTTATCAAGTTAAAATGCACATATCCTATATTATAATTTGCTAAGGATGTTTGTCAGAAGCCATCATGTGCAAAATAGAAGGCTGCGCGCGCGACAGGAAGGCGTGCAGAGAGGATTATGGTCTGAATTCGGTGCGCCCCACTCCTTATCAGTCGCAACACGTTCGGGGAGTCAGTGCTGCGCATGACTGCAGAGCGGCCAGTATTGGCCCATGTACACGGGCTTTCAAACTAGTACTGTAAATAGAAAGAGAAGTCTCAGATTGTCTTTTACCTACAGTAAGCTGTCACATATATGTCACACGTGATATTGAGCTGTATTGCAGATAAGATATTGAGGATAATGCAGAAGGTGTACAGTATATATAGAGAAGCATTAACATCAAAAGATTAATCTATTTTTGGAGAGCACTAAAGTCACCTTGTGATTTGAAAGTCTCTACATTTAACAACTTCTGCTGGAATGCTTAAAGTAGTGAAAGAGGTTTTTATTTTAACTTTGGACAACAGTACATTGGCAAACATGATACAAGTCATGAAATCTTGCACACCTTTTCTGTTCTTCCCTCTTTGTTCTGGTGGCCTTTTAACAAATCTATCCAACTCTACAAAAAAATCCTGAGGTTTGGCTGTTTATGAAAAATGCATATTGCAGGTATATGTGATTGTAATCTACTCTGGTTTTACTCCTACATATCAGATAGAACTCAGTTTGTGTTTATTGCAGACAGTGGTTCCCTCCCAATCCAAGTTACATGTGGGATTCCTCATTCTCAGAGAGCACTGTGCAACTTGAGGCCATCCAGCTACTGCTAGACTATAATTCCTAAAATTCCATATTGCCATTGACTGCTGCTGGTAGCAGCTGTAAGGCCTAGTGTTGCCATCCTGATGGCTACCTGTATAGTGGGAAAAGAACGGAGAGTCAGTATGTGTGGCTGTATGGCTTGGCCATATATTTCCCCCAGAACCCAAGGGACGATATAGAGGGACTGAGCATCATTGGGTCTGGGGAATCAGGGCTCTCAGACCATTCCATGCTGGTGGAGGTGACTTCTTTCTCCTCTCCCTTACTGGACACATCACGGTCCTTCCAGCTTCTCCTTTTTTGTCAGATGGCTGCTCATCCTGTGCCCTTGCTGCCCATATTTAGCTATGAAATCACTTCAAAAAAGCCTAGCACCTTCTCTATCTTTCTAGCTGCTTGGTTTTGTGTTTCACTTCCTGGAAATGTCATGTTTTTTGTGCAAAAAAATGAAGTACACATCAGCAAAGGTGCAGGAAGTTTGTAGCCCTTAAAATAGTGGAAACACTTTGGCAGTAGGTGAAAATTGTTAGGGGTCTGTTAAAGGTAGATTTTCCCAGGAAAAACAGACAACAACATGGTTTTCATGGATATTTTTGTGGAAACACAACAGATCTTTCACCCACCTCATTTGTGACATGGTAAAAGAACTGCTGAAGTGGCTTACAACAACTTCTCATGTGGACGAGGTATGAAAACTCAGAACATCTTTTTTGTACTCATGTAGACAAATTAGGAAAACTCATGCAGCAGCTTGTGTTAAAAGAGTACCTAGCTACTGTTTGTGTGGGTAAGGTAGAAGAACTAGAGTGACTTACTTCTTCATGTGTGGACAAGGTTGGTGAACTGCTTGAGAGGCTTACTCTCTCATGCAGACAAGGTAGGAGAACTGCTGGAACATTGTATTGCTAATCATGTGGACAAGGTAGGCGCACAGCTAGGTCAGCTTCCTACTACTCGGGTAAACAAGGTAGGAGAAATGTTGAAGTGGCTTTATATGTGTTCTGTGGATAATACAGGATACTGATGGAGCCTGTTACTGTTCATGTGGACAAGGCAGCAGAACTGCTGGAGTGGGTTATTCCTCAAGCAGACAAGACAGGAGAACTACTGTAGTCAAATACTACTATTTGGGCAATGTAGAACTGCTGGAGTTGGTTACTAGTCACGTGAACAAGGCAGAAGAACTGCTGAGAGATGTAAACATTATTCCCTGTAAGGTGAGACTCACCATAGAGATAAAAGAGTACTGCGTGGGTAGGGCTGCATGATGCATGTGTCATTTCAATGCAGTTTGCATAAACAGGCTTCTTTAACTGTTTCAGTTCTGGATCACTCACCATTCCTGGAGTTAGAGTTCACACTAGATCTTAATGTGTGAGATTGATCGAGAGAGAGTGAGAGAGAGAGAGAAAGAGAGAGAGAGAGAAAGTGTGTGTGATTTGATTTGGCTACGCTAAAGAATAATCGATTTTTAAAAACTGCCCCAGTTACAGAACAATGTATTGCATACTTTTTAGCAGGGACTATTAAACACAGTAAATATCATTATAATAGTTAACTGAGTGGCTTAAGTAACAACCTTATTATGTAGCAATTAACAATGCAGAGTATGGTTTAAACATCTAAATGCATGATTCACTATTTAAAACAATTTATCAAGTTTTTAATGGATTTTAAATCATAAAGTGGATATTATTTTGCATCTATTGGCTGGGAACTTTCACACCCCCCACCCAGATTGTCCGAAGTGCAAGCTGCAATGTATGACTCCTCTGATTGACGTTCATTTCCTAGTGACTATGGTATTCATTATTTATGTCAAAGTTGTGGAGCACTCAACAAACCCAATTTTTTGTCTGATCCTCTGTCATGAACTGTCCTTTTTCTGCTGTCATTTTTTAAATCCTTGCCTGTTTTTTGTCTTGGTTTCTCTTGTTTGCCAGATTTTTTGTTCCCTGCCCTGGTTTTGTGCTCAGTCCTGAGCAGTTATCAAGCGCCAGGTCTTCTGTGCTGGTGAGCAATCAAAGCATTCTAGCGTGTGATTTGTGATTCCTAGTCCTGTACAGAGTTTAGTTGCGCTTCCTTCAGTGTGTATCCTGTCTATTGACTTTGGTCTTGCTTCCTGACTACTTGATTGCTCTTTGACTTGGTACCATGTTACTGACCCCGGCTCTCCTACTCTTCTATTCTCCTTCTTGCTTCTATACTTCACTTTTTTGTGTATTTATCTTAAATGCTTTTCTTTTAGTCTTTGTAAACTCAGGTCATGCCTCCTGGAGAAAAACATGTTGTTTCAGCTCCAGGCAAGGGTGTCTTTTAGGTCCTTTGATGTGGTGACCATCTTCCTGCTTTATTTATTTTTATTTTCATCTTTTCTATATGATAAAAACTGAAGACTGAAATTAAGTGGTCCTGGGAGGGTGTCTCCACCTCCAGAGATATTTATCTTTGGGCATTTGGAGAATCCTTTTATTCCTATATGCTATCTATGATTTATTCACTTGGGTTCTTACTTTGTATTTGCAAAGTATATGTTATAGTGACTTAGCGATGTGAATTTATTTCTGCTTTTTGCTTTAGATTACAAGTGCACTTCCTTTTCGGCCATTTTTGTTTGTAAGTCAAATTTGAAAACTCATCATACATACTACTGGCCACTTATAATAGCAGAAGTCGTTAAAAGGCTCAAAACCCCCTTTTCCTTCACTTTTGCCAGCCAAGTTTCTATTTTAATTTGATGGAATCTTGGCCTTTCTTAATTGTTGTAAGATGTTAGTTCTAGTTAAACTTCATGGGTGATAAATATGCAATACGATAGAGACATCTCTAGCATCAAATGGGTTAATATGGTTCAAGCTTTTTTTTCTTTTTATGCATATTTTTTTTTATGAATTCAGTAGATGTCATGTCTTAGAATTATTTCGTCTTGTATTTATTATGGAAATGTGACATTTTCATACTCCCTTTAATTGTAGTTTTATAGCACATATCTATTAACCTGAAATCAAATAATTGAGAAAAAATATATATTAAATTGGTAGAGAGGTAAAGTATTCCTTATCCTGTTTGTTTGGACTAAATAAATAGCAATTAAAAAGCAGACAAGGGAATAATTAAAGTCAAACCCTAAAACATACATGTAAACATTAAAAAATATAAACTTTCTCTGTTCTGCAAGTGTTTAAGTCTCCAGTGACATTACCAAGTCATTGAGGTTTTGTGGGAGGAATAAATGTATTTAAAAAAAATGCTGATGCTAAACTTCAGTAAGAATACCAATGAGATAAAAAAAACTGCTAACACATGAAACAGAAAAGATGCATTCAATGGAAATATGCACAAAATAAAAGTGGAGCAATTAATAGTCAGCAAAAAAACATTCTCCAAATTCCTATTGATTTAATTGGGGTAGTACCCACTTGAATGCTAAAGAAGTTATATTAAGAAGCAATGTGCTGGAGACTGCTGTAGCATTCAAGTGGTTAAAACCCCATTTAAATTAATGGGCATTTTTATTTGACCCCTATGGCACAATTGGTTTTAACTTATTTCCTGATTCAATATGACTGTCATCCAGATTCCCAACCTTCAAGTGTTCTCTGATGACCATCTATTTGGAAGCTTCTCCATTATCCTGTTACCACTAAGCTCTTCCAAAACGCTACTTACATACATGTTGAGAAATTACTCTTTTTTAAAGAACTCAGTATCAGATAATCCTAGAGTAGTATATAGAAGAGCACATACCCTAAAGAAAACATTGACTCCAAGTAATTTTAATCAAGATCTCATTTTCCACAGGAAACAAAGACATTGAACACAATCTATCTGTGGATACTATTCTGAGAGGAACATATAAATGTTTTAAACCAAAGGCATTTAACTTGCCCATACATTGCTCACAAATCTTCCAATTTTTCATCTTTTCTACAAGGGAATTGTAGATCTAGTTTTGTTGTCTTCCTGTTAACATGTGTTTGTGGTCTACAATATGTAGGCCACACTGCCCAGAAATTATGCACTAGGTATGGACAGCACAAAAGGAACATCACTAGAGGCTATGGTAAAAAACAAAAACTGTAGGACAAAGTGCGAAAGTTAATATAACTAGGAGGTAATTTTCCAACACTATATATTAAAATGAAAGAGACAATTGGTATTCAATTGAAACAATATCACAAGAAAAATAAAATATAGAGTATAAAGTGACCTATTATGAAATAAGCACATAAACAGTTCAAGAGTCCAAAGTGATAAAATAGTTCATTCCTTAAAGCAGATTCCCAAACTTTCCAGATGGATCGTGTGGGTTTCTAGACTCCCAGTGCTTCTCTATAGTGGTCACTGCTCCCTGGTACACCGGTGGTGTGTGAAGGTAACTAGAACATAAAGGCAAAAAGAACAGAGGGATGCAGACCCATCCAAGAGCATCACTGAGTACGTCAGAATATTGTAAGCCCCCGTTTAGTAAATGCTCAATTACAATATTAAGGATAGAGAAAGCACTGTGGAATGGGCCAATTCCCAGTGCTTTCTCTATCCTTAATATTTTAATTGAGTGGATAAGACCACTTTTCTTTGTATTTTATACCATATTGATCATCAATAAAGCATTATTAGTTAGCACTTGCATAATTCTTTCCTGACAGAGGACATACACCGGACATTGGGTGTTGGAGTCTGCTAGAGTGTGACCATCACAGATTGGATATTTCAGCTAAATACGTTGATTCCTTTTGGCCTTAATGATTGTTTAGAAGCAACTAATTAATAATATAATAATAATAATAATAATTAGTATTTTTTCTCTTCACTTCTTTTTCTTCAAATGAATGCTTTATATATTAGACCTTTAATATATATAGGTTATTTATTTGAGGTAGAGACCTCTAGAATACCCATCACCAAATAGTTACATTTTTCTTAGCTCACATTTTCTGTTGCTGTAATATGAGCAAATTACTATTTTTTTTTTTGATAATGATTATCTAAGTAGCAGTGTTAATTTTTTGGGTGCCTCCTTGCATCCATTGGAACAGATGGGTCAGATGGTTTGTCTGTGTTCTGGGTCCGTTCCATATTTGTGATCACCAATGAATGGTCAGTATTATCTGGACAAGTAGCAATGCACAATGATATGTAATATAGAAATTTTATTGTTAGCATTTATATCTATCTATCTATCTATCTATCTATCTATCTATCTATATATATATATATATAGAGAGAGAGAGAGAGAGAGAGAGAGATAGATGATAGATATTTATAGATATAAATAGATAATGCATAGTAAGGGAACAGAACAATAATCTAAATCAAAGCTATATTAGGTGTGAACACCCTTAGCCTTCAAATCAGCATCAATTCCTTTAGGTACACTTGAACACAGTTTTTTAAGGAACTTGGCAAGTATGTTGTTCCAAACATCTTGGAGAATGTGGACTTAGGCAGCCTCAGTTGCTTTTCTCTCTTCATGTAATCCTAGACAGACTCAATAATGTTGAGATCAGTTCTCTTTGGGGGTCATACCATCACTTTCAGGACTCCTTGTTCTTCTTTATACGGAAGAAAGTTCTTAATGACTTTGGCTGTATGATTGGCATCATTGTCATGCTGAAGAATAAATTTGGAGCCAATCAGATGCCTCCCTGATGGTACTGCATGATGGATTAGTATATGCCTGTACTTCTTAGCATTAAGTCCATTAATTATGACCAAATCCCCAACTCAGTTTGTAGAAATGTAGCCCCAAACTTGCAAGACACCTCCACCATGTTTCACTGTTGTCCGCAGACATTCATTCTTGTACCGTTCTCCAGCCTTTGGTGAACAAACTGCCTTCTGTTACACCCAAATATTTCAAATTTTGACTCATCAGTCCAGAGCACCTGCTGACATTTTTCTGCTCCCCAGTTCCTGTGTTTTCATGCTGCACTAAGTTTCCTTGGCAACCACTACGTCTATGGTCCTCAACATTGCCCGTTTCTTTGTGCTTCTTCAACAAGAGCTTGGACAACACATCTGGAAACCCCATCTGCCTTGAATTTTCTGTCTGGGAGAGACCTTGCTGAATCAGTATAACTAACTGGTGTCTTGTTGCTGTGCACAGTCTTGCTATGGTGTTTGACTTTTGACATTAAACTGTATTCAGCAATCTCACCTTGTTAGCTGAGTTTGGCTTTTACTCGTCCAGTTTTATTCCTCCTACACAGCTGTTTCAGTTAATGATTGTGCTTCAACCTACATATTAAATTGATGATCATTAGCTCCTATTTGGTATAATTGTTTAATCAAATATTGATTTGATTTAGATTTTTCTTTTGTTCACTCACTTTTGCATTTTGTTAATTGATAAAAATAAACTATTAATGTCTATTTTTGAAAACATTCAGCATTTTTTCATAGCTGCCTAAAACTTGCACTATATATGCATGTATGTGTTTTGGAATGGTATTTTTAGTTATAAGATCCCAGTAATTTATATTCTCTTTCATGAGCAAAATGTATTAGGATAGCTGTACTTGAGATAGTTATTCAGTGCTGTATTTTTATTATGGAGATAATGAGATTGAACTTCTTCTTTGATATATTTATTTTGGTTTTATTGTATTTTATCAAATATGTATGTGGCTTTAGAAAATTCTCTACATAACAGACCAAAATATACATGCATACGGCATATAAAACCCATAACATGTTGTATCGCTTAGGTATGAAGTTATATATTTGTCAGCCACATGAGATTTGTTCAAACGCAATCCAATAATTTTTCTTATAATGTTGCCCTTGATGAAAGCAGATGGACTCTATCTTTTATTAATGGGATCTTAATTAATCTTTTGACACAATTGAATGAGTCTCTATTCTTGCCTTATAGGCAGCCAGCAGATGATTTTTATAGAGCCGTTGAAAGCAGACAGCTATTGTATAGATTTCTTTAGGCTTTGATAAAGCAGGGAGCACCTGAGAAAAATTATAGCCTTGTCTACTCTTTTGGATACATATTTTTAGAACTTTATTGAATTAACGAAGTATGAACCTTTGAAGCACTTCAATATTTTTTATACAGTCAGCATTGGATATCATCCCTTGATGACCACTGGAATATGTGAGTGCATTTTGTTTATTTTACTTACAATGTATTTGTTAAGCTGTTTTACACTATTGGGCACCCCCTTATCTTTGTGTTTTGTATTGGATATACTCTACAGACCTCTTTGGAGAGAGCGGACTGAGGAGAAGTGGCCCTTCATACAGTGTCCTGAGTCTGGGTAAGGTTATAACCCAGAAATGCCACATTAGTTGTTCATCATATATGTTATTTGACAGCATAGCCTTTTGTGAGTACCCAGGAGTGCAGTGTTTTATATTTGGTGGAGATGTATGACATTTCAAACATATTGCACTAGGACATATCATTGTCCTTTTCCCTTCTTTTTGTTTCTGTAAAGAAACTAGTCTATGCTGGGGCAATCAAAGAGGTCTTTGCCCGGCTTGGGGATCAAGGTGATGTGGGTTCTGGTCATGTCTACGACATTGCATTTTATTACAGAAATGACTAGTTCTTCTTGGGTTATGGGGGTGTTTAACTTGTCACTGTCTGCTTTGTCTAAGGAAGGTAATTTGGGAGATGGTGCAAAAAGTAATATAAATTATCTCAGAAATCAGGGGATGGCTATGAGAGTGAGTGGTAAGGGTATAAAGCTCAGTACAGTATTCATTATGGAAGTGTAGCAACTTCCCAGCTCAGTCTGTCTCAGGGTCATGATCTGTGAGTGATCTTGTCTGTCACCTAATTTCTTCTCTAGGATCCTGTGGGGCTTGTTCATATGTTCGTATAATATTTGTTCTGCCCACCGCATTTGCCTAGCTATCTTATCCAAGCTCATTTTGTTAAAGGCTTCCCTAGCAAAAAGATCTTTATGGAGATTGGATAAAGTGGGTTTATTTTTACTGGTCAGTTATTATTGGAGATCCTGTAAGGCTGCAGAGAGAGTAGAGTCTTTCAATTTCTTACTTTTTGTGGCATGCCCAGCAAATAAGCCTTGCAAGCATTCCAAACTGTAACCGGGTTGGATACAAACCCTTTGTTGAGAGCAAAGAATTGGTCTAGATGAATCCCTGATCATGAAGAAGGTATTTCTTTAGTTTCTACTGATAATGTTGTGGAGGTAGGAGTGTAAGGCAAAGGAATCCTTTCACAGGAGCATGATCTGACCAACTGAAGCAGAATGGAAGGAACCAGTCAGGTCAGGGGTGGTAAAGAAGTAATCAAGTCTACAGTAACTTATGGACATGGGAATAAAATGTAAATTATTTGACTGTAGGCTTAATTGTCCGCCATATATTGAGTAGCTTATATTGGGAGAGAAAGTCTTTAAGTTGTTTAGATGTCACAGAGGTTGGAGTGCTATGGGAAGATTGATTGAGAGAAGTTTTGTCCATGGTAGGGTTGATTATGAGATTAAAGTCACCTCCTAGATTCTCAGAGAGGTACTAAAAGAGGTAATTTTGAGAACAACTTTCTCAGGAAACAGATTTGATGAGTGTTGGGGGAGTATACAGAAGTAAGATTTAAGTCTCATCCCAAGACCTTTCCCTTCAGGATCAAGAATCTACTACCAGGGTCAGCATAATGGTCAACAACTTGGTAGAGAAATTCCTGTCATAAGAGTATGGCCACCCCAACTTTTTTCATAGTTGCAGAAGCTAAGTAAAAGTGTAGTTCTTATCAGTCAGACGAGGGGACCTAGACCTGGAAAAGTACATCACCTGGAGAAAGACGATCTGCACACCTAATTTTCAACATTCCTGTAATGCGATACATTTCTCCCTGTCAGTATTGAGACCCCTAACATTCATGATGAGGCAGGTAATTATATCCAATAAAGCAGAATCTCTAAAATGTATGTAGAAAGCCAGGAAAGATTTGCAGGGAAAAAAGAGGTGGTGGTGGGGGGGAGAATGACACACTCACACAAATACAAGATTAACCAATTGTAGGCAACTGTGAGGATCACTGTGTCTCCTACTCAAGTGTAGCTGGAAAAGGACACAGGGCTCCAAAACCAACAAACAACTAGGAACAGTAAAGCCTGGTTCCAAACCACTGCCAATCAGCTGGGAACAGCAGGACCAGGCCAGCCTGTGTCAGTGCAAACCTCACATGAAAACAACAGTGACAATTCACTAGGCAAAGGAATCACACAGAGTCAGGATTATCCAAACAACCCCTAAGGAACAAAGAAGTACCGGCTATTAATTTGGAGTTCTATTGAATTTGGCTAGGATAATAAGGGTATATAAACTTCAAAGGCACACTCAATACAATATGTTACTGTCAAGCTACTTGCCCAGTTAGCACTACAACTCATTGTTTCTCTCTTGTGTGCCTATACAACTGTGTCCTCTTTTGTGCTCTTCTTCTCCCACCTGATGGGTGTCACAGGTGTACTTCAGTTCACGTGTACCGTAAGACCTGTGCTTGCACTTATGTGCTGTTGATTCCTCTGATCAGGGCCTGTTTGTTCACTGCTAAAGGCACTCCATGGGCATGCGGATGTCCAGAACTCTATATAGACACTTGGCTCATGCCTTTCTACTTTGAGTATTCCTATTTCTTGGAATATTTTAGTTTCTGTTTTTGACCTTCACCCTGTTCCTGGTTTCTGCTGATCAGCATGTGTGATTTATAGCTTGCAGAAATGTTACTTACTACCTCCTTGTTTGCTATTAGCTCTGACCTTGACATATAGCTTTTATCCAGTTTGTCTTTGACCCTATCATCCTTGTTACCAGGTGTCCTTCATGATTTGGCTAATTATGCATTTTTGGACTTTTTAGTGATCCTATGCCATGGTTTGGGACTCTACTTTTTGCTTGTGTTGAGCAATCATACTGTCCAGATTGCTACCTGATGTTTCTTGGACTTCTTGCTTCAGTGTTCAGCCTTGGCATGAGCTTTCTCATATAAATGAAAGGAAGTGTTTGAAATAATATACAATAATGTTACAGAAAATAGATACCCGTTTTAATCCACAAACTTATTTCCACCAGTGCACTTTATGGCATTTTCCTCCTGCAAGCAATATATCAAAATTCTGAGTTTCATGCTCATGAAATTTCATCTAGTGAGCGGTTTTGATTGTTTGAAAAAAATAGTATAATAATGTAGCATTAATATGTCTTCTCATGTTTATCATCCATGCCTGGTGCCTTGAGGTCAAAGAGAATTTGTAACATTATGTTGGATGAATCAGAGGTGACGTTAGGGTTAATACTCTTTAATACATACATGGCAAGTATCAGAGAGTGATCACACATTCTCATCAATTCATTGAATCAGTTAATGATTTATATGTTTCATGTGGCAATAGACCCTCCATTATCTGTATTAAGCATCTGTGATTTTTATTTATTAGGCAGTGAATGCTTTTTCTTCAGTAAAATATCAACAACACAGGATCTGTAGCTTTTTATTCTGTATGTGTAATGTTATATTTCTTATGTAGGAATTGTCATATATGATACTGTATACTAAACTCACATCTAAATAGCAGAACATATGTGCCTATAAAGAAAGGATTCATATTTTCTTACAATCAAATCAAACCATATCTTTATACATATTGCATGCACTCTTAATACTGTACCTTCATCATTCAACCTTTAACAGTACCAAGTTCAAAACATTGGGGGAGATGCACTAAGGTGCGATAAAGAGGTGATAAAGCACAGATGGCGTCTCTAGTTATATTGCTTCTCCAGTTCCCATGTTATTCTATAGAGCCTATGCACTAAGATCTCCAGTGTTGGAGAAATCTTAGTGCATACGCTCCATAGAATAACATGGGACTTGGAGAAGTGATATCACCGGAGAATTCATCTCCACTTTATCACCTCTTTATCACACCTTAGTGCATAAACCCCAAGGAGATCATCAACAAATATCAGGACAGCCACTATGGAAACGATATTCAGTGCATCTCCCTGTTAGTCTTTTCTAATCACGTGATGACAAAGATTAGGCCTTGAGAGTCACAAACTGACACCCAAGAGACAGACAAGTACCCAAACTTACTGCACAGATTTGGTCACAAACGGCACAGATTTTAGAGGCAACACAACCATAAGCAGTCTAATTAATAACGAAGCCATCTCTAATTTTAAGAGATATCCATTAAAGAAGAATGACACCTCCTAATAATAAACCCCCACTTACCTTATTATGGCAAGAAAATCCTTATATCCCTATGAATGTTACACTTGTTCCTTTATTCAAGAGATAACATTTTCATCTATACTAGTTTTCATGTCCATTGAGGTGCACATAACAATTACTGGCATTTTATCAGACTAAGACAGGCAGAGTTAATCAGCTTATGTAACTCTTTTAGACCAGAGTGATGCACTACACCCTGATTTGCCATTAGTATTGAAAATAATTGGACATGACATCCAGGACTGGGGTCCTTGTTCATCCAACTAAAGATGTGCTGTTCTGGAGCAAATACTCTGCACCACTGGAGGTAATGAAAGTTCTGAATTTAAATGGGGCTTTTAACCCTCAGAATACTAGAGAGGTCTCCAATGCATTGAACTGCAATGTGTTGGAGACCTTCTTAACACTCAAGGGGTTACAAGCCCTGTTTGTATCATAAAGAATTTTAATTTCCCTGTTATAATGCAGTTGGTTTCCTTCAGAACTGCATCTCTTCAGCTATAAAAAGACACAAAATGGTGGTGATATATAAATCCCATGTTTAGCATAAGTTTAAGATTTGTAGCTAAGATTTGGGATGACAGTTTAATTCATAAAGAAGTAAAATCAAGTTATAAATATGGAATTTATTCCATATGTTATAATTATTGGATATTCTGGAAATATATTGTGGATTTGGATAGACACTTTAAAATATTACATATTTTGGAACACAAAAACACAGTGGAATTTTTGTTTATTCAAATTAGTACTTCACACATATAGTATATTTTTTTGGAGGGAAATTTGTATATTTTTTTGTGGCAACATTATTTTGGAGTATATCTTTCATTTTGTGAAAATTAGGCACTACAGCGTTTGGAGGGGGAGGACTTTGCAAGCATAGACTTAGGCGCCATTAAAGCTGAAGCTCGCTGGACTCCAATATCTCCGAAGGCTGGAGTGTCATTTGTATTACTGTCACTTTATATAGAAGTGTTCTCTATTAAATATAGGCTTATTCTATAGGTTGATTTTAAATTTATTTTTAATAAAACAACCCATTTGGTCACATTGTATTTGGCTGAGTGTTATATATTAGGCGCTCCAAGGGATATATTATATATATTATAAATATGACCCTACCTGAAAAAAATTGCTAATGAGAATTTTTTTTTCGCATAAATGGTTTGTACACTTTCCTTTAACTCCCTATATAATTTCATTAAAAACAGGTTATACATAGTTTTAAGATTTAACCATTAAAACTGTCTTTATTTTTGGAGCAGCTAACAATTTTATATATAGATATATATTTGTATCGTGTCAATTGCTACTTTACTATTAAAAAAGTCGACTGATTGGTGCTAGTACTTAGGTACAATTTTGCCAAACGTGTGTGAGAGTTCGTTCATCTCATAATCTTCATCCGTTGTCGAATCTGGAATCACTGCAGGATGAAGGCCTCCTCAGCAACTTTCCAGCAACTTCGGCCTTGCTCCTTATATATATTTTATTATTTGTCCAGAGGTCAGCACTCATATCATCCTTTTTGATGTACCTGGGTGCAATTTGCAAAAGATCTTTATTTGATGAAAGGCAAGCACTCACAGGATTTATAGTCCTGTGAGTGCTTGCCTTTCATCAAATATATATACACTACAATATCATCAAAAGTTTTTGCAACTTTTTTTTTTTTTAAATCATTTTTAATGAGGTGGACAGAAGTGAAAAAAAAATTACAGAAGCATTAATAATTAATTATTAATAATTAATAATATTTCATTGAATCCTCACAACATAAAGGAGCAAATGACACTGAGCCTCTTCCTCAATCGGATCGAAAGGAAGTATGGAAGATTTAGACCAATTGATCCGTATATCACGGTGCCCATGCTTTCTATCAGTCTCTGTGTGATGCTCTCCTATTGGCTGAGCTATGTTTTGCCCGCCCAGTATGGCCTTTTTATACTGGGCTCTGGCACCTGTCTGGTGCCCTTTCGTGGTGTTCCTGTACCAGTGCTGACTTGAGTTGCTGTGTTCCCGTGTACTGACTTGGCCCGTTAGACTACTCTGCTTCTGGTTCCTAACATAGTAACATAGTAGATAAGGCTGAAAAAAGACATGCGTCCATCAAGTCCAGCCCATGCCAATAACACCCCTGTTGATCCAGAGGAACGCAACAAAAAAACAAAAAAGCCCTCTGGAGCAATTTCCAGTGTAGGTGTGTGTGTGTGAGTGTGTCAAATAGTTCCCCGGCTCAATATCCTATTTGCTTTGAAGCCATCTGTCATAACTGTCAATATTGTTCTGTGCTAGATAGGCATCCATTGCTTTTTTGAATGCAGTTACATTATCTGCAAGCACAACATCCCGAGGCAAAGAATTCCATAGCCTTACCGCCCTTACTGTAAAGAATCCCTGCCTGTGTTTTAGTCGAAAGCGCCTTTCCTCAAGTCTTAATGGATGACCTCTTGTTCTTAGCTCAGCTCTTTGCATAAATAATTCATTGGATAGTTCTTTGTATTGACCTTGAATGTATTTGTAAATGGTAATCATATCACCCCTTAGACGTCCTGCTCCGTGATTCAACCTGGCCTGGCTGACGTTCCTGCTCCGTGACCTGACCCGGCTTGTCTGACGTTCCTGCTCCGGGATTCGACCCGGCCTGGCTGACGTTCCTGCTCCGTGACCTGACCCGGCTTGTCTGACGTTCCTGCTCCATGATCCGGCCCGGCTCTCCTGTTCCTGCTTCGTTGTGTTGCTTGGGCGACATTCTGACTTCCGCTTTGACTGGACCTACCTGGCAGAGTGTCCGGTGTTGCCTCCGTTACTGCTACGGCAGTGTACCTATTGCTGAGCATCCCATTAAATCTTGCAGAGCTTACTGTTGCCTCCGTTAGTGCTATGGCAGTGTGCCATTGGCTGGGCCTCCCGTTAACTCTTGCAGAGCTTCACTGTTGCCTCCGTTACTGCTACAGCAGTGTGCCATTGGTTGAGCCTTCCGTTAACCCTTGCAGTACTCCTTGTTGCCTCCGTTACTGCTGCGACTGTGCGCCACTGGTTGCGTTTCCGTTCAGCTCTTGCAGAGAACCCTGTTGCCTCCGTTACTGCTACAGCAGTGTGCCATTGGCTGTGTATCGTTCAGCTCTTGCAGAGTACTGTTGCCTCCGTTACTGCTCCGGCAGGGTGCCATTGGCTCTATTCCGTTCAGCTCTTGCAGAGTATTATTGTTGCCTCCGTTTACTGCTACAGCAGTGGGTATAAGTCTCAGCTCTGCTCCGGCAGATTACCAGTGCTCTATCTCCATTCTAGCACTACAGTCTCCTATTCGCTGTTATTCCATCATACTGGGAGTTACTGAGAACTCACCACAACAGAGACTGATTATATCTATTGGGACTTTAACTCATGCTGTTCTGCTACTCTGGGTATTCACCCTATCATGCTTGACCTGAGACAGTATATGAACTCTCTCGCTTCCTATTATTCTGGGCCTGTGTAGGCATATGTATCTAAGTCCTGTATTGCACCTGTATAATTCTGCTGAAATATGCTATAGCCCGTTAAGGGTAACTATCATTGTGTTTGTTTCAATAAAACTGTGTTTTATCCTAAACCATTGTGTCTGAGTAAAAAAGCACATTAGTAAAGACATATTGATAACCTATAGGAGGAACCAGTGTTGCTAACATCAATACATTTAGTGAACTTTGTGAGTAATGGCTCACACTCTTATGTCATATGGAAATAGTGCCCCCTAAAAAGGAATGGCAACAACATGTTGCAATCCCTGGTAATGGATTCATGGCAGTAAAAACTTGCGGATACCCCAATAGTATATAGTGCAGTCAATTGACAAGTAGTCACAAAATGTATCAAATGCTTGCTACAAGTAAGAACATTAACAATAAGACCAATGATGAGAATGAATGCTCAGTCCTCTGGACATTGGCCAAGCATGCTGAACATAACACTTATGTTAAGGGCTCTTGGTGTCATAATAAACCACAGTATTATAGAGATGATAAATCAAGTTATAATGAGGGAGTCCATTTAATTGCCGAGTAATTCCAACTCCGCTATGAATGGTCTCATACCTCAATGCAAGATATTGGAAGCAAGACTCGGTTACTTAACCCTTTGAGTGACAGAGAGGTACGCAATGTATTGCTTTGCAAATGCATTGCGTACTACTTTAGCACTTAAAGGGTTAAACAGGAACATATGATGAGATTCCAATACTGTGACCCACAGACCATCATAATCCAACAGCTGTAGCTTGTGGTGCAGTGATAATCCCTTGAGATGAAATCATACAGTAGTGTAGGTAAAAGTAGTCCATACTGCTGTTTGGTAATTCTAATAGAAGCATGAATATACTAGTTTCTCATTCATCCATGTGGTGATATAGAGTTTAATTTATAGATCCTACTCATTTCTCTTTTTGCTGTAGTTTATCAAATCACTTCCAATTGGCAGAATTGGAATATGGTCAATCAACATTCAATGTAGCATAGAATAGCTATGTTTATTGTCCAGCCAATGTTTAGCTACTGGTTTGTCCATGTTCCCCTCAGCAAAAGCTTTACAAATAGTTGCCCTCTGGTTGTCCATTCTTTCCCTGAATCCACAGAAAATAAGTCCCACGTATAAGTCATGGGCAGATGATGACATAAATAACAAATGTGCTAGTAAACGTCAATCTCTGCTTGATCTTAAATGTTCTGCCTGTGAGTGGGTGAATGAATGTAGGTCACAACAGCAAGCTTTGACAGGTTGTGCACTTTGGCCGTCTGTATAATTCTAGTTTCTTTTGTGATAGCCAGGTATTGTTTTTCTTATAACAATGGGTAGGGTCTGTCTTGAAGAGTAAATCCCTAAGACTGGCACCTTTCTTATAGAAGATCATAGGTTTCTGCCAAAAGCAGTCTGGAAACATCTGATCTGTTGCTAAAATGCCGAGTGTCCAAGTACAAAATGCCATACTTGTGGTGTTCTAGTATTGTATCTTTTTGGAGATACCATGCTATTGTTCTGTTCTTTAGTTTGAGGTATTGGCAAGAGCAAGTCTTTTTGTGTGAGTTCTTTTACCCACTTGTATTGCTGTTTATGTTCATCATTTTTGTATCCTCGTTCTGTAAAGTGCTCCATCAGCTCATGTATTTGCTCAGTTGCCAATTCAGGGTTTTTGTTTCTAATAATCCGTACCATTTGCAAGTAGGGTAAAGTGATATGATATAGTTCCAATAATTCAAGTAAGAATTCAGATGGAGGTCTATGCATATCTGGGTTAGCCAAAAGTAGCTGTTTGACAGCTTGGATGCCTGCTTTTAAGGGGATCATAGTGTACAGACTACTCACATCAGTAATCAAGAAACAGACCAGTTCCATATGATTAAAGTTTTGCAACTTAAGTAAAAAAATCACTGATATCTCTGATGTAGTCAGAGTAGTCGGCACAACAGGCTGCAGATAATGGTCTATCAACTAAGCATGAGGTTGTAATAAAGAATCTCTGGCTGCATTGGGGGAGAGTAGGGATTTTTTTTATTGATCTTGTGGAGGATATACAGTATCAGGCATACTGGACAATCAACAGTTAGGAACTCATGCACTTTTTGTGTAATTCAACCTTGTTCTTTTGTCATTCTCAGTGTGAGATCAATGAGGATCTTATCCTTGATTGTAGGATCCCCTGGTAAAGGCTTGTAACTTCCAGTATCCTGAATCTGTTTCAGATTGTCCACCCTGTAGAAGTCATAGTCCATGATGACACAGTGGCAACAAAAGGCACAGAACAGAAGTTGTTGGAGGGTTGCTGAAGGGACCTTCATCTTTCAGTGGATCAACAATAACTGAAGATGATGTATGTATATACATACACACGCAAACATTTATGCACATACAGAGTCATGAATGCAAACACATATACATCCACTCACACCCATATATACACAAATGCATTGCTATATTCATATACACGCTCACAAATACATTTATGCAGATGTACTAACAAACATATACTTACACCATAATACATTCACAAATACATATGCATCCACATACTTACAACTGTGACACAGTGAGACAAATGTACTAATAAATAGGTGATAAAACAAGTCCTGATTTAATAACGTGAGGGTTTGGATATTTATTATGATAGGGAGTGAGAGTGATTATTCTCTATTCTGGGATGTTTACATAACAACCACAGTTCATCTCATTGTGAAAACAACAGCCCACTCAACGGTTTTCGCCTCTAAAGCATTACATGCAGAAAAACAGCACTTCTCAGGCTGGATTCTATTGCAGGTGCTAATTTTATCACTGCGTTTATCTCCAGTTTTCCCCATAGACTTCAACAGGAAAATGTTTGCTAAAACGGGTATTAATATTTAGCACCTGCAATAGAATCTAACCCCTCATCTTCCCCAGAAACTCACAAGAAAAGGGAAATGTTATTTTTTTTTGCCACTGAAATCATTCATTATAATGAGATTCTCCTCACATGAAGAGTGTCACCTATATGTCCCCACTGTGCTAAGTGGCCAGTATAAAAGGAGTTATTGGTTTTTCAATGTTGTAAGTAGAAATAGGTGACAAATCTAATGTTTTTCTAAGTGGAAATTTCACCTGATTTCCAACTGTTCACACAAAATGTCTTGCACATTGAAAATGTTTCTACTTTTTGCTAACCTCAATAAATTTCCCAATAAAGCCATTTCCCATATGTTACCAAGAATTCCCAAAGCTATCCTGACTCAGTGTGTGTGGTTCTATTGATATCAGTGCAGATGGATAAAGCTGGGACTCCTGGCAAGTCAGCATATGTGGTTCTTTGGTTACCAGTACATTGGACAAGGCTGGGCGGTCACTGTGGTGTGTGATTGTATGCTACCACTGAATAAAGCTAGCAGAGAATGATGGGAGTTGTAGTCTGGAAACAGATGGAGTGCTGGGGGTCAGTATGTTTTACTCTATATACCAGTGATGTGGGACTAGGCTGGGGTGTCAGTATGTGATACCATTATTATCAGTGCCTTGGGACAAAACTGAGGCCATGTGTGGTTATATGACTACCAATGCAGTAGGACATGGCTGGTGCTAAGTATGTGCTGTTCTATTGCTACAGAGGGACAAAGCAGGGGATCAGTATCTGTAGTTCTATGTAGGGATGGGCAAAATGTACCATTTGGTTCCTATGGGAATTTTCACAAAAAATACACAATTTCTGCTTTTCCCACAGGAATTCCAACCCATAGATTTTCTGCTGTTTTACTAACATCACAGAATTTCCAGTTCTATTTTCTGCCTGTATACTACAATAGACAGATAGATAGGCACCAGAACAAATAAAGTCGCTAATTAAATGTACAACTTATATAGTATGGTGCACTTATGAGCAAGAAACCATATATCAAATACTAAGTGAAGAACTGAAGGGGGAGAAAAAGAACAAGGAGCTCCCTCTCCAGTAAATCACAAAAATGAAGCTCGAATAGCAAGGCACCCTAATAAAGCGACAGACATAATACAAAAATATAAATGTTTATTGGAACACAAGATATAGAACAAAAAGTCTAAAAACAATTAAAAAACACGAGTCAGGTAAGGCATTCCGGAATAAACATGATGTCTTAACAAACTGTGCAATGTTTGACAATCAAGGACAAATATCCAATTACAATAAGCAACACACAGAAATTTATATCCTGCTGTGTATAAATGACTCCTGAGTCACACTTCCTAAAAAATACAGTGCTACGTGACACACAAAAATATTAAGTATTCAAAAGTAAAGTGAAGGAGTGGAAAATATCTATAATTGAAAAAAAACGTAAATCAGAGATACTTAGCTATATAAAAGAAAGTCATAGTCGCAAGCAGGACCATCAGAGGAAAACATCAGTTGCCAGTATGCCCTATCCTGAGCCGCTAACCTTCCCAACGTGTTTCGCCATATTGTCTTCATCAGGGAATAAAGGTTGGTAAACCAGTATGCCTATTTACCTATTAGACAGACCAATGATAATAAGAGTTTATCTCACATGTCCAGGTTATGAACCCCAGTAGCGTGAAAAACATAATACCAAACATTGTAAAGATTACAAAAATACAAATATTAAAGTATATACGTGTGATAAACATGTGTCACTAGTACAGCATATACAATTGTATATATCTGATAAGAATTTCACCAATATGATAGTATCTGCACCAACAACATTCGTCTCTGGTTTATAAAAACAAAAATACACTATTAGTCAACATCATACACATGCACTTGATGTCCTAGTTCAACCAAAAATATGTTGGTAAGTAATGTTTAGTCAGAGACAAGTAAGATGTCTGATCGAAAGTATCCATAAAGCATTCAGATGGAATCCATTCATACTAGCCTTGATTTACAGGCAAAGACTGCAACACATACAAGCCAATGTTATATTTATATAGTATCTGCTGAACAGGTTGTATCAAAAAATACCAATAGTGTGAACAAATTTTCTGCCTGTGTTTTTCAGTGGTAGCAAAACTTCCTGCCTCCATACTATAAAAACACAGAATTTGCCATCATGCAGTACGGGGTAGTTTAGGAGACAAAGACAGTGGAATGAGGCAGAGAGATAAAATAAGTAATATCTCCATAGACCCTGATGTTGCTAATGATGCTGAAGGAGGAATAGTGTCAAACTGAGGAAAGGGTAAATATGGCATCATTCTTATGCTACCATTAAAATACATACACAGGTTGATGTGCCTTTTGCAGCTCTCTCTTCTGGTTAGTGATGCTTCCTCCATCTATCCTCTATTCAGGATATATATGATTCATGTTAAACTCCCTAACTCCCCATGAAGGGTACAAATCCAGAGAGATGGCTGTGTAGGCTGTGTAGGCAGTAGTAGTGGATACAGAGTAAGACTGACCAACAGTTGGTGGCAGGAAGCAGATGTACACCAGGTATATAGCTTATAAAGGTGTATGGTTTTTACAGGGTTAAGCTGAAAAGAATGCTGAAGGCAGGATACAGAGGTACACAATGTACAGGGGAATAGCTTGTACAGGGTTAACCTGAACAGTCCGCTGAAGGCATTAGGGAAAGGTACAGCTTGTACAAGGTTATAGAGCAACAGTCTGCTGAAGGTAGAGGTACATAGATGTATAGCTTGTACAAGGTTAAAGCTGAACAGTCTGCTGAAGGCAGTAGGCAGAGGTACACAGGTGTTTAGCTTGTACAGGGTTAAAGCTGAACAGTCTGCTGAAGGCAGAGGTACACAATTGTATAACGTGTATAGGGTTAAAGTTGAAAAGTCTGCTGAAGGCAGTAGACAGAGGTACACAGGTTTATAGCTTGTACAGGGTTAAAGCTGAACAGTTTGCTGAAGGCAGAGGTACACAGTTGTATAACGTGTACAGGGTTAAAGCTGAAAAGTCTGCTGAAGGCGGTAAGAAGATATAGGCAGAGGTACACAGGTGTATAGCTTGTACAGGGTAAAAGCTGAACAGTCTGTTGAAGGGAGTAGGCAGAGGTACACAGTTATATAGCTTGATGGCTAGATGAGACTTTTTCAGAAGCAGAGCAGGCAGAGACAAAAGTCCAACAAACCAAGCCAAAAGGATCAAATCTATGAAAGTGGTCAGGCAGTCCAAGGTCACGGGCAGGCAGCACAGGATGAAAAATGGAAGGCAAGTATCAAGAACCAGGAACAGAAAAGAGCAATCACTGTTAACGCCACTAAAGTCCAGTACAACTGAGCACTGGACTACTGGCAGCTTCCTCTATAAAAAGGTATGGCGTGTGATATTATCGTGTGCCCAATGTGATTGAGAGCATGTGATGTCATCATGTGTGCGTCATGATCGACAATGTATTTGATATTTACATAATGGACAAAATATGCAAAATAGGTATTTTTTTTAGTTTAGTTGTATTTATGATACCATCGCTTGTCACATGATGCAAAATTTACTTCACATAAAGGTCTCATGAAAAAGCTGAATTTGTAATGAAAAACAATATATAGTTTTCCAGATATAACTAGAAAGTTACCTGTAGGAATCATACCTAAACAGATGGATAAGAAAACTGCTGTAACAAAAAATAACTAATTGTCTGGCACTGAAAGGGTTAAAGTCAAATTGTTTTGATTATATATTTATTTATTTATTGGCCTGGGGCACTTCCATAGAAAAATATCTTCCTTCAACCTGCTGAAAAATAATACACAGAATAACATATTTTGAAGGAATATTAACACTTTCTAATAAATGTGGGAAAAAAGTCATAATGGCCACTAAGAATCAAATATAGGTGAATTTTTAATTAGTACTGAATATCTTTTCCATAGTGATTGACCTGTTTTTTGTTGCAGGAGAAGTAATATCAGTGGAGAAGTCATCACCACTTTTTCACCTCTTTAGCATACTTTTGTGCATCTACCCCCAGATCACTAAACACCTGCCATTGATGGTTTCCTAAGAAGACTTCAGTCAGATTATTATGAGGTCGTGTAGTTGTGTCTCCACAGGCATGATAAATGATATACATTCCTAATTCTAGATTAACTTCCAGGAATCTATCCACCAAAAAATGAGTCATCGGGGGGGATACAGAAAGGGTGGATAAACATGTGATAAAGTGGAGATGACTTCTCCTGTGATATCACTTCTCCAGTTCCTATGTTATTCTATGGAACCTATATGCACTGATATTTCTCAAGTGGGAGGGCGTGCATAGGCTCACTAGAATAACACAAACACTGGAGAAGTGATATCTCTGGAGAAGAGCAACATATGGAGGAAGGAAGGTGAAAGGAGGGAAAGAATGTGAGGAAAGGTAGGAGCATGGAAGAGGATCATTGTTTGAGGGGAAAGCAGAGAGTATGAAAGGTGTTTAATCTGTGGGATGAGCAGGGAGTGTGGAAAAGGGTCAGTGGGATACAGTTTTTACTTATGTGGCTTTAGAAAGTAACATTAAACACGTATTTATATAAAAGATATTTAAGTACATGCTGCAATACAAATACATTCTAACCATGTATGTCATTATCTTTGTTCCATGCACACAGCACTTGGCAAATAATCTCCTCTGTAATCTTGTTCATCTTTTCTGCATGCTGGTATATACTAAATATGCTTGTCCGCATCTGTATATAATCTAATTGCATATCCCATCCTTTCAGTATACAGAGAAATATATTGATAAACACAATATCAAGGGTGAAATATGTTGTCAGTACAACCAAACACATATTGGTATACACAACTAGTATATATTCCTCTCTGTATATGACAATATGTATAGATATATTTCAGTTTGACACCAAAGCTTTATTTGATTAGCTCCAATGTAAATATACCATTAGCAGGGCTGTTTACAACTCTAATCAAGTGCAACACACATTCTAGGATTTAAGTATATCCCCAGTTAAGCACATGTGTGCTAATCAGTGGCTCATTCAGTTTTATTATTCCACCTGAAAATCGCCTTGCTATAGTATATATGAGAAACATGGATTTGAAAACAAATAGGTTAGCAGCTTTAGAAATTATTTCTGTAAATTAAATATGCTACTTTAAATGTCAGAACAATTTTAATTATGCTGAATTCAATAGTGAAGGTATATTAGTAATGGGTTAGCCAATGTTTTGTTAATGTTGTCTTTAAGGATTTACTAAAATGTGTCATAGTTAATAATCATCAGCTTCAATATGAAGACATACTTTAATCATGTTTAGACAGTGTAAACTCTTAATTAAAAATATACTTCAACACTGCAAGAAACTTTAAAGTATTTACAGTTTTCTCATCACAATTTTGTATGAGCATACTTTTCAAGTGCTATGGCCTTTTGGAAAACAGAGCGTATAATAAATGTGTCTTTTCAAAAGGTTTTAGGAAGAGAATTTGTAGTTGTCATATCAGTCAAACTAATTGCAGGGTGTTAAGCTGGAAAGAGTATTAAGTTTAGAACAGCAGTACAATCAAACCAAAATTTCAGAGAGGTCAGACCATTATTTAAACCCTTAAGCTCTAATAAAACTTGTGTGAATATGATATATACTTGTATTTCGGTGCAGCAATAAATTTTAAATACTATAAACTATTGCAATGTCCCTTTTACCATGGTAATACATTTTTTCAGAACCTGGATTACTATCAAAAGATGTCATTGTGTGGAACCAAATGGAACTGTGTATTATATATTACTGAATATTGGGAAAGTAGCCATAAGCTGGTTCCTTAGGGCAGAAAGGTAATATCTCATTGCATTGGATACACCATCAGCTTTATACAACAGATAAACACTGCAACTCATGGCTAATAAAAAAGGAATGGGAATTTTAAAGAAATTATTAAACAACTAGTTTTAAAGCCCGTGTACACTGGTCAACACTGTCGGCACTGCAGTCATGCGCAGTACTGACTGCCTGCTCTGCGGCTGATATGGAGCGGGGCGCTCCGAATTCAGACTGTAGTAGTGTGCAGAGAGGACTACAGTCTGAATTCAGAGAGCCCCGCTCCATATCAGCCACGGTGCGGGCAGTCAGTACTGCGCATTAGTGCAGTGTGCGCAGCCGTCTCCACTGAGCATGACAGCTTCTGACAAACATCCTTAGCGAATTATAATATAGGATTGTCTGAAGGATAAAAGGAAATAATTTCTGTTTCAGATATTTTATATATAACATTAAATGTAAAATGGAATACGGTCATTTGAGAGAAAATAAAACTATTTTAAGAGATTAATGCAACAATACACTTTATAATGAAAAAATATGTTTTGCTGCTTTCATTGCTCAGTAAAGGATACTCCCACTGCTTGAACACAAACAAAAAGTTGTTCAAAAGACATTTTTTATTGCATTCATTTATAGATTATGGCTCCACATCATAGTCGATAAGCGCCATCTGTTGTCCATGATGCAATGTAATCTATAAATATATAAATAACTAATCTAGCTTGATCTGTTATACATTCTAGTATGTATAGTATGTAGTAAGCTTGTTTTACTTACCAAGAAAAAATTACACTGTATTTTTTTTATAACATAGGTTTACTGAACCTCTCTGTTTATTTGCACTCTGTTTTGTCTGCAACATTTTCAAAGGAAACCCAAGGCAGAGGCCAGTTGCTGAGTAGGTAGTATGTCTCTGCTTCCATGTAGCTAGTGTATGCTGCTGGGATGTGATGTCTGAGAATGCTTTCAACCATAAACATATATTTACTATGGCTTAGAGTCAGAGTAAAGTGGTCAGCTGCAAGGTGGACTATTGAGCCCCAGTTGAGCTGGAGCTGGGCCACTATGGATACACCCCCTAAATCTAATGGTAGCAGAAACAAACACATACTTCAGCTTGGGAGTGCATAAGCCAAATCATAGACCAAGAAACTTAGACAGGCATGGGTTATAAGTCAGAGCATGCGGGACAGGTTCACTGGCAGGAACAGTGGACCATGTTCTTAATTGGTCAAGTTAAGGGTTGACACTGGAACAATAGCAGCTGAAGGATACAGCAGCCAGCAAGAGGTAAATGTTTTGTGAAGGCAAATGATGCATGGAAACTGGAATGTATACAAGGAAGGATAGATAATCTTTGCAAAAAGGTGTGCCAGAATCAACTTCACCAATTCATTCTCATGCTTATACTCCAAAAAGCATGCTGGCACTATGCCAATGGTGAGTATGACACTAACCCCCTTGAACAGGCCTCTCCAGACAACAAGGCTTCTCTGGATGAGTGCAATAGAATTTGTGGGCATGGTCGGCAGTAGACATCTGAAGCAGGTATCCAGCAACTTTCTTCCTAACCATAACTTCCCTAGTCACTCAGGTATTTCTGAGTGCAATGGACCATATGAGAATCAAGGATCTTTTTGACTACAAATTTTACCTAGCCATCAATCAAAACAGGACTGTTTAGATGCCTTTAAAAAGGGCATGGATAATAAGAGCAGAACATGGAGAGCTATGTATTTTAGTAGTGGAATTAATATTTATTTAGTGCTTGCTGATCCAAGGAGAACTCTGATTGCCATTTGGAGTCAAGAAGGAATTTTTTCAACCATTCAAAGCAGAATCGGAAATTGCTGAAATAACATTTGTCTTCTTTTGGATCAACATCCGTAAACAAGAATAGGAAAAGGGTTGAACTTAATGGACGCAAGTCTTTTTTCAACCTAAACTACTATGTAACTATGTAATAGCTATTAGATATTGTTATGTTCAGGGTCAGTGACTTAATCCAATTAATCACTCCTTCTCCATGAGCTCACTTATCCAATAAGTATAAATGACATAGGGAAGGTGTTTAACTTCCCTGAGGAATCCTGATCTCATTAGGAGATAGATTTTTTGGTAGTGTAAAGTTTACAGACATTGGAATTAGCAGATCCTAGGATTGGATATTACTGGTTATGCATCAAATAAAATAATGAGACTGGGTAACACACACTTAAGTTGGGGGGATTTGCATCCTGAATGACCTTTATTATAAATAGTATTTATGTATAAAAGCACCAGAAGATTCTGTAGCCCAGTACAATATTTAACCATGACAACAGAACAATATACTTTGAGATACAATAAAAATAACAAAATAAGAGGCATAAAAAATAGAAGAATAAGAGGGCCTGCTCCCTAGGGGCTCGATTCTATTACCAGCGCTAATAATAAAACAGGCTTTGTATTTTTTAAGTCAGGTTTTAGTATCCTATTACCCGACTTGTGAAAACAAAATCAGCTGTAATTATACTTACCGCCAGTCTAAAAAAAGAGCCCATAGGAAACAACTAAAAACAAGGTGCAAGTAGTATCCTATTACCCACACTCACTATTACCGCCTGTTTTGTGGTTACATTTAAGTCAGAAATTTTGCACCTCAGAGGTTGAGGAGTAGAAGCCATAACGACAGTTTCAAAACCATCGTTGTTCAAACAAAGCAGTGTATAATACAGTATACAGCATAGAAATCTGACGTAAAGTGCCCCCCTCGACATATTAACCCCCCTTTTAAAAGTCGACATGCAGTGCTTTCTTTCACCACATTAATCCGACAAATATTGTTCAGTCGACAATTAACCCTTTCCCTTCCAAATCTGACTTACAGTGCTTTCGTTCACCACATTAATCCGAAAAAATACTGTTCATAGTCGACAATTAACCCTTGCCCTCCCAAATCCGACTTACAGTGCTTTCTTTCACCATATTATTTTGACAAATATTGTACATCTGACATTTTAACCCCCCCTTGAAAAGTGACTACAGTGCTCCCATGACTTTCTTTCACCATTTTTATCCGACATTTTTCTTCACCTATCATATTCGACATGCCCTTGTATTTTGTATTGCAAGTTTAACACTATGAGTACCAGAGAGGTATTGTAATGTGTTTGCTACCCCTCTGGTACTCATAGGGTTTGTAGGCAACCTGTTGATGTATAAAAAATGTTTGTTTTTATTATATATGTAATTAGTGTGAAAATGTAATTAAATATTTAATTTATGTGTAATATTGATTTCCTTTTTTTAAATTATATATGTAATTTGTATTAAAAAAGTACTTCAGACTTCAAGAGGGGTATCATGACCCCTCATGACACCCCCCTAGCATGGTGGTGACAGTTGCCCCCTTTATTAATTAAAGAGCATATAACCTATGTTGATATAAGGTTAAGATGAACTCAGATGTATTTTCTGGTCTGTCAGAAACATGTTCTGAATGGGTTAGTCCTATAGATTTTTTTTTTCTTTAAATATCCCTTTGTTGATTATGGGGTTAAGGTCATGATATATGAGTAACATACATGCATATATACAATTTCTCCATCTTTTGAACATTTTTCTTTGTTATGATGTATGTTTTATTCTGTATTGTTTATGTATTATGTACATCTGTCTAATTATTATTATAATACAATAAAAAAAAATTTGTATCAGTTTAAATTATTCTACCCACCATAACAGACATACCCCCATATGTTTTAATACCATGAAAAGGTTTCTTTTTTTGTTTGACTCTTTTCTCCACTATTTCTGATGAAATAACCTGAGTTATTTATTTTATAGTTTTAATTTGATACTTGCTACTGAATAAAAAAAAACTTTCTTTCCACAATGGGCACATATGTATATTTTTCCAATACACATATAAATGTATTTTTGGTAATTTTATACACTATGTGCAAAGGACTCTCTTTGGACGCATCTGACCAAGTAAACACGTTCCTGTAATCATCTCAAGCCAAACGTCTGCACAAATGCATTGTGATATGCAGACTTTGTATCGTGAGTATACAATATCATATTTTACATTTGCACTACACTACGCAGCGTGTAGCTGACAAGGTGGTTTTCAAATATCCCCACTATTCCTGTCTGCTTGATAGCATCTAGGTAAAAACCATAGTGGTGAATACCCTGCTTGTACATTTAAAAGAGAACATCCTATATAATAATTCACTAGGATGTTTGTCAGAAGCTGTCATGTGCAGTACAGAGTGTGTGCGCTGCAGTCTTGTGCAGTATAGACTGCCCGTGCTGCAGTCATGCGCAGTACAGACTGACCGAATGCACCAGGGCTGATGCTGAGCTGGGCACTCCAAATTCGGCCCAGAGTCCTCTCTGCGCACCTTCCTGGGACCACCTCTTGGACTCAGGAAGGTGCGCAGAGAGGACTACAGTCCGAATTTGAAGCGCCCCACTCTGTATCAGCCGTAGCGTGTTCAATCAGTCTGTACTGTGCATGACTGCAGTACGGGCAGTGAGCAGAGAGGCTCCAGGCACCAGCTGAGGCTATCCATAACATTTTATCTTCATCACACTATGTTTATTATACCACTTCAAACTAGCTTCTTTTCTTTATATTGAAAACATATTGCTTTGTATAATTTCACCATTCATCACAAGCTTTCTGAAATCAAAGACTTCTATTTGAAGGTTATTAAAGATCAATATTGTTTTATTTTACACTATGTGTTGTATATTTTCTTTCATGTATACACTTGTGAGTAATTGGAGAATCAACATTTGAAGCCATTTTCATATTACTTCAATTATATCTCCTCATCATCATATGTCTCATTCATGGTTTATCTAGTCACGTATATTTTACACTGTTAATTGTTTTTTAGTCACTGTGTGCCGTAGTTCATATTTGATAGTTTCTAACATTTATTGTAAAATATTCACATATCTTTATACATCACCCTTCATTCATTATGTTATTACATGCATGCCTACATCAATGCAAACCTTGAAAAGGATGTTTGCAGTCCTACATTTGGGTGAAACAAAATCTTGAAAAATGGATTGCAGGCCTACTAGAGACAGCTAAGTCACTTTCTGGTTTTTGATGTTGAGTTACATCACAGTATCAGGCTTATGAATTATCTACCATGCCAATGACAAATGGTAATAGTGTTGATGATGGGAGTTTGAGTCAGACTAGTGGTTTCATTTTCTTCATATTAGTGCTGCTGAGGAAGAAGCAGCAGCACACCACCACTACTGGGACATCTGGGGGAAGAAGTTGTCCAATTAATTATTAAATAACTAGTTTAAAAGCCTGTATACACTGGCCACAGTGCCACCCAGCAGCCTTGGCTGGTGCCCGGAGCCTCTCTGCTCACTGCCTGCACTGCAGTCATGCACAGTACAGACTGCCTGAACGCGCACAGCTGATACAGAGCGGAGTGCTCCAAATTCGAACCATAGTCCTCTCTGCGCACCTTCCTGGGACCAAGAGGCGGTCCCAGGAAAGTGCACAGAGAGGACTCTGGTCCGAATTTGGAGCACCCCACTCCATATCAGCCACAAACGTTAGGTCAGTCTGTACTTTGCATGACTGCAGAGCAGTCAGTCTCTTCTGTGCATGACTGCAGAGCTTCCAGTCTCTACTGCGCATGATGTCTTGGGCTCCAACTTTATTAATACCTGACCGAGCATTTGGGGGCCTGTCCTGCATACCTACCTCTCTGTTCCTCGCTTGTGACAGACCCTACCTGTTTGGTTGTGACAAACTATCTGATGCTTGTTGGCTCTGGAGTCTCTCAGTCATAGACGATGGGGTGAGGGTGGTAGCAACACTATATGGGAGACTCTGCTGCTGACCACTGATATTAGTAGGACTGCTGCTGCTAATTGATTCCTCCAGACCAGCAGTAGCAATCCTCCGTCCCTTCTTACTCACTCCCTCAACAACAGCAGAAACAGGTGTACTGGCAGTGCCTGTTAACTCTCGCTCCCTCAAGACTATTCCACAAATTATTATTTCTTCTCAATGTATCTGTCTGCTTCTACAGTTATCTCTACTGAACAGCGGGACATTCTTGATTTTTATCAATAAGGGACCTGAAACAGAATGTGAAAAAAATCCCAATACTATAAATACACCCCTGAATACAAAGAGTCCTAAGGCCAATACACAGTTCCTTTAGATAACATCAGGAATGATCCTGACAGGAGTGCCCATTCTCAATATCACCTGCTGCTTCTTAGGTCACCTGGTCATGTGATCACTGCTGAAGTTTCAGCTGTACATAAAGAAGAGAAGAAAAAAGCACATAAACGCTTCTAAGGGCAGATTTTCTGGAGCCAATCTTCACTCCTCAATATATTGATAAAACCTCCTCAAGGTGGATGCTCACATAATATGGAGGCTTAACAAGCCACTGAGTAGAACAACACATCAAATATATAGCTGTAGATGTTATATCAACATCCATCTTGCTCCAATATCCAATTTCTCTCTCAAAGTGGGACAAATGGGCACAGAAAACTATAGTTCTCACCTCTATTTGTGGATTCTACTTCCACATATCCCAGTACTGAACAAACCATCACCTACGGACTTGCAAGCAAACCTCCTGCTCCAAAAGAAGCAGAAATAATGTCTGCAAGTCCCTTCCCTCCGACTGTCCAAAAAACAATAGAAAGGAAACTAATATCAGTCTGTTAGCATTCTGTAATTCAAGGTAACATTGCAGATGTTTTCCTACATACATAGGAATGAATGCCTGTACTATAGAGATGATGATCTATTCCAAAGATTCACTTGATTGGCTGGGGTGGATAAAAATTGTGATGATATTTATCCACAATAAATGTAAGATTCATGTTGCCTATAGGTTAATTATCAAATGCCAAATATAGTTACTCTCCCTATCAAAATCAGACTGGCAGCTCTATGGGCATATATTGATATAACCTTTTAGCGAATCCATTCGATCTGCAGTTCTCTTGTTAAACAAAAAGGAATCATCGTGAGTATTGGCAGACACCACTCTAAACCTATATACATATTTTTGTAATACCTGAAGTATTCTAAAACACAAAAATTGTAGTTGAAGATATCTAAAATATTGACAAATTTAACAGAACTGAGATCTATCCTAGAGGAAACCTACAGGACACTACAAATACCTATATTTTCATTGATGCCATGAGGAGACAGAGTATCTATTTTATAGATCCACTGTGGCTCCTTTAGGCACATTGTACAAAATCTACTTGTACAACCAGGAGGATCTGTCTCTATACCAGTCACCTAAAAATTTGCACATTTTGCAAAGTATTGGGATACAGCATGCTTGGGGTCCCTACTAATGACATTCCTGCGATGTTCTGTTATTCTCTCATGCAGGTATTAGATAGAGAACATATCTACTATTGAAATTTATGACATTTCCAATGTCCAATGACTTCTAAATAATTTATGATTTAGCATTGTGGAACAGGTATAACACCTAGCAGAACTGCATTTATAGTTGCCACATAATATATATTTACCACAAGATTGCAAGGAATGGAAAGTGAAATCTACATCTACAGTAGATTGTTGATGCCTGTTCTTAATTGCCTTAAGCCTGCTTTTGGCTACATAGTTTCTGAGACTTTTAGCTCTTAAATATTATTACATAGTAGCATAGTTACATAGTTGATGAGTCTGAAAAAAGACATGCGTCCATCAAGTCCAGCCCATGCCAAAAACACCTCTGTTGATCCAGAGGAAGGCAAAAAAAAAGCCCTCTGAAGACATTTCCAATTTAGCCCCAAGTGGGTAAAATTCCTTCCTGACTCCAAATAGCAGTCAGATAGATTCTTGGATCAACATCCTATCTGCATTGAAGCCATCTGTCATAATTTTCAATATTGTTCTGTGCTACATCGGCATCCATTGCTTTTCTGAAAGCAGTTACATTATCTGCAAGTACAACATCTAGAGGCAAAGAATTCCATAGCTTTACAGCCCTTACTGTAAAGAATCCTTGACTTTGTTTTAGTTGAAAGCACCTTTCCTCTAGTCTTAATGGATGACCTCTTGTTCTTAGCTCAGCTCTTTGTATAAATAATTCATTGGATAGTTCTTTGTATTGACCTTGAATATATTTGTAAATGGTAATCATATCACCCCTTAGACATCTCTTCTCTAATTACGCGACATCCGCCTATATAATCTTTGAGTAATGGATCTTGAAATAAAATATCCCAATGCTTTGAAATTAGGTGGCATCTGATTTTATCTCCATGCAAGCTATTTTGGATTACAAAGTTAATGTCAAACTTTTTTTCACATTCCTTCTGTGTTTTAGTTTTGTTTTTTATAATAGTATTTCTATCTAATTTAGCTTTTTTGTCCTTCACAGATAATATTTTCTTTATAACCCTTTTCCATTAGTTTATTCTTTAACTTGTCCTACTACTTCATATTGAGCTAATTCACAGCAGTTACATCTGAGATGATGATATTGACCATAAGGAATATTTTGTATGCAACGTGGATCATTATTACTGTTTGCATTTAGCTATCCATTGCATGCTACTGTTTTGTTATAGGTACTGGTTAATTAGGCCATCTGGTCCCACTAATTGAAGATCTAAAAAAATTCTTTTTTTTCTTGAATGTTCCATGTAAAGTTTAACCCTGCTTTGGACCGATTTTAAACATTTTTTGATGAAATCATCATGGGATCCCTCCAAAATGATGATAATGTCATCAATGTAATGTCTATAGAATAACATGTTCGCACCCCAGATCCCTGACCATATAGGAGAACTTTCCCAAAAGCTCATTGCTAAGTTGGCATAGCTGAGTGTGAAGTTGGTACGTATGGCCGTTCCCACAGCTGAAAAAAATCTCCCCTGATACCCAAATAAATTATGATATAAAATGATATACACTGCAAAAGGAATTCCTTCTGTTGGTCCACCATAAAGACATCCAGGTCCAAATAGTATGCAACTGCCCGCAAATCCCACTTGTGATCAATAGATTTATATAGGACGGAAACATCCAATGTCACCCATAAATATTTACCCAGTTACCAATGAATTTTTTGCAAACTATCTAGAATTTGTTGAGATTCTTTAATACAGAATGGCAATTGAACGATGTATTTCTGAAGGAAGGAATCTATGTACGTAGAGGTTAGATGTTAGACTATTGATTCCTGAAATGGTGGGGTACCCAGGAGGGTCCATAATGCTTTTCTGCTTCTTGGGAATGTGGTCACAAAATGCCACTTCTAGATTTTGGACACAAAACAAAAGCTTGTGCCTTATACTTTGATCCATCCTGTGCACCCCCTCTAGTAACTCTGCCAATTGTTTTTGATATTTGAGTTATGGATAGGATTTAAGTTCCTGTTAAGATTTTTGATCCCCCCAGGAGTCTCTCTGCCCTCCTTGTATTGTATTACATTATGATTCCTCCTCTCTTATCAGTCTAACAAATTGCGATATCTTGATATTTTGATAATTTTAACCCCTTAGTGACCAGCCGCGCACGCACACAGCTGGCACTTAACACCTGCCGAACTTTTTTGTTCATTACTTAAAATGATTTCTGGGACGTACCTGTACGTCTGCAGGACGTACATGTACGTCCATTGTCGGGAAGGGGTTAACATTACTCTTCACCCTTACTTAAATTTGTATTTCTTATTTGACTTAGATGGACAATTCTCTCGTATTTGGTCAGGACCTTTCTACTGAAAGACTCCATAAAAGGCCCTTCATGGAAAGCTGGGAAAATAATGTATTTGGATTTCAAACCGGTTCTAATAGTAAATGAATTGTTGGGTAAGAAACTGCCAACTTCCTCAATATTCATATTTGTAACTTCCATATGGCCTTCTTGCCACAAATCTTGTAAAATAGACACAACTTCAGTGTGCTTACTATCTAAAATATTTTTTTATTATTACATCCCCTCCCTTATTTTATTAGATCGATCCATAAAGTACCTTTTGAGGGTTAACATCCTCACAAATCTGTTGAGATCAATAAAAAAAAGTCAAACTTACTAGATGTATTACTAGGAGCATACTTTAAACCTTTGATCAATAGTTTTATTTCATATGAACCCACTGTTTTACTAGAGAGATTTTATACACCCATTTGCTTTTTCCTTGTTTGATTTCTAATGTTTTATTCTTTTTACCTCCTACCTCTGAATGTCCTGATCCTCCCCTTTTTCTCCTTACTATCCCATTGGGGATTTATATTATTATTCACCCATTCATCTAAAACTTTAAAAATAAAGCAGATTTTCCCTATATTTGATTAGTCGTGCTATGAGCTTGAACAAACACTCCTCCATTATGGAGTTCCAATCTTTGGTGAATTCTCCATCTGAAATCCATAAATAGAGGTGAAAAGTATATATAAGTAACCATCTGAACAGGGTTTCATATACCCCTGGTGAAGTCACGCATGTGACAAAATGCATAGGCTGATAGCAATTTTAAACTGCATTTTTTATTACATTGTCTATATTTTATACGTCTCCAATAAATGAAAAGAGAGTTACATTATAATCATTTATTTCAATGCAATGAAAAAAGAAAAGCAAAAAACTGTAGTTTTCACTGGAATTACTATGGAAGGAGGAATGTGCTATTTTTTAATCACATTTTTGTGAAAATTGTAGCCCATCACTACTTTAAAAGCACTATGGGCTTGATACGATTACCAAAGGTAAAAATGACAGGAATAGTAAAAACAACACCGCGCTATAAACCCACATACAGTCCTGTGAAAAAGAAAGTACACCCTCTTTGAATTCTATGGTTTTACATATCAGGACATAATAACAATCATCTGTTCCTTAGCAGGTCTAAAAATTAGGTAACTACAGCCTCAGATAAACACCACCACATATTACACTGTGTAATGATTTATTTAAAGGGATAGTAATGTTTCATAATAAAAGCAGCTCTAATTAATCATCATAGTATCTGGACTTTGGAGAGTGTTATTTAAATTCTGTCACAGTTGTAGTTCAAGAGTAATTCAATGACAAAGTATCCCCCTCCCGCCCCTTTTACTGATGTAACACTGCTCAGCCAGTGCAGAAGGGAGGTGCCCAGGTAGATTGCAGAGAGGGACAATCTTCAATTAAGATAAGGAAAAAAGCTGAAAAACTTGTCAAGGGGTGCAGGGTTTTCATTGTTCTCATAGAAGAAGATTGTCCCCTGCTGTTATCTGTCTGGTCTATGGACTGCATTCTACATCTGAGAAGAGATGGCTTACACTAGGCAAAAGGGGCGGGAGGGGGAAACTTTGCTTGTGAATATCTCTCAAACCATAAAGGTTTGAGAGATAAGACTTCTATCGTTTATTTTATTTTGTAGGCATTAAAAAAACATGAAGATAAAACAAAGTATTACTATCCCTTTAACAAAAATAAAGCTAAAAGGAAAGACATCAGCAATGATCTTAGAGAAGCAATTGTTGCTGCCCATCAATCTGTGAAGGGTTTCCAAAACATTTAAAGTCCATAATTCCGTCCCCTGGACATCAGGATTACTGGTAAATTTTTATTTGTTGGGACAACTCATGTTCCAGTGGGGTATGCAATGCTTTACAATCAGTTACCTCCCCTGCTGGCACACATAGAGTTAATCTTTTTCCATTTTTCAACCACAAATGTGTGTTGGAAACCAGTTTTCCAACACATATCACTCCTCCTTTTCATGGTGCAGGATTTTCCATGAAAAGTGCAGTCCTGCACACGCGGCAAACCCACCTCATGGAATAGGATAGCAAAGTCTGCTTTATTTATGTGATGTTCAATGGGTGCAAATGTTGCGCCTGTTAGACATTGTAAACTGTGCTGTCAAAACCACCACCACTTGTTTAGAAACTAACTGGGCCCCAAGTTATAAGAGGGATTTCCAATACATGGGAAAACAATGCTTTCTATCATTTAAGTTTTTAAAAGGTCAGAATTGCTCCTGTTTTCTTTGTACATCAGCCTCTATATATGCCAAATTTATTTTTATTTTATTCAGTATCATCAGTCAACCTTTTTCAGTGCCCTTTGGAGGCAGGTGCATTTTAGCATTTTATGAGCCATCTGTTTAAGTATTATTCCTATAGAAAGAAAACCTTATACTTTTTTCTGGGCACATTTAGCTTTTTTATGTTGCCTCATTTACATTTTGCATCATGTGCTAAGCTTTGATTTTACAGACATACACATATATTTATTGCTATCATATGCTAGCTACACATTAGCCAATGAAGTTTCAATTATTTTCACATTTTTGGCATCTCCTGGGTATATTGATCCCAAACATGCACGGCCTGCAAGTTAATAGAAGTGCACAATGGTATTGTCAACTTAATAAACTCAAAATTCACATTCCATTGGTTACATAGCAAAAGTACCCTAAACATGTTAGATCACTGTGTTTCTAGAAATTACAAAGCTGAAAGAATTAGAAAATGTCTTCATAGAGAAAATTAAGGACATTTGGTAAAAAAGAAAGTCATAATTTACTGTACGACATCTAATACAAGCTTAGTATAACAAAAAGAAAGGATAAAAATATGAATATCATGTGTCTTCTGAGTACACCGACAGCCAATATGTATAGTTGCACAAATGTATATTTGTTTCCAGGGCCCCAAATTGGTGACAGCATGTATGTAACAATTTATTAGAAGGTTTATGTGCAATAGGACCTCAAAATAACCGTCAAAAGCATTTATTTTCTGAAAGTACTCATCCCTGAGAATGTGATTGGTCTTTTGTAGAACTATCAAGTGAGGAATTTTCTTTGAATAAAGTAGTTTAAAACTTTTTCTTTTCATAAAACTACAAAAATTCAAAATTTACAGCACATTGTCTCACACAAACTTAGTGTAACAAACAAAACTATGAAAAACTAATGCCACATTGCTCTTGCATAAACTGATACACAAGATATAAATCTATAGCTAGATAGGTCCACATAGGGATATATGCACTGGGCCCCAGTCTGGTAACAGTTTATTGCAGAATGTACAGCTGACATTTCATTTAAACAAAATACCTTATTATGCAGGGGCAAGGGCCGACCCACATGGACATGGCTAAGGAGAATTAGCTGAAGAGAATGTATGCTAGTCAGTGACTGGATTTTTGTGATAAGCATAACAATTCGGTAGCTTC
This sequence comes from Rhinophrynus dorsalis, assembly GCA_037306005.1. NCBI lineage: Eukaryota > Metazoa > Chordata > Amphibia > Anura > Rhinophrynidae > Rhinophrynus > Rhinophrynus dorsalis. The sequence goes on from CM074723.1 coordinate 226,207,997, forward strand.
TGAATGGCCTTATAGGCAGTAGTTCTCTAATCAAACTCCCAAGCAAACATCACTAGTTGCCAGGATGTTGCAGGATGCTGCATCATTGAGGGACTGTCCCACATAAGAATACGATCATGCAAAGCATCCTAGGTTTTTTTTGGTGACTGCAAAATGATATGAGAATCTGGGTTTTTTATGACATTTTTTAAAATTATTTTTATCTATTTTTATATTAATAATAATATACTTCATGGGAAGCTGTGGTGCGCCTAGTGAGACACCGATCAATAGTGCTGGGTGAAAAGTTTAGAATTCACCTTCTGTCTTATAGTTAGCATGTGAAGAAAAATAACTTTAAATAGTATGTTTTCATTTAAACGTTAGGGTTTTTTTTTTTTAATCAACAAACATTTATTTGCCAAGTTCCACCACTGACAGCTTATGATTTCAAATACAGGCTTTAGCACCACCTTGTGTATGATCAAATTACTTCATTCATTAAGACCTAATGAAGATGTTTTGGAAAATGCTAAAAAAAGTATGAGAAAAAAAACTTCAAGTTACTAGAGAAATCTAAAAGTATTCTTGGATATTTCAGAAAAGGAGAGTATAAAACTATCGAGAAATGTAAAAAAAAAAAAGTCATGTAATGTATTGTGTTCCATTCTGGAAACCACAACTATGAAAGAAAACCCACCAGACTAACAGCTATTTAAACATGTTTATAATGTGGACCCATTTGATCATTTGAATACATTATCATTAAATAAAGAGCTTGCCTTAAACAAAAGCAAAACAAAAAACAACACAGGATTTGGGGAGCCCTCCCTTCATGTCAGAGGTTGGCTGCTGTCAATCATAAACTAAAACAATGAGATTGTCGCAAACCCGTCCGCTCCTTCTCCCTCAAGGTGGTCTCACTCCTGATTACAGAACTCACTCCTGATTACAGAACTCATACACCTGTCCATAGCCTACTTATGCCTGGGACTTTCCTATTCTCCCCGCCCTCGGATGGTCTGTGCTCAGCATCCTAGTACCTGTGTATCAAGCTTACCTGTATTCCTGATTCCTGTTTTGACTCTTGCCTGTACTCCATGTATCCATATAGCTGGCTTCCTGACCTTGACTTTGTCTGCGACCTCTCTTCTTGTTCCTGCGATCCAACTGTTTGCTCCAGTCTTCTGTTCGACCCTTTGTGTACCGACTCCGGCTAGCCTCACCACTCTCTTCATATCTCCAGTTTGTTTCGACTCCTGGTGTACCGATTCTGGCTCAACTATGTCTCTCCGCTTCTCGATTCATCCTAGGTACGGACTATCCCATTGCTCGACTCTCTGTGTACCGTACCCGGCTTGCCTACGACTTCCGTTTGTCACGACCCTGTGTTGTCGACATCCTTCTCTACTCTACTACTTGTCGACTCCTGCTCGACCTCGACACGCCTGTATTGTGTGACTTAAAGACATCTGTCTACTTTGTCTGTCAACTCCCGTCCTTCTGCAGTAGGGTTCCAACTCTGTGTCTAAAACCTCACCAGGCTGAAAGACTGTGAGAGAGACTCAGTGTGGGGCATGCACTAATGTGTACTTCAGGTGCAACTGCCTCCAGTCAGGTAAACCAATTAGACAGTAAAATAGCATCCATCTCCTTCTCAGTAATGAGGGTATGATAGAAGGCAATTGCATAATTTGCATGCTATCTGCACCATGTTGCTATACTAAGAGTACATTGGAGAAGGGAAATCAGGCACTTTCTGTTACGGTTTTCTTGCACCTGGTTCAGGTATGTCTAACAGGGAGGGGTCAGGGTTTGCAATATGTTACTATTGCCACATGTGATCCAATACATTACTATGCAATGTCATCTAAAGTCACTGGCAACAAAGGTGTTAATTAACATTTACAAAGAAACTAACCCCCCACAACTAACAGAAGGGTTAATAAACATTACAATAAATGAGCCACCCACCACTATCCTTCTGATTTCCTGTTACCACCTCCATTGTGTGTATTAGGTGTACCAGTAACAAAGGAGGTAACAGTTTTAAAAAATGCTTTTATTTAATGCCAACAACATCTTTCCACCTGTCAATCTAGATGATCTGTCTGGAAAGTATTGAAAATATGGGATCTTGTGACCCATTTATTATTATTTTTGGACCAATGAGGAAATAAATGAAACAAACAAACCACAAAAATAATATGGGGCTTATCCTATTATAATTATTATTACTATTTTAATTAAAACGATTATTATTATAACCCATATTATTATTATAACCCATACTAACTTATTCCACCAACCAGCAAAATAAACCAAAAGACACTATATTATTTTGTTTGAGGCTCCCTTATTAAGAAATATTAACATCAAGACAAGAGATCCCATATTGTTACAATAATTAGAAAGGGAAGGAATCCGAAAACTCCTGCTTCTGTTCTCCAGCTATGGAATCTGTCCAGTCTTCAGGGTTGCTGGTTCTAGTTCCTTACAGGGTCAAATATCTGCCAACCTGCACTGGACCAGTGTGGCAGATTACAGTCCACACCCTTAGCTTGGTTTGCTGTGGAGGTTTTCATCCTGCTATGGATTGATGGCTGCAATTCTATCTATGTATTTTATATTGAAAATGCAGCTTCACTGCCATTAACCCTTTGAGTGCCAGAGGGGTATGCAACGCATTGCAAAGCAATGAGTTGCATACCCCTCTGGCACTCAAAAGGTTAATGTGTGACATCAGTCGATGCACTTCAAGCTATGCACTGCAGAGCATGAGTACTGTACTGCATAATGGAAGACAATCACCATTAGGACTTTAAAAGCTCCACAGCATGTACAGAAAATGGCATACACCCAACACTTTTTTTCCTGCATAGCTTTAAAGGAATACCTCAAAATGGTCACAGACTCTACAAATCCCCTTCTCTTTGTGCAAGCAGTATTAAAAAGAGGAATTCTGGTTTACATAGCTTAGTAAATTGACAGGTACAAGAGCTGAAAATGTATTCCAGTGCCTGATATTGTATATGATCCCCATTGTACATTCACCCAAACACCTTCAAGCTGTCTTGGATGTTATGTCCATGGAGGCAGATATGACAAATGCTGACCATTTTTTCAGAATGAATCAGTCTGAGTGTATAAGCCTATTTAACCTTTTAAGAATCAGAGGGGTGCTTAACGCATTGTCAAGTGAGACTATCATTTGGAGTGATCAGGGCTTGATGTCCTGTGTATGGATGGGTGAATTTGTTCACCCCAAAAGAGAAAAGTGAGGGAATACCTCTGAAAAGTGCAGTTTTTTTGTTTTCTGCGACAAACCCCATTGCACTTATAGCCATAGACCCACACATATTGATCCGAATTCCAAAAACAGAATGGTGCAAATTTAATATACTGAGAGTCCAAACATATTGAAAGTTATTAGAGTTTGTTGGGGTCTTGCATCCCTTGTCTCTGTCCATGTTCCTTAAGGTTTTAATCTTTATTAAAGGTTTGTGCTTTTACCAATTTGGTTTATGAGCTTGAGTGCAGATATTCTACTGTTTGTACGTTTTACAGGAATGGAGTTCCTCTGATCCGACACCAGCTGTTCATGCTTTACTGAAGAGTGAGTGAAGCTCCCAATTTGCATACCCATTTGTAATGAATTATATATACATAGCCACAACTGTATTCAGTAAAAAGGGTACCTAGACCAGTCTATTATAGATCTTTGGTACACTACTTATGAATAGTCTCCTATAAACAGACAAATAGATAACTCACATAATGACTACAAAGAGATCCTAAACTGCAAATCAATTAGACTACACTGAATAAATACATGTGAAAGCAAAAAAAATGAGTGCAAAAAAACAAGTATAATATAGAAATGTAAGCCCACCAGCCCAGCCTTGTCCAGCAGCAGTAGTTTTAGAACTATGCCATAGAACTCCACATACTGACCTTTCAGCCTTGTCTGTTGCACTGATAGCCAGAGAACCACAAATGCTGACCTCCCAGGAGTTCCAGCCTTTTCCAACTTCACTGTTAATCATAGAATCACACATTGAGTGTGCATTACTGGGAATTAATTATTGGGCATAGGCTGAAAATGGCTGATGGGAAAGTTATTACTGTTAGAGAACAAACAGGAAAGTTTATGGATTTTAAATATGGAGGACATTTTGTGGGAAAAGCCAGAAATTATTTTTTATGTAATTTCTCATGAGAAAAAAAAAAAAATCACCTCTCTCTTCTCCTATGGTCCTGCTACTTACTGTCCACCACAATAATCTTGACATTATGGACTTGATTGGAGATGTAGGTTCTTGAACAAAAGAAAACATTTATAGGGGCCATTGGGAATTTTTGTCCATAGTAAGGAAAGTGTGAAGCTATTATTAGAAGGTGGTCATTTTCCTTTTAGAGTGATAAATATTATGATAAATCACTGGTTGACAAATGAGCAATTAAATTTAACTTGCATTACTGCTATATGCAACTGCACATTGCCTCATAAATATCCTTTTACTCAGACCTGTTATTACTGTAATTTGAGAATCTCAGCACTAGGTGGTGCTCTTTATTAAGACTAGAGAAAATTTAAGCCTTCACCAGAATAACAGTGCATTTTAGTAAATATTTGACTGGTATTTTCAGTATGAAGTAAAAACAATGACACCTTATCCTAAAAATATTTTATACAAAGGTTAAGTATCTTTTTTTTTTACTATTATTTGTGTGTTTTCTTTTCCACTCTTGAAATTAAACTAAATGTATATTTGTCATTTTGCATCACAAAAAGATAATTGGTTGTAAAATAATTAATATACTATCTTAAAGAGGTGGAGGAATGCAGAAGCAGCAGTAGTAAATGCCCACTTCCCCCTGCAAAAGTGAGCTGCAGGCTTATATTATCTTCCCCAGGGATTTTGGGGAAGTATAAAAAACACAGGTTCTTGTATAGAATCAGGTACAGGTCAGCTGCCTGTTCCTACTGCTGTTGTCAGTGTGCACCTGGAGCGTTCTGCAGAATGGACATTCTGCAGATGCTCCCTTATCCTTTGCATTCTACTGGTCTCTACCACATTGCCATGTGTGGTCATTGTACCAAACAATCTGCTGAGATATATTGCCAGATCCTTACATCTACAGAATCGCTTACTATTGGCATACTGGTGGCAAATCTGTCATTGACAGTGCTAAGGAAGAGGACCCAGAGGGTGCTACTGGGGCAAAATGGGATCGTACTAACATCCTAGACACAAACAATAGCACTTGTTTAAAGTTGCTGTTGGAGAAGGATAGGGTACAGGGACTATAGTATCTAATATTTTTTTGGGGGGAGGGGCAGTTGCAGATGTTCCACATGGATCTGAAATGCTAAATGTTCTTTATTAGGGCAGATATGCCAACATATGTGCTGGGACAGTTCAGTATCAATGTCGCACAGTATTGTGCGATCAACTAAAGAGTGCATTAACCATGTAGCCGTGATGAAAAGGGCGATATGAGAATCTCACCCACAAGATTCTCATGTTGTGGGCTTAAGTGATGGTCATTTGACTGCCCGCATACAATACAGTACATTATCAGTGAGAACAGTTGTTAAATGTTGACTTGTTGTTTAACACTGAGGTAACGCCTTAGCCACTAGAGGGATCAGCACTGTTTAGAAATAAATTAGAAGTGAAATATTTACTGCAGAATACAAGAGTTACCCTAATGAGACAGGAGAAGCTATCTGGTACTCTCCAGCATCTAAAGTGGCAAAATACAGGAGGAGTAGGGAACATTCTCAGCAATGTCCTCAAGAAGAGAAACTGCATCGCAAGGACAGCCCCGCGCCTGCTCTGCACCCTGGAGCCAGGTGAAGTGCTGCTCATCAGGGAAAGCTGCTTCACCACTGGTGGGTCCTCTTCGTAGTTAAGGGGTTAATCTGCATTAAACAATGCACCATTTAGCCAGTGAGAATGTACTGTATTTTATTGTATGTGGGCACTCAAATGAGAGACACTTAAGTCCGCTACATGAGAATCTCTCCCTTTTGATGTGGGCGAGATTTTCATGTCGCCCTTTTCATCATGGTGACATGGTTCATGCGCCCTTTAGTTGGTCGCACAATACTGTGCAACATTTTAAAAGGATACCTGCTGGGACTCAGAAAATTTATCAGCAGCTAGAACTACATCATCACCAACCACAATGCCTGCACTATTGATTATAAACATTATTGCTCTCACTTCCAGTTAGTCCAAGATAGGAGAGCTCTTTTCTTTAAATTATTATCACCATTGCCACCCTCAGAAGCAGCACTACCACAATATTGTTCCTCCTCTTTTGGTGGAGGGAGTGATGGTGAGTATATCATATGTGAAAGTGGTGAACCTTGGGGAAGATACAATAAGGGTCAATGCTATAGCAAAGTACGTCTTTTGATGGATGGCGAGTGCATCACCTTGGTGATAGACTGCCATATGCACCAAGAATTAGGGATGCAAGGGGTGAAACTGATCCTTAGCTTATCATTCTGTTATAAAAGGTATTGATCTGTTGGGGAGGGCAGGGGAGAGAAGGGAGACTTCAGCACCAACAACAGCATCCCTCCTCTAGTGATGGAAAAAAAGAGACCTATTGAAAGCTCTATGTTTTTTAAAAAAAATTATAATTTAGAACAAGACCAAAGTGTTATATTTGCACAGACTAATTTATAAACAAATTTACAATGTGAGTTGTATTGCTGTGGAGTAAATTGATGCATACATACTAAACATTCTGTTCTCCTAAAATGAGGGACATCAGGGTAGCAAATTTTAACAGAGGGATTTGGGTCTCAAATGGACACTGCCCAAGTCTGGCACTGTCAGAGCCCTAAAAGCAAATGCCTTACAGATATAGCATAAAATAACTCATATGGGGCCTATACACAAATACTTCTCCAGTAATTGAACAAAGTCACTCATATCAGCTCCTCACAATGAGAGCCATACATAGCTGTGTGCATAGGAGTCTTTGTGGTATTCCTGCTTAGCACTGCTGGCTTTGAGCAGTGTTGTCTTGTGATGTGAGAACATGTGCCAACAGCACCGTTCACATCCACCTAGAACAGTGTTTCTCAATGTTAGTCCTCAGGGCACACCAACAGTGCAGGTTTTCAGGTTGTCCCTGCTTAATCACAGGTGAGTAATTAGTGACTGACATTGTGATTGATTCACCTGTGATTAATTAGGGATATCTTGAAAACATGACCTGTTGCTGTGCCCCAAGGACTGGATGTGAGAATCACTGACCTAGAATTTTAGTCCTGAAGAAGTAGAGGGCCTCAGATTCAATTTAAGTAGTCCACCCTTTATCAGTTTGTTTGTATCAGTCATTCTCACATGGGTAAAATTACATGCATTTTAGAAGTAAGCACAATGGTTGTAGATCCCGGCCCAATCCCATAACCAGTTCTAACAATTACAGGAGAATCCCAATCCTTCACAGGACTACCCGCTGTAGGGGAAGGGGAGGATTCTACCCCCTCCCTCCCAGAGATGGACTGAAGAGGAGCCTAAAGAAGGACTCTGTGGATGCATGGAAAATGTTTTGCAAGTGCTGGGATACAATAACCCTTTAAGGAACAGAAGTTTCTGCAAAACCTTGCAAAGTACACACTCTGATCCTAACGTTATTACCAACTGACAGTTAATACCTCATTATACCTCCTTCAAATGTGAGAGTGATTAGAGGGGCTAACAGTGTGGAAGATTTCTCCACCAATGGGTAGCGAGGATTTACTGCAGGTGACATACAAATATATGTGCATGTTACCATTGGCTCTGACAGCTGCAGCATGGTTCACTGAATGTAATCAGCAGAGGAGATTCTCACTCCCCATAACGGTTTTCTTGAAACCAAAAAAAAGTGTTTATTTCCATTCTCATATATACCAAGTTCTCCCTTGTTTCTGAGTGCCTTGAATGCACTCCAGCATGGTCTAATTGTGACTTGGGGATGGTATTATGTGCAATATGTGCAGTGCATACCAAATGTGCAGGTTACAGAGTTGATCCTTTGATTGTCAGATATTGAGGGAGATGCAGAGCGATGCTCACCCCTCTGTCACAGAGAGTAGAATGTGTTGTTGCAGCATGTATTTTATTTGTAGAGATGGTGTACTGCCCTAGAAATGGTCATGCACAGAGTGCCTGCACTCACATACTTTAGGATATGGACATGGCCATCTTTCATGCTTCAAATGGTTTTTAAGAGGTTGAAGGTGGTATAAGTTGAATGTTTTGGGATAAACAACCACATAGCAGTTTTGCCCAGATTTAGAATTCAGCCTTTAGAGCTTATGCACTGTTGACCTTGCACAGTGTGTCTGGCAATGTGAGCCAAAGTGACCTCACTAAGCAATGCCACTAGCATCTGCTCACATGGCAAGACATTGCATATATCCCTGTGTTCGTGGAAATATCTCATTTGCCATTTTCAGATGCTAATCATTCAATTCTGTTGACAACTTTATTATAAATACATTTATCATAAATTCACTCAAACTAGTTCCATAAAGTCAGTAGTAGCATGCATGTAGCATTTTCCCATTAATAAGTTGGTATAACTGGGGGGAAAAACTGGTTCCCATGACAATGCCGCTGATTGTAAAAACATACTTTTCTTGAACAACAAAAAAATTGTGGTAGAAAATAAATTTAACACCTTTCAGGATGAATTCCTTTAGCAAAGCTGGCATTGTATTATCATAATCCAAGAAGTATGCTATTATACCTGTATACACGGGATCCACATCATTTTTGTGTAGACAGGGAGACACATGATTTTTTTCTTGCATTCTTAAGGGAGCTCTTTTCCAAAAGTTTTTTCAGGTAGGGGTGGGGGGGCTGTTTATGGGATAGGAGCAGAAGTTTGAGGAATTATTTTAACAATAAGCCATCTGTATGTGGGATTATTTAGCACCCGTGAGGTTTTGTGCAGTATCTCGAGCTGGAAGTTGTTGGGGAGGGCTACTAATGGCACACTGTTCTCTTCCTGTTGTTTGTATTCCAGAAGATTTCTTGTAGGTACTGGTAGCTCTCTGAATTTGGATGTCTGACTTTTCTTAGAAATCTCAGATTATATGTGGTTATACCTTACACCCTGGGATGGAAAATGTAATTTCTAAGATAAATAGGCCTGTCTGGTGGTTTGTAGTACAGAGATGCCTAGATGGAATTATTTCTAACTAGTTGAAGAGCCTGTTACACGAGCCACAGTGCCAATGCCAGCCTGTCACGGGGCAGTCATGCGCAGTAGAGACTGCCCGCGCCGTGGCCGATACAGAGCTCCTCTGTATCAGCTGCAGCGCGGGCAGTCTCTACTGCGCATGACTGCAGCACACGCAGCAGTCTCTACTGCGCATGACTGCCCCGTGACAGGCTGCCTTGCAGCATGAACCGCATCTTGTGTTTTGTTTGGCCCGGCTCCCTGTGTCTGCTTCTGTGTGATTCCTGCATGCTTCCCCTCTAGCCGGCAGAGTGCGGACTCACGTCACGGGGACTCCCATGTGACTTCGCTCCCCGGCTCTTAAAAGGGACAGTACCTAAATTGTTCCACCTTCAGGTGTGGAGCAATCAGTATTTAAACTGCCTGGACACCACAACAGTTGCCCTTTCATGGTGTTCCAGTGCAGTTGTAGTTTGTTTGAGCTCCGTGTATGATCCTTGGCTTGTCTTCCTAGATTTTCTGGTGTCCAGTGTTGTGGCTTGTCTGACTACCCGCTTGGTATTGGACCTTCGGCTCTGGCTGACTACCCGCTCTGGTAGTGACCCCTGGCTTATCTGACTACCCGCCTGGTTTTGACCATCAGCTCTGGCTGACTACCCGTTCTGATACTGACCTCTGGCTTTTCTGACTACCCTCTTGGTTCTGACCTTCGGCTCTGACTGACTTCCTCTGGTTCTCTACTGTGGTTGCCTATATCTCCTGATACTGACTGTAGTTCATTTATTCCTTGGTTGCCTTTTTCTGCTTGATATGGACAAAAGGCATAGCAATCTATTTCTGGGTCCTAGACCCAGTACCGGTGCTATTGCATGTACTCCTATCTATAGACTTGCAGGTGCAGTCTACTATTTCTGATAGTAGTTATTGCTGCCTGCTTAGCTCTATATCTCCGCCTGAGTGTATATTGAATTACGTACTATATTTTTGTGCAATAAAGGTGGTGTTTCTAAATTACTGTACTGTCTCCTCCTTGGGTTCCGTGACAGTGGGTGAATGGCTGAGTTTGAAGTTAATGGTGGAATGGAAAGCACTGTAATTTTTGCGAAATGACAACAGTTCATCTTTCTTGGCAGTACAAATGTTAAGAATATCTATGTAGCAGATGTAGTTCAGGGGTTTATTTGGTTTCAGAATACTTTTTCCACCCAGCACAAAATATTTTCTGGAAGTTTGCCAGTTCCAATACATATTATTAAAAGTAAATATGCTCAAACTCAAACAATTAACCCTTTGCAGGTCAGAAGAGTTTGCAGCACTCAAGCCTTGAATTGTTCTTTCCTCTGGCACAGCTGCCTATCCACATAAGGCTAGCCAAAGTCTCTTAGTCCAGGATAAGGGCTTGAGAGATCGTATGCCCGGGCACAAGGGAGTGTCCAATATCCATAATCCTAGGGCCCAGGGGTGAATAAATGCCATGCCCAGACAAGGCTCTAGTAACGGCCTAAGGCCCGTTACATTACTCCCCTTTTTACACTCAACCCAGGGTCCGGAATAAACTCGGAAAATCCAAAGTTCATAGGTCCTCCTGGCGAGCTAGCCCATCAGCATTACGATTGTCCTTGCCAGGCCGTATTGAATGGAAAAATTAAAGGTTTATAATGCCAGGCTCCACCGTAGCAGTCTCCCATTGTCCCCAAACCTCGGTTGAGCCATACCAGTGGATTATGGTCCATTAGTACGGTGAATTCTCTCCCATACAGGTAGGGTTGGAATTTCTTCCGGGCCCATACTAGTGCAAGACACTCCTTCTCCACAGTGGCGTAGGATGTCTCCTTTGGTAATAGCTTCCGGCTCAGATAAGCAATAGGGTGCTCTTCTTCTTGGTTCACCTGGCTCAGGCCAGCTCCTAGCCCACAGTCGGAGGCATCTGTGTGAACCAAGAAAGTCTTGTTAAAATCCGGGGCGGCCAACACCGGTTCCCACTCCAACGCCTCTTATAGGGTCTGAAAGGCCTTCCTGGTCAGGTCAGTCAGGGGTTTGGCTATGGTGCTATACTGGGGCACAAATTTACGGTAATACCCTGCGGTTCCCAAAAAGGCCAGGACCTGCTTCTTGGTCCTGGGGGTAGGCCATTTTAGGATTGCTTTAATCTTAGCTGGCTCGGGCCGTTGTTGCCCTCCTCCTACCCGGTGACCTAAGTACTGGACCTCCCCCATCCCTATACGGCATTTATCCGGCCGGACAGTGAGCCCAGTACGTGCTATCCTCCCTAAAATAGCCTCTAGGTGTAGGAGGTGCTCCTCCGAGGAGTCGCTGAAGATCGCAATCTCATCCAGATAGGCACAGGCAAACTCCTGTGCCCCTGCCAACAGATGGTCCACCAACTTCTGGAAGGTAGCCGGGGCGTTCTTCATCCCAAATGGCATTACCTTTAATTGGTAGAGGCCAAAAGGGGTGATGAAGGCAGACTTGGCCACCGCCTCAGGGGCCAGTGGAATCTGCTAGTACCCTCGACTCAGGTCAAGGGTGGAGACAATGCTAGCTCCAGCGAGACGGTCTAGCAACTCATCTACCCGGGCCATGGGGTACGCATCAGTGACCGTCCGATCATTGAACCTCCAGTAGTCCACACAGAACCGGGTGGTTCCGTCCTTTTTGGGTACTAGGACTACCGGGGAGGCCCAAGGACTGGCGGACAGCTCAATGACCCCCATATTTAACATATCCTGCAACTCCTGCCACATGCTACGCTTGACTGATTCAGGGACCCGATAGGCTGGCTGACGTAGGGGCCCGGACCCTGTGGTGTGGACCTCATGTTGGGCTACTGTAGTGGAACCAAGAAGTGGGGAGAATAGAGCGGGCCATTTTTGCACTATCTTCTCAATCTGTCTCTGCTGAACCTCGTTCAAATGGGTCCCTAGCTTTAAGGGGTGCCTGTTTGCTTGTGTCTGGGATTTGGCTAGGAAGTCAGGGATATTCTGCTCCTCTGGGTCTTCCCCCTCCATGTTACAGATTGCCATTATGGCCGCCTCTCTAGCATGGTATGCTTTAAGGGAATTGACATGGCAGGTCCTTTGATCCTGCTGTGAATTCCCACGGCCAATAACATATGTGGTGTCCCCTAGCTGGTCAATTACCCGGTAGGGACCCTCCCACGTGGTCTGCAACTTATTTTGTCTCACTGGGCACAGGGCTAAGACCTGCTGACCCACGTGGAACGTTCTGTGTTGGGCCTTGTGGTCATATTGCTGCTTTTGGGTCACTTGGGCCTGAGCTAAATTCTGGTGGGCTAGTCCCATAAGGGTCTTCAACTTTTCCCTCAGTTCTACAACGTAGGTGACAGTAGGCATCTCCTCAGTCGCACTTCCCCTCCCAGTATTCGCGGAGTAGATTCAGGGGTCCCCGGACCTTCCTCCCGAACAATAGTTCAAAGGGGGAAAATCCTGTGGACTCCTGAGGCACCTCCCAGTAGGCAAACAGTAGGTGGGGCAGGTAGCACTCCCAATCATGGTGTGACTGGGCGAAGGCTTTGAGCATCTGTTTCAAGGTTCCGTTGAACCTCTCGAAGAGCCCATTCGTCTGGGGATGGTAGGGAGTGGTATGGAGGGGTTTAACCCTGCATAGTTTCTAGAGTTGTTGCATTATATCTGAGGTAAACTGTGTGCCTCGATCGGATATTATCTCCCTAGGGAATCCGACCCGGGTAAATACTCTAACGCATCCGCGACGCTTTCAGCAGAGATGCTGGATAGCGCCACGGCCTCCGGGTAACGGGTGGCAAAGTCCACAATTGTAAGGATATATCTCTTACCCGTGTGGTTGCGAGTGGATCTATGTAGTCAATGGCTACTCGTTGAAAAGGTTCCCTTATCAAGGGTAGAGAGTGCAGGGGTGCTGGTGGATGATCTCCCCTTTTTCCTACCTGCTGACATGTGTCGCAGGTGCAGCAAAAGAGGCGAACATCCCGGGACACTTTGGGCCAAAAGAACGCTCGGGTTAGGCGCTTTTCGGTGTGCCGGATTCCCGAATGTCCTGCTAGGGGAATGTCATGGGCCAGGGCAATGAGGGCCTCCCTATGCTGTAGGGGCACTACTAACTGGGTGCGAGTGACTGTGTTGGAGCCCTGACAGGGAGTCTGGGTGGTCCGGTATAACAACCAGTTCTCCCACACAAGTTGTTCCTCCTCCCTTCCAATGGCTCTGGTTTCTGCCTGTCGTCTGTACCCTGCTAAAGTGGGGTCTGTCTGGAGAGCAGACCAGAAAGCTGGGGGCGACAGCCAAGCTATACTGGGTTCATCAAGGGCTACTGTTGTAGGGGCGGGAGGTGGTGTTGAGCTTACCCTCTGTTGATGTGCCGCGGAACTTGTGACAACATTGCAGTCCTCTTGGTCCCTGGCGGTGCCGAAGTAACTCTCCAGATTGCCCAAGTCATTCCCTAGTAGCACGTCCGTGGGAAGTCCTGGCATGACCCCCACAATTCTTTCTTGGGGTCCTGCCCCCCAATCCAGTTGGACCTTGGCCAAGGGAAGCTTGTACACTCTGCCTCCAGCCACCCGGATCTCCACCATTCGGGGCACTCTGAGTCTGGGGGGTAAGCAGTGAAGTTGCACTAAGGTAAGAGTGGCCCCAGAGTCTCGCATTCCTTGAGTGGTGTGCCCGTTGAGACGTACCGTTTGGATGTGCTGTTGCCAGTTGAGTCCCCCTGGGACAGGGTAACTTCATGGAAGTAGCCCCATTCGTGCCGATCTCCTGCGGCCTCACCCATATCCACCGGACGGGGCCAGTCTGGGTCATAGTGTGTAGGGTAGGTATGCCAGGGGTCCTCCCCCCCTACACAATGGGCCTGATGTGGGGGCCCCCTAGCTGTTGTGGAGCTCTGATTTGCCCGAGGGGCAGATTGATACCTGGCGGTGGGTCCCCTGTTCCTGCGGCAATTGGCTTGGCGATGCCCAGGTTGCTGGCATGTAAAACACAGTGCCGGTGGAGGTCGGGGCCCCGACCGGTATGCATTAGGGGTAGGAGCAGGGGCAGGGACCCGGGACCCCCCTCCCCCTGGGATGGATGGTAATTTGTGGCCCATGCTCCGATTGTCCTCATACTGCTCCGCAAGCGAGGCAGCTTGGCCGAGGGTGGTGGGGTTTCAGTCCCGCACCCAATCCCGCACTGGGTCAGGAATATTTAGATAAAAATGTTCCAGCAGCATTTGTTGACAGCACTCTTCAAAAGTGGTAGCCCCACAGCCTTGAAGCCAGTTCCTAGTGGCCCACTCAAAGGTATGTCCCCATTCTGAAAAGGTGTCTGTACCCTTTTTCTTAGTGTCCCTGAATTTCCGGTGATAGGTATCTGGTGTAATGGCATACCTAGTCAACAGTCTCTTCTTAACCACGGCATAATTGCCGATGTCCTGTTCAGGCACCGTGCGGTAAGCCTCGCTGGCCCTCCCGGTCAGTTTTCCGGCAAGGATGCCCAACCAGTGTTGCCTGTCGACTTGGAAGAGTCTGCATAATCTTTCAAAGTCCTGTAAGAACCCATCAATATCTCCTTGTGTGTCATCGAACATGGAAAAGGACTGATGTGTAAGGGGCAGCCCGGTGCTGCTTTTCTCAGCCATCGCAGGAGAAGGTAGCCTCATACCCTAGTGTCGGATAGCCAGCTCCTGCAGATGATCCTCTCGAGCCTTTTCATTGAGTTGGTTAATCAGTTCGATTGAGGGGTTAGGGCCGTAGAGCAGTAGTCGGCGAGCTACCATGGTCGCCACCGGGTCATTATCCACGAACTCCGGTTGCCTCGATTCTCCATTTTCCATCGAATGTCAGTTGTCGACCGACGACGAACGGGACTGGAATCCCTCGGTAACTGTGTTTCGAGCTAATTCGGCATCGTTCTCGTCCATCTTCTGCAGCAGCTGGATCGGATCCTCTCTTTTTAGCCCTTCCACATCTTGGCCTCTCTGGATCCCCATCTCTTAGTGATGCCATAGTTGCATTATTGTAGGTGTGCGCCATAGTTCAGGCAGCCTTTTCCCAGGTGTTGTGTGAAACCTCGAATGAGAGAGAGAGAACCCCGAATCCCATTGCTGAAACCGGGGTCAAGCCAGCGGCTGCATCTCCCCCTGGAAGCTGGTTTCAGTTAGATCTCGCGTTGCTGAAACCGGGGTCAAGCCAGCGACTGTATTTCCCCCTGGAAGCTGGTTTGTTAGATCTCGCGTTGCTGAAACCGGGGTCAAGCCAGCGGCTGTATCTCCCCCTGGAAGCTGGTTTCAGTTCGATCCCACCGCTGCCATCAGTGTAACAGAAGCTAAGAAGGGACAGCGTCGCCTTCCGCCGTTGTTCCCGGGTTTCTCCCTCTGGAAGCTGGGTGGCGCCATCAGATGCACTGGTCAAAGCATGGACAGTCACTGGGAACAGTGGCAGGATCGCTGGAAGCAAGGAAGCCTGGAGTCCACGCCAGCATACCAAATCAGATCCGCAGGTAGCTGGCAGCAGATGGTTGGTGATGCAGGATACCCAAGCTCATGTGGGCATCAGATAGGATACTTTAAACCACAAGAGCATAAAGAAAACCAGGACTCCTTTTTAGTTCTTCAAGAAGACTAACTCTTTATTACAACAAACCACAGCATATTTATACAGTTTCAAACCACACTAACTTGGAGCACAGTACATGAGACTTAATACAATCACAATTCCTCCAATAGGGTACAGCAAATGGTAGGGCACAACACAATGGGGTAGGCACAGGGATAATTCAGTCACCACAAAGGGTCAAAGGAACCAACAAGTGATTCAGGGAAACATAATAGAGCAGACATGATTGAGTTAACACACAGTAGGGGGTCACAGGACAGTTCTCAATACAATGACTTGAGTGGCCAGAATATACATTCCCTTAACAGTGGCCAGGGGTTGAATAATTAAGCAAAAGGCTTCGGGGACTACAATACATATTGAAAATAAATATGCTCAAACTCAAATAATTAACCCTTTGCAGGTCAGAAGAGTTTGCAGCACTCAAGCCTTGAATTGTTCTTTCCTCTGGCACAGCTGCCTATCCACATAAGGCTAGCCAAAGTCTTAGTCCAGGATAAGGGCTTGAGAGATCGTATGCCCGGGCACAAGGGAGTGTCCAAGAGTGTCCAATATCCATAATCCTTGGGCCCAGGGGTGAATAAATGCCATGCCCAGACAAGGCTCTAGTAACGACCTAAGGCCCGTTACATTGCACTTAAGGCCAGGATTTTTTTTTGCTGCTACTGCCTGTAGCATCACCAAAGAAAATGACATTTCCTTATAGAGGGAGGCAGATTTCTCATGGGCATCTGTTATCTAGCTACACCCCTATAAGTTGAAGCTAATATGTATTTATTAATTCAGTTGAAATAGTTTATTTTCTCTTGGCATTTTTTTTTATTTACACTAAAGACCTTCAGTAACAATTGGGATATCTTCTGAAGGAAGCAGCATCTCTGGAACACTAAACTGCCTATGTACACTTTAAGCGTTACTGTTGCACTTAACACTCAGGAACAAGTCGGGCATATTTCCTCAATGGACAGGACAATATGAACAGTCAGCAATGGCTTGGTCAGACTTTGTGTGTGAATGTCAGAGTGATTATCTAGCTCGTAATAGCTAGGAACTAGCATTAAAAGTAACAAACTGCTAACAGTATTAAAGTACTAATAGAATAAAATTTCAGCTTTCTACTGCAATTCCACAAAGAGTGATTTCAATACATCAGCTGACCAATTGCCATATATGTCTTCTCTCCTTAGAGAAAGGCTTAATATAGATTTTTTTTTCTCAGCCAGAAGCCTCTGTGATAATAAGACTTGCTCTCAACTAATAAATCCTTCACTTTAGTCCATATGGAACACAGGTACTATGCAGCTGAGGCAATTCCTGGGTGGCAGGGTACATAAAATCAGTTTTTTTTTGGGGGGGGGGCTCCCTCCTCCTCAAGCCCCCAATTGCAAATTTGCTGAATTAATGTGACAAAAGCACCACAGTAAAATGATGCAAAAAGATGGAAGCTAAAAGGTGGCATCTGAAGAAAGTTTAAGGCTATACTGGGATCCCACAGAGGTGCAGGATCCCTAAAAGTGTGAGCCACCTCCTGTAGTAATATGCCTTCATGTCTGGTATGACAGAAGTTAGCCTCTGAAAAAAAAGATTGCTTTGGGCTCAGATGATCTGAACCTTGAGAAAAAGCAAGTACCGACCTTTGTTGAATCCATCCTAAAGGAAGGACATCATCATAGGAAAGTCTAAGACCAGTGGGGACATTGTCCACACACCATCAGGGGGAAAATAGACCAGACCCTATGATATGTCTTAGGGGGAAGCCAGCTTCTGAGCATATATCATGGTGAAGAGATGCTTTCTTCTTCATAATGGTGACCTTAAAGGGATAGTAATACTTCATTTTAACTTTATTTTATTTTGTAGGCATTAAAAAAACATGAAGAATGATATAAGTCTTCTCTCAAACCTTTATGGTTTATGAGATATTCACAAGCAAAGTTCCCCTCCCCGCCCCTTTTACCTAGTGTAAACAATCTCATCTCAGATGTGAGTCTGGTTGTATGACAGTACAGATAACAGAAGGGGACAATTTTCTTTGTATGAAAACAATGAAAGCCCTTCCCCCCTTGACAAGTTTTTCAGCTTTTTCCATTATCTTAATTGAAGATTGTCCCTTTCTGCAGTCTACCTGGGCACCTCCCTTCTGATCTGGTTGAACAGGGGGGGGATACTTTGCTTGTGAATATCTCTTAAACCATAAAGGTTTCAGAGATAAGACTTATATCATTCTTCATGTTTTTTTAATGCCTACAAAATAAAATAAAGTTAAAATGAAGTATTACTATCCCTTTAAGAACCACACTGTCAAGGTCACCCTTTCCACAACATACCACAAGTTCCGGTATGGGCAGTAGTCAAATCGGATCCTGAATGAACAGGCTTATTAGGCCCACAAACCATGCCCACCTGGAGTGGAACAGAGTGATTAGGATAATTAGTACCCTGTCCCTTCTGATCTTCCAGATAACAATGAGAATGAGAGAAATAGGGGGGAAATAGGACATGTAAACTCCATGGGATGGACATTACATCCATCTCAAAGGCCAGAGGATCCCTTATGCAAGGGCAATGTTGGAACCTTACTGTTCTTCCTGGTTGCCATGAAGTCTATCTTTGGACCCACCTGTGTTGATCAGGTAGAAGGCCTCTGGATAGAGTTCCCATTTTCCTGGATCTCTCTTGACTACTGTGAAAGTCTACAAGTATGTTTTTCACACCCAGTGTGTACAGCAGTGATGGCTGGAACATTAACTTCTACCCAATTAAGGAGATTGTTCACCTTCCTCAATGCCATGGATTATGCCATGGCTGTGGCATTGTCTGATTGCTCCCCGTGAGATCCTGGGACCCATGAGAGTCAAACTAATCTCTCTAATCAAGATTGGACAGTAGGCTCTCCACCTGGGTCCATCTGACCTGGGCACCCAATTGCCCCAAGATCTCACCCCAGCCACTCAAGCTGGTATCACCACTATGGAATGGCAAAAGGTTCCACCTCTCTCCAGGTGTGGCTGATGGAGCCACCAGTGAAAGTCCTCCCTGGTTTCTGGATACAGGGTCATCTGATGAGATGTTGCAGGTTCCTGGACAGAGTCCTGGAGATAACCCTATTAAGTTTCCTAGGGTAGAACTGAGTAAGGTACCACTTCCAGAACAGGCAACATGCCAGGACACTCAGTCCTTAATCACAGCAGACTGCTACTCCGTGCCTGACATCCAAGAAAAACAAATCTGAATCTTCCCTGCCAGAAAGACCCTCCCCTTAAGGGAGTTGAACTTCTTGCCCAGGAAAAGACTTCTTGGGATTGAGGGAATCTAGCCATGATGCACCAGAATGCAGGTGCATGCTTTGATATGGTGAGCCAAGATTTCTTCTCGAATTCAGAAATAGTTTTGATATGGAAGTATGTGGACAAGGCTGCCATGAAGATTCTAGGAACAAAAGCCAGACCAAAAAACATGAACTGGAAATTATTGATTTCAACAGCAAATCAGGCAGCACAGTAAGAGTAGATACACATCCTGAAGATCCAGAGGCACTAAGTAATCATATGGGCACATCGCTGAAAGGAAGAAGACGGAAGACGGAAGACGGAAGACGGAAGACGGAAGACGGAAGACGGAAGACGGAAGACGGAAGACGGAAGACGTAGCAGAAGTATGCAGAGTGTCCAGACTAGTGGTCAAGGAATCCCACACCATTCCCCTGACCCTGGGAGTCCCCCCCAAAAGCATTATCCAGGTGGAACATGATCCTGAATGCAGAGTTGTTGCCTAGTAGCAATACCACCACCAGGAGCACAGATTAGCTGCCGCTAGTGCCACCAGTCTGACATCTTCAGGTTGGCAAAAAATGGCAAGTGTGACCTTAGGGGACGCTCTGTCACATCTCATAACCTCCTCCACCAGGTGAGATGTCTAAGAGCAGCAGAACCAAGGAGGGACTGGTGGTGAAGTTGGAGTGTAAGACCATGGCCTTTTTAGTCCACACAGAAAAGGAATATGAAACAGTGAAGTGCATTACCACACCAGCAAGCTTTTAGAATTTGCAGAGTTTGCAACTGCTCTAATTCCTGCTGAGATGCAAGGGCAGCAGGATGCGGAGGAGCAGGCTAATGTGCCACAGACCACCATGGGTCAAGTGATGAGGTACTAGAACAAGTTTTATTTGGCAGCAATACTCCTGGTCTAGTTGCAGCGTTGATTGAGGCAGTAGCAGCATCATCCTCTGCCCCAGCCAGTGAAGGGGAATGTGGAGGAGAAGAAACGCCATTTTTCACCTCCTTTCCACTCCTACCCTGAAATCCTGGGTGTCAGACTCTCGGGGCAGGCACAGTGCCATCATCGGTGATGGCACTGTGCGAGATTTGACAAGTCTGAAAAGGGGGAAAAGAGGGAAAGCACCTTGGCACAACTTCACCAAGGTACCCCAATTTTCAGTGAGTCCTACCAAATACATATAGAACTAAAATTTAAAAATGTATTCTGAAGATTTTAAGTTAGTTTGTATTTTGGGTTTTAACTATGCCATCATAAGTTTTTCAGCAATTTTAGTTCAGTAAGTATTTGGTAGGACTCTCTGGAAATTCGGTACCTTGGCGTAGATAGCGAGCATACTCATTTTGCCAATCTATGCACTAAACCTTCGTTGTTTGAGACATTAACATAGGCTCTAAATTTTTTTAGGGTAATCTGCATTGATTAGCGCATGATTGTTTTGTTTATACATACTTTTACCAGATTGTGTTGTCCCATATTTCAGTGGAAAAGAACAGATTAAAGTGAATCAATCAACTATATTCAAGTTGCCTTGATCTGAAGGTTCTTTTGCACTGAATCTAATCCTTTTATTATCAGAGAAGGTTGGAATGAGGTGCTACTTGGGGAGAGGAACAAACAAGATTGACAGGTTGAGGGGCAGATTGGACCCTCAGCCTGTCCTGAAGTGATATAACAGTCTGAACTTTAAAAGCAAAAGTCTCTGAATACTACATTATACAAAAAAAAAAAAAAAAAAAAAAAAATTAAGGATTACAGATTCAGTGCAAATGAGCATTCAGATCAAGGCAACTTTAATACAGGTGATTGTTCCCCTTTAACAAGATTACTCTACAAGTTCAGTCTTTGAAACAATGTTTAGCAAGACTCAGTCTATGCAATAGATATTAAATGGTCATATGCTCCATATCAGTAACAGTTTGCAGCATGTGTGTGAATCTGCATACTTCATGGTGAAAACTACAGTTATGAAAAAAGAAACAAACCCTCCAGTTTGCTTTGAATACTGTGCAAACCTTGAAGTGGTTTTAGTTGCTACAGTCACCCCACATTTATTTTATGGAAGTGAATCACCTTGGCTTTAAAGTTCAGATGTAGTACTTGATCATATTTGAAAATGTTAACACTTTATACCTTTGTGTTTAAGTGTGCAAAGCTTGAGTTTAAAAACCAGCAAATTCAAAATATATAAAAGTTAAAATATAAAAGAATTCGCCAAGACATGAGCCATAAAATCAATATAGTTAGAGCATATCTATGCACAAAGGCAAGAGACTAGGAACCATATGTTCAAAGTAGCAAAAATCCCTTTTGTAGTTTCTAACATTTCAAAGTACAGTGTCGTTGGGCTCATTAACATTTTCAGAGTGTCTGTTGTGATTGGAAATGGGTATTGTCATTGAAGTTTCCTGACTAAAATTGTCAAATGCAACAAAAATGTCTTCTCTAAAGAGAAAAATGTTGGTATAAAAAAGTATGGTAATTGAGCTTTTGTTGTGTTTCCTTCAATTATAGGTTTCTCTCATTCAGAACTTAACATTTCCTCCACTTTTCTTAACTTACAAATTGTGTCTTTTGCAAGACTTTGTCGTATAAGACAAGTTTCATTTTCCTTTATACAATTGAGAATAGTTTAGACATGACTGCCTCACCACTTTGGAGTTGCATCGTACACAAGGGACATTACTAGTTTTCTATAGAAAATATGTCATTCATGCATACAATTACTTATTTTTGTAGTTATCGCTTTGAAGATATGGCGTAGAGACTTGGTACATTTTGCCCTGGTAATCCTACAACACTGCTCATGTCTGCCTACATGGACAGATTATACTCTTGAATTAAAGGCAAAACGGCAAGATTCAAAAGGGCCATTAGGATTTCAGACATAGCATGGTAAATGGGGGTGTTATTCATATATTCATTCTCCTTTCACTCACTCATCTTCTGCCCTGGAAGATTCAGTGGATGAGAAGCTAGAATAAAACCAGCTTTTTTGATGTAGACAATTGTTCCTTCTATAAGTACTTCTAGGTATGGCAACAGACTGGGATGTTTAAATCAGCCACGTTAAAAAAGTGTTTATCTGGAGCACAAAATTATTGTTAAGTTTGTCTTAAGATCAGCATTGCAATACATTTATAGATTTCTATAATGAGACATTTTATTGGCAAGGTCACAGTATGACTACCATAAAAACATAAGTGAGCAGCATGGCCATTTATGATAAAATGCTTTTATTTATCATTTCATACATATAAAGAGCTTTATATAAAAAAAAAAAAAAAAAAAAAAAAAAAAAAACTGATTCTGACAACCATTGAGATCTGTTAAAACCACAGATTTTATATTATATATCACATTTGTAGCATTTTTATCCCATGTGAAACTGTTATTGTGTTATCAACAATGTTCAAGACAGTCCTATTTCTAGTCAACTGGATTGCATTTTTGCATTTAATCCAGTTATGACATATGTACATGTCACTGTGTCCCAAGTGTGGCACACTCCTTAGTAAAAACAAGAGCAACTTGGCAACATGAGGTTATTCATTAGCCAGTTAAGAATGTGCTTTGCAGTCCATGATCTGGACATGATTATGAGTTAGAACTTAACAGTCATTTAAACCACAGGTTACCACCAGAACCTGGATTTTCTTATATAAAAGTGTGTAAACAGGGAAAAAAAAAAATGATCAAGTGACTATGCAATATATAGTAGTCACAACAAGATTGAGCCATCTGTGAGCAATCTATAAATGGGTGTTGCATATGAGCCACTATAAAGCTAGGTAAAATTTCAGAGAAGAGCCCATCTAAATGCAGTGGACTGCAGGACTCCAGTCTCTTCCAACTGAATCTTAGTCAAGTCTTCAGTAGGATGATATTGTGGTTCGGAATCCTGCTATAAAGAACCTGTTTTGTCTCAGTGGTTGCATCCAGTTCAAATAAAATTAATTTAATTTTGTATAGTTAATACAGGCAAATACTGACATTTAGTATTTGTGGTCTAAAAAAGTGTGTGTAGTGATGTTTCTTTGAAATTCTTGGTACCTCGAAAAAGGCTTCTAAATAATGTATGGAAATATTCTTGTTTAGACGGTCTAATGTTTCAAATTTAGTCAGTTGTAGTTACAACTAGGAGTTTAAAAAAAAAAAAAAAAAAAAAAAAAAAAAAAAAAAACAAACACACACAATTATACACTGGCTAAAATAAAATATTTTGTAGTGAAGTAAACTATGTATACAGATAAAACCAGATACTACAATAAAAAATAAATAGAAGTTAAAAAAATGTATCATTTCAAGATGTTACAGGTCTACTCCAAGTCTTTCAATTTCATCAAGGAGGAAATCCACATCAGACCTTTTAGAAGCTGGGTTAGAGAACACCATCCTAAAAAAGTTAGGTTTCTCTGCTAGTGGCTGGTAACTGACCATTACTGTCCCTTCTTCCATCATACACGCCTTAATACGGGGAGCAATCTACAAATTGAAAACACAAGTTTTACATCTGGACTATTTTTAAAAATTGATTTAGCCACAATGCATTGCCCACCTCCAAGAATTCCCTTACATGGTATTTAAGTGGACATGTCACCTTAAAGTTTAGTTTTACATAGCATTACCCGCTTATATTCTACCCCTTTTCCTGTACGTTTTTTTCACATTTAAAACTTCTTTTGGTTGTACACATTGGGTACCCGGTCTCCTAGGTAGGACAAGAAGAGTAACAAGTACCTTTTAACCCTAACAGTCCCAGTGTTTAACAGAAAAACCAGGCACCAGCTGATTAACACCAATTGACAAGCAGAAAGTCTGTGCTACCAAGGTATATCTTATGGGGGGGAAAGGCAAGTTAAACTTTTTTTCCCTGTATCCTGGTAGTGCACACAGGTCAACCATGGGAGGCATTAACAAACAAACAGATAAATGCAGCCTCCTGGGAATAGAGATGGTGTAAGTTTTCACCTCAAAAGAGGAACAGGATGAAAGTGTTACTTTTTCACAAAAAGTGCTGTTTTCGCCTAGCTCATTGCATTGAAATTAAAGGGAAGACAGTCTCCTCACGCTGTGGCAATTCTCCTTTCCTGCAGGTATAGTATAAAAGTTGTATCAAGTTCCCCTAGCAGGTCATTCTGTGTTTGGGGTGCATGATTGAAGTGCTGTTGATGTGCCAGCAAGTGTGCCAGGATTTTCAGAGGAGCAAGTTTATTTTTGTAGTTGACAAGAGTCAGAGTGCCTAAACATACCACCACAAGTCCTGTTAAATCAGTAAAGTTACACATCCCACACTTACAAAGTTCTTACAAGTCAAAACATGTATAAAAAAAAAATGCAGATCTAGCCTGTGAATAGTAAACTTGCCAAAATTCCAACTTTTTGTTGAAAACAGAGGCTTTAAAAATGGATGTCATGTGTTGCACTCTGCTGGAAGGACTGCTGTGACAGTGTTACTTAAGTAAGTGGGGGATTTTGCATTCTGTGGTCCAGCAGATTTCAGACTACATGCATAAATTGATTTGATAAATGCTAAGGAGACAACTCTTCTTGCTGAATGATCTTCCTGCTGTGGCAGTCCGCCCAGGCATGGCCCTCCCCTCTTATGTGAATTACTATCAATGCACTGTGTGGACTGACCACTGTGAGCATGGAAAGGTGCAATAAGCCATCATTTGTTCCACTGTCTTGAAAGTTATGTAACCACCATAGAATTACATTATCAGAAGCATGGCCCTTGATTGTAGACTCTTCAGTACTATGCATAGGACCAATAGTTTCAAGCTATTGAAGTGAAAGGCAATCTAAAGGAGACCAAGGGCTTTGGAATAACCTGCCTTTAACAGCCTCCACCCATGTTTGCATCTGTCATTATCCCAGTCCAACACTGAATAAATTAGAGAAGGTGTTTGGAAACATTGTTAGACCATCAGGCTAGAGAAAGTTTTACTTACGGAAACACTCACCTAATGAGTATTTGGATCGTTGTTCCAGTGTCTTAAGATGGACTGATGAAGTCTCATGAAAGTGAGGCCATGGGAACCACTTCTGTTGTGGCTATCAAGCCCAAGATGGTCACCAACTGCTTCAGTAACAAGTGTGAGTATTCTGAATATCAAAGCAGCTCACCTATTGTGGTCAATAGGAGGATACTTTAACTAGTATGGCATTCAGAAGACTGAAGCAATCCAAACTAGCACCAGAACAGTTCAGTCCAGCCAACACCACAGTTACCAGTTGAATATGTTCTAGAAGTAACTGCAGAGTAGAGAACCTCACCAAAAAAAGTAAATGGTTTGCATGCATCAGTATGGCAAATATACCCACAGCAATCAGGGTATATAAAATCATAGAAACACTGAGGCAGCAACTGCTCCAGCCATTGCAGGTGCATCTGTAGGCCATTCTCCACCTCCACCCTGAAATCATGGGTGTGGGACTATCATTACCTGTGTGCAGACAATGTGCATGGATGTTAGTGGAGAGAAAAAGGGGGGCACAGACTGCCCTCAAACATATGCAATATAACCACCTGGAAAACATGTGAAACCTTCTCCCAAATTAAAAAAAAAAAAAAAAAAAAAAAAAAAAAAAAAAAAAAAAAAAAAAAAAAAAGCACAATATGGGAGGAAAGCCCATAGAAAGTAAAGCCAAACCCCCACTACAATGGTTAGACAAAAAAAAAGGCAAAAGCACAAAACTGTTCACCCCCAGCACCCTCAGTCCCCTTTCTCCATGACATTAGCACATTACATCCATCTGGCTAAGGAGTTTTCAGAACAAAAATCTAGCAGTTTATCTCCAGCCGCTACATCTTGTTTTGTACACAGACCACACATGGCATGTAGTGGTGATCAAATGCATGGAATCCAGAAGTAACTGCAGATAGTCCATCCTGCTGAATATACCAGGCTGATGGCATAGAGGATTCATTATTTTATTAAGCCACCCAGATATGACAAGTAAGATTCTTCCCAGTGATCCCCCCTGAACAAAAAAAAAAAAAAAAATTGCTATGCGTTGTATAAACATTCAATGTTCCCATTGATTTCAATGCAATGAGCTAGGTTAATAAAACAAAAAAACACGCTACACTTTTCATGGAAAATTATCTGCCAAGCAGGAAGTGTCATTCACCGATTTTGGTTTGTGGTGAACTTTCATCCATCTCTAGTAACCAGGAAGGAGTAAAAACAGGATGTTACATTTGCGGTCCAGTGAGAAACTACATCTATCCCAAAAGAGGATGGAACCCAGTGTGTGGTGGTGATTGTTGTTTGGGATGGGGGGGTGCTACAAGTTTTTTTCCTCAAAAACCATTTAAATTACAGATTCTTGGTTATTATAGACTTCATTTTAAAGGGATAGTAATACTTTGTTTTTTTCTTTATTTTATAGGTATAAAAAAAAAAAAAAAAAATGAACGATATGTCTTCTCTCAAACCTTAATGGTTTGAGAGATATTCACAAGCAAAGTATCCCCTTCCTGCCCCTTTTACCTAGTGTAAGCCATCTCTTCTCAGATGTGGAATCTAGTTGTAAGACCAGACAGATAACAGGGGACAATTTTCTTTCTATTAGAACAATGAAAGCCAAGGGGGGGGCAGGGCAAGTTTTTCAGGTGTTTCCCTTATCTTAATTGAAGATTGTCCCTCTCTGCAATCTACCTGGGCACCTCCCTTCTGATCTGGCTGAACAGTGTTACATCATTAAAAGGGGCAGGAGGGGGATACTTTGTCATTGAATTACTTCTAAACTACAGCTCTGACAGGATTGAAATAACACTCTCCATGGCCCAAATACTATGAAGATTAATTAGAGCTGCTTTTATTATGAAATATTACTATCCCTTTAAAGGAGAGAACCACTTCAGTTTGCATAATCTCAAAAGATTTTAGAGATTGTAAATACATTAGAGAATAAATTCTAAGACATACAGGTGAAAACCAAAGCATAGCCTAGGTGATATGGTCCATTTCAGTTATTTAAAGGCAAATACTTGAACCTTGTGCCAGAAACGCTAATAAACATGCTTAATCAAAATTGGACTATTCATGAAAAAAAACACCAAGATGGACTGCTGGGAGGCAGGTGCTAATCCTTTTACCTTATGTAGTTTTGAGTTCCATTCCACATCTCTTAAGGTACATCTCAAACTGGGTGGAATATACCAGAAACAGACATTTGTGTTTTCAGGCTAAAAGATAAAATTAAAGTTGAATTGACAGTATCACCAATGTGAATTAGTTTCTACCCTCTGAAATATCCTACTTACACTACACTGCTGCACAAACATGAGGCACATCTTTAATGTATGCATTAGTATTTGGAGAATGAGTGGGACTTTCATAACCCTTTAAAAAGGGCCTAAGGGGTGTGTAGTGCATTGCAAGTTATGTGAATAGCCTAAACATATACACACTATTATATATAATCTCGAATATTAATATCTATAAATCTCTATAATAAATCTCTATCTATATATAATGTAGATTATATCCAGGGCTTAAAATTTGAAGTCCTTTGCTACTAGCCAGACTTGAAAAGCTACTCACCACTGCAAGCCATAGCATACACACCAGGGCTAAATTCTCACTCTCCAGGGCTAAATTCTCACTCTCCATTGACTAGTGGAAATTTTGAGCCCTGTTATATCTATATAATATATAATGTTAGATTATATCTATATATACACACACTTACAAGCAAGTTAACCAAATAGATTGTGGAGGTTTGTTCAGTCCAGCCTTCATTGTTGAAGACATAATTGGTTCCACTACTTTCCCTCAAGTATTAATGACATTAGAGACCATATGCACAAAGTAAGAAGTTGAACAGTTTAGGCATAAGCCAACTGTAAGGAGTGTATGAGATGGGATTCCCGGAGGGTAACAATCAAGTGTGCGTTACCAATGGTGCAGTCCCTTTCTCCGAACGCCTAATTTTGAAGTTGCCTACACAACCTGGGGCTAGATTCTATTGCAGGTGATAAATGTTATCACCCGTTTTATAAAACATTTTCCTACTGATATCTATGGGGAAACCTGGAAATAAAAGCAGTGATGAACTGCACCTGCAATAGAATCCAGTCCTTATAATTTTATCTGGCTATACTGTAGGACTAGGAACGGTTCTGCAACATATACCTACCCATGAAGGTACAAGTATTGTAAAGCAACACTTTAAGGGGGTGATCATTGTCAGCTACAAGATACAAGTGTTCTGTTCCTAAAGCAATAACAATTTCGTGAGTTTCAGTATTTTTTTTTTTTTTAAAGGAATAAAACACAAATCATGCGAAGGAGTACTGGGTATTTAACTAGATATGAACCCTGCTCATGTTTAAGCCACTCTATTTTATAAATTGCAGTTTAAACATGGTTACTTACCTTAGCATGAAAGACTAGATCAAATCCTTCTCTTGATTTCAGATTGTTGTACAAGTACTCTGCCAGATCAAGGCACTTGTTTATTTGGAGTTCAAAGCCATAGGTACCCTTCAAGTAAAAGGAAAAAGAATCCCAGTTATTCAAGGTCTTATGTGACCCAATATAGTCAAATATGCATTATTTAGCCCATTGTCTAGACTTACTCTAGCTCAAAGCCACAGAAAAATTTATTCTTGACTGTTGACATCTGGAAGTCTTAACCCTTTGAGGACCAGATGTGTACAATGCATTACTTTGCCAAGTGTTGAACATCTTTCTGGTCCTGAAAAGTTTAGATACCTGGTTAAATAGGTCTAAGTAGTTAATTTTTAATCTCAGACTGTAGTTTAATGCAGGGCTGTCAAAGTTCAGTCCTCAGGGCCACCAACAGGCCAGGATTTAAGCACAGGCCAGTTAATCAGTGACTCATTTTGACAGACTCACCTGTGCCTGTTGGTTGTCCTTGAGGACTGACCTTGGACAGTCCCAGTTTATCGGATAATCTTAATTCCATTCACAACATATGGACAGTGCCTGTGGATTATTTCAAAACAAACGGATCGTAGAAGTAGTAACAAGCCTGCCATAGAAGTGACCAGGCTCTAGGAATGGTGTCCAGCCCAGGGTGCACACAGTGATAGGCAATTCCTCTGAACAAGTGAAACCACTAACCCAGTCCCCCTATATCTTCCCTTGGGATCTGGGGGAAAATGTAATCTTCAGCAAGGGCACAGGAAGTGGGTAGCAGTGTGAGCAGGACAGGTTAGCTGCCTGCTGCCAGTCTGCCTTGTGATACTCAGGAGGCAAGTCTGATGGCAAGGGACCCCAAGTAATCTGCAAGCAGTGTCACCACTACTACACAGCAGCTTCAGTGTGGTAGGGTTAGAGGGGGTCATTGTGATAGTAAAGCAGCTGCTAGGACTAGCTTACAGGTTGATCTGCCAAGTCCCATTGTCGAGGTGGAAGGGAAAGTAGCCAGACTAGCTGTTAAGGGAGTCTATACCATCCCCCTGACCCAGTGATTGCCCTTCCTCAGATATTGTCCCTCTGGGACACTATAACGAACTGACCAGCAGTACTGACATCACACATTGACTGCCTGTGCCTGCTGCTAGTGTTACCAGTTTGCCTTCTTTACAGTAGGGACCCTCTGTCACTATCAACCAGTCCAACTCTGAGCAGTAAGGGACAGGTGGTGATGAGCTGGGGTGGAGGAAAGAATGAGGGCCTTTTTAGCAGAAAGAAAAGTAATGAGTCCGATATGCAAATGGAGATTGGCATCACCACTGCCAGCAGGTATATTGCAGAATTTGCTGCTGCTGCTGTAATTCCTGCTGCTGCTGAGATGCAAGTGCTAGATGTTCAGTCTCAGCAGCAGGCTGGTATGCCACATGATGCAGGATTAGTCCAGGTTCCATTTGCCAATGCCAGCACTTTGCCAATGCCAGCACCAGATGGGATGGTCAGACGCACCTGGTCATACACAGAGTAGTCTACCAGAGCCACAGGTTTGCACCAGATTGGATGTCAGACAAGCCATGGATCATACACAGAGCGGAGAGTCAGACAGCCACAGGTCAACACCAGATCGGGTACTCAGACAAGCCTAAGGTCATACACGGGTCAGCCAGAGCCTCAGGTTTGCACCAGATTGGATGTCAGACAAGCCAAGGGTCATACATGGAGCAGGTAGTCAGAGCCACAGGTCAACACCAGAATGGATAGTCAGACAAAACTGGGTAATACACAGGGCAACAGAAGCACAACTGTACTGGGACACCACGAAAGAGCAACTGAAGTGGTGTCCAGGCAGTTTATATACAAGTTGCTCCACCCCAAGAGGTGGAGAAAATTGTGATGTCACTTTAAGAACTGGGTCACTACATCAGGGAATCCGTGTGATGCTCGTCTGAGTTCCGATGAGGCTGGAGCCGCCAGGGGGAGCAGCAAGGAGACCGGTCGCCTGGAAGAACACCAGGGCGCACCGGCACTCCTATGTCCTCGCGGCTTGCCGCACTTGTCAGAAGGTCAGCTGCGAGGTAATCAACCGCTTACATTAAGCCCCTTTCTCTGGATCCACAGGGTGATTTGGCATGGGTTGAACTTGGAGGCACGTCTTTTCAGCCTCAAATATGTTTCTAAGAAGATAGTTTCAGTACATAGGCAGATAATCAGTTACTTCTAACAATCTGGGATCTTCTCTCACACATACACTCTGCATAAACCTTATTTCCTAAGAGGGGGTGGAACCCCTGTTCCCCACATTAGACCTATACCCTGCTTTAACAAGGTGATTGCAAATAGGCTGAATCCAGTGTTGGCCTGCAGTGCAGTCCATGAGTATTTGGACAGTAAGTTTTGCTGGCTTTGAAATAAAACAGTGACTAAGAGGATGAGTATTCTCAATAGTTTGGTTTGTGCGATTAATTTGGATCGTTAAGCATTCCAAATTTTAGTCCTGAAATATGCCTTGCTGCTTTAGCAGTATGTTTAGGGTCATTATCATGTTACAAGGGGGAGTTAATTCCAAGGAGTTGAGGCATTTCCTGGAGTCTAAGCAGATAAAATGTCTGTACACTTCAGAGTTCACCCTGATGCTGTTTGTAAACTCAGCAGTTACATCAATAAATACAAACAAGCCAGTTCCAATGGAAGCCTTATATGCCAAAGCCCTAACACAAATGATGCTATGCTTATGTTCTGTTCTTTCCATCACTCTGGTAGAGGTTAATCAAAGTCATCTGCCCATAAGCCTTTTCCAGGGTGCTACATGGTTTGTTTCTTTTTTGTGCAGTTTAGTAAATTAACCTGACCCTTCTGTTAGAGTAAGGTCTCTGGTTAAGCTAATGTAGTCTGATATTCTGACACATCTGTGCGCACATCCTGGAGTGTGTTATCTAGCTGTTCTATGGTGTTAAGGTGTTTTCTTCAGTTGCAAACATTCATCTCATTCACTGCAGTGATCTTCCGTTATGTAGACATTGCTGAGCTCATTTGTGCATTTCTGCTCATCATATGTACCACAGCTTATTTTGACACCTATTTTGGCTAATGTCTGGTTGATTCTTTTTTGTCAGCCTGACAATGGCCTGTTTACTGGCATTCACACCCAGGGACAAAAAATAGGACCGGGCATTTAAGGCTGAGCAGCCCATGGGGGGGGGCGCGACGGGCATTCGTTTTTTGGTTGTTTTTTTTAAATGCCCGGACCCAGGGCCAGTGCAAGATTTTTGGTATATACAGGCGAAGGTGCATTTTGATGTCCCACCCCCCCTCCGACCTGGACACAATCGTATGCCCCCCTTGCCACAATCTCCTGCCCCCACCCACATAATCACCTCCACACTCTGCCCACCTCCACATTGCCCCTTCCATAATGCCCCTTCGTCAATGCCCCATAAAGCCCCTTCATCTCCACATTGCCCCTTGATCCCCTACCTTGAGTCCCTGGTAGTCTAGCGGTATGCTATAGAAGAGATCTGTGCCTCTTTCGGAACAGAGCTGAAGCTCCCGCGCGCGGTTCTCAGTAATAGAGCACTGGCAGATGTCATCTCCCAGCTCTCTGTGTATTGTTTCAGAGCCTGGGTCGCCAGACCAGCCCACCGGGCAAATGCCCGGTATGCCCGATGGCCAGTCTGGGCCTGTTCACACCTCATGTAGAAACTGTAAGACTCCATATGCAAATGCAACACTTCGAATAGCTTAGAGACATTTCGTTAGCTCTATAATGCCACAACTAGGCAGAGATGCATTAAAGGTATAGTAGTACTTAAATTTTACTATCCCCCATCTTGTAGCCCTTAAACAACTGAAGTGAGCCCAGTGGCATCTCTCAAACCTTTATGGTTTGAGAGATATCCGCTTTAAAATTTTTGCTTTTTTCTCTCCCCCCTGAGATCAGCGCTCTAGCTGACAGCAGGGGAATCAGGTCCTGGGACCAGCGGAGGCTCTTCAGCAGAGCAGAGATTGTGTTATGTAAGAAGAAATCCTTCACTGCAATGGTCTGTGTGCTTGCTTTGCAAGCACATGTAGAAGACCATATCAGTGAAGGATTTCTTCCATAACACAATCACGGCTCTGCTGAAGAGCCTTCACCAGGGAGAGGGAACTTTTAAAGCGGATAAAGGTTTGAGAGATGCCGCTGGGCTCATTTAATTCAGTTAAATGGCTACAAGATGGGAGATGCCAAAATTTAAGTATTACTATCCCTTTAAAGTTAAATGAAGGCTTAGGATAGCGATGTGTCAAATCGGTGTCAAATGCACATATCCAGTATGCACCAACATGTCTGCCATCACATCCCCTTCAATCTTCCAATCCACAACAGGTTTAAAATTTTGGACTGAACAAAGACAATGGCTCATTTCCATATGGAAGTGCACATGACTGTTCGCCACATGCAATAAGCTCTGATAGCAACCTCTGCGGACCGTTCAGTCCCATCATCATCCTAGGTTGGAGATGCTGGGATGTCCTTCCAGCTTCTTGTGTAGTAACAACCGTTAATCATAAGCATGCAGGGTTGTCACACTGCTAGTGATGTGCATGATGTCCTCCCTTACACATCGCTGCCAGTAGACAGCCATTTAGTCTGCAACATCCTCTTCACATCCCCACTTGCTCAATAGGGCTTCAGCACCACAAACTGGATCACTCCTTTATCCCTTTTAGGGCCAAAGAGATGTGCATTGTACACCCCTGTGGCACTCAGTGTTAGAATAGTATGGTATACCAATATTCAAACATCCTCTCATCAGCATTAGCTTCATTAGTACTGCCAAAAAACTGGAATAGATTTAAACCTTTTACTGGTAGTGATGCCTCCAACAGATTGATTTGCAGGGTGTTGACATCTAGAAGCCAAAGTTTAAGACTTCGAAAAAAGAAAAAGTTCTTTAGCTAGGACTCCCTACCTCTCCCACCCCTCCTCCACATCCCTATGGCACTCAGTGTTAAGGAGTGATACTGTAGTCTGAGAGGATCTTCTGGGAAAGTAGGGAAGCAGAGAGGATGTTCAGACTTCAGGGTTGTCTTCTGCTCGTGGTGTAAAGGAGGGCTGTAATTCCTAAGTTACATTTGAGAACAAATCATTTCAAAATCTTATGGACTGCACTGGGCATGCACCTTGATAAAGTGACCTTTACGCACCCCTTAGCATTTAATTTCACCTTGTCCGGTAAACAAAATTAGAACATTGTCATTTTCCAACAATTGATGGGGAAAAGGCATTTGATAATGTTTTATAGACTTCCCTCTTCAGCACTTTAGAATGGGGGCCACTATATAATTCTCTATTCAATGATATAGAATTCCCCCTCTTCCATGGTAGCACCCGCACAGAACATCAGTGCTCATTCGCCATATGTAACAGTACTAGACAGTTGCCTACAATCGTCCCAGTGGAAGGCGCTCTCTCGCAAACACTGCTATCAAGAATAGACAGCATGGAGGAACATCTAGTAGATGTGCATTCCATTAAATCATCAAGACTACTTTATTACCTTAGCTTCCCAGATGACTCCTTTTACCATATGGGTTTCCCACTGGGCCAGGATTTTGTGCTTTCCTTAACCTCATCCATCTGAATAGGAATTACCTCAAATATTTGCTAAAGTCTTGCTAGTCTTGATTACTTTTTCTTAAGACTCACTTGCCATAGAGTACTTTACATATTTTCAGATTTGCAGCCTGGGCAAGGTTCCAGACATGAAAAGTGCATTTCATAGACACTTCCAACTCAATCCTTATGAAGTACAGCTATACATTGTTCCCTTATGGGAACAGAATCTAGTCACACAAGGCTTTGTCTGCATGGGAGAACAGCCAGCAGGATTGGAGATGTGTGGTGATATACATTACTATTAATGCCTTGTGTTAGTCACCAAAACGTTACAATATCCTTATCATGGACACCTCCCACAGTACTGTTAAATTATGTACCAGTGGAAAGGCTGCAGATGTTCTGGGGGACCAGCCTTATGGTGGTTTCGTTTTGTAAGTAAATCTATTAACTTGGGGTACATGGGAGTCAAGGAACCCTTAGGCCCAGAATTTCTTACACAAACCATCATACTATTGATTTTCAATATTAATGGCTCTGCTAAAGTAAGAACATCTAGGATTAGTGATCCTAATGACTGGAACAATGGATGACCTACATTGCTCTTAAAGAGCCCAAATAAATAAGTTTCATCTGCCATTTACCAATTTGTTTTTTATTTTACCATATCTGATGTGCATCTAACCAGATTTCTCTGATAAGATATGTCAGATCCATTTTACCTTTCCATCTTTTCAGAATATTTTAAAATCCAAAAACAAAAAAACAAAAACACGACCTGATTTGGAGGTTTGTTCATCAACCTATGTCTACGACAAACTGAAGCATTGTCAGCTTATCTTTCATGTGTAAGTATACTGACCTTTGCCTTCCACATAAGCCAGAGTTTAAAGACGTCAACATGTCGTCCACATTGGATTGTCTTGTCTCCTGTATCATAAGCTACATCATATTGCTTGTCACTTTGAAAAAGATAGCTTGCACACTGTTTGTTACATGCCTGCAAGAGACCCTAAAATAGATTTTTAGTAAGAATGTGAAAATCACTTTTGTTTAATATTTATACATTACACTATGGATTCCAGAGAAATTTTATGCATTGGTAAATCTTGAGTAGAACTACCTCATTGCAAAGAGATCGTATTGAACCTGGTTCAGTTTCAAAAGGGACAAGTAGTTAAATTTGCCAAGAGATGCATATTAGTGTACTAAATGATTGCAGAAACAGGTTACACTTTCACAGTATATTAGACTGGGGGGGGGGGGGGGTCATGAAGGGAAACTGCCGCACTATACCCAAGAATTACATAGCCCTTCCCTACACATTTTAACCTGACTACCAACACAGTTTATCCCTGCATGATTTCTCGTATTAAAAAAAATTTATCCCTTTAGACTACCACATTCCAGGGAATATACTACAATTTAATGGACCTTTAACTGACCTGGCACCCCCCAAAAAAATTAATCATACTACATATATTATATACTATATTTTTTCATATAATATAATAAGCTTCCTTTCCTCTAATCTTCTAGCCCTTGGGACAAAGCCCACTAGTGAGATTCTTGCATTGACCTTACACATGTACAATGTAACAAGATCTTTTAAACCTATATAATCTACAGAAAATGTTTGTTGAGATGTTCTGTGTACTTCAAATCCTCAATTACTTTAAGGATACAGAAAACAAAAGTATCCTTTATGATCCGGTACCCAAACTGCACTGAATATTCAATGTGAGTTCATAAACATTTTTTACTGGGTAAATGGCTATCCGCTCTTACTTCAATACCCATTTTTGTACAAATCCTTGTTTTGTTAACTTTTACTACTGCAGTTTGCAAAGTTGACAATAGTAACACAAAAACATTAAATTAGGTTGGAAAAAAAAAAAAAAAAAAAAAAAAAGACACAAGTCCATCAAGTTCAACCTTTGCATTGTAACAGACATTATATAGCTTTCCTGCTGCCAAATAAGTTAGTCTTTATCAGACCTTCCAGTTTTGCCTACTAATACAGTATAACCCTGTATGTTCTCTTCTGAAAGAAATGCATATAATCTCAAGTGAAGCGTGTGTTCACAAGGACTCCCAGATCTATTTTGCAAGGAGTCTACTACAATGCTCCCACTCAGTGTTACGTTCCTAGGTACCATACTTTTTTTCACCTCAAATGTATACTTTGCTATATTCAGTTTCATATGCAATTTGTTTGGTCAGTGTCCCATTTTATAAATCCTCCTATAGAGAACATTCTACTCTGAATGAATGTATTACCATGCCTAATTTAGTGCGACTTGCAAGTATGGGATATTTGCTTTCTATACCCATTTTAGGTTATTTTCAAACAGGTTTGAAGAAATATATATATTATATATTATATTATATTATATATATAATGGTTCAGTTCATATGCCACTGCATGTACTCCAACTGTATTTGAGGATTTTTCATTTACAACTGTTCCCTAGTTTTCAACAGATTTTCTATTTTATTACAAGGGTTGTCCCCTAGACAAGATATCCTTAATGTACAGGCCAGCCTCCTGTTTAGCACTCTCAAATGCCCTTGCAAAACCTATATATACTTTGTTGCTGATTAGGTCATAGAAGTGGACTAGATTCGTTTGACAAGATCTATTTCCTCAAAACCATGTTGATTGCTCACAGTTTTCCCTCAATACAGAGAAAAATTTTATCCCTTTAATTTTCTCACTGCTGACATCAAACAGGGTTTATTCTCAGGTTCTGTTCAAGTTCCCTTCTGAAAAAGTAGTAACATACTTTATGCCAGTCTAGAGGCACCAAGCTTATGGAGCTGGAGTGTAATTAGAAAGTTGTTTTGATAACTTTAGGAACTGTTTAGTGAACTATTGGATGTGGTTTATCTAGCTCAGTAATATGTAGACTTCAAACTATATACTATAATATGCTTGTGATAAGAGGGAAACTTGCCAACTGGTGTAAAGTTCAGTCTTCCTATTGCTTTCAATGCAATGAGCTGGGCAAAAGTGCATTTTAAGCAAAGCTAATTTTTGGTGATAAGTGACATTTTTCACCAGTTTCTCTTTTGAGGTTAACACTTTCACCTATCCCTACCCAAGATACATTGGCATGGATGTGTAACATGCAAACACAAATAGTACAGGTATTATGCAAAGCAGTTTTACCATTTGCCGAACAAGGATAGCAGAGCATTGCAATGGAACGCCCATCATTTTATGAGGATTCCAAGTTACTGAATCAGCCCTAGATGGAGAGAATATACATGTAAGACTAAACAGTCATATGATCGAGATTATATACACTTTTTGTTACACACACGCACACTCAGGGGGGTGGTAATTGGACCTCTTCTGGTTGAGGATTAATGGCATTGTTGCTCAACATTTTACTACAACAATATATTGTCTTACATCTCCTATATTACCTTTCAATGCCATCCAATTTAAAATTGTGCTTTTTTGACAGTAGCAAACCACCACCCCAGGCAGCCTGTTAGGAAATACAAGCAAAGCCTCTTGTTAGTTGCACTTTCCATTCAGAAACAGTTTAATATTTGGAGAGCCATACAATCAGTAAGGGTGACATTCTAGGGCAAGCCAACTGTACCATAGTGGGAAAAAAGCCACACTGATTTTTAGTGGAGCTCTTAACTTGAATGCTAAAGATCACTATCAGATTCTCAGTTTGACACTTCAGCATTTCAGAGGACAAGAACCCCATTTAGATAAATAAGAATGCATCCTTCATCTGGTGGCTAGTTTGCCCCAGAATAGTTAATTTCCTTTGCATTTTTCATTAATGCAAGACTTGGTTAATGCAGTGTTATACATTTTTCGAGCTCAGACTATTTTACAAAAGTCTTCTAAGACTTATAATCTAAAATGGAATATAAGACAAGAAAGGGGTGCCAATGGTGCCTTATCACAGAGCAAGTATATTCCAACTACTCACATTAAAATTGCTCTCCTTGTGTATAAGCACAAGCACAAAAAGCTTGCAGAGGATATTTAACAGTCTGCTTGGTTTTTACGGTCAGATACCAACACCAGACACTATCAACTCCACACCATTCATCTAGATCAGTGATTCTCAACCAGGGTGCTGTGGCACTTTGGTGTGCCATCGAGATCAAATTAGGGTGCCCCATGTTTTCTTTGAAGAAAGACAAAAAATGTGAATATTGTCTTTTAAATGTAGAAATATGGAAATTATTAAGCACATTATGTTTATTTTTATTAATATGATTGTGAGACCTCATAATATCTGTATTTTTATGAATTGTACCCTTTATTATGCTCTTGATAAATTACATTAAACATGCTAGGGGTGCCTGGAAAGTTCCAGATTGCGTGTTAGGGGTGCCTTGAGCAAAAAGAGGTTGAAAAACACTGATCTAGATGTATACTGCTCCAAAACAATGTGTAAACTCATTTCTTCTTGTAAAAATATATTTATTGTAAAATCCAATATAGTTAGGATAATAAAAACAAATTGTATATTTACATAACCAGCCTACAATAACACGTTTCGTAGCTCTAAGCTGCTTTATCAGATCTGTAGGTAATAAAAGTGACAAACTGAGCAGTAAACACATTTAAAGCCTCTGAATCATTGGACAAACTCAAATTAGATCCGAACCAATAGCTAAGTGAAAGCTTAAGTGTTCAAAATTAACCCCTTCTTGGGGTACTAGTTCAAAGTTCATTCAAATTCCAGCAAAATTCCTATGGGCATATCACTATCTGCAGTTTATAAAACTCTCCAATTAGTTACTATGTAAGCCAACAGTGACATCTCATTAACAC
This sequence comes from Rhinophrynus dorsalis, assembly GCA_037306005.1. NCBI lineage: Eukaryota > Metazoa > Chordata > Amphibia > Anura > Rhinophrynidae > Rhinophrynus > Rhinophrynus dorsalis. Next base: position 226,246,840 of record CM074723.1, read on the forward strand.
ACAATTGTATATGCAGATTGTTAGTGTTTGAGATGTCCCTTATCTTACATAATTACTAATTGGAGACCTATTTTTATAAAATTACAAATAGTCATATGCCCAGAGGAATTTTGCTGGATGAATTTGAACTTTGAAATAGTACCCCAATAAGGGGTTCATTTTGAACACACTCTTAGCTAGCTATTGGCTTGGATGCAATTTAAATTCATCCAATGATTCCAAGGCTTTAAATGGATGTTTTTACTGCTCCAATAGTGTCACTAATTACCTACATATCTTGATAAAGCAGCTTAGAGTTATGAAATGCGTTTATAATGTAAGCTGGTTATGCATATATACAATTTGTTTTTATTATCCTAACTGTTGGATTTTACAATAAATATGTTTATAAGAATTGAGTGTACACGTTTTAGAGTGGTATACATCTAGATGAACGGAGTGGAGTGGATCCCATGTGGCAGTGGCATCTGCCCGTAAAACCCAAGCAGAGACTTAAATACCCTCTGCAAGCTTTTTTGTGCTGTTTATGTGTATGTACACATGGACAGCAATTTTAATATGAGTGTAGTTGAAAATATACTTATTACTCTATCCGGTGTGATAAGGCACCTTTGGCTCCCCGTTTTCTCATCTTATATTCTGTATGTGGCTCTGCTAGTGGAGTTTCCAAGGGAAAGCAGATGGACTATTGGAGTCTAAAGAAGTTGGTGGAACACAGCTTGATAATATCCTAAGCTTGTTTTAGCTGGCTTACACATAAGAGCTATACCGGCAATTCTTTGTGAGTATCTTCACTTGAAGGTTTGGTGATCGACTATTGCACAAGGAAGAGCCTCTTCTCTTCTATATAATTAAAATGGATTAGTAATGTTGTAGTGGAAGGTTCTGAAGTATGGAATATAACCTGATCGCTTAATTTAAAACTGACATACGCATTTCACCCAGATCTGCGCTGGAGTGATGTCTAGTTTAATTGGAACTTCAGTGCGTCTAGGATAATATCCTCCACTGTAGCACATTGAAGCCCCATGTGGCAAATTCAGGCAATTGCATAATGTTGCCTCCACTCCTTAAACTCTGCAATCAGATTGCACGTATACCATCACTTCCAAATAAGAAATATGTTATTACTTAATGCTAGCTAAGTAGGCCAACAAGAGCAACTGTCCTGTTGAAAAACAAAGTAATCCTGCCACCAAGTACAGATGGGACAAGTACAAATTGACGGATTCCAATGGAGCTTTGAACCAATTGTGAAGTTTGAGAGAACATCCGTATTCCAGGAGTTAGGTCTCATTTTCCATATGGCACTTTTACATTGCTCTTTATACAGAAAGCTGGCAGCAGCCTGTCCAGCTTTTCCTTTGGACTGACCATCCTGAGCTTGTTGCATATGGAAGCTATGGCATAGAAAGCAGTGAAAGGAGAGGAGGCAAGGAGGATAGATGACCTCTATAACTAGGTTATCTGAATTAATGGTAAGCATTTTCATCTGGGTTCTCTCCTGCCTTGAGGCAAGTGATCCACAATATAAAAAGAATCCCCTGCTCCTGCAGGATTTGTTATAGAGTACCACCATTGTGCACTTCAGATTCCTTTCCCAAGATAGCAATAGACATGGAGTGACTTCACTTCAGAAACATTGTACTGGACAGCAGAGTACACAGGACACCTGTATTACTTATGGTTTTAACAGAATACCAATAGTTTATAATGCAGATTCCCTGGTGCTACAGGAATCCATTCAGACAAAACAATTGTAATAATCAAGTGGGGGCAATCAGTCTACTTTGCTACCTCCATAGAACTATATAGGTTAGCTTTAAAATAGTTTATTTTGATTGGATATCTAAATACTTTTAGGGAAAGTCTAAAATTCCTATCTTGTCCAATCAGAATGGCAGTATTTATAATTCTGAATCTTGGAACTTTAGCCCTTTGAGTGCCAGAGGGGTACACAACTCATTGCTCTTCAATGAGTTGTATACACCTCTGGCACACAGTAGGTTAATGTTTTAAAGGTGCAGTGGACTAGACACTCTTGGAAATAAAGTTATCCCATTCTCAATAAGGACATTGGGGTCCTTTGTTTTTTTTGTTTTGCAGAGTTGAGTTTCCAGGTTGATTGATGACAGATTCCCAATTCAAAAGCTGTAAGCCTTCATGGTTTTAGTGAGCCACTTTCTGATCCATGTAACAATTTCAAGAAATTCAGTTGCTAATCAGTGATTCAAATTTTAATCCATTACTTTCCGTCCTACTAGTAACTGACCAACTTCCAGAAGTCTTCTAGGCAATAATGCTAGACTTAGTGAATTATAACCCCCCCACACACCTTCAATAAGCTTGCATGTGTTTGTATAGCACCACCACTTACACAAAATATACAACATTGTTCAGCTTTGGTTTAAATAAAAATAAATAAATGCATTACGTCAACATGCATCCAGAGTCTGTACTTTTCACAGATGTCAGCAATTTTGGAAAGGGGATCAAAAGCTCCGTATACTGTTGTCCCAGCTGTGGCACTAACATAAAATGGAACACATCCCTGTGAACAAAGAGGTTTGTCAGAAGTTAAGGTTTTTTTGGAATGATGGCTATCTTAAGAGCCATTGCATTGAATTTGTATTCGCTTTTGTATGTGTTGTGTCCTTATTGCTCTCTAAACAGTGTGCATGCAAAATCATACCTGGGAACTTCTGAACTGAGCTCACTCAGCTCTTTGAAATATTAAAGGGATAGTAATACTTAAGATAGATATAATATATATAATTCTCTCTCTCTCAGGTTTATGACCCCAAATAAAACAAGGGTACTCCCACTGCAGAGAGACATTAAAAAATTATAACAGCTCAAACTTGTTTTTAGGTGCAATTTCACAATGTCCTGAAAATTTTAAGTGGTGCTGTTGCTACACCATCCTATAGAGATTTATGGCTTACAGACAAGAGCAGTCCATAGGATGGTGTAGCAACAGCACCACCAAATTTTCAGAACACTGATATTGCACCTACAAAATTCAAGTTTGAGCTTTTATAATTTAATAAAAAATTCTCAGCAGTGGGAGTACCCTTTTACACAGGACAATAAACCCTACAATTTTTTTTTACATTTTAAGTATTACTATCCCTTAACCTTGAATACACCCACAAAAGTATATTCTAGGTGCTAGGTCATTGTTGGCTCCAACAGATAATCCAGCCAGTCCTCAAGTAACCTTCAACATGTTACAGTTCTGAGGTCTCATTCAGAAGGCAGGCAGGACTTGTCACTGATAGAAATATCACTCATTTGGACATTAAATAAGCAATAAATTTGTGTCATAGTAGGAAACACTGGACTCACCCTGAGAATTTAGCCCTTCACCCTGAAATTTGGTTCAAAACCTTGAGTCTCCAGGTTAAAGTCTGATAATTCCCAGGTATGTACATAATGAGAGAGAAGTTACCAACATCCCAGACTGCTTTACAGCTGAAACAAGACTCCTAGAAAACCACCTTTGCAGAGTTTGTGGAGGTCCAACATTCACAACAGAAATTTGTTCAGGGATCCACCTGATTTTTAGTTAGATTTCTTATAAGTTTTCCTGTCTTTCCCACTTGTTCACTGTTCAGAACTTTGGCAGTTTTTATACCATATTAATACCATATTAACACCAAGTTAAATATTACTCTTACCCATTTCAGATACAGTTCAAACCAGAAGTTATTATGCTCTGTCCTTCTCAGACCTTAAAACCTAGTAGTTACTGCAAATTTCATCACAATATCTATCCTGTGTATGCTTCAGCTTCCACATGATCCCATTTAAACCTGTTCTTCCAAGACATACCAAATATGGTGTTTCAAAGACTTCAGAATCTGGGTTCAGTTTGTATTATGGCCTCACTGAATATTGGAATATGCAATAATTTAGAATTTGTTTACCAAGAGAAAATTAACCCCATATACCCTTCAACTACCCAAGCACACAGTCCTAGGCAACTAGTTCTCAAACCATTTTTAAATACTCAAGCCAGTTCGCTTTAGAGAAAGTGAAAAGCGCTGATTTCACTTGTTCTGAAGCAGTGTGATCAGAAAGCCACTTTGTAGCTATTCAGGACCTGGGATAGTTCTCACCCAAACAAAATTCAGACATGCCGCGGCCCTCGAGAACAATTGAAAGCCATGCTATGGTCAGTTCTGCCTGAAGGGATCGTGATCTGGGTTATACAAAATTAATCTATTTCATGTAACCTAAAACTTATTCTATTTTAGAGCTCAAAATTTAATTTTACACATGGTTAATGGGGCACCAGTTATTGCATTCTCCATGGCTCCTGTTGACTTATTACCACAGCAATCTTGGGACACATAACAAGCCGCTTTAGTGATTAAATCTTAATGCCATTAATAACCTGCTCTTAATGGAAGTAGTGACCAATATGTATGAAAAAACTGCATTGCAAATTTTTGGAGAATTCTCAGACAGCTATAAGCCTGGACTACTTCTTTATAAAGGCTTTGTGAATTTTAGGAACTGTTCTTAAACATACTAAAGTGTTTTTTTTTTTTTTAATCCATCTCTCATTGTACTTAGTCATCTTCACTTTTTTATAAACTGAGTATTAGTCAAATTTACATATATGACTAAAAGATGAATATAATTAAAAGTGGATATATTATGACATTTTATAAAGCAAAAAAAGGGGTCAATAGAAAATTATTCGGCTGTAAAAAAAAAATATTCTGCTGTAACCTATGTAAGAAAGGGTTCAAGTTAAGACAAATGAGAAGTAGGTTGAAAATAAAGTTTCTTGGCACGGTATCATCTTAATCTCTAAGGGGGTAAGGGTACTACTGTGAGTAGGACAGTGAACAGTGCAAGAGTGATATGGGGGGGGACGAGGACTAGAGCACACGCCTGTCAGGAGCAATTCGAAAAGTGTATGTTGTCATTTCGATTAGGGTGAGCGTTTATTCAATATTTGAGTGGCTGTTGGGTAGAATATGTAAAATTGGGGTTCTAGAAAATAGGAAGTTTCTGTAATGGGAAGGAGTTAATCCATTCAGACCAAGTGTCTGAGTATTTATTCACAGCATGATCATACTCAATAAATCATTTACTCAAGATCCATTCCTACTGAGATAGAATGTTTGGGCGTTTCCAATAAAGTAGTATAAATATATTCCCAGCTATTAGGTGTGTGTGTATGCATTTCCACTTCTTGGGGGTTGAGAATCTGAAAGTGACTCATGTAATAAAGAAAGAAGCAGATCCTGAGGGAGTAAGGTTATAGACCTTATTTATCTGGGAATATTTGTCTGCCCAAAAGGTTAATCTGAAGGCATGACCATATATGTTACATACAGCCTGTTTCAGAATTGCATCTCCAGCAGTGAGCTGAAACTATTTTTTGTTTTAAATAAATTACCCTTAGAGCTATCTCCACTAGGAATATCAGGATCTAAGCAGGTTAGCTGTCCAGATGGTAGGAGAAGGGTAAAAACATTGTGGGGAATATGTAACATTATCCACATCCAGTGATATCAGTATATCAAGTGATGAGCATTGAAAATGGCTGTTTGGTATCTTAGATGTCAAACAGCATGAAAGTTGGATGATTTCATCAGTCAAAGTCATTCATGAGACAGATGATCTCCTGAGGTGCTGATCTCCCATTAAATCAGGGAAACTATCAGCTATTGACTATTAGTTTAGATGCTAAATCTGGTATAGCTCACTGATATCTGTCCAACCATAAAGAATCCAACACTTCTAAAACTGTGCACATCTTAAAGTATCTCAAAAGAGCAATATGCATAAATATATAGGACTAGTCCAATTATTATGCATACAGAATCCAAGCAACAATACATTATGATATTACCCATCCTATATAATTTGCTAGAAAGTTTGTAACGATGCAGTCATGCACAGTAGAGACTGCTGCATGTGCTGCAGTCATGCACAGTAGACACTGCCCATGATGAGGCTGATGCAGAGTGGGGTGCTCCAAAGGAGCGTCCCACTCTCTGATGCAGCGCAGATAGTCTACTGCGCATGACTGCACCACGACCGGCTGGCAGTGGCACTGTGGCCAGTGTAACGGGCTCCTCAACTAGTGTATATATAAAAGTCTGGGTGTTCAGTATTTGATAATGTATCAAGTATCCCTTATATTCCCTATATTGTAAGTCTATGGTCTAAATCAGCTATGGTGTGAAGGGGAAGTGATGCGGATTATGCTAATTATGACTTTGTATTTCAATGGTGAGGATAGGAAAATTAGGTTCTATAGTAATCTGTGCAAGAGGAGATAAATATAATCCTATCTTGGGAATAACCGGATCTCCAGTAAAAGCCCCGTTTCTTCGGGAATTTACAGCATTTCACTTCATTCTAATCTTCCCCATTTAATTGTTTTCTCCCCCCTGCTTATGCTCTGCTCATTACAGCTCATCCCCCCCTCTGCCTTCCAGACCTATTTTGTTGACTAACTGTTCTATACTTTATTAATCCTAAATTATGTTCCTCAGTTTTCTCAGTTTCCGCGGCTCACCTCTTCACTGCCCTTGGTTCCCTTCTGCTTATTCACCACTATGCCTTAATATAACCTTTACCTGCTAATTATACAATCTATAACAATCCTTGCTAAATCATGTGCTTCATCTGTTCCAGTAGAGACACTTTCCGTTCACCATCTCCCTGGCCTGCTTATCCACTCCAGTTTTTGTTTTTTCTGTCAATCCTGTCATTCCCATTCCCCCCCTTTTACAAGCCAGTTTCCATAATCCAGTGTTTACCTCCTAGTCCTTTCACATCCCCTCAGCCAGCACAAACAGGTAGGTTATCCTATAGTATTCTTAACCTTTTCAATTCCCCTCCAAAGCTTTCTGGTTCATTATTATCCCCTCCTCCCACCATTATACATCCAGTTCAAATGCTCCTCATCCACCCCTGCCCCCTCATTAAGCATTCCAGTCAGCCATTTCTATTCCCTTCTCCCCCTTACATACATATAGTTCCCTCTAAATCTACCCGCACCCTTGACTGCTTTGCTTTCTATTCACATATTGGTCACTGTACCCAGTTTAGTCTGACCTACTTTTTTTTTTTTTTTTTTTTAATTATCCAAGTTTGAGATACTGTTTGCTTCTCCTTCATAAGTGCCTACTTTTAAGCCAGTGAACAGGATATGCTGGACTGGGAATATGTGCAGTCAGATGCCTTGGTGCAACACATGCTCTGAAGTACAAGACTAATACAGCAAACCAGGGCTGACATCTCCATCTATCCTGTACTTCCTAGAGTGCATTTCATGAAGGCAGAGGACTGCACACTTCCAATACATTCTGTACAGTGGGCTACATGTGGGTGAACATGCCATTATGACTTTTTAATTGAAGTGGTGAGTGGGGGAAAAAGATCCTGCAAACAGTGGTATGGAGACCTGTAAAATGTAGCTGCATGTACAATGTTTTACAGGTACTGACACTCACCAATTCAGTGTACATCAACATGATGCAGATTTCAAGCTGAAATATGCAGAACAGGGAAGCTATAAAATATTCAAATAAGAATTGTATACACCAATAAAGGTGAAAAGCAAATTTTAGAGGATCTAAGTAAGGTAGAACCAAGTTGATTCAGCAGAACAGAATAAATGTAATGCTTAACAAAAATAACTAAAGCCTTAAGAATCACCATAGACTTAAATTCCTAGACAATTTAAAGCAATACAAATTTTGAGATGAGCACCCAATGAAACAAAATGTTCATTGTTAGGCATTGTGTCCTCTCCGTGGGGCTTCAAGACATGGTCCTTGAGCACAAATCACTTAATTCTCTGTGCTTGCCCCATTGTTTGTAGGGGTCCTTAAGTTAGAACATCCAAGGAATGGGCCCTTGCTCTCCATGTGCTTAGAAGGAATCAGCAGCTACACAGATGAGGCCCACATAACCGAAAACCATCCGGTTGTGCAGTTTCTCTTGTGAAGAGGATTAGCCTGACATTTCAGAGCTGAACTGCCAACAGGCAGGATCAGTCTGATATGAAAATTTCCTCTTTGCAATGGCATTTGGAATTATAAAACATGACTTGAACCGAGGCCACCATAACTTACAACAGAAAAAAAAAAAAGCCCACAAACTTTAAAGTACACGGAAGTTTATTTCAGATTTATGCTAAGAACTGGCCTCCCAATCAGAAAGCACTGCTTGCACAGACTGCCTGTATACCAACAAAACCCTGCTTTTATACCAAAAAATATCCCCTAAGCATAATTATTTCAGGTAATGTCTATTAACCTCCAGATTTTGCTACTTTTGTACCCAGTGTTTTATTTCATTTCAATAGAAAAAAAAAAGTGATGACAGGTCCCTAAAGACATCTAACAATGTTTGCTGTAACAGTTGATTGTTATAACCACCTTATACAATTCTTAAGCCAGGAGTGCTCAAACATGTCCTCAGCCTCAAAACCCCACCCCCAATAGTACAGGTTCTCAGGATAGCCACAGTCACTTAATTCTGAAGAATCTATTACATGGAATTCACTTGTTTAAGGATATCCTAAAACCACTGTTGGTGTGGGGAAGCAGATTTGAGGACAGGTTTGAAATGTGTCCAAGACAATCCTACCTAGAAGAAATAGTTGGTCAGTAATAAAAAAAGGGATATATGACAGAAGGAACTGTTGAGTGGAAAATAGGAATGGGTCCTGCTTTAACCCACAGTGCAGAATGGGTTTGCCAGGCATTGCAGAGCAATGTGTTGATTACTTGCACTCAAAGGGTTAAAGAAGAGGGCAATGCCAATACTGGATACTTAAGGGAGGTTTGACATCTGAAGTGAAAAATAGCTACTTTTTTTAAAATCGTATCTTTGTCATATGTGTGGACTTTTTTTGGATGGTCTTTAAAGGAATTGTTACTGTATGGGAGAAGAATTCTGAATGGCTTGGAGGAAGAAGTCATTCACCAAGTGGAAACAAACCACCAATGGCTTTTGCTTTGCCAGTAATTTTCACTTGGCCAAGTTATCTTCACAACCACACAAAAAAAAGTTTCCTTTCAAGATATCATGGAGGGTACAAAAGCGGTTTTGGTGGGAGGATATGAGACCAGGATTAAGAAAAAGAAAGGAGTGCAGCAAGTGGTGAGAACTGGAGCAGAAGACTTGCAAGCTAGGAGTCTAAATGACTACAAAAATTCCACTTTGTATACAGATTTTGAATGGCATCCAATTTTAAGGGTGTGACAAAAAAAACAAAAAAAAAAAAAACACCACAATCAGCTTCAGTAGAATTCTTCTAATGCTCCATGATCAAGGGCAACGTTCAAGACATTAAACCAAGGTTTATGGCACTGTAAAGCAGAGCCAAAATTCTTAATTATAGACCCATTCCCGTGGATTGTAATTGAGTAATCTAGTGTATGCTACTTCTCACCTTTGGATACAAAAAGCAGTCAAAAGCTTTGATTAGTTCAGATATACTCTTGGCCCCTCAACATCTCATTCTCCAGCTGGGATCCATATTCTGCATGATTTATCCATTTGAGACCCAGAACTCACATTAAGCTCCATAAATTGGAGACCCTGTCCCAGAACTAAAATTCCAGTAGCTTCTGAAAAAATGCCCGGCCCAATTAAATCTCTGGAATTTCTAGGAATCTGTATAGGTGTCAAGAGGAAGCTAGCTTAAACAGGACAAGTTAATCATTTAAGAGTTTTAGTTCACAAGGTTTTTTCAACAGACTGCACTCGAGTCCCTTCTGGGACTTTTGAATTTTATAATATCCTTTAAAAAGGACATTGCTTCATAGCCACTCTAAAATCAGAAGCTTTAATATAACTATTAGTGATGAGCGACCATGCTCGGCCGAAGCTCGGTTCGGCTCGAGCATCGCTCTGCTCGGCACATGGCGGTACTCGTACGAGTACCGCATGTGCTCGCCTGCCATGTTCGGGTCTCCTCCCCGCACGTTTCGCGGCTGCTGCGCAGCCAATAAACGTGCGGGGAGGCTCTGACATCAGTGTAATGCCAGCAGCCATGTTGGCTGCTGGCATTACACTGATTGGCTGGCCAGAACACGTGATCGGGTGCTGTATAGCATCCGACTCGCGAGTTCAGCTCATTCTCAGCCAGGGAGAGATGCGATCAGGCAGGGAAAGTCAGTGTAGGGAGAATAAAAGTGTTGGTACTCTTTCAAGACCCAAAAGTCCTTTTTAGGACTGTTGTGTGTGGGGGCAGCATTTATATTTTGTTTGGGGGGGGCACAATTTCCTTTTTTGTGGGGGGGATATTAGTAAGGTGACATTGTACTAGGTGCACAGGGACAAATATTTTAGAACGCAGCGACAAAAAGGGCCATTTTAAACGTGTGCCTAGCTATAGATTATTGTCACATTCTGTTTAGTGTGCAAATTCACAAATTAACATCACATATTCCGTTCACTGTGCCTAGCCGCAGATTAGCGTCACATTCTGTTTCGTGTGCCTAGCCGCAGATTAGCGTCACATATTGTTTAGTGTGCCTAGCCGCAGATTAACGTCACATATTGTTTAGTGTGCCTAGCTGCAGATTAACGTCACATATTGTTTAGTGTGCCTAGCTGCAGATTAGCGTCACATATTGTTTAGTGTGCAAATTCACAAATTAACGTCACATATTCCGTTCACTGTGCCTAGCCGCAGATTAGCGTCACATTCTGTTTCGTGTGCCTAGCCGCAGATTAGCGTCACATTGTTAAGTGTGCCTAGCCGCAGATTAACGTCACATTGTTTAGTGTGCCTAGCCGCAGATTAGAGTCACATATTGTTTAGTGTGCCTAGCCGCAGATTAGCGGCATATATTCCGTTTAATATGAAGAAGGCGGGTAAAAAGGGAGGGGGAAGTGGACGTGATCCTGATAGTTCAGGGTGCGGGTCAGGACGCGTAGAAACTGTGCCTGGTGCCAGAGCACAAGAAAGAAAGACATCCACCATACCTAGCTTCATGTCTCAGTTTACAGGGCGTCGCAGGACATCACTCGAGGTCAGACCACTGCGAACAGATGGTCGGTTAGATTTCAGCTGATACTGCTTCCAGTCGGTTAAGCACCACCCTGTCTTCCACCAAGTCCACTCTCAGTAGCCAAGAGTCTGGTCAACATAATCCTCACCCTGATCATCCTTCCTCCCACCATAGAGGGTCTGGCCAAAGAAGTGATCCCACACTGGGATATAGTGAGGAGCTCTTCTCATCACCAATCCTTGATTTGAACCTCTCTCCAAGCACACTTGCAGAGGAACATGAGATCTTGTGCCCTGATTCACAACCTCTAGAGGGTACCCAATCACAAGAAGATGACAGAGGGGAACGGCATTTAAGGTCAAAGGAAGTGGATGATGATGATGAGACACAGTTGCCATCAAATCAACCACAATTACTGTCTCAAGACCTTGATGAGGAGGATGATACACAGTTATCAATGACTGAGGATGTGGTGGGATCAAGAAATGAGGAGGATGATCAGAGTGAGGAAGTGGAGGAGGACTTGGTGGACGATGAGGTCACTGACCCCACCTGGGAAGGTGGAAAGCCGAGCGATGACAGCAGTCCTGAGGGTGAGCCATCTGCAGCACCGCAACAGGCTGGAAGAGGCAGTGGTGTGGCTAAAGAAAGAAGGCGGACCGCACCAAACCGGACCACAAATGTTCCACGGAGCACCCCCTTGCGTAAATCTCCCTTGCCAAGGGCTAGGTGTTCCGCAGTATGGCGTTTTTTTAAGGAAAGTGCGGACGACAAAAGAATTGTAGTTTGCAACCTGTGCCACACCAGAATGAGCCGAGGCATGAACACTAGAAACCTCACCACCACCAGCATGATCCGACACATGGCATCCAAGCACCGTAATAAGTGGGAGGAACGCCCGGATCGCCAATCTGTGTCTGCAGGCCACACCACTGCCTCCTCTTCCCCTGTTTTCGGTGCCGGCCAATCGCCTGTCGAAGGCGCAGGCCCGCATACCTCCCGCCCTGCACCTGTACCATCTGAAGCACCATCAGCGACCACATCCACTTCCCTGTCCCAGCGCAGCGTCCAACTGTCGTTACCCCAGGCATTTGAGCGCAAGCAAAAATACCCAGCCACCCACCCACAGGCCATAGCACTAACCTCACACCTTTCCAAATTACTGGCCATCGAAATGCTGCCATTTAGGCTTGGAGACTGAGTCCTTCCGCAGCCTGATGGCAGCAGCTGTCCCTCGGTACGCAGTCCCCAGCCGCCACTACTTTTCCCGGTGTGCCATCCCCGCCTTACACCACAATGTGTCCCGTAACATCACCCGTGCCCTGACCAACGCAGTTACTGGGAAGGTCCACTTAACGACTGACACATGGACAAGTGCTTGTGGCCAGGGACGCTACATTTCCCTGACGGCACACTGGGTGAATGTCGTGGAGGCTGGGAGCGACTCGGACCCTGGGATGGCACAGGTGCTACCCACGCCGAGGATTGCAGGCCCTAGCTCCATCAGGGTTTCCGCCAGCACCTATGTTATTGGCTCCTCCTCCTCCGTTTCCACCTCCGAATTCTCTGCGTGCAGCGCCACTCACCCATCAGCCGGTAGCTGGAAGCAGTGTAGCACTGCAGTGGGGAAGCGTCAACAGGCCGTGCTGAAGCTGATCTGCCTTGGGGACAAACAGCACACGGCCTCAGAGCTGTTGCAGGGGATTAGTCACCAGACCGAGCAGTGGCTCTCGCCACTCAACCTGCAACCAGGCATGGTTGTGTGTGATAATGGGCGTAACTTGGTGGCGGCTTTGGAGCTCGGCAAGCTCACACACGTACCATGCCTAGCGCATGTATTTAATTTAGTGGTTCAGCGATTTCTAAAAACCTACCCCAATTTGCATGATCTCTTGACGAAGGTGCGCCGCGTGTGTGCACATTTCCATAAGTCATCTACAGCTTCAGCCAGCCTGTTGAAGCTGCAGCAGCGCTTACAATTGCCAGCTCACCGGCTGCTGTGTGATGTGAGCACGCGCTGGAACTCCACCTTCCACATGTTGGCCCGTCTTTGTGAGCAGCAGAGGGCAGTAGTGGAGTACCAGCTGTTACACGGTCGTCGCCTCTCCGTTCAACTTCCTCTAATCAGAAGTGAGGAGTGGGAATGGATGTCAGACCTCTGAGGTTTTACGCAATTTTGAGGAATCGACACAGATGGTGAGCGGTGATAACGCTATTATCAGTGTAACCATCCCACTTCTGTGTCTACTGAAACGCTCGCTGCTCACAATTAAAACCGACACTTTGCATGTGGACGAGGTGGAAATGGGGGAGGAAGAGCTTACACAAGGTGATAGCCAGAGCACCCTCACTTCGTCTTCTCAGCAACAATTGGAGGAGGAGGAGGAAGACACGGTTGCCTCCGCTACAGAGGGTAGCCATGGAACTCTTTCCATCTCTTCAGCGTGGGTGGGCAGAAGAGGAGGAATAGGATGAGGAGATTGAGAGTCATCCTCCTGGTGAGGACAGCGAAATCTTGCCTGTTGGTACTCTGGCACACATGGCTGACTTTATGTTAGGCTGCCTTTCCCGTGACCCACGCGTTATACGCATTTTAGACAACACGGATTACTGGGTGTTCACCCTTCTGGACCCCCGCTACAAAGAGAATTTCTCATCTCTCATTCCTCCGGTGGAGAGGACAAGCAAAATGGTGCAATACCAGAAGGTTCTTGTTGAAAAATTGCTCCAAAATTTTCCATCCGACAACGCTAGCGGCAGAGTACGTGCTACCTTGGCCAGCCGAGAAGGGGAGAAAAGGGGAGCACACAGCAGTTCCGACAAAGGCAGGGCAACACTCTCCAAGGCGTGGGACACCTTCATGACACCCCGCCAGCACCCTCACCCTGATGCGCAGCCTAGTGTCACAAGGAGGGAAAAGTTTTGGAAGATGGTGAAGGAGTACGTAGCAGACCGTGTCAGCGTCCTCAATGATCCCTCTGTGCCTTACAACTACTGGGTGTCCAAGCTGGACACGTGGTATGAACTGGCACTCTACGCCTTGGAGGTGCTGGCCTGCCCTGCCGTCAGCGTTCTGTCTGAGCGGGTATTTAGTGCTGCTGGTGGCATCATAACAGATAAGCGTATCTGCCTTTCCACCGAAAATGCTGATAGGTTGACACTTATAAAAATGAACAAGGCCTGGATTTCCCCTGACTTCTCCACTCCACTGGAGGAAAGCCCCGGGTGAACATAAAGTCACTTTAGATATGTTATTTACAATGATGGGAATACTCTGTATTCCCATTCACCCCTTCCACCCAAAAAATGGTTATATGGTTGACTCTTAATCTTCTCATCCTCCTCCTCTTCCATATGCCCTGTGATAATTTTTATATAGGGCCAGCTCACCAGCGGGCCCTGTGATATAATTTTTTATATAGGGCCAGCTCACCAGCGGGCCTTCTCATATAATGTTTTATTGGGTGAGCTCTGTTGCAGGCCCTCTCATATAATGTTTTATAGCGTCAGCTCACTAGCGGGCCTTCGCATATAATGTTTAGGATGGTCAGCTCCGCAGCAGACCCTCACCCATAATGTTTTAGATGGTCGGCTCAGCAGCAGACCCTCATTCCTAATGTTTTAGATGGTCAGCTTAGCGGCATGCCCTCGCCCCTAATGTTTTAGAGGGTCACCAGCAGGCCATTAATCCTAATTTTTCAAGGGTGTGTATGATGCCCTCCTTTATGTGTAATAAAGGGTGTATTGGAGTGACATTTCAGTCTAATTTTTGGCAGCCCTTTCACTTAGTGCATAGGCTTTATGAGTGTTGGACCACTACCTGAACTATTGTACCACAATGTGAATGAGGCCCTCCATTTTGTGATATACAGGTTGTATCGGAGTGCCTCAGGTCCTCCCATTGAATTAAATAGGGCTGGGGTGTTCGACAGAGCAGAAGGTAGTTCTTGGCTTCATCCACTAAGTCACTTCGTCACTTTTACTCAATGGATCAGAACCCACTGTTCCGACTATAAATTTTGGACTTAACAAGGGCAAACGGACATGTTTTAAAACCTGTGGTAGCTGCGGCCTCCGTTCCTGAATGCTGTACCTTACCCGGGCCATAACCACGTTGAACACCTGCTTTACGCTGCGCACGTTTCCCTCTTAATCATGGCCCCAGTTCCGAAAAATCGATTAAATTTTTTGCAGAATTTGCAGATATACAAGTAAATATACAGCAAATATTGTTTGGTAACAATTTTTCGCCTAAAATCGTTTTTATCTTCCTTTTTGTTTGTTTTACGGTCAGTCTGTAAAAATGGCGTACTACGGGCAAAACATCGTTCCCAGTAGCGACATTGGAGTCCAAGATGCATCCAGACATCCTCCCTATGCTGTCCCTGAACCATTTCTGTGGTGTTTCCATCATTTTCTGACCTTTTCCTATGAACCAGGCACCTTCCCCTCATCAGAGCAGGGGGTGCCTGGTGTAATGCTCGAGTCCTCCCATTGACTTCAATGGGGCTCGGGTGCTCGGTCGAGCACTCGAGCCTCCGGGGGCGCTCGGCCAGAGCACCCGAACATCGGGGTGCTCGATCACTAATAACTATCCATATATGAATCTGCCAGGTGATTTAAATGTGAACCAGTTTCCTGAAACTCTAGAATGTGCACTTCCATGTTATCCCCATTTTTTTCTTTAACTTTACTTAACTTCTTTAAGCTAGTACTGACCTCTCTCTTTGCTTGCAGTATTTTTGCCTCCAAGTCTGATGGAATCATCTTCCCCCTATCAAGATAAGTAAAAAAAAAAGTGTCATTACATTTTAATGAACCATTAAAGTAAATATACATAGTGAATTATAGAATCCATTGGAGACAGACATTCTGTACATTTCCCATTAGCCTTCCCAAGTTGTGGACATGAAGTTTATGAAAAACGTTGGTATGAAAACTGGTTCTGCAAAATTGGTTGCCTACAGATATGGAAATGTGTTCTATATAGTGAGGTTTTAGGAGTTGGAATAATTGACTATAGATAATCAAAGGCCACCTTCTTGCCACAATACAAAGTGAGTGGTAATTTTAAAAGTTCCCAGACAAAAAAAATTGGCACTCATGTGGTTAATGTAAAGATTATATAGAGTTAAGGCAGTATCCAAAACAGGAAATGTTCCCTTTAAAAAGCGATATGACCCCAAGACTGGCGTGTGGAAGGTCTTAGCCAACACAAAAAAACTACATAAGCGAGTGCTACTATATATTGTATACTA
The DNA here is from genome assembly GCA_037306005.1 of Rhinophrynus dorsalis. Taxonomy (NCBI): domain Eukaryota; kingdom Metazoa; phylum Chordata; class Amphibia; order Anura; family Rhinophrynidae; genus Rhinophrynus; species Rhinophrynus dorsalis. The sequence continues at coordinate 226,263,098 of CM074723.1, forward strand.
TATAATTAAATTTTTATAAAGATTAATGTAATGCAGACAATACCTACCTAATCTCCACAATCATACAGTAGCACGGAGTGTTCTATAAAGTCTTTAATACAATGTAAAGCATATACACATTAAAAATATAACCTCTCTCTCAATGGTATATCTCAAAAGTTAGTATTAAAACTTTGTGGTACCACTAAATGTGACTGAAGATGTTCTGATAACAATGAAGCACAAAAGCCCAAACTATATATATAAAAAGTTCTATGGAGACCGCAGATGTGGACAAGAGGGTACCTATCTTCATATGTGGTGGACCTGCCCATCAGTGACTGCGGTTTGGAGATATATGTCTGGGCTTTTGAGTACGGCGTTAGGAGTGGCGGTGACACCGGACCCGTGGACAGCCTTGTTGAATAGGTCATCTCATTATCCGCCTCTGTCAAGAAATGCTAATAAGCTTGTGTTTCGGATCTGTGCTATGACCAGCTGTCACATTGCTTTCCATTGGAAATCTCTGCCCCGGGACATGAGGCCTTGGATGGGAGGATTTGGAATTTACTCCGCATGGAGAAAATGACAGCTTAGCTTCATGTCCCCTCCTCCTCTTATCTACAAGTTTGGGGCCCTTGGGTGGACTCTGTGGTTCCCCCTGACTTTCATCGTGACTTGCTCCTTCATTGAACCCAACTGGTTAGAGCTTCATGCATTGTCTTCCCTATTCAACTCCTGCCCTCTATCCCTTCTGCCCCCCCTTTTTTTTCCTCCTCTTCTCTTTTCTGGATTCTTTAGTGTGTATTACTACCCTTTTTTGTTATACTTTAGTTCTTATTTCTGTTTTACCCATGTACTATTTTTTTTTTTGCCGATTGCGTTTCTTTGTTAATTTTGTTACCCGTCATTTTATCTGCCAAAATTTAAAAAAATTTGAATTAAAAAAGTTCTATGGAGGCTGTCCGATTTTACATCTATTTGTCCACAGTTCTCCAAAGACTCTGCTTCCCACCCACCCCCTTTCCTTATACAACAAAACTGGAGGAGATATTAGTTACCCGAGGGGTGCCCCTCTGGCAGCAGCCGGTTTATAGATTTATATGCGGCTCGCAGCACTCACCGGGTATGTGCCCCTGGGCAACCCCATCTGGTATGAATGCAGCTGTTAGCAGGCAGAGCATGGAATCATTTCTATCGGAAGCTATCAGATGTAATCAGCAGTCCAGCTGGTTAACGCAGAGGGTTTTATCTTCAGTTCAGACTCCGTGAATTGAGACTCTGCCAGCAGACAGCAAGCAATGGGGATTCAAACTCAATGTGAACGTAATATAATCATCTAACGTGTGTCATGCCTCCTGGACCCTTCTTCAGGGATGTGTACTATTTATGGTTAAAGGGATAGTTATTCTTCATAAAAAAAATCAGCTCTGATTAATCTTCATAATAACTGGCCCATGGTGAGCGTTTAATTTTGTCAGAGCTGTAGTTAAAGAGTAATTGATAAAATATCCCACTCCCGCCCCTTTTACTGATATAACACTGCTCACCTCAGCAGCAAGACCCTCACTGCAATTCATCCAGACAATCTTCAGTGAGCTTAAGGAAAACCTGCCCTTTGTCGAGGGGGGCAGAGTTCCTTACACTCAACATTGTCCCTTGCTGCAAGCTGCCCGGCCAATAGACCAGATTCCACATATGACGGGAGGTGGCTTGCATTAGGTAAGAGGGGTAGGAGGGGGATACTTTATTATTCTTAACCTACAACAGACAGTATTTAAATAATGCTCCATGGCCCAAATACTATGAAGCTCTTTTGCAAAACCTTACTATACCTTTAAATGTAAGCCCACAAACTCATTTGCCCTAGCGGATTCATATATTCCATGGACTAGCAGAGTTAAAACTTTTAAAGGACAGCCAGTGATTTGGGGCAGTCAATTGGGGGGGTATTAGCATTCGGAGCAGGACTTTCTTGCTTTAAGTGATACTAAGATTGAGTCACTGGAAGAAGCAATACAGTTTGAGGTCTTGGACACATCCCCAAACTAGATTAAACTCCAGTTTGTGAAAGTCCGCAAATAAACGTTATTGTAGGTAGATGGACAATACACTTTGAATTAGAAGAGGATTACATTTCCCAAGTCAACAGCAAACAACAAAGAATGTTATATGATACAAAGAATAAATCCAGTTCACGTTACTAAATTCTGGTTCTTGAATATCAAAGACGCAGTCTGGATAGGACTATTTATAAAGAAGTTTCATGCCAAAAGTTTTATAAAAGCTCACCTTTCATCACACTTTACTGCAATGACATTGTCTGTTCCAATGCCAAGGACTGCCGATGCCTTCTGAAAAGAATAGTGACTCTGGGGAGAAGAAAAAAAAAATGCAACTATGTCTAAACAATTAGGAAGTAGAAAAAAATGGACCTTTTGTTGTCTGCAGTATGTTTGCGTGCACCTGTTAAAGCATAGAATAGGACAAAGGTTACTAGCTTGTTTCAGTAATTGAACATAATTATGTTTAAGCATAGCCATTAATACGGTATTAACCAGTTTTATTTTGCCCACTTTTTAGACCAGAGTGCACAACGCCTGGTTGTAATGGCTTCTGCTCTTCCTGGTGCCAGTTTTAGAGAGGCATCCAGCTTTCTGCTATTCAATGGAAGTAAAGTTGGACAAAACTGCTTTATGCAGCCATGTTCTGCTAAAGATCTGGAGTTATGTCAGTTCTGAATCTGTGATTGGTGTCTCCCATTCTCACAGCAGTAAGTTTAGTCTGCAGGCATAGTCTGCCAATTAACTCATTTGTTAGTTTTAAATAAAACCTATAAAGTTCAGATACAGAAGCAGACCTTTATGTTCTTTAAAATTCAGTATGGAATTTACTTTGCATCAGTTGGAGCTCAGAATTCCCTAGTTCTCAATCCATGCACAGCTATCACACATCCTAAATGTAAGCAGTAAGGGGATTTTACTCCTGCCTGTTAAATCCTTTTAGCCCATATGACATACAGATACCACGGGGATGAGACATTCTTCCTAGTAAGCTGGAACATTTCAAAAGACAAGGTCTTTGAGGTGGAGCCTTCCCTTCTCATCAGGCTACCCTAGCCCTGCCCTATCCAGTTTGACATGACTAGTTCACTAAATAGGACAGAAGAAAAAGGTAAGTTCCTGTGAGCAATAAGACCCACGACTTCCATGTCCAGCCAAATGAGACCAAGCGAGGTCCCCTTTCACTGGGTGGGAGACCTGTGTCATCTGGACCAAGAAAACAAGAACAAGCAAGGCTAAAAACCTCTGTCATCCAATATGACATACAGGTACCATGAGGGATATACCAACATTGAGCTCCCAGGGTGGGAAGAGAAAGGACCTAGGGCCATCCCCATGATTCTTCGAACCAATAACAGCCCAAACATAACAGATACAATAGCACAGAACACAAGCGCCAACTGGGCTCAGATAAACAGTAAGGCACAGGAAGGATTAGGCCCTTAGGCAGAACCGCCTGCAGGACCTTCCTGCCTAAATTGACTTCAACCAAAAGCCAGGACACAATTGTGTTTGGCAAAAGCTTGCAGAGGACCAAATTGCAGCCTTGCACAGACGTTCAGCAGAGGCCTGATTCTTGTAGGCCCAGGAGGCACCAGATCTGATGGTGTGTGTTGCAACAGGGAAAGGTTTTCTTTGTGTTTGTAAGCCTTGTGAATGGTAGACTTAATCCAGGATGCAATAGTGACACTGGACATTGCTTTTCCTGCCCCAGGACTCAGGGAGGACAAATAAGGCACATTTTACGCAAAGCCTCAGCCAACTGTTCTAGGTCATCCTTCCATAGGAACCCCTGCAGGAGATCTGGTCTGAGTTAGTGGAAACTGATCCTGAATGTAGAGGCAAAACTCCTCTGGGAACCATGCCCTCCTGGTCCAATAGGGGGGCAATCAGGATGACTGCCAGACCATCCATTGAAATCTGATGCCCCATGGGTATGAGAATTGGAGGGAAGATGCAAGACAAATGAAGTGTGCCATGTAAAATCGACAAGGCATCCATGGCAAAGGCCAGAGGATCCTCCCCCAATTAAAACAAAACATTTGAACTTTCCAGTTGTCCAGTCACACGTGACCCTGTAGAGGATACTGGCAGCTCACACCCTAGGACACTAGGGTATCAGAAGGACCAAGGCAACCGTTTCTGGCAGAGACCCTAAAATGCTAGGGGTGGATCGAGGCAACGTATCACAGAAGGCAACAGGTGTCCCAGTACATAAAGTACCAAGATGTTCTACCAGGCAACAGTTGGCTCTTGAGCCTTGCGGCTACTCCAGATGGCAAGATGAGACAGTGAACCAGCCTAGAGGATCTAGGTACAGAAAGGTTCAAGAGGTAATCCGCCAAGAGGAATGCCTGCAACTCCCACAGGGAGCAAGCCCAGCTATTGGTAATCGGAGCTGGGGACACGTACAGAAAAGAGTAACAGTCCGAGCTGAAACAGCACAGAACCAGTACTTCGCATGTGCACCGCCAGGGGTGGTTAACCAGTATGAGCGGCTACAGCAGCAAGTGCTCAGCCAAAGGTCGATAACGTAAGCGATAGCGCCAACCCAGCGCCACGACAGTGGAAACTCAGCCAGGCCAGTCAGCAACGGAGCAGTTTCTCAGCCAGGCCAGTCAGCAATGGGGAAATCAGCAAATCAGGATACTCAGGAACGTTGTCAGGCAGGCCAGGTCATACATGAACAGAGCTGTAGCAGGAACTAGTGATAGGAACAGGTACACCATGAAAAGGTGCCCGAGTACTGTCATGACAAGCTATAAATAGGCTGGCCCTGGGTGGAATCCAGATCATGGACCAATAAAAGTGAGGCAGTCAAAACCAGGAAGTGAGAATGTCGCTGCCCACAGCCAGGAGCACGGGCACAGTGATAATCCCGTCAAGCAGTCTAACTCATTTTGTGCCTACCCACAGTGCTTAATCAGACTCAAATCCCACTATGGCAAAGATAATTAAATACAAAAGTTATATTGGGAATACCTGTTGCTGGTCTTAAAGGGATACAATTGAAAATAGACAAATCAAAAAGCCATATTAACCCCATAATATCCTAAACTTCAAATCTTAATCTGCATCTTAGAACCAAATGAAAATAAGTGAAATATGCAAAAAAAAAAAAAAAAACAAATAGAAGTATCCAGATGACAGAATCCAATCTGAGCACAGTCCTGGACATGTTGGTCCAGGATTTCCCTGGATGGAGCATTCAGCAGGTCATCCATGTAGGGAGTCATCTGAACCCCCTTGATGTGAATGAAGTCAATTACGGTCCCCAAAAAACTGTTGCAAACACCCAAGGAGCAGAGGTAAGCACAAAGGGCAGAGGCGCAAACAGGTAGCTCTCCAATCCACAAGCAAAAGAACAGGTACTGACTGTCCAGGTGACTAGGAATGTGCAAGTACGCATCCTGCAAATTCAGAGATGCTAGGAATTCGCCTGGGCACATATCTGATGACTGCTTGCTTCAAGATAGAGTCCTTGCTCTGTCTCCTCCTTTGATACCACAAACAGGTAGGAATAAAAAGCTTAACCTCTTGGGGTGGAACTGGAACAAGAACTCCCTTGTCCAGAAGATACTAAACCACCTTGTTGAAAAGGCATCTTTTCCTGACCCAGGGGAACCCTGGACTGGAAGAACCTTAAAATAGGAGGGGACTTGAACCCTATTTTGTGCCCTTCTAAAACCACCTGAAAAACACTTGTCCATACAGGACTGACCACATGTTGTAAATATGTTGCACCCACAGGGATCTGCAGACCAGGATTCTGCAAGTCAAACCGATGGAGGCTTGCCAGACTTTGGTTTGGTAGCAGGGCGCTTGGAGTGCCATTGCTACCTGGTCTTGGTGGAGGGGTGCGGGGGTGAAGGCCTGAAGCTCTGATGCAGCCTTTGTGACGTTTGGTGGGGACGCAGTTTCCTTGCCATGACTGGAGGTTTGGGGATCTAAGGCAACTGTGCTCTTTCCTCCTGTAGAGTCACTTATCTGCTTGAGTTCAGGCCCAAAGAGACTTGCCCTGAAAAGGGATAGAAACCAGTGGCTTCTTAGATGAAAGATCCACAGGCCTTATCTTGAGCCACAATGTGTGTTGTGCTGTTACAGAAAAGGCGGATGCCTTAGACAGCTTGACATCAAAAAGTCTGACATATCTGAGCCTCATGCATGTTGTCCAAGAGTGCTAAAAAGATCCTGCTTAGTGGTGCCATCGGAGCCTCAGTAAGTGGTTCACCCCATAATAGGCCTTAAAGCAGCAGCAATGGCAGTAAAATTGGACTTTGATAGCTTCCTGTCATGTCCTTAAGGGCCATAGTATCTAAAGGCAGAGGGGTGGACCTGGAGAGCCTGGATATTGAGGGGGTAATCAACTGCAAGATGAGAATCATATTGCATCAAAGCTGCCTCTGAAATGGGGTACAGCTTAGAGAATCTTAGAGAGGAATTTTCCACTCATCCAGACCTGGTCGAGAGTGGCGTTGGAGACTACTTTTTAGGTCTCTGAAACAGAGGAAGGACCCTCATCAGGGGTGCCAGTGACCTGAAGGGTCACCAAGACAGTCTTAATGAGTCCCTCCACAGAAGGAGTAGGGTCAGCTTGAAAGGGGTCACCAAATGTATAGGTAGAATGCCCTTCACACTCCTTCCTCAGTGTCACCTCCAAAGGAGTCCTCAGAGAATTCTGACACACAGGTATACTTGGGGCCCTAGAGACCACAAACCTAAAGGTGGTAGGGGACTTCCAAGAATGGAGAACCCCTTGGAGACAGGGGAAATTGTGTCATAGTAGACTTTCACCCAGACTGGCTCTTGCTCAAGGCAAGAGGGCCCCAGTGGTGTAGTGGGGGCCAGAGCGCATGAGGTGCATAGGGGTCCTGAATATTCTCTAGGGAGTCCCGTTTGGCATGAGGAACAATAAGCAAGGGGGGGTCAGAGATACCACAGTATCCTTTGCCTTAGGTCTAGGCCCATGTCCCTTTGGATCCGACATCCTAACAGGAATAGTGTCTAAACTAGATAGAAAAACCAAATTGTGTTCCAGAATAATTCACCTTAGAAAGGCCAAAAAGGTACTTATCTGGCAGGCAAAGGGTTAATCTGAGAAGGGGAGCAAGGAGGTGGCCTCTGCCTAGGATTAAGCAAGCAGGACTAAAATGGAGTCTAAAACCATCAGCCAATCTGAAGTAAGCCCAGGAAATGGGCCTTCTGGGAGTTGCAGTCTTTCCCAGTTACTGTATACTAGTAATGCAGGAGGCAAATATAGTTTTTGATACCTTTTATTATTTCAAGACCTTAGGTCTCTTCCTCAGGCATGTTATACAGATAAATATGAAAACCTTTTAAATACAAGTACACATTGCATTGTTTAGCATGGAAATCTGATAAGAACTCAATCCAGATCCAGATACTTTGACCAGTCAGTGGTAAATTGTACTCTTCCCCTGAGGCTTTAGAGGTATTTACAATGCTCTTGGGTCAGTTGTAAAGATCAACCAAGTGATAATGTGACAAACTCTGTCCCTATTTAAACCACTACAAATAGCATTAAAATTTTAACATTAATTTTACCTCCCATACCTTTCTGTCCCTCTGAGTGCAGAAACATCCCATCAATAGTTAACTTAATGTCCCTGACACTGCCTATTTTGACAAAAATGTTCTCACTGGTGTGTGTTATTAACACTGGATCTGTGGGAATTAAATCTCCTATGTAGTTCTTGTCCAGTTCCTCCCACAGAGCTGTTGGGCATTTTGCACACAAGGTATATTACATTGGATGATTTACAGGTGAAGGTACCATTGATCTTATGGTGTAACTGGGTGTTTGGAATTGGTATGTTGTCCGTGGTGTAAATGTGTGCACAGGTTTCACATCTTTTGTAGGCAGGGAGATGTGCCATTTTTTGTACTTTTATTCAGGGCACTCCTCACCATCAAGTTGTTTCAATTTGGGAGGATGTCTGAAGGAGAGTAAGGGAGGTTGCGGGAATATGTTCTTAAGTCTTTCATTCGTATGTAATTTCGTTTGAAGCTCTTGATATTTTGTGTAGCACTTCAACCTGGGGGTGGTAAATGACCAGTGGAACTCTTTTTCCCTTATGTTCTTTGTAGCATAACAGATTTTTCTTGGTATTTGGGTAGCCTTCTGTATCCAACTGTCAATAGTTGCGCTCTAACCGTGTTTTATAAAGTCTCCTCTGAGTTTCTGGAGGTGCTTGTCACTGTCCATGTCAGAACAGATGCGGTGGTATCTGATGGCCTGGCTGTATATGATTTATTCTACATCCATAGTGGCCAGGATGGTGCTCTCTGGAATTGGGCCCAAGTCAGCCAATTTGTTTAAAAGATCCGTGGTGTCCTGAAGGAAGCTGGGTGTTTGTTTTACCAGGGGTTTCAGGGTATTTTCTACCCAGCCAGAGATTCTCTGAGTGTACCAATCCCTGAAATTATGAGTCTTCCTGGGTTTCCTTCTGTGTATTTTTGGTAGCATGTAGAAGGAGCCCATTTTTGGATCTGCTGGTATTAGGGGCCTTATCTGTTCAGTGTTGGAGGGCAGTTCTTTTATGATCCTGTTAAAGGGATAGTAATACCTAAAATGTAAAAAAAAATATGTTGTAGGGTTGATGCCCCTGAGTAAAACAAGAGTACTCCCACTGCTGAAAGATGTTTCATTCAAAAGTTATTAATTTTCAAAGTTGCATTTTTTAGGTGCAATATCACAGTGGCCTGAAATTTTACAGTGGCGCTGTTGCTACACCATCCTATGGAGATTTATGGTCCTGAGACCAGAGCTGTCCATAGGATCGTGTAGCAACAACGCCACTGTAAAATTTCAGGCCACTGTGATATTGCACCTAAAAAATTCAACTTTGAAAATTAATAACTTTTGAATGAAACATCTTTCAGCAGTGGGAGTACTCTTGTTTTACTCAGGGGGATAACCCCTACAACATATTTTTTTTTACATTTTAGGTATTACTATCCCTTTAAGTTGTTTTAAATTGTATAATTTTTTGTGGGATCATCTTGTAATTTTGCATAATATCTTTCAGAGAGTTGCCCATTTGCTTCTTGAATGTAGTCCACAGTGTTCATTAAAACAGCTCCTCCCTTGGGCTGCAGGCTTAATAATAATGCCCTGGTTATTCTTAAGTGACTGTATGGCTTTCTGTTCCTTTTGGGTTAGGTTGGGTGTTTGTTCACATTGTCTTTCCAGTATTTCTGTAGTGACTGTTCCTGAAACACTCTATGTATCTGTCCAGTGTGGGGTTACTTCCTGGTTTTGGAGTCCAGGTGGATCTTTTTGTGGGTACATGGACATTGTGATGTAGCTGTGGTGTTATAATTATCCATTTTGTCATGGAAGAATTCCTCAAGTCAGTTTTCTGAAAAACTCCATGTCACTGCAGTGTGTTACCCTGTCCACAGGTTTAGTGGGACAGAATGACAGGCCCTTTGAAAGTATAGATATTTCCTCTCTGCTTGGCTTATGTGTGGAAAGGTTCACAACGCAGTTCTGTTCTGGTTGATTTACAGATTCTGTTGGTAAGCCTGATTTGCACCTCAGTCTCTGTAGTTGTATGTAAAATACAAGATGAGCCCACAAAAAAATTATACAAAACTTAACAGGATCATAAAAACTGCCCAACACTGAACAGATAAGGCCCCTAATACACAGATCCAAATATAGGCTCCTACATGCTACCAAAAATACACAAGGAAGGAAACCCAGGAAGACCCATAATTTCAGGGATTGGTACACTCACAGAATATCTCTGGCTGGGTAGAAAATATCCTGAAACCCCTGGTAAAACAAACACCCAGCTTCCTTCAGGACACCACTGATCTTTTAAACAAATTAGCTGACTTGGGCCCAATTCCAGAGAGCACCATCCTGGCCACTGTGGATGTAGAATCCCTTTACACCAACATTCAACACGGATGGCATAGCAGCATGCCAGGGATATCTGGAACAAAATAACACACCCATGGAACCGGTAAGAAAACTCATACAGTTTATTCTCACCCACAATTACTTCAAGTTTGGACAGGACCTCTACCTTCAGAAAATGGGGACTGCAATTGCTACCCGAATGGCACCACAATATGCCAACCTGTTTATAGCAAAATTGGAAGAGGACTTCCTGTCCACCTGCCAGATAAAACCCTTGGTTTATCTCCGCTACATAGATATTCTTATCATCTGGACCGCCAGTGAAGGGGAACTTCTCAAATTCCATGAGAATTACAATACATTCCACCCCAATATCAACCTAACACTCAGTCACTCACGCACAAACATTAACTTCCTTGACAACTATCAGTATTCAGAACTCCATCCACACATCCCTATACCACAAACCAGACAGACCAACCCACCTGAAAAACAATAGCTTCCACCCAAAACACACAAAGAACTCCATCATATACAGCCAGGCCATCAGATACCACCACATCTGTTCTGACATGATGGACCGTGACAAGCACCTCCAGAAACTCAGGAGACTTTATAAAACACTGTTACAGCGCAATTATTGACAGTCAGATAAAGAAGGCTGCCCAAATACCAATAAAAAAAAAAATCTGTTGCGCTACAAACATAAGGGAAACAGGGTGCCACTTGTGGTCACTTACCACCCCCAGGTTGAAGTGCTACGCAAAATATCAGAACTTCAAAAGAAATTACATACGGATGAAAGACTTAAAGGGATAGTAATACTTAAAATGTAAAAAAATATGTTGTAGGGTTTATTCCCCTGAGTAAAACAAGGGAACTCCCACTGCTGAAAGGTGTTTCATTCAAAAGTTATTAATTTTCAAAGTTGAATTTTTTAGGTGCAATATCACAGTGGCCTGAAATTGTACAGTGGTGCTGTTGCTAAACGATCCTATGTACAGCTCTGGTCAATTGACCATAAATCTCCATAGGATGGTGTAGCAACAGCGCCACTGTACAATTTCAGGCCACCGTGATATTGCACCTAAAAAAATTTAACTTTGAAAAATTAATAACTTTTGAATGAAACACCTTTCAGCAGTGGGAGTACTCTTGTTTTACTCAGGAGGATAAACCCTACAACATATTTTTTTTTTACATTTTAAGTATTACTATCCCTTTAACATATTCCCACAGCCTCCCCTACTCTCCTTCAGACAGCCTCCCAATTTGAAACAACTGATTGTGAGGAGTGCCCTTAATAAAAATCCAAAAAAATGGCACATCTCCCTGTCTACAAAAGATGTGAAGCCTGTACACACATTTACACCACGAACATACCAATTCCAAACACCCAGTTACACCATAAGATCAATGGTACCTTCACCTGTAAATCATCCAATGTAATATACCTTGTGTGCAAAATGCCCGACAGCTCTGTATGAGAGAGAAACTGGACAAGCACTACATAAGATTTAATTCCCACAGATCCAGAGTTAAAAAGACACCAGTGGGAGAACATTTTTGTCAAAATGGGCAGTGTCAAGGACATTAAAAGCCAACTGTATTGATGGGACGGTTCTGCACTCAGAGGGACAGAAAGGTATGGGAGGTAAAATTAATGTTAAAACTGTATCAAAAACTATATTTGCCTCCTGTATTTCTACGGCTATCACGGTACCAACTCATCTGTATACTAGTAAAAACTCAACTTGCACTCGTGGGGCTCTGGGTGCCCTTCAGACACCTAATTGTAGGGCATGAGACAAGAATGAGCCCCCTTTCAACTTTGTATGACAAACTGTTGCAGAGGTATGTCCCAAAACAGTTTGTTCCATAGAAGTAAATAGAGCAAATACAGATATGCAGGAAGTTAACCAGCCATCATGGCACACTGGTTATCCTTCCTAATGCATTTACAGGTTCAATAATGTGGCTATCGATTGAACTATGGCTTTGCACTTTTTGGAATAGAGAAGCAGTGATTCTATTTTGGCTGCTGATCAAATATTGGAGGATATGGATGTAAGCTCCATTTAATCCTTGGAATATCAGGTTTTAGAACAAATCATTGCTTTTTTCACCAAGTCAATGGCCTTTTTGTAATCAATGCATAATGGAATGTCTATTCCATTATGTCCAACTTTATGCACTGCCTGGAAATTGTCCATTCTACTGAAACCACTGCTGAGGCCTACTTGTTCTTTAGGTTTTGTTACATCAAGTATTGTGTACATTGATAGTACCTTTGTGAAAACCTTGCAGACCACAGCCAATAGGCTTATTTGTTGATCTTTTTTAGCTCCACCTCATGCCTTTTGTGTGCAGTAGAATGACTTCTGCATTTTACCATGGTTCAGGCACTTTGCCAAGTAGTAGGCATTTTGAAAAATTGTTAAGCTAGGGTTTTGAATTAGGGATGACCTTCGCCTTTCAACATTTAAATAGTAACTTTCAGGTCCAGCTGCTTTACCATTTTTCATTACTTTTATTGCAGCTTCTACCAAATTCTGGCACAGCTCCAGCGTCTGGCACTGTATTCTGTTGTCCTTCATCCTTAAACATTTGGATTAAATTATTCTACTCATTTTAGTATGAGTTGAGTTTGCCATTGTACAATCTTAAAGCTTTAACGCAAACAATTGGCATCTATGTGTGACCATCTGCTTTCTTTAGCCCTTGAGCTATATATCACTACAATCAGAAAAGTCAGCGTTCGGATCCCTCTACAGTGATGACACAAGAGATCGGTTCTGTGTCTAGAAAGTCCATATATTATCAGTAACAGTAAAACTTACTAATTTGATTAACATGCTAGCGATCCCCCTTTAGTTACTGAATAGGATTCAGGGGTAATTGAAAAAAAAAAAAAAAGTGTAGGTGTGATATATCAATATCAAGGAGTAGGTTGTATCAGTAGTGTATCAGGCTAAAAGATTATTAAGGTCATCTCACATTACTGATGTGTGCGCATGAAACAGCATTCATAAGATTTTGGCCATACACAAAGTTGTTAAATGGTCAGTATCAATATAGAGAAATGGGTAATACGAAAGGGAGAGATAAAACCCTAGAGCTGTGTCAAGCAGATGCCAGCACTAAAAAAATTAAGCTGGAGTCCATAATTCACAAGCCGTGGATAGACTGCCAAGTTAGAGAATATTTAGAGGGTCTGAATGAAGAGCCGGTCACTAGATATCAATTACCCCACTGTCAAGCCTTTGCTACAGTATATTATGCCTTAAAACCTGAATATATATCCCATTAATGTTGCTCCAACAAAAAAGTCACCATTTACTCTTGTCCCTTTAAAGAAGCATTGTTAAATTTAGTAGCCTAAACTGCAAATACACAAAATATAAAAACACAGCTGTGGAAAATACAGTTTGATTTTACATACATGTTCTGAGGTAAAGAGGACAATTTGTGGAAGTGCAGCCATTCCTTTAGTTTTGACCACGGGATAGTATTTGTAACGGGCCACTAGGATACTGTAAAGATTGGAGATTGTCCCTCCTAAGAGAAGAATACATACATTTTATGAGTAATAAGATAGAATAGTAAGCTCCAATCCCCCCACAGGTTTGTTATTAGCCAAAAGACATTAGCTTTCAGTTCATTTCAATACCAACTCAACTGGTGAAGACAGTCCTGGGAAATTTCTGAAATATTTCTAGCTTAAAATTAGCTAGATAAGTAGTTTTAAAATTATTTACCAGTTACTTTAAATCCACATGGATAACATTTGGTAGTTTTCAGAAAGATAAAAGGAAAAGTGATAATACCAAAGGCACCATAGTTAAAGGCATATTAATGTTTTACAATGAAACAGCTCCAATTAATCTTCATCGTATTTGGGCAATGGAGAGTGTCATTTCAATACTGTCAGAGTTGTAGTTCAAGAGTAACTTAATTATAAAGCAGGGCTCAAAATTTCCACTCGCCACTAGCCAATGGCGATTGAAAATTTAGCCCTGGCAAGTAGAAATTCAGCCCTGATGGGTATTTTATGGCTTGCAGTGGCAAGTAACTTCATGTCTGGTTAGTAGCAAAGGACTTAAAATTCTAAGCCCTGTATATAAAGTATCCCCTGCCTGCCCCTTTTACTGATGTAACACTGCTCACCTCAGAGCAGCAAGACTGTCCAGATGGATCAGAGGGAAAATCTTTAGTGAGTATAAAGGGCAGGGTTTTCCTTAGTCACAGTAAGATTGTCCCTTGCTGTTAGCTGTCTAGTCCCAGGATCAAATTCCACATCTGAGGAGAGGTGGCTTACACTAGGTAAAAGAGGTGGGAGGGGGAGACCATCATTCAGTTACTCTTGAACTACAACTATGACAGTATTGAAATAACTCTCCATGACCCAAATACTATGAAGATTAATTAGAGCTGCAGTTTGTGAAACATTACTATCACGTTAAACAAAACTGCATTCCATTGATTAAAATGGGTCTTAACCACTTGAATGCTTGAGATGTGTTCAATTTTGGTTATTTAACCCCTTAAGGACCATTGCCGTGCCAGGACCTTCACGGCAGTCTGGCACTTAAGGACCAATGACAGTCCTGGCACACCATGGAGTTCAGGGCTCCCGTCGCGGCTGCACGCCGCTCGGGAAGCCCTGAACCTGAAGCACTATTAAAGAAAAAAATGCCCCGTGGTCCGCAAGTGCCGGACGCACAGGATCGCGCTGGTCCTTAAGAGGTTAAAATCACTGCAGTTTACTCAGGTAGAGTTCTTTTTCCAGGATTGCTCCTGTGAGATTCCTGAAAACAACCCTGTGCAGTGGATAGTTAAATGCAGGTTAAAGAGGGCAAACCGTTCAGTGTGGTAGGTGGACAAGTGATGAGAATGTCATGCAAGTTTAATTTTATTAACTTTTCAATGCCAGATATGTAGTACAATGGAGTGAACAGATAGGGAGGTTTTAAGGTCTATGCTTACCAGGAGAAAATATTCCATCCCCCTCATTTTCTCCCCATCCAATGAAGTCATGCATTTTCTTTAGCAGTATCCCTTCCATGATGATAAACACTGGAGCAATTTCATATGTAAACCTGCAAGTATGATAAGTACAAGATCTCAAATCCAGTGCTCACATTATCTAATGCAATATAGTATACATGTTTCAGGGAGGTAGTAAATATTTTGGTTTCTTCTGTAGACCTAATATATAGTTTGATTGCTCCATCTCCAAGCTGGGTAGGTCAAAATATATATTCCCTCTCCAATATTTATGCATACATATACACTTATTTAGTTAAAAAAAAACATGGATTGGGAGGACCTCTCCCAGACCATCTAATTAAGCCTGTAGGATTTTCTGTTTTGATGACAATACTTAACTCATTTGACTTGTGCAGTGGGCTTTAGACTTTGAAAGGGAGGGAGGTTTGCTGGCTTCTTACACAGGCCTTAATCCATCTGGAAAAATGTCTGGCCAAGAACCCCATCACCTAAAGCCTACATCTTGCCAAGTACAGTTTGTGGAATGGTTTTATACTTTGGATTTAAACATAAGGTAAGTCAAACTGGCCCAGACAGCTTTTCATTTATAGAAAGCCTCGTTCTGTGGTGAAACAGGTGAAAACTGGGCTTCCTGTTAAGTGGAAGAGTGAAGAGCAAAGAATGACCACCACAGATGTAAGATTAGTTTTCCCACCAGAGGAAAAAAGTGTATTTCAGAGGGGAGGAAGAAAGGAGTCATCTCCCTCCATCAGTTCTGTTGTGTACTGTACAGTAACAGCAGTTTAGTAGTGTCCAGCAAATGCACAAGGGGGAGGTGGAAAGGAGGAGTATTACAGGGATATAGGAATAAATTGGTAGTTCAAAAACTGACTGCAGCTGTGGTTGCTGCAGCATGTGCAATAAATGATTATTTATCTCCTCCCATGGAGGATGCAGTTTTTCAAGGTCCTACCACCAGTACAAAAAAAAAAAAAAAAAACACTGAAGACTAAATTGCATTCTAGTGTTTATGGCAATGGCATAATGGAGGAAGGTGCAGCAGCTGAACCAACTGCTGCATCAGACAGTGAGACAAACCAGCACCAACTCACCTGTCCTCAAATTTGCAAAAGCAAAAATAAATTGTCCAACACCTAAAGCTTAGAGTAAAAAGGGTTGAGGGCAAGAAGTGGTGGAGAATGCAGAGAACGACATTTAGAGCTCGAATATTGCTCCAGCATCCTTCAGATACAGATGAAGTTTAGAAACAACATTGCTAGAATGGCAAAGGCTCAATCTTCCACCACTGAAAAGGAGCACTATGCTTGTATTTTAAATTGTTTGAGGAAACTGGAAAGTATGGCCCTGGACAAGCAAACATGGCATAAAGTACCCAGTCATCCTGGTCACTGCTTCCAAGTCCAAGCCCCATTCTGCCACACACACACTTCTGTTGAGTAACCAGTAGTAACATAGGCTATTAACAGGGCTCAAAATTTCCACTTTCCACTGGCCAATGGAGAGAAAATTTTATCCCTGGTGAGTAGAAATTCAGCCCTAGTGGGTATGTTTTGGCTTGCAGTGGCGAGTAACTTCAGGTCTGGCTAGTAGCAAAGGACTTTAAATTATAAGCCCTGCTATTAACATTCATAAATTCACTTTGAGTCTACTGCTGCTGGAAGTGGTACACCTTTGACACCTAGTAGTAGCAGCAGTATAACCTCTAGCCCCAGTAGTAGTAGTAGCAGCCTCTCAGGAACCCCTCATTTCATGAGGTTCACAGTAGTAAGATACTTCACTCAGGATCCAAACACCAAGCATGTTGCTATCTATTGTCTATAGAAAGAGCATGTGAGCAGAGGCTTACACCTTGGCACCTCTACGAGTTCCCACCTGAAGCACAACCATAGGTCTGACAGGAAGACACCAGGAACATCACAGGTGCCAAAACTAGTAGCAGCACTCCTAAAAAAATTCCCGTGGCTCTTTGGGAGGGAAAGTGTTATTGATGTCAGTTTGCTACTGTCAGTTCATTCCAAAATTACAAATATGGCTCTCCTACCAAGTTTGATGACTGTGTTTGCTGTAGGAGAGGACAACACAGTGCCTATGCATACTGTCCACCACCACCTTCACAAGAGATGGCAATAAAGTTAGTTCTATGTACTACCATCCCACACTTCCCAAGTTTTTAAAAAAAGTCAAAACCTGCACAATGCAAAAGTACACTTATGGAATACTAACCTTGCCAAAATGCTGGCAGTTGACGTACTGCTCTTTTTTTTATTAAAACAAAGGCTTTCAACAACTGTCATGTGTTGCACCCTTCCGGAATATCCCAAGCCACAATTTTTTTTTTTTTTTTTGAAGGATGGTTATGCCAGTGTTACATAAGCAGGTGGTTAGTGTTTATTTGTTCACTTAAGCCCTCAGAATTTGTAATATTGTGGTGGGAAATGTTGCTATCAAGGAAACATAAGTGAAAGACTATTGGCAATTGCAGTTTTCATGAAAAACAAAAACATCTTTTTTTGCGAAAAATCATGCAGTAAATTTGACTTCTCTCACCCCTACTATTGGGTAACTGAAATGGTCTACTAGGTCTGGTCTAAAAGCCATAAATCTCATGTAAATGATGAAGACAAAATTCGGTGAGAGTTCACATCTGCTCATCTTTTGAAGTATATATGGGTAGACTCAATTTATCTGAAGTCTTCCTGCCATCTATTAGAAAAACCTTTCTAAAAACCAGTTTTCTCCAACAAAACTTTAATCAATATACTAAAAACTTACTCATTCCCTTATTATACAGTAAGACTTTCACTTTGCTTTAGAAAAGCAAAGGAATTTTAATACTGTAAAAATTAGAGCCCAGCAAATGTCTAGGAATGGAACTAAAAACTACTAAGAAATAAGAACAGAGTGGGCTACTACTAGGAGATTTCAACAATCCCAGAAAGGAATCCATACTCTTGAATATCATTCAAAGCAGATCTAAACACAACCTGATGCCTGGTAAATACATTTAAATCTTGTAAACCATGGAAACCCTATCAAACTATTTGGAGTAAAGCCAGTAAGTTTCTTTTGGAACTGCACCATTCTAAGAGAAAACTACTGTCATCTGTAGTTTAATATACTGTTAATTCTAACAGGTTTCCAGAATTTACACAAAAAAAAAATGCTATTTGCCAGCTGTGTGGTTGGGCATGATAGGTGTGTCAGCATAAGAGGAGAGTTAAGTATATGTTTTGCCTGCATATGACTGAGGTAAGCGGGTGGACTGCCTATTTTTGTAGTCTAGCCTCCCCTGCATATTTTCCAGTGCGCTATATTAATATTGCTATAGTGGCCATTTTATATTTAATAAATTCAGTATTTTCTTGACTCAAACTCGTGGAGTGTTCTCCATCAATCAGATCATATATTATACTTTTTGGTGCTTCACACTTTTTTGGGATTTTTTTGGATGTGAATATGTAGAGTTAATCCAAGAATGTAACTACGTACGATAAGTAGGTTTTTCACACTAAAGATTTAAGTGATAAAGGCTAAATCACTTGACAATTGTTTAAATTGTAGTAATTATAGGATATTCATTCGATCTGCATCTGAAGTCAAGTGCTGTTACGACAGAACATTAAGCACTATATCATGCATGTCCTCTGGATTTGGAGTTGGACATGAATAGTAATTTTGATTTGGTTCATGTCTCAGATTAAGGTTTTTCTCTTGAAGGGTTCTGTGGAAAAATGCCAATTGTTTATTTAACTGTGCTTATGTGAATTGTAGGGATGGGTGAAAATTTTCCCCTCAAACCAAAAATCACTGATTAGCACTGCCCTCTTGGCAAATTTCCAGCAAAAAGTGTAGTTTGCTTTTTTCATCTAGCTCATTCCATTGAAGTCAATGTGTGTAAACTCAATGTTCCCAACATATTAAGTGTTATTTTATTTCAAAGACACAATATAAAAAGGGGCATGAGGGTGCTTGTGTTGGTAAAGTGGGGAAAGAATCAGTTGAACAAGGAATTTTTGGGGGGGTTCCTGTGATTGGGGGGGCAGTTAAACTAAATACAATTAAAAAACCCAAAAGACAGGATATAAAAGGGGTCTGAGGAGGGTGCTTGTGTTGGTTGGTGGAGTCAGGGGAAAATCAGTTGAACAGGGCATTTTGGGGGAGTTGACTGGCATTTGGGGTGACAGTTACATTAAAAATAAAAAAAAATTGATACATAAATTTACAGCGACCCCATAACTAAAGCTACGGCTGGAGCAGATTGATGCTTGACGGGATAGAGTACTTTAGAGGCCCAAGACCAGAGGAAACATTGATATGTAGGACAGGCTTGTTAGGAACAAGCCTCCAAAAATGTTGGTAAGCGTTGGGGTTTTTTGTTTAAAGCTGAGGGCTTTAGTACCAGCAGGTAATGTCGTGTTGGCCAGTGGCCACTGTCAAATGCCCCAATGTATTTGCAGAATTTGCAACTGCTGTTCTTGCAGAGTTGTTTAAGCAGCTAGATGTTTATGCCACACATTTTGTATGTTTATTTTGAAAACTCTTAGGGGGTCACCCTAAGAGTGAAGGGTAATCCAGATATGGTCCCCTTGCTCTTAGAGCTTAGGGAATCCAGTTGCACCTCACTGAGGGCCAAAAAGGCCTAAACATTCAAATGGGGTTAGCTAGTGTTCCCGTGCAGGGGGGACTTTCCCATCATTTTGGGCAGGATTAGTCCAATACGTATGAGGAAATTTCTTCTCTAATGGTACTAGAAAGAATGCTTCTGAGTGGTGACTAGCCATAGAACAGGACATTGTGCTGTTCATCCACAGAAGCCCACACATTTTGTATGTATAAGATAAGGCAGCTCAAAGGGGATGGGATCAACAGCAGCAACATGGGTGATGGCAGTTCCACTTGCCACTACTAGCTAAAGTGATGCACCTGAGGCAGTAGCAGCACAATAAGTAGCCCCCAGTATATGGAGAAAAAGTTGGCCAATAATGCTTCTCCACCTGCCCCTCCTCCAAAATCACACGTTACTAGAATATAAATGTTTCCTTTGAGAACAAGAACTGTGCCTCATCAGCAACTGTAATGTGCAGTGTGTGGGAAAAACGGGCACATCTGCACTCAACATCTGGCACAACTATCCAAACACCATGATGCTTAAGGTCCCCAATATGAAATCCCCCCACCAGAAACTACAGCCGCTGTCACTATGCCCCTTGTCCACTCTCCACTAAGTACACATGACAACTTGCTGACAGTTTAATAGTAATTATGAACCCTCCCCGCCACCAGCTTCGCATATTCTGAGATGGAATCTCCTTAGAAGCCACTTTATGCTCTGGTTGCAATCTTCCAGACTGCCATGTGTGGTCAGTGCACCAAAGTGTGCAATGGGTGGACACGAAAAGCCACATCCTGACATCTACTAAATGGCTGTCAATGGGTGGGGGAGGAAAACACAAACAAGGGGGATTTCCAGAAGATTGTTACCCTAGAGAAAGAATGTGATGGTGAACCAGGTGTTCCACTCAAACTTTCAGCATCGTGCTGGGTTTCTCTATTCTTCCTCCTTTGATCCCCGCCTCAACTCTTGTTGCCTTTGGGGATAATCAGCAGGTAATGCTGTTGCTGTACCCCATTTCTTTGGTGGGTGTTTGGCTTTAACATGTTTCACATAAAAATGTCATCGTGTGTTTCGTGTGTGTCATCAGGGTGGTTGTGCCAAGGTGTGTTACTTCCTTTCCCCTTGTCACAAATTGTGCACAGTGCCATTGGCGATTACTGCATTGCGTCTGCCCCAAGAGAAATAGTCCACATCTATGACTTCAAGGGGGTGAAAAGGTAGAGAATGGCCTCATCTTATCCACATTCCCCTTCACTGGATGGGGCAGAGGATGATGCTACTGCCTCAGAACAAGCACTGCAACTAGGATCAGGTGTATTGCTGCCTCTGCAAGTGGATTGTCCTTTTCCTGCATGACTTGTTGACCCCATTCCCACTGTGTCTACAGTGGTCTGTAGCATACTATCTTGCTCCTCAGCATCCTGCTGCCTTGTAACTCTGCAGCAGGAATTAGAGCAGTTGCAAATTCCAAAAGCTCACTGCTGCTGGTGGTGGTGGCAATGCCCATCCTCATCCCTCTCCCATTCCTCTCAGTTTCTGCTAAAAAGGCCATCAATGTCTCTTCAACCCCAGCTTCTCCAGGATCACCACCACTAGTCCCCTACGTGCTGTTGCTGTTCTATTACAGACATCTTACTGCTGGTTGGAGGTGGTGACGAGAAATGTGACAGAGGGACTAGAAGGCAGACTGGCAGCAGGCACAGGTATTTGTGGTATTGCTGATAGGCAACAAATTGACTTCAAGGTCATGTTCCACCTGGACAATACTGTGGGGGGAGGGACTCCCAGGGCTGGAGGAATAGTGTGGGACTACCTGTCCACTAGTCTGGATGCTCTCATTCCCCTACCACTCCCCTAACACTATCCCCACCAGCTGCTTCACCATCACTGTTACTAGAACCACTAACACCAACTACATCAATTTCAGCCCCAGAGTCTTCCTCCTTACTAGTAATATGACCACCCCCTGCCCATCACATAACTCTGTACAAGCTGCTCTACCTTCTTAGTAGTAGTATTAGTGGCGGGACTTCAAGTGTGACTTAAGGTCCACTGCTATCACACTTTGCATCATGCCCCCCCCCTAGAATTACAGGACATTGGCAGCAGGCACAGGTAGTTGACCTGTCCTGCTCAAACTACTCGCCGCCTGGGCTATCCTGTGCTTCCTTCCTTCCTTCCTCTGTGGTGTCAGCCAGCATAGTTGCTGCCACTTCCGAATTGCTGACATGAAACTGGCACTGGCAAGGATGCCCGTTTATGGGTCTATTCTGTGTGGCCTAATTGGGTCCCACCTTCTCCTGCTCCTTCTTGGGCCTGGGACTCATTGCCCTTATGTTGTGTTTGATATTGTCTCGTGCTCCATTGTGACCTGTGCTCTCCTGAGAAACTGCTCCGTGTATGACCCTGACTTGTCTGACTAACCACATCGGTTCAGACCTGTGGCTCTGGCTGACTAACCTGATCAGTATGATCCTGTTGTCTGAACTCTGGCTCTTGCTGCCTATTAATTTGTCTAGACCCCAGCTTGTCTGACCTATGGCTATGACTGACTACTGGCTCTATACTCTCCGAACTTGCTTGACCATCAGTCTCAGTGCCATGGTTCAGTCCTGCTCTTGCTCCCCGTTTCCTCTGGTCATGTGACCCAGGGTAGAGACTGGTGCCTCAGTTACCGCTCCCTCTGGTGTTCCACCCGCACCAGGTCTTAGTCTCTGGTATATTGCAGTAGTGCAGTGCGCAGCAGTGTGCAGCTTTGGGTAGGAGCCTTGGTCCTATCATCCTGTGTTCTGGGGTTGTGTGGGCTATACTATTTTTGTTAGTGTACTTCTTAAATAAAGGTGGATTTATATTTATATTCATGTCTGCCCTGAAAACCTTGACTCCCATGAGGCAAGTTCCCAAAAGATCCCTAGGGGTGATGTAGGGGGAACTGGCCATCATTGGTCTGGGGAACCAGGGCATCCAGACCTTTCAATGACCTTAGTGTTCACTTTCTCCTCATACTCACTGGACACCCAACTTCTTCCAGCGCCTACTTTTATTATTCAACTTTCTCATTCATAGCAATCACTGAACCTCTCCTGCCTCGATTTTGTAGTTCATGCAGCACAAGCGCCTAGTACCACTCACTCTGTAGCTGCTTGTATTGGGTTTCACTTTCTTGAAAAGTGGCACGTTTTTATAGAGAAAAGTCAAATGTGGTTAAAAGGTGCAAAAGCTTTCTAGCCATTAGGGGGAAAAAATTTGCAAAAATGTTTTGCCAGTGGGCTAAAACTGCAAAAGTTTTAATTGCCTTGCATATTTTCCCTCTAAATATTCAGAATGTGAGAGGCTTCTGGGAATGAACAGCAGACTGGCCTGTCACTGCCCAGAAGCATCACATTTTAGCTCTCCAAAACCATTACAGAGGAGAAATTTCCACATACATATTAGACTAATACCGCCCAAAAGGGCAGTCCACTTCCAAAACAGGCAAGTCCCCCTGCACAGGAACACCAGCTAACCCCGGACATACATTTCAGCCTAGTTGGGCCACATTATGTGTGCATATTTCAAATACTCTTAGGGGGTCTCCAAGAGTGAAGAGTAATCCAGATGTGGACCCCTTGCTCAGTGCCTAGGGAATCCAGCTGCACTCCTGACTAGGCCCAACAAGGCTGAAACGTACGTTGGGGGTTAGCTGGTGTTCCCGTGAAGGGGGGGGCTTTCCTGTCAATCTGGAACTTGACCACCCTTTTGGGCAGGATTAGTCTAATATGTACATAGAAATTTCTCCTCTGTAATGGCACTAGAGAGCTAAAATGTTATGCTTCTGAGTGATGACTAGCAGTAGGACAGGCCATTGTGCTATTTGTCCTCAGAAGCCTCTCACATTATGTATGCTTATTTTCCATCTAAAAAAAAGAAGACAACCAGTGTTTTGGTGGATTTTTGCAGGAAAATGTTGATATTTTGCCCACACCTAGCCAAGACAGACAAATGTACAGTTAGGCTTTTCAGTGACGTTTCATATGCCAATGAAGTACTTTTCCTGAAAGGTGAAAAAAATGCAGTACTCATGGGTCTTAAAGTAAAGCAAACCTGTAGTTTTATTAGGTCAACTTCTGTCTTCACAGGGACCTCAAGAAAAAGGAGATCCTATGCAAGTAGCTGTTAGATAGTGAACAGACCCCAGGAAGGTGCCTCAAATACTTACATTTTCTAGTAGTTGAAAGACTGGATGAAAATAATTCCTACTGAATACATGTAATGCCATGTACAGGTGAAGCATGAAAACCCCAGGTCCTGAAACATGTAACCTAGCCAGCTCCAAGAAGTCAGGGACCAACTGTACCCACAGCACGCCCCTGAAACCAAACCAAGACACCTGTGCTGTAGATTGAGGTAGGGACAGCTGGAGGCCATACGTTCAGTTGCTCGCTGCCTGGCCTGAAACAAAGGAATGCCTCACCACCCATACCTTAAGTGGCAAAGTACCTACAAAACAAAGAAAAAAGGGGGAGGGGGAGATGCAACAGTTTGAAATCCACCATCAAGCCGCCAACTATTATATAAGCAGTCTATTTGACAGCACATGATCTGAACCCAAGATTCCCACCTATCATTAATAGCTTTATCCAGAAGAGTCTAGCTGCATCCTTGGCTGCCCCTTTCCAGAATGCATGACCCAAAATCCCCCAGCTTCAACCCCAGAAGTTGAAAACAATTTATAGAAACCTGAATTAACTGGAAACTAGCAAGAATCCTAGAGGTGTACACATTTCTTGAGTTTGATGGATATTCAAGAAACTCCACAACAGGAGCACTGTACAGACATTACCCCCACACACACTGGTAAAGTCATCCACTTCCCCTGCCAATAAAAAAAAAAAAAAAAAAAAAAATATATCAGGTTTGAGAATGCAATGAGAAGTGATACTGCCCCTTCACTCCAGTCTACATCTTCCAACACCTCCATCTGCAAGAGAAAGCAGCCACCACTTTCAACTTTCAAACGTCAAGTAGCAAACAAAGCACAAGCTGGCACAACTGCAAAACAGGAACAGAGGATTATAGAGTTATTCATCACTGATACCACCCCATATCAGGGTGAATTACAATCCTGCGATGGTGCAGCAAGTCTCCCCAGAACATAGTTGCTACAGGAAACCATTCCAGGAACACTAGGTTCTTAGTCAGACCCACCTCCACCCACCATTCCAGCCACTGACCACTCATGCACCAAGATTTCCCTCTAATGCACTGACCTGGCCAAATCAGTGACTACAGCCAACACCTTGTTTGAAGCTGCTGGTGCTTGCCAAATGGACTGGCTATTAAAACCCCCCAAGGAAGAGGTCCCACACTTCCAAGTTCTTTTGCATATCCTGCATCACCTGAATGATGTGCTGCGGCCTCAGCATGCCACCACAGCCCACACAAATCACTTGCAACACACCTTGGCAATTGGAATGATGCAAGATTCCATTTTCCTAGCAAGGATTGCAACATCACCTTGCGAGCCCCTTTAACTGTCTGAATAATGTGTCTCATATCTTGAAGTTTATCTTGTGGCAAATTACGCCATGGCTGCCATATTGATTGATGCTCCGAAACATGCACATCGTTTGACCACAAACATCCAAGTCCCAAAGCATAGTTGTCTAGATGGACTCTTTCTGCACTACCCACTCCAGGAACGAGCTAAATGTCTAGAAATGAGAACATGAGATCAGACACCTCATAGGCAGAGGTCAACATATTAAACCCCCAAAGCTACATCACAGCAGTTGAATGCACTCAGGATGTACCTGCAGGAGACACTGACCACATAGGCCTTTGCAAACAATGCCCCCCAGCAAATTGCACTGCCTTGTCAAAAGATGCATACTAGACAGAGCAGGATGCTTTGTCTAACCCATCATTAACAGAGTCCATAAGCAAACTACAAATTATGTATTCAGCTTTTTTCCAGGCTCCCTATTTAGGGACCCCCCCCCCCAGGGGGAAACATATTTGGAAGTGGAGGTTCTATGAAATTGGCCACAATCCTGCCCATAGCTACTTCCTGGTCAAGCTTATGCCCCACCTTAGACAATTGTCATGCTGAATGAAGGTTGTTCCCCACCACTCCCCAGCTTTCCTGAAAAGAGATCCAAATCAAAGGAACAATTTCTGAATCATGCTGCTTCCTAGTCCTTAGACCTCTTCCCACTGTTTAATCCTTACAGCATGCATCAGAGACCTACACTTTAGTGCCCACATCAGACTTGTCAGCAGCCTTTCCCCACTTCAATGCCAGAACTCGCAGGAAGATTCCCACTTGCAGTGACTATCCTTGAACTGCCAGCAGAAGCCCACCTTTTTCAGGGAGGACTGCATGGCAGGGAGTCCTATGCCCAGCACCGGCCTGAAAGTATGCTATGCCACCTTAAACTGGCTGGCCGTGTCAATGGCCATCCAAAGGCCAATGTCCCATCTCGTCCCAAGCCATCGATGACAAACTGCCATATTTTGTGGAAATGGCAGACTAAATGTCCTGGAATGAGGTCCTGGAACGAGAGCATTTGAGGGAAACGTATGCTAATGATGCACCAGAAAGGTGAAGGCCCTAACCCAATTCCCAAAAATGGTCAGAATTTTTTGGTAACATGTGTACCCCTTTTCCTCATTTTTTGTCAGGTGGTGTCTCCTCCAAATAGAACAGATCTCCAAAAACTAATTTTTCCAAATTTTTTCCTTCCCCACAGGTTTGATATGAAGACCAAGAGTGTCTACCCAACAAATATGCTGCCTCTGGAACCCCAGGGATACCCAGAAAAGCCTGCTGTGAGGTTGATCCAACCACCAACTAAACACCCAGAGCAGTTGACTCAGCCACAGGATAAGTGAGAACTGTGTAAGATGCTCCATGTGTAATCCACACAACACCACTGCCACCTGAACTTGCATGCCAGTCCACAATGTATCCTGCAGGCACACTCCCAACCCTGCATGCACCCAAAGTGCTGTCTGGCCAACCCCCAGTAACAGGAGGAAAAATGCCCACCCCAGTAATTTTCTCTGCTTGCCCCCCCAAGCTCCTCCCCCCATAAGGGAATATCCTGTCACCAATATCCAAATGCTCCAATCCATCCATGCGACTGAAGCAGCCCAACCCCCCCCCCCCAAGCCCTACAACCCTCAGATCAAGCGACTAGCCACCCAAAGCCCTAGCCTGCCATAAACCCAGGCAAATTGTTTATGATCAGTCACTCCCACCCCCAGAGACGATCTGCTTGGTTCAGACAGTCCCTCCTGCTGGTGATCCGGTCCTCACATCAACCTGTGGTAAGAGGTAAGGCTCCTCACCATAAGCTTCCCACTTTAAGCCCATTATGCTGCTGCCCTTTGTTTACCATGCGCAGCAGACCTTGAGTGCCCAACTCCTCCCCTGCTTCATCTACCAGATTGGTAGCCACTGCTGCCTCCACCACATGTTCACTCCTCATATCAAAGTACAGCTCCTAAATGCTGCTCCTACTGCCCATCCAGAAAGGCTTGCACTTTACCTTCTGGAGCATCTGACAACCAACCTTTTTGGTGGGCCAGCTTGGGTGCTCTACCTGCTCTTCTGGATGAACTTAAATTACTCCCTGAGCCGCTTTCCATCCCCCGTGGCAAGAACTACCTGCCCCCTTGATACCAGCACTGATTACTCAATCTTGAAATAAGACCTGGCACAGGCCCAAAACAAACAGAGGTACTTTCACCTTGAGGAGATTACCACATAAGCAACTACTTCCACTTGTCATTCAGATAGTCAATCCCCCCTTCTCCCAGCATCCTTCTTACTTGAAGCATCCCCAGACATACACCTCTACTCCATTTCT
The DNA here is from genome assembly GCA_037306005.1 of Rhinophrynus dorsalis. Taxonomy (NCBI): domain Eukaryota; kingdom Metazoa; phylum Chordata; class Amphibia; order Anura; family Rhinophrynidae; genus Rhinophrynus; species Rhinophrynus dorsalis. Next base: position 226,290,509 of record CM074723.1, read on the forward strand.
TTTAGGCTCCTATATAAATTCTCACAAATGCTGTGACTGAATGATGTAGGGACTCCTAGCCACAGAGGAAGGCTACAGGATGCTCCAGAGAGTGTCCTTTTAACAGCATGCTCTACCCCTTTTTCTGTTTTGCATCATATTCAGATATCACATGAAGGTCTACATACATGCAGGGGATGCTGTGCAAGGTCATTGAGACAGTTGCTTGGCCCAACAGTTTGTGACTTTCATTTTACATATAGCTACATAAAGCTACTTTGTTTAATATCTGGAAGATCTTTTATATACATGTGAACTCTGGTGGCAGATGCTGTGAGGAGATTGAGACCAGGGGGAGATGCACTTATGTTCCCATATTATTCCTTGAAGCAAATGCATTAAGATTTCTCCACCTTTGGTAATCTTAGCACATAGGCTCTATAGAATAACATAGGAGCTGGAGTGGTGATATTCTAGTCATCTCTCCTGTTTAGTGCATAACACCCCTGGTCTCCACAGGAATGTGGCTATGTCTATATATCCACCCCATCTGGAATCATTAGTACACTACTTATGAACACACGCCACTGAAAACTAGATTTATTGTTCATGATACTATACACTAACTATTGTATATGGAATTATATGCATACCTGGGAACTCTCCGGATTTGCCCCGGAGACTCCGGTTCTGACAGAGCTTTACCGGGTCTCCGGGATAGAGGCAGATTCCTCCGGATGTGGAGAGTTTCTATTGAAACTCTGCCACATCTGCTTTTTCTCCCGTTGTGCCTCCGTCCCCAGGCTTCTGTGTGACACATTTAACCCTCTGAGTGCCAGAGTGGTACGGAATGCATTGCTTTGCAATGCATTCCGTACCACTCTGGCACTCAAAGGGTTAAATCCCCCCAACACTCGAGTTAAGCCCCGCCCCTTTTTGACACGATTAGCGTCATTTTTGTTACCCCCTGCTGAACAGAGGACTACCCTCCGGGTAGCCCTCAACTAAAAGTTCCCAGGTATGATTATATGTATTCACTAAGGGTGACATTCCCACAGTTTATAGACTGCTTGAAAGTGGTATCTGGGTTGGAGGTGCCTTCCTGGCATCTGAGGGCTATTTAAAAAGCTGGATGTATAGGATCTCATTTGTCTTGAGAAAGATCCTAGTGAGGACTGAAATTTTCAACCAATAAAAGTTTCCTGCTTTTTGCCATTTGCTTTACTTTACTCCCCATTGGTAATGTCCCCTGTTATATTATATACATAAACATATACAATATATTATATTAGTGACACGTCCACTTCAAGGGTATAAATACACATTTATGGAAACTTAGGAACAGAAATTTGAAACTCATCCACATTTGTCAGGGTCTTGAAAGAAAGAGCATCCTAAGTGGATGTCTGCAGCATGCCAGAGTGCCACAGCACCTTAGCTGAGACTCTCGTCTAGATATTTGTAAGCCTGTACAATATTCAAGACCTAGATACCCACTACATTCAAGAATATCAATTTGTTACTTGTAAGTATTGGTAATAAGTGACAATTAAGTGGTGTTAAATTAGGACACAAGTCTTAAAGTTTACATGTTTGTGTTGGCAGTTGCAGTAAGCCATTCCCCAGCCAGTCCGACCATGTCAAGTCCACATGAAAGTTGGTTGAAATAACGAGGATGACCTAAAAATGAGACAATAGTTTACTAGACAATTACAAAAAAACCCACACACCACACATGCTTATATGCCCCCCCCCCCATTTTGTTATACTACATAGGAATGGTCCTTGTTTGAAATACTTGCTTAAGCATGACAAGTGGCCTACTGAGACATTTAGCACTGCATTAATGGATAATCAAGTTAATCTACAAAAAGTAGATTGTAAAATTCTACTTATATACATTTGCCATGTGGTGAGGTAGGCATGTACAAGAGTGACTGGCTTTATAGAACTGAATTCAGTCATGTTATTTGTATCCTCATCCTGAGTTTTAGTACTGTCTAGATTAGTGATTTAGCAGTACTTCTTGCCATTGATTTTCCTCTAATATATAACATTCAAATTAATGAAAGTTTCTTATTAGATCTAGATGGTTTAACTCAGAAAGACAAGGGCTGCTTTACCCCACCACAATCATATTTCTCATTCATAACGTTGTGGCTGAAAAGCTTCACACTGGCTACTAGGGATGCACGAAACCAAGATAAAGACAGTATTTACCACCATCTGCTCTTATTTAATTAAAGTGACTAAATAGTATGTGCTTGGATTGGTCATCTCTCCTTAGTTTTATTTTCAGGAACCCCTATTTTACACATACTCATAGCCTTATCAAGATGGACAGCCATGTACTGAGATGTGGTGGTGCTATACTAGTTGCCTGTAGAGGTGGACAGGCACAAGAGGGAAAGCGGGAGTTGCAGAAAGTATGAGTGGAATTACGCATAAAGTTAACTTGACAATCCAAATTTGCATTTTCTACAGAATACATTAGATACCAGCATGTGCGCCAAGATAAACACATTTCCATGAGAACATTGCAGTTTTCCCACATTATTTCTATGGCCCTTAGAATGTAGACTTGGGTGTGTAGTTTTATTGATACCAAGCAAGTTGAACAAGGCTGGGAACTCCTGGGAGGTCAGTAGTTGTGGTTCTGTGGTCACCAGTGCAGTGGTCAATGCTGTGAGGTCAGTGTGTGATTCTGTGGCCACCAATACAATGGGATAAGGTTGAGTAGTCTGTATAACTCCCATCAATCGCTGTCAGAGAATGATGGGAGTTTGGCAAGGCAGGGTCAGTATGTTTCATGACTACCAGTGCAGTAAGAAAGCTGTAGGGGTTCAAGTGTGGTTATAAATGCTATAAGGGCAGCATGACATGGCTGGTGGGTATGTATGTGCTGTTCTATAGTGACTAGGACAAAGCAGAAAATAGTCTATTTTTCATAGGAAGTTTCCTGCTAGGAGGGAAGCAACATTTTCTGCCTATTTTGCTTAGGTGAAAAATTTTGCCCATCCCTACCCAGAACCTGCAGGATGTATGAGGACAGATCTCTGCTTGTTAAACTGTACACCACACCAAATTTGTGTTTTGAAATTGACCAATAGTTTTAGGTCAATGTCTTTAGCTAGAAATAACCATCAGAGCATTTTGGATTTAAACTAAACCCCCCACAACGGATATGTAAAGGTCCATCAAACCTTCTTTCAAAATGGCCTGTTTTGCTAGCCTAAAGATATGGCAGATTCCAAGTTCAGAAAGTGTCCAGTTTAACATATGGTAGTTAACTGGACATTGGTCCATACCATGAGATTGATTAAAGTGTCTTCTCCATCTCATCCCTGAAATTATACCTTAATACACTTTTAGTGCCACACCTTTGCCAGGTTTACAATGCTGCAGTCTCTCCATTAACAATGGATACTTTGCATATCAGAAAGTTTAGTACTGAGACATTGTTTTATTCCTGTGTTTGTATGTAAAGTGTGGTAATAGCTGTTATGCTGTCAGTTAAAACCCAAATTCACCAGCTGGAGTATGATTTGGGATCTCTCCAAAGCTGGCTATGCAGCCACAGGAGACAGTTTACACTTCTATTAGAGAGCAGAGGCCACATCTGTCCTCCCTTAACACTTTGCACACCATAGGGATGATCACTACAATGCTCTGCAATGAGTTGCACATCCCTTTGACAAAATGATTAAGGGAGGGCTGATGCTGAAGTATGAAAATTCTCTGCTCCCAAATGTTGCTAGCATTACACCAACCTCATGCTAGTGACCACAGTCTCTCCCTCTCCCCTGGCATATATACAATGCACATGGTGATGTGATCTCCACACATTGCATCTCCCACCAGCAAAAGTATTAGTTTTAGTTATTTCTGAATAGAAGTGTACCACAGTATGCCACTTGAGGTCTGTGCTACATCGAATGCTTAATAGGATACCAAAGAGTTCACTATATCATACTGATACTTCTATTATCTGCCAGGCTAGGCACCTGCTGGTCTTTTGGTTAACCTAGCACACAGGCAGTTGTAATTAGAGTTTAAATTTGTATTTAAGAACAAAAGGTACAACAGTTTATTGCACTCAGAGTTGTAAAACTATTTTACGTTATTGGAAGATTTGAAAAAAAAAAAAAAAAAAAAAAAAAAAAAAAATGTTTAGTCCATTTTCATTGTACCCCATTATGTGTAATATGCACAATACGTAGGATGATTACATTTAATCTGCAGTAACTTAATAAATGGACAACAGGTCAACAAGGAATTTGAGAGGAAACATTGAAACCATCAAGCTGACCATGTATCAGATCTAAGATTGGAGGCGTGATGCTGATGAATGGGAGGGACTGGAATACACATACCAGTTTTAACGCCATATTTTAGGGTATCCCGGCAATCAACAAGGATCTGTTCCAGTGGTTCTGGTTGGTCTGATAATTCCAGATTGAATCCTTCCAAGCCTTCTAATAGCTGGTGTGGATGATGAAAGTCAAGAATTTTACTCTTTCCATCAAATGTTTTTGTTATATGATTCAAGAGAATATCCAAAACTTCAGAGAAAAAGTTTTCTGTGTATTTGTTTCCATTTCTTGCGGGGAGTAGATCTGGAAAGAGAAGTGGCACACAGATCCATCCATATTTTTAATACAAAGGGAACAGTTAGTAGTTTAGCAGTAGTGCTGAGAAGAGTTTTTTGGTATGTTAGTGTTTTTTCTGTTGAGTAAAAGTTAACCTTTATACAGGAAACATTCAATAGTATATGTTCTCTTAACATGTTACTGTAGGTAAAGCATGTTTAACAAAAATAAAGGATATAAATAATGGTTAAGACTGAAAAGTTGTAGCATCTTAAGAGAAAGTCAAGCACATTTAAAATAGAAGTGGACATTTACCCTTCATCATCGAACAGTCATCCACTGGCTGCTAAATTCTGATTCTCTTAGACTCCTAGATGACAAATTATTAGCAAAGATAAGTCTGACCCACCTCAGGATCCCTCATGTTTTAGGTTAATATGGAATTCTCTAGCTTTTTTTTTTTTTTTAAACACATTGCACAATTCTTTGAGAGGTGTGATTTGTATAGCTGTACTTTGTGATGAAATTTCAGTGTTGAGCAGTGTTAACAGAGCCAAGTGTTCGATTGCTGTGGCGTTTTATTTCTAAATCGATAGATACTTTGGAAATGTCAATATCACAACAATTTAATTAAGAATGGGATTTAGGCAAAGACTGAAGGTGATGCAAGCAAATTGAAAATGCATGGAATCCATTAACCATAGGTGAAAATTAAGCCAATAAGAATTCAGTCTGATCTAGGGGAGGGCTGGCAACTTGTGACCCTGGGTACAAATTCAATGAAGTGGCCAATTTCTACTATCGTTCAAGTTCCCTGTCCAGCACTTCTTGTTAATTTTAAAATTGGCACTAATGTTGTAAGTAAAGCAAGTGATAGTGATGTAGCTTATAGTTGAAACTGGGCTATGCTTCAGATACTACAGAGCTTAAAATGTAATCAAAGCTACACTAGTGATACTATAGATCATGAGAAATTTGTTATGCCACTGCTGTAGTTGCATTTGGATTGTAGCTCTGTGGTATTTGAGTTGCTTCATTTCAGTTGTAAGCTCTGATATTAGTGAGTTCCCATTTACAGCAGCAAGACTGCACCCCAGGCCAACACTCCCCTAAGCTAATCTGATGCAGGCTAATAGAAAGCTGCCTCAAATCAAGGTCTGATGAACCTTGCATTCTCTTAAATTCAGATACATCTTCATCTCTGGCCTTTTTAAAATTGATTGCCCCCCCCATCGCAGTGTTGGCATCTACCTCATCCTTCACACAAGTCAGTCATGAAAGATGACAATGTGAAAAATCTGTAGGATTAGTTTAAAAGAAATCTAGCCAACTGTCAAATATTGACTAATGCTAAAATATGCACAGAATGCTCATTCTCAGATAACTTTGAACATGAAAGTGGGTTTGAATCGAAATATAATTGTAAATTACAGTGCAAAAATTGACCCCGTCACATTTCACATTAGTTCAACGTTAACAGATTTTCTTAGTACAAACATTCCCTCAATTAGGTAAAAAAAAAAAAAAAAAAAAAAAAAAAAAAAGAGAATTTCCTTATAACTAGATAAAGCACAGAATTAACATTTAGAATATTGAGATGACATTTTTATGGCAGCAGACAATCTAGATTCTTCAATGGTAACACTAACGAAAAAAATTGTAAGGACAAGAGCTATTCCTCATTTGCAACATCCCATCCTATCCAAAGGAACAGGGCTTTAAAATAGGCAGCTGCTGAAAACAACTAACTATAGGTCAAGACTCCCATTCATTTTCTGGGGCTGCACAGCTGGGTGAGGTCAGCATTACTTACAGGGTCTCTGTCCTCTTCAGTCAAGAGAAATTTTACAACAAAGGCTTCAGAGAAATAAGAATCAGTGTCTTCTCCCAGAGGTACTGACATCTCCCATTGCCTTCACAGTATGAAGGGCTGGGTTAATTAAGCAATGGAAACACCTTTACCATAGCTGCTGAGGTAATTATGAAGCCTGACCAGTCGTATCAGTTAAGGGTATGTTTTCAGCATGTGCTGCTATCTGAATGCAAGTTTGTTATTTTTATGTACAGGAAAAAAGGCAAAATTGCTCTACTTCACTTACCTGAAGCATATACATTTGAGAAGTCTGAAGAGCCCTTTCCATTACCAGTTCTTTCTCCATCATTGTCAACCAGCAGGCCAATGTGTTTTTCCATCTTTTCTTTAGCATAGTATTTATCTTCATCTGGACATGACCGATTAGATTTACCTATTTCCACAAAATAAAGTTAGATTTTTTAACATTTTGAAAAGTCAACTGCCATTTTGCTTTAATCCACTAGAAACTAAAGTCTGGATAAAAAAAAATTTTGTATTTTAGAAGATGTAGGTATAGTGTAGGTATAGTGCAAGAAACTGGTATTTTCTTGTAAAAACATAAGTAGGCCTGTCACTATGCTGCTTGTCTACTGCACATCATTGTTTCCATGTTCTTAGGCACCTCTAAGTAATGACGGGCTAAAATGGGAAGTTTATTAAGCCAGTTTGTCCTATCAATTCATCTGGATTTTGGACCAATCATCAATAACTCCGTTATTTAGGCATGGAGTTTTGAAATTCAATTACTTACTTGACCAATAAGTTTGTTAGATTTAGTCTAGATCTGATTATACAAGGCATTAATCCTTTTTATTCCCCCTACCCCCTTTTAGACTGTATTGTTTGCACATATTTTATATACATTGCTTCTCATTTAGCCATTAGTAAGGTGATTGCTTAACTGGCATGAAAACGTATGGCCAAGATTGTTTCGGGTCTGGAAACTTATCAAGCTACCCAAGATTTTTTTTTTTTTTTTTTTTTTTAGCACTGCCAATGTCTTTCTGGAAAGGTAAGATGGCAGTTTAGATTATTGTAGCATTTGCTCAATATGCACACAACACTTGCCTTCCGAAGTAGGTTATGGATGCCTTTGATGAAAGCTTTTTTTTCTCTTGCATTTGAGCATCTTCTTCCAAGAGCTGCTTGACATTTACAAGAAAACGGTCCTCTGTGTTGGAGGACATGTGATGTTAAAACTACCTTTGGTACCTACTTGCTAGTGATACCTTGCTATTCAAGATACTGGACAAGAGTATTGTGCTCAGAAGTAGAAGCCATATCAGCCTTCAATTTTTTAATGAAATTTAGTCAATATTTTGCTTTCTTCTCCCTGCCCATGGCAAGAAACAAGTGGGTGTTAGATCTGCCTCACAGCTAGTAGGAACAAAACTTAAAAGTACTCTGGGAAACGATTCAGTCAAACTTTTGTCCAAGCTGTGAATAAGATTAGTGACCTCAAAGCTAAAAGTATTTTGAGAGAGACAAAAGGAGAAAATCAAGAGACCCTAAATACTTCCTGAAGAAATGCCAGAATTGTGCATGTGGCAATGTCCTCTCAACAGCTTTTCTTTTCTGTCACAATCTATAAAAGATGAACCGCACTAATCTTAGAAGAATGTCATCCTGAAATTTTGGATTTTGCAACCTCTGAGCCATCAGCCTCAAGAATGTCAGATTGAGAAGAACAGGACCCTGGGATAATCGATCTGGGACTCCCAGAATAAAAGGTTGAATGGACATTCAACAGGTCTGCAAACCAAAATCATCCTTGGCCAGGCTGGAGCTATTAAGGTTACTCTTCTTTTGCTTTCCGATCTTCCCTCCTATCACCCTTACTTCTTGTCAGGAAGATGTAGGCAAAGTGAACATTCCATTTTATCTTTAGAGCATCCTGCCCTGCTATTTTGTTTCAGAGGAAGAGATTAAATTTTGTATTGTTCTGAGTCTCAGGACTATCATTGGCCTGACTAGAACAGAAATAATGTTCAGACCTTGAGCAACCATTCCCTTGGATCCAGAGTCTGAGCTGAGGAAATCTGCTTACTGTTCAATATGTAGGATGCTGAAAGCATCAAGAGATTCTTCTCTGCTCAGGTTAAGATATTTAATGCTAGTGGGTTGATAGGTTTGCTTCTCGTGCCTCCCTGGCTGAGAATACATCTTACTGCAGCCATATTTACGATCCAGACCGTTTTCCCAGTCTTTTGAAATGTTTGACATCTCCATATCACCTCTAGTTTGAGATGTGAAGGAGATTCTTTCAAGGTCCAAAGACCTCTGCAGCCTACTTTGCTTGCATATGTTATTTGCAAATTTGGATCTTGTAAAGGCTTTCCCTTTGTGATCTTTTGACTTTGGTTACCAGGCCAGTTCTAGTCTTCTGGACCTCCTTACCAAAAATGTGCCAAGTCCCAGGGCTGCCTTTTCCAGAACTGATGTTGTGCTGGGTCTGTTTTGAGCGAGTCTTCACCCAGGGCACAATGGACTGCTGAGGAGAGTCTAGAAGTTGAGAATTTCCTGGCAGAGTCAGGGGCATTTCTAGGTTCCAAATAGATCTAGAGATAGATCCCATGGCAAAATTCAACAGTGTGCCCGCCAGCAGCTGTAGTGATAACTACATATGCACATGCAAACACTTACTACACAAACTTATGATGTAAATATGTTTATTGAGGGCCTTTTGATTATCACAATACTTTAATACTGGGACGGCCAAAGACTGGCACTCAGTAGTTGGACTGGCTGATTCAACAGAGCGGTTGCCTTGGCAACCTACCCAGAGATCAACCACACAGCTCGTAATCACTGAACAGAATGCTGCCTTGTGTGAAATTACTGAGGTTTAGTTAGTGCACAAGAGGCATTAATCTAATAAGGTGAAAACCAGCTCTGTAGGACTGAGCCTCTGGTTATGTTGTCATGGTAACCGGTCAATGACCATTCAGCCAGTTTTCAGACAGCATCTAAAAAAAAGCAGGAGACAGGGGATTTTAAAAAGGAAATGGCTAGAAAATTAGCATTAAAAAGTATAACTCATTCAGACTAATGATTTACAATGCAAGAAGACAAAGTAATTTTAAAATTACCATCTTTCCCTTTTGTAAGCATAGACGCATAAAGGGTTCTTGATTTGTTTACTAGAATTAGGAAAGTTATAGATGCAGATTATAGATGCAGATTATAGATGCAGACAAAACAGTCACATCAGATGCGTCTGACCTAGCAGTCTCCATAAACTGCTAGTTACCAGATCTCTTCTGACCCTGGCAGTCTATGGTGATGTGCATGCAACTTGGCAACATTTGTGACAGCCATAAAAATCAAAGCAGAGTCCAGCCGCTTTGTTAAATGAGGTGGCCTTTTTTGTTTTGTTTTGTTTTTTTTTTTTACTTTCAAATGGATGACAGGGAGACATTTTGGCTTTTTACAACATATGCTCCTAGATGAGCATACTTACTAAAACATATTTGTTCTTTAAGAGAATTACTCTTGTATAGTTACCCTTTAACAAATTCATGTACTGACAAACCAGTATACACTACATGCCATGTGAAAAGCGGCCGATATGCTTTATATCCATTGAGGTACGTGCAATTCTACTGAAATAATTAGTTTGGAAAGGTTTCTTTCCTGTGACCTCTGATTACTCTTGAAATAGCAAAAACACTCCCAAATTAAAGATAGTTACCCTGCATAGTGATTTGTACATAGACACTATATCCAGACAAGCTGGATGGAGAGCGGATTCCTAAATGCGTAAGCTTCAGGGAACTCTGCCCGAACCTCCATGTGAACCATATGCTCTACAGTGCCATGTCACGTCCCTGCCGTCACATGCACTAGCCAGCCAATGAGAGAAGCATGTTGACACACTAATTTGATACCGGTACATGTGGTGGGGAAGGCACTGGACTGGCAGATATTTCTTTGGTATGACCAGATAGTGGCAGACTGACTTCAGAACACTAGGGACTTCCCACCAATACACTTGTGGCTTCAGCTGCCCCCATGACAGCACAGCCATAAGGAAATATTTTAGATACTGCAGGTAGGAAAGTATCCATTTCTATTCAAGAACTTGCTTCTTTCTACCATCAGCTAGAGATGGAACATTTATCCATCTTTGCATGTTTCCAAAAGAAGCATGGTTTACACTGGTGAAAGGACAAGCTGGAACAAGGAATGCCGACCTCCAGAAAGTGGTTTCAGAAACTCATGGCATTAACACATTTGTACACCCCTACTGAATGTCAGATGCTAGATGGAGTACTGTGAAGAGACCATACTGCATGATTGCTTGTGGACACTTCTCAGAAGAGGGGGGAGGAGAGAGACTGAAATTTGATCAATGCCCCCTCTCCCCCTGATTAAACTTCCATCTCCGTTAGCAAGGAGGACAGCTCCTTGTAAAGGACAACATGGATATAAGAAAATTTGGAAGTTGCCACAGCTATGGCGTGCATGTCCAGGGAAATAAGAATTTGGTTGTCAAAGCAAAGATACATTGAATCATCAGTATCCAAGTCTAAACCTATGAAGAAAGTCGCAGTAATATTAGTGGGGATTATTTTCTCATGCAAAGCCTCTTGATGTCAGTTTGAAAGCTTATCCTCCGTTACAACCTTTGGCTCAGATCTCAGGGAGCAGATGCATCATTTAAAAGTAAGCTGATCTCTTTCAGGACCTATGCAATTTGATGATCATTTAGAAGATATAAAGAGGACAGGAATTAAGAGCTCCTTATTGCATCATGATAGAAGACCTAGATCTTCTTCAGCTCACTTATAGGGTTCATAGACCGCCCTTCCAAGACAATGTTTCCAGCCTAAAAGATCATATGATCAAAGGAAACAATTCTTTCCAGTGAACGAGGGGCTCATTTAGGAAGAAAGGTCTCTAAGAATAAATTCTAAGAATATCTAAGGATCAACAGGCCAGACTTCCAATTCCAGTAGGTTGAACATTTTGTCCATATTTGGAAAGAACCACCTTGGACAAGTGGGTTCTCCAGAATTTGGAGGCAGGGCTTCTGCTAGACCTCAAGAGACTATTCAGAGTTTCAAAACCTTAGAATCCTGGTAAAGAATAAGAGTTAAGATCTAGTCAGAACTTATTTCAAAGCAACACCAATACCAGTTCCTACAACCCAGAATAAAAGTATTCAATTATCTTCATAGTTCCAAAGGCAACACAAGGTTACAGAACAATCTTGGATTTAATACACATACACACATTACTCAAGTGCGAGAGGTTCAAAATGGAAACATTGGTAATCAGATCCCTTTGTCTATGGAATTTCCTGATCACAATAGTTACAGGAAGCAAATATTCCAGTCAGAAAGTCCCACAGAAAATTCCTCAGATTTGTGCTCAAGGACCAACATTGGAAGTTCAAGGCCCTACCATTCAGCTTCTCTTCCATTCAAATTTATGAAACCCCTGGCAGTAAGACTGGAGGGACTGAGATAAGGAATTAAAGTGGTCCCATATTTAGAAGACTATCTGGTTATTACAAGATCCAGAGATCAATCAATAAGACATACTTCCAGAATGATGTCCCATCTGGAAGGACTGGGATGGGTAACACGATCCAGTTTAATTTTGTGAATCTGATATTCCTGTCTTTACACTAGACATCAAAGGCTATAATATGTTTATCTCCTCATAAGAAGTAATAATTGTAGATTAAGAATCAGGAAACCCCACTAAAAATGGACACCTATGAGGTATGAACAACTGTTCATACCTTGTATCCAGCCCCTTTAAGAGTAAACCAAAATGAGCACAAATTATCACAAGATGACCTATAAACTTTCTAATGTTTCCACTTTTTTTTATACTATCAGATTAAGGTGTCAGTTATCCATATAAATGTGACATCAAAATCCTGACCTGGCCTTAAAGAAAACTGTATACTATGTGTGGGTAGACTACATGAATTAGAGTGAAAATATAATTGAACAAAAGCACGCCAAAGAAAAAAAAAGAAACTTGTCACTAATGCTGGGATATTCTTTATTCAGAGTTATGGCACAAACTTTAAATGAATAGTAATGTTTCATAATAAAGACAGCTCTAATTAATCATCATAGTATTTGGACTTTGGAGAGTTATTTCAATTCTGTCAGTTGTAGTTCAAGAGTAATTCAATGACAACGTATCCCCCTCCCGCCCCTTTTACTGATGTAACACTGCTCAGCCAGAGCAGAAGGGAGGTGCCCAGGTAGATTGCAGAGAGGGACAATCTTCAATTAAAATAAGGGAAAAACCTGAAAAGCTTGTCAAGGGGAGCAGGGCTTTCATTGTTCTCATACGAAAAAGATTGTCCCCTGCTGTTATCTGTCTGGTCTATGGACTGCATTCCAGATCTGAGAAGATATGGCTTACACTGGGTAAAAGGGGCAGGAGGGGAACTTTGCTTGTGAATGTGTCTCAAACCATAAAGGTTTGAGAGGAAAGGCTTATAGCGTTCTTTATTTTATTTTTGTAGGCATTAAAAAAAACATGAAGATAAAATGAAGTATTACTATCCCTTTAACTGCAGTTTACTGTTATAGAATCTAGATGGAACGGTTATGGAGAGCCTTAGTCTAACAAGCTCTACCATAGAGTTTGAAAAATTTGTACAGGTCGGTGCTTTTAGAAAAATGGGAGTACTTTTATGAATACAATATAAGTTATATTCATACAATACTGCTACTTCAGACATTACTATAAACCTGACAACCAACTCCTAATCAAACCTCAGCCTCATAGTCCAACAGTAAAAAAAAAAAAAAATACATAAAAAAAAAAAAAAAAAAAAAAATCACACCGCCTAAAACCTTAAACGCCCAATGCTATCCATGCTTAAACCACTAACCTCTAATCATTCTGGATGATATGACTGTCAGAATCAGTGAGACATTTAGATTTGCTAGTTCCCTTTATAACCGATATGCTTGCTGCATAGATATATGGAAGCCACAGCATTTGGCATTCACATTAAAGTGAAATAATCTTTATGAAACCTTTTCTGCAGAGTAAAACCAGGGGAGCCCACCACTGTCAATTGTGGTATTAAAGTTATATAACTGTTCAATAACCAAGAAATGAATTTACAAAGCATTTACTTCCTGAAAGTTCTGACAGCGTTTCTATCACATTCTGTGGAGTACTGGGTCATTGTCTTTCCGCTCAAATAGAATGCAAGAAAGATTGAAATTATACCATTAAAGGGCGATGATAATGTAAAGAGTTTATAGCAGGAAAACTCTGGAAATATAGTCATCAGTGGGCATACCCTTATTTTAGACAACAGGGAAAGATCTACTATAGATTTTCCATAACAAAGGTTTCCTGTTCCTTTAAAGGGATGCTTTGTTAACTTCAGTGAGATTCTCTGCTCTACTCATTACAGCTAAAGAGGTTTGCCACCAGCTCTGTAAAACTAGATTTTTTTTTTTTTTTTTTTTTTAATTCCCAGTTTATTTTTAGGAAATGCATTAACCCTTTCTATGGTTTTGTTCCACCAGGACAAACAGGCAGAGTTAATATCTGAAGCAAACCAGATGCACCATTGTGGAAAACCCACACATTTCAGGTTGATTAACATGAAGCTGTTAGGACCTTGAATGCTTGAGGTATCCCAAAAGAGTGGAGCAATACAACATTCAAGTGTTTTACCCTTTGCGTGCCAGAGGGGTACACAATTATTGAGTGTTAAAATACCCATTTAGATAAATGGGACTTTCAGCTGACCCAGAGGTAGTTAATTGTTGGACCTGCAGCTGATGGGTGCGGGGGCCATCACTTAACTGGTTGGAGATTAAGTTAAACCCAAAATCCAGAGGTCCAACAATCTATTATACTTTGTTTAGTTGACGTCCATCAAAATTGCTCCAGGTTTTATTAAATCAGCCACCAGTTAAGACAGCAAATCAGCTGAGCAGCTTTAACCAAAGTTTGTTAAGTACTGCAGACAGATATATTAGTACTGTTAGATCAGTGCAGTGTCTATCTATACAAGCATTTAAAAGTGTGTTTTAATAATTAACAGTAGGAGTGACAGTACTTCCTACACCATGCAATGTTTATATATGCTACATAGTGGAGGAATAGTCTATGTAACTAGTTGCTAAAGTGTTATTAAATTCAAATGCAACCGTAGTGCTTCTGTCAGATGCATGACCCCCACCTAAAGGGGCTAGCAAGCCTATTGACTGTTTCACAAATAAGAATGTTACCAAGAAATAAAATATAAAATGTACAAAGCTAAACTTACACATGTCACTTATAGCAGTCTTGAAGTCCATTTCTCCAAGCAGAAAATAGATGAAACCAGACTGCCTTTTTCACTCTCCACAAGTCTGCCCCACAACTATCCAATATCAAGACTGACAACAAAAGGTAAATGCAGCTCTCTTTATAACTTTCTGTTGTGGGTGTGGTGATTAACTCTGAATGAACTGGGGAGATTGATTTTATTAACCCCTTGAGTGCCAGAAAAGGTGTGCTATACATTCCTTTGACAGTGTGCTGATAACCCAGAATTTTTTTTATTTTATTTTATTTTTATTTTTTATATGTGATTACTAGAACAAATACTAATAATCAGATGTTCTTACTGACAACTATCTATGGGCGGCCAAATTTTAATGACACAGCAAGGCTTTTTCAGACATTCCATAAATATAGGAAATGTTTGCTGATGATTGGTAATCCTGCTGCTATTCAGTGTTAAAATGTATTTGTTTCCTTTATTTCAACTTTAAAGCGGAACTACCACCTCCACTAAAGTCACCCTGTAGGTGGCGACTAGCTTTGTAATCATTATTTCCATACCTGGGAACTCTCCGGTTTTGCCCCGGAGACTCCGAGTTTGACAATGAATTACTGGGTCTCCAGGGCAAAGTCAGATTCTCCGGATGTGGGAAAACCCTGCCCACTTGTGCTCAATCCCACCCTGTTCCTCCCACTCTGCGCCTTCTTCTACCCCTTCCCCAGTGTATTCTATATATTTTTTTATGTATAGTAGCCCTGCCCCCTTGCAATTAGGCCCCGCCCCTTTTTATGGCGCAAATCGTGTCATTTCTGTACCCTAATTGGCACTAGAGGGTTGTCCTCCGGGCAGCCCCAAGTAAGAAGTTCCCAGGTACCAAAAGTTCCCACAAATAAAGTGAGACCAGAAGCCAGGCAGCACTGCAGACATCTTGTTGTCAGTCCTCTTCACCATTCACAGGTATTGCACTGGCCCAGACGGCTCCAGAAGAGACTGACGGCGCAGACACACAGGCTGTAGTAACCTGTCCGTCAGTCTCGGAACTTTAAGGATAACTTTATTCGTGGGCACTTTTGAGAGGTAAAATAGTGATTACTAAGCTAGTCGCCACCTGCCTAAGTATTGCAGGGTGACTTTAGTGGAGGTGGTAGTTCCGCTTTAAATAAAGAAATCCATATACAGTATGCCCCCTAAATTTTATTTTGTCATGAGAAAGTAAATATTTGTTAAAAACATTCTCAGTGTTTGAAGCATTTCCTCATTTTGTAATCACTGTATTGTACACCTTCTGTATTATATAGGTAATTCATTTGTATGTAGTACATTTAGTAAATACACTGATGCTAATGCGCTACGAAGAATTGGAGCAAACCCACTGCACTGTAGGGAAAAATTAAACATTCCCCACTCTGATTGATTCACTCTTTCAATGCCAGTGGCTTGCAGAATTGTTTATACCCTTGATACCAGATGTATTTTTGTTATCCATCTATTTGATCGTATGATTCCTGTAGGCATTAGTTACTCAATTTATTTTTAGCTGGTGGGTTATGCACAGACCAAGTAACAAGGCTACATATGTAGACAGGACCAGCTCATAAAAAATATATTTAAGCATTTTTTAGCTTGGCTTTGCATCCTTTGAGAGCTAGAATTATCCATATAATAGGCTGACCAGACCTCACCTTTAACCGGGGACGCATAGGAAAAATGCATACTGCAGGACTGCATTGATTTCACTGAAGTACTGCAAATGGCTATTTCCTATGTGACCCTAGTTAAATGTGAGATTCTCCTAAAATCCTCCTGGGCCAGTGTCACAGTAGCACTAACATAGAAAATAGATGAACCAGAAGGACCTCCTCCATAAAAAAAGCAACAAAAAACAGATATGTCTAAAGCAGGGTTGGGCAACCTGAGGTTAACATAGCTGTTGTGCACTACAGCTCCCATCATTCCTTGACAACAATGGATGGCTGGGGATGATGAGCTTTGTAGTCCTTGATAATTTGTCAGGGTCGGGTTATGCCCCTGATCTAAAGCATGTTACCAGTACAGGTAATGACCCCAAAACATCCTCTAATTCAGAAGTGGACAACCAGCTGTTGAGGAATACAACTCCCATCAAGCACAGTCAACATCAACTTTGCCCATCACTCTCCTTTGCACTTGGTTGATCCCTTGGTCTGGTTGACCTTCTATCCATCCTTCCTGGATTATACTCTTGGCACCTGTTCATGCGCACCATCACTGTGAGTGGTGGTGGCATGCCAGCTCCTCTGTATTAATGTGTGCCAAGGGAATAAGAGAGACTCATTTCATGAGTTTACTTTTCCTCCTTCCACAATACTAGTAACCAATCAAAGCACAGTTTGTGCATTCCATAAGAATAGATGAGCATGCAGACATCTGGGAGGATCTTATTCTCTTTCCTCAAAGCTATTTATTTTACCCTAGGGCCTGGCAGGGACTAAATTAGAATTAGAGGGGGAGATGGAGTGGAGATGGATACCACTTTTCTTTATTGAAGAGCAACCCCTGCAAGTAGTTAATTTTCCAATTATATATGGAAATCAATATTGTATTTTCAGAATAATTTCATCTTTTGATGGTGCCTCACATGTAGTACATTATGCATCATGTAGTAAGCTAAGATATCATAAATACAAAAGGTAAAATGTACTTATTTTGCTAATATCATATTCTATGTATCAATCAAAGCATATATTATCTTAAATTAGACTAATTTACAAGTCAGAAAATGGCTGAAGTTTCTAATTAAAGAAAGTGATGAAGCAAGTACTACAAGCATGCTTATTATGACAAAGTATGAGATGAATGTCTCATATCTCCAGAACACACTGATACCCAATATACAGCATATAGTACACACACGTATGTACTTCCTGGGGTCCGAAATTGGCAAAAGAATTTAACAAAATTTTGATTGACAGTTTCATGGAGATAACCAAAATGCAATGAACATAGTTTGAAGGTATAATTATTACCCCAAAAACATAAAAATAGCTCTATCAGTTTCCTGAAAATAGATAGCCCACTGCATCAAACTAGGTGTCACTTTAATTTCTACACCTACCTTGGTATGCACAAATGTTTACAGAAGATGATGTTAATGAAAAAAATAAGCATGTTTTACATATCCAACACTTTTGTAAACTATGACATTTCCTACTGTATTTATTAGCTTCTGCACTTCCAAAAAAATGGTACTGCATTGCCATGAAGTTCTGTACTCTAATGAGTTCCAGAAGCACAAAACTATATTAAATATAATTTACAAATTTTTTTTTATTTTTCAAATATGACATATCTGTAATAAATTGGTTGTAACAACTGTGCCGAGAAAGTTCATCTGACCAAAGATATGTGGACAAGTGGTCAGAGTGCTATATGACTGCCACTGTTAATTGGGTATCTTTTCCATCAGTGAGCAGCATCATGTAACAGCAGCAGGTTACCAGCAGCAGCAGGGTGAGCCATATTATCATTATGAGACAATTTCTCAAAACTGCAGATATTTCAGATGAACTAGAGCAGGTGATACAGCAGCCCTTTCTATACATAGTACAACCATTTTAGGGGACCCAAGTAATTGGACAATTGGCTGCTCAGCTGTTTCTTGCACAGGTATGTGTCTTTGCATCATTAGTTCATACACATTAGCTCATTATCATTTAGCATTTGTTGCTGTTATCTCTCAGTATGAGGACTAAAGAAGTGTCAATGCCAGTAAAGCAGGCCCTTATAAGGTTGAAAAATTTGAATAAATAAATCAGAGACATAGTGAAAATATTAGGTGTGTCAATATCAACTGTATGGCTGCTAAGAAGGAAGACAGCATGGGTAAGCGCAGTAATAGAAAGTGACTTGGTAGACCACTAAAGATCACTATAGTGGATGACTGAAGAATGCTTGCAATTGTGAAGAAACCCCTTTTCAACTGTCAAACATATCAAAAACACTCTCCATGATGTAGGCATAGATGTAGCAAATAGTTACATAAAGAGAAGACTACACCAGCATAACCACCAAGGATTTACCACAAAATGAAAACCACTGGTGAGCCTCAACAACAGAAAGGCCCTTACAATTGATGATTGCTAAAAAATAACCTGTAGACTTCTAGAACAAATGAGCAGATAGGATGAAGATTAACCTGGGTGATAGAGAGAGGAAAATGTGGAGAAAGAAAAAAACTGCACATGATACCAAAAACTGTGAAACATATTGGAGGTAGTGTTATGGCTTGCACGTATATGGCATGATTGATGGTAGCAGCAGGCTAAATTCTGAAGTGTACAGAACCATCTTCTTTTCTCATATTCAATCAAATGTTTCAAGATGCACTGAAAGCCACCTCAAGTTGCAGGACAAACCCCAAACATACGGGTAAAGCGACCAAGGAATGTTCTTGACTGTCCAAGTCAATCATCCAACCTGAATCCAACTGACCATGCTTTTAAATTGCTGAAGATAAAGCTGAAGGGAAAAATACCCCAAAACAAACAGGAACGGAAGATGGCTGGGATACAGGATTGGCAGAGCATTACCATGAAATATACTCTTCTGGTCATCATGTCTATGGGTTGCATACTTCAGGTAGTCATTGAATAAAAAGAATTTGCAACCAAATACTAAATATGATGACAGTTTAAGATTATGTTATTTGTCCAATTACTTTTGATCCCCTAAAATGGAGGGACTGTATAAAAAACGGCTGTAATTTCTACATGGTTTATGTTTGCAAATACCATCAAATTAAAGCAGACAGTCTGCATTTTATCTACTCAGTCATTGTTTGATTTCCAATCCAATGTGCTTGAGTACAAAGCTAAAACAACAAAACCGATGTCACTGTCCAAATACTTCTGGACTGCAATGTAAAACTTTTGAATTTGTGCCAAAATATAGAAATATGATTATGTGAAACAATATAAGAAAATATAAAATATAAATAAATCCTTATGAATTGATTGGAAGATTGCATTGTGGATGATCTATAACAATTTTACATTTTTCAGAACAGATGATAATCATCACAGAAAGCAATTAATCTGTCTCAAGGGAGGCAGTCTAACTGTCACGGTTTTTTATGACTCTCAGACACAAGTTTTAGGTAAAAATCAATTTTATTGAAATAATAAATTGATAATGTAGGATGGCATTCACATACATACAGATCTATACAGAATATAACAAAGACAGAAGGCAGACTCTACCGGTCCTGTCAATATACCGGACAGGACTGTCTCAAGTAATAGAATGTTAGGCTCTACCGGCCTTGCCAATACCGGGTAAGGCAACCTGCAGATGGAATAGCATAACGGTTCTACCGGCCTTACCAATATCAGGCAAGGCAGCCTCAATAGATTTACAATGTAGGCTCTACCGGCCCTGCCAATACCGGGCAGGGCAGCCCAGAGATAGTAGCAGCAGTCAGATGGTAATGACAAATTGACAGGATCGTAAGCAACCCAGTGTACACACACTGAGACCAACTGGGGAATCGTAAAGTCGCAAGACTTTGGAGCAAACCAGCGTCCGCACGCTGGGACCAACACAGGATTGTATAGCCGATAGGCTTTGGAGCAAACCAGTGACCGCACACTGGTGTAACAAGCAAGTTTGTATAGCCGCAAGGCTTAGGAGCAAACCAGCGTCCGCACGCTGGTGTAACAAGCAATGTCGCCGACGCGACCAGGCAGGAGGTCGCCAGGATACAGGAGACAGGCGATGAGAACACAGGAACCAGCAACGATCAGTCAGGTCAGGAAACAGCAGAGAAGAAGTTCAGCAGGAACTGCAACACCAGAGACTAGGCCGGAACCAGGACTGGAAGTACTCAGCATGCAGGAAACACTGGAACAGCAGAGATCAGGAACTCAGGAACACATGAGATCAGGAACTCAGGAACACTGGAACAGAGGCCCAGCTATCACTGGCATAGTGATAGCAAGAAGGTCAGAAACAACACGAAAGGGCCCCCAAAGGGTGCCCAATCCAGGTTTAAATAGGCAATGAAAGGCGGGCTATCTGCAGACAGCCAATAGCAGCCCCCTACTGGTGACAGACAAGGAACTGCAGCAATCACGAGCACCGTGATACTAACTTATTTGGTGGTGTTGGCACCACTGGTACATCTCTATGAGACTTGATGCCAGAATGTGGGTTGATAACTGAAGTACATGAATACAACCTACAAGGAGTTGCCTCACTGAATTTGAGATGGTTCCAGCAAATGTGTAGGCTGAAACAATCACCCACTTGAGTACTGGAAAACAAACTGCTGTGGAAATCCTTAGTGCAGTCAGAATGCTTTTAAGTGCTGCTGGTTATATCTAGAGATGGGCAAATGGTGTTGTTGCTTTTTCAGAAGAAAATTCAGCCATTAGCAAACCCTTTAAATGTCTACAGTTTGCCTACACCTAAAAATTTTGCCTATGTCTTTCAACGGGTAAAAACTTCCTGCCCATTTACTATGCATTTTGTGCCAAACACGTAACAGTACAAGAAGTGAAATGGAAAAATAAACAGCTGGAGAGAGCAGAAGGCTATTTCCTAGTGATTACGTTAGTGAAATAAGTCTAGCAGAGGCTCATATTGTTGGCTAACACTATTAGCACCCATATAGAAATAGAAGAGCTGGAAGGACCATGATGCATCCAGTGACTCAGAGAAGGTGGATGAAGACATCACCACCAGCACGGAAAGGTCTGGGAGCCCACATTCCCTAGACTCAGTGATGCCCAATCCCTTCAACATTATCTGGGAACAATTGTGAGAAAGGTACATGCTGAACTGGGTAGCAGGTGAAAAGCACAGGTCTGCTGACTGTGTCTACTGCTACTGCTGTCATCATGCCTTGTCATTCGGAGAAGGAGATTGTGGCAAGTGTGACAAGGAACAACAAAAGAGCAAAATGAAAGGATCTAAAAGTAGTGTTTATTCAGAAGAAAACTTACAGGATAGCCTGCAATATCAGGCATATCTTCCTCCTGGTCATCATAGCCACAAATACTGTGTAGCTTTAGAGTCTCCTTAGCCAGCTGTTATCTTCTGCAATATCCTCTCCTTTTAACATAATCCTTAAAGAAACAACCCACAAGATTTTAGGTCAACTAACTGAATCAAGGTCATAGTCTCTTTTCCTTAGGTGGTCATAATCTAGTTCAGAGATAATATCAACCAAAATATGATGCCTGTATTACCTGGAGCTAGTAAAGATGTTCACCATTCTGAGTATCAAGGATGTTGCTCCTTCAATTGACATGGGCTTTTCCCACAGGAGTCTTAACCGGGAGGGATATACAGCCCAATGCTATCCTGCAATGCTGTTCTTATCACAATCTCTTTAGCTAGAGCATAGAGGATTCAAAAGGCAGGAACACACTAAGCAATGACACAGAGTTGTAATTGTAATATAAAGTCAGGAAGCCGAACCACAGGCCTAAGGTCGAAAGTCTGCTGGTTGTACACAGATAGGGTGCGGGTAGTCGTACAACATAACAAGAGTTGGTTCTCAGATAGTCGAATAACCGGAAGTATTCAGTTAGTTGTACAACAAGCGAGTAGTTAATACCTTGATAATCAGATCAATAGAGAGGTGAGGGTAGTCTTAGGACAGGCCGGTAGTCAATTTACAGAAGGTCGAATAACTGTAGACAAGTGGATGGTTGGAGAGAAGAGCTGGAGTCTGTGCACAGTAGATTGGATCACTTGAGAGAAGCGGAAGGTTGATGAGCGGAGCCAGAGTCGGAACACAGTAGGTCGGATCACTTGAGAGAAGTGGAAGGACGGTGGACAGAGCCGGAGTCGATACACAGTAGGACAGATCACTTGAGAGTAGAGGTAGTCTAAGAGCAGAGTCGGGGTCAAGAAACCAGAAACCAATAACAATGATACACAGACCATGTCACAACACGAAACAGGCGAATCACAGTTCACAAGTACAAGATGCTGAGTATACAACCATCCAAGAACAAGGATAGTGGGAAGACCCAGGTATTAAGTAGGATTCAACAAGGTGTAGACACTTATTAATTATTGCTACTTCCTCCTACAAGCAGAAGGAGCTGGAAGGATTGTAACAGTTCTCAGTGCGTATCGTGGACGTACACTGTCAGCTTGTTCTGGGTGTTACATATTAACTCTAGCAACCGATTTTATATACCCTCTGACATACTGTACAAATAATAAATAGAATATATATTATATTAAAACATTTATTATAACCACTTGAAACTTACCTAAGGGGTTTGTATATCATAAATAACCATATAGACATTACAAATAACTGAAATTACCTATATATATATATATAATGTGCACTAAAAATACAAATACCACATTAGCTGTATATACATATATCCAATGTACATACATACACACACATACTGCTAAAAAACAATAATTAAAAATGGAAATAATAAATAGATTTATAAGGTAAATGCTGATGTATCAGTGTGTATATTTAAACTGCCAGGGCTCAAAGTGTTTAATTCATGGATCCAAAATGTGTTCTGTTTTTGCAGTTTCAAAAGTCTATCACCCTCTTCTATCTGGCATAATCTGTTCAGAAGCTGTAATAGATATACGTTCGCATTTCCCTGCATGTTGTTCAGCTAAACATTTAAACACCCTGTGCATAAGGCCCTCTGCTTTAATATTATACAAATGTTCCATAAATTTAATTTTTAGCTTACACCCAGGTCATAAGCTCAATAAGCCACATAGCAAGAATTATAATTTACCATACGATAACGTTTTTCTGTCACTTTGGAAGAGAAAACGTTTTTCTTGGTGCCAAATCTACACACCTGACAACCTTTCCTTGAACAGTTATATATACCCTTTGGCCCAAAGTTACCTTTTCTTGGGGATTTTTAACCACCTCCTATATCACTAGGTGCCACCATACATTTATCCGTTTGAGTGCCAGAGGGGTATGCAACACATTGCTCTGCAATGCATTGCCTACCCCTCAGGCACTCAGAGGGTTGATATTTAAATTCCTTCTAAAGGATACATTGTGTCTACCTCACACATATGGCCCTAAAAAGGGGGTCACTCTGCAGGATATGCCAATGCCTCCTCAAGGTATATTTTATCTTATGTGCGCCAGTGCTAGATTATTGGTGAAAAATGGGATACCTGATTGGTTTCCTATTTTCCTTCCAATATTCCTTTTTATACCCTTTTTCTAAAAACGTGTTAATGATCACCTCAGCCTCCTCTTTAAAATCTTCTTACTTACTACAATTACGTCCTACTCTCTGCATGTTATGTCCATTTTCTTAAATGGTTACTCTTACTGTGGAGATATCCATTACTCTCAATTTATTTTTTTTGGCTAGTATATATTATAGAGTCTTAGAAATGTGAGTTTTTTCTTTCCCTAAAAGTAGGCAGATGTAACAATTCTCTGCAGGGATGGATTTCTCAATAGGCATAGTAGGCAACTGCCTAGTGATGCAAATTGTAAGGGCATCTCTGCTGTGCTGGCTGCACCCACATTCTAAATTGTATTTGTGGGTTTACCAGAGCAATCTTAATGTCTTTACACCACATTAATACCCCCATACAGAATATTATTTAACCCCTTAGTTGCTAGAGAGATCTCCAAAGCATTGCAAAGCAATGCATTGGAGAGCTCTCTAGCAAACAAAGGGTTAAAGCTTTTTCATACCTTTCTTGTCATAGGCCAAGAGTATTTTCTGTGTCAGGAAACAGTGGATGTGATTGGGGGTGGGGCCATGTAAAGAATCAAGGTGTGGAAATGGGTGTAGCTAAAGGCACCTAGAATGCCTTGACTAGGGGCACCTGGGATGTAAATCTGGCCCAGAATCTCAGGATAAGCTCCATTTTTTCACTCATGAGCAATGTAATATGATTGCACTGTTACATCTTTGATACATTCAATGCATGTGTATGTATGCCTAGGTATCTGTGAGTCCTTGCATGAGCCAAGATCAGGACTATTTTTCTAGGTAAAAATATTGCACTACTGTATAATAGATATGATGATGATGATTATTATTATTATTATTATTATTATTATAGAAAGTATCAGGAATGCTTATTTTGTTTATGTATGGGGAAAAAAGGTTCAAAAACTGAATGCCCCTAACAGAAATTCCCTGGTATTCACACACATATGGCTCTTCAAATAACTAAATTCATGAAAATGGATGCTGTTATGTAAGTGCAGAATAAAATGCACATCCTCTCCCACAACTTAGTTCATGATTACTGTTTCTGTGGTGGTGGTGCCATGAGCATACCTGAGAACTTTCAGTTGAGGGTTACCCGGAGGGTAGTCCTCTGTTCAGCAGGGGGTAACAAAAATGACGCTAATCGCGTCAAAATGGGGCGGGGCTTAACTCGAGTGTGGGGGGGGGTTAACCCTTTGAGTGCCAGAGTGGTACGGAATGCATTGCAAGCAATGCATTCCGTACCACTCTGGCACTCAGAGGGTTAAATGTGTCACACAGAAGGCTGGGGACGGAGGAACACCGGGAGAAAAAGCAGATGTGGCAGAGTTTCAATAGAAACTCCCCACATCCGGAGGAATCTGCCTCTGCCCCGGAGACCCGGTAAATCTTTGTCAGAACCGGAGTCTCCGGGGCAAATCCGGAGAGTTCCCAGGTATGGCCATGAGGGTGGAATCTCAGTGACCATGAGTCAGTCTAATAGGCTTAGTCCTTCATTCTTAGGAATGAGTTTCTTTAAAGAATAGTTTTCCCTGTGTATCTTCTCACATGTAGTCTCCCTGTTCTCTCATATATAGTTATTTGTTGACTTTATGTTTACTGTTACACCTACTCTGAACCCTTTGAATGCCAGAGGGGTTTGCAATGCATTGCTTACCCCTCTGGTGCTCAAAGGGTTAATTATTCCTTCCTGTGGGGTCAGTCCTTTCCTCCATTTCTTGGACCCTCCCATGAGCTGTGTTGGAAGGGAGCACTTAGAAAATCTGAAACCAGTATTCTATTGGTGACACCAATACCACCAAACTTACACTTTACATGCAGTATCTTAAATAATATGAGAACACAACTAACTTGTATCAACAACCAGCCACTAACTTCATTGAGGCCCCTACCCTTGCTCATTCAGTTTCTTGCCATGTGAGAGTACTTGTGTGTACATGCATATGAAAGAGAGTTAGAGAATTTCTGTGTGCACTCTTAGGGATGAACAAATAAGAGGTGTGTGAAATACGGATTCAGACCTACTGTCTATAGGACAGTCCACTCCCACATACTGTCAGTCAGATGGTATGTGGAATTGAAATCAAAGAAAAAACAAACAATACATGGTTAAAATGCATTTATTTTTAACTTGCAGAAATTATGTTACTAACCAGGAAGCTTTCAACATCTTGTAAGACAGTGGTTCTCTGCATTTTATTTACTTGACAACCTTTCTGTTATAGATACAGAGAAAATAATTAATATAATGAATTTATGTACAAAGGTGTGAAACACAAACAAACTAATTGGAAAAAGGGTACTGTCACTCATAGTGATCATTGCACTTTCTCATTAAATATCACACAAAACACACACACTCACACACCTGGGTTTTTCCTACAATAGATTTGTTGGCATTTGGAAAGTATTATGACAATACTAGTTTAAAAGCCTGTGTACACGGGCCAACAAAGGCGGCGCTGCAGTCATGCACAGTACTAACTGCCTGAATGCGCCACGGCTGATAACAGAGTGGGCTGCTCCGAATTCAGACTGTAGTCCTCTCTGCACACCTTTCTCTGTGCACAGTAGACTATGGTCTGAATTTGGAGCTCCCATGGCGCGGGCAGTCTCTTCTGCGCATGACTGCAGCATGCGCAGCCATCTGTACTGCGCATGACAGCTTCTGACAAACATACATAGCAAATTATTATATAGGATTTGCTTATAGAGATGTGGCAGCAGAGAATAATAATCAGTTACCAAATCCTATATAATAATTCGCTAAGTTGTGTGTAACGCCCGACATGCGCAGTAGACACTGCTGCGCGTGCGGCAGTCATGCGCAGTACAGACTGCCCGCACCCTGGCTGATACAGTAGCTGGGCGCTACTACGCGTGACTGCCCCGCGACCGGCTGCCAGAGGCACTGTGGCCCGTGTAACGGGCTGTTCAACTAGTTATATATATTAGCATACCGTTAACTTCATGGAAAGGTAATAACAAAATACTTTCTGAGACTTCAGTAAAACACAGAAAGATTAATATTGCAATCTAAATCAGAGACTTGTTATAAGTTAACTTATTTTGATCAATGCCAATAAAACAAAAATGATAATCCCTGTTATACTACCTTAGAACATTCCTGTTTCAAGCTACAAAAGACTCCAATCCTACCTGACATAATGAATAGAATCTATTTAAACTAAAATCTTACATTAACCACAACAGAAGATTAGTAGGATCATTCTTTTTCATGCAATAGTTCCATTTGATGCTTGTACAATATTAAAGCAAGTAATTATATGGATAAAATACATTATAAAGTAAAAAATAAACAAAGCTGAATGTATAGAATATTTTGATTGATCAAAATACATTTGTTTGATATGACAGCTCAAATAACTGTAATAATGTCTGTGAAAAGATAATGTTTGCTGAATATATTCCAATAGCTATTTTATTTCTGAACAAGTTATATTAAACAAAGAACTTCATTCTTCTATTCAGGGTACATTTTTGTGGTAAAATATTATACTCTGTCCCTATTATTTAAATCTCTAATTATGATAATGGTATGTATGTATAGATTTGTAAAAAAAATAAATGAATAAAGATATTTCTGTTCTAACTGCAATGTTACTCCAATAAAAAGCAGTAAAAGGTTACTTTTCTAACTCTATTACACAGTTTTATTGAGTTTTCTAGTGACCTTTTGGTGCTTTGTGCTTTTCTAACTTTTTACACTACATTTTCTCTGTCATCCAATATAACTTACAGGTACCATGGGGAGACGACAGCTCCTCCTACTAGGCTGGAACAATTCTTCAAGAAGTGCAGGGTGGCGCCTTCCCCTCCTCCATACAGGCTACCTAGCCACTCCCCCTCTCCAGATTTGTTCCATCACCTAGAAGGAAGACTGAGAACAGTTCTGCAATAGGCAGGTTACCATTACTGACTTCCCCTGGAGGATTGCTCAGTTAACAGGTGCTGTCTGTGGAGCCTTGCAGCCCTGGAAGAGAACCATGTAGCCCAAGGAGTCTCTCTGAGGCTTATTTTATTCAATGGTAATCTGAAGAAATTAAGACCTGCAAAAAAGATGAGCAACCCTTTGAGTGCCAAGGTCCACCTGTCCCACTGATCCCCTCCACACAGGGGTCCTTCTTGGATTTACTCATAAGTCCTGCACTCATGTTGGGAACTTCATTGTTCTGTCACTGCGTTCTTTGTAGCATTTTGAGCTGTGTGGTAAAATTTTAACCCCTTCCCTGCCATGTATTTTGGAGTTGGGGATCTTTTCACTCATTTTCCATTGGATTAATGTGTTACCTTAACTTTATTTGGTGTTTTGTATGTGTTTTGCCACATTTCAAAAATGTTTTATTTTTTTTCACTTTATTTGAATTCTGCTTCTTTAAGGCGCGATTTACCGCTACACTGCAATGCTCCATTGATCCCTATGGGACAGGCTGTTTGGGGACATATCTCTGCAACCGCTCCATGTTGAGAGATGGCTCATTCTTCTTGTCTGCCCTTGCCCTACACTCTAGTTATCACTCTGTGTTTGGGGGTCTCTGGGGGGTCTGAACTCTGCTTTTGATACTCTTTGGGGAAAACTACATTTCCCATAAACACGCATTTTAGCGGGCTGTTTTCTGACTGGCTTGAATTCGGTCACCATTTTGTTTCTATCTGTTACTCGAGTATCCTACACAGGGCTTGGATTCCTCTACCCTCCTCCACAGGTTAACTCTTCTCTTGCCAAATAAATACCTTTTATGCTTTCTTGGGTGAATTCCTTAATCTGGGTGACAGTAATTAGGTTATCCACTACTGTAGACACTATTCTCCTTTGAGGATGTCGGATCATAAGGGACATGGGGCTAGACCTAAGGTTACGGATTCGGGGGAATCATTTATCCCTCTTGCTCATTGTTCCTCATTCCACGTGGGTCTTTCCAGAGAATACTCATGTCACTTATGCCCCTCCTGTCGCTAGGGCCCTCCAGCCATGATCAAGAGCCACATTGGGTCAGGGACGTAAAGTCCTCTATGGCAAAGTTTTCTCTTTCTTTTCAGGGGGTCTTCCAATCCTGAAAACCCCTCACTTTCTTCAGGTTTGTGGCCCCTAAGGCCCCTGGCATTCCTGATTTATCTGATTCATCTGAGAATTAATCTCTTGAGGAGTCTGAGGATGGTGTGTATTCAGAAGGGGCTTCTTCCCAGTTTCATGGTGACCCCTTTGAGGCTGACCCTGAACCTTCTGCTGAGGGTCTCATTAAGGTGGTTTTATCTACCCTTAACATTCCTGTTAACCCAGTAGAACTGAAGTCTACTTCCGATGTCTTTTCAAGATGCAAGAAGTCCAGTACTGTCTTTCCGCCTAATCCCACTCTGGATCAAATTATCCTGGATGAGTAGAAGATTCCTGACAAGTGTCTCACTCTTTCAAGATTCAGCATTAGCTCAGTGAGCTACTCCACCCCAGGTGGATTCCTCTATTTCTAGATTTTCTAAGTCTACTGCCTTGCCTGTTTCAGATGCTTCAACACTCAAAGATCTGACTGACACTGTCTGCAGAGGTGATCATAAGAGGACCTTTTGTCCATTTTGGCTAATATCTCTGAGGCTCAGCATTATATTACTGATGCCTTGTTTGATGCCATTAGGCTTGAGGCTAAGACCTCCGCCTTCTCTGTAGTTGCCAGACGTACTCTGTGGCTTAAGATTTAGTCTGCTGACTTGATCTCTAAAAAGTCACTGGTCTCTCTTCCCTTTCAGGGTACATCCTTACTTTGACCTGAATTGAAGAACATCATCACCGAAGCCACTGGGGGTAAGAGCACTTTGTTACCTCAGATTCCTAATCACAATCCTCGGATGAGGAAAAAACATTCCTTTTGTTCTTGCCAAAGCAAGATGCAAAGGCCAGACTCGTTGCCGCCTCAGTCCAGCACCCTGCGTTCCGCCCCTAAGTCCAGGCAGCAGTGGAGGTCAAAACACACCTCCACCAAACCCAAACCCATGCATGACTCACCGAATCCTTGTCCGCATACACCTGTGGGTGGTCACCTGCAACACTTTTTCAGTACTTGGACAGGCTCTGTGGTGGATAAGTGGGTATTACAAGTAGTTTCAGGAGACTACAGGATTACCTTCGGATCCCTACCTCCCTTCAGATTTGTCCCATCTCACTCCCCTCAGTCTTTTCCATGGGGCGGTTCAGGCTCTCCTGGACAAGGGAACCCTAGCTCCGTTTCCTCAGCCACAGAGAGGTTTAGGTTTTTATTCCGACCTCAAGGATCTCAATTTGTCTGTGGTCTGTACTCACTACAAGATGGAGTCTTTGCGATCTGTCATTGCAGCAACGTGTCCAGGGGAATTTCTAGCTTCTTTGGTTCTGCAGGATGCGTACCTGCATATTTCTATTCATCCGGAGAGTCAGAAGTACCTCAGGTTCGCTTTGCCCTTTGGGATCACCATGGTTCCCGAGATGTTTGCTCGGGTCTTAGGGGCATTGACTGCCTTCCTGCACAGCAAAGGAATTCAAGTAACTCCTTACATGAATGACCTTCTGCTAAAGGCTCCTTCCAAGGATCTTCTGGACAGTCAGGTCCAGGAATGTGCTCAGATTATCCTCCAACATGGGTGGATCCTGAACATGAACAAGCCTGCTCCAGTTCCTTCTCACGGAAGACCAAATATTCTGTTCAGCAAATCACGTTCAAGGTGTCTCATGCCCTGTAGTGGACCTCTGCTCCAGCGAGGAAATTCTCCTTTCTGGTAGGCAAGATGATTGCTACTATAGAGGTGGTTCCATTCGCCATAGCTCACGCCAGGGATCTTCAGAGGTTTGTGGTCCTTGTATGCCGAAGGTATCAGGCCCTTCTGGATCATCCAGTCTCTCTCCCCCCCCCCCGATGACTAGCCCTTCACTGGTGATTGGACTGCTCTAACCTGAGGAAAGGGAGGCCATTCGTGATTCCGTATTGGACCATACTTACTAAAGACTTAAGCCTGTTCAGCTGGGGAGCTGTTCTAGATCACCTGGGTGTTAAGGGTCATTAGTTGGAGGAGGAAACCCTCTTTCCCATCAACATTTTGGAACTCAGAGTGATTTGCCATGCTCTGAGGTACTGGAGCTCCCATCTGCAAGGATGCCTAGTCCGCATCCAGTCAGACAATGCAACCGTTGCCGCCTATATCAACAAGCAAGGAGACACCAGAAGCGCAGCTGGTTGGTTGGAGGTAAAGGCTATTTTAGCCTGGGCAGAGGTACATATTCCTGCCATCTCTGCCGTTTTTCTCAGTCACCAGACTGTGGATCCAGGGGAGTGGGAACTCCATCTGGAAATGTTCACCCTGTTATTCCAGAACGGGGTTATTTTCTCAATAGACCTGATGGCCACCAGGGACAACCGGAAGGTTCAGTTCATTTGCCCTCGCTGGAAGGCTTCTCTAGTGTTCGCTGTGGATGCTCTCTCCATTCTGTGGCATTTTCTTCTGGCCTACGTCTTTCCTCCACTTCCTCTCCCTCCTAAGGTGCTTAGGAAGATTCAGATGGACGGTGCGTCAGTCATTCTGATTACACATTATTGGACCAGACAGTCTTGGCTTCCAGAACTCCTGGCGCTGGCTGCTCAGGATCCATTTCCTCTGCCATGCAGACTGGATCTCCTCCTAGAGGTTTACCTCTGGAAAGAGGATGTGGACAGTCTGGCTTTGACGGCATGGCTGTTGAAGCCTCCATCTTGAGGAGGAAAGGCTTTTCTCCTGAGGTGGTCTCCACCATGATCCAGGCCAGGAAACCTGTGCCATTTAAGGCATACCACAGGGTTTGGTCTATTTTTCATTCTTGGTGTGTCGACAGGGATCTGCCTTCACAGGAGTTTGACCTTCCATCCATCCTGTCTTTTTTGCAGGATGATGTGAACAAGGGCCTCAGTCTCAGTTCCTTGAAGGTCCAGACCTCAGCTCTATCAGTCTTTTATCAGAGATGCATTGCCATGATGCAGGATGTCAAGGTTTTCTTTCAGGGTGTAGCTCATGCATTCCCTGCTTACAAGGCTCCCACTCCACAGTGGGACCTTAAGGCCATAAAATTTTTTTAGAGTTTTGTGGAGCTTAAAAAAATAATATAAATGCCAAAAATCTTATCTCTCAAACCGCTATGGTTTGCGAGATATCCTCCACGAAAGTTCCCCTCTCCCTTCTCTTCTCCTGACGTCAGCTGTAAGCTGACAGCAGGAGTTCCTGGTCCAGGGACCGACAATCAGCTCTTCAGCAGAGCAGCAATAGTGAGATTTAAAAAGAATTACTTCTTTGGAATGGTCTACAAAGTGTGCCCGGTTTGCAAGCACACTTTGTAGACCATTCCAAAGAAATAATTATTTTTTAATTGCGCTATTGTGACTCTGCTGGAGAGCCTACTCATGTCAGCCAACACGGATCTCCTTCTGTCAGCTGTAAAGGTACTTTATCAGATGATATTTCTCAAACCGCTATTTGTGGCATTTAGCTTATTTTTTAAGCTCTACAAAACTCTAAAAACATTTTCTAAGACATTACTGTCCCTTTAATCTTGTCTTGGGGGTTTTGCAGCGACCTCCATTTGAGTCATTGACTCTCGTTTCTTTATGTCTCTTGTCGTGGAAGATGGCTTTTCTTTTGGCTGTGGTCTCTGTCCTCAGAGTTGCTGAGCTGAAGGCTTTGTCCTGCAAACTGCCTTTCCTGGTGTTTCACAAGGATAAGCCTGTTCTCTATACCTCCCAGGAATTTGTTCCAGAGGTGGTCTATGAGTTCCACATCAATCAGGAGATTGTTGTGCCTTCTTTCTGTCCTGTCCCTAAATCTGACAAGGAGAGGGATCTCCACTTGTTGGATGAAATGTGTTGCCTCAAGTTCTGTGTGCACCATACTGAGTCCATCCACAAGTCGGATGCTTTGTTTGTCAACACTGAGGGTCAAAGAGCTGGTTTGGCTGTGTCCAAAGTGACTATTTCATCCTGGATAACAGGGATAGTAATGTTTAAATTTTACTTTATTTATTATTGTATTATTATAAAAAAATAAGTACATCTGTGTAAGTCTTATCTCTCTAAATTTCCCCCCTCCAGACTGCTTCACAAAAGTCTGCCATCTAGCTCACAGCAGGAGATTCCGGTCCTGAGATCAGCCTGCAGCTCTTCAGCAGAGCCAAAATCAAGCTATTTCAAAATAAATACTTCACTGGAACGGTCTACAAAGGGTGCTTGCAAACCAGTCACACTTTGTAGACCCTTCCAATGAAGTATTTATTTCTAAATAGTGTGATTTCGGCTCCGCTGAAGAGCCGCCGGCTGGTCAAATGACCAGAATCTGCTGCTGTCCCATAGACGTTGATGCAGCCTGGAGGGGGGAACTTTAGTGAGTTATAGCTCTCAAACCATAAAGGTTTGACAGATAAGACTTACCCAGATGTACTATTTTTTAAGGCCTGCAATATCAAATAAAGATAAATTTAATCATTACTATTCCTTTAAGTCTACCATCCACAAGGCTTATGAGCTCAGAGGGAAACCTGTTCCATTCCGCATTACAACACACTCCACCAGGTCTGTCGGAGCCTCCTGGGCCTACAAGAATCAGGCCTATGGTGAACAGCTGTGCAAGGTGGCCACCGTGTTGATGTGCAGTATTTGGGTAAAACCAGTTTTGACAGGAAAGTCCTAGAGGCAGTTTTGCCTGTCTAGGACTTTAATTCCTGCATCTTATAGCTCTTTATCTGTTGGAGCTCTGTTGGCTCTTGTTCTTGTGTGCTATGTATTGTTATTTAGTGTCCGTTGACACTTTGTTATTTTGGGCTGTTCCGTGTCCTGGATAGTCCGTAGGAACTCTGGTATCATGGGGATTGGCACTTTGTCCTTTCCTCCTTCTTCCCACCCATGGAAGCTCAATGTTGATGAGGATTTTAGTCATACCTGTTAAATCCTTTTCTCTTAGTCCATATAGCTTACAGGTCTCCCACCCAGTGTTTGGGACAAATCTGGGTCTCCTGCAGTTGGACGTGGGAGTCTGATTGGGTTTTTCCTCTTCTTCTTTTCGCTATCTAGCTCAGTAGATTTATTGTCTCAAATTTATCTGGGGAAGGGGAGTGTCTAGGTAGCCTTCTTGAAGAATTGTTCCAGCCTAGTAGGAGGAGCTGTCACTTCCCCATGGTACCTGTAAGCTATATGGACTAAGAGAAAAGGATTTAACAGGTAAGACTAAAATCCTCTTATATTGTATCTACATATCATTCATGAAAGTGGTCTGTCACCTTGATTCAAGTTTAAGTATCTGAAAACCTCATTATAAACTGCTTATGTGTTATGTTAGCATAAAGACCAGAAAATATATAGTTTAGGAGATATCCATACTTTGTGTTATATGCTAATATATGCTAATGAAGGTCTCAGTATATTCTCATATGATAATGAAGCTTTTAAGCGCACTATAATAAACTAATTAAGCTCTGTGCTGCGTCAAGAGACTCACTTTTACTAAAAATAATGTTTCCCCTTAATATGGTAAAACACTGTATCTGGTGAAGGCAGCATGCCCCCAGGAAAAATCGTCCCAAATAATTTCTGCCAAAAAATAAGAAAAAAATGGGATAAATTTTGCTTTAAAATAAGAGTACACATTTTATATTATGTATTTTCTTTTCCAGGTAGAGTAAAATGGCAAAGAAACAATGCAAAACAATTAAACAACACCCTTGTATTTGTAGTTAACAACCTTAGTAATAGTTACCATACTGTGAAAAACTAAACCAGATGACCAATTTAATGCAAAATAGCTACTTACAGTGAACAGTTTCAGGTCTCAATTCTATTCTGGGCACTAAAAGTGTCAGTAGGGCCAAAAGAGTTCCGGGCAGCACACACAGTTGGACTAACGGAATTCTATTTGTTGACCACCATCCACTGCAATCAGTGTTGGTGGCCAAAACCCATGTTGCAGCCAAATGCTTGTTGCAGCTTTTTGTTCCCAGAACACACTCACTATAGCGTGGGAACATCAAAGGAAAATATCCAACTTTCGTTATTTCTAGGGGTGGGCGAAAAGTGAGAACAATTTCCTGCCTGACTTTTTGCGAAAAACAGATGATTTTTCTCTTTTTTCACAAAAGTTTTCTCCAATGCATAATTTTTCTCCATTTCTCCTATTCCAGCATATTTTTGCCTACTCTAACACATTTTTGCTTATTCAACACATTTTTTGCCTATTCCAACACATTTTTTTCCTATTCCAACACATTTTTCTCCTATGTTTGATATGTTGCAACATTTCCCAGCACAGTATTACTTCTTTTGAGGGCTGTAATGGAGAATAAATAGCTGGAAGTCAGAGTTGTGAGTCCTACAGCAACATATACCTTGAAAAATGTGTTAGCATGCAGAGTGCATTTGTCCTTTGCCCACAACACTTCCTTCCTGCTTAAGTGACACTGACACAATTTCATGATGATGTCAAGTAATGAAAAAAATAAAGTAAACCTACAATGTGGCAGATGTGTATGGTAGTGGTGGTGGGGGATTGGCGTGGTGTGATTGGTGGAACCTTGACAAACTGCATCCACCCTGGGAGGAGAGAGATCATCCTCATTTATTGCACATGCTGCAGCATCAATTGCTGCAGTCAGTTTTTGAACTACCACTTTACCCCCACGTCCGTGCACTGCTCCATCTTTCCTCTTCCCACTTATGCATTTGCTAGACATTACTCAACTAATGTGTGTTTTTACTCTCTACAGTACACAACTGATGGAGTGTGATGTCTTGCCTTGGCCCTCAACAAAATTCTCAATTTCGTCTGCTGTCTATTAAAGGGGATCTCTCACCTAACTACATGTAATGCTCGTTAGTTAGAGCATTTCTTGAAACCACTGAAAATAGCGTTCATTATATGTAAAAAGCAGTTACATTGGCAAGAATTAAACTTTAAAAAGTGTTCGGCAGCCTACTTACGGCTTGACGACCTTTGCCGACCAGAGACAGCTCCGTCCCACTACCCATCATCCTCCCATGACGGAGGCTGTCTGTCACTAAAGTGGAGCGATCGCATTGGCAGAGATCGATATCTAGCCAATGCGATCGCTCCACTTTAGTGACAGACAGCCTCCGTCATGGGAGGATGATGGGTAGTGGGACGGAGCTGTCTCTGGTCGCAAAGTTCGGCAAGCCGTAAGTAGGCTGCCGAACACTTTTTAAAGTTTAATTCTTGCCAATGTAACTGCTTTTTACATATAATGAACGCTATTTTCAGTGGTTTCGAGAAATGCTCTAACTAATGAGCATTACATGTAATTAGGTGAGAGATCCCCTTTAAGTCTGCCTAAGTCAAAGAGATCACATAAGGCACCCAGTCAGCTGTTTAATATATTTATTTGTTTAATTATGTATTTTTATTTATTTTTTTTTTTTTTAATTTTCCACCCTATCCTATCACAGTTTGTAAAAAAAAAAAAAAAGAACCCCTCCTACCCCCCAAAAACATACCCCTATACTATCTAAGAAAAAAACGGCAATCCTCAAGGATACACTGAAGGCACTAATACTAGTAAGTCCCGTTGGCTGGGACCAGCAAAAAATAAAGTTAGTAAGCTTGCAAGCATTAGTAAACACAATTCAAGTAAATCTTTCAATCCGGACACTAGTAGTAAAGCATCAATTCTTCTGTTTTGCATGAGCCGCACCAGCAATGAAGCACATTCATAGCGCACCAGCAGATAAAGGGTATAAGCCAATGTAAAAGACCTCGATCACCTTGGTATAGGACGCACACCTTCACAATATAAACAGGGAAATGTATAATGAGTACTGACCTCATCAATCTGTTGTCTTCTTACTGCTGCCAATGATAGCACTTCATACGCATAGAAAGTAAAGGTATCACAGTTCCCGTGATTCTGCTGTCACTCTCTGCTGTGGTGCTCTCTCATTGGCGGAGCTTGATTAGCCCGCCCAGGGTGTCCTTCATATACCGGGCCTTTGGCACCTGTCAGGTGCCCTTTCGTGGTGTTCCCGTACCTGTGCGTCCGTTGCTGTGTTCCTGCGTTCCTGTGTATGGATTCGGCCTGTCTGACTACTCTTGTTGTTCCTGCTCAGTGATTGACCCGGCTTGGCTGATGATCCTGCTCCGTGATTGACCCAGTTTGGCTGACGTTCCTGCTCCATGATTGACCCGGCTTGGCTGACGTTCCTGCCCCATGATTGACCCGGTTTGGCTGACGCTCCTGCTCCGTGACCTGCTTCCTGAGTTCCTGCGAGATTCTGATATATGTCGCCTGGCGACATTCTGAACTGTGCATGCAGTGCTGTGCAGACTGATCACCCACTTAACCCTTGCAGAGCTTGTTGCCTCCATTACTGAGCCTGTCCGTGAACACTTGCTGAGCTTGCTGCCTCCGTTACCGAGCCTGTCCGTGAACACTTGCTGAGCTTGTTGCCTCCGTTATTGAGCCTGTCTGTGAACACTTGCTGAGCTTGTTGCCTCCATTACCGAGCCTGTCCGTTAACACTTGCTGAGCTTGCTACCTCCGATACTGAGCCTGTTATTAACACTTGCTGAGCTTGTTGCCTCCACTACCGAGCCTGTCCGTTAACACTAGCAGAGCAATTGTGGCCTCCGTTTACTGTGCTTCCACCTTACACCTTATGAGCATAGAAGAGCAGTTGTTGCACCGCGTGGTGCTATTGGGCATTCCGTTAGCTCTTGCAGTGTTTGTCTCCGTTACCGCACCGGAAGGGCGTCTTGGCTCTGGTCTCATTCAGCTCTCGCAGTGTTGTGCCTTCATTACCGCACCGGTAGAGTGCGACTGGCTCAAGTTACATTTAGCTCGTGCAGTGTCTATGACTCCATTACCGCACCTAAGGGGTGCTATTGGCTCTGGTCCCATTTTGCTCCTGCAGTGTCTCCGACTCCGTTACCGCATCTAAGGGGTGCTATTGGCTCTGGTTCCATTCAGCTCTTGCAATTCTGTTGGGTATCTCACGGATCGCTTGTTCCTGTAGTGTTTCAGTTCTGTCTCATTGCTAAGTGCTTCCCACCTAGCATCACTACCGGGACTGTTATTACCATCTACTGGGCGTTGACTAATCACACCACAACAGAGACTGATTACTTGTATTGGGCATTAACCCTTATACCACTACTGATTCCTGTTATACATCAGTATTGTCCCAAGCCATATTGTGCCTGTAAGACATCCATTATACTTATCCATATATGTGCTATTACCTATTCTAGCCCCTAGGGGGCAGTGTTCCTTGTTTTCTCTCAATAAAACTGTGTTTTATTTTAACCTCTGGTCTGAGTGTCGTTAAAACCGTTACAGTACGAAAGGGCCATGACCTCAGACAGTAAAGGTGACGGTAATACACATAACCTCCATTGGAGGATGGATGTGCATGAGCAACGCTTGGACCAATTGGCACTGGACATGCAGACATTACTGGAACGTATGGTACACCTTGATAAACCTAACCAAAATCCGGTGGTCCCCCCAGTTCCGACACCGGATAATCATGCTGGGTTGTCTGCTTCTCCTCCCAGAGGTCTAACGGCGGCGGCGCCGTTACCGTTGAGATACGATGGCGAACCTATCCTATGCAGGGGATTTATCAACCAATTACAGATATTCTTGGAACTGACGCCTCATGCCTTCCGTAACGACCGTAGCAAGGTTGGGTTCATGCTATCTCTATTAACGGGTAAAGCTCTGGCATGGGCTAATCCCTTGTGAGAGAACGCTAAACCCTGCACTCAGAACTTCAACGTGTTTATAAGGAAGTTCCGGAGAGTGTTTGAGGTACCCGGTAGAGCCTCCTCTGCTGCCAAAAGATTGATGGAAATACAAATAGGCGATCGTACAGTGGGCGATTATGCCATAGAATTTCAGACATTGGCAGCAGAGGTGGGATGGAATAACAAGGCACTTGTGGCAGCCTTTGCTCAGGGGTTGTCTGACTCCATCAAAGATGAAATTGCTGCCAGAGATGTACCCAGTGACTTAGATGAATATATCGATTATGTCATGTATCGTATCCGTGAAAGGCGCCTGGCCAAAAGGGCAAAATCCAGAAGCTATGGGCACGGCAGTCCTTTAAACCCACCCTCGCCTCCCATTCCTCCTGAGCATCTGAACTGGGTGAACCAGTGCAACTCGGGTTCACTAGACTTACAAAGGAGGAACGGGCGCACCGTAAAAGGCAGGGTTTATGCTTATATTGTGGCAAAGCTGGACGCTTACTACGCACTTGTCCGGTACGGCTGGGAAACACACGCACCTAGGGTACCTTGGGGGACAGGCCCTAGGTGGTGTACAATCGTCCCCAGACTCCTGTACACAGAAACCCGCAATCCAGGTGAGATTTTCTTTGGCCAACCAGTCTGTGGAGGTATTTGCTCTGGTAGACTCTGGTGCAGCAGGGTACTTCATGGATCGTTCCTTTGCCGAACTGCACAATATTCCTTTGATGAAAAGGGACACTCTGCTAGCCATTGAAGCCATTGACGGTAGACCTTTAGAACCGACATTTATCACTATGGAAACGGCTCCTATCACTATGTCTATTGGGGCTCTCCACAGGGAGGAGGTACATTTTCAAATAATACATTCTCCCCATCATGCGGTCATTCTGGGGTTCCCATGGTTATTGTTGCACAATCCCCAGTTTGATTGGCAAAGATGTGAGGTCAAATCATGGTCTGAGTATTGTACTAAACACTGTTTGTCGCACCCGGTCACGATTTTGTGTACTTCTCCGTGCCAACTGAATATTGCTAATTCAGTGACGTATTCAGTAAGGGAGAGGCTAGCGCATTGCTGCAGCATAGACCGTATGATTGCGCTATTGATTTGCCTCCGGGGGTGGTGCCTCCCAGGGGTCGGACATACCCTTTGTCCTGCGATGAGCACAAGGCCATGGAGGACTACATTGAGGATTCCCTCAAGAGGGGAATCATACGCAAGTCATCCTCACCGGCTGGTGCCGGGTTCTTTTTTGTGAAAAAGAAGAACGGCGAACTAAGACCATGCATTGACTACCGGGGATTGAATAAGCTCATGTCCAAGAATGCATATCCTGTGCCACTCATTACGGAGTTATTTGACAGGTTGAAGGGCTCTTCTATGTTTATGAAACTTGATCTGCGGGCCGCATGCAACCTGAGAAGCATTAAGGCTGGAGATGAGTGGAAAACGGCATTCAATACTAGGTCAGGGCACTACGAATACTTAGTGATGCCATCTGGATTGTGTAATGCACCTGCCGTATTTCAAGAGTTTATCAATGACATCCTCCGTGATATGCTTCAGTCTTGTGTGGTCGTATACCTTGATGATATATTGATACACTCTGCTAACCTAACTCAGCACATCCAGGATATGTCTGAGGTTTTGCTCCATTTACGCAAGAATAACGGTTCTGTAAACTAGAAAAATGTGAATTTCACAGGTCCAAAGTACCCTTCCTGGGGTTCGTGATATCTAAAGATGGCATTGCCATGGACCAAGAGAAATTGACAGCAGTCCTACAGTGGCCACGTCCCAAGAGGTTAAAAGCTATCCAACGTTTTTTGGGCTTTTACCAATTCTTATAGAAAATTCATCCAGAATTTCTCTACAATTGTGAAGCCTCTGTCTGACCTCACGCATAAGGGCGCTAATCCCTCTCAATGGTCCGAGGCAGCTCAAAACTATTTTGAGACTTTAAAATCCGCTTTTGCATCTGCTCCTATCCTGTCCCACTCCAATCCCGCCCTGCCATTCACACTGGAGGTGAATGCCTCCGAAATCGGGGTAGGGGCAGTTCTTTCCCAATGCCCTGCAGGAGGTGGCAACCTGAGACCTTGTGGGTTCTTTTCCAAAAAACTCTAGTGACCAAAGCCATTATGAGATTGGTGATAGGGAACTCTTGGCCATTATCCTCGCATTGAAAGAATGGTGACATTTATTGGAAGGCACGAGAACCCCGGTATTAATCCTTACTGACCACAAACATTTGACATAGCTCTCAGAAGCAAAAAGGCTGTCCTCCCTCCAGGCTAGGTGGGCACTGTTCTTGTCTCGGTTTCATTTCATAGTGTCCTACCTGCCAGGTTCTAAAAACATTAGGGCAGATGCCCTGTCCAGGCACTTTAGTCCTGACATTCAGAGGGATGAAGACCCTGTACCTATCATTCAGCCAGATCGCATCTTGGCAACAGTGCGTACCAGTATCACTTCGCCACTGGGGGAGGAAATTTTGGCATCTCAGGCAAAGGCACCCCCAGAAACCCCAGTTGGCAAGTGCTTTGTGGATGAGTCTTTCCATACCCGTCTGCTTGAGACTTACCACTCATCTAAGACGGCTGGGCACATTGGGAGGGATCAGTTAATATGGTCTCTCTCACAAGTATTTCGGTAGCCCTCCCTTAGAGCCGATTGTTCCGCATTTACTGCAGCCTGTGCCACCTGTGCTCGTGCCAAGACCCCCAGACATCTCCCAGTGGGCTTACTCCAACCGGTGCCCAATGGTGAACGCCCATGGTCCCACATATCTATTGATTTTCTGGAAGAATTGCCTGTGTCTAGAGGATATACATTTATCCTGATGGTGGTTGACAGGTTCTCTAAGATGGCTCACTTCGTGCCCCTCTCTGGTCTTCCTTTGGCCCAGGAATTGGCAGTAGTTTTTGCCAGAGAGGTGTTCCGCTTGCATGGGGTTCCCAGAGTGGTAGTGTCAGACCGAGGGAGTCAGTTCGTGTCTAGATTCTGGAGGGCATTCTGAAGCCAAATGGGCATACAATTGTCCTTTTCCTCTGCCTACCATCCCCAGACCAATGGGGCCGCTGAGCGTGCCAATCAGGGACTGGAGCAGTTTCTGCGCTGCTTTGTGACTGATCATCATGACAATTGGGCTAACCTGTTGCCATGGGCAGAGTTTGCCAGGAATTGTGCAGTTAATTCATCGTCCGGGAGCTCCCCGTTCCCTATCAATTATGGGTTCCAGCCGTGTTTGCTCCCGGACTCATTTCAGTCGCAGCAGATTCCAGCTCTGGACGAGCATATTGAGCAGCTCCGCTCCACTTGGGCACAGGTTCAGAGGACCCTCAGCCAGTCTTTCCAGCGACATCAGTGGCATGCCAACTGTAGATGGCTGCCAGTGGTCTCCTTCCAGGTTGGGGATAGGGTATGGCTCTCCTCCAGAAATCTCAATCTGCAAGTGCCATCCAACAAGTTGGCTCCCCAGTTCATTGGTCCGTTCAAAGTCATCCGCAAGGTTAACCCTGTTTCGTACGCACTGGAACTCCCTGCATCTATGCGCATTCACAATGTGTTCCATGTGTCTCTATTGAAGCCCTTGGTATGCAACCGTTATACTACCACTCCGGTGGTTCCTGGGCCGGTGGATGTTCAAGGCTAAGAGGAGTACGAAGTTCAGAGCATTATTGATTCTAGGAGGATTAGATGGAAATTGCAGTATTTGGTCCACTGGAAAGGCTATGGGCCTGAATAGCGTTCTTGGGTCGACCAGAAGGACCTTCATGCCCCGAGGTTATTGCACAATTTTCACTCTAAATATCCTCAGAAACCTAGACCCTCTACCAGGGGAGGGGGTCTTTGAGAGAGGGGGGGTACTATCACGGTTCCCGTGATTCTGCTGCCTCTCTCTGCTGTGGTGCTTTCTCATTGGCGGAGCTTGATTAGCCCGCCCAGGGTGTCCTTCATATACCGAGCCTCTGGCACCTGTCAGGTGCCCTTTCGTGGTGTTCCCGTACCTGTGCATCTGTTGCTGTTTTCCTGCGTTCCTGTGTACCGATTCAGCCTGTCTGATTACTCTTGTTGTTCCTGCTCCATGATTGACCCAGCTTGGCTGACGATCCTGCTCCGTGATTGACCCGGTTTGGCTGACGTTCCTGCTCCATGATTGACCCGGCTTGGCTGACGTTCCTGCTCCGTGATTGACCCGGTTTGGCTGACGCTCCTGCTCCGTGACCTGCTTCCTAAGTTCCTGCGAGATTCTGATATATGTCGCCTAGCGACATTCTGAACTGTGCATGCAGTGCTGTGCAGACTGATCACCCACTTAACCTTTGCAGAGCTTGTTGCCTCCGTTACTGAACCTGTCCGTGAACACTTGCTAAGCTTGTTGCCTCCGTTACCGAGCCTGTCCGTGAACACTTGCTGAGCTTGTTGCCTCCGTTATCGAGCCTGTCTGTGAACACTTGCTGAGCTTGTTGCCTCCATTACCGAGCCTGTCCGTTAACACTTGCTGAGCTTGCTACCTCCGATACTGAGCCTGTTATTAACACTTGCTGAGCTTGTTGCCTCCACTACCGAGCCTGTCCGTTAACACTAGCAGAGCAATTGTGGCCTCCGTTTACTGTGCTTCCACCTTACACCTTATAAGCATAGAATAGCAGTTGTTGCGTGGTGCTATTGGGCATTCCTTTAGCTCTTGCAGTGTTTGTCTCCGTTACCGCACCGGAAGGGCGTCTTGGCTCTGGTCTCATTCAGCTCTCGCAGTGTTGTGCCTTCATTACCGCACCGGTAGAGTGTGACTGGCTCAAGTTACATTTAGCTTGTGCAGTGTCTATGACTCCATTACCGCACCTAAGGGGTGCTATTGGCTCTGGTCCCATTTTGCTCCTGCAGTGTCTCCGACTCCGTTACCGCATCTAAGGGGTGCTATTGGCTCTGGTCCCACTTAGCTCTTGCAGTGTCTCCGACTCTGTTACCGCATCTAAGGGGTGCTATTGGCTCTGGTTCCATTCAGCTCTTGCAATACTGTTGGGTATCTCACGGATCGCCTGTTCCTGTAGTGTTTCAGTTCTGTCTCATTGCTAAGTGCTTCCCACCTAGCATCACTACTGGGACTG
This sequence comes from Rhinophrynus dorsalis, assembly GCA_037306005.1. NCBI lineage: Eukaryota > Metazoa > Chordata > Amphibia > Anura > Rhinophrynidae > Rhinophrynus > Rhinophrynus dorsalis. Next base: position 226,334,294 of record CM074723.1, read on the forward strand.
TTATTACCATCTACTGGGCGTTGGCTAATCACACCACAACAGAGACTGATTACTTGTATTGGGCATTAACCCTTATACCACTACTGATTCCTGTTATACATCAGTATTGTCCCAAGCCATTTTGTGCCTGTAAGACATCCATTATACTTATCCATATACGTGCTATTACCTATTCTAGCCCCTAGGGGGCAGTGTTCCTTGTTTTCTCTCAATAAAACTGTGTTTTATTTTAACCTCTGGTCTGTGTGTTGTTAAAACCGTTACAAAAGGCAGTTATAACTTCTCCCGTTCTCTTCAGCATCCCCTCATATACTGGTATACTGCATTAAATCACAACAGCATGGTCTAATCAGCTTCCATATACATCATCCGCGTCTGTGGTCACTTGATTAGTGCTTCAATTCCGAAAAGTACTTAAGTTCCGAAAAGTAACCTTCATTGACCTGAGGACAGGGAATCATCAACGCGTTTTGCCCAGCAATTCCCAGGCATTTTCAAGATGAACTAATAATTAAATCCTCCCTTCCTTCCTTAAATTAACAAAAAATGGAAGTTGCCGAAATTCAAATCAACTGATCACAATCTATCTAATCTCACTCTTAAAAATATATATAACTAACAAATTCAACAACTTGGATCCCAGCTGCCTGTCTCTTGCCAGTCAGTGACACCAAATTTTTGGGTATTTTGGGTCAACCTCCTTCCTCCCTTCTTCTCCCCTAGAGTGCCACTAGACTCCCCTAATACATGTGATTCTTCATAATTCTTTTATTTTGTCATAAACATAAACATACAAAAAGACAATACAATACAATACAGAAACAAAATAAGCCTTCTACATGTACAAAAAAGATACCACTAAATCCACGTTAAAAAAAAAACAAAAAACACTTAAATAGGTGCAAACCTGCTACGTCCTATTCTTAATAATTCAGAGAGGATTATAAAGGGAGTCGCCATAATCATCCTCATTCAGTTTGTCAGCTAAAGCCCAGGATATCCAACTCCTATCTTATATTTGTGTGTTTATACAAATATCCATACATTCTTCACATTTCCTTGTTACCCCATTTTTAAGTAATCAACATATTGACTCACACCCTTCTCCATTCTTAGTTGAAAAATCGATTGATTCTGGAGCTGATTCCACGTAAAATCTTCTGATTGCCTCCATTCTTTAGCAATTATCTTTTTAACCGCCAAGAAAATAAGAATAGTCAATGCTAATTGAATGGATTTCATATAAGGCCATCCCAGATGTAAAAGAGCAACAGCTGGACCCCTATACAACCTAATATTAACAGCTTTTTCCAAAAATTTAAAGGCCATATCCCAGACATTTCATTTTTTCACAGTTCCACCAAATATGTAAATATGTACCCTCTGAAGACCCACATCTCCAATAACCTGTTTCAACCTGAGGATACATCTTTCCCAAAAAAGTCGGTACCAAGTGCACAGATTTACCAATTTAAATTGTGTTTCTATCAAGGACAGATCCCTTACATTACTATTAATCTTTTTCAGTACAATAAACCACTCATCTATATCTATTTCCCTTAGCCCGTCCTTTTCCCACCTCATCACCAAACCCCTTACATCTCTACCTTCAACAAATCTAATACACTCTAAACATTTAGATATAACCTGCTTATTATCCCCCCCCCCCCAAAGACTTTCTCTGTTCTCCTTTCTAAAAAACTATTCAATTGGGCAAGATGGGACTTTAGACAGTTCTTAATCCGCAAATAAACAAAAACTGAAGAGCTAGGAAGATCAGATTCTGAAATTAATTGCGGAAAACTTTTTATCTCTGTCCCACTTATTAGATCCCTATTTTACTAATACCACGCCTTTTCCATTCCTTCAGAGATACATTTTCCACACAATATTCCAGCATACACACCGGTAAAGAAGAAATCAAGTTATTACTAATATTCAACTTTTTCTTTATTTGATACCATGTTAGAACAAGACTCTCCAAAATTAAGTTTTTTTTCCTAACTAGCCTCAATCCTATTTTATTATTTAAATTCCAAATTATCTTATTCAAATTATCTATTGCACAATCAGCAGTTTCTACCTTATACCATGCTTCATCCTCATTAATTTGTAATTGAGTTTTCTGAATATGAGACATCATACTTGCTTCGTACTGTTGCCTTATAACCGGATATCCAGTACCTCCATCTCTTGGCTTAATTGCCATCCTACTCCTTTTTATTCGAGACTTCTTCCCTCTCCACACAAAATTTTGAAAACTATTCTGTACCATTTGTAACCAACTTAATGGGATATCTAGAGGGAACATCTGAAACAAATAAGTCCACTTTGGGAGCACATAAGCCCTCAACACATTTATCCTACCCCACCCCAAAAATTCCTGTTTTTTCCAATCTCTAAGAAGTCTATTAGTATCTTTACAAAGATTCAAAAAATTAATTTCCTGTACCGTTTTATTGAACACTCGGACAATTGGATAGGATAAAATAGAAAAGCTTTATTAGGCAATATAAAGCGCAACAAGGTCCTTCACTGGTCCAAACTCTACAAACAGCAGTAAGAAAGTTTGTCAGGGTATACAAATAGCAATACAATAAAAGAGGCTCTACCGGCCTTACCAAATACCGGGTAAGGCAGCCTGGTAACTGGTGTAGCAAGGAACAGAGGAGGATCTACCGGCCTTACCGAATACCGGGTAAGGCAGCCTGGTAACTGGTGCAACAAGGAACAGAGTAGGCTCTACCGGCCTTACCGAATACCGGGTAAGGCAGCCTGGTAAATGGTGCAACAAGGATCAGAGGAAGCTCTACCGGCCTTACCGATTACCGGGTAAGGCAACCTGGTATCTGGTGCAACAAGGGACAGAGGAGGCTCTACCGGCCTTACCGAATACCGGGTAAGACAGCCAGGTATCTGGTGCAACAAGAAACAGAGGAGGCTCTACCAGCCTTACCGAATACCGGGTAAGGCAGCCTGGTAACTGGTGCACAGAGAGAGTACTGACAGGTAGTAACACTGTAGGCCGGTGCGCTCAGGAGGAGTACTGGCAAAGGCCCCACCGGGTCACAGGCTGAGTGAGTGTAATGAGCTGACAACGGTAACCGCTAGTGACCTAATAGCACAGACTGGGTGAACGTAACAGAGGCCACAGAGAATCACAGGCTGAGCGTAGTGTAATGGACTGGCAATGGTAACCGCTAGTGACCAGATAGCACAGGCTGGGTGTACGTAACGGAGGCCACAGAGAATCACAGGCTGAGCATAGTGTATGGATTGGCAATGGTAACCGCTAGTGACCAGATAGACAGACTGGTTTCTTGTAACGGAGGCCACACTGATACACAAGCAGAGAGTAGCGCAACCGGAGGCAACAAATATGAGAGGACTGACAATAATAGCGAGGGCAGCACAAGGAGCGTAAGTCAGTCAAAGCCTGGATCAGTATCAGAGAACGGAAGTCAGCCAAAGCCTGGATTGATACACAGAGAGCGGTAGTCAGCCAAAGCCTGGATCGGTACACAGAGAGTGGTAGTCAGCCAGAGCCTGGATTGGTACACAGAGAGCGGTAGTCAATCAAAGCCTGAATCGGTACACAGACAGCAGTAGTCAGCCAAAACCTGGATCGGTACACAGAGAGCGGTAGTCAGCCAAAGCCTGGATCGGTACACAGGAGCGGTAGTCAGCCAAAGCCTGGATCGGTACACAGGAGCAGAACAGGAACAAGGTCAGATGAAAACCGGATCAACATGGAACAGGAGCACAGAATAATGTATGGTCAGGAACACCACGAAAGGGCACCGGCCTAGTGACAGGAGGGCGTATATAAAGGCTAGCCCTGGGAGGGGCTAGCCAGCTAGCACCAATAAGAGACAGCCAAACACAAACCCGGAAGTAAGAATATCGCACAGAGAATCACAGGCACCATGATATTTCCATTATTTTTTCAATATCCGTGGGGATTATAATTCTCAAATAATCCATTTGTTTAGTCTTAGTGTCAAATTGATACCTTTCCTGTATCCTAGCTATATCTCTTTTAGACATATTTTGAAAGAGCGGTACTGTATTTTGTGTATTCAACTTATAATTTGAAATTTTACCATATTGTTCAATTTGACCCATAAACTCACATACAGATTCTACCGGATTTGTTAATGTAACCACAATATAATCTACGTACATCGCAATTTTCAGATCTTCTCTATTTGTTGGAAATCCCTTAATTTCACCATTATTACCAATATTAATAGCAAAGGGTTCCAAAGTAAGAATATACAGGATAGGAGATAAAGAGCATCCCTGTCGGGTGCCGTTTTGCAGTTTAAACCACTCTGAACGTAAATTAACTCCTACTACCCTCGCTACTGGATTCTGATATAATACTGAAATTGCTGGACCGCGGCTTCTCCGTAGCGGAGACGCTAAGCATACAGAATCTCCTGGGCGGTATTTTCTACATCACCTTCATCTCTATGAATGTATGCAAGCGGTACTAGGACATGGTGCAGACAAAGAGACATGAACTCCCCTTCTCCCGCTTTTTGGGCAACTGCCCTATTCAAAGAGAAGAGAGGCCGATAATTGTCTCGATGAAAAATCCACACACACCAGGACACGTCATCTCTGAGTTCCTGAAGCGGTTCTGCACTGTGGTAAGAGAGCCCTCCCAGATAAAGAAAGACATGGCTTCTGGACAGGAAAATGTTCCCTTGTTGTGCGTCTCAGACAGGACAAGGGATCTCCAGATGGGTTGCAACATCTACCCCCAAGTTTCACCCTAGGCAATTCTGCAGGCATCCTCTTTTATCAGGACCAGTCCCAAACACGCAGGAAGTGCAGCCAGACCGGACATCAGAGGAAAGACTGCAAGGAGAGTGCACGCAAAAACTGTAGAGCGGCAGGGCATGAAACAAAGGACTGTCCAAGGAAGATGACCTGCAACCTCTGTGGGGAAGCAAATCATAAGTTTAAGGATTGCCCACAGAGAGCAAAAAGCTATGCAGCAGCGGCAGGAAAAGGCCTCCAAAAAGCTGGTCCCCCACCAAAATTGCCTGGTAGCAAAAGGAAGGAAACCCCAGCACCAGAGAAAACTTCAGTGGGTAAGACTGAAACTCCCCAGACCCCCTCCCCTCTCTCCAAGGCAGCAGTGAAACTCTCCCTCCCAGCTCACAATGCCACTAATCCTCACACCTTCACTAATCCTCACACCTCTTCTAAACCTCAACACTCCCATCCCTCTTCTAAGCCTCTCTCCTCTGACACCTCCTCTGAAACTAACACCTCCCCACAGCTCTCCACTAATCCCCCTGAAGCAGCTATAACAACCTCCCCAGCTGCCTCAGATTCCTTCCCTCCCTTGTCTTCTGTTTCTTCTGTTTCAGGCCCACCTTTGAAGGAGCAATTAAAGAAAAAATCTGGAAAAAGGAAAAAAGACAAGAAGGAGAGCCCTGATAAAGGCACCAAAGGACAGCACCATCCCTGAGACAAAAGAGGACAGCAACATACGGGGCATGGAAAAAGCAGTGCGCTCCCCTGGACACCCAGTCTTAGAGGGGAAAAGGACAGTATTATGCTGACATCCTGGACTTCTTGGAGTCTGTCCTACAGACTGATGAACCAGACCGGGGAGGAGTTGGGAAGAACCCAACGGTGGAGAGTGGTAACTAGTGTCACTGTCTATATGTCCTATCTAACCTATTTTTCTCCCAACTAATGGCATCTCTTTCAGCATTTACCATTAATGTGAGGAGTATTAGGGACCAGTACAGGTGACAGGGAATACTAACTTTTCTCTCTTCCCAGGGAAGCAATATATATATATATATATGTTGCAGGAATGTGCCTTACCTTTTTCTCAATCCTACAGGCATCTCATGCAGCAATGGCCCCATGGCCCCTCGTACTGGTCGGTTGGTGGCAGCTCTAAGTCTGCAGGTGTAGCCATTTTGATCACAGGGGGGCAGTTCATGTTTGATTCTGTCCAGGAGCTAGTCTGCTGCAGACTTCTTGTCGTAGATGGCTCCTGGGCAGGTGAGCCTGTGTGGCTCATCAGCGTGTACGCCTCCCCCGAGTGAAATGAGCGACTGGAGCTTTTCCGGCGCCTGTGGACCCAGCTCACTACCACCCAGGCAGTGGTGATAGGTGGAGATTTTAATTGCCCAATTGAGGAGGATGGGCGCAGCTCCTGCCATAACGCAAAGCTGGATAAAACATCCAGGTTATTTATAGAGATGGTGAGAAAGGCATCCATGCGGGACACAGTGGGCTCCATTGGGGCAGGCTCCGTTAATTATACTTGGAGCCACCCCGATGGCTCGGATTGACTTCCTGTTCAACTCCAGCACAGTAGAGCACAAGTGGCACTCTATGGTCACCTGCTACTTCTCTGACCACAGGGCCATTCACTTCCAAGAAGCTGGATAAGACCAAAGAGGGCCTGAAAAGGCACTTTGAGGAGGAGTCCAGATGCATTATCTTCCATTCCAAGGTGGAGTACCTGGAGAACGGTGAGAAATGTAACTCTTTTTTTTTCAGGAAGTTCCACTCTGCACATACTCCCCTGATAGAACTAAGGGATAGAGATGGCAGAATCCAAAAGGGGAAGGAAGGGGTCATGAAAGTGGTCACTGATTTCTACGGAGACCTCTACTCCCCCAAAGACACAGACACAGACCAAGCTGATAAGTTGCTGTCAGGTATCACTAACTCTGTTGATCCCGCAGGTAGAGCAGCTATGGACTCCCCCCGGCATTGGAGGAGCTGTTCTCTGCTGCCAGATCCTTCAAGTCGGACAGGAGCCCGGGTTGTGATGGTCTCTCAGCTGAATTTTATATAAAGCTGTGGGATCTCATAGGCCCGGACCTGCTTGAACTATACGAGGAGGTGGTGGCGGAGGGCAGAATGCCTCCGACTCTAAGGGAGGGGATGATCACGATCTTGTATAAACAGAAGGGAGAGAGATGCAACCTTAAAAATTGGCGGCCCATCTCTCTTCTGAATGTGGACTACAAGATCCTCGCCAAGGTACTAGCCAACAGGCTAAAGCGGGTCATTCGTCAGATTGTTCACCCAGACCAAACCTGCGCATTCCCGGACGCAGAATAGCAGATAACCTTGCCCTAATCAGAGACACGGTCCACTATATATAGAGACTGCCGTATAAAGGCGGCCCTGGTCAGCCTTGATCAGGAGAAGGCCTTTGACATTGTCTCTCATGAATTCATGGGCAGGGCACTGCGCAGATTTGGGCTGGGAGAAATGTTCTGTTCATATGTTAACCTAATGTACCTTGACATTTTCAGTATGGTGCTGGTGAATGGCTGGAAGGCTGACCCCTTTCCAGTGCTTTCTGTGGTCAGACAAGGTTGCCCTCTCTCACCTCTCCTTTTTGTCTGTTGTATAGAGCTCTTCGCTGAATGCATCAGAAGGAATCCAGATATCAGGGAGATCACTGCACCAATACGTGGCAGACAAGAGGCAAAGTGCTCGCTGTACATGGACTATGTAACCATCTTCTGCGCTGACCAGCAATCAGTGAAAGAGCTCGTCCAGCCATGTGAGGACTTTGGCAAAGCTTCGGGTGCAAAGGTCAACTGCGGGAAGTCAGAGACCATGCTCTTCGGGGAGTGGCACCTGTCTTCTGACCCCTTCCCCTTCCCCATCAGGACAGGCCTCATCAAAATCCTGGGGGTCTGGTTCGGTGGAAAAGGTGTGGCCCTGAAGTGTTGAGATGAAAGACTAGCAAAAGTCAGACAGAAATTTGGACTATGGAGCCTCAGGAACCTCACCATAGAGGGGAAAAATACTGGTACTGCAGAATGAGATCCTTCCAGTTCTGCAGTATATGGCCCAAGCTTGGCCACCCTTGCCAACAATTTGCAGAGCCATCACAAGGGCAGTGTTTCACTTCATCTGGGGGTCCAAAATGTAAAGCGTGCAGTTATATACAAGGAGCCCCACAAAGGAGGAAAGGGGGTGCCAGACATCCCCACCATGTTGCGGGCCTTCTTTGTGTGCAACTGTGTGCGGAGGACTTTAAGAGAGAGCGACCAGGGATCTGCCAGTAATGCCATGTCCCGTTTCTTCCTGCTTCCTCTTTGGAGGGGACTCTGTTGGGACAGGTGGGACAGCTCCATTCCTTACAACTGGACTACCCCCTGGTTCTACCAGGATGTTGGTAGATTTGTGATGGAGAACCAACTGGAGGGTGTTAAACCAGAACTGTGGACCCCAAAGGTCATATATAAGCTCATCAGAGCAAAAGACATTATAGAGACAATTTCAGGACTCCCAGCTGCCACTTCCAAGATGTTATGGCAGAACGTGTCATCAGGGAGACTCACCAACAGACACAAGGACATTGCATGGATGGCCATTCAGGGGGGTCTGTCTCTCAGGTCATTCATGCATGCAAGGAACCTATGCAGGTATAGACACTGCCCTAGAAGATGCGTGGCAGAAGAAACTGCCCTGCATGTTTTTTGGCAGTGCCCCTTTGCCCAAGCTCTGTTGGATGACCTGGAAAATGAACTCAAAGACTCTGTTCCAAAGAGACACTTGTCGTACCACTCGGTACTGTATGGACTATTTCCAGGGACACACTCGTATGGTGCTATCCAGGAAGTCTGGCGCATTATGTGCTGTGTCAAAGATGCTCTGTGGTTTGCAAGGAATCGTCTGGTGCTTAGGAGAGAACAGGTGACAACACAGGACTGTCGCAGACTGATCCATAGTCTGCTAAGAGACTATAACATCTTGGACAGCCCGGAAGAGGAGGACTAGCATCCCCTCCAATGGCTCAATATCACTGTCACCTCCCCTTGGACCCCTAACCCACCCTGACCCATGCCCCATATCCCACCCCACACACACACACACACCCAATCCTCCAGGCGAATGCCCACAGAGACTCTAATATAGTGAAATAAAGTACAAGTGTTGAGTTCAATAAAGTGATGATACAATAAAGTTCAAATGTACCTGTGTGCTGCCAAAGTGCACTGTGTTGCAGGTATTAAGAATGTTATTGTTTTAAATGTATGAATGCACACTGTATTTGACAGCATTACTGTGCAAAGAAATGTTGTATTGTATTTTTCCATGTCAAAACAAAGATTATTTGTTAAAAAAAAAGGATGTCCATGAGTGGTTCACTGGCTTTGCATCTCTTCCTGAGTTGTGTCTTAAAGCTGTTGCTCAGCATACACATACTCTAAGGAATCTGAAGCAAAAACAGGGCTGGATTTACATTTGAAGCGCCCCTAGGCACAGTACCCTCTGGCGCCCTTATCCCTGCCTTGGCCCCACCCCTAACCACACCCCCAAATTTAACCACATCATCTTTGCTGGCAAATCCATTTTTAGATTTATTCTTCACAGTAAAAATTTAAAATATTGACTTTATTCTGACTTTAAAAGTATTCTGACATTAAGAATATCTGGAGCAACCCACTGAGAATATGCTTTCCTATGCACATTCCACCCACTGATAAGGGAGATAAAATTGAAGCATAGCTGGATGCTGCTTGGTAATGGTATTGGCAGTGAGGGTACTTTGTTTCTCTATTTTACAATTGGTATAATTTTAAATCTGTCATAGCTTCTTTCAGTTCCAGTTTCAACATAAGTGACAAGCAACACATAAAACATTAATAGTTTCCACACGTCTGAGAGGTGAGAGGGGCTACTACTAAAACATATAGCATTAATTCATTATACATGCCTGAGAGGGGCTACTCAGCTCCTGTTTTGCCACTACCCTCGCAAGTACTGTTGAAGCCTGATCTTGATCTGCAAGTCACAGTACACCCAGCTACGCACTGCTGATTCCAAGTGCGTAGCTGGTATCAGGTTAATATATAGGCAGCATCAGGAGCGGACTGAGAGCACCCAGGGCCTCTGGGAAAATAGAGGTCATGGGCCCCCTTTAACCCACCCCAGTTATGCCCCACTCAGATACATGTCCTGCCTCCCAATTATTGCTCCAGCTCACCATCAGAGCCCACTTCCAAATTTTATAATTGGTATTAAAGAGTGATACAATTCAAATGGAGCTCCATTTCAACTGGAAGCTTTCTGGCCAAGTTCTAAACCCATAGCACACTCTCAAACTAATCCCAAATCCATAATTTAACCTAAACACCAAGCTCACACTCCACCTGCTGCTGACCTCCAAGCTCCCCTTTGCTATCACCTTGATTGCTCTGAACAGGGAGCTCACATTTTACATCTCTCTGAACTCCAAGCTCACCCTTAACTTCATCCTGAACCTCACACTCATAATCCCTTTGAACCCTCAACTCTTATTCCACATCACTTTAAACTCCCAACTCACACTCCACAAATTTGGAACCCAAAGCTCTCATTCGGTAACATTCTGACCCAAATGTTTACACTTAACGGTCCGTGCAGCTTCTTCTAGACGTACTCTCACTGTGCAACAGGCAGCTGAGCAGCTCCTCTGTGGCTGTGTTTGTCGCAGGCTCCAAGCAGGCTGCAGCGTCTGGGAGGAGGCGGGGCATTTCCGTCAAGTAAGGAATGATGCGCACCTCCGTGACTCCAGGTCTTCCTTAGATCTGTCACTCATCCCAGTCACATCTGGCAGCAGGCCAGCGGCGCGCAGGTTCAGTAGCCAAGCCAGCTAGCCTAGAATCGATATGAGTGCCTCCGTGGCACTTCAGCCTCCCACCCCCCGGCCCGTACACTAGACATGAGACATAAGGCAAGGCTGGCTAATTAAAACAAAATAAAAAAAAAAGATCCAAATGACAGGCGCCCCTCTGTGGGGTGCGCCTGTAGGCAGATGCCTACTCTGCCTTATCATAAATCCAGCCCTGAGCAAAAAGGTGATTCCTTGTTAAACTTATTTGCATATACCTACCCAGAATCCCTTGCAGTAGTAACAACACTGCAAATGTAAGATTTCTGTGGGAAAAGCAAGTCTTATGGCTTGACTGGTGTGTAAAATTTTTGTTTAACATTGTTTCTACCACCCACCAAATTCAAGTGGATGGGATTTTCATTCACTTTTTTCCCAACTATAACCTAAAAAAAAAAAATACATATATATATATATATATATATATATATATATATATATATATATATATATATATTATAGATATATATATAATTTTGACTGAAATTGCATACAGTAATGTGCAAAAGTTTTAGGCAGTGCTGTAAAGTAAGGATTATTTTAAAAAAATAGACATGTTAATAGTTTATTTTTCTCAATTAACAAAATGATAGTGAGTGAACAGAAGAAAAATCTAAATCAAATCAATATTTGGTGTAACAAACCTTTGCCTTCAAAATATCATCAGTTCTAGGTACACTTGCACACAGTTTTTTAAGGAACTCAGTAGGTAGGTTGTTTCAAACATCTTGGAGAACTAACCACAGTTCTAATGTGGATTTGGCAGCCACAGTTGCTTTTCTCTCTTCATGTAATCCCAGATAGACTCACTGTTGTTGAGATTAGGGCTTTATATGGGCCATACCATCACTTCCAGGACTTCTCGTTCTTCTTCACACTGTAAATAGTACTTAATGACTTTGGATGTATGTTTGGGGTCATTGTCATGCTGCAGAATAAATATGTATCCAATCAGATGCCTCCCTGATAGTATTGCCTGATGGATAAATATATGCCTGTACCATTTGTTTATCATATGTATCCTGAAGTGCGTGGATGTTTATAGCATTTAGATCCTGAGTGAAGTATCTCCATACTGTGGACTTCATGGACTGAGGGGTTCCTGAGGGACTGATACTACTAATGGGGCTAGATGTTGATGCAATTCAACTGCTACTACTACTAGGTGTCATAGGTGCAGCACTTCCAGCAGCAGAGGCACTCGTCATAGCTACGATTGTGGATGTTAATAACCTGCGTTGTTGTTGTTGCTGCTGGTTACTCAACACAAGTGTGTGTGGCTGAGTGGGACTTGGACTTGGAAGCAGTGATGATGCTGATGATGCTGATGATGACTGACAGAAGACTGTGTACTTTTTGCCATCTATGTTTGTCCAGGGTCAGAGTTTCCAATGGTTTTCTCAAAAAGTTTATAGACGGGCACAGTGCTCCTTTTCAGTGGTGGAATATTAAGCCTTTGCCTTTCCGCTAACTTTCTGGCCATGTCATCATCTCTCTCACTCTCAACTTCATCCGTATCTGAACAAGAGGAGGATGTTGGAGGGATATATTCTAGATCTAAATTACCACCATCAGTCGTCATTAGGTCAGCATCAGCATCACCTGCCTCTTCTTGCCCTCTACTCTTGTATTCCTCTAAGCTTTTAGAGGTTTCAAACAGTGTTTTTTTACTTTTACTTTCACAAAGTTCACTAATACTTTGAGGACAGGTGTTTTGGTGCTTATTTGTCTGTCAGATGTAGCAGTTGGTTCAACAGTTACAACTTCCTCCATTATTCCATTACCATCATCATCATTAGAATGTGACTCGTTGTAGTCTTCAGTGTTCTAATACTTTTTTTTTGTAATGGTGGTGGTGGAACTTTTGGTGGGACCTTGACAAACTGCATTCTACCTGGGAGGAGAGGGATCATCATCATTTATTGCACATATTGCAGCAACCATGGTTTCAGTGGGTTTGAACATAGACACAGGTGTGCAAAACTTTATATGTCCCAATATAAACCTGAACACATATTGAGTAACTTTAAAGAGAGGGTTACAATCTATTGTCATTTCATAGACATCCTCCTCCTTATCTGGACTGGTGACATAAAATAATTGTAAAACACTAAAGGTGGGGCTCGCACCAGTGTATATAACAATTAACCCTGTAATTATAAGGACATAGTAGTCAAGGTGCACTCAGGATCAAAATCATATATAAATAAACACAGGTAAGGTATGGGGTACATTAAAGGATTTCTGTGTCAGAGGGATGGTTGGGTGGTTCTTGTACCCCATACCTTACCTGTGTTTGTTTATATAAAATAATTGTATTCTTTTGTTACTGACTTAAACTGTATAGATTCAACCATGTGGGTCACAGCAAATGCAGGCAAAAATCTATACATTCCTGAGACCTAACTCTCATGAGGGAAAGAACAGGAACAGCAACAACCAATTCCAGAAAACATATAGATAGAAGTACATTATTACAGAGACAAAGTTGCTATCCTGAACACATAAAGGCTAGTGTACCATAGTCAGAAATTAGTATTTTTAAAAATAGCAGTGACATATATAAGGGACTTGCACAAATAAAAGAACTCATTGAGTGGTTCAATCATTGAGTGGTTCAATCAGATGGAGAGGTGAAACTACAGAATGAGTGGCCCATCAAGTTTGCTCAGCAAGTAATTTTATACAAAAGTACACAAAGAGCAGAGCTGAGCAGACTGGATATCACTTCCACCTACAAACCTCACAAGAAAAGAATTAAAGCTTAAAATTTGGAAACATTTCCCAGACCCGATGATGCCCAGTCTACTAACATTGGGCTCGATTCAAATGCTGGCGTCGCCAGAAAAAACTGGAGACGCTGGTTTTAACGTCAATTGAGCAATGCAAATGTTCTACTAGAAACAAGCGATGCCAGTTCTGAAACAGACATCGCCCGTCGCCAGAACAGCAAGATCTCACCCATAGAGGATAATGTACAAACGACGCCAAAAGCTATTCAAATGTTGGAGTTAGGGCTAACTCGCGTTAAATTGCAACATTTCTCTCCAGAAATCTAACGCCTATTTTTTTTGGAGTACAGCACACAAGTAAGGGTAGAAAACCCACGTCTCCAGTTCTGAACAGCATTCTCTGTGCTTTTCCCTACCCAGCCACTAGGGGAACACAGAGAAGGCTTTCAGCACCATGGACAGCTTTGAATGCCATAGGGATGTGCACTGCTCACCCCTGTGGCATTCAAAGGGTTAAAATCAATAAAACTAGTACACCAAGCACTACACAATGCCCCCTTCCACATCCCCCCCCATTACTATGTCACATATATTGCATATATGTGACATACTAACCCCATCCACATCCACCTCATGGACTTCCATGTAGTGGACAAATCTGTCTTTTATTCCACAATTAACCCTTTGAGTACCAGAGAGGTAGGAAAGCATTGCTTAGCATGTTTCCTACCCCTCTGGTACCCAAAGGGTTAATAGGCAACGTATGGACTACATACATTGCCTATATATATATATGTGTGTGTGTGTGTTTTAAACTTTTTTTTAATTAAAATACTGTGATTAGACAGTTTAACTTAGATCTCATTCATTGTTAACCCCCTACCTCCTGTGTCCCATTGCTATTAGTACTTTTGCTCCACTCTTCTTCAAACTGAGAGTGGAGCAAAAGTACTAAAAGCAAAGGGACGCAGTAAGTAGGGCATGATGAATGGATGAGATCTAAATGAACCCTTTGAGTGCCAGAGTAGTACGCAACGCATTGCAAAGCAATGCGTTGAGTACCACTCTGGCACTCAAAGGGTTAAATACAACTGAGGGAGCAGGCTGCCCTGTGATGGCAGCGCTTCCCTCAGCTTTATTCATACATTGTTTTTTTTATTATTCATTATTTATTTATTAGTATTCTTTATTTCTTCTTATTTATTTCTTCTTATTATGTATTTCTTATTAACCCCCTTGCTGCGGGCGGCTGTGAAGCCCGCAGCATAATAAAGCCATGCTCACTAGAGAGCTACTGGAGAAAGCGGGAGGAGGGGCAGAGACATTGGAGGAAGCGGGTGGTAGGCTTGTACTTGCTGCCCGCTTCCTCCAATACCTCTCCTCTTGCGTTGGCATTGTGCCCAGCTGCCTGGCGTCGCGTTGTGCAACGCCTTGTGCAATTCGTCCCTTTGCACAAGGCGTTGCACAACGCGACGCCAGGCAGCTGGGCACAATGCCAACGCAAGAGGAGAGGTATTGGAGGAAGCGGGCAGCAAGTACAAGCCTACCACCCGCTTCCTCCAATGTCTCTGCCCCTCCTCCCGCTTTCTCCAGTAGCTCTCTAGTGAGCATGGCTTTATTATGCTGCGGGCTTCACAGCCGCCCGCAGCAAGGGGGTTAATAAGAAATACATAATAATAAGAAATAAATAAGAAGAAATAAAGAATACTAATAAATAAATAATCAATAATAAAAAAAAAATGTATGAATAAAGCTGAGGGAAGCGCTGCCGTCACAGGGCAGCCTGCTCCCTCAGTTGTATTTAACCCTTTGAGTGCCAGAGTGGTACTCAACGCATTGCTTTGCAATGCGTTGCGTACTACTCTGGCACTCAAAGGGTTCATTTAGATCTCATCCATTCATCATGCCCTACTTACTGCGTCCCTTTGCTTTTAGTACTTTTGCTCCACTCTCAGTTTGAAGAAGAGTGGAGCAAAAGTACTAATAGCAATGGGACACAGGAGGTAGGGGGTTAACAATGAATGAGATCTAAGTTAAACTGTCTAATCACAGTATTTTAATTAAAAAAAAGTTTAAAACACACACACACACATATATATATATAGGCAATGTATGTAGTCCATACGTTGCCTATTAACCCTTTGGGTACCAGAGGGGTAGGAAACATGCTAAGCAATGCTTTCCTACCTCTCTGGTACTCAAAGGGTTAATTGTGGAATAAAAGACAGATTTGTCCACTACATGGAAGTCCATGAGGTGGATGTGGATGGGGTTAGTATGTCACATATATGCAATATATGTGACATAGTAATGGGGGGGGATGTGGAAGGGGGCATTGTGTAGTGCTTGGTGTACTAGTTTTATTGATTTTAACCCTTTGAATGCCACAGGGGTGATCAGTGCACATCCCTATGGCATTCAAAGCTGTCCATGGTGCTGAAAGCATTCTCTGTGTTCCCCTAGTGGCTGGGTAGGGAAAAGCACAGAGAATGCTGTTCAGAACTGGAGACGTGGGTTTTGGATTTTCTGACTGAACTTGATACTTTGCAGTGCTGTGATTGGCTGTGGTGCTAGGTAACATTTTTATCGTGTGTTTTTAGGTAAGATTTTCTATGCGACGCAGGTTTAAGATTAACGTGTATTTTGTTGGTTATCGCTCGTTAGGCTTTCTAGGTAAGGAAGATTTGAATCTCACGTTACCTGGTCTTGCTTAACGATCGAAGGCAGTTTTTTTCTTCATGTTGGTTTTAACGCCAACATTTGAATCGAGCCCATTGTCCCTTGATGATAAATATTAAAGAAGAGAACTGCGTAGTAGTGTGAGTCATTCAGTGGTTAATTGGCTTTGCCAATTATTACCTCAGATTCATCAAGGGCTTTTCAGCTTTGATTCCTCTTTCATTGCTATGACTTATGAAGGGGCTGACCCCCACCTTTGGAATCTTGAGGCCTAGAAGACATTGTAGGCCCTGAAGAATGCCTTCTCTTCTTTATCTAGCTCAATTCATTCTTGAGGTGGATGCTTCTGTGGTTTCGGCTGGATCAGTCCTTTCCTAGCAATCGTTTGAGTCTGGAGTTCTTCATCCCTGTTCCTTCTTCTCCAGGTGTTTTTCCCCCGCTGAAAGGTATTACAATACTGGGTATAGGTAGATGTTGGTGGTAAAGATTGCCTTGGATCAGTGGAGGGATCTCCTCATGTAGATACCAAAGTAACTGATCATCAGAACCTTCAGTACTTGGCCAAGAGCCTAATTACTTGCCAGGCTCACTGGTCTTTATTCTTCTCCTGCTTTGACTTTGTCATTTCATACATTACAAGGATGAAGAACATTAAGGCTGACACCTTGTCTCAACAATATGAGACTTCAGGTTCCTCTTCTACACTCTGGAATCTATTGTCTCTCCCACCCAGATCATATCCTCTCTGTCTACTACCCTCCTCATGATTCTCAGGACTGCCTGTCCATCTGGAATCTCTCTGCTCCCTGATGTGTATTTCATACCCAACCATACTGTTTGGATGTTCTTTGTTGGGGTCATTGTTCTGTAACACTGGTCATTCTGGACTTCTTCATGCACAGGATCTTGTCTCTAGGTATTTTTGGTGGCCTGAGCTTAATGCTGACCTGTTTTGCTTCATGTCCTCCTGTCCGTTATGTGCCAGCATGAAAATACCTAGATTCCAGCTTGTAGGTCTGTTACAGCCTATTCTCTTAGCAGCGCTTCCATGGACACAGATCTGCATGGACTTTGTTGTAGACTTACCTACTTCCTCTGGCAATACAGTGTTTTGGGTCATAGTAGATTGGTTCTCCAAACAGGGCCATTTAGTTTCATTACCTAAGTTCCCAACTCTTCTGAATTGACATACCTGTTCATCCGCAATATCTAGCGTCTGCATGGGACACCATAGCATATCACTTCTGATCATGGTTCACAATTTGTGTCCCATTTTTGGAGGCCGTTTTGCTCCAGATCGGGTATCTATTTGCAGCATTTGTCCGCGTATCCTCCACAGACGAACAGCCAGACCGAGAGGCTAAACCAAAACATGGAACACTTCCTCCGCTGTTCCTGCTCTCATAAGCAGAATGATTGGACTCATCTGTTGCCACTGGCAGAGTTTGCTTATAACGCCCTCTTGCAGACTTCCTTGAAGTGTTCACCATTTTTTGCAGCCCTTGGATAGAACCCTCTTGCTGTCACTCCCTGCCCGCTTGTGTCAGAGTTTCCCTCTGCTGAAGAACACATTCTCAATCTGGCAACCCTTTGGAAGGCCATTCCCTGTACTCTTCTCATTTTGTAGATGCAGCAAAAGGTGGCAGAGGACTGTTATTGATCTTTAGCACTCCAATTTGCTCAGCGGGATATGGTTTGGCTTTCTAGAAAAAACAATAAGCTCCGCCACTCGTCTGATAAGTTGGGTACTTAGTATCTGGGCCATTCAAAATCGAGACCTGTCTCTCCCCTGTCTCTTACTGCTTGACCCTTCTGGAGACTCTTAAGATCCATCCGGTCTTCCATGTGTCTGCTTTGAAGCCCTACCTGAAGGATCATTTTTATCCCCTTTTTCTCCTCAGCCCCTGTTTCTGTGGAAGACTCTGACGAGTTTGTTATCGATGAGATACTGGACTCCCATCTCTCCCATGGTACCCTGCAGTACCTCATGAACTGGAAAGGCTATGGGCCAAGGAAACATCCGTGGGTTGTGGCTATTGTAATGATCTGACCGGAAAGCCCAATGTAAGCTGCCTGAGAAACCTTGCAGAGGGGAAACCCCACAAAGAAGTAGAAAACTGCTGAATCGATGTGAATATAACACAGAACAACAGAAGACAATACAAAATGCTTACACTGTAGGCCCCAATGAGACAGGGGCTAGAGTTCAGGCAACTGCTGTTCTTGCTGCTGCTGAGTTGTTTAAGCAGCATGATGATTAGGCAGCTGAAAGAGAATGGGATCAACAACAGCAGTAACATGGGTGATGGATGATGAAGGTTCCACTTGCCACAGCTAGCTCCAGTGATGCGTCTGAGGAAATAGCAGCACAACAAGTAGCCTCCAGTATATGTGGAGAAAAGAAGAGGTTAGCCAATAATTATCCTCCACCTGCCCCTCCTCCAAAATCATGGGTGTGTTGTTATTAGAATATACATTTTCCCTTGAAAGCAGGAACTGTGCCTCTCATCAGGAACTGCAATGGGCACAACTGTATCCACAAACCATGACACCAGAACCCAAGTACTGAAGCTGTCACTATACCCCTTGTCCACACCCCACTAAGGACACATGACAACTTTCTGACAGTTTAATAGTAATGATGAACCTTGCCTGCCACCAGCTAAGCTTATTCTGCTGGATGGAATCTCCTCAGATGCCACTTGATGCCTTGTATGTGATTCTCCTCCACCACACTGCCATGTCAAAGTATGCAATGGGTGGACAAGGACTGCCACATCCTAACAACTACAGAATGACTATCATTTGGCAGGAGAGGTAATGATGAACAAGGTGGATTGGCAGAAGATGTAGTTACCCTATAGGAAGAAGGTGATGGTGAGCAAGTTGTTTTGCTCATCATGGAACTTCCAGTCTCTGCCTGGATTTCTCTATTCTTCCTCCTCTTTGATCTCCAACTATCACAGTGCCCGTGTTATTGCTGGCGACATTATTACTATGTTTCTTCCTGAGTCAGTCTTATTGGCTACATGGTGTTGCTCCACCCAGTAAATACCTTTATATGCTGAGCCCTGTCACTTCTGCAGGGCCCTTTCGTGGTGTTTCCATTA
Organism: Rhinophrynus dorsalis; assembly: GCA_037306005.1. Classification (NCBI taxonomy): domain Eukaryota; kingdom Metazoa; phylum Chordata; class Amphibia; order Anura; family Rhinophrynidae; genus Rhinophrynus; species Rhinophrynus dorsalis. The sequence goes on from CM074723.1 coordinate 226,353,475, forward strand.
CCAGCGCTTGTTCCTGAATTTGTGTGTTTCCTGTGTATGACCTGGACTGCAAGACAACTCTGCCTGAATCGTTCCTGCTCTGTGTACCAACCCGGCTGACGTTCCTGCTCTGTGTACCGACCCGGATTGGCTGACGTTCCTGCTCTGTGTACCGACCTGGCCCGGCTGACGTTCCTGCTCTGTGTACCAACCCGGACTGGCTGACGTTCCTGCTCTGTGTACCGACCCGGCCTGGCTGACGTTCCTGCTATGTGTACCGACCCGGATTGGCTGACGTTCCTGCTCTGTGTACCGACCCGGCTTTGTCTCTACCCATCCAGAATCCGTGTAACGGTTTGTTTGACACACAGAAACAGTAGGTTTGGAAAAAACACAGTTTTATTAAACAATAAAGATTACAATAACCCTCACAGGTCCTGTAATATACATTCAATATAGTACAGCCACAAGACAGGTTATTTATAGGTAGGCCCACACAGGTCCAGTATAAGTATAGAGTCCATAACACATTATACTGACACAGGTCAGGCGGATCTTGAAAGAGTCCCAGTGTATCAGTACTGCATGGGTTAATAGCAGTCAGAGAGTGTAAACAGTCCCATGTGTGGTAAGGCCTGTTAAGAAGCTCACCTCGGGTAGAGAGCTTAAATACGAGTAATGCCCAAGAATAAGTATAGCAGGTAATGGTGAACTGCCTTAGCAGTAATGGAGGCTGAGCAACTGGAGCACTGCCAGAGCAGTAACGGAGACTAGGCCACGTGAACACTGCCGTAGCAGTAACGGAGACTAAGCCCTTGGATACTGATGTGGCATAAACGGAGACTGAGCAACTGAGCTTCTGTCGTGGCAACAACGGACTCTGAGCCACAAGGACACTGCCATAGCAGTAACGGAGACTAAGCCACTTGCCCTATGCCATAGCAGTAATGGAGACTAGGCGGCTGGACACTGACGTGGCAGTAACGGAGACTGAGCAGCTGAGCACTGCCGTGAAAGTAACGGAACTGAGCAATGGAGCAACTCGCACTGGGAGGCAACCAACCGGGAACGGACATTAAGACAAGCCACTAGGAATGTCGCCGGGGCGACACAGAGGCAACCGAGACCAAAACTGCACTGCTGTCACAGACAGTGAGAGAGGATCACCACCCTCAACCAGAGACCGGAAAGGACGTGCAGCGAGGCAGCAGCCCAACCGGGCAGGTTCACACGGAGCAGGAACGTCAGCCAATCCAAGTCGGTACACGGAGCAGGAACATCAGCCAAGCCGGGTCGGTACACAGAGCAGGAATGTCAGCGAAGCCGGGTCGGTACACGGAGCAGGAACGTCAGCCAAGCTGGGTCGGTACACAGGAGATGAGAAGCAGGATGGTCAGGCAGTCCGGGTTGGTGCACAAGCAGGAGACGAGATGCAGAGTAGTCAGGCAGGCTGGGTCGATACACTGAGAGCAAACTGTAATCAGGAACAAGCGCTGGTACTGGAACACCACGAAAGGGCACTGGAGAAGTGCAGAACCCAGTATTTAAAGGCAATACTGGGCGGGACAAACACAGTATAGCCAATTGGAGTAAAGCAGGAGTGCAGACTGACAGAATGTCGCAGAAAGAACACGGGCATGGTGATAATCCGGTTGTGGGCCATACGACTGTCTCTCTCTCTCTCTCTGTCCACGGACAGATCCTCTGTTGCCTCTGTTGCTGCTCAGGCAGCCAGTTGCTGTAACCCGATCAGTATTGTGCCTTGTGATCTCCTCCGGTGTTACGTGTCACGCTGTAGCACCACTGTACGCTTGACCTATACTGCCTTAGTTGAGGTTGGTCTCCTGGGCACCTCACGCTTTCTCCATCTGGTACTCGATTTTGGGTCTGAGCGTTCGTTAACCCCTTACGGGTTTGTGCCTGGCACATTGGGTACAGCTTTAGCAGTCACTGATTGTCGTTACTCCGTGCCTCTGTGGCAGTCTGTCACAGTTTGTTATGACTCTCAGACACAGAGTTAAGATAAAACACAACTTTATTGAAAAGTTTAATGGATACCCATGTGGGTAGCATACACATATAACATTTAATCTCAATACATAGTAGCAAGAGTAGTGGTATACGGAATGTAACAAGGGCTCTACCGGCCTTGCCAATACCGGGTAAGGCAACCTTAGATGACACAGATGGAAAAGGTTCTACCGGCCTTACCAATATACCGGCCAAGGCAGCCCTTAGACTAGTAACGGAGAAAAGAAGGCTCTACCGACCTTGCCAATATACCGGGCAAGGCAGCCTGGAGACTGGTACAATGAATAGTAATAGGCTCTACCGGCCCTGCCAATATCACGGGCAAGGCAGCCTGGAGACTGGTACAACAAATAGTAATAGGCTCTACCGGCCCTGCCAATATACCGGGCAAGGCAGCCTGGAGACTGGTACAACAAATAGTAATAGGATCTACCGGCCTTGCTAATACCGGGTAAGGCAACCTTAAGTTGGTACAATGTGGAATAGGTTCTACCGGCCTTACCAATACCGGGCAAGGCAGCCTGGACTGGAACAAAATCTCTACCAGTGCTTATACATGGAGCGAACCAGTACCCGCGTACTGGGGAAACCTAGAACTGTACCGGTGCGACAGCAGCCGGTTGTATGTGGAGCAAACCAGTACCCGCGTACTGGAGTAACCTACAACTCTACCGGTGCCACAGCAGCCGGTTAACATGGAGCAAACCAGTACACGCGTACTGGAGTAACCAGAACTCTACCGGTGCTACAGCAGCCGGTTATACATGGAGCAAACCAGTACCCGCATACTGGGGTAAGCCTAGAACTCTACTGGTGCGACAGCAGCCGGTTGTATGTGGAGCGAACCAGTACCCGCATACTGGAGAATGGAACACAAGTGAATGAAAATGTCACCAGGGCGACTGGAGGAGGCGATCCAGGAGCAGGAACTAGAGCGCACCGCTCATCTTGACAGACCGATACAAGCCTTGTCGGTCTCCCCCATTACGACCCGGGAGCTCAATCCTTGATGCAGGCCAGCTCGAGTAGAGGGTTAACTGCCACCACTCCACTACCTCTAAGATATGAAGGCGAACCCACCCTGTGCAGAGGGTTCATTAACCAATTAGAGATTTTTCTGGGGTTAACTCCTCAAGCCTTTACTTTTGACCGAAGTAAGGTGGGCTTCATGATTTCGTTGCTAACGGGCCGAGCATTGGCATGGGCCAATCCCTTTTGGGAATCAGACAAACCTTGTACTAAGAACTTCAGGGAGTTCTTACGGGCATTTCGTAGAGTGTTTGAAGTCCCAGGAAGAGCCGCCTCTGCTGCCAAAAGATTAACGGAGATCCAGCAAGGGTCTCGTACGGTTGCCGACTACGCTATTGAATTTCGTACACTGGCAGCAGAGGTAGGCTGGAATAACAAGGTGCTGGTGGCAGCTTTTGCTCAGGGATTGTGTGATCGTATTAAGGATGAGACGGCAGCCAGAGACTTGCCAAACGATCTAGACTATTTCATTGATTTTGCCATACTAATTGACTCCCGCATAAGAGAGTGAATGGCGGCTAAGGACCGTAGGCAGTGGGCCAGAAATTTGGGACAGGCAAATCTAAGTTTCCCACCCATGCCTCCCTCACCTCCCATGCCTCCTGAGCGTAGTCAAGAAAATAGTGAACCAATGCAGTTAGGTTCCACTAAGCTGACCAAGGAGGAACGGGCTCATCGCCGCAGACAGAGCCTCTGCCTATATTGTGGCCAAGCTGGGTATTTACTACGTACCTGTCCTGTACGGCCGGGAAACGGATGCACCTAGGCCCTAGGTGGTGTTCAGAAGTCCCTAGATCCGGTAAATCAGAAACCTACCATCCAGGCTGTAATTTCTTGGGCTGACATCTCAGTGGAGGTGCTGGCCCTGGTGGACTCCTGTGCAGCTGGATATTTTATGGATAATTCATTTGCTGCGTTACACAAGATTCCGCTGGTCGAAAAGGAATCTCCATTGGCCAATGAAGCCATCGATGGCAGACCGTTGATACCAGTACAAATTACTATGGAAACTATACCACTGTCTATGCATATTGGGGCTCTCCACACGGAAAAACAATGTTTCCAGATTATCCAGTCTCCTCACCATGCTGTCATCCTGGGGTTTCCATGGTTACATTTGCACAACCCTAGGTTTGATTGGCGAACTTGTGAGATAACGGCCTGGTCTGAACACTGTATTAAGCAGTGTGTCTCTCACCCTGCCCGGATCATGTGTACCTCCCCTTCTGTGCCAGCTGAATACCATCAATTCAGAGATGTTTTTAGTAAAGGGGAAGCGAGCGCGTTGCCACTGCACAGGGCCTATGATTGCACTATTGATCTGCCTCCGGTAGAGTCTTTGGTTACTCCAGTACGCGGGTACTGGTTCGCTCCACTGTGACCGGCTGCTGTTGCACCGGTAGAGTCATTGGTTACTCCAGTATGCGGGTACTGGTTCACTCCACTGAGACTGGCTGCTGTTGCACTTATATGAGCCATTGGTTATTCCAGTACACGGGTACTGGTTCGCTCCACTGTAACCAGTTGCTGTTGCACCGGAAGAGTCATTGGTTATCCCAGTACGCGGGTACTGGTTCTCTCCACTGTAAACCGGTTGCTGTTGCACCGGAAGAGTCATTGGTTATCCCAGTACGCGGGTACTGGTTCGCTCCACTGTAACCGGCTGCTGTCGCACCGGAAAAGTCATGGGTTACCCCAGTACGCAGTTACTGGTTCACTCCACTGAAACTGGCTGCTGATGCACCGTTACAGTCTTTGGTTATTCCGGTACGCAGGTACTGGTTAGCTCCACTGTAACCGGCTGCTGTTGCACCGGTAGAGTCACTGGTTACTCCAGTACGCGGGTACTGGTTCGCTCCACTGTAACCGGCTGCTGTAGCACCGGTAGAGTCATTGGTTACCCCAGTATGAGGGTACTGGTTTGTTCCATATATTGGGGGCTGTTCAGTCCTAGACAGCCTTACAGATTGAAGGTTTCTCCCAGTACACGGGTACTGGTTTGCTCCTCGGGGACTAGTTACGCTTCCAGACTACACCAGTGGTGACTGTGGTACACTGCTCGTTATTGTTCCATCCTTTTATGAGTGGCAGTCCATTTCTATCTAGATATCCTGTGCCCTCGCTTGTCATCATTGGTGACTGGTTGTCTCCACCTAGCCAGTTACCTCGGCCACCTGTGCTGCCATCATTATCAGCAGTGGGCTGCCTTGCCCAGTATTGGTAAGGTCAGTAGAACGTGGTCGTGTCTATTCCTTTAATGGGTTGCCTTACCCGGTATTGGCAAGGCCGGTAGACCCTCATTACCTACATTCCCGGTGTCTGGGCTGTCTTGCCCGGTATATTGGCAAGGCCGGTAGAGCCTCTTTACCTGCAGTCCAGTTTCTTGGCTACCTTGCCCGGTATATTGGCAGGGTCGGTAGAGCCTTCAGTATTCCTTGAATAAGTCTCCAGGCTGCCCTGCCCGGTATATTGGTAAGGCCGGTAGAACCTGTTACCATCTTGTGCCATCTAAGGTTGCCTTACCCGGTATTGGCAGGGCCGGTAGAGCCTGTATCCCATTCCATGTATCATTACTATGCTCCTATGTAAATTGCTCTAAATAAATATATTGTATGTGTATGCTACCCAATAGGGTTCTCTCTAACTTTTCAATAAAGTTATGTTTTTACCTATCTCTGTGTCTGAGAGTCATAACAAACCGCGACACCCCGATCACCCGTGTAGAGATTCTTACCGCTTTGAAATCCACGCCGAAGGGAAAATGTCCAGGACCTGATGGCCTAACATCATTATATTATAATAGTTTTCTTGAGCAGCTGTTACCTCAGATGAAGAGCACCTTTAATTCAGTTCTGGATGGTATTCCTTGGTCTCCAGCCACATTAATGGCTCATGTCACCATGCTCCCTAAACCGGGAAAAGATCCCACACTGTGTGGTAGCTACAGACCAATATCTTTATTGAACACGGATCTTAAATTGTTTGCTAAAGTCCTGGCAACGAGACTTTGGCCCTATTTACCGACCTTGATAGATCCAGATCAATCCGGGTTTGTCCCTGGTCGTGAATCCAGGGATAACATAATTAAAGTTCTCTCTTTGATCCACTCTTCCTTACTCTCTTCTTCCCCCTCTTTACTGATTTCTCTAGACGCGGAGAAGGCCTTTGACCGAGTGGATTGGGATTTCATGGATGCGGTTCTCCAGTGGATCAGTCTAGGCCCTCGATTCCTTATAGCAATCCTCTCCCTTTATACTGCACCACAGGTGCGTATCTCGGTCAATGGTCTTCTCTCGTCCCCCTTTAACATTACTAATGGAGCTCGTCAAGGATGCCCTCTATCTCCTATTCTTTTCATCTTGACCCTGGAACCTCTCTTGGCTTCTATCCATGCCCACTCTAATATTCATGGCATTTCTTTGGGATCAGGCTCTATTAAACTTACATGTTTCGCAGACAATATATTGGCTTTCCTCTCTTCCCCTTCTACTTCTCTTCTGGTTTTGTCTGATCTTTTAGAAGCTTACGGGACTCTCTCTGGCATGAAGGTCAATTCCTCAAATTCTGAGATCTTACCCCTATCCATGACGGCCCTGCTCCAAGCTTCTCACCCAATTCCATGGGTTTCACTTTCGATTAAATCATTGGGAATACACTTAACACCTCTTATATCGGATCTTATACCCCATAATTTAGTATTGCTGATCTCTACCATTAAAAATGAAATTTTGTCTTGGACACATGTTTTTGTCTCCTGGATCGGGCGAGTCAACTTAGTGAAAATGGTTCTTCTCCCGAAAATTCTTTTTTTTCTCAGGTCCTTGCCCCTTCATATCTCCCCATCTTATCTTAGACGCCTACAATTGTTACTCACTTCATTCATTTGGAAAGGTAAACGCCCCAGAACCTGCTTAGCAACTTTGACCCGTACTCCAAACTTGGGTGGCCTTGGTCTTCCTGACCATGTCAAATATTACCTTACCATATCCTTAATCACGTTGCTAGATTTAGTGCGTGTTCCTCCACTCACAGATTGGGCGTTACAGCTATGCTCTCTTTTTTCTCCTGTCACTCCACGACAGATCCTATGGTCCACACCTCCTAACGTGCCATCTTCTATTCGAGCCCATCCAATTTTGAGCCACTTACTTCGTGTTTGGTGCTGCTGTTCCAAATACTACTCTATCAGTCCTTCTCAATCCCCTCTTTGCTCCATGATAGGTAATCCGGACTTTCCTCCTGGTTTACATAGATCTGTGTATGCTGCTTGGTCTCGATTGGGTCTCTCAGACCTTGAACATCTCATCCCAGAATCACAGTTACCCTCTTTCCAATCCCTCTGCACTGTCCACCACTTACCTCCCATGGAGAAATGGAGATACCTGCAGGTACAGCATTTTTTATCTTCGCCACCTCTCTGGTCGCACCATTCTAGGAATCTCACACCTTTTGAAAAACTACTTGTCTTACACTCCCCTATTTCAAAAGGGACAGCAAAACTTTATACCATGTTAATGGATGCTGATGAATCCAAATCCAGATCATTCCTTTTCAACAGTAAAAGGAGTGGGAATCTGAACTGGGAATTTCGCTTACTGACGATCAAGGCTTCGAACCTTCAAGCTGAATTGGACTCATTGCAAGAATACTAGATATCGTGAAACCAATTATAAACTATTGATTCAATGGTACAGGTCTCCACTGCTGATCTCCCAATTCGGGAGGTCTTCTGCTTCTTCTTCTCTCTGTTGGAGGTGTGGAGCCTCATCTGCACCCCTGGCTCATATCTAGTGGTCTTGCCCCTCAATCTGTTCTTTCTGGGTTACTATCACTTCTCAGATCAGCACTCTTTTAGGTCATGCTTTCCCTAATTCTCCCCAATCTCTCCCTTTTAGTATCTTCTCAGGAGCAGACACTCCCAATCCCTCCCCCAATCCCCACCTTCCAAACTGGTTCTTACTGTCATCGGCAGCGAGGATAAGTATCCCCCAACTATGGTGTAATCCGAGACCCCCAAATATGTCGGACTGGAGGTGAGAGGTGTCTTACCTGCTGGAAATGGAGCGTTTGCACTATTACTTCCTAAATCAGAAATCTGTGTTTCATGATCAATATGACACTTGGCTGCAATTTTTTTCCTCTATTGACTCAAATGTCCCCCCTGCACTTGCCTCAGATCCCTAGCAGTCGTGTTTTGCTCACTCATAAATAACTACAGTCTCCTTTTGACTCACTCCTCCTCACATTCCTCCTTCGACTCCTGCTGACTACCCCTTTGTCTACCATATCCCTTTAGTCACTTTCTTTGTACGTTTCCCCATCTTCCCTCCTCCCCATACCCTCCACCTCTCCTTTTCTTCTCTTACTTCTTCCTTCTCTCTTCCTTCCTTTTAGTGTTTTTTTGGTTTTCTTTTCTTTTTATATCTACATTGCTATAACCTCATTTTTCGTCTTATCCACATTTTAGACATCACCTTAATTAAGATTGATGACCTCAATGAACCCTTTTATCCTCAATCGAACATTCCCATTGTTATGTGAATGATATAGTTTTCATATGCCCATATTTGGATTTTTTTCATTATATAAACTCTGTGCATTTGATGACGTCAATCTGTATCCAACTGCTATTTACATATTTATCTTGATGTAATCTACTTTCATCAATAAAACTTTATAAAAAAAAATTTGAAGGTACCTATATACAACACAAATAAAAAAATAATTTTGTGTTGAGATAACAAAATATCTTTATATTATATAAATAAATAATGTTTACCGTTTTAACCACATACAGCTAAAGAGGTGAATTATGTGTACTGGATTGATAGCTCAGTAAATAAAGCAGTGTATGTGTAAGTAATTAAGGAGTGGCGTAATTTTACATACATAATAGTAATAACAATCACATAGGATTAGAGGCTGCATTACATTATTTTGAGACTGTATAACCTCATAGATTACAGGTACTATATTTACATGCAGATAAAGGTTTTTATAAACTAATTGGATGTAGTATTGGCTTTGTAAATCAATAATAAAGAAATGGCTATGGCTGGTGAATAACTACAGTGTATAAATCAATCACATTTATTTTCAGGAGGAGATAATATCCATTAAGTTGTGAGACCATATGTGATTGAACAACATAGGATCAATTTCACAGTGTAGATGTTATTAAGCAGAGGTTAAGCTATTTCTTTCTGTGTGTCTGGATACAATTAACATGTCATTGATATAGAATTCTGTATAATATTACCGTATAATTCAGTAGATAGTACCTTTATTTTTACTGGAATATATCTACCCTTCAGAAAAAAAATCAATAAGATGACAGCTGTCATTTCTAGTATCTCTGTATCTCTCTATCATACAAATCATAGATTATCAATTCAAGTCCAAAGACAGATCTAGATGGGTTTCTCCAGTTGCACAGAAGCCCATTTAGACTTCTTTGCAGCATCATATTGTGGATATACAAATCTATAGCAAGCAAATAATGAGAAATGCTTAATGCTGTTGTGTCTATAGGCATCTTGAATGGAATGCATGAATTAATGAATATGATTATTGATATAGTGCCACAAGCGAAGGCAGCACTTTACAGTATACAGGTTTGGGCAATACAGGGTGACAAGTGCTTAACAAAGTGAAACAATGGAAGTGGGGACCCTGTTTGAAAGCTTATATTCTCAAGTGGTAAAGGGAGACATACAGAGAACATAAGGGTTAAGTGAAGAAAACATTGTTTGATTTCTGATCAGAATAGGAGAACATGAATAGGTAAATTAAAAGAGCCTTCTATCTCTGTCTGACCATTTTCCTTGTGTGTTCCGATTTGGCTTAGACATCCTTTCTGGTGCAAAACTGTGGCTCTGGCTGACTACCCGCTTCATGTATGACCCGGCTTGTCTGACTATACTTTCTAGTGCTGACTAGGGGGTTTTGTCTGTTTCCTCCATGTGCTGGTCCCCACTCCACAGACACCCATCCTAGTGCGGACCTGGGGCTCTATCAAACTCCTAGCTTACTGACTGCAGGCTGAGTCAGTGCTAGTCCTTTGGGCATTCTGAACTATCTCGAGGCTCCAGTGGGCTGAGGCCTAGTCTCGGACAGTGTGGTGGATCTATTGTCAGACTGCTATTTCTGATACAGTGCTTGCCTCTTTGATCACCCTCTGTGTGTTATCTGTTTAGGTGCATTACTGTGATTTTTCTAATAAAAGATTGTTTTACTTTACTTCACTGACTCCTGGTTTATTCCAGGGAACCGTGACAGTACGCAAGGGCCATGAATAAGGACAGTAATAGTAATTCAGCTTTTCAAAGCATCCTGGATACAATGGAGACACAAGATCAACGTATTGATCAATTGTCTTTTGCCTTACAAACCTTGTTGCAGCACACTATGCATCTCGAACAAATAAACACACAAATTGTGGCCTCCCCCCCCTCCACCCTCGGAACTGGTGGTTCCTACCTCTCCTGATTCAGGCATGATCAAGAGGTTGTCCGTTTCTGCTCAGCCCCCACAGCGGTATGGGGGAGACCCAGAATCATATTGTGGGTTCCTCAACCAAATTGGCATATATTTGGAGATGGTGCCGTATGCCTTTCCAACTGAGCTCAGTAAGGTCTGCTTCCTTATCTCTCTCCTTACAGGCAAGGTACTGGCCTGGGCCAATCTGTTGTGGCAAACGGATAAACCTATTGTGCATAACTTCACGGAGTTTGTTAAGTCATTCAGATGTGTCTTTGACTTGACAGGCCGCGTGATATTGGCTTCGAAAAACCTTTTGACCAGTCACCAGGGCTCTCGTACTTTGGTAGAATATGCCATTGAGTTTTGCACTGAGGCAGCCGAAGTAGGCTGGAATAATGAGGCCCTGGTAGCCGCCTTCTTCCAGGGGCTTAACGATACCATGAAGGAATGAAATTGCGGCCCGTGATTTACCTAACGTACTGGAAGACTTAATTTCATTCTGTATCCTGATAGATACCAGGCTCATAGAGCGACCCTCATTTAAGGAGATCCTGTGGAGGGCTCCGGACAGACTAGCTCCTCATAATACTGGCCCACCCTATCCTCCCTCACCTCCCATGCCTCCTAAGCTGGTCTATGGGGGAGCGAACCGATGCAGGTCGGCTTTCAAAGGAGGAGAGGGCCTTCAGGAGGAGGGAAGGATTGTGTCTGTACTGTGGCAAACCAGGACATATGCTGAGGTCCTGCTCAGTACGTCCAGGATGCCCGCACCTAAGATCTTACCAGGGGCAGATCTTGGGTGGCATTTTGCAGTCCCCAGAAAATTTTCCTGATAAACCCATGCTGTGGGTGTGCATCTCTTGGGAGGACAGGTCGGTCTCTGTCCCAGCACTACTTGACACAGGCGCTGTGGACTGCTTTATTGATGCAGAATTTGCGGCCAGTTAGGAGGTTCCATTACAATCCTATTCTGCTCCACTGACCATGGAGACGATTGAAGGCAGACCCCTGCTTTCATCTCATATTACTCATGAGATCACTCTGTTAACCCTGAAGGTGGGAGCCCTTCACACCAAAACCATGAAGTTTCAGGTAATTAACTCCCCACATTACGCTATTGTACTGGGGTTTCCGTGATTGCAGAAGCACAACCTTTGGATGGACTGGCACACTTGCAACATTTTGGCCTGGTCTCCACAGTGTTATAAATCATGTCTCTCCTGTCCTGTGAGACTGACTAATACTACCTCTCCAGCATTACCTGAGGAGTATTTACCATTTAAGGAGGTGTTCAGTGAAAGTCAGGCCGGGGCCTTACCACCACACAGGTCATATTATTGTGCCCTGGATTATGCCTGGCACATCACCTCCTAGGGGCCGTGTCTATCCCTTGTCGGTGGAGGAGAATAGAGTCATGGAGGAGTATGTGTCTGATGCGTTGGCCAGAGGAATCATCTGTAAGTCCTCATCCCAGGCAGGGGCCGGATTTTTTTTTTGTTAAAAAAAAGGACGGAGAGCTACATCCATGTATTGATTTTCGAGGGCTTAACAAAATACTGGTTAAAAACGCACACCCAATTCCCCTAATTACCGAACTCTTTGACCGTGTCAAAGGATCTAAGTATTTTACAAAACTCGACCTAAGTGCTGCCTATAATTTGGTTCGGATAAAGCAGGGTCACGAGTGGATGACAGCTTTTAATACACGTAATGGGCATTATGAACATTTGGTGATGCCATCTGGCCTCTGCAATGCCCCAGCTGTCTTTCAAGCGTTCATAAATGACTTGCTAAGAGAACTCTTACATAGCTGTGTTGTGTTGTACTTGGATGACATCCTGATTCACTCCTCATTCTTGGAGACCCATCAGTCGAATGTATCCAAGGTCATGAGCCTATTAAAGGGATAGTAATACTTCGTTTTAACTTTATTTTATTTTGTAGGCATTAAAAACACATGAAGAATGATATAAGTCTTATCTCTCAAACCTTTATGGTTTATGAGACATTCACAAGCAAAGTTTCCCCCTACCGCCCCTTTTACCTACTGTAAACAATCTCTTCTCAGATGTGGAATGCAGTCCATAGACTGGACAGATAACAGAAGGGGACACTCTTATTCCTATGAAAACAATGAAATCCCTGCCCCCTTGACAAGCTTTTCAGGTTTTTCCCTTATCTTAATTGAAGATTGTCCCTCTCTGCAGTCTACCTGGGCAGCTCCCTTCTGCCCTGGCTGAGAAGTGTTACATCAGTAAAAGCGGCGGGAGGGGGACACTTTGCTTGTGAATATCTCTTAAACCATAAAGGTTTGAAAGATAAGACTTATATCATTCTTCATGTTTTTTTCATGCCTACAAAATAAAATAAAGTTAAAACGAAGTATTGCTATCCCTTTAAGCAAAAACAACCTGTACTGTAAACTCGAAAAATGTGAGTTCCACAAACCACAAGTAACATTCCTGGGGTATATTATCTCTGTATCTGATTTTGCTCAGGACTCTCAGAAATTGTCCGCAGTAGTGTAGTGGCTTCGCCCTGAGGGAATCAAAGCGATTCAGAGATTTCTGGGGTTCGCAAATTATTACCGGAAGTTTATTAAAGATTTCTCCACTATTGTCAAACCACTGACAGACATGACCTGTAAAGGTGCTAAGACCACTGTGTGGTCCCAGACAGCCATAGTAGCATTTGAAAGACTGAAGGCAGCATTTGCTTCAGCCCAGATTCTGGTACACCGAATCCCTCCCTGCCCTTTACCCTGGAGGTGGATGCTTCCAAGATTGGGGTGGGCGCTTTATTGCCCAACGCACAGCTCCTGGTGAAGCCCTACGCCCATGTGGCTATTTCTCAAAAAAATTTTCCAAAGCTGAGATGGTGTACCAAATCTGGGACAGAGAATTGTTGGCCATTATTTTGGCCCTGAAGGAGTGGCGGCATCTTCTAGAAGGTACTACATCTCCAATCCTGATCCTTACGGATCACAAAAATTTGATTTACCTATCAGAGGAAAAACACTTGTCTGCTAGGCAAGCCAGATGGGCTCTATTCAAGTCCCAATTTAATTTTGTGGTCTTCTACCTCCCGGACTCCAAAAATGGTGGCCAAGTCTCAGATCGGATCGTGCGGCTTTTACTGCTACTTGTAAGACCTGTGCGCAGAGTAAAACTCCTTGGCATTTGCCAGTCGGCTTGCTGCAGCCTGTGGCTAATGGGGACCGTCCGTAGTCCCATTTATCGATCGATTTCATGGTCGCACTTTCTAGTTCTATGGGCTTTATGGTCATACTTATGATCGTGGACAAATTCTCGAAAATGGCACATTTCGTACCTCTCAAGGGCTTGTCTTCCGCACAGGAGTTGGCTGACAGAGGAAGCCAGTGTGTGTCCAGGTATTGGAGGTGCTTTTGCGCTCAGCTGGCATTCTCTTCCGCTTAACATCCTCAGTCAAATGGTGCCGCAGAAAGGCCCAACCAGGCCTTAGAACAATTTCTCAGCTGTTATATCTCTGACCACCATGACAATTGGGCTACCTTGTTGCCCTGGGTGGACTTGCCCAGGAACCAAGGTAATCTGTAACATCTGTTTATTCATTCCTGTGTATGACTCCTGTCTTCATCTGACTTCCATTCCGGCTGAGACCTCTGGCTTCGTCTGACTACCCAATCAGGGTGAGACATCTGGCTTTGTCTGACTACCCAATCCAGGTGAGACCTCTGGCTTCGTCTGACTACCTGATCTGGCTGAGACCCCTGGCTCCCTACAACCATACCTTCTGGCTTTGCTTGACACTTGCTCCACTGCGCTCCTGACTCAGGTTGACTTACCGCCTACGGCCTACCCAGGCCTGGCTGCCTTCCTCCCTTGGTTTACTAGCCTGCCGCTACCACGCTACTGCTTCCTGGCAGTATGTGTGTTTGTTGCCTAGTCTGTTGTCCACCTGCAGCCTATCCTGGGTAGCTGGTTATATCCCCTAGTGTTCTAGGGTCTGTCACCTCTGTCTGTCGGTTACCCCTAGCTGTCTAGGGGTGGTCACCATTGTCTGTCAGGGTCCCTAGCATCTAGGGCCTATCTGTAGCCTAGTCATCTCCTGTTGGAGAGGTGTTCTCGCTCTTTGTGGTTCTCCAGCGTTCTGGAGTATAGTCCGGTATTCATCCTCCTACCTGTCTAGTGAATGGTTGGGAAAGTGTCGTTACACAGTTCCCAGACCAGGCCTCATGAAGGTAGGAGAAGGTGCTCTCACTCCTTGGTTGCTTCAGCGTTCTTGAGTATATTCTGTTCACTTCTCTTCCACCTGTCTAGTGAAGTGTTGAGGAAGTGTCGTTACACTGTCCTATACCAGGCCTCGAGAGGGTGGAAGAAAGTGCTCTCGCTCCTAGGTTGCTCCAGCATTCTGGAATATATTCGGATCACCTCTCTTCCACCTGTCTAGTGAAGTGTTGTGGAAGTGTCGTTACACTGTCCTATACCGGGCCTTGTGAAGGTGGAAAAGATGCTGTAGCTCCTGGTAGCTACTCCAGGGTTCTGGGGTATAGTATTTCTCTGTCTTCAAGCCTGTCGAGTGAAGGGTTGGGGAAGTGCCATTGCATTGTTCCTACCTGGTCTAGTGAAGGTTGGAGAGATATATTCTTTCTTTTAATTCTTTATTAATAAAGTTCATTTTATTGTATCTGTACTTGCTGAGTGTTGTTATTTCACATTCATCCCCGTGACACCCCCCTCCTCCTCAAATCTCTCCAGTGGCTACCTATAAAACTTTGTATCTCATACAAAATTCTGCTTCTATCTTTCAATACTCTTCTCACCTCTACCCCTTCCTACATCTCCACTCTGATCTCCCACTATACCCCTATCACGGTGCCTGTGATCTGTGCTGTGCAACATTGTTACTTCTGAGTTTACCCTGGCCTTATTCTTATTGGCTCTGTAGTGGTGACTCTTCCCAGGGCTTGCCTTTAAATACGTCTTTCTGTCATTCTACCAGGGCCCTTTCGTGGTGTACCCGTATCTAGCGATTAGAAGCTCTTGTTCCTGTTTCCGTGTATGACCCGGCTTGCCTGACTACGTTTTGTTCCTGACGCTACTGTATCCGATTCTGTTGCTGACCTTGGACTGGCTGACTAACTCCCAGTGTACCGATCTGGCTTGGCTGAGTATCTGATTCCATTACCGACTAAGGACTGGCTGACTAACCCCTTGTGTACCGAACCTGCTTGGCTGACTATCTGATTCCATTACCGACTAAGGACTGGCTGACTAACTCCTTGTGTACCAAACTGGCTTAGCTGAGTATCTGATTCCGTTACCGACTAGGATTGGCTGACTACTCTGTGTACTTCGACCTGGCTGGGCTAGTGTCTGATCGTCCATCTAGACTGGCTGTATCCTCCGTGTGTGCCGACCTGGTTGAGTTGCTGTTCCCGTCGCTAACGGGGCAGGCTGATTAGCTCCGTGTTCCGATCAGGGTGACACCGGTTACTGACCAGCTACATTACGTTCTCGCTTACCGCATAGCGCCGGTCAGGCCTAATTGCCTCTATAGTCATCTGGAGCTTGCATGGGCTCAATCACTCACCAGTGTCTGTGTTGCCTCCAGTGACCCTGTAGCAGTAGGGTCCAGTCCGAGCCAGACTTCTGCCCGAGTTGCCTATACTTACCCTAGTGGTCTAGGGTCCATATACTGCCAGTGTCTGGTTTCTGTTGCCTCCGTTAACCCTAGCGTGCTAGGGCCAAGTCACTGCCAGATCCCTGCCTGTGTTGCCTCCATTAACCCTATCGTTCTAGGGTCAAGCCACTGCCAGAGTCGCTTCCATGTTGCCTCAGTATACCCTAGTGTGCTAGGGCCAAGTCGCTGCCAGAGTCCAGTCTGTCTTGCCTCCGTTAACCCTAGCTTTCTAAGGTCAAGCCGTTGCCAAACTCCTGCCAGTGTTGCCTCATTAACCCTAGCGTTCTAGGGTCCAGTTGTTGCCAGAGACCTGTCTGTGTTGCCTCCGTTTACCCTATCCTAGGGTCAGTTCTCTGCCAGAGTCTGGTCTGTGCTGCCTCCGCTACCCCTAGTCCACTAGGGGATTGCCCTTCAGCTACCCTTCGCTTGTGTCACCTATTACGGAGTGGGGTTGTTGAGGAGTTTGTCGTTCCTGAAGTTTTCTATCATATCCTGCCTGCTAGTCCAAGTTATTCACAGTTATCTCGTATTATTACTACTGTGTGTATTCTCACCCTGACCTGTGTCAGATTTGGAAGTACTTGGTACGGACCTCATCTGGACCTGAGTGGAGTATTTGCTTATTATTTTTCAATAAAGCTTTTAAACCTTACCTGTCTGAGTGTTCTTTACAAAAACCGTGACAACCCCATCCCGCCACTTCCGATCAGCCAGTAACAATCTTCTCTCAGCTCCTTTTGTGTCTACAGCCCTCTTACTTTTCAAACCTATTTCTCTCATTGCTCCTTATCTATGGAATTCTCTACCTCCCACTCTGCGCCATTGCATCTCTCTGATGGTCTTCAAATTACAATTGAAACTACACTTCCTTAACAAAACTTAAACATGTTACATGGCACTCACTTTGTATAACTTGGGCTCTTTATAAATTATTTACTTCATGTCCCCTATCCTAATTAGAACACTGGCACTGTATTCAGCACTTGGCCCTTTTGAACTCTGTATGTCTCCCATTACCACTGTAGATTGTAAGCTTTCGGGCAGGGACCTTGCACTCAATGTTTCACTTTGCAAAGCACTTGTAACCCTGTTTTGTCTAAAGCCTTAAAGGGATAGTAATACTTTATTATTACTATCCCCCATATTGTACATATTTGTAAAATAATTTAATAGCCCCAAGGTTCATCTCTCGAACCTTTATGGTTTGAGAGATAACTGAAGGCAAAGTTTCCCCCTCCCTCCCCCTTCCCTGAAGTCAGCGTTGTACTGACCTCAGGGGAAGTCTGTCATACGTGGCTCTGCAGCTGAACCGAGATCCCATTAGTGAAAAAGAATTATTTCACTGACACAGTCTTCTACATGTGCTTGGTTTGCAAGCACATGTAGGAGACCGTTTCAGTGAAATAATTCTTAGTCATCAATGCGATCACGGCTCTGCTGCAGAGCTGCATGATAAAAATCAGACCGGATATCCCTGCAGTCCCAGCACAACGTTGACTTCAGGGAAGGGAGGGGGGAACTTGGCCTTCGGTTATCTCTCAACCCATAAATGTTTGATAGATGAACCTGGGGGCTATTAAATTATTTTATACATATGTACAATATGGGGGATAGTAATAACAAAGTATTACTATCCCTTTAAATTGTAAAGAGTTGTGTACACTTGTGGCGCTATATAAATAAACATCTTCATTCAACTCATAGATGAAAACATATGAAGAGATATGTGCTGTCTAGGTGTTAACATGTATTAAAGAGAGGAATCTAACTAGTGAGTAGTTGTGTATTACTTGTGCTGTGGTACTATGTATAAGATAAATGGTAAAAGGAACCTCTCAACTATTAATGAATATTTAGTGTCTTGGTGTCTCAATGGACTCAATTAAACCTAATGGTGAAATAGTGGATAGTCTGAAAAGCCAAAAAGCCTCTCTATTGTTAAGGTATTGTTCTCTCTCAGATATCTTATTGGATGAAATCTGTTCAATAAACATAACGGTAAGCTTTGCAGGCAGCTGTGGTCCACGTTCCTTGCTGTTATTATATCTGTGTTTTAAAGGGATAGTAATATTTCAAAATTACTATCCGTTATATTGAAGCCCTTCTAAAACTGAATTAAATGCCACCAGCTGCATCTCTCAAACCTTTATGGTTTGCAAGATAGCTGCTTTTAAACTTCGCTCCCTCCTGCCTCTCCGCTGACATCAGCGTTCTTGCTGCAGAAGGGAAATCCCTTCTTTGAATCAAGCGGAGGCTCTTCAGCACAGCCAGATCTCATTATAGAAGAAACGATCCTTCACTAAAATGGTCTTCTATGTGTGCTTGGTAACCAAGCACACGTAGAAGACCGTTTTAGTGAAGGATCTTGTCTTCCATAACAAGATGCTGTGCTAAAGAGCAGGGGGGAGCAAAGTTTAAAAGCATCTATCTCGCAAACCATAAAGGTTTGAGAGATGCCGCTGGTGGCATTTAATTCAGTTTTACAAGGGCTTCAATAAAAGGGATAGTAATTTTGAAGTACTACTATGCCTTTAACTATTATCTATGTGTTATAAGTATTTCCAGCATTCAAGTAAACCCCTTGAATGCCCTCAACACATTGCTAAGCAAGTTGCTTGTTGTTTTAATATATAAATGATTAAGTCAGACTTTAGCTGCTCTGCCAATAATTTCAAGATGGTCTCTTCTGATTTCTAAGAGAATGACAGACCACTCTGCAGCCCTGTTACATCTCCTGTTAGTCTGCCTGCGCTGACTGGCAGGAGACTAACACAGGGCTGCATTATGACCTGTCATTGTCTCAGATATTGAAAGAACCCACCTTGTAAATTAGTGACACAGCAGATATGAAACTAGAGATCTGGAGATTTAACCCTTCAGGTCCCAGAGTGATCTGCAACTCATTGCTTTGCAATGCATTGCACACTTCTGGCACTCAGTGGGTTAAAACCAGAAGTGGTATAAAGATTAGGTGCATTTAAACCTTGTGTGCGAATTTATAATTAAAACCTTTGTGCTTCAGTTTAATATCTTATGATTCCTTCTTGTGTCCTGTCTCCCTTCCTCTCCATTCTTCTCTCCCTTCCTCTCCCCCTCTTCTCTCCCCTCATTTCTCCTTTCTATGGTTCCCCCTTTTCCAGACTCACGAGTACCCTACAGCCCCACAAACAAACACACACATTAAAGGGATAGTAATACTTCATTTTAACTTTATTTTATTTTGTAGGCATTAAAAAAACATGAAGAATGATATAAGTCTTATCTCTGAAACCTTTATGGTTTAAGAGATATTCACAAACAAAGTATCCCCCCCCTGTTCAACCAGATCAGAAGGGAGATGCCCAGGTAGACTGCAGAGAGGGACAATCTTCAATTAAGATAATGGAAAAAGCTGAAAAACTTGTCAAGGGGGGAAGGGCTTTCATTGTTTTCATACAAAGAAAATTGTCCCCTTCTGTTATCTGTACTGTCATACAACCAGACTCACATCTGAGAAGAGATTGTTTACACTAGGTAAAAGGGGCGGGTAGGGGAACTTTGCTTGTGAATATCTCATAAACCATAAAGGTTTGAGAGATAAGACTTATATCATTCTTCATGTTTTTTTAATGCCTACAAAATAAAATAAAGTTAAAACGAAGTATTACTATCCCTTTAAATAATCAAGTTAACCCTTTGAGTGCCTAGCAATGCTTTACACACCTCTCTGGTGCCCAAAGGGTTAAACTTTTTACTGCTATTGACTCCACTTAGACTGGTTGTGTAATGTATTTAATTATTTGAGTGCCAGAGGGGTGAGCGATGCATTGCAAAGTCCTGTCC
Source organism: Rhinophrynus dorsalis (assembly GCA_037306005.1). Taxonomy (NCBI): domain Eukaryota; kingdom Metazoa; phylum Chordata; class Amphibia; order Anura; family Rhinophrynidae; genus Rhinophrynus; species Rhinophrynus dorsalis. Next base: position 226,373,482 of record CM074723.1, read on the forward strand.
TATCTTATACCCCAAAATCAACTCAGACAGAGGCAGGCTTGTGCCTCTACTGGCTTTAATAATAAATATGCTTCCCACAAAGTGTGGTATTTGCATGTTCCCCCTGCAGAAGTAAATGCATCATTCAGCGCCCTTGTCCCACTTGCTGGAGGTCCTGGTTATGTGCCAATTTTTGAGACCTAAATTCCACTGTCCCTGTCTCCAACCCAGGAGTCCCACTTTTTAGGAGATTAGACTGAGTGTTGTATATATGTGTATCACATTGCTCCACAGCAATAAAACTCACATTAATGTTTCCATAAATTTCAGTATGTGTGTGTATAAATTATTATGTGTAAACAAAATAATCTGGTCTTGCTCTAAATCATTTATTCAGTTACACAAAGAGGTATCAATAGGTCAAGAAATAACCTAAAATTTCTTGGTAATGCATGCCACATGGACCAGCAACCCTATCAACATCAAGTTCAACCCTTTTCCTATTCTTTTGTCCCCTCTTTGGCGATCTGAAATGTTGGGAGGTATGCATTGGACTCCTCTATGGCATGCAGAGAAAATGCCTAGGGGTACAAAGGCAAGTGGATCCTTATTTAATGTGGGTTAATGTCTACTTTCCAAAATAGTATAGTTTGCCTACCTTTATTTCATGTTGCTAATACTTATGATCATTTTAGTACAGGCAGCCATTTTCAGAAAAGAAAAAAGTAGGTGTAGTTTTGTGCTTCTGACCCCCCTAAGGTATGTCAACTCATACCAATTTGGTGCCATTTTTCAGATAAGTGCACTAACTAATGAACATTCCATCATTTTCATAGATTTCAGTAAAAAAATGTCCTTTAGCACCACTTTCTGGAAACATTTGTGCACACCAGGCAAGTTATCCCTTGTTTGATGCAGCAGGATATATACTTTCCAGAAATATATAGTTTTATGTAGCTATACATCTGTTAGGTAGGCAAGTGACCCCTAATTTGATGCGGCAGGTTATTGTCTTTCCAAAATGGTATGCTTTGTCTACCTTTTCTTCATTTGTGAGGAGTTACAATTTTGGCATACATTTTGATATACACAAGTCATTTGAGAAAAACAGGAGTTTTGTAGTGGGTGTAGGTTTGTGCTGCTTGCACCCCCTATGGTATGTCAGCTCATATAAATGGGGTACCATTTTTCTCCTACGATTACTAGCTAATGAATACAGTTGACAATTCCATACATATCACAGATTTCAGTACATTTGAAGAGATGGAAATGCAAACAATTCCATTTTTTTCCTTTAGCATCACCTTCTGAAAACATTTATGCTCGCCAGGCACTCCTCATTTGATGCAGTAGGATAAATACTTTCCAGAAATATATAGTTTTATATAGCTATTACACTGTTTTAGAGTAGTTTTACCATGTAACCACTAGAATGCGCATATTAGTTCATGCAGCGGAAAAAAACATTTTGCTCTCCTGGTAATTAGGGGTCTACACTGTCCATGAATGTTTTTTTGTACTTGGGGGCTCAGAGCTTTCGCAGATAATTCAAACTTTCACAATCAAGATAAATATTTTTATATATATTGTGTGATTTTAGCAAAATAAGGCATTTTTAAAAATGTAATTATAACATCATAGCTTTTTGCACAATGCAACATTTACTTAATATGAGATACCATGCAAAAGCTCAATTAAAGGGATAGTAATGTTTCATAACAAAAGCAGCTCTAATTAACCATCATAGTTGGACTTTGGAGAGTGTTATTTCAGTTCTGTCAGAGTTGTAGTTCAAGAGTAATTCAATGACAAAGTATCCCCCTCCCGCCCCTTTTACTGATGTAACACTGCTCAGCCAGAGCAGAAGGGAGGTGCCCAGGTAGATTACAGAGAGGAACAATCTTCAATTAAGATAAGGGAAAAACCTGAAAAACTTGTCAAGGGGGCAGGGCTTTCATTGTTCTCATAGGAAGAAGATTGTCCCCTGCTGTTATCTGTCTGGTCTATGGACTGCATTCCACATCTGAGAAGAGATGTCTTACACTAAGTAAAAGGGTCAGGAGGGGAAATTTTGCTTGTGAATATCTATCAAACCATAAAGGTTCTTCATGTTTTTTTAATACCTAAAAAATAAAATAAAGATAAAACGAAGTATTACTATCCCTTTAAGTCTGAAAAAATCTGCATATATTTTTCCATATGTAACTAGAAAGTTACTAGCAGAAATAAAGCCTAAGCAGATGAATACCAAATAATGCTGAAAATGTGTCTGGCCTACAGGGTGCAGAAAATAGCCAAAGCCCCTGGCATTGAAAGGGTTTAAAACTGAGCCCATCATTAGATGTCCCAGAGTCACTGTAGACAAGTCTGAAGTCCTCTTTGACACAAAAGCCCACCCATTGCGGGGCAGTGGTGGCCTCCATTATGCTTCTTTGATGTTTTAAACAAGATAACAGCCAAACTGATTAACTATTTCTTTTAAAAATGCTAGTATTGTAGGCTAAATTTCTAAACTGATTTGATTTGAAAGACACAGGCAGTTGTAGTCCAAGTTCCTTGCTGATCTTGCTGTTATTATCTCTATGTTGATGGTGTCTGGGGGTGTGAGTGAGAAGGGAGCAAATGAGGTTGACCCCAAATACCTCAACATTATGTCTGACCAATTTGATTTAAAAGACACAGGCAGCTATGGTCCATGTTCCTTGTTGATCTTGCTGTTATATATATATATTATCTCTGTGTTATTCATGTCTGAGGGTGTGAGAAGGGAGCAAAGGAGGTTGACTCCAAATACTCCAACAGTCTGTCTGAACTATTTGATTTGAAAAAGACAGGCAGCCGAGCTAAGGTGCAAGTTTCTTGCTGATCTTTCTGTTATTATCTCTGTGTTAAATTTGCCTGGGGGTGTGAGTGAGAAAGGAGCAAAGGGGTTATGTCCTCCTAAGCTGTCCTTAATACTTTTATAACAGCCAGAGACAATCTTACAGCCATTTTAACACTTCTTTCCCATTAACTCCACTTTTATAAATCTGCCTCTAATTTCCTTGCTGATCTTTCTGTTACTATCTCTGTAGTAAATGTGTCTGGGGGTAAGAGTGAGAAGGGAGCTAAGGAGGTTGACCCCAAATACCCCAATATTCTGTCTCACCAATTTGATTTGAAAGACACATGCAGCTGTGGTCCAAATTCCTTGCTGAACTTGCTGTTATTATCTCAGTATTGGAGCTGTCTGGGGGTGTGAGAAGGGAGCAAAGGAAGTTGTCCCCAAATACTCCAACATTCTATCTGACTCATTTGATTTGAAAGACATAGGCACCTGCGGTCCAAGTTCCTTTCTGATCTTGGTGTTATTATCACTGTGTTAGATATGTCTAGGGTTGTGAGTGAGAAGTGAGCAAAGGAGATTAACCCCAAATACCCCAACATTCTGTCTCACCAATTTTTTTTGAAAGACACAGGCAGCTGAGGTCCAAGTTCCTTGCTTATCTTGCTGCTATTATAGCTGAGATTGAGTATTTTATTGAGGGCCAAGGCAAGACATCACACTCCATCAGTACATTACAGTAAAAACACACAAAATGGTTGAGTAATGTCCAGCAAATGAATAAGGGGCAGGGGGAAATGAGTAGGAGCTATGCAGGGATGTGCAAGTAAAGTGGCAGTTCAAAAACTGACTGCAACCATGGTTGCTGCAGTGTGTGCAATAAATAATGGTGATTCCTCCCTTCCCGAGGAGGATGCAGTTTGTTAAGGTCCTACCAGTGCCAGTAGAAAAAAAAATACACGTAAGAAGGACACTGAAGATGACAATGAGTTGCATCCTAGTGTTGATGATGGAATAATGGAAGAAGGTGTATCAGCTCAACTAACTGCTGCATCTGACAGTGAGACAAACAAGCACCAAGTGGTGGTCGATGCTGAGGATTACCTGATGATGACTGATGATGATGATGATTATGTAGCTTTAGTATATATACCTTGCATCCACCTCTTCTTCAGATATAGATGAATTTGAGAGTGAGAGAAACGATGGCATGGCCACAATGTTAGCTGAAAGGCAAACGCTCAATCTTCCACCACTGAAAAGGAGCACTGTGCCTATTTATAAACTGTTTGAGAAAACAATTGGAAACTCTGACCCTGTACAAATATAACAAAAAAAAAACAGTCATCCTGTTAGTTATCATCATCACTGCTTCCAAGTTCAAGACCCACACAGTCACACACACATTACTAGTGTAAAGTAACCAACAGAAACAACAACACAGATTATTAACATCCTCAGGCTTAGCTCTGATGTGTGCCTCTGCTGCTGCTGGAAGCGCAGCACCTTTGACACCTAGCAGTAGTAGAATTGCATCAAAATATAGCCCCAGTAGTAGTAGTAGCAGCTCCTCAGGAATCCCACAGTCCATGGCATGGAGCTACTTTACTCATGAACCATGGCATGGAGCTACTTTACTCATGAACCATTTACTCATGGTTTTTTTTTTTTTGTTTTTTTTTTCAGTAGGAAATTGGGCAGACTAGATGGGCCGAATGGTTCTTATCTGCCGTCAAATTCTATGTTTCTATGTTTCAAAAGCTAAGCAAGTTGCTATCTGTTGCACATGTGCAGGGGGAAAACTGGCTCACACCTAGGCATACCTAGGCACCTCCTCAATGGGATCTGACCTGAAGCACAACCACAGGTCTGACTGAGAGACACACTATCAACAGGTCAAAGGGGCTACAACTAGCAGTAGCAGAAGTACTCCTAAAAATTCTCGGGGTTATGGGGTACATAATAGAAGCGCTGTTGACATCTCAGAGAGTGTGCCAAGATTTTCTGCTCCTGCTGCAGAGGCATAGAATTCTGAGATTGTTTTTGAGATGACAAGAGTCAAAAGAGTGCATACACATACCGTCATACCCCCACCACCTCCACAAGTCACGCTGTTAAAGCAATAAGGTTACACTGTTCTTCTACTATGTATTGCCATACCACACTTACTAAGTACTAAGTCAAAACTTGCAAAAAATAAGGCAAAATATCCCAAGTCAGAGTTGTTTATCAAGGACATTTATACCAATGTTACTTAAGCAGGGAGTTAATGTTGTTGACAAAGAACAAGGGCACTCAGCCAGCTAACTACTTTTTCAAGACATATGTTGCTCCAGGCCTAACAACTTTTATTTTCAGCTATTTATTTTTCCACTTCAGCCCTCAGAATTAGTAATATTGTGGCAGGAAATATTGCAGTAATGGAAAACATAGTCAAAATATGGCAAAGTTCTTGCAGGAAATTTATTGGAAGTGGTAAAAAGGAGAACATTTTATGTATTGTCTATGGGCAGTTTAGCGAAAAAAGCGGGAAATCTTTTTTTTGCAAAAATTCCTGCAGGAAATTTATTTTGGACCATCCCTACAGCAAAGGCTCCAATCAAATTATGACACTCTTGGAAGCAGTCTACTTTTTTCTCTGACATTAAATTTAGCCCTAAGTGTAGCCAAGCATTTTTGGTTCAAAAAGACAAACAAAATTATAACATCAAATATCATTATAGATTCAGATTGTGTGATACACAGTTTTTCATATAAACACTGTCCACATACATTGTTTTAATGCAACTACAGTTTCTTCATAATTCAGTCACAAATACAATTTGACTAGTTATCTTGACATAGTCCCCATCATTTTCTCATGGCTTTTTCCAGATTTTAAAAATGCTTTGGTGTAAGGGTAGATTTTGTCCAACAATTGTCCAAATGTCCATTTCCGAATATGGATATTACTGTAACTTCATAATAATATAATGTGATCCTTATTCTGAACATGTATCAACAAACAGTTATTGCTGCATAAGCAAAGTGTACATAAGGTATCACAATTTATGTTATCCTGAGTAGAAAAACATCTATTGTGCTTCAAGGCAAACTATCGTTACATGTAGTTATGATAATTTTTTTACTTAAACACATCTTGGAAGGGCAACAACTATTAAGAAATGAAAAAATATTTGTCAAAGTATAATATTTTCAAGTTAACAATTGGTACTTCCACTAAGTAGCAGCAGTAAACACATATAAGCCTCTATTCAATTGTGCCCGCTAAAACAGCCGGTAGGGAAAAAATGGCTACCGATCAGTACACACATTGTGTCACCGTTGGAATTCAATTGCCCTACCAAATGAAACCACAACGGACATTGAGCCACAAAACCTGACTTGTGGCCAAACTTCCATCGTGTTTTAAGTTCCCAAATGTTCATCATATGTTTTAAGTTCCCAGAACCCACTCTAAATAGCACGAGTAATGGGAAAATCAAAGGAAAAGGGCTAAAGTTTGGTGCTTGACACTGTGAGCATGAGCTCAACCCACAGTCACCCTCCCAAACACTAACCCTGCACTACCCCTAACAGTAAAGTGCAACAATACTAGTCCTAACACTAGCCTCAACCCAGAGCTGTTTAACACTTACCTGTCATCCACTCTCTGTCTTTTTCTGTCATCTTCTATCTTCCTTATTCTTCTGCCTTTTTATTTCTGATCTTCATCTTTGTAACAAAGATGTAACTGGAAAGAGGAAAAATAGTTAAGATTAAATCTGCTCCAAAAACTTATGAGTGCCGGAGGGGTACGTAACGCATTGCAGTCCAATATGAAAACTATTTTTGGGGCCAATGGGAAAAAAGTTTTCTAATCCAATTCACAAAATAATTTGTGGTAGTCCTAATCAAAAATACAGTGTTTGGCAGTCCCAAAATATGATTAAAAGTAAGGTAGTAAAATGGTTAAATGATGCTGCTGCTGCCTCTGCCGCTGTCTCTGATGGTTGCGGCAGGAAGGCAGGCTAAAAATCACCCCCTTGTTACCTTTCGGGCCATTGCTCAAGCCTCTCTGTGGGAGAATTGAACAATTACTGGCTTTTATATGGAGTCTCTGTTCAAAATGGTTCCCAGACTTCCATTAGTTGGGAAGTGTGCTTACGCACCTCTGAGCCAATTAGGTTCTAGTGGGGGAGTGACAAAGCCTGCTTGAAGCTGATTTGCTGAGAGGTGCGACGGCCCAGGAGGAAGCAATTTAATCCTTTCATTGCCTCATTTAATTATATTTTGGGACATTATATTTTCTATTTGGACTACCACAAATTATTTTGCAAATTGGATTAGAAAACTTATTTTCATACTGGGCCAAAAATATTTTTTCGTGTTGGACTGAGCACACAGATATAACCCTTTTAATGCCAAAGGGTACACAACGCATGGCTCTGCAATACATTGCATAGCCCCCTGGCATTCAAAGAATTAACAATTACACATCTTGAAATCTGTAGTTTTTGGAGCAGATTTAATGTTGCCTTTGTTTGCTCTTTTCAGATACATCTTTGCTACACAGAAGACAAGATAAAAAGAAAGATGAAGACAGAAGATGACAGAAGAAGATAGACAGTAGCTGACCTACAGGTAAGTGTTTATTTTTATGTGATGCTGTTAACTTAGATTAACCCTGTGAGTGCCAGTGTGGTAGGCAAGGCTGTGCAATGCATTGCATATCCCTCTGGCACTCATAGGGTTAAGTCTACTAATATTACACACATTTTGGAGTACTTTGGATGTATTGATATGGTGCCCCATAAAAAAATAATTGGCAGCCTCCAATTGGCTGGGATGTGTGCTTACTCACCTCCCAGCCAATCAGCTTCTAGCTAGGTTTGTCATCCCTCCTGCTAGAAGCTGATGGCTGTGAGGTATGTAAGCATACATCCCAACCAATTGGAGGCTGCCAATTATTTTGAACCAAGACTGACATATAAAAGCCAGCCTTGGTTAAAAATTCTGGCAGTCTGACTCAGGCAATGAAGTAAGGAAGGGGGGGTCTGCCACTGCAAATGCCTGTTGCCACCACTGGTTACCCCTACGACACTCAAATGGTTAACTGTTGCATCTTTGGGGGGCTATTTTTATTTTTTTTTAAACAATACAGAACTAAATCATATTTTGTTTTTTACAAGACTGACTTGAAGAAAAAATGGAGGAAGAAGAGAAGATAGAAGAAAGAAGACAAGAGTAAAGAAGAAGACGGAAAATGGATGACAGGTAAGTGTTACATTACCGGGTGTTAGGATAATATTAGGGACAGTATTATTTAAATGCAATGTTAGAGACAGTGTAGGGTTAGTGTATAGGAGCTGTGGAAGGGTGTCTATTTCAAGCTCACTTGTGTTGTTTGACACTGTGTCAAACAATGAGAGTTGGCTTTTTTCTTTTGATGTTCCACCAATTTGTGTTATTTAGTGCAAGCTGTGAGAACAAAAACCAAGAATGAGCATTTTGTTTTCACCACCATGTACCTCATCAGCTATAGAATAGCTGAGGTACATATGTGGGGTTATCGCTCAGTAGGGTGACCAGACTTCACCTTTAACCGGGGACACAAATGGAAAATGCATACTTCAGGGCTTCTTTGATTTCAGTGCAGTCCTGAAATAGGCCTATTTCCTATGTGTCCCCGGTTAAAGTGAGGTCTGGTCAGCCTACGCTCTGTCTTTTTTTTACTATTACCACCAGTTTTACCAGTGGTAATAGTATCAAGCACCTGGTCAGAATGTGACTGCCAATGGTAGCTCCAGATCTTGCAGGTGGTAGATTTGAGGAAGACCTGTAGAATTAGGTATGTAAGTATATAAAGCTGCCACTCCTATATTAAAGGGGAACTATCACCCCAAATAAAGCCCCCCCATAATTAGCCTTCGTTGAGATAAGCTTATCAATGGTACTGCTATCCAGAATAATTACTGTGTTAGTCAGAAATCCTACTTCTGCCAAGATAGACAGCCCAGCAACAGAGCTTTATAGGAATCTGCAAGCCTGCGCCATGAGTCCCTTCTGGTACCTAATGGTACCATGCAACATCTCATAGAGGAGACCGGGACTGACAGCACAGGTGGGCAGATATTTGTAAGCAAAGATGTTTGCGCTGTTGCCTGGCCATCAGTCTCGGCACAAGCTGGATTTCTGAGTAACGTGGTTATTATCCTGGATAACTACCATTGGTAAGCTTGTCGCTAGATGGCAAGTAATGGGGGCTTTATCTGGAATGAGATTTCCCTTTTAAACTTCAAAATATGCTTTTTAGTTTTCCATCCATTTAAATTCAGTTTCTCTACCATTGTCCTTAAAGGGATAGTAATGTTTCATAATAAGAGCAGCTCTAATTAATCATCATAGTATTTAGGCCTAGGAGAGTGTTATTTCAATTCTATAAGAGTTGTAGTTCAAGAGTAATTGAATGATAAAGTATCCCCCTCCCGTCCCTTCTACTGATGTAACACTGCTTAGCTTAGAGCAGAAAGGTGTCCAGGTATATTGCAGAGAAGGACAATCTTCAATAAAGATAAGGGAAACACAGGAAAAACTTGTCAAGGGGGGCAGGGTTTTCATTGTTCTCACAGTAAGAAGATTGTCCCTTGATGTGAGCAGTCTGGTCTATGGACCAGATTCCACATCTGAGGAGAGGTGGCTTACACTAGAGAAAAGGGGCGGGAGGGGGAAACTTTATCATTCAATTACACTTGAACCACAACTCTGATAGTAATGAAATAACACTCTCTATGCCTCAAATACTATGAAGATTAATTGGAGCTGCTGTTTTTGTGACATATTACTATTCCTTTAAGTACCTTTAACCATGCAGGTTTTAGGGATTTCTCTGCCAAAGAGCAAGATTATTATTTTTCATTTTGATTAGTTCATCTGTGGTTGGGAATGGAAATCTACACTGCTAGATGTATTTCATGACTGTGGTTATAAAATACTACTTCAAAGTGCCCATGTTTCCTCATTAACTTTTGCCAAAATATTATGCTTGTATGGTTGTATTCTGACTTGAAATGATTTTTGTTCTTTTTTACTAGAATTATATCTCTCACTTAACGACAACTCTCTAAAGCAGGGGGTTTCCAAACAGGGTTGCCGCCTTTCTCGTTTTGACGAGGACAGTCCAGTTTTAGTCTCTCCAGTCCTGTACAATTTTGTAAACAATGTCAGGCTTTCAGTGGTTCAAAACCAGAACAGATTCAGTTTCAGGCTTTTGTGCTCTACTTAGGTAGGGCACACATCCCTCAAGAGAGCACTAATTCTAATTGGCTGGTTACTAAGCTGCCTGTTGATATAAATGGGGCTTTTAACCCTTTAAATGCTAGATAAGTCCCAAATGCATTAATTGCTTAAAATAGGTCTCCAGGCTATAAATTAAGCTTCCCATTGGAAAGAACTGACCACCAAAATATGACTTATTGGGGTGCATTTATCCCAAAGTATCATTCGTCTGCATCACAGTAGCAAGTTCAAAATGTGTCACTAAAGGACCACGGAGCTTTTTTTTTTTAATTTCGATTCCGGACTCCCAGAACGGCGTGCAGCCGTGGGGGGAGCCCGGAATTCCATGACGGTCATAGTACGTCATGGGTCATTACCTCAGATCGACCCATGACGTACTATGACCGTCAAGGGTCGTTAAGGGGTTAATATATCCTAATCTCTCTACTCTAACCTAGCAACCCTAAAAGAATTAAGACAAAACCACCACCCCCAAACTACCCTAACCTACCTAACTACCCTAACCTATCCTAACCCTACATTAACCTAACTAACCTAACTACTGCTTCAGATGAGCATCCTGTTGCAAATGAGATATTTCAAACTGCAACAAAGTACATGCAACATTTTTATGGCCACAGTTTTTAAAGGTGCAGTTTTGACATTCACCATTTTTTGCATACCATTGCAGAAGGATATCAAAAAAAACAAGTCACAGGACTACCTAAAATCTAATCCTGTAAACAATAAAATTGATAGTGGGGGAATATACAAATCCACCAGTGTATCACCTTTGACATTAGCCTCAAACTCATGTTGCTGCACTTTTGGGATTTGCATTAGAGTACATGAACAACTTAGAGCATACTGCTGAAAACACTGCCAGTGTGTAGACTTTATTGCAATCAGATCCCTTTATCATGTGTAAAGTTACGCTACTTCCCTCCATATTGTGTTAGTACCTAGAGTTAAGCAAGGAGAAAAGGAAAGGAACATCCTGATGCACCTAAGCACTTCACCACTGCCATCCCTTTGGCATAAGCAGTGTACAAGGGATATTTTTTGATGTAGATAGCTTAAAAAATTGGTGTTAAACAAGAGTAGCACTAAGAAATTGGCCCCAGTTCCTAGTTAAGAGTATTATTGTTACATACCCTAGTAAAACTTAAGAAAGTTAAACAATCTTTAGCAACACTAGACAATATAATTGCATTATCCTATATAATAATTTGCTAAACAGTTGGTAACAATGCAGTCATGTGCAGTAGAGACCACCTGTGACACGGCTGATACGGAGCAGGGCACTCCGAAGTATCAGCCGCGGCGTGGGAAGTCTCTACTGTGCATGACTGCCCTGCGACCGGCTGGAACCATTTTCAAAACTATTTTCCGTCATCAATTTTCAAAACTAATTCCTGTCAGAATCTGGTGTTATATTATAATAAAGATTTTGTTTAAAATGTTTGAAAAATGTTTTGAAAATGGTTCCGGATAACAGGAAAGTACCCATATATTTTATAGATAGATATAAATATATATATATATATATATATATAGAGAGAGAGAGAGAGAGAGAGAGATTCTAGTGTGGAGCAATGCATTGCATACCCCTCTGGCACTTAAATGGTTAAACCTTTTTTGTATGCAATGCTCACTTTTTACTGTTCCTCTCCTGTCGTGCATCTGGACACATAAAATATTTTCTTGTCATTACTAATTCTAGGAAAATAACAAGAAATATATTAGAGGGACTGACTCCTTGTGTATCAGAAATGCCTCCAGTGCAATGCATTTGCATTTAATTGTTAAACAATCAGTTGTCAATGTCATATGGGGGGGATTTTACTCAATGTCATAAGATTAACTCCTTGGATGCCAAATATATCTTCAACACACTGTGAAGCAATGTATTGGATTCATCTCTAGCATCCAGGTTGGTTAAGTAAAGGTTAATGGATTGGTAAAGTTTTATAATGAAAAATAAAACATATACTGGAGGTCTTTTCCTGCTGAGTATAACATGGATATTCCAGCTGAGATGGCTTATTCAAAGGTTATTATGGTAAGTACTGCACAAAATAATGGAGCTGTTACTATCACATTCTATGGAGAGCTAACAGCACTGGAGGCATTTCTGATACACAAGGACCTATCCTATAAGATTCAATAGAAAACAGACTGGACACCAGTATGTAGCCATATTAACCCTTTGAGTGCCAGGGGGCACTCAAAGGGTTAAAAATACATATAATAATTAGTATGCCCCTTTTAACAACATGCATTTTAAGGTACAGTACATTTTTATTGTGAAAACATATATACTTTAGGTCTTTTTTTTTTTTGCTGAGTAAAACAAGGGTACCCTTACTGATAGGAGTATGTTTATTAATTCCATAGTTATTAAAGACTAGATGGTTGTTGTGAGATATCTCAATTGATTCATGTGCAAGCTCTAGAATCTTATTAATAGCCTCAAGGTTGCAGTGTCTGCTCCTGACAGGGTCAACTCAGCCTTTCATCCTACTGAGGCAGATACAATTAGCATACTCCACAGCATACATAATGAGAGACAGTTTCAATGTATCTTTTTTGGAAAAATACTTTCAAATGAGAAAAAAAAAATAACCAGGTCTACAGACCATTGTTCTAGTGAATTTTAAGGGAGAGGTGTGCCACTGGCAAAAGTTCTCCATAGAATTTGATAGTAACTGCTCCATTTTACAATAGTTTGAACTGTATTCATGTTTGAATGAAGTAACTCGCAGCAATGGGAGTTGTACTCAGCAGGAAAACCTTTACACGACTGGCCTTAAGCAGAAAAGAAAACAGGTATAAATCAAATGTCCATAACAGAACAAATAAAAAAAACCTGTCATTCTATTAACCCCTTAAGGACCAGTGGTCTTGTGGTGTCTTGACTGATCATGTGTGCCGGCACGCTGAACGAACTGATAGTGACTGCTCCGGTCTTGGATCGGTCGATTTCAGTCCCCGCTACTACTCACAGTGCTCCCGCAGGAGCCATATGAGTAAAATATACATGACGTGTCAGGACCGTCACTAGTCCTTTAGGCAAGAACAGCAGTGATGGCCCTGACACGTCACTGGACCTTAATGGGTTAAAAAGGACATTTAACTCCTTGAGGGTTATGCACTAAGGTGTGATAAAGAGGTGTTAAAGTGGAGAAAGCACTTCTCCATGTTATTGTATAGATCCTATGCACTAAGATCTCCATAATTGTAGAAATCTTAATGCATTGGCTCAATTGAATATCACAGGAACTGGAGAAGTGATATCACTGGAGAAGTCAGCTCCACCTTATCACCTCTTTATCACACCTTAGTGTATAACTCCCTTGAATACTAGCGAGGTATCTAATATGTTTATTTGCAATGCATTACAGACCTATCTAGCATTCAACGAATTAAAATCCTCATTTAAATGAATAAGAATTTTGACTGTGATGTAATAGATTTGCCTTAGAATGACTCTATTTTCCTTTAGTGCATTAGGCACAGCGGCCCATGTTTATAAAAGTAAGCTGGAAATATTCTGGAGTAATCCAACTGCACCATAGGGGACACATAAAAATCCCTGTTAAATTAAATGGGACTTTTAACCTCCCTCTCTGGCATTCAAGGGATTAAAAAGCTCTATTCAAGTGCATGGCAATTTAGGAATTTTTATTTGCCCCCTATGGTGCAGATGGTTTACTCAAGAATAACTCCAGTTTTTTATTAATATGGGCCTATGTGTTTTTTTTTTAACACAACTTTACTCATCCTTTAGCATCTTCTTTTGTAACAAATTTAATACAATGCCCCAGATTAATAACTACTCGAGAGCTCACAGATCCCTCCCCCTACAGTATAACAGCATATCATTTCCTTGAATGTTTTTCTGAGCTCTTGACTGCGTAGAGCATAAATCAGTGGATCAATAACAGAGTTGCACATTATAAGAACGAGGTAGACATTGAAGTGAGACATGAAGCACACACAGTAAGGGTTCTGGGGACAAGAAATATAGAAAATAAGATGAAGGAAGAAGGGAGCCCAGCAGACAACAAACACTCCAAGTAAGATCGTCAGAGTGATGGCTCCTTTCATGTTTGTGACCTGGCGAATGGCATTTGTCCCAGGTAGCACTGCTATCCTCTTCATGTGTAACCTGGCCAGCATGAACATGTGTACATAGAGGGAAGCCATAAGAGCAAGCATTGTGAAGATCAGACCAACAAGGCATATGATTACAACAGCACTGTCATAGTAAATAATAAATAAAACTCCTGAAACTGAGCAAGCAGTCCAGATACAAGTGATAATTACAACTGCCCTCCTCACTGTGATAATATTGTGGTACTGAAGAGCATAAAATATAGTGAAATACCTATCCACTGCAATAGATAACAAGCTGCAAATGGACGCGAGTAAAGAGCTGCAAATGACAGAATCAAGGATGTTGTCAATGTTCATAATGAAATGCCGTGCATTTTTATCTGTGTTATTAAACAGAGTTATTAACACTGTCTCAAATCCATTTGAAACACTAACAAGCATGTCAGCTACTGCCAGGCTGCAGATAAAGAAATACATAGGCGAATGCAGGTTCTTATTTCTAGATATTGCAACTATGACCAGAATGTTTTCCAACAAGCTTATAATTCCAAGGATTACAAATACTTCAGGTGACACAAACAGTTGCTCATAACATCCTCCAGAGGAATGACCTTTGTCCTTAGTGTCATTGGATCCAGCAGGAATGCCATAACTGTGATTTCGAAAGTGGAAAGAATGCATCTCGTGGTGATGTGTAAAATTCATTATTTTTCCCATTCAGATAAGTTGTCTTATTTTCTGCCTTTCCCTAAAAGCTGCCAAGTCAAGCATACACAGGTTTTAAAAACTGATTAATCATATGCTATCAGAAACAATCCACCATGTCATTGTTTCCAAGATAAATGCATTTCTTGATGCAGTTTCATATCTTCACTTGATTATTTTTCTGCCCAGGAATCAATCAAAATATATTTAGTTGCAAAAATGTCTCTCCTTGTTTATATTCCAGATTTTTTCTCAGGGTATTGCTGTCCTTTAGAGAGGTATTCTACACAAACACAGCGGTATTTCAGTCATGCACTGCAGGCATCAACAGCCAGCTAGTGCACACCAGCTGATGATGTTTATACCATGAAGAGAAATAGAATGAGATATTCCAGTCCTCCTCTGCTTTCCTCTTGTAGCCAGTCAGCATGAAGATGAGCCTTTGGCTCAGAGTACTAATTATACAGCATTAGACACTGTGATGTAACCCGCTCTCTATATGAATGGGGATACTCCACAAGCATTAGGGCAGGAGCAGTCAATTGCTGGACCTCCAGCTGTTGAGGATTACAACTTCCATCATTCCCAGCTAACAGATTGACAAATTCTGTGCCAAACCAATTATACCATAGGGAAGAATGCACTAGGTACCTCACTAGCATTCAAGTAATTAAAAGCCCTAATAATTAAAAAGGACTTTTTATATATAACCTATGTTTGCCCAAGAATTCCTCCAGTTTATTTTGTGAATATGGCCATGATGATGTACAGAATCTTATGTTAGTCAGTGTGGGAATTAGCACACACATATTAATGCAAAAGATTCACTGGTCTCACTGTTTGATAAATACCTCTCATATAGGTAATAATATGAACTGGATCAAACCATCTCTTCCATAGGAGATAAGTAAAATGTTCAAGCTTCCCATTGATTTAATCTGGGTATTTAATTCTTTGAATGGTAGTGGTCTCTATGCATTGCTTCACAATGCGTTGCAGACCTTCCTATCATTTAAATCAATGGCGCAATTGGTCCTCCCCAGAATTAATTCTAATATGGCTCTTGGCCCGTTTTGTTGAACAAATAAGATCTTAACCCTTTGGGTGCCAGAGGGGTACACAATGCATTGATGTGCAATGTGTTGTGTACTCCTCTGGCATTCAAAGGGTTAAGAGAAGATGTTCCAAACATTATTAGGGCAGTATGTTCAAAAGAAAAGTGGAGGAGTTCTGGTCCAAACCATTTGCACTATAGGGGAGAGCTAAACAAACCTAAAATTAAAATGTATTTAAATTGGGATTTTAACCCCTTGAATGCTGGAGAGAGGTATTCAGGCAATTACTGCCTCCCCACCTCTGGTCCCTCTCCATGGCTGCCTCCAAACAGTACCAGGAGAGGTAAACAAGGCCCCTGCAGGCTAACCTGGCCGCAAAGCATAAGCCTGCCTACCCACCTTCACCGATTGACATACCTGGGAACTCTCCAGTTTTGCCCAGGAGACTCCGGATTTCAGACTGAATTACCGGGTCTCCGGGGCAATGTTTGGATCACCGGGTGGGCAGAGTTTAAATAGAAACTCTGCCCACTTGCGCTCCGTCCCATCCAGGTTCCTCCCACTCCCCGCCCTCTTAGACACATTTTGTAGGTTTTTTTGTCCCACCCCACCCCCACACGCGACTAAGCCACGCCCCTTTATGACGCGAATCGCGTCATTTTCCTCCCTCTGGGCACTGACAGGGTTACCCTCCGGGTAGCCCTGTTTCAAAAGTTCCCAGATATGCCGATTGACTATGCCGCACTGTCGGGGTCCTGTAATTGCCACACCCACCACCCATAGAGTGGTCTCCTAAACCCTTGGACCCTCTATGCCCCCCCTTTCTGAGACCCCATACAAACCTCTAGGGCTTCCCTAACTGCATCAGTAAACACCTGCAGCCCCCTGTCCCCTAGGTACACACCATTTCCCCCATACAGTCCCTCCTCCATTTTTATCTTGCTATGGAGTGGTTCACCTTAAGTATAGACATTTCTATGGCTTGGGGTGATAGCGCTCCCCTCCCTGAATGACTAGATATAATCTGTCACCAGACTACCCTGATCCAAGGGCAGATGAAGATCCATTCTCTACATGTGACCTTGATTCGCTCAATCAGTTTTACCAAAACAGCAGAAGTGAGGTGGTTATCACTATACCTAGGAACTCTCAGGGTTTGACCCTGAGACTCAGGGTTTGGAATCATATCTCAGGGTGAAGGGCCAAATTCTCAGGGTGAGCAAATCCAGTGTGTCCTCCTATATGATTTACATCAATGTACTTCTTATTTATTGTCCAAATCCATGACATTTCTACCAGAAAGGCAGGAGGACAAGTCCTGCTTGCCTTATGAGTGTATAAGAAGTTATATCTCAGAACTGTAGCATGTGAAAGGTTCCATAAAAATTGATTGGATTATCTCTGGTTTAGCGCAAACATTGACGTAACACATAGAATCTGCTTTCTTGTGGACGTTAAGGGTTAATATTTTAACTATCTCAGGGTGAGCTCATTTCAAAAGTTCCCAGGTATGGTTATAACCTGCATTCATAACTGATATATGGGATTCCCCACCTCCAGCAGGTTCCCTGGAAAAATGTCTCCATCTGCCCCCAGAAAGGCCCCTCTTACCACTCCATAAGATTTTCATGTCCTCCTGCCGTATACATAGATTCTACCTCTGCTGTCCCACCAGGTATTGTTGTGCCAAACAGACGCACAAATGGCCAAGAACAAATTCTCTGAGTGGCCTTCTGTTGCTTCCTTCTGTAACAGAAATAAACATTTTAGTTGTCCCTCAAGCGAATGTAAGCTTTATAAGCTTTTGATTGGCAGCATCCATCCTTTTAATTTGCCTCCTCACTCCACCCTTGCTGCCACTGTCACTGTTACTATTCTGAACAAATGTGTGCCATACCAGCCTGGCTCTACCCCTAATGCTTGCAGCACCCTGCACATCACCACCCTAAAATGGTACCTGGAGAGTGCGTTGTCATCCTGGTGCATCAAAAAACGTATTTTCCCAGGGGGCCTTAGTCTCTCACTGCCCAAACAGGGTGTACAACATTGCTACTCCTGACCTGTATAACCCATTACCCCCACCCTGAACATTCTTTGTCTTATCCAGTCAACAGTGCACTGCCTCCTTTGACCATTCCATTCCTTCCATCTGCAACCAAGTTTCCTGCCTGGTCCTTGCTGCCTTACCTAAATTCCTGATCCTAAATGCCCTCCTATAAGCCATTATGAATGTGCTCCAAATAAGAGTGTCTCATATCTGTGCTTGCAAATCCCTTATAATACAACACACATTTGCCTTGTCTTGATCTATTGGCCTTCTTTTGGCTGCCGCTTTCTGCCTCATCCCTTCATAACCCTCCTAACTGCAAAAGTATCTGGTAACACCACTTCCCCTCTGACTTTCTCAAAAAAGGAAATAGTTGCTAATGCCTGAACCACTCTCCCCTTTGGTACCACCTGTCTCCCCATGCACTTCAGGTATTCCAACCACACTTGCTAATTAACTGTCCTCTTCACTTTCAATCTCGCTTCAGCACACTCATCCCAATCCTGAAATGCTTTCTTGTAAGACCTCCATTTGATTGGCTCTTTGGTAGGGACGCTATTAACAGTTTGTCTAAATCTTCATCCCCAACTGCCTTTTGTATTGTTGACAAACCCAACCAGTTCCGTTAGCCTGTGAAGCTAAGGAAGCAAAGAAACATCTTTTTTTTTTTTTTTAAAGGTGCACTTCTCCCTATACAATGCATACGCCAGTGTGTTATCCACTCCCGCCAAATGGTACAGTAAACTTAATGTTATGTACCATGCAGTTCCAAACCAATCTCCACAATAAGGCCAAAAACTGCAGTGAGTCTGAAGACAGCTGGTTTATAGCATAAACCATGCTCATATAATCTGTCCAGAAAATCACCTCTTTATTGGTCAACCTCTCATGCCACAGTTCTATTGCGATCACTATGGGGAATAGCTCCAGCAGCGCAAGGTTTCTTGTGAATTCCCTCACATGTCATTCCTCTGGCCGTCTCCCAGTACACCATTCTCCTTGAAGAAGGTGCCAGACCCCACAGCTCCCTCTGCATCTGTGTGGAACTGCATCTGTTCATTTTCTACTGCTGGCTCCCTCCACAACCTACTTCTTTAAAGTACTGCAAGTATGCATCCCACACCTTCAAATCCTGTCTCAGATGTATTGTAATGCTATTTTGTGAAATGTGGAAAAAAAAAACAAAGCAGGGGTGCATATGGTGAAGTATGTATTCAAATATAAAGTGAAGAAGTGAAAGTGCACTCACATTTGGCAGAATCTCTTTTTATTTTATTGTTGTTGGCTTGTTTAGCTTTGAGAAAGCGGTTTTCCTAACTGCAAAAGCCAGTGATTTTTATTATAAAATACATTTTTAAAACGAGATTCCACCTGTTGTTGTTTCCAATCCGAATAATTGAAGATTCTAATGGAGAAGCGACAGGAGGAAGTGAGAGAAGAGAGTGACCCTAACGGAGAGGGGATTATTTCTCCGTATGCTCGTGAGTCAGTGGACTTTGATACCAGAGCCCTGACAACATCCAAATGTGAGCGCACTTTCACTTCTTCACTTTATATTTGAATACATACTTCACCATATGCGCCCCTGCTTTTTTTTTTGTTTTTCCACATATATTTTGCCGCTGAGGGAGAGCGTGAGATCTAAGGGAGCTGCATTGGAACAGAGACCCTGCACCTGTACTGTTTTTGGAGACAGTTCATTTCTCCAACTGCGTATCTAGTCAGTGCTATTATATTTAGCCACTGACACTACATTTTTGTGAGTGCGCACAACAGGGTGTGGTGGTGGTGATCCATACAAAGGTATTAGTTTGATACACACAAGGGACGCCCCTTTTTTTGTCTTTCCCTCCCCTTTCTTTCATTTTTACATTTTTGTAAATGGGTGCTTGACCCCCACTGTGGCCCTCCTCAACCTTCTACTAAACACTCTGCCCATAGGGAGCACCCTTGCTGCAAAGTTTTGAAACCTAAAAGTCCCTGCATTTCCCTCAGCTACATCTTTTCCTCCTGAACCATGCTGACCACTGCAGATTCCTACATTGTCCACTGTTTCTGGCACCAACAAACAAAATATGAAAATAAAATCATCAAGAAAATAAGCCATACCTTCCCTCCTTGACCTTTGCTGTATGACTATGGTGTAGTTGTTTTGCATCAGATTTGCACATTAGAGTACATCGGTGTGACAGAGACACAAGCCAGCAGCCACTGTGGGGTATCACTGAATCTGCTGATGACTTTAGATCAGGATGGGTCAAGAGGAGAGATATGGGTGGATTAAACTGAAACAGATAACCTAGAGTCTAATGATATAAACACAGTCCTTTCAAGGTCCCTGTGACAGATATTAATTAAAGAGATAGTAATACTTCATTTTAACTTTATTTTATTTTGTAGGCATTAAAAAATAAGAAGAATGATATGTCTTATCTCTCAAACCTTTATGGTTTAAGAGATATTCACAAGCAAAGTTTCCCCTCCTGCCCCTTTTACCTACTGTAAACAATCTCTTCTCAGATGTGGAATCCAGTCCATAGGCCAGACAGATAACAGAAGAGGACAATCTTCTTCCTATGAGAACAATGAAAGCCCTGCCCCCCTTGACAAGATTTTCAGGTTTTTCCCTTATCTTAATTGAAGATTGTCCCTCTCTGCAGTCTACCTGGGCACCTCCCTACTGATCTGGCTGAGCAGTGTTACATCAGTAAAAGGGGTGGGAGGGGGACACTTTGTCATTGAATTACTCTTGAACTACAACTCTGATGATTAATTAGAGCTGCTTTTATTATGAAACATTACTATCCCTTTAAATGTGTTCTCTGGACATTGGAATTGGGAACCAAAACTGGGAAAACGGGATTCAGTGACTGTCCTTGGATATCTGGAGCAGATAGAATGCTCTGTTAAATCTCTATATTTATACTGATAACACAATCTATAAATATTAGTATTGTATGACCTATTTTTTCTAGTGTCAACCACAATACCCTAAATACACTGAGATTAACTGATATGTCTGTGCCATTGTTAACAGGGACAAAGCACTGATCTTTTGATTACGTCTGGGCATGTGTATTTTAAAGTGAGGCCAAACAAACACAGACAATGTGCTGTCTAATCCCATATAGTGATAAGCCACAATCAACATATTTGTTTGGCCTAGTTGTAACTTCCTTTGTTCTAGAACTGTCTATTTCACCTAGACTATTCATTTTATAATTAATTTAGCTAACTATTGTTAGACCAGCAGAGTAACTGGAGCCAGAGAATTCCACAAATAAATAAGGCCTCAATGGAGCAGGACTCTAATTCAACTCCTACTACACTAGGATCCCCCTCACCCGCAAAACTCCCAGACTCAAGCCAGCATCCCACAATTCTAAAACAGCAAATTACCTTCCCTAACAATAACTAGATATTGCTATCAGAATATTGGTTAGATTTCTGAATAAAAAGATAATTATATATAAGGTATCAAAAGCTATAATAACAAATGTGGTATAACCATACTTGGGAACTTTTGAAACAGGGTTACCCGGAGGGTAACCCAGTCAGTGCTGACATGGGAGGAAAATGACACGATTCGCGTCATAAAAGGGGCGGGGATTAGTCACGGGGGGGGCGGGACAAAAAAAAAACCCTCCAAAATGTCTCTAAGAGGGCGGGGAGTGGGAGGAACCGGGCGGGATGGAGCACAAGTGGGCAGAGTTTCTATTCAAACTCTGCCCACCCGGTAATCCTCACATTGCCCCGGAGACCCGGTAATTCAGTCTGAAATCCGGAGTCTCCGGGGCAAAACCGGAGAGTTCCCAGGTATGGGTATAACATATGGGAAAATGAAAGTGCTAGACAATAACCAGTGACATTCAACCCAGATATAGATAATAATATAGATTCAGCATAAGCATGTAATTTGTGGAATGATAATATGCTAAATACATCAATGTTGAGATTCAAATGATCCCACACTAGTATTTTACTCAAGAAAATATTATTAAGTACATAGTAGCTTTATTCACAAATTATGAAAATGTGTGCCTACAAACATGGTAGAATAATTGAGAATAAAATATATACTGATTTATATATCCTCTGTAATATAAAAAAATAATTAAGACATGTGTAGGGAAGTATTTATTAGTTATCAGCATACCTGATCATCATACCTGGGAACTCTCCGGATTTGCCCCGGAGACTCCGGTTCTGTCAGAGATTTACCGGGTCTCCGGGGCAGAGGCTGATTCCTCTGGATGTGGGGAGTTTCTATTGAAACTCTACCCACTTACACTATTTCTCCCGCTGTTCCTCCGTCCCCAGCCTTCTGTGTGACATCTTTAACCCTTTGATTGCCAGAGTGGTGCTTTGCAATGCATTCCGTACCACTCTGGCACTCAAAGGGTTAAGCACCCCCCACACACACTCGTGTCAAGCCCCACCCCTTTTTGACGCGATTAGAGTCATTTTTGCCACCCCCTGCTGAACAGAGGACTACCCTCCGGGTAGCCCTCAGCTGGAAGTTCCCAGGTATGCTGATCAGGGATCAACAGGGAGTCCTCTGCTGCCATGGGTGGTGTGAAGAATGAGGCGTATTGCATCAAAAAGGGGCTGGGCTTAACACAAGTGACGGGTGGAGGGGAAGGAGCAACAAGGGGAGAAAGAGTGGAAGTGGGTAGAGTTTCAATAGAAACTCTCCACATCCGGAGGACTCAGCCTCTGCCCGGAGACCCGGTAAAGCAGTGTCAAAACTGGAGTCTCCGGGGCAAATCCGGAGAGTTCCCAGGTATGGTTATCAGACGCAAAAGACAATCTGGCCACAGAAATAACTTTTTTTTATAGGAATAGTACTGGAAGAAATCTTTTAGGTTTGCAAGAGGAGAGAAGAAATTGTATTATAAACTCCCAGTAATTCTTATAACACATATTGTTATATTAGAGCAGTCCAATCAATTATTACTTTACAACACTCAGTTAGAATAGCCAAGTCCCATGTAAAGACATAGCATAGTAAATTAATGGTACTTATTTCTTTCTGGATATTACTGGTATAATATACATGTATATAAACCCATACACATAATATATCTCTACACCTAGACACATAAATACATATGTTTCAGTTAATGGGAAATAATAAAAGCACACTTCTCTGCTTACCTGTACTCAGGTAAGCAATTTTAAACGTATTACCCAGCCCCCTTTTTCCCTCCTCTCAAAGCGACCTGCCCTCAGAAGGGAGGGGGGAGAGGCCATTGTTTTGTCCAGGGCCCCCTTCTCACGGGTGCTATACACAGAGAAGAAATATCCTACCACACATCATACTGATCCTGCTTAAAAGTTACAGTCCAAAAACAAAGTGCCATATGCATACCTGGGAACTCTCCGGATTTGCCCAGGAGACTCCGGTTCTGACAGAGATTTACCGGGTCTCCGGGGCAAAGGCTGATTCCTCCGGATGTGGGGAGTTTCTATTGAAACTCTACCCACTTACACTCTTTCTCCCGCTGTTTCTCTGTCCCCAGCCTTCTGTGTGACATCTTTAACCCTTTGAGTGCCAGAGTGGTACGGAATGCATTGCTTTGCAATGCATTCCGTACCACTCTGGCCCTCAAAGGGTTAAGCACCACCCCCGCTCTCGTCAAGCCCCGCCCCTTTTTGACATGATTAGCATCATTTTTGTCACCCCCTGCTGAACAGAGGACTACCCTCCGGGTAGCCCTCAGCTGGAAGTTCCCAGGTATGGCCATATGTACTTCACTAACATGGCAGCAATATAAGTTTGGGGCTGGATGTTTCTCTTTTACAGAGGATAATTGCCTGACATCTCATTACTGGACTGTTAAGTTTTTCAGGACCAGCATGATGAACTATTGAATATATTCTGTGAGTTAAAAGAGATTGCCCCTGGTTAGAACTAAGACCTGTAGAGGATGCTACAGTATTTGTCAAGCTTGCACTTAGATAAGTATTTCTGGCGTTCGCTTAGATTACATATAATCCTTGAGCTTGGTCTCCCTAAGAGTTGTAAGGAATGTAGACATGGAAATCTTGCTCTCAGTTTTCTAAGAACAGCAGCTGCACATCCCTGATAAAGTCCAATTAACTTGAAATGTGTGTCTGGGGTTTGCTGCTTCTTTCTTTAAAAGGAAAATCTCCTGACACTTAATATACAGATTGATATTTCTCAGGATCAGTGTAATGTGCAGTATGTTATTTGCATACCTGGGAACTTCCAATTGAGGTCTGCCTGGAGGGGAGTCCTCTGGTGCAGCAGGGGTTGACAATAATGAGGTGAATTGTGTCATAAAGGGGCGGGGCTTGACACGAGTTGGGGGAGGCAGGGCTTAAAGGTGACACACAGAAGGCTGGGGAAGGAGGAACACCGGGAGAAACTCCGGAGGAATCTGCCTCTGCCCCGGAGAGTTCCCAGGTGTGGTTATTTGTTTTGTTTTTGTTTTTTTTGTACATGGCACCTACCAGCCAAAACAGTAGGATAAGGTTCTTTGCTCTACAGTATTTGGCTGGCTTGTTCCTTTCTGAGCATCTCTGGCATTCAGTCTGCACATACAAATAACCCTTGGACATTATCTTCACAGAATTAGAGGGAAAATCCAGACATGGGCCACTAAAGAGTTCAGCTGCACCTCATTAACATACCTGGGAACTTTCAGTTGAGGGCTACCCGGAGGGTAGTCCTCTGTTCAGCAGGGGGTAACAAAAATGACGCTAATTGCGTCAAAAAGGGGCGGGCTTAACTTGAGTGTTGGGGGGATTTAACCCTTTGAGTGCCAGAGTGGTACGGAATGCATTGCAAAGCAATGCATTCCGTACCACTCTGGCACTGAGAGGGTTAAAAGTGTCACACAGAAGGCTGGGGACGGAGGCACAACGGGAGAAAAAGCAGATGTGGCAGAGTTTCAATAGAAACTCTCCACATCCGGAGGAATCTGCCTCTGCCCCGGAGACCCGGTAAAGCTCTGTCAGAACCGGAGTCTCCGGGGCAAATCCGGAGAGTTCCCAGGTATGCTCATTAATGAGACCCCCAAAAAGCTAAAACATGCATTTTGGGAATCCCCTCATGTAGCCCTCCCCAACATATATCAACTTCTTGATGCAGTGCAGAAAAATATTACTGCTATATTTAATAATTAATATCAAATCACGGTGAAATTTTCCCCCTAGTAAAAAAAATCTTAGGTTGCCTACTTTCTAAAAATATACACTTTTGTGGGTGCATCTCATAAAACATTCAGCTTGGAAATTGTGATCTGCACTTGTAATTAATTAAAATACATTGTAAATACAGTAACCTGTTTTCATACAAATATACTGCAGCAAAAAAATGACAATTTCCTTTATCAAAAATGTACAAAATAGTTTACTGACACAACCCACATTCTCATGACTATCCCTCCATGCTGTTCCAGTTAGGAGTCAAGCACAGGCTAGGACAACATTGTTTTTGGGCATCCTTGCATCTTGTTTTGTAAGCACCCATTACAGTGATATTCAACTCCAGTCCTCTGGAAACATCAACAGTGCAGGTTTTCAGGAGCTCCTCACATAAAGACAAGTGGATCAATCAGTGGATGAGCAATTGTGATGGATCTAATGTGTTACTGAAAGAACCACTTGTGAGGAGAATCTGAGAGGTTGTACTGCTGATGTGTCACCAGGACTGGAATTCAGAACCACTGTCTTAGTTTCTTATAATAAAGACAAATGATTACTCTATAGATTGTATATAAAGATATTTTACTAGCGTATACATTGCTTATCATCGAAATATCATCACCAGAAAGTAGGAGACAAGACATAGATCTATGAAAATCAGGCTGAGCTGTCTGAGATATATCCATTGGACAATGAGAAAAATCGATATAAAAGTCATTAGCTAGGCAGGCCATCTTTTAGCTGATGGTCAGAAGACTCAGCAGTAGGCACACTGTGCATATAAAGTTCCTGGTGCTGGCCTTCCAGGTCATAGGCCTGTATTTTTTTTTTCAAGGCTTAGCTTGATTTAGGCCTGCAATCAATTTTTAAAGTCTTGCCTTGCTGCTGTAGGTATTTTAAGTGTTTAATAGCACACCAGCTGTGTATGTCACATAAGAATGACTAATCTGTAGTAATATCTGAATCAAAACACAACACTATTACTCAATTGTGTTATTTTAAAATTTGATTCATAAACATAAACTGTGCTGACAATCAATTATAATTTCCACATTGTCCAACAGCATAAAAATAAAGAAAATGTTGAATTCAATGTGGTAGATGTTGATGGTGGGTGTGGTGAGTAATATATGATGTTGATGATGAGTAGCAAGGAACGCTAGATACAGTATATGTAGCTTTATACTTCCCCTTGTATATTTGTTACAGAAAAAAAGAAGAGCTGGGCCAAGGTTTTTTACAATAACAACTCAGACATAAACCAGCAATGAGCAATACATTTTTGCTACATTGCGCAGTTCTATAACCTCACAGTATTTGTTTGTCATTTGTCAATGTTCACAGAAATGGTCCCAACTGTCTTAGGTGATGGCAGCTGTGGCAACTGCAAAGCCTAACTCCTCCTTCTCTTCCTACTTCCTAAGTGTTGCTCTTTCTGTACATGCCGTATGCATTTCACATGCATTGGGGCCATTCCTTAGTGCTTAGACAGTGTCCATTTGTACCAGGTACCATATTCTGGGAGTTCTGGAGTCCCATAGAGATCTGCCAGTGTCACCACCACAAAAAAGTTTGACATGTTTTATGATGATGCCTGTTGTTTTGCAAATTATTGTGATGTTGTTACTTTTGATGTTAAGACTACAATCCTTTTGCTTACTTCTTTCTAATTATTGTTTCTAGTAGTTTTTTTCCCCTACATTTTTTCTCTCCTCCTACTTAATACAATCCTCCACTCAATCTAAAAGAATTTCTTTGTATGCTGTCACAGAATCCAGTTCTTCATAGTGCTGTAGAACATGCCTTGGCACAAACTTAGAATTTTTGTTTCAAGTGGGGATCAAGCAGTGTAGCAAGAATGTATTCCTCATTGCTTTAAAGGGGATGTATCACCCCTATACAAGTTAGCATTAATCGTTAACTTATAGAGCGAATATAAGTAAATGTGTATTCATTTTTTTAAAAAAGCTCCTGTCTAAATTGAAGTAATAATAACTGCCCTGCAGCTAATTCCGGACAGACTGCGGTTACCTACTCTGTACCTCAGTCTGTCACTCTGCCCCTGCTCCTCTCCCTCGGTGCAGCCTCCTCTGATGACGGAGACTTTCTGTCTGTAAGCTGGGGCAATCCCATTGGCAGAGATCGATATCTACCCAATGAGATCACTCCAGCTTCAGGCAGAAAGCCTCCGTCATCAGAGGAGGCTGGATAGAGAGGGGGAGAGCAGAGGAAGAGCGACGGACTGCGGTTACAGCTGGTAACCACAGTCTGTCCAGAAGTAGCTACAGTGTAGATATTATTACTTCAGTTTAGATGAACAGGAGCCTTTTTTTAAAAAAAAATGAATACACATTTACTTATATTCGCTCTTTAAGCTAACGATTAATGCTAACTTGTATATGGGTGATACATCCCCTTTAAACATTTACTAGCTGGTTTATGTCTGAGTTCTTATTGTAAGAATCCTTGGCCATGCTTTTCTTCTTTTTCTATAACAGATATACAACTGGAAGTTTCTAATTGATAACTGGATCTGCATCACTAAACAGAAAGGTGGCCTCCTCAAAAGGCTACAGCAGCTCATGTAAGTCACACACCTGCTATTCACCAGGTGACAAATATGCCCTTTCCAAAGACTTCCAGTTATGTATTGCATATTTGCAGATGATATTATTCTGCTCATGCAAATGCTCCAGCATATACAATGTACAATTCCACCTGGCAGGGACCTCCATTTTAAGCTGGTGATGGACAGGTGGTTACTCTTTTGTTTGGAATATATTGCATTGTAAGTGCTGTAGGACTGGCTAAAATGTGCACAGATTTTGCATGCAATTTTGCATTTTTTGGCGGTTGTTAGATTCCTAGCGGAATCAAGTAACAACTAAATTCAGAATATGGGTGAAGCAAGGTACATTCACCATAACTGTTATTCTCAAGGAGCTATTTTATTGGAGCCATTCATTTAAAGCTTGACTGCGGTCAGTGGAACAGCTTACTCCAATTCAAATGGCAATATATAAGTTACATTTATGCACTCAGAGGAATCGAAAAGAGTAAAGAGTGTCTGGAGGTCCCCAAGCACCCAAAAAGTCTTATGACCATGTCCTCCTCTGTCTTTCTGTCCAGCTGTTCAGTCCATTCCAGGCGATGCTCAAAGTCTCCTACTTTCAGGTACTTTGAATCCAAGAATAGTCTCCCAGCTGACACATCAAACACACAATCACTGGGAATCCCTCTGTGGAGACATTGTGCTGAACCTGGGAGTACCAGGGAATGAAGGGGACTGAATGAATATGTGTTACAGCTTACCTTGGTTTCAGCATCATCTGAAGGCACGAGGCTTCAAGCATGCAGCAGGCCTCTGTTTTATGTGTTTGCTTCCTGTAGTCTCCTCCTACCTACTTACTCCATCTGAGCAGCTCCTCATACCTACCTCCTGAGGAGGGGTTTAAAGGGCAGACTGAGTCCTGACTCAGTTGCCCTTGTGTTGTTGTACAATACAGTTCTGTTTCTCTTGGGCTCTGTCTATGACCTGACTTGTTTGACCATCCATTCTGTTGCTGACCTGTGGCTCTGTCTGACTACTCTTTTGCCTCCTCCCATTGTGTAGTGGATACCCAATCTGGTGCAGACCTGTGGCTCTGGCTGACTACCTGAATTGTGTATGACCCGGCTTGTCTGTCCATCCATTCTGGTGTTGATCTGTGGCTCTGTCTGACCATTCTCCTTGTGTGTTCCGATTTGGCTTATACATCCTTTCTGGTGCAAACCTGTGGCTCTGTTTGACTACCCGCTCCGTGTATGACCTGGCTTGTCTGACTACACACTCTGGTGTTGACTTGGGGCTCTGTCCACTGTGCTTCCAGCATACCAACACTTCAGTGGATACTCTATCTGGTGCAATCATGTGGCTGACTACCCGCTCCATGTATGACCTGGCTTGTTTGACTATCCTTTCTTTTGCTGACTAGGGGGCTCTGTCTGTTTCCTCTGTGTGTTGGTCCCCGTTCCACAGACACCCATCCTAGAGCGGACCTGGGGCTCTATCAGACTCCTAGACTGACTGCAGGCTGAGTCAGTGCTAGTACAGTGGGCTGAGGCCTAGTCTCGGACAGTGTGGTGGATCTCTTGGCAGACTGCTATTTCTGATACAGTGCTTGCCTCTTTGATCACCTTCTGTGTGTTATCTGTTTACATTCATTACTGTTATTATTCTAATAAAAGATTGTTTTACTTTACCGTACTGACTCCTGGTTTATTCCTGGGAACCGTGACAATATGTTTGGGACAAAATGAGGGAGGAACCCATGGGGGAGATGGGACTGGGACCAGCACCACAGAGCGCAATAATAAACACAGGCCAAATGTGTTTTCACCGGCCTACTGCCAGTTTCCTCAAGGGCCAAAAAAAGCCATTGTCAGTAGACACAAAAGCCAAATTTCATGGAACAGGGTACAAGTCATTCACTTATGACCTGCTTCAGTTTCTTTATTACAGCTAC
This sequence comes from Rhinophrynus dorsalis, assembly GCA_037306005.1. NCBI lineage: Eukaryota > Metazoa > Chordata > Amphibia > Anura > Rhinophrynidae > Rhinophrynus > Rhinophrynus dorsalis. The sequence goes on from CM074723.1 coordinate 226,403,146, forward strand.
AGCTTTGTGGGTTTGTCTCTCAAAGCTTCTCATGTTTAAAGTGGCATACCAAAGTTATAGGCTACCCAGCAGCTGGATTTTACCACTAATACCAGAGCCACATTGACAGTGACTTGATGCTGCATGCTGCCTACTGATTGGAAGGATACCCAGTGAGCAGTAATGGCCATATAGTCTGTATTCTGGCCAACTCTAGATATTTCTGTGGTGTGATTAACTTTCTTGCCATATGATGTTTACAGCCCTGTGCCCATAACCACCTTCTTGTACATCTATGGCACAGCTGTTATTGGAAATATAACCATGGCTTGTGGTATGCTAGTGGGCTAAAAATGCATGACATCCATTCTTTAAAACCTCTGTTTTCAACAAAAGAATAAGGCCTATGGTCAAAATACAAAATATTAAAGTAAAGGTGATCAACAAATTTGAGTGGCATACAAAATGCATTGCTTATCAATGCAATGTACACTCATGGGGTTAACAACATGGGGTACAGTCAAAACCATCACATAGCAATAATCAATGTTAGTATATACTATACAGTAAATTCTAGGAAAATATCATAAAAAAATCTAAACATGCATATAAGAATAATCACACAGAAATACCAAGTTAGCATGTTTCTTTTCTACCCCTACACCTAACTAATGACAACTTACTCTGAAACATCTCGCAATGGCTCATCCTACGGGAGTTTAAGAGTTTTCCTCTAATCCTTGTTTAACACCATACATTAAACAAGACAGAAAATTGTGTAAATGTACATCATTTCCTTGTGCATACTACAGGGAAGATATCAGGGGTTTGCTGGCATCAAAGCCCTAAGTATGGCAGATTATACACTATTGGAGTCTAACAGCAGTGGAGCTACGATGGCAGATTTGTAGTCATCCCAATGTCCTTATTGTATTATCCTTCTTTATAGGAAGAGCAATTATATTCCCAATATACAGTGTTTTATTAACACCTTAAGGAAGGCGACATGCTAGGACCGTCACCAGTAAACTTTCCTAAACGACCAGTGAAGGACCTAGTACGTCATGTATTTTTTGCTCACAGCACTCCATCGGAAATGTTTTGAGCACTAGCAGGGTTCGAAACTGACAGCTGCAAGACCTTAAAGGGACAGTAATGTTTCATAATAAAAGCAGCTCTAATTAATCATCATGGTATTTGGACTTTGGAGAGTGTTATTTCAATTCTGTCAGAGTTGTAGTTCAAGAGTAATTCATTGTCAAAGTGTTCCCCTTCCGCCCCTTTTACTGATGTAACACTGCTCAGCCAGAGCAGAAGGGAGGTGCCCAGGTAGACTGCAGAGAGGGACAATCTTCAATTAATATAAGGGAAAAACCTGAAAAACTTGTCAAGGGTTGTAGGGCTTTCATTGTTCTCATAGGAAGAAGAGTGTCCCCTTCTGTTATCAGTCTGGTCTATGGACTGGATTCCACATCTGAGTACAGATGGCTTACACTAGGTAAAAGGGGCAGGAAGGGAAACTTTGCTTGGGAATATCTCTCAACCCATAAAGGTTTGAGAGATAAGACTTATATCGTTCGTCATGTTTTTTTAATGCCTACAAAATAAAATAAAGATAAAACGAAGTATTACTATCCCTTTTTAAGGAAATCCACTTCCCTGAACCGCTGGTCATTATGGAGTTACAGAAAAAACACTAATTCCTCTATTGTCAGTAGAGGAAGAAATAATTTCATACAACCACTATATCTGCCTACAAATAAATCTAGAATTATTTAGATCTGAGGGTCAGTCATTTATTGGAGATTGTGATGAGCACCATAACCTCCATCCTCAATTTTGTGATCTCCAGATTTCCCCTCTTACATATTAACTGAGTTCTTATATGAATACAGTAAATATGTATCTTGGTGGACTTTTATGCATTTGATGCATCAATTTGAGGTAATAGGGTCGGTGCGGTACCGTAACCTAGCATTGTACTTTTCACCACAGGCAACATTTCCATAATTCACTCATATGAAAGGGGCCTTAATGTTTTGAATAGGGGTGGGCGAAAAGTGAGAACAATTCCTGTTTGACTTTTTGCCACAAACAGACTACTTTTCACTTTTTTCACAAAAGTTTCTTCTTTTCGCCAATGCAAAATTTTCCTCCTTTTCTCCAATTCCAACAAATGTTTTGCCTATCTTAACAGACATGCAGAGTGCATTTGTCCTTTGCTAACAAAACTAACTTCCTGCTTAAGTGATACTGGCATATATTCATGATGATTTCAAGTAATAAAAAAATAAAGTACAACATACAGTGTGGCAGATGTGTATGGTAGTGGTGGTGGTGGGGGACTGGTTTGGTGTGATTCATGTGTATATATATATATATATATATATATATATATATATATATATATATATATCATCAGGGCTCAAAATTTCAAGTCCCGAGCTACTAGCAAGACCTGAAAAGTTACTCACCACCAGTTTCCACGCCTAGCCCCACCCATATCCCCACCTTTAACTCCACCCATCCCAAGTTCTCTTTCATGAAATTACACTGTTGTCCTATCTTTTATTCAGCATATGGCATAGGGGACAGAAACTGTGCAAAAGTCAACCTGTTTTTACCCCCTGAATGCTAGCAAGGTCTACAACACATTAACCTCTCAAGCATTATAGCAGTTATATGATTTATTTAAATAATGTGAAAGTGTTTTTAGGACCCACTACTTCTCCCCACAACATGGTACAGTTGATTTGCCACACTTTGTCTTTATACATAAAGGCCACAGTAAGCAGCACAATGCGTAACCTTTTAAAGGCCATAGGATGCTCTAACAATAGCACCACTGTAAAGGATCAAGCTATAGAGTACTTCTAACAAAAATTAAAGTTCCACATCTTTGTGTAACTGAATAAATGATTTAGAACAACATCAAGACTTTTCATTTCCACAGATTAATTTATAAACACATATGGATAGGCTCCAACAGTTACACATAATGACACCCACATTCCTTATTTAAAATGGTGTTTTAACCTTATACTCTATGTATGTGCATCCCTATGTGTATATACTGTTTTTTTATAATATGTTCTGTATTGCTTTGGAGTTCTATGCTGTTTTTAAAGCAAATCTGATCACAGCACCTTGAATGGTAATTGAAAAGGTATGATGGGTGCCAGTGTGATGATATCAGAAGGGTGAAGCAAAGAACCAGAGGTATGATAATCCTAACACCCAGTCCCAGAGGTAAAATTATTCCAGTTCACTTTGAAAATGTCACCCTGTATTGGGTGAGCAGCAGAACTTCGCATTACAAATGTTGTTGTGTTGAAAACAGCGATATGAGAATGCTGTAGGCATCAGAATGTGTATCTATTGCAATTCTCACTTCTCTCCAGCTCAAGGGATGCTCTTAAAATTTCACTCTTATCCCATAATTGCCAGGGACATACACAGGGAGCAGCTTGATATTACCACCCCTTATTTCATCATATACATCAAGTGTCATATACGTTTAACCCTTTGATGTTTCAGTGCCACAACGTGTCATTTGCCAACTCACCTTCTTCCTCCTCATACCTACATGCCTCCATTTCACTGCCACAACATGCACAGTGGCGACCAGGAAGTTGTCATGAGGATAGGCAGCTGTGAGGCATGTAGTTATGAGGAGGCAGAAGGAGGGTTGGCATATGATGTGTTGTGGCAGTGAAATGGGGGCACTTAAAGGGTTAAAGGCATTTAGGTATGAGGAGGCAGAAGGAGGGTTGGCATATGACAGGTATATTAACCCTTTGAGTGCGCTCTCATACTCTCTGACCCTATTTTTTTTTTCTGACATCACTCACTTGCCTCACGGGTTGCACAGGACAATGTTGGGGGGAGAATCCCATCACAGTACCTGATGGGATCAGTAATGGCACACTCCCACTCTGCAGCTCCTCTTCACTCCTGCAGCCTGCTGCTACCGAAGGCAAGTGTATGAATCCACTGCGTGTGATGCGTGCGCGCACGATTTATGATGTGCACATGCGAGGGTATAGATCACGTCAGGAGTGGGTGCCCCTCACCTCCTGACACAGGAGGCCTAGGGTGCTTGTGTTACGTGACTCGTAAATATATGTGAATGGTGTGGCTTCAATTTCCACTCAATTTCTCCTCGCCAAATGCGAGGAGGCGAGTGGAAATTTTGAGCCCTGATATCATCATCATCATCATCATCATCATCATCTGTGCTGCTGTTAAGAAATTTGGCATGGATTTTCTGTGATAGCTTTTGGATCCTGACTGAATTATCTCCATACTGTGGACTTCATGGACTGAGGGTTTCTTGGTCTATTGCTACTACTACTGAAGCTAGAAGTTAATGCAATTCTACTGCTGTTACTACTACTGGGTGTCAAAGTTGCAGCACTTCCAGCAGCAGCAGAGGCGCTCGTCATAGCTAAGTTTGTGGATTTTAATTATCTGTGTTGCTGTTGTTGATGCTGCTGGTTACTCCACACAAGCGTGGCTGAGTGGAACTTGGACTTGGAAGTGGTGATGATTTCGATGTTGACTGACAGGATGACAGTGTACTTTTTGCCATCTTTTGCTTGTCCAGGGTCACAGTTTCTAACTGTTTTCTCAAACGTTTATAGACAGGTGCAGAAGAAGAGGATGCTGGAGGGATATATTCTATATCTGCATCATCATCAGTCATCATTAGATCATCATTAGCCCGCTGCTTCTTGCCCACTATCCTTATATTCCTCTAATATTATATTCCTCAAAGCTTTTAGAGGTGTCAAACAATGTCTTTTTATTTTTACTTTCACAAAGTTCACTGCTTGTTCTCTTCTTCAGTGTTCTTCTTATATGTTTTTTTAATAGTACTGGCACTGGTGGTGGTGCTGGAACTTTTGGTGGGACCTTGACAAACTGCATCCACCCTGGGAGTAGAGGGATCATCATCATTTACTGCACATGCTACATCAACCATTGCTGTAGTCAGTTTTTGAACCTCCACTTTACTCCCACTTCCCTGCACTGCTCCCCTTTTCCCCCTCCCCCTACCCCTTGTGTGTTTGCTGGACATTACTCAACTACTGTGTGTGTTTTAACCCTCTACAATATACAACTGATAAAGTGTGATGTCTTGCCTTAGCCCGCAACAAAATTCTCAATGTTGTCTGCTATCAAGTTTGCTTCAATCACATAGTTCACATCAAGCTTCCAGTCAGCTGTTTGTCACCTAATATATTTATTTATTTGTTTATTTATTTATTCTTTTTTTTATTGTATTTGTTTATTTAGTTATTTATTTTAAAGTTGCCCACCCTATCTTTTCAGTCTGTCCAAAAATAAAAATAAAAAATAACTAAAAAAACAAAATCAATAACTTTTTTCCCCAGACTTCCCCAGCACAGAGACAATAAAAGCAAGATCAGCAAGCACATTGGACCCCATCTGCCTGTGGCTTTCCAGTCAGTCACACCGAATTTTGGTGTATTTGGGGTCAAATAACAACAAACATGGATACTTAATCACATGCACGTACAATGGATATACCCGGAATTTATAAATATCCTCCTCGTATCATCTCCAGCCAACAGAAATCATAAAGCTCATCAAATGAAGTCAATATTCTTACTCTTTCCAGGAATATTGGGATCACCTGCACAGCATATTGAACCCACTTAGTAACTGCCTGGTTCACCCAACTAATGAAATCAGTTGTCTGATGTTTCTCAAAGGCAATGTGTTTGCAAAGTTTAGTAGCATAATGTACCAGAGTTTTGTTCAGTTAAAGTTATATAAAAGCATTTTTTCTATTTTTTTAAGATGATTCCCCTATTTCATGTATAAAATAATTAGGACAGAATTAGGTGGAATGCATCTTGCCGAGAAACAGGGCATAGAATAGCCAAAAAGTGGATTGCAATTACCTGAGCCAGCCCTGTATTTCATGTCATTCTCTAGTGACTTTCATAGTCTAATCACTTAATGAGATCCAGTCAAACCCAGAAACATTATATGAAAAAGAGAATTATAAATTATAATAAATAATACTGGATGAAATGGACGAGGGTGCTCCTAGCTTTACTACTGTTGAATAGGAAAACAAAATGAGGACAAAATAGCCAAAATGGCCATACTGGACCCCTATGCACAATGAAAATTATTTTATGAAACACAGTGGCAGAAAATATTCCATTAAAAACATGTACACAATAAAACCGATACTTTAAAGGGATAGTAATACTTCATTTTAACTTTATTTTATTTTGTAGGCATTAAAAAAACATGAAGAATGATATAAGTCTTATCTCTGAAACCTTTATGGTTTAAGAGATATTCACAAACAAAGTATCCCCCCCCTGTTCAACCAGATAAGAAGGGAGATGCCCAGGTAGACTGCAGAGAGGGACAATCTTCAATTAAGATAATGGAAAAAGCTGAAAAACTTTTCAAGGGGGGAAGGGCTTTCATTGTTTTCATACAAAGAAAATTGTCCCCTTCTGTTATCTGTACTGTCATACAACCTGATCCACATCTGAGAAGAGATGTCTTACACTAGGAAAAAGGGGCGGGGAGGGGAACTTTGCTTGTGAATATCTCATAAACCATAAAGGTTTGAGAGATAAGACTTATATCATTCTTCATGTTTTTTTAATGCCTACAAAATAAAATAAAGTTAAAATGAAGTGTTACTATCCCTTTAAAAGCAATTATTATCCACCTCAAAAATAGTGGTAGTCATTAATGCAAAATAAAGAATATAGCATTTTTTTATTATGCTTAACCCTTTGAGTGACAAAGGGGTACGCAGCGCATTGCTTTGCAATGTGTTGCGTACCCCTCTGGCACTCAAAGGGTTAAAAAGACCACCTACAAGGTTAGATCCAGGTCCCTAACATGTATGGGGCTAATCCTATGCAGTGAATTAACTACACAGCAAGACTATGTACTAACAAGAAGTGGAGTAATTATTTAGCAAACCAAAATTACCATAGGGGAAATATACAATTCTCAAAATTTCCATTGATCTAAATGGAGTTTTTAATCAATTGAACGCTACAGAGGTCTCTAACATATTGCAGAGTGGAGCCCTCTGTAGCATTAAAAGTGTTTAAAGCCTCATCTAAGTCAATGGATATTTAGGGAATTTTTATTTGTGCCTGATGATGTAGTTGTTTTGCTCCATAACCACTTAGGTCGGGATTCATCAAACTGGGGGAGTATCAGATACGCTGCTCTTCACTAGCATCATTGATGGATACCTTCGGGTATTCATCAATAATTTGTCATGTTTCCCTGCTTTTGCTCTGTTTCAGCTCCCATCATAGGCTGTTCCAGCCACCTACATAGTAACCTCAAGTCTTGGTTCCTACATCCATTCAGCTGCCTAGTCTATCAGGTACAGTTTGCCCAGTTTCCATGCTTAATTTACCAGTCGATTTTCCCAATCCAGTCCACTCACAACCATGCTGTTTAATCTCTTCATCTACTATCTTACAGTCTCTTCCATGCCGTTTCACCAATTCAACTCCATATACTGATTTATTTCCACAAGCATCATTTCCACCACTACCCCAGACACGTTCATTGACTCTCTCATCTCTGCACTTAAGCACTCCTTTGCTCCCTATCACAGTTCTCGTGCTTCCTGGCAACATTCTGTCAGCCTCACTTACTGCTACTCTCATTGGTTGCAGTATCTTGTCCCGCCCAGTATTTGTCATTAAATACTGGGTCCTGTCACTTCGCTGTTGCCCTTTCAAAGTGTTTCCGTTGCCATCGCTTGTTCCAGTTCTCCATGTGAAGCTCTGTGTACCGACCCGGATTGTCTGACTACTCTGCTGTATCTGTTCCTGCCTGTGTACCGACCCGGATTGCTTGACTACTCTGCTGTATCTGTTCTTGCTCCGTGTACCGACCTGGCCTGGCTGACATCCCTGCTCTTTATACCGACTCGGATTGGCTGACGTTCCTGCTCTGTGTATCGACCCAGATTGGCTGATGTTCCTGCTCCGTGTACCGACCCGGACCGGCTGACGTCCCTGCTTGGTGTACTGACTGTTTGGCTCGTTCCTGCTCTGTGTACCTGCCCAGTAGGGCTACTGCTCCTGGTCCTGGAGCGACCTGCAGCCCCATTCCAGCCCTCGGTTTGGGGTCCCATTTGCTGCCTCAGTCTCCAGACTACCCTGTTGAGCCTCAGAGTCACTTGTGTGTCTAGTCGCTTTAGGTAGTGTCGCGCGGGCGACATTCCGGTATATATTCCTTCAGTGCACCATGATACGCTTGACCCTCCTTCCTGCCTATGGCTGAGGTTGGTGTTTCATTGGGCGCCTCAAGCTGTATTACCATCAGGCAGTCTAGGTTGGTTGTGGCGTTTGTTGACCCCTTCGGGGAAGGTGCTACTTGTCTCTGGTCAATCACTGTGCAGTCTCCATTGGGCACCCATCCAGGCAGACTATCTCAGTCCTCCGTTACTGCCAAGGCAGATCTAGTTATCCTGGGCCTCGCACTATTAGGGCCTGCTCGTTGTATTGACCTAATAGTAACCCGTTCCTGGCTGTCTCGGTCTGAGTTCACACGATCATTACCTGACCTGTGTCAGTATACTGTATGGTCTGTTTGTACATATACTCGACCCGTGTGGGTATTCATTGTAATTTTGCCATAACCTGTCCTTTGTCAGCATTGTATTGTGTTAACTATACTGCTGGACCCGTGAGGGTTAATTCTGCTAAACTTGTTCAATAAAACTGTTTTATTTCATCTTCTGAGTCTGAGTGTCATTTAAACCGTAACACACCCTCCCCCTGCTTCCAGACCCTCTCTACTACATACAGCCATTCTTTAAAAAAGAAAAACACACACACATATATACACACACACACACACACACACACACACACACACACTTCACTAACTCTTCCTTACAGAGACTGCATGATCACTATCACTGCTTACCTTTTCACAGAGGCCAAAGGACCCCTTCACTCCTTACCTCTGTAAAGAGGCTGAAGGACCCTTTTCACTCCTTATCTCTTCATAGAGGCCAAAGGACCCTATACCACTCCTTACCTCCACGCAGAGGCCGAAGGACCGCCAGTCACTCCTTATTAGGGATGGGTGAACATTTTTGCCTCAAACTGAAATCTGCGAATAATGGCATTTTCCACTTGGCTAACAATTTCACGTTAAAAGTGCAGATTTTCTGCTTTTTACGCATGGCTCATTCCATTGAAACCAAAGGTATAGTATAAAAGGGGCACGAGGGTGCCTGTGTTGGTGGAATGTGAGGAATCAGTTGAATAGGGATTTTTTTTGGGGGGGGGGTGTTTACTGGGATTGGGGGGCAGTTAATATAAAATAAATCCTAAATACAAATAAAAAAAACCCATAAGACATGGGATAAAAGGGGTCTGATGAGGGTGCCTGTGTTGGTGGATGGAGTCTGTGGAATGAATCAGTTGAACAGGGAATTTGTTTTGGAGGGGTTCTTGACTGGTATTGGTGGGACAGTTAATAAAAAAAAAACCAAGAAATTTGTATGTAAAGTAATAGACACAGGAACCCCATAAGATAAGCTGCCACTGGTGTGGACTGATACTTGACTTGATAGAGTACCTTGTAGTGGATGATTTGTAAGAGGCCCAAGCCCTGAGGAACCATTGATTTGTAGGACTTAAGCTTGTTTGGCACAAGCCCTAAGGAATTTTAGATTTGTAGGACGTAGGCTTGTGAGAAAGAAATCCCCAAAAATTGTTTATTTTTTTTGTAGGACTATGTTTTTTTTATTTTTATTAATTTATTTTTTTAAGCACAAGCCCTGAGAAAAAAATGCCCTATTGGCCTAGTGTCAGCAGTTGATGTCCTCTTCACTAGTGACCACTGGCCATTGTCAAACGCCCTGATGTAGATGCAGAATTTACGACTGCTGTTCTTGCTACTGCTGCTGAGTTGTTTAAGCAGCAGGATGATTAGGCAGCTGATTGGGAATGGGATCAACAACGGCAGTAACATGGTTGATGGATGATAAAGGTTCCACTTGCCACTACTAGCTCCAGTGATGCACCTGAAGCAGTAGCAGCAGAATAAGTAGTCCCCAGGCTAAGTGAAGAAAAGAAGAAGGTGGCCAATAATTCTTCTCCACCTGCCCCTGCTCCAAAATCATGGGTGTGTTGTTATTAGAATATAATTTTTTTCCCTGAGAGCAGGAACTGTGCCTCTCATTAGCAACTGCAATGTATGTGTGGTAAATAACATCTGGGGGCACAACTGTATCCAAACACCATGACACCAGAAATAAAGTACTGCCACTGTCACTATACCCCTTGTCCAGAACCTGCTAAGGAAACATGACAACTTGCTGCCAGTTTAATAGTAATGATGAACCATCCCTGATAGCATCTTAGCATGATCTGCAGGATGGAATCCTTCAGATGCCGCTTGATGACCTGTTTGCCATGCTCCTCCACCACACTGGCATGTATGGTCTGTGCAGCACACAGTGTGGATGGAGACGAACTGCCACATCCTAACATTTTTTTTTTTTAATATTTATAACTTTATTCATTTTCATGACAATACCATGAAGAGTAACATAAAACTTAGATTGTATACGTGTCAATCAGAAACATCAGAAATCCAAGGTGACATACATAGTCCAATAGCAGTGCAGTAGCTCTACAGGTAAATCAGAAATATACCGAATAATAAGCATCCACAAATGTCACAGTGTAAGAAAAATGGTCATGTGTGGTTGTAGCTGAAAAAAGAGAATACCCCCATGCGCAACCGGACACAGAGCGCACGGGAGAATCGCAGTAACCATGTACTACTTGAGAGAGGATGAAGGAAAAAGAACAGAAGAGGAGAAGGAGAAATATGAGTGTCACAAAAAAGGGAGGAGCACCGGAGGACGGGAAAGAAAAAGGTAGGTGAGGGAGTAAATAGGGCTTATGAAAGGGATGAACCCTATCACTTTTGGGTGGGTCTGCCCAGCTTCAGAACAGCCTCACACAATGCCCGTCACATGTCAGCAATCTCCATGTGCATAGCCCTGTCAGTTTCTGATGTTGCACACCCAGCCTCCATAGACACCAACCAGGAGAGCTTCGTCATCCAGTCCCCAACCCGTGGGGGGGTCCGTATTGAAGCTGCAATATTTGGCAGCTGTCAACATGAATGCATAAAGCCGTACCTTAGCTCTAGAAGACCCCAGAGACTGTGGAGGTATGCCCAGAACAATGAGGGAGGTGGAAGCCAGGATGACCACTCCCATTATCTCCGATACCAATACAAAGAACACCCTCCAATAACCTTGGAGAAGGGGCAGTCCCACCATATATGTATCACGGTGCCTGTGATTGCTGCAGTTCTCTGTCTATCACCTGCAGGGGGCTCCCATTGGCTGTCTGCAGTCAGCCCGCCTCTGGTTGCCTTTTTAAACTCAGTCTGGGCACCCTTTAGTTGCCCTTTCGTGGTGTCTCTGACAGCATTCACTCTGCCTGTCTGCTGAAGCTATTGGGCCTGTTCCTGAGTTCCTGAGTTCCTGAGTTTACCTGTTCCTGTGTTCCTGTCTGCTTGTCAGTTCCAGCTCGGTTCCGGTTGCTGTCATTCCGGTTACCAGCCGACTTGCGGTGCTCATCCCGGTTGAGCCTCGGCCTGTTCCTGCTGTTTCCTGTGTTCAGTTTCTGTGGCGATATTTCTCTCCTGTCGCTCCAGCGACATTCTGTCTGTTGGTCCCAGCATGCGGATGCTGGTTTACTCCATTAGGCTTGCGGCTCACTATACTGTTTGTTGGTCCCAGCGTGTGGACGCTGTTTTACTCCATTAGCCTTGCGGCTCACTATACTGTTTGTTGGTCCCAGCGTGCGGATGCTGTTTTACTCCATTAGCCTTGCGGCTCACAATACTGTCTGTTGGTCCCAGCTTGCGGACGCTGGTTTACTCCATTAGCCTTGCGGCTCACTATACTGTCTGTTGGTCCCAGCGTGCGGACGCTGGTGTACTCCATTAGCCTTGCGGCTCACTATACTGTCTGTTGGTCCCAGCGTGCGGACGCTGGTTTACTCCATTAGCCTTGCGGTTCACAATACTGTCTGTTGGTCCCAGCGTGCGGACGCTGGTTTACTCCATTAGCCTTGCGGCTCACAATACTGTCTGTTGGTCCCAGCGTGCGGACGCTGGTTTACTCCATTAGCCTTGCGGCTCACAATACTATCTGTTGGTCCCACTGTGTGAACGCTGGTTTACTCCATTAGCCTTGCAGCTCACTATACTGTCAGTTGGTCCCAGCGTGCGGACGCTGGTTTGCTCCATTGGCCTTGTGGCTCATTCTACTGCCTGTTGGTTCCAGTGTGCAGATGCTGGTTTACTCCATTTGCCTTGAGGCTCAAGGTAGAGTTGTTGGTCCCAGCGTGCGGACGCTGGTTTACTCCCTGACTTGCAGTCAGGGTCCTGGTGCTGTCCAGTCCTAGCAGCACTTGTTTCAGATGTGAACCGACACTAGCCTCTCCTTGGGTGAGACAGCTTGACCACATACTCTATTTACCATCCTACTGTCATTGTCATCTGACAGTCACTGGTCTTATTGGTGTCTCCCTTCTTGGGCTGCCCTGCCCGGTATTGGTAAGGCCGGTAGAACCTTTCACGTTGCCACCTTTAGGTTGCCTTACCCGGTATTGGCAGGGCCGGTAGAGCCTATCCTTTGGTATCCATTCTGGGCTGCCCTGCTCGGTATTGGTAAGGCCAGTAGAACCTGTTACGTTGCCACTCCACGGTTGCCTTACCCGGTATTTGCAGGGCCGGTAGAGCCTATTCCTTGTGTATTCCTCAGGCTGCCCTGCCCGGTATTGGTAAGGCCGGTAGAACCAGTACGTTACCATCTTACGGTTGCCTTACCCGGTATTGGCAGGGCCGGTAGAGCCTACTTATCTCTATTCATTCAGTATCGCTTGGGTTGCTTTGCCGGTATTATTTGCAAGGCCGGTAGAACCTATCTCAATTGTCAATTGCTTATATATATGTGTGATGTTTGTATGTGTATGAAAACCCTATGGGATTGCCTTAACTTTTCAATAAAGTTATGTTTTTACCTAAACCTTACGTCTGAGAGTCTTAACAAACCGTGACAATATGAAGGAGAGTTCTCACCTCCAGTCCGCATCTCCAACAGTTGGGGTCAGCATATGGATAGTATCTATGAATCAACTCAGGAGTCCGATACCAACGAAATAAAAGTTTATAATGAAGCTCTTGGGAAAGCACATTCCTGGAGCCTCTCATGGATTGTCTGATGGCAGAAGTCCACTGTGCCTCATCAGGAGGGATGTTCAAGTCTATCGCCAACGCATCATAAATTGACTGAGCGGGAGAAACCCTACTCCCAATCAAAGTTTTGTAATAAGAAGATATTTTCCTAGCTATAGGGTTCTCAGACAGAAAACAAGACTCAAACACATTGGGAGCGTGGAATAGGTCAGATCTGTCAGGATTAGTCATCAAATAACTATGGCATTGTCGTGCGTCCATGCTCTTTGGTGTCAGGCCACGCACCCCCCATGGTATCTGTTTTTCATGTGTGTTATCAGGGAGGTTGTGCCAAGAAGCGTTCCCTCCTTTCCTGTTCTCACTGGCTTGTCACAAATTGTGCACAGTGCTGTTGGTGATGACTGCATTGTGCCAGCCCCAAGAGAAAAATAGTCCCACACACATGACTTTAGGGGATAGGGAACAGGTGGAGAAGAATGGCCTCTTTTGTTGCTGCTGTTGCTGCTACTGTCTCAGAATCAGCACTGCAACTAGGACCAGGAGCATTGCTACTGCTTTGAGGATATTGATTATCCCCCCTCCTTCACTCCTAACGCTAACAAGATGCTGGACCTTAGTAGTAGTAGTACTAGCACCGGCGGCACTGCTGGGGGATGGCAAGTGTGACTTAGGGTCCCCTGCTGTCACACTTGGGAACATCTTCTCCTTCCCCTCCTCCTGAGTATTACAAGACACACTAGCAGCAGGTTCAGCACTGGTGGCAGCAGGTTCAGCACTGGCAGCAGACACAGCACCAGTGGCAGTAAGGGCAGAGCGTCTGGCAGCAGGTGCAGGCAGCTTACCTGTCCTGCTCTCACTAGTACAACCCTTTTCTCCTTCCCTTCCCATTAAATTACTCAAGATCCCCAGAGGTGATTTACGGGACTGGACAGCACTGGTTCAGTTGTGCTCATTTCCTCCTCAGACTCAGTGGACACATAAGGGTCCTTCCAGTTCCTCCTTTTATGAGTTTTAAACCTGCTCATAGTGATAGCAGTCACTATGAGCCTCTCCTGCCTCGATTTTTCCACAAGATCACAGCAGGACAGCACAGCATGTCTACCTCACTCTGTAGCTGCTTCTGTTGTGTTTCACTTCCGCAAATACATCAAGTTTTTATAGCGAAAACATGAAAACCATGTAAATCAATGGGCAGAAACTTTCTAGCCATTGAAAATATTGGAAAGAATTTTGGCCAATGGGAGAAAAATGCAAAGATTTTAATAGCTGGTTTTAAAGCGGATTTTCCCACGAAAAAGCAGACAATAACGTGGTTTTCACAGAATTTCTCACAGGAACACAGCGAGATTTTTCACCCACCCCCTAACATAGTAACATAGTAGATAAGGCTGAAAAAAGACATGCATCCATCAAGTCCAGCCCATGCCAAAAACACCCTTGTTGATCCAGAGGAAGGCAAAAAAGCCCTCTGGAGCCATTTCCAATCTAGTCCCAAATGTGTGGGGGGGAATTATTCCTTCCTGACTCCAATTGGTAGTCAAATAGTTCCCCGGATCAATATCCTATTTGCTTTGAAGCCATCTGTCATAATTGTCAATATTGTTCTGTGCTAGATAGGCATCCATTGCTTTTTTTAATGCAATTGCATTATCTGCAAGCACAACATCCAGTGGCAAAGAATTCCATAGCCTTACCGCCCTTACTGTAAAGAATCCCTGCTTTTGCTTTAGTCGAAAGCGCCTTTCCTCTAGTCTTAATGGATGACCTCTTGTTCTTAGCTCATCTCTTTGCATAAATAATTCATTGGATAGTTCTTTGTATTGACCTTGAATGTATTTGTAAATGGTAATCATATCACCCCTTAGACGTCTCTTCTCTAATGTAAACAAACCCAGTTTGGCTAGTCTCTTTTTGTAACTCAGATCCTCCAATCCCTTTATCATTTTTGTTGCACGTCTCTGCACCTTTTCCAGTTCAGTAATGTATTTTTTTAGAACAGGCGCCCAAAATTGTACTCCATATTCTAGAGGAGACCCAACCAAGGATTTATACAGAGGTAGGATAATATTAGCATCCCTTGCTTCTACACCTCTTTTTATGCAGGCTAGTACTCTATTTGCTCTTGCAGCAGCTGAGTGACTCTGCATACTGCTGTGAGGTCTATCATCTATCAGTACTCCTAAATCTTTCTCTAATGAGGATTTCCCAAGTTGTTTCCCATTTAGAGTATATGTAGCAAGTTTGTTTCTACAGCCCAAATGCATAACCTTACATTTATCTACATTAAATGACATCTGCCACTTTTCTGCCCATTCACTTAGTTTATCTAAATCCTTCTGTAGGGAAAAAAACATCCAGTTCTGTATTTCCTTACATAGTTTAGTGTCATCAGCAAAGATTGAGATGCTACTTTCAATTCCCACTTCTAGATCATTAATAAACAAATTAAAGAGCATTGGTCCCAGGACTAAACCCTGTGACACCCCACTTATAACCTTAGACCAATTTGAAAAAGTTCCATTTACAACAACTCTCTGCCATCTATCATTTAAAGGGGAACTATCACCCTGCAATAACTTAAGCTTCACTGATTGCTCATCTGGCGACTAGCTGCTTAGTAGCCCTAGTCGCCAGAAATATTACCCGGTTCAGCAGATATCAGCGTTTTACCGATGGTGACAGGAGCAGGAAGCACGGACGTCTCTTCACAGTGACGTCCGTGCGCCTGCGCTGTCAGTCCCTTTTGCACCGCATGGTGCAAAAGGTACTGACATCGCAGGCGTACGGACGTCACTGTGAAGAGACGTCCCTGCTTCCTGCTCCTGTCACCATCGGTAAAGCGCCGATATCTGCTGAACCTGGTAATATTTCTGGCGACTAGCGCTACTAAGCAGCTAGTCGCCAGATGAGCAATCAGTGAAGCTTAAGTTATTGCGGGGTGATAGTTCCCCTTTAACCAGTTCTCAATCCATGTACAGATAACACCGCCCAAACTGAAGCCTTTTAATTTATACAGTAACCTGTTGTGAGGCACTGTATCAAAGGCCTTTGCAAAATCCAAGTATATTACATCAACAGAAATTCCCCTGTCCAAATTACTAGTTTCATAAAATGCAAGTAAATAAGTCTGACATGATCTGTTCTTCATGAAACCATGCTGATTCCTACTAATGATATTGTTTGTCTTCACATAGTTCTGAATACTGTCAGTTAATAACCCTTCTAGTATCTTACCCACTATGGAAGTCAAGCTCACAGGTCTATAATTTCCTGGTTTGGATCTTGCTCCCTTTTTAAACAATGGAACTACATCAGCTTTGCTCCAATCACAGGGCACTATGCCTGATGAAGGTGAATCAAAAAATATTAAGTATAATGGTTTTGCTATTTCTGAACTAAGTTCCTTAAGTACCCTTGTGTTTATACCATCCGGTCCAGGCGCTTTATTCACTATAACCCTTTCCAGTCTCTTTTGGACCTTGTCCTCAGTAAGCCATGTAGATGTTGGAGGAAATTCCGTGGTTTTGTCTGTTTGCCCATAGCTTGTCATTGCTGCTTCCTTTGTATATACTGAAGCAAAGAACATATTTAGGGTGTTTCTCTCATTTTCTATTTTAGCTAGCTTAATTGCATGTTTGCAGATTTTATTACATTATTTATATTGTTTAAAGGGATAGTAATACTTCGTTTTAACTTTATTTTATTTTGTAGGCATTAAAAAAACATGAAGAATGATATAAGTCTTATCTCTCAAACCTTTATGGTTTATGAGATATTCACAAGCAAAGTTCCCCTCCCCGCCCCTTTTTCCTAGTGTAAGCCATCTCTTCTCAGATGTGAGTCTGGTTGTATGACAGTACAGATAACAGAAGGGGACAATTTTCTTTGTATGAAAACAATGAAAGCCCTTCCCCCCTTGCCAAGTTTTTCAGCTTTTTCCATTATCTTAATTGAAGATTGTCCCTCTCTGCAGTCTACCTGGGCATCTCCCTTCTAATCTGGTTGAAGAGGAGGGGGATACTTTGTTTGTGAATATCTCTTAAACCATAAAGGTTTCAGAGATAAGACTTATATCATTCTTCATGTTTTTTTAATGCCTACAAAATAAAATAAAGTTAAAATGAAGTATTACTATCCCTTTAAATGATGCATCTGACCCGTTTGACTTAAACACTTTAAAAGCCTGTTTTTTATTTCTCATCCCCCTGCTAACCACATTATTAAGCCACACTGGTTTCGTTTTACTTCTCTTGTGCTTATTCCCCAATGGTATATATTGACGTGTATATTTGCCCAAGAGCATTTTAAATATATTCCATGATTCTTGTGCATTTTTATCTTTGAAAATTACATTCCACTGGATATCCTTTAACACTTCTTTTAACTTTGCAAAATTAGCCTTTTTGAAATTGAATGTTTTGGTTAAACCCTTGCTATTGGGTTTCTCATAACAAACTTCAAAGGATACCATATTGTGGTCACTGCTGCCCAAATGTTACCTTACTTGCACATTGTTTATCATGTCTGAATTGTTTGAGAGCACTACGTCAAGTAAGGCCTCTTTTCTAGTTGGCTCCTCTACTAGTTGGGACATAAAATTATCATTTATCATACTTAGAAAAATATTTCCCTTTGTTGTGCCTGAACTCATATTGCTCCAGTCAGTTTTTTAGGATAGTTGAAATCTCCCATTATAATTACCTTTGCTGACCTAGCAGCTTTTTCCATTTGCAGTAAAAGCTGGGCTTCCTCCAGCTCCCTAACATTAGGTGGCTTGTAGCAAATCCCCACCAATATCTTTTTATTTTGTGTGCCCCCAGTGTGTATTTCAACCCACAAGGCCTCTACCTTTTCATTGGACCCTTCATTTATATCTTCCCTTAAACTAGGTTTTAAGGCCCGCTTTACATATAGGCATACCCCTCCTCCCCTTTTATTAACCCTGTCCCTCCTAAAAAGTGAATAACCCTCTAGATTGACTGACAAGTCATACAAATCATCTAACCAGGTTTCAGACACTCCAATCAGATCATACTGGTCATGTACTACAGTCATTTCTAGTTCCCCCATCTTACCAGCCAGACTGCAAGCATTTGCATGCATACATTTTATCTTCTTCCCATTCCCACAGATTTTGTTCTTTGTCAAATGTATTTGTCTTTTATCAGGCTATAACAATGGCAACTCCCTATTAGATGAACTAGCCCATTCCCCTCTCCACCCCCATACCCCTTCTCTAATCTCCTTATCTCTTCTCAGAGGCTGAAGGACCCTCAGTCACTCCTTACCTCTTTGCATTGGCCGAAGGAACCCTATCACTCCTTACCTCTTCAAAGAGTCCAAAGGACCCCTATCACTCCCTTCCTCTTTGCAGAGGCCAAAGGACCCCAGTTCCTCCTTACCTCTTTGTAGAAGCCAAAGGACCCTTAGCTTTTTTACATCATCGTAAAGGCCGAAGGACCCCTGTTACTCTTTACCTCCTCTCAGAGGCCAAAGGATCCCCGTAAATCCTTACCTCTTCATGAAGGCAGGACCTCTATCATTCATTACCTTCCAAGAGGTTTAGGACCCCTACCTCTAATTACCTCTTCTCAGAGGCCAAAAGGATGATCAACCAACTCTTACTTCTCCACCGAGGTATAAGGAAGCACACTACTCCCTGCTTCTTCAAAATAGTAAAAGGACCCCTTTACACTCCATACCTCTTGACAGAGAAGAAGGGCTCCTCCCAAATTCTTACTACCTTCACACTCCTTAGCCTTTTTGCAGAGGTCTAAGACCCTTCATGTCACCGTCCTTGTAGAGGTCAAGGACTCCATTACCCAATATTCTTAGAAGTCACCCCTCTCACTGTGTCACGCAAAGAAGGACAGACAACAGTAATAAAATATAACCACCTTTATTGAAAATACACAGTAATAATAATACTGCCCACACAACACCTGACAACTGGACGCTAGTCCCCAGGCTACTACCCGGAGCTGCACACTGTGCTGAGCACTGCAATACTGCATTATACCGGAGGATACTGGAAAAGGGTTAGGGTTCAGCACTGGTAGAACCAGTATACAATAGCTCAAGTCCCCACCCAGGGTATAGCTAACCAGAGGCAACAGGGAACAAGTTAGTCAGCCAGAGCCACAGGTCAGAACAGATGTGGTTAGTCAGAAAAGCAGGGGTCTATAAGGAGAAAGTAGTTAGCCAGAGCCACAGATCAGAACCGATGAGGGTAGTAAGACAAGCCGGGGTCATACACGGAGCAAGTTAGTCAGGCAGAGCCACAGGTCAGAACCGATGTGGGTAGTCAGACAAACCAGGGTCATACACAAAGTGAGTTAGTCAGCCAGAGCCACGGGTCAGAACCAATGTGGGTAGTCAGACAAGCCGAGGTAATGCACTGAGCAAGTTAGTCAGCCAGAGCCTCAGGTCAGAACTGATGTGGGTAGTCAGACAAGCTGGGGTCATACACGGAGCAAGTTAGTCAGCCAGAGCCACAGGTCAGAACCGATGTGGGTAGTCAGTCAAGCTGGGGTCATACACTGAGCGAGTTAGTCAGCCAGTGCCACAGGTCAGAACCGATGTGGGTAGTCAAATAAGCCGGGATTATACACAGAACGGATTCAGAGGTCAGGCACGGGTCACAACGAGAACAGAGCTACTAGCAGAAACGCCAGGTAAGGGAAATGATTCCTAGACCCAGGGAAGTTTATATAGAAGCAGATAAAGGCGGGAACCAATTAGGCAAATCAGTAGGGACCCAGAAACAAGTCACGTAACAGCGCCCTCTCCAGTGGACTTCAGGAATGCATAAGTAGCCGACCTCCATGCTGGCCAACAGCACAATAGCAAAAGGAAGCACAGGATCGCTAGGCCTCCTAGGGATACTGTGATATGCTGAGCCTGTAGGACCCCAACACTCATGTCCCCTTCACCGAGTCCTCAGGACTCGGATCACCCTCACTTCTGTCAAGCCATCCATATTGTCCCCACTCCTCTACACAACCATTAAAAACTTCAGTAGGTACACCATATACAGTGAGACGCATGGCCTCCATTTCATGTACCCAAGCACTTCTACCATCCCCTTCTCGGTAGTTTTACCATCCTTCAACCTCTGCATGATACACACCTTTTTCTTTGCATATTCCACTTTATCATTCCCACTAATCCTAAATTAAATAATGTCATGGAGGGAAAACTCTATTATTTCACTTAGGATAGGATGGAAGACCTAGAACACCAGGCCCCTTCAGACTCAGGCCTCATCGGCAGATGCTCCCATGACACCTAGGCCAAGGGGCCAGTTGCTGCAGGAATGGATGAATTGACAAGTCACCATATATCATGCCCAGCATCCTCGAAGAAGGCAGAACTGTTCAGTCTGCTCTTCCCTCTCACTTCAGTTTCCTCCCTTCCCAGATCCCCCACTACCCCCCTCCTCCCCATTCCCAGTATCAACTAGATGATATCACCCACCTCTTTACAGACCTCAGTTCAGCCGTTTCTGAAATTCAAGGAAGACTACTAGTATTGGAGACCACTTCTTCAACCAGTTTCCATCCACCATCAACAGTATAGTCACACATATCAGGTACCTGCTCCAACCCCTCCCCATGCATCACCCCAGCTCATATGACCCCGCAACATCTCCAAAGAGACATCATAGAGGGGAAGGAAATTAACCTGGTCTCGTTATTTATTGCATTGCAAGATTTATTGGAACATAAAACCGTCAGTTATGAAGACCTCTCTGTCACCCTCAAATCTAAGAACCCTTGCCCATTACTGAATTTGTTCTAGCATTTAGTATATTTTTGGATATACTTAGCTTGACTCACCTCCAAAAATGACAAACTAGTCTACATTCATTCCCTCATTGCCCAGTAAACAGTTCATGCCTCCCTTTTGCGGGTCCAGCTCCAGTTACTCTTAGAGCATCTAAACGTCATCATGAATATCATCCCGCAAAGGTAGATCCTTCATCTCCCACCTTCTCTGTCTCTCCTGTCTGCCACATCAGATTCCAATTCCCTTATGTTCCTAGACTAGTCAGCTCAATCAGATCTAGTTATGTGATCAAATTTTCTCTCACCTACTTCCCCTTCTGTATACACAGACAACGCAGCAAGTTATGGCCTCCCAGCCATATTTAATATATAATGGTTCACAGAGCCTTGGCCACAGGAAGCTCTGAACCTGCCCCTAATCATTTAAACTTCTCCGGTCTTATTTATCCCATAGATGCAGCAGCATCCTTGTTGGGCCATCAATGGTCTGGTCAGGCTGTCACTTTCTACACAGACATTATAACTACATCCCATGCCGTCTGCAAGAGAAAGTCCCCTTCCCCCTTCATTTGGAAACTCACTTGGCTGACCATGCAGCATAACTTTTTATTTTCAGCCCATATATCCCAGGTTCTAGCAACACAGCCACTGGCACCTTATTTTGTTTTAATTTACAGGTCTTCTTTCATATCCTTCTTTCAGCAAACCCTCTTTCCTCTCAACCCCTGAAGTTCAAAGACCTCATCATGCTCTGAATCACTTCACGTCAACTGCATATTCCATCATCAACAAAACATTTGCTCCCATTACTCAGAAGTCCTATGACCAGGCTTGGCGCTCATTTCTATACTTCATAAATAATACCAAACCCCCTCATCCCACCTCATCAGAAGTCAAAGCTTTCTCATCATACTGTCACGCCAAGCTCAAATTAAATCCATTTACTATCAAACTATACCTGTCGGGCATTCAACAGCACTTTGCTCTCCAATTCCCACGTAGACCATCCATATTTTCCAACAACTGTATAAAACAGTTCATGAAAGGCCGCTTAAACACTCTTCACATCCACCCTGTACCTGTCAGCCCATCATGGGCCTCATATTTATTATTTTTATTCATGGCCAAGGCAGGAAGGGAGTGGGGTGGGCACTATATGTTGTCTGTTAATGTTTTTATTCATGGGAAAAAGTAGGAGTGGAGTGAGGGGGCATTGTACGTGATCTATTAATGTTTTTATTCACAGGACAAAACAGGAGGAGAGTGGGAGGGCACTGTATGTAATCGATTAATGTGTTTATTCATGGGACAAGGCAAGAGGGGAGTGGGGAGGGCACTATATGTTGTCTATTAATGTTTTTATTCATGGGACAAGGCAGGAAGGGAGTGAGAGGGCACTGTATGTGATCTATTAATGTTTTTATTCATGGGACAATGTGGAGGAGAGTGGAGGGCACTATATGTTGTCTATTAATGTTTGTATTCATGGAACAAGGCGGAGGAGAGTGTGGGGGCACAATATGTTGTCTATTAATGTTTTTATTCATGGGCCAAGGCAGGAAGGGAGTGAGAGAGGCACTATATGTGATCAATTAAAGTTTTTATTCATGGGACAAGGTAGAAGAGTGAGGGGGCACTGCATGTGATCTATTAATGTTTATGTTTTTATTCATGGGACAAGACAGGAAGGGAGTGAGGGGAGTACCACATGTGATCTATTAGTGTTTTTATTCATGGGACAAGGCAGTAGGGGAGTGAGGGGGCACTGTATGTGATCTATTAATGTTTTTATTCATGGGACAATGTGGAGGAGAGTGGGGGGCACTATATGTTGTCTATTAATGTTTTTATTCATGGGCCAAGGCAGGAAGGGAGTGAGAGAGGCACTATATGTGATCAATTAAAGTTTTTATTCATGGGACAAGGTAGAAGAGTGAGGGGGCACTGCATGTGATCTATTAATGTTTATGTTTTTATTCATGGGACAAGACAGGAAGGGAGTGAGGGGAGTACCATATGTGATCTATTAATGTTTTTATTCATGGGACAAGGCAGTAGGGGAGTGAGGGGGCAATATATATTTCTATTAATTTTTTTTATTCATGGGACATGGTAGTAGGGGAGTGAGGGAGCAGTATATATTTTTATTGCTGTTTTTATTCAATGGACAAGGTAGTAGGGGAGTGAGGGGCAGTATATATTTCTATTAATGTTTTTATTCATGGGACATGGTAGTAGGGGAGTGAGGGAGCAGTATATATTTTTATTGCTGTTTTTATTCAAGGGACAAGGTAGTAGGGGAGTAAGAGGGCAGTATATGTGATCTATTAATGTTTATATTTATGGGACAAGGCAGGATGAGAGTGAGGGGGCATTATATATGGACTATTAATTCAATCACTGTGACAAAACAGTGGGAGGGATGTTATGTGGTGTATGGTCTCCGGGTGGGACAGTGGAACAAAACTGGGGCATTAACCTTTTGAGTGACAGAGGAGGGTATCCAGTGCATAGCACTCAAAGGTTTAAACATTGCATTTGATTTGAATGCTATCAGTGGGAAGAGACAGAGGTGTTTGTGTGGGTCTTTGGCTAGGAGTACTAGAAGAACACGGCTGTGCTGCAAAAACAATGTATGTAGGTCAAGGAAGGGGTCCTCTTCCTTGATCATTTGTTAAATGAATTTGTCCCAAATATTACTTTATCATGGTTTGTAAGTTCTGCAAATAAATTAATATGAGGGGGTTACAAATTAGTATGGACGTATGGACCTCATATTAATTTATTTAATTTGCATTGCTAAAAAAATTAGATGAATGTACTCCATTTTGTTTTTATGGGAGAGAATTAAAGTATCCATGGATATAAAAAAAAAAATGGTATGGGGTCCCAGGATCCCATAATATTTTTATTCTGCTCCATTCAGGATGGAGAGATGGAGGGATAATGTTAGCCTCCCAAGTTTTGTCTGGTCACTCATATATGATACTGGTGTTAGTACAGATGCATAATGGGTAAGAAAAAAAGTGGCCCTTTTCTGGAGTAAGAGTCCACTGAAACCCCCTGAAAATGAGAGTTTTACTCTGCAAAACATTTTGCCCAAAAGAAGTTTTGAGATGTCTATGTTTTTGTCTAGGGCCATTTTAAGAATCTTGGAGGCCGCTAAATATAATACATTTTGTGGTTGCCTTTAATATTTGTCAGAAATGCATCCCCAGTCATGTGTTGTACACCCAGCACAATTATATATCCTTTCTGATCATAGAATGAAATTGATTTCTTGATAAAAAATCCAGGAGTTGTGGGAAATCAAGGCAATTACTTTTAAGAGAAGATCAGATGCATTTCTTTCAAAAGGGAACATATACTGTATATTAGTAGGCAAAGCAGGAAGGTCTGATAAAGACCTTCACATTTGGTATCAGGAAAGCTATATAATCCTCATGTCACTGGGTTATGAGGCAAAGGTTGAACTTGATGGACCTGCATCATTTTTCAGCCTAATTTACTATATTACTATGACTCCTGAAATATGGGTCCCCTAGCTTATGCATGCTGTTTTCATAGTTTATACAACAAACAACAGCATGGAAATGTATGAGCTTATCAACCAGCTCACAGACTGCTGTTCTGACCTTTAGGATCTCTATGTGGAATTAGTTGACTGAATCATGGTAGGAATTTGGTATAAATTAAACATGTTAGACTATCATTAAGGTTGAGCAAAAACAGAAATAAAGGATCCCCCATTGACAGTACCTATATAATGCACTTGTGTGAATATGTATACACCTGACAAAGACCAAAACACTTGTCTCCAGCAAATAATTCAGAGCTTAAAATGTTTCCATTGCATTCCCAGAAATAAATTTAGCAACAAGCACATTAAGGCACACAGAACATTGTGCTGTGTTATTTAAGCTGTGAAACCATTGTTTACCATCTTTTATGTATAAGTGTTTCATTAGATGCATTTTGCTATGAGCTTAAGTCACAGGAACCCAGAAATTGCTCTGCTAAGAGGATAGGGCTGGTGTGGTGGAGATGGCCTTCCTCGTTGTTTCTTACATGCTACAGATACCATTGTGGCATGGCCTAGCATAATGTGGCATGTAATGCCAGTGAATGTGTGGGTTGTACTTACCTCCCCTTCCCATCTGTAAATTGTTCTATCCCTCAAGGGAAACACTGGGGTCAACTTAGTTTAAAATTTTAGCCTGCACACATTTGACAAACACATAGCTAGAAATGTGAAATAAGACATGGTCTCACATTGCATAATAGCCTCAGTCCTTAGTCCTTTAAGGAACAGAGAGGTGTGCAGCCCAGTGTTTTGCACACCTTTCTGATTCATAAAGGGTTAAAAAGTTTAGTACCATTATGGCCACTGACAACTGCTGACTGGTGGAGGAAATGTGCCCGAATCTTCTTTTCTCTATTATGAATGCAGACTGGTTGCCAGGACAATAATGAGATGAACATGGGCTACCATGACAACAAAAATGTTTAACCTTTGCAAACCAATGCAGACTTCTCTAGAATTCAAGGGATAAATAGCCCTGTTTAACTAAATGTTTTTTTTTTATGACCCAGAATTTCCCCCTTTCTTCCTAGTACTTAAGCAAAATTAAATCTATGAGCTAGTTGCATGTTGCCAATTTATGAGTGTATGTTCATTGTAAGAAACATCTGCAGGTACAAATATAGGACATGAGCATTTTAGTTCATCCCATGATGTGGTGTGAAGTATGGTAACATGATAAAGAACATTGAATAATTACCATCTTGGGTTATGCTTATTCCCACTCGGCTATTATGATACAAGACTGAAGTTTAAGATGTATGCCAAGTGGATAAACTGCAGCATGAAGCAGGGCATTTCAATATTCTAACTCTTGTAAATATTCATACTATCGACTAAGCTTTAATATTGAAATCTGTAGCACACAAGGGATTAAAGATAGTGACAGTTTCTATAACACAGATATTTTATCTTACAGAAAACTGGAGTGAATAATATTTGCATTAATTTGAATATCATTTGATTATAATCTGAGCTAAAATGCTTGCATTTTCCAGGGAAGTGTAGTTGTTCTTGCAGTTTTAATTGCCTTTGTTTATCGTGATTTGCCATTTCCATAGTATAAATCAATGTTTTTTTAATGAATTTAACTGACATATTATTTATCAAACCATTTTTCAAGTGAATTGGCTAAGAGCTTACAAAATGTGTGTATCTATGGGTTTGACACATTAAAGGAGCAGTAAACTTTTTGATGAAAAAATATGTTATAACATATTTCCTGTTGAGTAAAACAAAGTTATACAGACTTCTGGGAAATGTCATTCAAAAATCATTCCAGCTAACATTTAGTTTTTTGGGGGGGGTTTTAATCAGCAGACCCACCTGTTGACCACAATAGGAAATTGCAATTTCTTGTAAAGAAAGCTTATATTATCTTCTGATTGAAAAATCTCCCAGTAGCGGGATTACCTTATTTCTCATCAGCAGGAAAAAGCCCTCCAACTTATAATTTTCATTAAAAAGTATACTGCTCCTTAAAGGGCATTATACTGAAAACTAAATATAAGCAATTGTAAAGCATGCCAACTGCACTCATTGATCTAAGTTGTGTTTTTAACCCTTTGAATGCTTGAAAGCTTGTAAATCAATCAATTGGATATTTATATTGAATTTAAGGGGTTAAAAGTCCAGTTTAAATCAATGGCAATGGTTTGGTTTAGCATTGCTCATCTTTTGCTTTCCGCAGGATGCCACTTTGAGTGTTTGATGGATGCAATCTCTCTGGCATTCCAAGGGTTAATTTTAGAGTGGATCATTTTTGATTCATAATGGTATTAGTTTGCATGAAACCTGCAAGCCTATTCCATTTCTTACTTATCTATATATATATAATTTGTATATATTCTGTACAAGAGCTAATATCTTCAATGATGTATACATATGTTTTTTCCTTCCATTTTGAAGTGGTTCACTGGGGTGGGACAGCCCCCACTTCTACCTATGATCAGCCACCAGCACTATGGGATCTTGGACTGATGTCCCAAGTCCACACTGAACCAGATTGCCTGCTCAGAGCCAAAATCTTGCTGCTTCCCCCTAGACCTGAAATCACAAACCAGGTTTTGCAATGCAGAGTAAGTATTAACACTTGTGCTACCGGAATAGTTCAGCAATAGTCAGGGACATGGACAATCTATTAGATATTGGTTTTAGGGTTTACTGTTTCTTTAAAGGGATAGTAATGTTTCAAAATAAATGCAGCCCCAATGATTACACTTCTTGGGCCATGTGGAACAGGAACATTATAATCATTGTGTACGATGTGTAGTTACAGAGTAATTGAATTATAAAGTGCCCCCCTACCTCCTGTTTTACCTATTGTAAGCTGCCTCCCATCAAATGTAGATGCGGTCAACGGACTGGACAGCTTGCAGCGAGGTACAATCTTCTGGTTGTGCACATAAGGAAAACCCTGCCCCCTTAGATGAAGGCAGGCAGGTTTTTCCTTATGCTCACAGAAGATTGTCCCTTGCTGTGATCCATCCGGACAGTCTTGCTGCTATGAGGAGAGCAGCCTTGCATAGGTAAAAGTGGCTGAGGGCAACACTTTATAATTCAATTAGTCTGGAACTACACATTGTACAGAATGATAATAATGCTCTACATAGCCCAAAAACTATAAAGAATAATTGGAGCTGCATTTATTTTGAAACATTACTATCCCTTTAAATGGAATCAGCGTCATTGTCTAAAACAAGGCCTCTGCTTCACATTATTAGTTTGGGAAGGCCTCTTTTCCCTGTTGTATCCTAGATTCATATCTAATGTTGGAACTCTGTTGGCATTCTTTTGAACAAACTTTGTGATTCAGTACTGTTGACCTGAGACGAGAGTTGATCTGTCTAAAGCTTGACTTAAAATATAAACTTATAATTCAAATAAACAAGGTATTACCAAATATCAAAGTACTCATATTTTTGTATTACAAAAACTGGACTAATAAGGCTACTACAAATCAGTTTGTTATGGAAGAGACTGCATTTAGCCTCATGAAGAAACAATTGGTGAAATCAGTTGTTACCAATCTTTTTTTGTTCATGGAACCTCCAACATACATTGTGGAATTTTCAGGACACCCTTCCATCTTACAGGTTATTTGACAATGGCATATTGTAGGAGAAAAACATATTATTTACCACAACAGAATAACAATAAAAATCATATAGGGCAGAAAATGTATATGAATATACATTTGCAACTCAGTGTTCACATATATGGTCAATCCTAATAAAAAAGAAAGGGCACCCTCAAGACTGTGATCCTTCGCATATCACTCTGTTGTAAAGGTGTTGATGTGTTTGGGAGAACAGAGAGGATGCACACACTCGTACGCATCACATTCATTCACATCCCTAGAAACACTACGGGAGATTTCTATAACCAGTATCTGATTTGTAGTTTTCCATTCCCCTCATCTTCCCTTTGCTTTGCATCCAGAGCAATGTTTAGAGACACTCTTTATAGTTGTTCATGAGTGTTATATACTGTATCTCCCTTTTCACCCTTCCCAAGTTTCCCTGATGTATCCTAGATTTGGATATACCTTTGAAACTGTATATTGTTTAGTACAAACTTTGTCATTTAGTACTGCTTGACTTGAGGAAGAGAATGATCTCTTGAAAGCTTGTCTTAAAGGATGAACAGTGAATCCATATATCACCAAAAAGCCAAAGTACTCATTCTTGTATTACTAACTTGTATTACTAAAAATGGACCAATATGACTTTCAAGAAATTAATTTTTCAGGGAACAAAAGGGAAACGCTATTTAAGTCTCTATCTATGATAAGATTACATTCAACAAACCAAAAGAAAAAAGACATCCCTGCAATATTAAGCACTCAGATCATCCAACAACATCATCTTGTCCTTGTAAATTGGGACACGGGAAGAAATAATAAATAACATTTTATTCATAAAGATAATATTAAAAAACAGTGGATTACTAAAAGGAAATTAAGTCATTTGATCATATGATGAATGGGATCAACACAATCAAAAAAATACATTGCCTGTTGATGAGAACAATACATCAAAAACTAGGCAAGATACCAAAGTGTTAAAGGAACTGTCAAAATATCCAAGACAGTGACCTTTATCAATATATTCACTCCAGTATACAGGGTGAAATTCTTTTATTTAGCAAGTGGCTTAAAATACCATTTCATTAGATCTAAATTGATGAGGTCTATTAGTTCTGATATGGCTAGGAAACATGCCGTTAGATCACAGCCGGCTCCAATGAAATATTATTGCTCATTCCATTGTTATAGGTACAGATAAATTAGATTCAGCCACTTCAGAGAAACATATAGTGAATTTAACACTTCATAATTTATTGGATCACTTAAGTAACCCACACAGAGTTATACTAAACACAATCTCTGGATCTGATGATATATCAAAGTATTAAGGAGACTTCCAAAATATTTAGGACAATAGCCTGTATCAATGTATCCACTATAGCGTAAAAAAGCATTTTACTTCTCAGGAGGCTCCAATGTCATTTTATTGTATCACACTTGAAGAAGCATATTGATACAGATAGAAACATGCCATTAGATCAGACTGGCTTCCTTAAAATATTATTACTCATGCCCTTGTAAATGTTTTATCCTGGGTGAGATGCCCTACTAGACAAGTTGCAGCAAGAACAGAAACATCTGACCCAGGATAAAACATTTCATCCAAAAAATAACTTTTTTTCATCCTTATAAGAATTGTAAGTAAAACTACAAGACCAGGAAATTCAACTTAACCCTTTGAGTGCCAGAGGGCTAAGCAATGCATTGCATACCCCTCTGGCACTCAAAGGGTTAAGGCCATATTCTGCTAAGGGAGCCAAGTCCTCTTAGAGGAGCTCCTATAATTCCAAGAATAAGCCTGAGTTCTGACACCAGGGCCTAGATTCACTAAAGTTCAAAGAGGGCTGAAAATGTCAATGTCCAGTCAGAGCACTGTCAAAGGCACATCGATAGTATTCAGTAAAGCATCTACAACATCACATCACCAGCACTCCAACAAAAATATGCCCACGTCGACATCCATCCAACAGGTTTACAAATTTTCATTCATCTGTTCGAAAATGGCCTATTTCCATATGGAAATTAAACATAATGACTCATTTTGATATGGAAACGCTGAATAATGAGACAGTTTCATATACAAGGGGGGGATGTTGATATGTTAATATAACACTTTGAGACATTCACTAAACTCTGATAGCAGCCTCTGCTGTCGGAGTTCACAGTCTCAACTTCTCCTAACTAAGGTTGAAGAAGTTGGAATCTCCCTGTAATTTCCTATGCAGTAACAGCCCTTATTCAATCACAAACAGGGAAGACTATGAACTGTTGTCCGTTTGGAAGGGATATCCTTCCTTCACACATCACCAACACAATTCTGAAGTTTAACAGCATTCTCTCTGCTTTCCTACTTGGCTAGTAGGGGTGTAAAGAGAAGGCTGAAACAAAGATTGGTGTGCTCCGGCTGGGCTGAAATAATGTAAAAGTAATAACCAGGATATAAAAGAAAACAGAAGGAACATGCAGATATACAGCACCTTCACAAATCTAATGCACAGAAAAAAGGAAAGAAAGGATGAGAGCAAAAATCTGAGAACACCTCCATATTGAGAATATGAAGTCTAGTACTATAGATTATACTTACAAGATATTTACATGTAAGTACGCCTCAAAAGCCAAAACCGGGCTCATGGTAGAGATAACTTCTGACCACTGCTTCACAGTTAACTTCTGCAAAAAGACAGACACAAAGGCCCTCTAATGATAAAACTGCATTGAAATATGTCAAAATGAGGCCCCCAATAAGACCCCACTCGCAAAATCCTCAAGAGAAATAAGCACATCAAAGAATGTCCACCAAAGTAGTCACTTCTAGATACACCTTTATTTCCCAATGCATTTCTTATGTTATTCTACACACTTTGTCAGGGGATAAACAGAGAAGGTTTTCAGCACCATGGACAGCATCACTCCATTATACACACATTACATTACACACTCCATAGGAATGTGCATTGCTCACCCTTGTGGCACTCAAAGGGTTAAACTATATGAAGTATACCAAGCACTACACAATTATCCCCTTATCTATGTTTCATATATTATACATGTTGTGCACCCCCAGGGGAACAAGACTGGGGGTCACACAGCATCTACGGGGATTTGTGGCTACCACTTGCTCCCAGCCTAGTTCCAGATCCCAATGATAGCCATAGAACATTGCTTGGCCCCCACATTTGTTCCCTTGACCACTGGTAGCCACAGATACCCATGTACACTGTCTGATGCTGTCCAGCCTTTTCCCCTTTTCCACTGCTAGCCACTAATCCCCTTGGGTACTGCCTGGGCAAGGGAAGAAAGCTGGGGGTTTCAGACAGTGTATGTGGGGCTAACACGCAAAGGTGTCCCCATACTGCCTAACATGCTAGAAATCTGATATACACTGCCCCCATATGACATACTACCCCCTTTTGTTATTCTACATACACTGCACCCTCCAACATACTACCCCCTTTGTAATCCAACATTCTGCCCCCTTGCATATGTAGTGCAGAATTAACCCTTTGAGTTTACTTCACAACATTAACACCATTCATCAATAGCAGAAGGTGATGGGTCTGTGATGGTGGGCTGGAGTCATAGTAGAAATGGGCCAGTTGATTGTACTTGACTGGCCAATGACCACCAGGTCAAAATTTGCCAGCCTTCTCTGATAATATTGTGGGCAAATCAATCTGATATGCGTCTCTTTGTGAAAAATCATTTACATCCACTTTACTTTAGAATATAAAACTATTAAGGCTGTATACACCTAAAAGGTGCAGTTCTGAAGCAAACTATCTGTACCATAGGGGGGCCATAAAAGTGGCCAATGATTTCAATGCTGCCTCTACCTCCTTGAATACTAAAGAGTCCTCCATTGATTTTGAGAATGCCAGATATACTGGGAATTTGTATTTGTCCCCTTTGGTGTAGTTGATTTGCTCTCTAATTGTACCTCTTTAGCTTATTGAATGCGACCCTAAGGCCTAGATTTAAATGTCCCTGACGCCAAGAAAAAAATCCCACTGGCATTTTTTCAAGCATGGTAAGCAATGCAATTAAGGACAGACACAAAGATAAAATATAACCACCTTTATTTATTACAACATTAATGGTAGAGCCCACACAGAATCCCAGACATATGTAAATAGAACCCAAGGTCCCTCTGGAACTGCACACTGTGCTGTGCACTGCACTACTCAAGACCTCGAGACTAGGGAAGCGGCTCAAGTGGGACAACAGAATAATGGTAGAATATGTGTAAGTCACCACTTGGTCTGCGAACGGAGGCAACAGAGAGAGAGAGCAGACCAGAGCCAGGAGGCACCGAGACTACAGGTCAGGAAAGCAGGTAGTGTAGGAAGCGAGTAGGCAGCCAGAGTCACAGGTCAGACAAGCCGGGGACTACACGGAGCGAGAGTAATCAGGCCACTTGTCAGGCAACCGGAGACTATGCTGAGCAAGTAGGAGCCA
Source organism: Rhinophrynus dorsalis (assembly GCA_037306005.1). NCBI lineage: Eukaryota > Metazoa > Chordata > Amphibia > Anura > Rhinophrynidae > Rhinophrynus > Rhinophrynus dorsalis. The sequence continues at coordinate 226,435,805 of CM074723.1, forward strand.
GGGCCACTGGTCAGGAAAACCGAGGACTACAAGGAGCGAAAGTAACCAGGCCCTCAGGAAAGGCAACCAGAGCGTATAGTAGCCAGGGTCACTGGTCAGGCACGCTGGGGTCATACACAGGGCTAGTAATCAGCCAGAGCCACAGGTCAGAACTGATGTGGGTACTCAGACAAGCCGGGGTCATACACAGAGCGAGTAGTCAGCGACAGCCACAGGTCAGAACCAATGTGGGTAGTCACACAAGCTGGGATCATACACGGAGCGGATTCTCAGTTAAGGCACGGATCACAATGGAGCACAAGACACAATAGCAGAAACACCACATAAGGGCAATGACTCTTAGCCCCAAGAAAGATTATAAAGGAGCAGAAGGAGGCAGGACCCAAATAGGCCCTTAAACAGGAATCCGAGACAGTGCCTGTAACAGACATAGTAAAGCAGAGGTGGCCGCAAGGATGCCAGCAGACACACCACAGAGGAAGGAAGCATAGGCTAACTAGGCCTCAAAGGTAGACTGTGATAGCTATGAAGAAATGCCAGCAGATAAATAACCACCTCAGGCTCTAAAATTAGCGGCCATTTGACCTCATAGAAACATACTACAAATGGTTGAATATTCAATTCAATTGAATGTGTTAGGTGGTAAGATGAGCTAAGGGACCCACTTTAATGTGGGAAAATCTGCAGCCAGTGTTTTTGGGTGCAGAGTCCCTTAACGCAACTTTAAACAGTCGACACATCAATTAAATAAAAAAAAAACCTAAGCCCCATATCAATACATCCAAAGTACTCCCAAACTGTGTCCAATGTTAGTAGAATTAACCGTATGAGTGCCAGTAGGGTATGCGTACCCCACTGGCACTCACAGGGTTAAACCGACTAAGTTACAAAGCAACAGCCCCTGAAATGAAACACTTAAAGGGATAGTAATACTTTAGTATTACTAAACCCTACAGTAAAGTCCTATTAAAAATAAATGTATAGCCCCCAGTGTCATCTCTCAAACCTTTTTGGTTTGAGAGATGATCGCTCCTAAAGTTGCCCTCGCCCTCTCCCTTCCCCGAAGTCAGCGTTGTAGCTGACTGAAGGGAAATCCGGTCATAGATTATCAGGCGGCTCTGCAGCAGAGCCGCGATCGCATTAATAAAAAAAAAATATTTCACTAACCAAGCACACATAGAAGACCATTTCAGTGAAAGTTTTCTATTTTTATTAACGGCTGTGCTGCAGAGCCGCCTGAAAGTCGTATGACTGGCTTCCCTGCAGTCAGCTAGAACACTGACTACGGAGAAGGGGGAGAGAGGGGTCAACTTTAGGAGCGATCATCTCTCAAACCATAAAGGTTTGAGAGATGACACTGGGGGCAATATATTTATTTTTAATAGGACCTTAATATAGGGATTAGTAATACTTAAGTATTACTATCCCTTTAACATTAATCCTGATGTCCAGCAGAGCCTTCAGCACCCTAGTCAGCTACTGTCTGTCTTCTTCCTCTATCTTCTCTCTTCTTTCTCTACATCTTCTTTCTTCTTCTTCTGTTTCATCTTCTTTCTTCCATCTTCCGTTCACATACCTGTAAAATAAAGAGAGAAATTAATGATGTGCCATAACAGGACCTGCACATATGAGCATAGTTCAACCCCTTGAGTGCAGAGCAATGCGTTGCATACCTCTCTGGCACTCAAAGGGTCAGCTTTGAATATATGTGCAAGTGAATCAGCTTTGAGCAGGGGATTGAAGGAACCTGCTCAAAGCTGATTGGCCAGGAGGTGCATAAGCTCACATCCCAGCCAATAGCTGTCAGTCATCTTGAACAGAGACTGCCTACATATATATATATATATATATATATATATATATATATATAAAGGCAGTTTTTGTTCAAAATTCCCTCACACTGGAATGGGCATCGGCTCATCAGGTACTAAGGGGGGGGGGGCGCACACTATTCCTTTCTCTGGCACCGCTGCCACCACAAACAGCGTCGGAGAACAAAAAAGGGGCTATATTTACATTTGTCCATTTTTCTCACACGCAGATACTTTTGGATTTTCAAAATAATACTTCAGAGCAGACATATGGGGACATATTGTTGGAACTTTTGGCATCTGGTACTTTATTCACTTGCACTTATGTGTAATGCTAAACTATGCACAAATGTGCAAGTTCTATTTATTGCATATCATTAGTACCTTTCTTTTTTTTACAGGTATATGAATGGAAGATGGAAGAAAGAAAACTGAACAGAAGAAGAAAGAAGATGGAGAGGAAGAAGAGAGAAGAAGTAAGAGAAAAGAAAAAGATTAGAGAAAAAACGAAGGAGGAGAGAAGAAGAAGGCAGATGGTCAATTACAGGTAATTGTAACACAGATGTGGGTGTTAGGCTAGTGTTAGGAGTAGTATTGTGGCTCTTTACTGTAAATGTAGTGTAGGGTTAGTGTTTGGGAGGGTGATTGTATTTGGGTTATCAGTCAGTGTTTGACAGTGTGTCAGGCACCAATCATTAGCTCTTTTCCTTTGATGTTCACATTATTGACGCTATTTAGAGGCTTTTTGGGAACTTAGCACACAAAACGGACGTTTGGTCACAAGTCCTTTTCTGTGGCCTGTCATCCATTGTGCTTTTGTAGTAGGGCAATTGAATAGCTCCATTAGCACTTTTTGCTGACCGGATGTCATTCAGTTTTGCACTTCAGCCTGTTTTAGTGGGGACATTTAAATCTAGGCCTTAATGTCATTAAAGGCAGATTGTGCCCTAGAAATAACTGGCTATTCATTTTTCTTATCAAAAGTGTTTACCTATATACATGTCCTCCAAACTGCAATTAGGTACATCTATATAATACTTTAGCTGTTTTTGATGTCTCTTGTAGTCTGATGTTTAAAAACTAATAGGATAATTTGACCCTTAAGTCTATGGAGGCCTATTGTTTGCAGTGAGGATATGTGATCTAGAGGCAGGCTGAATACAGATCACTATATACATACACACACAGATATAATGCAAACAGTTAATAGGTAGACATATCTGACTATTGTATGAAGGACTCCTACCTAGGTATCCTACTCTACTAAACGAAGAGCCTCTTATTTCTAGGGTGTAGTTCCCCTTTAAAGAGTTAAATCTGTGGCTTAGAAATGTTAATAAAGCTGAATATTAATTGATGTATGTGACAGCATCCTAGCAACTAGAGGGATCTTGTAAGGCCAGAGGAGAATACTAATGAAACCATAAACCGTATAAAATAGGTGGCTATACGCACTGAACAGGTCTTCCTTTCACCTCTGTCAACTAGTCTGTTGATTGTAACCTCTTAATATTATCATGATTATTAACTGATCTCACTGTTTAAAATTATAACATTTAACCCTTTTATTGCTTCGAAATTCATGGAACACTCTTTGGAACTTGAAGGGTTAAAGTAGTATTTAAGAGGGAACTACCACCTCCAAGGCTTATGTACTTGAACATAATTATGGAAGGAAGAATATATCTTCTACAAAGACAGATTTACAGAAAATAGCATGTTGTGCCTACTGCTGGAATGCCTACAAGAAGTCTGTTTAAGATAAATATACTCCCACTACCAGTTGTTTTATTCAAACTGTATAACCTTCTGACAGGAACAGCAACTTCCTCATTTATAGGCTGACCATATTTCCTTGAGACAAAAATGGGACGGGGTGTGGGACAGATGGACAGTGGTGCTCTGTCACTCGAGTCCGATGTAGTAAGCTGCAAGCAGCGAGAACGTGTTGCTCTGTTTCTTACTAGCGGTGATCTCTCTCTCTGGCCAAAAAGTCTGCCCCTAAAGTAAATAGGAACTTCCTCACACACTAGTGGCTTTACTGTGTTTACTGTATGCATTGATTACCACAGAGTCTTATGATTCGTCGTCATATCACTGTCTAAGAGACTCTATGGTAATTTACCATAGACTCGAGAGTCTTAGACAGCTCTGAGTCACTTGAGTCAAAAGACTGTGTGGTAATCAATGTGTACAGTAAAACCACAGTAAAACCACTAGTATGACGAAACAAAGTTCCGATTTACTTTATCTTACGAGAAACAAATAAGCAACGCTCAGTTTTTTACAAAAAATTACAAACTATATATATATCTATTAAAAACGGGACAAAATTGACATATTAAAAACACAGGACATAAATATGAAAAAACGGTACTGTCCCTTTTAAAACGGTACATATGGTCAGCCTAATTATTTACTATTCGTTCAAACTGTCAGAGAAGGATGCAGCTATTACTTTCAAACTCCATGGAGAACTGTTCCTCTCTCTTAGTATGCAACAGAATAAATAGATTACCACATGGCACAAAAGTTTGCTAAGGAGCCAATTTGGCAATTTTGTGTCATATTTGTTATTGTGGCATATTGACAGTATGCCCTAATATGTCTTATCATCATATACCTGTGAATAAGCCACAAATATGCCAACATCACCATGAATCTGTCATGTTTTCAACAGGTATACAATTTTAAAGGGATAGTAATACTTAAAATGTAAAAAAATATGTTGTAGGGTTTATCCCCCTGAGTAAAACAAGAGTACACCCACTGCTGAAAGGTGTTTCATTCAAAAGTTATTAATTTTTAAAGTTGAATTTTTTAGGTGCAATATCACAGTGGCCTGAAATTGTACAGTGGTGCTGTTGCTACACGATCCTATGGACAGCTCTGGTCCCGGGACCATAAATCTCCATAGGAAGCTTCTGGGTTGTTGTAATGCTGGTGATGTGTAAGGGAGGGCATTTCAACAACTCTGCATGCTAATGAATACATTCTCCCCTCCTCCTCTTGCATCCCTAATTCTTAGAGAATATGGCAGTGTGTCTCGCTCGACCCATAATGCATCTACCCCCAAGGTGAATTGTAGGTAAATTTTCTGGCCAGTAGGGGGAGCTATTAATGTAAAACTCATCTTCAAGTAGTAGGAGTACCCTTGTGCGACAACATTCCCCAAACATTACTAAAGAACTAGAGGGTGCCAGAAACCTTGCACCCAAAGCCTTCATGGGAGATACTGGGTGGCTGCATTCACGTGATACAGGAAATTGAAAGTAAGCTGGCAGGAGACCCCTGCCAAAAGAGATGAAGGTGCAAGTATGTGGCCCCACATGGTGAAAGTACCCTAGTAAGACAGGGAGACCAGCATACAGCAGAGGCACTGAGGCTTTTGGGACTTGCCAAGGACAAAAGAGTAGATAGACAGTGGTACCCAGGTGCTGGGTTAAAGCACCAGGATTTTCTCCTGTCCCTCTACCCAACAGATATTTTAGTATGTACCACAGATTTTCCACTCGCAACCCCAGCTGGCATTTTGTGTGTTATAATATGTTATTTTTATGTATAGATTGTTGTAGTGTATTTTAATATTGTGTTGTAACTTTAATTGCACTTACACTTTATGTAATGTGCGAGGGACTTCATTAGATTTAGAATTGTATCTAATTAAATATTATGGGGTTGTATGCATGCCTATAGTGCTTATTGTATTTTAATAAGGTTAAAGGGATAGTAATACTTCGTTTTAACTTTATTTTATTTTGTAGGCATTAAAAAAACATGAAGAATGATATAAGTCTTATCTCTCAAACCTTTATGGTTTATGAGATATTCACAAGCAAAGTTCCCCTCCCCGCCCCTTTTTCCTAGTGTAAGCCATCTCTTCTCAGATGTGAGTCTGGTTGTATGACAGGACAGATAACAGAAGGGGAAAATTTTCTTTGTATGAAAACAATTAAAGCCCTTCCCCCCCTTGACAAGTTTTTCAGCTTTTTCCCTTATCTTAATTGAAGATTGTCCCTCTCTGCAGTCTACCTGGGCATCTCCCTTCTGATCTGGTTGAACAGAGGGGGGGATACTTTGTTTGTGAATATCTCTTAAACCATAAAGGTTTCAGAGATAAGACTTATATCATTCTTCATGTTTTTTTAATGCCTACAAAATAAAATAAGTTAAAATGAAGTATTACTATCCCTTTAAATGTGTTTTACTAGTAATGTATTCATAACCATGATTCAAGCAGCTACTGGAACCAGGATGTTTGCATGTACTCACTGAGTAACTCAGGATAAACAATGATATGAGTGTTACACCATTGTTCCAGTGAACAATGGAGGGCACCACAAGGAGGGACAAGTGCACAGTGAGAACTAAAATAAAATGAAGTGGTTTGTTCTTGGGGGATAGTGTAGTCTCTAGTGCTGCTTAGTTATATTTTTCATTATTTAATGCCTAGGCAGAGGTGACACTTTCAATATCATATAAGATCGGTTCTACCCACAGACAATCCAGCACCCAAATGTCAGGCAAATCTCTTCTGCACAAGAAAAAAAGCAAAACCCCAGACACACATTACAGCTTTTGGTGGGCTTCGTTGGTGAGGTGCAGCTGAAAATTTCTAGGCAAAAAAAAAGAGTAAGGGCCCATTACTAGGATAGAAATCCACTTAGGAAAATGAAAGTGGTATGAGGTGTGACAAGAACAGACTGAGAACTACTATAACAACATGTTTTTTGCTCTCTTGGGCTAAGACGGTGAAGACATTTCTATATTCATATCAGTTTGGTCAAGCCCACAGACAGTCCAGCACAACAATGCTAGGCAAATCTCTGAAAGAAAAAATAGCAATATACCAGGTTTTTCAGCATTCATTAGTTGTCATCAAAAAGGTGTAGCTGAATCTGTCTAGGCAGAAAGAGAGCAAGAACCTATGCCAATGATATACTTTACTCAAAAAAGAGGTGTGACACAAGTGTACAATGAGAACTAAAAAAGACCTAGAAGTTTGTTCTTGGGGAATGTGTCCCCTCAGGTTCTGCTAAGTATGGTTTATCACTCCTTTTGTGCCACTACATGGAAGGAATTTACATAGTCATATTACTCAGGCCCCACCCACAGAAAGTTCAGAAGAGAAATATCAGGCAAATCTCCTCTTCACAAGAGCAGCAAAAGCCCAGCAACAAATATAATGCTTTTTCTAGACAGGTGCCTACAAGTACATTCCTGACCAAGATCAACTGACTATTCAATGAAGTTAGGCTTTAGATCTTTCAGACAATGTGAAAATAAAAGAGTACCAACTCTAATGAGACTTGGAAGCTAGAACATTTACAATAGCAGTCATAGCTTGTGGAATTCTTTGTTTTATCAGTGGCGTATCTGCACTAAAAATTTGGGCTGCTGTTGTAGGAGCAGCTGGCAAAGGACTCTAAGGCTTTTAAAGTGTTTATATTCAGCTTACCAAAGCGTACTAAAAGTTACACTTTTTTTACTAATCATGATACTGAATATATCTTTTTACTGATGAAGGAGAAAATATTGTCAGCAAAGCTAGCTATTATAGTGTCTTCTTGGCCTGTTGGTAGATCATGGACTAGAGAGGCATTGTGTATAGTACACAAAAGGCATTCTAAGGCTAGAATAAAGTTTATAGGAGATAATGGGCAATCTTGAATGGTAACATTTGTGATAGGGAGTGGGTCTGACAAGTATTCATTAGCTTTAAAGGGATAGTAATACTTTATCTTTATTTTATTTTGTAGGCATTAAAAAAAACATGAAGAACGATATAAGTCTTATCTCTCAAACCTTTATGGTTTGAGAGATATTCACAAGCAAAGTTTCCCCTCCCGCCCCTTTTACCTAGTGTAAGCCATCTCTTCTCAGATGGGGAATCCAGTCCATAGACCAGACAGATACAAGCAAGGGGACAGTCTTCTTCCTATGAGAACAATGAAAACCCTGCCCCCTTGACAATTTTTTTAGGTTTTTCCCTTATCTTAATTGAAGATTGTCCCTCTCTGCAGTCTACCTGGGCAACTCCCTACTGATCTGGCTGAACAGTATTACATCAGTAAAAGGGGCGGGAAGGGGATACTTTGTCATTGAATTACTCTTGAACTACAACTCTGACAGAATTGAAATAACACTCTCCAAAGTCCAAATACTATGATGATTAATCAGAGTTGTTTTTATTATGAAACATTACTATCCCATTAACCCTGGCTGACTGTGTATTGTAGAGATTCAGGATATGGTATAATCCCCTAGCTCCAAATCCTAACTATTGGAAGAGTTCTCTGAGATGGGTCCAATTCACACAATTGAAGGGCTCTCATAAAACAATGGGAATAGCTTTTTTGAGTGGTTGTAAACATAATGGTTATTGCCATAGAAGTGTTGTCTTTGTTTCACTGCCCGAAATGAAGCCTTCTTGGTTGGGATGGATGATGGCATTTTGTTACAGCTTACCTTAGTTTCAGCATCATATACAGGTGCGAGGCTTCAAGCATGCAGCAGGCCTTTGTTTTATATGTTTGCGTCCTGTAGTCTCCTCCTACCAACTTCCTCCTACCTACTTCCTCCCTGTGAGCTGCTCCTCCTACCTACTTCCTGTGGAGTGGTTTAAAAGACAGACTGAGTCCTGACTCAGCTGCCCTTGTGTTGTTGTGCTTAGCAGTTCTCTTACCTTGGGCTCTGTGTATGACCTGGCTAGTCCTCCATCCAACCTGGTGCTGAACTGTGGCTCTGTCTGACTATTCTTTTACGTATTCCTATTAGTGGACATCCAACCTGGTGCAGACCTGTGGCTCTGGCTGATTACCTGAACTGTGCATGACCTGGCTTGTCTGATTACCCCCTCTGGTGCTGAGTTGTGGCTCTGTCTGAGTACTCTTACATTTGCTCCGTTACCTAGCAGACATCCAACCTAGTGCGGACCTTGGGCTCTGGTAGACCAGCTCTGATACTGACTGCAGGCTTGAGTCAGCTATCAACTTCCTCTCTGACTGCAGGCTGAGTCAGAGTCCTCTCCTTACTGAAGGCAGGCGTGCATCGGTACATCTTCCACTTTGGATCAAGATCCTGTGTTCCTGTTCCTGACCCAGTTCCTGCTCCTGTTCTGTTCCTGGTTCCGGTAGAGACTACCAATGGCTGAGGTCTAGTCTCTAGCATTGTGGTCAAGCTTGGCAGCCTATAATCTCTGATAACTGTGCTCACTGGCTTGTAACCCTCTGCTTGTTACTACTGTAAATATTTGCCTACCTACTACTATCAATAAATTGCATTTAACTATACCGTACTGACTCCTGAACTTTTCTGGGAACCATGACACATTTAAACAAGGGTAGATACAATTTGCCAGATGATTAGCAAGCAACTAAATATCACTATTCAAGACCGATATAGGCCTATAATTTGAGTAAATCGAATATATTTTCTCACTTAGGTATGACAGTGACATGGGCTTCTAGGGCTCTCAGAGAGAAGTGAGAAAGCGAGATGCTATTGTATTGAAAAGGGTAAGCAAGTGGTCATTAAGGATCTGCCAGAACCTCTTATGATATATCAGGGAAAGTCTGTAAGGACCTGTACTTTTGTGTAGTAGGGAGCTTTTTATAACTGATAATTTGTTGAGCGTGAAAAGGGCTTCCATTTTAGATATTATATCAGTAGAAAGCTTTCCCCTACCCCACCTTTTTCAATATTCTTGAATTGACTCTGGCGGAGAGCCAGAGTGATTGTGGGAAGCCAGATTACATAGCTGGCTTTAGAAGTATTTAAAGATATTTGCTATCTGTGGAAGAGATTTATGTGAATGGCCTACAGAGTCTTTGATGTGTGATATATGTAGAAATTGTTGTTTAATGCATACAGTTCTAGCTAAATCCTGTTCCACACCTATTCCTAAATAGATAACTCTGGAACTCGTGCCAATGGTAAGACATGAAGATTTGGGTCTTTGCATTTGGGCCAGATCTTGTCTCAACCCATGGAGATGTGTGAGCTCTGAAAAAGAGAGACTTTGTTTCTGTTTGTTCTTAAGCACCTTAATATGGTGCAAAAGATTAAGTTGTTTGGTTTGATTTTGCTTTCATAAGGCTCCAAGCTTAATCATCTCAACCCTAATGACACATTTATGTGTCTCCCATGCTGTTTTAAAAGGCACTCCCTGATCGAGTTTAAGTTCAAAATATTGTTTTAGGCAGATTTATGGTCTTTAGCAATAAGACATTTAATCTCTATGTAGGAGATTCCTTTTCTATGTCTTTAACAGAAATCTGAATCCACACAGGTGTGCGGTCTGACCAAATGGTTGTTAAATAAATATATAGTCTAACCTAGTGTAAGCCTTATTGCGAAAGGAGAAGAAGATATTATTTTTGGAATTAGGGAATACAGTTTTCCAGGATTCAAGTAGATTCCATGCCCTTAGCATAGTCCCTACTCTTAAAGCAGCAAAGGGAACTGAGAAAAGATCTCCTCCAATAATCAACCATCCCTATTTGAAATCTTCAAGGATTCTAAACAGTCCTTTAAAAAAGGTGGTCCAGGATATAATAGGGGCGTATGTTTGCCAAAGTGAATGTTCTGTTATATATATTGCTCCCTTAAGAAACAAAAATCTGCCACTGGGGTCTAAGTAAGCTCCCAGCTGTTGCCAAGGTTCAGACACATGCATCATGGTTGCTACACCCTTCTTTAACACATCTACTGATGAATAAAACGCATGGGTGTAATTTTGGGTGCATTTGCAGTATTAAAATGTGTTTTTTTTAATCAATGCCACACTTGTCTTCATCCTTGTGAGTTTGCAGCAGTGACCATTTATTGGGGAATTTAACCCCTTTGCATTTATAGATATTAAATTGTATGCAAGAACATAACAACAGTATTCACTCACGCTTGATCAAAACGATAGCATATAGGCACGGGCACATTGAGAGTCCACAGCAACAAACATACAGAATATAGGCAGTAGCAAACATACAGAATATATATGAATGAGCACTTATCTTATTCATGTACATTTAATAAAAAAGAGAAACCTGTACCAAATATTTAGCATTGACTGTCCCAATACATAAAGTAATGGTAGGAGCTTGCGCACTGATCTGAACTCCAAGGGGGAAAAAATGGAAAGAGAGAGGGATAAACAGACCAACAATTAAGGTCTAGGGGCACACCAGCACAAACTCCACCCCCACCAACAATCAACATTCATCAGTTAGCACCAGTTGAATGAAACGTTAAAGAGAAGAGCTCTGACAACTGTTTTAGTAAAGGAAAGGTAAATAAACTGGACTGCAGAAAATATTCTGGGGCAGTTAGTGAATGAGGCACTAGGCCCTTTCCAATCAAGGTTAAGTGTCCCAGTCTTTGGAGGGTGATGCCCTCACCTTCTTGCGAGGTGGACCTGTTACTGTAATAAAGAGTTGTCTCCTCTCCTTTCCTGGTGGCTGATTCAAAGGTTGAAGAGAGGGTTGATCTTGTATGGTAGATAAATCTGGTAGATTGATGATGGCCAAAGGGGGCCAAAAGGACACAGCCTTGTCAATATCTCTAAGTGTAGCAATCAAAACCTGAAGCTGAGCTTAGGCGGATGGCCCATGGTCTGAGGCAGTGGGTCATCTGAAGGGTGCAAGGAGACAAGTCTTGGAAAAACTAAAGAGAGCACCCTAATATCCTTCAGTCTTTTTGCTTTCATTAAAGGTGAACTAAGACTAATAATAAATCCCCACATATGTTACTAAAGCCAGAATAATGACCACTATGAATGTTGCCCTTGTACCTTTGTTCAAAAGATAACATCTCTAATATATGGAGGTAGACCTGACAGTATTTGACTTTTTTCCCCAAAATGGAGCAGGCGGCGTGCATGAGACTGCTTAAAATTACCATGTTCAGTGAGCAGAGTTTGAGGTCCTGTGGTCCTTCCAGCAACTGCCATTGTCTGCCTCCATGGATTTGTTTTGTGCATAAGGCTCCTAGGAATTTAGGAAGGCTATGTGGAAATGCATACTCTAATAATGGCACCTCCTAATAATAACCCCCACATCCATTTATTTGCTCAGAGAATCCTAATCCTCATTATGAATCAATTCTGTATTGATTGGTTCCCCAAAATTAATCTCTAATTAGTACTATCATTTCCATAGAGGCAATTCTTGTTGAAGAACCCCATGGCCCCAAACTCCTCCCACTGAAGTATTCTTTGGAAGCCTTCAATAGAAGGAGTTTGAGGTCCTGGAGTCCAGCAACAAATAAGTATGTCTGCCTCCATGTACATGATATCAGATACTAATTAAAGGGATAGTAACACTTCGTTTTAACTTTATTTTATTTTGTAGGCATTAAAAAAACATGAAGAATGATATAAGTCTTATCTCTCAAACCTTTATGGTTTATGAGATATTCACAAGCAAAGTTCCCCTCCCTGCCCCTTTTTCCTAGTGTAAGCCATCTCTTCTCAGATGTGAGTCTGGTTGTATGACAGTACAGATAACAGAAGGGGACAATTTTCTTTGTATGAAAACAATGAAAGCCCTTCCCCCCCTTGAAAAGTTTTTCAGCTTTTTCCATTATCTTAATTGAAGATTGTCCCTCTGCAGTCTACCTGGGCATCTCCCTTCTTATCTGGTTGAACAGGGGGGGGATACTTTGTTTGTGAATATCTCTTAAACCATAAAGGTTTCAGAGATAAGACTTATATCATTCTTCATGTTTTTTTAATGCCTACAAAATAAAATAAAGTTAAAATGAAGTATTACTATCCCTTTAAAGGCTAGTTTTGTCCCTTATATTAGTCTGAACCTCCAAAAGACTTTTAAGGCCTCGATTTAAAGGTCCCTGATAAAACAGTCGGTAGGGCAAAATTGGATAATGGCCCATTAGCAAAAAGTGCTAGTGGAGCTATTCAATTGCCCTACCAGCTGAAAGCACAACGGACGTTAGGCCACATAATAAGACTTGTGGCCAAATATCTATTTTGTGTGTTAAGTTAAAAAATGCAGCTAAATAGTGGCAATGATGGGAACATCAAAGGAAAAAAGCTAATGATCCATGCCTGACATACTGTCAAGCACTAGCTTATCTGTGTTACACTTACCTGTCATCCCCTGTCCATCTTCTTCTATTTTCCTTCATCTTTTTCTCTAATCTTCTTCTTCTCTCTTCTTCCTCTCCATCTTCTTTCTTTGTCTATTCTTGCAGGTTACTCCAATCCCCCTCTTGAAGCTGAAAGCTTAGAATAATTATATACTTGTAACTTTCATTAGTGCTTATTCAGCGTACAATTACTCACGCTTACATAGCTTGAATGGTAACGAATGTCAGTCTGGCATTATGCTATACAGCCGGAGACACATGTCAGTGGTAAGAGTACAGTTTTAGTTAACTTCATAAAGACCAGTGTTACATACAAAATGGCTAATTTCTTCTTAACATCTTCGCCTCTGTGCCACATTGCATACAACTATGTCACCTGGTTACTTGACATTCTGATGTCTAAACATCAGAATGTTTCCATTTTCAACCAGGCAACATTGTTACTGCTCTGTTTTGTTAGTCGACCATTAGTGGGCGACATTTCAAAAGGATACACTTTCATTACACCGTTCACACATGACATATAATATTCTAGATGATTCTTAAAAATTTTGAGCTAGACAGAGCACACACACACAGGGAATATATCTTTTGCACTTTATTTACATGCTTGTATTTTTTGCACTTTATTCATATGGCACTGTTCACTTTATATATGTATAATTTTTTGCCTTGTCTCGTTACAGCTGAGACTCTATAGCGCATACTTATATTGTAGACATATCTTGCTTTTTTATTTCACTACTTAAGCCTGGGCATGTATATTATTTGCCTTATACTGATTGTTTTTAATCTTTCTGTGAATTATTATGTTTATTTTTTCAATAAAGCCTTGTATTTATCTATTGCCTACTTTTTTGAGTGCCTCATTTTAATAGGCTTCTTTGAGAGGGATCTGTACCCTTGGTGTCTTTTCATTGGGTACTTCCCTTCTGTTCTTGTATTATGTGTTTTGCCTATGAGTGCACCATGCATACTCATGCTTAATAGTAGGTTTTTGTGATAATCATGGCATGTGCAGCAAAATTTCTCTCTTACTCCCAGGACCATCATGGGTCCTTAAACAAGTTTTCCCATGACAGTCCTGGCACATCATGGTTCCACTTCTTAAGGGGTTAAAAGCCCCAATTAAATCAATGGGAATTAGTGTTTATATCCTACTCTGTAGCCATTTTTCCCCAGAATGTATTCATTTTACTTTGTACATATAGATCAGTCTTATCACTTTTTAAGAATGGTAGTTATATGTACAGTGCATGAGTGGAGAAGAGGTTGGCTTCTGTGTAGATTACTTTGTTTTTATTCAGATGTGACAGGTGTCTGAGATCTTTGCAAACCCTTAAGTAATGGAGTGGTTAATTATTCATTATATGGCTGTGGGCAGAGTGACTAACGTATTCATTATTATTACTACTGTGTTTAACCCTTCCCTTTGTCACAGGGGGCTGCAATGAATCTGTAGTGATGGTTAGGCGACTTTGGGTTTTAAATTACTTTTTTATGACAGCAGACTCTGCAACTTGTAATTGAAGCAACTATTGACTTTAACCCTTATCCAATGCATTGCTTTGCGATGCGTTGGATACCCTTCTGGCACTCAAAGGGTTAACAATAATACAGATATTTGTCAAAACACTAGCAAATATACTGCTTCGTTTTCTAGAGAAATTTCAAAATAATGTAATACTATCCACTCTTCCAAAACATTGCTGTTCATTGTAGATCGTATTCACAAAAAAAGATCAGCAAAGCAAGCAAGCCAACTGAATCACTGAGGGCAAATATTATGTCCCATTGATTTAAATGGACACTTTAATGCACATTACAGAGCATGTGTTGCTATGGGTATGGCCAACTCTGGCTACAGATGCAGAAAAATGTTTTGATATGACTATGATCTTCTCTCTGCTCTGAATCATTAGTTAGACTTCATTATGCCTCCTGGTTATGTTGTTGTGAAGGTTAGCTATGCTTGCATTTGGATGTGCTTCTGTGTTTTATTTCACATATAAATCATTTATATATCTTATTCCTTTTTACGACATATCTGCCAGTTTGTATCAGAGGAGTACGCCTCTCACTTTAAGCTTTTGAACTTCCTCTTAAAAAGTAAAAGTAAATAGGAGTACAATTCTAAAATTAAGAAAGATTTTATTCAAAAAACATCTGTGTGTATGTATATTTTTATTTATATAGTATCATCCTGTGTACTTGCTACTTTATAGTTTACATTTAGTATAGAAGGGATACAATAAGCAGAGTGATAAGTGCTAACGTAGACAATCATAATGTGAACACCAGGTGAGTATACATTAGAATAAAAGGTCCCTGCCCTATAGAGTTTACATTCTAAGTATAGGATGGGTGACACACAGATACAAGCAGGTAGAGGAGGAAGTGCAGTTTTTGACATATGGAATAATGTTTCCCTATTACGGTAGTGCTACATTTAAAAGGTGCTCTTTTAGCTTGGATTTGAAGTTGTTGAGGGTAGAGGCTTGGAGAATGCTGGATGGGAGGGAGCTCCAGAGGTGGGGAGCAGCAAGGGAGAAAGCCTTCAATCGTGAAACATTGATCATAGTTAAAGGAGCAGAGAGTCATCCACAATGCGTAGTGCTTAGTGGATGTGCAAGTATATGGCGGGACAGGGGCGGATTGTCCTATTGGGGGATCGGGCATCCCCCGGTGGGCCGCTCAGTTATGGGCCAGTAGGGAGATCAGATGATGTCACCTCTCCAGTCCACAACTTTGTGGACCGTAGGCACAACTCACCAGAGCAGCAGTGAAGACGTGGTCCTGTTCCCTCTATCTGTCCCACCCCCAAGGCTGACTTAGCTGTCCCTGCTCTGCCTGCAGTGTGTCCTGGTGCAGTGCAAGATTAGCAGGCAAAGCTTCTGGGTCCCAACTACCTGGCAGTTCCAAATGGTATTAATTTTTATTAACTAACTGTATTGTTGCTAGATAGGTTTAATGTATGATGTGTTAACCCTTTAACCCCCTGTATTTTTTAGATAGTTATAAATAATCAGTTATTAACCATTTACATGCCAGACAGGATTACAGCACTGTTTTATTCTACTATTAACCCACTGATTTCCTCTTAGGCAGTACCTCACTGTTTAACCCCTTGTATGCTAGAGGCTTAATTCATGAGTAATTGACCCCTTGTATACCAGAAAGATGAATAAAGATGTCAGTTACAGATTAATTATGCCTCTTTAGCACACAAGGGGTTATTCATTGAGATACATATTCCTGTGCAATGTGGTGTGCACCTATGGGACAATCAATGGGTTAATCTCAGAATGCATTACTGTACATCTCTCTGGCATGCAAGTGGTTAATAACGTATAATATACTGCATACACTATTTATTGCTGAGTAATGCACTGTGTACCCACACCCCCAACCTGGCTCTCAAATACCAGCTAGTGGGCCAGTTAAATAAGAAAATCCCCCGGGCTGGTATTGCACCACAATCTGCCCCTGTGGCGGGATATCAAAGATGAAATATAAGGTGAGGACAAGTGATGGAGAGCCTTGAAGGTAATGAGGAGGGTTTTGAATATAATACATTGCTTTATGGGAAGCCATGACAGTGATTTTAAAAGTGATGGGGTGAGTACTGTTCTGGACTAGAGGAAGAGTATTCTGGTAACCGAATTAAGAAATTATTGGAGAGGAGTGATATGGTTAGCAGGGATACCAATAAGTAAAGAGATGCAGTAGGCCAGGTGAGAAAGGATAAGAGCATGCATGAGAGTTTCTGTTGTAGCGTGAGAGAGGAATTGTCAGATTTTTGCTATTCTGAAAAAAGAAGAGACAGGTTTTTGTTACTTCATTAATGTGGGTGGTGAAGGAAAGAGAAGAATCCAAAGTTATCCCGAGGTAGCAAGCCTTGTCTACATGGTAAATTGTGATGCCCTCGACAATATTCATACAATATAGCTAGAACCTCTTTATGTAAACTGCCTTATGAATTTCATACATAACATACACTTGATCAAAGATTCAAATGTTACATTAAACAGAAACATCTATGGGGAAATTCATCAAACCATGAATAATTCAAATTACAAGCAAATCAGGAATTTCTTTGCATATTAGCCATTCAACTATTTAGCAATGTCCTGATCATATCTGGTCATTGCACATACATCAGTGTGCTTACGCACATCCCAGACAATGGCTGTAAGGGTATTTGAACATAGACTGCCCATTTATAAAGGCAGTCTCTGTACAAATTACCTCAGTGTGGAACAGGCAACAGCCTGTGAGGGACTGAACGGGGGGCCTTTGGAACACAGCACTGTCTCCTCTGCCTCTGCGGCCGCACGCAGTGGCGGAGACAGTTTATTAAGCCAAGTTTTTTTATGAATTCATTTTCTGACATATTATACTGCACAACTTTGACTGCCATAATGGCTTAAATTTCACTTGGCTTATTTGGAACTAAAATAATGCCGGCATATTTTATGAAACTGGGTACTAATACAGGATTTAACCCTTAGAGCCCCAGAGAGGTCCACAACACTTTGCTTTGCAATGCGTTGTGTACCCTTCTTGCATTCAAGGGGTTAAACAATGTATTATTGTCTGCTATATTTCTGAAAAATGTATATTATTATATATACATATATATATATATATATATATATATATATATATATATATATATAATTTTTTTTTTTTTACAGCTAGAAGAAAGAAGACAGACGAGAAAATACGAGAAAGAAGAAAATAAATAAGGACAGAAGATGACCAGCATGCTGAGATCTCCACTGGGCATCAGGATTATTGGTAAGTGTTACTTGTAATGGGATGTTGTTTGT
This sequence comes from Rhinophrynus dorsalis, assembly GCA_037306005.1. Lineage (NCBI taxonomy): Eukaryota > Metazoa > Chordata > Amphibia > Anura > Rhinophrynidae > Rhinophrynus > Rhinophrynus dorsalis. Next base: position 226,453,551 of record CM074723.1, read on the forward strand.
TACTTAGTCGGGTTAACCCTTTAAGTGCCGGTAGGGTAATTATACCCCACTGGCACTCATCGGTTTAATTCTACTAACATTATATACTTTTTAGGCCCTTTGGATATATTGATGTGGGGCTTAGGGACCCAAATCAATACATCCACTGGGGAATTAGTTTTTTTTTTTTGCTTTTAATAGCCATGTTGGCTGACTAAAGATCTGATGAGGAACTTTAATTAAAAAAAAAAAAACCTGGGTCTTAAATTTTATGCGCAAAAGTGAGTCCCTTATCGGATCTTTACAGCTAATGCAGTCCATTAAATAGCAACTTGTAGCGTTTTTTCTATTTTCAATGGGCCAAAACACATCTAAATTTAGTGACCAGTAGAGTTTATTTTTTGCCGACATTTTTTCATAGCACTGATCTTTAAAATGCTTACAATGCTTGAAAAAATGCAATCACCTGTTTTTTTTTGCTATCGGCTGACTTTAAATCTGGCCCTAAAAATGTTGCCTGGTTGAAAAGGGCAACATCAGAATGTCACCTGCATGAAAAGGGCACAATTCAGATGTCACAGGCTTAAAGGGATAGTAACACTTCGTTTTAACTTTATTTTATTTTGTAGGCATTAAAAAACATGAAGAATGATATAAGTCTTATCTCTCAAACCTTTATGGTTTAAGAGATATTCACAAGCAAAGTTCCCCCTCCGGACCATTTTTCCTAGTGTAAGCCATCTCTTCTCAGATGTGGATCAGGTTGTATGACCAGACAGATAACAGAAGGGGACAATTTTCTTTGTATGAAAACAATGAAAGCCCTTCCCCCCTTGACAAGTTTTTCAGCTTTTTCCCTTATCTTAATTGAAGATTGTCCCTCTCTGCAGTCTACCTGGGCACCTCCCTTCTGATCTGGTTGAACGGGGGGGGGATACTTTGTGAATATCTGTTAAACCATAAAGGTTTGAGAGATAAGACTTATATCATTCTTCATGTTTTTTAATGCCTACAAAATAAAATAAAGTTAAAACGAAGTATTACTATCCCTTTAAGTGTTGAGTGGTTGAAAAGGGTGACATCAGAATGCTGAGAGAAGATGTACAGTGCAAAGCAGTTCTCCGACTCCAATAAGTGTCATCGAGTAGCCTCCATCTTAACTCTCCGAGTGCCAGAGGAGACCACTGACTACATTTGAAGCTGCCCTTAGTAATGGTCTCTTTGACTGGGTTAGCTTGAACCACAGCACCAGTCTTCACTCAGGGTCAGAAACAGTTCCCATATAGTATAGATATATATCTGGTTAGGCTGTAAGCTGTTGCTGTGGGGGGAGGGGCCCTTGCCTGGGCGGTATCCCGGGAGTGAATTGGGGCCCGGTTCTCTGACCGGTTGGCTGGGCATGGTCCCCATTCTTTTTTCCGCTTCTATGGCTCTGAATAGGGTCGGTGTTCTCCTCCCGGGTGTTTACACCCCTTTGTCGCTCCCTTACAGCCAGCCTCACTCAACCTCAGCACAACCCTTACTTCTTGCCTCAATACCAGTGATTTCTTGAAATTTCTTCCTTTCTGTTCTGCCCATCTATTCTTTTTCTCTTTCACCATTCCTCTATTTCACATTTCTCCCAAGTCTCAAGGATTGATGAGTAAGATTGCGATAATTATTACTCATTGGAGGTAAACTAATTTGCACTTGGATTGTTACTCATTTGTGCTGTCATTTGTAATGTTTATCTTTTTCTTTATTATGCCTTATGATCTTTTCTTTACCACAATACTATAACAAATTTCTACAATAATGCTTTTTGAAGAAAAAAAAAAGGTGTGTTCAATGACATTCCTCATCCTGATGTGAGCCTCGTTGAACCTTTGCTGTGCTGGTGTCTGGGGATGAGAAACAGGTGTGAGAAGCCACTGTCTGTACCCATATACTGCATTCCCTGGGAGATAGAGGGAAGAGAAATGAGAACATGACATATGTTCCTCATGTATATGATGTTTGTGTTCACATTGTTTATTAACTCAGCAGACATCTCCCTGTTAGGGTCCCAGTCTCAAAATCACAGAAGACAGAGAAGTGCTGATGAAGGAATTATGAGTACTCTCTGGAAAAGATGCACACACATGGGTGATCCTAAGGTTACTATCACAGACCACCTGTACATTGATCGAGTGCATATAGGGCATGGTTGGTGGTTGTGATGGGGTCAATGTCATCTTTAATGAGCTCATAGAGATTAATGACACTCTGTGAGGTCATCCTTTAATGGTTTATGATCTCATTCTCCCCATGCCAAACAGTATAACCCTGGTCCCATATATTCTGGCTCTTTATGTTTGTCTTCTTCTCCTGGATTGACCCAAAAGTCCCTCTGGTACCTGTGGATATGGAATGTCTGGAATGGGCAGCACAGATGCCCTAACTGGAGAAGGTATTCTCGGTGCTTCTCCATCTGGTGCACCTGGTCCTACATCTACAGGTAGATGGTGTGTCACAGCTTACCTTGGATTTAGCAGCCATTCATGCCGCAAGGATGACGCAGGAAAATGGCAGAGGTTGGATGCATCAGAGCAAGATGCGTCATCTGCAGGCGCGAGGCTTCAGAGTGTAGCAGGCCTCTGTTTTATGCCATGCTTCCTGTAGTCTCCTCCTACCTACTTCCTTCCTCTGAGCCTGCTCCTCCTACCTACTTCCTGAGGAGGGCTTTAAAGGGCAGTCTGAGTCCTGACTCATTTGCCCTTGCGTTGTTGTACAAAGCAGTTCTGTGTCCTTGGGCTCTGTGTATGATCTGACTTGTCTGACCATCCAATTTGGTGCTGGCCTGTGGCTCTGTCTGACTATTCTCCTGCCTTATCCTTATAGAGGACACCAAATCTGGTGCAGACCTGTGGCTCTGGCTGACTACCTGAACTGTGTATGACGTGGCTTGTCTGACTACCCTCTCTGGTGCTGACCTGTGGCTCTGTCTGACTATCTAGCAGACACCCAATCTGGTGCGGACCTGGGGCTCTAGTAGACTAGCTATTTACTGACTGCAGGCGTGGGTCAAGCTTCCTCTTTCTCCATACTGACTGCAGGCGAGAGTCAGGTATCCTCTGCTACATTGCTGACTGCAGGCGTGAGTCAGGTAGCTCCTCACTACGTCGGATCAAGATCCTGTGTCCCTGTTCCTGGTTCCAGCAGAGACTACCAATGGCTGAGGCCTAGTCTCCAGCAGTGTGGCCAACCTGGGCAGCCTACTATTTCTGATAGCAGTGCTTGCTGGCTTAGGGCACTTTTAGCCCCACGGGCGTGTATCGAACCGGCCTGCAGTGCAAGAGCTCCCAAGCCTCTTCAGACTCTACCGGACTGAGTATAATGAGACAGGGCCCAAAGCCCAACAGCAGTAGTACCGGAATGCTAGTGCTAAAGCCTGTGCCCGTCACCACTCGGTATAACGGAATCGCCCAGTGTATACAACGAGAGAGATAGAGAGCCAAAGCGCCCAACCGGCCTAATAGGAAGTGAACACTCTACTGGGATGTTATCGAGTTGCCGACGGAGAGCGGCCAACTCAGCAAGAGTTTCACTATGAACAAGGCTCACACTGGAGTAGGGAGAGTGGGACCGAGACAGCACTGGTAGGGTTAAAAGGCACGTTTACACAAGGCTTTTCTGTGGTAGCACAGCACTGCGGTCTGAGGGAGGCGCACACAGCTCTGCACGATAGTAACACTGCACTGCACGAAGTAACACCAGGCAAGACAGCCACACAAGTACTGGAACAGTGGATGATAATGTCGCGACGGTGACAAACCGGAACGTGGGTCTTCTGGAACACGCTGAAGGTGATCTTGCGGGAGGAAGTCAGCAAGGCCGGATCGGAGCACGTAGGAGGTAGTCGTACCAGCCGGGTCATACACAAGCAGGAACGTCAGCCAAGCAGAGTCGAGATCCAGAGGAGATAGTCAGACGAGCCGGGTCACACACAAGCAGGAATGTCAGCCAAGCAGAGTCGAGATCCGGAGGAGATAGTCAGACGAGCTGGGTCATACACAAGCAGGAACACTGGAGAATGGTCAGGGCTAGCCAAATCGGTACACAGGAATCAGAAACGTAGCAACAGAACAACTGGCTCAGAAACACCACGAAAGGGCGCCTGACAGATGGAATTGCCAGGTATAAAAAGGAAACCAAGGGGCGGGCCAAACTAAGTGAACAAATCACCCTTGTACATAGCAGAGAGTGACAGCTAGATCACAGGCACTGTGATACCTTTCTTCTGTTTTCCATAGCACTCTGAATCAGATTATGTGAAAGTATAAATATATTCCTAAAGATTCACTGGAATATTGCTTTGTGGGTGATGAAAGAGATATGTTAGGACAAAAATCTACTAGAAAGTATGATAAGCAAAATGATTATACCCTCATTATCATCCACAACAACATCACAACAATTTTCAGAATACTTGCATCATCACATCACATCTCAAATTTTGCTGGTGGGGGTATCACTGGCATATCTAACAGAAGGACAGACACAAATATAAATCCGCCTTTATTTAGTACAGTAATAATAGTATAGCCCGCACAACCCCAGAACACAGGATGATAGGACAAAGGCTCCTACCTGGAGTGGCACACTGTACTGCGCATTGCATTACTGCGAGATACCGGAGACTAGGACCAAGGTGCGGGTGGAACACAAGAGGGAACTGTAACTGAGGCACAAGTCTCCATCCTGGGTCATGCGACCATAGGCAACAGGGAGCGAGAGCAGGCCTGAACCATGAAACACTGAGACTGATGGTCAGGCAAGTTTGGAGAGTACAAAGCAAGTAGTCCTCCAGAGCCACAGGTCAGACAAGCTGGGGACTATACGGAGCGATAGGCAGCAAGAGCCACAGCTCAGACAAACTGGGGTCATACACAGAGCGAGTTAGTCAGCCAGAGCCACAGGTCAGAACCAATGTGGTTAGTCAGACAAGCCAGGGTCATACACGGAGTGGATTCTCAGAAGAGCACGGGTCACAACACAGCACAAGAGGCAATATCAGAAAAAACACATAAGAGCAATGACTCTCAGGCCCAGGGAGGTTTATAAAGGGACAGGAGAAGGCGGGACCTAATTAGGCCACACAGAATAGGCCCATAAACAGGCATCCTAGCCTGTTTCATGATGTCAGCAATGCAGAGGTAACCGCAACTATGCCAGCTGACACACCACAGAGGAAGGAAGCACAGAATAACTAGGGCTCTAAGGTAGACTGTGATAAGAACATGATCCTAGAATATGGATTGGTAATTGATGCACATGAAAACAATCTAGTTCCCAAGAGAGGCCAACACTGAGTGTAAGATGGTTACAACATACCTGCTTATTAACAATATTCTAGTCTAAAATGATGATTCACTTGAGCACTGGCAATCAATTCAGTGTATGTGTGGCCAGCACTGGTGCATACTTCAGAGGGAACCGTTAATTGCCCACCAAAAAGCATGCATCCAGAGCAGATTCTCAGTACAGCTGGTTTTATTGTTAATAACCATAGGACATATCTATCCAGCAGCAGTGTTGGTAGATTTACTTATTTTTAAATAAACCAGCCTACATACACAAGACCAGTGTAGTGGCAAATTGGTGTGCTGTAGGAATCCACTTGGGGTTCCCCTGTTTCTCTTTAAATAATTACAATTGTGTATTTAGAAAATGTTATACACAATATATCTGTTTTGTTATTCTGATTGTTAGACCAAAACATGTCTCTATATTTATGTATTTCATTACATCCTTGAAAAATAAGCTATAAAATGTTAGGTGTACCCCAAAAATGTCAGTTTTTGTAAAAAGAAGGCCGCCAGCAAAAATCATATTGGAAACCACTGCAGAAGACAGAGACAGCACTTATAAAAATAGCAGCATTAAGGGAAGGAGTAAGGATTTGCACAGTTGCCACCTATGGCTCTTGGGATCAGTGCTATGAGCATTAATGAATGATTGACAATCAATAATGCAAGGTTGTATTGGAATCATAAAGGGGTGGAACCCAGTTAAAATTGCTTGGATCCCATATTATTTTTTATTTAAAATAAATATAAACACCAAGTTAATTTACTATTAAACACAATTTCCCAAAAATGTATAATAGGACCACACCAGAACTCCCTTCCTCTTCCCTCAATATTGGTAGAGGAATGTATGTTACAAATTAATATGGAGTCTTATGACCTCATATTACTGAGAAAATACGGAAGGAAGGAGACTGATAACTTTCCCTACCAGAAGTGGAATGCTTTTAAAAAAACAATATGGCTTCCAGAGACCCCATATTAATTCAACTGTTCCCACAGTATGAGTTTTGCTACTGTCATGTCCTTCCCTGCTTTTTGGGGTTTTTCTGGCATTTCTTGACATATATTCTGTTTTTCTTCTGGTTAATTTTCCCTGCCTTGCTCTTGATAAGACTTTTTCAAGCGCCGGCACCTTGTGTTGGTGCGTGATCAAAGCGTTCCTGTTGTGACCTAGTTCCTTATTGTTCCTGTGTTTCCTGTGATTCCAGTGTTTGACCCGGCTTTCCTCAGACTCCGCTTATGTTTCCTGATGTGGCTTTGTATCTTTGTTTCTGGTGTTGACCTCGGCTCAATTTCATCAACTCCTCTTCTGCCTGCTCCTGGTGTACTGCTATTGCCTGACTGTTTTTGTCTCCAGCTTGTTCGACTTCTATTCTGTCTCATCCCAGGTACAGTCTCTGCTCATTTGTGACTGACGCGACATGTCGACCATTCTTACTTTGGCTCCAAGGTTTCTCCTGCGCTCCTCTGTCAAGTTCGACCCTGTCGATCTCCTTGTCCTGTTTGACTCTATTGAATACCTGTTGACTTCGACTACATCGACCACCCAAGCATCGACTTAGCTGTACCTTCTTGTTCCACTGTTGCAACAGAGACAAATATATTGCTGGTAGATTTACTATTCTAATTCCTGTCTTGGTGAGTAGCTGTCTGTATCTAGGTTTGTCATCCAGATATCTGGCTTTGTGGCCAGCACCTTTAACTCGGCTTAGGCTACAGCGAGGCTTACTTAGAGCAGCTCCCACCAGCTAGCTACACTTCCCAACCAGTGCACCACAGCACCTTGCTCACTGAAGCCTATTCAGCAGTATTTCTTGTTTTGTTGTCTGTCATACATATTGAGACTCCACAAAGGAACATCCAGACAGCTTACATTGGGCTCTCCTTAGTCAGAGCATCACAGCTACCCCATCTTCTACTCCCTGCAAAGGGAGGCTAAATTGAGATTCAAGCTTGTTTTCTTATGTGGAGATGTCCCATGGCTCTTCAGGAACACCATGATCCTCTCTTCCATAATTCCCAAAACAAGTAACATAAAATACATAAAACAAGATGGAGAAAAAAAAATCCTTCCTTGGCCATTTCCCAGGAAACCCTAAACAATCTCCACTGATTGATACAAAAATAAGCCCTTTAATGTGCCAGAGTAGTATGCATTCCTCTCTGGCACTCACAGGGTTAAAGTTATCCCAGCTGAAAATGGCTGGAATTAAGAGGTTGTGTGTGCCCCAGGGTAAACTGTTGCTTTGCAAAAATCAATTGGATTGGAGGAATAGATCACACATATAATGCATGACGATGTGTCACCCCTTCCTCCAAACACACTGATTAGTAAGCAATAAAAAAAAGAGAGGGTGCCTCATAGGGTAATAATGTTTGTAAAATATGTGAATCCACAAGTATACTTCATACAATATGCTTGCAGGAAAAGTGTGCTACATGTACAGATAGTGTATCAGCATGTGGAGGATAGTAAAACTGCCCCCACACAGATCTCAAGAAGCAGCTACTTCTAATGCAGATGAAGTGGTTCCTTAAAAAAAGAAAACAACGGCCAGAAACCAGCAAACAAAAGAAACATAAAGAGGGTGCTATAATATGTGTCGAGAAGTCATATATCAAAGATTTTGGTACTCACAGTAATAGTACAATAGCATATAACTGCAGGAGAAATATGGCTCTCCCCTGATCAAGCAGATAAATATGAAACAGGATCCATAGCTTGAATAAAATAATATATATATATTTAATATAAAACAAGAGGCCACATGCCTCTGGTAAAAGTCTATGTAATAACCAACGCGTTTCGTGGTCCTATCTGACTTTTCATTAGGAGACAGACAATTATTGTCAATTAGGGGTGAGCCACATTTCCCCTGCGGTTATAAATTGCAGTGAATGAAAGGAGCCTCACCAGCTTTCTATTAATGTGAGTACCAATGTCTTTGAAATATGACTTCTAGATGCATATTATAGAACTCTCCTTCTGTGTCTTTTGTTTATGGATTAGTAAAAGAGTCCAAGCCAATCCTGCAATGTAAGGGTTAATCAGTGGTCAGGTTAGGATAATGCAGGGGTACAAGGTGTTTTAATAGTAATATCAGTATTAGTTAATTCCTCTGTCGCTGGGAGTTTTCAATGGATTGTAAACTTGTATGGCATAGGAGATGTTAACGCTAAGGTGACCATATATCTTTTTTAAATCAGGGACTCTTATGAAAATGTCATTCCATCATACTTCAATGCAATCAGCGAAACCTGATAGCATGTGTTTTTTATAAGCATCCCTGATTTAACCCTTTGAGTGCCAGAGGGGTACGCAACGCCTTGCAAAGCAAGGTGTTGCGTACCCCTCTGGCACTCAGAGGGTTAAAGGGATATGTAATTACCTTAGTTAATTCAGAGATATGGGGTTATACAGGGATGTGGCCTTTTTCTGCTGGTTGGACCTATTTTCCTACTATTCAGTGACTTATGGAACGAGTCCCATGGACGGAGATAGTAATCCTTTATGACAGGATATCTTCTACTTGAGCAGTAAGGTTAAAACTACTTCGGTAATCATCTTGCATAAAATGTCACATATCTACCTATATACCATTAAAACTTCATACAAAGATAAAAAAGCATGGAAGCTGCCATAGCAATATGACTATATATTCATTTAAATCAGAGATGCTCATGAAAATTTCATTCTGCAGGCTTGCACAGGAATCAGTGCAACCCTTTGGTGTGTGTTTTAGAAATGCCTCTGATTTAAAGGGATATGTATTCACCTTAGTGCCCTCACTGTTAGAAAAACACAATGGAAGAGATGCACTAAGGTGTGATAAAGAGGTGAAAAGGCGGAGAGGACTTCTCCAGTAATATCACTTCTCCATTCCCTATGTTACTCTTTAGAGCTTACGCTCTATGATTTCTTCAACATTGGAGATCTTAGTGCATAGGTCCTATAGAATAACATAGGAACTGGAGAAGTGAGATCACTGGATAAGTCATCCCCGCTTTATCACCTCTTTATCATGGTTTAGTGCATAACCCCCCTTTTCTCTCCCTCTCCTATTCATCATAGTAACATAGTAGACAAGGCCGAAAAAAGACATGCGTCCATCAAGTCCAGCCCATGCCAATAACACCCCCGTTGATCCAGAGGAAGGCAAAAAAAAGCCCTCTGGAGTAATCTCCAATGTAGTCCCAAGTGTGTGTGTGTGTGTGTGTGTGTGGGGGGGGGATTATTCCTTCCTGACTCCAACTGGTAGTCAAATAGTTCCCCGGATCAATATCCTATTTGCTTTGAAGCCATCTGTCATAATTGCCATCATCAAAATGTCTCTGCAGACAAACCCAATGTAGTTAATACCTTGATTGCCAGAGGTTAACAACTTTCTTTGCATATGTATCTGACACACATACGCATTTAATCATTTGATTCCAATGATTTTGAGTGACAGAGGGGTTTAACACCTAGAGATCAAAGGATTTAACCCTTGATGTATCTGACTTATAATTATAATAAATACATATGATACTCATTAATGAACCACGATCCTGTATATAGCATTTTACTGATGTTCTCCATACTTTCCTTTATTAACCTGTTCACTACTCCCATACTGAAATATGAGTGTTCTTTTACTGCAAATGTCTGTAGCTCATGTGGTAGCTGGCGAGTTAAAGCAACAATTGCATTGTCTGTTATCTCCTAGGAGTCAGCAGCTGCTTAATTTAAAGGGATAGTAATGTTTCAAAATAAAAGGAGCTCCAGTTAATCTTCATAGTATTTGGGCCATGGAGAGTGTTATTTCAATACTGTCAGAGTTGTAGTTCAAGAGTAATTTAATGATAAAATATCCCCCTCTCACCGCTTTTACTGAACTAACACGGCTCACCTCAAAACAGAAAGTTGGTGTTCCAGATGGCTTGCAGAGAGGGAAAATCTTCAGTTAGCATAAGGGAAAACCCTGGTCTTAAGACCAGATTCCACATCAGAGGGGCGTTGGCTTACACTAGGTAAAAGGGGTGGGAGAGGGATACTTTTTTCATTCAATTACTCTTGAACTACAACTCTGACAGTATTGAAATAACACTCTCCATAGCCCAAATACTATGAAGATTAATTATAGCTGCTTTTATTTTGAAACATTACTATCCCTTTAATCTTTCTTTTGCATAATGTCATCACATGGAGTATAATACACTAATGACAAGCATTTGAGTATCCTTCTAAAAAATACAGAGTTAAAAGTTTTTGTTTGAAATTTGTCACAATTTCTACATGAAATATGGAAACTGGTGTGTATTTGTTTTGCTGAAATGGCATTTATCATATGTGTCTGGCAACTAAGAGTCCCTCTACCTAATAGATCAGCTAGTCTCCCTAATAGATCAGTGGCAGAGCCCCATGTGGGCTAGATTCCTCCTGAGCAAAATGGTACATATCGATATGAGTGATATATCATGTGTTTCTTGCTTTTATAACATCACATACCTGCCCTTACATGACTGCAACAACAACAGATGAAAAAAGGATAAACAAGGCATGACATTTTGGAAAGAGGGCTCACGTGTCATTCTATCCCTAGCCCAGTTTAGAGAAATGTTTCCAGAATATGGTGTTAAATGAAAAATGGATGGAGCAAGGTGATTTACCACTATCCTATTGGAATCCTTTAGAATTGTTGCCCGTTATTGGGTGACCAACCAACGGTCTCATTAAAAAAGTTGCCGGGTTGAAATGGGAGATAGAAGAATATTGCAGGTATATCTGTTCACACATCACAATGTCGACATACTCCATCTCATTGTAATCTTGGCAATTATCATTACAAATATTAGCCAAAGATTACAGTTTAATGCATTAATATAAATTATTCAATTAGTAATGCACTGGAGACAACAATTACATCCAATGGGTAAAGCCTTTCTATTGTAGATGCAGCTTTTCTATACCATTCACCACAGTTATTAAATGATTGATTAAATAAGTATCTACCAGTGGAATTACCGCTGATTTCTAGTTTCCATGGTTACAAAGATAAAATAGATAATGGCCTATTCATTGTAGATAGCAAGACATATTGTGAAGAATTATATATACCATTTTTTTTACATTAGTCCTCGGTACACACCAACTGAACATTTCTTCCAAGATATTTCTGCTTGAACACGTGTTGCTCAGTGATTGTGATTAGTCCATCTGTGCTTAAAGGGATAGTAATGTTTCATAATAAAAGCAGCTCTAATTAATCATCATAGTATTTGGGCATTGGAGAGTGTTATTTCAATTCTGTCAGAGTTGAAGTTCAAGAATAATTGAATGATAAAGTATTCCCCTCCCGCCCCTTCTACTGATCTAACACTGCTCAGCTTAGAGCAGCAGGGAGGTGCCCAGATAGATTGCAGAGAGGGACAATCTTCAATTAAGATAAGGGAAAAAGCTGAAAAACCTGTCAAGGGGGCAGGGTTTTCATTGTTCTCACAGTAAGAAGATTGTCCCTTGCTGTTATCTGTTTGGTCTAGCAACCAGATTCCACATCTGAGGTGAGCAGTGTTACACTAGGTAAAAGGGATGGGAGGGGGATACTTTATCATTCAATTACTCTTGAACTACAACTCTGACGGTATTTAAATAACACACTCTATGGCTCAAATACTATGAAGATTAATTGAAGCTGCTGTTTTTGTGAAACATTATTATCCCTTAAAGTAGGAATATCCTTAAAACCTAATCTGTTGGTGCATCCGAAGACTGGAGCTGAGAATCACTGAATCGCTATACAGAGCAGGAAACACACATACAAACACAATGAATTATGGATTGACACGCTTTTGGGAGAACCTCCCTTTCTCAAATATAAAGCATTTCTAAGCAAAAGGACACAGAATTCACAGTTGATACATAGAGTTGTATGCTGGGCATACCTGGGAACTTCCAGCTGAGGGCTACCCGGAGGGGAGTCCTCTGTTCAGCAGGGGGTGTCAAAAATGACGCTAATCGCGTCAAAAAGGGGCGGGGCTTCACGCGAGCGAGGGGGGGTGCTTAACCCTTTGTGTTTCAGAGTGGTACGGAATACATTGCAAAGCAATGCATTCCGTACCACTCTGGCACTCAAAGGGTTAAAAATGACACAGACACACACACAAAAAAAAAAAAAAAAAAAAAGGCTGGGGACGGAGGAACAGCGGGAGAAAGAGTGCAAGTGGGTAGAGTTTCAATAGAAACTCCCCACATCCGGAGGAATCAGCCTCTGCCCCGGAGACCCGGTAAATCTCTGTCAGAACCGGAGTCTCCGGGGCAAATCCGGAGAGTTCCCAGGTATGATGCTGGGGTTAAAGCAGCATGACTGCAGATAAGACAGGGGTCTGAGAGAAAATCGTCACTCTTCTTTCAGAGGGTCGTAAATACCTTGTGTAAGGATCACAGAGTGTGTGTGGGGGAGGAGAAAGAAAAAAATGCAGGAGATGGTATTGGAGGGGAGAGAGTTAAAAAAGATTGCAGGCCTATATACAACTTGCGCCCATATTTGTTTATATATATATATATATATATATATATATATATATATATATACATATATATATATATATATATACACACACATACAATATATCTATATACACACCCACAAATATATATGCATATCGTATATATACATAAACACATACATAGGAACACACACATATACACAAATGCATACACATAAATCTGTATACATAAATTTGTAGGAATACATACTAAAACATACATCCATACACAAGTACCTATATATACTAGTACATAGACACATACATACATCTTCACAAACACATACACACATGCATACCTACAAGTACATATATGCACATAAACCCATATACACATATAGAATAGCCCACCCACATATATACGCCTGCATGTATTAGAGTATGGGAAAGCATATGTCGGTACATCATACTTAATATACTATTAATAATATTAAACCTGTCATTAGAATGTATGTTAACATGTGGATACATATGAAGAGCAAGATAATGATAGCGGGGTCATGTGAAACTTTGATAGTGGGGCAGGAAACCCAAATCAACATTTTGTCCTCTATTCTTGCTGTTAAAGGGATAGTAATACTTAAAATGTAAAAAAAAATATGTTGTAGGGTTTATCCCCCTGAGTAAAACAAGAGTACTCCCACTGCTGAAAGGTGTTTCATTCACAAGTTATTAATTTTCAAAGTTGAATTTTTTAGGTGCAATATCACAGTGGCCTGAAATTGTACAGTGGCGCTGTTGCTACACGATCCTATGGACAGCTCTGGTCAGTTGACCATAAATCTCCATAGGATGGTGTAGCAACAGCGCCACTGTACAATTTCAGGCCACTGTGATATTGCACCTAAAAAATTCAATTTTGAAAATTAATAACTTTTGAATGAAACACGTTTCAGCAGTGGGAGTGCCCTTGTTTTACTCAGGGGGATAAACTCTACAACATATATTTTTTTACATTTTAAGTATTACTATCCCTTTAAAGAATATAATCATTCTGGCTTCAAACGTTTTTCTTTCTTGGGTATTTCTAAACTCCCCTTGAGAATTTAGATTTTTAGGTCCTTAATTGAGTAGTAAGGCTGGGTAAAATGGTATCCCACAAGGGTGCAGTAGGATCCTTCTTTGTGATGTTTGATGGAATGTCTGTGCATGTTCATTCTGCCATTTAATTGCTGGGTGGTTTCCCCAATGTAGCATCCTAGGTGGCATTTGGTGCAATGTATCATATACACCATGTTGCTAGATGTGCAGGAGTATGATCCTTTAATGCTGTAGGTTTGGTTCTTGTGGGTGGCTTTGTTGTCTGGGCATATGTGCTGGCACAGTTTGCAGCGTGGCTTCTTGCATTGTCTGGTACCTTTTTCTATATTCTTCTCATCAGTGTGTAGTTTGCTGTTGATTCATCTTTGTTGGTGGTTTAGTGGTTGTCTAAAGGCCAAAATGGGGGTTTCAGAGAAGATATTTTTCAGAGTCTAAAAAATAGGGAAAATGTCTTCTCTGAAACCCCCATTTTGTTGAATTTGGCTGCCTTTCTCATGATTACAAAAGTACAACAGACTTCTCCTTAAAAAGAGCGCCATCCGGCGTTCTAAATAGAAGACACATTGAGACAATGAGTCAATTTTAAAGCGATTTAATCACAAAAATACAGCAACATTTCGGTCCTCGTTTAGACCAATGTTTGCTTGACAAAGATCCCAACGAGGACAGAAATGTTACTGTATTTTTGTGATTAAATCACTTTGAAATCCGACAGTGTGCAGCTTTTGTCCACAATACATATATTCACAATAGAAACATAGATCAATTCTGAGATAAACCAGCCGCACTACAGGGAAAAAAGAAACACTGTGTATGTATGTGTCTTTATGTATCTAGCGCCATACATGTACACAGCGCTTAACAGAATTTGAAATACAATACAAAAAATTCACAACAGGGTTAAGAGCATTAAGCTAAAGTGCGATCATTGCATTATTTTTGGGTGAAAGTACAGCAAGGGAATCATACACTGGGAAAAGGACCCTGCTCCAAGGAGCTTACAATCTAATGAATCTAATTATTTACTCAGCATCAAGATCCCCTGCATTCCACCAATCCTCTCCCACAATCAGAAACTCTTTGCCCCACATAATCAGAAAGGTTTCTATTCCCTTATTGATATTTTTAATGTGTTCTGCAAACCTAATCTGAAATGTTCTTTTTGTTCTTCTTACATATTGTAAGCCACACTCACAGGTAATGATTGAGATACACACTATGGTCACAATGACAATTAATACATTATTTAATTGTGTATTTCTTACCTATGTTATTGGATGTAAATTTAGTTAATTTATTTATATCCATATGGAAACAGGTGGAACAGGTGGAACAATACCATATACACCTTTAGTTATAGTAATTTTCGACTTCTTTATTTCATGATTAATTTATTGGGAATGTCATTGGGGGTTATCTGATTACCTATAATTTTATATTTCTTAAAACTATATTTGGTTTGTTGTAAAACTCCTTTGCAGTACTGAGTCCAGCATCGGGATTTGCCATTGTTTAATGAAAACATCTGTAATTTGTGGAAGTTTGTAACTGTACTTGAATGATGAAGCATGGAATATTATTATTTGTGGGTTTCTTTTTTCTTGAAATTAAATTAATGTTTCTCTGTCAAAGGCAGCTGCTTTATTATATGCTTTTTTCCCTAAATGTATCTTTACAATTTTGGCCTCTATTTTATAGTCTTCATCTTTTGTACAATTTCTTCTTATTTGTTGAAATTGATTGAATGGGATGTTGTTAATCTATTGTTTCTTATGTTCATATTTTGTTTGGAGGTAGATATTTGTATCCACTTTTTTTGGCTGGATGTATATTACTTGTGAAATATAATTATGGTTTGTATGAATAGTGAATTGTTTACATTGATCCATGTTTATATTGATCCATACTTCCTTGCCAGACAAAGATAAGATCATCGGTATAGTTTATAATACATTAGGTTTTCGTGAAAAGGAGTGCTATTATAGATATAATCTGCTTCAAACGTATTCATATAATGGCATATGAATGTGTGAACATTGACCCCATTGCCATACCTGAGTTTTAAAGAGAATTTATTCTCAAACATAAAATAATCTGGATTTCTGGTAAAATGTTACATGTTAGTAATTACTGGGAAATCACTTCAATGCTATCTGAATGTGTAATACTAATATATAAACTATTCTCTTCCCACGAGGCCCATGTTTTGAATACATTGTAAAGGATGAATAGAAGGTTTTAGATAGGATGTATACTTATGAACAATGGGCTAGAGAAATTCATCAACATATTCAGACACGGAGCTTGTGAGAGAATGAATAACTGAGACAATTGGACATCTTGGAGGAATAGTTATAGATGTATGCATTTTTGGAGTTGATATACTATAGCTACTATGGGGTATTAATTATATTTTTTTTGCACTCCTCTTAAATTATCATTTTATTCTTCGATGTGGGCAGAAGATTTCTTGGATCCAAAATAAAATATTGTGTAGGATCTTTTTTTTTTTTTTGAAGAAAACCTTTAATAGAATAAAAATCATGGATTACATCAGGGTGAGTAGTGTAGGATCTTTTGACAGGTTAGTATAACTAGCATACATGCTTCCTAGAGTTAATCAGATTCTTCCCATATATTAATATTTTGGATTACTGGTTTGGTTATCTTGTGGATTTTTTTTACCTACTTTTTCTGTGGAGTGAAGTTATTATTAAATCTGCTTTTTGATTACACATTTTTTCCATACCTTTTGTAACAAACTGGGATTAAAAACTTTAATGATTCCATTCTAGGATTGCATTGGGTAAAAGTGGATTGTGTTTTTTGTTTTTATTTGAGCTGTAGTATAAAATTAAAAAAGCTCTTACCATTATTATCATTCTCTACCATTTCTGTAAATAAAACAAGCTGTATTTATATTGTAAGGCATTATTAAAAATCTTATCTTTTTGATTAACAGAAAAAACTTTCCTAAAGCAATAGATCTCAACTATTTGTGTATAAATGGATTTTAACCTTTTTGAGGGGCAAAAGATAGTCCTTTTGCTACAACATGGTTTTCTATAGGGTTCAGGTTATAACTACTTGGGCTTAAGATACCCTTTTTTTAACCGGAATATGACTATTATCTAATCTTTTTGGAGTTTTTTTATTTCCTAGTTTCTCTACATCCTCTTCTTTTAATAGTGGTCTCTTTTGTACTTTGTCCACATCTATATTTGCTATTGTATTTGATGATTTTTGGTTCTGACAAAAAAATGTATTTCTTGGGGGGGGGGGGGTGATTTTTTGTTTTCATGATGGGTTGGTGTCTGAATTTGTTAAGAATGCACACCACTTACACATTAGACCAACTTGAAAGATTTCATGTACAAGAACTCTCTGCCATCTATCATTTAACCAGTTCTCTATCCATGCACATATATCACTTTCCAAGCCAAGCCTTTAGCTTGTGCAGTAACCTGTTATGAGGCACAGTGTCAAAGACTTTTGTAAAATCCAAGAATACCACATTAACAGCGATCTCCTTGACCCTTTTGTAAAATGCAAGTAAATTAGTTTGACATGATCTATTCTTCATAAAACCACGCTGGCTCCTACTAATAAAATTGTTGGTTGCCACATAGTCCTAAAAACTATTAGTAACCCTTCTAATAGCTTATCCACTATGGATGTCAAGCTCCCAGGTCACTAATTTCTTGGTTTAGATCTTGCCCCCTTTTTGAATAATGGTACTACAGCTGTTTTCGTCCAATGACTGGACACTATGCCTGATAATAGAATCAATAAGTTTTTAGTGTAAGGGTATTCCTATTACTGAACTAAGTTCCTTAAATACACGTGGGTATATGCCATAAGGTCCTGGTGCTTTATTTACCATAATCTTTTCCAGTCTCTTTTGAACTTTATCCTCTATAAGACATGTATATGATGGAGATAATATTGTGATTCTGTCTGTTCGCCCATAGCCTGCTATTGCTGCTTCCTTTGCATAGACAGAAGAAAAGAATGTGTTTAAGTGTCAGCCATAGCCTCATAAATTCCCCTGTCTCACTTTTAAGAGGACAAATGTCAGCATTAATCTTTTTGCCATTTATACACACACACACATATATATATATATATATATATATATATATAATCCAAAAAGGGAAGCACTCACGTTTAAAGAGGTTAACTGCCTGGGTGCTAAACTTCTGGCATAACATGTAGCAATCCAAAATCTGAGTAAGCACACACAGGACTTCAACAGAATAGTGATGAATAAAGTAATTTAATAATTCAATGTTTCGGCTGTCAAGCACGCAGCCTTCGTCAGGATAAGGTGTACTAACAAACAACGTCCCTTAAAAAAAAAACCACCACCATGTGAAGGCGCCAAACTTGAAATTATCCAATCAAGCACCCCTAATTTGCATATACATTAAAATAAACCTCATAAGGAAGTAATCATAGAAGTCTGCGGCATGTGTCACTAATGTAACAAACAGTATATTGCAACAAAGTATCAAGGATAAACATAAAGAAAATAGAGGGTATGTGCAGTATCGTTCTGCTATTAATCTGAGATAACTGAACTCTTCCAAAGATGAGCATAATCTTTGGATCATGTACGCGCGCAAGCACAGCCAGATACAGAAAGATAATAAGAGAATCACGAGCATATCCAGCCGTGCACACTCGTAATCATGTTGCAAAGATACATAGGCAACAGTATCATTCTTACCATGCATCCACAGATGTCGCAGCACCATTGTAAGAACAAGCTGTGCAATGCGTCGGAGACTTACACGTCTCCCCATGTAACGATACTGATTGGTTACCATACAGCACGAGCTGCACATGCATTCATTAAAAGCACGTTACCCAGTAAAGCTGGGTATCAATACGACCAAAACAAGCATATTGGTACCGGGCGACAATTCCAGCAACAATACAAAATAAATCAGGGGTGGAGGGCAGCTTGTCTGCCTGGAGCACAATGAGGCGGCTGCCCTCTCCCCCTGTTACAATGAGATGTGTATTCCCCCCCTGCTGGGCTGGGGCGGTCAGTCCCTAGACAATGGTGGCTGGCCGCTCCAGCTCAGGGGGGGGATTGATTAGATTTGGGAGAGGGGGGGTGTGACCACCTCACCTCCCCCAGGTAAGGGTGTGAGAGGGGGCGGGGGGATATGTGTTTAAAAAGAAGTCCAAAGTTATGATACACATTAACTAATGTTGTTTTTTCATTTCTCATACCTTCCATACATGCACTCTCAAATCTCCAAAACCAAAGGGATTTATCTGCACCAAGGAATTTGTATCCAGAAAGCCAAGGAAGAAAGTCAGCATTCCATAGGATTGGTAAACTGTATAATTTTTGATGGTAATACTTTGCCATAGCTGGAGTGAGCTGTCTTGCAAAACAATAGAAAAAATGAGCTTAATAATTAATGTAGTGATATTATTTAGCCAAAATGTTTATGAGGTCCATGACCTGGAGGCGAATATATCACTCACTAGACAGCGGTCAGTTGTGATATTGTAATTGAGTACATTAATCATTGGTTTCTTTAATGAATTATAATACATTGTCATTTCTTGTAAACAGGGGTGTAGGCATTCATTGTATCAGGGGGTCATTTGTGTCTCATAATGCAATAGTTAAGTATTTCTTGCAAAAGCTATAGAAGGCCATATATCTTGTATTTTCCATCCATTCTCTACCACTTGTTTTGTTTTCAGAGAGAGAGTTGCATGGAATTTCAGGTCCCTGTTTTTTCAAGCCAATTACTGTTTATTTGATAAAGTATAGTGGGGTGATATTTCAATTTACACATTGGAATATTTTCCAGGACAGTGGGCCATATAATATAACTTTCTTGGCATCCATATTCATGTACTGTGCTTTTCTTGGGTGGTATGGGAGCCTTTTGTTCTTCCCACATTTAATATCTCATTGAGTGAAGTTGGTGGCTACTGTTTCTTGATACATTTACAGAACTGTATATTATTAATATTCAGAAGTTACATTGCTTGTAAGTCAAGGTATCTAGATAAACATATTCCCCCCCTTTTATAAGTTAATACCTGTTAGGAGAAGGAAAAAAAAAAAAAAAACATCAAATCAATACAGTTCTCTAGATACATACAAATACTACTGCAATGCTTCAACACTATCCTACCTGGAATCAGTGAATGTTATATAGCAACACCGTTATAATGGAATAGGAGGTGAACTAGAAGGAATATTTTTCTGAGCATAACATATAGAAAATGTGTATGTGTTTATGTAAGTATGTATGTATGTGCATATATGTGTATATATATTTATATATATATATATATGTATATGTGTTTATGTGTATATGTGTGTATATATATATATATATATGTGTATGTGTGTATGTACGTGTGTATAATATATAGTCTGGGTAGAATATAGTCTGGGTAAAGGATGTGGTCCATATTATCTCTTAAGGAGTTGGCATAGCAAGTACATGTCCATTGTCTGTGTTTACAATGCATTGTGTGGGTTACAGTAGACCCCCCTCTGAGTAGCAAAAAGTGTGGCCTTTGTCCTTGACCGGGTAACAATGGGGGGGTAGGGGGCAGTTGTCTCATGAGTTGCCTGCCATTTGTTGTTTTAATGCATTGAGGTCTTTTCTTTTCACTAA
Organism: Rhinophrynus dorsalis; assembly: GCA_037306005.1. Classification (NCBI taxonomy): domain Eukaryota; kingdom Metazoa; phylum Chordata; class Amphibia; order Anura; family Rhinophrynidae; genus Rhinophrynus; species Rhinophrynus dorsalis. The sequence goes on from CM074723.1 coordinate 226,474,084, forward strand.
TCTTATTAATTCAGGCCTTTTGTTATTGTCAGGGGGTTTGGGGTCTTTGCCTGTTATCAATGTTTTGTGCAACCTCACAGTCTGATAAACCAAATATAGGTAATTATTGATCATGCAAATACAAGTATCAAGGGTTTATTTTATCAGGATAAATATAAAGATGGGACATGTGGTTCCCATTATATTAAAACATTAGTTAGTTAAGCCTTACAATGGCCAAGGACCTATCACAAAAGTTCTTCAATTCATTGTTCTGTTCTCAGGTCTCTGCATTTTCCACTGGGGCTATTCCATGTATCTATCACTCATTTTATTTTAATTTCCTCTGCTGCATTCTGCATAGCAGCTTCCCAGGTTATTGAACTACATGATGGAAAGAGCTAATAGGCCCCCTTTGATTCAGCTCCAGTGCATGGCCTGGAAGTCTCCCCTATAAGTGTAGTACCTAGGGAGGATTCAGGAAAGGTTGCGCTAATTCTACATTTATCATGAGGGTAGCTCAGTAAATAACAACCTGGATAAAGCACCTTCCTTTGAATCATGTCAGTTTTCTATAAAAAAAAAAAAAAAACACAAAATAATTGGTAGGGTTTTTTGTCGCAGGTTGCGGATGGCAACGGCGGGTGTGTAGAAGCCGCAGTTCAAGATAAGGTTGACCAGGCAGCTACAGGAGGATCTTAAGGGTGGGACCAGTTCATTAACGATTTCAATGGTGCTAGGCTGTGGGTGTCTAAGGTGTCTACTTGAGAGGCAAGTGGTGCCAAGTGTCCCTCTTTGGGAGGGACAGTCCCTCTTTTAGACCCAAATCTCTTTGGGAGGGACAGTCCCTCTTTTAGACCCAAAGCCCAAATCCTCTTTTAGACCCAATCAAGAGATAGAATTATTCACGGACGCGGCAGGGGGCATAGGCTTTGGAGCATATTTGAAGGGCAGGTGGTGCGCTGGCAGGTGGCCGGGGGCCTGGGAGCAAGAAGGGCTTACAAAAAAACTTAGCCTTTCTGGAGCTTTTTCCAATTTTTGTCGCATTAGAACTGTGGCATGAGGAGTTTGCAAATAAGGCAGTAATTTTTTGGACATATAACATGAGCGTGGTTTACGCCATCAATTTGCTGACTTCCTCATCCCCACCAGTGTTGGGCTTACTTAGGTGGGTAGTACTGTTATGCATGCGGCACAATATTCTGTTTAAAGCAAAACATGTCCCAAGGGTAGACAACAGAATTGCTGATGCACTGTCTAGGGAAAGGTGGGGCGAGTTTTTTAAGTTGGCACCGGCTGCACAAACTAATGGTATTGTATGTCCATCTACACTCTGGCAGCTGGCAGCCACCTACTAGATCAGCTGGTGCGGCAATCGGTGGCTCCAAGGACATGGGCAGCTTATGCTAATGCATGGCGATCTTGATGTGAGTTTATTCAAAGAACAGAGGTTAGACACCTAGATCCCAAGGTACAAATGTTTCAATTTTTGGTTTCATTGAAAGAGCAGGGGTTGTCCAAAAGTTCAGTGACTGCTAAAATGGCGGGCATATCATTTTATTTTAAACTATTGGAGAAGGAGGATCTGGCCGCCAAGTTCGTAGTCAGGCGAATTATAAAAGGTTGGGAAGAGCGGGGTCACATGCAGAAGGATGCGAGGAGGCCAGTGGACAGGGCTAGGTTGAAATCCCTCATAAATGCATTGCCACAGGTATGCACCAGTCAGTTTGAGGCAGGGCTGTTTACAACAGCATTCGTCATGGCGTTCCATGGGGCGTTTAGAATTGGGGAACTTGTAGCACCATCCAAAGCTCAGGGGCAGGCGGGGCTGCAGAACAGGCAGGTGGAATGTGAAGAAGGGGTGGTCAGGTGCTGGCTGTCCAGGTCAAAGACAGATCAGGAAGGGAGAGGTCAATGGGTGTTATTGAGGGCCACGGGCGGGGTGGATTGTCCAGTCCAAGCAGTGGTGAACTACCGGTCAGTCAGGCCCCGTGTGGGGGGAACCTTTTTAAGGCATGCGGACGGTTCCGCATTGTCAATTTTTCAATTTAAAACTGTGTTTCACAGAGCGCTAGTCAAGTTGGGTTTGGAGCCCAGGGCATATGGCACCCATTCCTTTAGGATTGGGGCAGCAACGGAGGCGGCCATAAGGGGTCGGTCAGAGGAGGAGATTAAGAGTGTGGGGAGATGGCGCTCTGGAGCTTACAAACGCTATGTTAGGATATTAAAAAAAAAAAAAAAAAAAAAAAATTTTGTTTAACAAGGTTTTGTAGTATTAAAAATTGCGTGTTTGAGCGTGCTAATCGCTCTGGTTGTTGTGTTTCAGGTCCAGTCAAATTTCCAGTGGAGGTGTGGCTTATTGGCCATTCCTTCATATTTTGGGCGGAAAGGCACGCCGCTATTAGACACCGTGAGGGACAGATGGGGCTGCCGCGAGACAAGTTTAGGTTGAGGTGGCTCAGAATACGTGGCCTTCAATGGACTCAGATGGCTGGTAGGCTGGAGCATGCTAGAACCAGGTGGGGAGAACCGGACATCATCGTTCTGCACGCAGGAGGGAATGATCTTACCTCCAGTAAATCAATACAGCTGATTCAGGACATTCAGCAAACGTGCAGGGCATTATGGTCTCTCTCTCCCCAGGTGGTAATTGCATGGTCTGAAATTGTTCAGAGGGTTGAATGGAGATGGGCAGTCTCTGGCAAGGCTATTGAAAGGTCCAGGAAAAAGGTCAACCGAACGGTTAGAAAATTTCTTCTCTCTCGCGGTGGCTAAATTATCAGCCATAAAGATTTGGTGGCGGCAGACACCAATCTTTATAGGGCTGATGGCGTCCATTTGTCCCTCACAGGTATGGATAGGTTTAATTCGGCCATAGCGTTAGGTCTGTCCCAGATAGTGGAGGCGCGGTTTAGTGGGGTAAAGAGGTCCACGTAATTTCCCTCTTTTTGGGTGGCGGAATGTGTCTCTCCTGGGCACTGTGTCGGTGGGGCATACCTGAAGGTTACGTTTAAGTCAGGACACCGGTTGTGCGGCTGGTGGGGCCTGAAGGGAAAAGGTTTTGCCAAGTACCAACACCAATGGCACGAAGTGGTGAGCTGCCGCGAGAAGGTGGGGTGGTGGGGCTAAGAATGCCTGGTAAAGCCTCCCCATCTAGGTAGCTGCCTGGCGGGGTGCAGGCCTGGCCGATCCCGTCCCAGGACACCATGGCCCAGGAGCTCCACATTATGAGGGTGGGTCCAAGGGTTTAAATAGTTAAATAGGCCTTAAATAAACCGTGACCTCCATTTATCCCACAATTACTGTGTCGTGTCTTTATTTTTCATTAGAAGTGTAAAAAGCTTTTCTTAGGCAGGATGTTGGTGTGTGGGGTTCATGGTTGTGTGTGTGTTAAAGGGGGGAAGACAGGAATTGGAAGGGGGGTAGGGCATGCCCGCCTCAACAATTGAGTACGTGCACCTAGAAGGCATGAGCAGATAGAGTAAGACATACAGCAAGAATACTCTGCTCTTACAAATGCTATATAAAGGTGCAAGTATATATTCATACAACAAAGACCAGGTTCCTTATAATAACAGGACTATATAATGTAAACAAATCTCGTTGACATATATGTACCTGCAATCAAAAAAGTTATGTACTATATGTTCTTGCACTCATAAATGGGCACAGATAAAGAGTATACCGTTGTAATCCAATCCAAGGACATGAAAAAAATACCATAAAACGTCCTTTGACAAATGTTGTAACACCAGAGTAAGAGCGCACTGTGCAATGGATCGGAGACTTACACATATCCCAGTGTAACAAAACTCATTATTACTATATGTCGCTAGCTATCCATGCAATCTCTAAATGCACACCACTAACAATCCAATAAAATTGGGTATCAATACGACCCGATGAGCAAATTGTAACCGGGCAAGAAGCTCGATGTCACTTGTATACGAATTGTCAGAAACGTGCACCTAGGATCCACAAGCAAATAGAGGAAGAGATACAGCTAAAACATCACGCGCTAGCCAATGTTGCAACTATTGATATAACACATACGAGTACATATTCACATATCAGCAAACAAGTTCTTTACAGACACAGGACTATCCAATGTGAACCATTCCGCGTTAACATGCATGAACCTACATTCAAAAAAGTTATATGTTAAATGAGCTTAAGTTCCTTAATGAACACTGTTGGAGAGTGCACAACTATATTCCAGTCCAAGAATACTAGATAACATTGCAACATATCCTTTGATTGCTTATTGATCACTCCAATGTCATATGGTCACATGTCGATCAATTCACTACTCCAAATCCTCATATAGGAAGGACCCTCCTGGATATTCCAAATCATACTCCAGCTGTACAATGATATAAAATATCTTCTGATAGAATCAATCATACTCTTCCATTTTATGGACACTCTCCCAATATCTAAGGAAGGATATAGTCCGGAGGCTAGCATATTAGGGGAATACTTCCCGGTGGTGACAGCCATACTGGGCCTAAGTCCTATTAGTACATCCTGGCCCACATCATGAAGGGCTAGGTCTCCCCATATTTCAAGCCATACGCCTCCACCATTTATATGTGCATAAACCACCTAGGGCATCTGAAGATATCAATCATATAAATTCAAGTCAGACTCAAGTGTTCATATGGTTTAAAAGTAAGCTGCATAAAACAGCTTTTCATTCAAGCCCTTCGGGGCTACCGTGTCCAGATACCTAATCCAGAATGTCTCTCGTTGTAACAGTTTGATTCTTCTGTTTCCACCTCTTTTGGAAATTGGCACATGATCAATAATCATACTTCTCATGGAGGGTAGTGGATGTCGCATAGATAAAAAATGTCTTGGAACTGGCTTATCTGAAGCACCAGTATAGATCGCAGCTCTAATTGATGAGGGATGATTGGCCATTCGTTCGCGAAAAGATGTTTCCGCCTTTCCCACATAATATAGGCCGCAAGGGCAAACCAGGATCTAAACGACAAATTCACTAGTGCATGTCACCCTATTTTTAATCTTAATGTTGGCATTTGTATGAGAGTGACGGAATGTCTCATCACTTAACATGCTGTTACATGTGGTGCAATTAGTGCACTTGTAGCAACCATTCTTTCTCTTCGCTACCCGTAACCAATTAGCCGATGGAGGTTTCTCCGTCACCGTAGTGGAAATTTGTCTGTCTGGTTGCATCAAGTAATCACACAATGTTTTACCTCTTCTGTACCCAATGTGTGGGGGCGGCATGGAAAACAAGGGAGAGCGCTAGATACAACCCCCTTTATAAATCCATGGATATATACTGAAAGCTGTATAAGAAACAACAATATTTATTATCACAACTAATACAAATAATCTTAAAAAATATATAAAAACAATAACAAATAACCCCCAAATGGACTAGAATGTATAGATATATATATAAAGCACCGTGATAGCACTGAAAGGAGCTTTTATCGTTCAAAAATGTTCATAGCAGCTTTTAAAATACATGGTACCTGATGTATTCAATGCTGTGATATGGGCAGGTGTGTGGATCAGTCCAACATGGCATGTTCTCCGAGTTGATGGTGGTTCATCTGCTGAAGGGGGAAAACTGGGGAGGAAGATGATTACTACTTACTACATGAGGATTAATTTAAGGAAGACCCTAGGTCCTTCTTGGAGGACCTTATTCTGGCAGTGTTGGAAACTCTTAAGGTCTCCGAGGCCTCCTGTTCAGATTCCTCATCTCAGGTTTTTTTTTTTTTTTTTTTAAGAGGTTCCAACAAGATGAAGTTCTTTACCCTCCCTATCACTCCCTTGATTGAGTGGTACTGGACGAGTGGAAGTCACTTGTTAGGCAACTATTTATCCCTAGACACTTTTCTCTCTCATACACTCTTTTATCACCTGCAGCAGTGGGCTACCCCCCATAATTGGCCCTCCTGTTTCTCCCCTTTCTAAGCACACAGTTTCACTAGTTGCAGATGCAGCTGATTTCCAGAAACAGGAGAATAAGTAGCTGGATTCTCCTCTTAAGGTAAACTTTGTGGCTTCTGGGGCCACCTTAAGCCTAGCCTCTGCTACGGCATGGATGAGTAGATCTGTGGATATCTGGGGTGATCAGCTGCTGGATGCAGTTCCTTCTGACTCTCCAAAAGAGGATATTGTCCTCTCTATCTCTAAAATGTTTAACGCAAAGCGTATCTTAATGAAGCAGCCTTAGACACATTGGCAAGCTCTTGGTGTTGTCAGTCACAGCTTGTCATACCCTGTGCTTGATGATTTGGTCTGCTGATCAGTCTTGAAAATAATATCTTGTTTCATTTCTGTTCATGTGCAAGCAGCTTAGGACCCCATATCAATACATCCACTTGCCACAATGGTAGGGATCCCCAGCTACACATGCGTGTATGTGTTAGAAACCACTGTTCTAGTGAATGTGGGTGGTTTTTAATGCACGTTAGGGACTACACACCAAGGTTTCTAGGACCTATTTTTATACAAAAATAGAGACTCCATTAACGTGTTACAAGCCACCACATGTGAAAGAAAAACAAATTCATCTACTTTTTTACTGTGTACAATGGGCACAAATATCATCACAATAAACTATAAAGTTGTTTGGAATGCTGTCTAGCAAAATGAGCACCAGGAGAAGCTAGACGGCAGCTGCCACTGAATAATAGATAGGGGAATAAAGCAGCAGCAATGAATGGAGCCCACTTACCTCTTCCCAAATCATCCCCAGTCCCCCAACTGCTTCTCTAGTGATCTGAAGAATATAATACAGAAGGGATCACTGGATTACAGTACCAACAGCAATGGCCAACTGCTTGTGTCTGCTGCTGTCAGTGTGCCAACATCCGGGCACCTTCATCATATGTGTCATCACCAATTAGTCCTGGGGCTCGATTAAATTCCCCCCCACCCAAAAAAAAGCAGCCAGTGGTAGTGTTTCAAGCACAGTAAGCCATCCAATTACCTGAGTTGTGACAAACTACTGATGGAGAAAAAAAAACATTAGAAGTAATGACAAAAATGTTGAATTTGTGATTCAGTTCCATGTGTTGGGTGGTAACATGTGGTAATGGACTCCACTTTTTTTGTCAAAAATCTGTGCAAATAAAAAGTAGGTGATGAGTCCCGTAACCCCGACACTGTAATTGAAGCTGAAAAAACCTTAGAAAAAAGACAAAAATGTTACCTGTGGATGTATTCATATTGGGCCCTAAGCCCCATATCAAGCCTTCCAAAATACTTAAAAGATGTGTGCAATGTTAGAAAAATGATCCCTTTGAGTGTCAGTTGGGTATGTAATGTATTGCAGAGAGATGTATACCCCATTGGCACTCACAGGACTAATTCCCATAAAGTTAACAACATCCCATGAAAATTACCAACTGTAATCCTGATGTCCAGCGTGGTCTTCAGGTCCCTGGTAATTCACTTTAAGTCTTCTTCTGCAATCTTATATTCTCGTCAACTTCTTTCTTTTTATCTTCTTTCTTCCTATATTCATTCTTTTCAGTCTTCCAAAAATATCTTGCCTCACTGTAAAAATAAATACATTTTAAAAATTAAATATGCCTCATTAATCAGACTGCTCCATAAATATATGTTGCTGGCAGAAGCAGAAAAACAGATGAAAAATGCCCACCATATACCTTTCAGGCAATTGCCTTAGCAATACTGAGGCAAATATGAACAGAGACTAGCTTTTATATGGCCAGTCTCTGTTCAAAACGGTTCCCAGGCTTCGATTGGTTGGGATTTGGAATTACACACCTCCCAGCCAATCAGCTTCTAGTAGAAGGATGATGAAACCTGCTGGAAGCTGATATGGCTAGGAGGTGCATAACCCCACATTCCAGCCAATGGAAGCATGGAAACTATTTTGAACAGAGATTGGCCATATAAAAGCTAGTCTCTGTTCAAATTTCCCTCAGTATGGCTTAAGCAAAGGCCTAGGAGGTATAAAGGAGGGGGTGAGACTTTTCATCTGTTTCACTGCTGTCGTCGACAGCGGCGGCAGTGTACATTAATGGGCCATATTTAATTTAAAATTGTATTTATTTTTACAGTGAGGCAAGATATTTTTGGAAGACTGAGATGAAGGAACATGTGAAGAAAGAAGATGACAGATGAAGAGGACAGAAGATTACAGAAAAATAATTAAAGTGGATGACAGGTGATACAGCTATTGGGTATGGTAATAGGATAGCGTTAGGGCTAGTATTGTTTCACTTTATTGTTGATGTTAGGGGTAGTGTCAGGTTAGTGTTTGGGAGGGTGACTGAGTTCATGCTCGGTGTTTGACACTGTGTCAAACGCAGAGCATTAGCTGTTTTGCTTTGATGTTCCCATTTTTCACCTTATTTAGCATGAGTTTTGGGAACAAAAAACACACAGCGAATGCTGGGCCACAAGTTGGGTTCCTGTTGGTAGGTCTAATGTATTCCAAATGTTCCACTGTGTGTGTACAATTAGGTATTCATTTTTGCTCTTCCAACACTTTTACTGGCGTATGCCCTAGAGAGCCGCAAAAGACTGGTGGTGTTGATGAGAGTGAGGATGGTGGAGTAGCAGGTAAGAGAGTATGAGAACGTTTTGGCAGAAAGTTATAAGGAATGAGAGAAAGAGATGCAATTGGGAACAGGCATCACCACCAACCCCAGCAGTCACATTCTGTCACTTGCTGCTAATCTAATTCATGTCACTGCAGCAGGCTGATGATGACCAAGCCAATATGCCCCAGACCACTGTGGCCACCATAGAATTGGGTTCAACATGCAGTGATATGGGACAAGGACAGGTAGATGTGGTTCCACTTGTCACCACTACTATTGTTCCTAGCTTTAGTGCTGATGATGATGCAACAGCAGCTGCCCAAGCCACTGCAGGTACTTCTGGAGAAGGCCATTGTTCTCCACCTTCCCCTCACTAAAATCATGGGTGGGGTAATTTTTTCCTTGGGGCAGGGAAAATGCAATCTTCAGTGCCTACACTGTGCATTATATGTAATAAGGTAGTGAAAAGGGAAAGGATGGGACATAGCTTGGCATGTGAAACCCAAATCCCCAAAAAAGTGAACTGTCATTTGCCCCTTGTCCCTCCCCAAGGGCTAAAAAAATGATATAAAAAAAATCCCAGAGGAAGACAAGAGAAAGCCTCCAACCAGCCTGGATATAAGATTTGCTTTTTCATTATCGTCGTGCTAGGGTCTGGGTGTCAGAAAAAATTATCTATCGTCCCCACTCCTCCTCCTCCTCCTCTGAAGCACCACAGTTACCTGTGTTATCTGCCCCAACAGCAAGTATGAAGCGGCGAGTATCTGGCAGTTTGTCTCCAGCGGGTTTTTTTCAGGGCTGTTTTTTGCAAGCCTGAGGCCTGCCAGCAATTTGTTTTCAGGGTTTGTTTTTTTAACTGAAGAAATCAGCAGCTTAACACAAACTAGCTGTTCCTGTTCTGCAATGGAGGATCCCAGAGTTGGAGTGGGGGCCACATGCAAAAAAGATCATAACGTATCAGAGTACTCCCTACGGGGTCCAGTCTGGCATGAGGAGCAATGGGTTAAAGGGGACTCTGGAATCTTTAACTTTGGATCTCAAATGTCTAAAGGAATCGCCTTAAAGTAGGACAAAATAGCAAGAAAATAATATAAATACAGTACTCTCACAGTTTACAGGGGCCATGCACTCAGTGGTTTTCGCTGGTCACTTAACCTACTCACAAAAGCAGTCAATTTTCAATCCAATTTTTTCATACATCAGACTGTAAAACCATTTATACATCTATGAACCACTGAAAATATGTCACAATTGTACTTTCATTATACATTTATTGACAGTAGCTAGTTACTTTTCTGTTAAACCAACTTTTATAGCAGGATGGGCCACCTGATACAGCTCCTATAGGAGTACAGCTCCTATAACCCGAACAACTCCCATCATCCAGCTGATGGGGGATGATGGAAGTTGTAGTAATCAATAGCTAGAGTGCCTCAGGCCCCCTACCCCTGTTATATAGTGTTTGAATGTTCAAACAGGAATCTATTTTAGAATATTTTGGTATAAATTTGCTTAAGGTAATTTCATGAAATAGAACGTATAAGTGTTTGTTTTGTTTTTTGTTAAAACTATAACTGGTTTTAAAAAGAGACTCCTCCTGCTTCTACCTCATCTTTTTTGTTTCCTGACTACAAGAGAAACTTGGTGACTTGAATGGGTCAGTATTTTCTTTTACACTTCCCAGAGTTTTACCTGACCCCAGTCCCTGAGCCTACTCCCTGCTGCAGAGGTTCCGACATAATATCCCACAAGTTGGGGCATTAACGTATTGTCCATTAATGATTCGGGCACTGCCTATGAGTCTTGGCTCCTTCAGTGCCACCTCCTCCGCCTTCTGGACTCGCCCCTTAGTCTGTTTAGGAGTTTTTTGTGGATTTTGAGTTTCACTTTCCTTAGAAATGGGCCATTTATGCTGCCATCTGACGTGCCAACTGAGGACCTTGTTGGCTTCTCTGTCATATGCTCATACAAGATATGCCGATTTGGCTGAACAACCCGAAGAATGTGTTTCTGCTACAACACTGGACGAAGGACCCCTGTGTCTCTGATGGGCCAGGCACCAGATAATGGAATCAAAATTGGTGGCATGGGATTAGGCCCTTTTGGAGGTAGAAAGTCAGCTTCTTCCATTTATTCAAAATGGCTTCTTAAAGTCAGCCTGTGCAGGTGTTTTGGGCGCTCTATGCACATTTCCTCTGCAAATACTGACTGAATGTATTGCTGAACTGCCCGATTCTTTTGTCCTTCATTTGAAGGAATTTATATATAGTTTTTGTCATGTTAGGTTGCTTTTATTTTGTATGTTAGGTAAGTCACATTAAGTTATCCAGGTTCTTTATGGATCCTGCCCAGACTGCCAATGTATCCCATACTAAAGCCAGTTAGTGTTTCTAGGGCAAGCAGACTAATGGTTTACTTTAAAAAGAGTGATAGTTCATGTGGCTCTTGTGTCGTTCAAGCTCTTTTAATGTTCCTAGTGATGCCATTAAGATACCTTATCCTCAACTGCAGCTTCGAAGACATTCACACACACGTGACAATGTAGCTTTAGATGGGAAAAAGGACAAAACAAATGGAATAGCACAAACAGCAATACAAATGTATATACAAATTTAAAATCTCACTTAATGCATCTTATGGTTGGTAAGAGAGTAGGGGGAAGATTTAAAGGCAGGCGTTAATATAGCCGGTAGGGCCAAAGTGTATACCGGCTGAAAAACTAACATGTCTAACGTGGTATTCAGAGGCCCTACCAGCTAAAATCACAAAGGACATTAAGCCACAGAAAGGGTCTTGTGGCTAAACGTCCGTTTTGTGTCCGCTAAGAGCAGAGATATTGGAAATTTAACAGTAAAAAAACAATTAACTATCGGTGCCTGACATACTGTCAAGCACCAATCATTAACTAATCCATGTTACACTTACCTGTCATCTTCTGTCTTCTCTTCTATCTTCTGCCTGTAAAATCAAATCAAAGTATAAATACCAAGCATAAATGAAGACATGGGTTAACCCTTTGAATGGCAGAGGGGTACACAACTCATTGCAAAGCAATGCGTTGCATACCTCACTGGCACTCTAAGTGTTAAATGTTATTGTGCCATGTATATTTCTTAAATTAAATTCCTATATTTAATGCCAAAATAAATAATAATGCCATGAATAAATAGTATACATATACACTGAAAGAAAAGTCATGCATAAATGCAAAGTAAAACTACTTAGCTAAAATGTTCATGTCTCCGCAGCTTGGAGCGGCTACGAGGGCGGTGGCAGCGTAAACACAGATGACCAACACGGGTCCCCTTCAGCCCTGTACAGGCCGATACCCGTAACACGCCGAGAGCATTGGAAGTGAGCCTGCCTTTATATATGGGCAGGCTCACTTCCATTTCCCTCACATCAATTTGCTGGGATGTTCTTACATCCTAGCCAATCAGATTTGAGCAGCTGTTCTTTAATCTGATTGACTGGGTTGTGAGTAAGAACATCCCAGCCAATGGCTGTGAGGGAAATGGAAGTGAGTCTGTCTATATATAAAGGCAGAATCATTTCCAATGCCCTCATTGTGTTAAGGGACCTGTGTTGGTCACCTGTGTCTCCGCTGCCGCCGCCCTCTCAGCCACCCCAAGAGGCGGAGACATGAAGATTTTAGCAAAGTAGTTTTACTTAACATTTATGTATGACTTTTCTTTCGGTGTACATGTATACTATTTATTCATGGCATTATTATTTATTATGGAATTAAATAGAGGTATTTAATTTAAGGAATATACATGGCACAATAAAATGTAACACTTTGAGTGCCAGTGAGGTACGCAACGCATTGCTTTGCAATGAGTACCCCTCTGCCCCTCAAAGGGTTAAACCACGTCTTCATTTGTGCTTGGTATTTATATTTTGATTTTATTTTACAGGCAGAAGAAAGAAGACTGAAGAGAAGGCAGAAGATAGAAGGATGGGAAGACTGAAGAGAAGGACAGAAGATGACCAGGAAGCTGTGGACTCCTCTGGACATTAGGATTAATGGTAAGTGTTAACCCCTAGAGTGCCAGGTGGGTACAATGTACGAGTTTGGACAGCTGTACCCGCTGTGCCAAGCTCGTACAATGTACCCACTAAAATGCGGTCACTGCTTAAGCCGGTATAACCGGCTGGCAGTGGCCGCATTTCAGCGGATATGCAGCCTGGCACTCTCGGGAGGACATGAGGATTACTCCTCATGTCCTCCCAGGTATTGATCTCCCAGCCGATCGCGCTGGGAGATCAATATCGCCAAGGGAGAAGCTCTGAGAAACAGAGCTTCTCCCTCCGCCGCCCTCCTACCCCGAACTTCCGGGTAGGAGTGGGCGGGACCGGGGGAAACCTCCTAACGTCATCGGTGACATAGTCACCGATGACCTTAGGTGACTTCCCCGATCGCGATCACTCCTACCGGTGGTAGGAGTGAAAGGCAGGAGAGCCTTTGCTCTCCTGCAGTCGCCAGATTGATCTCCCAGCACAATCGGCTGGGAGATCAATTACTGGGGGGACATCAGAAGGTGTCCTGATGTCCCCCCACGAGGTCTGAAGATAATTAAATAAAAAAAAAAAAAAAAAAGAACCCTATGAGCACCGCGGGGACTTCCAGCGCATTGCTTTGCAATGCGCTGGAGACCCCATTGGCAGTCACAGGGTCCATTGTCCTGCAACACATTATTTTTAACTGTGACCTCATTGGGGGGTCAGGAGAGGTCCTGATGACCCCCCAATGAGGTCTATTAAAAAAAAAATAAAAAATAGAAAAATTAACCCTGTGTGTGCCACAGGGGGGGGGGTTCCAATGCAGACCCCCCCCCCTCCTGTGGCACACACAGGACTTTGGTTTGGGTTTCTTTTTTTTTTCAAAGCTTGTTGGGGGGCCCTGATGTCCCCCAACAAGCTATGAATAAAAAATAATAATAATTAAAAAAAATTAACCCTCTGTGTGACACAGGGGGTCCAGTGCATTGCTTTGCAATGCATTGGACACCCCTGTGGAAGACAAAGTGTTTCCCCCCCCCCCTTAATTTTTACTTTATTTAGACCTCATTGGGGGACATCAGGGGTCCTGAAGCCCCCCAACAAGGTGTAAAAAAAAATTAAATAAATAGGAAAACAATGCGTGCCCCACAGGGGGGTCCAACGCAGTGCTTTGCAATGCGTTGGACCCCCCCTGTGGCACACACATTTATTTATTTTTTATTCTGTCCTTGTTGGGGGGTCATCAGAAGTAGACCTGATCCCCAACAAGGTATGAATAACAAATAATAAAAGAAAAAAAAATTAACCCTCTGCTTGCCACAGTGGGTCCAATGCATTGCTTTGGAATGCATTGTACACCCCTGTGGCGGACAAAGGATTTTTCTTTTTCTTTCCCTCATTACTTTGTATTCAGATCTCATTGTGGGGCATCAGTTCTAATGCCCTCCAATGAGGTCTACGCACATTATATTATATATATATATATATATATATATATATATATATATATATATATATATATATATATATATATATATATTATTATTTTTTTTTTTTTGGGGGGGGGGAAACACCACAAAACCTGCATGTGTTACAGGTGGGTCCAATACAAGTGGTTTACAATGCGCTGGACCCCCTGTGACACATTTTTTTCCCATTATTTTTTATTCAGACATTGTTGGGGGGGCATGAGAAGTGGTACTGATGCCCCCCAATGAGGTATGAATAAAAAAATAACAGCTAAAAAAAATTAACCCTTTGTGTGCAACAGGGTGTCCAGTGCATTGCTTTTCAGTGCATAGGACACCTCTGTGGCATGCACACAAAATGCCTCCAATCCCCCCCACCACATACCCTATCCACCAGCCTAGTTCCACAGCCTACTGGCAGTCCCATTCCCCCAGTCTGACCCCCCCAGCCTGATTCCACTGCCTACTGGTAGATACAAGTGCCAGTACGCCCTGGATTCAGGCTGGGAATCAAACAGTGCATGAGGGGACTTACAATGCACACTGGTAACCACAAATCCCCCATATGCACTTACCTCTCCACAATCACCACCGCCACACTTGCTCACTGCCCACTGGTAGATATACCCACTTACACAGCCTGACCCCTTGTCCCTTCCCCGAGCTGGTTTCTCTGGCAGACAAAAGTCCTCACTTACACTGACTGACCACTTGTAGCAATAGAATCACACGTACACTGTTTGCTTCCCCATCCTTGTTCCACTGGTAGCCACGCTCCTGGCACCCAATATGGTATGTCAACCCACAGCATTGGGCACCATTTTTTGTAGGCTGGCAGGAGGTCCTCCTGGGAAATCCCATAGTGTTCAACCATTTCCATATCTTTGAAGTGACTGATTTGTAAGAAAAACATTTTTTTTCTGTAGCACCACATTCTGGAAATAGTTGTGCATTCTAACTTAGGGGTAGAAAAGCAAGTCACGGCTCATTAGATGTGGCAGGTTATCTTCTTTCCAAAATGTCATAGTTTCTGTACCCTTTCTTCACTTCTGTAGTTGATATAACCATTTTTGCACAGGCAAGCATTATTTGAGAAAATATTAGAAAAATCAGAGGTTGTTGCAGGTGTCATTTGCACTTCTAGCACCCCCTACGGTAGGTCAACTCATACCAATAGGGTGTTGTTTGACTCCTAAGAGCACGAGCTAGTGAATGCAGTTGAAAATTGCATGGCTTTCACAGAGCTCCATACATTTAAAGGGGCAGAAATGTAAAAAAATGCATTTTTTCCCTATAGTGCCACCTTCTGGAAGCATTTGGGCACAACAGGCTTGGGGTAAGAAGGCAAGTGACCCCTCATTAGATGCGGCAGGTTATCCTCTTTACAAAATGGTATGGTTTCTCTACCTTTCCTGCATATCTATAATGGTTATGACACTTTTCATGCAGGCAGATAATTTCAAAAACAAAAGTGTCGGGTTTAGGTAAGTGATCCTACCACCTACATATTGCATGTTATCCCACACAAATGGGGTAACATTTTTCTCATGTTGGTAGAAGGTACTGAATACAGTAGGAAATGTTATGGTTTTCAAAGATTTTAGTATCTTTGAAGTGGTGGAAATGTAAAAAAAAACATGTATTTATTCCTATAGCGCCACCTTTTGGAAATAATTGAGCACTTCAGCCAGGGGGTAGAAAGGCAAGTGACCCCTCATGTGATGCGGGTGAATGTCTACTTTCCAAAATGGTATACCTTTTATACCTTTCCTTCATGTCGCTAACAGTTATGAACATTTTAGTACAAGCAGCCATTTTCGAGGAAGCAAACAGGTAGGTGTATTTATGTGCTTCTGGCACCCCTAAGGTAGGTCGACTCATACAAATGAGGTGTCATTTTTCTCTTAAGAGCACTAGCTAATGAATACAGTTGGAAATGTCATGGTTTTCACAAATTTCAGTACATTTGAATGGGCAGAAATGTAAGAAAATGCCTTTTTTTCTCATTAGCGCCACCTTCTGGAGGCATTTGTGCACTCCAGGCTTGGGGTAACAAGGCAAGTCAACCATCATTAGATGCGGCAGGGTGTCTTCTTTTCAAAATGGTATGGTTTGTGTACCCTTTCTTCACTTCTGTAGTTGTTATAACCATTTGTGTGCAGACAAGTAATATTTGAGAAAATGTTAGAAAAATTTGAGGTTGTAGTAGGTGTCGTTTTGCACTTCTAGCGCCCCCTGAGGTAGGTGAACTCATACCAATGGGGTGTCATTTTTCTCCTAAGAGCACTAGCTAATGAATACAGTTGTAAATGCCATGGTTTTCACAAATTTCAGTACATTTGAATGGGCAGAAATGTAAGAAAATGCCTTTTTTTCTCATTAGCGCCACCTTCTGGAGGCATTTGTGCACTCCAGGCTTGGGGTAACAAGGCAAGTCAACCATCATTAGATGCGGCAGGGTGTCTTCTTTTCAAAATGGTATGGTTTGTGTACCCTTTCTTCACTTCTGTAGTTGTTATAACCATTTGTGTGCAGACAAGTAATATTTGAGAAAATGTTAGAAAAATTTGAGGTTGTAGTAGGTGTGGTTTTGCACTTCTAGCTCCCCCTAAGGTAGGTGAATTCATACCAATGAGGTGTCATTTTTCTCCTAAGAGCACTAGCTAATGAATACAGTTGGAAATGCCATGGTTTTCACAAATTTCAGTACATTTGAATGGGCAGAAATGTAAGAAAATGCCTTTTTTTCTCATTAGCGCCACCTTCTGGAGGCATTTGTGCACTCCAGGCTTGGGGTAACAAGGCAAGTCACCCATCATTAGATGCGGCAGGGTGTCTTCTTTTCAAAATGGTATGGTTTGTGTACCCTTTCTTCACTTCTGTAGTTGTTATAACCATTTGTGTGCAGACAAGTAATATTTGAGAAAATGTTAGAAAAATTTGAGATTGTAGTAGGTGTCGTTTTGCACTTCTAGCGCCCCCTGAGATAGTTGAACTCATACCAATGGGGTGTCATTTTTCTCCTAAGAGCACTAGCTAATGAATACAGTTGGAAATGCCATGGTCTGCACAAATTTCAGTACATTTGAATGGGCAGAAATGTAAGAAAATGCCTTTTTTTTTCATTAGCGCCACCTTCTGGAGGCATTTGTGCACTCCAGGCTTGGGGTAACAAGGCAAGTCACCCCTCATTAAATGCGGCAGGGTGTCTTCTTTTCAAAATGGTATGGTTTGTGTACCCTTTCTTCACTTCTGTAGTTGTTATAACCATTTGTGTACAGACAAGTAATGTTTGAGAAAATGTTAGAAAAATTTGAGGTTGTAGTAGGTGTCATTTTGCACTTCTAGCATCCCCTGAGGTAGTTAAACTCATACTAATGGGGTGTCATTTTTCTCCTAAGAGCACTAGCTAATGAATACAGTTGGAAATGCCATGGTTTTCAAGCATTTTAGTACATTTGAATGGGCAGAAATGTAAGAAAATGCCCTTTTTTTTCATTAGCGCCATCTTCTGGAGGCATTTGTGCACACCAGGCTTGGGTTAAGAAGGCAAGTTACCCCTCATTAGATGCAGCAGGTTGTCTACTTTTCAGAAATATATAGTTTTATATAGTTATTCCACTGTTTTAGGGTAGTTTTACCACAAAAACCCTAGAATGCGCATATTAGTTTATAAAGTTGAAAATGTCATTTTGCGCTGCTGGTGATAAGGGCTCTACGCTAGCCATGGACATAGGTAAAACTATACAAATTTGGTATTTTTTTATTCGGGGGACTCGGGGCTTTTTCAAATAATTGAAACTTTTACAATCAAGGTAAATGTTTTTGATACATAGTATGTGATTTTAGCAAAATGAGTAAATTTTCACTTTTTTTTGTCATTATGACATCATAGCTTTTAGCACGATGTAAAATTCTCTTCATGTAAGGTACCACGAGAAAGCTCAATTCGTTCTGAAAAAAACAATGTATAGTTTTCCATATGTAACTAAAAATCCCCAGAGGAAATCAAGCCTAAACGGAAGGATAGCAAAAATGCTGAAAAAGTGTCTGGCCTGCAGGGTACAGGAAATGGCCCGAGCCTCCGGCACTGAAAGGGTTAATGCGATATTGCTTTACTTAGTTGGGTTTGGACACATTTTAGGCACTTTGGATGTATTGATGTGGAGCTTAGGGCCCCAAATCAATACATCAACTAAGGACTTTGGGTTTTATTTGCCAGTTAATAGCTGCATTAGTTTGCAAAAGATCCAATGAGGGACTTTACAGCCAAACAAACTGGGTCTTAAAGGAATAGTAACCCCCCCAAACAACTTGACGGCAAAATACAGCAATCATAGAAACATACTGAACGCACTTAGTCCCATCTCTCAAACCTTTATGGTTTGAGAGATGTAAGGCAAGACAGTCCTCCGGTCCCTCCCCCTTCTGCCTGACGAGCTGTAAAGCTGTCAGAGGCAGAAATCGGCCAACTTTCGGTGGTTCTGCAGGAGTTCTGACATCTAGATATCTCCTTATAATTACTTCATAGGAATGGTCTACAACATGTGCTTGCAAGCCAGGCACATGTTTTAGACCATACCCATGAAGTAATAAATACGGAGATATCTAGATGACAGCGCTCCTGCAGAGCCGCTGTCTTGTGCTGGAAGCCGGATCTCATGACGTCCGCTATACAGCGGACGTATGAGAAGGGGGACGGACCGGAGGACTGTCTTGCCTTACATCTCTCAAACCATAAAGGTTTGAGAGATGGGACTAAGTGCGTTCAGTATGTTTCTATGATTGCTGTATTTTGCCGTCAAGTTGCTGGGGGGGGGGTTTACTATCCCTTTAAGTTTCATGCAGTGAGTGAGTCCCTTATTGGATGTTTTTCAGTCCTTTAAATGGCAAAATTTTAACTTTTTTTTTTTTTTTAATGGGCCAAAACACTCTTTTGTGTAGTGGCCGTATTACTTGATGAACTGCCCGGTGGTGTTTTTTTTTGCCCAACGCCTGCCTTTAAATCTACCCCTAGGTCTTTAGCCATGGTTTTTGTGTTTGGTGTGGGTTGTTATATTGTAAGGTTGGAGTGTGAGCTCTGAGAAAGTTGATAACAGGAACAGCAAACCAGTTTTCTTTTTTTTGTTCCTCCTTTAGAGTACAAGTCATCTGTTTCTCTAATGATCCTTTCCCTAAAAAATACTATTTTGCTAGCAGCAGTTTCTGCTTTAAAGGGAGGCTTTTTGCCTGTAAGCTGAAGTGGTCTAATTGGCTAGATATCGATCTCTGCCAATGAAACTGCTCCAGCTTACAGGCAGAAAGCCTCTGTCATCGGAGGAGGCTGGATAGAGGGAGGGGAGCAGAGACAGAGTCACGGACTGTGGTTACAGTGCAGGTAGCTGCGGTCTATCCGGAGTAGGTGCAGGGCAGCGTTTATAATTTCAATTTCGACCAAATAGAGGTTTTAAAAAAAGAAAATAATACACACTATATAATCTAACTATTCAGGCTAACTTGTATAGGGGTGATACATATCCTTTAAGTGTATGAGTTGCAAGAATTATCTACAGACATTCTTTATGCCATCTTCTAGCTGATCAAGAGGTCCGCAGACCAGTCTCGAATTTCTGCATAAGGTAGTTTCCACTTTTCACCTGAACCAGGACATTGTTTTAACAACCTTGTAGTCACTGAGTCCTCTATTGTATTTCAGAACCTGGATATGGTTTGCTGCTTGTGCATTTAACTCTGTCTGTGATACAATCATCAAGGCTCTTACTCATTCTCTCTGGTTTTCAGACGGGTCAAGTGGCCTCAAAATCTACTCTCATTTGCTGGATTGTGAGTTGACTAGTCAAGGCATTTATTGTGAAAAATGTGCAAGCACCTCAAAGTTTAAGGCCCACTCAAACAGAGCTATTTCTACTTGCTGGACAGCAGAAGTGGATGTGTCCTTTCAAGCGATCGGTAATGCAGTTATTTGGCCTTCTATTTTGACTTTTCTGAAGCACTATCAGTTGGGCACCTGGGTTTCTGCTCCTGAATTTGGTTATGGACTCATGCATTCTATAGCCTCCTCATAGTAACATTTTGAGTGCCAGAGAGGTACGCAACGCATTGCTTTGCAATGCGTTGGGTACCCCCTCTGGCACTCAAAGGGTTAAAGGGACAGTAATGTCTCAGAAAAAACTTTATAGTTTTGTAGTGCTTGAAAAAATAATCTATATGCAACAAATCCCATCTCTCAAACCGCTATGGTTTGAGAGATATTTGTATTCAAAGTTCCCTCCTGCCTCCCCTTCTCCTGATGTCAGCTGTAAAGCTGACAGCAGCAGAGCCATGTCGGCCGAGATGAGGAAGCTCTTCAGCAGACCCGAAGAATGGTCTACAAAGTGTGCTTGCAAACCAGGCACACGTTGTAGACCTTTCCAATTAAGTAATTATTTTCCAATAACGCGATTTTGGCTCTGCTCAGATCCGCCGATTGGTCCCCAGCCAGGATTCCCCTGCAGTCAGCACAGTGCTGATGTCAGGGTAAGGGGAGGGAGGGGGAACTTTGAATACAAATATCTCTCAAACCATAGTGGTTTGAGAGATAGGATTTGTTGCATATAGATTAATGTTTTAAGCACTACAAAACTATAAAGTTTTTTTCTGGGACATTACTGTCCCTTTAAATAATATATAAACACACTTGATGTATGTTAATGAGGAGCACAACTAATTTAACTTCATATAGAGTATTTCCACATATATCATATGTGGGGTGCCTAAACTCAAATAATAATTTACTAATTTAAAAGAAAAACCAGAAGAGTTTTAAGTAGGCACTCAACTCAATTCAAAAATAAACCAAAACAAAATTGTAACAAAAAATTATATAGAAAATTTATTGTAATAAAATTACATAGTATGCAAAACATCGAGACAAGCTGCACAGCAGAGTCCCCCAAACCCATCCGGTCCAGAGGGATCCCCTAGACATACAAAGAGGACATACAACATAAAAGACAAAACAAACAAACAATGGCCATGTAAACAAAATCTTAAAATAGCCGGCTACTACCAAAAAAGTCCCTAACTAACTAATAGCAACACTTAATCCAATGTCCTCAAAAATAGCTTCAGATGTATACTCTCATCTTCCTATAATAGCATCGAACATATGGATGATCATCATGTTATAATAAGCACATGGTAGATGATATAAATGTTTAAATGGATGCAACTGGATAACAGATGATGTTAGTATTTTAGATGGATACATTTGGATGGATTGTTCACATATAGATGGAATGTAACATATGGAGCAGACGTAACACAATGCATGACGTGTCACATACAATGATGAGAATGACACATAGATTTGAGTCTTCCATAATAACCCATGGTAACTAGATCTAGACGGAATAAGCTCAGAAGCGGACAGCCAATCTTGCTATCTCACAACCGCTATTTGTCCCGATTGAAAGGAACGTATATCCATCAAAAACTTTCAGAATCCACCTTAGGGTTATATCCACTCACAAGTTACCGGGTAAGCGTTCTTCATCACATCGCTCCAATGAACTGAATTCACATCCTTTCTTTTCCTCCAGTACCGCTTCTCATATAGTTTAGCTCAGTCCCATCTACCAGTGCTATAAGGACAAATCACAGTAGAGCTGCTTCCACCACATACAAATACGTGGCCTCTTGCTTTGTTGTGTCCCGCCAACGCGTTTCGTCCGATACCTACGGACTTTTTCAAGGCTAATACAATGAACAATCCATCCAAATGTATCCATCTAAAATACTAACATCATCTGTTACCCAGTTGCATCCATTTAAACATTTATATCATCTACCATGTGCTTATTATAACATGATGATCATCCATATGTTTGATGCTATTATAGGAAGATGAGAGTATACATCTGAAGCTATTTTTGAGGACATTGGATTAAGTGTTGCTATTAGTTAGTTAGGGACTTTTTTGGTAGTAGCCGGCTATTTTAAGATTTTGTTTACATGGCCATTGTTTGTTTGTTTTGTCTTTTATGTTGTATGTCCTCTTTGTATGTCTAGGGGATCCCTCTGGACCGGATGGGTTTGGGAGGGTTTGGGGGACTCTGCTGTGCAGCTTGTCTCGATGTTTTGCATACTATGCAATTTTATTACAATAAATTTTCTATATAATTTTTTGTTACAATTTTGTTTTGGTTTATTTTTGAATTGAGTTGAGTGCCTACTTAAAACTCTTCTGGTTCTTCTTTTAAATTAGTAAAGTGTCCCTTTAAATAACTTTCATATTGCATTGTCTGTGTAAGGTGACATGTTTTTTTTCTGTTTATTCAGGGTCCGCCCCTTCACTTCTTGGTATTGGGGTTTGCTCAGGTACGGATTGTTGGACTGCCTGAAGTGGATGGCCAGGAATTGAGAAAATGATTTCATACTTACCATCATTTTCTTTTTCTGGTCACCATTCTTGACAGCAGTAACCAATTTTCCTTTCCTTAAATTTTTACTTTGGCGCAGATCAAAGGCAAGGGGAGGAGCATATTTTTAAAGTTCTGGATTGTTTCCTGTAGATACCTGGTGGGGGAAGTTTACCTCATTTGTGCCATACATGATGACCAGGAAAACAAAGGACGTATGTAACTATTTTCACAGATTTTTTTTTCTCCCCTATGGTGCAGCTGGTTTGTCACAGAATTAATCCACACTGATTTTATACATAAATAATAATGATATGCTTAAAGGTTTAAATTGCAGTATTCCATGGAGTGCCTTTCAAGACCCATCACTCCCATTAGGGTAGCCGCCTCTCCTGCTGGGTGGGTTTGGGGTTGAGACTTCCCACATACAGTCTCTCCTACTTTGCTAGTTTCACCGTGGGCCCCCTGGATCCTCTGGCCCCCTTCCCATGGCTCTGGGTCCTCCCGGATAACTGAGTTAGCCTTTGCAGAGGCCTCTCCACTACGGTCAGCTCCCTCAGGCGCCCAGCTCCTCCTCCTCCTCTCTCTTCTTCTGTTTCCACTCTTTCCCATTCTCTACTTCCCATGTAGACCTTGTGTGGGGATTTCTACCTGCCGGCTTGAGCCCCTACTTGCACTCCATGCCAGATAATTAGACAATTCAACAAACTGCAATACTTGGGATAATTTGTTTCAATTTGTCTTGCTATGCTTGTACTTTCTATCTTACTCTGGTTCCACTTCTCCACCCATCCCACTGTCTGTTGGAGTGCCTCAAGGATCAGTCTTGGGACCCTTGCTCTTCTCACTCTACACCTCGTCCCTCGGAAAACTAATCAACTCCCTTGGGTTTCACCATCGTCTCTATGCTGATGACACTCAAATATATATTTCCTCCCCTGACCTCTCCCCTTCCCTCCTGTCCCGAGTGTCTGACTGTCTGTCCGCTGCGTCTTCCTGGATGTTCTCCTGTCAACTCAAACTTAACCTTGGCAAAACCGAACTAATCATCTTCCTTCCCACCACAACCAGCCTTACCCCAGACTTTATCCTCACCATCAACAACACTACCATCACACCGACCCCTACAGCTCACTGTCTGGGGGTCACATTTGACTCTGCCCTATCCTTCATTCCTCACATCCAGTCACTCTCCAAATCATGCCGCCTCCACCTCCGCAACATCTCCAAAAATCCGACCCTTCCTCACACATGACACTACCAAAATTCTAGTCCAAACACTCATCATGTCCCGCCTTGATTACTGTAACTCTTTACTAATTGGCCTTCCTCTCACCCGACTAACCCCACTACAGTCCATAATGAACTCTGCTGCAAGACTAATCTACCTCACCCATCGCTTCTCTGACACCAAACCCCTCTGTCAATCCCTACACTGGCTCCCATTAGCATACAGAATTAAATTCAAAATTCTGGTGCTTACTTATAGAGCCCTCACTAACACCACACCACATTACATTTCATCTCTCATCTCCAAATACACTCCGTCTCGCCATCTTCGCTCTGCACACAACCTTCTCCTCTCCACTGCTCTTATCACATCCTCCCACTCCCGCCTACAGGACTTCTCCCGTGCTACACCTCAGCTCTGGAACTCCCTTCCCCGCACAATCAGACTCTCCCCCAGCCTTCAGATCTTCAGACGCTCCCTGAAAACTCACATCTTCAGGGAAGCCTATCACCTGCCTCCATAAACAATATCACTAAGAACCACCCCTTGCCTTGACCACTGCACTCAACAGCACTTCTCACTCCCACCCACTGACTGGCAAGTCAGGTGGCAGGAGGCACTTACACCCAATAGCACTTACTCCTCCTGTGTCATACCTACCTTCCTCTAGACTGTAAGCTCTCACGAGCAGGGCCCTCTGATCCTTCTGTTCTCCAAACTTGATTGTACTATTTAATACCTCTGTATGTCTACTCCCTACTGTAAAGCGCTGCAGAATTTGTTGGTGCTATATAAATAAAGATTAATAATAAAGATTAATAATAATAATAATAATAATAATACACTTATAAGTTGTACTTTGTACCTTGATACATTTCTTAATAAAGAAATTAAATTAAAATAAAGAAATTAAGAATACTTGTCTCTAAAGACAAAAATACTCACTTATAAAGCTCAAATAAAACAATTTTGGTTAATGACAAAGTGTCAATGCATGCAGAGACTCGAAGTCAGTAAAAACCTTATATACCACAATTGTATTGCATTACATGAAAAAAATATTCTGTGACAGATTCCTTTTATGGGCTGTATTTAAATATGAACAGAATCAAAATAGTTTAGTGACAGTTTTACAGTATACATGATATGTTTTTGCATGGCAGGTAAACATTTGGCAAATGTCACTGGAAGACTTTCCAACATACAGAAAGCTTTAGAGATGTTCTATAGTTACATAATTTCTGACCAATACCCAGCAGTGTCAGGATGCATAGTGTCATGGCAAGATTATTTACAGGCTGGTTAAGCCTCTATGATATGTGAGTGAGCATTTGAAATATTTGTACTTGTTTCTAAATGTAGAAAAACTGCTTTTTTAATTTCTATTGCACAGTGTTGTGCTCTGTTTTCTTTTGTTTTTAACACTGAACTCTACCTTTAAAGTAAATGTCTCTACAGGAATAAAAAAAGCTCTGAATTTGTTTAACCCCTTATGGACCGGCCGTGCACTCACGCGGCAGTCACTTAAGGACCACGGAGCATGTTTTTTTTTTTTTTTTTTGTTTCCGGTTCCGGACTCACTGAACGGCGTGCAGCTGCGGGGGGAGCCCGGAATTCCATGATGGTCATAGTACATCATGGGTCGTTAAGTCAGATCTACCCATGACGTACTATGACCTTCGAGGGTCGTTAAAGGGTTAACAAAAAGACTTTCCTAAGAAGTTGTCATCCTTAAAGCAATTTGATATATCTATGTAATTGTTCTTGAACTGGAACTGCGTTGTAAATCTCATCCTCCTACATGTTCTATAGTTACACAATTTCTGACCAATACCCAGCAGTGTCAGGATGCATAGTGTCATGGCAAGATTATTTACAGGCTGGTTAAGCCTCTATGATATGTGAGTGAGCATTTGAAATATTTGTACTTGTTTCTAAATGTAGAAAAACTGCTTTTTTAATTTCTATTGCACAGTGTTGTGCTCTGTTCTCTTTTGTTTTTAACACTGAACTCTACCTTTAAAGTAAATGTCTCTACAGGAATAAAAAAATCTCTGAATTTGTTTAACCCCTTATGGACCGGCCGTGCACTCACGCGGCAGTCACTTAAGGACCACGGAGCATGTTTTTTTTTTTTTTTGTTTGTTTCCGGTTCCGGACTCCCTGAACGGCGTGCAGCTGCAGGGGGGAGCCCGGAATTCCATGGTCATAGTACATCATGGGTCTTTAAGTCAGATCTACCCATGACGTACTATGACCTTCAAGGGTCGTTAAAGGGTTAACAAAAATACTTTCCTAAGAAGTTGTCATCCATAAAGCAATTTGATATATCTATGTAATTGTTCTTGAACTGGAACTGCGTTGTAAATCTCATCCTCGTACATTACTGTGCGGAACCTTGGGTGGGTTTTCTTTTGCTATAGACTTTCTCACCCAGGCTGTTATAGTCCATTTTTGCTTGTGAGGAACTGTGAACTACATTCTTTATCAAGGAAGATCTAGGAAAGTCCTTCTTCTCTACATATTAAAATCTGCTTATTAACACATGTATAATTCACCTTTAAATCAATTATATTATTGCGTTGCTCATAGTAGCAATACAATGAAAACCTGCCAAAGATTTTAAGTCCATTGTATAATGATTTTACAAATCCAGAATTTCTTTTTTTTTTTCCCAAGTCTATATACGAATGAAACACAGAACTCAGATATTGCCAGTGTGCTTTCCTGATTTATAAAAAAAAATTCAGAATCCATTATAATATCGACAAATTGGGCCATACGCAGAAAGCTAAAAATTAGTAATTCTGGAGCAAATCAACTGCACAATAAAGGGGAAATAAAAAAATTCCACTGATTAAAATTGGGCTTTTAACCAGTTGAATGCTAGAGAAGCAAGGTGTTAGGAACCACTGTAGCTTTCAAGTGCTTAAAATCCACATTTAACCGTTTGAGTGCCAGAGGGGTACGGAACGCACTGCGTTGCCATGCGTTCCGTATCCCTCTGGCACTCAAGTGGTTAAATGTGGATTTGGAAATAATTATTTATCCCCAACAAAGCAGTGGCTATGCTCCAGAATTGCTCATACGTTGCATTCTGCTTAAGGCCTTTAAAAAGATGAACTAAATAAACTAACAACTACAAAAACGTAGCAGTTATAAATTCTACCAAAGACGTAAAAGGCCATACTTACTAAGTAGGACTACTCCATAAGTACACCTGGATGTTTATGAGATCCTTTAGCCCAGGGGTTGGCAACCTTTGATTCTACAGTTGTTTGAGTTTACAAAATCCCATTATCTCCAACCAGTCAGTTTTGGTTGGGAATTATGCAAACTGTAGTTCCCTACAGCTGCAGAGCAAAAGGCTGCCTACCTCTGAATTAGGTGGATTCAAGTGAATGAGCCAGTGAGGGCTGTGCAATGTCCCATTTACTGTGCAGTACAGAAAGGTACATCAGGAAGGAGAATGTTCACTATATCTAACCCATTATAAAAGTCCATGTTATGGCATTTCTGAAATCCAACACAGACTTTGATTTACACGGAAGATGAGCCAGGAGAAAATTCTAAATGAACATCCAAAGTACCATACACAGAACGTAATACATCCAGGACCTTTTCTTGAATGAAATCAACTTGTTCAGAAGGACAATAGTCATCTAAACTGGACCTAGAATAACAAAATGAATAAAAGAAAATGTCAGCTTGCCGTTCACCAAGGTAAGTACATAAAACCAATACAATATAAGGCAAACAGATTATTATACATATACATGATTATGATACATCTACATACAAAGTCAAACATATATACCAAGTCGGGTGTAGAGTTCACTTCAATTGCATGAATTTACAGGAAATATTTTGTGGGATAAACATTCCCAATATGGTTTGTAGCTGAAGATATTGCAAGATGCATAAAAAGTGTGAGTAACAAGTAGCCTACAAAAGAAATAACCTGTAATAATCAATACACAACCAAAATAAGAAGAACATGCATCTGTCTGGTTCTTTGGGATGATTTAATGTGAGGTTGGTGTATACCAAGGCATCTGTTATGATCATCATATTTATCAGGTGGGGTTATCTTCTGCTTCTTCTGATTATAGGGAAAGGTTGTTGATAAATGGCTCCGACATAGTAATCCATTTTTCCTGCACATTTCTTTGTTTTGTAGAGCAACAGTCCTGTGTATTTTGATGAAATGCAGAGTTTTTTCATTGAGCTGCCTTAGGGTTGGTGTGAGGGGGGATGTCCATACTGAAAATACATTTCAAGGCCAGCACGAGACAGCTATCTAATAATTTAAACTGTGATTTGGTTGGCTTATCCTCAATATCATATAATACTTAAATAAAGGAAGCATTGGATGTGGAATATATTGACCTTCAAATGTATTCTAATGAACGGCAAGACAGACTGCCAGAACCTTTGGCTCATTGTGCTTGCATGGAGCATTTGTAGTAGATTTGCACCTGGTGATTTACATTTTGCACAATGACCTGACTGTATTAGTCCTATAATCTTGACAAGGCTTGGGGTACGGTATGACATGTGTAACAAATGATAGGACAATTTATGAAAATATGTTGCCGGGGAGCTCTTTAGTCACCTGGGAATGGCAAACAGTACATTTGTAATGATATTGAAGGGGACTGGAAGGCTGAGGAGTGACCCATGGATCCGTGGGATGTCTCCATGGCCTAAATTTAATAAATTCATTATGCATCATAATGTTTACTAGTTTTGTTATAATGTAGTATGGCCCCTTTACATTTTAAATACATAATTAATGCGCATTACAAATTGCTAGAAATATAGGTATTTTCCCATCCTGCAGTTTGATTGGCCAGGTACACTTTACCTTGTGACAGGTATACTGCTTTGGGTGGGAAAATAGGGTATAAATACAGCAGACAAGCCCCGCTGCAAATCACCTTTAGCTGGCTTTCTAACGCAGCAGGAGTCTCAGCTCCCCTCCCCCTGCCCATTATAAGGAATATAATAAAGGATTTTATTTCAAATAAGTTTATATATGTTATATAATGAAAACAAAAATAATAATAATTAAAAAAAATAATAACATGTAAAAAAAAAAAATTCAAAAGGTGGATAATAATTTGTTGTATTTGTCGCAGCATGGAGGGTTGTTAAGTATATTTGCTAAGGAGGTAAATGTTACGCTTCTGGCTGGTAGGGTGGAACCTTTTG
Organism: Rhinophrynus dorsalis; assembly: GCA_037306005.1. Classification (NCBI taxonomy): domain Eukaryota; kingdom Metazoa; phylum Chordata; class Amphibia; order Anura; family Rhinophrynidae; genus Rhinophrynus; species Rhinophrynus dorsalis. Next base: position 226,502,939 of record CM074723.1, read on the forward strand.
GTTATTATATTATAAGCTGGCTTATCTGGCTGATATTGCTGATAAGAATTGTTCTGGATCGTATGGTTAACATTAAAGTTATTAAAATTTTCGAATAAATGCTGAGGCTTCACCAGCAACCTCTAGTTGTGTGTGTGTTTATATTCATTGGGTACTTTTTGGAAGTAAGGGTACAGATTAAGGGGTACAGACATCCAGACTCCATGCTAGTATATTTCTACACCATTTTCGTGAACCAGCCTGTTGTTCGTGGTTAATGGATCTCAAGAGGAATTTGTATACGATTGCCAAGTTGAAACATGTAAAATAATGTTGCTTTTTTAGGCAATACAGAGGGTTGCGGCCTACTTGGTTTATTATATCTGGAACAAACGATTGTGCAGTGTTTCGCTTCTGAGCTCTTCGAATTGGAAGACTTGATCTGTTTTATGGTTTATTATATAGTTAACTGAAGATAATCCTTTATATGCTCAATGTTGAAATCTGTTATCTGTTGTCAGCATTGAAATTCTAGATTATTTATAAATAGAAGAATATTAACTTGTATTTGGATCCAAAAAGTTACTGTTTCATAAACTGCCATGCCTTAACTTTGTTGAATATTAAAGAATTCCTTACGCAACTGATTGCGATTTAAGTTTTTGGGAAAATTGCTTTTTCTGTTTGATCTTCTTGTCCTGCTGTGGTTTATGGGTTTTAAATTGCCTCGTATCTTTAGTATCAAGAAGGGTTTAAAGGTGAGGAGTGATGAAGAGCATCTCCAATAATGATGCGTGAGGCTTACATTTGAAAGGCTGCAGAATATAAAACCATGAGTCAACTTTACAGTCAAGGTGACTCTAGCATGATATCGGACTTAAATGGTATAACATTAAGGTAATGTATCTGTGGCAATTCCAGATTCTGACAGAGCAGTGGCTCTTATTGGGATCAGCTGTTTGGTCAGGGGTATTCAGACTCCAGCAGGCACTGAAATCAGAATAGTGAAGAGAAAAGTGATCAGCCTAGAACAGAGGGGGTTAGTGGGGAGTGTGCCCACAGACTCCAGTATAATTTGCCTCCACCAAAACAAACAGGTTAGAGAAGGAGAGTGTGGAATAAGAAGTACAGTAACAATGAGTGGTTCTCCTTGTGGTCTCCAAGGAAAGAGCTGATATTTGGTATCTTTGAGATAATAAATCTAATGTACACTCTTCTTTTTGTTTTAATGGCTTATGAGATCCTCTTTACAAACCACATGTAAAGCTAGAGGGTGATATCTCAGGAAACAATAATCAGAACTTTTTTTTTTTTAAACCATAATTCAGGCCAAATCAGGTGAAAAGATTTTGCAGTATAAATGTGAATATAAGTGTCCAGACTTTCCTGGGACTGCAGAGTTTATAGATTACTGCCCTTGTAGCAGTTTTATGTAATACCGAATCAGTAGTATGTAGAACAGTTTGTTGGGTTCCCTTCCAGTAGTATAGAGTTGACTTGTCCTATATACCAGGAGCTTTAACCATTTGGCTGCTGAAGAGGGGATGAAATCCAGGAAGGACAAGTGCTGGGTGAGCAGGTGACTAGGGGTGGGAGAAAGGTCCCATCATGTTCCCGCAAAAAAAAAAAAAAAAAAAATCAGCAATAATCCCATGGTTGTCTGTTCTTTCACGTGAAAATCCGATTTAAATAAAGCGATTTAAATATTCGCTGTTTTCACCTATTGCCAAAAATGTTTTGCTATTTTTTCAATGGCTACAAACTTTTAGCTTCTTTAACCCGTTAAGGACAAGTCATGCGCATGTAGTCGGCCAGCACTTACCGGGATAGTAATACTTAAATATTACTAATCCCCATACTGTAGTAATGTTAAAAAGAATTTATTAGCCCCCAGGTTCATCTCTCAAACCATTATGGTTGAGAGATAACCGCCTACAAAGTCCCCCCCTCCCTCCCCCTTCCCTGAAGTCAGCGTTGTACTGACTGCAGGGGAAATCAGTCCAGAGCCGAGATTGCGTTAGTAAAAAATAATTATTTCACTGAAACGGTCTTCTACATGTTCTTGGTTTGCAAATCCCAGGCTAAGGACTGCACATGGCATTGTCTATGTGTAGTGATATTGGCCCATATTTATAAAAGCAAACTGGAGTTATTCTGGAGTAAACCAACTGCGCCACAGGAGACAAATACAAATTCCTAAATTACCACACACTTAAATAGAGCTTTTTAATGCTTGAATGCTAGAGGCCTCTAATACATTGCTTCACAATGCATTGGAGACCTCTCTAGCATTCAGGGGGTTAAAAGCCCAAAATAATTTAACAGGAATTTGTTTTTGTCCCCTATGGTGCAGTTGGTTTACTCCAGCATAACTCCAGTTTGCTCCTATAAATAAGGGCCAATGAGGGGAGATTTATAAAAAGTGTTCTTGTCTGTTTTTGCTAATGTATGCTTAAAATGTTCTTATTGGTATTTATAAATGTGGTGACTGTAAAGAATAGGAACAGGTCAGACATAAGCTTAAATATTTGGAGAGAATTCTGTCTCTAAATTGTCTCAAATAGTGACATTTCTTATTAAATTCACTGAGCCACTTTTTTACAAACTTCTTTATGCCATTTTATAAAAAAAGCACACTACAAGGAGTTTTGTCCTCTTAACACCTTAGTGACCGTCCGCTCGCGCACGCAGCCGGCACTTAACGCCCGCCGAACTTTTTTCTTTTTACTTACAATGACTTCCTGGACGTACATATATGTCCTCTGTCACTAAGTGACAGTATCTGCGGGACATACATGTACGTCCAATGTCGAGATGGTGTTAAACTGTCCTTAATACTTTTATAACTGCCAGTCTTACAACCATTTTAATGTTTCTTTTCCATTAACTCCACTTTTATAAATATCCCTCTATGTCCCCACATGTGCATCCTATATTCCTATAGGCAATCGTTAACAGATGAGAATTCTTCTTCAGCCTTTTCCAGCTTATACAGGTAAGCTGTCTGTGAATGTGAGTGAAAGTAAGGGAATCGCATGGGGAACCAAACTATCCCATTAGTGTCACACTTAGAGAGAAATCCACAGTACTTTCTACCAGTGCTTTCAGACAGAACGATAGGTGGCTAAAACACCTTCTAGCAGGATTACTTTGGCAGGGTTCAAGGTGTTAAAAGTGCCATTTAAACCAATGAGAGTTTTGGAAATATTAATTTATCTCCTAGGGTGCAGTTGGTTTGCTCCAGAATTATACCTCTTTAGCTTTCCTGCACACGGCCCCAGATTTTTCAGCCTCTGCTCCCTTGGAATGTAAACTACCATATCATCCCCTCCAACAACATCTGAACTTCCCAAAGTGGGACATATGAAATTAGTGAGTGGCTCACAGTGCATCACCCAGATAATTCTAAAAATCTTTTTTATCTTATAACCTTTATCTAAAAAGCTTAATGTAGAGTGCTCTAGTTATTCACGGCAGACAGAGGCTGCATTCAATCTGTAAAGTGACAGTTACAGTACAGATACAGATGGAAACACACACTTTGCCATTATCATGAAAACTCACCCATACAGTTTATAATAAACTTATACACTGTAAAACTGAGGAAAGCAGAGATCTCTGGCCTTGCAGACCCTTGAACAGATTAAAATGAAACAAATAAGAGTGAATCTCAGAATCTGTAATGTAAAGTTAGATAAAAGCTATGTACCTCAGTGATGTCCTGCATTTAAATCAAGCACTGTCCTGCAAAGGACAGCTACAGCCCTGTTCTACAGATACAGTTTTTACAAAGGCAGTACATAACATTGCATATATAAGCTGGATATTTAACAATTCAATTGTTAGGAAAGGAAAAATAAAAGTGAGGCTGTATAAAGATTAGTCCTTTCCATATTATAATTTTTCATACTATTATGTAATTTTGCTCACGGCTAAAACCAAATCTACTTAATGGGTCTCTACCAAATTTTGCACATTGATAGATGTTACAGGGGACTATTCATATTCATTTATAACTTGTAGCACATTCTAAAGATATTAGACTCTATAATTACCTGTCCCACATGCCCAGTAAAAAAAAAAGTTTTTCATGTGATTGTGCACTGACGTCTTGGGGTCAACACAGGTCAGCTCGAATACACTTTAATTTTGATTGATCAAAGAAATAAGTTGGAAAAAAATACAGGTAAACAATTAAAGGAGCAGTAAACTTTTTTTATGAAAACAAATATTTTACAGAGCATTTCCTGCTGAATAAAACAAAGTCACTCCCATTGCTGTCAGATGTTTTATTCAACATTTATAGCAGTTCAAATAACCAGGAAGTTAATTCACTGCGCTTTACTTCCTGATAGTTCTAACTGACAGGCAGTTTCTATCACATTCTATGGAGAACTGCATGTCTGTGACTTTCCTCTCCATTAGAATCTAACAGGAAATCTAATTAGAATTTGACCACTAGAGAGCACTGCTAATGTAAAAAATCATGAGTTTAAACTGTAATAACTCTGGAAATATAAATCTCTCGGCAGTGGGAGTACCCTTATTTTACTCAATAGGAAAATTCCTACAATATATATTTTTTCATAAAAAAAGTTTACTGCTCCTTTAAGCATTTTTGATTGATCAAACATTCTTTTAAAAACATGTAAAATGTGTGCACAAAGTGCGCTTCATCAAAAAAAGACATCTGACGAAAAATAAATATGGATCTCATGTGTGCCAGAACAAACAAGACGTATAACAGAAGGAAAGGGGCCAATTGTGCACACAAAGCTTGATCAAACAAAGGTACATGAAAAAAAGATTGAGTTCAATGAAAGAAAATAGTAAAAGAATAAAAGGTGGATCGGCCTTGCAAAGTGCAACTGATTTAACAAAAGATTACATGAAAATGAAAAGTTGACTGTGAATGTGGTGTGCGCTCAATACAAAAAGAAAAACCCCGTGACCCCCAGAACTACAAGGCAAAAAAATAGATGTAATGTATTTTTTCTATAGGGTACTGCAATTTTGCCCCATAATTGCTTCATGTTTTACTTTATACATATCTCCACTTATTCTTCTATGGAAATTATTTTTTAAAGTGATGGAAACCTCTTCAACTTGAGTAAGAGGTTCCAATGAAAAATGATAGAATGGGGACTGGGTGTTTCAGTCACCGAAGAAATTTCTCTCTAGTGCATATTGCCTTAGTTTTATTTCCTTTGGCAGACCATCTATGTGGGATTCACACAAAGAAATGGAAATTGTATTATGTATTTATGCTTTAAATCCTTAGATGCAAAGCAATGAGCTGGAGAACTCTCTAGCATCTAAGGGATGTTTGATCTTTAAAGGAATAGTAATGTTTCACAATAAAAGCAGCTCCAATTAATCTTCATAGTATTTGGGCCATGGAGAGTTATTTCAGTACTTCAAAATTTCAGAGTTGTAGTTCAAGAGTAATTGAATGATAAAGTATCCCCCTCCCACCCCTTTTACTGATATGACACTGCTCACCTCAGAGCAACAAGACTGTTTGGATGTATAGAGAGGGACAATCTTTAGTGAGCATAAGGAAAAGAGTATTTTATTCTTACCTGTTAAATCCTTTTTTCTTGGTCCATACAGGTTACTGGTAACTTTGGGTAGGCGAACCTCCCTTTTAATTAGGCAGGAACAATTCTAGAATTGTATGCAGGGGGTGGAGCCTACGTTCCCTCCTTGGCTGCAGCTAGCCAACCAGCTCCAGTAAGATTTGAGACATTAACTATTGACTAGATAATAGAAGGGAAAGAAGACTCCTGTGAGCATGACCCCGAAGGACCCCCACAGTCTGCCACAGGAGAGCCAAGTATGGTCCCTTGACAGGGTGGGAGACCAGTAACATGTATGGACTAAGAGAAAAGGATTTAACAGGAAAGACTAAAATCCTCTTTTCTCTGTCGTCCAAAACAGGTTACTGGTAACTTTGGGATATCCAACCATTGAGTTTGCCAGAGGCGGGAAGTAAGGCAAGGGCCAGGCACAAGGCCCCCAAAGTCACCAGAGCAGATATGAACCATCAGATCAGAGATAGCCCAACAAAACCAATGTGTCAATGGACACTGAACAAGGGTAAAAAAAACCCAAAACTATTACACAGCACACTGAACTAGAGCCAACAGGGCTCAAAAGTGAAGGAAGCACCAAGAACCAAAGAAGATCCTAGTCAGGCAAGACTGCCTCAAGATCTTCTACCAAAGATGGCATCAGCCGATGCAAACACATCAACACGGTAGTGCTTCAAAAAAGGTGTGCACAGACGACCAAGTGGCCGCCTTGCACAACTGATCAGCAGAGGCCTGATTCTTGTAAGCCCAAGACGCCCCAATAGATCTAGTAGAATGAGCCATGACTAGAACGGGAACAGGCTTCTTACTGAGCTCATACGCCTTATGAATAGTGGACTTCATCCAGGACGCAATAGTCACTTTGGATGCAGATCTTCCTGCCCTGGGACCCTAAGGAATGACGAACAGCGCGTCAGATTGCCTGACAGACTAAGTGCGATGGACATAAAACTTGAGACAACGCACCACATCTAACAAGTGGAGATCCCTCTCCTTGTCAGAGGTAGGGTCAGGGCAGAAAGAAGGCACCACAATCTCTTGATTGATGTGGAACTCGGAAACCTCGTTCGGAAGAAACTCCTGAGAAGTGCGAAGCACCAAAAAGGTGGTTTACAGGACACAGCATGTAACTCCACGACACGGCGAACAGACACGAGCGCCAGGAGAAAGGACATTTTCCACATCAACAGGCTTAGAGGAATAGTAGCAAAGAACTCAAAGGGAGGGAGCTGAAGAACATCCAAACAAAGTTAAGATTCCACGAGAGAGTGTGATTCTTAAAGACAGGACGACTATGAGAAACGTCCTGAAAGAAAACCTTGACTTCAGGAAGAGTGGCAATGCGCCTCTGAAACAAAACAGAGAGAGCAGAAGTTTGAACCTTAAGGGAGCTCAAACTGAGGCCCTTGTCCACACCGTCCTGCAAAAAGGCCAGGACCTTAGGCAGATCAAATTCCTAAGACAGGTCCCTGTCAGCACAGCAAGATAGAAAGGTCGACCAGACACGATGATAGGCCTTACGGGCAATGAGCATAGTAGCCACCATACCAGAAGAAAAACCTTTCTTCTTCAATATTGAGGATTCAATTTCCAAGCCGTCAAAGCTAGCCGATGAACATGCTCCTTCCACAGGTAACCCTGTAGAAGAAGATCCGGACAGCAAGGGAGCCGGAATGGCTCCGCCAGTGACAGATCCAGAAGCTCCGGAAACCAAGCCTGTCGAGGCCAGTACGGAGCAATCAGAATGACTGGACATCGCTACAGTCTCAATTTCCGCAACACCCTGTGCAACATGGGGAGGGGAGGAAAGATGTAAGCCAGAGGAAATAACCAAGGAATGGAAATGGCATCCACCTCTATAGCTAGAGGATCCCTCCAGCGAGAGCAGAACCTCGGAACCTTCTGGTTGTGTCTTGACGCCATCAAGTCGATGCAAGGAAGACCCCCACTACTGAACGATGAGGGTGAACACCTCTGGGTGCAGTTTCCACTCGCCACTGTCCACTGTGTGTTGACTGAGGAAGTCCGCCATGACGTTGTCTATGCCAGGAATGTGCACTGTGGATATGGCAGGAACGTGTTCTTTTGCCCAGGACAAAATAGCCTTGACCTCTAACCAAGCAGGGAGACTTCTTGTTTTGCCCTGCTTGTTGATGTAAGCCACAGCCGTGGCATTGTCGGACTGTACCCGGACTGGGTAGTCTTCCAGCTGAGGTGCCCAATGACGAAGGGCATGAAATATCACCCGAAGCTCCAACACGTTGATGGGAAGGAGAGATTCCTCCGGAGACCACCGACACTGAGCACTCAGGAGACCCAGAACCGCTCCCCAGCCGGAGAGGCTTGCATCCGTTGTCACCGTGGTCCAGAAGGATACTGTCACAGTACCTTGTCTCCAGCGCCGCTGCTTCAGCGATGCTCAGCATCTTTCCACGCGTCATCTGCAGGCAAGTGGCTTCAAGCATGCTGCAGGCCTCTGTTTTACGTGTATTTGTTTCCTGTAGTCTTCTCCTACCTACTTCCTCCCTCTAGCTGCTCCTTCTACCTACTTCCTGTTGAGGGGTTTAAAGGGCAGACTGAGTATTGACTCAGTCACCCTTACGCTGTTGTTCTGAGCAGTTCATTTTATAGTATTCCTGTGTATAATCCGGCTTGACTGTCCATCCATTCTGGTGCTGACCTATGGCTCTGTCTGACTATTCTCCTTGGCGTTACAATTTGGCTCAGATAGCCTTTCTGGTGCAAACCTGTGGCTCTGGCTGACTACCTGCTCCGTGTATGACCTAGACTTGTCTGACTACCCACTCTGGTGTTGACCTGGGGCTCTATCCACTGCGCATCCTGCATACATACGCTCCAGCGGATATCCTATCTGGTGCAAACCTGTGTCTCTGGCTGACTACCTGCTCCGTGTATGACCTAGGCTTGTTTGACTACCCACTCTGGTGTTGACCTGGGGCTCTATCCACTGTGCATCCAGCATTCCATCGCTTCAGTGGATATCCTTTCTGGTGCAAACCTGTGGCTCTGGCTGACAACCCACTCCGTGTATGACTTTAGCTTGTCTAACAATCCTATCCGGTGCTTACTAGAAGGCTTTGTATATTCACTCAGTTTGTTGGTTCCGTTATTCAGACATCCTTCCTAGTACTGACCTGAGGCTCTAGCAGACTCCTAGCTACTGACTGCAGGCTGAGTCAGTATCTCTTGGGCGTTACCTTACCACGAGACTCCAGTGAGCTGAGGCCTAGTCTTGGACAGTGTGGTGCAGAGATTGGGAGACTGCTATTCCTATATACAGTGCTCGCCGTTTCAATCACCCACTGTGTGTATATTTATATACTGCATTACTGTCATTATTCTCATAATAAAGGTTCTATTACTATACCGTGTGACTCCTGGTGTTGCTTGCCAACTGTAACAGATACCAGTAAGGACTTGCCCTTCAACAGATTGGAGAGGTCGAGCCACCATGACAAACTCACATGAAGAGGAAGGGATACTGACATCTTCAGAGGGTCCGGCTGACCCTTGCACACCTGGCTCACAAACCTCTGGAGTTTCCTGGTGTAAGCCATGACAAATGGGATCGCTTCTATGGTGGAGATGAATTTTCCCACTAGAGAGGACAGCTTCTTGGCTGGAACTGGATCGTGGGCCAGAATAGCAGAAACCCTGTGGGCGATCTGGTGAGCTACCTCATCTGTGAGAAACACCATGCTCTGCTGAGTGTTGAAGAGAAGGCCCAGGAAGACCAGATGCTGGGATGGGACAAGATCTGACTTGTGCATGTTGATGATCCACACGTGATGGGTGAGAGCATGCATGCAGTCCTTAACCTGCTGATGAAGAAGTTCCCCAGAAGTGGCTTTCAGAAGCAGGTCGTCCATGTATGGAGTAACTCTGATGCCATCCCGGTGGAGGACGGACACTAAAGCTCCCGGGACACGGTTGAAGACTTGAGGAGATGTAGTCAGATCAAAGGGAAAAGCTGAAAACTGAAAGTGCCCTTGGATGCAGGCAAATCTGAGATACTGGCGGCTCTCTGGATGAATGGCGATGTGTAGATACATGTCCTAAAGGTCCAGAGAGGCAAGGAATTCCCCCGGGGACATAGCAGCAATCACCGTCCTTAGGGACTCCTGGTGATAATGAGTCCTGATCACAAAGGAATTGAGATCCTTCAAAAAAAAATGAGATGACAACCGTCGTCCTTCTTGGAGAACACAAAGAGGTTTGAGTAAAAACCCATACCTCTGTTTTGAACTGGAACAGATTCTAGAACATCCTTGTCCAGAAGGGCCTGAATAGTGCCAATGAACAGACGGCGTTTCTCTGTGCCCTGGGGCGTATGAGAAGGAAAAAGCAAAAAGGAGGAAGAGAGACGAAAGGGATCCTGTACCTTTCCGCCACCACCTGTAAAACCCATGTGTCCGCCACTGAATCCGTCAAGATGCTGTGGTAGTGACGCAGACGGCCACCCACAGCAGAGTGAGGACCTGGGTCCGGCGAGTCATGCCGAAGAAGGCTTGGTTGAAGGCCAAGGTTGAAGTAGTAAAATAAAAGTACATGAAACATCACTAGAATCTAAAAAAAAACACTGAACCCAGTAGGGAAAGTGCACCCCCCCAAAAATGCAAAACCATCAGCTAAAGGGAAAGTTACCACACAAACCTGCTCCAAAACACCCAACAGACATACAGATAAACCCAGTGAGTGCAAAAGTGTGCAATAGGAACTCCCAAGGAAAAACCCCTGTGCGGAGGGGCACTGTGCGACATGTGGACCTGCAACACTCAAAGGGTTGCTCACCTTTCCTGCAGATCTTCTGTCTTCACACTACCATGTATTAAGAAGAAGCCTCGGAGGGCAACTCCTGAGGAAAGAACTTGTACCCAAGATTTTCCCCCCAGGGCTTAAGGTCCACAAAACGCACCTGGTAACTGAGCTAGCCATATTTACGGCATTGTCAGTTATGGTAATCCACCTAATGGTGGTACTCCATTTCTAACAGAAAAAAAACATATTTTCTAAAACTATAGCAGAACTGTTCTCTTGCCTGTGTCTTCACTAAGGAACAAATCTTACTGGAGCTGGTTGGCTAGCTGCAGCCAAGGAGGGAAAGTAGGCTCCACCCCTGCACACAATTCTAGAATTGTTCCTGCCTAATTAAAGGGGTGGATCGCCTACCCAAAGTTACCAGTAACCTGTATTGGACAACAGAGAAAAACCTGTCAAAGGGAGCAGGGTTTTCATTGTTCTCATGGTAAGAAGATTGTCCCTTGCTGTGACCTATCCAGTCAAGTGACCAAATTCCACATCTCAGGGTGAGGAATCTTACACTAGGTAAAAGGGGTGGGAGGGGGATAATTCATCATTCAGTTACTCTTGAACTACAACAAGTATTGAAATAACTCTCCATGGCCCAAATACTATGAAGATTAATTGGAGATGTTGTTTTTGTGAAACATTACTATCCCTTTAAATATAAAACATGGATGAGGGTTAATATAGTTCCAAAGTAGAAATGTTTCCATGTAAATTTTTCCAATGCCCTTCTTGACAGCTGTTACCTCGCTAATGTGACAAGAATCGGTTTTGGCAGATGCTTCAACAGCTGTTTCATGGACTGGACAAGACCCTCAATCTCCTTCTCTGTGCTGACATGGTGTGGAAGCTCTGCATAATCACAGGTAAGGCCAGCTTGGTGTATCTGTAAGTAAAGAAACATTTAAAGAGACAGTCAACCTCTTGTCACTACATATTCTGCAAGTGCATTAATATGTAAGGTCAAATTACCTATACTTTCTATTTTTTGTTTTCATATTCACCTATTTTATTTATTTTTTTACACTTATGCCCCTGACATTGAGCTCCCTGGATCTTTGTTTCTAGAGAGCTCTCTTTTGGGGACTGTAAAAGCAGATATATGTATTCAGTTCTGCAGCCATTTTGCAGCATTTAGTGATCTGTATACTGTAAAGGGGGGCTTTTCTACACTTACAATATCTTATTTACATTGCATGTTTTTTTACACTGTTGCAAACTCTGTGCTTTCACAATCTATCACGATGCCCGTGTTATTGCTGGCGACATTATGACTGTGCTTCTTCCAGATACATTTTTATTGGCTAACGTGTTGCTCCACCCAGTTATAACCCTTAAATACTGAGCCCTGTCACTTTAGCGGTGCCCTTTCGCGGTGTTTCCGTTGCTAAGCGCTTCCTCCAGAATTCGTGTGTTTCCTGTGTATGACCCGGACTGCCTGACTACTCTGCCTGTATCGTTCCTGCTCTGTGTACTGACCTGGATTGGCTGACGTTCCTGCTCTGTGTATCGACCCGGCCTGGCTGACGTTCCTGCTCTGTGTACCGAGCTGGTCTGGCTGACATTCCTGCTCTGTGTACCGACCCGGATAGGCTGACGTTCCTGCTTCGTGTACCAACCCGGCCTGGCTGACGTTCCTGCTCTGTGTACCGACCTGGTCCTGCTTACTGCTCCATCCGGTATCCGGTTGAGGGCCATACTCTGGTTTCTCTCTGTCCATGGACAGATCCTCTGTTGCCTCCGTTGCTGCTCCGGCAGCCAGTTACTGTGACCCAATCAGTATTGTGCCTCGTAATACGACACCCGGTGTTGTAGCATCCTTCTGTAGCACCAAGGTACGCTTGACCTATACTGCTCTAGCTGAGGTTGGTCTTTCCTGGGCGCCTCAGGCTTTCTCCATACTGGTAGTCGACTCTAGGTCTGAGTGTTCGTTAACCCCTTGTGGGTTGGTGCCTGGCACACTGGGTACAGTCATTGCAGTCGCTGATTGGCGTTACTCCTTTGACAGCTCCGGTAGTCTACCGTTTGTCCAGGGCCTTCGTTGCTGTCGTGGCCTTAGTCGCCACTGTGTCACTCCCTGTGTAGAGAGCGAATTGCGGTCAAGGACCGTAGGCAGCGGGCCAGAAATTTGGGACAGGCAAGTCCAAGTTTCCCACCCATGCTTCCCTCACCTCCCATGCCTTCTGAGCGTAATCAAGAGAGTAGTGAACCGATGCAGTTAGGGTTCACTAAGCTAACCAAGGAGGAACGGGATCATTGCCGCAAACAGGGCCTCTGCCTATATTGTGGCCAAGCTGGGCATTTACTACGTACCTGTCCTGAATGGCTGGGAAACGGATGCACCTAGGGTACCTTGTGGGACAGGCCCTAGGTGGCGTTCAGAAGTTCCTAGACCTGGTGAATCAGAAACCCACCATCCACGCTGTAATTTATTGGGCAGATATCTCAGTGGAGGTTCTGGCCCTGGTGGAATCCGGTGCAGCTGGATATTTTATGGACAATTAATTTGCTTAGTTACACAAGATTCCGCTGGTTGAAAGGGAATCTCCATTGGCCATCGATGGCAGACCGTTGGTACCAGAACAAATTACTATGGAAACTTTACCGCTGTCTATGCATATTGGGGCGCTCCACACAGAGAAACAGTGTTTCCAGATTATCCAGTCTCCTCACCATGCTGTCATCCTGGGGTTTCCATAGCTACATCTGCACAACCCTAGGTCTGATTGGCAGACTTGTGAGATAACGGCCTGGTTTGAATACTGTATTAAACATTGTATTTCTCACCCTACCAGGATCATGTGTACCTCTCCCTCCATGCCAGCTGTATACCATCAATTCAGCAATGTTTTTAGTAAGGGAGAGGCTAGCGCTTTGCCGCAGCACAGGGCCTAGGATTGCGCTGTTGATCTGCCTCCTTGCGTTGTTCCTCCTTGGGGTCGGGCGTACCCGTTGTTGTGCGAGGAGAATTGGGCCATAGAGGAATACATTTCGGATGCCCTGGAGAGGGGTATTATCAGGAAGTCATCCTCGCCCGCGGGGGCTGGTTTCTTCTTTGTCAAAAAGAAAAATGGCGAGTTACGACCTTGATCGATTATCGTGGTTTGAATAAACTCATGTCCAAAAACGCCTACCCGATACCACTCGTCACTGAACTGTTTGATAGGTTGAAGGGCTCCTCCATTTTCACCAAGTTAGACTTACATGCGGCTTATAATTTAATCAGAATAAGATCCGGTGACGAGTGGAAAACGGCGTTCAATACCAGATCTGGACACTATGAATACCTAGTGATGCCTTTTGGGCTATGTAACGCTCCCGCAGTGTTCCAGGAGTTTATCAATGACATCCTCCGTGACATGCTCCAGTCTTGTGTAGTAGTTTATCTCGATGATATACCCATCCATTCATCTAACTTGTCGCAACACATCAAGGATGTGACCGCAGTTTTGCTCAAACTCTGTGAGAACAAACTATACTGCAAAACTGAGAAATGCGAGTTCCACAAGTCCATGGTGCCTTTTCTGGGCTTTGTGATCTCTAAAGATGGCATTGCGATGGACAAAGAAGCTTGAAGCAGTCCTGAAATGGCCACGTCCCAAGGGGCTCAAGGCTATCCAACGCTTTCTTGGCTTTGCCAACTAATATAGAAAATTCATTAGAGACTTTTCCACGATTGTGAAGCCACTGTCCGACCTTACGCACAAGGGTATTAATCCCTCCCAATGGTATCAGGAAGCTGAACAAGCCTTTGTGACTCTGAAATCCGCATTTGCTTCTGCTCCTGTACTGTCCCACCCCAACCCCTTCCATTTACTGTGGAGGTTGATGCCTCTGAAACTGGGGAAGGGGCAGTGTTGTATCACGGTGCCCGTGATTGCTGCATTTCCTTGTCTGTCACCAGTAGGGGGCTTCTATTGGCTGTCTGCATTTAGCCCGCCTCATATTGCCTATTTAAACCTGGATTCGGCACCCTTTGAGTGCCCTTTCGTGTTGTTTCTGACCTTTTTGCTATCACTATGTCCAGTGATGGTTGGGCCTCTGTTCCTGTGTTCCTGATTACAACTGTTCCAGTGTCTCCTGCATGCTGAGTTGTTCCAGTCCTGGTTCCGGCCTAGTACTCTGGGGTTGCAGTTCCTGCTGACCTTCTTCTCTGCTGTTTCCTGACCTGACTGATCGCTACTGGTTCCTGTCATCTCCACTGTTGGTCTCAGTGTGCGGACACTGGGTTGCTTACAATCCTGTCACTCTGTCATTATCATCTGACAGCTATTGATATCTCTGGGCTGCCTTGCCCGGTATTGGTAAGGCCGGTAGAACCTTGCTTCGCGTTGTTCTTGAGGTTGCCTTACCCGGTATTGGCAAGGCCGGTAGAGCCTATATCGAGGGTTGTTGGGCTGCCTTGCCCGGTATTGGTAAGGCCGGTAGAACCTTTTGCCACATTCCATCTGAGGTTGCCTTACCCGGTATTAGCAGGGCCGGTAGAGCCTACACTGTGTACTTATTGGGGCTGCCTTGCCCGGTATTTAGGTAAGGCCGGTAGAACCTTGACGCTATTCCATCTGCAGGTTGCCTTACCCGGTATTGGCAAGGCCGGTAGAGCCTATTATTCCATTATCTCAGACTGTCCTGTCCGGTATATTGACAGGACCGGTAGAGTCTGCATACTGTCTTTGCTATTTACCCATGATATATATATGTATGTGATTGCCATCCTAGTGATCATTTTAATTATTTCAATAAAATTGAGTTTTACCTAAAACTTGTGTCTGAGAGTCATAACAAACCGGGACAGTACGAAAGGGCCATGACCTCAGACAGCAAATGTGAAGGTAATGCACAGAATATCCATTGGAGGATGGATATGCACGAGCAACGTTTGGATCAGTTGGTTGCAATTCAAACGATCCTTGAACGCACGGTACTCGCTGACAAATCTGGTTCTAGCCCGGTGGTCTCGCCAAGTCAGACACCGGAAAGTGATACCAGGCCCCTAGGGGGTACTGTTAAAGGGTTAACGGCTTCTGCACCCTTGCCGCTAAGATATGATGGTGACCCTAGTCTCTGCAGAGGGTTCATCAACCAACTTGAAATATTTATGGAATTGACGGCACAAGCATTCCCCAATGATCGTAGTAAAGTGGGGTTCACGATATCGCTGCTCACTGGCAGAGCATTAGCTTGGGCTAACCCCTTGTGGGAGAATGCTAAACCTTGCACTAAGAACTTTAGAGAATTTGTGCAATCCTTTCGAAGAGTGTTTGAGCCTCCTGGTAGAACCACCTCTGCTGCCAAAAGTCTTATGGAGATACAACAGGGCAGGCGTACAGTGAGCAACTATGCCATCGAATTCCGCACATTGGCAGCAGAGGTAGGTTGGAATAACGAGGCATTATTGGCAGCCTTTGCTCAAGGCCTGAATGACCACATTAAAGATGAAATCGCTGCAAAAGATCTACCTATTGACCTAGATGATTACATTGAGTATGTTATGCTAATTGATTCCAGAATACATGAGAGATCAACTGCCAGAGATCGTAGGATACGGTCAAAAAATAATGAGCCTAGTAGCATGTTTTGCCCACCCATCCCTCCCCTGGTATTGAAGTCTAGTGAACCAGTAAGGGAACCAAGTGAACCTATGCAAGTAGGTTTCACTAGACTAACCAAGGAAGAGAGACTATATCGCAAGAAACAAGGGTTGTGTTTATACTGTGGTAAAAACGGGCACTTGCTAAATTCCTGCCCGGTACGTCCGGGAAACGCACACACCTCGGGTACCTTGGGGGACAGGCCCTAGGTGGTGTACAATCGTCCCCAGTGTCGGGCATAATGAAACCCACCATACAGGTGGTATTATCCTGGGCACAATGCTCTGTGGAGGTTTTGGCCCTGGTTGACTCTGGTGCAGCAGGGTATTTTATGGATAATACCTTTGAAAGAGAAAACCCCTTGGCTATTGAAGCAATTGATGGCAGACCCTTAGAACCGGCTCATGTTACTTTTGAAACTATGCCACTGTCTATGACTATTGGGGCACTTCACAGAGAAGAGCAGCAGTTCCAACTTATTAATTCTCCTCACCATGCTGTAATATTGTGATTTCCTTGGTTACAGTTAAATAACCCACAATTTGATTGGAAAAAGTGTGAAATCGCTGCTTGGTCCCCGTTTTGTATGGACAAGTGCGTCATCCAGCCTATTAAGGTCCTGTGCACCTCCTCTGCTATACCGGATGTTTACCAACAGTTTGGCGATGTTTTTAGCAAAGGAGAGGCTAGTATACTACCTCAGCACAGACCTTATGATTGTTGAATGAATTGCCTCCTGGAGTAGTACCTCCGAGGGGATGCACTTATCCATTATCTTGTGAGGAGAATAAAGCTATGGAAGATTACATTTCTGATGCCCTTGCTAGAGGGATCATACGAAAATCTACCTCTCCAGCTGGGGCTGGGTTCTTTTTCGTAAAAAAGAAAAATGGTGAATTAAGACCATGCATTGACTACCGGGGCTTGAATAAACTAATGGCAAAAAACGCATATCCAATACTACTCATCACCAAGCTTTTTGATAGGCTTAAGGGCACTTCGATTTTTACCAAATTGGACCTACGGGCTGCTTACAATCTGGTTTGCATTCGAGCAGGTGATGAGTGGAAAACTGCCTTTAATACTCGATCTGGGCACTACGAATATGCCTTTTGGGCTGTGTAATGCACCCGCAGTTTTTCAGGAACTGATAAACAATGTTCTGAGAGATATGTTGCAGACATGTGTCGTGGTGTACCTTGATGATATACTGATTTACTCCCAAAACATGTCACAGCACATCAAAGATGTATCCGCAGTATTGCTACGACTTCGTGAGAACAAATTATATTGTAAATTGGAGAAATGTGAGTTTCATAGAACCAGCGTGCCATTCTTGGGGTTCATAATTGGCAATGATGGCATTGCTATGGACAAGGAAAAGTTGTCAGCTGTCCTACAATGGCCAAAACCCAAGAGTCTTAAAGCCATACAGCGTTTCCTGGGTTTCGCTAATTATTATAGGAGGTTTATTAAGAACTTTTCTTCCATTGTCAAACCTCTGTCCGATCTTACGCACAAGGGTGCTAATCCTTCTTGTTGGCCGGTATCTGCTGAGGAAGCCTTTGAGAAATTGAAGTTGGCATTTGCTGCGGCTCCTGTGTTATCCCACCCCAATCCTTTACTTCCATTTACGTTAGAGGTTGATGCCTCAGATATCGGGGTTGAGGCAGTACTTTCGCAACGACACGATAAAGGTGGAACACTCAGACCTTGTGGGTTTTTTTCAAAAAAGTTGACCGTCACTCAAAGCCACTATGAGATAGGTGACAGAGAATTATTGGCCATTATCCTCGCTCTTAAGGAATGGCGTCATTTGCTTGAAGGTACTAAGAATCCTGTCTTAATCCTAACAGATCATAAAAATCTGACTTATCTCTCGGAGGCCAAGAGATTGTCCTCTCGTCAGGCCAGATGGGCACTGTTCCTGTCCCGATTTAATTTCATTGTATCATATTTACCGGGATCAAAGAATGTTAGGGCTGATGCACTGTCAAGACAATTTGAGGCCGACAGTGACAGAATGGAAGCACCAGCACCTATCATCCAACCCGATAGAATATTGGCTACTATACGCCAGAACATCATTTCTACTTTAGGGGAAGAGATCCTGGCCTCTCAGGGGTCCGCTCCCCATGAAACGACAGTGGGCAAATGTTTTGACGCTGAACCATTTAGTACTAGGTTGCTCGAAATGTACCATTCCTCTAAGGCTGCGGGTCATATTGGTAGACACCAACTGTTATGGTCCCTTTCTCAGTTATTTTGGTGGCCTTCCATGAGAAACGATTGTGCCGAATTTACTAATGCCTGTGCCACCTGCGCCCTGTGCTAAGACCCCGAGACATCTCCCAGTGGGCTTGCTTCAACCGGTGCCTAATGGCGAACGCCCCTGGTCTCATGTTTCCATTGATTTTATGGGACAATTGCCTATGTCTAAAGGGTATTCCTTTATATTCATGGTGGTGGACAGGTTTTCTAAAATGGCTCATTTCGTGCCCCTCCGTGGTCTTCCTTCAGCTAAAGAATTGGCAATTGTGTTCGCCAGAGAAATATTCCGGTTGCATGGAGTGCCCAGGGTACTGGTGTCCGACAGGGGGAGCCAGTTTGTGTCTAGGTTTTGGAGGGCATTTTGCCAACAGATGGGCATACAGCTGTCCTTCTCCTCTGCCTACCATCCCCAGACCAATGTAGCCGCTGAACGAGCTAATCAGGGCTTGGAACAATTTCTCCGTTGTTTTGTTACTGACCATCATGATAATTGGTCCGACTTGTTGCCTTGGGCAGAGTTCGCCAGGAACTGTGCGGTCAATTCTTCATCTGGGAGCTCCCCGTTTCTGATTAATTACGGGTTTCAGCCCTGTTTGCTTCCAGATTCATTTGAGACGCAACAGATTCCAGCTCTGGATGAGCATATCGAGCAACTCCGTTCCACATGGGCACAAGTTCAGAGGGCACTTGGTCAGTCATTTCAGCGTCATCAGCGCCATGCCAATCGCAGAAGGCTTCCAGCGGTTTCTTTTCAGGTTGGGGATAGAGTATGGCTTTCCTCCAGAAATCTCAAGCTGCAGGTTCCGTCTAATAAGTTGGCTCCCCGGATCATTGGTCCATACAGAGTCATTCGCAAAATTAACCCTGTCTCCTACGCACTAGACATACCTGCATCCATGCGTATCCATAATGTGTTCCATGTGTCTCTTCTCAAGCCTCTGGTTTGCAATCGCTATACTACCACACCTGTGGTGCCAGGACCTGTTGAGGTCGAGGGTCAGGAGGAGTACGAGGTTCAGTGCATTACTGATTCCCGAAGGCTTAGAGGAAGGGTAATGTACCTGGTACATTGGAAAGGATATGGTCCTGAAGATCGATCATGGGTGGATAGTAAGGACCTTCATGCACCTAGGCTAGCTAGGGTCTTTCATGCCAAATACCCACAGAAACCTAGACCCTATTCTAGGAGAGGGGGTCTTTGAAAGGGGGGGTACTATCACGGTGCCCGTGATTGCTGCATTTCCTTGTCTGTCACCAGTAGGGGGCTTCTATTGGCTGTCTGCATTTAGCCCGCCTCATATTGCCTATTTAAACTTGGATTGGGCACCCTTTGAGTGCCCTTTCGTGTTGTTTCTGACCTTTTTGCTATCACTATGTCCAGTGATGGTTGGGCCTCTGTTCCTGTGTTCCTGATTACAACTGTTCCAGTGTCTCCTGCATGCTGAGTTGTTCCAGTCCTGGTTCCGGCCTAGTACTCTGGGGTTGCAGTTCCTGCTGACCTTCTTCTCTGCTGTTTCCTGACCTGACTGATCGCTGCTGGTTCCAGTCATCTCCTAGCCTGCCTCCTGTGATCCTGGCGATCTTCTGCTTGGTCGAGCCGGCGATATTGCTTGTTAGTCCCAGCGTGCGGACGCTGGTTTGCTCCTAAGCCTTGCGGCTATACGATTCCCTGTTGGTCCAGTGTGCGGACACTTGTTTGCTCCAAAGCCTTGCGGCTACACGATTCCCTGTTGGTCCAGTGTGCGGACACTGGTTTGCTCCAAAGCCTATCGGCTACACTACTCAGTGGTTGGTCCCAGCGTGCGGATGCTGGTTTGCTCCAAAGCCTTGCGGCTATACAATTCATTTGTTAGTCCAGTGTGAGGACACTGGTTTGCTCCTAAGCCTTGCGGCTATACGATTCCTCTGTTGGTCTCAGTGTGCGGACACTGGGTTGCTTACGATCCTGTCACACTGTCGTTATCATCCGACAGCTATTGATATCTCTGGGCTGCCTTGACCGGTATTGGTAAGACCGGTAGAACCTTGCTTCGCGTTGTTCTTGAGGTTGCCTTACCCGGTATTGGCAAGGCCGGTAGAGCCTATATCGAGGGTTGTTGGGCTGCCTTGCCCGGTATTGGTAAGGCCGGTAGAATCTTTTGCCACATTCCATCTGAGGTTGCCTTACCCGGTATTGGCAGGGCCGGTAGAGCCTACACTTACTGTACTTATTGGGGCTGCCTTGCCCGGTATTTAGGTAAGGCCGGTAGAACCTTGACGCTATTCCATCTGCAGATTGCCTTACCCGGTATTGGCAAGGCCGGTAGAGCCTATTATTCCATTATCTCAGACTGTCCTGTCCGGTATATTGACAGGACCGGTAGAGTCTGCATACTGTCTTTGCTATTTACTCATGATATATATATGTATGTGATTGCCATCCTAGTGATCATTTTAATTATTTCAATAAAATTGAGTTTTACCTAAAACTTGTGTCTGAGAGTCATAACAAACCGTGACATGTTGTCACAGCGCTTGGTCCCAGGGAGTATGCTAAGACCTTGTGGCTTTTTCTCAAAGAAATTGTGTAGTGCTCAGAGTAACTACGAGATTGGGGACAGAGAACTCTTGGCGATTATTATAGCCCTTAAACAATGGCGGCACCTACTTGAGGGTACTAGAACCTCGGTGTTGATCTTGACAGATCATAAAAACCTAACTTACCTTTCTGAGGCGAAGAGATTATCCTCTCAACAGGCCAGATGGGCCTTGTTTCTGTCCCGTTTTAATTTTATTGTATACTACCTGCCCGGTTCCAAGAATGCTAGGGCAGATGCCCTGTCCAGGCAATTTGGTCCAGAGACAGAAAAAGATGAGACTCCAGTACCCATTATTCAGCCAGATCGCATTTTGGCTACCCTGCGGACCAGCATCACTTCGCCACTGGGGGAGGAGATTCTTGCTACCCAGTCTACCGCACCTCCTGATACCCCAGTAGGCAAGTGTTTTGTAGCTGAGCCTTTCCGTACCCGCCTACTCGAAACCTATCATGCATCTCGGGCAGCTGGGCATGTGGGAAGGGACCAATTGATCTGGTCCCTTTCACAGTTATTCTGGTGGCCTTCCTTAGGTGCGGATTGTACCGCCTTCATGGCAGCATGCACTACTTCTGCGCGTGCCAAGTCCCCTAGGCACCTCCCAGTTGGCTTGCTTCAACCAGTGTCTAATGGTGAGCATCCTTGGTGCCATGTCTCTATTGACTTCCTGGAAGAATTGCCAGTGTCTAGGGGTTATACATTTATTCTGATGGTGGTCGACAGATTCTCTAAGATGGCACACTTTGTGCCTCTTCCTGGCCTTCCCTCTGCCCAGGAGTTGGCTGTTGTCTTTGCCAGAGAAGTGTTTCTGTTGCATGGTCTACCCAGGGTGCTGGTGTCCGACTGAGTGTGCCAATTTCTGTCCAGGTTTTGGAGGGCATTCTGTGATCAGATGGGCATACAATTATCCTTTTCTTCTACCTACCATCCCTAGACCAACGGGGCCGCCGAGCGTGCCAATCAAGGATTGGAACAATTTCTACGCTGTTTCGTGTCCGATCATCATGACAATTGGGCCGACCTGTTGCCGTGGGCAGAGTTCGCCAGGAATTGTGCGGTTAATTCATCAATTATGGGTTCCAGCCATGTTTGCTCCTGGACTCATTTCAGACGCAACAAATTCCAGCTCTGGACGAGCATATAGAGCTCCACTTGGGCACAGGTACAGAGGACCCTCAGTGTTTCGTTCCAGCGTTATCAGCGTTACGCTAGTCGCAGACGGTTGCCGGTGGTCTCCTTCCAGGTGGGGGATAGGGTATGCCTATCCTCCAGAAACCTCAATTTGCAAGTCCCGTGTAATAAATTGGCTCCTTGGTTTGTCGGTCCCTTTAAGGTTATCCGCAAAATTAACCCTGTCTCATATGTCTTGGATCTTCCAGCATCCATGCGGATTCACAATGTGTTCCACATATCCCTTCTGAAGCCACTGGTATGCAACCGTTATACTACCACTCCTGCGGTCCCTGGTCCTATTCAGGTGCAAGGTCAGGATGAGTACGAAGTTCAAAGTATTATTGACTCCCGACGGTTCAGATGGAGAGTGCAATATTTGGATAATTAGAAGGGCTATGGCCTAGAAGAATGTTCCTGGGTGAACCTGAATGACCTCCACTCTCCTATGTTGCTGAGCAGAATTCATGCCAAATACCCCCAGAAACCGGGCCCCTCTTCACGTGTGGGGGGGTGTCTTTGAGGGGAGTACTATCAAGGTGCCCATGTTATTGCTGGCGACATTATGACTGTGCTTCTTCCAGATACATTTTTATTGGCTAACTTGGTGTTGTTCCACCCAGTTATAACCCTTAAATACTGAGCCCTGTCACTTTAGAGGTGCCCTTTCTTGGTGTTTCCATTGCTAAGCGCTTGCTCCAGAATTCATGTGTTTCCTGTGTATGACCCGGACTGCCTGACTACTCTGCCTGTATCGTTACTGCTCTGTGTATCGACCTGGATTGGCTGACATTCCTTCTCTGTGTATTGACCCCGCCTGGCTGACGTCCCTGCTCTGTGTACCGACCCAGCCTGGCTTCCGTTCCTGCTCTGTGTACCGACCCGGATTGGATGATGTTCCTGCTCCATGTACCGACCCGGCCTGGCTGACGTTCCTGCTCTATGTACCGACCCGGTCCTGCTTACTGCTCCATCTGGTGTCGGGTTGAGGGCTATACTCCGGTTTCTCTCTGTCCACGGACAGATCCTCTGTTGCCTCCGTTGCTGCTCCAGCAGCCAGTTACTGTGACCCGATCAGTATTGTGCCTCGTGATACGACACCCGGTGTTGTAGCATCCTTCGGTAGCACCACGGTATGCTTGACCTATACCGCTCTAGCTGAGGTTGGTCTTTCCTAGGCGCCTCAGGCTTTCTCCATACTGGTAGTCGACTCTAGGTCTGAGCGTTCGTTAACCCCTTGTGGGTTGGTGTCTGGCACACTGGGTACAGTCATTGCAGTCGCTGATTGGCGTTACTCAGTGCCTCTGTGGCAGTCCTCCTTTGGCAGCTCCGGTAGTCTACTGTTTGTCCAGGGCCTTTGTTGCTGTCGTGGCCTTAGTCGCCATTGTGTCACTCTCTGCGTAGAGAGTGTACTAAGGGCCATTGTACTAATAGGGCCTGCCTGTCCTCCCGGTGTAATAGTAATCACACCAACCGCACTTTGTTTGGATTCACACAAACTGTACCTGACCTGTGTCAGTATTGTATTGTATATATTATATACTGGACCTGTGTGGGTACTAATAACTGTAACCTGACCTGTGTCAGTATTGTATTGTATATTTATACTGGACCTGTGTGTGTATTTTGTACTGCTACCTGTCCTGTGTCAGTAGTATACTGTCAGCATACATACTGGACCCGCCAGGGTTATTCTATTACTGTGGTTCTTCAATAAAATTGCATTTTACCTAAACCTTCCGTGTCTGAGTGTCCATAAAACCATTACACAATCCCAGACAGAAAGCAATCTGAAAACAAATACAAACAATAAATAATAATACAAAGTGTACAATATTTGGCTTTTCATATAATGCACTTGCAGAATATGTTTAGTCAAATAGGAGGTTTACTGGCACTTTAAACATGTGCAGTAAAAAGACCACTGCTATTTCAGCACAATCAAGGAAGAACCAAATAAAGCAGGATTCACCATACTGAGGATGATAAATGGCTACAATTCTAGGGCAAATCAACTGTACCATAGGGGGCAAGTAAACATTTTCCATATTCAAAGTGAATGGATCCCATCCTAACATTCAACTATTAAAAGCCCCATTCAGAATCAAATGAAATGTTGATCTTGCAGTTCTTCTTAGTACAAGTGAATCGGAAAACCAAGACTATTCTTGAGGAGATGGGTGAAATTATGCCACAGAATGCCACTAAATTTTAATTAGTATTCAGGGAGCACACAAGCCCCATTTCAATACAGAAGAAATTGTATAATTTGTATGTTTATCCTCTGACCGGCTGGTGTGTCCCAGAATTGCTCAATTTTTCCATTATGCCCGCACACGTCGACTTACAACCGGATGAAACTGTGAAGAAAAAATGGACCCCATGAAAGAGAGAGACTATGGGAGGGGCTGGGTAATCTGTAATGGGAGTTGGTCAGTAAGTGGATTAGAAGAGTAATCAGCTAGAAGGAACTGTAGTTATTAGCACTGGAGTGATTCATTTCTCAACCCACAAAGCTTTGCATATCTGACTGATAGCACGTGCAGAGTATAATGTAAGACACAATTGTAAAAATCATAGTATGATAGATGGGTTATTAGGAAGCCTTCAGTGGGATCAATTTGGGATTCTGGAGTACTGCAACAACGAATTATGTCTGCTTCGGTGGACTTGATAAGCAGAACTAATTAAAGATTAATTTTGTAAAAACAATCCATACAAACTTGTTTCGCTGCAGCCATCAGGATTTTTCTCCTCATTTAAGGTATGTGGGGGTTAATCATAAAAAGGTACTAGAGTTTTCTTAACCCTCTGAGTGCCAGAGGGTGGTATAATGCATTGCTTTGCAATGTTTTGGCTATCCCCCTGGCACTGAAGGGTTAAGACTGAGGATATTGGCTATTTTGTGAAAGACTATTACAGATTGTGTTGTTTTCAAGGGAAAAAAAAGATCCATCATGCATGTAAAATGGAACATAAAACCTAGTGTAAACTAGCAGAACCTCTTTCCCAATGGGCTTTATTCTTAGTCTGATGCCAGATTCACAGGAACACAGAGACCTTATCAAAGTAGAGTCAACTCTGTGTTCTCCATTAAGCTTGGTCACTTCAAAAGACATTTGAACAGAAGGAGTCTATTAATCTAGTGCCAAACTATAATGAGAAACAAGATACATAAAAAAGCAAGTCAGGAAAGTAATATAAAAAGGGGAATTACCATTTCATAGTCTGGTGCATCCATCCGGCCTTTCAAACTATGCACAAGCTGGACTAGAGAGCCCATTCTGGAGGAGAGATAAAAAAGAAATAACCATACAAACCTGATATCCCACATTTCATAATATATCTTATTTGGAAAATGCTATATATATAGAGAAACAAACACACATATACATACATACATACTGCTCATGTAGCAAACCACTCATGCAAAAAGACACATGCATGCATACACGCACTGCACATGTACCACATCAGGTATGCACATAGACATATGCACAGACACATGAGCACTTGCATACCACACCATCTACGCATACACACAGCACATGTGCCCCCCACGTATTACACCATGGGCGCACATGTGCACACAATGCACATGTACCACACGTGCACACACGTATCACACCACTCGTGCACACACTGCACATATATCACATGAGCAACCACACGTACCACACCACACACAGATACACTTACCACACCACAAGCACATACTGCACATGTACCACACCACACATTCAATGGACAAAGTATCACACCTACATGCGCACTCTCACTGTAAAAAGGTCCACACCACAATCACACACTGTAAAAAGTACCACACCACATGCACACTAACACTGGAAAAAGTACCAAATCACATGCACGCTAACACACTGGGCAAAGTACCATACCACATGCACACACACACTGGACAAAGTAACATACCACATGCACACACACTGGACAAAGTAACATACCACATGCACACACACTGGACAAAGTAACATACCACATACACACACTGGACAAAGTATCACACTACACACTCTCATGCATACGCACTACACAAGTACCAGACTGCTCACATACTGCACATGTACCACACCACATGCACACAAACACACTGACACACAGGTTTAACCTCTTAAGGACCAAAGGGTTGTGCAACACATTTCTGCAAATGTGTTATCCTTAAGGGGTTAAAAGAACATTAACATCTAATAATGAACTCCACGTCCCTTAGGAAATCCTAATGACCACTATGAACTAATTCTGTGTGGACTGGTTCTCCAAAATGAATGTTAACTAATACTAGACATCATGTCCACTGAGGATGACCTGATTCTTTGTTGTATGACTCCAGGATCCCAAATTCATCCCACAGAACTTGAGTCATGGTTGGTTACGGACATGATATCCAACACTAATTAAAGATTCATTTTGGAGAACCAGTGCTGAACACAGAATAGATTGATATTGACCATTAGGATTTTTGCAAACATTTAGGTCAGTGGGGGTGTTATTAAGATGTGTCGGTGTTCATTAATATATGTATTTCTATTTAACTTGTCATATCTGTTACAGTTATTCTATTAGAACATAACTATGCATACAGTCATAAAGACAGCAAGCAATTCATTTGAACAGACTGCCATTCATTTTAATAGAAGAGTAAAATACAATAAAAAAGGCCATACACAGACAATTAAGAGGAGCAAATTAGTGGAAATGTATTGGTCCCCTATTATGCAGTTGCGTTGCCTGAGAATAGCGCCACTGTATTTTGTGCATAGGGCTCAAAATGTTTCCTGGGCAACGGGAAATGTGCCCTTTAACCCTTCTGAGTGCCAGAGTAGTACATATGTATTGCATTGGATACCACTCTGGTACTCAGAGGGTTAATACACTGCTGTTTTATCTGCTGTATTCATAATACAAACTGAATTAAAAGCTGTTTGCTGATTCTTCTTAAAATTCTTGAGTTGTATATAGCTTAACCCCTTACAAACCAGAGAGTTGGTCAATGGATTGCTTCACAATGCACTGGACCCCCCTCCCGCTGGCATGTAAATGGTTATCCCTCTGACAGCCATTGCAGTATGTAATGTGCTGATTTGCAATGTACTGCACACCACTTCTGATGCTAGAAGGGTTACAACTGTTGAATAAAACAAAGTCTCTGGATTAAGCAGAATCCACTGGTTTAAGATAATTATTCCTCTTAGCACAGTTTGTAAACTGAAAATGATGACTATGAAATCACTAAAATGGATTAGCAGCAGCCTCTGCTGGCAGATTTAGGGAACTGAATTGAAAGAATGATACAGTACAGTCTGCTCATTATACTAGCTCATCAGGATGTTAAAATTCATTTAAAGTTAAAAAAAAATAAAAATCAAGAAAAAAAGCTACTTCTTGAGAAGTAAGACAGAAGAGTTGAAGCTAATGCATTGTTACCTCCCCTGTCTGACATCTTAACATGGCTATTAACATACCTGGGAACTTCCAATTGAGGTCTGCCTGGAGGGGAGTCCTCTGGTTCAGCAGGGGGTGACAATAATGACGCGAATCACGTCAAAAAGGGGCGGGGCTTGACACGAGTTGGGGGGCAGGGCTTAAAGGTGACACACAGAAGGCTGGGGAAGGAGGAACAGCAGATGTGGCAGAGTTTCAATAGAAACTCCCCACATCCGGAAGAATCAGCCTCTGCCCTGGAGACCCGGTAAAGCTCTGTCAAAACCGGAGTCTCCGGGGCAAATCCGGACAGTTCCCAGGTATGGCTATTAACCCAGGAGTAGTCCATCTTTGGACCTACGGCTGTTGGGGAGTACAATTTCCATCATTCCCCCACCAACACTGGGCATTGTAGTCTACAGCAACTTAAGTCCAAAGACTGATTACACCTGGATTAAATCTTTGAGTGACGGGGGTATGCAACACCTAGCAAAGTTATACATAAGCACACCCTACTGGCAATAAGAGGCTCAACCCTTTACGCTGACGGATTATGCAGACTTTTTTTCGTGTTGCTTGAAAAAAAAAAAAAGTTATAAGTGTGTATAGAGAATGTTTAACCCTTTAATGTTTGTGAATTCTCTAATGCTTTGATCTGAAATGCCCTGGCAATGAAGGGTTCATAGTAACATAGTAATTTGGGTTGAAAAAAGACTTGCGTCCATCTACTTCAACCATTTTCCTATTCCTGTTTACCATTGTAGATCCAAAAGAATGCAAAAAAAAACCCCCTTAATACAGCAATTTCAAATTATGACTTGAATGGGGAGAAAAAATTCCTTCTTGATTCCAAATGGCAATCAGATTTCAACTTGGATCAACAAGCACTAAATATTAATCCCAATACTAACATACATAGCTCTCTATGTTCTGCTCTTTTAAAACGTATCCAGGCCCTTTTTAAAGGCATCTAATGTATTCGATAGCACCACCTCTTCAGACAGTGAATTCCATACCTTTATCGTCCTCCTTCCACTGCTGTAGATGAAATCTCCTTTCTTCAAGTCTAAGCAGGTGACCCCTTGTCCTTTGTACTGTTCTGTTAATGAACAGGTCTTTGGGGAGCCCTTTGTATGGACCCTGAACATATTTATATAATGTTATCATATCCCCTCTAAGACGCCGTTTCTCTAGTGTGTACAAGTTTAACTTTTCTAGCCTTTCTTCATAACTAAAACTTTCCATTCCCCTTACTAGTTTTGTAGCCCTCCTCTGCTCTTTTTCTAGTTCCATAATGTCCTTTTTTAGAAAGGGCGCCCAGAATTGAACAGCATATTCTAGGTGGGGTCTTACCATGGACCTGTAAAGAGGCATGATAATATCTTCCTCCTTTGAATCAATACCCCTTTTAATACATGCCAATATCTTATTGGCCTTTGCAGCTGCCAGCTGGCACTGCATGCTACTGCTGAGTTTATTGTCTACCATTACTCCCAAATCCTTTTCATTAATAGAGTTCCCCAAAGAAACACCATTTAAACTATATGTTGCATTTTTATTATTATACCCAAAATTCATAACTTTACACTTGTCTATATTGAATCTCATTTGCCATTTGTCTGCCCAGTTACCCAATTTGTCCGAATCCTCTTGTAATGAAGACATATCCAGTTCAGACTTTATTACCCTACTTAATTTTGTGTCATCAGCAAACACTGATACATGGCTCCCTATGCCCTCTGGGAGATCATTAATAAATAAATTAAAAAGAAGAGGACCCAGGACAGATCCCTGAGGTACTCCACTTATCACGTTTGTCCAATTGGAGAACTTCCCATTTACTACTACTCTTTGCATTCAACCTTTCAGCCAATTTCCAATCCAAGCAAAGACATCTGCCCCTAAGCCTATTTCATTCTATTTATACAGTAACCTCAAATGCCTTGGCAAAGTCTAAATAGATCACATCAACCGCCGCTCCCAAATCAATATTTTTACTCACTTTTTCATAAAATGCAATCAAGTTAGATTGACAAGAACTGTCTTTCACAAAGCCATGTTGGCTCCTGCTAATGATATTCCAGTTCAAAATGAACTATTGAATATATTCCCTTAGCAACCCTTCAACCGGTTTCCCTACCACATATAACTGCTTTTCATTTTATGACCAATACAATTCCCCTAAGCATCTACTCTTTCACAGATTCAAACAAGGTAGGTAGCAGGAACTGACCAGCAGTTTACCTTTAGGCCTACTTCACATGGGTAACTATGTTGCAGCAACACAAAATTGCCAATTAAATGACTGTAGTTTAAAACTAACCAATGTGATTTAATCCTTGTTCATATGGGTGACTGCTGCAACCAGCTCACTGCCACACAGGCACAAAGATAGGGCCCATTTTACCCTAGGGTTCTGCTCACAAAAAGCCTGTCTAAAAGCAATGGCCAACCCAAATGCAGTTTGCTGCAGCTCATAGGTTACTAGTGATGGTTACGGAAGAGTTGCAGCAGTGAAGGTCTCTATATCGGCCTATGGAGCAGCTATCCAGGTAGTTCTCACAGGTGACTGGGTCACTGCAAACAGCATCGAAAGTTCCAATCACAGGATGTCCTGTGTGGGCTCAACATTCAGAATAATGCTGATGCGTATGTGGGATAATACATTTAAAACGCACCCTCTCCCCCTTTGTTTAGATCTCTGGTGGCACCCAACGCACAGGAGAGAGGCCATACCAGAGAAATGACAATGCTGCATATTGGCATCATCTGTCAGGAACAAGGCCTTTCCACCATAGAAACCAATGATAACTATTCTGTACACATTTTTGTTGCAACAACATCACAGTGTTACGGTAGAGTTTTAATAAGAATTCAGCACTTACAACTGTTATAATACGGTTGTGTTCTAAATACAAAGAGAAAGTCCAATTCAGGCAGAGGGGACAAATGATATATTGCAAAACTGAATAAAATAGACGTATCCCCTTGAATGCTTTGGAGATCTCTGTAGTATTCAAGCAGTCAAAAGTTCCATTCAAATATAACAGAATTCTTATCTTATTCTCATGCAGGGTATACTTTAAAAATGTTGCACACTATTGTGTGAACAACTAAATGGTGAATTAACCATGTAGCCTTGATGAAATGGGCGACATGAGAATCTCGGCCACATCAAAAGTGCAAGATTGTCATGTCCCGGTAGAAATGTTACCATGAAGCCAGAAAAGTTATGTCTACTCCCGCTCTCCTACCTTTTAGTATCCGATTAGTATCAGATTTTCATCTTGAATAATACTACCGTTATCCAAACAATTCCACATGGAATGAATAAAATGAAAAAATGAATAGGTGACACTACCTGTACAGCTCCACAGATGCATCACATTAATCTGTTCTTGCCTGAGACACGATGCCTCCTACATCAGACAAGGATTGGTATCCATTCTGCTTCATGTGCAAAGAACAGGCGAACATACTGAAGTATGGGTTAAATATAGTGCTTCTCCTGTGTGTGCAACTGATGGAAGCTCCTATTTCAATCTATGTCTGGTGCGGGAGGTATCGTGTCTCAGGCAAGAACAGACTGATGTGAATCATCCGAGGAGCTGTATAGATAGTGTCA